>OX456985.1:159088722-161838722 GCA_949752695.1 Melanostoma scalare | reverse complement strand
TTCGAACGTTGATATTGAGAATGGCGATGAGATGGCTGAGGCATTACTTGAGCAGTTCAATCAAAAGTTAAAGGAATATGAACAACATGGACCAACTGCAAAATTGTTTACGCAATATTTTCACATGGTATCAATTGCTAAGTAGTTTATAAGAGCTGAACGTATGGGATAAAGGAAAGCTCATCAGGACAGGCATCAGGACATTTTCCTTATGCCAAATCTGCATTATATCTACAAGATATGCTATAATTGAAAATTTGATTGATGATCCTGAGGTTTTCGAGAGATTGACACAGGGATTTCTCACAATTAGACGTTCAGATAAATTGAGTTGTGGAACTTCAACGGATATGGTCATCGAACAATCGATGATGAAGTCAATGAAAACGGATGGAGGTGTTGCTCCAGGAAGAAGTACGCAACAAAGCGTCATAAGTAAATGGCATATGTATGCAATGAATACAGAGGTGGCGCGGAAATGTGTGCATATAGTCGAAAATACGATTTTCCTGCGATCTAAAGTCACGATATCTCGAAAGCGATGCTTTATAGAAGAAAAAGGTTAAGATACCTTTTGTAGACAATTTTACGATCTATATAAACTTTGTCTGAACCATTTTTCGATAGTTCTCGTTGTTTCAGAGATATACGCAAAAACGCAAATTTGTGACTTTTGACCTCGAATAAAAAACAACGCACAAGCGGGATCGATGGGGACTTTTGACACATCATTTGTAGTGACGTATTCAAGGCCTGCACAAAAATTCAGCTTGTTGGGAATTAATGCAAACTGGAGTCATAATTTATTCTATTTTGACTGGACTACATGCTTTGTACAAATAAAAAATTTGTTTCGCGAGAGAACAACAATAACAAAGATCATTCGCCTCACACTATTATACCAGCATTAAAATCTCAGCAGAAATCATTACCATCAATATCAACAAACCCGCTACCACCGCCACCAGCCCCACCATCATCGTCATCACCACCACCACAACCAACATCTACACCCCCCGATCAGTTACCAATTACCATCTCAGTGACAACCAACTTCACCGTCTCTTCGTTCTTCTCATTCACTCTCCAAGCATTATTCTCGCAATGATATCTTTGGTTATTACCAAAACATTACTTTTATCTTCGTCTTCCAAACTATACGACTTCATCGCGCTTACCGAGACTTGGCTGACAAGTAATCATCACAATGCTGAAATATTTAATAATAGCCTAGTCAAATTAGGGGTTTCACCTCGGAATGAAGGATAATAAGCTGAAAATTGGCATAGACCCTCGTTTTGTCGTTCTAAATGTTGTCTCAAAAGTTACAAGTTCTATCGTGTCCGCGTCTTAAGATATTGAAGGTCAAAGGTCATAAAAGTCGGTTTTTCGTAAATATCTCGCTTTCTATTTCTTAATTGAGATTCGCACCGTCATAAAAGTTGTAGAATATAAAATTCCCTACAGTTTTTGTCTTTACTGTTTTTTCATACGATCAACCGTTTTTGCGGTAGACCGCGAAGAGTGCACTGTGTACACTGTACAGTCATATATTGCCTAATGCAAGGTCAAGTGTGAGTTACGGTTATCAGTACGTTGTGTAAAGTAAAGCCGACCAAGAAGCAAAGTTCACTTACAGATCCCCCGTCAGGATAATTAATGCCTACTCCAAAAAAGGCCTTCAAAAACTCATTGACTCTTTAATAAAAAAAGCGACTGGAGGAATGGAGCCATTACTTCTCGGTCAATCCAAGCTGCCACTCCCCGATCTACCCTTCAACAACGTCCAAAACAATCAACAGCACTTTTACGCGCCTAAGATTAGGACACACGGTAACCATTCGCCAGCACATTCTAAGAAAAGAAAATCCACCAATATGCCCGACATGTAACAACATCATAAACCTGCCTAACCAGCTTGGTCAAATTACATGCAGTTACTCACGAGTCACGACAGTTCAACAACTCACTTTCCAGACAGAGAGTCATGTCTAGTTTCGGCATCCCTGCAAAACTCGTACGACTATCCAGAATGACTTTGGAGAATTCACGCTGCCCCGTCAAGGTCCAGCAAGAACTCACCGAGACCTTTTATGTTGAAAATGGTTTAAGATTAGGCGAGAAACTGAGGCGACTTCTTGAACATCATACTGGAAAAGATTGTACAAAACTCAAACGACAACACCATAGAGGAACAATCTTTCAAAAGTCTATACAATTACTCGCTAACGCAGACAATATTGACGTTATGGGGTGAAGGAAGCGTGCTTTTGCGACAAAAACAGAAGCGATGGGTTTTATGGTTAATGAGGGCAAAACGAAGAATATGTTGTCACCAAACAAGGTCACAGAACATCGTCGAATTGGACCAAACGCCACAATAGACAGACATAACTTCGAGGTAGTGCAGGACTTCGTCTACCTAGGATCCGCTATGGACACGGAAAACAACATCAGTGCGGAGATCGAACGGAGAATGGGAAACAAAACCCTCTCCAGAAAAACCAAGGTGACCCTGTCTTAGACCTTGATCATTCCAGTCCTGCTTTACGGCGCTGAAGCATGGACCGTAGCGAAAACGGATGAGGAAACCCATGGTAGTTTCGAAAGAAAAATTCTCCGAATGATCTTTGGTCACGTATGCGAAGACAATGTGTGGAGAAGAAGATACAACAACAAGCTGTATGAGCTGTACCGCGACATGGGCATGGGCATAGCCAGAAGAGTACTCATCGCGAGGATACGATGGTTGAGTCATGTAGAGCGGATGAAAATCATCACTCCGGCTCGACGGCGACGTGTTATCAAAAGCACATTGAAGGCAAATCGCGGAAGGAGTAGAGTTAGTCTTAGGTGGCGCAATTAAGTGGAAGAACCTACTTAACAGGTTCAGAGTGGATAACTGGAGAAAACACGTCCTAAATCGAAATTATTGGCGTAAGATGTTGGTGGAGGCTTAGGTTTACCCCGAACTGTAATGCCCACCTAAGTAAGTAAGTAAGTACGGAAATAATGGGCATTGTTTAATAGTTATAATTTTTTAGTAAACAATTCAGTTTATACTGACAATTCAACGTACTGATAACCGTAACTCACGCTTGACCTTGCATTATAGGCCATATATGACTGCACGCAGCGCACTCTTCGTGGTCCACCGCAAAAACGGTTGATCGTATGAAAACACAGTTAAGACAAAAGTTGTAGGGAATTTTATATTCTACAACTTTTGTGAAGGTGCGAATCTCAATTAAGAAATAGAAAGCGAGATATTTACGAAAAACCGACTTTTATGACCTTTGACCTTTAATATCTTAAGACGCGGACACGATAGAACTTGTGACTTTTGAGACAACATTTAGAACGACAAAACGAAGGTCTATGCCAATTTTCAACTTATTATCTTTCATTCCGAGGTTGTCCCCAATTTTTAACTAATATGACTGGGGTATAATAATGATTATTCAGTCTCTCGAAAAGATCGCTGCCCCCTAACAACTGGATTAGAAAGAGGAGGAGATGTAATGCTCGCAGTTCGCATTACTTTCTCATGTGTTGAAATGGTTTTGCCTTCTTCTGCTTTCTCTCATTCGTTTGATATCGATCAAAATCACCATTGCAAGCTGCTGTATTTTATTTATTATCGTAAGTTATATCCCACCTAGGAGCACTTTAAATCTCTACAAAATTCATATAAACAACTGCCAGTTTTATTTATCAAAGCTTAAAGAAAATGAACATATCATTCTTGGAGATTTTAATTTAACAAATATCGACTGGATCTATGATCCCGAAGAGCTTCAACCCTTATCTTTTAATGTAAATAACGATTATGAAATCGAACTCATTGGTTCTTTTGCTAGTTTTGATTTAGTTCAGTATAATTGTTGTAAGAATGATTTTAATCATGTACTCGATCTTGTTTTTGCAGATAGAGAATTAACTATGTCAGTTGATAAATCATTGTATCCAATTAATCCCAACACTAGTTTTCATAATGCATTATCTGTGCAATTTTCGTTTCATGATTATTTTAAATCAATTAACCAAAATAACTTTAAATTTAACTATGCTAAGGCTAATTTTGAAGGCATAGCGAGTTATACATAATGTTAGAACTTCCTTGGCAATTAAATTTTCATTCGTTAAACTTGTCACAATCGTATAATTTGTTTATGGATAAACTGAAAGAGGCAATTAATTTATATGTACCAAAAGTCAAAATTTTGATCAATAATTCAAAACGCCCGTGGTTTAACAAAAGACTTTGTAATTTAAGTAATAAGAAGAATAAGGCTTACAAACTTAATCGCTATTATCCAAACAATACTGCAATTATGAGTAACTATATCAAGTTGGCGCGAGAATTCGATGTTCTTGACAAATTTCTTTATAAAAATTACATAGTGTCAATAGAATTGAATTTAAAAAGGAATAGCAAGTGCTTTTGGTCCTATATAAATAGTAAAAAGAAATCAACGGGAACTCCCAGCTCTATGCAATACATGGGTTCAACTTATTCTGATCTCCGGACTGTTTGTAATTTATTTGGCGAATATTTTAAATCTAACTACACATTTTCAAATGATATGCTTCCCCGAAGTACAGAATATTGTACTTACCAGAATTTGGTTGACATTGGTAGGGTAGATCTAAATATTTCCGAAATCGAAGATGGTCTTCTGAATTTGGATTGTGATAACAATCCCGGTCCTGATGGAGTCCCTCCTATCGTTCTGAAAAAATGTGCAGCTGCTCTTTCTTTACCCCTTTATTATATCTTCAATAGCTCTCTTGCAAGCGGTGAATTTCTCTCGGAGTGGAAAAAATCTTTTATAATTCCGATTCACAAAAGTGGCCCTAAGCAAGAAATATCTAACTATCCAATTTGTAAACTGTCATCTATTCCAAAACTTTTTGAAAAAATTGTTTACGTTAAGTTGGTTTTCTTTCTGAAAGAATATATTTCACCATTTCAACATGGCTTTGTTGCAGGAAGATCAACAACTACAAATCTTTAAATTTTTTCCAATTTTATTTTGAATAAACTCGAAGAAGGATATCAAATCGATGTGATTTACAAAGATTTTGCCAAAGCCTTCGATAGAGTCAGTCACTTAATTTTGATTGAGAAGATGGAAAGATTGGGTTTGCACTCAAGTATGTTGAAGTGGCTGATTTCATACTTAAATGGTCGTATACAATTTGTATCTATTGACCAAATACTCTCGAAACCTATAAATGTATCATCAGGTGTACCCCAAGGAAGCCACTTGGGTCCACTTCTCTTTCTTATCTTTATTAATGACATGCCTGATATCTTTAAAAATTCCGGTCGACTTCCGATGCATTAAATCTGTCGACGATTGTCTTCTTTTACAGGATGACCTTCTTAGGCAGACAGAATGGTGTAAAGCTAACCAGTTATTTTTAAATGTCTCTAAATGCCACTGTTTTTCTTTTTGTCGCAACTTGTCACCAGTCTTCTACGAATATAAAATTGACGACCATGTTCTTGATAGAGTATCGAAAAAAAAAGACCTTGGCGTGGTTTTTGATTCAAAACTTAACTTAAATAAGCATGTTGAATGCATTGCAGCCAAAGCTAGCTCCATGTTAGGTTTTATTAAACGCAATTCTTAAGACTTTAAGGATCCATATACTCTTAAATATCTATATACTGCTTATATTCGGTCCATTTTAGAATACTGTTGTGTAATATGGAATCCTTACTACAACATTCATTCCAATAGAATTGAAAATATTCAAAAAAAGTTTACTCGATTTGTAATATGGAAATTAGGTTGGAACATCGAAACTCCCTCCTACTCTACTAGATGCAAACTTCTTGGCCTTCAGTCGCTTATAGTAGCGACGAAAGGCTTATATAATAGACGAAAAGTCTTTTCAATTATGTTCATAAGTAATATCTTAAATTATCATATTAAATGCCCATTTCTGCTATCTATGATTGACATTTACGCACCATCTCGTCAGCTAAGAGAACGTAGTCTGCTCCGAGAAAATGGACATAGAGTTAACAATGCACTCAACGAACCTATAACTCGCTGTGTAAGAGAAACCAACCTTATCTCTCTAAATATTGATTTCAATTTTCATACAAGTAGAATAACACTAAAAAATAACTTACTATTGTACTTTTTAAATTAACTTTTTATGTTTAATATGTAAGTATCCTTAATCCTTATGTATTATATTAAATTTTATTATAAACATATTTATCATATTTATTTCGCTAGTCTTATTGAAGATGTTAATGATCTCTAACTGATGTTAAGTAAATAAATAAATAAATAAATAAAACTAATATAAAAAAGTATTTACCATAGAATGGCCCCGCAAAATCAACATGTACGCGTTGAAAAGGAGAACTTGGTGTTTCCCAAGATTGATAATCGGTTCTTTTTGGATTTGGTTTAACTATTCGGCATTGAGCACAATTTTGTATCATTTCTTCGATGTCGTTATTTATTTTCTCCCACCAGCAGTAGCTGCGGGACAGTGATTTAGTGCGTGTAGCTCCAAAATGTGTTGAATGTAGTTCACTCAAAACTCGCATTCTAAGGCTAGGTGGTATGTAAACGCGCATGCCTCTCATTATACAGTCTTGCTGTAATGTGAATTCTTATTGGGCGATGCCAAATCTAAATTTTGCCTCCACTTTTTTTCCGGTTCGTAGTCCTTGCACTAAAATATTTATTGTTTTGTCACTTATCGTTTCCTTTCCTAACTCTTTTACTGTTAACGGAAGCGTCGTAATTTGCCTGATTTCTAACATATCTACCTCGTCCATGACAAACTCCGACGTATCTTTGAGTTGCAACCTTGACATTGCGTCTGCGTTGCAGTGTTCAGTTGTCTTACGGAAGACAATATCAAAATCGAACGCTTGCAAATAAGCTTCATAATGCTGCATTCTGGAAGCCGAGAGGGCTGGAATTCCTTTTTTGGGTGAGAAAATTTGTGCTATGGGCTTATTGTCAGTCATCAGAGTAAATTTACGACCATACACATATTGGTAGAATTTTTTTATGCCGAATATAATCACGTATGCCTCGCGATCTATTTGGCTATATCGCTGCTGGGTGGCATTCAGTGTTTGAGATGCGTACATTATTGGTCTTCTCCAATCCATCTTCTAGCTTATGGCTTAAAACGGCCCCCACACCATGAGGAGATGCGTCGGTTGCCAATATTAACTTCAATTTGGGATTGTAATGGATAAGAAATTTTTTGGATTGCATTTCTTTCTTTATTTTATCAAACGCTGCTTCGCACTTACTGTCCCAAACAAATTTTACCTTTTCTTTTAGCAAATTATTAATAGGGTATAGAATCGTGCTAAGGTTCTTGAAAAATCGACCATAGTAATTTATCAAGCCAACATAAGCCTTAGCTTGATGTTTGTTTGTTGGTGCTTTCATATTCTCTATAGCATTTATTTTGCTTTTTGTTTTATGAATGCCGTGCTTATCAATTGCAAAGCCACAAACTCACTACGTTTATGCGCATATTATTTTCATTCAATCTTCGCATTACTTCATGCATACGCTGTAGATGGGTTGTGTTATCTGTCCCGTAATTTTAATGTCGTCAATAAATACACAAACTCCTAGAATATCATGCAATAACTCCTCCATATCATATAACGCTGAAAAATCGCAGGGGCCGACGCCACCCCGTACATTAGACGAGTTGGTCTGTAAAGACCTTTATGTCTACTAAGAGTCAGGCATTCTCTATATTGCGGATCAACTTCTAACTGCAGATAAGCTAGTGTTAGATCTAACTTACTAAATTGTTCTCCCCCGCTCATTGAAGAGAAAAGCTCTTCAATTGTGGGAAGTGAATGCTCATCAATCATTAAATTTTTATTCAACGTGACCTTAAAGTCTCCGCAGAGACGAATTTTATTGTTTCCCTTTCTGATGGGGACTATTGGTGTTGCCCAGCTACTATGTTTACCTATATTACCTTTTCTAATATGCCTTATTTAACCATCCGAGCAATTTCTTTTTCTACCTCCTCACGTATAGCAAATAGAACAGACCTATGCCTTATGAATACTGGTTGTGCACCTTCTTTGATTTTTAGCTTTGCTTTAAAATGTGGAATTTTGCCTACTTCCAGAGAAAGAACATTAGGATATTTATTTTTAAGATCACTGATTAGTTTTGATGCATGCATGCTAGTATTTGTGTTAGTATTTATAAAATTAAGTCCATATGTTTTATTCAAATCAACACCAGCTTACTCATTTAAATTTATTCTCAATTCTCTAATCCACTGTCTTCCTAATAATGGACTTCTGCTCATATTAGTTATATATAATTTTAACATTTTAACTGTATTTTTATACCACACTTTCACATGAGCAAATCCTTCAATAGGAACTTTTTCCCCACTATAACTTCTTAAATTAATAGATAGAGATAGATAGATAGACATATTTATTTATTCATTACATAATTAATAATATTTTCAATTTTTAGTGAAAACTCTTAACATAAAAGAATAAATAATAGTTATCATTCATTAACATAAGTTAGTGTTGAATGAAACATACATTATTACTTTGCGATCGATCTAGAACTTTTGTTGGAAAATATTTAACAAAATCTTTGTTACTTATTAGCGTTAATCGACTTCCTGAGTCTACTACAAAATTAATTTTATTCCCTTCGGAGAATATCTCTGCACAAAATTCATCGTTTTCTCTCTTTACCAAGTCTAATTTATAAATGCTTTCAACATCACTGTCTTCTATTTCTTCCATAAAATTGGTTCTATTCTTATTCTTATTAATACTTTTAAATTTATAGCAAAATTTTTTCAGGTACCCTTTTTTTGAGCAAAATGAACACACAGTTTCTTTATGAAAGCAATCCGCTTCAGCATGCATACCTCCACATCTATTGCACTGCAAGCTCCGTTGTTTGTTGTAGTTAATTATTAAAACAGTTATTACCATAATTACCATTTGTTGGATTTGGAGAAGCATTCGATTGTTTAACCGCTGCTGCAGATGCCGTTTCTACCTTGTAGACTGCTGCCGTCTCCTTCTCGCTTTTACCAATTATAGCTCCCCCTGCTTCTGAAAGCTCAATCCCCTCAGCAATGTCCAGGGCTACATCCAAGGTTAGTGATTTTTTTCCAAGCAACGATTTTGCACGTGTTTACTTCTTAGCCCAAAGACGAACTGGTTTCTTAAGGCCGTTTCCAGATAAGTAGAAAAGTTGCAAGTTGCCGCCAAACGCCTTAAATTTACCAGGTAGTCAGACACACTTTCGCCTTCTTGCTGTTTTCTGTGGTGGAACTTGAAATTTTACACAATCTATAATGGTTCTGGACTGTAGTGTTTTTCTAGCAATTCGACGATTTCCGCATAATCCTTATCTTTCGGTTTCAGTGGTGACAGTTTGTCGCTGAGTATATCGTAAGACTCCTGACCCATGTAATGCAATAAAAAGTTTTTTTTCTGCCCAGCTTCCACTTTAAATATGTCGAATGCTCCTTCTAAGCGTTCAACCCAGCGGTTCCATTTACCTTTGTTTTTATCAAAGTTTTCAATGTGAAAATTGGCGTGAACTACTTGTGCCATTGTTAATTTCTGGATTTTATTATTTTATTTTTTTTTTTACTCGTCGCCAAAACTGTTGTGACCGCCAAATGAAACACCTGTTGTTCGTTTGAGTTTAATACAACGACTGACGTTTATTCAAAGCTTAGTATTACAAAAGAGCTTTATACTAATATATTATGTATATCTTATGTATATATAAAAGTGCTGCCCTGAAAAGTGCTTGCAATGTTTGAAGTCGACATTAAATGGTATAAGTTCTTGAAATGCGGTAGGCCCGGATTTTTCTATCTATGAGGCAATGTCTGGATATATCAGCGATTACGCAGCATAGGTGCAGTCTTCCTATAGGTACAACAAACATCTGGAACGTTTTGGATCTAGTCCTGCCCAGATCTTTTTGGTAGCCAGTCAATTATTAATGATGCTTGTCCACCTAGAATTTGCTTTCATCGTGGTATTTTGCTAAAGCATGAGTTTTCAAGCAGCGACAGGTATATACTGATGGGTGACTTTGGTATGGAAGTTCTTCTAGTAATAGTTCTATTTTGGCCTTGCAGTTAGGCGAAATGTTTCTGTGCCTGGCACCCACAAGAGGATAATGTTGAAATTTTCTGTCATCTCAATAAGAAAGATCGGCAAGCGGGTGGTTACAAGGACTTTAGACACACTGTGCGGAGTGATGATGGGGATCCATCACCTCTCTACAGTGATGGTATATACATCTCGGAACGTCCACAATACCAAAACCAATAAGCTATCACCTGCAATTTCTGCATCTGTCAAAAACAAAACAAATTACTCACCAGTATTTTATTTTATTATTATTTTATTTTATTGACTTCAAATTTTAGTATAAATAATTCACATTTTTCTATTAAAGTTTATCTTAAGTCTTTAAGTGGTTTGGCCAGTGGCCGTCTACCAGACTGACATTTGTATTATAAAAGTAATAAAAATAGAGAAAAGTTAATGTTGGACTTTTAAAAATAAATTTAACAGTTTGCTTTTTGCGCATTTGTATCTTTAAAAGGATTCATGAACAATACAAGATCTGTATCGTAAAGCGTACAGACAATATTGATATAAAAGGTCCCATCCTCGTCCTCCATTCAACATGTTTATAGTTTCCTCTATACTAAATACTTCCACACCAAAGTATCGCTTCCGAAATTCTTTCAGGATTGGACAGATTCCCAAAAAATGGAACACATCTTCACGCTCTCTGCGATTGCATAAACCACACAATACTCTACAATCAGTGCTGCCGTTTCTACTGTCATGACAGTAGACTACTGTTTTTTCACTCTAAAAAAGTCCAATCTCCTGTCTCCTGTTACCAAGGCATTTTTTTCAAAATTCTACTGTTTTTCTGACTTCCAAAAAGATGTGCTCAGCTCGAGGAGATACAGCAAAGTTTCAACACAACATGTAAACGAATGCTCAAATTAAATATAACTCGTTGGCTTTGCATGCAGCATTGCATTTGTAGAGTTCTTGATATGTGGAAAGAACTTTCTTATTACTTTTTCATAGCAGATTACGAAGAAAATCTTCCTTCAACAAAAAAAATTCTTGAAAATCTTAATTCACCTATTGTACAAGCATATTTTTTTTTCCTCAAGTTTGGATTGAATTATTTCAATGAATTTAACGCACTGTTCCAATCTAAAAAAGTTTTAATACATCGGCTACAAACGGAATCTGAGACAATTTTTTAAAAATGGCTAATAATTTCATTTTGCCAGATAAATTAAGTATATCTGTTGGTATTTCAGATGCTGATAATTATAAAAACTTGTCTCAGATTTAATTTGGGGCCGAATGTGAGGAATTTTTAAGAAAATCAGATTTTTTGATTGAAAGTGTTGAAAATATTCAGGAAAATGCTTTAAATTTCTACATTAAAGGATGCAGTGAAATAAAAAAACGTTTTCCAATAGATAGTTTACCTTTTCAACAGTTTCAATTTGTAGACCCATGTATAGCTCTTAATTTAAACAGAACACAAAAAACTTGAATTCTTTGCAAATACTTTGTAATCATTTTTCAAAATTAATAAATACAGTTGATCTTTTAAACGAGTGGCATAGTTTGCCTACGTACTTTAAAGAAGAAGAAAGACAAAAAGTAAAAGACGCAGGTATTGAAGAATTTTGGAACATGATTGCAGGTATCAAAGATTACAACGATGAACTAATTTTTAAAAATATCTTTAAATTGGCTGAAATTGTTTTAAGTTTGCCACACTCAAATGCAGAATGTGAGCGAACTTTCAGCATTGTTACCGAAGCAAAAACAAAAAAACGAAACTGTTTCGGGAATAAGACTCTCAATGCAATTGCTGTCATAAGATCGCACTTAAAAAAAGATGATTTGAATTGTACGGCATTCCAAATTACGGAAACACATTTGAATTTAATGAAAAATCAATGAGAAAATATGTGATTATATTTTAAATAATAATTTCAACTAAAAGACTGATATATTGTCCTATTTTATTTTAGTTTTTAATTTTTTTTGATTAGTACATTATAAATATATACATTTAAAAATATGTAATTGTGAACATTAAATTTTTTTGTTTAGTTTTTGGATAGTTTTATAAGCTATTTATTTTGTTTGCTTTGAATAATAATTAAGTTTTGTTTTGAAAAAATAAATAAAAAATAAATAAATGAATTTCTAGTTTAGTTTGGTGAGACCAAACAGAAACCTTTAAATTTTTTTCATTTTGTAAGGTTGATGTATCGGGTTTTCAACTCTCTGCATAGCATTCTTATACAATTTAGAAGAAACATTGCTAAATCTTTATTTGACTTAAGGTGATGCCAGCACGTAATTGATGAATACCGACATAAGCGAGGTTCACTAACACATTCGAGTCCAGTTGGACGTTCTATTCGAAAAAAATTAAATCTCCTGTTTTTTCAACCCGTTGAACAGGAAATCTCCTGTTTTTGTCAATTCATCGAACGGCAGCACTGTCTACAATTACTCACCAGTAAAAAAAGATTGTGTTCATAAATTGTTGGTTTGATTGTGCTAGTTGGATGAACTGTACCTACACATAAAGACATTTTTATCATAAAAAATAGATAGGAAGTATCTTTTTGGTTCATCCTGAACACTCAAATATGTTTCGATTTTCTTTAAACTTCCCATTCCCATCAATAAGTTGAATACAGAAACTATTCGTTTATTTTATTTTTTGCTTTTTATGGTTACATAGAAAAGTTTTGAATGTAATCATGCATAATTACCTATAACTTATCAACTCAACTTATCGAATTCAATTCATGGAATTTATGGAAACAGAAAATTATTATTTTTCGTAATATAATTAAAATAATTTTTAAGAAATCAAAAAAAAAAATTCAAACACAAATAATATTTAGCACCATTTTAGCACCATCGATCAGATCTACAATCTTTCATGTATGATTCAAATTCAACTAAGTCAGAAAAAAAAACTGTATGCATGGTTTGTAGATTTGAAAGCGGCTTTCGACAGCATCAACCGCCAAGCCCTGTTTCACAAGCTAGCTGCTTTAGGTATTTCGTCGAAAATGATTTCAATAATGAAACTACTCTATCAGGATACAGTTGCAGCAGTTTGGGATGGACATAATGCATCAAATTTCTTCAGCACGAGCAAAGGTGTTAAACAAGGATGTGTATTAAGTGCTTTATTGTTTATCCTGTTTTTAAATGACC
The DNA here is from genome assembly GCA_949752695.1 of Melanostoma scalare. Taxonomy (NCBI): domain Eukaryota; kingdom Metazoa; phylum Arthropoda; class Insecta; order Diptera; family Syrphidae; genus Melanostoma; species Melanostoma scalare. The sequence continues at coordinate 161,825,407 of OX456985.1, read as the reverse complement.
TACACTCTGAACTTCCCATCGGAATATTTTTCGAAGGACTTGGAATAAACGTTCTTTTGTATGCCGATGACATTGTGCTCTTAGCCGACAGTCCCAACACGCTGCAAACTATCATCAATAAGTTCAGCACCTATTGCCAAAAATGGAATCTCGAAGTAAATTTAGACAAGTCTGAGATTGTTATATTTAGAAATGGAGGTCGCAGAGCAGCCAGTGAAGCATGGTACTTTAATGAAGCTGAAATCAAAATAACAAACCAATACAAGTATCTTGGCGTCATATTTACTTACAATATGTCATGGTCCGAACATCTGACAAAAAGACTGGCATCATCGAAAAATGCAATAAACGCTACTTGGCCAAAATTCATAAAAAATAAATACGTTTCACACTCAGCCAAATTTAAAGTGCACGACGCAGCTACAAGATCGATAATGTATTATTGTTCACAGGTGTGGGGGTACAAGGAGTACACTCAAGTTGAAAAGCTACAAAGGTTCTTCGTTAAAAGGTGTTTCAACCTGCCTGATAATACACCAAACTATGTAGTAAATATTGAAACTGGGCTGTCCAAAGCATTTGTCACAACACTGAATGCGCATTTCGGATACATACGAAAAACATTATGTCTTCCTCGTTGTAGATTGCCCCGTATACTCACTGCGGCAGTACTTCAAAAAAATATTTATTGGGCCCAGGAATGGTCAGGCCTTTTCCAAGAAAATGGAATTGCTTTTACTGTCAATGCCAACAATCTCGAATGGAAAAATGTCCACAACACGCTTTTGGAAAAGCTTAAAGAAAATCTATGGAAGTCATTTACTGATCGTGCTCTTCAATCTCAATTCCATGACGAATACTGTAACTTATCCTTCGCAGATGTACCCAATTACTTTGATGACTCAAATTCACGAGAAATGATAAGCCTTATATTAAAAGCACGATGCGGGTTACTGAATTTGAATGCAAAATCGTTTCGCAATGATACCGTCGGACTTTGCACGATGTGTAACCTTGATGCAACTGAGAACACTTACCACTTCGTTAGTATTTGTCCTATTTTCAAAACTTACCGCAGAATATATCTGGGAGCTGAAACCATTGATCGTGCAGATTTTCTAAACATACTGAACGGCAAATGTTACTTAAAACTATACAAATTCTTAAAACATGCTCTAAATTATCGAAATTTAATTGTTAATGAATATAACTAAACTGAATCAAACCTTAAACTCAAGCTAAGCCATAATCTAAATTTTGAATTTTTTAACCTGACAGACAACTTTAATAAGTTATTGTCCTAATTAATTTTGTAAACCAGCATTATCTTGTTTTTTATAACTTTTTTCGAGAAAATAAAATTATTTTATCTATCTATCTATCTATCTATCTATCTATCAAATAATATTTACACTTTGCTGATCAATGGTTTTACTTACTTACTTATCGGTGGGCTAGTTCTGGGTGAACCTAGGCCTCAACCAACATCTTAGGAAATGGAGTGTTGGTTTACATCTGCTCTACATGTCCCTGCCATCGAAGTCTTGAGATGTGTAGTCTTTAAGCTCCACACCTTTTCTTAACACAAATATTTTTTTTTTCGAAATGGCCAATGGTTTCTCATCAGGGCTGCCAGAAATCATGATTTATCATGATTTTCATGTTTTTTAGGCCCAATTCATGTTTTCATGTTTTTGAGTCCAAAATCATGTTTTTTTTTTTTTGCAAATAGCAGGATGGACTCTTCGTTTGAAAGTATAGGTACCTAATCTTTCTTTCGCCTCGGGCCTTGAAATATTTTTGACAGCTCAGCAACCACCTCGACTGCTCGAGTAACGCAATAATGATGAGTAAAAGAGATCAGAGGATGAAACAGTTTTTTTCATTTTTCAATCGTTCACTTCATCTTCAATGCTTTTTATTTTTCTGATATCATTCTGCTTTCAACATTGAGAATTGAGTTCAGCTTCAGCAATTTCCAATTGCAGAGAATGAAAACATATATTTTGGCTTAAGAAAAATAATGTATTTATTTTATTAAAATCACATTTGGCCAATTTCAGTTTTTGTTCTCTAGACAATGGATAAAAAACACATGAATAAGTACAAAACTGTTTAATGAGTTTTGTAGTTGAGATAAACCACGTGTTTTTTTATCAAATATGTAAATGAAAAGATTAGTAAAATTTAAAACAGTTAATACTTTTTATATTTCCTCAGATGCACATTTCGGAGGCAATGTTCAATCGTCAGTGAGATTTATAAATTAAATTAAATTAAATTATTTGTCAAAAAATTAATAAAAAAAAAAAAAAACAAAAATGTTTCTTAGCAAAACTACAATTGACTTGAGTTGAATGTATTAAAAATTTTTTGAATATTGAATCTTTGATTGTTCCACATCACTATTCATTAGATTGTTTTTTGTTTTTAAACATACAAAATAATTCAAAAGCATCAACACATAATGCATCAACTCATAATTGCTATTTACATTTTTTTATTAATTTTGAATTTTACAAACTCAAAAACCTATATATTCTTTTGTACAATCATTACATCCGATAGAATAAATTCCTGGTTTTTGAAGTTGTTCAATTTAATCTTTAGATCCTCCAATCAGATTTTTTATTTTTATTTCGCTGCACTGATTGATTGGACGATTTAAAGATGAAATTGAACAACTTTAAAAACCAGGAATTTATTCTATCGGATGTAATGAATAGTGATGATGAACCAATCAAAGATTCAATATTCAAAAATTTTTTAATAGATTCAATTCAACTCAATTGTAGTTTTGCTTGGAAACATTTTTGTTTTTTTTTTAAATTTTTTGACAAAAAATTTAATTTAATTTATAAATCTCACTGACGATGGAAGCATTGCTTCCGAAATGTGCATCTGATGAAATATAAAAAGTTTTTAACTGTTAAAAATTTTACTTATCTTTTCATTTATCTAAACTGTTTATTTTTGTTTTAAGTTTCGTTACTTTTTTGCTTTTATGTTTTAATTAATAATTTTAATAAACTGTTAGTTTATTACATATATTTGTTTTACTCATGCTATGGTTTCCAAATACTCTATATGAATTCCTTATTTTGTTTTTCATTACGAGATTGGTCCGTCATGTTTTTTTATCCCAAATCATGTTTTTAAACTATGATTTCTTAAATTTCTCAGTGGCAGCACTGTTTCTCATACACTTAAGATAAGGACCATGCTTTCAGGAAGTAAAACAGGACTGTCATGATCAAGACTATGAAAATTTGGTGTTTTACCAAATTCTATCTAGTTTTTTTTACCATAAACTGTAACGTAAGTCTTGTAATTGTGCAGAAAAATTGACATAACAATTAAACATGACATTACGATGATAGAGAATACGAAAAAAGTGGTTCCTGCAATTCTGTCTATTTGTCTGTTTGTTTGATTGTCTTCGCATCAAGCCAAAAAGTCAAGTATTTCAAACCAACTTTGCTATTAGGTAGAGCGTCATAACTTTTTTTTTATAAAACTAGGCTAATTAAAACTATTTGTTTCCTCTAAGTGAAAATCAGTTAAGCAACAGTCAACAGATATTAAGGCCATGATCAAACCACTGAAACTTACTATCGGAAAACTTTTCAGACTTTTTGCACTTTTCAATTTTTAAAGCCTAATTCTGTGATATTTTGAAAAAAAACACAAAAAGCACTAAATCAATTTAAATAATTACACTGCGTTCTGCTGGTAAACTGCGTTTTTCACATAAAATAAGGCTCATTGGGAACTGAGTTCATTTGGGACAGTTGTCCCACTTTAGAAAAATTCCAATTATTTTTTGCCTTTTCTTTCAAAAATATGCATAAAGCTATAGAATCTTATATTGACGCATATTTGTTATCAAAGTGGCAGCCTTTGACACATCAGTCCAGTGCAGAGACACATACAAATTCATGAAATAAGTCGGAGACCACCGTGTTATTTTCTTGTTCTTCAAGCAGAAACCTACCTCTCAATCTGCAAACCTGCCATATACATTTTTGTTTATAAGCATGTGTCCATGGGAAGAAATACGAAGGAAAGCGTTTTTTTCTTTTATAAAACCAATATCATGCAAACACCGATCACCGAAGTGTGCAGAAGCAATGCTGCAAATGAGTACTGGGCTACTGCGCCGGCGCTATATTCACGTGCTCAGAGCACAAAGAGATAACAAACAACAGATTTACCAAAAAATATGACGCTAGCTAGAACCAGAGTTGGCCGAAATATCACTTTTTAGAAAAAACTACATTTGTTACGTCTGCTACGTAGTTTATGTAGTTTATGTAGTTAAATGTAGTTAAATGTAGTTAAATGTAGTTAAATGTAGTTAAATGTTGTTAAATGTAGTTAAATGTAGTTAAATGTAGTTAAATGTAGATAATGTAGCAGACATAGTTTGAACTGTTCTCTTTTTTTCTATATTAACTACGTCAACTACGTGTATGTAGCAAATGTAACAAATTGTAGTAAATAAAGCGTGTAGTTTATTGAATTAACTACACGTAGTTAGTGATGTAGTAAATGTAGTGTAGTTTATTCGGCCAACTCTGGCTAGAACCCTAGAACACCGGGTTATTTTCTTCCATAGAAAAGCATGTATTGAACGAGAGGTGCCTAGCGCTAGGCTCTTCTCTGTTCAATACGTGCTTTCTTATGGAAGAAAATAAGACGATGTTCTACCGTCATATTTTTTGGTAAAAGAAAAAAGACGAGAGAACACAAATTTGTTCTATCCAGCAACAAGTTTTATAAGGCCGAGGCCACGCAGTCAGCCGTCAGCGATAAGCGAGCGAGCGAGCGACTGAACGACATGAAAAAATTAAAACAAATGAAATTGCATTGAACTGGTCATGCATTGAGCGAGCGATGAGCGATATTTTTAAGCGACTGAACGACGTCGCTCTGTCACCAAACTTGTTCTTATTTTTAGTTTATCGCTTAGCGTCAAGAGCAACAGATGGTTGGTGGACAACAAATATAAACGTAGTGCTCTTGACAACGGCATTTTAACAACTAATCGCTAAGGAAATGTCGCTCACGAAAAGGCCACTCGTCGGCCATCGCTCGACTTTGTCGCTTAATCGCTGATCGTTCAATCGCTCGCTCGCTTATCGCTGACTGCGTGGCCTTAGCCTAAGGTCGAGGCCACGCAGTCAGCGATAAGCGAGCGAGCGAGCGACTGAACGACATAAAAAATTTAAAACAAATGAAATTGCATTGAACTGGCCATGCATTGAGCGAGCGATGAGCGATTTTTTTAAGCGACTGAACGACGTCGCTCTGTCACCAAACTTGTTCTAATTTTTAGTTTATCGCTTAGCGTCAAGAGCAACAGATGGTTGGTGGACAACAAATATAAACGTAGTGCTCTTGACAACGGCATTTTAACAACTAATCGCTAAAGAAATGTCGCTCACGAAAAGGCCACTCGTCGCTCGACATTGTCGCTTAATCGCTGATCGTTCAATCGCTCGCTCGCTTATCGCTGACTGCGTGGCCTTAGCCTAAGACGTAATATTTGGGGTTACCTTGTATGTTGCTAAAGTTTTGTGTTTGTTTATGGAGTGAATTGAAGAGCCAACATGTGTGTAGAATAAAACGGAAAGCAGAGTGGTAGCTGGTAGTTGTTAAAAAAATGTTGGCAGCGAGTTCATGTGTATGATTAAGTTTGATTCATGTTGCCAGAAGTCTAAGATGTTTCGGATGTGAATTTCAAAAGGTAAGTCGGAAATAATCGACTTATATGGACGCTTCGCCACTGCTGTCTACCCATATATGGACATACAGACTAAACGGCTTAACCGATTTTCTTGAAAATTTGCAGTTAGGGTCTCCGGAGCGGCTTCGGGACTCCTGGTCATGAAATAACGATACGTGCCGTACAACATAGAAAGTAATACTTTATTTTCTCAAACAATATCTTTAACGATTTCTATTAAAATTTTTGGTGGGGACTAGTTTTTGGCAGTATACCTTGTGATGTAAGAAAAAATTTGTGAGTATAATCTTTAAATGGTACCTCCAATAGTACTGTTACAATATATATATTTTTCCCCGTTTCGCCCTCGTCGAGTTGCTTTGAATTTTTGGGTTTGTCTTTTACAAGGTTAGGTTAGGTTGAATGGGGAGTGCAGCCACAAGTGGCAACACCTCACTCGGATCTCAAGGATCCATTGTGCTCCCCGGGAAAACAGAGGATGAGGAAATGGGAGGATTGGAAAGGTAAATGGTTATTGTGGTTGGGAACTCCCACTGAACCATTTGGAGCCCTGAGTAAATTTCAGGACGTTGCTCAGTGGGAGATTTGAGATGTCGCCCAGTTCGTCGAAAAAGTATTCTCCGAGGGTTTTTTTCCGAGTGTGGGCCAAGCTAGGACACTCACAGAGGAAGTGGAATGATCCCTCCTCTGCCTCCTCATTTTGGCATCCTCTACATAAGTCGGATGTGCCAATGCCCATTCTCATCATGTGGGTACTCAACGAGTTGTGTCCCGTGAGAATGCCAATCAACAGAGAGAGCCGAAGTCTGCTTAGCTGGAGTAGAAATTCTGTTTTTTTCTTGGAAATATCTGGTCAAAGGTTTCTAGAGACTCGTCATGTTTCTAAAGAAGACCACCTGTCATTGGCGGTTTTTAGAAAATTGTGTTTGATTCTGTTTTTTTCTTGCTCAAGTGGCCTTAGAACTGAGGTGTTCGTTTCGCTGGATTCGAGTGCTGACACGATTTTAGCCAGCTTATCCGCCATTTCATTACCAATTATGTCACGATGTCCTGGAACTAAGGTTAAACTAACTGTGTTTGTTTCGCTGAGCAGTCTTAGGTTTGCGACAGCTGTCTACTAGTCTGGATTTTGTGATAATGGATGAGATAGCTTTAATGGCCGCTTGACTGTCTATAAAGAAGTCAATGTTTTTGTTGATCTGGTTTTGCGTAGTTAAGTGCTTCGCGGCGTCGCACACTGCAAGTACTTCTGCCTGAAAGATACTGCAGAAGTCGGGAAGCTTTATTGATCTATTCATGGTGGGATAGTCTGAGAAGATACCTGACCCTTCCCCTTCGTCCGTTTTGGAACCATCTGTGAAGACGGAAATGTGATTTCCTTTTATAACCCTGTTTTCCTCCCAGCTTTCTCTTGTCGGAAAGACTGTTAGGGCCACTGGATTGAAGTCAATATGCGGGGGGTTATAGTCTGTTTGAATGTCTATGTCTGTATGGTTCATGATGGTTCTATGGCCTGATATGTCTGTTTTCCAATTGTTGCATTGTTTGAGTCGCAGTGCGCTTTTGGCCGCCATCTCCTTAGTAAAAAGATCTAGGGGGCTAGCGACAGGAAGGTTTCCAGAGCTGCAGTTGGTGTTGTTCTCATGGCACTAGTTGAGCCAATGCATGCAAGCCTTTGGATTTTTGTCATGGTCTTAAGGTTTGAAGCCTTCTCTAATGATGGCCACCAGACTAGACAGGCATATGTGAGGATTGGTCTTATTATGGATGTATACATCCAGTGAATGGTTTTGGGACCAGGTCCCCATTTTTTCCCAAAAATTCTACTACAAGTGTAGAGAGCGATTTGAGCTTTCCTTTCTCTTTCTTTTAAATTTTCTTTCCAGTTAAGTTTACGATCAAGGACAATTCCGAGATATTTTGCCGTACCAGATAAGTTTATTGGTATACCATTAATGGAGGGAGGAAGTATATCTGGAATGTTGCGTTTTCTCGTAAACAGAACAAGTTCTGTTTTAGTAGGGTTGACGTTTAGCCCACAGTTTTTTGCCCAGCTGGTGAGCTTGTTTAGAGCTGTCGGGAGAAGTTCACAAAGGGTGGTTGTGAATTTTCCCGAAGTCATGATGGCGATGTCATCGGCATAGGCTACTGCTTTTATTGCGCTCCTGTCAAGTTTAACCAGGATTTGGTTAACTACTAGGAGCCAGAGTAGCGGGGATAACACTCCTCCTTGAGGTGTACCTCTACAAGTTTTGACTTTTAGGGTACTTGCACCCATTACTGCTTTTACTATTCTCGTTTGGAGCATGGAGTCGATCCAGTTTGATAGCGTTGGCTCGATATTTATGGAACTTAATGCCATGCGAATAGCACTGTATTGAACGTTGTTGAAGGCCCCTTCTATATCGAGGAATGCAGCCAACGTATACTCTTTATATTGAATTGACTGTTCAATGGTACCGACAACTTCATGAAGTGCAGTCTCCACTGATTTGCCCTTTATATATGCATGTTGGGCTGTGGAGATCATATTGTTATTCAGTTTTGTTCGGATATGCGTTTTTATAAGTCTTTCTAGGGTCTTAAGTAGAAAGGAGGATAGGCTTATTGGTCTGAAATCTTTGGGTTCAGTGTGTGAGGGCTTACCGGCTTTGGGAATAAATATGACTTAAACTTCCCTCCAACTATTTGGAATAAAGGTGAGGTTTAGACAACCTCTGAAAATTTCCACTAGAATCGGCACAATCAAGTCTTTAGGGCTTTGGAGCATCATTGGAATGATACCGTCCGGACTTGCATATTTGTATGCTGAGAATGTGTCAATGGCCCACATTACCTTCCTATTATCTACTAAAACATTTCCTATGTTGGATTTAACGTTAGCGTTAGGGTTTCCGCGTTCTGGGGATGTCATTTGAGAACACCCTGGAAAGTGGGTGTTCATGAGTGACTCTAGGGTTTCTGAGCATGAGTCAGTCCATGTGTTATCAGGTCTTCTAAGAAAACTAGGAGTATTTTGGACCTTGGACATGACCTTTCTTAGCCTTGCTGCGTCATTTGTGCACTCAATATCTGAACAGAAGTTGCGCCAGGCTGCTCTTTTTGCATAGGTAGTTCTACTTTTGTATTCATTTTTGCTGATCTTGTATAGGTCCCAGTCAGCCGAAAGGTTGCTAAATTTTGCTCTATTGAAGAGCCTCCTAGTGCTCCTTCTAAGGACCGATAGTTCGCTTGTCCACCATATGGGGTTGGATCTACCTTTCCGTTTGGATGGCGGGCATGAGCTTTCGTAGGCATTGATTATGTCTGACGTAAGCTTGTTTACCTGTGTCTCTATGGCTGAGCAGTTAAGCAAAGGCTGATTGTTGTTCTGGCTGAGAGTTAGGGCCAGTTTTTGGTTATAGAGACCCCAGTCAGTTTTCCTAGGGTTTCTATAAGGGATAAAGTTTTCAGATTTGTGTTCTATTTCGAATGTTATCATTCTGTGGTCAGAGAAGGTTACGTTGTTGGAGACCCTCCAATTACTGGTTACTAGCGTACCAGAGTTGGTGGAAAGTGTAACGTCTAACACTTCTTTTCTTACCTTTGTAATAAATGTTGGTTCTTTACCTCTATTCATAATTATCAGGTTGTTCTCAATAATATATTCAAAAAGTGACTCACCTCTTTCGTTCCTCTGCCGAAAGAAGCTGTTAAAAGCAAAAGCGACGAAAATAAATCCTATTCACAGATTGTTAAAACCGTGAGGAAGAATGAAGAAACTTCCATTAAAGAAATTCTTGAACTTATTCTTAAAGAATTGACAATCAGGATTTGAACATCAAACGGCTAAGTGAAGAAGTCGATCTTAAAAAACAATGATGGACAGAACACTAAAAATTGAAACATGGAATGCAAACGGTCTTTTACACCATTTATCAGAATTAAAAATCTTCTTAGACATCGAACACATAGATATTTGTCTGGTGTCCGAAACTCATTTCTCAAGTGGACTGGTTCTTGATGATTTAATATCAAACTATATTTGCTACCACGCTCCTCATCCAGCTGATAAGGCTAGAGGTGGATCGGCAGTCCTGATAAAAAGGAGCTTAAAACACCATGAAGAAGCTATGTTTACCAACGAGAATATGCAAGTAACAATAATTAGTATTGGTATGAAAAAGAAAGACTTCAAGTTGGCATCAATATACTGCCCGCCAAGGCGTTCCCCGACTGAAGATGATTATACAGAACTGCTAAATCTACTAGGACATAACTTCCTTGTTGGCGGTGACTTCAATGCTAAGCACACCCATTGGGGATCCAGACTTATAACAACAAAGGGCAGAAGGCTTTACAAAGCATGCCTCAAATACAATTGCGAGTTTTATTCTTCCAGATCACCAACTTACTGGCCATCGGATACTAGTAAAATACCAGACCTTGTTGACTTTTTCATAGTTAAAGGCATCAAACGAAACCACAGAAGAGTCGAAGGTAATTATGACCTATCATCAGATCATACACCGGTGATTTTATCACTTAATGAATCAGAGATAATGGAAAAAAGTAATCCTAAGCTTGTAAATAATAAAACAAACTGGAGTGAATTCAGAGAAAAGCTTGAAAGCTATATAAATCTCAGATCCCCTATGGAAACAAAAGAGCAAATCGACCTTGAAGTAGAACAGTTCATTGCGGATGTTCAACAAGCTGCTGAAGAAAGTACACCAACTTACTCGAGTAGGAAGCAAACTGAAACAAAATACCCTGCCGAGATAAGAGAGTTGATATTGGAGAAGAGAAGAGCTCGAAGAAAATGGCAAAATACTAGATTTCCTGACGACAAAACAGCATTTAACCGGCTTAGCAACGAACTGAAAAAACAAATCTACGAATTCAAAAATTATTCATTAAGTAGATTCCTGAAAAATTTAACGACTGATGCTTCAACCAATTATTCGCTCTGGAAAGCAGCTAAGCGCCTGAAAAGACCGCAGTTACAAAACCCGCCAATAAAATCTCTAAACGGGAATTGGATCGGAAATCCGAAAGAAAAAGCTAATCTGTTTGCAGAACATCTTGCGAATGTTTTTAAGCCATTCCCAGCAAATACATCTGAAAACAGCTTACAGTTTATTGATAAAGTCGATGAAGTTGACATACCAATTGTCACACTCAAAGAAATAAAAAGTATGTGTCGAAATCAACTATCGAACAAAAAATCACCTGGGTACGATCTAATAACTGCTCAGGTTATGAAAGAAATGCCATCAAAAGCCTTCATAAAACTCCAATTCATAATAAATGCATGCCTAGACCCACAATATGTCCCACATCATTGGAAAATTGCTGAAGTAATTGTTATACCAAAGCAAGGTAAGCCACCAACAGAAGTGACGTCTTACAGACCAATATCGCTTATACCAATAATGGCAAAAGTCTTTGAAAAATTGCTACTGAAGAGACTAAGCAAAGTCATAGAAGAAAGAAATCTAATCCCAAATCATCAGTTTGGATTTAGAAATAAACATTCCACGATAGACCAAGTTCATAGAATAACGGATGCAGTTGAAAAAGCATTAGAAGAAAAACAAGTATGTTCGGCTATATTTTTAGATGTTGCTCAAGCATTCGACAAGGTATGGCATGAGGGGCTAGAGTACAAATTGCAAAGGGACCTACCCAGGCAATACTACGAAATACTAAAATCTTATATCTCAAACCGGCTCTTCCGAGTACGGTATGATCAAGAATATTCAGAGCTATGTAAAATACAAGCCGGTGTTCCGCAAGGAAGCGTCCTAGGACCTACCCTGTATTTGCTATATACAAGGGATATTCCAGTGGATAACAACACCATTATGGCTACTTTTGCAGATGATACTGCAATTTTGGAGTAAGTGCGTCGTCAAGGCTGCTGAGAAATTGCAAAATGCCGTCGACACCGTTAGTGATTGGACCAAAAAATGGCGTATCAAGCTCAATGAATCTAAATCTGGACATATAAACCTAACAAATAAAAAGTTAAGCTACGTACAAATATTCATCAACAATCAAGCTGTACCTTACGCCAACACGGCCAAATACCTTGGGATGAATTTGGATGCAAAGCTTAAATGGAAAGAGCATATCAAAAAGAAAAGGGAAGAGCTCAATTTGAAATATAGAAAAATGTACTGGTTACTCGGTAGAAATTCTGACCTATCTGTCGAAAATAAAATAACCTTTATAAACAAGTACTTAGACCTGTTTGGACCTATGGAATCCAATTATGGGGCTGTACAAAGAAAACAAATACTGAAATCATCCAAAAGTTCCAAAACAAAGTCCTTCGTGGAATAGTAAATGCACCATGGTATATAAGAAATAGCGATTTACATCGTGACCTAAAAATAGAAATGGTTACAGAAGTTGTAAGAAAACATGCTGTATCACACAATCAGCGACTGCATAGTCATATCAACTCTGAAATGGAGTCCGTATTAAATACGAGAGGCAATGTTCGGAGATTAAGAAGAATCAAGCCACACGAGCTTCATGGGAAGCAATAAAAGTTTAAGCTTCCCTTAAAGCGATTATATTATTGAGAAAGAAAAATCTGTTGTCGATCGTTCATAGATTGGTTCTGATTACGAGGAGTTTTTAGTGAGGTAAGAGTCCCACACTACTTGGTATCGAATACTGCCAAGTGTCTTTTGAAGATTTCCTCCTGACAAAAAAAAAAAAAAAAAACCTCTTTCGTTCGTGTTTGTACTACCCCACTGTATGTGATGGGCATTAGCATCACAGCCCATGAGGATGTCCCAGCCATTCCTTTCTGTTGTGGCGACCAATTTTGCAACAGCTGCCGGCGGGGGGTTGGAGGTTGCATCGCCCGGCATGTAAACGGAGGCCAGGATTAAGGGTGGCGCCCCTTCTCGCTCGCACTTCACTGTTGTCAGATCATTACTACTGTGAGCGGTTAGAAGGAAGAGATTTAAATTTGTCTTTGATAAAATGCATGTAAGATAGTTACAGTTGTAGGCCCTTTGTTAAGGAAGAGGAAATGATCTTTGGATTTCAGTCCGCAGATCCGGCCATGATTTATCCATGGCTCTTGTATTAGGGCTAAATCGATGTCAGTTTTTGACATCAACGCGGTCAAGGTGGCAGAGGCCAACTTACTGTGCTGCAGGTTTATTTGTAGCACCTTCATTGTCTTTTTTGTTTCCATCATTTTTGTTTTGCAAGTTGGCAGCCGTTGCCGACCTCACCTTAACCTTGTTTAGGCCAATATTTAGTCTATATCCCCTTTCTGGAAGCATAGCCATTGACTCATGATTGAGCATGACCAAGACTTCTTGGCCTGCGCTCGTAGGCTCTTCCATCTCCAGTACTTCCCAGTCAGCACTTGGGAAACTTGGGTTGAGTTTTCGTAAGAAGAGCTCAATTGTTTCCTTCTTCAAGCGCGGTCCAGGAATGTTTATTCGGACTTTGGGTCTGGTGGGGAGGTCTTTCTTTAATGCAACTTTCAATGTTGCACCTTCTATAAAGTCCGCCGTTTCGGATATCTTATTTTTTTAGCCAGTGTAAGGTATATTCGTCATTGCAGGTGAGAATTTTGAACCCTTCAACGTCGAAATGGGTCCGAAATCAGGCACCGCGCCCGAGGACGTGGGAAGCTCGTCAGTCATACACTCGAGTAGCCTTATTTCCACTCGAGTCCAGTCTTCTTCGCTTAGCCTTTTTTCTAGACTCTCCTCATTGATAATGGCCACCTGAAGGCTCTCTTTTATCAATTCCGCTACAGTACTTTTTTTGTCAGTTGTACTGGCCGTCTTGGGCTTTTTGTTCACGGACATTGGAGGGGGGGTCGAGTCGTTGTGTCTGGCTCTCTTTCTTTGACTGCTTTCTTCGGGCTTTTTAAACCTTTCGGTCTTAGGACCATCCAGTGGTGGTCTCCCTGGTGTTTTTTTGGACACCGCAGTCTTTGTCAATATTGTTTTCTTTTTATTTTCATCTTTAGTGACTCTACCTCTGCGTTCTGTCAAGGGCAAGGTCTTGGCTTCCATTTTCTTGATGAATTTCCGAGCCCAGCTTAGGCGTTTCCAATCACGGAAACACAGCGCTGAGGTGTCACCTTTGCCGATTCTTCGTACGGTCCTTCTGGCATTCTCGAGCCTCTTTTGACCTGGGTCTTGGACATCTTTCCTATTCTGTACCCTCGGATTAGCGTCTTTACCTTTAGCCGGCTCTGATGAGCGATGGCTTTTGGTAGGGGCTTTATCCACACAGACTTTAGGATGTTTACTTTTTTCTGGTCCCTTGTTAGGAGTTGAGGTCACTTTGGCCGAAATTTCATTTTTCGCCAGGAATTCGCCTCTTTTGGCCTCTGGCCGCCTTGGGTCAGGATTTTCGGCCACCGTGACGTCCACGATAGCGTCGTCAGAACTGGCGAAAGATTGATAATCGTCTTCCTCAAGGATGCGATGTTCCTCTTCCGACGTTATCTCTCGTCCACCTGTTCCTCCTTCTCCATCATCGGAGTCAGTGAAATCCATGAGGTTCTCCGGGAGTCCCTCATTGGTTTCAGCGGCTTTCCTGCTGCAGCCAGGAATGCAATCTTCTGCATTGTCTATCTCTAATTTTCTTGTCACTGGCGACCTACCTTCTTTCGAAGCCAAGCCATCGCCGACAGCCGTGACTACTGCCGAGCTTTGAGCGTATATCCCCGCTCGAGTTTTCTCTTCTTCGTTTACTTTTCCATGTTTTTTTTAGATAAACATCTCTGTTTGAGGTTTACTTGGTTGTTTGACCCTGCAACTGGATTGCTGGAGTGTCAAAACGTAAGCTCCCCCACCACGTCAAGGTGAAACCTCGTGGGAGAGTTGTCTTTTACAAACGAGCTTGCTATGCATCAATCCATTGTCAAAAAACTAATCTCTATACTTTGTTGTACACCCGAAGTTAGGCTCAAGGTAAAACTGATAGGCATTCCTTGCGAGGAATGCAGCTCGCTATATTTAACTAGAGCACTGTTTGTGAAAAAAATTAAATAAAAGTTATTGAAACAGGTGACGTTTCGGAGATCTTCAAAAAGATCAATCAGATCTACAATTGAACTATCACCTATCAGTTTTAACGTTCTATTTTGCATTCTATAAAGTAGGCGCAAGGATGTTTAAGGAGCGCCTGACCAGATATGAGAATTATACTCAAGCTTTGAACGGATGTATGATTTTAAATGGTAGCCAGATCAGAAGGGGTAAGGAATTCCATGAAGCCTAAGTATTTGGCGGAGTTTACACACAAACTAAGTACATACAGCGTTTCGGTTTCTTGGATGCAGGTACCATTCATGAATTATGGCAATGGGGAATGCCTTAACTAAAATGACAACATAAAATTTTACTTGGTTTTTACCACCCCATGTAACAATGCTGTCAAGGTCAGAACTCAATGAGCTTATCATACACAACAGTTCCAGTTCCACATCCGAAGAGCTTTGAAGTAAATTTACAAGCAAATCTGACAACTACATATTATGAGTTGTTGACAAAGAAATTGAGAGGGTTAGAAATTCGGACAGGAGATCGATCTTGAAAATAAGGAACATAATCGGAGAGAAAACGGAGCCTTGTGGAAAACCACAATTTATGAAGTGGACATCAGAATTGAAACCATCCAATACAACTTGTATTGAACGGTCGGAAAAGTAATTTCCAATCCAACGGAGAAGATAGTCATCGATACCAACAGCACACATTTTTGATAAGAGAGCTTGATGCCAAAGTCTATCAAATGCCTTAGAAACATCAAGCTCAATAATCTTACTTTTTCCAAAACAGTGTAAAGATTGGGTTCACTCATTTCGGTCAGATATGCCATTAAATCACCACTGGACCTTTTGCATCGAAAGCCCTACAATCGGTCATTAAGAAACTTTCGTTCTTCAAGATATTTCATGAGTTGACGGTTTATCGTCAACGTTCCATGACCTTGAAAAAAAGGGACGTTTGCAATTAGACGGGAATTGGAAGGGGTGGAAGATTCGCCTCTTTAATGGACGGACTGAAAAAATGCAGTTTCCCATTTACTCGGAAGGAGCCCAGAAGAAAATGAAAGATAGAAAAACTTACTCAGTAGTTTTGCTAGCGTAGAAGAACACCACTCCAGAATAACGTTGAGTTGGGGATACCATCTGGACAAACAGATTTATGTATGTTTAAATCTTTAAAAACTCTTGCCACCGAGGGAGTATGAAAAAAAATCTGCACAATAAAATCGTCCGCAGTAACGATTTCTGTGGGAAACAAATCATAATATGAAGTCAGATAGCGCAAACTCATTAGAAGTAGAATTTCTTTCAAAATCGGCGATTCTGTTAATAATACAATACTAAATGATTTGCTTTGGGACGGTGAATTTTAGCGATATGAAATTAAAGTTTGTATTAAAACAGGCGACGTATTTTTGAACAAGTGGTAAGTTATATATACAGGGTGTTCCGCAATTCGTTTAACATACACTGCCGGTCAAAAAACGTGACCGATGATGAAAAAACCAATTTTCCGATTTCTTAATAACATTGTATGTAGGTTAGGTTAGGTTCAATTGGCTGTCAGGAAAACAAACTGACACACTTGGACCAATATTAGGTCCATTGTGATACCATAGATATTATGCGAGGGAGTACCTCACTTAACAAAACCATTTGGAGCTTTTAATAAAGCGAAGGAGATGCAGGGGATCTGTGTTCGCCAGATCGCTTGGATCATCAAGAAAATATTTTCCTAGATGCTGTTTTCTTTTAAAAGAGAGTGCAGGACATGAGCAGAGGAGGTGAGGGATTGTCTCCTCCTCCTCCTCATCTAAGCAACTTCTGCAGAAGTCATTTGAGGGTACGCCAAGTCTTATGGCGTGTCTTCCTATCAGACAATGTCCGGTGATGACATTGATTACGGAGCTAACTTGCAATCTGGTAATGGATAACAAATGTCTTGTGCGTTTTGGATCTAGTACTGGCCATATCCGTTTTGTTGCCACGCCGCACGTGGTGATATTGTTCCACCTATGATTTGTTCTATCCATTATATATTCAACCTGCTGGTTGAGATCGGTAGAACGGTTCCTTCTCTGGCGAGTTCATCGGCTTTGCAGTTTCCCACGATATCTCTGTGCCCCGGCACCCAAATAAGGTGAATATTGAACTGTTCAGCCATCTCCATAAGAGATAGGCGACAGTTAAGGGCGGTTACTGAGTTCGTAGAAACAGCGCCGAGTGATTTGAGGGCTGCTTGACTATCTGAGAAAATCCGGATATTCGTTGAGGATATCACGTTTTCTCTAAGCCATGATAGGACCTCTTTGTTCGCCAGAATTTCCGCTTGGAACACGCTACAATGGTTTGGAAGGCGGAACGAGAGACTTACGTTAAGTCGGTTTGAGTACACTCCACAGCCTACCCCTACTTCGGTTTTTGAACCATCTGTATAGAAATGAATTGAATCATCTCTCAAAAATTCTTCGTCTTCCCAGGTCGTTCTCGGTGGGATTGAGACTTGGAACTTATTATCAAAAACCAATTGGGGGATGGTGTAGTCGGAGTGACAGGGGATTGATCCGAATAAATTCAGGATTGTAACGTGGCCGATGTTGTTATCGGTCCATTGGGAGATAGCTCTCATACGAGTGGCTGCACTGGCGGCCATTTGTTTGCTGAAGATATCTAGTGGTGTGAGGTTAAGAAGTGTATTTAGTGCAGCTGAGGGTGTTTATCTCAGTGCTCCGCTTATACACAAACCGGCTGTTCGTTGGACCTTGCTAAATTGTCGCAGTAGGTCCTTTTATCAAGAGTGGTCCACCATACCCATACTTCGTATGTGAGTATTGGTCTGATGACCGCGGTGTAGAGCCAGTGGGTGATTTGGGGGGAGAAACCCCATTTATTACCAATGGCTTTTTTGCAGGAAAATAAGGCCACGGTGGATTTCCTGATTCTTTCCTGTATATTGGCTTTCCAATTTAGCTTTTTGTCTAGGATTATACCTAGATATTTGGCTTTCGAAAGTTCAAGTGGGATTCCATTAATTGATGGAGTTATTAGTTGAGGAATTTTGTATTTCCTGGTGAAGAGAACGAGTTCAGTTTTCTTAGGGTTGACCCCTAGATCACATTTTCGCGCCCATTTTACAAGTTTATTTAGAGCGATCTGCATCAGATCCGTAAGGACGTGAGCATGTTTGCCAGATACCGCAATGGAGACGTCATCTGCATATGCAATCACTTTGAATCCCTCAGCTTCTAAGTCAACTAGAAGTTCATTGACGACTAGATTCCATAGAAGAGGGGATAGGACTCCGCCTTGCGGTGTTCCTCTACTGACAGATCTCTTTGCAGAGAAGTTTCCTAGAGAAGAGTTGATTCTCCTTCTTTTTAGCTTTAGATTTATCAACTCCACTATGGAACCATCTACTTTGAGCTTCGTCAGTGCCTTTGTAATTGCAGAGTTGCTGACGTTTTTAAAGGCGCCCTCTATGTCGAGGAAAGAGGCCAGAGTGAATTCTTTGTGATGGAGGGAATATTCTATAGTACGAACCAAGGTGTGTAAGGCCGTTTCTACAGATTTTCCCTTACAGTAGGCGTGTTGTGCTGTAGATAACAATTTTGGATCTATAGCTATACGCAAGTGGATATCAATCAGTCGTTCTAAGGTTTTAAGAAGGAAAGATGATAGACTTATTGGTCGGAGATCTTTCGGATTTACGTGGGATGATTTCCCAGCCTTAGGTATAAACACAATCTTGAACTCTCTCCACTGTGTGGGGATATAGTTCAAGGTGGTACAGCCGATAAGAATTACTTCAAGGACAGGGATAATAATGTCAACGGCCTTTTGAAGTTCGGCTGGAATTATAACATCAGGTCCAGGGGATTTGTATGGGTCAAAGCTGTTAATGGCCCAAACTAGTTTTTCCCTTGTAATCAGATCGGGCATGTTAGTTATTATGCTACCTGATTCTATGGAAACATAGTTATATAAGTTCTTAGAGCTGTCTGGAAAGTGAGTGTCCAGAAGCAGATTAAGCGTTTCTTCGCAGGATTTTGTCCAGCCGTCAGCTGTTTTGAGACTGCTAGGCATGGTCGAACTTTTTGAGAGGATTTTTTTTAATCTAGAAGCTTCTGAAGTGTGTTCTATTTTTCCACAGAAGTTTCTCCAGGAAGTTCTTTTATTTTTCCTCAGTGGAGATTTATAAGTTTTGAGGGATTCCTTGTAGGAGTCCCAGTCTATTAAAGTTTTAGATTGTTTAGCTCGGTTGAAAAGTTTTCTACATTCCTTCCTGAGCGGTTCTAGCCCCGAGCTCCACCACAGTGGTTTCTGTTTTCCTCTTATTTTTATAAGAGGACAGTGAATGCAGTGAATGGTTAAGGGCAGTGGTAAGATCATTGACTTTTTTGTCTAGATCATGTTTGTTTGTAGGGTTTTGTAAAAGTTCAGGTTTAATTAACTTTTTCAAAATTACCCGATATTTTTCCCAGTCAGTTTTCCGGTAGTTTCGGAAGATTGGTTGCTTAAGAGGTTCATCACTACTATGATCAGAAAAGAAGTGTTCAGTAGATACTTTCCAATTAGTAATCCTATGATGAACCGAATCGGAGACAAGAGTGATATCTAAAACTTCTTGTCTGTTTCTGGTAATGAATGTTGGTTCATTGCCAGTATTACTTACTATGAGGTTAGTACTTAAAATAAAATCAAAAAGAGATTCACCCCTTTCATTTATGTCAGTACTTCCCCATACTGCGTGATGCGCATTGGCATCGCATCCAATGATGAGGCAGATCTTCTGCCGTTCTGTTTCAGCGACAGTCCTTTTTAATAAGTCGACTGGGGGAGGGCCAGGATGGTCGTGGCCGAGGTAAGCAGATACCAGCCAGTAGGTGTTGTCACTGGTCTGGTATCTTATTGTGGTTACATCACGATTGCTATAATGAGGGAGTAAAAATACATTAGTGCTACTTCTTACCAATATGCAGGATCTGGGTTCACCTTTGTCCTTCATATACAGTAGAGTATATCCAGGAGTCCTTAGTCCTCGAACGATGGACTTGATGATCCAGGGCTCTTGGATAAGGACAATATCTTCCCCTCTCTTGTTTAGGCGGAGAAGAAGGGAGGCCGAAGCCTGCTTGGAGTGTTGGAGGTTAATCTGAGTTAGCTGCACCATCTTGGGAACAACTAAGTAGACTAACCTCCACCACAGTCTGGTTGACCATTGTATGTACAAGTAAAGGATTTTTATTCTCATTTAAGGTGAACGATAAGAGAATAGACATTTTCAAATTTGAATTGATCGATGTACGGCTATTATCGACCGACAAGTAAAATAAAATGATATACAAAATGATATATAAAAAAAAATTATAAAAAATCAAACCGGTCGGAACTGTCTTCAGTCAGCCTGTAATAATATCAAATTTGAGACATTGCAAAAACTTTTAGAAAGACTGCCGAAATTGTGTGCGGCTGTCATTAAAGCAAAAGGTGGTCGCTTTGATAAAAAATGCGTTTAAGTGTATATTACAGATCATTTTTATTTCTTTCATCATCTTCATCAAATGATAATTTTGAAATGTTACGTAAGTTGCAGTTATGCAAATTCTTTCAGAAATTGTGGAAACAAAACATTTTCAATACATGAAACATGAGTAAAAAGTCGAAAAATTGGTTTTTTTATCATCGGTCAAGCTTTTTTGACCGGCGTGTACTTCGGGATGTGATTTTTGGTCATATTCTAAGAAAAAAATTGGTATACGGTGAAGTCGTTTCTCAACTTTTACATCACTTTTTGACATTTAAAAAAAAGCTAACTTTGGTGTACTCTGACCTGTGTTAAAATCGATTTCTCTGTCACTACTGACGGCAGAGACTTAATTTTAGACTTATTTTTTGTAAAAATAATAATCTTTAAAACTGTATTTAAATTTTACTCCTATAGGCTAAGGGTTGCTAGATTTTCAAATTTATATGGTATTCAAATTTTCTTCCGCCAGCAAAGTTTTCACTTTGAGGTCATTTTGTTTCAGAAAATGACTGTTAAACAACTTAGACACTCAAAAACGCATCAATCTTATGATACTTGAAAAAATACAAAATGGGTAAAAAAAAAAGAATTTTTAGCTTAGAGGTTTATTTCATTAAAACAATAATATGGGCACTTTTAGTAGTTTTTTTTGTATTTATATAGTTTTTTTTTTAAATATTGTTTTGTTCATCTGTACAAAATAGAGAAACTATGTTTAACAGGCATTTTCTGAAGAAAAAAAATGACCTCAAAGTCAAAACTTTGCTGAGGGAAGAAAATTTGAACACCATTTAAAATTTTAAGTCTGGCAACCCTAAGCCTATGAGCCCTACTTAAATACAGTTTTAAAGATTATTATTTCTTCAAAAAAATCAGTCTAAAATTAGGTCTCTACCATAAGTATTGACGGAGCAATCGAGTTTAGCACAGGTCAGGGTTCACCAAAGTTAGCCTTTTTTAAATTGTCAAAAAGTGATGTCAAGGTTTAGAAACGGACTTTACTGTAAATCAATTTTTTTCTTAGTATATGACCAAAAATCACTTCCCAAAGTATGTAACACGAATTACGGAGCACCCTGTATACTACGTTTTCACTAAGAATTGAATCACGCTTCAATTCGAATTAGTTCCAGTGTATAGATACCTATATCGAGTTGAAATAGGATTACTTGATACTGCTTTGACAGCTGGATCTATTCGAAAGGGTTTGTCTATACCTAGATCGAGTAATCGGTTAGTCGAGTGTGTTTTGTTTTTTAATTTTAGTGAACCAGTGTAAATTGCACAAACACAAAGGATATGGCTCATTTTTCTATGGAGCCTGGGCCCAGGGCGTACAAACATCTATGAGACTAATACCAAATGAAAGCTTACGTTCAGCTCAATCTATCAGCCAAATATTTTTGAATTTGGAGTTGGCGATTTTGATATAATTGGACTTAAGATTTAGCGCCGGAAATGGAAAAATTCGACATTGTTGCAAATAATTACGTATATCTCGAAAAGCATAGCACATAGGACAATGATTTAGGTATCATATGAAAGATCAAAAAAATATCTCTCATTTCATATGAATAACATTTTTTTAAATGCCTTATGTTTCGAAAAGACAGACCTAAAACTTGTTTGAAAAGAAACATTTTCGATAACATTTTCCAGCCAATATGCAATATCTCGAAAAAATCAGTTTTGACCTATATTTTGTTTTATTTTGGTAGCGCATTGACCAATTAGATTTATATTTGTTGGTGGAAAATGTATTTTCCTTTGGCTTTTTTTTGTCACTTTAAGTTTAGCAAAGAAACAAAATGGATCTTTCGCTTTTTCCCGACGTTTCGGCAAGGGTTGTTGCCTTCTTCAGGGGAACTTTATTATAAAAACAAATAAGTAAAATATAGTATAAAGTATACACAACAATGAACAAAAGAGAAAAAACAAAAATGACAACTTACACCGCGCAACTCCCCTCCATCTACGGACTACCGAAAATTCATAAACAAAATATGCCTATGCGACCGATCATATCGTCTTTGAAATTGCCATGCTATGAACTCGCAAGATTTGTTGGTAGGATTTTACAATGTATAACAAACAACACAAAGTACACTGCAAGAAATTCTTTCGAATTTGTGAATAGGGTAAAAACGATTAAACTAAAACATACTGAAGTTTTAGTTTCTTTTGATGTGGTATCGCTTTTCACCAATATTCCCACACAACTGGCGATCAATATAATAAAGAAAAAATGGACAGTAATAAACCAAAGGACAAAAATTTGCCATAACAAAATTCTTGAAATACTTGACTTTTGTTTAACATATACAAACAAATTTTTGGAATGCCAATGGGAAACCCTCTTTCACCAACTCTTGCTGATATTGTGATGGACTTCTTGCTTGATGATTGTTTTGATTCCTCTACAATAAAACCAAGCTTCAAAGCTAAATTCGTTGATGACATCTTCGCAATATTTGAAAAACAATAAATCAATGACTTACTGCTGATCCTTTATCCTTAACAAATTTCACCCCAAGATACAATTTACCGTTGAAAATGAGAAAAACTGTGCAATATCGTTTCTTTACCTAAAAATCAGCCGTTCCAACTTACTTACTTTTGACTGGTACCAAAAATAATCTGCTTTAGGAAGACTCATCAATTTTAGGTCCAACCATCCAAACCATATAAAAATTAACACCGCCTCCAATCTAATACACAAAGTTTTCTCCATCAGTGATGAAAAATTCCACCTCAAAAATGAGAGAATAGTTACAAACATCCTGAGTGACAACGGCTATCCTATCCCAACGATCCGTGAATAGCTTCACAAACAAAAACACAATACACGGAAAAAACCTTACCTAACAGCTAATGGATTTTTCAATAGCCTAGTCTACATCCCAAGGCTGACAGATAATTTTAAAAAAATTGTCAAAAAGAATATACCTGATATACAACTGGCCCTTAAACCCAACCACACACTTCGAAATCTTTTTTCGAAATTGAAGGTCAAAACAGAAAAAGATAGGTGCTCGGACGTTATCTACAAAATTGACTGTAAAGGAAAGTCTGACGAACCATGTAATCTGTGCTACATTGGCACCACAAAACAACTTTTACGTCAACGCATCTCTAACCATAAATCTGCCATAAACAACAACAATCCAGCAAAAACAGCTCTCGCATTACATGCCATCGAAAATAAACATCTCCCAGACTTTGACGGTGCCCAAGTTCTCCAAACCGAGAAACATATCTCTAAGAGATATACGCTAGAAACTTTACACATCCTCAACAACAAACGAGAAGAACATGAATCGCAAACAAGATTCTCAAAACATCTCGTCCATATACTGCTCTCTTGTCTTTAGATAGATAGATAGATAGATAAATTCTTTATTTTCTAAAAAATGCTTGACAATACATAATTTGATACTTAAGAATAATGACATGGCTTTACTGCCGTTTGTCAGGAATGACATTTCATTTTTTGTAAAATAAAAAAAAATAAAAATTTGAAAAAGTTACAAAATTAATAAATTAAATACTTTTATGTTGTAAGTTTATATATGAACATAAGGTTTAATCTTTTTAAAGGGAGGAATTTCAATTGAATCCATGATTTCTTCGTATAAATTATAATAGTATAAAGGTTTAAGGGTGAAGCCAACAGGAAAAGAACTTTAATCAATCAATTTTAAAGTGATTTGAAACACAAAATTCAGTTAAAATATTCAATTTTAAAGTGATTTGAAACGCAAAATAGCACAATTGTTTGTATTAATTTTAGGGTGATTTGAAACACAAAAAGTAAATTTTAACTGTATTAACTGGTGGAACAATGAGTGTTAAGTTGAGAAGCTGTTTCGGTAATTTGTGGCATGTTTGCAGTACTTGAAAAGGTTATACCATCCTAGTGATCCATTCAAAACTTCGTAAAGTTCATTTCTAGAGAGAGTGCTTTGTTCGAAGTATAGCCGTCGGATTTCTTGTAAAATGGGGCAGATTGCAATAAAGTGGTACATGTCTTCGTTTTCTCTCCTGTTACATAAATCTCAAGTCATCTCGATGAGGCATATAGTTTAATTTAAACAGTTCAACACGCGCTCGGAAAATGAAGCTTATAGCTTCGCTGGAAAGTTTGTTGTTAAAGTAGCTGGCTTCTGATGGCAATAGATGGTTGAAGTGATAGATTTGTATCGTGGGAAAGGGCTATCTGATTCCATTCTTTAAATGGCGAAGCATTAGTTTGAAGAAGTCTTGTCATGATGGACTTATGAAGACTTCTTTCACTTCTTTTCATCACTCTTATAATGTAATCCGAATTGGCCTTAAGATTTTGAGTATATACAGGCGTTGGACTCCATAACACATACAAGTGTTGACAGTTGCGTTGAAAACACGATATTTTGACGCCAGATCAATATTTTGGTTGGCAAAGAAGTTGGGCCACATAACACTTAAAGCGAGTTTTGCTTCATTACTTTTCAGCTTTACATGTTTTGAAAAATTAAGGTTATAAGTAAGTAAAACCCCGAGATACTTAAATTCTTCTACAACTTGAAAAGGTGAATTATTAAGACACCATCGTTCTTCCGGTAACCTCCTTGATCGACGTCCTTCAAAAATCAACACCTTAGTTTTGTTTGTATTTATCTGCAAGCCCCATTTCTCACAAAATGTGTTCAGTCTGTTTATCTGCAGCTGTAGGGTGAAGGGGTTGTCTGCCAGTAAAACTAAATCGTCAGCGTAAAGGAGGACTTTCACTTGGATGTCGGCGATAGAAATTCCTCCTGGAAGTACATCACATACATCGTCAATGAATAATGCGAATAGCAATGGGCTTAAAATACAGCCTTGAGGAACACCTACCGTCGTTTCGAAACTGTCGGAGAACTATGATCCATCCCAAACAATAGCACTGGACGAAACTAGAAAATTGCAGTACATCAACAGAAGTTTCCGGGATATGCCTACCGTTGAGAGCTTATATATCAGAGCCTGCCTATTTACCTTGTCAAATGCTGCTTTGAAGTCTATAAAACATGTATACAACTTCTTCTTTTTTTCCAAACATTTTCTAGCAATACTTGTTAGTGCAAAGATATGATCCATTGTAGAAAAGTCTGCACGGAAACCGGCTTGGAACTTACTCAGGCGATTATTGTCGTCTATCCATTTGGTGAGCCTGGCGTACAGAATTGACGTTAAGATCTTTCTCATAGAGTTAAGAATCGATATTCCTCGGTAGTTTTCAGGTAAATTTGCGTCACCTTTCTTAAAAATGGCAAAGATAATTGCCTTGTTGGAGGTATTAGGTACGATAGAATCTCTGAACAAATTGTTAAAATATTGCAGAATGTAATTCTTCAGTTTTCTGTACTATTTTTAAAAAACTCAATAGGTATGCCATCTATCCCTGGTGCCTTGTTGTTTTTCATTTTATGCAATGTTGTCTCCAGCTCGTACATGCATATAGGGTTATCCAGTTCTTCGACAATAAAGTTGGGTAAAGCGTAGGAAAAGCTTTGATGATTCAAATCGGCCGACAAAAGAGTTTTGAAGTGAGCTGCTAAAGTTTCAGCTCCGAGTGAGCTCACCGAGTTCCGATTACAACCACCCAGATCGCGAACCTTGCTCCAAAATGTTTTAGAGTCATTGCAGTGTACTAGGCTTCTTGCGAGATTATTAAGGTAATCAATTTTTTTTTTGCACAAAGTTGTTTATATTCCTTGTTTATTTTCAAATATAAATGTTTAAAAAAGCTGTCATTTGTTGTCCTAAAAAGTTTTAGGTATACAAAGGATAATTTGCAATGTCTTTTACATTCATTGTCGAACCATATGTTACGTGGAGTAAATGAATGATTACTGCTTGTGTGAGCAAACGGGGCTGATGATTTGATTACTCTGATTATATGTTCACTACAATGGTCATAGCTGATTGTTGAATGAGGAGGGAGAGAGCGGTAGTTGCGGTTAAGAAGAGTTTTAAAGAGGGGAGCTGCATTAACGTTTCATTTTAGCTTCGTAAAGTTGAAAGGGTTTCTGGTTATCAGTGGCGTGGCGTGGATATTTTCAAATGGTAAGTCGAGAAAAATGAATCACCTATACAAATTAATAAGGAATAAATAGAAGGTACCTTAAATTCCAAACGTGGATTAATCGAAGCCAATTTTTCTATACTTTAAGTCATTTAGGTTAAAATGCACAATGAGCTTAAAGCATAAAAAAAGCGGCTTCAAAAGAAGCCTATGTGGACATGCAAGAAAATAAAATAAAATTTTAAGTAACGTAACTAGTATTAAAAAAAAATAGGAACTTCATTTCGTTGCAAGTGATAGTTTTTTGTTCAAAAGAATAAAGGTTTATTTTCATTGATTAAATAATTAATAAAATAAATAGTAAAATAAATAATAAAATAAATAAAATATTTTTAAAATTCAATAAATCACATAAGATGTTTAGATTAGATACTAGAAAAAATGTGTTTGAAAAAAAAAGTTTAAAAACACAAGAAAACTGTTTTTGTTTTAATTATTTATAATTAAGATCTATCCTTCGGTTTGTTTTGGTATATTCACCAAGAACCCTATCGTAGAAATTAGGTCTGCTTTTTAAATTTAAAAGGAGTCGCTTTTCTATTGATATTAACCCTAAATCGGAGAGCCTGTTTTCTCCTTGAGAGTTTCTTAAAAAAGTGTGTATTCTTCTGAGCGTTGAAAATGATCTTTCCACAGAAGCTACTGTCAACGGAAGTGTAAAAAAAAGGCGGCTTAGATTTAAAATTTGCGGAAATGTGTCACGCAATATGTCATTTCCTAAATGTTTGAACAATTCTAATACGTCAAACTTTTGAAGTGATGGAGTCGTATATAAAACTTTAAGTTCATTTTTTAAAGAGGTCAAATCAAAAATTCCTGGGAAATAATTAATTAAAAACGATATCTTTTCTTCTGGAACTGATAGAGCAAATTTATTATACTTAGTTTTATTTAATAAATCCAAAAAAATTAAATCATTAAAACAATTATATCTTTCTTTAATTTGACTTATTATATTGTCCTTAATTTCTACAAAAAGACGCTTATATTGAGTTTTTAAATCGATTTCGAGTAATCGTCGTTTTCTTGGTGGCTCAGCAAAATCACTTACTCTTTCAAAAATTATTTCGAATTTATTTAGAAATTCAGAGGAGAGCCAAGACTCAAAATTCTTAATTTCTCGTTTAGCAATTTCAAGATCTGTTTGTTTACTTTGAATTAAATTAAATAAAATATCAGTCCTTCCGAAAATTTCAGATAAAGTGTTAAGCAAAAAACAAAAACTTTTGTCCTCTAACTTAAACAACAGACTTTCAGACATAGCCAGCGCTTCACTATCCCATTCATTCGGGTTGTTTAAAATGTTATTAAAAGTTTGTATAATATCTAATCTACAGTTTAAAATTACGTGAATTATACGTGAATGGTAATGCCAGCGGGTCTCCGATACTCCAGGCATGCGCCGGTTAGCTATTTCTTTTAAAAGGTTTGAACGTTTTGTAGATTTATTGAAAAACCGAACTATGGTATTAATATTCCCAAAAAATGATTTTAGCTCAGGAATGTTCTCCAGTGATCGAGATAATACCAAATTTAGAACATGAGCATGGCATGGGATAAAAGTGGCCATTGGACATTCGTCGAGGACTTTCTTTTTTACACCACCAACATTTCCAGACATTACTGCCGCACCATCGTAAGATTGTCCGACCAACTTTTCCTTGCAGGCATACAAATTCAGTACGTTTAGAATATGTTTAGAGAGCGTATCCGCATTGCGGCTCTCGCTTACGTCGATAAAACCAAGAAACCTTTCCTCAATACCATCGTCAGATATGTAACGCAAAACGGTGCTTAATTGCTCTCTATGGCTCACATCGGGCGTTTCATCTATCATAATGGATACAAACTGAGATTTTCCAATTTCTAATCTAATTTCTGATTTAATTACAGCAGCGATGCTGTGTATTAAATCATTTTGAATGTCATTTGATAAACCGGAAAAAACTGGATTGTTTCCACTTGAGCATTGTTCTAAATGGGATTCTATTAACGAATCATACTTAGATAAATATAATAAGGTCTCTACATAGTTGCCACGATTATTGGAATCAAGCTTTTCATCGTGACCTCGAAATGCTTGTTCCTGCTTACCTAAAAGTACCACCGTATCTATAAACCGCTCCATCAATTTACGATTTCTTTCAACTTTTTTGTTATGAGCTACATAAGAATTACCTAAGGAGGTTTCGATTCGATTGGTTCCAAATTCATGTAACGATAAACAGCTTCGAATGTGTTTTTCTGTTTTAATGTGCTTATTAGCAGAATTTGTCAAATTATTTAAATCGGCGTAGCCCGTGCGACTCCAAACGCTGGAAGAATTTGAAAACAAAAGGCAGGGAAAACAAAACATTTTGTTGACCTTGCAACTACCTGTCAACCATGTATATTTTTGGTAAAAGGAATCATGGAAACGCGAAACGAAACCATCTTTACGCTTATACTCTATTTTCATAGACGGAAAAGAGCGTCCGATTTCAATAACTTTTTTTTTTACTATAAAATCTAACTTTCTAAACTGATTTTCCTCTTCTAAAAGGTAATCTGTTAAACAACACTCAACACTTAGCAAAGCCATTTAAATAATTAAAACAAAACAGTTCTCTTTGATGTTACTTTTCACAATTTTTAGTTTTTTTTTCATAGTTTTTAGAAATGCACGATACTTAAAATTCACTTTACACTTGCAAATAATCCAAAACAATGATCACATGATCAGTAGATAATAGAACAAAACAAAACAGCAAAACAAAACCGAATTCGCCGTACATTACTCGAAGGCGAAATCTGTATTATTTTTTCCAAGCAGACATTGCAGCAGTAAGACGAAAATTATCGTCTTACTTTTTTCAATAAGAGAACGTGTATTGAAAAAGGAAGCACCGCGGTGCACCGGGGTGGAAATATATCGTAGGAAAGACAGGGGCAAACACAAAATATGTTCTGCGCGGCGATTTTCAATGCTTTGTGTATGCTTTTTGCTTTGTGTATTGTGTGTGTATCTCGCAAATTTAAAAGTGCTTGAAGAACATTGTGTGTATGGGCAAAGATAGGCTGTTGACTGCTTAGTTGCAGACTTTTGTTGCTGGTTTTTTCTATGAAGACAAATTTTAAAAGGTAAGACGATAGGAATCGTGTTATATGGACGCCACGCCACTGCTGGTTATATCATTATTAGCAAATTGTGCTGTAACCTCCAATGGTAAGTGACCTGAGAAATTTTCCATGCCCACTTTAAAGTCTACGATCGAATCTAGCCAATCTGTGGACACTGCACACAAATCAATTACGGAATGTCCCTGACCACTTACAAATGTAAATTCACCATAGTTGTCGCTTTTAGACGTCCCATTGAACACACATAGCCCAAAGTTTTCAAAAAATTCTGTTAGAAGTCGGCCATTTCTGTTAAAGATTTCATCCTTGGAGTTCCTTACATCATTTATGTTAATGTTTTGAGCCATAGGAAAACAAGTATTTTGGTAAGATCCAATTCGAGCATTTAGATCCCCAATGATCATAACCTTTTCTAAGTTGAAGTTGTTAACAAAATCCACTAAGCAATCAAAGTCGTTCTGCCAGTTATTACAGTTTAGGTACACTGGGATAATAGAATACTTTAAATTATTGTTAAATATTTGAAAAATAATTCTGTTTTCTGTACGAAAAAGTTTAACAAAATTATGATTTATAGACTTTTTAACCCCACAAATAATCCCACCACTTGCTCTTCCGTGCAAATTTGTCCTACTAGCAGCAGAATACATAATTTTAAAGTTTTTCATGTAATTTACTATAATCGTTTTCATGTTTTTCTTCCACAAATGTTTCTAATAGAATAATTAAATCAAATTTTTCAATATACTTAAAAAAATCTGATAATAAAAGCTTACTTCTAAGACCAGTAATATTATACGATAATAGTTTTAAATTTAAAAAATTATTTTGAAAATTAATATTTTGGCAAACGACAGATTTTTCCTATTGTGAATGAACCCTAGTTCCTTGTGAGGTTTGACCCACAGATAGCGCTTGTATCGGTTGAGAGTAAGATGGTGTAGGTTGAATAGAAGGTGGCGGAGCTGCTCCATCGCTGCTGTCAATGTCAAAAAACTCAGACGATATGTCACCGAACATTTGCTTTACAAACAAAAACTCCGTGTGATTTTTGACAACAAGCCCTCGTGAATATTTGTAGATAAACGTGTGGGAACGTTTTAAGTGCAAATTGTCACCTTCTTTTAGCTTAAGAAGCCCCTTGCAAGTCTGTATAGCAAATTGAGTTGCATTGGTTTCCGCGTTTAAAGGGAGGTGAACTACAATAGGACATTCGTTTGTTTTTCTTGAAATAACTTCCAGTTGGTTCTCTAGGAGCTCGCATCTTTCTGACATAGTGGATAGCTTGTGATTAAGCGCAGTGTTCACCGCTTTTAAGGAGTTTATTTCGCTGTAGAGTTCAGTTAGATCGTCCCTTGTGGCAAGATTCTTCAATTTTTCAGCTAGGATTCCGTTGAGAATGTTTTTTAACTCTTCAATGGATAACTTTCCCACTTCCATATTTAGCAATAGTTTTTTACAGCTTGTATTATGTTCAGGCGAGTTTTCAGTTAGATTTCGTTTATTACGATTTATCTTTCATAAGGAAAGTCCCGTAGTTCTTCGGTTTGATTTCTCTTAGATTTAAATGTGAAGAAAAACTTCGTACCTTTAATTTCCCAGTTGAATGACTTTATCAGTGTAGAAAAAATGGTTTAAACTTGAATTGTGTATAGATTAAAAAGAAAAAAAACGATTTAGAACCTTATAAAGTGAAATAACTTATTGAGAGATTTTAAACTTTGAACTTTCAGTTTTGACAGTTGAAACGTCACTCACACACTTGTCTCTACATAAACTCTGCTATCCCTATAGCAAGATTATAGACTAATCTTCATAAAAAGAAGTGCAATTCCAGCTTCGGAAATATTTTTGTCAAACTTTGTTTATTTAACATGTTTTAAAAATCTCGTTTATAATGTAAGTTTTCTTTGATTGTTCATTGTTGTGTATACTTTATATTATATTTTACTTATTTGTTTTTATAATAAAGTTCCCCTGAAGAAGGCAACAACCCTTGCCGAAACGTCGGGAAAAAGCGAAAGATCCATCTTGTTTCTTTGCTTAACTTAAAGTGACCAAAAAAGCCGAAGGAAAATACATTTTCCACCAACAATTATATTTTGTTTTGCACAACTTTAATCCTTAATTGGTGAGCTTTAATTTGATATATAATTACGCTATCATACACAAAGTATATCACGTACATTATACACAATTCCTTAAACATATTATACAGCAAATATGTTCCACAGCAAGTGCATTTTTTTATTTATTTTTTTGCAGTATCTACTCTGTTTTTTACAAAACATAAAAACAAAATACATACTAATGCTACAAATGAGTAAATTATGTAGTGTTTACTTTGGCCTTTGGGTAATGTTTGTAATGTTTAATTTGGGTTTTCAGCATATAACTTTTCAGGAAGTATCCAGAAGGAACAGACTAATTCCTAACGGACTGTTTGAAACCATCAATTTTAATTAAATGATCATCCATCTATAGTCATTTGCGATGGAACATATGTGTACCTTCAAAAAAGTTCAAACTACGGCTTCCATAAACAACCATACAGCCTACATAAGTATCAAAATCTGGTCAAGCCTTTTGTGATCACATGCTGTGATGGGTATATCCTGGACGTTACGTTATAGGACCTTATGCTGCAACTGTATCAGATACAAGATGCTAACATAATGAAAAATCTTTTCAGAGACGATTATGGAACGTTCCGGCAATACTTTAGACAAATGATGTTTTTATTTTGAACAGAGGATTCAGAGACGCAATCCCACATCTTGAATCTCAAGGATATAAGGTTTCATGCCTTAATATGTTTCTGAAGGTAGCTTTCAACTTAACACAGAGCAGGCTTATAGATCCAGGTGTGTAACTCTGGTCAGATGGGTCGTTGAAGTCGTGAACGGACGATTTAAAAGGCATTTTAAACTATTTCGACAAGATTTTTTCAATCTAGCTGCTGGTCAAGGGCCGTCCATAAAATACGTCACACTAAAATTAGGTGTTTTTGAAAAATTTTTTGGAAAATGTCTAAAAACGGTAACTCCCATAGTGCCGATTTTCTAGCTAATGGCTAACATGATTTTGACGAAATTTCATATTTAAAAAGTCCTAAATTGTTCGAGCAAGATTGCATATCTATATTTCAAAAATCTAGTTTTTTCGAGTTTTCATAATTTAAAAAAAAAAAATTAGTTTTTTCGAATATTTTCAAAACGGTATCTTTGATTTATTTAAAATTTTTTGTCAATACATCTCTTAGCAAGATCTTAAACCTTGTGTACTTGAATTTTCAAAACCTAATTTTTTGAAAAAATGAAAAATAAAAAACCGGTTTTTTAAAAAATGGCTCTAACGATTTTAGTTAAATTTTAAGGGTTTGTATGTAATAGCGATTGCAAAAATATGGCGTTTTTAGATTTTCACTTGAAACTTTTCAAATATTTAATTTAATTTTTTTAAATATTTTACGTGATTTAATTCAATTTTCATAATTAATGTGTAGTTGGCCACCCTATACCACCAAATATATTAAGAGCTAGTACCAAAACCTTTTACTCAGTCTTGAGATTGTGGCAAACGATCGCAAGTTCGTGTGACCCAGTCGTGCCAATTTTTTTATTTATTTAAAGTGAAAACATACATAAAAATTTGCCCTTGAACCAAGAAACACCTTAATTTTGATGCTGCTAAATGACTTAAAAGAATTTAATAGAAACATTACCTAGTAATAATTACTTACCGACTCGGAGAAATACAGAGAAGAAAGAAAGGAATTGAAGGACAGAGAAAAATTTATGTAACGCAGAAAAAATAAACAGCACCAAATATTTTACTACCATTCCATTGAAGTGGATGAGTGAAGCTGGAAATTTCATCATGGCAGAGTAGGGGACGCACTGGTCGATGATTCGAACTTTACAACAAATTAAAAGAGACCAACAACTCATCGCGATGATTTATCGATGGAATTGAAGTGGTTGCATGAAAACCATTACTCAAATATCAATTAATTTCGTTTCTAAACTTAATGCATTGTCCTTTTTTTCATTTTATTGTCAAAGTTTACGAGCGCAGTTACAAGATCTGTAGGCACTATCGTTAAAAAATTTAATGTATTGATTTTAAGAGAATTTCACATGGGTGACGAAGAAATATAGATATTATGATATTCCAGATTACAATTTAGTTGCAAGTTTCAGAAGGCACGATCGTCCAGCAGCAGGAGTAGCTATCTGTAAAAGGTTGTCTGATACAACTGCCATATTTTGCTCAAATCATTTGGATTTCCACCAGTTTTTATTGTTTGGATAAGTTCATACTTAAAAAATAGATCTTATCAAGTCAAATTTCGTGAAGTCTTGTCAGATTCTTTCAATGGTCTGTCTGGTGTGCCACAAGGGAGTCACATTGGTCCTTTGCTTTTCATTATTGCAATAAATGATGTCATTATTTGTATATCATACAGCGACATTCTAATTTTTGCTGACGACATGAAGATTTTCAAATCGATAGAATATTCGTCAGATCGCAATTTATTACAAAAAGATATCGACAGTTTTGTTACGTGGTGTTCTAAAAACGGTCTTAGTTTGAACCCTTCCAAGTATCAAAGTATGACGTTCTCACGCAAAAGGATTCCCTCTATCGCAAATTATTCAATATCTCAGCAATCATTATCTCAAGTTTCGAATTTCCGCGACCTTCGTGTAATTTTTAGTACTAACCTTGAATTCAATGAACACATCAATTCCATAACAATAAAGCAAATTCAATGCTTGGGTTCATAAAGAGGTGGGCAAAAGAATTTAACGACCCCTATGTTACGCTTTCCTTATACAACTGTCATGTTCGTCCCTATCTCGAGTATGCTTCTCAGGTTTGGTCACCTCTATATGAAGTTCATAAATCTCGTATTGAGGCAGTACAACACAGATTTATACGTTTTGCCCTGAAAGGTCTTCCCTGGGAAGATCCTTTTAATCTCCCCCCTTATGAAAATCGTATTCGTCTTTTGAATCTTCAACCACTCTCACAAAGACGGACTAACAATGATTTAGTATTTTTCCATCAACTTATAACAGGTTCGATTGATGCTCCCGACTTGCTCTCCCACATAGGATTCAACTATCGTGGAGGATCTCAACAACTACGTAATTTAGAGTTTTTGCATTGCTACCACCACAGAACTAACTATGGCATGCATGAGCCGATAGCTCGCATGAGTAGATTATACAACTCTAACCCTTTTACTTTAGATTTCAATCTTAAAAAAAGTAGTTTTAAATTAAAACTCAAAACCAGTGCTCCACAAGCATGATTTTTGTTTTGTATTTAATTTGTATTTAATTTGTATTTAATTATTAGTTAACTGTAGATTATTTTAATTGTATTTCTTCTTTTTTTTTTATTTACTTTCAATAATGTTTATAGTTTAAATAAAAGAAATATATAAATATATTTATAAAAATGTGTATGTTTATTTTAATAAAAACAAAACAAAGACATCAAACACTTAGTTACGCAAAATTTTTTTTTTTGATTTCTGTTTGGCGACGCGTTTCGGAAATATCATTCCATCTTCGGGCGCTGCTGTATGACTGAGCTTTTTCTATTTTACATGCAGATGTTGATGCATTTGTCTCATTATGCTTTGTGTTGTTGTCGTCATGGGTGGTGTAATGGTTTATTGCTTTTTTGTTATTGTTATTGGATTTATTTTCTTTAATGTGTTTTGTCTTTTTCTAACGTGCGTTATAATATTTTAATGCTGTGTTATACAGTACATTTGTTTTAATCGTTAATTTATCGTTTAGTACTTTGTCCTGTTCTATTGCATTGGCTTTGTATATTTCAAATTCTTCTTTGGCGTCTAGTAATCTCCCTTTCTTACAAAAGTGCATCGGTATTAAATTGGTATCAAAGTTGGAGTAGTTATGTTTATAATCTATTAAATGTAATGCAAAATTGGATTTTGTGTTTTGTTTTGGTTTATGTTCTTTAAATCGTTCATAGAATGTTCGTCCAGTTTGTCCTATGTAGTATTTGTCGCAATCGTTGCATTTTATTTTATAAACGCCTGATGATGTTTTTATGTCGTTATTAGTTCTGTGTTGTAAAAGCTTATGGATGTTGTTATTGGTTTTGAATGATACGTTGACGTTAATTTTTTTGAATTGTTGGTTTATTATTTCAGGTAGTATGTTTGTATATTCAGTTGAAATATACTTGGTTGCATTATCGATGATTGTGTTATTGTTGTGGTTTTTGATGTAGATTTTCCTTTTTCGTTTTATTATTAGTTTATCTATTGTTTTTGCGTTGTATCCATTTTGTATTGCTATGTATTTTATTGTGTCTATTTCTTTTTTGTAGTCACTTGCGTCCATTGGGATTGTCAATGCTCTTTGGATAAATGCATTGTATGCTGACATTTTTTGTGAGTGGGGATGGTGGGATTCTCGGTGTATGGTGATGTCGGTAGTTGTTGGTTTCCTATATATTTTGAATTTGAATCGGTTGTTTTCTTTTCTTACATTGATGTCTAAGAAATTTATTTCATTATTTGTTTCCGTTTCAGCTGTGAATTTAATTCTGTCGTTGATGTTGTTAAGATATGTTTTGAATAATTCTATTTGTCTATGAGTGCCGTCAAATATTACAAATGTGTCGTCTACATATCGGCTACATTGGGCTTGTCATTGGCAAGAAGCACCTGCACACTCTCTCGATGAATGAGATGTAAGGAAATCACCACACCCATGGCATCTTCGTTTTCATGGCCTCTCTTTCGTGAGTGAAAAAACTAGTGCTTGGTAAGTAATGCTTTCCACTATGGGAGTTTTACTGAAATGTGTTCATATCTTAGGAGTATGCTTTTCAGTTGTAAAAACAATGGGTAATTTGGGTAAATGCATAGATAATGCAAATAAAGAACGCATTTGAGATGTACGTTCGTGTTTTATTACATTTTCAAATAAGTTTGAGTAAGTTTTAGTAGATTTAATAAATACAAAAATAATATTATTAAAAAAATGATAATGATGAGAGCAGCTTATGGGTTTCTTCTCCTGTTCATTTGAGATCTAAATTAAAGAGAATATACCTATATTATTTCAAAACCATGAAACAGAATTAAAAGAATTTACCATTGCTGAATTAATCTAACACATTGTCCATTGTTTATTATTTTTTACATCTACTGTGAGTTATACAAACTGCACAACTGTCTTCTTTAATCACAAAATGGAAACTAAATCATTCCAGAACAAAAGAAATGAATTGAAAAACAAAATAAGCGTCGGCGAAAAATAGACATTCTAAACAAATGGAAGAAAGAAAGGGTTGTTTTCTCATACTTATTTTTGTCGCCACCTGATTAGGGTTTCTCAAAGTTGATTTTGCTATGCATCGTGTTTTCTTCTTTTTTTCTTTTGCAAACAACGCACTAGATTCAACTTGAACTACAGACTACCTACCAATTGCATGACTTTTCATTGGTGAATTCATTGATGACCTTTTCCCTTATGAAAGCACCACATGAATTCCTCGAGGAATTCATCCCTTTTTTTCACTGATGAGCAAATTTCCTACTGGGCTTCAATATACCTCGCACACTCGGCAACAAAAAGCATACAAGTACAAAGTGGAACGGTTATTTTTTTCTAATCTAGTGCAGTTTTTCGTCGGCGTCGTTTCAAAAATCGGTTGTTCATCTTGCGTTGCTAATTGTTACAGACAAATCCAGATTAGTAAAGAGTATTTTTTCAACATAATTTCAGTGAACTAAACTAGTGCTAGTTGCTACACACAAAGTTAAATTAATAAAAAGTATATTTTAAGCGAACTGAATCTTTCTCACAATGACCGGCAGGAATAATTTAGTGAAACGTGATACGGCGCGTAATGGGTTAAAAAGATGCCTAATTGCGAGTAAGAAAGCAGAAGCCCTCGACGAAGCGGAGTTGAACGCCTACATTATCGTGCTGGCGGACCATTGGAGTGGACTTTTACTTGCCCAGGAAGCTGTTGAACTGTCTTGCGGTGATGAAACACTCGAAGAGCAGCAAGGAGAGCGAGAACAGGGTGAAAACTGGTACCGCGAGGCGCTAGCTAACTTAAACAGAGCCCTGTGCAAAGTGAAAGCCGAAAATGTTCCCGTTGCTAACGACAATGTCCCATCATCCACTCGAACGCATATAAAGCTACCAACTCTCAGCCTTCCAAAATTCTGGTGCGAAGCGAAGGATTGGAAGCCATTCCATGATTCATTCATATCAGTGGTACACAATGCGCCATATTTGTCCGGTGGACAAAAGTTGCAGTATCTACGGTGCTCATTGGCAGATAGCCCACGTGCGCTACAAATCGTAAACGGGTTGCCAATAACCGACAACAACTATGAGCAGGCTTGGGCTCTGCTCACAAAACGTTATGACGTGCAAAGGGTGCTAATCGATGCGCATTTTCGCGCAATTTTTTCCATAAAAAAGCTACTCAATGAGACTTCAGCAGGATTAAGGAATTTGGTTGACGCAACTCAAGAACACTTCCAGAGTCTCAAAGCGCTAGGCAGACCTGTTACCAACTGGGACGATTGGTTAGTACACTTAACCGTTAGCAAGCTTGACTCCGAAACCCATAGGCAGTGGGAATTATCGCTAACGGAAGACACCGTTCCCAAATTCGACGACCTCTTGGCTTTTTTGGAAAAAAGATGTCGATCTCTGGATGCCATTGACTCTCACCTGAAACCATCAACATCAAAAAACGCTATTGATTACCATGCGAAAGGAAGCACCTCAAAAGAAGCTCTTCAGAAAGGTAAGCCAAAAACATATTTTTCTTCCCTAAAGGCAGAATAGCCTTCGTAAATAACAACAAGCTTTGTTCTAACTGTCTAAGCTCTGGACATTCAGATGAAAAGTGTCGCAGCTCCAACACCTGCCGAACATGTCGTAAACGTCATCACACATTTTTGCATGACACATTGACCCTTAGGCACAATGAAACATCTTCGAGCCACTACACGCAATCATGCTTCGCGAACGCAAGACATCACGTTCTTTTGGACACAGCTCTGGTAAACATCGTCGATAGATCGGGACGATATCAAACAGCTCGATTGCTTTTCGACAATGGATCTCATCTGACGTTCGTTAGGGAAAGTTGTGTTCAGAGGCTAGGGTTATGACGATCTTCGCAATCAATAACGATTCATGGTATCGGTGCGACAGACGCAGGTATGTCTAATGGTGAAGTTCCACTCAAGCTTTCATCATCAGACAACAGCTTTTCTACGACAATTGTCGCTCACATTTTGCCAAAGCTCACCAACATGCTTCCGGCCCAACAGTTATGTCGGCAGAACTGGCCCCATTTAAAATCCCTTAAACTCGCTGATCCGCATTTTTATAGACCGGCGGCCATCGACATCTTAATCGGAGCCGATGAATTAGGACAGTTTCTATGTGATGGGCTAATCAAAGGTCCTACTAACACACCCATCGCACAACAATTAACCCTCGGATGGATCCTCTTTGGCAAGGTAATCGATTCCACATCACTTCCTTCCACCGCTTTATCCGATACACCTGCTGCCCCTGCATCACCAGCTGTGAGCGTACTGACCACTCTAACCGCCTCAAAAGCTGCATCCGCAAAATGCATCACAACCGCAACACCCGCAAAATTCACCGCAACCGCAACACCCGCAAAATTCATCGCAACTGCAACACCCGCGAAATTCACCGCAACCGCAACACCCGCAAAATTCCTCGCAACTGCAACACCCGCAAAATTCACCACAACCGCAACACCCGCAAAATTCATCACAACTGCAACACCCGCAAAATTCATCGCAACCGCAACACCCGCTAAACTCAACATGACCGCACCACCCGCACACATAGTCACAACAGCAGCACCCGCAACAAATAGCATAGCACAGATGTAGGACTCGCAAAAAATAACGCAACCGCTGAAACCGCATCGCTAACACTAACCGCCAGCCCAGTCATCGGATCCTCTACAACAACAACAAGCAAAAACACCCTCGAGCAGGCCTTATATCTATTCACCGGCATATCTATTTTTGGCATATTGAAACTTTACCCAGTATGAAACACCTAACAATAGAAGAAAAGGCATGTGAAGACGTTTTTGACAACACTCATTATCGCCAAGACGATGGCCGTTACGTAGTCAGCCTTCCTTTTAAACCTGAATGCCCCCTGGGTAACTCTCGTCATGCAGCAGTTCAGGCACTTAATCGGATGGAAGCCATTCTCCGTAAAGATGAATGTCTTCAAGAGCAGTACAGGAAGTTCATTCAAGAATTCATCGACTTAGGTCATATGGAAAAAGTGACGCAACCGAGCTGTCGTCAAGGATACAAGCACAACTACAAAGTTGAGAGTTGTCTTCAATGCTTCCTGCCGCACTACCACTGGATTTTCCCTCAACGATACTCAGATGATTGGCCCACAGCTACAACCTGACATCTACATGGCTCTTATACGAATGCGAACTTATCGATTCGCTTTGGCTGCAGACGTTACCAAGATGTACCGTCAGGTGAGACTCAACCCCAAGCATATCGACTATCAGCGCATCGTTTGGCGCAATTCACCAGAAGAGGAGATCGAAGACTACCGCATTCTTACTGTCACCTATGGAGTTGCCTCATCATCACATCTTGCTATCAAAGCGATTCGACAAGTCGCCTTAGACGAGGGAAAACATCACCCTTTGCTAAGGAACGCTATCATGAATCACTTTTACATGGACGACCTATTAACTGGCAGCCATTATGAACAGGAGTTGCAACACATCCAAAGAGACATATCCGCAATGCTACAGAAAGGAGGTTTCTGTCTACGTAAATGGTCTTCCAATTCGCAACTAGTCATCAATTCTGTACCCGAAGACCAGCGTGAAGTGCTTCAGCCGTTGGAGTTTGAGACGCAGATGGCATTCGAACTCTGGGACTTCAGTGGGATCCGTCATCAGACCACTTATCATTTTCGGTCAAAGTTCCAGAGGTAAGAACAACTAAAATAACCAAACGCTTATTCCTTTCAGAAGCTTCAAAATTGTTCGACCCGTTGGGCCTTCTCTCTCCAACCACTATCATTCCTTAAATGCTTTTCCAACGCCTTTGGCAACCAAAGGTGGATTGGGATGAAGCAGTTCCCGATGATGTCAACAACAGCTGGCTTCACTATTTACAACACATAGTGAAGATTGCAGCCATCAAATGATGGGTAAACCTAGGAATACCAGACGCAATATCCGACATACATGGTTTCGCTGCCGCCTCACAAACCGCATATGCTGCCGCCGTATACATCCGCACGATTCATCCAAACAACGAAATTACGATGCAACTTCCCACAGCCAAAACGAGAGTAGCCCCGCAGAAAACCGCAACACTATCTCTACCTCGGCTCGAGTTGTGCGCAGCCGCTCTTCTTGCACAACTGGTTCAGACAGTTAAGCCGATCGTCGACCCAAACATACGCCACACATACGGTTGGACTGATTCAACCATAGCACTTGCATGGATTCGTCAATTTCCTGGCAAGTGGTGTACATTTGTCGCCAATAGAGTCTCCCAAATACAGGAGACGATACCACCTGAAAATTGGTACCATGTGCCATCAGCCGACAACCCAGCTGACTGCGCCACGAGAGGTGTTCTACCGGAAAATTTATCCGAACATTCCCTTTGGTGGAATGGTCCCCATTGGTTGCTAATGCAAGAGTCTTCCTGGCCTCAGCAAGAAATCTTTTCTACCAACTTGGATCAACGATCTGAGTCAGTTCATACCACGACGGTTTCATTCAAACCCTCTATGTGGGAACTAATTGACCGCTATTCTTCGCTAAGAAAACTAAAACGCATAACAGCACGCGTTCTGCGCTACGTTTTAATCTAAAACAAGCTGTTAAACTCCGCAAGAATCAAGAACCGCAACCCTTTCGAAGAAACAAGTACCTGCAACTGTTCGAGTTAGACGAAGCTTTAATCTTTTGGGTAAAACAAACCCAAAACACCTACTTTCACGAGGAATATAAACGACTTGCATCCCAAAAAACCGTAACAAGTCATAGCCCGCTACTTAAACTGCACCCCTTTTCGGATGAAAAAAGATTATTGCGAGTAGGAGGACGACTTAAAAATTCATCACTAACAATCGACAAAAAATATCCTATTCTATTGCCCAAAACATCTATACTCACAAAACTAATATGCGACGACGTCCACCGCATTACCTTACATGCCGGCCCACAGCTTATGCAAGCAATGCTTCAGAACCGTTTCTGGGTAATCGGTGCTCGAGGTGTTCTTAGGAAGATTGCACGTTCGTGTCTCAAATGCCGCAAACAGTCTCATCATATTCGCCAACAACTCATGGGTGACTTACCAACGCCCCGTGTAACATACTGCCGCCCCTTTCTGAGTAGTGGTGTCGACTTCGCAGGACCAGTTCAGCTACGACTGTCAAAAGGCCGTGGAACCAAGGCAGTAAAGGGATACATTGCTGTATTCATCTGTATGTCGACGGGTGCAATGCATCTCGAGCTCGCTAGTGACCTCTCATCGGCTACATTCATCGCTGTCTTCAAGCGCTTCGTTTCACGTCGCGGACATTGCAAAGATATGTTCAGTGACAACGGCACTAATTTCGTCGGGGCAGCAAAGGAGCTCAAGGCAATGATGGTCGAGACCAGCAGGAACGAAGAGGTGGCTAAATACCTTTCGGACGATGGAACGAATTGGCACTTCAATCCTCCGATGGCTCCTCATATGGGTGGCTTTTGGGAAGCCGCTGTCAAACGAACCAAATTCCATCTGCGTCGTACGCTCGGTGACAATCTCTTGACCTACGAAGAATTCACAACCCTGTTAGCGGAAGTTGAAGCATGCGTGAATTCAAGACCACTTTGTGCTTTATCATCTGACGTCAATGATCTATCGGTCCTCACACCTGGTCATTTTCTCATCGGAGAGCCGCTCGTAACAATACCCGAACCCGAAAAAGAAAATTTCCAAGGCCATTTGGTTGATCGCTGGCAGCATATCGCAAATCTCCGACAACATTTTTGGAGACGTTGGGGCTCCGAATACCTCGTCCAACTTCAACAACGCTCGAAATGGAATCGACCCCAGCCTAATCTTGAAATTGGCGACTTAGTCGCTATAAGGGATGAGAAGATACCTCCAACCAAATGGAAGATTGGCAGAATAACAAGCGTTCATCCGGACAGCGATGGCTACGTTCGTGTCGCTACCATCCGGACACCCGATGGTATACTCACAAGGCCAATTGTGAAAATCTCGCTGCTTTTATCACTCAACGATACTTAATTTTTTTTTCAAATTCATCCACTACTTAATTTTTCAAATCCATTCATTACTTGACTTTTCAAATTCTTATTTAATTTTTCAAATTCATTCGTTGCGTAATTTTTGACAGATCTCTTCAAACTTTCAAATTCATAGTTTTATAGTTTGTATCGCCTTCTTAGACTTAAAAAAAAAAAAAAAAAAAACAATTGTTCAACTAAGTTAATTTTTTGTAATTTTGTATTACTTGGTACTATTTTGAACACAATTTAGTCAATTTGTTCAAGGCGGGCAGGATGTTAACGCCCCACTCTACTTTATTGTTGTATAATAGGTTAAGTAGTTAGTATTGATCGAGCCACGAACCGGTATGGTTGTGGAAATAAAAGTTCACCTATTAAACAAATCTTTTCATTTAATAAAGCCTAAAAACAAAGTAATCGGCGTTTACAAGTTTCATTGATGTTCTTCTATATGTACAATGTACATCTATATATATATTATAAAAGATTTTCCTATACATTAAAATATTTACTGAAAATTCAATTCAGTTTTCACTACTGTCGGCACTCCCGGAGTGCTTCTTTTTTTTTATATATAATAAATAAACAAATATATTTTAAGGAACGATTATAATATTTCTACAAATCAGAAGTCCAAGGATTCTGTAAATGCGCTGAAATATCTATAATTATAGATATTTCAGCAAAGCCGTGCAATACCAATTATTATTAATTGGTATTGCACGGCTTTCTTCAAGATCATCAAAACTACCATCCACTTCATCTTCATCTATCCATTCTGCATTCTCCGTGCCAGCATCTTCGTCTCCTAATATGCACAATGACTCTCGAGCTCGCCGAGCTGCGATGCGAGTTGGTTGTACAAACCGAACTTCTTCATCTTTTATCTTCCGTTTTGGGTGTAAATTTTTTAGATGTTGCAGTAAAATCTTAGTAGACGTGTGATAAAGGCCACATTCTTTACATGCTCTACTAGCCAATTTATCGTGGACTGACGGACAAAACCAATCATATGGAATTTGCTGAAAATCTGCAGCTTCTGGCTGAAGTTTGACTGCAAGGCGAGCGAATAGGCTTATATATTTGCCATCATCAGAACTCGCTTGTGATACTACTAGTCGATTCTAAGTTTGTTGCAGTTTCACTGGTGGAGGCAAAAATCCGTATGGAAGTAGACTTCTTAGGCCGAGGAAACGCAGTCAGCGATAAGCGAGCGAGCGAGCGACTGAATGACATGAAAAAATTAAAACAAATGAAATTGCATTGCACTGGCCATGCATTGAGCGAGCGATGAGCGATTTTTTTAAGCGACTGAACGACGTCGCTCTGTCACCAAACTTGTTCTAATTTTTAGTTTATCGCTTAGCGTCAAGAGCAACAGATGGTTGGTGGACAACAAATATAAACGTAGTGCTCAAATGACAACGGCATTTTAACAACTAATCGCTAAAGAAATTTCGCTCACGAAAAGGCCAATCGTCGCTC
Organism: Melanostoma scalare; assembly: GCA_949752695.1. NCBI lineage: Eukaryota > Metazoa > Arthropoda > Insecta > Diptera > Syrphidae > Melanostoma > Melanostoma scalare. The sequence continues at coordinate 161,781,027 of OX456985.1, read as the reverse complement.
GACTTTGTCGCTTAATCGCTGATCGTTCAATCGCTCGCTCGCTTATCGCTGACTGCGTGGCCTTAGCCTTAAACTACTTCTGGTTTGGTCACAGCAGTCTTCGTTCGAGCATTTTGTAATTTGCAACAAGTATTGTGATTCACGAACATGTTTACAGTACCAATTGTCAACCAATATTTGTGCATCGTAACGCATATATTCTGCGTCTACATCATAACCATCAACTTTCAACGACTTCCAAAAACCAGCTAAAGTTGTCCCTGCATATTCAAAGTTTTTTTCTTCCAAATTCTTATCTAAAGTATTACCGTGAGAATCTAAATGTGATCCATAATGCTCATCAGGCAAAATCAAGCCATCTAGCTCATGACTTAGTGAAGCCATTCTTCTTTCCACACGATTGTGAGCACTTCTACCCGGTGCATGCACAACGAATAAAGCATCCAAATTAAAATCTCGAAAATGTTGGATAGCATAAAATATCACTTTTCCATAGCGGGGATTCTCGTCGGGACCTCCATCAGCAGAAATGATTACTAAAGGTTTTGTAGAACCAGTATTTGTGTAGGCGAAACTTTTAAATGATTCCAATTCAAACATTTTTTTAAAATCAATGGCATGTGTTTTTGCAGTGGAACTGGAATGCTTGCCACTCCAAACAGCTATAAATAATGGCCCTGAGTACGTTAGGTTAGGTTAGGTTAGGTTAGGTTTAAATGGCTGTCAGGAAACAAACTGACACACTTAGACCAAAATTAGGTCCATTGTGATACCATAAAATTATGCGAGGAAGTATCTCACTTAACAAAACCATTTGGAGCTTTTAATAAAGCGAAGGAGATGCAGGGGATCTGTGTTCGCCAGATCACTTGGATCATCAAGAAAATATTTTCCTAGATGCTGTTTTCTTTTAAAAGAGAGTGCAGGACATGAGCAGAGGAGGTGTGGGATTGTCTCCTCCGTCCTCCTCCTCCTCATCTAAGCAACTTCTGCAGAAGTCATTTGAGGTAGGGATATCAAAAATATATCGATATAAAAAAATATCGATATATTTCGTTCGATATATCGATATATTTTCGACGATATTTTTTTCACCGATATATCGATATATCGATATAAATATTCATGTATCGAAAAGGTATAAAAAGCGATACTTTTTTCGGGTACTAGAAATTAACCTGCTAACATACCAAATTTATTGCAAAAAAACTTTCCTCTACCTTTCACTATATTAGGTATATTAGACAGGAAAGTACCCATAAAATGTGTGCAACCTTTCATTGACCACTTAGCAAATCATTTTGTGAGTTTTGATAATTTCACAGTGTACAGTAATAAACCAAAATATCGAACACAAATAAAAAGGATGTGTAACCTAAGTGGTCAATGAATAGGAAATAGGTACATGAATTTTATGGGCCTTTTCCTGTATAATGTAACTTATATACCTTGAATACATTTCTCATAGATGGAAAACTCTTTTCTATACCTGTCGCTGTTAGTTTTGTTTTACAGGAACAACCCATAAAATTCATGCAACGTTCATTGATCACTGGTCACTGGGGTTGAAAATCGCTTTTGTTTGTTGTTCAATATTTTTGGTTTTTTACATTGTTACATATTTTTGACACATTGTAAAATATGCCAGAAGTTAAAAGTAAAAAGGATTTGCAAACCCCTGTGCCCAGTGGTCAATGAAACGTTGCATGAATTTTATTGGGTTTTCCTGTCAATGAAAGGTTCTCATTTTTAAGGTCGCACATTTCATTATTTAAAATATATCGATATATCGATATATCGATATTTTTCTGATTCGATATATCGATACTTGATATTTTTTTTGATATATATCGATATATATTTGGGTTTTGAACCATCTGTATAGAAATATTGAATCATCTCTCAAAAATTCTTCGTCTTTCCAGGTCGTTCTCGGTGGGATTGAGACTTGGAACTTATTATCAAAAACCAATTGGGGGATGGTGTAGTCGGAGTGATAAAGGATTGATCCTGAAGAAGAGCGGTCCACCATACCACTACTCCGTATGTGAGTATTGGTCTGATGACCGCGGTGTAGAGCCAGTGGGTGATTTGGGGGGAGAAACCCCATTTATTACCAATGGCTTTTTTGCAGGAAAATAAGGCCACGGTGGATTTCCTGATTCTTTCCTGTATATTGGCTTTCCAATTTAGCTTTTTGTCTAGGATTATACCTAGATATTTGGCTTCGTTCGAAAGTTCAAGTGGGATTCCATTAATTGATGGAGTTATTAATTGAGGAATTTTGTATTTCCTGGTGAAGAGAACGAGTTCAGTTTTCTTAGGGTTGACCCCTAGATCACATTTTCGTGAGTATGTTTGCCAGATACTGCAATGGAGACGTCATCTGCATATGCAATCAGTTTGGATCCCTCAGCTTCTAAGTCTACTAGAAGTTCATTGACGACTAGATTCCATAGAAGAGGGGATAAGACTCCGCCTTGCGGTGTTCCTCTACTGACAGATCCCTTTGCAGAGAAGTTTCCTAGAGTAGAGTTGATTCTCCTGCTTTTTAGCATTAGATTTATCAACTCCACTATGGAACCATCTACTTTGAGCTTCGTCAGTGCCTTTGTAATTGCAGAGTTGCTGACGTTATTGAAGGTGCCCTCTATGTCGAGGAAAGCGGCCAGAGTGAATTCTTTATGATGGAGTGAATATTCTATAGTACGAACCAAGGTGTGTAAGGCCGTTTCTAAACAGCATCTAGTAAAATATTTTCTAGATGATCCAAGCGATCTGGCGAACACAGATCCCTGCATCTCCTTCGCTTTATTAAGAGCTCCAAATGGTTTTGTTAAGTGAGATATTTCCTCGCATAATTTTATGGTATCACAATGGACCTAATAATAAACCTAAGTGTGTCAGTTTGTTTTCCTGACAGCCATTTAAACCTAACCTAACCTAAGGCCGTTTCTACAGATTCTCCATTGCAGTAGGCGTGTTGTGCTGTAGATAAGAATTTTGGATCTATAGCTATACGCAAGTGGATATCAATCAGTCGTTCTAAGGTTTTAAGAAGGAAAGATGATAGACTTATTAGTCGGAGATCTTTCGGATTTACGTGGGATGATTTCCCAGCCTCAGGTTTAAACACAACCTTGACCTCTCTCCACTGCGTTGGGATCAAGGTGGTACAGCCGATAAGAATTACTTCCAGGACAGGGATAATAATATCCGCGGCCTTTTGAAGTTCGGCTTTAATTATACCTCAGGTCCAGGGGATTTGTATGGGTCAAAGCTGTTAATGGCCCAAACTAGTTTTTCCCTTGTAATCAGATCGGGGATGTTAGTTATTATGCTATACCTGATTCTATGGAATCATAGTTACATAAGTTCTTAGAGCTGCCTGGAAAGTGAGTGTCCAGAAGCAGATCGAGCGTTTCTTCGCAGGATTCTGTCCAGCCGTCAGCTGTTTTCAGACTGCTAGGCATGGTCGGACTTTTTGAGAGGATTTTTCTTAATCTAGAAGCTTCTCAATTATCTTCTATTTTTCCACAGAAGTTTCTCCAGGAAGCTCTTTTATTTTTCCTCAGTTGATATTTATAAGTTTTGAGGGATTCCTAGTAGGAGTCCCAGTCTATTATAGTTTTAGATTTTTTTTTTTATAATTTGCGTGCACATCAAGGGGTTATAAAAATAAATAAATAAATAGGGTGGCGCAACAGAGCGAGGAGCCCCTGGGCCTAGCGCATTTCTCACAACCATGCCATGTGAGGGAATGGAAGAGACCTACAATTTTCTGCCGGTTCCGAACGGCTAATCGAGAAAGCGCTTTTCAAGGCAATGAATACTAACGGAGGACTTGCCAATTCCTCGCAAAAGGCGATACTCGTAGAAAAAACATTTTTGCCTCTGTTGGGATTCGAACTCGAACCTCTGGATTAACAGGCGGACATGCTATCCATCGCACCACGGGTACCACACAAGGGGTTATGAATACCCTTATAATGTTATAGAACACAGTGCGACCTGGTAAAGCATTCCACATTCGGGTGGTGCGACTAAAATATGAATCTCTATACTTGACTGTACGCCCGAAGTTGGGCTCAAGGTAGAACTGATGAGCATTCCTAGCGAGGCGAGTGTTGCGGCTAAATTGTTTCAGGGGAGGAATGCAGCTGGCTATTTCACTAGAGCACTGCTTATGAAAAAAGCGATAAAACAGAGTGAGGCAGGACGCTTCGACGATGTTCAAGAGAATCAAACGATTCTACGATTGAACTATCACCTATCAATTTTAACGCTCTACTTTGTACCCTATCAAGTAGGCGCAAGGATGTTTGAGAAGCACCTGACCAGATATGGGAGTTATACTCCAGTTTTGGGCGGATGAAGGCCTTATAAATTGTAGCCAGATCAGAAGGGGTGAAAAATTTCCTGCATCGTCTCAAGAAGCCTAAACATTTAGCAGCGTTTTTGGCGACTTCAAATATGTGGTCATTCCAATGAAGATCATCGTTTACACACATACCAAGTACTGACAGCTTTTCGGTTTCTTCGATGCAGGTACCATTTATGGATAATGGCAATGGGGGAATGTTAAGCTTCAACGACAAGAGACAGCATTGAGTTTTCGAATCATTGAATTCTACTCGGTTCATAAGACCCCATGCAACAATGCTGTCAAGGTTAGTATTCAATGAGCTTATCATACGCAACCGTTCCAATTCCACATCCGAAGAGCAGGGACGTGAATTTGGAAACGAATATGAAAAGCTGAGGGTCGAGTCGTCAGCAAAACAGTTAAGGATTAGAAGTTTCAGACAAGAGATCATTAATGAAAATGAGGAAGAGAGTCGGAGACAAAAACGGAGCCCTGGGGCACACCAGCATTTATGAAGTGGGTATCAGACTTGAAGCCATCCAACACAACTTGTATTGAACGGTCGGAAAGGTAATTTCTAATCCAACGAACAAGAGACTCATCGATACCAAAAGCACGCATTTTCGATAAAAGAGCCTGATGCCAAACTCTATCAAATGCTTTAGAAATATCAAGCGCAATAATCTTACTTTCTCCAAAACAATGTAAAGATTGGTTCCACTTTTCGGTGAGATAAACCATCAAATCACCAGTGGACCGTTTGCTACGTGAGCCGTACTGACGGTCAATAAGAAGCTTTCGTTCTTCAAGATATTTCATAAGTTGACGGTTTATCAACGTTTCCATGACCTTGGAAAGAAAGGACGTTAGTGCAATTGGACGGTAATTGGAAGGGGAGGAAGATTCGCCTTTTTAGGGACCGGCTAATTAGGAAAGCAGATTAGGAAAGATGGGAAAGTTTACGCAGTGGTTTTGCCAGCGTAGAAGAACACCTCTTCAGAATAACGGCGGGGATACCATCTGGACCAGCGGATTTATGTATGTTGAGATCTTTGAGGACTCTCGCAACCGAGCGAGTTCGAAAAAATATCTGCTTCATCAAAGAATTTGCAGACTCGAGCTCAGGTGGAGCCAATATGCTATAAGGAAGTGTCAAGTTGGCAGCAAACAGTGCTGCCAGCAAATTGGCTTTGTCGATGGAGCTGACATACAGAGAGTCATTGAAGATGAGCGTTGGGACCGATGACGTGGTCGAGTTCTTAATGTTCTTGACAAAAGACCAAAAGTTTTTACTTCCTTTTGGACACAATAGTATTTTTTGCCTTACTTTTTGTTTATGTAAAAACTTAGCCCTTTGTATTTGAGCATTACAGATATTTCTGGCCCGTTTGAACAAATTTCGGTTTTCTGCAGTAGGGTTGTTTTTAAATTTTGGAAAACTACTTTCTCGATCCCTAATCGCTTCTTTACAGCTTATATCGAACCACGAATTTTCTTTGGGGATGATACTTTTTGTTCTGTGAGGAACAAAATTTCTCATGCCGTTGAGAATTACGTTAGATATCATATCAGCTGATGCATCAACGTTTCCGTCGAGAAAGCACAATGACCAATTAAAACTTCGAAAGAAATTAATCAGGCCGTCCCAATTGGCTTTCTCGTACTGCCACACAGTTCTTTTAGGGACTTTATCTTTTTTTACCGTGACGGAAAACGAAAAATCTACCGATATGACACAATGGTCCGATTTGCCTAAAGGAGATGATACTATAACTCTATATTTTTCGGGATGAGAAGTGAGAAATAGGTCAAGAGTGTTGGCCGCATGGCCTTCAATATCTGGAACCCGAGTGGGCTCATCAACAAGTTGAGTTAGTTGGTTAAACTCAGCGAAGATCTCAACATATTCTCCTTCGGGTGTTGTCTGGCCAGAATGTCGAAGCCAACGAGAATTGTGTACATTGAAATCGCCCGCAATTGCGATTTCAGTGTGAGGATAAAGGGAAACAATTCTTATTATGAAGTCAGATAGCGCATCAAACTCGTTCGAAGTTGAATTGTTATCTAAACTGGGGCTTCTGTAAACAAAACAATAGTGAATGATATGCTTACGGACGGTGAATTTTAACCACATGAAATTAAAGTTCGTATTAGAACAGAGGCCGTATTGTGGTAGAAGTTGGTAAGCAATATCACTCCTAACATATACGGCGAGGCCATGGATGGAAAAGAATAATGGCACTAAGCTATATCCAGGCAGGTTGAACTCTGAAGGATCAGAATCAACACCAACCTGTGTTTCACTCAGTGCCTAAACAGCTGGCCTGTATTTTGCAGTGTGAGCGTACACAGCAAAGATATTCGATCGCAACCCCTTAATGTTGCTAAAATCGACTCTAAACTTACCCGACATTACAATCCACAAAAACACACAAAAAAAAAATATCAATCGCAGACGCTATCTAAGTATAATCAACAAGTGTAGATCTATTGGAAAACCAAACCAAATTACTAGCGGTGTTATGCCAAGCCAGCAACTTGACTTTGATTAACCAACGGAATCAACACCGTTGATCAACTATCCGCCAGCAAACCCACAGCTTCATTGCCTGCACACACCACCTAGATGCTAGATAAGATAAGAAATTATCAAATCGAAGAAATGTGTGCAGCCAACGAAACTATGCGAGTGGTGTGGGGGAGGAGATGGTTAAAGAGAACGCACTGTGTAAGGTTTTTTTTTTTTTTTTTATTTGATTGAATGACACACGGCACTGAATAGGATAAATTCACTGAATTAATTTATGTAGCGCGACGCGGCAGGAAAATAATTGTTTAATGTTTTAAGGGTAGGTGAATAGATGGAATATTTAAAAAATTTTTTTTTTTTTTTTGTTTATTTGCTTGTTGGGAGAATTGTTCACAGTTTTAACGGACACAAGCGCGGTGCGTGTTTTCGCGAACGATAGCAGATCGGCACTGATTGTTTAGCTCGGTTGAAAAGTTTTCTACATTCCTGAGCGGTTCTAGCTTCGAGCTCCACCACAGTGGTTTCTGTTTTCCTCTTATTTTTATAAGAGGACAGGATTTCTGCAGTGAATGGTTAAGGGCAGTGGTAAGATCATTGACTTTTTTGTCTAGATCATGTTTGTTTGTAGGGTTTTGTAAAAGTTCTGGTTTAATAAACTTTTTCAAAGTTACCCGATATTTTTCCCAATCAGTTTTCCGGTAGTTTCGGAAGATTGGTTGCTTAAGAGGTTCATCACTAAGATCAAATTGAATGTAACTATGATCAGAAAAGAAGTGTTCAGTAGATACTTTCCAATTAGTAATCCTATGATGAACCGAATCGGAGACAAGAGTGATATCTAAAACTTCTTGTCTGTTTCTGGTAATGAATGTTGGTTCATTGCCAGTATTACTTACTATGAGGTTAGTACTTAAAATAAAATCAAAAAGAGATTCACCCCTTTCATTTATGTCAGTACTTCCCCATACTGCGTGATGCGCATTGGCATCGCATCCAATGATAAGGCAGATCTTCTACCGTTCTGCTTCAGCGACAGTCCTTTTTCATAAGTCGCCTGGGGGAGGGCCAGGATGGTCGTGGCCGAGGTAAGCAGATACCAGCCAGTAGGTGTTGTCACCGGTCTATTATCTTATTGTGATTACATCTCGATTGCTGTAATTAGGGAGTAAAAATACATTAGTGCTACTTCTTACCAATATGCAGGATCTGGGTTCACCTTTGTCCTTCATATACAGTAGAGTATATCCAGGAGGCCTTAGTCCATGAACGATGGATTTGATGATCCAAGGCTCTTGGATAAGGACAATATCTTCCCCTCTCTTGTTTAGACGGAGAAGAAGGGAGGCCGAAGCCTGCTTGGAGTGTTGGAGGTTAATCTGTGTTAGCTGCACCATCTTGGGAACAACTAAGTAGACTAACCCCCACCACAGTCTGGTTGAGGTCGTCGTCTGTTTCGCTCTCAGAGTTTGACCTAAGAAGGTCATCCTCGCTGAGCGAATTCTCGTTAGCGGAGTCATCAGTCTCCAAGTCGGAGAATTTGATGACGTTTTGGGCATCCAAGTGAGATGTGGAGGGTCTATTTTCATGCGTTTCAGCAGAAGATGTGCCGAGCTCATCTATCTCCATGGATGGAGGGTCGACTTGCCCTGCGGGTTCTTCCACTGAAGACGCACTTTTTGTTTCGGGAGATGGAATGATGTTCTGTTCTTAATCTTTTTTGTATATTTTTAAGGCAATGTTTGACCAGCCGAACCGAATCACGCCTTTTGTCGCAGCCAGGGGAGCAAGGGAGTCCTTATTGATGACTAATATAGCCGATCTATAGTAACCCTTCGGCTCTTCCAGCTTCGCGACTTTCCAGTCATGAGTAGGAAGGGTTGGATTGACAAATTGAATCATTTTCATGATTGTATCTTTGTAGGAGAGTTCTGCTGGTAGTCTAGCGCGAGCCCTAGGCCTGCAAGGGATATCCTCCCTTGACACGACTTCAAGCTTAGCACCAGGCCAGAGTCCCTCTAACCTGCTTATCGCAAGCTTATACAGATCGCGCGATCTCTCTCCATCAAACGCGAATAACCTGACGCGCCTCTGATACCATCCTGCGTCCTCAAAGATGGCAGGTTCCCCTTGGTTTTAAATCATAAGAGTCCAGTAGGAGGCTTGGAGCTTGTTCATGATGATCGCCCATTGATCGAAAGAGATCGCACCATCCGCGTTACTCCTGTCAATGACAGCGAAAATGGGTTTGTCCTTCAGTGCGTCACTGTACGACATGCCTTTATTGGAGCTGAGGGTGTTTGGTTTTTGCACCTTAGGCCTTTTGGCGTTCGGGGTTGACTGCTCGAACGAACGTTGGCGCTTAGACGTTGAGTCTATGCAGTTTTTTTCATTTATTGCAATGATTTTCATTGCCCACTCAAGTTTGGCAGATTGCGTTGAATCAAGCTTAGGTTTATGCACCGCACCTATCACCTTCTTTGGGAAGGTAGGGAGGTTAAGATGCCCTTCGTTGTCCGTTCCACTGTTAGACACAGTTTCACCTTCAACTTGGGGGTTAGGGGGATTGGAAACCCTTTCGTTTTCAGTTCCACTGTAAGTCACAGTTTCACCTTCAACTTGGGGGTTAGGGGAATTGGAAACCCTTTTGTTTTCAGTTCCACTGTAAGTCACAGTTTCAACTCCAACTTTGGGGTTAGGGAGATTGGACACCCTTTCGTTGTTTGTTCCACTGTTAGTCACAGTTTCACCTACAACTTGGGGGAGGGAAGGGTGTTTCCGGAGCTCGAAGGAGGTCCTCCCCTTTCAGCCACAGATCCGATAGTCTCGGCACCCGTACCGTCCGGGTTGGTCGACCTTGAGTCCTTTGACATAGGATGGGATGAGGTGGGAGGTTGGGGCAGTGTTTTTGATGAGGGTAGCACCTTCGTCAACATATCACAGTTCACGTTAGAACCGAAAGTCTCGGTCCCTCTACTTGCTGCAATAGTCTTCTCCGGGGTCCCTTCAATACGGGCAGTATGAGTGGAAGTGCTACAGAGAGTCACTGCAACCCTTCCACTGGTTTGGGCATCCTCCTTAAGAGGGGCGTTAGAACCAAAGGACTCTCCACATTTCTTGGTTGGCTTGTTAGGCCTTCCACGAACAGCAGTCGGCTCCCCAGCCCTTCCGCAAATCGCTTTATTCGTCATCCTTACTAATATTACAAATGTGAAAGTCACTCTGTCTGTCCGACTTTCTATGTTACCGTCTCCCGCCCAAACTACTGAACTGATTGATACGAAATTTTGTACAGTGATAGCCTAGAACCTGAGGAAGGACATAGGCTATATATTTAATCCCACTATATATTTAAATTCCCACTGGAACGGGAACGTATACGGGAACTTAAAAGGTATACAGCACCGATTTCAAAAATTCTTCCACCGTTAGAATGCTATATTATCCCCGAGTAACTTAAAAATTAATTCATCCCCATATTCCTACGGGAACAGGAGTCCTTACGTATATAACAAGTGCGAAAGAAGCTCTGTCTATTTTTCTTTCTATGTTACCATATATCGCCCAAGCTACAGAACCGATTTAAATCAAATATTATACAGAGATGATCTAGAACCTGAAAAAGGACATAGGTTACATTTCATTCAAATACTCCCACGGGAACCAGTCTTCACTAATATTATAAATGCAAAAGTAGCTCTGTCTGTTCGCCTTTCTATGTTACCATCTCCCGCCCAAACTAACGAACAGATTTAAATGAAATTTTGTACAAAGATAGTGTAGAACCTGAGAAAGGACATAAGCTATATATTTTATCCCTAAATTCCCATGGGAATGGGAACGTATACGGGAACTTCAAAGCTACAGCACCGATTTCAAAAAATTTTCCACCGTTAGAATGCTACAATATCTTCGAGTAACATAAACATAAATTCATCCCCATATTCCTACGGGAACCGGAGTCCTTACTAATATAATAAGTGCGAAAGAAGCTCTGTCTGTTCGTCTTTCTATGTTACCATCTCTCGCCCAAGCTACAGAACCGATTTAATTGAAATTTTATACAGAGATGATTTGGAACCTGAAGAAGAACATAGGTTACATTTCATTCGAATATTCCCACGGGAACCGGTCTTCACTAATATTATAAATGCAAAAGTAGCTCTGTCTGTTCGCCTTTCTATATTACCATCTCCCGCCCAAACTAATGAACAGATTTAAATGAAATTTTGTACAAAGATAGTGTAGAACCTGAGGAAGAACATAGGCTATATATTTTATCCCTAAATTCCCATGGGAATGGGAACGTATACGGGAACTTAAAAGCTACAGCACCGATTTCAAAAAATTTTCCACCGTTAGAATGCTACACTATCTTCGAGCAACATAAACATAAATCCACCCCCATATTCCTACGGGTACGGGAGTCCTTACTTATATAATAAGTGCGAAAGAAGCTCTGTCTGTTCGTCTTTCTATGTTACCATCTCTCGCCCAAGCTACAGAACCGATTTAATTGAAATTTTATACACAGATGATCTGGAACCTGAAGAAGGACATAGGTTACATTTCATTCGAATATTCCCACGGGAACCGGTCTTCACTAATATTATATATGCAAAAGTAGCTCTGTCTGTTCGCCTTTCTATGTTACCACAGCTACAGCACCGATTTCAAAAATTCTTCCACCGTTAGAATGCTACACTATCCCTGAGTAACATTAACTGTAAGTCATCCCCATATTCCAACGGGAACGGTCACCATATTCCCACGGGAATGGGAGTCTTTACTAATATCATAAGTCTGAAATGAAATCTGTCTGTCTAATTTTATTTGTTATCAAAAACCGCCCAAACTATTAAATTTATTTATATGAATTTTGGTACAGAGTCATAGTCTTGAGCCTGAAGATGGAATTAGGCTATAAGTATATGTTATCCCTGTATTCCCACAAGAATGCAAACGTAAATGGGAACCTACAGAACTGATTTCAAGAATTATTTCCCCGTTAGAATGCACTATCTCAAAGTAACATTAACTTGGGAACGGAAGTACTTACTAATATTATTGATCCGAAATCAACTCCGTCTGTCTGTTTTACTTTGTTACCATCTACCGCCCGTACTATTGAACCTATTTGTATGAATTTCGGTGCAGAGATAGTCTTGAATTGAGCTGTATTTGTTTTCCCAACATTCCTACGGGAACGGCAACGTAAACGGGAACCTTGAAGATACTGAACCGATTTCAAAAGTTCTTTCACTGTGAGGTGATTTCTGTCAAATTGTCGATTACACAGTTGACCTGAGAAGAAATTTCTATCTTGATCTTCAAATAAATATTGGCAATCGGTAATGACTGTGTGAAAAGTCGATTTCGGCGCCGACTAATGAGATAGTTAACCATATAAACTTATAAATTATGTTTGACGTATTGGGGGATATTGTCGAATGTCTATCAACAGACAATATTATGGACACTGAGCAAGTCACATCATACCCTATAGAGATTCTCAATTCCTTAGAATTATCAGCAGTGGCTGCAAGTTGGTGTTCCAGTACCAATAATGAGTATTCTAGAATTGTACACAGCTACAAATTACACAAATCTGGGTTGCGGCATTATAAAAGTTTTAATAATGACTGGAACAACGTAATAAGAAAACTATTGATTCCCCGTATTTCTTTAATTCCCACTGATTAACCATTTTAGTTTAAAAGAGTATATCGCAAAACCTTTTTATTTGACAAAAGAAGGAAAAAGTAAGAACGTCGTTTGCAAAAATATACTGAAATAAAATAATAAAAAAATAGTTTACTAAAACGCATGAATGTGTCTTATTTGCAAAATAAGTAGCCTAAAAAATTAAAAATGCTGCCGAAAGTCACTATTCCACGAGGACGAAGTCACGGGCACAGCTAGTAGTAAATAAATTTGTCACTGGCGACTTATCCTCTTTCGAGGCCAAGCCATCGCCGGCGGTCGCGACGCCTGCCGACTTTTGAACGTATATCCCCGTTCGTTTTTTATTCCTTTTATTTACTTTTTCCATTGTTTCATTTCAAGTTTTCCAACATTGAGGTTTTGTTTTGAGTTATGTTGGTTGGTCAGGTTCTGCAGCTGGATTGCTGGAGAAGATGTCCTTAAGCACCCCCACCACGACAAGGTCAACTCATAGGGGGTGCCTGAGTACGTTACTTTTGAAGGATTTCCGAAACCATTCGGCTCAGTAGGGTTGGGTTCGATATCCCGTTTTTTATAATCCTTCTTTTTATTTTCCCGCATTTAAGATCCCGTTTTTTTAAGCCCGTTTTGTTACTATCCCGCTTTTTTAAAACCCTGTTTCTTAAATCCCGTTTGTTGAAATCCCGTTTATTAAAATCCCGTTTTTATAAGCCCGCTTTTGCAATCAACACCAACAACACCAAAATCGCGCGATTTTTAAAATAAAACACCTGGTGTTGATTACAAAAGCGGGATTAAATATAAAAAAGAAGAAGAATATTTGGTCTAGATAATTTTATTGCAAACATTATTATTGTTTCAAAAGAAAACAACATAATACATAACAAAAATGTAAATCCAAAAAAGATCACAACAAAAAATAACAAAAAATGATTACAGTTGAATATTGTGAGCTATACGACGCAAATATTCAGTTTTACTCAACGTCTTTCTAGCTTCCATAATTTTGGACATTGCTCTTGATTTACAAACATTTTAATGTTCAGACAACAAAACTTTCAACATTTGAGAACTGATATGTAGTGTTTAAATGAACAATATTGAACAATACTTATCCAAATATAAAACGGGCTAAGCGCGATTAAACGGGATTTTATAAGGCGGGCTTTTGATAGACAGGATTTTGATTAAACAGGATTGTCACGAACGGGATTTTAACAAAACGGTATTTAAGAAGACGGGATTATAAACTTTTTTTTGTCGGTATTTTAAAAAACGGGATTTTAAAAAGCGGGATTCCGATACGCTCCCGGCTCAGTAACAATACCAGCATATACAGACGGTATCAATTTATGCCCAGCAGCTACTACCCAATCATGGTCTGGGAGAGAAACTCTGTATTGCATGTACATTAATAATGGTGCTAGTTTTGAAGCTGCTGTGAGTCCGATCGAAACTCGGGATTTATCATCCTGATAAAGAAAAAATACTTAATTAGGCCCAAGAAAAGAAGCAAAACTCTCTTAATATCTAATAGAAGCTGTCGCAAACTCTAAGTTAATATGTTTTTTCTTTAAGTCATTTTGAGCTCTAATCCATTTGACTGGAACTGTATAGATACATGTCTCCTTCCTTCACGAGTAGATGAATTTCGTGGTAGAAGTCTTAAATACGTAGCGCTTCTACACAGTTGAAACCCCAAAGTGTTTAATTGCTCGTGTAATTGATCCAAACTTTTACAGCTTCTTATTGTCTCAGTTCTACGTCGCGTCGTTCATCAGCAGAACTACCAAAGATGGCAATTTTAATGATTGTTTGCAGTACGTCTGGTTAAAGGCCCCGGCCCATAGAACGCGGTGCGTGCGGTAGAAGCGGCGCGGCAACTGATGCGGTTGGTTTTGCCGCGCGCAACTGATAGGGGTGACCCATAGAATCCGTTGCGGTGTTTTGACAGATAAATTTAGTCAAAATGGGGGCGTTCAAGAATCGCATCCGGATAGCTTGTTGTTGTTGTTTTCGTGTGGGAAATCGAAAAAAATAAGTTATAATCGTCTAGCAATGATATTTTGAATGTTTTTCTGTTTTCAAAAGTCGAATTTTAATATTTCACAGCTGTTGTCTGTTGTCGATCGTTCAAAAAGGTATCTAGACACGGCTATCCAAGATAGGCTATCCGATAGGTTCTTGAACGCGCCCATTGTCATTCTTTCCATATAAGAGAAAACTTCAAATTGGTTGTGACTGCGCATGTCTCTCTTCTGTCACCGCGTGAGAGCCGCGGCAAAATAGAAGTTCGGCTACTCGGCGCGTGCGGCGCGTTGCTCGCGGTGCTTATGGGTCACCTCTCATAAGAACGTGTGTATTTAATCGAGCTGTCAGTTGAAAGCGGTGCCGCACGCACGCACCGCGTTCTATGGGCCGGGGCCTTAATACTCTTCTAAACTTGGTCGACTGCTTTTAATTTTTAATTTTTCTTCATCATCCGGATGCTCAAGACAAATATTCAAAAGTTTTCATTTGCACGGGATTTCGATTACCTTTTTTGAGCTGATTGTCTACGCTCGAGAGCTTTTTTCTCAGTTTCTATTTTCTCTTTTAATTTTTTTATTTCTTTACCAAGTTCAGTTGTCGTTTGTCGACAACCCAGAATATCGTTGTAGAAGTAATGAATTTAAACTTGACTCCATAACAGAAATTTATTTTTGCTTTCATCTTGGGCAGATGTAGCCGCTTTTGAACTGCATGTTTGTACTTCACGAGGTGAAATTCTTTTGATAGAATCGGTAGAAACAGTTTTTTGTTTTGGAAGATCTTCTTTACTCGTCGACGCTTGAAAACAATTCTTGACTGTATTTAGTGGCTAAAAAGCAAAGAAATTAATTTTAAATACGATTAAAAGAAAACTGGTACGATAAAAAAGAGACTTATAAAGGCTTTAATTTTCTTAAATCTGATAATTTTATTTATACAATTTTTTAAAATGGCAAACGAATTACGGGACACCCTGTGTATAGCGTGAAGTGAAAAACCAATATATTTATATTCCTACCAATGACCTACCAATACAACGATTATTATTAGTGTGCTAACAGTCATAACGTCGAATTGATACTATAGTAGAAATTTATATATGTACCTACAATGATTTAACCATACTTAACTCGCTTTTAAGAAGTACACCTGTTTTTATAAATCAAAGGAATTAAACATTAAACATTCACTACGAAAGTGTTTTTTCTAGTTATCTCCTCACCTCAAAAATAAGCAAATAACAAAGTGTGAAATAAATAAGATTCTGTATTAAGAATTCAGTCTACCCCTCTTCTGACACTCCATTCCACAATAACCGGCAATTTCCTATTACCTTTTTCAAATAAACAGTAAGTAATGCCTTAATAAGAAGATCACGTGCCAACAGCAAGGACAACCAAAATACATCGCATTAGAGAGTCTTCAATAGAAACAGACAATCGCCTTACAATTCAAAGGGAGTATACCTCGCAATCTCGAGCTATAGAGTCTATCACTAAACCCTCAAAAGGTTTTGCCAATCAAAATAAAAGAAATTGACAAGCTCGCGTATCGGCGACTTTAGTATCAAAATCCCAGAACACCACGAGCTTGCTTTTCGGAGTTTTCGGTGTACGCTTTCAGCGACTTGAACGTCCCAATGCCAGAACCTCACAAGCCTGCGTTTTAGAGCCTAGCACCGAGCACTAAACAGATTTCCTGAATTCTTTAAACATTAGAGTGTATCTTTTTTTTATTCAAATATTGAGAGCAGATACCATGCTATACACTAGGGACTAGGCCGAAGTAGGACCCGAGCTACGCCGTGTGAGTCTGCTAGTACTCTTTATAATTTAAATTACACTGTTATCTATTTTCTGCTTGCCTACTAACTCAAACTGTTCATTTTACTGACGATGCCTTTGCAAATACCGTTACTTTAATGTGTTGCTTCTTCTTTTATGCTCACCTTCGCTGCACCTGCAAGCAAGCAGGGTTGGCCGAATAATCTACACTACATTTACTACATCATTAACTACGTGTAGTTAAATCAATAAACTATACGCTCTATTTACTACAGTTTGTTACGTTTTCTACATACACGTAGTAAACATAGAAAAAATAGAATAGTTAATATAATATATCAAGTATCAAGTTCAAGATTCAAGGACCAGCCATTATTTTTCTTTTCATTTTAAACTCTTCTTTTTGTTATTTTTCGCAACACTTTAGAAGACTAAACAAAAATCAAGAATTCACAAGAACAGCCGATTTGCAAACTCTAAAATGTAAAAAAAAAAAAAAACGGTAAGACTGACAGCTGACAGATAGTTTGACAGTTCAAACTACGTCTGCTACATAATCTACATTTAACTACATTTAACTACATTCAACTACATTTAACTGCATTTAACTACATAAACTACATAAACTACGTAGCAGACGTAACAAATGTAGTTTTTTCTAAAAAGTGAGATTTCGGCCAACTCTGCCTACAATCAAAACCTTTTTCTAAGTATGACCAGTCGAATAACATACAACACACAACAATGAGAGGAGATCTAAGAGCTTGCAGTGGCAGTCAATAAATATATATACATATATTATATAAACAATTCATACGCTCTTCACTTTTCGTTTGTGGACATCAGGTGATATGAGTTTTGGTTTTGTACAAGAATAAAATTATATAATGGGGTATTCCATACCAAATCGACCACTTTTGAACCCGAACCCTTTAGATTTTGCTGAAACTTTTCCATCTTTTTCTACCCTTTGAAAAACATTTTTGAGAATTTTTTCAAATTTTTTTGTCTAATCTCAAAAGAGTTATGAATTTTTCAAAAAAATGGCTTTCTTATTTTCAAACAGCCATAACTTTTTTAAAAATTGACTTTTGGGAACATTTTTTTTTAAATTGTTTGTTTTTGAATGAACTTTTCGAGAAAATACACGAAAAAAATTAACATGATCAATTATAAAAAAAATCGGTTTTTTGAGTAAAATCGTCATTTTTTTTTTTTGATTTTTTTTAAATTAATAAAAAAAAATATAAAAAAAAATCGGCCCACTCTAGGATTGGCGAAAATAGTTGTCAAATTGATTGAAGTTTTTTTGAGAAAAAAATAAAGGAAATAAAAAATGGCGAACTTCACAAAAATGACGATTTTACTCAAAAAACCGATTTTTTTATACATGTATAATGAAATGTATTATATGTATAATTGATCATGTTGATTTTTTTCGTGTATTTTTTCGAAAAGTTCATTCAAATGAATGTTTCCCCGTCAGCCAGAATAACGAAAATGAAGTAAGTTATAAGAAAATTAAAATTTTAAGCTATAATATAAATGGATTCTCAAACAAAAATATAGATTCCAAATTTTTTGGTTACATTAATACTTTCGAAATATTTTTGCTTTATGAAACCCATACCATACAACAAAATCAAAAATACTTTGCAGACTATTTCACCGATTACGAGCTATGCTGGGTAGCAGCAACAAAAAGGATTGGAGATACGAGAGGAAGAGCATCAGACGGATCACTCTTTGGATTTAAGAAATCGATGTCGGCAATGCAGTGTGTTTTTAAAGAAATAGAGGATTTTCATTATTTACAGATTTTGATCAATTCAAATATCATAAATGAAGTTCCAATCTACATAAATTGTTCTCAATGGCAATCGGACTTTGCCTGTTTAATCGACTCCTTGCAAGAATTGGGAGAAAAGCATTGCGTTCTAATTGGTGATTTTAACGCGCTGTTGCACTTTTTCTTCTCTTCGCACCTAGGAGGGATATTATTTGTTAACTATCTATTATACTACGTTAAAAATTAAACAATTTAGGGTGAAGACGTACTTGAATACCGCGAACTATTAAAAACAATAGGAATTTCCGATTCCTTGCAAAAATAAAAAAAAAATAAAATCAAATTGCACGAACGACGTGCACCGCGAGGGAAAATTTCGATAGAATGACGTCTATTAAAAAGGTGCGTTTGATTACCGAGAAGAAAAGCGCGTCCAGCAACAATTATGCTGTGTCCACGGCTGCTCAGCTGGGGGGTGTGTTCGATGGAAATTTTATTAAGTAGATGATTGAGGAAATGAAAATTTTTAATCGATGTATTAAGTAGGTGGGTGGGTGTTAATAAAATTTTTGTTAGTACAGTGACTAACAAAAATAAAAAGTGGGCGCCAGAAATTTTTTTTATTAAAAGGAATTTTCAAACCTTTGCTGAAAAGTAAAGAAAAAGGAAAATACGACCAAGAATAAGAATGCGAATAGAGTGGAAAAGACCAAAGACAGTTTTGAAAGTATTTGAAAGTATATTTGGTGGTTGGGAAAACCTTAAGGATTTAGGATTAAAAACCCAAATCTTTTCGTAAACAGATAGTTATAAAATTAGATGATAGTTAAAGAAATTTAGCAAAAGAAAAGAAGTAAACAGTATTTTTCGCCAAAAGAAAAGTTTGATGGAAGGAAAACCCGTTATCGCACGGTCTTGAAAGTGCCGAAAAATGACAATGACAAAAGGTCACGAGTCCCTCAATAAAATCGGGAGTTTTGCGGCACAAAAGCCAACCAGAATATTATAATGCACTTTACAGAAACAAAAAAAAAAATTAAAAAGTGAACGATTCTACTTATCTTTCAGTGTGTTTTAATATTTTTTTTTTCCTTTCTACTCCTTCCACCTCTGTGTCCGTCTCTGACACCTGTCTCAAAATTCCACAAATCTTCTTGTGCGACAAATCCTGTTGACTGGCCCGTTCTGCCAGCAAAACCTTTTTGCCACACGTGAAAAACAATGAGAATTCAACTCAATTCGACTATGTTCTGAAATTACACCACTTGCAATTTCAAAAATTCAGAAACTTCTTTATAGCAAAATTTATCCAAAAATGGCCGATCGCAAAAATATCTATATATCTATATCTCTCAATCTTTTATCGCTTTTTCCACAACCTCTTGTTCAATAGCCAACAATGAAGTGACTTCCCCAACTCTCTCATCAAGCTTCTTCATGATCGTCGTTTTTCTTGGCCCTTCATTCAGCCACAGTGGGTTCCATTACGGATATTTAGCACCAATCAGCGTTTGCGTGAGAGGACTACCGTTTTATTTGGAATACCCTACTGTCTCTCAATATTCCCCTTAGCCACCAAATTTCCACGATCTTGGGAAATTTTGGTCGGCTTACAGCTGACGGAAGAGTTCAGTACCCTTTTGTAGCGAAAACGATAAAACGATAATATGCACCATTCTGTGCAACTAAAAAGTGAAGTTACATCGGAGGTTTAAAAGATTAGGTGCAGAACGGGTCTGCCAACAAGTTTCAAGTTAAATGTCGTAGTAAAATGTATTGAGTAGAAGGAGTAAAAAGAAACTGGTAACGCGAATTTTGAAAATCTATGTCTGGTGGACTTTTGTTCAGATTTGTTTAGAAGGGGAAGACTGGCTGATACCGTGTTTTCCTTGTAAAAGAGATTCAAGTGGCGATTATTAAAATTTAAATGTAAAGTTAAAAGTCGGGCACTCGGCCATAGAAAAGTGTTTTCGTTGGGTACTTTGCCATTGATGATTTGATGTTGATCGATTTATGTATCAGTGTGATTGTATGTGGATGATGACTATTTTGTGTGTATGTAGTTGTATGTGTGTGATGGATGATTTGTGTTGGATGAATGGTTTGTTTGCCTCAGTGTAGGTATGCGTGTATGTGTGATTACTATTTGTGTATGAATATGGGTTTGTGTATGTGATGATTACTATGGTGCGTCTCGTGAAATAATTGGTTCTTCGTGTGGTTTGTGCATGTGATGTAGTATGATATGGTTAGTGTTGGTTTGTGTTTTTGATCATTTGGACAGACTCCTTCTGTCATTAGCCAATATTCGTACACAGAGTTGCGTGCGAGTCAACAGCCAACCTGCTGGCTCGACACGATTGATGATAATCCAGGTGGAAAGATGGGGTAGGTAAAAAGGAATTGGGAAGTGACTAGGATGGGTAGAGAGTTTTGCAGAACCGCCCGTTCTGTTCGAAAATGGTTGGTTGCTTTTGCAGGGTTCTCTGTGAGTACGCCACTGGTTGATGGGACCATGGCTGCCCTCAACTCACCCAGAACCATGCAGCTGCGACCAAAATTAAGAGAAAGGGTTTTGAGACAAACTATCGTAAGATGGTTTTTGTTGTGGTAAATTTTACCGCAACAAATCCCACCCTTACCTCCCAGGAAATGTGTTTACTTTTCGCAAGAAACGTAAACCATTTCCTAAGGTACTAGCACACACACACAGGAAAAAGAGGAAACAGATGGATGGGTAAACAACACCAGTAAAAGTTCCATCAAGACAATAACCGAGTTTAAGAAGATTAATAGAAGAAGGAAAGTAAAACTGAAGAAAGTGTAAATTGTAAAAAATAATAATAAAAAAAAATAAATTTGTTTTGAGTAGAAAAAAAAATAAATGAAAGTTTATTGAAAAAGAAGAACAAAGCAAGATCAAAGGGAAAGAAGTAGCGATCAGGTGTGAATTATATTAACAAATAAAAAAAAAATTACAAAACAAAAAAATTACGTTGATTCAAAATTAGGGACTTCTACTCTCATTGGCCTCATCAACAAACGGCTTGAGTTCTTTAACGTGCCACGTACCGCGATCTTTCCCTTTATCATCTTTCAGTACGTATGTCCAAGGTGACAAACGTTTACTGATACGAAAAGGCCCAACAAACTTTGGTGCCAATTTCGCAGCATAATAGTTCGCAGCGTCGGAGAGTACAAAGTTTCTACGCCACACGAGATCGCCAGGTTGATACTGCGTGTCTCTCCGGCGTAGATTGTAAATCTGGGCCGACTTCTTAGTCGCTGCCCCTAGCTTCTTCGCTATATCATCTCTGAGCTTCTTGAACGAAGCTCCTATCTCTTCTTGAGATTGGTGACTCTCTTCACCATCGACTCTCGATTCGAAATCACGACCACTAGTGGCCATGTTTCTTCCAAAATTCGCAAAATATGGAGAAAATCCTAACACCTCATGTTGTTAAGTCCGGATCGCACAGGCCACCTTTGCCAGCTGCGTATCCCAACTCCGATGGTTTTCAGAGACATAAGCTCTCAACGTTGTCTTGATTATTTGGTTTATGCGTTCCGCAGGGTTCGCTTGGGGATGGTAATGTGCAGTATACCTCAGATTCGACGCGTATTCTGCACACAGGGACTGCAGTTCTTTACTGCGAAATTGGGGGCCGTTATCACATACAATCCATTTCGGAACACCAAACAACAGGAACACATTCTCTTCAAGCTCCTTACATACCGACCTAGCAGTTGCAGACCGAAGCGGAAACAACAAAGGGAACTTAGTAAAGTAATCGACCACAGTCAGAATGTGGATAAAACCCCTCGATGATTTTGGAAGCGGACCCACCAAGTCCACGCAGATCATTTCCCATGGTTTGGAAGTACCCTCCCTTTCTGTCATCAAACCAGCTGGTTTCTCATTCATCGGCTTCACTTGTTGGCAAGTCCTACAATTCCTAACATATCTAGTTATATCTCCTCTCATTTTAGGCCAATAATATTTTTCAACTACCCTAGCAAAAGTTTTTCGTATGCCCATGTGTCCTGCTAATGGACCATCATGACATTTTTCTAAAATCCCTAACCTATCTTTTTTTCCTATCACTAATTTCCACTCATCTCCACTTTCATTCACTAAAACATGACTCGCTCTGACATGTTTAAAAAGCCTACCATTCTCTACTCTCCACGATGGATATAACAATGGATCCTTCTCAACAGCCGATTTCATTTTGATTATCCAAGGGTCAGAATCCGCTTCTGAGATACCAGCTAACTCCGGCACTCCTCGCGACAACATGTCAGGAACTACATGTTCTTTTCCCTTTCGGTGGATAATTTTGAAATCGAATTGTTGTAGCCGAATGGCCCAACGCGCTAATCTCCCTTGAGGATACTTGAGATTACTCAACCACACTAAGGAATAGTGATCAGTTATAAGTATAACCGTAAATTGGACACCTTCCAAATACGGCCTTAACTTCTCAATGGCCCACATCACTGCCAAACACTCTGTGAAGGAGTCACAGCCAACGAACTCTTTATTAATTGCTCTACAGCAATTCTAAGGTTGTCAACCCTCGACTCTACTTCGATATTTGATTCTATCACATTCTCCATTTAGTTGGATTGCATATGAATGCCTAACAATCAACATATTTATGTGTCATTATGGTGCATTGCACTTGAATCAATATGATCCCAAATGGAAGGCCACTGGCGACCGGCAACGGTAATAAGAGATCTTATTGTTCTGACTGCATGCACTATAGTGCTGACATAGCAATAGTCTTTGGGGTATGAGTGTTTGCTTGTGCAATAGGTCATTGGCACTCTCCCGATAGAATGTGATAATGAAGTGGATCAAGTATCGAAAGTGTAGTCGATTATTCGATAACTAAAATGGGAAGAAGAAAATATTGTATAAATAAGGAATGTTTTTGAATAATAAAATCAGAGATCAATAGTGGAGACAACGAAGCACACCGAGTTTTATTTGATATTTGGCAACTCGCCTAAGAATACAAACTGGGATCTTCTGCAGTCATCTACAGTACTAACCTCCAATTTGCACTCTTGCAATAGAGGTCCGAGCGATAGCAAATACTGCTAAGCGATCGGTGCTGTAGTTGGCAAACATTACATGGCGATCTTACCAGGAGCAAGAGCATATAAAAGCAAAAAGAATTAGTAAAAATGTCGAACGAACGGGAGGTCGTATACCTGAAGGTAACGGGACATGGTAGAATGGTTGGCTTCTTAATGAAGAAGTACACAACACTAAAGAAGCTGATGATCACTTATTGCGAGCATAAACCTCTACCCATGGATGCCGTTCAGTTTCGGTACAATGGACGTATAATCAAGGAATACGACACACCAAATACACTAGAAATGGAACAGGGTAGTACTATTAAAGTCCACCTAGAACAGGCGGATGGTGGCTCATATTTACGTTTACGTTTACGTTTATAAATAATAACAATTCCTCATACACTAAATTTAAACAAGAACTCAGAACAAACAACAACGACAAAACTATGGACCCGTGTCCTCTGTACATACAAGAGTACAGAAGGCATGTACATAAACACAAAGACACACCAACAAAGATGACTACAGTTAAACACAAATCACAAAAACCAAACAACATCATGAGGGCGATCAAAACAAGCAGCACAAACAACGTTCTAAAATTTCTCCCGAATACTACATTGCTTCCATCGCAAAGAGTTTCACAGGAAGAAAGCGGATGAGTTTCCAAATTGATTAATTTATGTACTACAGTACTACTACTACTACATTTAAAATTAGTTATTTTAGAAAATAGTATATTTTTTTTTTACGAAGCGAAAAACACAAGAAACATTAAAACGTTATCAAAGATGAGAAATTTCCATTACCTATTATATATATATTTTCACACAGTACGATTTCAAGGTCTCTATCAATATCGGGTCTAACATATTCAAAATGCTTTGTGTATCTTGACAATTTTATAGTAAAATCATAGAACTGAAAATTGTTGACAACTCTGAGGAAGATTTAATTAATTTCAAGGATATGGACATAATTATTGGTCCAAATAAAATATTAGCGTATATCCCAAGAGGGAATTGTTTACTCCTAAAGAAGTCCAAAGACAGCACTATAACCTCATCGACAGCATTTGGCAAAATATTGTCGAGGGATGTGCAAAAACTCTGCGGATTGAATTGTATTAAAAAGATATATATTGCCAAAAATGAATTAAGGAAGCTCGCATGCGGCCGCAAAGAGAGCAATATTAATGAACTAAAAAAATTATTAGGAGAAATATTTAAAGAAGGTAATATAAAAGTGCACATAATCGAAAAAAATATTGAAATTACAGATCCTTGTAAAAAGAAATTAATTCTTAATGATTACCACATTCTTCCAACCAGCGGACATGCAGGAATAAACCGCATGCTGCAAAATATAAAAAAGAAATACTTCTGGACAGGCATGCAAAACGATGTGACGACATACGTAAAGCATTGCCCAATTTGTCAACGAAATAAATACATTCAGCCAAGAAAACAACCAATGACTATTACTACAACAGCAGAAACATGCTTCGACAAAATATATCTTGATCTAGTTGGACCTCTTGACGAGACGGAAGATGGGTCAAAATATATATTAACACTACAAGACGAACTTACGAAGTTTACAGAAGCCATTGCTTTACCAAATAAGGAAGCTAATACGGTAGCTAAAGGACTTGTAGAAGGCTTTATCCTAAAGTATGGAGTCCCTGCTACCATAGCATCTGACCAAGGTACAGAATTCATAAATAGAGTTTTCAAAGATCTATGTAAGTTATTAAAGATAGAACAATTGCAATCCACCGCTTACCACCATGAAAGCATTGGAGCACTAGAAAATTCCCATAAAGTTTTAGGAGCATACCTTAGGAGTTATGTAGAAGAAAAACATACAGATTGGAACAACTGGTTGCCATACTATGTTTTCTGTTACAACACTTCAGTACATTCAGAAACAGGATTCACCCCATTTGAATTAGTATTTGGAAAACAATGTAATTTGCCTTCAAATCTTACAAAGAAAGTTGAAACAGTGTACAACTACGAAGACTATGTGATAGACTTAAAACACAGACTACAAATTGCTCATAAGGATGCTAGGGATACTTTAATACAAAAGAAAATTTCTAGGAAAAATAGGTACGATTCTGATAGTAAAGCAAAAACTCTTGATTACAACGTAGGTAGTTTAGTCTTGTTAAGAAACGAGAGCAGAAAGAAGTTAGATCCAGTATATATAGGACCGTATGAAGTCTTATCACAGGAAGGAGTAAATTGCGAAATCAAATGTGAAAATAAAAAAATGATTGTTCACAAAAACAGATTAAAACCATTTTGTATATATATGTTATTATTATAATTTGTAAAACTTATGTAATTTGAAAAATTCAAAAAAAAATGTGAAAATAAGAAATTGATTGTTCACAAAAACAGATTAAAACCATTTTATGTATGAATGTTATTGTGTAAATTGTGAAAGAAAATGTAGAAATAAGAAATTATTTGTATAGATGTTGTTGTGTAATTTCTGAAATGTAAACATAAGAAATTGATTGTGTGTATGTTATTGTATAATTTGTGAAATGGTGAAATAAATGTGAATTGGAACATAGGTTAAGACCATTCTATGAATATATATTAGTATTGTAAATTAAAAAAAAAAAAAAAAAAAAAAAAAAAAAAAAAAAAAAAAAAAAAAAAAAAAAAAAAAAAAAAAAAAAGAGACAGAAACATATACATATTGTCAAAACGAATGTTCTAATATAAAAGTAATTGAAAAGTATTTCTAAGAATAGAATTAATATCACCTTAAACTAATTATTATAAGAAACTATACTCAATGCATTGATCTAAGTATAGTACCCATTGATCTAAGTACAGTAATCTACATTAAATAAAAAATAGGAATATATTGTAAGGCGTATTGAAAGAAAAAAATATATTCTAAGACGTATTAAAATCAAATTAAAGTAGCTAATGTAAATATGATAAAAAAAAAAGAGAATATTGTTTTGAATAAAATAGAAAAAAAAAGAACAAATATATGTACCAAATACTGAATAACATACAATGAAGAAAAAAAAAAGAGAAGTAAATTTTAACTAATGTAAATATCACAAATGATACCAAAATATTAAGTAAAAAATGTAAAAGTAAACATCCAGAAATAGCCACAATGTTCAATCTAATATGACAAAAGAGAAAATTTTTTTATTAATTTCATACTCCCGTATTTGTAAAAGAGTCGTGGAAAAGTAGAAATCAACACTCTTGTCTTGATTTCTCCTTTTTCCCCAGGAAGGGTGGTGTGAAGGAGTCACAGCCAACGAACTCTTTATTAATTGCTCTACAGCAATTCTAAGGTTGTCAACCCTCGACTCTATTTCGATATTTGATTCTATCACATTCTCCATTCAGTTGGATTGCATATGAATGCCTAACAATCAACATATTTATGTGTCATTATGGTGCATTGCACTTGAAACAATATGATCCCAAGTGGAAGGCCACTGGCGACCGGCAACGGTAATAAGAGATCTTATTGTTCTGACTGCATGCACTATAGTGCTGACATAGCAATAGTCTTTGGGGTATGAGTGTTTGCTTGTGCAATAGGTCATTGGCACTCTCCCGATAGAATGTGATAATGAAGTGGATCAAGTATCGAAAGTGTAGTCGATTATTCGATAACTAAAATGGGAAGAAGAAAATATTGTATAAATAAGGAATGTTTTTGAATAATAAAATCAGAGATCAATAGTGGAGACAACGAAGCACACCGAGTTTTATTTGATATTTGGCAACTCGCCTAAGAATACAAACTGGGATCTTCTGCAGTCATCTACAGTACTAACCTCCAATTTGCACTCTTACAATAGAGGTCCGAGCGATAGCAAATACTGCTAAGCGATCGGTGCTGTAGTTGGCAAACATTACAACTCCTTCTCCGTAGTTGAGTAATTCTTCTCGCTTCTGTTTAGTGATCGGCTAATATAACATATCGCCTTTTCACCCTCATCAAAACTTTGCGAAAGTACAGCTCCGATTCCATAATCCGACGCATCAGTCTGAACGACAAATGGTCGAGAAAAATCTGGACAGGTCAGAATCGGTGCCGTAACCAAACATTCTTTCGCTTTCCTAAAACACTCATCACACTCATCCGACCACACAAACTTTTTATTCTTTTTCAACAAGTCAGTAAGGGGCCTAACTAAACCTGCAAAATTTTGTACAAATCTCCTATACCATGAAATTGTCCATATAAAACTCCTAACTTCCTTGACGTTCTTGGGTGGCGGAATCTTCACCATACTTTCGACCTTTTCAGGATCGACGTGAAGTCCGTTCCTATCTACAACGTATCCCAGAAACTTCAAGGAAGGCCTACAAAAATTACACTTTTCCCTACCTACTTTTAAACCTGCTTCCCTCAACCGTTTAAAAACTTCCTGTAAAATCTCGAGATGTTTTTCGAAAGAATCGGTGACGATGATGATGTCATCTAAGTATACGAAGACGAACGGTTCCAAGTCGGGACCCAGAACGTCGTCAATAAACCTCTGCCATGTAGCCGGGGAGTTGTGTAGCCCGAAGGGCATTCTCAAAAATTGAAAAAGTCCTCGACCCGGTACGGTAAAGTCCGTATACTTCCTCGATTCTTCCTCCATTGGTATCTGCCAATAGGCAGACTTAATGTCTAAGGAAGACAAAAACCTAGCATTTCGGAGCTTGTCCAAAATGGCTGAAATAAACGGGAGAGGGTAAGCGTTCCTATGAGTAACCTCATTTAACTTCCTATAGTCTACGCAGAACCGATACGAACCGTCTTTCTTTTTTACTAACAATATTGGGGACGCCCAAGGGCTTTTCGATTTCTCGATTACCCCTGCGTCCAACATTTCCTTTAATTCTTTGTCGATGTGCTCCTGTATTGCCGGTGAGACCGGGTAGTACCGTTGTTTGATCGGTTCTGCGGACGTCCTAATCCTATGCTCTACGAGATTTGTACATCCTAATCCCTCACTCATACTACAAAACATGTCTTCGACTACAGACTCTAACTTTTTATTTTCATCCACACTCAACTCTGATTTTTCCCTAATACTACCTACGTCCGATATCGCAGCTAATCTCTGCTCCTCGGAAAAACTCCAAACCCCTGATCTTAAATCCGGGACTATACCCGCGAGTGCCCAAAAATCTGCACCCAAGATCAAAAGCTGTTTAAGGTTTGGAATAACCAAACAATCCAACAAAATGGACCTACCCTCAACTACCATCGGGAGAGGCAGAGAACCTAAAACTCCTACACCCTTCCCATCTGCTAATGCTACTGATTTAATATTTGAATTCCCTACACTAAGCCCTAAGTCTTGTAAAATTTTCCAACCCTCACCACCAACTATGGTTCGGGAGGCACCTGAATCTAGTAAGCCTAAAAACCTAATTCCATAAATTAAAACTCCTAAATATGACCTTATGTCCCTATCACTTGCCGCAAGAGTAAAACCTAACTGAATGTCCGCCAACTGGTCGCCAGCAGGCGACCTATCTAATTTCGACGAGCTACTCGGCCTGCTGACCCGAGAGCCCGTTGACCATTTCCCGCACAACGCCTACAATCACGCCTTGACACACCAGAAGCACCACATCCAAAACATTTCCTAGAAGCGGAACACGCAGAAGCAAAATGACCTTCCTGATTGCAATTAAAACACCTAAAGCCCCTAGGTGGTGGTTTATCGGGAGCTGGTTCAACCACCGCAACACGATGTTGACTTGAACTGCTTGGCCGATATCCACATTCCGGTTCCAAAAGATTTTTCGACCTAGAAGGAGGGGTGAAATTTTCCATATTCGTCCTAAGAGTATCTAATTCTCTTCCTAAAACAGCTAGCTCCTTAACAGACGTTGGTTTCGCAAAGGCAATTTGTTGTTGGTAAAAGGGGTCGACGTTTTTCTTCAAAATGCTAAGTTTTCTTCCCTCAATCAACGGTTCTGATAACCGCCTAAAAAGCGTTCTCATAACGGCGAGGTATGCGCCGAAGGTTTCGTCCTTCCCTTGGGATCTATGATTAATCTCCTCCAAGAGGAGATCATCATAGTTCGCAGGAAGGAACTCCGCCTTAATTTCTTCAACCAGCTCTTGCCAGTTCTTTAGCTCACTCCTTACAGTCCTATACCATAAAAGGGGTTTTCCACACAACAATTCAGTCGCAGATTTGAATAAATGTGCCTCCGACACATCATTCGCTACACGCAGTTCTTCCACCCGTTCTAGGAATGAATTCACTGATGAGCCATCCGACTCACCAGTAAACTTCACTCCCCATTTTCCCACGCGTTCTTTCTCTCTAAAAATCACCCTACGATCACCATTCTCTACTGGAACTCTTTCAACAATCGCATCCCCCACTGAATTCCCTGACTGTTCCCTGTTCAATCTAGTCTCCCTATCCGTCTCTCTCAACAATCGCATTAACTCAATCTCTCTTTCAAGTTCTCTAATACGAGCCTCACTCTCACTTCCACGTCGAGCTTCCTCATTCATACGACCACCCGACACCCTCACATTCAACTCATCATTCCTCCTGCCACCACACATCCCTTCATTAACACGCCCTGTTCCACTACCACTTGCTTCCTCACAGAATCTTCCTACATTCAAATTCATCGCATTACCGCATGATGGACTTACGCTCACCGAGCGGCCAGCTGCAACTCCTGATGATACGACCTTCTTTGGGATTTCATCCTCCAAGTCGCTATCTCCACTATCACCCATGAGTACACCTAACAAAATCAACAACTCATTCTTCAGTTCACTCTGTTCCTCTTCATCCTTCTCATCTTCACAAACTGCCCTACCAATACGACCTAATGCCCACTCAATCTTGGTAATTATCTTCACGCATTCTGAAGATTTCGGATCTTTCGGAGGATCTTCCAAAAGAACCCTAATCTCTTCCGTCTTTGCTCTCACCGCATCTCTATCGTCCCCAAAACTAAACGGATAACTCTTCGAGTTTTCCAATGTCCCCCGAGACTCTAACACTCTTGAAGATCTGAGGGCTTTCCTCATCACTTCAACCGTACCCACTTTCAGACCACGAATCTGCATCTCATATGCCAGTTCGTCCGCTGCTAATCTTCCAATATTCATTTCCAAAACTGTTCAAACTTATTCAAAAAACAACGATTGACAAACAACACCTTATTCTCATTCAAGTCAAACAGTCGCTGTGTGAAACACTCAAACTATTCAAACTAATTGAAAAAACAACGATTGGCAAACAAAACCTTATTTTCACTCAAGTCACTAAAGTCACTCAGTCGTATTTATAAAATTTGCTTAGAACATCCTTAGACAACTGTCCAACTAGACGGTGTCTAAAGAGTTGGACAACCCTTAGCCAATTTCGTATTTATAAATGCATTCCAACAGTTGTCTAAGCAACCCCTCAAACTGTCAACTTCGAATGAAAAACTAACTGTTGGCGTTCATGATGTATCCGTGCAGTACCATTTTTTGTGTTTTGATATACGAGTGCAACAACTAAATGGCTCTGAAAGAGTGTGGCGTAGCACTTGAACCAGACCAAAAAAGCAGCTGATTTGACTTTGAGTTACAGTTTTTCCAAGTCTCATAAAACGATGAAATTTGTGCAATTTATAAATTAAATTGTTGAAAGTAGTATTTTTGCACCTCAAACTACTTATTTTTTTCGATCTTAGAGCTCTCAACAGTGTTTTATAACATGTTCAACAAAATTCTTTTTTGCTGTAGCAAATGCCACTTTAGCCATAGTTTAGACAACCAATTTCGGTGTCTAAAGTTAGACGTTCCTTAGACAGCGATGAAAGTGTTTATAAATACGATTTGGAGTTGGACACTGTTCTAAGAGCTGTCCAAAGTTAGACATACTTTGGAATGGGATTATAAATACGACTGACTGTGTACAACACTCAAACTATTCAAACCAGTTTGAAAAGCCAATGATTGAAAAACACACCTTATTTTCCCTCAAATCAGTAAAATCGCTGTGTAAAACACTCAGCCTATTCAAACTTATTTACAAACCAATGATTGAAAAAAAAAAATCAACACCTTGTTTTTACTTAAACCACTGAAAAACGTTCAAACTGTTCTAACTAATTCTCAAAACAATGATTAAAAACAAAAACTTATTTTCACTCAAGTCAATAAAGTCGCTAAAACTCAAATCACTAAAAAAACTTTTCTCAAAACTTTCGATCTTAAACTGTTTCCGACTCGCAAATTTTTTGCATAAACACTTGTAGTTGTATCTTAACTCAAATCAATCAAACAATTTCCAAAACTCTAATTAAGTTAATGTTCGTAATCTAGGAAGCCCTAGGATTTATACTAACACTTTTTTACTACACACTTCAGATTCGCAATGTCACAAACCAATAATTTTTCCTTCCTACCACTTATATTTCAACTAAATAAAACCACCCCGACTCCAAAGTCAAAAAGGCACTCACTTGCACTTTTGCACGAAGATGAAATTAAAAAAAACTACTCGAACAGACCTTGTCAACACAAAAAAAAAGTGATGCAAACGATTATGATTTTAAATGGGTATGTATGAATGTATATGGACAAAAAAAATATATATATATGCGTATATGTATGTTTCAACAAAATATCAAAATATAAACTTTAATATGATATCAAACCAATCAAATAAAAATCAATATATGTAATATGAAATGAAATGCAAAGGAAACCTTACTTGAAAAAGTATAAAGTTTAGTATACTTGACACTTTTCCAGCCGGACAAAAAAACTTCTTTCTCCTTTCCTTGTTACCACAAAACTGTAGGTATGTGTGATTCAATGTCACAATGCAAATATAAATTTTCCACCAACAACCCAGATGAAATTAAAAACGATTACTATTTGTTCCAAAAAATATGCACAAAAACACAATCACTACTCAAACCGAACGATACAACACAATTTCACACAGAGAATTTCCAAGTAGTAAGGAAAAAAAAACAATTTCCACGAGCCCCACGTTGGGCGCCACTTGTTGCACTTTTTCTTCTCTTCGCACCTAGGAGGGATATTATTTGTTAACTATCTATTATACTACGTTAAAAATTAAACAATTTAGGGTGAAGACGTACTTGAATACCGCGAACTATTAAAAACAATAGGAATTTCCGATTCCTTGCAAAAATAAAAAAATAATAAAATCAAATTGCACGACCGACGTGCACCGCGAGGGAAAATTTCGATAGAATGACGTCTATTAAAAAGGTGCGTTTGATTACCGAGAAGAAAAGCGCGTCCAGCAACAATTATGCTGTGTCCACGGCTGCTCAGCTGGGGGGTGTGTTCGATGAAAATTTTATTAAGTAGATGATTGAGGAAATGAAAATTTTTAATCGATGTATTAAGTAGGTGGGTGGGTGTTAGTAAAATTTTTGTTAGTACAGTGACTAACAAAAATAAAAAGTGGGCGCCAGAAAATTTTTTTATTAAAAGGAATTTTCAAACCTTTGCTGAAAAGTAAAGAAAAAGGAAAATACGACCAAGAATAAGAATGCGAATAGAGTGGAAAAGACCAAAGACAGTTTTGAAAGTATTTGAAAGTATATTTGGTGGTTGGGAAAACCTTAAGGATTTAGGATTAAAAACCCAAATCTTTTCGTAAACAGATAGTTATAAAATTAGATGATAGTTAAAGAAATTTAGCAAAAGAAAAGAAGTAAACAGTATTTTTCGCCAAAAGAAAAGTTTGATGGAAGGAAAACCCGTTATCGCACGGTCTTGAAAGTGCCGAAAAATGACAATGACAAAAGGTCACGAGTCCCTCAATAAAATCGGGAGTTTTGCGGCACAAAAGCCAACCAGAATATTATAATGCACTTTACAGAAACAAAAAAAAAAAATTAAAAAGTGAACGATTCTACTTATCTTTCAGTGTGTTTTAATATTTTTTTTTTCCTTTCTACTCCTTCCACCTCTGTGTCCGTCTCTGACACCTGTCTCAAAATTCCACAAATCTTCTTGTGCGACAAATCCTGTTGACTGGCCCGTTCTGCCAGCAAAACCTTTTTGCCACACGTGAAAAACAATGAGAATTCAACTCAATTCGACTATGTTCTGAAATTACACCACTTGTAATTTCAAAAATTCAGAAACTTCTTTATAGCAAAATTTATCCAAAAATGGCCGATCGCAAAAATATCTATATATCTATATCTCTCAATCTTTTATCGCTTTTTCCACAACCTCTTGTTCAATAGCCAACAATGAAGTGACTTCCCCAACTCTCTCATCAAGCTTCTTCATGATCGTCGTTTTTCTTGGCCCTTCATTCAGCCACAGTGGGTTCCATTACGGATATTTAGCACCAATCAGCGTTTGCGTGAGAGGACTACCGTTTTATTTGGAATACCCTACTGTCTCTCAATATTCCCCTTAGCCACCAAATTTCCACGATCTTGGGAAATTTTGGTCGGCTTACAGCTGACGGAAGAGTTCAGTACCCTTTTGTAGCGAAAACGATAAAACGATAATATGCACCATTCTGTGCAACTAAAAAGTGAAGTTACATCGGAGGTTTAAAAGATTAGGTGCAGAACGGGTCTGCCAACAAGTTTCAAGTTAAATGTCGTAGTAAAATGTATTGAGTAGAAGGAGTAAAAAGAAACTGGTAACGCGAATTTTGAAAATCTATGTCTGGTGGACTTTTGTTCAGATTTGTTTAGAAGGGGAAGACTGGCTGATACCGTGTTTTCCTTGTAAAAGAGATTTAAGTGGCGATTATTAAAATTTAAATGTAAAGTTAAAAGTCGGGCACTCGGCCATAGAAAAGTGTTTTCGTTGGGTACTTTGCCATTGATGATTTGATGTTGATCGATTTATGTATCAGTGTGATTGTATGTGGATGATGACTATTTTGTGTGTATGTAGTTGTATGTGTGTGATGGATGATTTGTGTTGGATGAATGGTTTGTTTGCCTCAGTGTAGGTATGCGTGTATGTGTGATTACTATTTGTGTATGAATATGGGTTTGTGTATGTGATGATTACTATGGTGCGTCTCGTGAAATAATTGGTTCTTCGTGTGGTTTGTGCATGTGATTTAGTATGATATGGTTAGTGTTGGTTTGTGTTTCTGATCATTTGGACAGACTCCTTCTGTCATTAGCCAATATTCATACACAGAGTTGCGTGCGAGTCTCCAGCCAACCTGCTGGCTCGACACGATTGATGATAATCCAGGTGGAAAGATGGGGTAGGTAAAAAGGAATTGGGAAGTGACTAGGATGGGTAGAGAGTTTTGCAGAACCGCCCGTTCTGTTCGAAAATGGTTGGTTGCTTTTGCAGGGTTCTCTGTGAGTACGCCACTGGTTGATGGGACCATGGCTGCCCTCAACTCACCCAGAACCATGCAGCTGCGACCAAAATTAAGAGAAAGGGTTTTGAGACAAACTATCGTAAGATGGTTTTTGTTGTGGTAAATTTTACCGCAACAGCGCGTACTGGAAAAGAACAATGTATATCATTTGGAAATTATTCACTTCCTAGAAAATCGAGGGACACAGAACTAAACGCAAGGGGAAAACTTATCTTGGAAATGGGAAGCTCTTTTGATATGACCATCATGAACGGTACACAAAAAGGGGATGAAGACGGTAGACTCACTTTCATCCGAAATCCAGGCCAGTCAGTTATCGATTACCTCTTCATGTCTAATGATATAATCGATTATTTATTCAATTTCGAGGTGGATAGCCAAATATATTCAGACCATATGCCATTGATCACCACACTGACAACTTCAGAATTAATGATCGACGAACAGGACAAACACAAAAATTGCCTTCTTCCAAAATTGAAATGGCAAAAAAACCAATTGGAAGCGTATCGAAAGAATTTAAACGCACGAATTTTAACGCAAAATTACTAAATGAGCAGCCACCGACAATAGAAATTTTGCAAAGCATTATAACGTCAACAGCATCGCCACAGCAGGCAAAACCTTACGCTTATAAAAATAAATCCCCCTGGTTTGGCAAGGATTGTGAGTCTGCCAGGAAACGATCTCTTGCTATTGCACTTGCATCAAAATTTCAATGCCATTTCGCTAAAAAAAGATTACCTTGAAGCAAATCGAGCTTTTAAAAGTTTATGCCAAGCTAAAAAGGCAAGTTTTTTTTAAAACGCAAGCAGAAAGCTTATCGTACTGCAAGAACTCTTCAGATTTTTGGAAGCTAGTAAAAAATATCAAAGGAAAAACTTTTGCAACGAAAACGCCTATAGGTGCACCCATTTTAAGAGCCCATTTCGAAAATCAGTTAAATACTGGACTATTCTCCCAATCAATTCAATACGCTAAGCCAAATCTTCAAAGTCAATTATTAGATTGCTAAATAACACTATTGGAAGTAGAATCTGCTGTAGCCAAAGCCAAAGAAAACAAGGCTCCCGGAGTCGACCGCATTCCGAATGAACTTCTCAAATTCCCAACAAAAGAATACACCTCACAAAAGTATATAATAATATCTTTAGTACAGGAGAAACACCAGAAGCCTTTAAGAAGTCAATTATATTCCCTGCCTATATACAAAAAAGGAGATAAAACAGACCCGTCAAACTACCGAGGCATATCCTTCCTCAACACATCGCTGAAAGTTTTTATGGAAATCCTTAGATGCCGCCTCACAACATGGATCGAAAAAAACCACCTTCTTAGCGAATTTCAAATTGGATTCAGGAAAGGATATTCCACCGTCGACCATATATTTAGCTTGACCAATATCGCAGAAACGTATCTTCATAGACAAAAGAAACTATACGCTTTTTTCGTAGATTTCCGAGGTGCCTTCGATTCTATCGACAGAAAAGATCTAATTTTTAAATTGTTTAGAGATGGAATTTCACTTAAGTTTACATAGAGAACATAATATGTATAATGAAACACTTTACGCAGTCTGGGACGGGCAAAGTCTCTCAGATTGATTCTCCGCGTCCGTAGGGTTGAAGCAAGGATGTAATCTCAGCCCATCAGCTTTTAGCCTGTATATCGAAGACCTGATCATAGACTTGCCTTGTGGCATAATGATAGATGGATTTCTGATTAAGGTACTAATGTACGCAGACGATCTTGTCCTTTTGGCGGAATCACCTCAATCTCTCCAACTAATGATTAACAAATTACAAAATTATTGTTTAAAATGGAATCTCAGCGTTAATTTAAACAAATCTAAAACTATGGTCTTTAGAAAAGGAACAGGACGTTTGGCAGCAAATGAAAAATGGTACTATGGAGGAGAATCGATCGAAACCGTTAGGGAATACCAATACCTTGGTTTTACTGTGTCAAGCAATCTAAACATAGAAAAGCATCTGGTCAAAAAGCTGTCTCCTTCGAAAAATGCAATTGGGTCTGTGTGGCAAAATGTTTACGGAAATAAAGACTTATCATTTAGTGCAAAGTACAAAGTTTTCACTGCAATTTCCGAAACAATTATGCTTTATGCGGCAGAGCCATGGGGTTGGCCGGTTGGCGACAGTCTGAAACCACGGAAAAACTGTTGAGGTTCTTATTAAAACGCCAATTTCGGCTGCCAGACACTACACCCAATTATATGCTGATGATTGAAACTGGATTATCACCACTGTACCTCACATCTTTAAAGCTCCACTTTAATTACATTGTCAAACTTATGAACAGCAGCACTGAAAAAATAGCAAGAAAGGTTGCAGTTTCAATAATAAGGTCCCAACGCTCATGGTTTGAAGAATGGAAAAAATTGGCGGACATGTGTGACCTCAATTTCCACCTTACTTTGGATAATTTGCTAGAGTGGAAACCATTCCTTGACAACTTAATTGAAAAGCTACATTCCAAAGTAAGAGAAGACTATTTGGAACAGGCCAGAAGTTCACTTCATAGGGAAATCTACTCGAAGCTGCAGTACGATCTAGGCGACAAAAACTACTTCAAGGACCGCTTTAGCACTGAAATGATATCGAACCTTTTCCGAGCAAGAGGAGAGCTGTTACCGCTCAATTTCATACCGCATCGTAACGATCTAGCACTGAAGTGCTCTTTGTGTAACACCAACGAAAGAGAAAACATATTTCATTTCATCGCAAGATGCCCAATTTTAGTAGAGATACGGCGACAAACATGGCAGGAAAACTATTTGCAACAAACCGAGTTTTCAGCAATTTTGAATGGTAAGGACTGGCAGAAACTATCACATTTCATTAAAACAGCTCTAACTTATAGAAAAAGAATAATACGAGAAGTCTTCTAAATTTAAAATTATATCAAACTCAATTAACTTACAATACACTTTTATGTTTTTATAAAGCTATCATCTGGCTGACGGCTCATTAGGCCATGCATTTAAAAGATTTAGTTTAAAATTTAACTTACGATATTTTAATGTATTCATAAGAAGTTTGTAAATTTTTCTATTGTGAAATAAAAATCTTAATCTAATCTAATCTAATCTAATCTAAATCTAAAATCTTATTCCTTCTTTTATTCTATGCATTACTACTATGCTGCATTTTCTCGGTTGATATTTTTGGTTTTCTGTTAAAATACTCAAATATTTTCCATTACCATCGCCGTAACGTGTGTGTGGGTACTGCTTGCTCACGTCAGAGCTTCAATTTCCGTACGACTAGAGTTTTTTTTGGGAGTTTGGTCAAAATTTGATGAATTTCAAAAAAGCAACTGGTTCAAAAAATTACCTTTATAACTAATTGATCAGTAATAGCCATAATAATGCGATTAATTCTTGAGACACTTCAATCCAGAGTGTATCTTTTCCAAGTAAAAATAAGGGATGTTTGTATTATCGTCCCTTCCTTCAACCAAATTACCGTCTGGTGTCTGCTCATTACGAAGTGAATCTTCATCCTCTTCATGCAATGAAAGCACCTACCTACCAACCTAACTCGCCCCATACTACTTATATACCAAAATTCTACATGATTGAGCAAATAATTTACGCTGACTCAGCTCTCTTCCAAAAAGCATTGCAATGCAAAATATGCGAAGTGTTCCGGGCTCCGGGGCCACAGTTTATAGCCCAATTAATAAGAATTAATATTTTAATTGAAAAATTTCATTTTGAGATTTACTCTATAAAATGTTGTTGCAAAGGGAATAAAAATATTCTACCTGTTTTATTTCGGATGTGAATTGAAGTGATAAGTTTCTGTCGTGTTTTCATATAGGTTCTCCCAAAGGAAGTGTTTTGAACTGGGACTTGTTTATGGCAAATATAAATATATTCTAGTTTACTGTTCCAATCCTCCACCAATCCTGCACCACTCACCAACTTCACACAAAGGTGTTTAACTCAGTTCTCCTCGATAGTGTGCGTGTGAAATTATACAGATTTTCAACGACGAACGCCTTCGAATTCCGACTCCGCTCACAAGTCACTAACCACTGAGCAATTCCTCACAAAGCAACTTTTACGACTCCAACAAACAATTGAGGCGGGTTAGGCAAACTATATACAGGGTGTCCCGTAATTCGTTTTACATACTTTGGGATATGATTCTTGGTCATATTCTAAGAAAAAAATTGTTCTACAGTAAAGTCCGTTTCTCAAGTTTGACATCACTTTTTCACAATTTAAAAAAAGCCTAACTTTGGTGTACCCTGACCTGTGTTAAACTCGATATCTCTGTCAATACTGATGATAGAGACCTAATCTTAGACTCAATTTTTTGTAGAAATAACTACCTTTAAGACTGTATTTAAATTAGGCTTCCATATGTTTAGGGTTGCCAGATTTTCAATTTTAAGTGGTGTTCAAATTTTCTTCCCAAAACAAAGTTTTGACTTTTGTGGATGTTTGCTTTAAATTTGGGTTATGAATGTTCAATAGGTAAATAAGTTGTATAAAAGAATAAGAAAACAAATTTGTTCATTAGTTTGTCAAATTAAGTCACGATTGCAGTTTGATCAGAGAGTTTTTTGAAATGCTTTCATTTACGAGAGAAGAATACCCAGACATTTTTTTTCTTATATGAGTTTTTAAATGGAAATTGAAGAAAAGCACAACAAAGGATACCAGGAACTTTATACTAACTGAAAATCTGGCAACCCTTAGCCTATAGGAGTCAAATTTAAATACTGTTTCAAAGATTACAAGACTACAAGTAAGACAAGAGTTATCGACAGCAAACACCCAAAATGAAATCCAAAAACGAGCTCTGGCATGGATTCAAAACGAAGGATGGGGCTTTGAGCACTTGTTATAATTGTATTTGTATTAAATTCATAAAAAAACTACTAAAAGTGATCATATTATTGTTTTATTCAAACAAACCTCAAAGCAAAAACTTTTTTTTATTTTTTTTTTTAAATTTTTCCCATATCGTATTTTTCCAAGTATCATAAAATGTATGGGTTTTTGAGCTAACTTAATGCTGAGTTTTTTCTTTATTATTGTTTTGTTCATCTGTAAAAAATAAAGAAACTCTATGTTTATCAGGCCTCTTCTCCAAAAAAATGACCTCAAAGTCAAAACTTTGTTTTGGGAAGAAAATTTGAACACCACTTAAAATTGAAAATCTGGCAACCCTAAACCTATGGAAGCCTAATTTAAATACAGTCTTAAAGGTAGTTATTTCTACAAAAAATTGAGTCTAAGATTAGGTCTCTATCATCAGTATTGACAGAGATATCGAGTTTAACACAGGTCAGGGTACACCAAAGTTAGCCTTTTTTTAAATTGTCAAAAAGTGATGTCAAACTTGAGAAACGGACTTTAATGTAGAACAATTTTTTTCTTAGAATATGACCAAGAATCATATCCCAAAGTATGTAAAACGAATTACGGGACACCCTGTATAATATGAGTAATTTTTATTCACAACCAACCAAAAAGATGACTCTTGTTTTAATGGTGAATTAATTGTGTTTTTTCAGCAACCTGCTTAAATCGCAGCACATACATAACAGGTTGAACGAATTAATACCGCATGACTTTCCAACTTTAAAGTATCAAGCCTAACGTAAGTATTTTTCGTTTTTCGTGTTTTGTCCCCAACGGCAATTTAAAATAAAACTGAGCAAACATTTGTTTTCACTTGTTGACTTTGAACAAATGTGTTAATTGTTTCCTTTTGCTTCGTCCTGAAACAGCAGTCGCTTTGCGTTTGTACACATCCAAATACAGTCAAACCTGGATAAGGGAGAGTTCAAGGGAGCACAATCTCATTCTCGCTTAGAGAGGTTTCTCACTAACCCGAGTTTCTCGCTAATTAAGATACATGGGTAGCGTTTCTCACTTATAGAGGTACGCAGCAATAACAAGTGACAGCAAGAACGAATGTAGTTAATATGTAATAATGATAAAATTATGTGCATTTTAGTTCCACGAAATAGAATGGGTACAATACATATTGACGAGAAAACAATACAAAAACAATGGTAGAAAGTTCCACGAAAGTTAAGAACGAGTCATAAAATAGCAGATGTTAAATTTGTAAATAAAGCTCGACTGTCGACAGAACGGTACACAGAGACACGTGTCCCTGTCCATTCGAAAGGAATGCGATAAAATAACAAAAATTTTTTAGTTCCACGAAATAGAATGGGTACAATATTGACGAGAAAACAAGACAAAAACAATGGTAGAAAGTTCCACGAAAGTCGACTGTCGCTTAGAGAGGTATAGTTAATTAGCAGTCTCACTTACGGAGGTCAATAAGGGAAAAACGACTCTCTCTTACAGAGGTTTCTGTTTCTCGCTAATAGAGGTTTTGGGAGCTTAGAATGTCGGGTCCTGGCTATTACTCTCACTTATAGAGTTTTCTCACTTATCCAGTTCTCACTTATCCAGGTTTGACTGTAATTATGAGTAGGGTAGAGGTACATCATCTAAGTTCACGTTTACTATTGGATACAACATAGCTAGTCTAGTAAAAATAGAGATTCGAGTTAGGAAAAATTTACACAAGTCTAAAAGTTTGCAGATACGTTAAATACACTGTTGGAACTGAAATGACTGCATTTGTAACGAGAGCTGTGATGTGAACGCTCAAGTCTGGACGTTCACTGGACGAAATACGAGTCTTGCGTGGACTGTCTACTCGCTTGC
Organism: Melanostoma scalare; assembly: GCA_949752695.1. Classification (NCBI taxonomy): domain Eukaryota; kingdom Metazoa; phylum Arthropoda; class Insecta; order Diptera; family Syrphidae; genus Melanostoma; species Melanostoma scalare. The sequence continues at coordinate 161,739,650 of OX456985.1, read as the reverse complement.
TGAATGGCCAGTTCCCACGATTGTTTGCGTGCCATCACAGCTCATCGAATATTACCATTTGTCATTCTACTGTCGACATTCAAAACAATCACACCTAAGCGATTAATAAAGTTTGTAAAGATTTTAATTGTGCATTTGTTTTTTGATTTATTCATTGGCTACCGTGACAGGACACTCTTCTTAAAGTTTTAAGTGTACCTGTATTAATTAGTTAATTAATTACTTTCATAAAAAAAAAAACAAAAATAATAAGTCTGTAGAATCAGTGTTCTGTTAAAAAAAAAAAAAAAAGATATGTCGAACGATGAAGTGTTTCCAGAAGGTGTTGAAAAGCTCTCCGATCTTCAAGATGCAACGGAGAAAGAAATGTTGGATCTTGTCTGCAGCTACGGTAAGGATGGCCAAACCCGAAAAACGGTGGATAAACTTTTACAGAAAAAGGAAAGACTAGAAAATCTATGGGACTATTTCGACACAAACGACACCCAAATCCGTGACAAGTATTCAGATAAACCTCATCACGAGTATTTCATGAAGGAGTTTTACGAAAAGATGAAAGGCGCTTATGAAAATATGAAAGCGGACATCATCAGTCGCTTCAGCAGTCTGCCAGTCTTAGACGCAAACCAGACCATTGAGAAGCCACCGGCAGCAACTCCATCAGGATCATCGGTAAAACCAGCAGCACAGAAGCAGACAAGATGAAGATGACCAGAGCACTTACGACAAGGGATAGGTATAAAATGTTGTCAAGGCATTTTCAATCCTCATTGGATAATTGCAGTACGGAACTAAAAAATACCTATCCCCATATGTTCGAAATTAAAGTGAAGAACCTAGTGGATAATTTTGAACAAATAAAATTAGTTTTTCAACGCGTGGATGGCGATTTGGAAGAAGAAGATGTCAACATCTACTTTCATCTTCAAAAACAGCTAGAGATTCGACTGACTGGCTTACCAACAAAAGGTACTACATCGGATCATCAAATGGCAATTGCTTCTTTGAAGCTACCAAAGATTGAACTTCCAAAGTTTGACGGATGTTACCTTAAGTGGCGTCAGTTCTATGATTTATTTAAACCAATGATCCTTGAACAATCGATTTCGCCGGCCCAGAAACTGTACATTTTGAGGACTAATCTGACAGGTGAAGCACTCAGTTTGATTCAAGGATTTCCAGTGACAGATAGTAATTTTGAAGCAGCCTGGAAGACACTGATGTACAGATATGACAACAAACGGCTACTTTTGTGTGCACAGCTCGAAAAACTATTGTCCCACCAATCAGCATCGGGAACTGCTTCTAGCTTGCGGAAATTACATGGAAGGAATTCAGGCCCTGATCAATCTAGGATTCGCGGCACATAACTGGGATCCAATAGTCGTCCACCTTATCCTGAAAAAAGTTGACAAAGAGAGTAGGACCCTCTTCGAACAGTCCCTAGATGACCCAAGGAGCAGTCCATCGCTACCAGAGTTGCTGAAATTCATCGAATCTAGGTTTCAAACGCTTGAAACCATCACGCATTCCGATGAAAAAAGGAAGACAACCGCCATAGCAATTGAATCCAACGGCTGCGTGATGTGCAGCTTAGGTAACCATAAAATATATAAAAGTGCAAAAAATTCTTGTCTCTTTCAGGTGCTGATCGTGAAAAGTCTGTTCAACGAATCGGAATTTGTAGAATTTCTCTGAGATCGGGTCATACTCAAAATTCGTGCAACGCAAGGGGGTGTTTTCTTTGCAATGGCAAACAAAATACATTGTTGCACTACAAAAAAGAAAATAAATACAATTTAAAGGCAAAACCAATTTCTAATACCAACACTATATCTTCCATAGGTGATCGAAACCAGCAAATAAAACAAGGTCAAGGGGTGGAAGGTCAGTCGTCAAACGCAGCTAGCACTTCCAGATCCAATCACAGTAGCATTTATTTAGCGACAGCATTAGTTAACGTAAGGTCCGCATGCGGCACATTACTTCCCTGTTGTGCGTTATTAGATTCTGGATCACAAATCCATTTTGTGACAGCAGCCTTTGCACAAGCCTTAGGAATTCAGAAGCATCGGTCCGAAACCTCCATAAGCGGGATTGGAGGGCATGGAACGCCAACACAATTTGCCATAGAACTCTCATTTCATTCGCGAAATGGAAGCTTCAAAAGCAATATTGAAGCAACGATCCTGGCTAAGATAACTGACTATAAGCCGCATGACAGTCACACCGAATTACGTGACCTACCTGCACACATACAGTTGGATTTATGACAAACCAAAAAATAGATTTGCTGATTGGTGCTGAATTGTTCTTTGATCTTTTACTTCCAGGAGAAATCTTTATTGGTCCTCAACTTCCACTACTTCGAAACACGAAACTGGGTTGGATTGTAGAAGGTGGTGTTCAAGGTACCAAACATAATGCTGTATGCAGCATTGCCACAGCACCATCTCTTTCAAAAATCGAAAAACTTGTAAGCAGATTCTGGGAGTGTGAAAGTCATGATTCTCCAATTAAACGGATGAGCAATGAAGAACGTAATTGTGAAGACTTCTTCAACTCGACTACACAAATTCTACCCAGTGGAAGATTCATGGTAAGTCTTCCGTTCAAAAAAGATCCATCGTCCTTAGGAGCATCTTTTGAAAAGGCACGCAAAAGAATTATTTCACTGGAACGCCGACTGGAACTCAACAATGAATTACGTCTGCAGTTACACACAATTTTTATTGGAATATGAACAATTGGGCCATATGAGTCAAATAAAGAATTCGGATATTCCACAGACGCACTATTTAATCCCGCATCATTGCGTTTTGAAACCAGAAAACATCCTCTGGAAATTCTCTAAACGATGTTCTGGGAATCGGACCAACAGTTCTACCTGATTTGTTTTCAATAATCCTTCGATTCAGATTAAAAAGATATGCATTCACAGCAGACATCAGCAAGATGTATCGACAGGTTTTACTTCGACCAGAAGACAGAGCTTTTCAACTTATTCTTTGGAGAACAAAAAATGATCAACCTCTGAGGACTTATAGGCTCAACACCTTGACTTATGGTTCGGCTTCCGCTCCATACTTAGCAACAAAATGTCTCGTTCAACTTGCAAAACAATACGAAAATGTTCACGTAAACGTATCCCAAACAGTAAGTCAAAACAATTAGGTGGATGATTTACTTGCTGGAGCAGACTCAGTGTCAAAGGCTAGAGAACTCCTTGAGGAAATTATACTACTTCTAGAAAAGGGTAAATTTGAATTAAGAAAATTTTGTTCTAATGATGAAAACATTTTAAAGAACATCCCTGATGCACACAAAGAAAAATTGGTAAGGTTTCATCAGTCTGACGTTATTAAAACCGTGGGATTAATTTGGAATCCAACCATCGATTGTTTTGAATTTGGTTTTAATTCTGAAAAATTTAAAACTGTGACGCGCAGAAGTGTGTTATCTGACCTCGCTCGTTTATTTGATCCTTTAGTTTTACTGAGTCCTGCAATAATGCTTGGAAAGCTTTTTGTTCAAGATTTGTGGAAAACGAACTTCTCGTGGGATGATGAGCTTCCTTTGGATCTCGCCAGCAGAGTTGTAAAGACTGCAGTCTTTTTGGTACTAGTACTTGTGCAGTCGCAGTTAATTAACTTATCTTTTGAATGCAGTTAATCTACTGTGACCAGTCTTTTAACTGCAACAAAGCAGTCAGCAGTTAGTACTAACTTTTTGACTGTGCAGTTAATCAGTGCAGTTAATTGACTAAAAGTTAATTAACTGCAGTACATTTAACTGGTCTTAGTCTTTTTAGTCAATAAAAATTCTTTTGTACTGGTGTGATTAAATTTTTAGTCAGCAAGTCTTTTGACTGTAGTGAATTAACTTTTAGTCATTTAACTTTTTTTTAGTCTTTTGACTTTTTTTTAGTCATTTAACTTTTTTAAGTCTTTTGACTGCAGTTAATGTTCCTGTGGGTCACAGGAAATATATAATAGTAGATCATACAGATTTCGTACAAAATTTGAATAAATGGGGTTTTCTGAACTATTCTCGTCAAAAAACAGAAAAAGAAAGAATCAAAGTCTTTCGGAACATTAACTGCAGTCAAAAGACTTAAAAAAGTTAAATGACTAAAAAAAAGTCAAAAGACTAAAAAAAAGTTAAATGACTAAAAGTTAATTCACTACAGTCAAAAGACTTGCTGACTAAAAATTTAATCACACCAGTACAAAAGAATTTTTATTGACTAAAAAGACTAAGACCAGTTAAATGTACTGCAGTTAATTAACTTTTAGTCAATTAACTGCACTGATTAACTGCACAGTCAAAAAGTTAGTACTAACTGCTGACTGCTTTTTTGCAGTTAAAGTACTTATCAAAGTTAAAAGACTAAAAAAATTAGTCTTATTCGTGACTTAACTGCAGTACCAAAAAGACTGCAGTTTTTACAACTCTGCTCGCAAGTAAGTGGAAGGATTATATTAATCAATTTTTTGACCTTAAAAGCATCAGGGTACCAAGATTTGTTATGTGTCAAAAACCAAAAAGAACTGAGTTACATGGATTTTCTGATAGCAGCATGTCTGCACTTGGAGCATGTGTATATGTCAGATGCATTGACGAATCAGGTAATATTTTTAGCAAATTACTTTGTTCAAAATCTCGAATAGCTCCGATGAAAACCACAACGATAGCTCGACTTGAACTTCAAGCAGCGGAGATCCTGGTAGAACTTGTCAGGAGAATACTTCAAACTTTCAACATATATGTTCATAAGATTGCCTATTATACTGACTCAACAATTGTGCTAGCTTGGATAAATTCTTCTTCTTATGTATGGGACACCTTCGTGGAAAATGGGGTAGCCAAAATCCAAACTGAAACGCAGATTTCACAGTGGAAACATATTAAGGGAGAAATAAATCCAGCTGATTTAGTAACAAGAGGCTGTACGCTTGACAACCTTTCCATTTCGCTGCGATGGTTAGAAGGTCCAGCATTTCTCAAATTGGATGAATACTTGTGGGAAGAAAGTAAGTACACCATTCCACATGTAATACCGGAATTAAGGAAAATCAAGACGGCCTTGCTAACTGCAAATAATGAAGAAGATATCTTGAATACTATAAAGCATAGAAACTCTTTTTGTAGATTACAGAGAATATTTTCATACAGCATTTGATTTTTAAGAAACGTTAGACAACCGTATCTACTTAGAAGAACTGGTTTGCTGTCCGCTGATGAACTCAGTGCTGCCGTTTCTACTGTCATGACAGTAGACTACTGTTTTTTCACTCTAAAAAAGTCCAATCTCCTGTCTCCTGTTACCAAGGCATTTTTTTCAAAATTCTACTGTTTTTCTGACTTTTCTAACTATTACATTGAGTAACTCAGTAGTCAAACATTTTATTACTTTTTACAAATATTTATCATAAGTTCATAAGAATTTTTTTTATCGTCGTACCACAATATTCTTCATGAAGAAAAGATATTATAAAAGAACATACCTGTTTAAGTTCTACCTCGAGTTCTAATAATTTCATTTTGCCAGCTAATAATTTCATTTTGCCAGATAAATTAAATATTTCTGTTGGTATTTCAGATGCTGATAATAATAAAAACTTGTCTCAGATTTATTTGGGGGCCGAATGTGAGGAATTTTCAAGAAAATCAGTTTTTTTGATTGAAGATGTTGAAAATATTTGGGAAAATGCTTTAAATTTCTACATTAAAGGATGCAGCGAAATAAAAAAAAGTTTTCCAATAGATAGTTTAATTTTTCAACAGTTTCAATTTGTAGATCCTTGTATAGCTCTTAATGTAAACAGAACACAAAACTTGAATTCTTTGCAAATACTTTGTAATCATTTTTCAAAATTGATAAATACAGTTGATCTTTTAAACGAGTGGCATAGTTTGCCTACGTACTTTAAAGAAGAAGAAAGACAAAAAGTAAAAGACGCAGGTATTGAAGAATTTTGGAACATGAATGCAGGTATCAAAGATTACAACGATGAACTAATTTTTAAAAATATCTTTAAATTGGTTGATTGTTTTAAGTTTGCCACACTCAAATGCAGAATGTGAGCGAATTTTCAGCATTGTTACCGATGCAAAAACAAAAAACGAAACTGTTTAGGGAATAAGACTCTCAATGCTATTGCTGTCATAAGGTCACACTTAAAAGAAGATGATTTGAATTGTACGGCATTCCAAATTACGGAAACACATTTAAATTTAATGAAAAATCAATGAGAAAATATGTGATTATACAGGGTGTCCCGTAATTCTATTTACATACTTTGGGATATGATTCTTGGTCATATTCTAAGAAAAAAATTGTTCTACAGTAAAGTCCGCTTCTCAAGTTTGACATCACTTTTTGACAATTTAAAAAAAGGCTAACTTTGGTGTACCCTGACCTTTGTTAAATTCGATATCTCTGTCGAAACTGATGATAGGAACCTAATCTTAGACTCAATTTTTTGTAGAAATAACAACATTTTAGACTGTATTTAAATTAGGCTTCCATAGGCTTAGAGTTGCCAGATTTTCAATTTTAAGTGGTGTTCAAATTTTCTTCCCAAAACAAAGTTTTGATTTTGAGGTCATTTTTTTGAAGAAAAGACCTGATAAACATAGAGTTTCTTAATTTTTTACAGATGAACAAAACAATAATAAAGAAAAAACTCAGCATTAAGTTAGCTCAAAAACCCATACATTTTATGATACTTGGAAAAATACAAAATGGGAAAAATTTAAAAAAAAATAAAAAAAAGTTTTTGCTTTGAGGTTTGTTTGAATAAAACAATAATATGATCACTTTTAGTAGTTTTTTTTATGTATTTAATACAAATACAATTATAACAAGTGCTCAAAGCGCCCTCCTTCGTTTTGAATTAATGCCAGAGCCCGTTTTTGGATTTCATTGTGGATGTTTGCTTTAAATTTGGGGTATGAATGTTCAATAGGTAAATAAGTAGTATAAAAGAATAAGAAAACAAATTTGTTCATTAGTTTGTCAAATTAAGTCACGATTGCAGTTTGATCAGAGAGTTTTTTGAAATGCTTTCATTTACGAGAGAAGAATACGCAGATATTTTTTTTCTTATATGAGTTTTTAAATGGAAATTGAAGAAAAGCACAACAAAGGATACCAGGAACTTTATACTAACTGAAAATCTGGCAACCCTTAGCCTGTAGGAGTCAAATTTAAATACAGTTTCAAAGATTACAAGACTACAAGTAAGACAAGAGTTATCGACAGCAAACACCCACAATGAAATCCAAAAACGGGCTCTGGCATGGATTCAAAACGAAGGATGGGGCTTTGAGCACTTGTTATAATTGTATTTGTATTAAATACATATAAAAAACTGCTAAAAGTGATCATATTATTGTTTTATTCAAACAAACCTCAAAGCAAGAACTTTTTTTTATTTTTTTTAAATTTTTCCCATTTCGTATTTTTCTTAGTATCATAAAATGTAAGGGTTTTTGAGTTAACTTAATGCTGAGTTTTTTCTTTATTATTGTTTTGTTCATCTGTAAAAAATAAAGAAACTCTATGTTTATCAGGCCTTTTCTCCAAAAAAATGACTTCAAAGTCAAAACTTTGTGTTGGGAAGAAAATTTGAACACCACTAAAAATCTGGCAACCCTAAACCTATGGACGCCTAATTTAAATACAGTCTTAAAGGTTGTTATTTCTACAAAAAATTGAGTCTTAGATTAGGTCCCTATCATCAGTATTGACAGAGATATCGAATTTAACACAGGTCAGGGTACACCAAAGTTAGCCTTTTTTTAAATTGTCAAAAAGTGATGTCAAACTTGAGAAACGGACTTTACTGTAAAACAATTTTTTTCTTAGAATATGACCAAGAATCATATCCCAAAGTATGTAAAACGAATTACGGGACACCCTGTATTTTAAATAATAATTTCAACTAAAAGACTGATATATTGTCCTATTTTATTTTAGTTTTTAATTCTTTTTTGATTACTGAGCCATACATGTAGGATACCAAGTTTCAAAGCCACTACCAAACTAAGATTGTTACACCCTATTTAGCCAGTTCAAAGTGGAATCGAAACATTATCAGACCTAAGACGAAAGACGATAGAATGAGAACGAGGAGAAGAAAGTAAGCAGTCAACTGAGCCAGACGTCAGACGTCACCCGCCCAAGATAGACTTTTGTATTTTTCTACTAATAAAGAGAAATTAGTAAACTTTAAATTAGCGGACTTACTTTTGAGTTTTATTTCCCACAAATTTTGGTGTCAGAAGTGGGATCAGGTGAAATAGACTTCAAGTAAAGTAAATTTGGTATCTAAAAAAAAAACTGATTTCCACTCGTCGAGCGGTAAAGAGATCCCGCTATAGGATTGCGGTGTGACCGGTTGCTGCTGCTGCTGCTGCTGCAAAAAAAAAGACCCGCTAGATTAACATCGATTAACATCGATCGGGAGTAGAATTTATTGCTTCAAGGGAAAATAATTATAAATCTCCAAACCTGTGAGTACATTAAATTACTACTAACCAAGAAGTAAAGTACCATTTAATTAAAGCGTAAAATTTAACCAATTTGCTGCTCAAATTGTTCGATTAAACAAAGCTTGTTTTATTGTGGTTTGTAAAGTCAATTTCGCATTGTTCGATAAAGTAAAGCTAGCTATGTCTGAAGGAGAAGCAAAAACCCGAATAGCACAGGTATAAATGACGATAGTGAAGATGACATCTCACATGCTATTAGGCAGATGGAGTTGGACCTTTTTGCCAGAGAGTCCTGTGCCCCTGTTCTGTAACTATCGCCTCGATAAAAGCAGGCGATAAACGGTGGAAAACGGAACGAAATCCTACTAAATTCATAGAATTTCGTTCCATTTTCCACCGTTTATCGCCAAGGCGATAGTTACAGAACAGAGGCACTGGTTGGAAAACAAAAAGGCTCCGCTTCACATTTCTTGGAAAGAATTGGAGAAACAAGATGAACTGCGGGCCAAACAAAAGGCTAGTAATCCTTTGGCAACGGCAGGTAGCTCGCTTAGTTACTTATTAGGGCAAGAAAACAATGCGAATGATTTGAGGTTAGGTGCACCCACAAGGGACAATCAAGGTACACGTGATTTAGAAATAGGCAACGAGGAGACAGGTATGTAGTTTGGCGGCTGGTGTAGTATTGGATACGCCGACGAGAGGGAATACAGAGTCAGGAAATCAGGTAGCAGACGATGCAAGAGGAGATAGCGTAAACAAGATGTCGTGGCAGCACAGTTACAGTTCAGCTGATGTAATAAGCAAACTAGAGTACTTAAAAATAAGAGAGTCACTACTGTCAGCTAGGGAGGAAAATTTCCGAAGAGAGCTTGAGATATCAGCACTTAAAACTGAAGTAGACGTTTTGGCAAGTAGATCTCGATCTTCGGTAACATTCAAAGACACGTTAAACATTGTCCCAGAGTTTTCCGGAAGTGACTCTTATGACGTAAGAAGTTGGTTAGAAGATGTTGAATCGGCAGCTGTGTCTCTCAATTGGTCGGAGCTAGAAAAATTAATTTTCACAAAACGTTTACTGACAGGATCCGCAAAGTTGGCGTTAAGGGCTAGAACAGACTTATATTCGTTCCCCGAGCTGAAAAAGTTTCTGATAGAAGAGTTTGGCATAGAACTCACGTCAGTAGATATTCACCAGAAAATGATCAAAAGGAGACAAGAGAAGAACGAAAGTGCGCAAGACTATCTTTTGAAGATGAGAGAGTTAGGTGCATTAGGGCGCTTCGATGATAAGGCGATCATCCAGTATGTCATTAAGGGTATCGAAGATATCCCAAGCAACTAGGTAATCCTTTATGGAGCTAACTCGATGAGCGAGTTTAAGGCAAAGTTAAAACTCTATTCAACTTTCAAAGAAGACCTTTCGCTAGCTCGATCAAAAGATGGCACTAAGCAATCAGTTAGGACAGATTCCGTGAACAACAACGAGACTAGTTCATCCCAAACCAGGTGTTATAATTGTTGTAAAAAGGGTCACAGAAGCTCGAATTGTTCAAAAGGTCTTAAGTGCTTCCAGCGTAATGAATTTGGGCACAAGTCAACTTCCTGTACTAAGCCTAAGACTACCAACTGCGCTAGAGTTAGTGAAACCAATGCTAGGAAGCTGGTTAAGTTAAATGGTCAGCAAATATTAAGCCTTATCGACTCAGGTAGTGATCTCACTATCATTACATGCAAAGAATTTATAAAGCTTGGTTCACCAAGGTTAGAACCAAACAAAATCAAGGTTCAAGGGTTGTCAAAAGCACCTGTAGAAGCCTTAGGATCATTTGAAGGTCACCTTCAGATAGATAAATATAGCTCGAATGCAACTATCTTCGTTATGTCCGAAACCTTTTTGAAAGTTCCAATGATAGTTGGAAGGAATGTTCTCAATGGTACAAACATCAATATTTCGAGAGACGGCAAAGTTTTTGTCACAGAGTCAAGGGATGACGCATCTTGTTATCTGAGCATAAATCCTCCTACGACAGAGGATGACTTTACCATAGGGAATAAAAGGTACACAGACGCTGTTAGGAATTTGGTTTTCAACTACAACCCTAAAGGGGAAAAGTCTACTAAAGTGCAAATGAACATTGTTCTCAAAGATGAAACACCGATTTACCAAAACCCAAGACGATTAGCACCTCTAGAAAAAGAAATTGTAGACGATCAGATTGCTGAATGGCTCAGAGATGGGGTAGTAAGGCCAAGTGACTCAGAGTTCGCAAGCCCAATTGTCCTTGCCAAGAAAAAGGATGTATCGAAAAGGCTCTGACCAAAGTTTATGTAACAGCGTGTTGACCATTTTGAAGTCCAGTGACCGTTTGATGTCTCTTAAATTGGTGATGGAAGGAAAGGTCTGGAATATAATCAGTGCATATGCTCCCCAAATAGGGTGTGAGCAGGAGGAAAAAGATGCATTCTGGCTTGATTTTCATAACCTACTTAAGAACATCCCAAAAGAAGAGTATTTGTTTGTTGGAGGAGATTTGAATGGACATGTCGGGAAGACAAACGAGGATTATGAAGACTGCCATGGAAGTTTTGGATTCGGCACCAGGAACACTCCTGGTGAAGATATTCTAAATATGTGCAAGTCCGTATGACTTCTATGACGTCTAATCCTACTAAATACCATGTTCATCAAACAAGACCGACACCTTATCACTTACAGCAGTGGAGGAAATGAAACCCAGATTGATTACCATTTATTAACCAATTACATGAAATCTCGGGTGAAAGACTGCAAAGTGATTCTAGGAGAAGCTGCCGCTCAACAACACCGTCTTCTTTTAACAGAATTTTTTACGGATGCGGTGAAGGAAGTCAAACAAACAAAGGCTCCTGGGAGAATCAAGTGGTACAATCTGGAGAAAACCAAAGGACAGCAATTCATTTCGTATATGCGAAGTCAGCTGTGTAATACCATCGACGCAGTTTCAAATACAATGACGGCACAAAATATGTGGGATCGCCTACAACGCACCTGCTTAGAGAGAGCCAAATCACTGTTAGGAGTCTCAAAAGGACACCACCAACAAGCTAAAGAGACCTGGTGGTGGGATGATGAAGCTAAAGCAGTGATTAGAAAGAAGAAAGCAGCTTTCCAAGCTTGGTCGAAGTGCCCCTCAAGAAATACAAATGAAAAAGCGCGTCTCAAAATGGAATACAAGAGCTGCAGAAAAGAAGCGAAGAAAAAGTGCGCCCAACTTCAAGCAAGAAGCACGGAGGGCCTGTATCGAGAGCTGGAAGAGATTTCTGCCCCAGCTGCTGAAGCAAATCAGGCAATCCAAGAGCTAAGACAAAGTAACTTGAATAAGGGAGCAACCATTTTCAAAATAGCCCCTCAGAGAAGGAGAAATGCGCAGGAGATTCGTTCGCCAAAGTTCATAAATGATGCTCAAGGACTGCTACTTGTGGATGAAGACAAAATTCTTCACAGGTGGCGACAGTATTGTGATGATCTTTTGAATGAACAGTTTCCTCGGCGCCACTTTCCAACAGCTGCACCTAACTTTACGGAAGTATCCGACGTCACAGTCGAAGAAGTTAGGGAGGCAGTTAAGAACTCCAAAAAAGGCAAAGCGATTGGGCCAGACGAGGTACCATATGAGTTTTGGAAAAATATGGGAGACATCGGGTTGAGATGGCTCACGATTCTCATCTCCAAACTTATAAGAGGTGACAGTTTGCCTAATCAATGGAGGGAAAGTTTTCTTCTTCCAATGTACAAGGGAAAGGGAGATACCAGAAGCTGTGACAACTATCGTTCGATCAAGTTGATGTCCCACACTATGAAGATCGTTGAGCGGGTTTTGGATAGCCGACTGCGGAAAATAATAAGGCTGTCTGATGACCAATGCGGGTTTGTCGCGGGTAAGTCAACTACAGACGCAATCCAAAGTATAAGGATCATTATGGAAAAACACCGAGATGCCTTAGAGGATTTGCATATTGTGTTGGTTGACTTCGAAAAAGCATTCGATCGACAACCGCGAGATCTGATATGGGTGGCCCTCAGACACCGAGGAGTTCCTGAAGCCTATGTGTGAATAATTATGGACATGTACGAGGGAGCAGTTACAAAAGTGAGATGCCCAGCTGGAGTCACCGAAGAATTCCAAATAACAGTAGGTGTACATCAGGGAAGTGTCTTGAGTCCACTGCTCTTTATTGCTGTTCTGGATTATTTGCTCGAAGGAAAAGTAACGGACAATAAAGTACAACAATTATTCTTTGCTGACGATGGAGCCATCATAAGCGAGGATCCTACATCCCTGCAACGAGCACTTGACGTTTGGATTGATGTTCTGGAAGGAAATGGGTACCGTATTAGCGCAAAAAAGACTGAATACCTGTGCTGCCCTTTTTCTGATCCAGCCTATTCCAGACATTTATTTGAATGGAAATGTGCTTCCCAAGTGTGAAAAGTTTAAATATCTGGGATCTATGATCAATAGTGAAGCAACTTGTGATGACGACATCAATCATCGAGTAAGCGTAGGGTGGATGAAGTGGCGAGAAAACTCCGCTATCTTCTGTGATCGAAAAATGCCCCCTAAGCTGAAGGGAAGACTCTACACAGCAGTTGTCCGTCCAGCTCTGACACACGGTTCACAATGTTGGATAATGTACAAAAAGTATGAGAGCAAATTGACGGCAGTTGAAATGAAGATGCTTCGGATGACAGCAGGAGTAACAAAGCTTGATCGAATTAGAAGTACTAAGATCCGTGGAAGCCTTCATGTCAAAAGTACCATCTTGGACAAAATTCAGCACGACCGGCTCAGTTGGTATTGTCATGTTCAAAGGAAAGATCCGCAGAACCCCGTCCAAAAGGCAATATCGTACAACGTTTCATCCAATTTAGTCTAACAGATGACACACCAAAACCCATAGGCTTCCGTAATTATAGGAAAACTGATTGGGTAAAATTCAGGGAAATCTTCAAACATTGTTACAACTACAATGACAATAGCTTCCCTTCAAACCCCAAGGATCTTGACAGCAAAGTCGACGATCTAACTAGTGCTCTTAACCATGCCTTGTGTAACTCCTGTCCTCTTACCATAGTAAGAGGGAAGAAGAAACCACACTGGTGGACCAAGGAGCTAGAACCGCTCAAGAAAAGTTGTGCGAAGCTTTTCAATCGAGCCAAATCTTCCAGAAATCCCATAGACTGGGATCTCTATAAGGAATCCCTTAGGATTTACAAAAAGAGGTTAAGAATAAGCAAAAGATCCTCTTGGAGAGAATTCTGCAATAAAATTGAAGACTCCTCAGAGGCATCTAGACTTAGGAAAATCCTATCAACGAGTCCAAACATGCCAAGTTCTATAAAAGATGAAAACGGCAACTGGACCAACTCATATGAAGAAACATTAAACCTGCTACTGGATACTCATTTCCCTGGTAGCTCGTTGACAATAACAGACGAGGAGCACTTGCCCCGACTCGCAAACCAATCAGGAAAAGGTCTTATCTCTAGAGATATACTGTTATGGGCAATAAACAGCTTTGACCCTTATAAATCACCGGGGCCTGATGGAATCATTCCTGCGGAGCTGCAACAGGTTTCAGACATCATCATCTATAACTTAGAGATGATCATGAAAGGATGTATCAGCTATGCATATATTCCCAAGGCCTGGAGAGAAGCTAGGGTCGTCTTTATACCTAAAGCCGGCAAAAGCTCCCATGTAAATCCAAAAGATTTAAGACCTATTAGTCTATCATCCTTCCTCCTTAAAACACTGGAAAGAATGATTGACATACACTTAAGACAAGAAATTAAACCTAGTCTGATTTCAACGGCGCAACATGCCTATACAAAAGGTAAATCAGTGGAAACTGCACTCCACTCTCTGATTTGCACCATTGAAAAATCCCTGCACTACAAAGAATACTCTCTCGTCGCATTCCTAGACATAGAGGGTGCATTTAATAATGTTAAAAATTCAGCAATCACTAATGCTCTTGATGGGCTGCTCATAGAGGAACACATCAAAAACATGATAACAACAATGCTCAGCAGCAGAATCATTAGTTCCGAAATGGGGAACTACAAAACAAGCAGAATGGCCAATAGAGGAACCCCGCAGGGAGGAGTTTTATCTCCCCTACTGTGGAACCTGGTCGTTAACAAATTGTTAATGGACCTAGAGGACGAAGGTTTCAAAACAATAGCCTATGCCGATGATGTAGCAATTGCCGTTTCAGGCAAGCACCCACAAACCCTAGCTGAGCTGCTACAAACAGCACTTAACAAGCTTAACAATTGGGCTGCAGAGTGTGGTCTGAACATCAATCCACACAAAACGGAATTAGTTCTCTTTACGAGGAAATACAAAATTCCGGACTTCAGACCCCCAACTATTAAAGGGGTAACCATCACACTGTCAAATCAGGCTAAATATCTAGGTCTCATTTTTGACAAAAAACTGACCTGGAAAACCAATATTGAGGAAAGAGTAAATAAAGCCAACGTTGCACTCTTCTCCTGTAAAAAAGCCATTGGCGGGAAATGGGGTTTCTCCCCCCAAATCACCCATTGGCTGTTTACATCGGTAATTAGACCGATACTCACATACGGGGTGATAGTCTGGTGGACAGCACTAGACAAGATGATCAACTACAACAAGCTGGCCAAAGTTCAAAGAACGGTTAGTCTGTGTATTAGTGGTGCACTGAGGACAACTCCATCGGACGCCCTCAATGTACTACTAGATCTCACACCCCTAGATATCTTCAGCAAACAAGTCGCAGCTAGCTCAGCTACTCGACTCAGAGCTACATCACAGTGGACCAATAATCAAATCGGCCACACTACCATTCTAGATAACTTTAGATTCTTACCGAATCGATGCGACTACACCACCCCCAAGTTGGTGTTTGACAATAATTTCCAAGTAACCATACCTTCAAGAGAAGCTTGGGAAAATGGCGCTCTTTTGGAAAATGAAGCAATACACTTCTACACCGATGGTTCAAAAACCAGCGAAGGTGTGGGAAGTGGAATCTACTCAGAAAAACTGAATCTCAGTCTTTTCTTCCGCCTACCCGATCATTGTAGTGTGTTCCAAGCGGAAATTCTGGCGATTAAGGAGGTGCTGTCTTGGCTCAAAGAAAACGTCATATCCTCCACGGATATTCGGATCTTCTCAGACAGCCAAGCTGCCCTTAAATCTCTTGCCTCTGTCTCTACAAAATCCATCACGGTCCAAAATTGTCAGATGTCTCTGAGGGAGATGTCAAATCAGTTTAACATTCACCTTTCATGGGTGCCAGGGCACAGGGACATACCAGGCAACTGTATGGCAGACGAACTAGCCAAAAAGGGCACGACCACTTCCCCACGCTCAGAATGGAACAACATAGGTGTACCTATCGCTACATGTAAACTCCTACTTAGACAAGACGCTTCAAGGATAACAAACACTAGATGGACTGAGAGTAACAACTGCCTTGCAACCAAAAAAGTTTGGCCGTGTGTTGACTCAAAACGCTCGAAGAGTTTGTTGGCCCTGAACCGTCTGTATCTAGGTTCTACCATAGGTGTTCTTACGGGACACTGTCTAATAGGGAGACACGCCAAAAGACTTGGTGTGTTTTCCAATGATTTCTGCAGAAGCTGCATGGACGAGGAGGAGGAAGAAACCGTTCAACACCTTCTTTGCTCATGCCCTGCACTACTTCATAGGAGGAAAACTCATCTCGGTGAATTCTTCTTCGATGATACTAGCGACCTAGCTTACATAGACCCTAAAAGTCTTTCAAAATACATTAAAAGTTCCACGTGGTTCGACTAGCAGGTGAATAACCGGCTAGTCCCGTAATGGAAGATTAATAAGTGATCAACTCGTTAATCTTACATCGGGTTTCTGAGATCAGTAGGTGATTAACTTGCTGATCTCTGTGGTATCACAATGGGCCCTTGCGGCCTAAGTGTGTTAGGCAATGTACTCATTGACTGACAGCCACTTCCACCTAACCTAACCTAACAACGTTTCAACAAATTCGCGACGAAAAAGGAAAGGGAGGCCAAAACACTCCTGGTACAAGCAAATGCAAAAACAGCAGCATTTGGTTGGCCTCAGACATGGAACAATCCAAAACCGGGAGGCTTGCCGACGCTTTCTGAGGTCAACGCGGCGTACCCCACAGGCGGATCACTAGTGTGAAGCAGAAAAGTGGGAGAGTTGTGATCGCTTCAAGATCACTACTCGTAACGCCGGAAATGAAGAAGAAGAAGATCGAAAAGGCTCTGCATCGACTATCGTCGTATTAACAAAGTTATGATTCGTGATCGCTATCCTCTTCCCCTTATAGAGGACCAGGTTGATTCTCTTAGCAAGTCAAAAATATTTTCTACACTCGACTTAGAAAATGGATTTTTCCACGTGGATATAGTCGAAGATAGTCGTAAGTACACTTCATTTGTAACACACAGCGGACAATATGAGTTCAACAAAGTGCCTTTTGGCCTTAGCACATCACCAGCAGTGTTTCTGAAACACATCAACCAAGTTTTCAGACCCTTAATATCGGAAGGTATTGTACTTTTGTACATGGACGACGTCATTGTCCTTTCATCATCGTACGACGAAGCGATCGAGAACCTGAGCAAAGTATTCGACTTAGCCTCTGCTTATGGCCTAAAGATCAGATGGAAAAAATGACAGTTCCTTTGCGAAAAGATTGTTTATTTGGGCTATGAAATAGAGTTTGGTTTTGTAAAACCTTCCCAGGACAAGACGGCTGCAGTTATGAGATTTCCAGAGCCAAATTCTATCAAAAAGATTCAGAGTTTCTTGGGACTAACGGGGTATTTCCGAAAATTTATCCCTGATATATATTCCCTAATCGCTAAGCCCCTAAGTGCTTTTATGTTTGGTTCGGCCGAAAGAGCAGCCTTCCAAAAATTAAAAAGCATTTTGGCTGCTATCCCAGTTTTGAAGCTGTACCAACAAGAAGCAGAGTCTGAAGTTCACACCGACGCGACGCCTGCAAGTTCGGATACGGGGCAGTTCTGCTTCAAAAAGCCGATGACGGTCTGCTGCACCCTGTATACTATTACAGCAAGAAAACAAAAAAGTCGGAGGAGAGCTATTGCAGTTACGAGCTGGAGGTCCTGGCTATTGTAAGGGCGTTGAAAAAATTCAGAGCGTATCTTCTTGGCCTTCGTTTTAAGATCGTAACGGACTGCCTGGCGTTTAAGGGTACCATGGAACGGAAAGAGATATCCTCAAGGATTGCAGGTTGGGCGCTAACATTACAAGAGTTTGACTACACACTAGAGCACCGACCAGGTACCAGCATGAAGCATGCAGACGCACTTAGTAGGAATCCTATCGTCATGGTTGTAAATTCCGAATTCCTTGCGAGGTTGAGAAGCGCTCAAGAAAAAGACGAATACCTTTTGGCCGTAAAGGCAGCTTTGAAGAACGGACCTTATGAGAAATTCTTTACGGAACAAGATATCGTCTACAAAACCAACTATGAAGGCAACAAACTACTGTGCGTACCAAAGAAGATGCAGGACGAAATAATCAAATCCGTTCACTCGGAAGGTCATTTTGGTACCCGCAAGATGGAAGATGTAATCAGACGTGACTATTTTATTCCAAATCTAAAGCAAAAGCTAGAAACGTGTCGGCGAAACTGTGTACAATGCATCGTCAGCGAACGAAAGAGTGGCAAGCAAGAGGGATTCCTTAATCCAATCTGCAAAGAAGAGGAGCCTTTACATACCTACAACGTAGACCATTTGGGTTCTCTCTCAGTCACAACCAAGCAGTATTCTTTTATTTTTTGTGTAGTCGACGCATTCACAAAGTTTGTCTGGTTGTACCCTGTGAAGTCGACAGGAACGGCTGAAGTGATCGCAAAATTAGAATTATAAAGAACGGTTTTTGGTAACCCAAGTCGCATAATTTCGGACAGAGGTGTAGCGTTTACATCTAACGCTTTCCAAGATTACTGCGAGAAACAAAATTTCAACATTCTTTGACCACTATAGGAGTTCCCAGAGGTAACGGTCAGGTTGAAAGGGTAAACCGAGTGATTGTTTCCGTTTTGGCCAAGTTGTCAGCTGATGACCCTACAAAGTGGTTCAAGTTTACTTATCAACTACAAGAGTGTCTGAACTCAACATGGCATAGGAGTATTAAAAGAACTCCATTCGAATTACTTTTCGGAGTTAGGATGCGTAGGGTACAAGATATTGATCTCGCTGAAGCTGTGAATGAGGAGATTCGGCAAGCCTTCGAAGAAGCACGTGAAAGCTCACGTGAAATTGCTAAATCATCTATTAAGGCAGTACAAGAAGAAAATCGTAAAACTTTTAACAAAAAACGAAAGTTAGATACTAAATACAAACATAACGATGTAGTGGCAATTAAAAAAACCCAATTTGGTACTAATCAAAAAATTTCTCGCAAATTTCTAGGTCCTTATGTGGTCACGAAGATCTCCCCACACGATAGGTACGAAATACAGAAAGTCGGTTGCCACGACGGACCACGCACAACCACATCTAGCGCAGACAACATCAAGCCTTGGAGTGATCCTGGTTCCTACGATTCCATGACCGAAGATGAATCGGAAGACGATGTCGAAGACCTTATGGTGTCTAACGAAGACCCATAAACTTTTTACGAGCAACCTGTACGATGACCGCTTCAAGAGTCGATGACAAAACGACGAAAAACTAGAAGTTTACCTCTTATGATGATATTTCGATCCCCACTTAACAACAGATGAAGACGATAACTATGACGAGGTGCTGAGGAACAAATAGTATCCAAGGACGAATAACAATGTACTTTCCAAGACGTAAGATGATTTTCCGAGGACGTAAAATATACAGGATGGCCGATTGTAGGATACCAAGTTTCAAAGCCACTACCAAACTAAGATTGTTACACCCTATTTAGCCAGTTCAAAGAGGAATCGAAACATTATCAGACCTAAGACGAAAGACGATAGAATGAGAACGAGGAGAAGAAAGTAAGCAGTCAACTGAGCCAGACGTCACCCGCCCAAGATACTTAGACTTTTGTATTTTTCTACTAATAAAGAGAAATTAGTAAACTTTAAATTAGCGGAATTACTTTTGAGTTTTATTTCCCACATACATTTAAAAATATGTAATTGTGAACATGAAATTTTTTTGTTTAGTTTTTGGATAATATTATAAGTTAATTATTTTGTTTGCTTTGAATAATAATTAAGTTTTGTTTTGAAAAAATAAATGAATTTCCAGTTTAGTTTGGTGAGACCAAACAGAAACCTTAGAATTTTTTTCATTTTGTAAGGTTGATGTATCGAGTTTTCAACTCTCTGCATAGCATTCTTATACAATTTAGAAGAAACATTGCTTAATCTTTATTTGACTCAAGGTGATGCCAGCACGTTATTGATAAATACCGACGTAAGCGAGGTTCACTAACACATTCGAGTCCAGTTGGATGTTCTATTCGAAAAAAATTAAATCTCCTGTTTTTTCAACCCGTTGAACAGGAAATCAGGAAATCGATTGGCAGCACTGGATGAACTGCGTGAAGGAACTCGCCTCCTACTAGTGTACACTCAACGTACAACGTTTCCAGATGAATATAAGGCCTTGAAACATCATGCTGGTGTGAGTACAAAATCAAATTTAGCAACATTGACACCGTATTTCGATAATAAACTTAATTTGAATCGAGTTGGAGGCAGATTAGTCAATTCAATTCTTCTACCGGATGCAAAACATCAAATTCTGCTTCCCAAAAATTACGTGGTTACAAGGCTCCTCTTAGAACATTTACATAAAACAAATCTTCATGTATCTCATAGGGCACTAATTGCAATTTCACGACAACAATACTGGATACTGAGCGTCGGTAGAGAAGCAAAATCAGTGATCAGAAGTTGCATTATTTGTGCAAAATCTAAGCCCAACTCTATTAACCAATTGATGGGCAACCTGCCATTTGAACGAGTAACACCATCCCGTCCATTTTATTACACTGGAGTAGACTTCGCTGGACCCATTAAATCTCATTACAAAATCAGAGGTAAGATCCCCACAAAATCTTATCTGGCAATTTTTGTGTGTTTTTCTACTAAAGCGATTCATATTGAGGTGGTAGGAGACCTCTCCACAGAATCGTTTATAGATTCTCTTAAAAGGTTTATTGGTAGACGAGGATTATGTCACTCTATTTTCTGCGATAACGCGACTAATTTCATCGGTGCAAGTAACCAACTTAAAGAACTCAAAGACGTCATGCACTCAAAAAATAAATTGAAGCTGCCATTCAATCTCCGTGTAGCCAGAGTGGAATAAATTTAAATTTTATTCCTCCCCTCAACACACTTTGGTGGACTCTGGGAGTCAGCTGTAAAATCAGCCAAGAACCTGTTAGTTCGCCATATCGGAGAAGCAACGTTAACATATGAATGAAAAGATTAGTAAAGTTTTTAACAGTTAAAACACTTTTTATATTTCCTCAGATGTACATTTCAGAAGCAATGCTTCCATCGTCAGTGAGATTTATAAATCTCACTGACGATGAAAGCATTGCTACTGAAATGTACATCTGAGGAAATATAAAAAGTTTTTTAACTGTTAAAAACTTTACTAATCTTTTCATTTATTAGATTAAAAAACACGTGGAATATCTCAACTAAAAAACTCATCAGTTAACATATGAAGAATTGACCACAATAACAATTCAAGTTGAAGCTATACTCAACTCGAGACCGTTAACTCCACTTACTTCGGATCCCAACGATTTAGAAGCTCTCACACCTGGACACTTTTAAATAGGAGCGCCACTTCTGGCAATAGCTGAACCCGATGTTACTGACAAAGGTATCAGCTCCCTCAATAAGTACAGACAGATCCAACACGTTGAACAGTCATTTTGGAAGATATGGTTCAGAGAATATTTACATCTCTTACAACAACGTGCAAAATGGAAAACAGAATCCCAAAACATCAAGCCTAATACGCTTGTTTTGTTGAAAGAAGCAAACATGCCTCCAATGAAATGGAAATCGGGACGTGTAGTTGATGTGATTGAGGGAAGTGACGGGCTTGTTCGTGTTGCTAATATCAAAACCCAAGGAGGTGTGCTACAGCGAGACATTCATAATTTGTGCCCCTTGCCGGTAGAAGAAGCGAAAAAATATCCTGCAACTGTCAAGACAGATCATCCAATTGAGAAAGAAGAAAATCCTCTATTGACAGTTGAAGTAGACTCAACCAAACATGCAATATCCAGGAAATCCCAAGGTGGATAAAAAACAAAGGGACTTGTGTTAATATCTTGTCTCTTTGCATTTTTTGTAGCACCAATCAGTTCGACAAACATAGACAGCCAAGTGGTAATAAGCAACCTAGATAATGATATTGGAATTTATTTTGAAGATATGGGAACACTGCGAGTAGCCGACAATTTTTGGAGTCTTTACGTTTACTACAATCTGACCAATTACTGGCTTGAATTGAGCGAAACGAAAGGGTATTTAAAGGAATTAGAAAGGGCTTGTATGGCGGATAAATCGGAGAGAATTTATCACTGCAATTCGACAATCGACATTCTTCGAAAAAGAATAATAAACATTGACCAAAAGAACGATCTTATAAACGGGTTCAATACTACAACCCAGAGTTCAATGCGACATCGTAGATCTCCATTTGATTTTGTTGGAAGCGTAGCGCATAGTTTGTTTGGTGTGCTAGATCAGGAAGATGCTCAACATATTCAAAATCAAATTGAATTGGCAAATAAACAGGATCAACACTTATATTCTGTCATCCGAAAACAGAGTTCCATTGCAGACTCTACGGCAAATATACTGAGGCGCAACTCATTAGAAGTTCAAAATGATTTCAACACATTAAATACATATTTAACAAAAACTTTCAATACAATTGGAAAACAACAAAACGAAATTGTGAATAATCAACATTTTCTTGCGCTCACTACGTATTTAAGTATGATGCTTAATAATTTCGAAAGCACTCAAGATGTCCTGCTAGATGTTATCCTGGACTTAAATCATGCGAAGATCAACCCACAGATAATAACACCAATGCAAGTAAGAAGTCAACTGCAACTGATTCAAGGAAATCTACCTTCATCGCTGAGGCTGCCCAGTGTTTCGGCCTTGGAAATGTTAAAATTAATAACAGTCAAAGGACGGACACTACATGAAACAATTGTGTTTGAAGTCTTAATCCCGTTAGCCGAAGACCAAGAACTCCAAATTTTTAACCTCATTCCATTGCCCATTGTTCACAACAATATGAGCCTACTCGTCGATGTAACATCTCCTTACCTTGCGGTTACATTAGCGAGAGATAGATATTTTGGACTCTCCTATATTGAATTCAATTCTTGTAAACTAATAGGAACGAGAAATCATCTTTGCAGACAGATTGTGCCTACTAGAGTTCACTCCAAAGATTTTAAAGTGTGCGAAATGGCTCTATTAAACCACGAAGACAACGCTTTGGAAATATGTGATCTAGAGAAAGTACCTCCACAAGATCATTGGTATGCGCTGAGGCAAACAGACTTGGATATTTTCGGTGATGAACAATGTAACAGGGCTTCTGATTTGCAATGGTCAAACAAGAAGTATTTCTCTATCAGGCACTGGAATGATTGGTTTTAACAACATGTGCTCTTTTAAAATTGATACAATGATAATTAATGGTCATTTAAATTTAAAAACTATTATAACAAAGTCATTTGTTCCAAGTGCAAGGCTAAGCAATTGGATCAGAAATCGCAACTTGACAGACGACCATTTTTCCCCCTTGACGGTAAGAAATGATAATGAAACAAATGTTAAAAATCTTTCACAGGAAATAGAAGACCTTAAGAGAGCAATGATTTCTGATGAACTACCACCCGCCAACATACATGATTTTCATCACTATGGCTTGAGCTACTTGTTGCTGGCGATCACCATTGGAATGATAGTATTTTTTTGCCGATATCGAAAACATCAGGCCGCACTACAAATTCCAATTCGGAGAAGAGGTTCTCGCTTTCAAGCAACTGTTTAAATTGAAGGTTAGGAACCTTCAAGGAGGGGTGTATGTTGGAACTCAAATGACTGCGTAGTACGCAACCATTTGGGTTTCAAATATCTTAATAAATTTTATTCATTTGTAACGAGAGCTGTGATGTGAACGCTCAAGTCTGGACGTTCACTGGACGAAATACGAGTCTTGCGTGGACTGTCTACTCGCTTTCTGAATGGCCAGTTCCCACGATTGTTTGCGTGCCATCACAGCTCATCGAATATGAGCTGTGATGGCACGCAAACTTCGAGGGGCAGAGCTGTGCAACCATTTGTCATTCTACTGTCGACATTCAAAACAATCACACCTAAGTGATTAATAAAGTTTGTAAAGATTTTAATTGTGCATTTGTTTTTGATTTATTCATACACCATGTTTTTCTATAAAACGGTAAATTTAATCGCTGTTGCTTATAGGTATAACTCTCTACAAAAATCAACATCAAAAAAAATTTTTCCTAGGACTCATTGCCGCCGATTGTGAGATATCGCGGTTGTACGATTTGGAAAACTCATATTCTGCATAACATGCACATATTTCCTAAGCACAGGTAATAGGTAATGTAGGTACTTGGCGCATTCTTATTTCTTATGTGGTTTCCCCAGCAGGAACTTATACTCAACGATCAATTGTTATAATGAAAGCTTAATCAGATCTTACTATTAATCGACTCATACCTATATAAACTGTCAGGTAAAGAGATATATTGAAGTTATTAATAAACTTGTGGAGTGGTTTTTATTACATGATCCAGTCCCTGTGGTTTCAAAAATTATGTCCATTGTCAGCGGAGTCGTCTGCTATGATGAAATTAATTGTTATAATGCTCGTTCATTTGGGCCTATACTTCTATGAGCCAAATGACTGGCCAAACGTTTAATAGTATGTATTAAATTAAAATGCGCTGATGGACTATTTTCTCTTTTAAGTTCAAATAGCGTCATAAAAGAAAATTATAAAAAGGTGCCTTTAGAACCTGTATTATTATGTAAACGCATGAGCATTACTAATATCGTTTTTCATTGACGAAAAGAATTACTCTTTTTGTGAAAAGATTTATAGTGCAGTCATTGAAGCATTATTGGTTCGAATTTTTTTTAGTGTGAACTGCTTTGCATGATATTTTGGAATTAGGCTCATCTTACCCTTAACTTCAAAAGTGAAAATGATTTGAACACCGCCACCACCCTGGGGGTGGTTGCCACCCCTTCTCGGGGGTGAATTTTTTTTTTAAATATGTAACCTTGGATATCGATGGAAGGCCTAATTTTAAGCAAAAAATCATATTTGAAGTTCTTCAAAAAATCCAATGCTTTTCAAGTTATTGGCAATTGAAAATTCGAAATTTTTTCACGTTTTTCGTCTGTTTTTTGCAAATATCTCCAAAAATATACGTTTTATCGAAAATTTTATAAAGAACAAAATTATAGCAGGTAAATCAATGAACAATTTTTTTTTCTATAAAGTATTCTAAGTGCAATATTTAGCTAGATATTAAAGATCAAAGCAATTTTTTATTTTGTCTAAAATTTAATCGATGTGGTCAATGCCATCTAGCGGCGAGCAGATGCATTTAATGCATTCTTATATAAAAAGATGTTTTGTAGTGCTTGAAATAAGCCTTAAAATAAGCCGTACCGAACCGTAAAAGTCTTTTGCACGTAAAATAAGTGAGGTGTAGTGCAAATAAGGGGAGCATCTAATGTTTTTTTTCTTTTAAAACAATGGCATTCATAGGTGCCATTTCCACCAAAATTAAATTTAATCATATTCCGCCTAGAATTAACTTTATTATGAAGAGTTTGATAGATAGTATCAGTTTGGCTGCTTCAGGACACGTATTTTTCAAAAAAGTCACGATTAAAAAAAAAACAAATTTTCAAATTTTTAAAAAACCCACTTTTTTCATAATATCTCAAAATTGTCGACAGACACGTATAAAAGTGTTTGAATAAAAAATTTAGGTATTTTTCTGACAAACAATTAAGTGTTTTTTTGTTTTTTTTGTCAAACAAAAATTGACTGAGATATGATTGTTTAAAGAGCGCGTGGCAGCGCAATCACAGCCTCTCTTAAGTCCTTTAACCCTTCAACGTTTTAGAAAAAGGTTTTTTTACTATATATTGCAATGAAAGATGTTGTAGATCTCTTAATTACCTTTACATTGGTTTTTTAGAAATTGTGATAGCATGCAAATTTAAGAAGTTATGGTCCAAAAACCCATTGATTTAAAAGAAAAAAACATTAGATGCTCCCCTTATTTGCACTACAGCTCACTTATTTTACGTGCTAAAGACTCTTAATAGTGCTCATTTTAAAGCTTATTTCAAGCACTAAAAAATATTTTATTGTATTAGAATGCATAAAATACATCTGCTCGCCGCTAAATGGCATTGATCACATCGATTAAATTTCAGACAAAATAAAAAATTTCTTTGATCCTTAACATCTAGCTTAATATTGCACTTAGAATAATTTATAGAAAACCAAATTGTTCATTGTCTTACTTGCTACAATTTTGTTTTAATAAAATTTTCGATAAATCGTATAGTTTTGGAGATATTTGCAAAAAAACAGATTAAAAACGTGAAAAAATTGCGAATATTAAATTGCCAATAACTTGAAAAGCATTGGATTTTTTGAAAAACTTTAAATAAGATTTTTTGCTTAAAATTAGGCCTTCTATCGATATCCAAGGTTATTTTGAAAAAAAAAAATTCGCCCCAGGGTGGTGGCGGTGCACTTTTGAAGTTAAGGGTAAGATGAGCCTAATTCCAAAATTTCATGCAAATCGGTTCACAGTAAAAAAAAATTCGAAGGTAAGACCGTATTTTTCGCTTCAATGACTGCACTATTACTCCTTTTCCATTTTCCATGTTTCATTGAAAAAAGGAGTAAATCCGGAGTTACTTTCAACGCCAAAGATCTACTCACATTTGGTTGGGAGATCTACTCTGAATCCACGCACAAATGCAAAACAAAAGCGAGAAAATACATGATTAGGGCGCTTGACACCGTTTCAGCCGTTTGGTCTGGGAGAGGAATCGCCTCGGGCCATTTCGTAAAATAATCGCATCAGACCAGAACGTACTTGTTGCCTAGAGATGAAACAGGTAGTGGTCCCAGGATGTCAACTGCAACACGTTCAAACGGCGCGCCAACATGATCTGGTTGGAGTTTCGCACGTTTTCTTGTTGATGGGCCTTTGCGTTGTTGACAGCGAGGACAAGCCTTGCAATATTGTTCGAGATCTTGGGAACAGCCCACCCAATAGTACCTCCTTTTCACTTTTTCTTAAGTTTTTTTAATGCCAAAGTGACCGCCAGTTAAGCTGTCGTGCATTGCCTTAAGAATGTTGTCCTGCAAGTCAAAGGGTACAATTAATTAAAAGTACTCACCATTCTTCGAAATAATTTTTCTACAGAGTACTTCGTTCCGGTACTCAAGGTTTTCAAACATTCCCCAGTAGGCTTTTATACGGGGGTGCAGCATACGAATTTCTTCGAAAGAAGGCCGTTCTCCATTATCTATCCACTCTCGAACAATTAACAGATGCTCATCCCGTTTTTGATGATCCGCGATATCCATACTGACAATAGATGTGCGTATGAGAATGTTTTGTTTTTCTTCCACACGAGTGCAGTAACGACAATGTTTAGAGACTAAGAAATTTAATTGGGTGCAACGACTACCGAGGATGGAAAACATGGTCGGCTCATCGATGCCATTTCTCGAAACTGAACCGTCGGTCGTCGTCCACGGCCAAAAGACCACGGCCCGTCTCTCCGTACAATCCCTGTAAGAGACGACCAAATCAACCCCGTCGACCACATCCTGGATTCCGTCCGGTTGTCGTACAGTTGACAAGGGCCGAACCAGCCAGCGAAACAACTACTCGCCGTGTGAGCCACAAGCCCGTTCATCCACCAATCGTGCTCATCCGACCTCCGCCAGTATCCGAAGTTCAAATGGTGCATGTTCTATCAGTGAAGGACAGGGCGAGCTTTCATTGGGACGAGCACCAGAAAGCGCTGGCCGAAAGTCGTTACCTGGCCGTTCGTGAAATTCTGAACGATCCGCCGTCCGAATATTTGTCCCGTAAAGATCACCGACTCTACTTACCGGAGGAGGAACCGACGGTCATTCCCGAAATCGAGAGCCACAGGTCCCCGTCTGACGAGGAAGGTGGAAGGGAGAGCACTCGGGGTGCCAGCATGTCCGAGCTGAGTTCCTAACAGGAGAACCGTGAGCAGCTTCCGCTCACCAAAACTCAGCGGAGGAGAGCCAACCGCCAGAAGAGCCAGATAGCAGACCCGTTTTGAGGCGTCGCCGTCGACTCCGTGTTCCGAAGGGACACCAGGCCGTTCAAGATTCGGAAGGGGTGCGGAGTCATCAATATAACCCCCAACAACACCGGGACCGAGGCAATGCTGCCGTTTCACGGAAGGAGCAAGGTGGTTCGAATGAGGTTGGAGCAATAAAGTCGCGCCCAGGGAAGCTTGTAGGACGATTGGCTGTAGACTTTTTTTTGTTGTTATGATCGTAGGACGATTATTGTTTTCTTTTTTTCTCAGGATAGGTATTCAGTTTATTTTGGTTTTTTTTTTATAACGTTTAAGAAAAAAAAATGTCTGTATGTATATATACCAAAAAAGAAAAAAAAACTCAAATAAAAGAAGGGCAGGAATTTAAGTCCCTCGAAATAGAAAAACATACAAAACTCCTCCAGTCAGTAAGAGAGGACGTTGAGACGAGAGGGTTCTCGTCTTTCGAAGAAGGGGGATCTGTGACGAAGCGTCACAATTTCTTTCTCCTACCTCATCCCAAAATGCTGCAACAAAACAGTGTAGTATTTAACTCTACTGAAATCCCCCGCACGCAATTAAATTACAAAGTGAATGCCAAACATTGTTTACTTCTTCGTGTCTTATCACTTCTTGTGCATTTCCTTACGGGGAAATACATTGACAATGCCCATGCAATTTTGTCTATGCAAAAGTGTCACTGACCGGATACAGCTCACATTCGGTTTCAGTGGCAAAGTCAATGAATAGAGGTGAATTAATCACCAAAAATCAGAAAATGAATTTATAGGTTTCTACTAGTTGTGGCTTGTTTCAGCCGGGCGAATAGAATTTACCTGATACTTTTTCTCATTTCACCGCTAAGGAAATTTGATCGTTGTGGCTTGTTTGAGCCGGGCGTTTGTATCTTCTTTACCTTTTTGACTTTGACAGTCTCCGTATAGGAAATTCGTTCGTTGTGGCTTGTTTCAGCCGGGCGATTGAATCCTCCTTACAATTTAGTCTACGTAAAGGAAGTCTAGTCGTTGTGGCTTGTTCTCAGCCGGGCATTTAGATTCTCCTTACTTGTAGACGTTGCGTTTCCATAAAGGAAATTCAATCATTGTGGCTAGTTTGAATTCTCCTTGGTTTGTTAGGCGTTGCGTTTCCGTAAAGGAAATTCAATCGTTGTGGCTTGTTTCAGCCGGGCGTTTGAATTCTCCTTAAATAGTTAGCCGTTGCATTTCCGTGAAGGAAATTCATTCGTTGTGGCTTGTTTCAGCCGGTCGTTTGAATTCTCCTTCAATAGTTAACCGTTCCATTTCCATAAAGGAAATTCATTTGTTGTGGCTTGTTTCAGCCGGGCGATTAAATTTTCCTTAGTTAGGCATTGCGTCTCAACAAAGGGAGCTTTCATCGCAGTACGCAACCGCAGACCTTTTATACGAAGTCCGCCGCCGCCGACAGAGTGTTTTGCCTCTAAGTAAACGCATGCACTTTCTACGAATCGATAACGCAAATCTAAACAGGAGCTCAACGCCGCCGAACAGAGAAAATAACTGCCTTGGTATACAACCGTATACCCAGAGGAACCATCGCCACTACACCAGTGAGGATCGATACCAGCCATTCCGTGGACCAGCACTTAAAGTAGACCCTACTCAAGAAAACATAAAATTTGCTTTTTCTAGTAATATTGAATATAAAATTTGTTAATTTGTAAACTTATTCCTGAGAGAAGATATTAGAATAAATTTAGAGTTAATTAGAATTAAACCAACCGTTTGGAGTATCATTTTGAGAAGTTTGACCGTCGAAACCCAAGTCTTGCGAAGCTTCCTTGGGTAGACCCTGGACACCCTGAGTTATACCCCAGCCTTTGAAAAAGAAGCTTCACAGGGGATAACTCGAAGTAGTCCATTCCAGCGTCAGCACGTCGGCATTGAAATACATCCACGTTGAAATCTAGGTGAACTAATTGTGTATTTCGTTGGATCCAAATGCTTTCTGACGAAATGTTAGTTTCCGCAACGCTGAACTCTCCACCCGATATATCACACACACCACTCTGTAGCGACATTCCATCCTGCACAGATGCGGGCATAACAAAAACAGCTTTGGTCTCAAACTCAGGTGTGCTCAGACTGACCCAACAATCTGAAAGAGCCGGGATGCAGACATCAAGCGAATCGGTCGCGATTATATTGTAACGCGAACCCAACATTTAATACCAATTTCCTAATCGAAAACCATCAACCGAAAACACTAGTGTAAGTGTAAATATACCAGGAGAGAAAATGTTTGACAGGAGTGGAGAGTGGAGACCATGTGGAAATTACTGGAGAGTTCTAGAATCTAGATGAAATGTCATTCGATATAAATAGGCCGCCCGAGGCAAACAGATGTCTGTTTTGATTATAGAGTGATAATGTTAAGACTTAAGAGTGAGTTAATGTGATTATTGGTAGAGTTGAAATCGAATAAAGAAGATACTGAATAAAAGTGGTAGAATTAAATTGAAAGGTAAAGTTTTATTTTTTCGAACTAAGCGCACGTTACATTGGTGTCAGAAGTGTAAATAAAACTTATTTGATAAAAAATAAGACTAGTAACGTGTAAAAAAAAAAAAAAGTTAAATACAGTGAAAATGGGAAAGTTGTTGGAAGAGCTCAACTGCATTGAGCTTAAAAGTGAGTTAGGTAAGCGAAATCTTTCTAGACCGGGATCGAAAAATGAGCTCGTCCTGCGCTTGCGCAACTATTTGGAACAGCAAAAGGAAGACGTACACACTTTTGTTTTTGAAACAGAAGTGGAGGAAGAGGAAGTAAGTGAAAGTGTAGATTTTTCTAGTATAATGAAGCTTTTATTAGAACAAAAGACGGAACAGCAGAAGGTTCTGGAACAACTTGAAGCACAACGAAACAAGCAAAAGAAGCTGGTTGAAGAACAACGAAGCGAACAAAAGAAAGAACAACAGAATATTCTCGAAAGACTTGAGGCGCAACAGAATGTTTTAGAAGGTCAGAAAAACATTCTAGAAGGTAAATTGGGTAACATTGAGAAAAATGTATGTGCCCTAGACGAACGCGTTGAATTTGTGGAAAAACAGCTTTGTGTTGTAGAGAATCATTTGGAAAGCCAATGCGATAAACAGTTCCCTGTTCTGACCGAGGAATCAGACCAGATCCGGAGAATCAAAATTCGAGAATCTGAGTGTGCAAGGAAAAAGGAGATGAAACCCCAACATTTGATGGACAGTCTTCTTGGCCAGTTTACAAGAGACAATTTGAGGCAGCCGCGACAACAAATGGCTGGGATGACGAAGGCAGGTACATAGCACAGACTCTTGCTCTTAGAGGATCAGCAGCTGAATTACTTCAAACAGTTCCAGCTGGTAGGAGCGGTGATTTCAGTTCTCTCATGGCAGCTATAGATAAACGCTTTGGAGATAGCCACTTGAAAGAAGTCTTCCGAGTTCCGAGTCCAACTCAATAACGGAGTCCAGAAAAGGGGTGAAAGTCTACAGCAGCTCCAAGCAGACGTCGAAAGACTGGTTCACCTGGCATACCCGGATGCTGGAGAAGAAATGATCAACCAGATTGCTGTTGAGTCCTTCGTTCGTGCCATTTCCGATATACATCTTCAGAGGTCTGTGCGAACTGCTAGAACACGTACTCTTTCTGAAACTTTAGCATTCGCATTGACAATTGAAGCAGCAGAACAGGCTTCTCATGGAGTACATCGACTTAGAGAGGCCACAGTCGAAGAATGCTCGTGCCAAAGAGCTGAAATACAAAAGAACCAGCGGAGCGGACTAGCAAGAAGTTGGAACTGCAACAAGACCGGGCACTTACAGCGTCAATGTCGACTACCACCAAATAAAGCCGTTTGTCAACATTGTGAAAGCAAGAGATCCAACCCAGAGCAAGGTAACTGTTGAGAAGTTTATATTATACATGCACATAATCTGCTCTCATTTATGTTTTTCTATTAAGAACAGTTGTCTAACAAAACTGTATCAACTTGAACTGTAATAATTATCTCTTTTTATGAAATCACTAAATAAAACGTCAGTCATTGTTGAGCCCTTAAACGGAGCGGTTGGTTTTATTTAACAGGTTATGGGCCCAGTTAGGTTTCTGTAACAGAACGTGAATAATTTTGATAAAAGAACGTGGATAATTTTGGTAATATATAAAAAAAACCACAGAAAGAAATCGGTCAGGTACCTAGTTTAAGTGCAAAATATATACTCAACTAAGTACACGGTTTTCAATCTAAATTTTTTTTGTTCGCTTCATCAAAACGGCTGCTTCTGAGTATGAGTATAAGGTCCCTATTATGAGTAGCGAATCGAACGTTCGACTGGAAGCGAATGTTTTAGAGAAATTCATTTATTGGATTATTATCATTAAACTTCGTCCATTCTTTTATCTGACATACCTTAAACGTCGAAAAAAAAAGTTTTCTTCAAAGTTTTTGTTTCTACAACCTATAATAACGCTATAAAAGAAGCTCGCAAAAACATTCGCTTCCAAGCGAACGTTCGATTCGCTACTCATAATAGGGACCTAAGATTGAAAAATTAGGCGGTCAAAAGCAGGAATTTGTGGAAATTCCATATTAAAATCATTCTTACTGCCGCTGACCTATTTCAATATGTAAATGGTGAAACCACTTATCCTGTAGTTGGTGGCGCAATAAAGCAAGAAAATTTGCTTGCGGCTGTGGTTGCTTGGACTAGGGGTGACAGCAAGGCACAAAAGATTCTGGTGACTTCCATGGAAACACAGGCTCTTTTGCGGTGCAGGGAACTAACTTCACGGGCACTACCTTCACATGGGAAATAACTTCACTTTAAGTGGGAAATAATTTCACTTTTTTCTGGTGAAGATATTTCCCACTGTAGGTGGGAAATAACTTCACCTGAAATTTGTGTGAAGTTATTTCCCACCTGCAGTTTGAAAATTATAGACATTAAACAAAAGAGAAATTATAGCTTTTGGGCGATTTATTTCAACCAAATAAAATTTTACAAAATAAACAAAGGTACAAAAATGAAAAAAGTTCGCGTTTGTATACTCAAAAAATATATAAAAGAACTCAATTCTGCAAAAAAATATAATTTTTTATTTTTTTTATTTTTTTTTTTTTTAAAGAGGAGCCTTATGCTAATCTGGAGAACTCAGACCTAATATCCAGTCCATTGAACTACCAGATTAGCAGCCTTCCCTTTTTTTTTTGTGTTGCAGTAGTTGGAAATAAGTTGTTAGTCATTTCACATATATAACCTCAAGGGCGGCGTCCATATGAAACTGGGAGGCTGAAAGAAAAGTAGATGCCCAGAGCGGGATTCGAACCCACGCATCCGGCCTCTCTACCACTGCACCACGTCCGCCCTCTAATATAATAATGCCAAACTATATTTTCAAAACAACAGCGCTTTGAAACGAAGACTTGGAAATTTAAAAATATGCTAAATAGATTTTTATGTGACACATTTTCAAAAACAAATTATTTCGTTTTAGTGCTTTATACGAGGGCACAGTGAAAAATTGGTGCGATTGAATTTTACATCTTGTGTCTATCTCCTTTTTTCATCTGCACTAGCAGATCCAAGTAAGTCCAGCATAAGGCTACTTAGCTGCGAATATGCGTAGCTAAAAACGCAAATTAAAATAATAAACATATCTTCAAAAACAAATCTTTCACTGTATATTATTGCACTCATTTTACATATATACATTAAATGAAAGATCTCTTTTTAAAATATGTTAAATAAATTAATATGTATTTCAAAAGCAAATTTTTCGTTTTTGTGTATTTTGTCGTTTTAGTGCTTTACACAAGGAAATAATGAAAAATTCGCGCGAATTTTTCATTATTTCCTTGTGTAAAGCACTAAAACGACAAAATACACAAAAACGAAAAGTTTGTTTTTGAAATACACTGAACCAAAAAGGTACATAAAATCAATGTAAATTGACATAATTTTAATGTAGGAAATCATGGAAAATGGTCCAAACACCAAATTCATTAAAAATAAGTATTTTTGTTCAAACGCTTATGAACAAATTCATAACAGTATGATTGTTACATAAAACTTAAGTATTTGTGCTTAACTTTTATGACCTTTATTCTTGAACCATCAGTCACTAAATTATGTAAGACGTAAGAAATCGTTCATTAAATTTAATACTTTTGCATAAAAGAAATGAATTTTTTCTTAAGATCTTATGAATTTTTTCATAAATTTCTCTTTGTAACTTATGAAATGTTACATAAATAATCATTCTTTTAATGAATTATTTCAGGAAATTTTATGATTTTTTTCATAAATTTCAAAAGAAAATATAAGAAAACCTTCATAATTTTTATGAAATTTCTGTTCTTTCCATGAATTGATTCATAAACCTTTATGTTCTTTTTCATAAATTTCAGTGGGAAACTTAAGAAAAGTTTCATAAGTTCAAGAAATAAAAATTCTTTAAATGATCTATTAATGAAGCTGTTTGGTTTATTTCATAAAAATCGATAACATTTTTCATGAAATGTAAGCAAATTATGAAACCTAAATTTTTTTTTCATTTTTTAGAAATTTTGTTTTCATACATCTACCTTTCTTTATTCCTAGTCTGAAAAATAGGACAACTTGAAAAACCCTTAAATAAAGACAATTTGTTTTTTCTCAAAATTGCATGTTTTTATTATTTATAGTAGTAACAATTACAATTAATTGTAACAGTAAATGTATCGTCAAGTTTTAACAAAGCAAAGGATTAATTATTTGCACAATTATGTTAAATGTTTAAAGAAATGAAACTAAAACAATGAAAACAAAATAGTACTGTGTTACTTGGCTTAAAAAGGTCAGTGTTCCTTTTGATCGTCTTTTGCGTTGGAATCAGAAACGCATGAAGGCACCACATCATCTTCACTGGAGCATTTTCTATTAAGAGTAAAAAAATTAAAAGGATTTGCAATTAGTGAAGTGAGATCTTATGTTTTTGTGATTTAAAAAAATTAAAGAAATTTGTATGAAAATAAAAAATATTTACCATTCGTCACATTATCTGCTTCGATATTCTCCTACGCCCCTACGTGTTTATCTTTCAAATGGTTTTCTTTAATAGAAAAAACTATTATTTTATATCTATGGTATTTTTGTCAGTGTACACGACATACTAGACGATATCCGGTTGGTGTCTTATACCCTGGCCACTTTTGAAAAATTTCCGCCTCCTTTTTTCTTTGCAGTCTCAACTGACTGCACGTCTGCCAGCAGCTGTCAAATTCAGGAAACGACGAATTACAATTTTTAATCGAGCTTACCTTTTCCTCACCATTTGTTTCGGGAGCTAAAATAATTAGTGGCAAAGTTAAAAGTAATTAAGTTAAAAAACAAATCTGCGAACTCAATACAAAATAGGTAGGTATACTGGTATATTGTGAAAACAAAAATGAAATATAGAACTTACCAAATTCAATATTTGCAAAGTTTTTCAATTCTTAGTATTTTTATATTATCATCAGAGAGTTGCTTGATCTTTTCGAACAGCTCTCAAGGTGTTTTTTGAGTTGCAGTACTTGCATTTTCTAAAATATTTCTGATTGAACTTTCTACTTAAAATATATCATCTTTATTATAATTATAAATTGATTGTACTTTGAGCATTAAAAGGTTAGTGTGAACAAAGTTTTGCTTACAAATGAAGCACAACATTCTCAAACTATTTTATATGGATATTCCAAAATTAATAAAATAGTTTTTATATTACAATACTAACTGCGAATTACAGTCAGCAACACTCTAAGACTCCACAAATTCCTTTCAGGACACTGAATATAGCAAAATGTTCAAAAACACAAATGGTATATTTTCACCAATGTTAAGTTTTTTAAACGTTCAACTAATTATTGTTAATTGCACAGAACTTATTACTTTTAACTCTTCGCACGTCTACAATTCCACATCCGATCACGATCTACATCAGACTTTAAATGGAATCTACAATATCCATTGATGTAGCAAATTCGGATAACTGTGAATTTCTATTTATTTATGGAAAATTACTTAATTTTTAGGAACACATGCTTAGACGCCGAGAAATTTATGATTTTCTGCTCACAAAATATGAGCAAATGCTAGCAATTTATGAATTAAATCTTAAAATTTGAAAAGTAATGAATTCTATGCATAAGAAAAGAAACAAATCTTATATTTTAAGAAAAAATTGTTAGAACCTTAGAAAGAAGCAAATTAAAAACTATGAAGGAAATCCAGAATATTATTAAATTGCCTTGGTTACTTCTTCAATTCATGAAAAAATACTCAATTTAAGAAAAAATTTTACGATTTTCTGCATATAAAATATGGAAAAATGCATACAATTTATGAATAAGTTCTTAAACTTTCCATTGTGATGAATTTACGAGCATAAAATAAAAAACAAATCTTATATTTTATGAATAAGTTCTTAAAATCAAAACCAGCTGCAAAAATTATGAAGGCGCATATTTCAGAATTGCTAAAAAACTAGGTACAGTTAGCAACGCCTGAAAGTGATTTATGAAAAAATACTTAATTTTTAAGAAAAAATACTTAACCGCTATGATCTTGCGCCTACAAAATATGAACACGTGCATAAAACTTTAGAATAAGTTCTTAAACTTCGCTTTGAGATGAATTCATAAAAAATATAAAACTAGTCTTATATCATATGCACGATTTCTTAAAAAGGCTACTTCACCTGATTTACGAAAAAAGGCTTAAATTTCAGAAATAAATACTTAGACGCTCAAAATTATAGTTTTTTCTTAAAAAATATGAAACATTTCATAAAATTTAAGAAAAAATTCTTAAACTTTTAAAAAATATGAATTTTGTGCATAAAAAGTATGAAAGAATTCTTATCTTTTACAAATAAATAACTGTTGAATTTTTTTATTTGAGTGCTAAGAAACTATTCATTAAAAGGTAAGAATTAATTCATAATAAATATGCTATTTTCATTGACCTTCTAAAGGAAAGGCCAATGAATTGTACATACGGGTAAAAATTTGTTCTTAAAACCAAATCTTAAAATTTTTGTGAGAATTTTTCCATAGGAAAATATTTATGAATGCGAATTCATAAATGTTATGATTTATTCTTTAATAAATTTTTTTTTTAATGATTTTGTGCTTATTTCTCATGTATTTTCATAAAAACTTAATTGATGAGTTTTTTAGTTGAGATATTCCACGTGTTTTTTAATCTAATAAATGAAAAGATTAGTAAAGTTTTTAACAGTTAAAACACTTATTTTATTTCCTCAGATGTACATTTCAGAAGCAATGCTTCCATCGTCAGTGAGATTTATAAATCTCACTGACGATGGAAGCATTGCTTCTGAAATGTACATCTGAGGAAATAAAATAAGTGTTTTAACTGTTAAAAACTTTACTAATCTTTTCATTTAAAACTTAATGAATTTCAGGGTATGAATGAGATTCATAGTTTTTATGAACTATAATTTTTTCAGTGTACATATTAATTTATTTAACATATTTCAAAAACAGATCTTGCAACCTTAAGCCTATAGGAGTCCAATTTAAATACAGTTTTAAAGATTATCATTTCTCCAAAAAATAAGTCTAAAATTAGGTCTCTACCATCAGTATTGACAGAGAAATCGAATTTAACACAGGTCAGGGTAAACCAAAGTTAGCCTTTTTTTTAAATGTCAAAAAATGATGTTAAAGTTGAGAAATGGACTTTACTGTATAACAATTTTTTTCTTAGAATACGACCAAGAATCACATCCCGAAGTATGTAACACATATTACGGGACTCCCTGTATACATATTTTCAAAAACAGATCTGCACTGCAACGAAATGTATAAGTTTTTTCCAATAAATAGCTTCACATAAAAGTGAAATTCGTTCCCACGAAAAAGTGAGGTTATTTCCCACCTTCAGTAGGAAATATCTTCACAAAAAAAAAGTGAAACGAATTTCCACATGAGATGAAGTTATTTCCGGTGCAGTACAATAAGGCCCGCGACAATAAGACCCGCGGGTCTTATTTCCACTTTGTTTTGGAAGTAACGCCCACGGGGGTTATTTCCATGATGAAATGGCAGTAACAGCCGCGGGCCTTAGTTCCTTTTTCTGCGAACTCAAATACCATTTCGTAATGGAAAGAAGTCTCACCGTTTGCACTTAAACTTATTTTTAATGTGAATAAACTTGCACAGGGACGTAACTCAACTAGACATAAGTCCATGCTCTGATTGTGGGTTATGACATACCAAAGACGAACACACGTACATAATAAATATCTATGGAACTATGAATCATACTATGTGTTTAGTGCGGTCAATTCTTAAGTTCAACCGCAGGCACGTATTACACGTAGGCTTCGTTCGCTTCGCTTTGCTTTTTACTCACGGATAGAAAAATGAAGCTAAAAGCGAAGCGGAGAAAATTTTCTCAAGGGAATATGGACGTGTGGTGTAAGAATAAAAATTCGCGCGAATTTTTATTTTTACACCACATGTCCATATTCCCTTGAGAAAATTTTTTCCGCTTCGCTTTTAGCATCATTTTTCTATCCGTGAGTAAAAAGCAAAGCGAAGCGAACGAAATTTCCCTTCGGTTAGTACGGGCTTGTGGTTGAACATAAAAAATTCACACGAACAGAACAGGAGAATGTAGCTAAGAGCAAAACAAACATTAAGAAATTAGATTTAGTTATTATGTGCGCATTAGAAGGTGGACTGAGCTTCCATCCTATGTCACGAAGTGGGAGACAACGTGAGCTGTGAATTGATATCCATGGAAAGCTGAAAAAAGTTTCGAAATTTTGGAGCTTTGTTTTTCGGTACCTCAAAATGTTGTTTCCTTCAAATAAAAAGAATATATGCATTTAGCGCATCCACTATGTTCTTCACCCTTTCTAAGAAGGAAAACTAATTTTAAGATCCCATGTTCATCAGACTCATATAAATGCTGCTTCAAAATGGCAACAAAAGACATGGGCCTTAATTCTTTTCTTTGGTGGGTCTTATTGCCTCTTTAAAGTGGAAACAAAGCCCGTGGGTGTTATTTCCATTTCCTTGGGCAATAAGACCCACGAGTCTTATTGCCGCGGGTCTTATTGCATTGCACCGTTATTTCCCATGTGAAGGTAGTGCCCGTGAAGTTAATTCCCTGCACCCTCTTTTGCATATAGTGAACTGCAAAACTTCTAGGGCCATGTGGGAAAAACTAAAGACGGTCTATGAAGCGAAGTCTAAAGATAGCATTTATATGCTGCAACAAAGATTTTACATGTTCTCAATGGACCCAGCAGATGATGTGGCGACACATGTTTCAAAATTGCAAGGGCTTGTGCAACAATAAGCCGATGTCGGAGAGCAAATTTCCGACTCTATGATCTTCACCAAGATTTTGATGACTTTACCAGATAATTATAGCCATTTTTATACAGCCTGGGAGTCAACAGCAAAGGCTGACAAACTTTAGATAACCTCACTTCTAGATTGTTAATGGAAGAAGCACGTTTTAAGTCAAGTAAATCAAATAACGGAGTAAATGAGAGCAATGCGTTACTGACGAGAAAATACAGTAAACATTTTAAAGGATCTCTGGAAAAGGGCTTAAGGCAGAACAAACGTGGGAGATGTTTTGCATGTAACAAAGTTGGACACTGGAAACGTGACTGTCCAGAAAAACAAAAAATGAAAGTCAAGGTACGAGAAGAGGTGAAGCTTTTATTTGCGAAGCGGTGGTAGCGAAACAGATTTGTAAAGGCGATGAATGGCTCTTAGATTCTGGTGCGAGCGACCACATGACAAACAGGAGGGAGTGGCTCATTAATTTTCAGTTATTTAAGGTTCCCGTAATGGTTCGTATTGGCAATGGTAATACTATTAGTGCCATTGGTAAAGGCGACATTGATGTGCTATCTTTCGTTGATTCGAGTTGGGAACAAAATCACATGCTTGATGTTCTGTATGTTCCCGAATTACAAGTAAATTTGTTTTCTTTGAACACTGCTTTAGATAAAGGTCTTCAATTTATTTCAGATAACAACAAATGTAGGTTGAGCAAGAACGATATTACCGTTGCAGTGGGAATGCGTGATTCAAAGCTGTTCAAGCTTTTGTTCAAGGTTATTAAGAACGAGCCTTGTCAGGTTTCTGCAAACATTGCTGTAAGGAAAGTGGACACATTGCAACACTGGCATGAAAGATTAGCACACCAAAACCTATGCCAAGTGCGACACATTTTAAAGGATTTAAAAATTCCATTTGTTGACAAAACGGATTCTGTATGTGATGGTTGCATGTATGGAAAACTTCATCGCAAGGTGTGCAATGAATCAGAAAGCAAGAGCACATCCTGTCTAGAATTGGTTCACACAGATGTTTGCGGACCCATGCAAACACAGTCGATTGGAGGATCCAAATATTTTCTTTTGTTCAAAGATGATTTCTCCCATTACCGCAAAGTATATTTTATGAAAGAAAAATCAGAGGTGTTTGGTTTTCTTCAAAAGTTTTTAAAAGAGGTAGAAGCTGAAACTGAAAAACGTGTGAAAGTTCTAAGGAGTGATAATGGTCTCGAATATATTAACAAAAGTTTTGAAAAATTTTTAAATATGCAATGTATTTTACATCAAAAAACTGTGCCCTATACACCAGAGCAAAATGGTTCTGCTGAGCGCGAGATGAGAACCATAATGGAAGCAGCAAGGTCCCTGTTACACGCCAAAAACATGAGCTACAAGTTCTGGGCAGAAGCAGTTAGCACAGCTGTTCATGTTTTGAATAAAACAGGCACAAGCACTGTGAAAGGGGCAACACCATACGAACTATGGTTTGGTTCAAAGCCGAAAATAGGGTATTTGCGCGTGTTTGGTACACAGGTGTTTGCTCATATTCCAGAGCAGAAGAGGAGAAAACTGGACGCTAAGTCCAAAAAGGGTGTTTTTGTTGGATATGAAAGTGGAGTGAAAGGCTACAGAGTTTTCATACCAGAAGAGAATAAAATAGAAATAACTCGAAATCTGATTTTCAACTATCTTGGAACTTCATCGAAGGACGAATACTTGAACCGGAATACAATTTCATTGAACAACGTAGGAGAACACGATGTGATTGCTCATGAGACAAATGGTGATTTAATCTGTGAGGTTGCTCATGAAGATGAGAAAATAGGTGAGACAGATGGTACTGACAGAATGGCAAACGGTGAGGTTGCTCATGAAGAAGTTGGAGAAGTTGCTGATAAAATAGCTGACGGCCCAGATGCTGAAGTTGACTGTAGGGAGCGTGCTGACGATGATAATGCTGTCTGTGGGTCTTTAGATGATCAATGTTACGCGACTACAGAGAAACAAGCCAGCACTATTGGGGAAAGGCTCAAAATTAGAAAAGCGAAGCAAAATACAGGTAGTTTACATTTTTCTTTAAAAGAAAGTTGTGCTTTTGTTGCAGAAACTGATTCTCCTACATGTTATGAGGATGCCATTAGCTGTCAGGATTCTAAACATTGGAAAGCAGCAATGGATGAAGAAATTTCTTCAATAGCAAAAAACGACACCTGGAATTTGATGCCTCTTCCCAAGAGTCGAAAGTTGGTGGACTCAAAATTGGTTTATCAGAAGAAGCGTGCAACAGAAAATGAAGCGATGAGATTCAAGGCTAGACTTGTTGCTCGTGGCTTTAGCCGGCAATATGGAATCGATTATTTAGAGACGTTTAGTACTGTTGCAAAGTTCTCTTCAGTAAGAGCCATTCTTAGCATTGCTGCAGCTGAAAATATGAGCATAAGGCAGTTTGACGTGAAGACAGTATATTTCGAAACGGAAAAATTGAAGAAGTTTACGTGGCGCAGCCGAAAGGCTATGATGACAGCAGTGGGAGAGTTTATAGGCTGAATAAGAACCTGTACGGACTTAAGCAGTCATCTCGTTGTTGGAACCAGATGTTCACGAAGCTACTGAAGGATTTTAATTTGAGGCCTACGAATGCTGATTCATGTGTATTTGTAAGCCACCTGAATAAAAAGAAATTTTTTTTAAGCAATTTCTATTGACGATGGACTTATGGCAGCCACGGAAGAAAAGGATATCGAAACTTTGTGCGAATATTTAACTAGAAATTTCGAGATCAAAGTTTTTCCTGCCAAATGTTTCTTAGGGCTGGAGATAAGGCAACTTCAAAATGGGTCTATTCATTTAAATCAGTCAGAATATGCAGCATTGGTGCTAGAAAAATTTAATATGTCTGACGCAGCTGTGGTATCAACTCCGGCAGATCCAACGATTCATGCAGCAAAGTATGCAGAAACTTCGAAGGAGAAGATCGTTTTCCCGTTCCGTCAGGCTGTTGGTAGCCTTATGTATTTAATGGTGGAAACGCGTCCTGATTTATCGTTTGCGTTATTCGTCACTTAGAGAATCCATTGAAAATTCATGTCAACATAATTAAAAGGATTTTGCGGTACTTGAAAGGGACTCTGGATTATGGTATATCTTTTGAAAATAAGTTAAACTTAACTTTAAATTGCTTTAGTGATACTGACTATGCCGGTGATGTAAGCACTAGACGATCCACTATTGGCCTGGTTATCCTAATGGGCTCTAATTGCATTACGTGGGCATCGCAGCGCCAAAAATGCGTGGCTCTTTCTTCAACAGAATCCGAATATAAGGCAGCGGCAGAGGGAGATAAAGAACTGGTATGGGTCAAGCAGCTACTCAGCGACCTACTACCAAATCAGAACATCAAACCAATTGCATACGTTGACAACCAAGGTGCCATCCGATTGATAAGAAATCCAGAGTTTCATAAGAGGACAAAGCACATAGACGTCCGGTTCGCCTTTATACGTGACAAATATTCTGAGGGTCTATTTGATTTGAAATATGTGCATTCGGATAATCAACTCAGTGATTGTTTATAAAACCATTGAGCAAAGACAGATTTTGTAGTTTACGATATATTTTGAATATTATTGAATTAAATCAAAAAAAAAATTTTTGATTACATTTACTTCAGTGAAACTAAAGAAGTTATACATACTAAAATAATACTTTTGAATTTTTTTTTAATTATGTGCACCTACATATAAAAAAGTGGGAGTGTTGAGAAGTTTCTATTATACATGCACATAATCTGCTCTTATTTATGTTTTTCTATTAAGAACAGTTGTCTAACAAAACTGTATCAACTTGAACTGTAATAATTATCTCTCTTTATGAAATCACTAAATAAAACGTCAGTCATTGTTGAGCACTTAAACGGAGCGGTTGGTTTTATTTAGATAGATAGATAGATAGATAGATACATTTATTGGTTTCATTTAAAATTCATTTACAATGTTTGTTATTACACTAATTTTAAGACATGACTTAAAGCCGTCTGCCCGAGTTTGACGACGTTTATACAAAAAATTTTTTTAAAAAGATTCTTCGATTATTGCTTTCCTATATTTGGATGCTTTTTGACAGTATTTATGCAGTTTGTTCCATTCGTTGCCATTCAAAATGTTTCGCATTTCTGATTCTTCTAATGATTCTTTTCCAAAGAATTGAAATCTGAATTCTTTCAGCACTGGACATCTACCCAAGTGTTAAGTGCTGTTTGTAGCAGCTCAGCTAGGGTTTGTCTGAAACGGCAATTGCTACATCATCGGCATAGGCTATGGTTTTGAAATCTTCGTCCTCTAGGTCGATTAACAATTTGTTAACGACCCGGTTCCACAGTAGGGGAGATAAAACTCCTCCCTGCGGGGTTCCTCTATTGCCCATTCTGCTTGTTTTGTAATTTTCTATTTCGAAACTAATGATTCTGCTGCTGAGCATTGTTGTTATCATGTTCTTGATGTGCTCCTCTATGAACAGGCCATCAAGAGCATTAGTGATTGCTGTAAAGTTAAAATTGTTAAATGCACCCTCTATGTCTAGGAATGCGACGAGAGAGTATTCTTTGTAGTGCAGGGATTTTTCAATGGTGCAAACCAGAGAGTGAAGTGCAGTTTCCACTGATTTACCTTTTGTATAGGCATGTTGCGCCGTTGAGATCAGACTAGGTT
The DNA here is from genome assembly GCA_949752695.1 of Melanostoma scalare. Taxonomy (NCBI): domain Eukaryota; kingdom Metazoa; phylum Arthropoda; class Insecta; order Diptera; family Syrphidae; genus Melanostoma; species Melanostoma scalare. The sequence goes on along the minus strand of OX456985.1, from coordinate 161,695,651 downwards.
TAATTTCTTGTCTTAAGTGTATGTCAATCATTCTTTCCAGTGTTTTAAGGAGGAACGATGATAGACAAATAGGTCTTAAATCTTTTGGATTTACATGGGAGCTTTTGCCGGCTTTAGGTATGAAGACGAACCTAGCTTCTCTCCAGGCCTTGGGAATATAGCCGTAGCTGATGCATCCTTTCATCATCATCTCTTAGTTATAGATGATGATATCTGAAACCTGCTGCAGCTCCGCAGGGATTATTCCGTCAGGCCCTGGTGATTTATAAGGGTCAAAGCTGTTTATTGCCCATAACAGTATATCTCTAGAGATAAGACCTTTACCTGATTGGTTAGCAAGTCGAGGCAAGTGCTCCTCGTCTGTTATTTTCAACGAGCTACCAGGGAAATGAGTATCCAGTAGCAAGTTTAGTGTTTCTTCATATGAGTTGGTCCAGTTGCCGTTCTTATCTTTTATAGAACTTGGCATGTTTGGACTCGTTGATAGGATTTTCCTAAGTCTAGATGCCTCTGAGGAGTCTTCAACTTTATTGCAGAATTCTCTCCAAGAGGATCTTTTGCTTATTCGTAACCTCTTTTTGTAAATCCTAATTGATTCCTTATAGAGATCCCAGTCTATGGGATTTCTGGAAGATTTGGCTCGATTGAAAAACAACTTTTCTTGAGCGGTTCTAGCTCTTTGGTCCACCAGTGTGGTTTCTTCTTTCCTCTTACTATGGTAAGAGGACAGGAGTTACACAAGGCATGGTTAAGAGCACTAGTTAGATCGTCGACTTTGCTGTCAAGATCCATGGGGTTTGAAGGGAAGCTATTGTCATTGTAGTTGTAACAATGCTTGAAGATTTCCCTGAATTTTACCCAGTCAGTTTTCCTATAATTACGGAATCCTATGGGTTTTGGTGTGTCATCTGTTAGACTAAATTGGATGTATCTGTGATCAGAGAAGGAGTGATCCCTAGATACAGCCCAATTTTTAATCTTGTTATAGATTGATTGAGATACAAAGGTAACATCTAAAACCTCTTGTCTGTTTTTTGTGACAAAGGTTGGTTCGTTACCGATATTGCAGATAAGAAGGTTAGTACTTAGTATAAAATTAAAAAGAGACTCACCCCTTTCATTTACGTCCGTACTTCCCCATACTGCGTGATGTGCGTTGACGTCACTACCTATTATGAGATCCGCTTTTGTTGCGCTTTTTATTACGCACTCGAGCGTCTCTCCTGGTAGCGGCCCGGTTGGTCGTTGCCTAGATAGGCAGACGTGAGCCAGTAAGTCCCACTGGTGGTCTGCAGTTTTACTGTTGTGGTGTCGCAATTGCTGTAATTAGGTAGTAAAAATACGTTAAGTGTTTTCTTTCCAGTATGCAGGATCTTGGTTCACCTTTGTCCGTCACATACAGCAGAGAATAATCTTTCGTCCTGAGTCCTTTTACCACTGATTTATTAATCCATGGTTCCTGGATCAGGACTATATCCTCGCCGGACTTGCTTAGTCGGAGAAGGAGTCCGGCTGAGGCTTTTATGGAGTGTTGGAGATTAATCTGGAGTATCTGCAGCATTGCTAAAATCATCCAGTTTAATCTCCAACACTGTAGCATTAAGGTCCTCCATATCTGAGGCGGAGTCTAGCAACTCATCCTCAGAAAGGAGAACCCCAAGCATTTCATCGTCGGAGTCTAAGACTCCACCTTTGTTGTTGTCGTCCTTATCGGACGATTTGTTTTCAGTTGCGTCTTGACCAGACACTATTTTTGTAGTCTTTTCGACCAGTTTCGACCAAGACGGCTGTTCCAAAGAATCAGAGCAACTTGCCGCGTCTGTCTCCATGATGGGAGATTCGACGCTCGCAGTGGACTCCTTGGCTTCGGATTCAGCCGCTTGCTTTGGAAGCTTTGCAGCGTCCTCATCTTTTTTGTATATTTTCAGCACTAGGCTGTCAAAGCCGTACTGAATAACACCCCCGCGTGCCGCCAGGGGTTCTAATGACTCCTTGTACGAATGTACAATGATTAGTTGAAATGTTTAAATTAGAATTGTTAAATCGAACTATACCTTGAATTTTAAATACAATCCACAAATATTAAATGTCAAACTAAATGTAAACAAAATCATAGAATTTGTTCTTTTGACCTCTGGATCAAGTAAATAATGTAAATACACAAACCGATTTATAACGAAACTGAGTGGACGTGTTTCCTTTTTCTTTCTAAGAAATTTTTTAATAAGTAATCTTTTTTTCCCTAGTTTTTTTGGTGTTACAAATAAAACCTAGTCAGATCATTTGGTCCTTCTAAACCGTCTTTAAAAAACAATTATTTAACATTCGTTAACACACAGTGTGTGTGTGTGTTGAGACTATAACTTTAGACAATAAAGTGAGAAGTTAAACATATATGTACATATATACACAAAGTGCATTTACAAAAATCATTTTCGTGTTTTTTAAAAAACTAACTACTTATAGTTAAATCTATTTCGCGTTACAAAAAACCGAAATAACGCCGCGTCGCGCAACAAAAATAATCAGCAAGAAGATACAGGAACTGACGGCAGCTGCAGCTGATTTGTACGTGAGTTTGCACATTTATTAAATTTTCTATAGTCTGAAAAACAAATATATGTATATATTTTTTAAAAATGTCGTATAAATATGGGGAACTTCAGAATGGTTTGCTAAAAACCATCAAGAGGGATCTCACCAACTTCAAAAAGTCGCCAAAAGAGCGCCTGACCCGTACAGTACATTTTTTTCTTAGAATATAACCAAGAATCACACCCCAAAGGATAATACACGAAGTACGGGACACCATGTATAACAGACTTAATTATAATCTTCAGCAGACCAACTACTTTTGAGATGAAAATGATGTATAAGCAATCTCAATGATTTTTAGACTAAGAGTTGAACTGTTGAGCCTCAACTACAGACCTCATCGAGATGACCTTCCAGTATTGTGCAATATATGTAATGAAGGAGAAAGAGAAGATGTATTTCACTTTGTGGGTAAATGCCCAACGCAACGGGAAACAAGACGGTTCTTCCTCGGAAGAAATGTGCTCTCAAGAGACAAAGTCATAAGCCTGCTAAATGAACTCAACAACCATTTACTGGAGTACTGTAAAACGCGAACGAATCGTAAATGAAAACTTTTAAACAACACTTTGCGAACAAAATATCAAACAATCAATTCATTAATAAATTTAACTGTATCTTTATAAAACATACTCTTTTGAATTACTTTTACTATTCAATCATAAAATGTTCCAATCGACAAACGGCATAGCCAAGCCTAAAGATTTTGTAAATGAAAATTGTAAATTACTTATGAATTGTCTAATAAAATCAAATTAAATAAAAAAATAAAAATAATAATACATGGACTCCGGGGCTACATCGACTATGGCAGATGAAGAACGGTATTTCGATGATTTGAAAAATATCGATCACGTGAACATCAAAGTAGCCAAGAAGAATGAAAGCATCGTAGCGAAGCAACGCGGAAACATTTTCTTCAAGACCTTTTACAACGGTGATTAATTAACGAAGAAAATTGAAGATGTGCTGTTAGTCAAAGACTTACAATGCAACTTGATGTCAATTCGAAGCCTTGCGAAGAAGATATATCGAATCGTCTTTGAAGGAGACTGTGCGTATGTGTCGATTAATGGTGATACGAAATTTGTTACGCATGCGGAAGGAAGTTTGTACAAAGCAATATTTTACCTCGATCGAAAGAAGAATTTCGCTGGTGTCTCAGGTGAGAAAAATGCCAGCAAAGATTTAAAATTATGGCATTTCAGAATGGGACACTTGAACACATCGGACATGAAGAAGATGATTAACAAGCAAATGGTCAATGCCTCAATGGTTTATAGCAAGTCGAGGTGAATACGGAACCAGCCGTATGTGAACCGTGTGTGTATGGAAAGCAACCATCTTCTTAGTTACATTCTGTCTTCTGACTTAGACATTAACAATGTTGGTAATACGCCAACTTTTGTTACGGCTATACGACAGGACGTAATTGACTTGACACTATCTAACAGATATGCCAAGGAGATTACCAACTGGAAAGTGTTGCTGGACGTGTCACTCTCAGACCACAGATACATTCAATTCCATGTAGCAAATGTGGTTCCCACTCCTTTAGTTACAAGAAATCCCAGAAAAACTAACTGGACACTTTTCAACGATGAGCTCGGTAATTTCGTAAAAACTCTACCTAAGCTCTCAACATCACAAAAAGTGGAAGATGCAGTTCTAGAAGTGAATTGTGCCCTTACAAGTAGCTTCGAGCTGGCATGTCCAGCTAGACAATTACCAAGTAGATCTATGGTTCCGTGGTGGAACAGTGAACTACAGAAACTTCGCAGGGAAACCAGAAGTATTCTGAATAGGTCCCTCAAGACCAAATCAGATGTCGACTGGAACCTGTATCGATCTAAACAGAAAGACTTTAAAAGGTTAATTCGAAGATCAAAGAATGCCTCTTACAAAGAATTCTGTGAAAGTATAGAAACACTCATTGAAAATAGTCGATTTACTAAAGCCCTTAAAAGGAGCAAGGTAAACAAACTAGAAACGCTCAGGAAATCAGACGGTTCCTATACCGAGTCCAAAGCAGAGACACTCAGTGTTATGCTGGAAACTCATTTTCCAGGAAACCAGATATCAATCGGACCACAGCAATCTATTTCCCTTAGATCAGGTGAATCCGATAAATCCACTTGACTTAGCTGGTACACGTCATCGTTAGTTGTTACCGACGAAGCCATCAAATATGCCGTGGCATCTTTTGACAGTTTCAAGTCACCTGGCACTGACGGTGTTTACCCAGCTATGTTGCAGGAAAGTATAAACCTTTTGCTTCCTACTTTGAAAAATATTTTCACTGGTAGTTTAGCCCTAGCGTATATACCAACTCCATGGCAGAGTGTTAGAGTCGCCTTCATACCAAAAATTGGTAAACAAGACTACTCACTTGCCAAGAGCTTTAGACCCATTAGTCTTACCTCCTTTCTGCTTAAGACGCTGGAAAGAATGGTTGAGATTTACATTCGTAAAACCTCACTTTAATTACACCCTCTGTCTCAGATGCAACATGCTTACCAAAGAGGAAAATCTTGCGAGACCGCACTTCAAAATCTTGTTAGCAGGATTGAATGCGCGCTTGACAGGAAAGAATTTGCGGTAGGCATTTTCATCGACATTCAAGGTGCTTTTGACAATGCTTGCTTCGATAGTATGTGCAATGCTGCCAGAGAACACGGTGTGAACGAGTCATTAGTGTTGTGGATTAAAGCAATGCTAATGAAGAGAACCGTAATCGCTGAGGCGGACTGTGGACAATATGTTGCAACGGGAGTAAATAAGGGCTGCCCACAAGGTGGCGTTTTATCTCCTCTTCTGTGGTGCATGTTGATCGACTCTCTACTTGTAATGCTCAATGGTTCTAACGTTCATGCCCGAGCATATGCAGACGACGTCGCCGTGCTCTCGGTTGGCTCCAGCCTCCAAGCTGTCTGCTCCCGAGCACAGGCTGCGCTTTGTATTATTGACACCGGGGCGACTTTGCTTCTCCTGTACGGGACTAGGGGGTTGAAATTTTTTTTAGAGGTTGGGGGGGCGTTTCTATAGAATAAATTTCAAAAGTTACTTGTGAGTTCGCCCCCTAAATCGTAAAATAAATTTTTTAATTTTTCGTTTTTAACCTCACTTTTGATTTTTTTTCTCCTTAAAATCATAAAAATTGAATGAAAACAAGCACTACCGAATAAAACAACACTTCTTATATATATATTTCACTATTTTATTGCGGAGAAATCACTTAATTTAACATTTTTAATTATTTATAAATGTTTACTCTGACTTGCTTTGACATTACTTGTTTAAGTGATACCAGACGGTATTTTTGAGTGGGAAATTTTTAATTAATAAAAGTGCAAGTGGGATTTTTGTGGTTAGAAAATGAAACTTTTTCTATGAATTTCTAACCACAAAAAGTTTAGTTTTCTAACCACAAAACTAATAATAGCTTAAAATTCGTGCGAATTTTAAGCTCTTATTAGTTTTGTGGTTAGAAATTCATAAAAAAGCTTCATTTTCTAACCACAAAACTAATAATAGCTTAAAATTCGCGCAAAAAAAACTCACACATAATAATTTGAAATATAATCTATTTAGATGCCCCCCAACCTGTAAAAAAAGTTTCAACCCCCTAGTCCCGTACAGGAGAAGCAAAGTAGAGCCTTGACACCTGGTGTGTTAGAAACGGTCTCTCCGTCAATTCTCTTAAAACCGAGGTTGTCCTCTTCACGAGACGTAGAAATTTGACTGGTCTGACCCAACTTACGCTTAAAGGCGTCAACATCCCCTTTTCAAATGAAGTCAAGCATCTTGGAGTAATCCTGGATAACAAACTTCTTTGGTCGAAACATGTCGAGTCTAAAACTACTAAAGCACTTACAGTTTTCTGGCAATGTAAAGGAGCTTTTGGCAAGACATGGGGTCTTTCACCGAAAAGGGTCCTTTGGATCTATACGGCTATGATAAGACCAATCATCTCCTATGCGTCAGTCGTTATGCGTAAATACGTTATTGCCTCGTTTGCCAAACTTCAAAGAACAATTTGTCTGGGTGTTACGGGGGCCTTCCCCAGCACACCGGGTGCTGCTCTCGACGCACTGTTGAACCTTCCTCCCCTTGATACCTTCATCATGGGGTGTACTCTCAAGAACATTTCTCGTTTAAAACGATGTGGTCTCTGGCACAATTCGCACTGGAGCTTTGAGGAACTCGCAAGCAGCATATCTTTTGACCCACGTCTAATGGATATGCCGTCTGACACGATGATCCCAAGGCTCAAACTGCGCCAAAATTACTCAGTCAGCTTTCCTTCGGTTCAGGACTGGTTCGCTCCAGAATCTGAGCCTGGAAAGAACTGTTATCGTATCTTCACAGATGGCTCCAAAACCGACGAGGGTTCTGGTGCTGGTGCCTTTGTTGAGAACGACGACATACGACTGCACTCATCTTTGGGATCATACGCATCCGTTTTCCAAGCGGAGGCTTATGCTATCCTAATGGCCTTGAGCCACGTAACGAACAATCGATGGACGGGGAGAAGTATTTTTGTTTGCAGCGATAGCCAAGCTGTGCTTAAGGCCCTTCTCAACCCTCTAACCACTTCGAAAGTGATCCAGGAATGCAAGAGCTCTCTGAATGCGATCGGAAGATTAAATTGAGTCTCATTTGGGTTCCAGGCCATCACGGCAGAACTGGAAATGAGATCGCCGATGAACTCGGTAGGCAGGGATCTCAGACAGCTTTCTCAGGACCTGAACCGTCGCTAGGTCTGCCAGCGTCCTCAGTGAGGGCTTCAATCAACGATTGGATCTGTGAAGAGCACAACCGTAGATGGCATGCCTCCATTGAATGCAGACAGACCAAGCGTATGCTCCCCAACGTTTGTAAGAAGACTGCAACATTTTTGCTAGCTCGTAGCAGAAAAGACTGTAGAAAGCTTATTGGCGTTGCCAGCGGGCACTTCTCTTTTGCAAAGCATTTAAACGTGTAAGGCTTAAGTGATACCACACTCTGTGAATCTTGTGGAGAAGATGAGGACACCGCAGAGCACTTCCTCTGTGAATGTCCTGCTTTTTCTCGCATGAGGTTACAGATACTCGGCGCAGACATGGTGAGAGCTGGTAACTTAGGCTCCTTACCATGGCAGCGTCTTTTGGCTTTTCTCCGAACATCTGGAAAGCTAAAACAAATAGAAGGTTGCTATCTGGTAGTACAATGGACCGGTATTTAGGTCTGAGTGCTCCAGCTGGTGTTTTAAAAACCTCCAACAAAAAAAAAAATATATAAAGCAAACTAGAGCGTTTTTTCCGAAGAACAAAAAATGTTCGATCATCTCGTGTTTTGGAATTGATTCACAATGGAGTCTACGGTCCGATGAAAACGACGGCGTATGATGGTTCAAGATATTTTGTATCATTTATCGACGATTTTTCAAGAGCTTCAATGGTTTACTTCATTCGTACGAAAAGTGAGGTGCTGGATAAATTCAAAGAATATCAGGCGATGGCTGAGGTACTTAATGGTGTGAAAATTGCGAAGATAAGAGCCGACAATGGTGGAGAATATATTCTGACGGAATTTAAGGAATATTGCAAAAAAAAAAGGCATTCAAATGACACATACGGTACTGTACACACCGGAGACGAATGCTGTATCGGAACGATTGAATCGAACGCTTTTGGATAATGTAAGAACAATGATTTTGTCAAGTGAACTATATCGTAGATTCTGGAATGAAGCGGTTTTGACGGCAAACTACTTGAAAAACCGTTCGGTGACATCAGCTGTTGGTGAACAATTTTCTTCATTGACGCCAGCTGAAATTTAGTTCAAGCAGAAACCAAGTGTGTCACATTTGCGTGTGTTTGTTTCGGAATGTAACAATAACATACAGTCGAATAAACGATCGAAGTTTGAAGCAAGAGCAGCAAAGTATTTGATGTTGGGTTATGCAGCGTCAAATGGAACGTATCGACTTTGGGATCCAACGAAAAACAAATTGGTTTTTGGACGGCACGTAACATTCAACGAGGCTTCTGTGTTGGAAATGGCTAAACTGATTGATATATCAGATTCAGAGGCGGTATCAAACGAGGATTGTAGTAAGAACGAGAAAGCAAGTGTTAACGACGGGCTGCGAGCAGAAGATTCGTTTGAAGATTCATTCTACGACACCGAATTGGATGATGCCGGTAACAGCAGTGCATCGATCAACAATGTCAACTTGGATGGTATTGGTAACCGTAATGCAACGACCCACGATGCAAATCTGGATGGCATCGGTGACAACAGAGAAAATGTTAACAGTGCTAACCTGGATGGCACAGGTAACAACGATCGAGATATTCCACGAAGAAGTGAACGCGATCGTCGACCACCAGAAAGATTTGGCGAATGGGCACAAGCAGCTGAATTTGCATTATCAGCTGAATTCGTAGAATTGGGCGAATTGGTGTTGTCAGCCGACCAGTTTGTTGGAGATGACCCAAGTACGATAAATGAGGCGAAAAATCGAGATGATTGGCCACAGTGGCGCGATGCCATTGACAGTGAGTACAAGTCATTGATGAAGAATGGTACTTGGACTGTTTGCGATTTACCAAGGGATCGAAAAGCGATCACAAAAAAATGGGTATTCAAGCTGAAACGAAAGGCCGATGGCAGCGTTGATAAATACAAGGCACCACTGGTAGCGCGTGGATTCACGCAGAAATTTGGATTCGATTACAGCGAGACGTATGCTCCTGTGGCAAAGCTGGTAACATTGAAGATGTTGCTGGCAATTGCAGTTCAAAACGACATGAATATTCTTCAAATGGATGTAAAAAGCGCGTTTTTGAATGGTGATCTAACCGAGGAAATTTATATGGAATTGCCGGATGATTTTAAGCAAACGAACCAGGTGTGCAAACTCAACAGGGTACTCTACGGTTTAAAACAAGCATCGCGTGCATGGAACCAAAAATTCAACGAGTTTATGGTAAAAATCGGATTCAATCAGTGTGCATCGGACCAATGTCTGTACGTGAAAGTGCAAAACGGAACGCTCGTCTATGTGTTGCTGTATGTCGACGACAATCTGGTATTTTGCGGCGACATGAAAATCATCGAAACAATCAAACGGTTCTTGTCCAAGGAGTTCGAAATGACTGACATGGGAAAAGTGACCACTTACTTGGGCATGCACATCAAACAAGACATGAACAAGTTAACAATTGTGCTAAGTCAGTCAAAGTATTTGGAAAAAGTCTTGCAGAAATTCGATATGCAAAATTGCAAGCCGAAAGCCACGCCGATGGAGAAGACTTTGCATTTGGAACCTGGTGATGCAAACAATTGCTCAAGTCATCCATTTCGAGAGCTGATGGGTTGCTTGATTTATGCGACCGTAACAACACGACCAGACTTGTGTGCTGCAACGGGATATTTTAGTCGATTTCAAAGTTGTTTCAATGAAAGTCATTTTAATTATGGGAAACACATCTTGCGATACATTCGTGGAACGCTCGACTTGAAATTGGTCTATCGAAAGACGGCAGAGGCTGACAAATTGGTTGGATTCAGCGATTCAGATTGGGGTGGAGACTTGAGCGATAGAAAGTCGACATCAGGATATGTGTTCAAGTTGTTTGGTAACACGGTGAGCTGGGCAAGCAGAAAACAGCCGACAGTCAGTTTATCATCAAGAGAGGCGGAATACATTGCATTGACTGAAGCAATTTGCGAAATGAAGTGGATTAAAAAGCTATTGGTTGAATTGCACATCAAATGTAGGTATTCAGCCAGTGACCATTTTTGAAGACAATCAGTCATGCATCAAAGTTGCAGAAGAGCCAAAAGAAAGAAAGCGGATGAAACATTTGGATATCAAGTATAATTTTATTCGTGACGTGATTGCAAAGGGTGAAGTCAACATTGAATTCAAACCGAGCGATGAACAAATCGCAGACATCATGACAAAAAGGCTTGGCAAAATTCTATTTCTTAAGCATCGCGAAAATTTGAATTTGATTTAACATTTAACGTAATTTCGTAAAAGTTTTTTTTTGCAATTACAATTAAATAAGTAATAGTTTCTATTAAATTAAGAGGCGGTGTTAAAGTAAATGTAATTTCTACCGAAACTGTAATGTAAACGCGCCTCTAATCTTTTGAAAACATCTAGTTTTCATATTATTATCATTTTGTTTTTTTCACAAATAAAACATTTAAATTCTTGATTCAATATATATTTTGTGTTGCTAATTATTTTATCGATCATTGATATTTTATCAAATTGTTTACTATTGGTTGCGGTTGATAGTTCAGCTGCTAGGGAAGGGACCTGAAATAATTTTCGCGTTTGTATTTACAAATCAGTTTATAGTTTCGATTGGTATTTATGTATATTGTTTGTTTGGTTAGATTTTTATTTGGGCTAGTGGAATTTCGAAGTTTTCTAAGCAGGGTAAATGAAAGTTTTCTTGGTTCAAGACATTCTTGGTCGAACCACTTTTGCCGGAATTTTTTATTATTCGATCACGCATGAATTGGGACAACTTTTTTGATGCAGTTGTTTAGTAAATTTATCTCTTCTGTAGGGTTGAGTTGTATTGTAGTGTTTCTATACGTGGATTCGATCTCATTTGATAGTTTATTTACATATGGGTTTCTCTGTGTTTCCTTCCAGACTAATTTTGGTGGCAAGGTTAAAGTGCAGTATTCTGCTTTAAAATCCAAATCTACACCTACTATAAGGGGCATGTGATCTGAAAAGGTTTGGGCTCCCACTGTGAAGGACGTTAGAATTATCTGATTGTCTCCAATTCTAGCATTAACATCACCAATAGGCATTATATTTTCCGAATGAACTGCGTTAAGTAAATCGTTAAGTTCATAAAAATCGTTATCCCAAGAATTGCAGTTCATGTAGGTTGGCAGGAAAAAAAAATTTGAATTTAGGTTATTAAAACAAAGGTAGGTTAGACCACTCACACCGACAAAGCTAGCATTTAAATTTTTTTTGAACAAAAACAAAGAACCCCCTATAGCTCTGCCAAAAGTGTGTTCGCGATAAGCCGATATGCAATGCAGTTCAAAATCGGTAATTTGTTGTAAGTTTCATAATGTTCGCTTGTAATAAATTTTTCAAAAAGGGAAAAGATGTCATGTTTTTTTACAAATTTAAAAAAATCTACATTAATAAGTTTACTTGCTAGGCCAGCAATATTTTATGATAGTATACTAATATTTTTAATTTTGTTTTCGTTAATAATCAAATTTCTACTACTATTAATACTGTTACTACTCTTATACAATAATATTTATGACCTTTTCAGCCATGATATAGCTCGATCCCTCGTTCGGTTGCTTTCGCGGTAGGTATCGCATTACTTCCACTCGCCCGAAAAAATAAAATTAATTATTTCTGATTATTATTTATACATAATACGTAATCAAAGCCAATTAAAAAAGATTGCTAGATAATTGTTTTCTTTTAATCAATCTTTTCAGCTTATGTAAAGGTTTTGCCACTGAGGGCCCCTAAACTGGCTGGGGCCCTAGGCTCACGCCTTGTAGGCCTAGGCGGAAATCCGGCGTTGCACCTATACCTAGAGCAAAATCATAGCCAAAAAATCTTGATTGAAGTTTATTTTTGATTTTTCATTGTTTTTGTTTTTCTGTGTCAGTTACAAACATAAAGAACATTTTAAAATGAGCAGCTATTTTGAAATATATTTTCCATTAAAGCAATAAATACAGTTTCAATTAAAAGTTAAAAATTGAATTTGTTTTAAATATCCCTGCCTTTACTGCATGGACATGACCGACATCCTTTCTTTCAATTACCTATCAATGTCACATAATGTATGTTTATTTTTTTTTAATTTTCCTAGTGACTCTCTTTACTGATTAAATAATGTTCCGACATTATTTAAGGTTTCTATATTTCCCCCAAGCAAAGCATCCATATATAATAGCAAATGCTCAAAGCGAACAAGAGCCTGTCCCAGAGTCCAGTGTTCTGTTCACCTAGCACCTACGACTAATCAACATGGAATTGCAAGTACGCAAGCACAATTTGTGTGGCAATCACTATATCACAATCTATTTAGAGCCTAGAAATTTATTCATCTTTGCGCTAATAAATCATAGAGTTCTGTAGATCTTCTTTGTTGGTTCAGTGCTATCGGAAGGCTAACAATTTGAATTTATGTAAATTAGAAGTTTAAATGGACGTGTGCGGTTTCCCTACCCTTCCTTTCTTTTAATGCCAGAACAGACTCAAAAATGTCAGTGCTATTGCAGGCGGCACACACAGACACACTGGTGAAAATGTTATTAGGTATGGTTTGAATTATTCCTCAATTAAGGGAGCAGAAATTCGTTTGATAAAGAAACGGTATATGACGGTATGCAAAATGCAAGATTTTCATGTACATGTGTCATGATTCGGCAGGTTTCATTCTAAAAGGAAATTTAAGAGAAACAACTGTAATTCAAAAGAGCTTGAAGTTTTGAGTTTTTGACGCGCATCCGCAGAATTTTGTTTGTTATAATTTATAAATTGTAAAAAAAATCTTCTACTGAGCAGCTGCTTAAAAACAAAAAACAAAGTGAGAAAGAAAGAGATAGACAAAAGAAGGAAAAGAGGACGCTGAAGCCGAGCACGTGGTTTTAAATCATTTCGAAAAAAAAATTCCATCGTAAAAATTTCTCGAACGATTGTAGCTTACAGAATCAGATAGTTTCGTTTTGCGCTCTTACACATATACTGAGGATTATGACTATTGTCATATAGAGCCAGGAGATGCCGATACTCAGTATTCAGTATATTTATAAAAAACAACATCAACAAAACCACCCGCGTAGATAAGTAAAGGGTAGGGTTTAAGAGCTTTCACCCAATATATTTTAATTATTAGCTCATACTGCTTAAGAACGGCAACAGTAACAGGTATAAGTTGTATGTATGCACGTGTTCCTGATCAAAATTAAAAGTTAAGCCTCTATCTATCAGCCGATTGTTCTTTTTCGAATAAAATTTTTGTGTTATATGATGTTACATACGTTGATATACCAGTAGTGGTTTTGCCAATCCGAACTATGTTTTAATTATAAAAGTTTTAATTATAAAACCAAATTTTCCAACAAAAGCGGCACCCGTGGCGTAATGGTAAGCATGTATGCCTGTTACGTGCACTGTCCGAATAAAAGTAGAAAACAAAAAATGTTTTTCCATGGGCATCATCTTTCGCCAGCAATGGGCAAATACTCTGTTGGTAAATTCATAGCCATGAAAAGCGTTTTCTCGATTTGCCGTTCGGAATCGGCTGAGTATTGTGGGTCCTTCCATTCACTCACAAGGCACTATTTTGAGAAATGCTTTGGTGGTGACTTAATATAGGGTTCAAGAGGACTCATTGAACCATTTAACTCGTTTTTTCTCGAAACCACGTTTTGGAAATTTCGGGAAAGCCGCTAACTCAAAACTATCCAACCGATTTGGGTAAAAATTATACCTATAATTTTAGACACGCGTAGCCAAAAATTAGACTTTAAGTGCCTTTTTTCACAAGTCCGCTATTTTTTGTTAATGTGCATAGTAATGGCGAGTTTAAAACAATAAAGCTTACACAATAATAATATCTTTCATTTTGTTATTATAAATGAAAATTACGAAAAAAAAATAAGTCAAATTACGGCCGTCACACCGGGCTACTACCACAAACCATTTTAAATTTATTTCAGCCAAGAACATTCACTGAATGAAGATCGTGATAAAATTTAGTTTTAGCGAACATTTTGGTAGGAGCGTAGTGTTTTTTTTTTTTTTTTGAAAAAAAGTTCTGCAGGTTATAAAATTTATTTCAAAACCATTATTGTTCAGAGCGTTAAGATGTTATTAGTATTGTCATTGAAATGAAAAGTTAAGATATTTCATTTTTCAATCACACAACTTGCAGTTGGAAAAACAGTGGCTTAAAATTCGCGAGTGCAGATTTTAAGCTTTTGTTTTAAGGACACGAAAAAAGTTTCGATACCTTATGGTATCGGCAACATTTCCTTTCGATACCGATACTTTGTTGCAGAAGACGATTGAAGCCGTTTTTCTGTTCGATTTTTCGTATTCTTGACAAAGCAGGATTAGTAGGGATTTGAAATCGTTGAAAATCCATGAGCAGCTTGAGACAATCCACCCTTTGCGACGGCACAGCACATGCAATCGCGCTCATTTTGAAAGGCTTCTTTTTTCATGCCAACCTCAAAACATTTTCGCAGCCGACAGTAACGACATTGATTGCTCTTGTCCTTGTCGACAACACGATTTCCAGTAAACCTGTGGAATAAAATTTGTTAGTCGAAGTATTTTGAGTTTCTGTTTGGTTTTAATTTAATCATACCTGTATGTGTAAAGGTGATTCTTTCTAACATTTCGTCGGAAAAATTCCTTGCAACCATCGCTGCTAGATGTTCCATAGTGTTTACCAGTGGCTTTGTCACCACATATTGCACAGACTGTGACCGCTTGTGAATTGTTTTGTAGAAAAGAACTGCTGTTGCCTGATGCAGCGTTACTGCTCCCCGAATTAAGAGTGGGGGTAAGATTTTGATCAACTGGGCTTGGTGCCGATTGGTTACTTCCTCCGTCGTTACTAGAATCCAATATTTGACTTTCTGCATCTAAAATTTAATAAAATAGATCTGATGTTATATTTTGTATATTTTTTAGTCAGACCGTCAGAAAATGAGTCGTTCTTAGGAACTGCTATTCGGTACCAATACGTTCTCCTCTTGATAGCGACAGTGAAACTTTTAGGAACACGAATTGTACTCAAACTTCCTATGGGTTGATCGAGTTTGTCAGACACTCTGTAAAGAATGTTGTTTCGTCGAAGGCTCGGTTTGTTTGTTACGATGGTTTTAGTGTATGAATCAGAAGAATTCTTGTTTCTGAAAGAGAATCAAAAGATAGTTGGATACATAATAATTTAGTAATATGTACTTTACAATAAATAAAATATCTTAAGATTTCTTCGAAATTCTACTTCCGAGTTTTAGTCTCTCTCAATCCAAGTATCTTTTGAAGATTTCCTCCTGACAAAAAAAAAAAAAGAAATGAACGCCATTTTGAATTCGTGTTGGAAAATTTTTTGCGGGTGTTTTGGGTTGAAGGGGTGGAAGTTGATACTATGTTTTATCTACTCTGTGGTTTTGGCATAATTTTGAACTAGAATTTGACGATTTGTGGTACCACATGTATGAGTACTCAACACTAATTGTCACTTTCTGTTTTTATTTTTGATTCCTTTTGATTAAAAACTTGTGGCTTTACTTACAGGTTGTTTTTTAAATTTATATTTTCTTAAAATAAAATAAATTTATTATAAAATAAAAATTTTGAACTTTGCATTTCAATGACAAAACTAATAACATCTTCAAATTTGCGCGAAGTTTGGAAACGCCAGGAGATTTTCAACTGAAGCGACTGCACATTTTAGATAGAAACTATTTCTTATCAGAAATGACTGAAAATAAGGAATGTTAAACGAAACGAGCCCACACGATCTTTTTTCGGCCCAAATTTCTCAAAATGCGGTGTTAAACTAACCAACACGACACACACGAAACACGGTGGTACATTCCATGATCACCACTAAGTGTAGTATAAAAGTGTGCTGGCAACCCTTTTTATATTCTATCTGGTTATAACGTTGTGGTTACAATTACAATTGCATTGCTAATCCCTGTTGATATACTTTGCAGGATATTCGAATGCACTACTGATGTTGGTTTATGGAGATGCTATGTATTGTGTGCAAGCAATAGAAATTCATTCAAACGTTCCTGAGTATCCTGCGGTTTTGTGATGTCTGGTTACGAAGGGGGTTGAAATTGTAATGGCAGTCAGACAGATTCACATCATCTAACACAAATACAAGTCCATACAATGGAGCTATTTTTACACACTAAACCAATGAAAAGCTATAGCTGGAGTGAGCATATAAAACGTACGTTTTGAATGTATGAGTCTAGCGGGTGGTTATCATGAAAGTGGTCTATAAATTTTGTATCAATTTTAGCACATGTGGAGGAAAGTGGGGTGGAACGAAATTTAAACCGAGAGAGAAACAAACAACAGCAACAGCAACGCCAAGTCGCCAACGCCACCACCGAGACCGACACGACACAAACATTACGAAAGTATGAAGTATGAACGTGTTTCGAAGAGAGTCAGCTCAGCAGAGTCTAACAACATCAAGAGGAGGGTAGTTCGAATGATTTTTAAGTAAATTCAGTAGAGAGATACAATATATAAAGCACGGATATCTTCTAAAGGATAGAAGTTTCAGAGAAACGAAGATACATTTTGCAATTCAGTCATTTCAGTATTCAGTCATTGCCGGCTTTTCGTACTGTTTGGACGTGGTATGCTCGTGTAAGACAAGGAAACGGTTTAGGCTGCCTGGTTGATAGTATTGCAATAGATAGTATTTTGACAGTGTTGGGGTCAATGGATATCAATAAGGCTTGCAAAGCCCACCCCATTCCACGCTGCTGAGTTGTATATGAGATTTTGTTTCAATTTCCGCACCTTCCCCGTAATTCGGGATAAAGTTAATACCTTTCGGTGGTATCCATCCCTTTTTGTGTAGTTTGACAGTGAGTGGTTTGAGTTCGTACCTGCAGAGATTGTTTCATTCGGACTACGTGCGTGTTATTGAGGTCATCTTGGTGGAAAATTGAATAGTATAAAGTTTAAATTTTAGCCCAACTTGGCATAAATCAGTTGTGGACGATTGTTTTATGTTTTTTATCAAATAAAGAAGTTATTGAACTCGTGAAATAAAAAAAAATATCAAGAAAAAAAAAAAAAACAAAGTACAAATACTTACTCCTTTCATCCTTGATTAAAATTCTGTTCTTCGTTTTGGTCGATTGTGCAGATAGGCAAAGTTCGTGCTTCGTTCAAATCGGTCTATTGGATTTCTAGTTACGTGGGGCGAACTACCGTGCGTAAAGATTCAACAATGAAATTCTGTATCAAGGCCTTGTGTAGCATCCTCTTTTTATATCCTTTTTGGGTCTTTTACTGATAAGCAAACATATCAATGTGTGTCTGTATGTACTATGCTATAGATGGGATGTGAAATCGATTGTTGTTAATATAGGAAAGTCTTTGAAACACTAAGTGAGTTTTGGAAAAGAAAAGACATATTGCATCACACGCTTTGCTTTTTTTTGGAAAATGATTGACATGGATTCGTGAAATCCCCATTCGGTGTGTTGTCTTTTATCAGTTTTATGTGTTTTGCATTCAGATAGACTGAATATCTATAACTCGGATAAAAAGGGTAGTCATAAAAATCTTATTGCTGGTTGCTGGGTATGTTGGACGTGAATAGAGGCTATTGAAGAACAGAAGGATTACACCAAGTGCTGAATTTGGATTAATATTTTCAGAAAGGTACGTTAACCATACATCAAGAAAATAAAATAAAGTAAAGTATTGAATAACGTGAAGAACATTAATAAAACCGAATATTTGAAAAGGCTAAAAGTGCGAATAATCACACTGACTGATTTCAGACAGATGTGAGTTGTGGTAATGCGAGGAATAGTTTCAAAAGACATACACTCTTCTTCAAATAAAATCAATTACCTATGCTTTGCTTAAAAAAGTTCTTCTTTCCTAAAATCGCTTTTCTAACCAATGTAGAGTTTAAAGAATTCAAAACGTATACTTTTTCATTGCTCATTACCATTAGTAATGGTTTCATCTGAAGTTTAGATATTTTTTTAGATGTTTTATTCATTCATTGACTGCTTATACACACATTAAGAAAGAATATCTTATAAACTAGTGGCAAGCTTAAAATAGGCAAAAAATAATGTAAGATTTATAAATACAAACGTCAATACAAAAAGATTACTCTTTAAATACAATTAAGTTAAAACAAAAAATAATTTAATTACAGATTTAATTAAATTTAATTTTAGTTTCTTAATTTTTTTAATAATTTTTAATTTTAATGAAAACTGAGAAAGAGAGAGAGAAAAAAGAGAGAGGGAGACAGAATAAAACAGTTAGCCAGGATGAAGTTGGCAATGTTTGAAGAAATAGGTATGTCACGTAAACTTCTTATTCACCTCGGTAAGGAATTCCACAGGCGTATAGCATTGACAAAAAATTGCCGTTCTGACGTCAAACAAACAAATCGAGGAAGTATAATTTGTTCCGATCTATTAGATGAGGATCTGCGATTTTTTTAAAAGAGGTAGCAGGGCTGATTTGTTAGAATAACATTAAAAAGCAAAATTAAAGTTTTGTATCGCAATAAATTGTCAAATGACAAATTATATAGACTTTTTGAAGAGAGATTTATTATCATATCTTTTTAAGCAGTATAAAACTTGGCAAATATCTCACAACTATAAGTAGGTACCGGAATAATAAGTGTTTTAGCTAGCATAAGTCGAGTTTTAAAGGGCGTGAACTATTGTGATGAATGAAGTTGACGGAGAATTTCGCATGCTCTACCAACAACTTGATCAATGTGGGTATTCCAGCTAAGATTCCTATTAATATTCGTTCTCAGATTTTTTGCGGGTTGAACATATTCAATTGCAGTCATTGAGCAACAATGTGGGAAAATATGAGAGGTCGAGTGTTTTTCTACTAATAACTATGCATTTTTAGACTTGATTGAATTTAAAAACAAACTATTTTTGGATGACCAGGAAAAGATATTTTGTAAGTCAATGTTAATAGAAGCTGCAGTGCACAGTCTTCGATCATACCCAGGGGACAACTTTTGTGTAGCTGAAAATCATCAGCGTACATACATATGACCAGAGGATGTCGTGATTTGCTTGGGAAGTTCATCAATATAGAGCGAGAAAAGAAGAGGCCCAAGGTTTGAGCCTTATGGAACACCTCGATTCGTGGATAGAACGCTGGAATATTTATTCACTGCAAAGAGAGTCTGTTTTCTACTATTTAGGTACCTATGTATGAAGGTCGAGCGAAGAGCTAGAGAATTTGTCTATCGTGAGCAATTTGTTGCACCCGATAGAATGGTTTATTGTGTCGAATGCTTTGCAGAAGTCGAGCAGCACGAGAAATGTAAGGTGATCCTAATCAAGAGCCTGCCTTATATCTTCTACGACATTTGGAAGAGCTGTAAGGCAACTGTGTTTAGGTCGAAAACCCGACTGAATAGGCGATAGAAAGTGTTGTTTATTCTTTCAATTGCTTTCGGTAATATTGAAATTGAAATGGGCCTGAAATCATTTTTTAAATTTTTTCCATTGTCTAAACGCTTGATCCCGCTTGAGCATTAGCTGTTGAATTTCGGAAGTAAACCAGGACTGTTGCCCATGTGCAAATAGTTTTCCTACTAGATATCAAGACATGTTAATAAAATAGATTGACAATATTGATTTTTATAAATTCAATTGGCTCTGTAGGGTTTACTTACTAAGCCATAAACCCTTTCCCATTCTATGGATCTAGTGTGTTGTTGTAACGATGCATAGTTAATGTGATTGAAATCCCTATACTCATAATATTCAGGATCGGAAGGTGTTCCAAGTCGTATATTATAAAAATACTAGCTGACCCAGCAAACGTTGTTTTGCCTTATAAATTATTTCTAGTTTCTAGATAAGTTCTAGTGTAGACAAAAAGTAACTTACTTATTATAAGTGTATAAGTATGTATTATATGCGTGAAATAGGCATGGAGCGCTCTAAATGTATAACTTCATTGCGCTCAGATCGTGTATCATTTGATTGTTCTTGACGCAATTGCTGCATGCTCACACGTGCATCAGCATTTTGTTGCTGGATTTGGTCTTCGGTTCTATGGGATCTTTTATCTTTCATACTTCTGGACCTACTTGTATTGCGGCTCAAATCAGCCCTTTTGCGTTTTCTTGGCATTGCTCACTGTACAAAACACATAGAAATAGAATTAATGAAATTACTTATATAAAAAAAAGTATACTTACAGCAAAAACCTTACAAAAACCGTTTGTGGTTGGAGCTTCCGAAACGTGTTGAGTACTTTTAAGGTTATGTAAATTATTTGTTTAAAACCAAATGAGAATTTTCACCTATTTGATTTGTCAATGGTCGATGGAGATGGAATACTAAAAATCACAGCACAAAGCACCATTGTAAAGTTTTCAAGTATAAACTTTTTAACATTTAAACCACAAAATTGATCAAACCTAATTCGGTTTAAATAAAAACAGAAAAAAAACTTACAGCTATCGCACTGAATTCTCTGATAAAACGGTAATTCCAATTCAATTGACAAATTTATGTTCCAAATAGTTGACAAAAATTTCATAAATACTATTCCAATTTAATTCTAAAAATTCATTATTTTTTGAAACAAATGAAGCAAATTATTGAAAAAAGGAAATAAAATTTGTTCGAATATGTGTCAACGCACAATATTTTTGTATTCCGATACATCCACACTATTTTAAAATTATTTTCACTTCCTTGATTTGTCAATGGTTGATAGATGGAAACAAAAAATCACACCACAAAGCACCGCTGTTAGGTTTTCAAGTATAAGACTTTTAACTATCAACCACAAAATTGATCAAACATAATTCGATATAATTCCGATTCAATCAACAAATAAATCTTCCAAATGGTTGACGAAAATTTAAAAAACGATTTTTCCAAAAATAAAGCGATTAAAATTTAAACCACTAAATTGATAAAACACAATTCGATTTTAATATAAATAAAGAAGAAAACTTACACTGTTATCACAATGAATTCTCTAAGCAAAAAATATGATTGCTGAATTTATTTTTAAGCAAATTAAATTGATAAATATGACATTTACACTGAGACTGTAAAATCTAATATATGAAATTCTCGTGTCACAGTGTAAATTAAAGAAACAATGTTAAGGGTAGCTCTTTTCACTTAGGGGTATGGAATTAGTAACCGATTCTCAGACCTACTGAATACGCATATAAAATTTGTTAAATATCGGTAAAGCCGTTTCGGAGGAGTACGGTAACTAACATTGTAACAGGGAAATTTTATATATAAGGATGATGATATGTTTCAGTATTAGAGAAAAACAATGTCTAATTAGTTATAAATATGTAAGTATTTTATTTCTATTTTCAAACAATTTTTTGTTGCAAGTTGGGTAATTTTTTCGATGCTCTTTGACAACTTGCTATAAAAATTGAAATTGCTCTTCGGTTTTTGTTAAATATTGGTCATATTCACTTACCAAATGCGACACCTCGCTCTGCCACATCATTAACAACTTTTAATTGTGCGAAAAATTCTTTATTTTCATTTTAACTATCATCAGTATACCATAAATCAATATTTTCATCAAGAAAATCATATGGAAGATCAAAGAGCTCAAACAAAGTCACTTACGTTTTTTTTTTTCAGAATTGAATCAAATTTATTTTTATCAATTATAAATCTTCTTGGTTTAGAATCTTTACCTTCGCGAGACTTAACAGCTTCGACAATATTTTTCTTTATGTTTAATGCTACGGTATCATCAAATAGTGATTAAATGGCAAGATCATAACATAGGTACCATAAATAATGTAAAGTCATTTTTTCAAATGTAGGTAACCGAGGATATCAAAGGATTAATTTGCTTGTACTTAATTAAATTTTGAAAACCATGTTTTTACATACACTATAACTATAAAAATACAAAGTTGTCGAAGACCATCCAATTCTTTCTTAGAAAAATAATAGGTACCTACCTGTAAGTAAAGTATCGAGTGATAAATGTAGATAAATCATTTTTTTCATTCATAACAATATTAGAAACAATCGTATCTCCAACGCCAGATTTATACTTCGCTTTATCGACTGTGTCCCAAAATTTTTTAAATCTCCCAGATATTGGAACATTAGGTCCGGATGATATTGGCCATTACACTTCGAAGGCGCTCCTCAAAATGATTTCATAAATATGATGTCGACATGGTAACCAAATTAATTTTCTTCCTAAGGCCTTTTCAATTTCTCTACATGTAACGTGTTGGATTCCTGTATTTAAGAAAAATTGTAACACTTATTTAAAATCTAAATAAATGAATAATTATAAATAATGGGCACGTGCCGAAAATCTAATTTATGTATGAATTAATTTATTCTAAGTTTAATTGATTTTTTAAAAAATATATTTCTTAATTACACAATGTTCTCACTTGAACGGTTTCTTAATAACTAACTTAATCTGACAAACGAAATCATGTTGAATGTCAATGTGACTCAAGTCATCAAATGTTTTCATTCTGTTGAAAAGTCTCACACTATTGATGACCATTATTGCTGACGCTGCGCTGCTGTTTATTTTATTTGATGTTGAGTATGGAAACTCAATCTCAATCTATATGGCTTTAACTCCTCCCTTCTTAAGATAATGCGTCCACGCATTTTTTACGTGATGGTATAGAGACTTGTATTTATTCGTCGCGGGCACAGCTAGTTTGCATATATGATACTAGCTGTGCCCGCGACTTCGTCTGCGTTGAAAAGTTACTTTCAGCAGCATTTTTAACTTTTTAGGAAATAAAACTTCTAGCCTTAAAAATGGCGGTATTTCCAAAAACAACATTCAACCCCTATTTCAACACCTTGTAGCCCTGTTAAAAATACTTTTGAGACCGTAGTTTTTGAATTCCCATTTCCGTTCCCGTGGGAATATAAGGATAGATATATAGCCTTTATCCTTCCGCATGTTCTAGTCTAGACCATCTCTGTAGCTAATTTAATAAAATCTGTTTAGCAGTTTGAACGGGAGACATACGAAAAACATACCGACATAGCTACATTCGCATTTTCAATATTAGTAAAGACTCCCGTTCCCGTGGGAATATGGTGACCGTTTTCGTGGGAATATGTGGATAAGTTAAAGTTAATGTTACTCCGGGATTATGGAGCATTCCAACGATAGAAAATTTTTTGAAATCGGTGCTGTAGTGTCAAAGTTCCCGTATACGTTCCTGCTCCCGTGGGAATATAGGGAAAAAATATAGAGTCTATGTCTTTCCTCAGGTTCTGAAAAATCTTTGTTTAAAATTTCATTTAAATCGGTTTATTAGTTTGGGCGGGAGATGGTAACATAGAACGACGGACAGACAGAGCTCCTTTCACACTTATTATATTAGTAAGGACTCCCGGTCCCGTAGGAATAGGTGGATGAATTAAAGTTAATGTTACACAGGGATAGTGTAGCATTCTAACGGTGGAAGAATTTTTGAAATCGGTGTTGTATATAGGGAGCCGTAGGAATATGGGGATGAATTAGTTTTTATGTTACTTGGGGATAGTGTAGCATTCTACCAGTGAAAGAATTTTTGAAATCGGTGCTGTATAGTGTCAAAGTTTAGGTATACGTTCTTGCTCCCGTGGAAATTTAGGGAACCGTAGGAATATGGGGATGAATTAGTTTTTATGTTACTCGGGGATAGTTTAGCATTCTAAGGGTGAAAGAATTTTTGAAATCGGTGCTGTAGTGTCAAAGTTCCCGTATACGTTCCTGCTCCCGTGGGAATATAGGGAACCGTAGGAATATGGGGATGAATTAGTTTTTATGTTACTCGGGGATAATGAAGCATTCTAACAGTGGAAAAAATTTTGAAATCGGTTTTGTTGTTTCTAAGTTCCCGCATACGTTCCCGTTCCCGTGGGAATTTACGAATAAATTGTAGCCTATGTGTTATTCTGATGTATAAGCTACATTATTGGAAAGTTTAAGTAAAATCCATTCAGTACTTTTTGCGTGAAAGAGTAACAAACATACATCCACACATACAAACTTTCACGTTTATAATATTAGTAGGATTAGTTAGTTTTTCTTTTATAATTTTTATTTTGAATAGCATCTTTCTTCATTGCATTTATTATTTCATTAGTTACATTGGTAAGTTTATTTATTCTCTCTTTATATTCTTCTTTAATGATTATTTGCTCATTATTGTTTTCAATTACATTGTTTATTTTATTTCTAAGAATTTTAGAAACCATTATGGTCCGGAGATCCAGCTATCCATTTCCAACCTGTCCCTAAGAAATCTAAAGATCGTTTTGTTCTACTAATTTTTAAATTTTGAATACTATTTTTGATTAATTCTACTTCATGATGAATAATAGGAAAATAATGATTTGTTTTTGGAACTTGTCTTAGGATGACAGAATCTGCTTTCAAAAATGAAGTCTTCAAATGGAGTCATTTCCACGGTGTGTATGAATTTTATGTTGCCTTCTGATATTTTGGCTTGGCCATTATTAAGGATGATGATTGGGGAATTAGAATAATCTAAAATTTCAATGTTCACCTGAATTAGTTTTATTAGATACCTGCGGATAAAGGAGAGGGAAAAGGAAAAATTGGATTAGTTTCTAATGTTTGATTTGTGAACAACTTTGCCTGATTCTGTTAAGACAGATGTTGATTTATTTTCTTGAACTTTTTCTTTTTTATATCTTGCAGATAGCTTTGAACCTAATCTTTTGTTAACTTTGATGTAGATTATATCTCCAGGAGAGTAGGATTTTAAATCAGTTCTTTTCTTATTATGGTATGTTATATCGGTTTCTTGTTTTGATTTTAATTTTTCTATATTTCTTTTTTGTGTTTCCTCGATTTGTTTTGTATTTTCGGTGTTCTTACTAAAAAATATATCGATTGGTTTACTTTCTGTGACAGAATGAACAGTGCAATTATAAGCATTAACAGCTGCTTCTAAAAGTTCCGTAAAGGATTCATAAATTTTCTCTGATTTCAAGCATCGCATAATTTCAGCGAGAGTAGAATGAAATCTTTCTATCTGTCCGTTTGATGTGCTAGTGTAAGGAGGTGTAGTAAAAACTTGGATTCCAAATTCATTTTCTAACATAAAGAGTATTGAGGCTGCATTGAAAGATTTTTCATTATCACAAACTATTACTTTAGGTATTCCGAAACCAAAGACAATATCTCTTATAGGTTGTCTTACATCTTCTATAGCTTTTGACTTGATAATTTTTGTCATATCATATTTTGAAAACTTATCGATTGCAATTGATTGCAATTTCACCAGGGTATTTTGGAATTGGGACCTTATTAGCTTGTCTGTCGTATTTATTTTGCTTGCAGACTAAACAAAGCTTAGTGATTTTTTTAGTTTTTTACTTAATGAGGGAAAAAGTATTTTTCCAAAATTTGAGTTTTATTTTCTCTTTGGTTTCTGTGTGCACGATTATGTTCATCCATTATCAAGTTTTCTTGATCTTGTTCATTTTCCACGTCTTGAACTTCTTTTTGTGTAAATCGGATCTTATAGAAACTGAAATGATTTTTATAGGTGTTTTGGATTAAACACATTATTCGCTTATTTTTTTTTAATTCCATTCGTTACAGATGGGTTAAGGCATTTATTTAAAATTTGAATTAAATTTGATTCAGTGTAGAGTGATTCGGTGATCGTATGTCTATGATAAGTCGGAAATGTGATTTTGAATGTGGTACTGGTAGGTGTACATTCTAGTCTAGAAGAAAAATTTGGTTTTTTAAACAATTGATGGGTGATTCTACTGTATAAATTAAGCCATGAAATGATGATTCATCACTATGAATGGTTGGTGTCAAAGAGTTTATTTGTGTGACCAAAGGTGGCCTTGATAGCGCATCTGCTACCACATTTGTCTTACCTGGTTTATATTTAATTTCATAATTATATTCTTCTAAGTAAGCTTTTCGACGTTTTAATTTGGTATTTTTGTTTTTGGTACTGAGTGCATATGTTAAAGGTTGATGATCGGTGAAAATGAGAACTTTTGCGGTACCGTAAAGGTAATTTCTAAGAGAATCTAAAGCCCAGACGATGGCTAGCATCTCTTTCTCGTTAGTAGCGAAGTTTTCTCGGTTTTATTTAGAGTTCTAGATATGAATGTTATTGGTTTCCCTTTTTGCGATAATACTGCGCCTATGGCATAGTTTGAGGCATCTTTTGTGAGTTCAAATGGATGATTAAAATCGGGATATATTAGAATTGTATATTTAATGAACTTTTATTTTATTGAAAGCTTCATGAGCATCATCGTTGAGCTTGAGATGTATTATTTTTATGCTGGATAAGTTTTTTGGGGTACGCCCATCCTCTCCCCTTAAAAGGGATGTCAGGTTTGTGAGTTTTGCATAATCCCGAATGCCGAATGAATCGTCGGTAATAACCTGACATTCCAAGGAAAGATCTTAAATCTTTCAAAGTTTGTGGAGGTGGAAAATCTTTAATAGCACTAACTTTCTCCGGACTTGTTTTTATGCCTTTTGAAGAAACTATAAAGCCAAGAAATTCAATTTCTTGCATGAAAAACTCGCACTTGTCTAGCTGTACCTTCATGTTGGCGTTGTTTAATGTTTCGAAAATTTTAGAAATGTTCTCGAAATGGGTTGTCTCGTCTTTACTGAAGATAATTATATAATCAATATTTACATGGCAAATTTTGCCAATATAATCCCGAAGGATATCATCTAAAGCTCTCTGGAAAATGGAAGGGGCGTTTTTTAAGCCAAAAGGTAGCCTTGTAAACTCATATTTTCCATAATTTACAGAAAAGGCTGATTTTTCCATATCTTCTTCCTTTAAAGGAATTTGATGAAAGCCACTTTTTAGATCGAGAACTGTAAACCAACTATTTTCCCAAATTAGCTAATACTTCAATTATTTCGGGGATAGGATAACGATCGGCAATCGTGATTGCGTTAAGTTTACGCTAGTCTATAACTAATCTGAATTTTTTTTCCTTTGAAGCATCTAATTTTTTTGGCATAATCCACACGGGTGAATTGTAAGGCGATCTTGAACGTCTTATAATGCCATCTCTTAAAAGATTCTGTATTTGCATCTCCACTTCTTCTTTAAGTGCTATGGGATATGGGTAGAATTTAGAATATACAGGAGAATCTGTTGTTGTTCTAATTTCTCCTTTAACAACTGTGGTACGAGACAATTTAATGTTTGGATCATCGAATAATTTGGAAAATTTATTTACTATTTTTTGAATTCCTGATTTTTGTTTATCGGACATATGGTTTGTTCTGATTTGAATTGAGTTTACTGATTGTGATAAGAGTTGTTTTATTTTAACTTTTTTTGAGTTGTTTACGATCATGTAATTTTCTTTAATATGTATGACAGCAGAAAGATCTTTAAGTCTATCGTTCCCGAGGATAGCATGAAAAGATTTCAGTACCGGCATTAAGAAAAATTTAATTTTGATATTATTTAAACCAAAAAGATTAAGAAATGTATGTTCTTTTACTTGAACATTTCCGCCTAAAGAATTTGCATAGAATGGTTTTTCATTGGTTTTTGTATTGGGTACCAGAAAGGGTTGTATATAATTTTTGTTTGACCCAGTGTCGATTAAAATTTTTAAAATCATTCCTCCCTTTGTTTTACATTAGAAATATGGAAGAGAGGAAGAGCTTAGTCTAAAAAATGAATATCGTTAAATTCAATGCCCTGATCATTTTTTAAGTCAGATAAAAAATCGAAATTTGCTTGTGAATTTGTTCTTTTTGGTGCTGGTGGCCAAGTTCTTTGTTGGGGTCTATTCATATAGTTAACCTTATTTGTATGGATAGTTGAAGTTTCCATGGGAATAGGAGGTGGTTGAGGTTAAGGATTAAATGTAAATTGTAGACGATTGACTGAATTATATGGGTGTTGGAATCTGTTTGGTGAGTTTTGCTGTGTTTGAAATTGATTAAATTGTGGAGGACTTCGTCTTGGTTGGAATTGGCTAAATTGTGGAGGATTTGGTCTTGGTTGAAATTGATTAAACTTTGTAGGATTTATATGTTGAGGATAACGTCTTTGTGGAATAGGAGGGGGTAGAGGATTAATTTTCCTAGCATTATTGTTAGTTGCAACTGCATATTGTGTTCGGAATGTTTGATTTTCAGGTTTCAAGCATAAATGTAGGGCTTGTGGTAAATCGGCAGGTTCTCTTATTCCTAGATTTTTTATTTTCAAAATATCCTGGTATATCGATAAAAAGCCTAATTCTAAGCAAAAAATCAAATATAAAGTTGTTCATTAAGTCCAATACTTTTCGAGTTATTGGCAATAGAAAATTCGCAATCTTTTCACGTTTTTCTTCTATTTTTGCAATAAATAAATATCTCCAAAACTATACGTTTTATCGAAAATTTTATAAAAAAACAAAATTGTAGAAGGTAAAACAAAGAACAATTTGGTTTTTTATAAAGTATTCTAAGAACAATATTAAGCTAGATATAAAAGATCAAATCCATTTTTTATTTTGTCTGAAATTTAATCGTTGTGGTCATTGCCATTTAGCGGCGAGCAGATGCATTTTATGCATTCTAATAAAAGATGATGTTTTGTAGTGCTTGAAATAAGCTTTATAATGAGCATTATTAAAAGTCGTTTGCACGTTAAATAAGTGAGCTGTAGTGCAAATAAAGAGAGCATCTAATGTTTTTTTCTTTTAAATCAATAGGTACCATAAGTGCCATTTCCACCAAAATTAAATTTAATCATATTACGCCTAAAATTAAGTTTGTTATGAAGAGTTTGATAGATAGTATCAGTTTGGATGCTTCAGGACACATATTTTTCAAAAAAGTCACGATTAAAAAAAGAAACAAACTTTCAAATTTAAAAAAAAACCCACTTTTTTCATAATATTTCAAAAACGACGACAGATACGTATAAAAGTGTAAGAATAAAAAAATTTTGGTATTTTTCTGACAAACAGTTTGATTTTTTTGCTTTTTCTGTCAGACAAAAATTGACGGAGATATGACTGTTTAAACAGCGCGTGGCAGCGCAATCGCAGCCTCTCTTAAGTTCTTTAACCTTTCACCGTTTTAGCAAAAGGTTGTTTACTATATAATGCAATAAAGGATGTTGTAGCTCTCTTAATTACCTTTGCAATGTTTTTTTATAAGTTGTAATAGCATGAAAATTGAAGGAGTTATGGTCCAAAACCCATTGATTTAAAAGAAAAAAACATTAGATGCTCTCCTTATTTACACTACAGCTCACTTATTTTACGTGCAAAAGACTTTTAATAGTGCTCATCTTAAAGCTTATTTCAAGCACTACAAAACATCCTGTTGTATTAGAATGCATAAAATGCATCTGCTCGCCGCTAAATGGCATTGTCCACAACGATTAAATATCAGACAAAATAAAAAATGGCTTTGATCTTTTATATCTAGCTTAATATTATTCTTAGAATACTTTATAAAAAACCAAATTGTTCATTGTTTTACCTGCTACAATTTCGTTCTTTGTAAAATTTTCAATAAATCTCGGCGTACCCCACAGGCGGATCACTAGTGTTGTTCAAGTGAAATAGCTCCCGACAGCTAGATGACACTATGAGCCTTATCCGGTTTAAGACGACCATTATTAATAATAAATTCCCTTGAAATTTCCCACATACCCCATTAACACATATATCCGGTTAAAATAAAGTTCACTTCTTTTTTGTACAACCCAAGGAACAGACTTGTTTTTCCCGAATCACAACTCAACATTTGGTCCATACGAGCCCGGTAATTTTTACGTAGAGGAATTACTAAATTAACAAGTTCCTTTTTAGAATTGCATCTCGCCATCCTAAGGTCTCAATAAATCTCACAAGCCCAGTACAATCAACATCCCATCGAAAATCTCATCAAATCATTACGCAATTAAATCATCACGCATTCGTCGCATCAATTACCCTATCAAGTTCAAACCAGTTTTTACCAGATTAACCATCGCAAAGAAGAGAAGCAGCACCCAACGCATTTGTACCACCCGCACCCATATACTCACCACCCTCCCTCATCATCAAAATCATCAATTTACAAGATCATCATGTGCTAAACTATATGCAGAGCAAAGCTCTTATCAATCACTTAGATCAGGTACGTACACTTTATGTAGACCAGTGCATTGAAAATAAGTTTGGCTAGATAATATCCATAATCCTCTCACTTGTCTTCTTAACCTTGTCGCGAGCGGTAGTTCCTAAATAGAAAAGGTAAAACTAAAGAAAAAAATCGTGTTCAAAGATCATTCTTAGATTTTTCCTTGAAGGCCTGATTTTTGCATTAAATAGAAAACCTAAGCCACAAGATTTCGCGAAAAACCTAACTTAAAACATCATTAGTTTCATAAAAAGTTGCCAAAGGTACCAACACGTGTTTGGTTTTTTCATAAATTCGTGTTCTCGAGGAAATCGAAGTGGAAAATATCATACGAAATATTTAAACCGATTGAAATTACATGTGCCTATTATTCTTTAGTGTATAATTCGTGGATAATTCGTTCATCATACCTAAAGCGCCTTCTAAATCTTTGATTGCACATGTTTTCTCGCGAAATAACCACGAGGTTAGTTTGAGGCTATAGAGCATTTTACAAAAAGTGAAATAAAACCATAAGCAAATTGAAAAAAAAAAAAAGCTAGTTACAACCTATCTGTGCAGTAATAGAGAATTTTTAAGTTAAAAAAAAAAAAAATTTTATCAGATTCTAATTGAATCCATTGGTTTGAATTGCACCGGTTTAAATTCCTCTTATCATATCAAAGCAAGGTGAGTCCTAAGTCAAACGTAAAAAGTAATTTATAAGAAGAGCTTATTTGGAAACCATTTATAAATTTTATCTCTGATCATGATCGCGCTTGAAGATTTTATTATAGCTTCCGACCAGTTAGTCGAATTTTATTCTGTGTTTAAGGAAAAAATAGCAACTGAGTTCACAATTAGTTCTTTAGAAGCTTATAAAATCGAATTAAATAATTTGTGGGTTGAAGTAAAGAAAAGTTATTCGTTTTGCATTCGCTCGAGTGATTGTACGGACGATGAAGAAAAAACAAGGTCGGTGAAGGCAAAGTATAGCTTTTCATCAGAAACTTATGTCAACTGTTTAAGTAACATTATTGAACTTACAAATAAACTCATAACAATTCAAAGCGAACAATCTCTATCTGTAGGCAGAGGTTCGAAATCTCCAGATACCTTTTTAGATCAGAATTATAGTAAAGCACGAAAAGATTTGGCTCAGGATGGTATATGTTTAAAGGTTCCGCCGTGCGATACCGAAATCTTTTATGGAACTTATCTGACATGGCCTTCATTCAGAGATATGTTCACTGCTGTATATGTGAATCATCCTAAATTACAGGCAGTGCAGAAGCTTTTTCATTTACGTTCCAAGACACGCGGTGAAGCTAACAACATTGTTTGCAAATACCCTTTGACAGCTGAAAGTTTTGAGCTTGCTTGGGAAGCGCTTAAAGATCGATATGAAAATCTTAGAATTTTAGTGAACAGTCAGCTTAAGACTTTGTTCAACGTCCAACACATTGCTCAAGAATCAAGTAGTGGTATTAAAAATATTCAAAGGGAAATTAATGACTCCTTATCTGCCCTTAAGGCTCACAAAGTAGATACTTCTAACTGGGACTCCATTCTAGTATTTTTATGTTCTAGTAGATTACCTGAGCATACTCTATCGCTTTGGGAACAATCCATCGAAAACCCTCGTAAGATTCCTACATGGTCCGAAATGAATTCATTCCTGACCAATCGATATCAAGTTTTAGAAACCGTTTCTGACATTCGTCTTAAACCAAACTCGTCTACCTATAATAAGAAAAGTACTCCTCAACCAGTTCGAGAACGATTCCATCAATCTTATCATACTAAGCAATCTAATTATGCGTGTAAGCTTTGCCATCAAAATCATTCCCTAAGGTTTTGCAAAAAGTTCTTACAAATGTCAACCGATGATCGAGTTAAAGCAGTCAAAAGATTAAACTACTGCTCCAATTGTCTGGCAACATCCCACGTTGAAAAAGATTGTAAGAGCCTTTATACCTGTCTTCAGTGTAAAGGCCGTCATCATTCTCTTCTTCACGTTCATTCAGCACATCACGCTCAGTTAACTGCTCATAGTTCAAGTTTTCAACTTGAGCCAAGTACTTCCCACGAAAACTCACATATACAGTCCACTCAACTCCACACAGCTGATCCACACTTCCTACAATCATACTACAGTAGCAATCAAAATCGTGTTATATTGGCTACAGCAGTTGTCAATGTTGAACATCACGGTATACTATTCAGTCTACGTGCGTTGTTAGACCCGGGATCGGAAGTAACTTTTATATCCGAGGAAGCACAAACACGACTTAGACTCCCTGTAAAATCAATACAAGCGCATATATCCGGTATAAACGCTGTTGTTACGGCTAACGCGTCTAAATTATGTCCCATTTTAATCAAATCAAGCAGGATGCCTGATTTAACTCTGAGTGTCAACGCCATCGTGCTGAAACGCCTCACTGGTAGCTTGCCTTCTTGCTCTATAGATAAATCTGAAATATCACAACCCATTGATATCCCATTAGCGGATCCCGATTTTCACTCGTGTTCTAAGGTTGACTTAGTACTTGGTGCCGATATTTATCCTTCGCTTATTCAAAACGGTTTGAGAAAAAATATTTTTGGCTCTCTGGTGGCCCAAGATACAGTTTTTGGCTGGGTATTATCAGGACCTCTCTCTCCAAGCCACATAAACTGCTTTTCAACTGCTCTGTCTTACTACAGTGAAATATCTCTCGATAAAGAGATTTCCAAGTTTTGGGAAGTTGAGGAAATTGAGGACACAAAAATGGCCACTCCTGAAGATGAAATCTGTGAGAAGTTATTTGTAGAAACAACCAGGCGCACTAGTGAAGGTCGATTTATCGTAAGGCTCCCTTTTAAAGATAAAGTTTCGAACTTAGGACCATCAAGAGAAAAAACTATTAAGCAATATCTCCGCACTGAAAATTCCTTAGCCAGAAATCCAAGCTTCCACAAGGAATATAACGATGTTCTAGAAGAATATTTGACTCTTAATCATATGCGAAAGGCAGCGCCTTTTGAAATTAAGAAAGGCAATGACATACGTTCGTACTACTTACCACATCATGCGGTGGTTAAGCCTGAAAGTACAACGACAAAAACCCGCGTTGTGTTCAACGCATCTAACCCAACAGAAAACGGTGAAAGTCTCAATGATAGTCTGTATATTGGACCCAGTCTTCAATCCGATCTAATATCGCTAATTCTCAACTGGCGGTTTTATAAGTATGTTTTTAATGCTGACATAACTAAAATGTACCGTCAAATTTATGTTCACTCTGAAGACACCCCATTCCAAAGAATTTTATTTAGAAATTCTAAGACGAATTTGATTGAAGATTACGAACTCCAAACTGTCACATTTGGCGTGAATTGCGCCCCATATCTGGCGATTCGAACTCTCAAGCAATTAGCTGATGATATTCAAACTCAGTTCCCTTTAGCATCGGATATAATTCGAAATGAATTTTATGTAGACGACGTCCTCTCTGGCTCCCACGATATTGAAAAGGCAAAGAACTCTCAGCAAGAACTAGTGGAAGCTTTAAGCACAGCTGGTTTCACACTACGGAAATGGACCTCAAATTGTTCTGAGCTCTTGGAATCCTTTCCCTCAGACGAACTTTTAAACCTTGAGTTTTTAAAACTTGAAGAAAAATCTTGCACTAAGATGTTAGGTATACAGTGGAACGCCACTGCCGACTGTTTTGAATTCTCAATCCTTTCTCAACCTCAAGATATGGAGGCTCTTCCAATAACAAAAAGAAGAGCATTATCGACAATCGCTAAATTGTTTGACCCAGCTGGCTGGCTTGCACCTGTTATTATTACGGCGAAGATTGTGATGCAGCAGATTTGGCGCGATGGCACGTCCTGGGACTCTCCTCTAGAGCCTCTAACGTGTCAGAATTGGAAGAATTTTGTAGCTAATCTTCCTGAGATCCGAAACATTCAGGTTCCCCGATGGATTGGGTTTGACCCTTCAGTTTCTGTGCAACTGCATGGATTCAGTGATTCTTCCGAGCGTGCCTATTGTGCTGCAATATATCTTCGAGTTAATCATGGTGAGAATAGATTCTCGTCTCACCTTCTCTGTGCTAAAACAAAAGTCGCTCCCGTTAAACAAATTACACTGCCGAGACTGGAGCTTTGTGCCTCCGTTTTACTCTCGAAGCTTGTGAAGAAAATAATCTCTCAACTTAAATGCCCGATGGAAGATATCTTTGTTTGGACAGACAGTTCCATCGTTCTCGCTTGGTTGGAAAAACCTGCTCGTGTGTGGAAAACCTTCGTGGGCAACCGAGTTGCAGAAATATCCAAAAATCTTAAGGATATAGCATGGCGCCACGTTTCATCTGCAGATAACCCGGCAGACCTTGCAACACGAGGCTTAACAGCATTGGAACTTCGTAATAAGCAACTGTGGTGGCATGGGCCTACATGGTTATCTCAAGCTCAAGAATCTTGGCCTATTTCGATACCTGATGTTTTAAATAAAAATGGTTTAGAAATTCGTCCCCTTCAATGTTTTGTAACTTTGCTTTTCCCGGATGTTGACTGCGTTTTAAGAAGATTTTCATCATGGACAAGGATGATACGAGTTATGTGCTATGTTTATCGTTTCATTCAAAACACGAGAAGTCGTACACGCAAGATCTTCCCTTTCTCTGATCTATCGTTATCCCGAGAAGAAGTTTTGAATACGAAAATACAATTAATCCGTCTAACACAAAAGCTATATTTTCCTGATGAATACTCAGCGCTTTACCAAAACCAACCGATTTCAAAGAAAAGCCAGCTTTTGACCCTTAACCCATGTTTAGACAAAGAGAGATTAATGCGTTTAGACGGAAGACTAGCATCCTCTTCCCTTTCTTATGATGAGAAATTTCCAATAATTTTGCCTTACCACGCTCCTTATACACTCCTTTATACGACATTTGTTCATAAAGTTACACTTCATGGTGGAAACCAACTGGTGGTTCGACTAATTCGAACAGAGTATTGGATACCCAGCCTCAAGAACTTGATTAAAAAATGCATTAACTCATGCAATGTTTGTAGCATTTATAAGCGAAATATGGCTAAACAACTAATGGCAGCACTTCCCAAGGAAAGGACAGAACTTTCACTACCATTTACAAATACTGGCATAGATTTTGCTGGTCCCTTTACTATAAAAACTTTCTCAGCACGGAATTGTCGCATTTCTAAAGGCTACGTTTGCCTTTTTATTTGTTTTGCAACCAAGGCGATTCATTTAGAACCTACTACTGAATTGTCTACACCTTCGTTCCTAGCCGCATTCTCTCGATTTGTTGCTCGTCGTGGGCTCCCTAACACCATATTTTCCGACAATGGAACAAATTTTGTTGGTGCAAGCAAGGTCCTGGCGAGTGAATTCAAAATCTTTCTCAAAACATTTTCTCAAGAGGTATCAGACAAATACCAGTTGCAAGGGTTTAAATGGAAGTTTATACCTCCTGGTGCCCCACACATGGGGGGATTGTGGGAAGCGGGTGTTAAAAGCTTTAAGACCCACTTCCGTAAAGTCGCGGGATTTAACAAATTTACTTTTGAAGAGTTTTCTACTCTCTTAGCTAGAGTTGAAGCATGTCTTAATTCTAGACCTCTTGTACCATTATCCGATAATCCAAGTGATATTCTCCCCCTCACTCCAGGACATTTCCTCCGTGGAGCTCCACTGTTAGCTCCACCTGAGCCAAATTTAGTAACACAATCTCTTAATATTAGTGACAGATGGAAAAGGGTTAAAATACTTCACCATACCTTTTGCCTTCGATGGAAAGAAGAGTATCTTAAAGAGCTCCAAAAAAGGTATAAGTGGAAGTACGCGAAACGTGATATGGCTTTAGATGATCTCGTCGTTGTTCGCGAAGAACATGTTCCTCCCAATGAATGGCGCTTAGGTAGAGTAGTAAAACTATACCCAGGCTCTGATGGTAGAGTTCGGGTAGTAGATGTTAGAACTGAAAACGGAATTTTGAAACGTCCTATTGTTAAACTTTGCATCCTACCACCAGGTGAAAAAGAAAATGATCTTTGAATTGCTTCCTCTGATAAATCCCTTTGATTAAGATTGCTAAAAAGTATTAAAATAAACAAATTTATTGAAAATGCACTGTTCTTCGAAACTGTACGTAACCATAATTTATGTTTTTCTATAATATGTATAATATAATATTTATAATATTTTCTATAACTTTAACTGAATTGTTAAATAATATTGTTATTATAATATTTTATAATATTTTCTATAACTTTTAACTGAATTGTTAAATAATATTGTTATTATAATATTTTATAATATTTTCTATAACTTTTAACTGAATTGTAAATTAAATTTTTATCGAATTGGTCTATTATCACTCCCCTACTAACCGATCCTTTCCAAGGAGTGAGTAGAACCCCTCCATAACCAAAGGTTCTCCGAATAATTATTAAATTTACTGTATATTACTTATATTCTGAAGAGTTATTTGCATGAATATTGCAAGGCGGCCGGTAATGTTCAAGTGAAATAGCTCCCGACAGCTAGATGACACTATGAGCCTTATCCGGTTTAAGACGACCATTATTAATAATAAATTCCCTTGAAATTTCCCACATACCCCATTAACACATATATCCGGTTAAAATAAAGTTCACTTCTTTTTTGTACAACCCAAGGAACAGACTTGTTTTTCCCGAATCACAACTCAACAAGTGTGAAGCAGAAAAGTGGGAGAGTTGTGATCGCTTCAAGATCACTACTCGTAACGCCGGAAATGAAGAAGAAGAAGATAAAATTTTCAATAAAACGTATTAGTGGAGGACCGTTAGATATAAAAAAGGCAAAACCTAGGAATTCAAGGCCAGTCCATGGATTTTCATGAAAATTTCGGAAATGTGTTTTGAATGGCGTATAGAAAAAAGTTAAAAAACAAAATTTCACCGCTCTCAATTTTTTAGTTATTTTTAAAATTAATTATTAACTTTTAGAATTTTATTTTATTTATTTAGGGTGTTTTAGATACGGTTTTCCAAAGAGAAAAAAAAAAGTTGTATAGGAAGGGGGGTCTATATCCCTCCGTGTAGGCGCGAGGGGCAATTTTATATGAAATTTACTTAATTTTTTAAAAAATTATTAAAAATCAACTAAGCCATTAACTTTCTCATACTTCAGTGTTTTTGAAAGCTATTTTTTGTTCTTTAATAAAAATTTTAATTTGAGTTTACTAAATGAACAGTTTTTGAGAAATCAAGCCTCAAAGTCAAAATTTTGAAAAAAGAAAATATTTATTTCCTAATTAATTTTTTGTTACATAATTTTGCCCCATTAAGGTCCATTTTTTCTTTCCATATTCAATGCTTTCATTAATTTCTACTCAAAAGCAAAAACCGAACAAAAAAATTTTTCTTGACTTAAGAGAAATTATAAAAAAACGAAAGGTACTTTTTTACAGAAAACAAAATGTCGTTAATTTTCCGCTAATTGAACTTTATTCCCGGAAGTGAAATATGAAATGTATTTAAAATAGCATATAAAAAAAAGTGAAATAATTATAATAATAATAAAATAAACATAAATAATTATTAAGATTTTAGAGTTATCTTTTAATTATATTAGTTTTAAGTTAAAATTTAAAACTATGACCTATTGCGAACTTGAACTTTGGTCTCAAAGGACAGCACATGTACTGATGTGCGCCCCAAATGCTGTTTTCGGTCAAACGTGTTGATGAAACCGAAAAAAATGTGGTAATTAGGAAATAAATATTTTCTTTTTTCTTGCTTGATTTCTCAAAAACTGTTCATTAGGTAAACTCAAATTAAAATTTTTATTAAAGAACAAAGAAATAGCTTTCAAAAACACTGAAGTATGAGAAAGTTAATGGCTTAGTTGATTTTTAATAATTTTTTAAAAAATTAAGTAAATTTCATATAAAATTGCCCCTCGCGCCTACACGGAGGGATATAGACCCCCCTTCCTATACAACTTTTTTTTTTCTCTTTGGAAAACCGTATCTAAAACACCCTAAATAAATAAAATAAAATTCTAAAAGTTAATAATTAATTTTAAAAATAATTAAAAAATTGAGAGCTGTGAAATTTTTTTTTTTTTAACTTTTTTCTATACACCATTCAAAACTTATTTCCGAAATTTTCATGAAAATCCACGGACTGGCCCTGGATTCCTAGGTAAAAAGCTTACGGTCCTCCACTATATAGTTTTGGAGATATTTGCAATAAATAGAAGAAAAACGTGAAAAGATTGCGAATTTTCTATTGCCAATAACTCGAAAAGTATTGGACTTAATGAACAACTTTATATTTGATTTTTTGCTTAAAATTAGGCCTTTTATCGATATCCGAGGTTATTTTGAAAATAAAAAATCGCCCCGAAAAGGGGTGGCATGCTCGTGTTATCGGTATTTGAGGCAAGCGTTGAGGATGACTCATATTTTTCACTTCGAGCAATCTCATTGCTGGTTGAGGGTTGATTCAAATCTAGAATCTTCTTCTTTCCATTTCCGGCGTTACGAGTAGTGATCTTGAAGCGATCACAACTCTCCCACTTTTCTGCTTCACACTAGTGATCCGCCTGTGGGGTACGCCGCGTTGACCTCAGAAAGCGTCGGCAAGCTTGTTCCATGTCTGAGGCCAACCAAATGCTGCTGTTTTTGCATTTGCTTGTACCAGGAGTGTTTTGGCCTGCCTTTTCTTTTTCGTCGCGAATTTGTTGAAACGTTGTACGATATTGGCTTTTGGACGGGGTTCTGCGGATCTCTCCTTTGAACATGACAATACCAACTCAAATCTAGAATAAGCGTTATAATTTAATAAACGGATGCACAAATATGGAACGCATTCATTTTTATTACAGATAAAGAACACGAAGAGTTTTTATTTATTATCATGAACATATTGACATTTATGATATGATTAATTAGAAAAACAATAATATACTTTATTATTTATATTTATCATATTCAATTGACTTTTAATTATTACTAAAATTTATAATTTTTAAATGTTGTAAATACTTACGACTTTCTACAACTTCCATCATTGTCATAGTTCTGTTTGATTTATTTGGGTTATTAGAAAGATTTTCTTTCCGGGTATCACTTTTTTGATTTGAATATAGCTCTTGAATATCATTACCAAGCAGTTTTAATGATTTATTATCGATAATATCAAATAATGCTTTAAGTTCATTCCGAAATTTTATTTCATTTTTGTTGCGTGCTGATGATTTTTTTCGAACAAAAGATTTTTGCAATTTACACCATCGATTGTGATAGCAAAAAATTTTTTAATACATTAGTCGATTCACTAGTCGGAATCTGGTTGTTTTTCCATAATTCACACTTTGTTTGATAGAACACTTCAAAACTTTGAGCTGATAAAAAAAAACACTCATAACTTCTTTCAGTGAATTTTCTTATCCATATTTCCGTTAAATATCAAGTTAATTCACGTAGTAACCGCAATATTTGTAAATAATTAATCGTTCAATCACATATACGATATCATTAGTTTTGGAAACACTTAAAATGCTGTAGAAATAAATGTATACAAACAACGATGATTGGCGCTAATTCAAAATTCAAACAGATGAAATAAAATACAAAACAAAAAT
This sequence comes from Melanostoma scalare, assembly GCA_949752695.1. Taxonomy (NCBI): domain Eukaryota; kingdom Metazoa; phylum Arthropoda; class Insecta; order Diptera; family Syrphidae; genus Melanostoma; species Melanostoma scalare. The sequence goes on along the minus strand of OX456985.1, from coordinate 161,655,497 downwards.
TCTCAAGAGGAGAAATATTCCCTAGGATCCTGATTTCTAATGATCAAAAAAGTAAATGTTTAGAATAATTGAAGAAGAATTTTGATTATTTTGAAAATAAAACTCAAATAATACTTATATTAATGACAAGAAATGAAATTAATATGAAATTTATAAATTAAATTGAAATTTTTCGAATATCTAATCAGTCGAATCAATTTAAAATCCGTACACATGAAAGTTTGATGATGAATATCTTTTGAACGGTTAATTTCAGCGCCAAAACATAAGAAACCATTTTTATAGAGCAGTTGATTTCCAAAAAAAATTTGTAGTGCGTATTTTGTATAAGTAATTTACTATAAAATTCATAAGCAAAAAGAAATTTGTCTTATAATAATCAAAATTAAATCCTTAATACCTTTCAATTGGAAAAATGAGGTTTACGGAAAAAATATTAGATAACTTTTTTGTAGAGCATTAAATTTCCTAAACAATTCTCTTGGAACATTGTTCTGTTCAATTGATAAATGATGAGGTATGAATTTTTTTTCTATTGGACTGAAAAAAAAAAAAATACAATGCTGCGATGCGGAGGATCTTACAATTAAAATTAAGAGCTCATGCTTGGTGAGAATTTTTTAAGGTGTCTAGCAACCCATTTTTCCGTGTCACTTGTAAAAAAAAAAACAAATAATCGACTTTTTTCACCCACCCTAATATGCATAGATGTAAATTTTATCTTGATATAAATTTATATGTTATTCCATAACTGCTTGGGCACATAGTCCATAACTTTTTAGACGATAACCTTTCAATCGTATATCTCTATCGTAGATTGGATCGCCAAGAGATTTATGTGATTTTGCTTTCAGCGGATGATGGAAAACTGTTTTACTATAGTTTTACAAATTTTGGTAACTTTTTTCATGCCAAACACTTTTTTTCAGTACATACAATTTTGACGATAAACGTAGAAAAATAAAAGACCCTCTTGTTTTCTTATTAGCCGTTTTTTATTGGGAGTATATACGCAGGCTTGCAAAAGATCGCAAACATTGCACATGGGAGAACAACAACGAGTATAGATTCCCAATAAAACACGGCTGATATTTCCATGCATGTACATAAGTAGTGGTATCCGTGGCGTGATGGTTAGCATGTTCACCTGCTAACCCAGAAGTTCGAGGTTTGAATCCCAGCAGAGGCAAAAATGTTTTTTCACGGGTATCGCCTTTCGCGAGGAATTGGCAAGTCCTCCGTTAATAAATTCATTGCCATGAATAGCGCTTTCTCAATTAGCCGTTCGGAACCGGCAGAAATTTGTAGGTCCCCTCCATTCCTTCATAAGGCATGGTTGTGAGAAATGAGCTAGGCCCAGGGACTCCTCGCTCAGTTGCGCCACCCTATTTATTTATTTTTTATGTATCTAGTATCAATTAATTAATCTATGCAAGTTCGCTGAAGATGGCATTTATCATGCCGAAATGCATAAGTACAAAAGAAAGTGTTTTAATTGCTTATTGAAAAATTGAAATGCGATCATAAATTAGTGAAGTTTATAGGGCGTTGACTGATTGTTAATAATAACTATAATATACTTCACCGTGTTGTTCATTCAGAAATTGTTTTGACTCCAATTTACATGTTTATGTGATGTAGTATTTGGAACGAAGTTCCTTACCGCACGTATTTCGTGTTCAAAAAAATCCTATAAAAAGAAAAAGAGATATTTCACATTTAAAAATTTTACGGCAGTTAAATTGTTCCTGCTGAACAACAACAAACAATGGAAAAAAGCACAAAATGTGAATACCCAAAGCCAGAACCACGTTATTGGCCTATGGCTATAGGCAGATTGCAGATGATTGAAGACAGATAACAGAAGACAGACGACATATGACAGACGACAGACAACAGACAACAGGCAACAGGCAACAGACGACAGATGACAGATCATTATTGAAAAAAAAAATTGTCTTTGAAACTTAGCAAAGAAATAAAGGAACATTTTTAGCAGCATGTATGTTTTCTCTTAACTCTAATAAACTTTGCTCCAAAAACATTCAAAATGTGAGTTTGAAACCAAAATGCATTTAGTTTGTCGGATTATGTTATTTCATTTGAAATAAAAATAGGTGGTGTACATAAAATTGCTTAGATTGCGTGTTTTTGACTGTGATATGACCCAATTAATCAACCAAACTTTTAGTAAGGGGAATTGAATTCGCTTTACTTGGTTGTTCGGAACTGGCTCTGCCCGAAACTTCAGAACTGGCTCTACCCGAAACTTCAACCTCTTTTATGTTGTTTAACGAAGGAACTTCGTTCCACATATCGCACCTTCGGTAAGACAAGGTCCGCAGATTATTTTCGAATTGTTCAGGACAGTCATTATAAGTTTTTTTTTTAAGATTATTATAGCCGTGTTTTATTGGGAATCTATGCTCACTTTAGCAAAACATCGCAAAACATCGCACATGAGAAAACAACAGCGATTAATGAACAAAAAAAGTCACTTTCAAAAGTGAACAAAAGGGATGGCTGGTAGATGGAGTTTATGAAGTAAAGTTGCATTCGTGAGTATACAACGTTCTATGGAGCGTATTAGTGAAGATGACTATAAAATTCCCAATAAAACACGGCTTCTGTTGTTTTTCTGCGAATATTAATGTAAAATAAAGCACTTTTTCGGTAGAAATATACCTTTTACTTTTGGGAATATAAATAATAGCCGAGTTTTATTGGGAATTTCTTCCACGGGAGAAGGAACGTATACGGGAACTTTGGCACTACAGCACCGATTTCAAAAATTCTTTCACCCTTAGAATGCTACACTATCCCCGAGTAACATAAAAACTAATTCATCCCCATATTCCTACGGTTCCCTATATTCCCACGGGGGCAGGAACGTATACGGGAACTTTGACACTACAGCACCGATTTCAAAAATTCTTTCACTTGGAAAGCTAAACTATCCCCGAGTAACATAAAAACTTTAAAAACTAAATCATCCCCATATTTCTACGGTTCCCTATATTCCCACGGGAGCAGGAACGTATACGGGAACTTTGACACTACAGCACCGATTTCAAAAATTCTTTCAACCTTGGAATGCTACACTATCCCCGAGTAACATAAAAACTAATTCATCCCCATATTCCAAATATTAATGTAAAATAAAGCACTTTTTCGGTAGAAATATACCTTTTACTATTGGGAATATAAATTATAGCCGAGTTTTATTGGGAATTTCTCGCACGGGAGAAGGAACGTATACGGGAACTTTGGCACTACAGCACCGATTTCAAAAATTCTTTCACAATTAGAATGCTACACTATCCCCGAGTAACATAAAAACTAATTCATCCCCATATTCCTACGGTTACCTATATTCCCACGGGAGCAGGAACGTATACGGGAACTTTGACACTACAGCACCGATTTCAAAAATTCTTTCACCGTTAGAGTGCTACACTATCCCCGAGTAACAAAAAAACTAATTCATCCCCATATTCCTACGGGAGCAGGAACGTATACGGGAACTTTGACACTACAGCACCGATTTCAAAAATTCTTTCACCCTTAATGCTACACTATCCCCGAGTAACATAAAAACTAATTCATCCCCATATTCCTACGGTTCCCTATATTCCCACGGGAGCAGGAACGTATACGGGAACTTTGACACTACAGCACTGATTTCAAAAATTCTTTCACCCTTAGAATGCTACACTATCCCCGAGTAACATAAAAACTATAAAAACTAATTCATCCCCATATTCCTACGGTTCCCTATATTCCCACGGGAGCAGGAACGTATACGGGAACTTTGACACTGCAGCACCGATTTCAAAAATTCTTTCACCGTTAGAATGCTACATTATCCCCGAGTAACATAAAAACTAAATTATCCCCATATTCCTACGGGAGCAGGAACGTATACGGGAACTTTAACACTACAGCACCGATTTCAAAAATTCTTTCACGGTTAGAATGCTACACTATCCCCGAGTAACATAAAAACTAATTCATCCCCATATTCCTACGGTTCCCTATATTCCCACGGGAGCAGGAACGTATACGGGGACTTTGACACTACAGCACCGATTTCAAAATTTCTTTCACCGTTAGAGTGCTACACTATCCACGAATAACATAAAAACTAATTCATCCCCATATTCCTACGGGAGCAGGAACGTATACGGGAACTTTAACACTACAGGACCGATTTCAAAAAATTTTTCACGGTTAGAATGCTACACTATCCCCGAGTAACATAAAAACTAATTCATCCCCATATTCCTACGGTTCCCTAAACTCCCACGGGAGCAGGAACGTATACGGGAACTTTGACACTACAGCACCGATTTCAAAATTTCTTTCACCGTTAGAGTGCTACACTATCCCCGAGTAACATAAAAACTAATTCATCCCCATATTCCAAATATTAATGTAAAATAAAGCACTTTTTCGGTAGAAATATACCTTTTACTATTGGGAATATAAATTATAGCCGAGTTTTATTGGGAATTTCTCGCACGGGAGAAGGAACGTATACGGGAACTTTGGCACTACAGCACCGATTTCAAAAATTCTTTCACAATTAGAATGCTACACTATCCCCGAGTAACATAAAAACTTTAAAAACTAATTCATCCCCATATTCCTACGGTTCCCTATATTCCCACGGGAGCAGGAACGTATACGGGAACTTTGACACTACAGCACCGATTTCAAAAATTCTTTCACCCTTAGAATGCTACATTATCCCCGAGTAACATAAAAACTAATTCATCCCCATATTCCTACGGGAGCAGGAACGTATACGGGAACTTTGACACTACAGCACCGATTTCAAAAATTCTTTCACCGTTAGAATGCTACACTATCCCCGAGTAACATAAAAACTAATTCATTCCCATATTCCCACGGGAGCAGGAACGTAAACGGGAACTTTGACACTTCAGCACCGATTTAAAAATTCTTTCACCGTTAGAATGCTACACTATCCCCGAGTAACATAAAAACTAATTCATCACCATATTCCTACGGTTCCCTATATTCCCATGGGAGCAGGAACGTATACGGGAACTTTGACACTACAGCACCGATTTCAAAAATTCTTTCACCCTTGGAATGCTACACTATCCCCGAGTAACATAAAATTTAATTCATCCCCATATTCCTACGGTTCCCTATATTCCCACGGGAGCAGGAACGTATACGGGAACTTTGACACTACAGCACCGATTTCAAAAATTCTTTCACCCTTAGAATGCTACACTTTCCCCGAGCAACATAAAAACTAATTCATCCCAATATTTCTACGGTTCCGTATATTCCCACGGGAGCAGGAACGTATACGGGAACTTTGACACTACAGCACCGATTTCAAAAATTCTTTCACCCTTAATGCTACACTAAGATGGTCTATCGTTGTGTGAGACGTGACAGGAGGGTGCGGATGGATGGACTCGCTGAAAATGCTGAAAACGCTGCAAGAAGAGGAGATATACGAGAATTGTACCAAATAGCCAAAGAAGTTGTCGGGAAAAAAAGTAACAGCAATCATCCTGTAATGGATGTGGATGGAACACTATTGGTATCAATTGAAGATCAGCTTCGCAGGTGGAAGGATCATTTTTGTGCCCTGTTAAATGATCCCGTTGAACAGAGTGCTGAAGTGCCCCAACTCAACGAGATGCGCAGATCCTGCAGGGGTATTGACATCGAACCCCCTTCAGAAGCGGAAATTGAAACATCGATTAATCTCCTCAAAAACAACAAAGCAGCGGGACTTGACGGAGTACCAGCGGAATTCCTGAAAGCTGATCCCGCCACAGCTGCTAGTATCTTGCATCCGCTTATACAAGCTGTTTGGGAAAACGAAACCTATCCCAGGGATTGGAAGGATGGAGTCATTGTTAAGTTGCCAAAAAAAGGTGATCTCAAGAACTGCAACAACTGGCGTGGTATAACCGTTTTGTCCGTTTTTCCAAAGCTAATGGCAACTCTTATCCTCGAACGGATAAAGGCTAGAATTGAGACTACACTCAAGAGGCATCAGGCTGGCTTCCGAAGCGGTCGGTCGTGCGTTGACCATATCAACACCTTACGCATTGTTCTTGAGCAGTCTGCAGAATTTCAAACACCGCTAAATCTCATGTTTGTAGATTTTGAGAAGGCCTTTGACCGAGTTAACCGAGAATGTATATGGAGATCACTTCTTGGTAGAGGAATTCCGTCAAAAATTGTTGCCATTATAAAGGAGTCCTACAACAATGCAAGGTGTTTTGTGTTGCATAATGGGCAGCTATCCGACTCTTTCGAGGTGCGTCAGGGTGTGAGACAAGGGGATGTTTTATCACCAATTCTTTTTCTGCTGGCGATAGATGATGTGTTGACGGCCAGCGTCGGTACAACTGAGAGGCAGGGTATTCAATGGAGAACGTTTGAAAGGCTTAGCCATTTAGACTATGCCGACGATATATGTCTCATGGCAAATAACATCAGTGGGCTGAACGAGATGTGTCAAACTTTACGGGTGAAAGGAGAATCGTGCGGTCTTAAAATAAATAGCAAAAAGACAAAAATAATGCTAACAGGCCCCCCAACACAACATCGTATTATTCTGCATGACACGCCCGTTGAAGAGGTCGAAAAATTTAATTACCTCGGAAGTATTGTATCGGCAAAGGGCGGTACGGATCTGGACGTAAAAAGCAGAATAAATAAAGCTCGCGTTGCCTTTGGTGCTCTGTCCCAAATTTGGAAATCCAATCAAGTCTCCTTACGCACTAAACTGAGATTCTTCGAATCCAATGTGAAATCCGTGCTATTATATGCTTGTGAAACATGGAAAGTCTCGGCCACCATCTCGAGAAAATCGCAGGCTTTCGTGAACCGCTGTCTGCGTCACATCCTGAAAATTCGCTGGCCACAAACAATATCCAATCAGGAGTTGTGGCGTAGGACAGGTCAGAGGCGCATGGACATCGACATCAGAAAGCGCAAATGGCAATGGATTGGTCACACACTGAGGAAACCAAACGATGATATTGCGAAGCAGTCCTTTGAATGGAATCCTCAGGGGTCACGGCGGGTTGGAAGACCAAGAACAACATGGAAATCTACAGTGTTATCAGAAGCTAATTCCCAGAGAAAGACGTGGCCACAGTTAAGGTATCTAGCTGCTGATCGAGAAGGATGGAGACGTTTTGTTGACGCCCTATGCCCCGAGCGGGGTTACAGGACCTGATGATAATGCTACACTATCCCCGAGTAACATAAAAACTAATTCATCCCCATATTCCTACGGTTCCCTATATTCCCACGGGAGCAGGAACGTATACGGGAACTTTGACACTACAGCACTGATTTCAAAAATTCTTTCACCCTTAGAATGCTACACTATCCCCGAGTAACATAAAAACTATAAAAACTAATTCATCCCCATATTCCTACGGTTCCCTATATTCCCACGGGAGCAGGAACGTATACGGGAACTTTGACACTGCAGCACCGATTTCAAAAATTCTTTCACCGTTAGAATGCTACATTATCCCCGAGTAACATAAAAACTAAATTATCCCCATATTCCTACGGGAGCAGGAACGTATACGGGAACTTTAACACTACAGCACCGATTTCAAAAATTCTTTCACGGTTGGAATGCTACACTATCCCCGAGTAACATAAAAACTAATTCATCCCCATATTCCTACGGTTCCCTATATTCCCACGGGAGCAGGAACGTATACGGGGACTTTGACACTACAGCACCGATTTCAAAATTTCTTTCACCGTTAGAGTGCTACACTATCCACGAATAACATAAAAATTAATTCATCCCCATATTCCTACGGGAGCAGGAACGTATACGGGAACTTTAACACTACAGGACCGATTTCAAAAAATTTTTCACGGTTAGAATGCTACACTATCCCCGAGTAACATAAAAACTAATTCATCCCCATATTCCTACGGTTCCCTAAACTCCCACGGGAGGAGGAACGTATACGGGAACTTTGACACTACAGCACCGATTTCAAAATTTCTTTTACCGTTAGAGTGCTACACTATCCCCGAGTAACATAAAAACTAATTCATCCCCATATTCCAAATATTAATGTAAAATAAAGCACTTTTTCGGTAGAAATATACCTTTTACTATTGGGAATATAAATTATAGCCGAGTTTTATTGGGAATTTCTCGCACGGGAGAAGGAACGTATACGGGAACTTTGGCACTACAGCACCGATTTCAAAAATTCTTTCACAATTAGAATGCTACACTATCCCCGAGTAACATAAAAACTAATTCATCCCCATATTCCTACGGTTCCCTATATTCCCACGGGGGCAGGAACGTATACGGGAACTTTGACACTACAGCACCGATTTCAAAAATTCTTTCACCCTTAGAATGCTAAACTTTCCTCGAGTAACATAAAAACTTTAAAAACTAATTCATCCCCATATTCCTACGGTTCCCTATATTCCCACGGGAGCAGGAACGTATACGGGAACTTTGACACTACAGCACCGATTTCAAAAATTCTTTCACCCTTAGAATGCTACATTATCCCCGAGTAACATAAAAACTAATTCATCCCCATATTCCTACGGGAGCAGGAACGTATACGGGAACTTTGACACTACAGCACCGATTTCAAAAATTCTTTCACCGTTAGAATGCTACACTATCCCCGAGTAACATAAAAACTAATTCATTCCCATATTCCCACGGGAGCAGGAACGTAAACGGGAACTTTGACACTTCAGCACCGATTTAAAAATTCTTTCACCGTTAGAATGCTACACTATCCCCGAGTAACATAAAAACTAATTCATCACCATATTCCTACGGTTCCCTATATTCCCATGGGAGCAGGAACGTATACGGGAACTTTGACACTACAGCACCGATTTCAAAAATTCTTTCACCCTTGGAATGCTACACTATCCCCGAGTAACATAAAATTTAATTCATCCCCATATTCCTACGGTTCCCTATATTCCCACGGGAGCAGGAACGTATACGGGAACTTTGACACTACAGCACCGATTTCAAAAATTCTTTCACCCTTAGAATGCTACACTTTCCCCGAGCAACATAAAAACTAATTCATCCCCATATTCCAACGGTTCCCTATATTCCCACGGGAGCAGGAACGTATACGGGAACTTTGACACTACAGCACCGATTTCAAAAATTCTTTCACCGTTAGAATGCTACACTATCCCCGAGTAACATAAAAACTTATTCATCCCCATATTCGTACGGGAGCAGGAACGTATACGGGAACTTTGACACTACAGCACCGATTTCAAAAATTCTTTCACCGTTAGAATGCTACACTATCCCCGAGTAACATTAAAACTAATTCATCCCCATACTCCCACGGGAGCAGGAACGTAAACGGGAACTTTGACACTACAGCACCGATTTCAAAAATTCTTTCACCCTTAGAATGCTACACTATCCCCGAGTAACATAAAAACTAGTTCATCCCCATATTCCTACGGTTCCCTATATTCCCACGGGAGCAGGAACGTATACGGGAACTTTGACACTACAGCACCGATTTCAAAAATTCTTTCAACCTTGGAATGCTACACTATCCCCGAGTAACATAAAAACTAATTCATCCCAATATTTCTACGGTTCCGTATATTCCCACGGGAGCAGGAACGTATACGGGAACTTTGACACTACAGCACCGATTTCAAAAATTCTTTCACCCTTAGAATGCTACACTATCCCCGAGGAACACAAAAACTAATTCATCCCCATATTCCTACGGGAGCAGGAACGTATACGGGAACTTTGACACTACAGCACCGATTTCAAAAATTCTTTCACCCTTAATGCTACACTATCCCCGAGTAACATAAAAACTAATTCATCCCCATATTCCTACGGTTCCCTATTTTCCCACGGGAGCAGGAACGTATACGAGAACTTTGACACTACAGCACCGATTTCAAAAATTCTTTCACCCTTAGAATTCTACACTATCCCCGAGTAACATAAAAACTTTAAAAACTAATTCATCCCCATATTCCTACGGTTCCCTATATTCCCACGGGAGCAGGAACGTATACGGGGACTTTGACACTACAGCACCGATTTCAAAATTTCTTTCACCGTTAGAGTGCTACACTATCCACGAATAACATAAAAATTAATTCATCCCCATATTCCTACGGGAGCAGGAACGTATACGGGAACTTTAACACTACAGGACCGATTTCAAAAAATTTTTCACGGTTAGAATGCTACACTATCCCCGAGTAACATAAAAACTAATTCATCCCCATATTCCTACGGTTCCCTAAACTCCCACGGGAGCAGGAACGTATACGGGAACTTTGACACTACAGCACCGATTTCAAAATTTCTTTCACCGTTAGAGTGCTACACTATCCCCGAGTAACATAAAAACTAATTCATCCCCATATTCCAAATATTAATGTAAAATAAAGCACTTTTTCGGTAGAAATATACCTTTTACTATTGGGAATATAAATTATAGCCGAGTTTTATTGGGAATTTCTCGCACGGGAGAAGGAACGTATACGGGAACTTTGGCACTACAGCACCGATTTCAAAAATTCTTTCACCTTAGAATGCTACACTATCCCCGAGTAACATAAAAACTAATTCATCCCCATATTCCTACGGTTCCCTATATTCCCACGGGGGCAGGAACGTATACGGGAACTTTGACACTACAGCACCGATTTCAAAAATTCTTTCACCCTAAGAATGCTAAACTATCCCCGAGTAACATAAAAACTTTAAAAACTAATTCATCCCCATATTCCTACGGTTCCCTATATTCCCACGGGAGCAGGAACGTATACGGGAACTTTGACACTACAGCACCGATTTCAAAAATTCTTTCACCCTTAGAATGCTACATTATCCCCGAGTAACATAAAAACTAATTCATCCCCATATTCCTACGGGAGCAGGAACGTATACGGGAACTTTGACACTACAGCACCGATTTCAAAAATTCTTTCACCGTTAGGATGCTACACTATCCCCGAGTAACATAAAAACTAATTCATTCCCATATTCCCACGGGAGCAGGAACGTAAACGGGAACTTTGACACTACAGCACCGATTTAAAAATTCTTTCACCGTTAGAATGCTACACTATCCCCGAGTAACATAAAAACTAATTCATCCCCATATTCCTACGGTTCCCTATATTCCCACGGGAGCAGGAACGTATACGGGAACTTTGACACTACAGCACCGATTTCAAAAATTCTTTCACCCTTGGAATGCTACACTATCCCCGAGTAACATAAAATTTAATTCATCCCCATATTCCTACGGTTACCTATATTCCCACGGGAGCAGGAACGTATACGGGAACTTTGACACTACAGCACCGATTTCAAAAATTCTTTCACCCTTAGAATGCTTTACTTTCCCCGAGCAACATAAAAACTAATTCATCCCCATATTCCAACGGTTCCCTATATTCCCACGGGAGCAGGAACGTATACGGGAACTTTGACACTACAGCACCGATTTCAAAAATTCTTTCACCGTTAGAATGCTACACTATCCCCGAGTAACATAAAAACTTATTCATCCCCATATTCGTACGGGAGCAGGAACGTATACGGGAACTTTGACACTACAGCACCGATTTCAAAAATTCTTTCACCGTTAAAATGCTACCCTATCCCCGAGTAACATTAAAACTAATTCATCCCCATATTCCCACGGGAGCAGGAACGTAAACGGGAACTTTGACACTACAGCACCGATTTCAAAAATTCTTTCAACCTTAATGCTACACTATCCCCGAGTAACATAAAAACTAATTCATCCCCATATTCCTACGGTTCCCTATTTTCCCACGGGAACAGGAACGTATACGGGAACTTTGACACTACAGCACCGATTTCAAAAATTCTTTCACCCTTAGAATTCTACACTATCCCCGAGTAACATAAAAACTTTAAAAACTAATTCATCCCCATATTCCTACGGTTCCCTATATTCCCACGGGAGCAGGAACGTATACGGGGACTTTGACACTACAGCACCGATTTCAAAATTTCTTTCACCGTTAGAGTGCTACACTATCCACGAATAACATAAAAACTAATTCATCCCCATATTCCTACGGGAGCAGGAACGTATACGGGAACTTTAACACTACAGGACCGATTTCAAAAAATTTTTCACGGTTAGAATGCTACACTATCCCCGAGTAACATAAAAACTAATTCATCCCCATATTCCTACGGTTCCCTAAACTCCCACGGGAGCAGGAACGTATACGGGAACTTTGACACTACAGCACCGATTTCAAAATTTCTTTCACCGTTAGAGTGCTACACTATCCCCGAGTAACATAAAAACTAATTCATCCCCATATTCCAAATATTAATGTAAAATAAAGCACTTTTTCGGTAGAAATATACCTTTTACTATTGGGAATATAAATTATAGCCGAGTTTTATTGGGAATTTCTCGCACGGGAGAAGGAACGTATACGGGAACTTTGGCACTACAGCACCGATTTCAAAAATTCTTTCACCTTAGAATGCTACACTATCCCCGAGTAACATAAAAACTAATTCATCCCCATATTCCTACGGTTCCCTATATTCCCACGGGGGCAGGAACGTATACGGGAACTTTGACACTACAGCACCGATTTCAAAAATTCTTTCACCCTTAGAATGCTAAACTATCCCCGAGTAACATAAAAACTTTAAAAACTAATTCATCCCCATATTCCTACGGTTCCCTATATTCCCACGGGAGCAGGAACGTATACGGGAACTTTGACACTACAGCACCGATTTCAAAAATTCTTTCACCCTTAGAATGCTACATTATCCCCGAGTAACATAAAAACTAATTCATCCCCATATTCCTACGGGAGCAGGAACGTATACGGGAACTTTGACACTACAGCACCGATTTCAAAAATTCTTTCACCGTTAGGATGCTACACTATCCCCGAGTAACATAAAAACTAATTCATTCCCATATTCCCACGGGAGCAGGAACGTAAACGGGAACTTTGACACTACAGCACCGATTTCAAAAATTCTTTCACCCTTAGAATGCTACACTTTCCCCGAGCAACATAAAAACTAATTCATCCCCATATTCCAACGGTTCCCTATATTCCCACGGGAGCAGGAACGTATACGGGAACTTTGACACTACAGCACCGATTTCAAAAATTCTTTCACCGTTAGAATGCTACACTATCCCCGAGTAACATAAAAACTTATTCATCCCCATATTCGTACGGGAGCAGGAACGTATACGGGAACTTTGACACTACAGCACCGATTTCAAAAATTCTTTCACCGTTAGAATGCTACACTATCCCCGAGTAACATTAAAACTAATTCATCCCCATATTCCCACGGGAGCAGGAACGTAAACGGGAACTTTGACACTACAGCACCGATTTCAAAAATTCTTTCACCCTTAGAATGCTACACTATCCCCGAGTAACATAAAAACTAGTTCATCCCCATATTCCTACGGTTCCCTATATTCCCACGGGAGCAGGAACGTATACGGGAACTTTGACACTACAGCACCGATTTCAAAAATTCTTTCAACCTTGGAATGCTACACTATCCCCGAGTAACATAAAAACTAATTCATCCCAATATTTCTACGGTTCCGTATATTCCCACGGGAGCAGGAACGTATACGGGAACTATGACACTACAGCACCGATTTCAAAAATTCTTTCACCCTTAGAATGCTACACTATCCCCGAGTAACATAAAAACTTATTCATCCCCATATTCCTACGGGAGCAGGAACGTATACGGGAACTTTGACACTACAGCACCGATTTCAAAAATTCTTTCACCCTTAATGCTACATTATCCCCGAGTAACATAAAAACTAATTCATCCCCATATTCCTACGGTTCCCTATATTCCCACGGGAGCAGGAACGTATACGGGAACTTTGACACTACAGCACCGATTTCAAAAATTCTTTCACCCTTAGAATTCTACACTATCCCCGAGTAACATAAAAACTATAAAAACTAATTCATCCCCACATTCCTACGGTTCCCTATATTCCCACGGGAGCAGGAACGTATACGGGAACTTTGACACTGCAGCACCGATTTCAAAAATTCTTTCACCGTTAGAATGCTACATTATCCCCGAGTAACATAAAAACTAAATTATCCCCATATTCCTACGGGAGCAAGAACGTATACGGGAACTTTAACACTACAGCACCGATTTCAAAAATTCTTTCACGGTTAGTATGCTACACTATCCCCGAGTAACATAAAAACTAATTCATCCCCATATTCCTACGGGAGCAGGAACGTATACGGGAACTTTAACACTACAGGACCGATTTCAAAAATTCTTTCACCCTTAGAATGCTACACTATCCCCGAGTAACATAAAAACTTATTCATCCCCATATTCCTACGGTTCCCTAAACTCCCACGGGAGCAGGAACGTATACGGGAACTTTGACACTACAGCACCGATTTCAAAATTTCTTTCACCGTTAGAGTGCTACACTATCCCCGAGTAACATAAAAACTAATTCATCCCCATATTCCTACGGGAGCAGGAACGTAAACGGGAACTTTGACACTACAGCACCGATTTCAAAAATTCTTTCACCGTTTAAATGCTACACTATTCCCGAGTAACATAAAAACTAATTCATCCCCATACTCCTAAGGGAGCAGGAACGTATACGGGAACTTTGACACTACAGCACCGATTTCAAAAATTCTTTCACCCTTAGAATGCTACACTATCCCCGAGTAACATAAAAACTAATTCATCCCCATATTCCCACGGGAGCAAGAACGTATACGGGAACTTTGACACTACAGCACCGATTTCAAAAATTCTTTCACCGTTAGAATGCTACAGTTTCCCCGAGTAACATAAAAACTAATTCATCCCCATATTCCTACGGTTCCCTATATTCCCACGGGAGCAGGAACGTATACGGGAACTTTGACACTACAGCACCGATTTCAAAAATTCTTTCACCGTTAGAATGCTACACTCTCCCCGAGTAACATAAAAATTAATTCATCCCCATACTCCTACGGTTCCCTATATTCCCACGGGAGTAGGAACGTATACGGGAACTTTGACACTACAGTCTACAGCACCGATTTCAAAAATTCTTCCACCGTTGGAATGCTCCATAATCCCGGAGTAACATTAACTTTAACTTATCCACATATTCCCACGAAAATGGTCACCATGTTCCCACGGGAACGGGAGTCTTTACTAATATTGAAAATGCGAATGTAGCTATGTCGGTATGTTTTTCGTATGTCTCCCGTTCAAACTGCTAAACAGATTTTATTAAATTAGCTACAGAGATGTTCTAGAACATGCGGAACGATAAGGGTTGCCAGATTTTCAGTTAGGATAAGGTTCCTGGTATCTTCGTTGTGCTCTTCTTGAATTTACATTGCAAAACTCATATTAGAAAAAAATGTCTGCGTAGGCACTTTGAGCACTTGTTATAATTGTATTTGTATAAGAAACAAAAAAAAAACTACTAAAAGTGGACATATTATTGTTTTATTCAAACAAACCTCAAATTTAAAAATCTTGTTTTTTTTTTTTGTATTTTTTCAATTATCATAAAATGTATGGGTTTTTGAGTGCAATTATTGTTGAGTTTTTTTTTATTATTGCTTTTTTCATCTGTAAAGAATAAAAAAAACTCTATGTTTATCAGGCAATTTCTGCAAAAATGACCTCAACGTCAAAACTTTTGTTTCGGGAAGAAAATTTGAACACCACTTAAAATTGAAAATCTGGCAATCCTAAACCTGTGGAAGATAAACTTAAATACAGTCAAAAAGATTGTTATTTCTACAAAAAATTAAGTCTAAGATTAGGTCTCTATCATTAGTATTGACAGAGATATCGAATTTAACACAGGTCAGGGTACACCAAAGTTAGCCTTTTTTTAAATTGTCAAAAAGTGATGTCAAAGTTGAGAATCGAGCTTTACTGTAGTACATTTTTTTTTCTTAGAATATGACCAAGAATCACACCCCAAAGGATAATACACGAAGTACGGGACACCCTGTATTTATTTATCATTCATTTTGAAAAAAATTACCTCAAAGTAAAAGTTTTGCTCTTGTAAGAAAATTTTAATGCGATTTAAAAGTAATACATGTGTCGGAAACTATGGGCCATCGAATTAAACATAGATCGGGGTAAACTAAAGTTTATCTTTTTTTACATCGATCGTAGAAAAGTGATGTCAAAGTTGAGAAGTGGACTTTACTGTACAAGTTATTTCTAAGAATATGACCAAGAATCACATCCCAAAGTATGTAACACGAATAACGTGACAGCCTGTATATTACCATTTCAATCGATGCCATTGTATGAACTTGTTTGTAATAAATACGAATGATCTTATTACAGTTGTGTGTGATCCCTAGAACGAAATCATTATTTTTGGTGACTTCAACCTGCCTAGTTAATGGAATGACTATTCTTTGAACGCCTTACAGATTCCAGCCTGTTTTAAGTTTTTGTGATTTCAAATTACATTTCTAAATTTTAATTATTATTAATTACAAAAAATATTTTTTGTATAAAACGAGAGGCAGTCACAAACAATTTGCTCAAAGAGTTTAGGAATGCACGAAAGCTTAGATATGGGCCTAAAATTTTTGATATCTATCTTTTCACAATTTTTGAAAACTTGTGTGAGGAAGGACTTTTCCAAGAACTTGGAAATACACCTGATTTGAATCAGAGATGGTACAGATACTGTAGTGAATTTTTTAAACAGAATTGGCGGTATACCATAACTGAACTGAATTCGTTGGATAACCATCCGATTTTTTCTTTGAATTGACGAAGCGCCAAAAACTTTTAATTAGAGAAAATAATTTTGGGGAGCATGTTGAAACTTTCAAAAAGACCAATGTACAAATGATGGTCGGCTGTAGTTCTTAATACAACTTTTTTGCTGAAGGTCCGAAGAAATAATATTATATTTATTATTTTTGCGACAAGGTCAGGAAAGCTATTTGAAAAGCTTCGTCCTTCGAAGGAATCCAATTTACTTCTGGTAAAGTAAAATCGACCGAAAATAATAAAAAGTATATAAAAAAATATAAGTAAAGAAAGTTAAGGGGAGAGTGGGGCAAGAAGGACCTCGGGGCAAAAAGAACCTAACCAATTTTTACCATGGCTCCTAACTCTATCTTATTTTCAATAGCTAGAACTAATAAAAAACCTTCTTTTCCAGCACATCCTTTAGTTTCACTGAAAAACTGATTTTAGTTCCGGTTTAAATGATGAAAGTTTAAAAACGGTCTATCTTTTTAAAAAAAAAATCCAATTTACAAACCAATCCAAGGCAACCAGTTGGTAGTTTCGAGCATTTTGAACGTTTTAAGTTGGTATCGTTAGTGGTTATTATTACTGCTGGAAGTAAAGGTAAATAAATAGTAAATATTCCAGATCCATTTCCGAAACAACCAAAAGCCTCGATGATTTCAATGTTGACGACCCAAGCAAACGAAAAAGGACAATGACCTCCGGATCTGCACGTAGAACGTAAGATCTCTTAATGGATTACGTGCAGCTGGAGAATTAGCGGACGCCCTGGACTGCTGCAAAGCAGACATAACCACCATCCAAGAAGTGCGATGGAGTGGACTGGGCATAAAGAAGATGAAAAACTGTGACATCTACTATGGTGACTGCTACAGGCAACAGAAACAACGCTTATTTGGATGCGGATTTGTCGTTAGAGGAAGACTCAGGGATAAGGTGATAAGCCAAAATCCAGTTAATGACCGTATAATGACCATCCGCATCAGGGCTAAATCCGCCAACATTAGCCTAATATTCGCCCACACCCCCACAGAAGTGAAAGACGACCATTCCAAAGACTGTTTCTACGAGCTCCTCGAAGAAACATATGAGCAGTGCCCTAGACACGACGTGAAAATCGTTCTTGGTGATTTTAACGCAAAACTAGGGTAGGAGGACATCTTTGGAAATACAATCGGTAAGCATAACCTCCATGACAAAACCTCCGAAAACAATCTGAGGCTAATCGATTTTGCTGCGGGGCTAGTACACGCTTCTCGCATCTCAAAATTCATAAAGGTACATGGCGATCCCCAGATCAATGAACCGTCAACCAAATTGATCATGTTGCGATCGACGCAAGGCACTCTTCCAGTGTGTTAGACGTCCGAACTTTCCGATTGGCCAACTTTGACTTGGACCACTGCCTTGTTGTAGCCAAGTTACAAATGAGGATATCTTGTTCACGACCTGCACGAACTAACGATGTGAAGAGATATGACGTCGGAAAGCTACAATCGCAAGAGATTGCCAATGCCTTTTCCAATCGAGTGTCCCTTCAATTATCCTTGAATCCTATGCCCTCAGCATTAAGCATTGAAGACCAATGGCAGCAATGTCAAGAAGTCATCAGAACCGCTGCCTCTGAGGTTCTAGGTTTCATTCGGGAACCAAAACGAAACCCATGGTTCGATGAAAAATGCAGGCAGGCAAATGCAGCCAAACAAAAAGCACGACAAATGCTGATGCAAAAACGAACGAGGGCTGCTTACGATCAGTTTAAAGAGATTTACAAGGAGAAAAGAAGGGAGGAACACCGAATTCTCAAAAAGAAAAAGATGCAGCATGAGAAGCACTCGTTTGAGGAAATTGAGAGGTGCCATGACAGGAACGAGATTCGGAAGTTTTACCAAAAGAAAAAAAGATCCTGTCAGGGTGGCAAGCCCCGAACTCAAGCCTGTAAAGACCAGGAGGGAAACATATTTGTAGAGTCACAGTCGCTACTGAGGATCTGGAAAGATAACTTCTGCAGACTGCTTAACGGCGATGAGGACACAAATTCCGCTGTCAGGCAGATTGCCCCATTCAGCTTGGACGATGATCAAGAATGCCGTCCTCCCGACCTGGAGGAAGTTAAGCTTGCCATATGCAAACTTAAATCAAATAAGACTGCAGGTGCAGATGGCCTTGATGCCGAACTTTTCAAGGCAGCTGGGGACCAGTTGGATAGGAGCATGCAACAGCTGATTAGCATGATATGGTTGGAAGAAACTATGCCCGATGAATGGAACCTCAGTATCGTATGCCCGATCCTAAGAAAGGGAGATTCTCACAATTGCGCCAATTATAGAGGGATAAGCCTCCTTAACGTCGCTTATAAGATCTTGTCTGCTGTAATATGTGAATGTCTGAAACTCCACGTCAACAACTTGATAGGTCCTTATCAATGTGGTTTTAGACCAGAGAAGTCCACAATAGACCAAATTTTCACATTACGGCATATCTTGGAAAAAACCTGAGAACATAATATCGATATTCACCATTTTTTTATCGATTTCTCTTTATCGATTTCCAACATGTCCGTTCAAATCTCTGACAAACAAAACAAAAGCCTCGCTTTTGGGATATCCTTGCTCACATCCAATTTAGAACGAATATAAATTAAATAAATAAATAGTGTGGCGCAACAGATTGAGGAGCTCGCACATTTCTCACAACCATACATTGTGAAATAATGGAGGGGACCTACGATTTTCCGATGGTTCCCAATGGCTAATTGAGAAAGCGCTTTCATGGTAATAAATTTACTATAGGAGGACTTGCCAATTCCTCGCGAAAGGCGATATCCATGGAAAAACACTTTTGCCTCTGCAGACATGCTAATGCTAACCATCAAGCCACTTGTACCAGAATTTAGAAAGCATATGCATTGACAATATACCTTTCTTTGCATCACCAATTGAAGAGACATGAAACGGTCAGTAGGCTTCGAAATGGTCTGCACGCTGCCAAGTAGCTCTTCTGCAAGGATGATTACGATCTCGTTTTTATGTTGATCCGTTCCATAGTAGATTATCTCGTGTGTTTTTATATAAACATCCGAAGAGCAGGTCCTCGTTAATGTATTCCGCTATAGCTAGTTTCTTGGATACACAAGATGTCTACTCGCCTCCTTCTCATCAGCCCTTCCAGTTCCAGAGCT
The DNA here is from genome assembly GCA_949752695.1 of Melanostoma scalare. Lineage (NCBI taxonomy): Eukaryota > Metazoa > Arthropoda > Insecta > Diptera > Syrphidae > Melanostoma > Melanostoma scalare. The sequence continues at coordinate 161,635,449 of OX456985.1, read as the reverse complement.
TGACCAGTCATGTTTGCAACTTTCCAAACTTGCGACACTTAAAATGCATCCAATCTTTTGCATTGTTTTGATGGCCCCGAGACCGTGTTGCTCAGTGCAGGGTCAGCGATATTACTGTTAGCAAGTGGCACCATGAATTAACTTATACGGAAATAACTTATATAGCAGTTATTACGGTTTAAACCGTAATAACTTATATATAAATTATTGCGTTTTCAATCCGCAATAACTAATATATAAGTAATTTCGGTTTTAAATCGTAATAACTTATATATAAGTTATTACGATATGAAACCGAAATTACTTATATAAGTTAACAAGAATAAAATAACAACAGCCAACGGAAATGCTGACCATTCGTCTGGGGCATTTCCACTGCAGGTAAATTATTATTATTGGGAAATGCAAAGTAAGGCATTATTCAATTAGGTTGCAGTATTACAGTATTGCAGCATTATCATATTATGGCAATAAAGAAATGGCAATAAAGAAATCATTCTTAAAAGAGTTCAATTTGTAATTTAGTCTTAAGCGAAGATTCAAATAATAAAGGTGAGCAGTGTGCTCTAATCCGAAAAGATTTTTTTTAAGTAAAATATCTACTGTTTGTTTAACTGGCGCCCAACGTGGAGCTATAAGTACTCGCGCTTAATAAAGGCTAACCATTGCCAATAACTCGCGTGTTATTTTTTTTAAATCCTGTGTTAAAATCATTTAAACATCGTAAAGAGTGATAGTGATAAAAGTAAATCCAAGAACGAGGCCCCCCAGTAATCGATAAAGGACAAAAAGGAGCAGTAAATGCAGCCGCTTGGTTAGGTTAGGTTAGGTGGAAGTGGCTGTCAGTCAATGAGTACATTGCCTAACACACTTAGGCCGCAAGGGCCCATTGTGATACATACCACAGAGATCAGCAAGTTAATCACCTACTGATCTCAGAAACCCGATGTAAGATTAACGAGTTGATCACTTATTAATCTTCCATTACGGGACTAGCCGGTTATTCACCTGCTAGTCGAACCACGTGGAACTTTTAATGTATTTTGAAAGACTTTTAGGGTCTATGTAAGCTAGGTCGCTAGTATCATCGAAGAAGAATTCACCGAGATGAGTTTTCCTCCTATGAAGTAGTGCAGGGCATGAGCAAAGAAGGTGTTGAACGGTTTCTTCCTCCTCCTCGTCCATGCAGCTTCTGCAGAAATCATTGGAAAACACACCAAGTCTTTTGGCGTGTCTCCCTATTAGACAGTGTCCCGTAAGAACACCTATGGTAGAACCTAGATACAGACGGTTCAGGGCCAACAAACTCTTCGAGCGTTTTGAGTCAACACACGGCCAAACTTTTTTGGTTGCAAGGCAGTTGTTACTCTCAGTCCATCTAGTGTTTGTTATCCTTGAAGCGTCTTGTCTAAGTAGGAGTTTACATGTAGCGATAGGTACACCTATGTTGTTCCATTCTGAGCGTGGGGAAGTGGTCGTGCCCTTTTTGGCTAGTTCGTCTGCCATACAGTTGCCTGGTATGTCCCTGTGCCCTGGCACCCATGAAAGGTGAATGTTAAACTGATTTGACATCTCCCTCAGAGACATCTGACAATTTTGGACCGTGATGGATTTTGCAGAGACAGAGGCAAGAGATTTAAGGGCAGCTTGGCTGTCTGAGAAGATCCGAATATCCGTGGAGGATATGACGTTTTCTTTGAGCCAAGACAGCACCTCCTTAATCGCCAGAATTTCCGCTTGGAACACACTACAATGATCGGGTAGGCGGAAGAAAAGACTGAGATTCAGTTTTTCTGAGTAGATTCCACTTCCCACACCTTCGCTGGTTTTTGAACCATCGGTGTAGAAGTGTATTGCTTCATTTTCCAAAAGAGCGCCATTTTCCCAAGCTTCTCTTGAAGGTATGGTTACTTGTAAATTATTGTCAAACACCAACTTGGGGGTGGTGTAGTCGCATCGATTCGGTAAGAATCTAAAGTTATCTAGAATGGTAGTGTGGCCGATTTGATTATTGGTCCACTGTGATGTAGCTCTGAGTCGAGTAGCTGAGCTAGCTGCGACTTGTTTGCTGAAGATATCTAGGGGTGTGAGATCTAGTAGTACATTGAGGGCGTCCGATGGAGTTGTCCTCAGTGCACCACTAATACACAGACTAGCCGTTCTTTGAACTTTGGCCAGCTTGTTGTAGTTGATCATCTTGTCTAGTGCTGTCCACCAGACTATCACCCCGTATGTGAGTATCGGTCTAATTACCGATGTAAACAGCCAATGGGTGATTTGGGGGGAGAAACCCCATTTCCCGCCAATGGCTTTTTTACAGGAGAAGAGTGCAACCGCTTGGATCAGGAACAAAAACCACAAGGAAAATAAAATTCGTTAATCAGCAAGCAACTATGAATCAACCACTATTCATAATTTTATTGTAAGTTATTATTGAATCATTCAAACATAAAAAAATTTTTTTCAATTAGAGAATTAAGAAAGGAATTTTTTGTGAATCAATTAAAGTCAGTGAAAGAATTGTTATTGTGAAAAAATAAGAAGCAAAATTGAACTTATTCTATTTAAAATAAGAAGTGAACTCATTTGAAGAAAAAATTTATATCAAGTATAGTGAAAGTTAAAATCGTATGTTAAAACAAATTTTGAAATAGATTTTTATCCATTTGTAATTTTAAAACATAAATTCTTGGGTACCTTTGTCTGTTTCCACACTGTTTTCTTGATAATTTGAAAACTTTATTTTTATATATAAAAAAAAAAAAAAATGGCAAACCCGAATAATCTAATCAGGCCACCTATGCTCAATCCATCACCCCCTCCTCAGGCTCAGGTTCTTAACCAAAATGATTTGATTAATCTAATTAGTAGATTAGTAAATGAATCACTTCAAACTCATGGAAGACAAATCTTTAATTCTATTATGAACCCTGCCCTGCAGCAGATATAAATAATGAGGTAGATCAACCTATCAACCTAGTAGGTAATAATTTGGGTGATTTAGACAAAATACCTGATGTAGTGAAAAGCCTAAGAGAATTTTCAGGTCAAACACATGAATTTAATTCGTGAAAGAAAAGCATCGACAGAATTTTAAAAATTTATGAACACATCAAGGGCACCCCTAGATACTGGTATCTTATCCGTTATACGAAATAAGATAACAGGGCATGCCGATGTGTTACTTGAATCGTATAACACTCCCCTTAATTGGGAAAAGATATCAAAATGCCTTACTCTGCATTATTCAGATAAGAGGGATTTAGGCACCCTCGAGTATCAGATGACCACTTTGGTCCAGGGGAATAACACAATTCCAGAGTTTTATCAGGTGGTGTATCACCACCTGTCGTTAATCTTAAATAAACTAGGATCAGTAGAGATGAGCCAAGACTCTATGAACAACATGACTCAATGTTATAGGGAAAAGGCTCTAGACACTTTTGTGAGGGGCCTCAAAGGGGACCTTCCTCGCTTACTAAGCATAAGGGAACCGGTAGACCTCCCACAGGCTTTGCATTTATGCCTCAAACTACAGAACGTAGATTTTAGAGCCCAGTATGCAAACAATTCGCAAGGGTCTAACAAAAAGCTTTTCCAACATCCACCTCCAATCCCGGCTAAAAGAGAAAACTTTCAAAAACCTACACCAATACCAGCTCCCAGACGTGAGTTTTACCCTCACCTATTACACAACCCTCGAACTCCTACAGCCCCGCAATTTAATACAAATTACCAACCCAGATATCAACAGCCTCAACAGCCGAGAATCCCGCCGAATCAAAGACCTTTGCCACCGAAGCCAATGTCAATCGATTACTCGATGAAGACGCAGAAAGTGGACTACCAAAACAGGCCGAGAAACCAACAATTTGCGCAAAAACGAGAAAATCCGCAACAGTCATTTGGACAGAAGCAAAGATATTCCCAGCAAATACATCCTCCTCAGAAAATGCAAAGTCTTTTCCACACTTTTCAAGATAACAATGAAGAAAAATCCATAGAAGATTATGAAGCTAACATTATGGAAGAGGATCAAAATTATGACGACACACTAGAAGAATACAGCAACCAAGATGAAGACGTCAACCTTTATCAAATCGAAAATATCGACGACATTTATTTTTTAGACTAAAGTCTTCTTCGCTTCCTTTTTTTGAAAATATTTCCCGAAGCGGAGAAATTCTTAAATTTTTAGTTGATACAGGGTCAAATAAAAATTATATTCAACCCCGTCACTTAAGAAATCCGATTATTAATGAAAAACAATTTTTTGCTAACTCCGTTGGAGGAAACGTTAAAATAACTCATCATTCACTTATCCAACTTTTTGGACCACAAACTGATAAAATTAAATTCTTTATCCTTCCTAGCCTTATCTCATTCGATGGTATCATAGGACATGATACCCTAAAACAACTAAATGCGATTATAAACACGAAGAAAATTATATGTTCATACAAGCTAGTCCTCAAAACTCAAGAATCTTAATTACACTCAAACAGCATCTGTCACAATATGTTAACAATATAGATATTAGAAATGAACATATGTCAAAAGACCAACAAATAAAATTAGGTAACATTATTCACAAATGCCCAAACTTATTTTCTGAACCAAATGAGAAGCTTACCTACACAACTACTGTTCAAAGAGAAATCCGAACAACCACCAGAGATCCAGTCTATTCTAAATCTTATCCCTATCCCATGGCACTAAAAAACGAAGTAGAGAAAGAAATTCAAAAGCTATTAGAAGATGGAATTATAAGACCATCAAAATCACCATATAATTCGCCAGTTTGGGTCGTCCCGAAAAAAATGGACGCCTCAGGTGAAAAAAAGTTTCGAATGGTAATTGATTACCGAAAAATTAATGCCTTAACTATTGCCGACAAATATCCTATTCCCGAGATACACGAAATTCTCGCAAACCTCAGTGAAAACAAATGGTTTTCTATAGTGGACTTAAAAAGTGGATTTCACCAAATTCCACTCAAAAAATCCGACATAGAAAAAACTGCTTTTTCGGTAAACAACGGCAAGTTTGAATTTACTCGCCTCCCATTTGGACTGAAAACGCTCCATCTATTTTTCAGAGATGTTTAGACGATATCCTTAGAGACCTTATCGGAAAATGTTGTTACGTCTATATTGACGACATCGTCATTTTCGGGAAAACTGAAGATGAACACTTTTGAAATCTTGAAAAAGTTTTCAATACATTAGAAAAGGCAAACATGAAAATTCAGCTAGATAAGTGCGAATTTTTCAAAACAGAAATCGAGTTTCTAGGTTTTATTATTGGACAAGATGGTATAAAAACCAACCCTAAAAAAGTCCGAGCAATAGTCGACCGACCAATTCCAACAAATCTTAAGGAATTGCGATCCTTTTTAGGAATGTCAGGCTATTATCGCCGCTTCATTAAGGACTAAGCGAAATTGGCGAAACCCTTGACATCCCTTTTAAGAGGGGAAGACGGACACGTGTCCAAAAACATATCTCGAAAAGTTCTAATCAAATTGAATGAAGAAGCAGTTGAAGCATTTAATAAGTTAAAAAAATCTCTCGTGTCTCCGGAAGTAGTTCTTCAATACCCAGACTTTAAAAAAAGTTTCCAGCTCACAACTGACGCTTCGGACTACGTAATCGGTGCAGTCCTCTCTCAAGAAGATAAACCAATCACATTCCTATCTAGAACGTTGGGTAAATCAGAAGAAAACTACGCAACAAATGAAAAAGAGATGCTTGCCATCATCTGGTCGCTTAATTCTCTTAAAAACTTCCTTTACGGATCTCGGAAAGTTAATATTTTCACGTATCACCAACCACTCACATATGCTTTAAGCAATAAAAATACAAATGCGAAAATGAAACGATGGAAGGCGATCCTGGAAGAGTACAACCATGAACTCAAATATAAACCAGGAAAGGAAAATGTGGTTGCTGACTCCTTATCTAGACCCCCTCAAACAGAAGTTAATTCAATGACACCAACTGAACATAGCGCTGATAGCTCAGCACAAAATCTTATTCCCTCAGTAGAAACACCTGTAAATGTCTTCCGCAATCAACTTTTACTCGAAATAGGAAATGAAAATAGCTACCAAATTAAAAACCCATTCGAAAATTACACTAGACACATTTTTATACGCCCCGAATATTCTGAAAGCGACGTTATTGAAATTTTCAAAAGATATCTCAATCCCAATACCATTAACGGACTCCTAACAGATGAAACGACGATGGGACGCATCCAAAACGTTTATCCATTGCATTTCAAAGACTATCGCGTTAGGTTTACACAGAAACTCGTTGAAGACCTCACCAGTGACGTCGAGCAAGAGGAGAAGATCCTGAAGATACATCGACGAGCTCATCGGAATGCCGAAGAGAACCGTATTCAACTAATGGAGAACTTTTATTTCCCGAGAATGTCTTCAAAAATTAAATCCTTGGTAAAGCGTTGCACGAATTGTAAAGAAAACAAATACGAGAGGCATCCCAACAAACCCTTCCTTAGCCCTACACCAGTTCCTAGTTATCCTGGACATACCTTGCATATCGATATCTTTTCGACAGAAAAATATCTTGTTTTAACTGCACTCGACAAATTTACAAAATTTGCCCAAGCCAAAATAATAGCATCTCGTTCGATTGAGGATATTAAACGCCCACTACGCGATATTATCTTCTATTTTTGCGTTCCCGAAGTTGTAGTGATAGATAATGAAAAAGCCTTAAATTCAGCATCAATAACTTCTCTGTTGGAAGACGATCTTAAAATAAAAATATTCAAAACACCACCATACAAAAGTGAAGTGAATGGCCAAGTCGAGCGCTTCCATTCCACTTTATCCGAAATTATGAGGTGTCTAAAAACTGACGAACCTTCACGGTCTTTTGAAGAGCTTTTAGAAAGAGCTGTAAACGAATACAACTTCACTATACACTCCACAACAGGAAGAAAACCCATAGAACTTTTCTATGGACGAATAACCCGTTTAAATCCCGAGCAATTTGAAAGCACCCGCAAAGAAACTATCCAAAAATTAAAAGAAAAACAAGAACAGGATTATAGAACCCACAATAGAAAAAAACAACCAATAAAAACTTACGAAATAGGCCAAGTCATATATGTCAAAAATAATAAACGTATAGGATCTAAACTAACAAACAGATACAAACAAGAGGTAGTAAAAGAAAACAATAATTCCACAATTTTAACCGAATCTGGTCGAATAGTTCACAAGAGTAATATTAGAAATTAATATTCATTATTTCAGGTGTGCTTTAGGCCAATGCTTAGCAACAGTCCAAATCCTTGACTTCACGAACTCGCAAGTCATAGCGATACACACAGGACAAACAAAAATTCAAACCGGAAATTTCAAATTGATTCATGTAATTGACGTTACCCAATATGAGTCAAAGTTCAACGAGATCACCCCAATAATTTTATCCCATAGGAACACCTCCCTCTATCCTTACCTAAAACATGAAATTATTCAAATTCAAAATTTAATCCAAAACCTAAGACCAAGAAAAGTGAAAAGATCAATCAATCTCATAGGTACAGCTTGGAAATGGATAGCAGGTAACCCTGATCATGAAGACTTTATAACAATCACTGACAAAATGAACAATGTATTACAAAATAATAATAAACAAGTTATAATTAACGCACTACATAATGAAAGAATAAATAACATTACTGAAATGTCCAATGAAATAAGGAAACTATTACAAGAGAACAAATTGTATAATAATGAAATATTAAGTGCTGTCCAATACAAAATTAAAATATTTAAAGAAGAACTTGAAAATTTAAATTATGCCATACATTGGGCTAAACTTGGTATTATCAATTCTCTAATATTATCTAAGCAAGAAATAAATTTAGCTATAAGTACAATCTCTAAAGAAAATTTGCCATTTGCTACTGTAGAAGACGCTTTAAACTTCGCAGAAGTCAAAATTTTAAGTGACTCAGTATCAATACTTTATATTATCAATATTCCTCTAGTAAATAAAAATTATTACTTAAAAATAATTTTAAAACCTGTAAAAAGAAAAGCTATTGCCACAGATTTGTCATTTAATACAGTCCTAAAATCAGTTAACGAAACTTATGGTTTAAAAAACATTTGTAAAGCATATAATTTTATGTCAATCTGCAAACCTCAAGATATTGTAGATCTAACTAATACCACTTGCATTCCCAATATTAAATATATATCAACTGGCATTGTTATATTGAACGGTTTCAACGGATCCATAGCAATAGGACCCACAGAACAACACTTAGATGGTACGTTTCTAATAAAATTCCATAATACCAGCATCATAGTGAACGAACAAATATTCACGTCAAAAGAAGAATCCAATCACCATATTCTACCAGCAATCTTCCAACTAACTCCCGAAGAAAAGCAGTACCGCAAATTCTTATCATTAGAGATGATGGACGAATTACATATAAACAACACCAACCAAATCGAGCTTTTGCAATCAGAAACTACAGTACACCGCTTCACTATGTTTGGGATCATTGCCTTCATCATAACATTAACAATAATCACACTCTATCTTAAATCCATGAAGAACAACACCACAAAACTCATCGTTCAAAATTTGAATCCAGACCTACCTCAAAGTAACCAAATACCAGAAGTTCAACAGCCTAAACTAGGGTTCAACAACATACCATACTTCTAGTTGATTGAGGACAATCAAATCTAAAGGGGGAAGAGTTAACAAGAATAAAATAACAACAGCCAACGGAAATGCTGACCATGCGTCTGGGGCATTTCCACTGCAGGTAAATTATTATTATTGGGAAATGCAAAGTAAGGCATTATTCAATTAGGTTGCAGTATTACAGTATTGCAGCATTATCATATTATGGCACTAAAGAAATGGCAATAAAGAAATCATTCTTAAAAGAGTTCAATTTGTAATTTAGTCTTAAGCGAAGATTCAAATAATAAAGGTGAGCAGTGTGCTCTAACCCGAAAAGATTTTTTTTAAGTAAAATAACTACTGTTTGTTTAACTTATATTAGTTATTGCGGATTGAAAACGCAATAATTCATATATAAGTTATTACGTTCTAATGTCGTAATAAAATATATGAAATGTATCTATTTTTCACTCCTATGGAGGAAAATGCATTCATTGTTCTTCTATATTGAATTAAACAAAAAACCGCAATAGCTTATATATAAGTTATTTCGGTTTCATGTCGTAATAACTTATATATGAATTATTTCGGATTCAACCCGCAATTACTTATATATAAGTTATTGCGGATTTAAAAACGAAATAACTTATATATAAGCTATTGCGGTTCCATATCGTTATATATGACCGTTATCATATAAATTACTATGGTTTGAAACCGTAGTAACTGCTATATAAGTTATTTCCGTATAAGTTATTTCGGGGCCCCTTAGCAAGTATTTCCATATACGAGATTTTGCGAAATGTATTTTCAAATTTTTCAATACGTACACGCTCCGTTTTCGAGTTTGATCTCTCTTTTATTAAACCGGTAATCCCCACTCCTGCTGCACACTCTAAGATCTGTTATGGGTGTCGCCAGATTCGTTTTGATGTTAAATGTCTGTAGATTTCAATATGGTTCATTAAGTTATATATAGTATACTAGCTGACCCGCCCGGCGTTGCTCGGATCTAAATTATTTAAAAAATTGTCAGGAACACTCGCTGGGCTAAGCTGAAAATAGCCGGAAAGTTTCTAGTTTCCGTGGGAATATGGTCATGAAATAAAGTCTATGTAAGGGATAATGTAACATCCTAATATCAAAAGAATTTTTAATATCGGCTAAGAATTTTTCGAGTTTTCGTTCCTGTTCCGGTTCCCTTTCCTATCCCCGTTCCTGTGGGAAACTTGCTATGAAAAAAAATGTAAACATATTCTCGGAGCCGCAAAAAAAAATTTCATCGAAATCGGTGAAGCCATTTCGTAAAATAACGTAGATGCAGACTGCAACGCCATCTGCTGAGCCGACTTTTACGGGTATGAAAAATAGATAGTAACTAATTCTCAGTAAAATAAGATCCATTAGAATCTGTTGAAAGTTACGGGCGTTAGAAGGAACCAAAATTTTAAGATTAAGAATAATTTATAGGTACTTACAACACAATACTAAGCCGTTGTTTGCAGGAGCTACTGCAACGTGTTGAGTACTTTTGAGGTTTTGTAATTAATCACTTAACTAACAAATCATGCAAACTGCACTTAATAAAATAGGAATAAATAATTTTTGTCCAGCAAATTAATAATAAATTTACTTGAGAATATATTTGATATGACATTTACACTGAGACTGTAAAATCTAATATATAAAATTCTCATGTCATAGTGTAAATTAAAGAAATAATGTTAAGGGTAGATGGCCCTTATCACTTAGGGGTATGGAAAATTATTAGTAGCCGATTCTCAGACCTACTGAATACGCATATAAAATTTGGTAAAAATCGGTAAAGCCGTTTCGGAGGATTACGGTAACTAACATTGTGACAGGGAAACTTTATACATTATACGAGCTGACCCGCCCGTCGTTGCTCGGATCTAAATTATTTAAAAAATTGTCAGAAATACCCGCTGGGCTAAGCTGAAAATAGCCGGAAAGTTTCTAGTTTCCGTGGGAATATGGTCTTGAAATAAAGTTTATGTAAGGGATAATGTAACATCCTAATATCAAAAGAATTTTTAATATCGGCTCAGAATTTTTCGAGTTTTTTCGAAATTTTATACATATACATATGTATATAAGGATATAAAATGCATGTAAATGAATATACAGGGTGTCCCGTAATTCGTTTTACATACTTTGGGATATGATTCTTGGCCATATTCTAAGAAAAAAATTGTTTTACAGTAAAGCTCATTTCTCAACTTTGACATCACTTTTTGACATTTTAAAAAAAGGCTAACTTTGGTGTACCCTGACCTGTGTTAAATTCGATATCTCTGTTACTACTGGTGATAGAGACCTAATCTTAGACATAATTTTTTGTAGAAATAACAACCTTTCGGACCGTATCGAAGCTGAGCTTCCATAGGTTTAGGGTTGCCGGATTTTCAATTTTAAGTGGTGTTCAAATTTTCTTCCCGAAACAAAGTTTTGACTTTGAGGTCATTTTTTTTGCAGAAATTGCCTGATAAACATAGAGTTTCTTTATTTTTTACAGATGAACAGAGCAATAATAAAAAAAAAAACTCAACAATAAGTGCACTCAAAAACCCATACATTTTATGATAATTGAAAAAATACAAAATGGGTATAATTAAAAAAAAATTAAAAAAATGTTTTGCTTTGAGGTTTGTTTGAATAAAACAATTATAGCTGCATTTTAAGTAGTTTTTTTTATGTATTTGATACAAATACAATAATTATAACAAGTGCTCAGAGTGCCCTCTTTCGTTTTGTATGAATGCCAGAACCCGTTTTTGAATTTCATTGTGGATGTTTACTGCTTTTTTTTGGATTTTAAGAACGAAGAAAATGTTATCTGATTGTAGTACAGTTGTTTGTACTTATCCAAAGCACTGCTTTGCAATTTAAAAGTGCTATTATATCTAAAGGGTCCGCCAAATAACTTTTTTTTTTTTTTAAACAGGTCACAAAACATCGAGTGTAGCTTCGGCTGTGTGGCACGTAGTGCCGTCCTGTTGAGATCAAATGTTGCCAATATCCTCCTCTTCAATTTTTTTGAACAAAAATTCGTTCAACATGACCCGATAACGATCGCCATTGACTATAATGGCCACTCTTTGCTTATTTTCGAATAATGCCTCTGGACCAAAATCCGCACCAAGCATCAGTGACACGTTTTGGGTGTATCGGCTTTTCAATGTATGCGTGCGGGTTTTCTGTGCCCAAATGCGACAATTTTGCTTGTTTACATACCCGCCATGATCAAAATGAGCTTCATCTGAAAAGAAGATTTTTTGGCAACATCGGCATCGGATTTTCAAAGTAATGGCGCAATATTTCAAAGCGTCGTTTAAACGTAAACACAACCATATTCGTTCAGCGGAAGGATAAAACTAATTTTATCTGTTTTATCAGACATGAGCTAAGTGTTACCATTTACGAAATAAGCACTAGTTGAAAAAAAACGTTTAATGGCGAACCCTTTACAATCGCAGGCAAGGAACAATTTTTTTGATACAAATGCTAGACATCCTGTGTCAGACTCTTAACAATATAAATAACCTACACAATAGAAACGTTAAAAATCATTCCCTTTTCATGCAGAGAGAAACAAAACAAAATACATTGTCGCTAGAATTTCTTACATTTGCAAACAGTTGTTTTGTTTGTCCATCTTCTTTAGCTGTGGCCATAAAACAATAACAACGCGTTCATGTGCACAAATTTCAAAAAATATGTATACACAAATAAATAACACATGATTTCACACACTCCCTAAGGATATTTAGATATACTTTTAACACCCACACAATTGCTGCAACCTACAACGTCCAAAAATGCATACATCCTTTTGCATTACCTCTTTGCTTTGCCAACTTACATATTCACAAAACACGTAATGAGTTCCTTTCTATTCATAGCCATCTACACTTTTCACATCTGAAGTGTTACCTAATAACTGTTTGCATTTTTTATCCTGCCATGGCAAAGAATAGCAAAAAATAGGCATGGCCTTTAATCTCTTTCAGGCACTTTTCTCGGAACACCCCGGCATGTCCCATCCACAAGTTCCCCTATTGCAAAATCGGTTGGTGTGCACTCAGAGAAAACCTATTTGCTGATGAAGGAGACGAGCGAAATTGCTGGTTGACGACGCTGATGATGATGATCTCGGACGGCGTACGGATAACAACACCAACCCAGACTTGTTCGCCGATGAAAAGTGGTAACGAAGAAGGTGACGACTATTAAATGATTCAACAGCCGCAGGAATATAATGAGGTGAAATTTATTTACTTCTTCTCTCTTGGAAAAGTCCATTTTCCTGAAAACCTCTTAAAAGCGAATAACCTACCGTGTTTCATTGAATTTAGCCTGAAATGGTGTGTCTACAGGCAGTAGCTACACCATACAAAGAAAGAATCGGTAAGTACATGTCCTGAAAGCATTCGTCATAACGAGTGGGCTAGTAAAAAGTGCATTTCCATTTCCATAAACCTTAAAAAAGATGGTATTGTCAATGGAGGCAACTATTTTGTGACGCGGAAAAGTTGATCTTTTCTCTCGACGACGACAGTTTGAATTTAAGAAACTACACATGAAATTTAATTCTGATTATGGTGAAATGTAGAAAACTTGTTTTAGATTAGAAAGATCTGTGAATAACGAAGAAAAATCTCACATTAAATATTTAAAAAACTGATCTACTCTTATAGGGTTTGTTTCCGCAGTTTCCACACCAAATTCAGAGAACCAAGGAATAGAGATGCAACCAGAGCCCGAAAATAATTATTTATAATTGGTAACTATATCTACGGTAAGAGGACAGGAACGGGAACAGGGATCAGGGAGGTTGGAAAATACCGTACCGATTCCAAAAAAACTTCTACCGTTAGAGTGATTCACTTAACCAACTAACCGGGCACTTTGGGGCGACTTTGCTTCTCCTGTACCGGAGTTGGAGATTGAAATTTTTTTATTGGTAGGGAGGCATCTTAACAGAACAAATTTTTTATATTATAGTTGAGTTACCCCCCTAAATTGTTTAAAAAGTGTTTTAATTTTTCGTTTTTAACCTCACTTTTGATTTTTTTTTCTCCTTAAAATCAGAAAAATTTAATTAAAACAAACACTAACGAATAAAACAACACTTTTTATATATACATTTCACTATTTTTTGGAAATCTGATCGTAAGAAAGAATAAATAGGGCAGACATGAAGATACAGAACAGTTTGCCAATGTCAAATTCAATGAATCGAAACATAAGTCGAGTGTTAATGTCACTTACTTTGAGGTGAACCTGGGCCTCAATCAACATCCTTCTATAACGAATTCGAATTCGGGCGAGCTCTCTCCAGTTTTTTTCTAAGTCGGTTGAGTTCTTCTTCCACTTGATTGAGCCAACTCAGACGAGGTGGCTCAACCTTCTTAAGTTATTTCCCTGCAATGTGCTTTCGAAAACCCGTCGAGCCGGATTTTGAATTTTGAATTTTTCAAAACGGTTGGTAAGAGTTATTCTCCGTTTGATCTCCGCACTGGTGTTGTTTTCCGTGTCTATAGCAGATCCTAGGTAGACGAAGTCCTGTACTACCTCGAAGTTATAGCTGTCTATTGTGACGTTTTGTCCAGTACAACGATGTTCGGTGTCCCTGTTCGATGACAACATACTACACGCTTCCTTCTTCCAATTACGTCAATATTGTCTACGTAGGGTAGTTATTGTACAGACTTTTGAAAGATTGTTCCTCTGGTGTTAACGTTTAAGTTTTGTACAATTCTTTCAAGTATGATATTCAAGAAACCGCATGACAGTTTGTCGCCTTAACTGAAGTCTTTTTCGACATCAAAGGTCTCGGTGAGTTCTTTACCGACCTTGACGGAGAAGCGTGAATTCTCCAAAGTCATCCTGCATAGTCGTACAAGTTTTGCAAAAACATGGCTCTGTACAGTTCGTCTCTGTAAATACTGTCATACGCGGCCTTGAAATCGATAAAAAGATGGTGTATATTGATATTATATTCTCGGGTTTTTCCCAAGATCTGCCGTAATGTGAAAATTTGGTATATTGTTAACTTTTCTGGTTTAAAAACCACATTGATAAGGACCTATCAAGTTGTTGACGTGGGGCTTCAGACGTTCGCAAAAAACAGACAAGATCTTATGAGCGACGTTAAGGAGGCTTATCCCTCTATAATTGGCGCAATTGTGAGAGTCTTCCTTTCTTAGGATCGGGCATACGATACTGAGGTTCCATTCATCGGGCATACTTTCTTCCGACCATATTATGCAGATCAGCTGGTGCATGCTCCTTTCCAACTGGTCTCCAGCTGCCTTGAAAAGTTCGGCATCAAGGCCATCTGCACTTGCAGTCTTATTTGATTTAAGTTTGCATATGGCAAGCTTAACTTCTTCTAGGTCGGGAGGACGGCATTGTTGATTATCGTCCAAGCTGAATGGTGCATTCTCCCTGACAACTGAATTTGTGTCTTCATCGCCATTACCAGTCTGCAGAAGTGATCTTTCCAGATCCTCAGTAGTGACTGTGACTCTACAACTATGTTTCCCTGCTGGTATTTACAGGCTTGAGTTCGGGGTTTGCCACCTTGGCAGCAGCTTTTTACCTTTTGGTAAAGCTTCAGAATCTCGTTCCTGTCTTGACATCTCTCAATTTCCTCGAACGAGTGCTTCTCATGCTACTTCTTTTGCTTTTTGAGAATTCGGTGTTCTTCCCATCTTTTCTCCTTGTAAATCTCGTTATACTGATCGTTTGCAACTTTTGTTCGCTTTTGTACAACCCACAACCTTGTGGCAACGGTTCTGATGGCTTCCTGGTATTGCTGGCGACATATAGGATTCTAGGATAGTTGAAGGGACACTCGATTGGAAAGACACTGACAATCTTCTGCGATTGTAGCTTTCCGACATCATATCTCTTCAGAGCGTTAGTTCATACGAGTTATGACCAAAATATCCTCATTCGTACTTTGCCTACAACAAGGTAGTGGTCCAAGTCAAAGTTGGCCCCTCGGAAAGTTCGGAAATCTATCACACTGGAAGAGTGTCTTGTGTCGATCGCAACATGGTCAATCTGTCTGACGGTTGATTGATCTGGTGATCGCCATGTAACTGTAGGTATTTTGAGATACTTACAACAAGATTAAGCCCCGCAGCAAAATCGATTAGTCTTAGTCCGTTTTCCTAGGTTTTGTCATGGAGGCTAGGCTTACCGATTGTATTTCCAAAAATCAACTCTTTCCCTAGTTTTGCGTTAAAATCGCCGATCTTGAACCTGAACCGGTCCTCACTAATGTTATAAATGCAAAAGTAGCTCTGTCTGTTCGCCTTTCTATGTTACCATCTCCCGCCCAAACTAATGAACAGATTTAAACGAAATTTTGTACAGAGATAGTCTAAAGTTTAAGAAAGGACATAGGCTATATATTTGATTCCTATATTCCCACGGGAACGAGAACGCATACGGGAACTTTGACATTATATCACCGATTTCAAAAATTCTTCCACCTTTAGAATGCTTAACTCTCCCTGAGTAACATAAACTGTAAGTCATCCCGTATTCCTATGGGAACGGTCACCATATTCCCACGGGAATGGGATTCTTTACTAATATCATAAGTCTGAAATGAAATCTGTCCGTCTATTTTTATTTGTTATCAAAACCCGCCCAAACTATTAAACCTATTTATATGAATTTTTGCACTATCTCAAAATAAAATTACTTTTAATTTATCCTCATATTCCCATGGGAACGGAATTACTTACTAACATTATAGATCCGAAATCAACTCCGTCTGTCTGTTTTTCTTTGTAACCATCTACCGCCCAAACTATTGAACCTATTTGTATGAATTTTGGTGCAGAGATAGTCTTGAGCCTGAAAAAGGACATGGGCTGTATTTGTTATCCCAATATTCCTGCGGGAACGGCAACGTAAACGGGAACCTTGAAGCTACTGGACCGATTTCAAAAGTTCTTTCACCGTGAGGTGATTTCTGTCAAACTGTCGATTACACAGTTGACCTGAGAAGAAATGTCTATCTTGATCTTCAAATAAATATTGGCAATAGGTAATGACTGTGTGAAAAGTCGATTTTGGCGCCGACTAATGAGATAGTTAACCATATAAACTAATAAATTATGTTAGACGTATTGGGGGATGTTGTCGAATATCTATCAGAAGACAATATTATGGACACTGAGCAAGTTACATCATGCCCTATAGAGTTTCTCAGTTCCTAGAATTATCAGGAGTGGCTGCAAGTTGGTTTTCCAGTGCCAATAAGTAGTAATCTAGAATTGTACACAGCTACAAATTACACATCTGGGATGCGGCATTATAAAAGTTTTAATAATGACTGGAAGAGCGAAAGGAGAAAACTATTGATTCCCCGTATTTTTTTTTATTTCCACTGATTTGTCATTTTAGTTTAAAAGAGTGTATCAAACGCGCAAAACCTTTTTATTTGACAAAAGATGGAAAAAGTAAGAATGTCGTGTGCAAAAATGTACTTAAATAAAATATAACAATAGTTTACTAAAACGCATGAATGTGTCTTATTTGACAAATAAGTAGCCTAAGAAATTAAAAATCCTGCCGGAAGTCACTATTCCACGCGGACGAAGTCACGGGCACAGCTAGCTGACGACTCAACCCCAGCATATCATATTCCAAATTCAAGTCCCTGCCCATCAAATGTGGAACTGGAACGTTTGCGTATGATAAGCTCATTGAAATCTTACCTTGAGAGTATTGTTACATGGGGTAGTAAAAATCCAGCAGAATTCAATGCTCCGAAAGCAGAATGTTCCACTTTGCCTTTAAAGATTAATTCCCCCTCCTATTTGCAATTGTCCATGAATGGTACCAACAATCGGAAAAGCTGTCCATACTTGATTTCTTAAGACGATGAAGGAAATTTTTTACCCCTTCCGATCTGGCTACTGTTTACAAAGCCTTCATCTTTCAATAACTAGAGAGCAACCCGCATACTAGGTCAGGCGCTCCTCTAACATCATTTCGTCTACTCGATGGGGCACAAAACAGAGTGTTGAGACTGATAGGTGACAGTTCAATCGTAGGATCGATTGATTCACTTGAACATCGTCGAAACGTTACCTGTCTCTTTTCATCTGTTTTATTGTTTTTTCTATTAACAGTGCTCCAGTGAAATAGCCATTTGCGCTCCTCATCTAAAACAATTTAGTCGCAACACCTGTCTCGCCAGGAACGCCCATCAATTTAACCATGAGCCCTATTTCGGACGTACAGTAAAGTGTAGAGAGTCATATTTTAGTTGCACTACCCGAATGTGGAATGCCTTGGCAATATAAGAAACATCAACCTAAGAAAATAACTCAATGTCATAATTATCAAATGTATGGCCATGGAACTATGCACTGCCAGGTAAATACCTTCTATTGCATATGTTCAATAAACCACAATACAACTGATTGCACTACTGAATGAATTATCAAGTATGCAAACTTCAACGGACCACTCAAATCTAAAGATCGAGCTTGTTTAAGTCGAGAGCGATACGAAGAAGTCTGTTATGATGGTGCTGACGAATCATCGTATTTAGCGTGGAAATATATTTGGTTGATTTAACTCCATCGTGGTATTGAATATAGAAAAGGGGCTCAATTGCCTCTTGCGTGAAGTGTTTATTTCTATCACAATAAATAATCCACTTCTGCCACATTTCTTATTTAAACCTCTCCACAATATTGTTTGGATAGCCCTTCTCATCAGTGGCGGATCCAGGATTTGGGAAAGGGGGGAGGGGGGTCTATTACTCAAAATTTTATTTATATATATATATAATATATATATTATATATCGAGCAAAATTTGAAGGTGTAGCAAAGAGGTGAAGAAGGTTCAATCAATCAAAATCAATTCGAATTGATTTAACATAATCATGAGCATATCTTACTCATTCATAGTACGAGTATATCTGAGTGGTTACCGGCATACACAACATTCATCACAAATGCAACAAGTTCAATTTTTCAAATGCCGTGCCAAAAAGGATCCACTGGCAGCACTGTCAGAGACTTCTCAAACTTTTCCCCTATTATGTACCACATTTCCACTTAGGATCGGGTAACTGAATCGGATTATGATTCTCCTGCTCTTCAGTTTCTTATGAAATGTAATAATAATCAATAAAGTTTTTTAAAATAATAATATTACGTCTCCTTTACTTTTTTGTCTTGCTCATGCAATGTTTTTCCGTCCCGTAAAGAAATTAGAAAATTAGGAGCCGATAAATGTTACAAATAACATCTTTTGTTTTACCGATTGGGAGGATTTTTATTTTTTAAATTAATCAGACAACAGTTATGCATGCTATAGACTCGATCGGCAGAATACAAGACGTGGTGGAGCTGCCATAAGGCAATTATAGGTACAATGTTTTTTAGGTGCTGCTAGGATGGAAGTAATTGAAGGAGTTGGTTTAGACATTTCTTTACTGGATTCTTCTAAATTAAGTGTTTTTTCAGTCTATTTTCTGGGTGGAAATAGTTGCACTGAAAAGAAAACTAAGTTTAAAAAGGATATTCAAAAGATTTCCGGGATAAACAACAGTTTTAGAGGTGGATATGAAAACAGGGCATCGTTCATGGAGCTGTCTGTGTTCTGTGAGCTAACTGCTGGGGACACATTCTTCACGATACTGTTGATGTGAACAGATCACTTTCACTACTATATCCTCTGGAGCCAACATTTATACCTAGCTCCCCCGTTGAGCTATGCTTAATCGAAATGTTAATATTTAACTAATGTATGTTCGCTATAACTTCTTCTCTGCAAACTGGAACAGATATTACTCCTGTATATTGTAGTATATTGTTATCGAAATACGATCTTATCAAGGATGGACTGCTACATTTGCGCCAATTATTGAGGAAAAAGCCTTCTTTACGCTATGGCTTGGCGATGGAGAGTGCTATTCGAGATGGCTCTGATTGGTGTCAACTTGACAGCGCAATATGGGACAAAATGAACATGAGCGTATCATAAATATTTGGTAAAAAGTAGGTATATTCTTCGTCTTTCGAGCCCAAGATAAAATATTAGTAAACTAAATAATGTTTTTAGAGAACTATTTTCCTCATCGACAAACTTTAACGGAGCTAAGCGCTAAGGAATCTATGAATAAATGTAGCTAGAAAAAATCGAAATGAAGTCGTGGTAGCCCTGCTATATAAACATTTTCTATGTTATTTATACTGCTTGTGATTGTGTGCTTAGTACAGTACATATCAAAATCATAATTTATTCTAGTGTACAGGGTTGCTAACTACACACTAATTACGAAAACTGAATAAAATCATATAATATATTGAAAAAAATTTAATTATATATTCCAAATGATTTTAGTGAAAATATAAAAACGCAATTGTTTTAGTTTCTAATACTTATAAACGCTCAAAATTTTGTAAGAATCGTTAAATCAGTTTTTTAAAACCACATTAATTATTTTACACCTTTGTCAAAAACAATTTCTTTTCGAATTAAGTATGCACGTTTTAAGTTCTTGCTGGAAGATGTTTTGACAAAAAATTTCATATATTTCAAAAAATAAAAATTTTTATAAAAAAAAATTTTAATCTTCCAAATGTTGATAAGCAGTCTTCCAAAAGAAACCTGGGACTTCTAAAATGGAAAATCTCGTCAAAATTGTAACGAGGAAAATCTCTGTTTTATTCCATTTTTAGGTTTTTTCTAACAATTAACTATTTAACATTATAAAAAATATTAAAATAAGTAAAATAAAGCAAATAGAGTGGCGCAACAGAGCGAGGAGCCCCACAGCCTAGCTCGTTTTTCACAACTAAACTTTGTGGGGGAATGGAGGGACCTTCAATTTTCTCCCGGATCCGAACGGCTAATCGAGAAAGCGCTTTTCATGGGAGCGAATTCACTAACGGAGGACTTGCCAATTCCTCGCAAGAGGCGATACCCGTAGAAAAATACTTTTGCCTTTGTTGAGATTCGAACCACGAACCTCTGGGTTAACAAGTGGACATGCTAACCATCACACCACGGATACCACATAAAATATTGCCAAAACTTAATTCTTCACAGCCCTAAGCCTATAGGAGCCCAACTTAAATACAGTTTTAAAGATTATTATTTCTACAAAAAATTAAGTCTAAAATTAGGTCTCTTCCATCAGTATTAACAGATAAATCGAATTTAAAATAGGTCAGGGTACACCTTTTTTTAACTTGTCAAAAAGTGATGTCAAAGTTGAGAAACGAGCTTTATTTTATAGCAATTTTTTTCTTAAAATATGACCAAGAATCACATCCTAAAGTATATAACACGAATTACGAAACACCCTGCATATAAAACACAAATTTTAGACAACAAAACCCAAAAATTGTAACAGCTTGGGTGTTGCTTTGATCATTTCAAAATGCTTTTCGTTTTCAAAAAAAAAAAAAAAAATTAAAACCTTTTACACCTTGAGTTTGGAAAATACACACAAAAAAAATATAAATACCTAATTCAATACATTCACTGCTTGCCTACACCAACCAAACTTTTTGAATAAAAATGGACTCAATTGTGTCATTGTGTGAAAATTATTCTAGGGTTTACATTTCAATTCAACACCCCATTGTGTTGCAAATCAAAAAACTAGAGTGCAGCACAAACACATAACAACTACTCAAGGACTTGCACCTGCTGACGGACATCGACAGACAGCGCTTCGGGGTTGGTAAAAATACAATTCATAAACACGCAAACAAACTCCTACGTATCAGCAGTGTTGTAGAGACTTTGCGAACATAAAAGGGACTTATTTCTCTTTTGAAATGTTGCTCGTCAAATTCAAAATTCATAAGCGATTATAATGTTGGGCGTGAGCCTTAGAAGTGGTACGTATTTTATCCATACACACATACACACGTTGGTGTGTAAAACTTTCTATCCGCAGAAAAGATGAGATGAACCAACGGGGACAAGCACTGCAGAGCGGTTGCTCATTAAAATATTGTATCGGATCTATGAATTCAGAGGAAACCCTCGGGCTAAAGTAAACAGAGACGACTTTCCATTCCAGGGTTTCAAACGGCAAACGCTTCTGTGAGGCCTTAGCATAATATTTGGTGATACTTTGGCGTGCACTGTAAAGTTTATGACTTCCGGCTGTGAATGTGAAAATGTCTTATGCTTTTGCGAATGGCAGGCTGTTTGGACTTGCTTGGGTTTGGGTTATAATGTGGGTTGGCTTTTCAGAGAAGTGTTAACTTCAGTGCTGAAAATTGAAAATCTACAAAATGCTTTCACCATGAATTCCTGCAAGACACACATGGCTCCTGCCTGCTAAATCCTCCTCTGGGGATCGGGTGAAAATGATGGTAACGAAGATGATGATGATTATCTATTTGGTATGGTATTAGGGAGAGGATTTTCTTCATTGAGCACAATACTCAGTGCTGTTGTAAGAAGGTGGCATAGAAGGATTACCCTACTGGCGAAGGTTAGTCGTTCATGTTTTATAGAGTACCTATAGTTGGAGGATGAAGGCTGGTTGACATGATGTAGACATATACGTTTAAAATGCAATGTTGCACAAAAAATTAGTTGAAGTTCATTATAGAAGAAGTTTTGCATTTCTGTTGTCTCGAAGGAGTTCATTAGTTGATGAGCCAATAGTTTTTGACATCTCACAACTCACATGCATAAAAGTAGGTTAATTAATCATTATGGTTTTGTAAATGATGTTTGATTTGATAAAGCAGTGCTCAATCAGTGCATAAAATTGATAGTTTGTAAATTTAAGTAATAGAACGAAAGGATCGAAAGATCGATTGATTAACATATAATCAAAGGATTCAAATACCGCTAATGTGATAAGAGGAATATATAAAAATTATGTTCCATGCAAGAGAATAACAACATTGCGTTTTTCAAAATAATGTAAAACCTAGTACGCTGCTGAAACGAAAAGAAATATCGCATACAAAAATGCCGAGACGGAACCGTAAACGGAAAATTTCGCTGTTAGTTGTGGAGTATACGCTGCTGTTTTGCTAAATTGGTTTTATGGGTGGATGGTTAAACTAGATTTTTTACTACAATTTCAACAATTCTCCACATTTTCCCGTCCATCATTTATCTTCCGGTACAATAATGCGGCCCTTGTTACACCACGCAATAATTTAATAGTAGGTTCGATTGATTCTTTTGAACATCGTCGAAACCTTACCTGTCACAATCAGCACAAACAGATCTCAACTCTCAAGTGCAGCACCGCAACACTTGCCTCGGTAGGAATGCTCATCAGTTTTATGCCCTCCATGTAAAAACTACATGGTTCCGAAACAACCAGGATAACAATTATGATTTCAACGTTGACAACCCAAGCAAACGAAAAAAGGACAAAGACCTCCGGATCTGCACTTGGAACATAAGATCCCTCTAAGGATTATGTGCAGCTGGAGAATTAGCGGACGCCTTGGACTGCTACAATGCAGACATATGGTAAACTGGGCACATTCGTCACTTTTTTTTTTTCAAACGCCTATATTAATGCTGCTTATACTTTCAGCATAATTCTTTTTGGTGTAACAAGTAGCTCCAACATATATGAATTGTTTCTAGAAGAGACAGTTTTTATTTGACTTTCCAGGTTGTGGTGTTATGCTTTTTAATATTAACATCTGTTTAATGAAAGTGCCCCGGGCAGGGGTAGTTCCGTCAATCAATGGGGATCATTCAGCATTGAAAAAAAAATTTTATAAATAAGTGAACATTTCGTTCCGACTATTTTGATTGTACTTCATAAATAGAAATTAAACATAATTAAAAGTTCATGTCATCAAATTTAATCAAACGAATAATTAAAAAACTAAAATTATTTAATGTTAATATAAGAAAATGTATAATAAAACCATCACATGTTGAGCAACTCAAATTCTTTTAAATTGTATGAACTCAAACTCAAATTCAAAAACAAAAATAACACAGGTCAAAGCAAAATAATATAAAATAAAAAACCATAAATAAGTTTAGGAACTTAAATCAATTAAGAAGGAAAAAGAGAAATAATTGTTGTTACGTATTGAACTTTTAGTTACCATGTTAGATGAGACTTTTTATTTGATTTTGTAATTCTTAAAGACAAAATTAAAGCGATATTTTTTGCTGGAGTGGTTGGACTAGGAATTTTGAGCTCAATTTTACTTTTTGAAACAACCGATTTGTCTTTATTTGGAGGGTCAAAAAAATCTGTTGCTGAATTAAATACTTTTCGAAGAAAACTTATATTTGGAGCATTGTCACGAAATTTTTCTTGTTTTAGATTAGTCTTCAATTTAACTAAAACATAGTCTCCGACTTCAAGGGAATCAATTTTCATCGCGTTTGAATGGCTTTCGAAGTTTTTAGGCTCCGCATCCGCATCAAGACTTGAAGAAGAAGAAGACTTGAAGACTTGAAGAATTTCAAGGAAACGTCCTACCGATTCATGTTTATCCGCAAAGTGTATTTCTGTATCGCTTTCATCAGATGATGAAACACGAGGGGTTTTGCTTACTTTTTTTTTTGCTCTTTCGAAAATTTTTGGCTAATTTAGCGGTTTTTAATTTTTTAACAGTCCGGGTACATTTGGCACTTGCTGAATCCTGAATGTGCCTCAATCCAAATGCCGAATCTGCCCGGACTTCTTAAAATGTTTTTTTTTTTGCACTAGTTCTTGCCATAATTGAAAACTGTCTTTTTTTAAATAAGATTGCATTCACTTATCTATTGGACTTTGAAATCAACGAAACCTGCATTTCTTGCCATTAATTTTTACCTTAATAGTCACTTACTTATCTACTAGCCAAAATAAATTGTTACAAAACAATGTAACTGTTAACTTTTACAGTTTAAAGTAGGTTTTTTAGCCCAATGTAAAAGATACTTCAAATAAATGAATTAAATTAAATTAAATTAATTACATCAACCAAAAAAATACAGATCCACAAAAACAAGAAATAATCACCCCTATCATCGTAGTCGTTTATCGACATGGATAGCTGTCGATGTCGTAGTCGATTCGATATTTTTTCGGCATCGTGATACTTTTTCGACCGAAAAATTAAAAAAATCTATTACGAACTTTTGTCAGTTTCATTTTCGTTCTATTTGCTGTCTTCATTTGCTAAAAGCGCAAACGGTCATCGATTTTTATTTGTGTTAATTTTTTTCACCAAATCAATAACGAAGAACATTTTTTAGTACATAGTAAGGATGAAATGGAAGAAAAAAGATTCGCAATAAAAACTTGTTAAGGATTCGAAGGAAAATAAGAGAAGAATCTGATCAATTCTCTTTGCCAGACTTTAAGTAAGTTCAAATTTAAAAAATATCTTACAGATAGATGTACATACTTACATCAATATATGTATGTATTTGAAAACATTTTAGGTTTGTGCAGTTCTTTAAATTAAATAAAGATGCATTTTGATATCTGAGACTCAGAAACAGTCAACTGTGTCTAATATATTAAAGTTGATGATTGAATCAAAATTATGCTAAAAATGGATAAATGTGGACGTGACAGAAAAGTCCAAAAGAGAGGCAAAGCTATAGTTTTTTGAAAAATTTGGGTTTCCCGGCGTTATTGGATGCATCGATGAACGCACATTAAAATCATAACCCCCAAAAAAATTAACAAACCTTTTGCTAGCCGTCTGCATCTCTCGGGGAGTCCTAGAGAGTTTAATGTGGCAACTGATGTCTATTCTTTCGTCTATTTTGTCAAGGTTTTTGTCAAAAGTAATGTCAGCATATGTTAAAAGTATTGTCAGCAATACTTCAATTGTGGGAACAATTCAATAAATTCAGGTTCACGCATATCGTGTATCAATTATAAATGTCTGGTCCCACAGTTGGGGTATTGCACGCGCAACAAAGTTTTGCATGCTTGCAATTCTTGTGTATTGCCAAAACCAAAATGTATAGCCAATCGAAAAATAAAATGTGTTGACTGATTGAGTCGTTATTAAACCGTCGTTGCGTTAATACTTGTTTCCTCTTTCTACACCGTCGTTGTATTCGTACTTGTTTCTACTTTTTACATTTTGGCGACCGTGACAGGACAATTAACTTAAAAAGTTTAGTTGCCTGCTTTATTTTGTGTTCTTTAAAATAATTGTAATTTCAAGTGATTTTTTTTGTTGTTGTTTGCGTTGTTAAGTGTTGTGTGAACAAAAGAACTAAAAAAAAAAAAAATTAAAATGAGTCAAGCAGAAAGTGTTAGTGTAATGGACTTGGAGTATTACTCAGAAAACCAGGAAAGGTTGGGAGAAGAAATTTGCCGCAATTATGCAAAGGATTCCGAAACAAGGAAAACGCTAAGCTATTTGTTGGAGCGTCGGGCCAATTTAGAAGCGAATTGGCAGAGCTTCGATGATACAGACAGCATTATCCGGGATAAATTCGCTGAACAGCTTGACAATCAGTACTTCAAAAAAGACTATTACGAAGCAATACGAAAGATCAAAGAGCAAATGTTAAGTGATCTAAACATTCGCATAGACGGAATGGATAACGGACTTCAGGAAACTTCTGCTGATGGGAAGTCACGAACTCAGAAAGTTTCCAAGAGTAAGGTAAACCCACCTGCTGTTGACACAGAAGCAAGCCAACAAGCATCTGCAGCGGCAACAAATAATCAGCCTTCCATAACGACCAACAAGGAGATCTTTCTATTGCTCTTAAGTAACCTGGAGAAGACGCTGGAGAAAATTTCCTCCGAGCTGACTCTGGGACAAAGCGAGGCTTACTGCAAGATAAAGTCCAGGTCAATTGAGCGGAGTTGGAGCGATGTTGCGGAACTATTCAGGAGACTCGGCCAAAACTTATTCATTCACGAGGTCGAACGCTATTTCGACGTGCAAGACCGAGTTGAGCTGGCGTTGGTGGAGCTGTGTGATCTAATAGATAATCCCAAATCTATTGAGAAGCCATCACAGTCACCAGTCGCTCCAACTATAAAATTGCCCAAAATTGAGCTGCCAAAGTTCGATGGGAACTACCTCAATTGGCGGCAATTTTATGATCTATTCAAACAACTTATACATGACCAACCGATTCCTGCTGCGCAAAAGCTGTATTTCCTACGTGCGAATGTGACAGGAGAAGCGCACAGCTTAATACAGCATTTCCAGCCCACTGAAAAAAATTATGACGTGGCATGGAATACTCTGGTTGATCGGTTTGATAATAGAAGGTTGCTGTTGACAGCTCAATTGTCGAAATTGCTGTCCCAATCACCAGCAATTGGGACAGCTTCCAGTCTGAGACGTTTGCATGATGCCACAAAGGAGGGAATGCAGGCAATATCCAATCTTGGATACGAAGTTACCTATTGGGACCCTATAGTGGTCTATCTAATGCTCCAAAAGTTAGACAAGGAGAGCAGAACGCTGTTTGAGCAAACCTTAGAGGATCCCAGAAGCAGTCCCAGTTTAGATGCTTTCTTCAAATTTGTGGAATCACGCTTCCAAACATTGGAAGCAATTTGCAGTCGTGAAGAGAGAAAGAAAACATCAGCGTTAGTCGCTTCCACTAGTGCCAATAGTATCGATTGTGCTATGTGCAATTCAAGTAAGCATGGTATATACAATTGCACTAATTTTTTGTCTCTTACAGGTCCGGAACGAGGAAAAGCAGTATACAAGCTGATGCTGTGCAAAAATTGTCTAAAAAAAGGACATTTCGCCCAATCATGCCAGTCCCGAGGATGCCAAAAATGCGAAGGAAGACACAACACACTTCTTCATCAACAGCAGACTAAGCAAGACAACTCTTCAAAAAGGCAGATCAACAAACCAGAAAACTCAACAAATGTTGGTAAGCGTAATAAAAATTTTCTAAATTTAAAATCTGCAAATACTGCATCAGGGCCAGAAAGAGTGCGTCAGGTATATCTCGCAACAGCGGTTATACATAGCATTGCATCCAATGGAACAAGCATCCCTTGCCGTGCAATGCTAGATTCAGGCTCACAATTACATTTCGTAACGCAATCCCTTGCCACTGAGTTGGGCCTCAAGCAACGTCGCAAGAGTGTGCCAATAACGGGAATAGGGGGTAAAGAATGCAAAGTAGATTTCGTCACTAATGTAACGTTTGAGTCAAGAACATCCGGATTCCAGGCAACTATAGAAACAAGGCCTTCATTGGCTCCAGAAGACATTCCAGAACGCCGAAAGGTGAAATTTGTATTAATAGTGTCAGCAAATACCAAAACTGAATGTCTTCACCTATTACAACAGAGACCTAAATGGATCCATGAATTAGTCAACTTGCTTCCTGGTGCAATGGTTGTAATAATAGAAGAAAATGTTGCTCCAATGAAATTGAAGTTTGGTCGTGTAGAGGAAGTTATAAAAGGCAATGATAACCACGTACGCGTTGCAACTGTTAAGACGCAGAATGGGACATTCAAGCGTGCAATTCACAATTTATACCCATTGCCCATGGAAGATGAAACTCCAGCAGATGAAGCTCAAGAGACTCTACAAAGCAATCAGCGGTGTAAGACAAATGTCAAAAAAATTCCCAAATCACTTCTTTCCGTGGTCCTCATGGTTTTATCAAGCTTCCCTCTATCAATGTCTCAAAAAATTGAACGTGTAAATATAACTCAATTGGATAATGCAACTGGCATATATTTTGAGGACATTGGGAAAATACAAACCATTAACAGCAATTGGAATATTTATGTATACTATAATCTAACTACTTATGTTCAT
This sequence comes from Melanostoma scalare, assembly GCA_949752695.1. Lineage (NCBI taxonomy): Eukaryota > Metazoa > Arthropoda > Insecta > Diptera > Syrphidae > Melanostoma > Melanostoma scalare. The sequence continues at coordinate 161,606,976 of OX456985.1, read as the reverse complement.
GAATTAAATCAGATAAAATCATACCTTCACCATATTGAAGAACTTTGTGGACAAGAAGTAGCTAAACATGTATACTGCCAACCAATTACAGAGCAAGTTCGACATAGACTCACAATAATAGAGCACAATAACGAGCTCATCGACAATTACAACATGGGCAAAAATTCAAGAACCAGATCACGCAGATCTCCTCTGGACATTGTAGGAAAGTTAGCAAGTAGTCTATTTGGTGTTCTTGATCAGGATGATGCTAAGCACATTGAGGATCAGATAAACATAGTAAATCAACACGAACATCATCATGAGAACTCTAATTCAAAAGCAGACTTCCATTGCAGATTCTACAGCAAATCTTCTGAAACGCAATAAGCTCCAAATAACTCAACAGTTTCAAGCCTTAAATGTCTACTTATCGAGCATCACAATCGCAATAAAAGAAAAACTAAACCTTAATGAAGTTAAGCAAAACATTGCTTCGTTGACTTCGTACTTGATTTTGATTATTTCTAACTATGAAAAGGTTCAAGATGTTCTTCTAGATGTGTTGCTGGATCTAAATCATGCAATGATAAGCCCACAAATAATAACTCCAAATCAACTGACCGAACAAATTATGGTAATTAAGGCACACCTTCCATCAACATTGACACTGGCTAAGGGATCAACAATGGACTTGTATAAGATGATGTCTGTAAAAGGGAGAGTTCTTAAAGAAACAGTAGTTTTTGAAATACGACTACCACTGGTAGATACCACCGAGTTCCAGTTGTTTAATGTACATCCGATCCCTATTTTAAAAGAATCCTCAAGCTTTTTAGTTGAAGTTACATCCCAATTTCTTGCAATTTCATTGACAAGGGATGCATTTTTCCCGCTGTCCGAGCTAGAACTTAGTCAATGTCGCATTCTATCACCTCAACAGTTTCTCTGCAAAAAATTGCACCCTACATACACAAAGCAAGCTGTCACGAGTAGTTGTGAAATAGCCTTGCTAAACCACAAAAATAATGCGTTGCACGAATGCAAGTTAAATAAAATACCTGTCGCAGATTACTGGAAGGCACTTCAAAACTCCAACACTTGGATATTTTCTACAGTTTCAAATACAACTGGGCATCTTGTATGCGAAGATTCTACTGAAAGCCTCTCAGTATTCGGAAATGGCTTACTCGAATTTAAGGAATCTTGCTTGCTGAAAATGCCATCTTTGACTATTAAAGGGGAACGGGAATACAAAAATAACATCGCCATAAAAAATTCCTTTATTCCAAAAACCTACATAAACGCTTGGATTACAAATCACACAGAATCTAACATCAGCAGTCCTCCACAAATAAAGGAAATGGAAAAAATAGATATTTCGAAGCTAAAAGACCAAATCGACAGTGTGATGCAGCAATCAGAAGACGCCACATCGAAATTCAATCTTCACGATTATCATCATTACGGGCTGGGCTACTTGTTATTGGCTGGCATGATTGGGATTGGCATCGCTTACTGCTACCGACGAAGGCACCCAGTCGCTGCTCCCAGACGTGGTATTTCTAGATTTAATTTTAACCTTGCCTTTTTAATTGTTAATCTAATTTTTTTTATTTATCTCTTTGAACATTATTTCATTTTGCATTTTACAAATTTTGTGTAAACAGTAAATTAATAGTGGTTACATTTGTTTTGTTTGTGTAAATTTTGTTTTTAGTTTGTTTTAATATAAGAACACAAATATTGATGAAATTAAAATGTATAAAATATTCATTAGAAATTTAGTTTAGAGAGTTAAAAACCCTCAAAGGGGGGAGTATGTCAAAAGTAATGTCAGCATATGTTAAAAGTATTGTCAGCAATACTTCAATTGTGGGAACAATTCAATAAATTCAGGTTCACGCATATCGTGTATCAATTATAAATGTCTGGTCCCACAGTTGAGGTATTGCACGCGCAACACAGTTTTGCATGCTTGCAATTCTTGTGTATTGCCAAAACCAAAATGTACAGCCAATCGAAAAATAAAATGTGTTGACTGATTGAGTCCTTATTAAACCGTCGTTGCGTTAATACTTGTTTCCTCTTTCTACACCGTCGTTGTATTCGTACTTGTTTCTACTTTTTACAGTTTTGTTAAAACCCTTGGCTAAATGCTTCCTTGAAAGCAAACAACTGCTCAAATTGCTTTTGGGTTTGTTATTTTCATCTTAACAATTATTAAATAGGTACAACAAGTTAACTTGAATTTGCTAACTAGTAAAACTTTCATGGTAAGTTGGTATATTACGTTTCGCTGTCGTCACAATAAAAAAACATCGACCGTTCTTACTGCTTAGTCGCGTCGATTTGATTTACGATGACTCCGAATGAGCGACAGAACGTCGATTTGTGGTAGTAGATTTTGACATTTGTTCGACTCGTCTAGTCGAAAAACGACTACGATGTATGCAATAAGCTACGAGCAGTATTTTTTGAGACGATTTCGATTTCCATGATTGGGTTGAATTTTAAATATATACAGTTTTTTTGAGCGCGTAAATAGATAAAAATGCCAAACTAAGAGCATATTCATGACTTAAGTAAAGGGTTTGTTCAAAGTTATTTACATTTCTTAATTCAGAGTGCATCCCATGGAAAATAGCATTGACGAATGTGCCCCCAATAATTAATGTGCCCCAGTTTACCAATACCCTTATCCAATAAATGCGATGGAATGCGCCGGCCATAAGGAAGATGAACAGCGACATTTTCTATGGCGGCTGCTACAAACAACAGAAACAAATCTTATTTGGGTGCGGATTTGTCGTTAGAGGTAAACTCATAGCTATAGATATGACGTCGAAAAGTTACAATCGGAAGAGATTGCCAGTGTCTTCTCGATAAAAACTGCAGGTGCACAGATGGCCTTGATGCCGAACTTTTCAAGGCAGCAGCAGATCGATTGCACCAGCTGATCTGCCTGATATAGTCGGAAGAAAGTATGCCCGATGAATGGAACCTCAGTATCGTATGTCCTATCCTAAAAAAGGGAACCCTCACAATCACGCCAATTATAGAAGAATAATTGGTGCCAAACAACTCGGGGATTTCATTTAGCGAACGATGATCTCGCGGATGTCTAAAATTTTAATATTTGCGAAAACAGTTTACTGTTGCGAAAATAGTCAGCTCGCAAATTGTCATTTCGTCCATAAATAAGCATAATTTCGGCATAAAGTCAAAATTTCAGGGGGCTAAAACTGTGACGACGTGGCAGTGGTGATTGGTGCCTGACAGCACAACTGCGTAATGGGAATCCCACCAACGATGGCCGACGGGATTCCAGGAAGGGTGGGAAAAGGCCGAACTACATAACAGCGGTAGTGCCTAGAGAGGTGCAGTTTTTTTCGTGGTGGTGGTTGATTTTTTCGCCACAATTTATCTTTTTGATAGAATGTGAGGCTCTACAAGGAGGCAAGACCCCCATATCCGGCGAGCTAAGTCGAGAACCTCAAGCGTGCCAGGCCTCCGAGTAGAAGCATTCTTCCCTTCCCATCCTTCTCATTTTCCTTTCCCTTCCTAAATACCTACCTTCCTGCTTCATATGCTGGTTCCCGTTTCCTAACCTTATTCTCATCATACCCTCCATATACTCGTCCTACCTTCCGTTTCCTTTCATTTTCCCATTCAAATCCCAATTCCTCTCCTTTTACCTCTCTATATTAAAGTTCACAATAGACCAAATTTTCACATTACGGCATTACATTAAAAAAAACCCGTAAATATAATATCGACATACACCATCTTTTTATCGTTTTCAAGGCCACGTATGACAACATTTACAAAGACGATCTGTACAGAGCCAAGTCTAGTTTCGGCATCCCTGCAAAACTCTTACGGCTATCCAGGATGACTTTGGAGAATTCACGCCGCTCCGTCAAGGTCGGTAGAGAACTCACCGAGACCTTTGATGTCGAAAAAGGTTTTAGGCAAGGCGCCAAAATGCCGATGGTCATGCGATTTCTTCAACATCTTACTTGAAAAGATCGTACAAAACTCAAACGTCAAAATTTAATATATTAGTCAGGAAGAATCTTTCAAAAGTCTGTACATACGCAGACAATATTGACATATTGAAGAAGGAAGCGTGATGTCATAGGTGCTTTTTCGAGCATTGAAAAAGAAGGCGCAAAAATTCTTTTGATGTTAAATGAGGGTAAAACGAAGATTATGTTGTCGTTTGATGACACCGAACATCGACGTATTGGACAAACCATCACAGTATACAGATGTAACTTCGAGGTAGTACAGGACTTTGACACAGAAAACAACAACAGTGTGGAGATCAAACGGAGAATAACTCTTGCCAACCGTTGCTTCTTTGGGTTAAGAAGGCAATTGAGAAACAAAACCCTCTCTAGAAAAACCAAGGTAACCCTTTATAAGACCTTAATCATGCCAATCCTGCTTTACGGTGCGGAAGCATGGACTTTATCGAAAGCGGATGAGGAAACCCTTGGTCGTTTGGAAAGTAGATAGATACCTACTCCGAATGATCTTTGATCCCGTATGCGAAGACAGTATGTGGAGAAGAAGATACAACAATGGGCTGTATGAGCTATATAGCTATAGAAGAGTACGGATCGCGAGTCTACGATGGCTGCGTAATGTAGAACGGATGCACATCAACGCTCCGGCTCTACGGGTTTTCGGGAGCTCACCCGAAATCAAAATTGTTGGCGTATGATGTAGTTTGAGGCTCAGGTTCACCCGAACTGTAATGCCTACCTAAGTAAGTAAGTAAAAAAAGAATTAATAAAGCAAAAAACCAAGAAAAATAAATTGCTGTGGAAAAAAGATTTTGTAAATTAATTTCTTAACTTCTTGATGTGAGCTTTACTTGACGTTGTTTACCTCTGCATGCATATTTTCCGCTGAGTGTTCGTTCATGATTTTTTCGCGGAAGTGGAGACCAACGAAAAATTTCCTTTAGCGTCAGCAGCGTACTAGGTTTAAATACGAAGTTCCCACATGATGCAGGAAACAAATACAAACAAATACGACTAAATGGAACAGTCCCACTAAATTTTTAAATCGTGTATAAGCCATCTTTGCGATGTCAACCGCCTGCCTCGGAGCTGCGATTATCCATTTGCTTCTTTTTGTATGGAACCGTGATGGGCCAACGTCATACCAACAATCTCGAAATGATTTAAACATTCCAAGTCAAAAACATATACATACAGTTGCTGTCAAAATAATAGTAGTGTGAGTAAAAGCATTGCACAGATTGGTATTTTTCCACTTTGCATTGCGTTGATAGTGAAAACCCGTTACACTTTAATTGTTTTAAGGGATGGAAAAGGATCTCGTCAATATGTAAGAAGACCTCCAAACACCGAATATAATCCACACTTACAATCGTAATGGTATGGGCATGTTTTTTCTTCTACGGTTTTGGACCCATAATGCGGATTGAAGGCATTATGGATCAGCATCTCTATGTTAGGATAATGCAGGAAGTAATGCTACCGTATACTGAAGTTGAATGCTACCGTAAATGAAGTTGCTTCTTGCTGAAATGGGTCTTTCAGCAAGAAGCAATGGTTCCAGGAAAGTAAAGTAGATGTGATGGAGTGGCCCGCACAGTCTTCGGACTTTAATCCCATTGAAAACCTATGGATCGCTGTAAAAAAATACGCTTCTAGATGTAAACCAAGCAACAACACAGTGCTTTGCGAAGCGTTACAGCAATCATGGAGCTCGATAAGCACAGGAAGGTGTGGAAACCTGATAAACTCTATTTAACGTCTTTGTACTGCTGTTATAGCAAACAAGGGACATGCAACTAAATACTTATTAAAGGCACGAACACTCAGCCACATATTGTAATAATAATTTTGACCTAATTTTTTGATTTCGTATCATTTCAAGGTAGATTTTCCTTTCACTACTATTTATTTGACCGCTGAATTTCAACATCTTTTCAATAAACTTGCAACTATCGGATAGTAATATTAAACTAATGTTTTTTTTTTTTTGTAAATAAAAGCTTAAAACCCCACTGTGAAAACCTTACCTTACCTGCCAAGAAATGTTCTTGCAGTTTAAAAAAAACTGTAAGACATTTCTTAAAGCCAATGGTTCAAGTGAAAACGAAATAGGTATTTTCCACCAGTAAAATCGCCAGCCTTTGAAAGAAAACGCGATATGGAGAAATATTAAAAAATAAAAAAAAATAAAGCTAAAAACTACTTTAAGGCTCAATTCTCCAGGGATGCATCGGTGTACGGTTTGAGATCTTTCGCATGCCAAGTTCCGCGTTCTTTACCATTACTATCCTCTAAGACATATGTCCAAGGTGACACACGCTTCTTTATCACAAACGGACCGACTAACTTGGCTGCGTAATAGTTCGCGGCATCCGACAACACAAAATTTCGACGCCAAACCTGCTCGCCAACGAGATGTTGAACATCTCTTCTGCGGAGGTTGTATGTTTTCGCAGACTTCTTGGTTGCCGCGCGTAGCTTCTTTTCGATGTCTACTCTAAGATCCCTAAACCGTACTTCTAACTCGCTAAAATCCTGAACCCTATCTAACCTATCACCTATTACTGGCACTTCTCGACCTGAAGTCGCCATATCCCTACCAAAATTCGCATAATAAGGCGATACTCCTAAAACTTCGTGAGTGGACGTGCGAATCGCGCACGCAACCTTAGACAACTGCGCATCGCATATCCGGTGGTTATCAGAGACATATGCTCTGAGCGTTGTTTTGATGATTTGGTTAATCCTCTCCGCTGGATTAGCCTGTGGGTGTAGGGTGTCCATCTTATCTCTTTAAAAGAGAACATGTTCTCTTTTTTAGGTCCGATCTTTTTTACACTATCTTTTTTCGTTGGGATCCTTTTTTATTCTCTTTTTTCTTTGTATATCACTTTTTTTATTCGAATTAATTTAATAAATTTTTTAACACCTCAATTAAATGTAAACGTGGTGTAAGGAATTATTGCAGTTCTTTCTAATACTTTGTCGTGATGAGATACAATTTTTCATACTAACCTTAAATTCAGCTTTTCTAAAGACGTCAGTTTTACTACTACTTCGAAAACAATTCATCGCACTCTCTTGTGCTATATTTCCTGTAAGCAAGGAAGAGAAGCAACAAAGCCATATGCAGAAAATGGCCATTGCTACCACATACTACACATACTCATGGTGTGTAAAGTGAAAGCCGGTGGTGGTTGTTAAATATAAAAGATCACTGTCTCTATTCCTCTTAAATTGTGCGTTGTGCGAAATGCGGCGATATTTTCAAAATAATTTATTATTTAATAATAAACCAGCATTAAATATTTTTTTGAAAATTAATTAATGTATTCATGTACCTAAAAGTTTTCGATTTCACAGAAAACTAATGCGATAATCACAAAAAGGAAAAGCATTTTTCCGACGAAATGCAAAAACATTATACAAGTTTCGTGAAAGATTCAAATGGGATGCGCAGTGTACTGTCTGGTGTCTGCAAAGTAAATGTGAATGTCTCAAATAAAGAAGAATGCAACTTCTTAGAGCAACATCTCCAAACAAAAAAACAAAACTTATTCTTCAATCTGCGGGTGGCTCAACGAACATTCAACAATTTTTTGCTGCAAAATCAAACACATTGGCTGAGAGAACAGGCCGTGAAGAAGAAAAAAATGCTTTATATGTTGTGATTGCATTATATGTTATCAAAAATCATTTGAATGTCTACCTAAAAAAACGGAGCCTTCAATTGGAAGAGTTTTCATGTTTTTCTTGGATTTTTTAAACTTACAATGGGAAGAAGTCGAAAAAACTATTATATTCACTTTCCAAAAATGTACATACTCGTAACTATAAACGACAGTAAATGTTTTGATGAATTTTGCGAATCGAATAAGTTTCTTAAGACAAATTCAAAGAGTTTAAATTTTAATAGATCACAGTCAATGTCAAGTGCAAAATTGACGAAAGTTTTTTCATAGTGTGAATTATTCAGAGCACTTTTCAGAAATGTTCTAAAAAGATGTGCGTATTTTTAATCCCAGGGCAGAATCTTAATGTTAAGAAAATATTTTCTCTAATTGCGGGTCAATGGACCAAAGAAAGAAGTAGACTCAAGATTTCGACTATCAATTCTATTCTTTGCTTGGTTTATAATAATAGAGAAAGCAGCAGTCAAGATTTTTATAAAAATCTTTTGATAAAAAAAGCAGCACTACAAAAATAAAGAAAAAAGAGAAATATTAAGATATCGATGAAGAAGAGAGTTATTATGTTGAATAGGAAGCTTCGTAGTAAGCAACTTAATGAATAATCTGATCCGTATTTATAACTAAAAGACTTATAAAATAATTGTTTAGTTATCTTTCACTAATATAGTTATTGACATGTTAATCTGCATTTGTTTTTGAACTGCATTGTTTTTAATGTTGTTAACTTAAATAAAAAATATATCTATAAATTTTTTTTATTTCGGTGTTCTCTTTTTGTTCTCTTTAGTATTTTTCGAATGTCTCTTTTTTTTTTGGATGCTAGAGCAAAATGTTCTCTTTTTAGACAGACCTCAGATGGACACCCTACCTGTGGGTGGTAATGGGCTGTAAAACGAATTTGGGTAGAGTAAGAATCGCAAAGAGATTTCAGTTCTTTAGATCGAAACTGAGGGCCATTATCACAGACGACAACCTTTGGAATACCAAAAAGGAGAAAGACATTGTCCTCTAACTCCCGGCAAATTGCCTTGGCAGTAGCAGACCTTAACGCGAAAAGTAGGGGGAATTTGGTGAAATAATCGACGACAGTCAAAATGTAGATAAATCCTCTACTTGACTTTGGAAGGGGACCACAGAGATCTACACAGATCATTTCCCACGGTGCCTTTATTCCTACTCTCTCAGTCATCAAACCAGCTGGCTTTTCATTAACCGGTTTTACTTGTTGGCAAACTTTACAATTCCTAACATACTTAGTAATATCGCCTCTCATTTTAGGCCAATAGTACTTTCCCCTTATCCTAGCAAAAGTTTTCCTAACTCCCATGTGTCCTGCTAAAGGACTATCATGGCATTCCTGTAATATAGCTAATCTATCCTGCTTTCCTACCACTTGTTTCCATTCTTGATTATTTTCATGAACAACAACATGATTCGATTTAATCAGTTTGAACAGTTGACCTTGTTCTACCCTCCACGCTGGGTAAGCTAGCTAGGATTTGACTTTATCGCTGAGATCATTTTCGCAATCCAAGGGTCTTGATCCTCTTCTGAGATCTCGGCTATTACCGAAACTCCTCGAGATAACATGTCTGGAACTACATGTTCTTTGCCCTTACGATGGATGATCTCAAAGTCAAACTGTTGAAGCCGAACTGCCCAACGTGCTAATCCTCCCTGCGGGTCTTTAAGATTGTTCAACCATATGAGCGAATAATGATCAGTCACCACCGTGAATCGAACACCTTCGATGTAAGGTCGTAACTTCTCGATTGCCCATAGTACAGCCAAACACTCTTTTTCCGTCGTCGAATAGTTGCGTTCACGAATTTGGGTAGAGTAAGAATCGCAAAGAGATTTCAGTTCTTTAGATCGAAACTGAGGGCCATTATCACAGACGACAACCTTTGGAATACCAAAAAGGAGAAAGACATTGTCCTCTAACTCCCGGCAAATTGCCTTGGCAGTAGCAGACCTTAACGCGAAAAGTAGGGGGAATTTGGTGAAATAATCGACGACAGTCAAAATGTAGATAAATCCTCTACTTGACTTTGGAAGGGGACCACAGAGATCTACACAGATCATTTCCCACGGTGCCTTTATTCCTACTCTCTCAGTCATCAAACCAGCTGGCTTTTCATTAACCGGTTTTACTTGTTGGCAAACTTTACAATTCCTTACATACTTAGTAATATCGCCTCTCATTTTAGGCCAATAGTACTTTCCCCTTATCCTAGCAAACGTTTTCCTAACTCCCATGTGTCCTGCTAAAGGACTATCATGGCATTCCTGTAATATAGCTAATCTATCCTGCTTTCCTACCACTTGTTTCCATTCTTGATTATTTTCATGAACAACAACATGATTCGATTTAATCAGTTTGAACAGTTGACCTTGTTCTACCCTCCACGCTGGGTAAGCTAGCTAGGATTTGACTTTATCGCTGAGATCATTTTCGCAATCCAAGGGTCTTGATCCTCTTCTGAGATCTCGGCTATTACCGAAACTCCTCGAGATAACATGTCTGGAACTACATGTTCTTTGCCCTTACGATGGATGATCTCAAAGTCAAACTGTTGAAGCCGAACTGCCCAACGTGCTAATCTTCCCTGCGGATCTTTAAGATTGTTCAACCATATGAGCGAATAATGATCAGTCACCACCGTGAATCGAACACCTTCGATGTAAGGTCGTAACTTCTCGATTGCCCATAGTACAGCCAAACACTCTTTTTCCGTCGTCGAATAGTTGCGTTCACTCCTATTTAAAGACCTACTAAGGTAACAGACAACCTTTTCCCCATCATCGAAGTTCTGTGACAATACGGCACCGATTCCGTAGTCCGACGCGTCTGTTTGTACGACAAAAGGTCTATGAAAATCAGGGCAAGTAAGTATTGGTGCTGTAACCAAACACTCCTTAGCCTTCCTAAAACTATTCTCACATTCATCAGTCCAGATGAATTTCCTACTCTTGTTCAATAAATCTGACAGTGGTCGTAGCAAATTGGCAAAATTTGGCACAAATCGACGATACCACGACACTGTCCATATAAAACTCCTAACCTCTTTCACATTCCTCGGTGCTGGAATCCTAACCATGCTTTCCACTTTTTCCGGGTCTACATGTAACCCATTTCGATCCACTACATAACCAAAAAACTTCAACGATGGCCTACAGAAGTTACACTTCTCCTTACCGACTTTCAACCCTGCTTCACTCAACCTTTTCAAGACTTCATTCAGGATTTCAAGATGCTTCTCGAAAGTATCCGTCAGGATAATGATGTCGTCTAAATAGACGAAGACGTACGGCTCTAGATCGGCACCCAAAACTGTGTCGATAAACCGTTGCCATGTCGCAGGCGAGTTATGAAGCCCGAAAGGCATCCTTCTAAACTGAAAGAGACCTCTCCCGGGAACCGTGAAAGCGGTGTAGGGCTTAGACTCCTCCTCCATTGGAATCTGCCAATACGCTGATTTTATGTCCAAAGAGGACAAAAACTTCGCTCCTCGAAGCCTGTCCAAAATGGCCGCTATGTAGGGTAGTGGATAAGTATCCCTATCAGTATTCTTATTAAGCTTTCTAAAATCTACACAAAACCTAAAAGACCCATCTTTCTTTTTAACTAATAGTATTGGAGATGACCAAGAACTGTTGGATCTCTCAATAATTCCTGCTTCTAACATCTCATTGAGTTCCCTATCAATATGTCCCTGCATTGCCGGAGAAACCGGATAATACCGTTGTTTAATCGGTTCCGCCGACGTCCTAGTCTTGTGCTCAATCATAGTTGTGCACCCTAATCCCTCTGGCATCTTCCTAAAAGCTTCCTCAACCATGGCTTCCAACAAACTAGTCTTATCTTTCGTCAACTCTGAACGCTCAGTAATCGAGCAAATCGAGCCCAAACACTCTTGGTCCGAAAAACTTCACATACGTGATCGCAAATCCGGGACGATTCCCGACAGTTCCCAAAAATCTGCACCTAGTATCACGGTATGCGGCAGAGTTGGAATAACTAAGCAGTCTATAAGAACTGCCTTGTTTTCAACCACGATTGGTAAGTTCACTGACCCTAAAACTTCTACTCATGCTCCATCTGCCAAGCATACAGAATGGATATTCCCCTCTTTAGCAACTAATCCTAAATCTTGGAGAATTCTCCAGCTATCTCTACCTAAAATTGTTCTAGAAGCTCCTGAATCTAACAACCCCAAAAACCTAGTCCCGTAAATACTAACTCCTAAAAATGGTCTCCTATCATCCCCGTTTGCCTCCAACGTAAACCCTAAATGAATTTTAGCCAACTGGTTACCAGCAGGCAACCTAGCTCCTAATGCCTCCGGAACTCTCACCCTGCTGGCGCAAGAGTCCGTTGCCCATTTCCCGATGAACAACGACGACAGTTATGGCGGCTGACACCTTCAGCGCCACAACCGAAGCAATGCTTTTTTAGCGGAACACCTGTTAGAGAAGTGACCTTCCTTCCCGCAGTTAAAACATCGAAGGGACCTATCAACTTGAGTGGATCTATTAGGTGGAGACCTTCTAGCTTCCACTACTTGGACAGGCTGCTCATCTCTGCTAACCGCTACCACTTTCGGTACTGCTGGACCAGCTGAGTAACCGAATTCGGGTTCTACACAATTTTTATTTCGAGCGGGAGCCTCAAAATTCTCTACATTCGCCCTAAGAGTTTCTAAGTCCCTACCTAATTTAGCTAACTCCTTCACAGATTGAGGTTTTTGGAAACCAATCTGTTTTTGATAAAACGGGTCCAAATTCTTCATTAGGATAGCCACTTTCCTACGTTCGGATAATGGCTCCCCTATTCTCCTAAACATTGTACGCATGGTAGCGAGATAAGCTCCATACGTCTCCTCCTTCCCTTGGGTCCTACGGTTGATCTGTTCCATCAACAGCTCATCATAATTTGTTGGTAGGAATTCGTACTTCAACGCCCCTACGAATTCCTGCCAATCAGCTATGTCTTCCCTAACTGACCTATACCAAAGTAGGGCTTGACCTGTCAAAAGGTCAACCACTGACTGGAACAAACGGGTTTCTGAAACCCCTCGAGCTACACTAAGTTCCTCTACCCTTTCTAAGAATGAGTTCACTGATGTGCCACATCGCTCACCACTGAACTGTACATTCCACCTACTAATCCTTTCCGTAAATCGCTCTTGCGGTTCGGAAATCCCTACTCTAGCACTATTTGACCTCTGTTGGAATCCCTCGTTGCACACTGGTCCCCGTGTGTTCATCCAATTTTGTTGGGGAGTGTTCTCCACCAACTGCCTACCACTCGTTCCTGAAGAAGAAGCATTGTCTTCGTTCGACGCATGCTCTTCTTCATCTGATAACCTTGCTAATAGGAGAAGCAGTTCACTCTTCAGAGTTGTCTGCTCTCCTATTTCCTCATCTCCTTCTGCCTGCGCTTTTCCTATTCTATTCAAGCTCCATTCTATCTTCGTAAGGATCTTCAAGTATTCCCCCGACTTCGGATTTCTTGGCTGATCCTTAAGAAGAACCCTAATCTCCCTAATCTTTTCCTCAACTGCATCCCTATCATGAACATAACTAAACGGGTACTTCCCGTATGCCTCAACTGAACCGCGACGTTCCTACATCCAAAAAAGATCTTAAGGAACTTCTCATTACGTCCACAGTTCCCTCCTCTAACCCCCTACTCAACATTTCGTACACAAGCTCCTCTTGTGACAAACGGTTGATGTCCATGATGAATAAAAAAAAAATAAAAAAAAACTAATAATAAAAACAGACGCAATTGAAAAACAACAACGAAAATTCAAAATAAAACAAAAAATAAAAATGTATTTGAAAAAAGTATTAAAAAAGTAGTAGTAAAAAAGTATTAAAAAAAAATAGCACCAACAAATTCAAAAAGTACTGAGAACAAAAATTATCGCCGACGGCAACACTTGGTTCTCAATATATTAATTTAGCTCACACCAACACACTATGTGAGAGAGCGAGACAGACTTATGCTTAATATGGCTGGAAAATTGCCACACAAACTGTCAAACGCTTTTATATTTTTATTTTAAGAAATAAAAGACCGAACGAAATATCAAACTAATATCAAAATTATTTATATAAAAATGAGCCAAACTATAAGAAAAATAAACACAACAACCTACTTGTTGCACTGGGTATACCAACAACAGTGACACTGAATCAATCCAACAACGAAATTCCTTTAATGATCGAGTATGTATGTATGTAGAATGTAGATAGCAGTGGCGAAGCGTCCATATAAGTCGATTATTTCCGACTTACCTTTTGAAATTCACATCCGAAACATCTTAGACTTCTGGCAACGTGAATCAAACTTAATCATACACATGAACTCGCTGCCAACATTTTTTTAACAACTACCAGCTACCACTCTGCTTTCCGTTTTATTCTACACACATGTTGGCTCTTCAATTCACTCCATAAACAAACACAAAACTTTAGCAACATACAAGGTTAGGTAACCCCAAATATTACGTCTTAAGCTAAGTGTACACGATTGCCTGATCTGCAAATATTGCCAGATCTGTCAGTGAAAAATTTGTCTCGAATGGCTGACAATCGTGTACACACCAAATGAATTTGCAGAAAAACTATTTGGCTGCTAATTTGTAGACAAATATCTGCTAATTAATTTGCAGATATCTGGCAGTCGTGTACACGCAAGCTGACAACCGTGTACACACCAAATTTTTTTGCAGAAAAATTTGCTCATCAATCATTTTTAAGACAAATTAATTAGCAAATGTGGCAATCGTGTGTACACAAATTTTGTTCATTTTCTGACGCTTCTGCAAATGTTTGGCAATAAATAAATTTGCAGACCCAGTTTCAGAAACATTTTCAAATTTATTCATTGGCAGACAAATCTGAGAAGGATTACAGGAAAAAAAACACTTGGATTATCTCTACAATTACATTGTCAACTACAAAACTCATCGAAAATTTAAAGGTGATTTTTGTTTTTATAGAAAATGTGTTAATTAGGTGAACATTTTTTTAGTTATGGATGCTAACTGATATAAAAAAGTTGAGATAACCAGTGAAATGGATGACATCCATAACATCATTTTATTCCTTTCTGTATGTCACTTATGATCTTTCTGCAGAACGACCATTTCCACATGAATCTAGTGTGATTATTCCAGATGGCGGAAACAACTAAACCTAATCAGGATACGAAGCCGTTTGTTGAGGATTAATATCCAAACGTCTTGTTCATAAAAAACCGAGCCAAGCGGATAGATTTCCTGGACACAGAGAAACAAATGCAACACAAAATGCTAAGCCAACCAAACCAAAAAAGCAGAAACCAAAGTCAAAATATTCATTGGTGAAACAGATGAACAAAAGAAGTTCATCGAATGTTTCCGACTCAGAGAAGATTGTTAACTCTTTTTTGATACCAGAAGTCACTGGTAAGTGAATTTATTTTCGGTATTGAATCAATATTCATACCAATGTTTTCTAGACGAAGCTGCAAGTAGTTTTCATTCAGATTTGCAATCTGTAGCAGAAGATCTCAGACGAAGAGTATTTATGACACCTCGTAATCAAATTTATAATGCTCCAGGTGAGCTCACAGAGGCGAAAAAGTCTTGCTATGAATTCAGAATGCGGTGCATCAAAAAATTAGCTAAATTTGTATGTAATCCGCTGGCCGGTTAACGTAAAATCGAAATAAAACAAAGGGAAATATTTTGTAGTACTCGTATTTGTATTCTATTCTCGGAAATCTAATCTTAACGCTAGCTTTCCATTCGGACCGAATGAAAACTTATTTTTTCTGTAGATCTTTGAAAACTTCATGAAAACGACATAAGAAAAAACCTTGGAGTAGTTCTCAAATAATGTTGCTTTCCATTGCATATTCGTATCTTTTTTTGTATATGTGGAGCCACCAAAGCTAAAAGGTGATCAAATTGCTTGTAATCCATTCGTAAAAAATTTCGGTAGAGTTCTGGTTCCTCTGCTCGTAATTCCACCATCAACTTTGCGTAGAATCCCTCCTGCTCACGACGGGCCACCCAATCCTTCGTCCATACCTTACGACACGTCTTTTTCGGCTGTTTGGCTCTTTCATCATCACTGCTTTCTAACAAATACGCCGTCAAAATAGTTGCGATTGCAACGTTTTTATCCATTTATATTATTTTTTGATATTTCACTTTAAGTTGAATATTAAACGATTGAAAACGAAATCTATGTTGTTTTCACTTTTAGCTTTAAAATTTTTTTGACAGATGCGATGAGACAATGAACTGAAAATGAATTTGCAGATCCAGAAATGGAATTTGTGTGTACACGGTTTGCAGAAATTTACAAATATCTGCAAATCTATTTCCAGTTATTTGTCCAAATTAGTGTGTCGACATTGTCAGCCAAATAGCTGGCAATAAACTTACAGATACTTGTAGATTTCTGCAAACCGTGTACACACAAATTCCATTTTCACCCTCATTGTCAGCTCATTTGTTCACATTGTCAGACGTTTGCAGATCTGACAATGATTGTCAGACCTACCAATCGTGTACACTTAGCTTTATAAAACTTGTTGCTGGATAGAACAAATTTGTATTCTCTCGTCTTTTTTCTTTTACCAAAAAATATGACGGTAGAACATCGTCTTATTTTCTTCCATAAGAAAGCATGTATTGAACAGAGAAGAGCCTAGCGCTAGGCACCTCTCGTTCAATACATGCTTTTTTATGGAAGAAAATAACCCGGTGACCGGTGTGCCGGTGTTCTAGCGAGCGTCATATTTTTTGGTAAATCTGTTGTTTGTTATCTCTTTGTGCTCTGAGCACGTGAATATAGCGCCGGCGCAGTAGCCCAGTACTCATTTGCAGCATTGCTTCTGCACACTTCGGTGATCGGTGTTTGCATGATATTGGTTTTATAAAAGAAAAAAAACGCTTTCCTTCATCCTTCGTATTTCTTCCCATGGACACATGCTTATAAACAAAAATGTATATGGCAGGTTTGCAGATTGAGAGGTAGGTTTCTGCTTGAAGAACAAGAAAATAACACGGTGGTCTCCGACTTATTTCATGAATTTGTATGTGTCTCTGCACTGGACTGATGTGTCAAACAAAAAAAAAAATATGAACGTTTTTCAATTTCCAATGTAGATGAGCAAATATATTCTTTAGTAAATTTTTTTCCTGGTATTTTTGATTTTACAGCTCTGAAAAATGAACTTAAAGTTTTGTATACAACTTCTTCTCTTCGAAGCCTTGACGTTCTAGCGCTTCATAAGCATTTAAAAAATGAAACACTACGTGACACATTCCCACAGATTTTTGACTTAAGTAGTTTGTTTTTAACATTCCCGATAACTGTTGCTTCCGTCGAGAGATCCTTTTCAGCTTAAGCGAAATACTCAAGGAGAAAACAGGCTTTCTGATTTAGCAATTATTTCAATAGAAAAACAGCTTCTTCTAAATATTAAAAGTAAGCCTGACTTTTACCAAAGAGTTTTGGCAGATTTTAATAAAAAAGATCGTAGAATAGCTCTAGAGTACAAATAAGAAAATATTAGTTTAGTTAGTATAAGACTTTTCACACTTTTTAATAGATAAACTAATATAAAATGATGAATTTTTGCTTTTAACTACATATTTCATATTTACATTTTTTTTATTATTTTAAACAAAACATTTGTGAATTATAATGTTCCTATTTTCATTTGAATTAACTACATATATATTTATTTAAGACATTGCATACGCATCTGCCAAAAAGGTTTCTTACGAAACCACTTTTCTTATGCGTTAAGCTCATTGTTATATTTAATTAAATGACTAAAGGTATAGCAAAGATGGTTTGAAATACTTGACTTTTTGGCTTGATGCAAAGACATGCATTGCACGAAAAAATATCAAGTTAACTTTTGAAATTCAAATAGTTGGAGACTATGTTTTCTTCGAGTTACCATTTGGAATTATTCACGCCTCGCCACTGGTAGATAGGTAGGTACGGCGATCACAATATTTTTTCCACACTTGAATTTTCACCTAAGGAAAACAAAACACATCCAAAGTAAAAAAATTCACACAATTTTACAAAATATAAAGACAAAAAAAGAATCCAAGAAATTAAAGGTGCACTTCCCTAAGATAGAAGTCACAACACAACAACACAACAGGAGAAAAAATTTATGTTAAAAAAACACCACACAAAGCCCCACGTTTGGACGCCAATTGTTGCACTTTTTTCCCGACAAACAAATTACAACCGAATCCACAACTTGGATTATAGCAAACTAATATATTAATTAATCGCAACGAATGATTAATTAATTATTTATAACACAAAAAGCTAAATATGCACACCGATATGCCGCGGCGATGTAGATCGAATTTAATTTTAGGATGAACTGTCAAATGACAGCTGGGTGGATTTTAAAGGAAAAGAGTGCAACAGGTAGCAAGATAATATGCTGCCAATGCCAGCTGCTCAGCCATGCGTGGTCCGTAGGTAGTTTTAATTAGAGAAAATCGATGAATTGATATCAAAAGAAATTAATGATATAAACAATGTTCTATCAAAACACAAGTAGGGTGTTTCACAAATTTAAGGGCGCCAGGAAATTTTTGCTTGGAATTTCTAAACCAACTTTAATGCTGGAAATGATCTTCAATTGAAATAAGAACAACGCGATTGATTTCCAAAAAGGAATAAAATATGTTTTATTCAGGAAACCTTTACGGGTATAGGTAGAAAACCTGAAATTTTTTCATAAACAAGTGGGGATGTACAATAGATAGAAGGCCAGTTAACAATTTAAATGGTATGATATATAATGAACGAAGATGGGTTTTACCCAGGTTAAAATGCAAACAACAAAGTATGTGCACAATGCAACCGCAAACAAACGACTCTTTGGGAATTTTCCCGAACAGACAAAAAGGTTAAATGGAGGTCGCGCGTCCTGCAATCTCAGGATAAATTACGAAAGGCGAAGGGTAACCGATATGCAATATGGCTCAATAGTCAAAACAAAACAAACGCACTACTAACACTTTTCCACTCTTATAGGAAAATACTTAGCTTTTTCTGCTGACGAATCCTGCCTGAGTTTTCTTGCCCGTACTGGCACTAACTCTCCTGAATTCCTGCCTGCGTGGAGCTTTCCTGCACAAATATTATAATCTGCTATGACTTTGGCCTTTCTGCCAACACAACACAATTTCAATTTGCACTTCTAGCAATTATCTCAAATCACTCGATTTTTACAATTTCCGAATAGTTTTTCGATTCTCAAAACTCTTTGGCACAGTGTCCTTTTTAGAGGTCAACCAAGAAGTGCCATCTTCTTGGCGGTCTCTTCGTTCATCGGCGCATTCAGCAAATTCCACTCACTTAAACCAATCAGAGTCGTGGAGATTCGTCACGGGGTATCTGCAGTACTCTCAGCAAATTCGCTGGAGTCTGCGCCGTCGGCGAAACGCATCCATCGCTCTTTTCTAAACAACTTTGTTGCTGAATCTCTCGGTCGTTAGAGATTCGCAACAACTCGCCTGAATGAACGAATCCAGACCTGTTCCATTTCAATCCATTCCAGAATAGAAAATTGAAAAACCATTACTTTTAACAAATTCCCTCGGCCCAACCGACCCAAGTTACACTGTGCAAGAAAACTATTTAAGCTAGGATTCAGTTAAAGAGGATTCGTCATTTTTCGCGAAAACTACTAAACTACTTCGGTGAACCTTCGCGCAGATTTGGGGGAATGGGGATAATTCTATAAAGAGTCATTTCTTGCTAAGGTAAAGCACTTTAGGTTGGGCACTCGGCCTTTTCGGTGGGCATTCTGCCATTACGTTGGGGTCTTGGCCGTTTATATTGACAAAGGCTTCAAATGCCAAATTCTGATGGTGGTGAACGTTATAATGAACGTTGACTGATATCTAATCAGTGTGTTAGAGATGGGTAGCCATATCTCTACCTTTTATATAAATAGTAGGTTGTTAGTAACCTGCTGCTGCTGCTGTTGAAATTGTCCAGAACCTTCCTGGTTCTTACTACCGCTGCTGTTTGAGTCTCCAGCCGTCCACTGGCTCAATGAAGGGGTACCTATTCGGGTTGCTTTTCCAAAATGCTTTGAAGTACACCTTTAGCTGATGGACTAGGGTTGCTTTGTACTCTGCCAGCACTTGAAGCCACAACAAAAGGAGGGGTGAAAATGGGAAGAGGAAGAAAAGTAAAGGTCTAACTTGTTGTGGTAAAATATACCGCAACAACGTTATTGGTTTTTTAAATTAGAATTGACGGATAAGTTTTTTTCAATTTTGTTGTTTCTTAAGCTCTATACTACTATTATTTTGACCGCAGCTGTACATGGTTTTGGAAAATCGGAGTGACTGAATGATCTACTACGAGTCAAGCCGGGCAGCCACTAACGTTGGATTCCATACAATGAGTCTTTTTTTCATTTACATATTAAAAACTTGCATTTCAGAGCAATTTGTATCTGACCCACCCTTTATATGTAATAAGACTAAAAACCTTAGGTGTCGAAAGGCACCAGTGTGGAAAAATTTCCTTCCTACTGCAACTGAAAGGGGATCCTTAACTCTTATCAGCTTTTCAAAGCCCTATGAATCTCTTATCTGATTTTCAAAGAACTAGAGAGCAATTCAAAAACCGAAAGTAGTAATAAGTAGTTAATTATTATGATTGACTCTTTTCATGCTATACTTCTCGTACGTTTTGGTAAATTTATGAGAGTGAAAATATTACAATGCAATGTTTTTCCACGGGTATCACCTTTCGGGAGGAATTGGCAAGTCCTGCGTTAGTAAATTCATTGCCATGTAAAGTGCTTTCTCGATCAGCCGTTCGCAACCAACAGAAAATTGTAGGTCCATTCCATTCCCTCAAATTTCAGCTGGCATGGTTGAGAGAAATGCGCTAGGCTCTGGGGCCCCCCGCTCTGTTGCGCCACCCTACGTATTTGCTTATTTTTATTTATTTTTACACATAAGAGCTGTGGCATATGGGATTATATGTTGAGCTCTTTTTGATATGTTACGCCCAAAAAAGTATATATAACTTCTAACGTAAGTACATAAGTATCTACTCACACAAGTTTTTTCTATATATATATTTTTTATACATCGCTCTGAAATTCGATCCATTCGGCCTGGAAATAGATGCTGTTAAAAAAAGAAGGTGAAAAAGTAAAACAATATGTCTTTCCAAGTAGATTTTTGCAATTGGTTTTAAAATAGTTTCCCGATGGACTGGAGAATTGAAATTTGAACAATAGCTCAGAAGTGGATGACAATGTATGAAAATTAAAAATGAAGAAGAAAAAGGAAATGCAGTGGGGAAAGTTGAAGACATCGAAAACGACGAAAACGAAAAGAAAAAGACAATAAAACCTCAACTTCCCGTTCCCGATGAGCTTAAGACCAGAAATCTTAACCACAAATCAGAAAAGTATGAAAATGAGAAAGAAGAAAAAACAAATACAATCAATAGACAAAACCAAAAATGTTGTATCCGTTCAATTTTTATTGATTGAGATTTGAGAGCAAACCCGTTAAGACTTTTCCCAGCGAATGATTATTCGTAAAGAATTTAAAAATTATCCTTTAGCAAAATAAATATATTTATATTTATTAGTACCCACCAGAAGCTCCTTGCATTACAATTGGAATAACTCTTTCACCCACGGCTCGAAGAAGATCGACAATTTGTTTCACAGCGTTTAAATCTTCAACAACACCTCGTTGTTTTGAATCTTCTTCTGTTTCTTCAATTGCTGCTCGCCTCCGTATTAGTTTGTTGTTCAATGACAAGCTCTGATCTGCTGACTCTTCTACATATTCAAAAGAATTGTTGAGGTCTGAAGAAAGTGATGATTTTTTTTCCTGTAAACCATTTAAGTTGAAATTTTAAATGAGCCAAAATTAGCGTAGTGTTGACATTTCACATATCAAAGACTACAGTAATACCATGAATGGATTTCAACTGGTGGAGCGAATAGTGAAACCGGTCTAAACTACTAACGATACATACGTCCAGCGAACCCGCTCCAAACAGAACAAAAAGTGGCTCATAATCTTACTATAGTCTCTATCTCAGTATGTAAGACGGTTAGGTTTTAAATTATCACCATAGAAGAAATTCGGCACTCCACAAGTAGTAAACTTTCAAGCAAAAGACAACACCATAAGGCGTAAAACAAGCGGGAATCCATGGCAGCAGGTTATTACTAAATAACAAAGCAAAACTGCTTTGTTGGCTATGGCTTTTATATTTTATAACGATTGAACACTAACTACTTGATATGGCAATGGCGAATAATGTCAACAAATTGAGTTGATTAATGTCATGCACTTAAATGCAATTTGCAATAAATCTTGAATCATGAATATAGCTAAGTTGTAATTGTTGTGATAGGCACTTGTTTAGTGTCACGAAAGGTTGAAGCGTATTTCAACAATTTGTCAGAGTAGTTTGTTTATTGGATCAAAATTAATTTAATATTTGCTGCAATGTGAAGCTGCATTCGAGTGACTGTTGCAAGGTTGTAACAAAGTTTCGATGCAGAAAGCATCATTCAAGTCATGCATAGCAATATCCGCTAATAATTTTTACGAGAAGAGGTTAAATATGATTACTCCATTACCTGGTAGATAACAATGTTGTCATTAGTTTTTCAAATAGATTTTCAAAACTAGCGTTAACTCATCCGCTTTTGAAAGGGTCCATGGTTCCACGCCGTAAGGTAGTACTTGGATGATCAAGGTCTTATAAAAGGTGACCTTGGTTCTTTTAGATAGGGTTTTGTTTCTCAATTCCCTTCCTTTCCTAACCCAAAGAAGCAGCGGTAGTATTCTCCGCACTGATATTGTTTCCGTGTCTATAGCCGATCCTAGGTAGACGAAGTTCATGTCCTTGTTTGACAGAATATACTTCGCTTTGCCTTAATTTACCGCCATCAGAACGATATTCGACACTTCTGCTTCAATGTTCCCAAAAGGACCAGTGAGTGACATCGCCCTTGCTTCTTCCCATTACGTCAATATCGTCTGCGTAAGTGAGTAATTGTA
The DNA here is from genome assembly GCA_949752695.1 of Melanostoma scalare. NCBI lineage: Eukaryota > Metazoa > Arthropoda > Insecta > Diptera > Syrphidae > Melanostoma > Melanostoma scalare. The sequence continues at coordinate 161,584,161 of OX456985.1, read as the reverse complement.
CACAAGCTTTTGTAAGATTGTTCCTCTATTGTTGACTTTTGAGTTTTGAAATTATTGTCAAATATGATATTAATGAAAGCGTGTGGCAGTTTATCGCGTTGTTGAAAAACCATTTTCGACACCATGGGTTTCAGTGAGTTCCTTACCGACCTAAACGGAGAAGTAAGTTCTCTAAAGTCTTCTCGTTAGAGTTTTCCAGGGATGCCAAAACTAGAAATGCCTCTGTACAGCTCGTCTCTGTATATACTGTCATTCACGGCCTTGAAATCGATAAAAAGATCGTGTATATCGATATTATATTATAGCGACAGCGATTCTACGCCCTTTTTGTTAGGCTAAGGCTTGCCTTCTTCATGGATCCATGGGTTTCGTTTTGGAGGCCGAGTGAACCCAGAACCTCAGAGGCAGTGGTTTTGATGGCTCGTTGGGATTGCTGCCAATGTTCTTCAGTGCTTAATGCTGGCGGCATTTAAGGATAGTTAGAGGGACACTTGATAGGAAACGGCTCTAGCAATCTCTGGTGATTGTATCTTTGTTACGTCACATCGTTTAACAGCTTTGGTTCACACTAGCCGTGGAAGGAATATTCTCATTCGTACCTTGGCTACAACATGGTAGTGGTAGCAGTAAAAGTTGTCCCATCGGAAAGATCGAACATCTATCACACTGGAAGAGTCAATCGCAATATGGTCAATTTGGTTGACGGTTGATTGATCTGGATATCGCCATGTACCGTCTTGAATTTTGAGATATCGGAAGCGTGTTCTACTACAACAACAATATTCAGCTCCTGAGTCCGTTTTCGGAGATTTTGTCATGCCGGCTTTGCTTACCAATAGTACTTCCAAAGATGTAGTCTCTGACTAATTTTGCGAAAAAAATCGCCAAGAACGATTTTCACGTCATGTCTACGGCCCTGCTCACATGTTTCTTCGAGGAGGTCATAGACACAATCTTTAAAATTTTCGTATTTCTATTCGTTGAGGGCGTGGGCGCATATAAGGCTGAGGTAGAAAAGTAAGTAAAGACTTCTATTTCTGTTTCATAGTAACGTAATTGTTAATTTTTTAACCGTGTTTTATTGGGAGTTTTATAGTCATCTTCACTAACGAGTCTCAATAAAACGCTGTGCTCACTAATGCAACTTTATTCCATAAACAGCCATCCCTGTTGTTCACTTCTGAACACTGACTTATTTTTGTTCACTAATCGTCTTTCACTAATCGTTGTTGTTTTCCCATGTGCGATGTTTTGCGATGTTTTGCAACGTGAGTATAGAGTCCCAATAAAACAATGCTATTATTTAGTTTGGCCGTCGGCGCGGCGTCGGTCTACCAGGTTGACATTTTACAATCACCTACATCTTAGTGGACTTCATTTCCTTCCAATATAAGCTTTCCATAGTTCCTAGTACGAAATTTCTTTAGAATCGGGCAGACAGCAAGAAATTGAAGAATATCTTTTGTCGTATTCATATAACAGAAGCTACATAAAGTGGCAAGTCGGACCGGTGCGGTGGGGGATGGAGTTCAAGTTTAAGTGTGCTGATTTTGTTAACAGTGTTAGAAATAAGCAAGTTGGTTGTGTCCCCTAAATGGTGGTTCAATTTACTGTAAACATTTAAAAACTTAGTATTCGACTTCATTTGAGTATCGATCGTACATCGTTCGTGCCAGGTTGAATTAGTTCTGAGTGAAATTGGTTGTTCCCCAGCTGTTATACTCCAACCACAGGCTAATGTTGGCTACTCCATATTAGGCTTAAATTGGCGAATTAAGTCGTGATGTGAATGGTCAAGCTCTCAACCGAGCGAGCACGAATCTGCTTCATCACATAACTTGCAGATTGAAGCTCAGGTGAGGCCAATATTCTATCAGTAACTGTCAAGATGGCAGAATCTGCTTCATCACAGAACTTGCAGATTGAAGCTCAGGTGAGGCCAATATTCTATCAGTAACTGTCAAGATGGCAGCAAATTAATCGGTCAGTAAATTGCCTTTGCCAGTGGAATTAACATAATTTATGGAAAGTCGTTAAAGATGAGCGTTAGGGCCGATGACATGGTGGAGTTTTCTGAAACTTTTGTTCTTTCGTTAATAACATATTAACAAGAGACCAAAAGATTTTACTTCCTTTTAAACACAACCGTATTTTTTCGACTTATTTTTTGGACATTTCAAAAGCTTTGCCTTATGTATACGAGCATTACAGGGCATTTCAGTCCCGTTTGAAAAGTTTCAATTTTCTTCTGTTAATATTTGAACACTTTTTTCTCTATCCCTAATCACCTCTTTACGGCCCAAATCGAGTCACGAATTTTCTTTGGGGATCATACTTCGGTGAGGCACAAAATTTTTTATGCCGTTGATGCTGGTGCTTGAACTTTTTACGTCGATAAAGCACAAAGATTTAAGTCTATAAAGTAAATGTCCTCTATCACAAGGCTAATTATATAATAATTAATTATATAATAATTAATTATATAATAATATTATATATATATAATAATATTGTACCAAATTCGTACTACGAATGCCAAAAGGGAAACATCATAGGAGACCTTGCAGTGAATGTTTTGCCACGAAATTTGTCACTGTTGATAAAATTACTATATAACAAGATCTTAATATCTATTGCAAAGCATTCATTACGAAGATGTTTTAGTCCTTTCTATTTAGCATTCGCAGTCGCAGTCCGATATTGTTACGACGCACACTGGTACAGCATAGTGTGATCCATAGAGATCAGTGCGCAAAAGGAAATTTGCAGTGGTGGTTCTAGACTAATGGCGCCCCTAGGCTGTGAAAAAAAGCCGCCCCAAAAAAAATTTTTTCACCCAAAACAAAAAATTACATTTTTACTATAACGAATAATAATTTTTAATATAAAAAATAAAGTATACAGTATAAAGTATAAAGTGTAAAGTATAATAATTTTACAAAAAAAAATCAGTCTCTTTAGTTTGGTATCAAAATATTGCATGAAGTTATACGCATCACATCAATAATAATAATAATATATCAGTATTACATTCTATGTTATATTTTATTCATTGGTTTAAATTAATTTTAGTGATTTTAAATTGTTAATCAACCAATATTTATAACATTACACGTCGTGCTTTTTTTTCTGCGTATGCTTCAATTATATCATCGAAGTCCAGTGATCTCAGTAAACTGGACTCAATATTCATGATGGCTGCATCATTTAGCTTATTTTGTGTTGTAACTGACCGTAAATAATTTTTAACTTTTTTAAACAAGAAAAGCTGCGTTCACCAGTACAGTTAGTTGCTGGTGTACAAACGCAGATCCGCAAAGCAATGTAAAAATTGGGGTACATTAATTCAAACTCATTTTTTTAAAACCAATAGCTGACTTTGGAAAAGTTGCAGCTCGATGTTTGATGTCGTCTATTTTCATTTTCAATAAATTGACAAGAAAAGAAAAATTGGTGTTAAATTGCTGATAGGCATCGGGTCTTTCTTCAAGAGCTGTCACGAGATTATCGATAATCACTAATAAAATATTAATTTTCAGATTATCTTCTCCACTCAACTCAATTTCACCAGTAGCTGTTTCACCAGCACGTATTTTTCTCTTTTTTTTTTCTCCTATTTGTGTCTTTCTCATAATTTTGTATTTTTGAAATTTCCTTGGCTTGGTCTACAAAATTATTAAAATTCAAACGTTGTGCAGAAATAAATGTAATCAACATTTCGTATTCTGTTACGACAGTAAATGTATCAATTTCAACCTTTTATAATTTTTTATTGATAAAATTAATTTTTTTCAATATAAAATTCCAAACGATCACCATAAAAGTTGTTTCAAAACGTTGTAATTTTAATAGAATCCCCCTGGCTTCACATCTCGTAGTGACTTTCTGGCATGTATCTTGTTCTATGTAAAAAAGTGCAGAAATTATTTCTTCGGCTGACTCAGATAGAGCTTGACAGGCTCTATCTTGAGCTTTACTCGCTGACCAGCGAGTTGCCGATAAACTTTTTACTGTGTGAGGTCGAGAGTGCTCTGGATATTCGTCTTGCATGATCTCCCAGCGAGATGTTGATCGCGAGAAGAAATTATAAATTTCTTGAATTAAATAGAAGAATACACCTGCCTCTGCGCAGCTTCTTACCTCACATTCACCAACTAAGTTGAGTGAATGAGCAGCGCAAGGGATGTACACTGCGAGTGGTGATAGTTGTTTTATTTTTTGCTGTAGGCCATATTACGAGCGTTGTCGTATGATTGGCCACGACAATTTTTTCACAGCATCTACCATATCTTGAGCTTTGTGGCCAGCATTTGGGACAAATTGTATAAAACGTTCAACCGGAGAACAATCACCTTGGACATATTGAACCACTACTGTAAATTGATCAACATGAGAAATATCAGGTGTCGAGTCGAGAATGATTGAGAAGTATTTTGCCTCTTTAACTTCTGTTATAATCGTTTCTCTCATTTTATCAGCCATGAAACTAATTATTTCGTCGCAAGTTGTTGATGAGAGATAACTGGTATGACCTTTTCCGGGATTACCGTGCTGTGATATATGTTGCCAAGAATGAATCAAATTCTGCAATCATTTCTAATGACATACAGACATTTCCATTGTGGACTGATCCAAAAATTTCATCATGCCCTCTGAATGCAAGACCACGAGAACCAAGATTTTTTACTACCACGACAACCCTTTTCAATACATTCCGCCAGTATTTCGATTCTTCTTCGACTTGAAGTATCAGACAATTATCTATTCGCTCTCGTATATTTCCTCGTTGTTTCATCGTTAAAACTGCGATTTTATGATCCCGAGAAAGGTCATGAGATGATATTCTACTAGATGCGTTCTTCCAATCATCAAAACCTCCAGTTGTGCCGAACTGAGAGCCTGTGACTTGTGTGTGATGCTGTTGGCTATTGGTTCTGTGTTGGGGCTAAGTATGAAGTTCAATTTGCAATGCTTTTGTGTGTTGGGTAAGTTTTATGTTGTACATCGCATCTGGCATCTGGTTGTTGTGTTGCTTTTGAGTTGAAAGCGCCATAGTATTTGAAAGCGCTATTGAGTTGCAATTGCAAAAAACTAAAAGACGAAAAAATTACGTCATAAAACGAGCCCGCGTACAAGGCATCAGGTTCAACTGTTTGTTTACATATTTATACTCACCACAGTCATATGAAACTCGACCATGAACGTCGATAACATAAGATTGTAAAATAAAAAATAAAAATCAAGTTGACATAAAAAATAAAAAAAAAATAACATTTCTATTAAAATTTTTTTTTTGTTCGAGAAAAAAATTCTTATTTTCAAAATATATATAATAGTGTGTTTTTTCTACTTTGTTGAAATTCGCATAATATCTTCCGTTGCCGCAAAAATTGAGCAGATCTGTTAATCGTTCATAGTTGAGACATATTTCCTTAACATTAATGTGAAAGCAGAATTGCTCAACTTTTGCCGGAAATAATTTTTTTCTTTTAAAAAAGTCGTAGCGGTTTTTAAAGAGTGCCAGTTTTTGTTTTTGGGGATATCCGGGATAAGATATCCATGGCACTGCAATCTGACAATGAATTTAGCTTAGTTTTGCCAAAATAAAACAAAAATGTTAAGTAAAGTTTTTCGATATCTTGCTTCGTTTGCGATATCGATATTTGGAATATTTTTGCTTTATTTTTTCGACAAACACCTCATTCAACATTTAAGGTTTTTTTTTAGAAGTAGCTGACAGCCGCACTTAACCTTAAGAGTTAGTTCAAAGTTGAAGTCGACCCCCAGAATATGACAGAGTAAAACTGTGCAATTGTTAGTTGCATATGATTTTGTATTAAGCTAATCAGAATACGTATCTATTTTAATTTTAAAAACTTAAAAACTGAATTTTGACAGCTTCATTTTGTAGTAATTCAATCAGTTCAACCTTTTCCAAGTAACACAGGTACAAAAAATATTTTTTTTACAGGTTCCACCACTGGCCCAAATTTCTTTTAAACTGCTCTACAACTTTCTTCAAACAAAGCTACTTAAACAAAATTGCTAATGTATAGCAATGATTCCTACTGTAACTGTGATCTTGACGAAGGGTAAGTTTCACTTGAAACTGTTTCCACATTCCCCATTAAATCTCTTCCACAGATATACCACATAGCGTTTTTTAATTTAATTATAATTTGGAGCTAATTAGACTCTGTGGTGTAATTGTTGGCTATCAAGCAATTTGTTGAGCGTTCTCATTCTTATAGTAATGCCTGCTTAATACCCCATTATTAGATACGAACATCATCCACTAGCATACTACGAAATAAATATGAGTTTCATAAGTAATAAAGTGAACAAGAAACTCTTTCTATTACGCTCACTTAAACCAAGAGCCCATTCGACCCTTCCTACTCCTGCCCTTTTTATGTTCTTAAATATAGCAATTTACCTTCTAACACCCGACCCGACAGATGCTGCTGCTGTTCTTGTGCTACAGCTTGTATTTATCTTGGGAGTAATTACACCACAGGGCAATGCCACGAACGGATTACGAGTGCCAACTTTCATACAGGAGCCACCACCACGTCTTCTATTTAGCAACGATACCGGAACTCAGGTTTCATGTTTGGCCCATGGCAATCCACCACCTATTGTGACATGGGTTTTGAAGGATGGCTCAATGGCGACGCCAGTTCCTGGTTTAAGGTAAGAAATTAGAATTTTTTTTTTAAATCGCTTCAATGTATTAGATTTATGTATTTTTCAATTTACTTATGCCCTAGTTTAATTCGTTGATAATACGGTTGTGTAGATAGGTATAAATGTATTATGCACAATTTCTTTCGCATTTCTTGTAAGAAAAGGAAAAGACATGAGTTTTTTTATAAATTCTTCAAAATAATCTCACAGAAAAGAATTTGAAGTGCATGCATACACTATATTTTTGTCTGCAACCGAAAATACATCATCATTTAAAAAAGGATTTAACAAGGTACATTAGCCCTTTTTTTCTGAAGCCAGTAGATAGTACAGTAAAATTTCAGTTTTTTGATGTCGTATTTTACGATTTTACCACAATAAAGACGGATGGCATTGTTGTGGATAAAATATTTACAGTTCTAAAATGAAGATGGCGCCACCGGTGATTTCGGATACTCGTTTTTTTTTAATGGTTGGCACAATTTTTTTCGAAAGAATATTGTGAGGCTTCTTTGTTCCCAGCTGGGGCAGAACTCAGCGGGTCCAGGGCTTTTCCCAAGGAAGCTCGAAAACTTGGGCAGAGGCAGTCCAACTTCTGGCGCGGGGATTCGGTTTTGTCGGTGGCTGGTTTGGCCGGTGTGGGCCTGGTGCTTGATGCGCTCCTGCAAAGAATTAAGCAATTATAGTTAAGAACGTTGCCCAGAATATGGACCGACGCTTGTAAGAACAACAGGCGGAGGAGTGGCTATCGCAGGGCCACAGCGGCAGCGGAGGAATTGACCGGCGGCCCCTGTTCGGAGGCACCTTTCCGGGTAATTCAAAAAAATGCCTGCTATTGCAAAAGCGGCTATGACTGAAGTAGTAGCCACAATGTTTCCGAGGTTTTGCAGTTGAGGTGAATTGACCGGGCGGCGCGGCGGCCTCTGTTCGGGGGCACCTTTCCGGTTAATTAAACGGGGTTGAGAATTGACCGACAGCCTCTTATAATTTGGTTCAAATCCGTTAAAAACACCGGTGTAAACAAGTATTTGTCGGCAGTCGGCACATTACATCGTGTGAACGGCCAACTAATTTATGTTGCTGAATGCATTCATTCCAGAAACTTTCGTTTGACAATTCTCGATGCAAAAACGTTGTGTTTTATGAAATAAAAAAAATTATTAACACTAACAAGTCGACTTTTTGAAAGGGACACAGACACATTTATTTTCAAAAGAACTCTTTTTTTTGCCCTGGGGGACTCTAAAATAATTTTGGCTGTGGTAACACTGATTCCCACAGCTAATCATTCGCTGACGTTTCTTCTCTCGTGTTTCCTATAATTTTCACTTATACTTATAAGTTTCTTCGCCGCAACCAAGTGTGAGGTGTAACGGGTGAGTGAAATATTTACACCTCACCAACCATGTACACGCTCGCCTCTCGTGCTTACATTCCAAGGCCATCATACATACCGTCCACGGTTAGCTGAACACATGAGAAAATAAATTCAATAGGGTTCTTCGCTATCTCTTTCTAATTATACCTCGTATTTCTTATTTTTGTATGGAAATATTGCTGGTGGCAGTACGTAGAAATATGAAATATTTATGTAGTTTAAATTAGTTTTTCAAAGACGTAGGTTCATGAAAAAAGGAAAAAAATTGCGTTTATCAAAACTGTGACGTTTTAAAAACAAAACAATATAAAAGTGTTGTGAAGATACCCGCGAATCGCTGTCTAAAACAATGTTCAAACCATACAATGAAGACAGAAATCCGTATATTTTTCCTCGAGTATAAAACAGAATTTCAAAGTTCTCTCAGAGGAAAGGCACAGAATGTGGTAAGAGGAAACATCTGAAACACCTGAACACTAAATTGGCTCGTGTCTGTTCCAGACATTTCATTTCAGCAAGGTAAATATTTGGTTGAAGGTTGTATACAAGTAGATCATTAATAAGAACTCCAGGAAAGAATGCAAAACTTTTGGATAATCTAATTCCAGATTGGGTACCAAGCTTATACACGCAAAAATTCAGAAATCTAGATAAACAATACCCAATCTGTATTTAGATTGTTCTTACTAGGAGTTCTTACTATAATCAAGCATCTAATATACTAACTTATAACCATGTTTACATAGGTACCTGAAATGAAATGTGTGGAACAGAAACGAGCCAATTTAATGTTCAGATGTTTGATAGGAGCCAACAACGGCCTGCGCCTTTCCTCTTAGTGATTTTTCAATCTAGGAGTTCTATTCCACAGTCGTGGAAAACTGAATTCTACAGTTTTCTGTGTTCACTGTATGGTTTGAACCAGTTTGAACACTGTTTCACACAACAACTCAAGGGTATTTTCACAACACTTTTATATTATTTTGTTCTTAAGAGTTCGCAATTTCGAAATAGTTACACACTGTTTCAATCTTTTTACTACAAATTCACTTCACTAAATAACAATTCTGAAACAATTTTATGTTTTTGCCTAGTACCGCCAAGAATGTTTTCATACAAGTAAATTCAGCTGTAAATTTTTTTTTTCTCTCTCTTTTGACAGTTGACACTATCGCGAAAAGCCCTATGGTCGATCGTCGATGGCAGCTTACTTGCCACTGCTTGGTTGAATTTATTTTCGTATGGAGCCAGAGTCACAAATGTGTACAAACCGAATAGTGTGTCTTCGCATACGGTTGGCTTTCGGCGGTCGCTGCTTCGATGAGTGCAGTTCTATGTGGCTGCGTAGGTTATTTCTCGGTGCCCATGTTACTGCTGGTGACGATTCGAGTAGATGGTGCCAATCATAGGGTGAACTGTAGGTGGTTCGGCGGTAGTAGAAAAAAATGGGCACGACTGGGTCGCACGAACTTGCGATTGTGTTCTAAATACGATATCAAAATCTAAACGCTGAGTTAAAGGTTTCGGTATTGGCTCTTCATAATATATTTTGTGGTACAGGGTTGCCAACTACACATTAATTATGGAAATTGAATTAAATCACGCAAAATAATGAAAAAATTAAATTAAATATGAAAATTTAATCAAAATCGTTGGAGCAGTTTTCCCAAAAAACGGTTTTTTATGTTTCACTTTTTTTAAAAAACTGTTTTTTAAAAGTCGAGTATGCAAAGTTCTAGATCTTAACAGGAGTTATTTTGAGAAAAAAATTTAAAAAAATCGAAGTTATAGTTTCGAAATTACTTTCAAAAATCAAAATTTTTTAAAAAATTTTATAAAAACTTCCAAAACTAAGTTTTTTTAAATATTGATATGCAGTCTTTCTTTAACAGCTTACGACTTTTTAAATCAAAAATTTCGTTAAGATCGTGTCAGCCATTAACGAGAAAGTCAGTTTTTAAAAAAACGGTACTATGGGAGGTACCGTTTTTAGGCCTTTTCCAAAAATTTTTTTTACATCATAAGAAAAACAAGCCTAAATTAATCCTTAACACAAAATTTTATCGAAATCGTTTTAACCGTTTTCGAGAAAAATAAGTATTACCATATCGGTTGTATGGCAGGTACCGTTATTTCAGGACCTAGAGACCCAATTCCAAAAACCCCTCTGTAGGATGCTCCACAGACCCTAACTGCAAATTTTGAAGAAAATCGGTCCATTGGTTCAGGCAGACAGAATTGCAGGACCCACTTTTTTCGTATTCTCTATCATCGTAATGTCATGTTTAATTGTTATCTCAAAATTTTTTTTCTGCACGAATGCAAGACTTGCCTTATAGTACCTATAATCGCAAGTAAAAAGTGTGACGTTTCGTCATAATATGTTCATTAAAAATGTTTTTTTTTTAGGCCTGGAATCTGCTAAACAACAAGATAGCCCCAATTGTTTTTGTTCTCTCTTTTGTTTTATTCTTTTAATTTAACCAATTGTAAACAAAAATATAAAAACAAATATCTTGTTCATTGCCCGTGCACTACTGTTATCTTATGTACAAGTCTTGAGACAAATATTGAAAAAATTATATATTTGCATATTTAAAAAAGAAAAATTAGTTCAGTTGAAGAAATATTCTGTATGATCGTTTTATGAAAAGAAATGAAATTCAACTATTAGAGCATTCTAACGAAATTGTGTTTGTAAAATAAAAAAAAGTGGATAGTTATGAAGATATGTCAATAAATGTAAATGTATACAACTGAAAAACTGTAAAAAAAATTTGATGTTTGGATTATTATTCTCTAGATTGAATAAAAGCTATACATATCCATATTTTTGCTGACGTTAACAGCTTTCCACGTGGAATTATTCAACTGAAAAAATATCGCCCAATGCAAGCATGGAGCAAATTAAATATCTTTTCTCGCTCATTCATGCAAAATTTAAGCATGTTTTTAACCTATGAATTTAGATTTTGAAATACGAAAAGACAATAGTCGTGCATTACCGCGACTTATCAGAAAAGTATATGTAAACTAACGTAGTCATAAATACGGCTGATATTGATTACTTCACCACAATAATTAGTCTCGAGGGCTCACCGCCATCTCCTAAATTAAAACTTTTTTTTTTCTAACTTATCTCGAATGGAGTAGAAAATTGTCGAAAGTGAAAAATATTTGAATGCAAATCAAACCTTCCCCATAAAAATTCATATTTCGAGTCTAGATTAGAGTAAGTATTTCCACATCATTCATTTTGACGGAGTATTTATGCGGTAATATAACTCAATTTCATGGTTTATTGGAAATACAGGTAAATAGTATAAAAATAGATTTCCTACACATTCAGATAAAAAATGAATTGATTCCAGTGGAAAATCTTATCAAAGATTAGTATTTAATCTTTTTACGGAAAGTTTCGGCTATATTCAGGGAATAGGTAGCCCTGAATGTACCCGAAACTTTTTTCAACAGAACAGCTGACTTTGACAAAGAGTTTTCTGCACTGCTGGACGATGTTTCCAAAATTGTAAAAAAGAGCTGTAACAATGAATCTTATATGATGGATGGACAATAAAAAAAAGATACAAATCCATACCTGATTTGGGTATCGTTATTCATTTTATAAAACGAATAACAAAAGAAAACAGGTATGAATTTGTTTTTTTTTTGTTGAATTTCACATGTACCTATAGTATATATAGCTGATTTTTTTGTTTTTACTAATTTAATATTTATATAGTTTAACAGTACTTATTTAAAATTTATATAATTTATATAATTTAATTTTAATTTTTATAATTTTAATTTTAATTTAACAGTTAGTTGGTAGGATTTGACAATGTATAACAAACAACTCAAAGTACACTGTAAGAAATTCTTTCGAGTTTGTGAATAAAGTAAAAAAGATTAATCTAAAAGAGAAAGAGAGTCTTAGTTTCTTTTGATGTTGTATCGCTTTTTACCAATATTCCCACACAACTGGCGATCAATATAATAAAGAAAAAATGGACAATAATAAACCAAAGGACAAAAATTTGCCATAACAAAATTCTTGAAATACTTGACTTCTGTTTAACATATACAAACAAATTTTTGGAATGCCAATGGGAAATCCTCTTTCACCAACTCTTGCTGATATTGTGATGGACTTCTTGTTTGATGATTGTTTTGATTCTTCTACAATAAAACCAAGCTTCAAAGCTAAATTCGTTGATGACATCTTCGCAATATTTCAAAAACAATAAATCAATGACTTACTGCTGTTCCTTTATCCTTAACAAATTTCGCCCCAAGACACAATTTACCGTTGAAAATGAGAAAAACTGTGCAATATCGCTTCTTTACCTAAAAATCAGCCGTTCCAACTTACTTACTTTTGACTGGTTCCAAAAAGAATCTGCTTCAGGAAGACTCATCAATTTTAGGTCCAACCATCCAAACCATATACAAATTAACACCGCCTCCAATCTAATACCTACACAAAGTTTACACATTCAGTGATGAAAAATTCCACTTCAAAAATGAGAGAATAGTTACAAACATCCTGAGTGACAACGGCTATCCTATCCCATCGATCCGTGAATAGCTTCACAAACAAAAACCCAGTACACGGAAAAACCTGACGTAACAATTAATGGATTTTTCAATAGCTTAGTCTACATTCCTAGGCTGACAGATAATTTAATTTTAAAAAAATTGTTAAAAAGAATGTACCTGATGTACAACTGGACCCAACCACACATTTGGAAATTTTTTTTCGAAATCAAAAGTCAAAACAGAAAGGTGCTCGGACGTTATCTACAAAATTGATTGTAAAGGAAAAGCTGACGAACCATGCAATTTGTGCTACATTGGCACCACAAAACAACTTTACGCCAACGCATCTCAAACCACAAATCAGACATAAACAACAACAATCCAGAAAAAACAGCTCTCGCATTACATGCCATTGAAAATAAACATCTCCCAGACTTTGATGGTGCCCAAGTTCTCCAAACCGAGAAACATTTATCTCTAAGAGATATACACTAGAAACCTTGCATATCATCAGCAACAAGAACAACATGAATCGCAAACAAGATTCTCAAAACATCTCGTGTCTCGTCCATTTACTGCTCTCTTGTCTCTACATAAAGTGATAAAGTCTGTTATCCTGTCCGTTTAATTTTGTCAAACCAAGACGAATTTTCACACAGAGAAGTGTAATTAAAGCTTCAAAAAATATTTTTTGTCAAACTTTGTTTGTTTATTTAACATGTTTTAAAAATCTCGTTTAATAATGTTAGTTTTCTTTGATTGTTCATTGTTGTATATACTTTACACCATATTTTACCTTTTTGTTTTTATAAAAAAGTTCCCCTGAAGAAGGCAACAACCTTGCCGAAACGTCGGGAAAAAGCGAAAGATCTTTTTAGCTTCTTTGCTACAATTAAAGTGACCAAAAAAAGCCGAAGGAAAATACATTTTCCACCAACAATTTGAGTTTAGTTTTTAGTTTATTAGTATATATAATTAGCGACATTTTGTATTTACAAATTAAAATAGTGGTAAATGCCGACTTAAATACAAAGTTTTATATATCCATTATTATATAACAGAGCTTGTGGGGTGCTTATTTTAGATACATTCCAGAATACGAAAAAGTTGATTCATTAGATATAGAACAAAGAAGTTTAAGAAGAAAATAAATAAATAAATAATTTAAATATGTGCAGATTACATGATATAATTCAATAAAATTTCGATTTGGTTGTGATCATTTTCCAGAAGCCATGCTTTAGTTTTTTTTTTCAAGAATAAAGACATTACACGATACACGAATAGAACGAATAGTTAATGGAAACGTATTAAAAAGCTTGCAGGAGACAATAGCGTAAAAATTTCTTAGATGAGTGGTACGGAACGATGATACAGTCACAAGACAATCACGATTTCTCCTCATAGAACGGACATCAGAAATAGGACTTTGTAAATAACCACCCCTTATAAAAAATTAAATAATACAAATGCCTTATGGGTAAGATGTTTAATGATCTAAATAGAGTCATAGACTGAGTTAATCGATTCGCACCACAGATTTTCCTTATTGCACATTTCTGTAAGATGAGAAGTGAATTTATTTTAGATTGATAAGCTCCACCCCAACAACTTAAGCCATATTGTAGTTTAGAATGGAATATACCAAAATGAACTTTTTTGAGTGTACTATTACTGCAGTATTTCCTGAAATGGTAGAAGCTTCTAATTGATGAACGTAAATATTGTTTAAGAACCGTTACATGATTGGTCCAACTCATCATCGGATCCAAAGAAACTCCAAGGTATTTAAACTATTTATAATTTAACAGTCAGATTGTCCTACCAAATCCGTGGTACGTTATTTCAGTCCTACGCTCAGAAAGTGTCAATACCACCAGATCGTTATTTTCATTACTAACTGTAGGACAAAAATATTAGATAATAGGTTAGTGTGTTCTCTGCCCAAATAAAACAATGTCCTACAAAGAAAAACAGGTATGTATCGCTATTCGCTAGTCCGGAAAGAATTGTAATTTTTTCGTTTTCTTATTTGTTACATAAGATACAGTGAAAACAACTTGCCCTAAATTTAAATATGTTTTTTTTAGTAAGCTAAGCACAAAGATTTCGGTATTTACATTAAAAAAAATTCATCCTCCTCAGATTCATCTGATAAGTCTTGGCTTCTATCGCTACTATCGCTGTCTGGCATCTATTTCATTTTCTTCATTCGTGATATCCGATTCTGTAATAACATAAAAAAAATTAAGTAAATTATATAATAATGAATAATCATAAAATTACAATAGTATAAAAAATAGGGTGCCTTCTATGTCAGAAGATAATTCTTCAAAAGATGGACTTTTGGGACCATCAAACCAATAATATTCATATTTGCCATCAATTAATTATTTTCCGTGGGGCACCGCATGTGTGCATTACACCATGACCATACATTGCAGATAAATGCAGTTCTTTTAGTTTGTTGCAACGATTCTTGTTTTGTTGGTGGCAAACTGGAAGGATCATTTCGTACGTCGTACGATTTTTGGTTTTAAAATTTCTTCGTGTTAATTTTTTGATTTAAACCCTTTTTCAAATAACTTTGCATACATACTCTTCAATAATTTAAATACCTCATTCGATGTTGTTAATGCTGTATTTTCAATTCGACTAATGATTTTTGGTTTTTTTTTCTAGAATATGTTCGTTTGTTGAAGACCTGGGGTCGCCGCAAAGCGGTTTTTGAAAACCTAAAGTAGTCCTGAATGTCAAACCCAAGGGCTGACCTGGGTTTGCCCTCAACTCGCCCTAGGTTTTTGCTAGGGTTGTCAAATGGCATGTATTTTTATTCAAATGACAAAAATGTGTGGTGATTTCGTGGTTAAGTGTTTTTTGAGGACTGGAAAATCCAGGTTTTTTCGAAAACCCATAGAAATTGAATTTTTTTTTCAGCGCCTACCATGACTCACTACAACCAAAAACTAAACCTTGGGCTTCGGGCAAAACTTCGACCGAAGGTTTTTTTTGGGCGTCTCAACAAAATAAAGCTAATCAGGGAAAATTAGCTTGATAGTAATCAAATAAAAAATTTAACCAGGGATCCTGGACTAATACCTCTGAATAGTAAGAGCAAGTTCTGACGTTAAACACTCCGGTAACCAACTTAGATATACATATAATAGAAACTACTATTGATAGTGCACCTATTGTATAAAAATCGACAAAAAACCCTGGAAAGATAAGTTGAAAGTAGAGACAAGAGAAAATGTTATGGAAAAGGGAAATATTTATTCCATTTAGGCGGGAGAAGCCTTTTCATAAAATTGACTCAAATAGTAAAAAAAAATATTTTCACATCAACGAAGTCATCACCCACACCCACCGAGCTCTATAGTGTTTTTGAAAGCTGATACTTTGTTATATATTTAAAATTTTCAATTTTTTTCGAAGTGTTAAAGTGGACGCATTTTGAGTTGTCAATTAAGTCAAAACTTTGAAAAAAAAAAAATTTATAGGTTCTGGCCTGAGCGCAACACTGAAAATCGAGCGTGAAAATCATTTTTAGCTTATAGGTCATTTCTTATGAAGTGGACTGGGAAAATAATGAGGATAGGAAATTAGTTCATAGTGGAATATCAGAAAGAAAGATAACTTGAACAATGCGTGTCGCACTAGTAATCTATTGATTATGTTATTTATTTAAGGAACTCGAAAAAGTTGGTGTGAACTTTTATTTCAAATATGAATTTCGATGCAAAATTTTTTTTCTGCAAAAAACGTCCTTGGAAATGCATCAATTTTGCTTCGTTTGCGAGATATATCAAAAAAACGGTTGGTTATAGTTCAGAACCCATATCTCCGGTTTGCACTCTCTAATATGTAATAGCAACCCGCTGTTTTTTCGTTTCTTCATAACTTTTTGAAGTTCCCTTTAAAAAATGACATAATCAAGACTACTAGTGCGAAATGCATGCAACCTATCTTTTAACAGAGATTCCACTAAGAAACTTTCATTGTATTATAAAAATGCATTAGGCTATATTTTGCTGACAAAATAAAAAAAAATGGTAGAACAGATCGAAAAATCTTTCTGAAACTTTCACTTCCAGTTTTTTTTTTTATTATTTCAAAAAGCAAGAAGAGTCCTTTATAAAACGGAATTTAGTTTATGATTATTTTTCAAGGCCCCATTATATTTTAAAAACTAACATTGTAGGGAAAAAAAGTTACGCATGCCGTAGGTATGAATTGCTGGAGGTATATGCCCCCAGTGAGAAACTTAAAGTTTTTTCCAGAATAAATATAAAAAAAATAAAATATGCTCAGAGAATAAAGTTTAATCAAGAAAAAACACTTTTTTTAAATACTAATTTTCAAACTTGTATTCCCAAAAACCATTCACTTAAACAAAAACTTGAATTGAAAATTTAATCAAAGAACAAAGTATATGATTTCAAAAACACTTAATACTTGGTGGTAGCTAACTTAAGTTAGTTCAAGACTGAAGAAGATGAGAAAGGTATAATTTCTCATTGTTACGTTCTGCCGTGCTTCAAAAGGAAGAGCAGGTGACGGAGAGTCGAAACAAAAGAAAATAGGGTAAACGCACTAGTAGCCGGACAGTGTTAGTAGCCGGACACATTGACCTTTTTTTGCGATTATTAGATACATCACTCAAAAAAATCCACAAACAACAACAAACATGGGACCTTCAATGTGTCTTATACATGCATGCAAAGTTTCAGGTACTCGAAATGCGTACTTTAGGAACTACGCATCATTTTATTGTTTAAGGTTTGAAGGTGCGGTCTCGTTGTCGATTTGTGTAAGAAAAAAATAGTGCGAACACTTTTTAGTAGAAAGCAATTGAACAAGTAATAATTAATTTATTGTCATGGAAAGACATTGGTTTCGTTGGAAATATGACTAACTAAAACAATTTGCAAAAAAAACATAATTTAATAAAATCTTTGCCATTATTTGTGGTGTCCGGGAACTAACACCAAAATTGAATATGTTTTTCAGTACCCAGACATGCTGTCCGGGTACTAACACAGTGCGATTATCATGCATATTCAGTACCCGGACAGGGGTTGTTTCTTAAAATAATTGTGTATGGATACTGAAACAAAAGCGTTCGGATACTAGATCAGTCATTTTAAGAGACTTAATCATTGAGAGATTTGATCATTTTAAGAGACAAGCCCTGTATGGATACAAAAAATGTGCGCTTGTCTTATATTTTCAGTACGCAGACATGGCTTGTCTCTTAAAATGATTGTGTACGGGTACTGAAACAAAGGCATCCGGGTACTAGATTTTGATGTACGGGTACTAACGCAAATGGAACTTTTCTGAATTGTTATTTTATTAATTTTAACAATGATCTCTTTGCAATTTACTTGAACGCCATATTATTGAGAAATGTCTATATTCTTACAATCAATAAAAGTTTCCGTGGTAGCATTTATGGTAACAAAATGGTTTGAAGTCAAAGTTGAGAAAAAAGTTAAGTGTCCGGGTACTAGTGCGTTTACCCTACTTTGTTTAAATTCTTTTTATTTGAATATATTTGAATGTAGTAGAAGGCCCGCTGTCTCAATGCATTTGGCTGCAACCTTTACTATATAAACTCAAATTTCAACTCTGCCCTTCTTCCCATTCGCTTCTCTATTTATTGGTTTTTATTCATTACTATTACTTAGCTAGCCGTTTATCATCGTCAGAACCATGTTACCTCATTCAGTTCATCCGAACTAGGCCACACACCATGGTTACTTCATTGGTCATTATGTAGAACACGCTTAAACCTTTATGCCGATCGTATGGTGACCCACTCAAGTACTTCTGGGTGTGTCTTCATCGATCGCAGTTTATAGGTTTCGTATTACACATTGCACTTGACATACTCTATTGCATTGCAGTTGTTTACTCATCTGTTTTCGTTGCAATAGAGGCGCGCATATCCACATTCCACATTACTCTGCAGGCCCTTCTTATATTAGAAGTTTTAATCAATCTACGGTTCTTAATGGCCTACTGAAACCCAAAGTCGATTATAACCCAGGCCCAGATGACATTCCTGCCATTTTACTTAAATGTGTTGCTCGCTTACACAACTAATTTGTTTCAATTCAATTCAATTCAATTCATTTATTGAGACTTATTGGAAAATACACGTTTGATTTGGTAACATTACAGATTTAACAATATTTGTCGACTTTTAAGTGTATGTCTGTTATTCCCGATTTATATGCATAATTCATTAGATATAATTTCAGTTTGAATGAGATGTCAATAACTTTGTGAACTCTAAAATATATTGTATGCTTGCTCCCGACAACTAATTTGTTCAAACTATCCCTTTCTAGTGGATTTTTTCCGGATGTACGGAAAATAATTGTTATTTAACCCATCCATATTTTCCATCTTCCATATTTTAGCCATTCTAGACGAAATGAAATTAAACATCTCGCTTCGTCTTCCAGATCATTGCAGCTTGTTATAAGCGGAGGTGATGTCAATAAGTGAAGCTCCGTCTTGGCTCAGAGAAAACATAATATCCAAAAAAGATATATGCACTTTCTCAGACAGTCAGGTGGCCATGAAATCCCTAGCATCAAATTCCTTCAACTCTCTTAACTGCCGATCATCTCTCAGGGAGATGTAAGAGCAGTTTAACATTCACTTGTGCGTGCCGGGGCATAGAGACATACCAGGAAACTGCAAAGCAGATGAACTCGCCAGAAACGGAACACTTCTGCCCTTCTCTCCGATAACGTAGAGTATCGGCATACCAATCGCTAGACACACACTCTTGCTCAAGCAGGACGCATGCGAGGAAACTAATATAAGATGGTCAAGCAGTTTAACGTGCAGCGCAGATCTGGCCTAAGCTTGATCTTAAGCGGTCGAACGGCTTGATCTCTGTCAAAAGAAAACACATTAGTGCGACGATAGGTGTCTCACATCTCACAAACGTAAGATACACCTAAGTTTGTATTTCTTTGATGACCCTAGTGATCTTAATCACATCGACCCCTGCGTCTCTCCCGCTTCATTGTAAGCTCGAAATGGTTCCATTAGGATAAGGATACATTTGATCCATTGTCGTATGTATTTGTATACTGGTATCTCAATGAGCGTAATGGACCTAAGGGTGTTAGCCAATCTAACAGCCACTTTAACCTAACTTAACCTACCCATTTATGAAAAAGGCTCTAAGAACTACATATATTTTCAATTATCGACCCATCGCTAAACTATCTCAGATCCCAAAACTCTTCGAAAGCATTCCATATGAATTACTTTCTTTGGAGAGCAAATCTATGATTTCCTCCAAGCAGCTTGGACTTTGTAAAGGGAGGTCTACCACCGCTACTCTAGTTGAGCTTGTCTCCTTGTTCTTGTCTCCTTGTTCTTACCAAGGGTTTTAGCAAGGCTTTCGACAAAATGTCTCACACTTTAATCTTCTTTAAGCTTTCCTTCCTCGGCTTCAGTCCCATCCTTCTAAAACTAATCTCTTCACATCTTGACAACCACCAATATAGAGCCCGTATTCAGTGGCAACCTCCGTTGAACCCAAAGGAAGCCCTTTTTTTTAATTTTTTTAATTAACGACGTCGCCGGTCGAGAGGATCATCCAACATTCTTCTTTTTGCCCTTATGCTGATGGCGCGAAATTTTTCGTAGTTAAGTTTTCTAATTGGGACTCTCTCCTCCTTCAAAAATATCTCAATTCATTTGTCAATCGGCGCAGTAAAAATTATCTTGAATTAAATACATATTGCCAAAACGAAAAGTAAAAAACCTTCCCGATCATATCAACTTCAGAACCTACGCATGCAGCTAATCAGTGACTTAGGTGTTCTCTGTGGCAGTGAATTAAATTTCCTATCGCACATTGACCTAGTTATATCAAGAGCTAATTCCGCACTTGATTTTATCAACAGATGGTCCAAGGAGTTCCGCAACTCCCTTGTTACCAGATCCCCTATATTGCCTATGTTCGTCTTCTCCTAGAGTATGCATCGCAAGTGTCGACCTCGGCTCCATATCAAACCGTTCACATCTCAGGGATCGAAATCGTTCAAAGTTGTTTTTTTTGCTCTTTGCACTTCGTAACTTTTACGCCTCTGGCAACCTACTAACCTTCATCCTACCACGAACGTCTGTCAAATATTGATCTAAATTCCCTAGAAGTCGGAAGGGATGTGCTGCGACTGACTGCCCCCTCCCCCCTCCCCCCCTTTTTGATCTTATCTCCTTCAACACTTATCCCAAATGTTAGATCCCCCCGCCTTTTTTCTTCCTACTCATCGTACATCCTATGGTCTCAACGAACCTTTAACCCATTATATCCCTTCTCATTTTGATTTGAACCTTCTGTGTCCCTGTCTTAAAGTTGAACAGTCTTACTGCCTTATAGCGCACCAGTGCGCACCTATAAGTCTAGGTATCGTTAAAGTTTGAGAAAAGAAACTACGCCCATGGGCAAAACTTGCTAAGGAAAGTTGACGATGTACATATCTGGACGTTTGTGAATATTGTAGAAGAGGGTTAAGAAGAGGCAGTGCACTATAAATGACATTTTTTTTTTTTTGCTTTTCAAAGACTTAAGCGGTTCTGAACTTAGAGCAAGCTCATTTGTACACACTTATCTACGCTCTTCATCATTAATGCAAGTGTTAGTGGTTAGTAAATAACGCCAACACAAGCATAAAGAGAACGTATACGAGGAAAAAAAATAAAAGACGTTACAATTTTTAACAAAAAAAACAAATAAAAGTACATTATTAAATAGAACTAAACAAATTAGGGAAACATTATTAATCAAAAACTATAAATAAGAACAGAAATTAAATAACAATAACAAAATATCAAATATAAGTCATGCAGGTGGCACACTGGTTCTTAGTTTTAATTTTGAAGTATTTTTACTTTGGTTGAAATCGGAAACAATAGGATAGGAGTTAGATAACCTACTCATGGGAGCTAATGGCTCATGCATGCCATAGTTAGTTCTGTGGTGGGAGCAATGTAAAAACTCTAAATTACGTATAGTTGGTGAGATCCTCCACGATAGTTGAAACTAATGTGGGAGAGCAAGTCTGGGGCATCAGTTGAACCGGTTATCAATTGATGAAAAAATACTTGAAGTTTGTTTTTTTGAGTTTGAAGATTTAATAGGCGAATACGATTTTCATAAGGAGGAGCACCTTTGAGAGCGAAACGTATGAATCTGCGCTGTATTGCTTCGATTCGAGATTTATGAATATCATAAAATGGTGACCACATCGAGACGCATATTCTAGATGCGGACGAACATAACACTTATATAAAGAGAGGGTGACATAGGGGTCATTAAAGTCTTTTGCCCATCGCTTAATAAATCCAAGCATTGAATTTGATTTGTTAATAATGAGGTTGATGTGCTCATTAAATTCTAGGTTGGTACTAAAAAAAAACACCGAGGTCACGGAATCTAAAAACTTGAGATAGGGATTGTTGCGATATTGAATATTCTTCAATACTAGGCGATCTTTTGCGGGAGAAGGTCATACTTTGGCACTTGGAAGCGTTCAAACTAAGCCCGTTCTTAGAACACCATAGAACAAAACTGTCGATATTTTTTTGTAACAAGCCTCGATCTGAAGCATTTTTGATGGTTTTGAAAATCTTCATATCATCAGCAAAGATTTAAATGTCGCTGTAGGAGATACAAGAAATTAAATCATTAATTGCAACAATGAAAAGTAAGGGACCAAGATGACTACCTTGTGGCACACCAGACAACGCATTGAAAGGTTTTGATAAAACGTTTCGAAATTTGACTTTTTTTTTAGGTAGGAGCTTATCCAAACAATAAATAATGGGGGAAGTCCAAATGCTTTTAGCTTATATAGTATAATATTATGAGACAGTTGGTGAAACGCCTTAGAGAAGTCAGTGTAAATGCAGTCAAGCACGTTCCCACATTCAAGGGCGTTGGAACATTTATGATAAAAAGATAGAAAGTTCGTAGCCGTCGATCTTCTTTGCATAAATCCATGCTGCTGATGGCAGATAACATTCTTTGCAAAGAAGGATAGGCTTTCGCAGACTACTTGTTCAAATAGCTTGGGTATACATGAGAGCTTTGAAATTGGCCTGTAGTTTTTTATATCGATTTTTTCACCCTTCTTGAAAACTGGTGTTATAAAAGATTTTTTCTAAATAGTGGGAAATATCCCAGCTTTTAAAGAAAACTTAAAAAGATATTCGAGTGGAAATGATAAACGTGAGGAACACTTTTTAAAACAATTGGCGGAATCATGTCCGGACTAGAAGAAACGTCATCTTTAAGGAAGAAAGGTAGTAAGTAATTCTGTCTCTGTGAATAGGGATACTATTAAAATTTACTTGCGGGCAGTGAGTTAAATACTGAAAAAAAATTTCATCAATTTCTAAATTCGAACTACAAAAAGAACCACAAAAATGATTTGCAAATGCATTGCAAATCTCAGGAGTATTTTTCAAAGAAATGCTATTATAAACAAAGTTGAGTGGATAGCCGCCTGATTTTTTTTTAGAGTTTACAAAGGTCCAAACACTTTTTTGGTAATTTTTTAGAGAACACCCCATTTGACTGACATAGTTAGAGTATAGATTTTGAGAAAGAGTTTTGAAGTATTCAAAAAAACTTATGAATAGTTGTTGGTCAGTTGGAGAGAGAGTAGTTAAATAGATCTTCCAAGCTTTGTTTCTTTTGTCCCTTAGAGCTTTTAATTCCTTGGTAAACCACGGTTGACTGAAACTACTATTTCTCAGCAACTTTTGGGGAATTGTTTTTTTCATGCTATTTTCTAAAATTGAGTAGAAGCAAGCGACTGCTTCGTCAATATTTGCAATAGTTGATATATTTTCAATACCAGCAATGCATAATTCATTCGATAGCAGATCGAAATTCGCTTTTCGAAAGTCAAAAGAATGTACAAAGTCATTTAAATTATTAATATCTTGAGAGACGTTGCTTAATTCTATAAAAATATCTAAAGGGGGATGGAGATCATCAATTCTATTAATGCCCGAATTTGATTGAAGAACTACCGTGCTAATAGCTTTGGATGAGAAAACTAAATCTAACATACGATTTTGGAAATTTCTAATACAGCTTACTTGCTGTAAGTCAGTAGATATAATATTATCTAAACTAGAAAGCTCACGCTGCGGTGAAGTTAGAGATGGTTTTTGGAAAGATCCATCGTCAGAACCATTGAACGTATGGTAGATTAAAGTCACCAATTAAAAGTCAGACAATTCAAAAACATGATCCAAAGTCAGGGCCAGTTCAGAATAAGCTGAGGTTGAACTTTTTGGAGCAATATACCTATACGTTTACAATAAAAATATTTTTTACAGTGTACAGACTTTCACACAAACAACATCAATAGGCATTACTAGGCATACTAGACGACATATATGTATTCCTGACCGAAATCAAAACACCACCCCCGACATCATCTGGGCTCAAGATCTCGGTGTTCAAGTGACTTGAATTTAGCCAAGTTTCAGTCAAAGCAAATACGTCATGTTTAAAAACGTGGGAATTAACATACAAATCAGCAATTTTACTGCGAAGACCTCTTACGTTTTTATAAAAGAGGGAATATCTAATTCGTTTTTTGGAGCAGTATTAATAACCAATTTGTTTTTATCTCTCCTGTTGATGGAAAATTCTTTAACAAGAGCACCACCATGCCAAGAGTTACTGTCACAAATAGAGTCGAAAGACGAGGGCGGTACAAGCAATTTGAACCAAGACACAAAGCTATCAGTTTTGCTTATCTTACTACATTTAATAAAATTTTCATTCGGAATTAATTTCTTTGATACTAGATAGCGCAAAACATCGTTTGAATTAAGATCTGGCCTAAGCCGAGACACAAAAATTAATTTAAGTTTTGGAACTGTCTCCATTGGTGTAAAATATGCACCAGATTCAGGATCAGAACTAGAATTAGATGGCAATGATCTATTTTCGAAATCTGCAACTTCAACTACTGGTATCGTTACAGAAGATATTGATTTTGGCAGAGTTGCTTCTCAAAGTCTTGCGCTTTGAAGGAGGGCTCAAATTTTTGCTAGTCACTATGCCTTCACGAATTTTCTTAAACCATGGAATCATGGCAGAGCTTTTAGTTGCTGACGAAGTAGACTGAGCATTGAGGTCCTTTAAATCGAGAGCTTTCTGGGGAATTTAAGTCTCTAAGTCGTCTGTAGATGTAGATATTTCAACAGAGCTACAGGGAGAAGAAAATGATTCTAAGTTCAAAACGGATTTATTGAAAGCTTTGTGCAGCTGATCGAAACATTTCGACAGCTTTTCAATTTCTAGTTTGAACGTAGACATTTTTATTGCTGATTGGGAAGTAGATAACTTTTTGCAATCCTCGCAATACCAACTATCCATACATTTACCCGCCGGACAAGCCATGGCTAATATAAAACAATAAAGTTTAGTGCAAGAATAAAGTTTTAAAGTTGTTTTGTTGTGACTTTATATGTAAGTGTATGGGGAGTGAGAAGGACTGGTCACGATAAAGTGAGTTTGTTGAGACTTGAGAGCCAATCTGAAACTGAGTCGTTGCCTATTTCGGAGGCATACTGGATGACTTCAGGTGGGTGTTCGATGGTATCTTGCTTTGCTTGAGCAACATTGTTCTTAGGATAAAGTACTGCGGAAAACTCATATTCTGTTATTCAACTAAGATTCAGAACGTGATGAAGCCAAAGATGTTGTAAATAACGAAACTTGACCAGCGCACTCATTAAGAAGTACGGACTGTGGTACCCGTGCCGTGGTGTGATGGTAAGCTTGTCTACCTGTTAAGCCAGAGGTTCGTGGTTCGAATCCCAACAGAGGCAAAAATATTTTTCCACGGGTATCGCCTTTCGCGAGGAATTGGCAAGTCCTCCGTTAATAAACCATTGCTCTTTCTCGATAAGCCGTTCGGAACCGGCAGAAAATTGTAGTTCCCTTCAATATCCTCACAAGGCATGACTGATCTAGCCAGAGGCCGTGGTACTTGACTACTACTTTGTTTGGCAGTGGGTTACCATGTAGATCAACGATCACCAGCTTTCGCCAGTTCTTTCTCGTATCCTTTGAGGCCTGAGCCAACGGGGTTCTAAACACAATTGTTTCCGATTTCTGGACGTTGATTTTCAACTTCCAGTCATCGCAATATTTCTGAATCTTATCGAAGTTATGCTGCAAGAGAATTCTGATGACTTCGATCTTTAGACCTGTTCTGTATGCAATAAGGTCGTCGGCGTACGCTATAGCTAGGTGAAGAGAACCAATTAGATCGCCGGTGTAAATGCGAAAAAATAAAATAGACTAATTCACCGTTCCCTGTTGCAGACCGTTCTAGATCTTGATAATTCGAAATCGCTTGTGCATTCTGATACACATAATGACATAATCGTTGTGAACATGCAAATTTACACAAAGTGATTCGAAGAAAGGAAAACAAAAGAAAGAAAATAGAGAACTGTAACAGCAAATTTGTTTATGACCCACTGAACGTATTGTACTGTGATACCCGTGGCGTGATGGTTAGCATTTCCACCTGCTAACCCAGTCCCAGAGGTTCGAGGTTCGAATCCCAGCAAAGGCAAAAATGTTTTTCCACGGGTATCGCCTTTCGCGAGGTATTGGCAAGTCCTCCGATAGTAATTTCATTGCCATGAAAAGCGCTTTCTCAATTAGCCGTTCGGAACCGGCAGAAAATTGAAGGTCCCCTCCATTCCCTCACAAGGCATGGTTGTGAGAAATGCGCTAGACCCAGAGGCTCATCGCTCTGTTGCGCCACCCTATTTATTTATTTTTATTTTATTTTGAACGTATTGTACTGGGGAATCATATTGCACTTGAGTGGATTGAACTAAGTGCATTATCATTCTATGCAGGTGAGAATGTGATATCTATAGTTCATTTGAGTTCAAGTAAGTCATAAACAAATCGAGTTGAATTAAACTAAATAATAGAAGAATGATTAAAGCTAGTAAAGTAAGTAAGTAAGTAACAAATTCATTTATTTATCCATTATTTCATCTAGTTAGCATAATACATGAATTTTTTTAGCTATGGCTTAGCCGTCAGCCTGGTTAGCAAACATAATTTTTATAAAGGTACAATTACTATTGACTGTTCAATTGTAAATAATATAATATAATAAATAAACTTGCAATTAAACGTAT
This sequence comes from Melanostoma scalare, assembly GCA_949752695.1. Taxonomy (NCBI): domain Eukaryota; kingdom Metazoa; phylum Arthropoda; class Insecta; order Diptera; family Syrphidae; genus Melanostoma; species Melanostoma scalare. The sequence continues at coordinate 161,557,328 of OX456985.1, read as the reverse complement.
TCGGTTACCAGTAGGTTAGGTTAGGTTTAAATGGCTGTCAGGAAAACAAACTGACACACTTAGACCAATATTAGGTCCATTGTGATACCATAAGTATTATGCGAGGGAATACCTCACTTAACAAAACCATTTGGAGCTTTTAATAAAGCGAAGGATATGCAGGGGATCTGTGTGTGCCAGATCGCTTGGATCATCAAGAAAATATTTTCCTAGATGCCGCTTTCTTTTAAAAGAGAGTGCAGGACATGAGCAGAGGAGGTGTGGGATTGTCTCCTCCTCCTCCTCATCTAAGCAACTTCTGCAGAAGTCATTTGAGGGAACGCCAAGTCTTATGGCGTGTCTTCCTATCAGACAATGTCCGGTGATGACATTGATTACGGAGCTAACTTGCAATCTGGCAATTGATAACAAATGTCTTGTGCGTTTTGGATCTAGACCAGGCCATATCCGTTTTGTTGCCACGCACGTGGTGATATTGTACCGGTTACCAGTAACATTCTATACTTGGAGATTACTTCTAAAAATTTGCTTAGTGTTTTCCAGTCGCACTCGTTGAGTATTTTAAGGGTATCTTGCATTGATAGACTATGTTTCCCAAAGAAGAAAAGTCTGTGTGGCTTAAATATTGGGCAAATACTAATAAAATGGAAGCAATCCTCCTTTGCCTTAAGGTTGCAAATTGTACAAAACTGATTGAAGCTCCCGTTATAAGGACATCCGTTTAAGCTGAGTAGTTCACATCTTGCTTTAAAAACAATAGAAATTTCTCGGTAGGCTAGCGAATCGTGGAAGTAGTTTCTCTTATTCAGGTTGTAATTAAGTTGTGAGTATAATAATCTACTGTTGGATTCACGTGCACTTACGATAAAGCCTTCTCGCATCGAGTCTTCATTTTTTTGTATTATACGGTACAGCTGCTCTTTTATGTTATTAGGGTTTGTTGCGTTAAAAACTAGTGTTTCACCACAAGCAATGCCAAGGCTTTCCCACTTAGCAGTCAACCAGTCTTTGTTCCTTAACTCGTATAAGAGCATTTTCTTTGTTATTCGTGAGTCCTCATAAGATAATGTTTTGATAATAAAATCAGCCTGTGCTTTAAGTGTACTTGTAAATAGTTTAGGAATTCCTGTTTCCAGGTAGATAGCATAACTTGGGGTATTTCGAGGGAAGTTGAAGAGTTTTTTCAGGAAATTTCTCTGGAATTGTTCAATTTCATCATATTCATCTGCACCCCAGATTTGCGAAGCATAACAGAGAGTTGACCTAACGACTGCTTCATATATCTTGAACTTGACAGAAAGAACTATCCTACTATTTGAGAACACGTTTCGCCATGACGAATTCAACAAGCTTTGTGATGTATTGGCCTTTTCCTTTAGATGGTTGTTGAAGCTCAAAGTGGAATTCAGTTTAACGCCTAGATATTTTATGTCGTTGGTGACTTCTAGAAGGTTCCCATTGTAGTACCACCTTTTAACGTTTTGGCCTTGAGATGAGAATACCATCACCTTAGACTTCTCTGTATTGATCGTTAATCCCCATCTCTCGCAGTAAGTCGCTAATCGATTAATCATCAACTGTAGGTTTTCGGGCGATTCTGACAGTATTACGAGGTCATCGGCGTATAATAAAACATTTATTACCGTATTGGCTATCCTTATTCCTCCAGGTAGATCTTCAACTATATCATTGATAAATAGAGAGAACAGTAGGGCGCTGAGAAGACAACCTTGCTTAACTCCAGTATTCGTCTCAAACCAATCAGAAAAAGTTGAGCCATCCCATACCGCTGCTTTTGTTCCTCTATACATTTCCTTAATTACATGTAGGAATTTTGAAGAGATACCTAGCTGTGAAAGCTTATATAGAAGTGCGTTACGATTAACACGATCGAAGGCAGTTTTGAAGTCCACAAAGAATGTGTAGACTTTCTTTTTCCGTGCTTGGAAGGCTTTGACGATCGAAGATAGTGTAAATATATGGTCTGTTGTAGAATAGTGTTTTCTAAAGCCGGCTTGTAAATTTGAAAGAATATTTTTCCTCTCCACCCATTTCTCAAGTCTCTCCACAAGTATACCGCAGAAAATTTTGGCTATTGTGTTCATAAATGATATGCCACGATAATTGTCAGCAATTTCGAAGGCACCTTTTTTATGGATAGGGAAGATGACTGATTTTGTGAAAGAGGTGGGGATGTCAGCATTCGAGAAGACCTTATTATAAAACGTTAGCAGGTGGTTGAAGAATGAAGGAGTTGCGTTGGAATAAAACTCGTAGGGAATCCCATCTTCTCCTGGTGCCTTTCCATTTTTCGCTTTCTTCATTACTGTAGCTATTTCTTCCATTGTTATAGCCGAATCTAATGATTCGTCAAAGATTGATGGTTCAGCGTAGGAAAACTCAAGGTTCGAGTCGGTGCAGAGAAGGTGTTTGAAGTGGGAGGCGAGAACATCAGCTGATAATCCAGTGCCTATTTTGTAGATTGTTCCGTTTATAGTTCTGGCGATTTTCCAAAATTCTTTCGAATTTTTTACTTGACCAAGAGAGAGTGCTTGGTTGTTTTCAAATTCTACTTTTTTACGTTGACACAAATCTTTATAATAAATATTGGAATCAATATACCACTTCCTTAAATCGGGACTATGTGAAGTCCGCATGGCTCTCAGCAATGCAAAGGATTTTTTGCGTGCCTTCAAACAGTCTCTATCAAACCATTGTTGTTTAAAAAGTGAGCTTGTATTTGAAACTTTGTTTGATGTCGAATTTCGTATAAACTCTGTTAATTGACTAGACATTATATCGGAAGATTCAGTAGACAATAAGTTTGTTTCAATTAAGTTGTTCAAAGTTAACTGATAAGTGACTGATTCCTCAATCTTCCATTATTAGCTAGTATATAAGATTGTACATTTTGAAAATAAAAGCAAGCTTAACTTTGGGCATTATACGTTCTGTTTCACTTTATTCGTGTTCGGATATATAGTCGGCCAGAGAGCTCGGAAGTATTCAACAGTAGGAAAATAATTCGATAGTAGAAATTCTAAAGTAACATCCTACATAACACCACACAAACACTCTACCATGAATCATGTCATTAAGAATATATAGCAGTGGCTTACTCATACCATAGGTTAGGTTAGGTGGAAGTGGCTGTCAGCCAATGAGTACATTGCTTGACACACTTCGATCGCAAGAGCTCATTGTGATACCACAGAGATCAGAAAGGTAATCACCTACTGATCTCAGAAAGCCGATGTAAGATTAACGAGTTTATCACCCATTTATCTTCCATTACGGTACTAGCCGGTTAATCACCCGCTAGTCTAACCAAGCGAAATTTTTAATGTATTTCGAAAGACTTTTAGGACCTATGTAAACTAAGTCGTATCTTCGATGATATACAAAGAAGAATTCACCGAGATGAGTTTTCCTCATATAAAGTAGTTCAGGGCATGAGCAAAGAAGATGTTGAACGGTCTCTTCCTCTCCTTCGTCCATGCAGCTTCTGCAGAAATCATTGGAAAACACACCAAGTCTTTTGGTGTGTCTTCCTATTAGACAGTGTCCCGTAAGAACACCTATGGTAGAACCTAGATACATGCAGTTGAGGGCTAACAAACTCTTTTTTTTATAATTAGCGCGCACATCAAGGGGTTATGACTACCCTTTTAATGTTATAGAACACAGTGCTAGCATTTAGGAAAACAGGAGAGGATTTGAAAGGAGACATCGATGCACGTTGCTTTTGAACTTTTGTGAATCGTAATGTTGGCGAAAAGCAGGGCCAGGTAGAGCATTCCACATTCGGGTGGTGCGACTAAAATATGAATCTCTATACTTGACTGTACGACCGAAGTTGGGCTCAAGGTAAAACTGATGAGCATTCCTAGCCAGGCTGGACAAATGCAGTTTTCCATCTGCTCGGAAAAATCCCAACAGAATAGGAAAGATGGAAAAGTTTACGCAGTGGTTTTGCCAGCGTAGAAGAACACCTCTTCAGAATAACGGCGGGGATACCATCTGGACCAGCGGATTTATGTATGTTGAGAATTGAGATCTTTAAGGACTCTCGCAACCGAGCGAGTTCGAAAAATATCTGCTTCGTCAAAGAAATTGCAGACTCGAGCTCAGGTGGAGCCAATATGCTATAAGGAAGTGGCGAGTTGGCAGCAAATTGGCTTTGTCGATGGAGCTGACATACGGAGAGTCATTGAAGACGAGCGTTGGGACCGATGACTTGGTCGAGTTCTTAATGTTCTTGACAAAAGACCAAAAGTTTTTACTTCCTTTTTTGTTCATGTAAAAACTTAGCCTTTTTTATTTGAGCATTACAGAAATTTCTGGCCCGTTTGAACAAATTTCGGTTTTCTGCAGTAGGGTTGTTTTTAAATTTTCGAAAACTACTTTTTTGATCTTCTCGATACTTTTTGTTCTGTGAGGAACAAAATTTCTCATGCCGTTGAGAATTACGTTAGATATCATATCAGCTCAACGTTACCGTCGAGAAAGCACATGACCAATTAAAATTTCGAAAGAAATTATTCAGGCCGTCCCAATTGGCTTTCTAGTATTGCCACACAGTTCTTTTAGGTACTTTATCTTTTTTTAACGTGACGGAAAACGAAAAATCTACCGAAATGACACAATGGTCCGATTTGCCTAAAGGAGAAGATACTACAACCCTGTGTTTTTCGGGATGAGAAGTGAGAAATAGGTCAAGAGTGTTGGCCGCATGGCCTTCAATATCTGGAACCCGAGTGGGCTCATCAACAAGTTGAGTTAGTTGGTTAAACTCAGCGAAGATCTCAACATATTCTCCTTCGGGTGTTGTCTGGCCAGAATGCCGAAGCCAACCTGAATTGTGTACATTGAAATCGTCCGCAATTGCGATTTCAGTGTGAGGATAAAGGGAAACAATTCTTATTATGGAGTCAGATAGCGCACCAAACTCGTTAGAGGTTGAATTGCTATCTAAATTGGGGCTTCTATAAATACAACAGTAGTGAATGATTTGCTTACGGACGGAGAATTTCAACCACATGAAATTAAAGTTCGTATTAGAACAAAGGCCGTATTGTGGTAGAAGTTGGTAAGCAACATCATTTCGGACATATACGGCGAGGCCATGGGAGGAGAAGATTAATGGCACTAAACTATATCCAGGCAGGTTAAACTCTGAGGGATCAGAATCAACACCTACATGTGTTTCACTCAGTGCCAAAACAGCTGGCCCGCATTTTGCAGTGTGAGCGTACACAGCAAAGAAATTCGATCTTTGCCACCTAATGTTGCTAAAATCGACCCGAAATAACAATTACCCGACATTACAATTCACAAAAACACATAAAACAAAATATCAAACGTAGACGCTAACTAAGTCGAATCAACAAGTGTATATCCTATTAGAAAACCACATCAAATTACTATCGGTGTTATGCCCAGCTAGCAACTTGATTTTAATTTACCAACGGGATCAACACCGTTGATTGACTATCCGCCTAACAAACCCACAGCCTCATTGACTGCACACACTGCCTATAATATAAGAGATTATCAAATCGAAGAAATGTGTGCAGTCACTGGGTCTGCAAGAGTGATGTGGGGGAGGAGAAGAAGTACTAGGTAACGCACTTTGTGATAGGGCTATTGTTAATAAGGCTTTTTTTCCTTTATTTTTTCTTACACTGTCAAAGCACTGAGTAAATTTGCACAAGTTTTTTTTTTTTCTCGCGGAGCGGCTGGAGGAATTATAGTTTTATTATTGATTTGTTTTGGGTTGGAGAGTTTTATTATTATTTTTTTTTTTGCTTTTTTTCTTTATTTAGATTTGAATTGATTGGGCTGTGGGAAGTGGCACAGGAGAGTTTTTCGGACAACTAAGCGCGGCGCGTGTTGCTACGTTTGATGGAAGAACGGCACTTTTCTAGCGTTTTGAGTCTACACACGGCCAAACTTTTTTGGTTGCAAGACAGTTGTTACTCTCAGTCCATCTAGTGTTTGTTATCCTCGAAGCGTCTTGTCTTAGTAGGAGTTTACACGCAGCGATAGGTAAACCTATGTTGTTCCATTCTGAGTGTAGGGAAGTGGTCGTGCCCTTTTTGGCTAGTTCGTCTGCCATACAGTTGCCTGGTATGTCCCTGTGCCCCGGCACCCATGAAAGTTGAATGTTGAACTGATTTGACTTCTCTCATAGAGACATTTTACAATTTTGGACCGTGATTAATTTTGTAAAGACAGAGGAACAATCATATCTAGACGACTAACATCAAAGTGAGTCTAGCGACACACATACCACCTAAAAACTCTCCCCAAGTATGCATGCAGATCCCGGGGCTTACACGACTGGAGATTACCGGTGTAGTAAAAAGGAAATCAAACTCATTAAATGAAGCATGCATGTGTCGAAAAGGATGAAAGGAAAATTTTTGAAAAATTTTGAGCATTATGGAAGTACTTGCAAACTTAAGAAGCACTACCCCGCCAGGCAGTTCCATTGCTATGCATGGAGCTGATCCTGGACCGAGCAGCAATGTTCGGGTCAGAGCTATACGGATTCTGGGGGCTAGCAAAGTAATGAGACGAGTTGGACGAAAATTTAGAGTCGAGAGTTGGAACGTTGGAAGTTTGACTGGTAGAAGTCTCGAACTCGAAGAGATGATGAGAAGGAGGCGAGTGGACATCTTGTGTGTTCAGGAAACGAAATGGCGAAACACAGTAAACAAAGCCCGTTTCTTAGATGCAAAGACCAAGGCTTACAAGATGTTCTACTATCGAACAGAACAAGGTAGGAACGGAGTCGGTATCATCCTTGACCAAAGTTTATGTAACAGCGTGTTGACCATTTTGAAGCCTAGTGACCGTTTGATGTCTCTTAAATTGGTGATGGAAGGAAAGGTCTGGAATATCATCAGTGCATAATGCTCCCCAAATAGGGTGTGAGCAGGAGGAAAAAGATGCATTCTGGCTTGATTTTCATAACCTACTTAAGAACATCCAAAAAGAAGAGTATTTGTTTGTTGGAGGAGATTTGAATGGACATGTCGGGAAGACAAACGAGGATTATGAAGACTGCCATGGAGGTTTGGGATTCGGCACCAGGAACACTCCTGGTGAAGATATTCTAAATATGTGCAAGTCATACGGTCTAATCGTACTAAGTACCATGTTCATCAAACAAGACCGACACCTTATCACTTACAGCAGTGGAGGAAATGAAACCCAGATTGATTACCATTTGGTAACCAATTACATGAAATCTCGGGTGAAAGACTGCAAAGTGATACTAGGAGAAGCTGCCGCTCAACAACACCGTCTTCTTTTAACAGAATTTTTTACGGATGCGGTGAAGGAAGTCAAACAAACAAAGGCTCCTCGGAGAATCAAGTGGTACAATCTGGAGAAAACCAAAGGACAGCAATTCATTTCGTATATGCAAAGTCAGCTGTGTAATACCATCGACGCAGTTTCAAATGCAATCACGGCACAAAATATGTGGGATCGCCCACAACGAACCTGCTTAGAGAGAGCCAAATCACTGTTAGGAGTTTCAAAAGGACACCACCAACAAGCTAAAGAAACCTGGTGGTGGGATGATGAAGCTAAAGCAGTGATTAGAAAGAAGAAAGCAGCTTTCCAAGCTTGGTCGAAGTGCCCCTCAAAAAACACAAATGAAAAAGAGCGTTTCAAAATGGAATACAAGAGCTGCAGAAAAGAAGCGAAGAAAAAGTAGGCCCAACTTCAAGCAAAAAGAACGGAGGGCCTGTATCGAGAGCTGGAAGAGATTTCTGCCCCAGCTGCTGAAGCAAATCAGGCAATCCAAGAGCTAAGACAAAGCAACTTGAATAAGGGAGCAACCATTTTCAAAATAGCCGCTCAGAGAAGGAGAAATGCGTAGGAGATTCGTTCGCCGAAGTTCATAAATGATGCTCAAGGACTGCTACTTGTGATGACGACAAAATTCTTCACAGGTGGCGACAGTATTGTGATGATCTTTTGAATGAACAGTTTCCTCGGCGCCACTTTCCAACAGCTGCACCTAACTTTACGGAAGTATCCGACGTCACAGTCGAAGAAGTTAGGAAGGCAGTTAAGAACTCCAAAAAAGGCAAAGCGATTGGGCCAGACGAGGTACCATATGAGTTTTGGAAAGATATGGGAGACATCGGGTTGAGATGGCTCACGATTCTCATCTCCAAACTTATAAGAGGTGACAGTTTGCATAATCAATGGAGGGAAAGTTTTCTTCTTCCAATGTACAAAAGGGAGATACCAGAAGCTGTGACAACTATCGTTCGATCAAGTTGATGTCCCACACTATGAAGATCGTTGAGCGGGTTTTTGGGTAGCCGACTGCGGAAAATAATAAGGCTGTCTGATGACCAATGCGGGTTTGTAGCGGGTAAGTCAACTACAGACGCAATCCAAAGTATAAGGATCTTTATGGAAAAACACCGAGATGCCTTAGAGGATTTGCATATTGTATTGGTTGACTTCGAAAAAGCATTCGATCGACAACCACGAGATCTTATATGGGTGGCCCTCCGACACCGAGGAGTTCCTGAAGCCTATGTGCGAATAATTATGGACATGTACGAGGGAGCAGTTACAAAAGTGAAATGCCCAGCTGGAGTCACCGAAGAATTCCAAATAACAGTAGGTGTACATCAGGGAAGTGTCTTGAGTCCACTGCTCTTTATTGCTGTTCTGGATTATTTGCTCGAAGGAAAAGTAACGGACAGTAAAGTACAACAACTATTCTTTGCTGAAGATGGAGCCATCATAAGCGAGAATCCTACATCCCTGCAACGAGCACTTGACGTTTGGATTGATACTCTGGAAGGAAACGGGTACCGTATTAGCGCTTAAAAGACTGAATACCTGTGCTGCCCTTTTTCTGATCCAGACAAGCCTATTCCAGACATTTATTTGAATGGAAATGTGCTTCCCAAGTGTGAAAAGTTAAAATATCTGGCATCTATGATCAATAGTGAAGCAACTTGTGATGACGACATCAATCATCAAGTAAGCGTAGGGTGGATGAAGTGGCGAGAAAACTACGCTATCTTCTGTGATCGAAAAATGCCCCCTAAGCTGAAGGGAAGACTCTACACAGCAGTTGTCCGTCCAGCTCTGACACACGGTTCACAATGTTGGACAATGTACAAAAAGTATGAGAACAAATTGACGGCAGCCGAAATGAAGATGCTTCGGATGACAGCAGGAGTAACAAAGCTTGATCGAATTAGAAGTACTAAGATCCGTGGAAGCCTTCATGTCAAAAGTACAATCTTGGACAAAATTCAGCACGACCGGCTCAGTTGGTATTGTCATGTTCAAAGGAGAGATCCGCAGAAACCCGTCCAAAAGGCAATATCATACAACGTTTCAACAAATTCGCGACGAAAAAGGAAAGTCAGGCCAAAACACTCCTGGTACAAGCAAATGCAAAAACAGCAGCATTTGGTTGGCCTCAGACATGGAACAATCCAAAACCGGGAGGCTTGCCGACGCTTTCTGAGGTCAACGCGGCGTACCCCACAGGCGGATCACTAGTGTGAAGCAGCACTGGAGCCAAGACAGGACCTCCTTAATTGCCAGAATTTCCGCTTGGAACACACTACAATGATCGGGTAGGCGGAAGAAAAGGCTGAGATTCAGTTTTTCTGAGTAGATTCCACTTTCTACACCGTCTCTGGTTTTTGAACCATATTGGTGTAGAAGTGTACTGCTACACATATATTATCAACTTATAGAAAAGACCGTCTAACCAAACGGTATCGAATGCCTTCTTCAATCAACCAGACATGCACCTGTACACTGATTTTTAGCTTTGTTTCATTAAATATCTGATACTAGTTTAGACGCGGCATGTATGGTGTCATGAAGGAAATGATTTTCTGGAATAATATTTTTGTCCTCAGCCCATGTTAACAGTGCTCTATTGAGAACCTTCTAGTATACCTTGCTAACCACTACCGTCTCCCAGCTGGATATTATGAATTATTCATTGCATTGCTAAACAACGTGGTGTAGATGTTCACCGCTTCCGAAGGGATGTTTCGCAGCACAATATTTTGTATACCGTCGGATCCTGCTGATTTTTTTCTTTATTTTAAGAAAAGTGTCTTCGAGATCCGTCTTTGAAACTAACAGGGGTTTATCCTTGCTTCGCTCGGAGATGACTGCATTTGCAAGTCGGATGTCATTCCGCTATCTGTTTTGGTTATATTACACCCCTCGAATATAATCGAATGTAATCTTTCTGAGAAAGAAATTAAGAAAGCAACTTACTTAAATGTAATTTTATACAAATTTTTCGATATTAAAAACTTTTCAGGTGATAGCTCAACCAGTTTACAATAAAATAAATAAAACTTTCCTTACAGCGACCACCCAATGGTACAGCTCAAACCATCTCACTTAAAAAAACAATTACTCTAATACCTTATTGCAATGTGATGTCATTTATAAAACCAGTCCGACAAATATTCAACTCCATCTCATTTTTCCATTTAGAAAACCCTGTTTCAACTCCTTTGGGATGTATATTGTTTTGCTTGTCTGTCCAACTGCAACAGAATGTCACTTCGCTGGCATAAATGAATGAATGATATAATGATAAAAAAAACAGCGTTTTCAAGTAGAATAACCAAGAAACAAAAATGTGGATTCTCTCGCACCAAAAATCCTTTTATTTACAAAAGAAGGACGATTCAAAGAAAATAAAACCAAAAGTCGATGCAAGCCATTGCCATACAAACAAAAACCACCCCCGACCAACATTATTTCAGGGACCTATGCTATAATACACTTTTTAATCCTGAGGGAAGAAGACGTTATGCAAAGCAGTTTCATATTGTTTGACAGTTGAGCTTCAGGCAAACTCGCGAGATATCCTCTATTCAAAATAGCAACTGATAAGCACGAAATAAAACGAAGCAAATGGTAGCACAGAACGTTTGCCACAGCCTCACACTAATGTGAGAAGAAAAATGGCACACAACTGATATCTATAGCTTTTCCAACAGGGAAGAACCATCCTTTGAAGTTCGAAGGACGACCAAATAAGCTTCTATAAAATGTTAAAACCTGCCCGTGAAGAGTTATTGCGATCATAAATAATACAAGCTACACGACATGCTGAACGATACTCTTTCTATCGTTCTATTACTTAAAAATAAAGTAAAAGCTTTTTTGTTTTTGTTTTTTATCTTTAATTATCGGAATCCTTTGATAGTTCTCAGAGACGCTTCGAGCGTATTCAAATAATTGAAACTCTTTAAGCATTGTGGGATTAATTTCTTTGGCCGGCTTGTCAACATACTATTTCAGTGATGATGTTTTTTGGGGTTACTCTGGAAGATAGACATTAGGAATAGGAAGAGTCTCTGCCCTAGGGGAAGTCTGTTTCATTAAGTAGAAGTTGAAAGAAACAGTGTTTTTTCGTTTGACATATCTTTCATAAACCGAAAAAAAAAACTTTTTTAACAGTTCCCAATCGCATATGGTACTATAAGGTACCAGTAAAAGTTTAAACATCCCTAAGATCTCACTAAAGTGCAGTAAACCAACCAAATTTGTACCATTTTTTACGTGATTACCTAATTTACGTACAAAATGTCAATGTAAAAAAATTATTTCGCAGAAAAATTTAAGGTCATCGAACCTGAAACATCGTTAAAAAACTTTTTTTTAATCAGGAACATCTAAAACCAAAAACAAATAAAACTGAAATTTACAACTATATCAGAAATATATAAACTTCCGCGCCGCTTTCATATTATTTAATGAAAGTATCAAATAATCCTTCATTTAAAAAAAAAAAAGTGTTATTTGTGAACGGTCACATCTGCATGCCAAGAAGGTACTCAAATTTCAAATACTAACAGTCATGGAGTCGTTATTTAGCTAGCTTAGCTCAATTATTTATCTTCTTTGCTGATACATTGTACACAATACACATATTCTGCTCCAACTTTTTTTTTATGATTTCATTCAATTTCACAGACAAACACCAGGAAACGGAACTCTTTACTTCCCTCCGTTTCTCGCACAATATTTTAGGACGGATGTTCATGAGGCAACATACAGATGCAAAGCAAGTAACGATGCTGGAGTTATATTGAGTCGAAACGTTCGGGTGCAAGCAGGTAAATAATAACCTTTTATTTTATGATAACATTCTACATTCTCGAAAAAAGGGTTTAAAGCGTTAAAATATTTAATTTTTTTTTATATTACGTACAAAATTTTACTCCAAAAAACGAGTGCGTTAAGTCTGCTTTATGAATTACGTGGAAACGTTTTAAAATAAAAATATAACAGCAACCTAAAAAATGATACTCAGAAAAACAAAAATGAATGTAACATGAAACACATTCAATTTCTTTTGAGTTTTAAAACGAACTAACCTTATTGGAAATGGGAAATAAGAAATAGGATTAGAGTCCACAAGACCATTTCTCGTTTATAGAGATGTGGTCTCTGGCACAATTCGTACTGGAGCTTTGAGAAGCTCGCAAGCAGCATATCTTTTGACTCACGTCTAATGGATATGGCGTCTGACACGATGATCCCAACGCTCAAACTGCGTCAAAATTACTCAGTCAACTTTCCTTCGGTTCAGGACTGGTTCACTCCAGAATCGAGCCTGGAAAGAATTGTTATCGCATCTTCACAGAAGATGGCTCCAAAACCGACGAGGGTTCTGGTGCTGGTGTCTTTGTGGAGAACGACGACATACGACTGCACACATCTTTGGGATCATACGCATCCGTTTTCCAAGCGGAAGCATAATGCTATCCTTATGGCCTTGAGCCACGTTACGAACAATGGATGGACGGGGAGAAGTATATTTGATTGCAGCGATAGCCAAGCTGTGTTTAAGGCCCTTCTCAACCCTCTTACCACTTCGAAAGTGATCCAGGAATGCGATCGGAAGATTAAATTCCTTGAGTCTCACTTGGGTTCCAGGCCATCACGGCATAACTGGAAATGAGATCGCCGATGAACTCGCTAGGCAGGGATCTCAGACAGCTTTCTCAGGACCTGAACCGTCGCTAGGTTTGCCAGCATCCTCAGTGAGGGCTTCAATCAACGATTGGATCTGCGAAGAGCAAAACCGTAGATGGCATGCCTCCATTGGATGCAGACAAACCAAGCGTATGCCCCCCAACGTTAGTAAGCAGACTGCAACATTTTTGTTAGCTCGTAGCAGAAAAGACTGTAGAAAGCGGGCACTTCTCTTTTGCCAAGCATTTAAACGTGCTAGGCTTAAGTGATACCACACTCTGTGAACCTTGTGGAGAAGATGAGGACACCGCAGAGCACTTCCTCTGTGAATGTCCTGCTTTTTCTCGCATGAGGTTACAGATACTCGGCGCAGACATGGTGAGAGCTGGTAGCTTAGGCTCCTTATCATGGCAGCGTCTTTTGGCTTTTCTCCGAACATCTGGAAAGCTATTACAAATAGAAGGTTGGTATCTGGTAGTACAATGGACCGGTATTTAGGTCTGAGTGCTCCAGCTAGCATTATAAAAACCTCGAACAGAATTTTAGATAGTAATTGATAGCCGAAAGCTTTATAAGAGTTCATACAAGTCTTGGAGTATTGTATTGAGTGTTACCATTTGTATAAAAAGTCATATATTTTTCAATATTCCCCTCAAAACAGTAATTTCATAACAAAAATTTCAATTACTTAATCCTTGTTTGTTTTGACTCATTAAATATTTTAGTTAGTATCTGCAATAATTTCAGATGTAGGTACACAATACACATTATTATTTTTAAAAGAGATTTGATATCGTATAAACCTATTTTTTTCCAATACAATGATACTTTATGTCGATGTGCTTCGATCTGGAGTTGAGTACTTTATTCTTTACTAAATGATGTGCATTCAGATTGTCTCCACATAACTCCGTTGGTCCGTTCACAGCAGAGCCAAATCATATTTCATTCAGCAATCTTCGAAGAAAGACGGCTTCTTTAGGCCACCAGCGCTGTGTACTCCGCCTCAGTACTGCTGTGCTCAACGCCACAGTCTTAGAGTAATAAAGAAAAAGAGCGAAAACCATTACTTCTCTGGCCCCGCAACTTCCATTTGTTTACATTTAATCCGGTCAAATTAAATCAAAAATTAATAGTGAAGTTACATAAATTCGCACCAAGCTGAAAGTTGGTGAGATCGTTTAAAATATGATTCCAAATAAAACTTGAAAGTTACCCAACTCTCCCCTGCATGGAAAAAATTTTATTCGAGGTCAAAATTCAAAAATATGATTTTTTCCCCATTTTTTGCAATTTTCAGCAAATTGGTAAGTCTTATCATTAAAATATATCAGACGCAATTGTAGATTATAAATTTATCTATAAAAAATTTAAAACAATTTTTTTTCTGACGAGTCATTGTTTAGCAGATATAACGATTCAAAAATTTAGAAAAGTTATATTCGTTATAATAAGCGCATTTTTTCACGCCACCTATGAGGTATAGTATAGCGCGTTTTTTAAACTTTTTTTTCCCAAGTATTCTATTCCATCTGCCCATTATGATCCTATTTAATAAAAAACAAAATAACAAAAAATTGGCAAAGATTGCAAAAGAAAAATACGAAGTAAATTAAAACAAAGAAGTGAAGTTTATTCTTCTAATTCATAGCCATTAAAATCTTTTTCTTGTTCTTCTTCTTGATCATCTTCTTGTTCTTCTTCTTCATCTTCATGCTGGATGCAAGTAAATTGCGTCAATAGCGATGTTTCGGATGTCACCTGATTGGAATCAAACGAATCCTCCACTTTTGGTGATTCAACATTATAGCATGACCGACCTTGACAATTGGTACATGCCATAGAAAAAAACAGTCGAACTTTTTTGCAACCAGGTGGAAGTGCAGTTTGAATTGGTTCTAGAGTGTTGTTGATTAGTTTCCAACCCCAGTCTGTAGGGTCAAGCTGATTACCAAGCCACACTTGAACTTGATAATATACGTGAAGAAGATGTTGATGAGCAGCATCTGAAGTTGGAGGAAGACAAGCTAATTGAGCTTGTTTTTTGCTTTTAGTGTTTTTAACGAAACATGCATATCTATACTTATCTAAGCAGGTAGTTTTTTTAGGAGCTCCGTACATAGAAAGAAGAAAGCGAATGTCGTTGGTGAGAACTTCTTGTCGAGTTGAATTATTGTTTTTAAATTCTTCAGCACATTGAAGTAGATCTTGCTTTTCAAACATTTTGAAAACTGTTATTTTACCTCTGCTGTAAAATGCTGATGTCGTATCGCAACCACTTATTCCGTGTAAAAAAGTACATGATTTTGATACTTTGCAAAAGTAGATAAGCTTTGTGATGAATGAATTTCCGATTGATTTTGAGCTTTTCCTGGTTTTAAGAAGAAAATAGTTTTCTCAGTTGGAGCTCGAGCAGTAAGTATTACGAGTAAGTCTACATCTTCACCAACATCAAAAGTTGCATTTGTCAAATTGATTTGTTCTATTGCTGTTTCAATGATCAATACATCAGCATCATTCTTTGCTTGTTTTACCAATATATTTTCAGCAGTAAACTTTTCTTTCAACGTTGAAATAAATCTAGGCTTGTTGTGAGTATTTGCAAGAAATTTCAGATTCCTAAGATGTTCCGAAAAATCATTGGCTCTTTTGAGACTTGCATTAATTAACGCCTTCATACCGCTTTCCACAGTAGTAACGTCATTTTTACCTAACCACAGATAAAATATAACATTCAGACTTTTTGATTATAAACTTAATTTTCACCTAATAGTTTATGTACCACAGATAAAACATTTTTGAAATTAGCTCAAAGCAGACGGATATATATGTTAGAATAAACACGTATTTTCACTAGAGCTTAGTTTTCAAGACAAACGGTATTTCATTTGTCATGAATAGCCACGCATGCCGTTGAAAAGGAGAAAATATTATATTATTAAAACAATCACAACTTTACAAAATTTTTGAATCGTTATATCTGCTAAACAGTGGCTCGTAAGAAAAAAAGTAGGTTGACATTTTTTATAGATAAATTTATAATCTACAATTGCGTCTGATATATTCTTACGATAAAACTTACCGTTTTGCTGAAAATCGCAAAAAATCGGAAAAAATGTTTTTGACCTTTGACCTCGAATAAAATTTTTTCCATGCAGGGGAAAGTTGGGGAACTTTCAAGTTTTATTTGGAATCATATTTTAAACGATCTCACCAACTTTCAGCTTGGTGCGAATTTATGTAACTTCAAATGTCTAGATTGACCGGACTAATTGTCGTTTTTGTAACATGAGATCTATCTGTGATACACGTATTCATCTGAATATAAAGTTGTGTCAGTGAAATTACTAACACCACTTTATTTTCAGATTTCAAAATGGTTTTGAAATCTGAAAATAAAGTGGTGTTTGTGAAGTCCGTTAGAGGATAAATGCCGTGGTGTGTGTGCGGCTTGGCCTCTTGTTATATCTCCTCTGTGGCCACAGTAAACTGCTTACGTGACTGCAAAATCACAGCACGTCCAGCCAACCCGTAACCAGTGTCATCGCAATCGCTAGAAAAATCTGCATCTGCATACCATTCAAATATTCGCCTGTTTTCTTCAAAGAAAGTTTAAAATTTGAAGTATAATTTAAGTATAGCAGCAAGTGTTTAGAAGCCTTCAATTATATCCTGATGCGGCTCTGTGTTGAATTGAGCCAATTTGCTCACAGCATGCTTAATATCAGGCCTTTTTTTACAGACAGATACATTATAGATCCTACCAAAGATTGATATTCCTTACTATCTATCTTTTTAATATACTGCTCATAGGAAAGATTAATCGATCCAGTCACGGTTTATCTCAATGGCGAAAAAAAACCAGTTGGTCCCTTGTCCACCAAATCAAAATCCACCTGCTAATCGCTTCTTTTATACCCAAAATCTGCGTTTGTTTGAGCTGTTGTTATGAAATAGATAGACTACGCGCTATGTTAAATAGTACGCCTTTCTGATTCCTCGTATAAACGCAAGTACCTATCAGCATTGCAGCGAGAGAACACACTATTTCTTTATTCCTTAGGTCCACGGAATGTTCTGTTTCTTAGCTGCAGCCTTTGGTAACAAGTCGCGAATTATGACCAACCGGTACCCTTGCTTCTCATATTTATGTTAAAAACCCATATTATTTTATTGCATGACGATTTAGGCTTTAGGGGAAAGTTAACTAGCTTCCAGGTTTGAATAGCTTTCAATACGATAATGAAACATTTTTTCCATACACTCGCATCAGCTCGATTTAGGGCTTCTGTTCATTCTCAACGAATTTCTTTTGTTACACTTGTAGCAATCTCTATTGATTTTTTGCTTTCCTGACCTCAATTTAATTGTGTGGCTTTGCTCTTGCTCTTCAACTGCGCTACAAATCTCGTTCTCCTCGTTATATCATCGTTTCTTTTCTTTTCACCGTTGTCATCTTTACCTTTTTCATTTAACGTTTTAAAACTCTCAATTGGCGAGTCCATTAAGTAAAACAATTTTTCGACACTTCAAAATTGTTCTTCCATTAGGTTCATATAGTCTACATGCTTTTGATTCCTTCGAAAATCTTACCATCACATACGTCTCGATCATCAAATTTCGATCTTATTGGTCTTGATACAAAAACTTGAACTTCTATTTTACATGCAGTTTTCATAAATACTTTAGCTTTTCAAAAATAAACAAATATTTTGTGACCAAAATCGTCTACAAATAAATCAAAGTACTTTGCACCATGCACTAAGGATTTGGTCTCAATGGGCCACATACATAAATATGTCGGAGCGAACGATATCTAAAAATCCTTTTGTCGTAACTTCATTGTTTTTTTGGGAAAAAGGAACTTCAAATTTTGCCTTTCGAACAAATATCACAATTGATTTCACTTGGTATATTTTGGGGGTTAGCTCCTTAAGCGTTTAGCCATACTTTGACCACATAATTAACTCATCATTTTCAGGTCCAGCGTGTATTCCACAGAAGCTCACTTTTGTCAAATTTTTCTTATATTTTCATGCACAAAAAACCGCCACATTTATTTTTAGTTCACGGTCAGCTCTAACATTGGCCTATACGGTTGTGACATTTTCTTCAGTTCGCAATTTAAGTAAGCGTGTTGGTGGTTTAATGTCCATGGTGCGAAATTTAGTCGCAATAGTCCGAATAGCCGCCTCAGTAGATCGATTACACTGACCATAAAATGGAAGAAGCACGCGTTGAACTTTCTATACAGAGCACGCAGTTTGATAATAAAATTCAACAATGGGAGTGATCTAACTCTGTTTAGGCAGGAAGGGCAGTTTTATAAAAAGTTTACATAAATTTCCAAAAAATCATTCACTGCTAAGCATAATTTGTTCAGAAAATAAATTCCAATTCAAAGATACCTACCCTGCAAAAATGGGTTTTTTTGTCAATCTTAACCAAAGTATTCACCCCTATTATGAAAGGCGTTACACTTGAGTGACAATAGTCACTATTTATTTTTCGAGTCACTTTTTAGGCGTTTAAGGCCCGTTTGCTGATACTACTCATAACGATTTAAGTTACACATAAATAGCTAAGTCTTACTTATTGGTTTGCACCAAACTCAAAGTTTGCCATAAATGACACAAAGTATGACTTATTTTATGGGGAGGAAATACTAGGTAATAAAGTATTTAAGTTCCACTTTGAAAGTTTTTTGGGGTTAGGTTTCAGTGACAATATAATAAATTGCTGTCCTAACGTACCAATTTTTTTCCAGAAAAATAAAATTGATAAAAATGAATTTTGAGTTGGTCGATTTATTGGAAGATGATGTTGAAGTTCTTGAGTTGATTGAGGTTGGTGTTCCCCGCCGAACTTATGACAGAAATGAGTACTTTCTTAGCCTTGATGAGTTGGCGTTTTACAAAAGATTTCGCTTGAGTAAAAATATGACTGTTCATGTTTTAGAAGAAATTGATAAGAAGCTAGAGCGACCCTACAACAGGTAAATTATATTTCTGTTTTTACAAAATGTTAAATGAAAAAAAATGTTTTTTTAGAAATAATTCAATTGCACCCATAAACCAGCTACTGGTGACTCTACGATTTTTTGCTACAGGCAATCATCAAGTATTGCAGACTTTGGAGGAATGCATGTCCCTACTGTTTCAAGAATCGTTTTGAGAGCTACCACAGAAATTGCAAAGCTATATAAAAAGCATATCAAATTCCCATCTACACCATCAGAAGTTTCGCAGGCTAGACTTGATTTTTTTGATTTTTTTGGTATAGCATCTTTTCCTTCTGTTATTGATGCTATTGATGGAACCCATTTCAAAATTCAATCTCCCGGTTAGTTAAAATAATATGGTTATGTTCAATATAATTTTCAAGTTTTTATCAGGAGGATCAGACGCAGAAATATTTAGGAATAGAAAAGGCTATTTTTCCATAAAAGTGCAAGCAATATGCACTGCTAAAGTGGCCTTCACTGATGTAGTTGCAATGTGCCCTGGTTCCGCTCACGATGCAACGATTTTTAATGGGAGTAGAATAAGAGCTAGGATGGAAAACTGTGCAGATTTTGTTATTTTGGGTAACGATTCTTTTTGTGTACATATTAACCATGCAATATACTCAAATAAACTAAAACATCAGGTGATTCCGTATATCCCCAAAAAAAATATTTGATGACACCATTGCTCAGACCCCACGGTGCGGCAGAACAACTTTATAACGAATCTCAGATACGAACAAGAGGTGCCATCGAAAAGGTTTTCGGAATATTGAAAAGACGATTTCCTATACTAGCATACGGCTGTCGTTTACAACTAACAACGACGTTAACAATTATTGTGGCGACATGTGTTTCGCACAACATATTAAGAAATCATGGCGTCTCATTAGAGCTGTTGTGTATTCTTTTTGATTACACAGAAAGTTTTAGAAAATTGTTAAGAACTTTCGTTCTTAACTTAGACGGACACTACAAATGTAGCGTCTTGTCGTCTTCCTTAACTGGGGATTGGGATAGGGGGTTTGTTTGGTAGGTTTTAAGGGCGCACCATCCCGGAATACTAGGCTAAAGAGCCAGATTTAATTATACTCACCTTAATTGTTCAGCAAAAGCAAAAGTCCTCTTCTTGTTTCAACAGTTTATCAGCAAATAAAACTTCTGTGGTTAACTCACTTAGTGTTTACTTTATTACTAATGTCTCTCATTCATTTTTCCTTTACTATTTATACCTTAAAATAGCTTACATAGATTGACTTAAACTATGTCATGAAATGTTGGTAAATTCATGATGTCGAAATCATGACATTTCGACATCGGTATTTCTTAAATGTTTCTATACCTATTCCTCAGTCATCAAAACAATTTGTCCTATAAAATATTCGTCACACATTTCCTTTACCACTCGTCAGCATTATTTGTTTTCTGAAAGTTCATTCCAGTTCATTATTTGGCCGCAATAATTTGTTCGCATTTTTCTGATGACGCTTCAGTATATGAATTAACTGAATCGTCACCCAGAGGTTGCGTCATACACTTAGCGATCGAATGTTTGTTTACAATTCGAATGCTTTAGTGTTGACCTTGGCCTTGAAGCTGGAATGAAGTTAGGGTTGGTTAGGATTTTCTTGTATTATACAATACTACACAACACCTCCCCCCTTTAAAAGAGATAATTTTTTTTGTTTGGAAGAGACAAAAAATGCTAAGTTCGTCTTTCAAGTGGGATTGAAAATATGTGCGGTGACCAATTATTATTTTATGCGTTTAAAGTTTGGGAACTTGGGAACTGTCGGTGACTCAGTCATAGGTTATAGGAACATTTTTTTTTTTTTTTTTTTTAAATTAAATAGCAACATTTTTTTTTTTTTTTTTTTTTTAATTATTTTATACAATTGTTATTGTTTTATCAATTTGTATTCTAATTAATTTTACATATATATATATTTTTTTTTTTTTTTTTTTTCATTAATTTTGTTACTTTGCTATGTTTATATACATTTTTAGTATTTCTTATATACTCTAATTATTTGTTTATTGATTTCTAAAATTAGTTTTACATATATCTATATGTTATGTCTATATACTTTTTAGGAATTGATATCAACTTTCATTAAGATTAAAAATCGGTTGTTATAAAATTGATTGGGGAATAAGAATTTTATTGAAAAAAGTTTTTCTGATGACTTACAAGAAAAATATTAACTAGAGAATAATTATATAATGTTGTGTACTTGAAAACAATATGTGTAAAATAAAAATGCCAGTTTACTGAATATTAAATCATAAGGTACAATTTTATATTAAATTTTTTTTTTTTTTTTTTATATAAATTTAGAATTAAGATCTCTTTTTTTTTATATATTGTTGTAAAGTGTTGATTGGAGTTTCCAGTAGTAATCTTTTGTGTCTCCTTAGTTGGGCAATTCAATGTTTTCCAAGATGATTTGTATTTATCGTTTTGCAGGATTTCGTCATAGGTGTGCGTCCTTGGTGAGTGTCATGGAACATGGGTCCTAGTTGAATTAAATTTTTGTTTGTCCTGAAAAAGTAATATAATTAGGATGTGGGGATTTATCCCTCTTTTTTTTTGTTAAGTGGGGGTATTTCCCTCTTTTCAGAAAATTTTTTTTTTTTTTTTTTTTTTTTTTATTTTATTGTGTTAGGGATTTATCCTTTTTTTTTTTTTTTTTTTTTTTTTTTTTTTTTTTTTTTTTAAGTGGGGGTATTTCCCTCTTTTCAGAAATTTTTTTTTTTTTTTTTTTTTTTTTATCTGGTAGGTTTTTTAATTTTATATCTGAACTCCGGGTAGTCTTTTATTTCTTTGGTAAGTATAACTTCGAATTTTTGTAATTGGTCGATTAGCGGACTATTGGTGGAGAGTTGATTGGCCACCATACCGCATACTGACCCCTTGTCTAATCCCAAGAGAGATACTGGCGTCTTAACGTTTTTTATAGTGTACTGTGGATCTATTGTTGTTTGGTATATCCTCCTCCATTCTTTACACAGAAATTTATATATGGCCAACATTGCTGATGAACCAGATGCCCCAAGAGTATTATATTGTTTAATTGTTCTATTTCTATTGTCTACTGCTATTAATATCCAATGAAATCCAGGTACTTCTATTGGACACAACAGTAAGTCATATTTAAAAATGTTTAATTCTCCTAACCAGTCCGCACTGTGTTTTCCTTGCAGGATAGGTATTAGGAGTTGTTGGAGGTTCTTAATTTTTTCATTTTCAAGTTTTTTCAAGAAAAAATGCATTTTTTCTGAAGTTACGTATTCCATATTAAAATTTTTTTTTTTTTTTTTTTTTTTTCTGTAATAATACAAAACATTTCTTATTAGTCAGACAATATGAGTTTTCTTATTTTTTGGGAATTCTTTCTATTGAGAGGAGTTATTTGTTTAGGGGCAGTTGTTGGAATTGGTGGTGGAGTTTGTTTTGGTATATTTTCTGGCTGTGGTGTTATTTGAATAATAGGATGTGATATTGTTGGTAATTCTGGTAAAGGAGTTTCGTATTTATGGAATGGTCTTCTGGAGGATTTTTTTTTGTTTTTTGTGTGACATTGTATATATTGTTTTATTGCTAGACCTATTATAATCAAGATTGTAATGGCACCTAAAGATGTTGATGTGATTGTGTTTATAGTGTAAGTTCTTCTATTTTGTTGGTTTGTTTCATATTCTCTAATTTTATCTTCGATTTCGTGGATTTCAACAACGGCGTTTTCCATGATCTGTTTGGCAATTCCGTGTTTTAGTATTATTGTTGTGTTGGATGTTTTGTCTTCCCCTAATATGTTTTGAACAGTTTTGTTCAATGATAGATCTGGTAATGTAAACTCTGGCTGTTGTATCTTTATATTTGAGTTTTCTGTATCTTCGTAATATATTATTTGGTGATTTATCGTCACGTGACAGGGCTCCGTTATATGTAATATTCCTGTCCCTTGTAAAGATGTTCCATGAAATTCCTGTTTGCATTGTATTTGCACTCTGGTCGGAATGGGTAGAGAGAACAGCCAAGCATTCTTCTGTGTCATCTTAATCAAGTAATTTTGTCTCCGGGTTGCATAGTTGAAATTACACTTATGTTCTTCATCATACGGATTAAATATTAGGGATATTGAACATAGTTGTGATTCAGTTCCTTTTAAAATGGGTGATTCTAGTGGACCTACAAACCAATTTTCGTACATGTGTATTGCAATCATTTTTAGCTGTGTAAACTCTTTTCTATTGATTATTACGAATTCTTTGGTTTTCATATTTTTTGCTATAAATTCCTCTTTTATGTTTAATACAGCAGATTTACTCTCTTTTATTAGAATTGGAAAAATATGAATTTGCTCAATTACGAATACGTCGAGATTAAATATTGGGAGTATAATTCTTATTACTAACTTCCCTCCCATGGTCTGTGTTTTGATTTTTAAAGATTTTTCCAAGATATTCGTTAATGTCTCTTTATCTTTTATGTTGTTTTGGGGACAGATTTTCTTATATAAATTCGATAATTCGGGAGCGGTTAATAGAAGTGGATGTAGCTGGTTTTGTTTAGTTGAATAGATCACATCTAGTGTTACTTGCTGTCTACTTTGTATTTCGATTACTAGTAGTAGAATTGTATCTAAAAGACTTTGTATGTTCCTTTCTTGTGTAATTTCTGAAATTAGTCTATCATCTAACCGGTTTACTTCTGCCATTATCTTTTGTTGGTTGTTCTCCATTTCACTCAACGGTTTTTGTAATCTTTGATACGTTGTTTTTATGATACTTATTTGTTGTTTTTCTAATTCTTCTAGTGTCTTCGTATCACTTTCCAAATTACTTAACTTGCTGTAGACCTTTTTTTCGTCATCGATATCCATTGTCCCAAATAAATAATGCATGCCTTTGCCAATACCGTCAAATAAAGATCTTTTATTTCGGTGAGGGTGTATTATATCTTCTATCACCTTGTTTCTTTGGGTTATGGTGTTAATTAAACCTGTGATTATTGGTGTGTGACTCACACACCTTTCGTTTTTAAATTTCTTGCATAAACTATTCCAATTTTCTTCTGCGGATTTTACTATTTTAGTATGTTGGGTTATGTCGTCTATATTTATTTCCGTTATTACGTTCCATGTGTCATGGTATAAGATTATTTTCCCTATTGTTTCAAACACGATTCCAGTGTTGTTCAGTTGTTCCACTCGGAATCCAATCGGTTGTTCGGCTAGTATTAATATTGAGTTGAGTAGACTCACGTAAATAATAACGTTAATTTTATCCATCCTAAAATGAGAACAAAATTTGCATCACTTGAAAGTAAGATGTGTTGAATCCTATACTGCTTCCCTTTTCTTCTTTCTATATCTCTGTATCTAATTCATTTCAAAATATTTGTTTGTCATACAAATTCTAATTGCATTACATAACAACATGAACATAAAAACTGTCAACGTATTTGGCGTGTGCCCTAGGAATCAAAAACCTAAATGCGGTGTTGCATCACATTTCATATGACACCATGACACTCAAATGTCCGACATAAGAAATGTCAATGTTTTTGGCGTGTGCCCTAGTAATCAAAGACCTAAATGCGGTTTCTTTGATAAAAATGTTCTGGTTACTTGAGCTTCACTATTGTTTTGGGTCAAATGAATAGTATTTAGTCAACAATTATTTTTTTTTTTTTTTGTTTATTTTGTAGTAGGTTGAACAACATAAGCTTTTTTTTTGTTTTGAACTTGAGCTGCTTCATTCTGAATGAAAAAAAAAAATATTACCCTTGGTGATGTCTTGTAATCGTTGAATATGAATGAATTTTGCTGATTGGAAATTTAACAAGGTGAAGTTGGTTTTTTTTTTTTTTTTTTTTTTATTCGTAGAAATGTTTTAAACGGTTATTATGAACAGTCACCTGTTTTTTCTTTATTTGAACTACACTATTGACGTCATTGATGATTTTTATTATTGTGTATGGGCCTTTCCAAACTTCGTCCAACTTGTGGTTTTTATTTGGATTCTTTATTAGGATTTTATCTCCTATATGGAAAATATTGGGTCGTAGCTTTGCATCATGGTAGTTTTTGGAAGTTAATTTGCTCTGGAGAAGGTTTTTCCTAGCTGTAGCGTAAGTTTTTTGGAGTTTGTGTTTTAGAACATAATAATAATTTTCGTGGTTGTATAGGGGTTCAGGATCTCTTTTTAGATTAGAAGGTACACTAGAAGTAAAACCGTAAAGGCAATCCATTGGGGTTAATTTGGTTCCCTCATGTATACTATTATTGTATACGAATGCTGCAGTTCTGAGGTACTGATCCCAAGTTCTTGGACTGTCGTCACATATAGTGCGGAGATATTCCACTAAAGGCCTATGAGCGCGTTCAAGCGAACCATTTGATTGTGGGTGATATGCAGTAGTCTGAAGTTTCTCGATCTGTAGGAGTTTACACACTTTTTTGAATAGTTTCCCTACGAAGTTAGCACCTTGGTCGGTTACTAGCTGCTTAGGTATTCTATATCTTGTAACTATTTGTTCGAAAAAAATGTGTGCCACTGTTTCAGCTTCGGCGTTGGGCATAGCATACCAATCGACGAATTTTGTCAGATTATCTTGGAAAGTTAGAATGTACTTGTTTCCGATTTGAGAATCTGGAAGTGGTCCTACAATGTCGAGGTATACCTTGTCAAAAGGTAAATTACAGATGTCTGTAATTACCATTGGCATTTTGGTTTCAAGACTTGACTTCATTTTCTGACATTTTTTGCATTTTTTAATGTAGTTGGCTATATCTTTGATCATATTGGGCCATTTATACTTTTCTCGGATTCTCTTGTAGGTCTTAATAACACCTTGGTGTCCGCCAAATGGAGAGTTATGGTAATCACTGAGAATTGTGGAAATTTCTTCTTGAGTTCTTATGGTTTCATATCTTTTCTTTGTTGCTTCTTCTACTGGGTATATTATAGGAGGGGTATCTAAATTGGGTTTTTCCGCTTCTTCATCGTTTTTTCGCGTTTGTGCTCGGGTTACAGCGAGAACAATATTGTTTGATTTTTTGTCTTCACTATTTCCGGATTTAAAAGTTATTTCTGTCTTTTTGTCAACCGTGTGTTCGATCGAATTATTGGGAATTCTACTAAGCGCGTCAGCGTTAGTATTATACTTTCCGGGTTTGTATTCGATTTTATAATCGAACTCGGAAAGTTTGTGATGAAACCTAACCAATCGGGATGTTGGGTCTTTGACGCTAAAAATGCCTTTTAAAGGTTTGTGATCGGTATATATAGTCACTTGTCTCCCTAGCAGGTAGTACCTATAGTTTTTGGTTGCCCAAACGATAGCTAAAAGTTCTTTTTCGATTGTCGAATAGTTTCTTTCGGCTTTGTTTAGGGTTCTACTTGCGTATGCGATTGGATGGTCTTTACCAACCTCTCCTTGAGACAGAACCGCACCAATTGCGTCATTACTTGCATCAGTGGTTAGGTTAAAAGGTTGTTTAAAATCGGGATATATAAGTATAGGGGGTGAAATGAGCAGGTCTTTAACTTTCTGAAACGATTCTTGACATTTTTCTGTCCAGGTGAATTTTACGTCTTTTCTTAACAGATTTGTCAAAGGTTTGACTACTTTTGAGAAATTCGGAATGAACTTTCGATAGTAATTTGCTAGGCCCAAAAAGGATTGCATTTGTCTAACAGTTTTTGGTACGGGAAAATCTTGTACACAACTGGTTTTACTGGGGTCAGGCTGTGCTCCAGCGGCGGAACATTTATGTCCCAAATATACCACTTCTTTGCGCAAGAATTGGCATTTCTCCAGCTGTACCTTTAAATTGTGCTCTCGCAACCTATCGAGAACTAGTTGTAGTTTTCTGTTATGATCTACCAAATTCTTTCCGTAAACCACGATATCATCTAGGTAAACAAAGCATTCCAGACCCTGCAGGCCGGTTAAGATATAGTTCATTAAACGTTGAAATGTTGCAGGAGCACCTTTTAGACCGAACGGCATCCTTTTGAACTCATAGTGCCCGTAAGATGTACTAAATGCTGTTTTTGCCCTGTCCTTCGGGTCGACCAGCACTTGATGATATCCACTCGCCAAATCTAGCGTGGAAAAATATCTGGCATGTCCCAATTGGTCGAGAATGTCTTCGATTCGGGGTAGAGGAAAAGCATCTCCTATTGTAATTTCGTTGATTTTTCTAAAATCTACAACTACCCTCCATCGTACCTCACCGTTTGGGCCTGCCTTTTTTGGAACTACCAAAAGTGGAGAATTCCAAGGGCTCTTACTCGGTTGCACTATGTCGTTATCAAGCATTTCGGCTAATTGATCATTGATGATATCTCGTTGTTTTTCAGGTAACCTATACATTTTGGTGTTGATAGGTGGTTGATCTTGTTTGGTAGGTATACTGTGTTTTATTGTGGAAGTATACGTTAGCTTATCACCTGGTAGAAAAAATATGTCGTTATATTCCATGCATAAGTTAATGATGGAATTTCTTTCCTCGTCATTTAGTGTTTCATCTAAAATGAGTTGCTCTCTAAGATTCTGTTCTCTGGTATTGTTCGTTGCCACGTTAGTATGGTAACACTTCGGTTCAGGGATACTTGTAATATTATTTGTTGATGTGTTTTCCAAAGGTACGTAATTTTTTAACTCTATTAGATGTAGTACAACTTGTTTGATAGTTGCATTGTGTTCTAGAGTGTTAATGATTGGAACAGACACCTTTTCTCGTCCTCCTGCTACTATGCAATTTCCAAGGAGGACTCCCTTTTGGATATGCTTTGATAAACAAATCATATCTTCGTTGAGTTTGACCGGTAGTTCTACGATCATTTTTGATCTTTCTGGTATCTGTATTTTTTCTTTTAAAATTATTTTTATTTTACTACTTGCTTCTTCAGAAGTTTTTTCATTTTTATTTTTATTAACCAAACCTCCTAGGGCTGGTTTTTCATTTTTAATTTTGCAGTCAGATCCGCTTTGGGTTGACTTATCATTTACATGAATGTTTGAATCAAAGCCGCGTTGGGTTGATTTTTTATTTTTGATTTTTTGATCAGAGCCGCGTTGGGTTGACTTATTATTTATTTTTGAGTCAGATCCGCTTTGGGTTGACTTATTATTTTTGATTTTTTGATCAGAGCCGCGTTGGGTTGACTTATTATTTTTAATTTTTGAATTGGAACCATGATTAATATGATTAATTTCTGCAAGGTCTATTTTCCTCTTTCCACAAGTGTCTTCTTTACTATGAGAATTGCCAAGATTATTACCAGAGCCTCTACGGGTTGGCATTTGTTTCTTTGTTCTGTTGATTACTAATTTTGTAAAACTTGGTTCATCTTGTGTAACGATTGAAGAGGTCTTAGCCATATCAGAAAATCTTTCTGCAAGGTCTATTTTCCTCTTCCCACAAGTGTCTTTTTCCTGATGGTTACAATGAGGTCCATAGGAGTTATCTCCAAATTTTGTACTTGGTAATTCGTGAACCCCTGTTTTTGAATCTAACAGTGGAGTTATATATTCTTGCTTTGTGGTGATGAATTTTAAAATCTTTTTGGGACCCTCCACATTACAGTGTGGCCCAATGAAATTATATCCCAATATTCCGTCATCTGGAATGGGTAATTCATCTTCAACTACTTGAAAGTTGCAAGAAGGTTCCGTGGGTATTTTGAATTTTCCAGTACATTGTCCAAGTGTTTTACCTGAACCAAATGGAGTATTTATGGATACGTTTCTGGTTTTGTCAATTTTTGTGTTTTGTTTTAACACCTTCCTCCTAATGAGGCTGACTTCAGATCCAGTATCCACTAACAGACGAACGGTTTTATTTTTAGTAAAATCTGTAGGGATTTCAACAGAAGGCAATTCGTAGTTTTCGAAAAACTGTTGTGTTGCAGAATACCCTTTAAAATTTTTTCTATTTATCGTCGAGCCGGGGTTTTTTCGGTCGACGATGAAGCGTTTCCCGAATTTTTGTTTTCCCACCTGAGTTTTAAACTACATTGACTAATAGAGTGTGAGTTTCTTCCGCAAAAATCACATTCCGAGTTCATTTGAAAAACCCTTGCCCTAGGATTTAATTCGTTCCTATTTGGGGCTGAGAAGTTGGGTTTGAAGTTAGGCTCGCTATGAGTATTCCTAAATGGATTTGTGTGGTTTTGCTTTGGAACATACTCGCCTCTATTGCTTCTGTTCCAGTTGTTATCTTGGAATTTAGTGCCCTGATAATTTGAATTATTTTTTCTACGGCAGAGTCGGGTCTCATGTCCGTAGGTTTTACAGTTTTCACATACGGGTGTATTTTTCCTTTTTAAACAATCCTCATATGTGTGACCTTTCAATTTGCAAAAACTGCAAGTAATTTGGAGTTTTGTTTGGTGTTCCTTACCTTGACTTTTCTCGACGTTTTTATCTACAGGAATCGTTTCCTCTGACAAGTATGGTTGAAACATTTGCTTCTGTGCCGCCCCTTTTTGCAGTTTTTCCATCATGAAAGCTTTCTGTAGCATGCCTTCAAAAGTGGGTTCGGATAACCCTAGTAAATACTGCCCTAGATGGGGATTTAGAACCCCACTAGCGAAAGAGGATATGGCAAAATCTTCCAACTGTGTTTTCACAGTGTCCGCATTTTTCAGATATTTTATTTCTGCTGCTTCGCGACACTGTGCCAACTTGTGGCGAAGTCTTGAAGCAAATTCTACGGTACTTTCTTGTCTTTCCTGTTTGCACGATATCAAACCTCCTGAGAGCGAGGATTTCGATTCGGAAGAACTTCAGAATGCAATAAACTCAGGTGAAATCCCATGTACAAACCACTCTCAAAATGTCAATGTAAACCAAAGGTCTACAAATGTAGGTATACAGAAACGCAGAGATCTTATAAATAACTATTTTAAAATAATAAAAAAAACTATGTTTCGAAAAGAAAAAAATATAACTTTTATTTTATAAAGCAATCTAAACATAACAAAAACATAACAAAAAACGCATTCAAGCAAAAGAAAATATTAGCAAAAAATCACAACTGAGATCAATAAACAAAACATTTTATCAAAAGTTTTAAAAAATTGAAGTCTTTGAGAACACATTTACAGGAATCAGTTTTTATTCTTTTAAGAACCTCGGTTTTAATTTCTATGTCAAGTTCTAAATTTCGTTTTCTTAATTCTTGTTCTATGGAATTAGAATATTTTGTTTGCGTAGCTTCCTCAAATTGAAGCTTCGCCAACTCGCT
This sequence comes from Melanostoma scalare, assembly GCA_949752695.1. Taxonomy (NCBI): domain Eukaryota; kingdom Metazoa; phylum Arthropoda; class Insecta; order Diptera; family Syrphidae; genus Melanostoma; species Melanostoma scalare. The sequence continues at coordinate 161,527,049 of OX456985.1, read as the reverse complement.
TTTGATTGCAGACAATTGAGAATACTGCTCCATAATTTTGCCGCTTGGCAACGTTGCAGCAACTGGTCTGCGCCTTCCACACCATTTGTTTCCGACTTCTTGTTCATCTGCCGAAACCGTATACTGTTTCTAAAAATCCTTTGGACATGGGAATGTGACTTTTCTTTTCGATGTCTTCCGAGATGCTCTCTGGTTTATCCTTGTCAAGGTTCTTTAATTTTGGGTGAACAGGGTTTTTCAATTGGCTGGGTTTGTATGTAGGTACTCCAATCTGTTTCACACTGCTGTTTTTCTTCAATCTGAAATTATAGAGTTCACAGCTGATAGAATGCATAGTCTATACAAAAAAAATTTGTCATACCTTATTCGTACTGCTAAATTCATCCTCGAAAATTATCTCCGCATCCCCATCAAAAACATTTTCCATTCGAACTATTGTTTTTGGATTCATTACCGATATGGCGAGGTCGAAATTTTCATCGGTCATTGTATGTGATGGCTTACCACCTCCAGTTTTAGTTATCGAAAGTTTTTCGTCGGCAGCCACTTTTTTTATTTCCTTTTTGTAGCCCTGGTAAAACTTTTTAAGCGCTTCTGCGGATCTGTAAACACAATCGGAATGAGAGTTAAAGCTCACCCCGATCCTTTCCCAGGCTGCTTCCTTCTCTTTCCAGGTGACTCCGTCAGTTTTCTTATTTTCTATGACGTTTTTCTCTTCGAAAGCGCATTCTAGTAGACTACTAGTTGCTCGAAAGACAACTTTGCCTTTCCTATGACCATCTTGAGGACATTCTTAATAGTACGAATGAGGCACTCCCAGAAGCCACCCCACCATGGGGCTCGTTCAACAATTTTTTTTTTTTTTTTTTTTTTTTTTTTTTTTTTTTTTTTTTTTTTTTGTCAGGAGTAAATCTTCAAAAGACACTTAGCAGTATTCGATACCAAGTAGTGTGGGATTCTTACCCACTAAAAACTCCTCGTAATCAGAACCAATCTATGAACGATCGACAACAGATTTTTCTTTCTCAATAATATTATCGCTTTAAGGGAAGCTTAAACTTTTAATGCTTCCCATGACTTTTAGGCCATTAGCTCGTGTGGCTTGGTTCTTCTTAATCTCCGAACATTGCCTCTCGTATTTAATACGGACTCCATTTCAGAGTTGATATGACTATGCAGTCGCTGATTGTGTGATACAGCATGTTTTCTTACAACTTCTGTAACCGTTTCTATTTGTAGGTCACGATGTAAATCGCTATTTCTTATATACCATGGTGCATTTACTATTCCACGAAGGACTTTGTTTTGGAACTTTTGGATGATTTCAGTATTTGTTTTCTTTGTACAGCCCCATAATTGGATTCCATAGGTCCAAACAGGTCTAAGTACTTGTTTATAAAGCATTATTTTATTTTCGACAGATAAGTCCGAATTTCTACCGAGTAACCAGTACATTTTTCTATATTTCAAATTGAGCTCTTCCCTTTTCTTTTTGATATGCTCTTTCCATTTAAGCTTTGCATCCAAATTCATCCCAAGGTATTTGGCCGTATTGGCGTAAGGTACAGCTTGATTGTTGATGAATATTTGAACGTAGCTTAACTTTTTATTTGTAAAGTTTATATGTGCAGATTTAGCTTCATTGAGCTTGATACGCCATTTTTTGGTCCAATCACTAACGGTGTCGACCGCATTTTGCAATTTCTCAGCAGCCTTGACGACGCACTTACTGGATGCCAAAATTGCGGTATCATCTGCAAAAGTAGCCATAATGGTGTTGTTATCCACTGGATAATCCCTTGTATATAGCAAATACAGGGTAGGTCCTAGGACGCTTCCTTGTGGAACACCGGCTTGTATATTTATATTACATAGCTTTGAATATTCTTGATCATACCGTACTCTGAAGAGCCGGTTTGAGATATAAGATTTTAGTATTTCGTAGTACTGCCTGGGTAGGTCCCTTTGCAGTTTGTACTCTAGCCCCTCATGCCATCGAATGCTTGAGCAACATCTAAAAATATAGCCGAACATACTTGTTTTCCTTCTAATGCTTTTTCAACTGCATCCGTTATTCTATGAACTTGGTCTATCGTGGAATGTTTATTTCTAAATCCAAACTGATGATTTGGGATTAGATTTCTTTCTTCTATGACTTTGCTTAGTCTTTTCAGTAGCAATTTTTCAAAGACTTTTGCCATTATTGGTATAAGCGATATTGGTCTGTAAGACGTCACTTCTGTTGGTGGCTTACCTTGCTTTGGTATAACAATTACTTCAGCAATTTTCCAATGATGTGGGACATATTGGGTCTTTAGGCATGCATTTATTATGAATTAGAGTTTTATGAAGGCTTTCGATGGCATTTCTTTCATAACCTGAGCAGTTATTAGATCGTACCCAGGTGATTTTTTGTTCGATAGTTGATTTCGACACATACTTTTTATTTCTTTGAGTGTGACAATTGGTATGTCAACTTCATCGACTTTATCAATAAACTGTAAGCTGTTTTCAGATGTATATGCTGGGAATGGCTTAAAAACATTCGCAAGATGTTCTGCAAATAGGTTAGCTTTTTCTTTCGGATTTCCGATCCAATTCCCGTTTAGAGATTTTATTGGAGGGTTTTGTAACTGCGGTCTTTTCAGGCGCTTAGCTGCTTTCCAGAGCGAATAATCGGTTGAAGCATCAGTCGTTAAATTTTTCAGGAATCTACTTAATGAATCATTTTTGAATTCGTAGATTTGTTTTTTCAGTTCGTTGCTTAGCCGGTTAAACGCTGTTTTGTCGTCTGGAAATCTAGTATTTTGCCATTTTCTTCGAGCTCTTCTCTTCTTCAATATCAACTCTCTTATCTCGGCAGGGTATTTTGTTTCAGTTTGCTTCCTACTCGAGTAAGTTGGTGTACTTTCTTCTGCAGCTTGTTGAACATCGGCAATGAATTGTTCTACTTCAAGGTCTATTTGCTCTTTTGTTTCCATAGGGGATCTGAGATTTATATAGCTTTCAAGCTTTTCTCTGAATTCACTCCAGTTTGTTTTATTATTTACTAGCTTAGGATTACTTTTTTTCATTATCTCCGATTCATTAAGTGATAAAATCACCGGTGTATGATCTGATTATAAGTCATATTTAACTTCGACTCTTATATAGTTTCGTTTGATACCTTTAACTATGAAAAAGTCAACAAAGTCTGGTATTTTACTTGAATCCGATGGCCAGTATGTTGGTGATCTGGATGAATAAAACTAGCAATTGTATTTGAGGCATGCTTTGTAAAGCCTTCTGCCTTTTGTTGTTATAAGTCTGGATCCCCAATGGGTGTGCTTAGCATTAAAGTCACCGCCAACAAGGAAGTTATGTCCTAGTAGTTTTAGCAGTTCTGTATAATCATCTTCAGTCGGGGAACGCCTCGGCGGGCAGTATATTGATGCCAACTTGAAGTCTTTCTTTTTCATACCAATACTAATTATTGTTACTTGCATATTCTCGTTTGAAACATAACTTCTTCATGGTGTTTTAAGCTCTTTTTTATGAGGATTGCCGATCTACCTCTAGCCTTATCAGCTGGATGAGGTGCGTGGTAGCAAATATAGTTTGATATTAAATCGTCAAGAACCAGTCCACTTGAGAAATGAGTTTCGGACACCAGACAAATATCTATGTGTTCGATGTCTAAGAAGATTTTTAATTCTGATAAATGGTGTAAAAGACCGTTTGCATTCCATGTTCCAATTTTTAGTGTTCTGTCCATCATTGTTTTTTAAGAGGGACTTCTTCACTTAGCCGTTTGATGTTCAAATCCTGATTGTCAATTCTTTTAAGAATAAGTTCAAGAATTTCTTTAATGGAAGTTTCTTCATTCTTCCGCACATTTTTAACAATCTGTGAATAGGATTTATTTTCGTCGCTTTTGCTTTTAACAGCTTCCTTCGGAAGTTCTTTCTTACCTTTATCCTCAGCTTCAGGAGTTCTTTTTGTGTTTGCTGGATTGCTGGGCTTTATTTCACCGGATGTCATTTTGCTTTTGGATTTTTGAAATCTTTTAGCAACTGGACAGCCTCTATAGCTTGCAGGGTGATTACCTTGACAGTTTACACATTTTGCTTTCTGTTCTTTGCTTGATGGACAGTCTTTAGTTGCATGTTTTCCTTCACACTTAACACAATCAAACTCGCGGTTGCAATATTTTTGGGTGTGGCCAAATGCTTGGCATCGTTTACATTGCGGAACAATTTTTGATTTTCGCAGTGGTTCAATTTTGACTTTTATGCCCAAGATTGATCGAATACTATAGACATTTTCAAGACTTTGTTTGCTGTCGAAAGATAGCGTGAATAAAGGCAGTGATCTCTTTATTATTATTGGTTCCCCAGCAGAGTTCTTAGTAGTCTCATTTTTAATAAGATTGACTGCATCAAGGGCTTGGAAGCCTGCTTGAACAAGGTCTTCTACTAATTCTTACTAATTAGAAAGCAGCCCTTGAATTTTGTCTTCTTCAAAAAGTTGATTAACAGCGCTTAGTTCCAAAGCCGCCCTACGAAATGTTCGGGCGTTATCGGAATATATAACCGAAAGGGTACCGCTTCTAGCCATGAAACGCCTTAATCCCATTATGCAACTCTCTGTTGTTAAGCTTCTTACCATCTCCAAGTGCACAGACCGAATTGCGGCGCATGTGAAAACCATCAAATACGTTTTGCTCATCTCTCCTGTTGAGTTATCGAAACAGTAGAGGGGACCAGCGAAATCGACACCAACGTTATTGAAAGGTCTTGAAAGTGTCAACCTTTCGATGGGAACTGGTCCGAACGGCTGAGAAGCTGGCTTTCCCCATAGTCTTCGGCAACCAGGACATTCTAGCAACACTCTTTTAATCATTTGACGACCCTTGGGAATCCAAAATCGAGAACTCATCTGTGATAATACCATGTTGATGCCACCGTGTATAGTACGTTCGTGGTAGTCCCTTGCTACGAGTTCAGTCACATAGGAATTTTTCGGTTGTATTATAGGATGTTTGTGATCTAAAGATTCTTCTAAACACTGAAGGCGACCACCTAGTCTCATGATACCATTGGCGTCTAGAAAAGGGCACAATTGAGCAATATCGGAATCCTTAGGTATTAGAATCTTCTTCTGTAAGAAACAAATTTCGTTAGAATAAAATTCAAATTGAATATACCTGAGCCAATAGGCTTCGGCTTGTTCAAGCTCTTCAACGGTCAAAATAAGAGAGGTAACTCTTTCGCTCGTTTTACGACAAGATCCGCAGAAGCGCAGTATGTAAGCTGTTACTCTTAGCAAGCGCTTCCAAGTGCTAAAGTTTCTATAGCAAATAACAGGATCGAGAGATTTGTTCACAGAAACGGTAGTATTCGTAAGCAAAGCCAGCTTTGCCACGTTGTTCGAAGCCGTTTTGAAGTCTTCAGGATTTTCCTCAGTTTCAAGCCAGGCCGGTCCCTTAGCCCATTGCGTAGATGTTTGCAGATTCTCTACTGTAATACCCCTGGGGAGAAGGTCTGCAGGATTCTCTATTCCAGAGCAGTGCTTCCAGTCTTCAGCGGGTGTATGGCGGCGTATTTCCGAAACTCGGCTCTGTACATATGGCTTCCATCGATCGGCTTCTCCTTGAATCCAGTTGAGAGAAATTTTAGAATCCGTCCACATATGGTACTTGCGAACTGTAACCTTTAGGGATCGACTCAAATAAGAACGTAATCGAGCTGCCATCAATGCTGCGGTTAACTCCAATTTTGGCAGCGTAAGTTCATTCGAACCATCCTCCTTCAGTGGGGCCGCCCTGCTTTTTGCACACAGAAACGAGATGCAGCTGTCACCTGCTCCATAAGTACTTTTGATGTAAGCTACACTACCATATGCTTTCAGGCTGGCATCAGCGAATATGTGGATATCCATACTTGCAGTATCAATGGTCAAAGCTGACCGTGGAATAACCACATTTTTTAACTTCAGTAGACTGCAGGCACAAGTTTCCCATTCAATCATCAAGTCCGATGGCAGAACTTCATCCCATCCCAGTTTTCTCTTCCATATTGCTTGAAAAAAGATTTTGAGTCTTATTACCACTGGTCCAAGCATTCCCAATGGATCAAAAACTCTTGCGATTGCCTGAAGAACATTGCGTTTAGTACCTCTAGTCCAATTTGAAGTGAGCAAGCTTTCCACAGATGGAAACGGCACACTGATTTCATCACTGTTCACATACCACTGTATTCCTAAAACCTTTTGCGTAGTTGGAGCATCCGATGAATTAAGACACTCCCGAATTCGAGAACTATTGGAGTTCTATTTTCTCAGGTTCATGCTGGCGGTGTTCATGATGATGGCAGCCTCTTTACTAATCTGCTTCCCCTCCTCCTCGGTGTTGCAACTCATCACTAGGTCATCCATATAAAAGCTTTCCCGCAACACCTTGCAGGTTATGGGGTAGCGATTTTCTTCTGTTTCTAAATGCTTACGAATGGTCCCAGTTAAAAGAAATGGACTGGAGTTAACACCAGAAGTGACTCTGGTCATTCTGTAGTCCTTGTATTCGGGCCTGTGATCAGGAGATGGGGATGCAGCGTACCACACAAAGCGGTGTGTGTCACGATCCTTCTCATTTAAAGATATTTGCAGAAAGGCCTTTTCGACGTCAGCCACTATACCAATACGTCCTAGACGAAAGTTTAGCAGCACCTTAAGAACATCTGGTAGCAAATTGGCACCCTTTTGCAACAAGTCGTTAAGTGACGGAGAATCCACTCTGCCGGCCGAGGCGTTAAACACAATCCTCATCTTTGTGGACAAGCTTTCTTCCTTGTAAACAGGACGGTGTGGCAGGTAGAAAACGCGCTCTGGTATTGCGCCTGCGTGAACTTCCTCAGCGACTCCATCAGAGATCATCTTTCGAACAGCCTCATCGTACTCTTGAAACTTGCCGGGGGTCCTTGATAAGCGCCTAGTTAACGAATCTAGTCGTTTGAGAGCATCGTTCTTGTTGGTTTTCATGGAGACCTCAAGATTCTTCCACGGCAGTAAGGCTTCATAGCGGGAACCTCTTTTGGTGATGTATTTGGCGATGAGATCTTCAGCTAATGATTGGTTTTCAGCATCTTCACTTTGGATACCTATAGCTTCCAATGGCCAGATTGTCTTGAGATCATGGTCACTCAGGGCAGGCGAGATCAAATTGCTGCTTTTAAAAGACGAAGAGCATAAGTGAACGTTCGAAAGGAGATTCTTACCAACAGAAGTGTGCTTCCCTTGCAGGGTCCAGCCAAAAACGGTTTCAACAGCTCTTAACACAGGTGTGATGGCGCGCTGATTACCAGTTACAACCTTCCAATAATAGTCGGATCCTATGAGAACGCAAAGTCCATCCTCGGCTGCGATGGCAGCATGGTAAGAATCTGCAAGACGTAGGCCTAGGCCTTTGAATGAGGGACATGAAAGGTCAGGCACTTGTAAAACATCAGCACAGAAGTCTGGTACAACAACAGCTTCTATTTGGACGTGTTTGTTGTTGTATTGGCTTTTTATCACGAGGTTAACCTTTTGTAACTTTTGGCATGGAGATTTATTTTTAGAGCCAAAGGGGATAACAGACATGTTTACAACACCAATGGAAGCAATATTAAGATTCTGGACCAAGCTTTCGCGAACAAAAGAGTATTGACTACCGCCGTCGATAATAAAACGAATTAATAGTTGATTTTTCTTTACCGGAGCTAAAACAACACCACGAGCCGTCTTTAAAAATATTGTCGATGATTGAGGGGCAGAATTAGAAGCGCACAAGTTTAGCACATCCTGTATTTCATTTTCCTCTGTTGTTGTGATTGCAGGTGCAACCAATGAATTTCTTTTTGCGAAAGACGGGTCACACATGGTGGTAAGATGTTAACCTTTGCATTTTTTGCACGAAATGAATTTTCCACTACGGCATTTTTTAGAAGAGTGTCCCGGTTTTGCGCAACGAAAACACCGATTACCTTTGCGTAATATGTCTCTTTTTTTCTCGAGGGATAACTCACTATCACACTCACTTGTACGATGATTGTTAGAAGAGCAAAATAAGCATTGATTTGTATCACCTAATGAGACCAGGTTAGCTGCAGTGTTGGTTTTGGTTATGGAGGATGAAACAGAAGGTTTGAGATTAGTTGATGTGGCAGAGAAAACACGACTTCTTTCTAGTGCCTCTACTTCTCGTTTTAGAAAACGCATTAAACCTTGAACTTGTTTGTCGCCAATGTGTGAAAGAGTCGAAGTGCTTCCAGTATTTGAGTTATCAGAATCTCCAATATTATTGTCTTGTTCTGGCAGACGGTGATAATCCACACGGAGATCTACTGGCAAGCACCGTAGCAAAATAGATTTTAGCATAACGTAATACTGTTGTGAGGGTATCTGCAATGCAGTTAGAGTACGACTACATGCTGTAATGCAATTATACAAATTCCGTAAGCCTATGACGTCCGTTTTCAACTGCACAGGGCGAAGGGAAATCAATTGCTGTATGTGTTTATCTACAAGCCGTTCGGTGTCTCCGAATTGCTCTTGTAAAAGCGAGACAGCAGCATCGCAACACATTTCAGAAGCTGTGAAACCAGCGATAACCTTTTTTGCACTGCCGACTAACACGGACTCAAGGTAGCTGAATTTATCACATGATGTTAAACTGTTGTTTTCATGCACTACCGTACGAAACTGTTCCCAAAAAGGCAGCCAGTCTTGGAAATTTCCACCAAATTTTCTCAACTGCAACTTTGGGAGCTTTAAAGTACTGTTTGCCACAGAAGAAGAAGACGTGTTAAGCTGATACTTCTCCGTAGGTGGAGACTGCTTCTTTTTAACTTTATTTAAACGGAAGTTTAATCTGGCGAGCATACCCATTGCAGAATCTTGATAGTCTGCAACTTTCTCCAGTTCTCTGTCAAGATCAGTAGCATCTGCTTTGATTAGGCTTCTTGTCGATATCTCCTGATTTATGGTCCTAAGGCTTTCATGTGCAGCAGTCAACCGTTGAATGAACGAAGCTAGCTCCTCTTCTATTTCGTCATACTTATCTGGATCGTTTAATTGGGATCCGTCTGCACTCAAGAACTCCGACGCCGCTTTTACAATTTTAGTGACTTGCCCTCTATAGGCTGCTCGAGCAGAAAGCTCCATTTATACGATTTAGCCACTTTTTTACTCGCGATCACGATAAGGGGTTATTCAACCCTTTTTTTTCGTCACAAATTAGATAATTTTTATTTATACGTCTTTGTTCGCCTTTCTCCCGGGTTTCGGCACCATGTGGAAAAAATGTCTAAATAACTTTAATGGAAAACCCGGAGTAACGTTAGGAAAGAAAGACCAAGACACGATTAAATAGTTCCAGCTTTTATTAGGTTGTTACTTCGTATAAGCTTCGTTTGTGACTGACTAATCAGATATTACAAAGTAAAAGTTTAAAGACTACAAGAACTTTACAATTATATAAAGATAGAGAAAGAAGTTAAAGAGAAAAAGAGATGACATACGTTATGTATTAGAAAATGTATGTGTGTTGTATGCAATTTTTAACACTTAGAATTAGTATTGCGCTTAGCTATGACAAATTTTAAAGAAGAGTATCAGCAAACGGGCCTAAGTATCGGTATTACGTACCTCGAACGCCACATACTTACAATCCAAACGCCTTCCACATGATCAGCTGATCATGACAGATTTGGATTTGAATAAAATTCTGGTTTTGTCTTGAAATTTAAATTGTTTTTGAATAACAAATGAAACTGAATAGTTGTCCTCTCTTAATTGCAGTGAGAAATAGTGGTGTAGCGAGGACAACGAAGGGCTGAGGATACTAGAAACAAAAAAAATAATCTGATAAGAGAAAGAATCCTTTACAACTATAACTACAGTGACTTTCATTTGCTTTTTATTGAACAGAATCTGTTTAATTCTGTTTAACTTAAAATTTTGCATCGAACCAAACCTTTAAAAATATACACACATGAAAAATACGGCATGAAAAGATATCGTTTCTCAATTATTTTAACTTTTGCCAATCTTTTTCAGTTCTAACCTCTAACTGCTATCCATTCTTTTTTTTTGTCCTCCGTTTGGGAGACACCCCGTCGAAAATTTGTTGCAAGTTGAGGATTTTGCTCCGATCGATTAATGTTTTGATATGCTCCTGATTTGTTTTTTTTTCACCCTAAATTCAGTCAAAATAAAAGTTATTTAAGAAAAAAGAAGAAACCAACTACGACTTACTTTTTTATTCAAATAAATCAATCTTGGCGTTTGCAAATTTAAAGTTGCCAAAAAATAGCGTTTTACTAGTCGTTTAAACTGAAATAAAACGACAGCAATACCGAAGAATGACAGGGTGTCGTTCCAAAAAATTACGTTCCACTGAACGCTAAATGTCAACTCTATTAAATGTCAAATGGCGAAATGCTAGGTTAAACGACTACATAGTGACTTTCATAATACCGATTTTCTTAAATGAAAGTTGTCGTTCAAGCAAAACGCCTACCATAATAAGTGTGATTAACTTTCAAAAACACAATATGTGGTAGCTAGTGGCCTATTTGATTTTTAATTGTTTTTTTTTTTTTTTTTTGAAAGTTAAGGCTCGTGGATAATTGAAAGGAGATAGCCGCCCTCCCCTCTCCCCCCCCCCCCCCCCCCCCCCCCCCCCCTTCCACTACAATTTTTTTTTTTGCATTTATCCAACCTATCCCTCCTATCGGTACCTAAATCACAAATATTGCGTAGCTCGTGGTGAAATTAACTAGCAACATTAAACAAAAATACTTGTACCAAGTTTTCCCTAGTGACCTTTTTTACATTGTTATACTGTCTGTGTGAGTTTGCGCAGCAGTCTTTTAATTTTCCCAGTGATGTAGTTAATTTTGTTGTATCTTTTTTTTTTTGCACATATGTATGATCTTTTTTTACATTCCCTATTCGGTTTCCTATTTTCTTATTCAATGTTTACATTCACAGTTGTCAGACGAAATTTTCATATTCGAGTTGAAAACATGGAGGCCTATTTGGGAAACTCGGCTCTTATGAAGTGTACAATACCGGACTATGTGCGTCAATATGTTAAAGTTACCAGCTGGAATCGAGGGGACGAAGTCCTACTGCCCGATCAGTCGGATGTGGGTGAGTGTGTTTTTCTGTGCTTTAGAGTATTGCCGTTTAAAGAAGTACCAGGCCAACATACATATGCGCTTCCTGCGTATATAGGCATAAATGGTGCATGAAGATTCTCGTTTAAAAATCGGAACGTTGTTACTAAAATCAAACAAAGCGCAGGAAAGTGAACGAGGTGAAAATCAAATCGAAGTCGACGGCAACGTAGGATACAAATGATGAATGGAATGCTGAAAATCCATTCCATATCATCGTAGACACGAACAGAGACTGTTTAATTGTATAGATTCAATAGGGTCAGGAACAGGATGTTACTGTTTGTTTGTTTTTTATTCATTTTTGTTTTACTTTACCTTGATAACTGTGCTTAATGGAATGCAGATAAAATTGACGCGAGAATGGAAATGGGATGGATCTACATATGTTTAGGTATATTTTATCAGCACGAGTAAAACTTTTGTCTCGTGTAGCATGTAGAATCTATCTGTGCGGTGTTGTTATTTAACTTTTAATTGTCATTGAAAACGAATATACCTACTGTAATTCAATTTAGTTTAGGTCTGCGCAGTGGCGGATCTAGACTAATGGCTGTAAAAAAAGCCGCCCCAAAAAATTTTTTTCACCAAAAACAAAAAATAAAATTTTCACTATAAAGTAACTAAAATAAAAAATAAAGTATAACTACTATTAAAATCTTTATTTTTTTTTTTTACTAAAAAATCAGTTTCTTTAATTTGCTATCAAAATATTGTGTTGAAGTTATACACATCACATCAATAATAATAATAATATATCAGTATTACATTTTATGTTATATTTTATTCATTGGTTTTAAATTAATTTTAGTGATTTTAAATTGTTCATCAACCAATATTTATAACATTACACGTCGTACTTTTTTTTCTGCGTGTGCTTCAATTATATCATCGAAGTCCAGTGATCTCAGTAAACTGGACTCAATATTCTTGATGGCTGTATCATTTAGCTTATTTTGTGTTGTAACTGACCGTAAATAATTTTTAACTCTTTTTAAACAAGAAAACTGCGTTCTATTTCTATTGAACATTTTTTTTTGTTCGAGAAAAAAATTCTTATTTTCAAAATATTTGCCGCCCCCCTGGAGTTGCCGCCCTAGGCTGCAGCCTACTCAGCCTATAGCTAAATCCGCCACTGGATCTGCGAGCATATTGTATTCAGTGTTTGTCTTTTTTTAATTTGATGTTTTTTTTTTATTTCTTTGTAATTTATTTCATTGCTTTATTAAGGGGAGGAAGCTATAAAAATTGAGTAATGGCTAAGTATACATGCTTCGAACTAGAAGTAGGTATAGGTACTTTACCTACCTAGTGGTAGGCACGGTAAAAAAAAATTTGCATGTAGGAGGTTGCCAGGGCGGTTTAATAGACTACTTTTATTGCAGTTGTAACATAGAAAATTTCAGATACCTAAGTTAACTACCTATGTATGTAGGGTGGTCCTTACTTAGGGTTTGTCCGAATTTTTTTTCACGTTAGCCCTAAATCGGTTCTAAATCTATTAAAAAAAAACTCATGCCAAATTATAGCTCTCAATTTTAATTTTGGTAAAGGTGTAGATAATGTCCCCACCCCCGGGTGGTAGGGGGTGCCCCCACAACAACCTCCAAGTGCAAACAGGTGGCGGTCACGCCCCCAAAAAAATTTACACCTCCCCCCCCCATTTCATGAAATTTGATGAATTTGATGAATTTTATAAATTTTACATTAGTTCTTTGGAAGAAGAAAAGTAGGTGAGGGTAGGGGATGTCCCCACAATAGCCTCATAGTGCAAACACGTTGTATTTACCCACCCCCTTCAAAAAAGTTATACCCCCCCATGTCGCGGGGGGGGGGGGGTATAAGCACAGTATTTGTTTGGGGATGGGAGAAACATGGTGGTGTTGGAGGGTGCCCCCTCAACCAACAACTTCAAAGTGGGGTGGGGTCATTATCTACACCCTTACCTTAATTTTAACCCGACTCCCCCGACAATCAAAGTTTTAAATGGAAATAGCATGGGAAAAGTTCTGTTGATATTTTGAATTTTTTCTTCATCAATAATGAACAGATCATGTCGACCAATAACAATTCCTATAGCAAATTTAACGTTCTACAAAAAAAAGTCACTTATGATTTTTCGCTAACTCTAACGGTTTCTGAGTTATTTAAAGTCATAGTTGTTTATCAGTCATTTTCTGAAAAAAAAAATTTCCTCAAAGTCAAAACTTTGCTTCGGGATGAAAATTTGAACACCATTTTATTTAAAATCTGGCAACCCTAAGCCTATAAGAGCCCAACTTAAATACAGTTTTAAAGATTATTATTTCTACAAAAAACTAAGTCTAAGATTTGGTCTCTACCATCAGTATTGACAGAGAAATCGAATTTAACACAGGTCAGGGTACACAAAAGTTAGCCTTTTTTAAATTGTCAAGGGAGCTATCAAGTATTACGTAACGCAATTTGGGGGGAGGGGGGGTCTCGTAAAACGTTACGATGCGTTACAGGGGCGGGGGGGGGGGGGTCTTTCTTAAAACACGCTACGTTACACTTTTTTTTTTAATTAGGGAATAAAAACTCCCAAATGCTGAGTGGGTCGACGAAGACGAAGTTAATGCAAGTGGCTTAGCAATTCCAGAACCGTCTTCGTTTGCACTCCAGGTGCCTGTGATGAAAGAATCTGAGTGGCTAGCAAACCCGAACAAAGGAATAATTTTTGTTTTGTATTAGATATTTTCTTTTGTATTATTTATGTAATATTAAATGATTACCGCAGTGGCAATTAAAAGTAGGTATACCAAGTATAAAAAATATAACATAAATTTTTTCGACTTTAGGGTAAAAATGGTCAATTGAGTGTTGCGTAACCTTTAAAGGGGGGGGGGGGGGGTCCATAAAACGTTACGGTGCGTTACAAGGGGGGGAGGGGGGTCAAAAATCTTCGAAAATTGCGTTACGTAATACTTGAACGCTCCCCAAGAAGTGATGTCAAAGTTTAGAAACGGACTTTACTGTAAACAATTTTTGTTCTTAGAATATGACCAAGAATCAAATTCCAAAGTATGTAACACGAATTACGGGACACCCTGTATATTTTTTTTATAATTTGAATTTTGTGCAGAAGAGATCGGTTGTGACGTTGGCTGTGTGGCATTTTGTGCCATCAGAGGTTGCCGCTGAAGTGCTTGCTCGGAACCAATCACAGGTCGAAACTTTTTTATTTTATTATTTCTTAGTTTAATCTAAGCCTTAAAATGATTCTAAACTTGTTCACAATACTTTTATCAAAAGAAGATCTTTATGAGTGTACTGTTTATAAAAACCAGTGACGCGAAATTAGAAATCTATTTTACAAAGAACACAACATTTAATTACAAAAGATTACTTCTCAAATTTCAGCTGGTAGATATGTAGTCCTCTCATCATCAGGGGACCTCTACATACGTTCAGTTCGCTCCGAAGATGGATTAGTGAAATTCTCTTGTCTAACTACAAATACTTTAAGTGGTGATCGTCAACGAAGTGATTCAGTGTCACCAGCGATTAAAGGTATGCTTGCTGATCTTTCTTGTCATAATGACACAACTATACCTCAGTAAATAATTTTTAGAACTCAGTAAAAATCTTGCACCTAGTACTAATCAAAAGCCTGTGATTGAGATTCATATTGAAAGGGGAAATGACGTTCACTTGCCGTGTAACATTCAAGGAAATCCTTTTCCAATTTTCACGTAAGTATTTACCTATGTAATTTATTTTTTCCTTAAGATTTTTTTTTTTTTGTATCCGTTTCATTACATTATTTTTCGGCTAATTATCTACTTATCCGCTGGAATGCTCATGCTCATCGAAGTCAAGTAAAATCATCAATTAGAATGTTTGTTCCAACAGGAACAAAGTATTAGATATAGTATGTCCCCTCACTCTTTTCGATATATGACCCTTATTTTTCAAAGCAGTGGTAGTGCAATGCTATAATATAAACCCTATTATCCTAATACATTAATGTCTTTTCCATGGAAAAATCACTAAAAGCTGAAGTGCTTTGTTGGTACATTTTTAATGAGACTATGCTTCTTATCTTAAGGAGAGTGACATATACATATACGTGGGATATGTAAGTAGGTACATTATACATCATATTGAACTTAAATAGTTTATTTGACTTCCGCTTAAATGAAATACCCATTCACTTTAAGTTACCTCGACGAAAAAACAAGCATAATGATGGAGATGTTATAATCTAAACCAGGGCTTCTTAAACTGTTTTCATTAACGATCCCATTTATGATTGCGAGTATCCTGGCGACCCCATATAAATATGAAAGAAAGATAAATAAATATTTTCTGTTGATTTATTTACTAGGCAACAATTTAAATGTACCACCACTTAAACAACTAAGAGGGGTCTCCGGCACTTTCTTTTTCAAAATTTATTACATTAGAATGCCCTCCCCTACCTGTTAAATTTTAGTTTAAGCCCCAACTCGTTATGTACCGAACCAAAGCTCAGCCAATTTTTTTGTATTTCTTTATATTATTGTTATGTTATTTATTAAGTATTAGTTATTAAGTAGATGGAAAAATATACTAGTATTTTTTTTAAGAAAAGTAAGATATTAAATATCAATAACGAAAAGGAACAAAAATTAGAAATCTTCGGTACTTAAATATCAATTATTAAGTAAATTATATTATTTTCTTATAAACTGATGAATTACAATATATTCAGTATCAAATAATATCAATTAGTCAAAAATACAAAAATAATTTATATTTATAGGCAGTTTATACCTATGCATGAAAGTTACACAGAAGACAAACATGCGCCTCTCGAGCGCAACGCCTTACCATAACAAAAAAAACGGCAGTACTTACCAAACCGGAACTATCTACCGTTTCTCGCAAGTGTTGATTGTAGACTGATAGCGTTTTTCATTGAATTTCGAAAGATTTTAGAATTTAGAATTTAGAATTAGATGAATCTTTATTGTTGAATAAAATAATAAATAAGTACAATTTTTAAAGATTATAAAGCATGGCTATTAAGCCGTCTGCCGCAAATTCGAAAGATTTACTCTCAAATCGAGAACTACTCCTTTCAATGAAACATGGTTTTAAGTTTTTTCCTTGTAAACTGATATTCACATGAAGGAATTCATATTTTCATATTTTGTAATTTATTTTATCCTGAAAATTACTGAATCCTAATTTATATACTCGTTTCCTCATAATTTATAGCAAGTTTTTTAACCTAACGCTGGCACAACAAGTTTAATATAATCAAATTATTTTCCATTTAACGTTTGACAGAAAAAATGTTTTTGCATGTGTGCGTAAATTCAGAGTAGATCTCCCAATCAAATGGAAGTAGACCTTTGGCGCTTAGTGTAGCTAAAGATTTACTCCTTGTTTCAATGAAACGTTCAAAATGGAAAATTAGTAAATTTTCTCACAAAAGGAGTAATTCTTTTCGTCAAAGAAAAACGCTATGAGTTGGTTTAAATCAACAAGTCTGTTCGAGCGTTGGTTTAAAGAAGAAAGCAATTAATATATTTTGCGGGCACCTCAAAGGCGCAGTTTATCTTTATAGGGTTAAGGATTTAATTTTTATAATTTGAAGGCAAATTTCATTTTTGCTAATGAACTTTATAACTCGTCAATAAATAACTTTTATAAAAAGCGCAATACAAATTTTTGTTGGAAATTAACTGCTCTATAAAAATGGTTTTTATGTTTTGGCCATTAAATTATCCGTTCAGAAGATATTCATCATCAAACTTTCAGGTGTACGGATTTTAAAAGTTTTATATGAGCTATTCGAAAAATTTCAATTTATTTTATAAATTTCATTTGAATTTCATTTCTTGTCATTTTATTTTTAATCATTAGAAATCAGGATCCTAGGGAAAATTTCTCCTGTAGAGAATTTTTGTTTTGTATTTAATTTCATCTGTTTGATATGTGAACTAGCGCCACCTACTTTTTCCTTTAACGTTATGTTGTCGTTGGTTTGCATACCTACATTTATTTCTACATCTAATCAAAAACTATGGATATTTAAATGGTAGACACGTGACACGTGCACCCAAGAGGACCTTAGCGTCCATTTGTTTTTTCTTAAAACCCACCTCTGTCTATCAACTCCTACTCTAACCTCCACGTGGTGAACATCGGGTGCCTAGTACCTCAACTGGAGATTGGGTCTCAACCCTATAGTGGAAGGTTGTTGGTGGCAGCAAACGAGAGAGGGGGAGAGAGAGGTTCCCACTAAGGCACCTCTTCTTTCATCCAGACGGCAGCGGGGGAATTCCCTAGATGGAATCAACGGTGGGGTCTACAGTTCCAGTCAGGTTGAACTACTTAGTGAAAACCTTATAGGGCTACTACAACATATTTGGAGCTCAGGCCTATAAGGAACGGTTTATCTGGCTCCCCATGTTTGGAGTTATACAAGGATCTGGCCCTCCAGGTTGGGGGTCGTGCTGTCGGGGTGACTTTCCAGCCACATAAAGCAATTGCTAGTTGCGAAGCACCAACAAACCTCGGATACGGACGGATATACTGATGACGAACCTAGCAAACGAAAAACAGACAACGAACTTCGGATCTGTACGTGGAATGATAGGTCCCTTTATAGACCACGTGCAGCCGAACAATTAGCGGAAGCCCTAAACTGCTACAAAGCAGATGTTACCGATATCCAAGAAGTGCGATAGGATGGACCAGGTACATGCAAATTAACAAATTAAAAGACTGCGATATCTACTACGGCGATTGCTACCGAGAACAAAAGCAGCGACTGTTTGGATGTGGATGCGTTGTTGGAACTAGACTCAGGCAAAAAGTCTTGAGTTTCAACTATGTGAACGAGCGCATAGCAACAATCCGCATCAAGACTAAATTCGTCAACATAAGCCTCATTTGCGCACACGCCCCCACAGAGGAAAAGGATGAAGACACCAAAGACGTATTCTACGAGCTCCTGGACAAAACATATGAGCAGTGCCCTGGCTATGACATTAAGATTGTTCTAGGAGATTTTAATGCCAAGCTAGGAAGAGAGGATATCTTTGGTGGAATAATCGGAAGATACAGCCTGCACGACAACACCTCCGATAACGGATTCAGGCTGATCGATTTCGCTGCGGGGCGAGATGTTCTGGTAGCTAGTCCGCGGTTATAGCACCTCAATATCCACAAAGGGACATGGAAATCTCCTGATATATCAACCGTCAACCAGATTGACCACATTGCGATCGACGCACGACACTTCTCCAGTATAGAGGATGTCCGAACATTCCGAGGGGCCAACATTGACTCGGACCACTACCTTGTTGTAGCCAAGGTACGACTGCGAATATCCCGATCGAAGCCAAAACAAGGAAATACTGTGAGAAAATTCGACGTTGGACAACTACAATCGCAAGAGATCGCCAAGTCCTTTTCCGATCGAGTCTCTTACAACCTCTTAAGAAGTCCTATGCCACCAGCATTAAGTATAGAGAACCAGTGGCAGCACTGTCAATCAGCCATCAGAGATGCCGCCTCTGAAGTGCTGGGTTTCACACGACCACCACAACGAAACCCCTGGTTTGACCACGAATGCTGGCAAGAACATGCAGCTAAACAGGAAGCATACAAAGCGGCGCTGCACAAAAAGACCAGAACTGTTTACGAGATGTACAAGCAGAAGAGGTGAGACGAACACCGGCTTCACAAAAGGAAAAAGAGAGAGCATGAGAAGCGCGCGATCGAGGAGATATAAAAGTGCCACAGCAGGAATTAGGTTCGGAAGTTTTACCAAAAGATAAAAACAACAGCTTCGGGCTATAAGCCCCGAGCCGAAGCCTGCAAAGACGATCAAGGGAACATCGTGGTGGAACAGCAGTCAAAGTCAAAGGCGATGATGAACCCAATTCCGTTGTTAGAGAGATAGAACCGTTCGATTTAGGCGACGTAGACCAACAATTCCGCCAACCTGACCTGAACGAAGTGAAGACAGCAGTATCCAAGCTAAAGTCCAACAAAGCTGCTGGAGCTGATGGCCTCACTGCCGAATTGTTTAAAGCGGCAGGCGATGACCTGGTTAGGAGTATTCACCAGCTCATTTGCAAAATATTGTCAGAAGAAAGCATGCCCGATGAATGGAACCTCAGCATTGTTTCCCCGGTTCTCAAGAAAGGAGACCCTCTGAACTGCGCCTACTACAGAGGTATCAGTCTTCTTAACATCGCGTACAAGATCCTCTCTCCCATATTGTGTGAGCGTCTGAAGCCATTCGTCAACAACCTGGTAGGTCCTTATCAGTGCGGCTTTGGACCAGGAAAGTCCACCATAGACCAAATCTTCACACTACGGCAGATCTTGGAAAATACCCAGGAGCTTCAAATCGATACTTACCACCTTTTTATCGATTTTAAGGCCGCATATGACAGCATCTATAGAGAGGAGTTATATAGTGCCATTGCCCATGTCTTGTTTTGGCATCCCTACCAAACTTGTCCGATTGTGTAGGATGACGATGGAGAACGCACGCTGCTCCATCAGGGTAGTAAAAGATCTCACCGATACATTCGATGTCAAAAAAGGTTTTAGGCAAGGCGATGCACTGTCATGCGACTTCTTCAACATCGTTCTTGAAAGAATAGTGCAAAACTCCCACGTCAACACAAGAGGCGCAATCTTTCAAAGATCCGTTCAATTACTTGGATATGCCGACGATATTGACATAATTGGAAGAACGCAGCGTGATGTCAATGGCACGTTTATGAGCATTGAGACGGAAGCGAAGAAGATGGGTTTAGTGGTAAATGAGGGCAAGACCAAGTATATGCTGTCATCAAGAAAGGACACCCAACACCGACGTCTTAGACAGAACGTCACGATAGACAGCTATAACTTTGAGGTAGTTAAGGACTTTGTCTACCTAGGAGCCGCTATTAATTCAGACAACGACACCAGCGCTGAAATCAAACGAAGAATAACTCTTGCCAATCGCTGTTTCTTCGGACTAAGAAGGCAATTGAGTAGTAAAGTCCTCTCTCGAGCAACTAAAGTGTCCCTGTATAAGACACTTATCATCCCGGTTCTTATATATGGCGCAGAGGCATGGACCTTGTCAAAGGCAGACGAGAACGCTTTAGGATGCTTCGAGAGAAAAATTCTTCGGGTGATTTTTGGTCCCGTCTGCATAGATGGAGAGTGGAGAAGAAGATTTAACGACGAATTGTACGGTCTGTACAGCGACTTTGACCTTGTCAAACGAGTCAAGGTCCAGCGGCTTAGATGGCTGGGTCATGTAGAGCGAATGGACACCAACGCTCCGGCCCGGAAAGTCTTCGAATCCAATCCCGAGGGACGGCGCAGTAGAGGAAGACCGCGACTCAGGTGGCGCACGCAAATAGGAGAGGACCTCAACCAACTTGGCGTGCAAAACTGGAGGCAGGTAGCTAGGGACCGAGCTGGCTGGAGAAGCATGTTGGTTGAGGCCCTGGTCCGACCCGGACTGTAGCGCCACCTTAAGTAAGTAAGTAAGTAATCAAAAACTATATCTAATCAAAAACTTTTCAAATCCGTACACATGAAAGTTTGATGATGAATATCTTTTGAACGGTTAATTTAATAGCCAAAACATAAGAAACCATTTTTATAGAGCAGTTGATTTCCAACAAAAGTTTGTGATAATAGGTATATAAGTCATTTACTGTCGAGTTATAAGATTCATAAACAAAAATGAAATTTGTCTTAAAATACTCAAAATTAAATCCTTAATATATTTCAAATGGTGAGGTTTACGGAAAAAATATAAGATACTTTTTTTGTAGAGCATTAAATTTCCTAAAAAATTCTCTTGAAACATTTTTCTGTTCAATCGATAAATGATGAGGTATGAATTCTTTTCTATTGGTCTGAGAAAAAAATACAAAACTTCGATGCGGAGGATCTTCCTATTAAAATTAAGAGCTCATGCTTGGTGAGAATTTTTTTAAGGTGTCTAGCAACCCATTTTTCCGTGTCACTTGTAAAAAAAAAAATAATTGATTTTTTTGACCAACCCGAATGTACATAAATGTATGAAAATACATTTATATAGTTTAAGATAAAAAAAAAAATTATAAGAAAATGGAGTTCTAACCGTCTTAGTTCGCTCGATTATATTCGAACGGCGTCGTTGAATGGTAAGTATTAACTTTAAATTAAAGGAACCAGTTTAATGAGATGGATGTGCCTGTTTTTTTATTGCATACCAGACACTGCTGGACGTAAGACCTCTATAACATTTTTTAGCGCTGAACGATATTCGGTTTATTAAGTGTAAAAGCTGAGAAAGTGACTTTACATAAATATGAGGTGTTGAATAGCAAGAGATTATTTAAATCCATATCAGCGATTATAGGAAATTCAGTTCTAGTTCCGATCCAGAACTCAGTCAAGGGTTTTTTTATAAAAGAAAAGAAACTTTATCCGCAGATTACTTACTAATGTTTTCTGAAACATGTGCATTGTGCAGAGGCAAAAGTAGACATCATATAGCATAGCATATAGCACAATTGTCATGGGAAACCTCGTCTTAAATATTTAACATGAAAATCTCTCGCGTCCTCAGAATCTTCCTACCCGAGCCCATTTGGGGTCGCGACCCATAGTTTAAGAAGCCCTGATCTAAATGAATAATTCATGACATCTGCTGTCGTAATCGTATAGTGAACCTTTAAAAAGGCATTCCATAATGTTGATTTGATGATTGTTGACAAATATTTTGTAATGATTTTAACATTTACTCTTTTTTTTCAGCTGGTATAGGGTGTCTGACTCATCAGCCTTATATCCGATTCCTTCCTCGCAAAGGATTATACTGTCGAGGACACTACTACTCATAAAAAACGCCGATGATAGAGACTCTGGAAAGTGGGTAAGTTTAAGCAAGTTATGTGCGGATTGAAAAATAGCTAGGTATGTACTTAAATAAATATTTTTGGAATGAGTACCGAGAATAGTCTTACCTCTAAGGAGGTGGCAATTAGCAACAACACAGAAATTAAATAGAAAGACAGATATTTGTACTGCCAAATGAGAGTCCAGAACCGTATAACTTTATTCATTTGTAAGGTATATCGTGTAAATTTTGAATGGAGAGGTAAATATCCGTGAGTGAACTTCAAAAGGGTGTGCGGAGTCTAAAAAGGCTTCTGGACGGATGAGACTTTTATCATGCCTTCAAGCTAGCTCGTTAAAAATTCTTTCGTATGGTTATTCATTCCTCCAAGTTACTCGTGTAAAAAATAAATCAACTTTGAAAAAAAAAAACGCAACATCTTGCGGCGAAGCCTTTTTTATTAAAATAAAAATAATTTGTAACCGTTAAGACACTTTTTATATTTCCTCAGATGCACGTTTCGGAATCAATGCCTCCAAAATGTGCATCTGAGCTCTGAGGAAATATAAGAAGTGTTTTAACTGTTAAAAATTTTTACTAATCTTTTCATTTAATAAAAAAAACGTGAATTATCTCAACTACAAAACTCATTGAATCAAAAACAAAGGGACTTTGAAACGTTTACCAAAAACCCATTACATTCAAATATGTACGTTTCTTTTTTGTAAAAAAAGAAAGAAAATGTGACACATTAGGTTCTTGGGAGTATAAATCACAGCCACTCTAAGATCCAATAAGTATTTATTTGTTTTAACTAATTTTATTATATTTTTTGCCTTAGTTGTTTTCCCCTTTAGCAGAGTTCACACTGTACAATTAGCAACGTTTCAGCCATGTGTTGGGATTCTGATACAGAATATATAAGGCTCTGGTGATCGGTATATATTGTTAAGTCTCTTATACCATAAATTTAGTTTCTAAGTTTTTGTAAGGACCAGATCGCTTATACAAAAATTGTGCAATCTTATAAAAATTTTCAGAAGCAAAGTAGATTTCTACTGTAACTCTGTGTAAACTGGGCGATAGCAAATATTTGTTGTAAAACACTTTGTAATAACTGGTCAATAAAAAAAAAAAAAAAAAAAAGATCGCTAATAGCTCTTTCTCGTTTGTGCTATAGTTCTCTTCTGTCTTACACAGTGTTCTTGACAAGAAGTGTATAGGTTGCATATTCTGACTTAATACGGCTCCAATAGCTATGTTGGATGCATCAGTAGAAAGTTCGAATGGTTTACTATAGTCCGGTTAAAAAAGTTCGACTTGTTCTTTCAAATAATTTTTTAAAACTCTAATCGCTTCTAATGCTGAGTCATTCAGATTTACCTCAATATTTTTACTTTGTTTTTTGTTTGCTTTGCCGTTATCTTTTCGTAAATATAATGTCAGTGGGTTGGTTATGCATGCGTAAGCGTATCCTTTTATAAACTTACGATAGTAACCTGTAACCTGTAAGATCTAAAAATCCTCTCAAATCCTTTACCGTTTGTGGGGCTGGATATTATCGTATTTCTTCTGGGATTGAATTCGTTGTTTGGCTCGAATAATTTGGTCTTCTCTCGTTTCTGCTTTCATGTGGCATATTTTTGTTGTTCCTAATTCCTATCTTGAGTAAGATGTAAATGCCTGTGCACATTATCATGTTCTATTCTGCGAGCAATTGCGAATGCGTGTTATAGATCATTTATTGTAGCTGAATATAATAATCCTCTTGTAAAGTTGTCAATCATACCATCAATGAATATACGAACTGCTTCGTCGTTAGTATTTTTAATAAGTTTGTCGATTATATTCGGAGGATCACCTGACCTGATTTTGGATATTATTAAATTGTGATTTTTATTTGTCTCGTCGTGGTAGTCAGACAGTGTGCTTCTTTTTTGCGTGATCGCTTTTATCATGTCTTGTAGCACGTATAGAGGTTCTTGATTAGAGTACGTATAATCTAACCTGTTACGCATCGCCTCAGAATTAAAAATTGTGTTATAATTAGTTAACATATTTGCGGCTGCACCCTGTACTTTACTTTTCACTATAGTCAATGCTATTGCGTACTTACTATGTGTTAAAGTTTTTTATGCTGTCCATTAATCTGGAAGCTTCTTCGCGCCACGACCGATAATTTGATTGATCGCCGTTGAAAATAGGTAGACTTTTAAATGCGTCTAACTGTATTTCACTACCATCTGTATGTATGGTTCTTATTTTCTCTAGCACAGGTTTGTTTGGTACTATGACTAATTCAGCCTTCACTTTACTTAGTTTTGTTTCTAAATTATTGTTTATTTGATTTTGGGGTAAGGTTGGAAGTGGTAGGAGGTGCCCCCATAACAACCACCTAATGCAAACAGGTGGCGGTAACCCCCCCCCCCCCCCCCAAAATACACCCCCCCCCCATTTCATGAAATTCTATGAATTTGATGAATTTTATAAGATTTACAGGAATTCTTTCGGCGTGGAGAAAATTTGGAGAGGGTAGGGGATGTCCCCCCACAATAGCCTTATAGTGCAAACACGTTGAATTTACCCACCCCCTTCAAAAAAGTTATACCCACACCCCCCCCCCCCCCCAATGTCACGAAAATTGCTGAATTTAATTCATCAGCACAGGATTTGTTTGGGGATGGGAGAAACATGGTGGTGTTGGAGGGTGCCTCCCAAAACAACATCCAAGTGCAAGCAGGTGTCGGTCACCCCCCTGAAAATGGTTACACTCCCCCCATGTTATGAAAATTGCTGAATTTAATAATAAAATAAACGAGAGTTGTTTGGGGGTGAGGAGTGCCCCCCAACAACTTCAAAGAAAATAATATGTGGAGAAAAAAAAACAAAAATTCGTCGACAACAGACACGAGTTGAAAATGGAGCAAATCGCTGTATTGATGGCAAGATTAGAAGCCTTTGAAAATAGGTGTAACACAATAACACAACCCTTAGAGCACACACGCACAGAGAATGCACGGTTAGCAGCAATAATAACTAACCAAAATCGGTAAAGGTGTAGATAATGACCCCACCCCCGAGGGTGGGTGGCAAAGTTGGGGGTGGTAGGGGGTGCCCCCATAACAACTTCCAAGTGCAAACATGTGGCGGTTGCCCCCCCAAAAAAACTTGCCCCAACAACTTCAAAGTGCAAACAGGTGGCGCTCAACCCCTTCAAAATTTTTTTATTTCAATAATAATTTTAAAATTCGCGCAAATTTTTGGCTATTAATATTAAAATAAAAAATTTTTTACCGGGTTGAGCGCCACCTGTTTGCACTTGGAAGTGCAAACAGGTGGCGATAATGACCTCATCCCCTTCGGGGGTGGGGTCATTATCTACACCTTTACCGATTTTGGTCTGTGGTACCCGTGGTGTGATGGATAGCATGTCCGCCTGTTAATCCAGAGGTTCGAGTTCGAATCCCACCAGAGGCAAAAATGTTTTTTCTACGGGTATCGCCTTTCGCGAGGAATTGGCAAGTCCTCCGTTAGTATTCATTTGCCATGAAAAGCGCCTTCTCGATTAGCCGTTCGGAACCGGCAGAAAATTGTAGGTCCCCTCCATTCCCTCACAAGGGATGGTTGTGAGAAACGCGCTAGGCCCAGGGGCTCCTCGCTCTGTAGCGCCACCCTATTTATTTTATTTTTAGACTGATCGAAAACAAAGTTCACAATTTGCTTAGAGATTACAGTATCAATCCTTCATCCTGTATGCATTCGTTTTCACACCCACTAGTTTTAAACTGATATTTGTCTTTTGCTCACAGCGTTTATCACTCGTTTTTTGTACGTCAATTGAGCGTCTCGGAGCAGCGATTTGACTGTTTTGGATTTTCTTCAATACTGTGGGAATCGATGTTATCTCATCGATTCGGTAACGGTCCAAGCTCTCGAGGCTAATATGTATTATCAAAGAAAATCATCAACAAAGTCGTGGAAGCCTCCTGAAGGAAGTTGTGTTTCCTTATTAATAGAAATGTTTGTTATTACTTATGTATAAAGTTATAATATTTGGCAATAATCAAGCTTTGTTCATTTTATTGCATTTTATTACCTTATAGGTAGTATAGGTCTCATGACCGGTATGTTTAGCCATCGAGCAATATTGGGTGAGAAACCCCATTTTCTGCCGCCAATAGCCTTCTTAAATAAGAAAAGTGCAACGTATGCTTTATTTACTCTTTCCTCTATATTAGTTTTCCGGTTTAGTTTTTTATCCAAAATTACAATTCAACATTTAGCCTGATTCACTACGGTGAGAGTTACACCTTCAGGATGTCTGAAATCTGGGATCCTGTATTTTCTCCTGAAGAGAACAAGCTCCGTTTTAAGGGGGTTGATATTCAGTCCTCGAACTTTGGCCCAGTGATAGAGTTTATTTAGAGCTGTTTGCAGCAGCTCTGCTAGAGTTTGTCGATCTTTGCCAGAGACAGCCACTGCCACACCATCTGTTTATGTAACAACCTTGAAACCTACTTCTTCTAGATCGTTTAGCAGTTCATTGACCAAAGAAGGGGACAGAGTACGCCTCCTTGTGGAGTCCCTTTATTGGTTGCTCTTCTAGTAGTCACTCATTTTCGATTTGATGATTTTGCATCTCAGCATTGAATTAATCATTTTTTGGATGCGGTCTTCTATGTTTAGTTTATCTAGAGCACTCATGATCACTGAATTCCTGACATTGATGAAAGCAACTTCTATGTATAAGAAAGCGATTAGAGTCATAGTATAAGGAATCTATAGTAGCACCATGGCGGAGAAAGCGCTGGTATCGCCCCCTGTCGTCACCATTAAACGTACTACCTTCTCAATCGAAACAAGTTTATCGTAGAACCCTGCCAACATGCTGTCAATACGTCATATATTATTGTTTTTGGTTAGGGCAGCTTTGCTTCGTAAATGTGTTAGCAATATAAAAGAGTGATGTGCGAGTGATGTGCTTTTTGATTCTAAATGATAAAAAGTTTGTTGTTTTGCATTTGGCGTGTCATGACATTGTTTGAAAATCATTTAAACACATTTATTAATTGATGAAATTACCATCCACAACCATTAAAGCATCCCAAAAAATACCATCCACATGCCTAAGTGAACAACCACAGCCAAATTTTTTGAACCGATAAAACGTTTAATGGGGTCGACAGGGGGCGATATCAGCGCTTTCCCCGCCATGGTGCTACTATAGATTCCTTATACTATGAAACTTACATCATTCGATTACAAACTACTGTTTAAAACAAATTTTTGAAGATCTATTACTACACATTGTGTATTAGAATGCACTAAAGAAACAAAAAATTAAGTGAGATATGTAGTAAAAAAAACCTATTAAAATTTGATTTACTTTGAAAAAGAACCAGAATATTTAACAAAAACACCTTCATTGCACAACACATACAACTATTGTTAGTCGCCTTTTAGATCAGCTGGCTGTAGATGTGGCTGAGATTGTCGCAATCCGACCTCCTATTTACAGCTTTATTGTTGTTTTTTTATGTGAAGCATCTCCAGTAACATTCTTTTTGAATAATGTTGCTCCGTTTCCAATATTTCAACATTTTCCAAGTCGGTTTATGTTGCTCTTCCAGACAATGTTGCGCGAGAGCAGTTTTTTGTCCTGCTCTATTATTAAGGTCTGACTTATGGTCATAGAGACGGTTTTTTAATTTTTGTTTTGAAGTTCCTATGTAAACCGAAGAACACGCTGTCTCATTCCTTCCTAAACAATTGATTTTGTACATTACACCGAAAGAAAAAACCTTGGTTGTTTTAAACATGCCTCAGTGTTAATCAACAATTCATCTAAAGTTGTGAAATTAACCAAGTTTCGTGATGAATACAAATAAGAACGCAATTTCAAATCAAATATGCTGCCGTGATCAATTTTTTTTCAGGTAAGTATCATAAAATTTTTTAAATTAAGTATGTTCGAAGTTGATTTGAATATTTTCTTATTTTTAACCAACAACTTGATTGTTGATTTCATACTTGATCAACAACAAACATGTTTAACTAGCAATTAAAGCTGAAATTAATAAAACTATCACGTTTGTGATTGAAATACCAAATACCAATATGTGTGATCAACAATGTTCATACTTCTTTAATCAATAAACAGAATAGTTAAAGGATCAGTAACATTTTGAATTTCAATATTTTTCATACTTAAACCCACAGAAAACGTGAAGTCGCATAACGGAACTTCAATTCATTATGATAAGTTTCGTGACCTTTTTAATCAATGGATAATTAATTATTCTTTATGTGGGCTTCAGGTCAAACTTCTCTTCAGGCATTTAATATAGAAATTTTACATTAAAACTGTTGAGCAAATAAAAACGTGGCTGAATTCTCACGAACATACTAGATCAACAATGCTAATTTTTTACCAACAATTCAGAATTGTTGAAGAAACACAAACGTTGTTAAAGTATCATGGACATTTATGTTTCTAGCATCACAACCGTTGTTGGTTAACAATGTGTTTGCTGAATTTTTAAACACGAAATTGGAAATGGCGTTGTTGATTTAAGCAATGAAAATTGTAGCATTTCAATAAATACAATGAAAATGCCAGCTTGTTCAAATTAAGTAGGTATGCTCGTGCTTGACGCAAAAACAAACAAGCTTCATGTTTGTTTTTATCCATTTTATCCACCTGTCTCTTAATGATTGTAGACAACTTCTTTCTCAGAGACTTAGATGATTTGAACGCTATCTTGGTCCTTGTCTTATCTCTAATCGGCGTAGTCGTGATGCGGTTAGAAAGGTGTGGAATGAAGAGTGCGGTTTTATAAACCGTAGCTTGTTGTGTATTAGCTGGTGTCTTTGCTTGTGTGGTTAGCTGGTGATTTTTAATAAGCTTATTGAACACCGTACAGAACTTTACTAACCGAGTTCTTGACATATGTCATACTTCTTTTCATTCGAAAAATAAAACCATTATCCATAACACCCTATGTTCCAACTCTTTCCCCGTCCACATCATCAATAAGCTTATTAAAAATCACCAGCTAACCACACAAGCAGAGACACCAGCTAATACACCACATTGACGTAATAAATATAAAAACGGCAAAAGTTTCAAGGCGCATTAATTTTATTTTATAAAATACTAGCTGTTCCCGCGACATCGTCAGCGTGGAATATCTTTTGCCAAATAAAATTGTTTTGCCGTAAGGACTTCCGTTCCCATGGGATTAACGGAACAAAGAAAAAAAACAAACAGATTTAATTTTGGAGTTTTTGGAATATTATTAGTAACGACTCCCGTTCCCGTGGGAATATGGTGATCGTTCTCTAGGAATATGAGAATGGTTTAAAGTTTATGTTACTCGCTCGGGGACAGTAAAGCATTCTAACGGTGGATGAATTTTTGAAATCGGTTCAGTAGTTTCTAAGTTCTCGTTTACGTTCCTGTTCCCATAGGAATTGGGATAAAACATAAAGTCTATGTCTTTCCTCAGGTCTTAGACTACCTTTGTACAAAATTTCATTTGAATTGGTTCAGTTGTTTGGGCGGGAGACGATAACAAAGAAAAACGAACAGACAGAGCTACTTTTGCATTTATAATATTAGTAAGGACCGGATGTTTAAATGGTAAACACGTGCACCCAAGAGGACCCTAGCGTTAATAGGTTTTTCTTAAAACCCACCTCTGTCTATCAACTCCTACTCTCACCTCCACATGGTGAACATCGGGTGCCTAGTACCTCAACTGGAGATTGAGTCCCGACCCTAGTGGAAGGTTGTTGGTGGCAGCAAACGAAAGAGGGGGGAGAGGTGTTCCCACTAAGGCACCTCTTCTTTCATCCAGACGGCAGCGGAAGAATTCCCTAGATGGAATCAACTGTGGCGTCTACAGTTACAGTCAGGTTGAACTACTTAGTGAACACCTTATAGGGCTACTACAACATATTTGGAGCTCAGGCCTATAAGGAACGGTTTATCCTGCTCCCCATCTTTGGAGTTATACAAGGATCTGGCCCTCCAGGTTGGGGGTCGTGCTGTCGGAGTGATTTCCCGGCCACGTAAAGCAATTGTTAGTTGCGAAACACCAACAAGCCTCGGATACGAACGGATTTACTGATGACGAACCTAGCAAACGAAAAACGGACAACGAACTTCGGATCTGTACGTGGAATGTTAGGTCCCTTAATAGACCACGTGCAGCCGAACAATTAGCGGAAGCCCTAAACTGCTACAAAGCAGATGTTACCGCTATCCAAGAAATGCGATGGGATGGACCAGGTAGACGCAAATTAAAAGACTGCGACATCTACTACGGCGATTGCTACCGGGAACTAAAGCAGCGACTGTTTGGATGTGGATTTGTTGTTGGAACTAGACTCAGGCAAAAAGTCTTGAGTTTCAACTATTCGAACGAGCGCATAGCAACAATCCGCATCAAGGCTAAATTCGTCAACATAAGCCTCATTTGCGCACACGCCCCCACAGAGGAAAAGGATGAAGACACCAAAGACGTTTTCTACGAGCTCCTGGACAAAACATATGAGCAGTGCCCTGGCTATGACATTAAGATTGTTCTAGGAGATTTTAATGCCAAGCTAGGAAGAGAGGACATCTTTGGTGGAATAATCGGAAGATACAGCCTGCACGACAACACCTCCGATAACGGATTCAGGCTGATCGATTTTGCTGCGGGGCGAGATGTTCTGGTAGCTAGTCCGCGGTTCCAGCACCTCAATATCCACAAAGGGACATGGAAATCTCCTGATCTATCAACCGTCAACCAGATTGACCACATTGCGATCGACGCACGACACTTCTCCAGTATAGAGGATGTCCGAACATTCCGATGGGCCAACATTGACTCGGACCACTACCTTGTTGTAGCCAAGGTACGACTGCGGATATCCCGATCCAAGCCAACACAAGGAAATCCTGTGAGAAAATTCGACGTTGGACGACTACAATCGCAAGAGATCGCCAAGTCCTTTTCCGATCGAGTCTTACAACCTCTTAAGGAGTCCTATGCCGCCAGCATCAAGTATAGAGAACCAGTGGCAGCACTGCCAATCAGCCATCAGAGATGCCGCCTCTGAAGTGCTGGGTTTCACACGACCATCACAGCGAAACCCCTGGTTTGGCGACGAATGCCGGCAAGCACATGCAGCCAAACAGGAAGCATACAAAGCGGCGCTGCACAAAAAGACTTAGAACTGCTTACGAGTTCTACAAGCAGAAGAGGAGAGACGAACACCGGCTTCTCAGACGGAAAAAGAGAGAGCATGAGAAGCGCGCGATCGAAGAGATAGAAGGGTGCCACAGCAGGAATGAGGTTCGGAAGTCTTACCAAAAGAACAACAGCCTCGGGCTATAAGCCCCGAGCCGAAGCCTGCAAAGACTACCAAGGGAACATCATGGTGGAACCGCAGTCAATGCTGAGGATATGGAAAGACCATTTCTCCAAGTTCTATAACGTTGATGATGAACCCAATTCCGCTGTTAGAGAGATAGAACCATTCGATTTAGGCGACGTACAACAACTCCGCCAACCCGAGCTAAAGCCCAACAAAGCTGCTGGAGCTGATGGCATCACTGCCGTATTGTTTAAAGCGGCAGGCGATGACCTGGTTAGGAGTATTCACCAGCTCATTTGCAAAATATGGTCGGCAGAAAGCATGCCCGATGAATGGAACCTCAGCATTCTTTCCCCGGTCCTCAAGAAAGGAGACCCTCTGAACTGCGCCAACTATAGAGGTATCAGTCTTCTTAATATCGCACACAAGATCCTCTCTGCCGTATTGTGTGAGCGTCTGAAGCCATTCGTCAACAACCTCATAGCTCCTTATCAGTGCGGCTTTAGACCAGGAAAGTCCACCATAGACCAAACCTTCACACTACGGCAGATCTTGAAAAAAACCCAGGAGCTCCAAATCGATACTTACCACCTTTTTATCGATTTTAAGGCCGCATATGACAGCATCTATAGAGAAGAGTTATATAGTGCCATTGCCCATGTCTTGTTTTGGCATCCCTACCAAACTTGTCCGATTGTGTAGGATGACGATGGAGAACGCACGCTGCTCCATCAGGGTAGTAAAAGATCTCACCGATACATTCGATGTCAAAAAAGGTTTTAGGCAAGGCGATGTACTGTCATGCGACTTCTTCAACATCGTTCTTGAAAGAATAGTGCAAAACTCCCACGTCAACACAAGAGGCGCAATCTTTCAAAGATCCGTTCAATTACTTGGATATGCCGACGATATTGACATAATTGGAAGAACGCAGCGTGATGTCAATGGCACGTTTATGAGCATTGAGACGGAAGCGAAGAAGATGGGTTTAGTGGTAAATGAGGGCAAGACCAAGTATATGCTGTCATCAAGAAAGGACACCCAACACCGACGTCTTAGACAGAACGTCACGATAGACAGCTATAACTTTGAGGTAGTTAAGGACTTTGTCTACCTAGGAGCCGCTATTAATTCAGACAACGACACCAGCGCTGAAATCAAACGAAGAATAACTCTTGCCAATCGCTGTTTCTTCGGACTAAGAAGGCAATTGAGTAGTAAAGTCCTCTCTCGAGCAACTAAAGTGTCCCTGTATAAGACACTTATCATCCCGGTT
Source organism: Melanostoma scalare (assembly GCA_949752695.1). Classification (NCBI taxonomy): domain Eukaryota; kingdom Metazoa; phylum Arthropoda; class Insecta; order Diptera; family Syrphidae; genus Melanostoma; species Melanostoma scalare. The sequence continues at coordinate 161,494,351 of OX456985.1, read as the reverse complement.
CTTATATATGGCGCAGAGGCATGGACCTTGTCAAAGGCAGACGAGAACGCTTTAGGATGCTTCGAGAGAAAAATTCTTCGGGTGATTTTTGGTCCCGTCTGCATAGATGGAGAGTGGAGAAGAAGATTTAACGACAATTGTACGGTCTGTACAGCGAAACTGACCTTGTCAAACGAGTCAAGGTCCAGCGGCTTAGATGGCTGGGTCATGTAGAGCGAATGGACACCAACACTCCGGCCCGGAAAGTCTTCGAATCCAATCCCGAGGGACGGCGCAGTAGAGGAAGACCGCGACTCAGGTGGCGCACGCAAGTAGGAGAGGACCTCAACCAACTTGGAGTGCAAAACTGGAGGCAGCTAGCTAGGGACCGAGCTGGCTGGAGAAGCATGTTGGTTGAGGCCCTAGGACTGTAGCGCCACCTTAAGTAAGTAAGTAAGTAAGGACCGGTTCCCGTGGGAGTATTTGGATGAAATGTAGCCTATGTCCTTCTTTAGATTATAGATCATCTCTGTATAAAATTTTACTTAAATCGATTCAGTGGTTTGGGCGGGAGATGGTAACATAGAAAGACGGACAGACAGAGTTTTTTTCGTACTTATTATGGTAGTAAAGACTCCCGTTCCTGTAGAAATTTGGGGATGAGTTAAAGTTTATGTTACTTGAGGATAGTGAGGCATTCTAACGGTGGAAGAATTTTTAAAATCGGTGCTGTAGTTTCTAGGTTCCTGTATACGTTACCGTTCTCATTAGAATATAGGGATAAAATGCATAGCCTATGTCCTTTCTCAGGTTTTAGACTATCTCTGTACCAAATTTCATTCAAATCAGTTCAGTAGTTTGGGCTATAGACGGTAACATAGAAAGCCGGACAGAGAGAGTCACTTTCACATTTATAATATTAGTTAGGATTGTTCCTAACAATGTATCTATACAAATCAATACAGAGTAGAAAAAAACATAAAAATATTAAAAACAAATTGTTCGTTTTTCTTATCCTTCCTTATATATATAAAATTTCCATGTCACAATGTTAGTTACCGTACTCCTCCGAAACGGCTTTACCGATTTTTACCAAATTTTATATGCGTATTCAGTAGGTCTGAGAATCGGCTACTAATTATTTTCCATACCCCTAAGTGATAAGGGCCATCTACCCTTAACATTATTTCTTTAATTTACACTGTGACATGAGAATTTTATATATTAGACTAGCTGTGCCCGCGACTTCGTCCGCGTGGAATAGTGACTTTCAGCAGCATTTTTAACTTTTTAGGAAATAAAACTTCTAGCCTTAAAAATGGCGGTATTTCCAAAAAAAAACATTCAACCCCTATTTCAACATCTTGTAGCCCTGTTAAAAATACTTTTGAGACCGTAGTTTTTGAATTCCCATTTCCGTTCCCGTGGGAATATAAGGATAGATATATAGCTAATTTAATAAAATCTGTTTAGCAGTTTGAACGGGAGACATACGAAAAACATACCGACATAGCTACGTTCGCATTTTCAATATTAGGAAAGACTCCCGTTCCCGTGGGAATATGGTGACCGTTTTCGTAGGAATATGTGGATAAGTTAAAGTTAATGTTACTCCGGGATTATGGAGCATTCCAACGGTGGAAGAATTTTTGAAATCGGTGCTGTAGTGTAAAAGTTCCCTTATACGTTCCTGCTCCCGTGGGAATATAGGGAAAAATATATAGTCTATGTCTTTCCTCAGGTTCTGAACAATCTTTGTTTAAAATTTCATTTAAATCGGTTTATTAGTTTGGGTTTACAGAGTTTTTCAGTTTGGACAGACAGAGCTCCTTTCACCCTTATTATATTAGTAAGGACTCCCGTTCCCGTAGGAATATGTGGATGAATTAAAGTTAATGTTGCACAGGGAAAGTGTAGCATTCTAACGGTGGAAGAATTTTTGAAATCGGTATGGTATATAGGGAGCCGTAGGAATATGGGGATGAATAAGTTTTTATGTTACTCGGGGATAGTGTAGCATTCCAACGGTGGAAGAATTTTTGAAATCGGTGCTGTAGACTGTAGTGTCAAAGTTCCCGTATACGTTCCTGCTTCCGTGGGAATATAGGGAACCGTAGGAATATGGGGATGAATGAGTTCTTATGTTACTCGGGGATAGTGTAGCATTCTAACGGTAAAAGAATTTTTGAAATCGGTGCTGTAGTGTCAAAGTTCCCGTATATGTTTCTGCTCCCGTGGGAATGTTGGGAACCGTAGGAATGTGGGGATGAATTAGTTTTTATGTTACTCGGGGATTTTTTTTTTTTTTTAAAGAAGAGGCTTATATGCTAATCTGGAGAACTCAGACCTAATATCCGGTCCATTGTACTACCAGAGGAGCAGCCTTCCCTTTTTTTTGTGTTAGAGTAGTTGGAAATTAGTTGTTAGTTGTTCACATATATAACCTCAAGGGCGGCGTCCATATGAAACTGGGAGGTTGAAAGAAAAGTAGATGCCCAGAGCGGGATTGGAACCCACGCGTCTGGCCTATCTACTAAACACTCTACCACTGCACCACGGCAAATCGGTGCTGTAGTGTCAAAGTTCCCGTATAAGTTCCTGCTCCCGTGGGAATATAGGGAACCGTAGGAATATGGGGATGAATTAGTTCTTATGTTACTCGGGGATAGAGTAGCATTCTAACGGTAAAAGAATTTTTGACATCGGTGCTGTAGTGTCAAAGTTCCCGTATATGTTTCTGCTCCCGTGGGAATGTTGGGAACCGTAGGAATGTGGGGATGAATTAGTTTTTATGTTACTCGGGGATTTTTATTTTTTTTTTTTTTAAGAAAAGGCTTATATGCTAATCTGGAGAACTCAGACCTAATATCCGGTCCATTGTACTACCAGAATAGCAGCCTTCCCTTTTTTTTGTGTTAGAGTAGTTGAAAATTAGTTGTTAGTTGTTCACATATATAACCTCAAGGGCGGCGTCCATATGAAACTGGGAGGTTGAAAGAAAAGTAGATGTCCAGAGCGGGGTTCGAACCCACGCGTCCGGCCTATCTACTAAACACTCTACCACTGCACCACGGCCGCCCCAGGGGGATAGTGTAGCATTCTAAGGGTGAAAGAATTTTTGAAATCGGTGCTGTAGTGTCAAAGTTCCCGTATACGTTCCTGCTCCCGTGGGAATATAGGGAACCGTAGGAATATGGGGATGAATTAGTTCTTATGTTACTCGGGGATAGTGTAGCATTCTAACGGTAAAAGAATTTTTGACATCGGTGCTGTAGTGTCAAAGTTCCCGTATATGTTTCTGCTCCCGTGGGAATGTTGGGAACCGTAGGAATATGGGGATGAATTAGTTTTTATGTTACTCGGGGATAGTGGAGCATTCTAACGGTGAAAGAATTTTTGAAATCGGTGCGGTAGTGTCAAAGTTCCCGTATACGTTCCTTCTCCCGTGAGAATATAGGAAACCGTAGGAATATGGGGATGAATTAGTTTTTATGTTACTCGGGGATAGTGTAGCATTCAAACGGTAAAAGAAATTTTGAAATCGGTGCTGTAGTGTCAAAGTTCCCGTATACGTTCCTGCTCCCGTGGGAATATAGGGAACCGTAGGAATATGGGGATGAATTAGTGTTTAGGTTACTCGGGGATAGTGTAGCATTCTAACGGTAAAAGAATTTTTGAAATCGGTGCTGTAGTGTCAAAGTTCCCGTATACGTTCCGGCTCCCGTGGGAATATAAAGAACCTTAGGAATGTGGGGATGAATTAGTTTTTATGTTACTCGGGGATAGTGTAGCTTTCTAACGGTGAAAGAATTTTTGAAATCGGTGCTGTAGTGTCAAAGTTCCCGTATACGTTCCGGCTCCCGTGGGAATATAAAGAACCTTAGGAATGTGGGGATGAATTAGTGTTTAGGTTACTCGGGGATAGTGTAGCATTCTAACGGTAAAAGAATTTTTGAAATCGGTGCTGTAGTGTCAAAGTTCCCGTATACGTTCCGGCTCCCGTGGGAATATAAAGAACCTTAGGAATGTGGGGATGAATTAGTTTTTATGTTACTCGGGGATAATGAAGCATTCTAACAGTGGAAAAATTTTTGAAATCGGTGTTGTAGTTTCTAAGTTCCCGTACACGTTCCCGTTCCCGTTGGAATTTAGGGATAAATTATAGCCTATGTGTTATTCTGATGTATAAGCTATATTATTGGAAAGTTTAAGTAGAATCCATTCTGTAGTTTTTGCGTGAAAGAGGAACAAACATACATCCACACATACAAACTTTCACGTTTATAATATAAGTAAGATTTTACAGTCTCAGTGTAAATGTCATATCAACTATATTCTCAAGTAAATTTATTATTAATTTGCTGGACAAAAATTATTAATTCCTATTTTATTAAGTGCAGTTTGCATGATTTGTTAATTAAGTGATTAATTACAAAACCTCAAAAGTACTCAACGCGTTGCACTAGCTCCCGCAAACAACGGCTAAGTATTGTGTGGTAAGTACCTACATATAAATTATTCTTAATCTTAAAATTTTGTTTCCTTCTAACGCCCGTAACTTTCAACAGATTCTAATGGATCTTATTTTACTGAGAATTGGCTACTATCCATTTTTCATACCCGTAAAAGTCGGCTCAGCATATGGCTTTGCAGTCTGCATCTACGTTATTTTACGAAATGGCTTCACCGATTTCGATGAAATTTTTTTTTGCGGCTCCGAGAATAGATTTACAACTTTTTTTCATACCAAGTTTCCCACAGGAACGGGGATAGGAAAGGGAACCGGGACAGGAACGAAAACTCGAAAAATTCTGAGCCGATATTAAAAATTCTTTTGATATTAGGATGTTACATTATCCCTTACATAGGCTTTATTTCATGACCATATTCCCACGGAAACTAGAAGCTTTCCGGCTATTTTCAGCTTAGCCCAGCGGGTATTTCTGACAATTTTTTAAATAATTTAGATCCGAGCATCCGGGCGGGTCAGCTAGTATATGTTTAAAGTTTCCCTGTCACAATGTTAGTTACCGTACTCCTCCGAAACGGCTTTACCGATTTTTACCAAATTTTATATGCGTATTGAGTAGGTCTGAGAATCGGCTACTCACTGCGTTACACGATTTTGGTACCCTCTTAACTGTTAGCTGGATTGAATAGGAAATGAGTCATAGATTAAATGTTCCAAACATATGTGGTATCCATCACGTCTAGTTTTCGAGGTACATGTCAACTATATTTTCTACTACCTTCACTTCTTAGAGGAATAACAACAAGAGGGAAAACCATTACCTCTCTTGCCCCGCAACTTCCATTTGCTTACATTGTTGTTTTTGTAACACGAGATACATCTGTGATACACGTATTAAGCTGAATATAAAGCTGTGTCAGTGAGTTTACTAACACCACTTTATTTTCGGATTACAATTCAAACTGGTTTTGAAAGCTGAAAATAAAGTGGCGCCATTCCATATGAGAACGGTCAATCCGTAATGTTGATATACCCCCGATTTTGCTCAAACTTTGTAGAAATGTTCCTTTGCTATCGAAATACAAAATAGTCAAAGAATTTTTTTTTGTAATTTTCTTCTATCCTCCAGCCTTACTCAAAGAACCGAACATAGTGATTTTAGGGGTTTCAGACTTTGCACCCCAAAACTGTCTGTATTCAAGCGATTAGGACGATTAAGGTGTCATTTTAAAGCTGAGCATTTTTTAAGCATTTTTTAAATCAATTAAAAGGTTTAAGGTATTTGAGTTGCTTTAGAAACCTGATCCTTTTGAAATCAACACATTTTATATACATTTTTGCCATTTGAAGTAGTCCTGTGCCTAAATTTTCAATAGTAAGTTCCTAAAAATTTCCCTAATTAAACCTTACAATAAGTACAAAATAAACAATCACTACCAAATATCAAAATGGCAAAAGACAGGATTTAAAGGTCTATTCTTCAACTTTAAGTCCTGAAAATTTCGTTTTGTTATTCGCATGTACACTGAAGTTACAGCTGATTAAAAACAAGCTTATTTGTAAGCTATGAAAAAAGCCAATCTTTGGGCACATGCAAATGAGACGTGATGGAAAGAAAATTTGTATGTATGTTTATTGAACGATGCGTATAGATAAAAAATCATGACATTTCAAAGCGGGTACTCAAATTTTTTTTTTAATTTGTAACGCAGTGTTATTTTCCATACCCCTAAGTGATAACAGCCATCTACCCTTAACATTGTTTCTTTAATTTACACTGTGACACGAGAATTTTATATATTAGATTTTACAGTTGTGAATGTCATATTTATCAAATTTATTTGCTTAAAAATAAATTCTGAAACCATACTTTTTGCTCAGAGACTTTATTGCGATAACAGTGTAAGTTTTTTTCTTTATTTTTATTTAAGTCGAATTGTGTTTTATCAATTTAGTGGTTTAAATTTATTAACTATTAACTATTTCCAATAACTTAACCAGATAAGCTGCTGGACTTAGTACTGATTGACAACTTTCGCACTGATTGTAATTATCAGTATTAAAGATTTTCGGTATATGCATGTTTTCCCCTATAAATTTTTATGTACATAAATGTTGCAGCAGCGTTGAGCTCTATAGTGAGGCTCAGAAATTTCTTTAGCATTTGAGAGGATTCGGAGTTATACAGTCGTAGTGAATAGACGTGTGTTTAAGTGCTCCCTTTAATTAATCAATTTAAAGACCATTCTTTTCGGCTGAGGCCGTATGTTTGTAAAAACATTATTCTGAGACAGTGACTCTTTACATTTAAAATTAGTGAACAAACCATAAAAAAAAACCCAACAAATTTGCTGGGGCAAAAACCAAGTGATCAGTGCATTGCACAAAATAACCCACGTGAAACATTTGAAACTTCGCAAGGTAAAAATGCATTCATGAGCAGTACTGCAATACTAAATTCAAGTTCTCTTAAGTCATTGGAGACAAGTAAGTTTCTCTTTAATATGAACACGAACACTATGCAAACATCATCAGGTGATCTTACAACATCTACAACAATACAACATCTACAAAGTAACCAAACAATGGAAACAATGGAGATCAACGTCGACGAAGATAAGCCTGAATGGGCAACTGTCATCAGCAAGTTGAAGCGCTCCGCGAGTGGCTTCCAATCCAGCTCCGAAAAGAAATTAAAGCAACACGACTCAGCTTTAACCTCTCATCAAAACTATCCAAACCTATCAAACAATAGGTTTGGGACATTAGCTGAATCTGCTGCATGTGTTTCTCTTCCAACGAAATCACAAGAGAAACCTGTTCAAAACCAGCGTTGCCACAATGATACAAGTGTAACAAAAGTGTTACACTTTTCAATTATTTTATAGTTTTGTTACAATGTTACTTTTTTTCCGTTTCGTTACACTTTTCCAGTAAATTTTTTTTTGTTTTTTTTTTCGTTAAAAAATATTGAAAAGTTCTCTTTCGAACCATTTGTATGTGAATTCTATAGTCTGCTTTTACATTGAGACGTTCTTAGCTCGACGCTTTTCGAAAATACGTGAGAGCAAAGAGTGAAAGCATCTTTTTCAATCTATGTTTCTCTTTTACCCTACAGCATTTTCGAATTGCGTTGAGCTAAGAAGGTCTCCATGTAAAAGCAGACATAGTATTTTAGAGGGAACGTACTTAGTTACGCGCCGTTCGGGCAGCAGATGGCGAAGTAGGTCTATCTATTGATGAAAAAAAAATGTATAAAAACAAAAATGAAATTATTTTATACTGAACTATGTCAGATTAAAAAGAGGTTCGATGTTACTAATGAAAAATTAAAAAAATATTGTGCTTCTAGATCCTGGAAAAATTGTTTCTGAAAGCAATTGTATCTTGCCACTATCAAATAATTTCCCGAATTTGTATGATCCCGAAAAAAAAAGAAAAAAAATATGCACCGAGTTTAGAAAGTTACAGTTGCAACAAAACTTAAAATATATTGACGACATTGAATTAATTTGGGGCCTTGTTAAATCTTTACAAAGTCCACAAAAAGAGAAATGTTTGAAAATGTTGTACAATTTTCAAAAAAAATATTAAGCTTACTTCACACTTCCGCTTCTGCGAAACGTGTTTTTTCTGAACTTCATTAAATAAAAAATAATAAGACGAACAAATATGATTTAAAAACAATTGAGGCAGTAATATTTGCAAAGCAAATCAAAGACTTGTACTTGTAAGACTAATGAGAAAAAATGAATTTATTACATTTTCTTAGTATGTATGTATGCACATAAATATAAAAACGAAATGTGATAAGGTGTTCCTAATAAAGTTTTTTTTTCTTTTTTTTTAGTTAAGAAAACATGTTTTTATTATTATTGTAGTTTTTTTTTCAGTTACATTTTCTTTCCATTTGTTACACTTTTTGAAAAAAATTTTTACACTTTCAAAAAGACCTGCGGCAACATTGTAATCAAAACGCCATCAAAAGTAAATCAACATTAATCCAGAGCGAGGCGGGAGATAATTCTCTTAATCCCTCAAGAGAGAATTTATTACATAATAATATAAAAAAGATAACGTATTGTCTTCCAATTTTTATTTTTGGTGCTAATTGCGATTGCGACCTAATAAATGAGCTTTTAAGTCTTGCTGCAAAGGAATGTAACATATCTGATTTAGTTCACAAATTTGTAAACATTGGGTATAGGAAAACTAAGGTTTATGTGAACAACTCAGCTGTCCACAAATTAATTATTGATCGATTGCGCGATACTGGAGTGGGAGCATTTTCTTTTTCTCCCAAAGATGTAAAAAAGGTCACAATTATGTTGAAAGGTCTTGATGGCGACACACCATTAGGAAAAATTAAAAAAGCATTAAATGAAATTGTTCCGAATGTGCCCATTTCCAAAATTACACCATTCTCTACATCTCGTTCTAGAGAATCAAACTTAAAACTAAATATGTTTCTAGTACAGCTTGAGGCAGGAGAATCAATTAAAGAATTAACAAGTGTTAGGTATCTTTTATTTCAAAGAGTCTATTGGGAAAAAAATACAATATAGAAGTAATACGTTGTTATCGGTGTCAGAGGTTCGGTCACTCAGGTGAATGTTGTGCCTATGTATGTAGATGCGCAATATGTGGGGAATCTCATGATTCTAATATATGCATAGAGTCTTCGAAAGCTCTCAGAGAAAAAAATGAAGATCTGCCGCAACCCAAATGCGTTAACTGCAATGAAATCAGTCATGCAGCTAGTTACAAGGGTTGTCGCTCATATCAAAAATATAAGGAAAAGAAACAGTGTTCAATAGAAAAAACTAGACAAGCTGCATCTACAATGAGGTCTTCTGTTGAAAACATAGTAAACAATTATACAAATTCAAAAATGTCTTTTGCTGATATGGCAAAAACCGCGGTTCGACAAACAAGAATCCATAAACCAAACATATCAGCGTCAAGTAATATTAGGACATCTCTAAAATCGAGTGATAATAATGCACCAAAGACAGATTTGAATGATTTTTTAAACGAAGCAAAGGATCTTTTTAATATATCTTTTACAGATTTATTAACCAAAATAAGGCTTTTTTGGCCAACCTATCAGCAGTTGCAGAGTAAGGAGGAGAAAATGTTTTCTTATCTGAGCTTTGTAGCTTCAATTGTTACATAATGATGGATGTCTTCAAAGTCAAAATAACATCCATAAATATTAATTCAATAATTTCTAATGCAAAACGATTCGCCCTTTAAGAAACACTAAAAAGCAAAAAACTTAACATATGTTTACTATCTAAAACTCGACTTAGTATGAGACACAAGCCTTCGTTTGAAGGTTATAACATTATAAGAAATGATTCAGGTAGAGGAACAGCGATATTGCTAGATAAAACATACAAGTTTAGCCAAATTCCTTTTCAAAGCAATATATTTTCTTTTTGTGCTGGATTCATTTCTTCTACAAATGCCAACGGTTCAATTTTCCGCCTCCTAATTGGAAGTATCTATATACCCACAAATATTGGACAGAGTTTATCTGTGGAGCTCGACAGACTTCATACTCTCTTTAGTGGTTTTGATGCGGTTGTAATTGGGGGAGATTTTAATGCCCGTCATACAGCCTGGGGAGACAATGTTTGTAACCTTAACGGAAATCAGTTGTATACTTGGTTTTTTAATGGGCCTTATTTAAGTCTTAACATAGTACCATCTGATAATCCAACGTATCCAAGATCATCATCGTATTTAGATTTCTTTCTTAAATCATCAATAATTGGGTTGACAGACAACATGATAGACCTCTCAGGAGTTACAACATGTAAAACATTCCCTGTGGTGTCTGATCATCATGGTATTTATTTAGAGATAAAACTTTCGAACTTTTTTCCAATTATGACACCTCCCCAAATGTATCGAAGCTTCAAAGATACAAATTGGGTAGCCTTCAGACTAAGACTTCATATCAAGTTAGAAACTGTAATCATTCCTGAGGATAGAAATTTAACTAATAACGAAATAGACACTCTAATTGTTCAGTTGAATGAGATAATAGCTTCAACCGTTGAATCCCATATCCCATTCAGTCCTTAATAGTTCTAAAGACAGAAAACTCCACTCTATCTCGGATAAAACTAAGAAGCTTATTGACTTCCAAAGTATTTGGCTTAACCAACTCAAAAGGCTTTATCATCGTCATTTAAACAGAATTAATCCCGAATATCTTCAACTGCATTCCAGAATTCAGTGTTTAAGCAAATTATTAAGAGAAAATGTGAATTTAGATCTTAATACTGCGTTTAAATCTAGATTGGAGAAAATCAAACCATCACCTTTTGCTTTTAAGGAGATTGATAGGATAACTGGACGAAAGTATTTTGGAACGGATATTTCGAAAGATTTAATGACTTATAATGGACAAGAACTGAATGACATTGAATCAAAATTAGACGCGTTCAAAGAGTTTTACTCTTCAATAAACTCTGGATCACTTTCAAGCGGTAACCGAGACTTCGAAAATGAGGTTCTGTTTGCTATAAATGAATTTAAATTAATGCATCTCGAAAACACACTCATTAATTTTTCGACATCCGGCGCTATAAGCTCCATGACATCTGTATTTACATCACCTGAAAAAGTAAATAACTTCAGGTTAGTGTTAAACAACAAAAAATCTACTGGTTTTGATGGCGTTTCAAACTTTATATTAAGAAAATGTCCCCATTCTTGAGATAAAGTTTTATCTTTAATATTCAATCATTGTATAAACAACGGATACTTTCCAATCATTTGGAAACAGGCAAAAGTCTTACCGATAGCGAAAACTAAAGGAGCAAAAGATGTGAAAAATTTTCGTCCCATATCGTTATTATCGAATATTGGGAAACTTTTCGAAAGAGTCTTGGCGGATTATTTGAATAGTTATTCAGAAGTAGCAGGCATTATCCCAAAAAACCTATTTGGTTTTAAAAAAGGATGTTCAACTGAGCATGCCTTACTCTTACTCCAAAATAAGGTAATTCAAAATTTAAGGAACAAAAAATGTACAGTCAGTTTAGATATTGATCTTGAAAAAGCGTTTGATTCAATTTGGCATGACGGCCTTATTTTCAAGCTCATAAAATTAAAATATCCAGATTGGCTCGTAAAATTAATATACAGCTTTTTGACTCTACGAAGCTCTTCAATTTTGATAGGTTCCGAAAAATCCAATCTTTTCCATGTGAATTCGGGTGTCCCACAGGGATCAATCCTTGGACCATATTTGTTTAACATTTACTTACAGGACTTCCCACTTTCAGCCCCTATTACAGATGAGCCTGGTTCTATACACTATGCTGATGATACCACTATATTAGCCAGTGATGTACGACCAAATGTTGCTCTTTATAAAATCAAGCGAAAACTTCCACACGCTGAAAATTACTTCAAAAAGTGGAGACTGAAAATTAATACTGATAAATGTGGTCTTACGTGTTTTAGAAACGCTAGCGGAAAAGGACACTATCTAGCTGTTAAAGAAAGTAGATCTCTAGCTTTGAATATAAATGGTCACCCAATACCATTACTAAGTGAAACCAAGTATCTTGGTGTTAATTTTCACCAGCGTTTTATTTTTAATAAACATGCAAGAAAAGTCTTCAACAAGGCAAAAATGGTATCCATGACGCTGAAACCATTACTAAATTCTAAACAAGTCTTAAGTAAGACTAAGATACTGATTTATAAGACATTGATTAGACCCATTCTTACATACGCCTTTTCAATTTGGTTGACTATATCTCCTACTGCAGCAAAGGAAATGGAAGCTTTTGAACGAAAAATACTAAGATTTTGCTGTGGCAAATTTAGGAAACATGATAAAAAGTGGTATTCGAACAAATTCATCTATGAATGCACGAACGTGACCCCTTTAATGACGTACCAAATTGAAATTTTACTGAAAAAGATGGAACGAATTAGTTCACACACAAATCCACTGGTTAGGTCCTTACCTGGATCTAATACTGGCCAAAGCTTAAATGAAAATTATTATTTGTCTCCATTTAACCTGCTAAATGAATTTTCTATGTCAATATTAAGACCTGATACAAATTTGGCACTGTCCATACCGTTTTATGAAAAAGCATCTTCACTTAATTTTCGGGGATGATATTTGATTTGAAAAATTAACTAGTCGTGCAAAAATACATAAGCCTTTGTTTCTGAAAAGCATAAGAAAACAAATTTTCTTTGGATGGTATATGATTTATACTTATCCTTAAGAATTTTTGTAACTTATGCCCCTTTGTATGTTGTCATACTTTTAAAAATGATATCCGCAAAGATGAGAGAATTCTCTTAGTTTAGTTTATATTTTATTTTATTTTATTTTAAGTTCTAGTCATAAGTTAAGAGTGCCTTAAGAGCAAAAGTCTTATTGTACGCCGGGAGCAAGTGTACACTTACCAATCATCCGTAAATCTTTTAATGAAACCTATGATTAAAAGTTAAAAATCTTTTGTATAAAGTTAGTTTCAGTCAGACATATCTTTAAGTCGACAAAAAAAAATCATGTGTATATTCATAATTATGTAGTTTGTAGTCTCAATAAAGTTTGAAGTTTGAAGTTTTAGCATTTGCTACATTAACTGAAATAAACTTCTTTCTGGCTACTGCTTTTTGATAGATATTTCGTGCTGTACTTTCTAAAAGTGTATCTTTTACTGCTTCAACAAACCTATCTTCAGATAAGTCAGTAATCTTAAACGCTGAGTCATATAGAAAATTTCTGTTATCTTTAAAAACTCAGTAGCTGCTCAGCAGTGGAATCATCAAGTCCTATTTTCTGCAAACGAGTAAGCACATCTTTTGTCATTTCTTTTTCTCCTTTCATAAATTTTTTAAAGTGTTACTACAAAGGCAAATGTTTCCCGGGTTACCGCAGTTCTGGTAAGTGGTACGATGTGTTCTAAAACTAACAAAATTCAAGTAGAATTTTATATATTAGATTTTGCAGTCTCAGTGTAAATGTCATATCTATCAATTTAATTTGTTTAAAAATAAATTCTGAAATCACATTTTTTGCTCAGAGAATTCATTGCGATAACAGTGTAAGTTTTCTTCTTTATTTTAATTTTATCCGAATTGTGTTTTATTAATTTAGTGGTTTAAATTTTAATCGCTTTATTTTTGAAAAATTGTTTTTTTAAATTTTCGTCAACCATTTGGAAGATTTATTTGTTGATTGAATCGGATTTACCTATATCGAATTATGTTTGATCAATTTTGTAGTTGATAGTTCAAAGTTTTATACTTGAAAACCTAACAGCGGTGCTTTGTGGTGTGATTTTTTGTTTCCATTTCTATCAACCATTGACAAATCAAGGAAGTGAAAATAGTTTTAAAATAGTGTCGATGTATCGAAGTACAAAAATATTGTGCGTTGACACATATTCGAACACATTTTATTTCCTTTTTTCAATAATTTGCTTCATTTGTTTCAAAAAATAATGAATTTTTAGAATTAAATTGGAATATTATTTATTAAATTTTTGTCAACATAAATTTGTCAATTGAATTGGAATTACCGTTTTATCAGAGAATTCAGTGCGATAGCTGTAAGTTTTTTTTCTGTTTTTATTTAAATCAAATTAAGTTTGATCAATTTTGTGGTTTAAATGTTAAAAAGTTTATACTTGAAAACTTTACAATGGTGCTTTGTGCTGTGATTTTTAGTATTCCATCTCCATCGACCATTGACAAATCAAATAGGTGAAAACTCTCATCTGGTTTTGAACAAGTGATTTACATAACCTTAAAAGTACTCAACACGTGTCACGAGCTCCAACCACCAACGGCTTTTGTGCTGTAAGTATACTTTTTTTTATATAAGTAATTTCATTAATTCTATTTCTATGGGTTTAGTACAGTGAGCAAATACCAAGAAAACGCAAAAGGTCTGATTTGAGCCGCAATACAAGTGGGTCCGAAGTATGAAAGATAAAATACCTATCCCATAGAACCGAAGACCAAATCCAGCAACAAAATGCTGATGCACGTGTTAGCATGCAGCAATTGCGTCAAGAACAATCAAATGATACACGATCTGAGCGCAATGAAGTTATACGTTTAGAACAACGACAATTACGCCGTTTCACGTTTAATAGACTCAGAACAAACGACCAACAACGCCAACAGGTACATCCTGCATTTATATCTGATTCAATTTTGCGTCTAGCATTCCAGTATGAGCCCGATATTGAATATTATGCTCATTCAAAAGTGGTGATATGTGATATGTAATTTTAAGAAATAAACTATAATAACTTAAAAATAATATTGTTTGGCGTTTGTTATTTTCATATTCCCATATATACTTATACACTTATAATAAGTAAGCTACTTTTTGTCTACACTAGAACTTATCTAGAAACTAGAAATAATTTATAAGGCAAAACAACGTTTGCCGGGTCAGCTAGTATTTAATTTTTTTTTTTTTTCAAAAACCTCGCCCCTGCTAATACACAAATGTGTAGTAATAGATCTTCAAAAATTTGTTTTAAACAGTAGTTTGTAATCTAATAATGTAAGTTTCTTTTGACGTCACACAAAAAAAAAATTGTGAATTAATGTTTATATAAAATTTCCTTTCTCCCGTTTATGTTAATAAAGTCCTGATGATGAACATAACCATGTTCGAAACGTCGAAATAAAACAAACACAAAAATATACTAACAACTCTTTTTACATTGACCTATAGCCCACATAAAGAATAATTGAAAAGAAGCAAAGAAATATTCATAATTTTATTTCTTTCAAAAATAACACCAAAGCTCAAACAAATCTTTAATTAACCATTCGTGCTAGCGAATGCCACAAAATAAAAATATTTGGGAATTGAATTTTGCTTGCATTCAATTTTATACTAATCTCACTGAAAACGGAAGCATTGCTTCTGATGTGTGCATTTCTCACAACCTTGTCATGTTAATGGAGGAGACCTACAGTTTTCTGCTGATTCCGAACGGCTTATCGAGAAAGAACTTATCAGGACAATGAATTTGCTTGCCAATTCCTCTAGGAAGGTGACACCCGTGGAAAAACATTTTTTTCTTCTGTCGGGATTCGGACCGTGAACCTCCCGCGTGACAGGCAAGCATGCAATAACGCCACGGGATGAAAACATAAAATGTGTTTCGGTGAAAATTTAATCAATCTTTTATTTAAGTTTCCTAGCACAAGGATGATGATTATTGACATACATATGATTAACAATTGATAAACATTCATAATTATAGAGCTTTTAATTTCTCGAAACAGATATGTCAGGCATCAAACCAGTTTGGCGAACAAAGGATCGAAATTCGTTTGATTGTTGAGTCATACGTTTCAGTGCATATTCTTCCACAAGTGCAAATCGTTAACTCTGGCGGAACAGCAATTTTCAATTGCTCCACGACAGGATCGTCTGTAGATAGTGTTGAATGGCTGCATAATGGAAGATCTGTCTTGGAGGACAACAGTCTAAGCACTCGGAGAGAAAAGTAAGTAGATTCGATTAGTAATTATACAAAAAATATGCCAATAGTCCAGTTGGTATTCGCTTTCCAACTAGCCATTTACATTAACCTATACTTCAAAAACGGCCATTGTCTTCATTAGAAACGGTTGACTAGGCTTAGGTTCGCATTATTTACCATTCTCGTGCTCAATTGGGCGTATGTACAATACATGTATGTACATCATAGTGCTTAGCATACAAAACTAATTCTCATTCAAGTAGTAAGATAACGAAAACCAACCGTAGGTCCGCAGCACCTATGTCAATGTTTTTGTCATGAACTTTATCTTGTCTCTTTTATGAAACTTCATACATAAGTGTATTTGGTTTATTGCGTATGCCTATCGCAAAATAACTAGATACACACATTTGAAACACAATAAACGAAACAATTGGGGAAATGTGCTCCTCCTTCAGACTGCTCTGTTTTATACTCATGAATATAATATTAATAGACAAAATATGTTTCTTTTTGCTTACATAGCGTGTGGACCTTAAAAGCTTTTTGATACAGATTTCATGTATAAAACGACAACCCAAGAACTTCCATTCTTATAACACCATCATTTGCTTGATACACTCCATTTGCTTGATGATTGCAGAATAGTAGAGATATCCTTACAGGGCACTTCGAAATGTGGATACACAAGCCATTTTACTATACAGATGAATAACAAGATGAGACAAAAGTCCTTTACGAATTGGTAGGGTAGAGGGTAGACAAGTAATATAACGTATGGGAGTCAATCATTTTCCTTTCTTTTAGGCGAGAGAAAATTAAGTAGTTTCTAAGTAGATACTTTGTTCTTTAATTCACATTCTAATTCAGGGAATTGTGAAAACCAAAATTTTGAAAAAAAAAAATTTCGTTTTTATACTTCAAATAAAATGGTCGTAAAAGGTTCAATGCTCTTATTAGTTCTGAGTCAAAAAAATCTTTCTAACTTTTCCTTAGCTTTTTCATGAAGCTTAATTAGATGGAGAATAATGCGTTTTTTTAGAGTTTGTATCAGTGCAGAATGCAGAAAAGTTAATTTAAAACTGACGCAAAAAAATAATGAAAGTCTATAATGCCGCCAGATATTGCAGTTAATTCAAATACGATGCTGTATTTGATTACACTGCACAGATAATTTAGGGGAGTTTCACGCAAAAGGAGTACCAGTTAACGCCCTGTTTTATATACTCTGTGGCCTCGGCATGACCTATTGTTCCTGGTTTTTTGTCGCATCTTATGCAAAACACCCTGCATATGTACACACGATATGTAAATATGCTCCCGCTCTCTACTATAAATGAATTCGTAGTTGAATATGTATTTCGAGATAATGAAAATTCAATTATGTTTGTTTTACTTGTTTACAGTGTTCGGCTATTATCGAAGACATCTCTGATGGTGCAGAGTGTGGGCCGTAAGGACAAAGGAGTTTATCAATGTTTGATTGGTAGCCATAAAGCAAGTGCACAGGCCATGGCTGAGCTAAAATTGGGTGGTAAGTGTAGTTTTCTTTTTTTTCTACTATTTTTAACGAAGATAATAACCCCAGGAGCACTATGTAAATTGTAAATTCTTTTAAAGTATTTAATTTTTAAGTAAATTCAAAATACCTCAAAAATATTGTGTTGAAATTTAAAGTCGATCAGAGTTAAATTGACGAAGTTATGAGTATTTGAGCGTCTATTGCTCCATTCCGGGTTTTATACCTTGGCGGCAGCTGTGCCGCGCGCTAATTTTTTTCATAAACGGGTTCCGCTCTTGTTATTTATATTCGAGGCATGGTATGTACTGTACATATATACAGTTAATCACAAAAGTAAGTAAGCAGACTTAAAATTAAAGAGTTTTGCCTTCAAACAATCGTTTTCAAAATCCATAAATTAGAAAGTTTTTTTTGTAATTCATTTATGTATTTCGAACCAAAAAATAACATTTGAAATCAACAAATTACCTAGACTAAGAAAATATCCCGCTCGAAATAAAAAAAGTACCAAATTCATATCACAAAAGTAAGTAAGCAGCTAAAGAAAAAGTTGAATTCATGTAACATTTACATCAGTTGAGTATTTTGTTGGGTACCACTTGAGTTTATAACTGCATTCATAAGTGAAAGCATTGAGTTTACCAAATTCTAAGTGATATGCTGACCAATTTTAGACCATTCCTCTTGAAGAACCATCTCAAGATAATCTTTCGTTGTAATCTCGTGTTTTTCGGAATGCGATATTGGTAAAACTATGAGCAAAAGTCCATCTACCATACACAAAATAATAACCAAACATAATACCACTGGAAGTTTGAAAAGTAAGCCTCGCTCTGGGCGGCCCAGGAAATTTACTCAACAGGAATACCGTATTATTGAAAGAAAAGTGAAAAGAACCCTGAAAATAAGTGCGATAAGATAACAACTGAAATATCCTATTAAACAGGTAAGCCATGCAACCCCCTAACGATTCTTCGAGCGCTCCACCAGCCCCGTTACCACCCCGTTACCACGGTTGGAATATTAGAAAGAAAACTTTCATAAACAAATTAAATCGCTGAAAGCGTATTCTATTTGCAAAAACTTATGAATTCAACGGAACAGATTTTTGGGATAATGCAATTTTTTCCGATGAACGTAAGTTAAATATCTATGAGTTTGACGTTTAAATTTATGGCTGCTTACTTACTTTTTTGATTGACTGTATAAGTATACACATTAGTCTGTACCAGTAGCGTAGATAGCTTTTGGCTAAGGGGGAGGATAAAACTAGTTCGCTCATTTTTTTAAAAGATTTATTAATTAAAAAAACAAAAACAAATAGGTAATAAGACTTCATTGAATTCATTATGCATGCCATAAGAAATAGTGCATTTTTTAAAGATAATATATTATGCGCATTAATTTGAATGTGAACAAAAAAAAAATTTTATGTAATAGGTGAAATAATATTAATTTAAGAAATTTATCATAGAATAAAACCCTTTTAACTCTGTGCTCTTTATTGTTATTAAAAAAGACATATTTTTAAGAATCTCACTTCGTTGGTCACGCTTCTTTGTGGTGTTTTTACTCTCTTCAAATAGGAGAAATTTCTTTCGGGAGTTTACGTTGAAACGGGCAGTGTAGCTAATATCCTGTTAGAAGATATATAAATATGCTAGCCCTTAACTGATGTTTTGAAATTTAGTTACGTATCTAATGAGGTGGGTCCATTGGACCCAGCTTTTTGAAAGTGATAAAAAATAGACAAGTTTACATTTTTTCTTAAACATCTTTATTTTAACTTAAAAAAGGATCATATGCAAAGGTATTTAAAGAAATAAATAAAACCAGGAACTTCATTTTCAACATAAAATTTCCACATAAAAAATTTGTCTTTAGACATTGTCAAAAAAAGGCTTTTCTAAAATGCACATTATAAACACAAAAAAACAAAAACAAAAAATCAAAAAGTAATTTTTCTTTAAGATAAAATACCATTCCTTAGTTCTTTCACAAAAAAAACTCAAATACTTTAAAAACTAAAATTTTGACAACCATCAAATTTGGGGCTTAAATGCATGATTTGCATACCTGCTGGGAGCATGTTAGGCAAATAAGCTGTGTGCATTTTGCACATAAATGAACTGTCTTTGCTCTTCTATTCGGTGGACAAAAAAAAAACTCCCTTTTCTTTTATTTTTCTTTAATTTGTCGTTTTCGTCATTGCCTGTCAAGCCAAAAAAAAGTTACGTATTTACTGACGTGGGTCCAGTGGACCCACGTGCATGCTGTAACCCTGTAACTCACAGAAGGAGAGGAAATCGAAGCACGTCCTTTCGTATTCAAACACGTCCGCTTATTTTAGGAAGGTATCTAAAAGCGCAGGTAGCTGCGATTATCGCAGCGGTTGCTGTACATGTTTGAAAGTTGAATGTGGGTCCAATGGACCCACCACATCAGTTAAGGGCTAGGAAAGTTTTATTATTATTATTATTTATTTCATCAATCAGAGTTACAAATCTCTTATAGATTACAGAACAAACTTAAACTAAAATTACCTACATTTACAGTATATTATTATTACTACATCTTAAAAATGAAAGTAGTTTTTTCTTAAAACACTCTCTGCTTAAAAACATATTAAAATCGAGAACATTACATACTGTGTTAGCCTGCCTTAAACAAAGAGTTACAGATTCATTATAACCATAGTTAACTCTATGGAACGGTATATGAAACAATGAACGAGAACGAAGCTCACGTGCGGGTGTATACAAGCAAACTAACGAAAGCAAAAAGGGGCAATTGATTTTAAAATTAATTACATCTCTTACGAACATAATCTCAAAGTAAACTCTTTTTGTCTCAAGACGATGAATGCCCAATAGAAGACACCTCTGACTATAAGATGGCATATCAGTGCGCCAGCATAGAATCTTAATAGCCATTCTGGTGAATCGTATTTGGATTCTTTCAATTCTTAAGGAATGATTTGAATAATATGGGTTCCATACGATGCAAGAGTATTCCAAAATAGATCTAACATAGCTGAAATATAGTGATCTAAGCGTATAAGGATCAGAAAAATCTTTGGAGTTTCGATTTATAAAACCTAGCATAGAGCTAGCCTTAGAAACAATGTAGTCAATATGATTGCTAAACGTAAGTTTCGAGTCAAAAATAATTCCAAGATCTTTTTTTAAGCTAATTCTTGATAGTTGAGTGCCACCTACATAGTACGGGAATATAATTGGAAATTGATTACGGTTAAAGGACATACATTGACATTTAGACACGTTAAGATGAAGGTCATTGACTTCACACCACATAGAAAGTTTGTTTAGGTCACTTTGTAAACAAATACAGTCCTGGGTCGATTTAATCTTATAATAAAGCTTTATGTCATCAGCATACATCAAACATTTGCAGTTCTCTAACAAATTAGGTATTTCATTGATGAAAATCAAAAAGAGTAGAGGACCTAGGTGACTGCCTTGAGGGACACCGGAAGTAACATAAATGGGATCTGAGACGTTATTGTTGATTTGGACTAGTTGTATTCTGCCTGAACGATAAGATTTAAACCATTTAAGAATTGAAGAAAAAAAACCTATTTTTTTTAATTTATATATAAGTAACGAATGATTAACTTGATCAAAAGCCTTAGAGAAATCTGTATAAATTACATCACATTGAGAACTATCTTCTAAGCAATTAACTACATAATTGTTAAAAAGCACAAGGTTCGTAGTAGTAGATCTACCGTTAACAAAACCATGCTATAATGGGGATATTACTTCTCTTAAATGAAAAACTAATTTTTTATAGACAATTTTCTCAAACATTTTGGGTATTGCAGGTATTTTGCAAATCGGTCGATAGTTGCTCACTTCATTCTTAGACCCTGATTTGAAAATTGGATGAACAAAAGCCGTTTTCCAAGCATCCAGGAAAATACCTTCTTGAAGTGAACGGTTGAAAATAACAGCTACTTGAGAAGCCAAAGCATTGGCACAACTCTTTAAAACAATAGGTACAATTCCATCAGCGCCAGGAAGTGTATCATCATCCAAATTTAAAAGCTCATTTAAAATCTCTTCAGAAGTAACGCTTACTAAACAAATATTTACAAGGTTGGGGTGAAAAAGACTATCAATGGTAACATTTGGACTAGGTTGCTTATACACTGAACGAAAAAAACTAGCAAACAACTTGCACATCTCAGACGAGTCATTGTAAGTCTCACCTTTATAGTGAACTAAGTTTGGCATACCGGTTGAGCTTTTTTTGTTTTTAATGAATGACCAAAAACATTTACTATTTTTCTGAAGCATAGTTTCCATGTTCAAAATATATTGTTTGTAAAGGAACTTGTTCAGGAAGTCAAATTGCTTTTGTAAGCGAACATAAATATCAAAAAGAACTAAATCTCCACAGGATTTTCTGAACTCTTTATAAGCTTTGTTTTTGCGATTATTGATGTTGATTAATTTTTTGTTATACCATTTAGGTTTATAGGAACAGTTTTTTTGAAATTTAGGAGTAAATAAAACAATTGCCTCTTGTATTACTCTAGTTAGAGTATTATACGTCGAATCTATATCATAGTTGTTTAAAGCTGACGTAGACAAACGACTAGAAGATAGCGAATTTATAAAATTAGTAATCCCATTGAAATTGCATTTCTTAAAATTATAACAGAGTTCATTGCTTGTACTTTTTGCGAATTCATAAAAAGAAAATTTTAAAGTTAGACAAACATGGTTAATTGAATTGTTTAACGGAGGTGGAACGGGGCTGTCGATACACACACTGAGTTCGTTATCTACGAAAACTAAATCAAGGAATCTATTACGACTAGGTATTTGGAAAACTATTTATTTGATTCAAATTCAATCCAAACTCGGCTAGAGTGTCCACAACCACGCTCTCACAATCGTTATTGATGTCGAACGGGATTAAACAATTTTCATCAGGAACTTTCAACCAGTTAATGTAAGACAAATTGAAATCACCTAGAATAATGATTATTTGATTGTCACTTAATTGACTTTGAATTTTAGAACAATTTTTCAATGTGAGCTTTGTATAATTCAAATGAGCTCAATGGTGGTATATAGCTTAAGATAATAAATACATCGTGAATTTTATCAGTACTTAACCGAACAATAATCTGATCAACATCAAATAATAGATTAAGAGCATTAGACGGTAATTCAATTTCAGAGCAGAATATAGACGATCGAGCAGCAAGCAGCACTCCTCCTCCACGGACTTTACTAGTTGCAATCGGACATCGATCATTGCGGAAAACATTATACTGATGAGAGTCGAACATTTCTGAGTTGAAGTGACTCTCATTAAGCCAAGTTTCAGTGAAAGCTATGACATCATAGTGTAGAGATGATGACATCATAAGAATAGATTGCATTTTTGTTCTTAAACCACTAACATTATGATATAATAAACGTAGGTGGGCTGCATAAATCGAAGAATAAGAAAGCAATGATTTGGAAGCTGGAGCATTTGTAACGTTTACAAATGCTGTTATTGTTGGTCGTTTTTTGCTTTGTAGCTCTCTTTATTCGCCGATGAAACAAATAATTTGACGTTTACGTTCTGAGGCCAAGCATTGGGATCCATAACTAATGGTAGATTTTCACTTGGAATGCTTAGTTTGAAATTTACAAATGATAGCTTAGATAAATCAGCGTCTTTTTTCGTTAGTCTATAACATTTGAAATTGGAAGATGAAAGATTTATTTTAGATGATATATATTGAACTATTTCTTGAGGATCGGTGTCACTTTTTAGTTTAGATATATGAATCCATTTAATATTTGGAACTACATTTAAGGGGGAATCTGAGCTTGTACGGAGAAAGGAAGATGTTTGTGAGAGTTTTTATTATTTTTGTTGTTGGCTTTCAAATTCACATATGCAGAGACAGCTTGGGTTGATGATAATTGCTGTTGTTGGCTGGAGCAAGATGCACTTTTCGGATCATTGGTAAGATTATTGTTTAAAGAAAGATTTTGGTGATTAAACTCATTGTCATTGGAGTTATCATTTAGAGGTGAGCGGGAAACGTCGTCACAGGAAATTACAGGATCGATGGAATTGACATTAGTTTCAGGAATCAAAGCTAATTTGTTTAGCATAGGGGATTTTTTATTTTGATTTAAGAGAACACTTTTGGGTGAATCGGTTTTGGCTGATATAATATCACGGAACGATATGATTTCTCTTTTCAAATCAAAAACGCACTCAGAGAGTTCAGCAAAGCGTCGAAAAAAAGTTGAGAAATTACCATGAGAACAAGTGTCACATTTATAGAAACAATTAATTGAATTTGATAAAACTTTTTGTTCATCTGGACTTAAATCTGCACAGTTTTTATGGAAATTTTGACCACAAAAAAGTTGACAGACTATAGTTTCTGATCTTTTCAGTTTTTCGTTGCACTTAGCACAGTTTTTAGACATTTTGAGAATAAGTTGTGAACAACGAATTAAAAGTTATCTGAACAGTTTGAAGGTCAGTTAAGAACTTTGGGGCAGCTATCGAGCGCTTCCAATGAATTCTTAGAGGAAGTAGGTATTATTCCTTCGGATCAAATATCTCTTCCAAGTTTTTAATTCTTCAAGAACAGAAGATGGACTCAACATTTTCATTAAATTTTTCAGCTGCTTTGTATATTTCAAAACCCTTCTAGCTTGATTTCATGGTTTGTAAATTTTTTCTCCAAGGTTCATTACATAGAAATCGAGAAAAGGATAGTTTTCATAACACGAAAATATTCTTCTCTACTTGGAACCGAATGGTTCGAACTATTCTTTTGTTTGTTCACTATTCTCTTATGTTTAACGTCAATATCAAGGACTTCAGCTTTTTTTTTTTGCATCTTCAAACACTTTCGAAAATGAGTCATCTTCTGCCCGTTTAATTTTTAGTTGATCTCTTAAATCTTTGGCGAGATTCATAGCTTGGATCAAGTCTAAATTCACTCTATGAATCTTACGACT
The DNA here is from genome assembly GCA_949752695.1 of Melanostoma scalare. Taxonomy (NCBI): domain Eukaryota; kingdom Metazoa; phylum Arthropoda; class Insecta; order Diptera; family Syrphidae; genus Melanostoma; species Melanostoma scalare. The sequence continues at coordinate 161,469,868 of OX456985.1, read as the reverse complement.
TATTGACAACGAGAGTTGGTAAACCATACTTTTAACCTTTAAGCTAATCAAAAACTCGAAATCCATAGCGATTTTTAAGTTCCTTGCGTCAATTTCCAATGTTCTTATTTGGTCAAGAGTCTCGAACACAAACGGAAATAGCTTTATATTTTGAGAGCCATCGCGTCAGATTCAGCCTTTTTAATGTCTTTTTTTGGGGAGTCTCTTCGTTTTCGCTTATTGTTTTTTGCAGCATATCTTTTCTTTTCGGTGTATTGAAATAATTGTAAACTGCTTCAACTGTGGTTAGGCAATCTCTAATGACTGGTATTTTGCTGGAAACAGATACAGGATTCAAAGAATGTGCTGCACAATGAACGTACAGAGCATTCGAAGCAAATTGTTGTCGAATAATTGCCTGAACACCATTGTATCGATCAGACATAATTGCTTGCTCCTTCGTACCCTTGGCGGATCAAAAAAGAAATGGCCAGATTACAATTTTGAAGATTTTCCACTATAAGCTTTGCAAGAACATCACCTGGATTGTTAATACAGTAATATTTGGTAAACTGCTTCATACCAGTCGTGGGAAATCGATATAAAAAATAAAATTCAAAAGATTAGGTGATTTGCCGAAATAATAATTTCTATCAGATGAAATTGACTTTGTATTTTCCCTGTAGAATGAAAGTATAGAATGTACAATCCTGTGAGTACTAATAAGACTTAACGTTAAAAATTATTAATTTCTTAACAACAAATTAGTAGCGAATTCCGCCCCACCCCCCTCCCCCCCTTCTCCACGTCTCTCCCTTTCTCCCTCTCTCCATATCTCCCTCTATCCATCTCTCCCTCTCTTCCTTTTCTCGATCTATCTATCTATCTCTCTCTCTCTCTCTTCTGTATCCGTGGCATGGTGGTGGTGGAATAAATTGTTTTTTTTTTCGCTTAATTGTAATACGAATTGACAACGAAGTCGAAACAAAAAAAAAATGAGGCACTATTCCTTCAATAGCTCCGGACAACAGTGTGTCTGTTTTCATCATCAAAACCTTTTTTGCTCTTAAAAAAAACTGAGCTCAAATCCAATTTTAACCGTAGACCTACGTTTGGGTCGTTTTCTACCCATTCGCTATGCTTTATCGAAAATAATATAATAACTGGTTTGTGGATTTTGCTGGTTTTTTATGACTTTGTTCCATGCACCCTTATGCATCGAATTCAAACTGTTTTACGATTTAAAACATAGTTGGGTATGATTTTTTCGATTTTGAGTTTTTTCTGTCAGATTGGGTCGATTTCGACCCATTATATGAAAAATCACTTTGTATTGATAAATTCGTTTGAGAATCGTTGTGTGTTGTTATTTCAATAAGTAATAACATATTGTTTTGATAAAATGTCAAGTTTTTCATCAAGTAACAATGATTTTTCCGCGGGCAGTGATGAAAATTATAGCCCTGAAGTTGGTAGCACCGACGAGTTTGATTCGGCTGAATCCGAGAATGAAGGTGAAGAATCACCCGTCGCTTCGGCGGGTTATGATTCTCAGTTTGTCTCTTAGAACGCCAAACAAACCGTTGGCCAATGTGCGTCTTTGTCAATATGATAGACATTTCAGCATTGAACGCCTATATTATTTATTTTATGAGAATTGCAAAAGTTGTAACCCAAAGTCAAATCAGCTGTTTTTTTTGGTCTAGTTCAAGCCCTCTGCGACACTCTTTCAAAACCTTTCAGTTGTTGTACTCGTATATCAAAACACAAACAATGGTACTCCACGGATACATCATGAACGCCACCATTTAGTTTTTCATTCAAAGTTGACAGTTTGAGGGGTTATTTAGACAACTGTTGTATTTATAAATACGAAGTTGGCTAAGGCTTGTCCAACTCTTTAGACAACGGCTAGCTGGACTGCTGTCTAAGGATGTTCTTAGAAAATTTTATAAATACGACTGTATATGTCGAACCAATCAAGAGCAACTAGAGCATCATCCTCACTTACCCTTCATGCGACACTAGTTGGCTCATCATCCCCCACACTAACTTGTAATCAAAGAGATTGCAGTCCTGCAGCTAAGCGGCTCAAGATCAATTTACCACAGCCAAAGAAACGAGGCAGATGTGCTTTATACACAGAAGCAAAAAACAAAATCCAAAGACAATAAAAGTGAGTTGGTCTGCGTCTTCTGCAATAAAAATGTTTGCAAGAATACATAACCGGAATATATGTGTAAAATGCATTGAACAATGTTTATACATGTGTTTTTTCTCTGTTGTTTCCAGGGCAATTGAATTAATAAATATAAACTATCAGTTTTTGTATAAAATATTCAGTTTTGTTAATATTTTCCTAAGAAAAATATGAGGGTAGAAAACGACCCACCAACGTAAGATTAGTCGTTTTTTTTAAACGTAGGTCTACGGTTAAGAAGATAAAAACTTTTCCAACAATAAATTGGATAAGAAAAAATATAAATTATGTACATATGTCGGTATTCCGATTCCGAACATTTTCGAATTTCCGAATCCGAAACATTTACCTATTCATTAGGAATAAGACAGTTTTATATGTCTTCATATTATCTTGACTCCTTAATATACGCGTTTCAAAAATGTCTTGTAGACTTGAAAAAACAAATTGTCTTTTCGTTTGAAATGAAATCACCTAGTCATTTCTGATGAAAAAGGTTTCCTGTAATCAGTTTATAACATAGCTCATTACAGTCGTTTGAGTTGAAAATTTCATGGTGTTGCTATAGGACACACGCAAATCTTAAGCTTTTATTAGTTTTGTCAATGAAATCCGAAGTTCAATTACTTTTTTTATTTAAGGGCAGCATCGCACCTGGGAGGGTCGAAGAAAACCAATTTTTCGCGAATTTTTTGTAGGAAAAGTATGAACAGGATTTCAACTAAATTTTGTACACATATTGAGACATGTTTGAACAATATTTTGTAATTTTCCTCACATCAAAATATTCATTACAACTGAACTAACATAAAGTAAGTAAGGGCATGTAAGAAAATATATTTTTTGTGGTGATCGCGATTCCGCCTTCAAAAATTATCTGAAACAAAAAATTTAAAAAGGTATCGTTTCGTTAGATAACATCTTTTTATGGTTCTCAATCGCTGGGATCGTAAACGTACTACCGTTAACCGCTGCATGCTAAGTTGTCGATAAGTTCGTATGTAAGCATTGTAGTACCGTGATCACCAACTTTAGACGGCCGCAACTCGGAAACTATTCATCAGATCGACTCAAAAATTTTAGAAAATATTCTCTCGATTTTTTCTACATTCCAGGGTCGACAGTGCCCTTAATCTCACAACCTAAAGTTAAATAAAATAAATAGAGCGGCGCAACCTAGCGAGTAGCTCCAGGACCTAGCGATCTTCTCGCAACCATGCCTTTTGAGAAAATGGAGAGGAAATACAGACAATCTGCCGGTTCCGAACGGCTAGTCGAGAAAGCGTTTTGCATAGCGATGAAACTAGTATCGGAGGACTTTTCAATTTCTCCCGAAATGTGATACTCTTGGAAAACCATTTTTTGTTTTCTGTTCAGAGCCACTTTCCGCGTATCAAGTATACACACGCTAACTTTCACAACACGCGTACCACAACTTGCAGTTGCATTCGCATGCAACTGCAAGTTGTGGTACGCGTGTTGTGAAAGTTAGCGTGTGTATACTTGATACGCGGAAAGTGGCTCTGAACAGAAAACAAAAAATGGTTTTCCAAGAGTATCACATTTCGGGAGAAATTGAAAAGTCCTCCGATACTAGTTTCATCGCTATGCAAAACGCTTTCTCGACTAGCATTTGAATCCATAATTTTTCTAACTGCATGTTTTGTGTTTAAATGCAATTTTTTTTTATCCTTCCGTTTCAAGAACGGAACTTGCAGCTGGAAAAGTTTAGGCTTTATTTATTTTTTTGAGATTTTCAAATCAAACGATGATAAGCTCGTTTTAGATCGCCCAATTCTGAGCGCAATTACTTTTTTCATCAGAAATGAATAAGGGTTATTTACTCTTTGCACGTCGCGTCGTGTTAAACGAAAGAGAAGTTGGCTGGGATTTTAAATCAAAGCTACTAGTTTTGTAACCATCCGTTTTTGAGGAACATAGGCTAAATTTAATCCCCATATCTCCAAAGGAATGAGAACGGGAACCCAAAAAGTAGCGACATGCATAGGAAGCAACTGGCATGGTGGGTTTTAAATAAAAACTATAGTGTACCGATTTGAAAAATTCTTTCACCATTACAATGTGACATTATCCGTGGGCAACATATGCAATACTCCTTCTCCAAACTCCCACAGGAACGAAAGCATGAACTCAAAAGCTACTGCTAACTAATAAAATATAAAACTAATGTAACTAAAATAGCTAAACTGGGCATTTCAAAAAATAAACACTATAATACTTGATTTGGTGATTGTTAAAACAAAATAAGTGACACTTTTTTCTTTTTATAGGAGAGACAAAAATCTTAAAAATCTTGACAAAGCGGCCCCATTGAGAATTGTATTAAAATTTGATTAAGGGAATATCTGCGAGTTGTACAAGTTAAAAGTTAAAAAAAAATCTTTTTACCAAAGGAGATCTTAAAAAACTAACTTCATTTTTTATGTTGTTGGGTGTTACCAGCGTTTTTTTGAGAGTCCAAACAACTTAAATACTAGAAAATAGGGGAGAGCGGGGCTAGTATGCTAGAAATCTCAAAACGAAAAAAAGACTTTTTCGTTGTTTTTGCTATTTTAAAAAATATGTTTTGTAAATATTATTAAAACATAGACATTTTTTCCCCAATTCTACAAAACGACCTCAAATTGGTCAACTAACCCCGAAACCGGGGTAGGTTGGCCAAGGCTATGGAGTAAGTTGACTACTTTCAGGCTTTTTGATACTAAAAGTATAAACAAATATAATTTTATTTGAAGCTTAAAATTATAAATATACTAGCTGACCCTAGTTTCTAGTTTCTAGATAAATTCTAGTGTAGACAAAAAGTAACTTACTTATTATAAGCGTATAAGTATGTGGTATATGCATGAAATTGGCATTTTCATTGCAAATGCCAATCTAATCGGAAACTGAATTCGTTTGAATTGAAAAATGCTGGCTTCGATAACGGTTTTCATCAATTTTCGAATGAATAATCGCGTACCGTTGCACAGCCGTGGCGGGTTTAAATTACGAAGCAAGATAAATTGGAGATCCAATCTTCAATTGTAAATTATGCGGTGGCATGTCTGGCAAATCCAGTGAGTTCAAAAATCCTGTGGGAAAATTGACAGCTTCGCTAGCATCGCAAACTGTATCAATAAATTTGTATGATACCAAGTTCCCTGGCAACAACTGTTGTATCTCCGAATTTTAAATTGTCAACGTTAAAAAATAGCTCTTTCAGCAAACCATTCCTGATTTATGTACTGTGTGTGTACATCGGCAAATATTTGTTCAATGTTCAATGAGAGATTGTGCAGAAATCGGTCCGTAATTTTACGTATCCAGTTTCATCTGTAGCAACTTTTCCATCACCGATATCTAAGAGTTGTTTTGAGAATGTTTCAGCGGATGGATCTTGAAGCATTAGAACGCGCTTGTTTACTTTCAGCTGTAGTTTTTCAACATGACGGCACAATGGAGATAATTTTAAGCAAGCTTTGATATCATCAGCGTATGTTGAACGTGGAATGACGGGAAGTGTTTGTCTGAAATCACCTGAAAGCACCAACAGAGTGGCGCCAAATAGTTTGTCGTTCAATTTCCTATTAAGCGCCTCAATTAAATTTTTTGTGCCATAGTTCATTTATCCCAGATGATAATTTTACACTGTTTCCATGGACGATTGTGTGGCCATGGACGATTGTTTTTTAATTTTACACACTGCGTCGGGGTTATTTTGAATATTAAGTGGCAGCTTAAATACTGAATGAGCTGTTCTGCCTCCATCCAATAAAGTTGCCGCAATGCCCGATGATGCAACGGCCAATGCGATGCCATTATTTGATCGTATTTCAGAATTAGTGAAATAAGAAATGTTTTGCCAGTTCCACCCGGTGCATCAAAAAAGAAGAACCCACCTTGTCCTGCTGAAACTGCTAGTAAAATGAGGTCATAAATGGTTCTTTGCTCGTCATTCATTCGTGGGACATTGCGAGTAACAATCGCTGCCATTTCTGCAGTGTTGTACTGCAGTTCACGATTCATTTCAGTGTTAATTAAATCAGATGCAGGTCGATTTGGCGAATTCATACCGAAATGAGTGACAAATAACTTGGTAATGACAATGCAAAGATCCTCAATAGCAATCAATGCTTCATTGTACATAGCGTCGCTGAATGTTATTGTTAGATCGTTGCACCGTGTACGATTTTTATGCAATTTATCATCAGTCATGGAATGTTTGTGATTATCCCACAATATGCTTGCTCGACTTGGAAACATGTAGTCAACACTATAGCAAATAGTAGACGAATTTGTATTGCTGTACAGTTCAATGCAGCTTCAGCAAGCATGCACTCCCACTGGTTATCGTCTTCCAGCAAGCCGAGTGCAAGGCATGCGACATTATATGTTGGACACTGTTGGCCATTCCCTTTACGTGTATCTTGAAATGATAATGGGCCAGTAACATTAACCAATAACAGTCGAAGATAAAAGCACCCAGTGTGTCTTGGATTGACTGTAAATAATCGCCCCAAAGCGTTCGATTTAAATAAATTGAGACATGCATCAACTGGTGAGCCTTGCTTGTTGGGCATCCATTTTTTTGTTTGAGCCCATTTGAAATAGCGTGGTACTTGTGAATAGAGTAAAGTTTTTGCAAAGGCACCAAAATCATCCGTACTATTACACAATTCAAAAAAGGCAGTGAGTGTAGTTTTAGGTGGATTTGTAGTGCGATCAATCACTGTCTCGTTCGTAAAAAATACACGCTGACCGTTTTCAAGATGGACGGCTAACTGAACAACTGATGGATCCGGGTCATGGATTGGAAAAACGAAGATACGCCAAGCAGCTTCATTGGAGCTGATGAACCGACCAATTTGGTAGAGCGTAATTTCATCGTTTTTATTCATTGGAGGAGCATTTACATACATTAGTATTTTCTACTCTAAACACACCCATATCACTGCCTTTATGGACATACTTGCAAATATATTTGATGCTCTTCACAGAACTGCAAAATTCAACATTAATATGAGCATTGTATGTCTTGCTTAGCAGAGTCGAATAACTTAGACTATTATCGCAATGAATTCTCTGAGCAAAAAATGTGATTTCAGAATTTATTTTTAAACAATTCAAATTTTTAAATATGACATTTACACTGAGACTGTAAAATCTAATATATAAAATTCTCGTGCCACAGTGTAAATTAAAGAAACATTGTTAAGGGTAGATGGCCCTTATCACTTAGGGGTATGGAAAATAATTAGTAGCTGATTCTCAGGCCTACTGAATACGCATATAAAATTTGGTAAAAATAGGTAAAGCCGTTTCGGAGGAGTACGGTAACTAACATTGTGACAGGGAAATTTTATATATATAAAGACTTACTTCATAAGAACTAGATTCCAAAAAATAATTTAAAAAAAATAAAATTAAACTAACAAACCAAATCCACTCCTTGTCAAAATCACACTCCTTCACGAAAAAAATAAAAAAAAAAAAAATTTAATAAGCGAATTTAAGCCACGTCGTGTGATATAACAAAAAACAAACTGAAAACTTGAAAATAACATTTGGTTTCGGCGCTCTCACGGTTTTCGCACATTTGTCATAATTTTTTTTTTTTGAAATTACCATGAATAAAAGATGAGTCAACTTACCCCTAAAAAAATAGTCAACTTACCCCGTTCGGTCCTTCAGCACTCAACGACTTTTTTTGGCACTCAGATATCAATATAAAAACAACTACATACCAGGTGTTAGCAATGGCCATACTATCACTACTCTTTTTCCTAGAAATTTTTTTACATTGAACACAAACAATCACAAGAAAGAAAAAAAAAGAAAAGAAAACAAAAAAACTACTCACGAGTCACGAAAGCAAAAATTTGTTTTTTGGAGACAACAGTGTGCCTCTGCGTTTTACTTCACTGTTGTCGCACGTCGTTCGGGTGTGAGACTTAATAGGGCCCATACACTACTCATGCCTGCATTGAAAGTCTATGGAGTTGACTGAGTGATTGTGCATGCGGATTGAGCAATATCAGAATTTTCTGATATTTTCTTGTTTGCGCAATCATGCATGTGTGGTGTGTGGGCAAAATTGCTCAGCAACGTGATAAAATTCGAATGAAGAGAAGAGCGATAGCGGAGTCTTAGCATGACATCTTTACAACTTGTCTATGAAGATTGCGCAGTTTGCATAAGTAGTGTAGGGCGAAAGCGATATTGCGCAAACTTCTGATTGCGCATGCAGGCATGAGTAGTGTATGGGCCCTATAAGCAAACAGGTGTGCTCGATGTAACAAGTGCAATAAACTTGACTGAAATGGTCTTCTTTTGAAGTTATTGTCGATTAGTCTACTTGCCCCTTGGGCCAACTAGCCCCGCTTACCCCTATATTGTTTTAACATTCATTATATGTACCTCCGAAATACTAGCAAAATTAATTAAATGATTAAAATAACACATTATAAATTCAGAATTTTATTAAAACAAGAACAAAAATAAGGAAGAACTGAAAAACTATTTCTAAAGACTAATAATTTGTCAAGTTAGCTATTTCAGTCAAAAGTTTCGTTATCACTCTCTGAGCCAGTGCATGTGGGCCAGGTTTTAGTGTCCTCATAAAATGATTAGATCTCTTCAGGCACATACGGTAAAAGTTTTAAGATATTTGCTTTCTTTTTTCATTAATTTGTCTCTTGTCTATGTATGCCCTTTCTGTTGAAAAATGTATGAGTTCTTGACTACAGTTTCTTAGCGAAAGCCTTTCAACAAAACTGAACGTTGACAATCCATCAATGAACTCCTTGCATATCACTGTTCCAACATTATCACTCTTATGTATGAAATGGATGTACTTTGAAATCTGGAAAGTGACCTTTTTGTTTTTAGGGACAGACCTTCCATATAAGCAAACTGATTAGCATGTTTTTTTTTATTGAATTAATTTTACCGTGAAGTTTTTATGTGAATTAAGAATAGTGGTAACTAGATTTTGCACATCATACACCCTATCATATTTTTACAAATTTCTTTTGATCCACCCAAATGCTCGATCACATGGCAAGAACGAATGCCCTCTTATTGGATATATCTGCTCGACTTTTAAAAATCTTCCAATTTTTACAAGCGCAGCAAAATATCGAAGTAAAGTATTATTCTTATTTTGCCCTCCACATTCATCGCTGAATATGAAAAGATTTTTAACCTTTTTTAGGAACGTGGTTGTTGATGTACACATTAATGAAAGAAGTGACTTCATTGGGAGATTTACCAGCTACAGCTTCGTGGTAAACGTAAAATTTTGAAGAATTTGTCTTAAGATTTGTAATACAAAAAATTTTAACAGTAAGTTGACGCTGATAAAACACCTCTCGGATGGGTATCTGAGGAAGCGAAACATTCATCATATAGTCGATCGCAATACCCAAACAAGAGTCATCATAATAATTTGGATCGGTATGGTCACACAGTTTTGCGACTTCTTGAAGCTTATGATAGAATTTTTTGCATCTTCTCTTATGAACCATCAGTTCTGCTTCTGCACATCTTTTTGCCACTTCATTCAATGACGGAGATTTTATTTTAACCTCTAGTAATTCGCATGTACAGGAGGTGTCAGCCTGTGGCCTTCCAAATCTGAGATTAAATCCTTCATCAAAGATTTTAAAGTAGAACTCATATTTCACAATAGTGTTTGGATGTTTTTGCTGAAACAAGTTGTACATCGTCTTTACATCAAGTAAATATTTAACTTCTTTTGACGAATAATGGCTAACTTTCTCTGGAAAAGAATTTATATGATCTAAGATTTGTATACACACTTCACCAGATATCGCATTTCTGCAAAGATGTTTTCCTCTTTCATCACGACGCAGTTTGCCTTCCTTCAATAAGTTTCAAAGCCTTCGCAGCCTTTCAGATGTTACTTCAAAAATGTTTTGAAATGCAGTCTTGCAAACATATTTATGTCTTACAATTTTTTTGGTTAAATAGTAGACTTAAAAATATTTGTCAGACATACCTTAAGTTCTCCAGCAGCCTTAGTAGGTATAAGGTAGCGGTAACTAGCTCCACGAATTCTGGTCTTTCGGTTGGCTTGTAAAGGTGGAACAGTTTGAAGTTCAGTTTGAACTGCTGATGGGGTGGGAGTGAGAGTATTAGGCCTTGAAGTGGAATCGCATCCATTCACTGAAAAATATAAAACATATTTATAGCAATTTGCAAAAAAAAAATATTCGGTTAAGTAAAATATACAGGGTGTCCCGTAATTCGTTTTACATACTTTGGGATATGATTCTTGGTCATATTCTAACAAAAAAATTGTTTTACAGTAAAGTCCGTTTCTCAAGTTTGATATCACTTTTTGACAATTTAAAAAAAGGCTAACTTTGGTGTACCCTGACCTTTGTTAAATTCGATATCTCTGTCGAAACTGATGATAGGAACCTAATCTTAGACTAAATTTTTTGTAGAAATAACAACCTTTAAGACTGTATTTAAATTAGGCTTCCATAGGTTTAGGGTTGCCAGATTTTCAATTTTAAGTGGTGTTCAAATTTTCTTCCCAAAACAAAGTTTTGACTTTGAGGTCATTTTTTTGGAGAAAAGGCCTGATAAACATAGAGTTTCTTTATTTTTTACAGATGAACAAAACAATAATAAAGAAAAAACTCAGCATTAAGTTAGCTCAAAAACCCATACATTTTATGATACTTAGAAAAATACAAAATGGGAAAAATTTAAAAAAAAATAAAAAAAAGTTTTTGCTTTGAGGTTTGTTTGAATAAAACAATAATCTGATCACTTTTAGTAGTTTTTTTTATGTATTTAATACAAATACAATTATAACAAGTGCTCAAAGCCCCATCCTTCGTTTTGAATCCATGCCAGAGCCCGTTTTTGGATTTCATTGTGGGTGTTTGCTGTCGATAACTCTTGTCTTACTTGTAGTCTTGTAATCTTTGAAACTGTACTTAAATTTGACTCCTATAGGCTAAGGGTTGCCAGATTTTCAGTTAGTATAAAGTTCCGGGAATCCTTTGTTGTGCTTTTCTTCAATTTCCATTTAAAAACTCATATAAGGAAAAAAATGTCTGCGTATTCTTCTCTCGTAAATGAAAGCATTTCAAAAAACTCTCTGATCAAACTGCAATCGTGACTTAATTTGACAAACTAATGAACAAATTTGTTTTCTTATTCTTTTATACGACTTATTTATCTATTGAACATTCATACCCCAAATTTAAAGCAATCATCCACAATGAAATCCAAAAACGGGCTCTGGCATGGATTCAAAACGAAGGAGGGCACTTTGAGCACTTGTTTTAATTGTATTTGTATTAAATACATAAAAAACTACTAAAAATGATCATATTATTGTTTTATTCAAACAAACCTCAAAGCAAAAACTTTTTTTTATTTTTTTTTTTTAAATTTTTCCCATTTTGTATTTTTCCAAGTATCATAAAATGTATGGGTTTTTGAGCTGACTTAATGCTGAGTTTTTTCTTTATTATTGTTTTGTTCATCTGTAAAAAATAAAGAAACTCTATGTTTATCAGGCCTTTTCTCCAAAAAAATGACCTCAAAGTCAAAACTTTGTTTTGGGAAGAAAATTTGAACACCACTTAAAATTGAAAATCTGGCAACTCTAAACCTATGGAAGCCTAATTTAAATACAGTCTTAAGGGTTGTTATTTCTACAAAAAATTTAGTCTAAGATTAGGTTCCTATCATCAGTTTCGACAGAGATATCGAATTTAACAAAGGTCAGGGTACACCAAAGTTAGCCTTTTTTTAAATTGTCAAAAAGTGATGTCAAACTTGAGAAACGGACTTTACTGTAGAACAATTTTTTTCTTAGAATATGACCAAGAATCATATCCCAAAGTATGTAAAACGAATTACGGGACACCCTATATATACATTTATTTGCTATTGTTACTTAAACTAGCATACATCATTTACTACAAATAAGATAACTGAAAATGAACAACTTTTTCTGAACTGTGGAAAGTGACACTCCTTAGATACACACATCGAAAAACAAACAATATTTATAATTTTTTTTTAAACATGAAACAAAAGGGTATTGTAACAAGCCCTAACACTGACAAGTGACAACCTTCACGCTTCACACAATCAAAAAATGTATAGAGGGTTTCAATTAAATAGTAAAGGATATTTTGATACTCCTGGAAACCTTTTTAGAAAACATTGTTTGTTTTCATACAGATTTTTTCTTTAAATTTTTTCATTAAACAGAATTATAACTTTTTTTATTCTTGAAAAGTTTTACTATTAGGATTTAAGACTTATGCATTCACTGAAAAAATTATAGTTCATAAAAACTATGAATCTCATTCATACCCTGAAATTCATTAAGTTTTTATGAAAATACATGAAAAATAAGCACAAATTCATTAAAAAAAATTAATTATTAAAGAATAAATCATAACATTTATGAATTCGCATTCATAAATATTTTCCTATGGAAAAATTATCACAAAAATTTTAAGATTTGGTTTTAAGAACATATTTTTACCCGTATGTACAATTCATTCACCTTTCACTTAGAAGGTAAATGAAAAATGAATATTTATTATGAATTAATTCTTACCTTTTAATGAATAGTTTCTTAGCACTCAAAGAAAAAAATTCAACAGTTATTTATTTGCGAAAGATAAGAATTCTTTCATACTTTTTATGAACAAAATTCATATTTTTTAAAACTGTAAGAATTTTTTCTTAAATTTTATGAATTGTTTCATATTTTGTAAGAAAAAACCATAATTTTCAGCGTCTAAGTATTTACTTCTGAAATTTAAGCCTTTTTTCGTAAATCAGGTGAAGTAACATTTTTAAGAAATCTTTCATAAAATATAAGACTAGTTTCATATTTTTTATGAACGAATTCATTTCAAAGCAAAGTTTAAAAACTTATTCTTAAATTTTATGCACGTGTTCATATTTTGTATGCGCAAGATCATATATTTCCGAGCTGTTTAGTATTTTTTCTTAAAAATTAAGTATTTTTTCATAAATCACTTTCAGACGTTGCTAACTGTAGCTAGTTTTTTAGCAATTCTTAAATATGCGCCTTAATCATTTTTGCATCTGGTTTTGATTTTAAAAACTTATTCATAAAATATAAGATTTATTTCTTATTTTATGCGCGCAAATTCATCACATTGGAGAGTTTAAGAACCTATTCATAAATTGTATGCATTTGTCCATATTTTATAGGCAGAAAATCATAAAATTTAAGTATTTTTTCTTAAATTGAGTTTTTCTTCATGAATTGAAGAAGTAAAATCATAAAATTCTGGGCGTCTAAGCATGAGTTCTTAAAAATTAAATACTTTTCACATAAATAAAAAGAAACTCCCTAGATTGAACCGTTATCCGAATTTGCTTTATTAATTGATGATATGCTGGATTCCATTTCATTTCAAGTCTGTTTAAGATCGCGATCGGTTGAGAAATTATAAACGTGAGAAGATTTAAAAGTGACAAGTTCTGTGAAATTAATTAACAATTAGTTAAACGTTTTAAGAACTTTATTATTGGTTATAATATACCCTTTTGTGATTTTGAACATTATTAAAAGTGTCCTAAATTTGACGTTTTAGCTCAAAAACCCATACATTTTATGATACTTGGAAAAATACAAAATGGGAAAAATTTAAAAAAAAAATAAAAAAAAGTTTTTGCTTTGAGGTTTGTTTGAATAAAACAATAATATGATCACTTTTAGTAGTTTTTTTATGTATTTAATACAAATACAATTATAACAAGTGCTCAAAGTGCCCTCCTTCGTTTTGAATGCATGCCAGAGCCCGTTTTTGGATTTCATTGTGGATGTTTGCTTTAAATTTGGGGTATGAATGTTCAATAGGTAAATAAGTCGTATAAAAGAATAAGAAAACAAATTTGTTCATTAGTTTGTCAAATTAAGTCACGATTGCAGTTTGATCAGAGAGTTTTTTGAAATGCTTTCATTTACGAGAGAAGAATGCGCAGACATTTTTTTTTCTTATATGAGTTTTTAAATGGAAATTGAAGAAAAGCACAACAAAGGATACCAGGAACTTTATACTAACTGAAAATCTGGCAACCCTTAGCCTATAGGAGTCAAATTTAAATACAGTTTCAAAGAATACAAGACTACAAGTAAGACAAGAGTTATCGACAGCAAACACCCACAATGAAATCCAAAAACGGGCTCTGGCATGGATTCAAAACGAAGGATGGGGCTTTGAGCACTTGTTATAATTGTATTTGTATTAAATACATAAAAAAACTACTAAAAGTGATCATATTATTGTTTTATTCAAACAAACCTCAAAGCAAGAACTTTTTTTTATTTTTTTTAAATTTTTCCCATTTCGTATTTTTCTTAGTATCATAAAATGTATGGGTTTTTGAGCTAACTTAATGCTTAGTTTTTTCTTTATTATTGTTTTGTTCATCTGCAAAAAATAAAGAAACTCTATGTTTATCAGGCCTTTTCTCCAAATGACAAAATGACCTCAAAGTCAAAACTTTGTTTTGGGAAGAAAATTTGAACACCCCCCTTAAAATTGAAAATCTGGCAACCCTAAACCTATGGAAGCCTAATTTAAATACAGTCTTAAAGGTTGTTATTTCTACAAAAAATTGAGTCTAAGATTAGGTTCCTATCATCAGTATTGACAGAGATATCGAATTTAACACAGGTCAGGGTACACCAAAGTCTTTTTTTAAATTGTCAAAGTGATGTCAAACTTGAGAAACGGACTTTACTGTAGAACAATTTTTTTCTAAGAATATGACCAAGAATCATATCCCAAAGTATGTAAAACGAATTACGGGACACCCTGTATAGTTTTAAAAATTTCTTGTCGGCTGTTGATGTTTGCTTCAAGTCGTTCCATCTATTTAATTTGGAATATCCTCCGGCTTGTTCGCAATTTTGGACGTTTATAGAACATCATTATTATGATATAAATGTGTCAAGTAATAAAACATCCAAAATGTTCATACTGTCACAAGAATTAAAAAAATAAACATTTTTAAGTCACACAGTACTATTTTTACTTAAGAATAAGTACTTTAAGAATTTACATTTAGTGTTACAATCAATTATAATTGTTACTATAAATAATAAAAACATGCAATTTTGAAAAAAGAATAAATTGTCTTTAATTAAGGGTTTTTATTCACATAAGTGGTAGTAATTTTTTCGAATAATTGCCAACAATCAAGCTGTCCTATTTTTTAAACAAAGAATAAGAAAAGGTAAATGTATGAAAACGAAATTTCTAAAAAATTAAAAGAATTATTGGTTTCATAAATTGCTTACATTTTATGAAGAATGGTATCAATTCTTATGAAATAAATCATACAGCTTCATTAAATAGATCATTATAAAAATTTTTATTTCTTTAATTTATAAAACTTTAACTTAACTTAAGTTTCCAACTGAAATATATGAAAAAAGACCATAAATCTTTATGAAACAAATCATGGAAAGAACATACATTTCATAAAACTTATGAAGGATTTTCTTATACTTTCTTCTAAAATTTATGAAAAAATCATAAAATTTCCTGAAAAAATTCATTAAAAGAATGTTTATTTTCTTAAGCTTATGTAACATTTCTTAAGTTTCAAAGAGAAATTTATGAATAAAAACATATAATTTTATGAAATAATTCATAAAACGAACGATTATTTCATAAAGTTTACTAACATTTTTTTATATTTTTAGCTTGAATTTATGAAAAAATCATAGATTTTTATGAATAATTTCTTAAAAATAATGTTTTATTCTTAAATTTTATGAAACTTTTCTTACGCTTTTAATAGAAATCAATGAAAAAATTCATAAGATCTTAAGAAAAAATTCATTGCTTTTATGCAAAAGTATTAAATTTAATGAACAATTTCTTACGTCTTACATAGTTTAGTGACAGATGGTTCAAGAATAAAGGTCATAAAAGCTAAGCACAAATACTTATGTTTTATGTAACATTCATACTGTTATGAATTCGTTCATAAACGTATGAACAAAAATACTTAATTTTAATGTATTTAGTGTTTGGACCATTTTCCATGATTTCCTACATTAAAATTATGTCAATTTACATTGATTTTATATACCTTTTTGGTTCAGTGTTGATGGCCGTAAATTTGTCGTTAAATTGTGCAAGCATTGACGATGGACCAGTGCGTTCCAAGGGTTACCAAATGGTAATCAATTACATGAAATCTCGGGTGAAAGACTGCAAAGTGATACTAGGAGAAGCTGCCGCTCAACAACACCGTCTTCTTTTAACAGAATTTTTTACGGATGCGGTGAAGGAAGTCAAACAAACAAAGGCTCCTAGGAGAATCAAGTGGTACAATCTGGAGAAAACCAAAGGACAGCAATTCATTTCGTATATGCAAAGTCAGCTGTGTAATACCATCGACGCAGTTTCAAATGCAAAATATGTAAGATCGCCCACAACGAACCTGCTTAGAGAGAGCCAAATCACTGTTAAGAGTCTCAAAAGGACACCACCAACAAGCTAAAGAAACCTGGTGGTGGGATGATGAAGCTAAAGCAGTGATTAGAAAGAAGAAAGCAGCTTTCCAAGCTTGGTCGAAGTGCCCCTCAAGAAACACAAATGAAAAAGCGCGTTTCAAAATGGAATACAAGAGCAGCAGAAAAGAAGCGAAGAAAAAGTGCGCCCAACTTCAAGCAAAAAGCACGGAGGGCCTGTATTGATAGCTGGAAGAGATTTCTGCCCCAGCTGCTGAAGCAAATCAGGCAATCCAAGAGCTAAGACAAAGCAACTTGAATAAGGGAGCAACCATTTTCAAAATAGCCGCTTAGAGATGGAGGAATGCGCAGGAGATTCGTTCGCCGAAGTTCATAAATGATGCTCAAGGACTGCTACTTGTGATGACGACAAAATTCTTCACAGGTGGCGACAGTATTGTGATGATCTTTTGAATGAACAGTTTCCTCGGTGCCACTTTCCAACAGCTGCACCTAACTTTACGGAAGTATCCGACGTCACAGTCGAAGAAGTTAGGGAGGCAGTTAAGAACTCCAAAAAAGGCAAAGCGATTGGGCCAGACGAGGTACCATATGAGTTTTGGAAAAATATGGGAGACATCGGGTTGAGATGGCTCACGATTCTCATCTCCAAACTTATAAGAGGTGACAGTTTGCCTAATCAATGGAGGGAAAGTTTTCTTCTTCCAATGTACAAAAGGGAGATACCAGAAGCTGTGACAACTATCGTTCGATCAAGTTGATGTCCCACACTATGAAGATCGTTGAGCGGGTTTTGGATAGCCGACTACGGAAAATAATAAGGCTGTCTGATGACCAATGCGGGTTTGTCGCGGGTAAGTCAACTATAGACGCAATCCAAAGTATAAGGATCATTATGGAAAAACACCGAGATGCCTTAGAGGATTTGCATATTGTGTTGGTTGACTTCGAAAAAGCATTCGATCGACAACCGCGAGATCTGATATGGGTGGCCCTCAGACACCGAGGAGTTCCTGAAGCCTATGTGTGAATAATTATGGACATGTACGAGGGAGCAGTTACAAAAGTGAGATGCCCAGCTGGAATCACCGAAGAATTCCAAATAACAGTAGGTGTACATCAGGGAAGTGTCTTGAGTCCACTGCTCTTTATTGCTGTTCTGGATTATTTGCTCGAAGGAAAAGTAACGGACAATAAAGTACAACAATTATTCTTTGCTGACGATGGAGCCATCATAAGCGAGGATCCTACATCCCTGCAAAGAGCCCTTGACGTTTGGATTGATGTTCTGGAAGGAAATGGGTACCGTATTAGCGCTAAAAAACTGAATACCTGTGCTGCCCTTTTTCTGATCCAGACAAGCCTATTCCAGACATTTATTTGAATGGAAATGTGCTTCCCAAGTGTGAAAAGTTAAAATATCTGGGATCTATGATCAAAAGTGAAGCAACTTGTGATGACGACATCAATCATCGAGTAAGCGTAGAGTGGATGAAGTGGCGAGAAAACTCCGCTATCTTCTGTGATCGAAAAATTCCCCCTAAGCTGAAGGGAAGACTCTACACAGCAGTTGTCCGTCCAGCTCTGACATACGGTTCACAATGTTGGACAATGTACCAAAAGTATGAGAGCAAATTGAGGGCAGCCGAAATGAAGATGCTTCGGATGACAGCATTAGTAACAAAGCTTGATCGAATTAGAAGTACTAAGATCCGTGGAAGCCTTCATGTCAAAAGTACCATCTTGGACAAAACTCAGCACGACCGGCTCAGTTGGTATTGTCATGTTCAATTTAGAGATCCGCAGAACCCCGTCCAAAAGGCAATATCGTACAGCGTTTCAACAAATTCGCGACGAAAAAGAAAAGGCAGGCCAAACCACTCCTGGTACAAGCAAATGCAAAAACAGCAGCCCTTGGTTGGCCTCAGACATGGAACAATCCAAAACCGGGAGGCTTGCCGACGCTTTCTGAGGTCAACGCGGCGTCCCCACAGGCGGATCACTAGTGTGAAGCAGAAAAGTGGGAGAGTTGTGATCGCTTCAAGATCTCTACTCGTAGCGCCGGAAATGAAAAGAAGAAGAACAACTTGGTTTTATTTATGATACCAGTTATTTTAGCCCCATATCAAAAGAGGAACTTCTAAAGCATTGTAATGATAGTACCTATACTTTGGAAAGGCGAAAACAGCTACATACAGCCTTTCGGAGAACTCCAGCTTCTAAAATGAATTCACTTGACTCTATTAACGTCGCAAAAAAACTGATTCAGTCATTTTAAAAAATAATTTGGAAGAAATATATCCAAACGGTTATATTACCATTAGAGTCATGCTAACAGTTCCGGTCAGTACAGCTTCCGCTGAGAGAAGCTACTCAAAGTTAAAACTGATCAAGGCCTACTTGCGAAGCACGATGAGCCAAGAGAGACTATCGGCGATATCAGTACTATTAAATATGCTATGACATATACAAAAAAAAAGTCTCTCTTTTGATTTCTATTTGTGTAATTTTTGTTATTTTTTGAATATCAATAAAACTAGTTTATTCATACACTAGTTAAACTGTAACGTTTTCTTAACTGGGCAATATAGGAGGCCTCGCAAACTTAATTTCTCCGACGTCCACGTGTGGCCTAGCGCCGCCACTGACCCTGGGAAGTAATTGTAGGACAATTTCCAGCTTGAGATCAGTTCAAGAGATTTGGGTTCAGTATTTTTAATCATAGTTAGTTGAGTAATTTCAAAACTTTGGATTGTAATTATGTATATTTAAAAATAATTGCGCTTTTTTACTTTGATATTTTAAGCACACTGTTTTGTTGGTGGAACAAACTAAAATAATGACACATACACCGATTTAGGCAAAGCAACCGATCAACATTAAGCTTTGTCTGAATTAAGAATGAAACTGTTGTTGCAACAACAGTTTTCACTTTTTCTTAACAAAAAAAAAAAAACAAGTGAAATCTGAATCTGTTGGCAAATTGTTTATAATTGTGCTACATATGTAGATGAATGAAAGCTTTCTGAGCTAAGCATAATGTGCTCAAAAATGTTGCATTACAAAATTTTGATTGAGACAAGTTTTTCAAAAATTGTCTAGGTACACGGTTGTCCACTTTCACTTTCACTATTCACTTTTTTCAAAAGAAAAGCAATTGATTAATTTTCAGCACTGCTTCAAGAAAAGCGAAAACTAATGTTAGAATCTCTTTCATCAAAGAAATGCGAAATGCAGATGTTTTGAGCGTTCGCATCACCTCAATAAGCTTCTTCGAATAGCCCCGCATTAATGTCGTACGTGTGAGTTCCAATGGGAAAACATCGACGAAGTTCTAATTGGCCAATTTGTTGAAACTTCGTGCGAATAAAGCTACGGTTTTCTTGTTCTTCTTCTCTGTTGCACCAATTTGTCGTTATTGACATGCGGTCAGTTGGTGTAACAGAGAAGGAGAAAAAGAAAACAGTAGTTTTGTTCGCTCGAAGTTATAACAAATCGACCAATATGAACTTTTTCATTTTGGGGGTTTTATTGCTTCAACATCGCCCAATTGTCATTACGGGTGAACTAATTTCTCAAATCTCGAATTTGAAAAATAGAGAGGGGTATTAGTTAATAAACAGGCACAACGGATTCTATTGGTCGGGGCCTTAAGCTGCTTGTTGAGATTTAAGGTTACTTTGATAAGAAAAAAGTATTCTATATACTAACTTATTAAGAGATGAGACGCGTCTATTGACCTGTTTAGTTTTAATTGAACCGTAAACTTTAAACTGCGATATCTCAAAAAATGTGGAACTGACGTATGCGCCAAACTGATTCTTAGCTAACGAAATAGAATTTGAAATAGTCAATTAGAACCAACATATATTTTCATACGGTGCGACGTTTTGCTTAGCTGACGATGAAGAAACATAAATTTCCGTGCAAAACTGATGTACTCATGTAGGTATCTACAGGAATAGTTATATTTGAAATCGTTTTATTTGTTTACTTACTTAAGGTGACGCTACAGTCCGGGTCGGACTAGGGCCTCAACCAACATGCTTCTCCAGCCAGCTCAGTCCCTAGCTAGCTGCCTCCAGTTTTGCACGCCAAGTTGGTTGAGGTCCTCTCCCACTTGCGTGCGCCACCTGAGTCGCGGTCTTCCTCTACTGCGCCGTCCCTCGGGATTGGATTCGAAGACTTTCCGGGCCGGAGCGTTGGTGTCCATTCGCTCTACATGACCCAGCCATCTAAGCCGCTGGACCTTGACTCGTTTGATAAGGTCAGTTTCGCTGTACACGTACAATTCGTCGTTAAATCTTCTTCTCCACTCTCCATCTATGCAGACGGGACCAAAAATCACCCGAAGAATTTTTCTCTCGAAGCATCCTAAAGCGTTCTCGTCTGCCTTTGACAAGGTCCATGCTTCTGCGCCATATATAAGAACCGGGATGATAAGTGTCTTATACAGGGACACTTTAGTTGCTTGGGAGAGGACTTTAATACTCAATTGCCTTCTTAGTCCGAAGAAACAGCGATTGGCAAGAGTTATTCTTCGTTTGATTTCAGCGCTGGTGCCGTTGTCTGAATTAATAGCGGCGCCTAGGTAGACAAAGTCCTTAACTACCTCAAAGTTATAGCTGTCTATTTTGACGTTCTGTCCAAGACGTCGGTGTTGGGTGTCCTTGGTCTTGCCCTCATTTACCAATAAACCCATCTTCTTCTCTTCTTCGCTTCCGTCTCAATGCTCATAAACGCGCCATTGACATCACGCTGCGTTCTTCCAATTATGTCAATATCGTCGGCATATCCGAGCAATTGAACGGATCTTTGAAAGATTGTGCCTCTTCTGTTGACGTGGGAGTTTTGCACTATTCTTTCAAGAACGATGTTGAAGAAGTCGCATGACAGCGCATCGCCTTGCCTAAAACCTTTTTTGACATCGAATGTATCGGTGAGATCTTTTCCTACCCTGATGGAGCAGCGTGCGTTCTCCATCGTCATCCTACACAATCGGACAAGTTTGTTTGTTTGTTTTTTTCCTCTCTATAGATGCTGTCATACGCGGTCTTAAAATCTATAAAAAGGTGGTGTTTATCGATTTGAAGCTCCTGGGTTTTTTCCTGGGTCTATGGTGGGCTTTCCTAGTCTTAAACCAGATAAAGATAAGGACCTATGAGGTTGTTGACGAATGGCTTCAGACGCTCACACAATACGGCAGAGAGGATCTTGTATGCGATATTAAGAAAACTGATACCTCTGTAGTTGGCGCAGTTCAGAGGGTCTCCTTTCTTGAGGACCGGGGAAAGTCCTGAGGTTCCATTCATCGGGCATGCTTTCTTCTGACCATATTTTGCAAATGAGCTGGTGCATACTCATAACCAGGTCATCGCCTGCCGCTTTAAACAATTCGGCAGTGAGGCCATCAGCTCCAGCAGCTTTGTTTGACTTTAGCTTGGATACTCCTGTCTTCACTTCGTTCAGGTCAGGTTGGCGGAATTGTTGGTTTACGTCGCCTAAATTAAATGAATGGTTCTATCCCTCTTACATAAATAAATGAATGGTTCTATCCCTCTTACAGCGGAATTGGGTTCATCATCGCCGTTATAGAGCTTGGAGAAGTGGTCTTTCCATATCCTCAGCATTGACTGCGGTTTCACCACGATGTTCCCTTGATCGTCTTTGCAGGCCTCGGCTCGGGGCTTGTAGCCCGAGGCTGTTGTTTTTACCTTCTGGTAAAACTTCCGAACCTCATTCCTGCTGTGGCACCCTTCTATCTCCTCGATCGCGTGCTTCTTATGCTCTCACTTTTTCCGTCTGGGAAGCCGGTGTTCGTCTCTCCTCTTCTGTTTGTAGAGCTCATAAGCAGTTCTAGTCTTTTTGTGCAGCGCCGCTTTGTATGCTTCCTGTTTGGCTGCATGTGCTTGCCGGCATTCGTCTACAAACCAGGGGTTTCGTTGTGGTGGTCGTGTGAAACCCAGCACTTCAGAGGCGGCATCTCTGATGATTGGCAGTGCTGCCACTGGTTCTCTATACTTGATGCTGGCGGCATAGGACTCCTTAAGAGGTTGTAAGAGACTCGATCGGAAAAGGACTTGGCGATCTCTTGCGATTGTAGTCGTCCAACGTCGAATTGTCTCACAGTATTTTCTTGTGTTGGCTTGGATCGGGATATCCGCAGTCGTACCTTGGCTACAACAAGGTAGTGGTCCGTGCCAATGTTGGCCCCTCGGAATTTTCGGACATCCTCTATACTGGAGAAGTGTCGTGCGTCGATCGCAATGTGGTCAATCTGGTTGACGGTTGATTGATCAGGAGATTTCCATGTCCCTTTCTGGATATTGAGGTGCTGGAACCGCGTACTAGCTACCAGAACATCTCGCCCCGCAGCGAAATCGATCAGCCTGAATCCGTTATCGGAGGTGTTGTCGTGCAGGCTGTATCTTCCGATTATTCCACCAAAGATATCCTCTCTTCCTAGCTTGGCATTAAAATCGAACAATCTTAATGTCATAGCCAGGGCACTGCTCATATGTTTTGTCCAGGAGCTCGTAGAATACGTCTTTGGTGTCTTCATCCTTTTCCTCTGTGGGGCGTGTGCGCAAATGAGGCTTATGTTGACGAATTTAGCCTTGATGCGGATTGTTGCTATGCGCTCGTTCACATAGTTGAAACTCAAGACTTTTTGCCTGAGTCTAGTTCCAACAACTCATCCACATCCAAACAGTCGCTGCTTTTGTTCTCGGTAGCAATCGCCGTAGTAGATGTCGCAGTTTTATTTGTTTGCTTATTTTAATAATTTGCAGTATGCCTATCAATTTTCAATTGAACAGATAAACACCTCAATTACATACATGTTAGAAGAAAAATATTCGATATAATTCTTTTCTTTTTAAGGTTTCCTTTTTGTAATGCATTATTGGGATATTTGATTAATTTCATGTTTATATTATTTTCAGATACTGTTCCAGAAATGATTTATACATTTATTGAACAAAACGTTCGACCAGGTCCTTTGATATCATTAAAATGTTCAGCCAGTGGATCTCCACCCCCACAGGTAAAAAATATTTAAATGTTTGGTATCCATTGCAGAGTTGTTTTGGTTTGTGAGCTTAAATTGTTATAACATGAAATTTTTTATTCTTAATCTCAATTTGTCATGTAAATGGGTTACATCTTCAGTCAAAACCAGAAACCTTTATAGAAGTTAACTTAATCCCCGCCTATTCCTTACAAGTTTAATTTCCATTTATTAAGTTCAAGTACCCATGTTTCCAAAAAAAGGTGAATCCATAGAGTTTTTGTACCATGTCAGTGATTTTGTGTTATTTGCTTTCTTATGAATACGGATTGAGCCCTTGAATCCATTTTCCTTTTATCTAAAATATCAAATCTCTTTTAAATTTGTTTATATGCGGAATAACTTGTTTTTTTTTTTAGTTTGCATGGCTTCTTGACTCCCAACCGATAATGGATGTGTCACTACATCACCGATTTGCCATTGGCCAATTTGTTGACATGTCTGGTGATGTGATAAGTCATTTGAATATTTCCCACGTTCGACCTGACGATGGAGGACTCTATAAGTGCATTGCTTCCAATACAATGGGCAGCGTTATGCACTCCGCACGATTGAACGTCTATGGTAAGTAGAACAACTAGGTATGGCTATTATCCAAAATCTAAATAATATGCATATCCTATTATATGTAATATCTTGTTTGCCAAAGAAATAAACGAGTTGGGGAACTGCTATGCTAAACAAGATACTACAACAACCTTAATTTGAGAAAAAATGAAGTTATTTCTAGAAAAAAAAATGTTTATTAATTGTTCCTACATTAGGCGTGTTTTTTTCACAAGGATGTTATGTACATAACATGATATCCAAAAAAAACGCTTCGTCTTTTTTTATTTGTGGGTTGGTGCTCTCGATCAAGTGTCAAACCAATAAAAGGCAACAAATGATTTTTTTTTGCCAAATTCGCACAAAAACGCAAAAACTGTTTGTTAAAAACCTAAAGCAATTGTATAGAGTGGAAAATAAAAATGTTCCGTAGTGAAATTAATGCAGGTAAACAATTTGTTTTTGTCTGTTTTTTGTTAGTTTAGAAACGTCAAAAATAGGTCCGTTCACAAAGGTAACAAAGAATTTCTCTTGACTCTGTTTACATGCTGGGGTTGAGTTTATATGAGATTGTGATTTAGATGTGAGTTGGAAAAAATATTTTGTTACTTGTTTCAAACGAATTAAACTATTAATAATAAGAAAGTACAACCATTTTTATGGCATACTTAACAATTAGCTTTGAAAAAAATGTTAACATTCACACAAAAATATGAAAAGATATAT
The DNA here is from genome assembly GCA_949752695.1 of Melanostoma scalare. Taxonomy (NCBI): domain Eukaryota; kingdom Metazoa; phylum Arthropoda; class Insecta; order Diptera; family Syrphidae; genus Melanostoma; species Melanostoma scalare. The sequence goes on along the minus strand of OX456985.1, from coordinate 161,444,818 downwards.
GCAAAAAGTGCTTTCAGTCACTAAACAGACCATTTTTAATTGCTATTACGTTGTTTTATGTATCTTAATATACATTTACAAATCTAACTCTTGAAATCAATGAAATTCTAAAAATCAAAAATTGTCTGCAACTAAATTGCGGAGTGTAAGAGTGGGCATATGATTTTATTCAGTTACACATTTGTGAACAAATTTTGCTTTTGTTCGAGATACATGAAAGTCTCTAGACGCACCAACATTAAAAAATGAAAAGTCGAAAAACTCATTCGATACTCGACTAAACGTCAAAAATCTATCCCCGACCAAATCTTAACCATCCTTTTATCCATAACATTGGTTGTCGGGGATGTTGTTTTTGCTTTGCATGTAAAATGATGTTATGTATATAACAGTCTTGTGAAAAAACACACCTATTATCAATTTATCAACTTCTATACAAAACACCTTATCAATTAAAAAAAAACACTTTACTAATGTTTAAAAAATTAATCAGCATGTTATTACAACACGATTGTCTTACTTCTTACTAATATTATAAAGAGGAAAGGTTTGATTGTTTGATTATATTTGTCTCGAATAGGCTCCGAAACTACTGCACCGATTTGAAAAATTCTTTCACCGTTAAAAAGCTACACTATCCCTGAGTGACATAGGCTATATTTAGTTTTCAAAAAAAAAATAGAGTTCCCTACCAAAATTCCGATAGCTAATAATCTTACTTAGTAGTGTACATTGTTATAGTAGGCAGTTGTAAGTAGCTGAAAGATATGACAGGTAATTATTTAATTCATAGTCGTTTTTTTGTTCTATCATTTTAAAATGCCCAAAAGATCAAGATCTCAGCTATCTAGAAAGAATTCCCAGGCCAGAGCCAAAAAAATATGTCGGAATAAATAATCTTCATCTCAAACTGAAAATCGTCTTTTAAGTCAGAGAGAATATGTGGCGCAATCGCGTGCCAGAGGGTTGAGTTGAGTACCGAGCGTTCGCAACCGCTCGCTGAACAAAACATGAGAAACTCTCAAAGACGCGCTCATTGATTATGTGGGACGAATGCACGAGCACATATAGAGGCCATGAACAAAACCTTACAGGATCTAAGGAACTAATCTGCAGTATTGGGCGGGATTACTTTTGTTTTTGCGGGAGATTTCCGACAAACTCTCCCCGTTATTAACAGACCTATGCGAGCAGATATTATCAAGGCATGCTTGAAATCGTCACCCTTATGGGCTTCAATTAAAACATTGAAATTACAAACGAATATGAGAGCTCATGTTCATAGAATCACTGATAGCGATTTTCCACAACAACTGCTAAAACTTGGAGAAGGAATTTTTCCCACTATAAATCTAAGCGATCATTGTGACATTCTTCTGGATGAGTCTCTAGGTCTATTAGGTACTCCATAATTTTGAAAACTTAATAGATGCTATATACCCTCATATCGAGAATTTGCACGAAAAGGCTATGTTCTAGGGCTGTAGTATCACATAAGTATGATACTGTTAATGAAATAAACAATCTAATAGTTCAAAAAGTCCCCAAACAAATAAAAACATATCATAATCGATCGACACTGTTACTAATATCGAAGACGAAGTCCATTATTCACAGGAATTTTTAAATTTGTCCACAGGGTGCCACAGAAGCCGACTTGATGACCGTTGCTCAAAAAGTAATGCTTCAAATCTTTTGTATAAGAAAAAACAAAAGTAATTTATTATGAGTAACTTTCTTGAATCTCAGAAATATCCATTTGTTCTCTCAGTGCTTTTGTCTTTCTGAAGAGATTAATTTCAGAACGTTACAACTCCATCAAAAGATCTTTCTTACACTGCCTTTCAGAATCGGCGAAGAATTGTAGGTCTCTGAAATCAGTTAGGCCCCTATGATCACCGAGCTTTGTTGCTATTGTTCAGCAATGAGCGACGAGTCGTTGAGCGAAGCAAAAAAAAATTTAACACATGAAATCGTATGGAGGTGGCCAAATAAATCCTGAGCGACTGAGCTATTTTTTAATTAAATTTTATTTTATTTTAAACACTAGCTGACCCGCCCGGCCTGCGTAGCTCAGGCCCTACTTTTATCAAATTGAAAGTTAAGTAAAGCAGTCTCCAAGCTTTTATTCTAGTCGCAGAGTGGGGATGAAACATAGCCTATGCTCAGACCCCTCTTTACCACTGGGCCCAGGCCCAGGACCCCGCAATCACCAGGGCCCCCGAATTGCTTAAACAACACTCAACCTCTATTGGTCTATTTTCAAGAAAAAAAAAAATATTTCGATACATTTTTTTTTAACAAAATTGTATTCAAATTCAAAGTAAGTAAGCGTAGGGTGGATGAAGTGGCGAGAAAACTCCGCTATCTTCTGTGATCGAAAAATGCCCCCTAAGCTGAAGGGAAGACTCTACACCGCAGTTGTCCGTCCAGCTCTGACATACGGTTCACAATGTTGGACAATGTACAAAAAGTATGAGAGCAAATTGAGGGCAGCCGAAATGAAGATGCTTCGGATGACAGCAGGAGTAACAAAGCTTGATCGAATTAGAAGTACTAAGATCCGTGGAAGCCTTCATGTCAAAAGTACCATCTTGGACAAAATTCAGCACGACCGGCTCAGTTGGTATTGTCATGTTCAAAGGAGAGATCCGCAGAAACCCGTCCAAAAGGCAATATCATACAACGTTTCAACAAATTCGCGACAAAAAATTAAAGTCAGGCCAAACCACTCCTGGTACAAGCAAATGCAAAAACAGCAGCATTTGGTTGGCCTCAGACATGGAACAATCCAAAACCGGGAGGCTTGCCGACGCTTTCTGAGGTCAACGCGGCGTACCCCACAGGCGGATCACTAGTGTGAAGCAGAAAAGTGGGAGAGTTGTGATCGCTTCTAGATCACTACTCGTAACGCCGGAAATGGAAAGAAGAAGAAGAAGAAGTATTCAAATTCAAACAAAAAAAAGAGGTCACTCAAGTAATGATCAGGACAACGAAAGCTTACACTCCCTTGTATTCGTTTCAGGGCACTTTTAAAAATCCAATCTGAAAAAATATCCATACGTGTATCTTACGATCGAAGTTAAATGGTGTTGTGAAGATGTGAGTTTTCATTTTCTTGTGTATCCTTCCGACATTTGCGATGCGATCGATGGTCCGATAGGGCTACTATTGATAAAATTTTTGCCTGTTTTCACTAATTATTGTCGGTTTTTTTATTGTTTGCTGTCTATTGTCAATGTAGGCGTTACATTTGTGTAGAGAGTGTCCCTACTCATTATTAGATATAGGTACTCTAAGATGAACGGCACTCAATTTTTTTAAGATTTCAAAGAGTGTGTTGACTGCTTATTTAAATAGTTTTTCTCGAACAAGATGGTCAGCGCGAGCTGATGCACTAAGCGCCTTATATGTATAATAATCATCAAGAAATTAAAGAAGCTTTGATGTCTATCGCCAACGGTTTAGGACAGGCACGAGAGGCCGGACAGGAAGTTTTTAGTCTTTGGAAAAAAAATGTTAAGTTTGCTGAGTGCAATCGATAAATTTATAATTAGGCTCAAGGACAATTTTTATAACTTTGATCCATCATCCAGACAAAAAAAACCCGGATTCCGAATATAAGAACCTTTCTGAAAGGACTAGGTGTAGAACAGATTTTTTTTGATGGCTATGAACCCTCAGTAATTTTGACTGGGAAAGAGAAGTTCGTAATTGAAACCTTTCTTCCCAATGTTGACACTCTAAGCGTTGACTTGAAACAGCGACTAGGTTCGTATACCTACGAATATTGGCCAACGTTTTGACGATCGATTAAAAAACCTGAATTCAGACTTAAAAGAAAACTGCAAATCTATTGCTTAATTTTACACTGAAGATGTAAACGGAGATGCTGAATGCCTGAATTTAAAAGAATACTGGAAAACTATTCGACAAGAAAATGGAAAAACTTTCAATATTCTTTAATTTTATAAATTGAAAATGAATTTCCAAGCGTTGAAATTGCACTTAGAATTTTCTTAAGTATGACGGTGACCAACTGCAGTGGTGAACTTTCCTTCTCTAAGTTAAAAAGAATAAAAAACGAACTCAGAACTACAATGGTTCAAGAAAGATTGACAAGTTTGTCGCTGATGTCAATCGAAAACGAAATCATCAGAGGTATCGATTTTGTAGATATAATCAATGATTTTGCTAATCTTAAATCAAGAAAAAGACTCCTTTCAATAAGCATTCCTCTTTTCATCTTTTTGCATATCAATATTTTTTTCCTTAAACTACATTCTGAATTCAATTTTTTTAAATTTAAGTTCTGTTTTTTGAATTTTATTATTTTATTAAATTTAATTATTATTTTTTTATTAAATATGTATCAGTTTGTTTTTATTTTTATATAGGTTATGTTTATGTTCATGTTTATGTTAAAGCATAAACATGCTGCAATAGTTATTTACCTTTATAATAAATTGAAAAAAAAATTATTTATTCACAAAAATAGAAGAATACATATTAATTCAAAGTCATGTGATTTTTTCTGTATACCTTTGTTGCACAACATAACATTTTTATAGAATCATATAGGGGCCCCATTTTTTAAAAGTGCCCCCAAAAGGTTAAAGACGGCCTTGTCTATGCTACTCAGGGGCAATTAAGCACTCTAACGATGACAGAGTTTTTGGAATAAGTCCAGTATTTTCCAAGTTCCCGGATATGTTCCAGCTCCCGTTCCGTTTCCGTATGGGGATGAAATATAGTCTATGTAACTTGGGAATAACACCTTATTGTAATAGTGTAAACCGTATTGAAATCAATACAGCGGTTTTTAAATTCGTTTCCGTTCCTGTGGGTAAATGGTGTAGAAATATAGCATATATTACTCAGGGAAAATGAAGCACTCTAACAGTGAAAGAATTTTTGGAATCGGTTTAGAACTTTCCAAGTTCCCGTCCCGTTTTCGTGGGAATATGGAGATAAAATATTGTTTAAACTATTTATGTATTACGTCGTATTGTATATAGCGACATAAATTTGATATCGTTCCAGTGGTTTTTAAATTCCCGTTCCTGTAGGAATTTGGAAATGAAATATAGTCCATGGTACCTACTCAGGGGCAATGAAGCACTCCAACGATGAAAGAATTTTTTCAATCAGTATAGTATTTTCTAGCTCCCAGTTATGTTTCCGTTCCCGAGGAAATATGGAAAGGAAATCTAGTCTATGTTATTTCTCAGATTGAAGACCATTTTTGTGTTCCAAATAGGCATCATTCAAATGGGATCAATAGTTTTGGTGCCTCTTCAATACAAATACTAAGCTCTCGCTTACGATCCCGTTCCCGAGTACCTACTTTTGAGGTTATGTACCTATTCACCGCATTTCCACACACTATGGAATGTATTTCTGACATACATCGTTATACATATGTTTCCCTCTGGTCATCAGTGCGGTTAGCACACGATGTTTATGTTTATCTTTGCAAATTTGATTTACTTCGACGACCTAGGTCAGATCTTTTTCTCCTTGGCATTGCTAGCCTTGCTAAAACTCTAGAATGGGAATGCCTATTAATAAATTGTGATTTTTAATTATTTGTGGAAATCCAGGCAGTATATGAAAAAAAGATAGGATTATTTTAAAAGTAACACTTTAAATTAAAAAAAAAAGTATTTAACCAGACAAAATTATAGATCAAAAGAATTCTTGAAACTAAACATTCCAATAATCTCATTATTTGTTTTTTTGCTGTTAAAAACGATTAAAAAAAAAAACGAAAGCATTGTTTGATTTAATTTTTAATTCATTGCAGTTAAAATAATGAAATTGTTACTTTTACTATATTCCAATTCTTTTTTTTTCATATTTACTTAACTTTCAAACCTTCCCTAGACCTCCACGAACATTTCAATACCAAGATAAGATAAATCCGTTTAGCCGTTCCCAAGTTTTAGCCAAACTAACGAACAGCAATTGATTTTTATATATATAAAATTTTGTTTTAACATGTGAACCCCACATTCACTCGTTAATTTTTCACTAGTTTCTTATAACTACAGAATGACACCTATTATATTCTTCATTTAACTTATATGTATGTATCATGAAATTGTACAAATTAAATCAATAAAGAATAAATACCATATATAAAAAAAATTGTAGCAAGAGGAAGTTTCTGGTTTGATCGTTGTGATTTGATTGACATAACCTGAAATTTTATTTCATTACATAGTTGAAGGTTGTTCCCTTTTTGAGTAGCATATGTATAATACTTTAAATTTGATTCTTCATTGAAGTTATGAGTCGTCGGCACCTTGAATCAATACATTTGAGAAAATTTCAAGAGGAAAGAGGAGTCTGATTACTTCCCACTTATCGCTTTCGTCTTATGTAGTGCAGTACACCTGCTGTTTGCAGTTATTGTGTACCTAAATGTTGCTCAAGGCAAGGTTTGGAGGAATTAATAATGTATCGTTGTTTGAACAAGACGCTGCACTTATCAAATTAATTGATTTGCATAAATAGGTTTATTGCCTTAATAGTATGGGCCGCAGGTAAATGACATTCTACAAATCAATAAGTTTGTATGTTTTTGACGTTGAACTTTCCTTCTATTCAAATTAAGGTTGGAATGAGAGGGGCTGAAAATACACCGCATATAGCAACACGTATTTTTTGTTAGAAAACGAAACAAAACAAATGTTTTTGTTTTGAAGTGTTTCGGTTATGACAGTCGAAAATACACGCCATTGTGTACGAACAACACACACAGAATACCAAAAAATCGTTTCGAACCAATACCTTTGTAACTATCGCATCGATAACATCGATCTAGAAACAGCGATAACCGGAACGAAATCCAACTAGATGCATAAAATTTCGTTCCATTTTCCGCCGTTTATCGTTTGAAAAAGAATAGTTAGGTTATAGCGATAAGGAAAACGAATCAGGAAAAATTTTCAAATGGAATAAAATCTAGTTTTCTTTCGATTTGAAAGACAATTTTTTGATCTATCGATCGATCACTCAAAGAATTTTTTACGACCAGAAAATAACAACTGACATATTTTTCCTGTTCGCTATAAACGCCCATCAGGAAAAAATTCATGTTTCCATTTATTTCAGCTTTTCCTGATGGTTTTTCCTCATCGCTATAATTGGCCCCTTGTCTACAGTGGGTGTCCAAATTATTAGGGACAGTGTTCATTTTTATGTAATTTATAGTAAATTTAATTTAATTTATAGTATAGGTTAATGTGTGGTTTTATGCATGACTCTGCACCATGCCACAAAGCCAAAAGGGTTACTACATTCTTGGCTGAAAAAAATGTCACTGTTTTGCCCTGGCCAGGGAATTCACCAGACATGAACCCCATCGAAAACATGTGGGAACTCACCAAAGTTTGGTGACCAAACGAGCGTTGGCAAAAGAACTGATTACCACAAAGCGCCAGTTGATTGAAACTCTCATCAGAGAATGGAATCACAACTCCACACTCCAAAAAAATGCAAAAACATGTATTGAGAGTATAGAAGTTTTAATCGCAGCAAAGGGAGGAATAAATAAATATTGAATTTTAAAAATAATTTTTACCAAAAATATTTATATTACTCATAAGAAAAATATAAAATAGTTTTGTAATTTTTTTTGTAGTTTTTATGAACAGAATAGAATACAGATAAAAATAAAAAGAGACTTACCAACCGATAATAATTAATTTATGAAAAAAATCATTATGTAGAATAGAAAATTCTAAAATCTCAGTACTGTCCCTAATAATTTGCCACCCACTGTATATCCATCCACAAGCGGGTAAAAAACTCAGATTTCAATTGAAACTCAAATAAAAAACTTTACAAAAGGAAATGACTGTAGGTATATTGAGTGGATATTGACTTTATTTGAAAACAATACTTCCATTACTCTGGCCTATAAAGTCAGTCCTCAAAAAGTGTCCTTAGAATTTTAGGTTTTTTTATCTGAATATAATTTTTGAAGTACGTTAGTTTTAGTCAAACAAATAGTTTTATTCATGTAGTTTTACTAATATTGATTTTTAAAAGCGTTTACCTACATTAGATACATACACAAGTGCATTAAATTGTCGGATTTTATCGAGGCAATAGTTACACAAATTGGTTGACGATAATTGCATGCTTTCTATATGGCGCAATACACACCAAATAAAAAGAAACGTTAAAACCAAAGCAAAACAGAAAAACATGTTTCGTTACCAAAAGCTGACCTTTTGTTTCTTGCAAACAAAATTTGGATTACGTTATCTTTATTTTCTTCTTTCGTTGCCGAAAACCAAAATAAGTTTTAAACTAGACTTCAATCTGAGTTCTGAGTTTAACTTTCCTCTGTAAGGATTACATTCTCATCTACAAATTCAACTCTAATAATATGTTTCTTAAAACAATTTCAGTTTTGTTATTAATTGATATATAAGAAACTAGCTGTGCCCGCGACTTCGTCCGCGTTGGAATAGTGACTTTCAGCAGCATTTTTAATTTTTTAGGCTACTTATTTTGCAAATAAGACACATTCATGCGTTTTAGTAAACTATTGCTATATTTTATTTAAGTACATTTTTGCACACGACGTTCTTACCTTTTCCTTCTTTTGTATAATAAAAAGTTTTTGCGAGTTTGATACACTCTTTTAAACTAAAATGACTAATCAGTGGGAACTAAAGAAATACGGGGAATAAATAGTTTTCTTATTTCGCTGTTCCAGTCATCATATAAAGCCGCATCCCAGATGTGTAATTTGTAGCTGCGTACAGTTCTAGATTACTCATTATTGGCACTGGAACACCAACTTGCATTCACTCCTGATAATTCTAAGGAATTGAGAAAGATGTGACTTTCTCTGTGTCCATAATATTGTCTACTGATAGACATTCGAAAACATCCCCCAATACGTCAAACATAATTTATTAGTTTATATGGTTAACTATCTCATTAGTCGGGACCGAAATCGACTTTTCACACAGGCATTACTGATTGCCAATATTTATTTGAAGATCAAGATAGACATTTCTTCTCAGGTCAACTGTGTAATAGACAATTTGACAGAAATCACCTCACGATGAAAGAACTTTTGAAATCGGTCCAGTAGCTTCAAGGTTCCCGTTTACGTTGCCGTTCCCGTAGCAATATTGGGAAAACAAATACAGACCCTGTCCTTCTTCAGGCTCAAGTCAAGACTATCTCTGCACCAAAATTCATACAATAGTTTGGGCGGTAGATAGTAACAAAGCAAAACAGACAGACGGAGTTGATTTCGGATCTATAATGTTAGTAAGTACTTCCGTCCCCATGGGATAATAGGGATAAATTAAAGTTAATGTTACTTTGAGATAGTGTAGCGTTCTAACGGGGAAGTACTTCTATAAATCAGCTCAGCAGGTTCTAGGTTCCCGTTAACGTTTGCATTCTTGTGGGAATACAGGGATAACTTACATAGCCTATGTCCATCTTCAGGCACAAGACTATATCTCTGTACCAAAATTCATATATGTAAAAAGGTTAAATAGTTTGGGCGGTTTCTGATAACAAATAAAAATAGACAGATATATTTCATTTCAGACTTATGATATTAATAAAAACTCCTGTTCCCGTGGGAATATGGTGACCGTTCCCGTAGGAATAATGGGGATGACTTACAGTTTATGTTACTCAGGGATAGTGTAGCATTCTAACGGTGGAAGAATTTTTGAAATCGGTGCTGTAGCTTCTAAGTTCCCGTATACGTTCCCATTCCCGTGGGAATAAAGGGATAAAATATATAACCTATGTCCTTCCTCAGGCTCTAGACTATCTTTGTACGAAATTTCATTTAAATCTATTCATTAGTTTGGGCGGGAGATGGTAACATAGAAAGGCGAACAGACAGAGCTACTTTCGCACTTATTATATCAGTAAGGACTCCCGTTCCCGTAGGAATATGGTGAGCGTTTTCGTGGGAATATGTGGATGAGTTGAAGTTAATGTTACTCCGGGAGGATTATTTAGCATTCCAACGGTGGAAGAATTTTTGAAATCGGTGCTGTAGTGTCAAAGTTCCCGTATACGTTCCTGCTCCCGTGGGAATATAGGGAAAAAATATATAGCCTATGTCTTTCCTCAGGTTCTGAACAATCTTTGTACAAAATTTCATTTAAATCGGTTTATTAGTTTGGGCGAGAGATGGTAACATAGAAAGGTGAACAGACTGAGCTACTTTTGCATTTATAATTATAGTGAGGACCGGTTCCCGTGGGAATATTCGAATGAAATACAGCCTATGTCCGTCCTTAAGTTCAGAACAATCTTTGTACAAAATTTCATTTAAATCGGCTTATTAGTTTGGGCGGGAGATGGTAACATAGAACGATGGACAGACAGAGCTTCTTTCACACCTATTATATTTGGTAGGACTCCCGTTCCCTTAGGAATATGTGGATGAATTAAAGTTTATGTTACTCTGGGATAGTGAAGCATTCTATCGGTGGAAACATTTATGAAATCGGTGTTGTAGTTTCTAAATTCTCGTATACGTTCCCGTTCCCGTGGGAATTTAGGGATAAAATATATAGCCTATGTCCTTCCTCAAGTCTTAGACTATCTCTGTATCAAATTTTATTTAAATCGGCTCAGTAGTTTGGGCGGGAGATGGTAACATAGAAAGCCGGACAGACAGAGTGACTTTCACATTTATAATATTATATTAGTTAGGATTTCAAATTTTCGATTTTTAATTTCTACCGCGATTTCAACAATAAATACCTAATACATACACTACACATACATATATAAAATTACACTGCTTTTGTTTTTGTTGGTCTTGTAGCCTCCTTGGACTGGCTTTCCAAGTGAATATTGATTTAGACTTTAGAGTATTATGCTTTATAGTGTGAAACTTATTGATTCATTATGTATTTATATATTATATCTATGCATGCAAAAAAAAAACTAACGACAAAATTTGTAACATTCTTCATGCTTTACTTCGTAGGTCCACCATATGTGCGCGCCATAGGACCGATCAAAGCCGTCGCTGGTGATGACATCACAGTTCATTGTCCATTCTCAGGATATCCTATCGACCAAATCAGATGGGAAAAAGGCCATCAGGAACTGACTTCAAGTAAGACTAATGATTGCCTTAGCATTTTCACATCATTCCCGTTTTGCGTTTCAGATTCCCACTACACTCTCGCTTCGGTGCAACAAGGGGGATATCTGGTAATCAAAGAAGTAGATTCGACCAGAGATGCTGGACTTTATACGTGCATTGTCCGAAGTCGCACTGGTGAAGAATCTCGTCGTGACATGCAACTGACAGTAAATAGTAGGTTTTTGTTTGCCTCATACAAGATTTAGGAGAAAAAGAAAGAATGACACAAATTTTTTTTTTATTATGTTCGCTTTTACTAAAAAGGTCCCCCAGTAATTGAACCATTTAAATTTCCGAAGAACCTTCAGGAAGGCGGAAGGGCACAAATAACTTGTGCTGTCTCATCAGGTGACATGCCAATTTATTTTAGCTGGAAGAAAGATGATATGTCTATACCGATGAGTTTACAGGTGGGTGTTCATTTCCCTGGCTGTTTTGTGTATAATATTCTTCTTTTTGTGTGTCGCTACCCCTTATAATATAGATAAGCGAAAAGAAAGAGGAATTTTTTTCTTTGTTAGTCTTCAAGGATATTAGCTCTAAGCATAGCGGAAAATATTCATGTTTTGCCACCAATGCTGCTGCTAAAGTTAACTATACAGCAGAATTACAAGTTCGGGGTAGGTCAATTTAGGATGGATAAAATTTGTTTACATATATGCTTGCCTGCTTTTTAGTTGCCCCTCGTTGGTCATTTGAGCCGATGGATACAGCAATAATGCTTGGAAATACGATATCAATTAACTGTGATGCAGAAGGATATCCAATACCAGTTATAACGTGGTTTAAAGGACAAGGTAAGTTCACCCGAAGAATACCTTGGTAGCATTTTCAACAATTACATAAATATCCCATACGATTGTGTACGTAATCGATTCGCTTTTCGAAAACCTATTTACTCAAACCGTTTGTAACTAAAAATCTGAAAATAAAATAAAAATTTTTACTTCTTAGTTTGGTAGGTAGTTTTCTTTTTTACTATTTCGTAGTTTATATTTTTTTCTACCTTTGTTTTGTGATCATACATCACATACCTACAATGTGTGATTTGCACTGTGAAAATATAATATGTAATACTCGTATGTATTTCAAATACTTGTTGTTTGCATGTTGTATGAAATGCATGTGATGCGGGTGTATGATCTGTGAAATAGGCTCCTGGTTCCTGGTTGGAGTAAAACTTAATGGCTTGCCTCACCATCATGCTAAATCTATTTTGTGGAAATAGTCTAAAAACGAGATGTCCCATAGTACCGCTATTTTCTTTCTAACGAAATTTTATATTTAAGAACTCCTGGGGTAGTTTAAAAGATTGCGTATCAACATTTAAAAAATTAAAATTTTTTAACTTTTTCAGAACGATACCTTTGATTTTCTTTAGTTTTATGTCTATACATCTGCACCCAAGATGTTAAAATTTGCATAGGAACTTGATTCTTACAAAAGACTTGTTTTCAAAAAAAAAAGGGACAAATAAAAAATCGAAAAAAAAACAGGTCTTACGATTTAAAATGAACTTTCAGCATTTATATTCAGAGCATTTTGCATTTGTCGCTGCACGGGCCCAAAACAGATAGGTTGGTTCGAGACAAGGAAAAAATCATGTATTATGGGGAGTCGAGTCTATTTCCCTCTGCTTAGGTGGGAAGGGTGATTTTAAAAATTGATTTATGATTCTAAGTATACTAAGTCAAATACGTACTACATAGTTTAATGTTTTTTAAAGTTATTACTTTGGTCTTTCATCAAGTTAATTAAGTAAAGTAAGTAATCGTGTCTCATAGTCAAAACTTAAAAAAAAAAAAATAGAGTTTAATTTCTCCAAATAAAATTTTTAATTTTTTTTTTAAATAGTCAAGTGAGCGTTCAAGTATAACGTAACGCAATTTGGGGGGAGGGGGTCTCGTAAAACGTTACGATACTTTACAGGGGCGGGAGGGGGTCTTTCTTACAACACGTTACGTAACTTTTTTTTAAATTAAGGAATAAAAACTCCCAAATTGGCAACCAAAATAATAATTTTATTTTATTTTAAGAGTTTTTATTAAAAAAAAGCTAACAATAGGAGAATGAAGGACGAAAACAATTGTGTTGTAAAGTATAAAACTTATAAAAAATAAACAAAATACGCGGGTATTGCGGTTTAAAAACCTTTGTATTATTTAATATTATAAGACTAATGTGGCTAATAATGACTGCAATGGCAATTAAAAGTATACCAAGGATAAAAACTATAACATAACTTTGTGCGACCTTATGTTAAAAATAGTCACTTGAGTGTTACGTAACGTTTAGAGAAGGGGAGGGAGTGGGAACATGAAAACGTTACGGTGCGTTACAAGGGGAGGATGGGGGTCAAAAATCTTCAAAAATTGCGTTACGTTATACTTGAACGCTCCCCAATGATGGTTGCAATCATTGAAGTAGATGAAGGCAATGTGGACCATACTATGTCCGTAATTTTTAAATCAAAGACTGCCCTAAAATAATTTTTTTTTTTTGTCAGGAGGAAATCTTCAAAAGACACTTGGCAGTATTCGACACCAAGTAGTGTGACATTCTTACCTCACTAAGAACTCCTCGTAACCAGAACCAATCTATGAACGATCGACAACAGATTTTACTTTCTCAATAATATAATCGCTTTAAGGGAAACATAAACTTTTAATGCTTCCTATGACTTTAAGACCATTAGCCCCGAACATTTAAGAGTTGATATGACTCGCTGATTGTGTGATACAGTATGTTTTCTTACAACTTCTGTAACCATTTCTATTTGTAGGTCATGATGTTAATCGCTATTTCTTATATACCATGGACCATAGCGCATTTACTATTCCTCGAAGGACTTTGTTTTGGAACTTTTGGATGATTTCAGTATTTGTTTTCTTCGTACAGCCCCATAATTGGGTTCCATAGGTCCAAACAGGTCTAGGTACTTGTTTATAAAGCATTATTTATTATTTATATTATTTTCGACACATAAGTCAGAATTTCTACCGAGTAACCAGTAGGTACATTTTTCTATATTTCAAGTTGAGCTCTTCTCTTTTCTGTTTTGATATGCTCTTTCCATTTTAGCTTTGCATCCAAATTCATCCCAAGGTATTTGGCCGTATTATGGTGTAAGGTAACAGCTTGATTGTTGATGAATATTCGAACGTAGCTTAACTTTTTATTTGTAAGGGGTATATGTGCTGATTTAGTTTCATTGAGCTTGATACGCCATTTTTTGGTCCAATCACTAACGGTGTCGACGGCATTTTGCAATTTCTCAGCAGCCTTGACGACGCACTTACCGGGTGCCAAAATTGCAGTATCATCTGCAAAAGAAGCCACAATGGTGTTGTTATCCACTGGAATATCCCTTGTATATAGCAAATACAGGGTAGGTCCTAGGCAGCTTCCTTGTTGAACACCGGCTTGTATTTTACTTAGCTTTGAATATTCTTGATCATACCGTACTCTGAAGAGCCGGTTTGAGATATTAGATTTTAGTATTTCATAGTACTGCCTGGGTAGGTCCCTTTGCAGTTTGAACTCTAGCTCCTCATGTCATACCTTGTCGAATGCTTGAGCAACATCTAAAAATATAGCCGAACATACTTGTTTTTCTTCTAATGCTTTTCAACTGCATCCGTTATTCTATGAACTTGGTCTATCGCCGAATCTTTATTTCTAAATCCAAACTTATGATTTGGGATTCGATTTCTTTCTTCTATGACTTTGTTTAGTATTTTCAGTAGCAATTTTTCAAAGACTTTTGCCATTATTGGTATAAGCGATATTGGTCTGTAAGACGTTACTTCTGTTGGTGGCTTACCTTGCTTTGGTATAACAATTACTTCAGCAATTTTCCAATGATGTGGGACATATTTGGTCTTTAGGCATGCATTTATTATGAATTAGAGTTTTATGAAGGCTTTTGATGGCATTTCCTTCGTAACCTGAGCAGTTATTAGATCGTACCCAGGTGATTTTTTGTTTGATAGTTGATTTCGACACATACTTTTTATTTCTTTGAGTGTGACAATTGGTATGTCAACTTCATCGGCTTTATCAATAAACTGTAAGCTGTTTGCAGATGTTTTTGCTGGGAATGGCTTAAGAACATTCGCAAGATGTTCTGCAAACAGGTTAACTTTTTCTTTCGGACTTCCGATCCAATCTCCGTCTAGAGATTTTATTGGCGGGTTTTGTAACTGCGGTCTTTTCAGGCGCTTAGCTGCTTTCCAGAGCAAATAATCGGTTGAAGCATCATTTACCTAATGAATCATTTTTGAATTAGTAGATTTTTTTTTCAGTTCGTTGCTTAGACGGTTAAACGCTGTTTTGTCGTCTGGCCCTAGAAAATGGTTTAAATATTTTCATGTGATTTTATGAATACATGATCAATACAACTTTTTGAACAATCAGTCATACGGGTATAACTCGTTAATTAAACTCTTAAGACCTTGATAAGCCATTGTAAGCTAGTAATTCTCAGTATCTCTGTTCACTAAGAATCAGTGGCGTAGATAGCTTTTCGCAATGGGGGAGATAATTCTAGTTCGCTAATTTTTTTAAGTTTTGATAATTAAAAACAAAAACGAATAACAAGACTTCATTGAATGTATGCCATAAAAAATTATATTTTTTAAAGATAATCTATCGATCTATCTTCTATATAAATACTAGCTGACCCGCCCGGCGTTGCTCGGGTCAAACTTATTCAAAGCGTTGTTCCCACAGAAAGCTAGAAAAAAAAAAAAAATTCTCGTGTCACAGTGTAAATTAAAAAAACAATGTTAAGGGTAGATGGCCCTTATCATTTACGGGTATGAAAAATAGATAGTAGCCGATTCTCAGACTTACTGAATACGCATATAAAATTTGGTAAAAATCGGTAAAGCCGTTTTGGAGGAGTTCAAGTTCGAACACCGTGACGTAAAATAGGATGTATGCATGTATGTATGTATGTATTTGCGGTATAGACTCCTAAACTACCCAACGGATTCTTATGAAATTTCAGTGTAGACAAAGATTAGTCCAGAGATGGTTCCTGTCAAGGTTTGATTCCCATATTCCCACAGGAACGGGGTTGGGATCGGAAACTAAGAAACTACTGGACAGATTTTAAAAATTATTTCAGCACTGGGATGTCACATGATCCCTCAGTAACTTAGTGAATATTTCATCCCTATAATCCCACGGGAACAGAAACAGGAATGGTCGGGAACAGGAACCTTAAAGTTACTTTACAGATTTCAAAAATTCTTTCAACTCTAGGATGTTATATTATCCCTCAGTGACATAGACTTATATTTCATTCACATATTTCCACGGGAACGGAAGATTTCCTCAGGAACGGGGTTGGAAATGGAAACAAAGAAACTACTGTGTCCCTGGTCTGCAACTATCGCCTCTATAAAGGCAGGCGATAAACGGTGAAAATGAATCCTATTAGATTCATAGAATTTCGTTCCATTTTCCACGTTTTCAAAAATTCTTTCAGCACTAGGATGCCACGTTCCACGTAGTCCCACATTAAGAAAGATTATATTTCATCCCCATATTCCCACGGAAGATAAAAAACGAAAACGGGAACCTTAAACATACGGTATACAGACCCGAGCAAAGCCGGGCGGCTCAGCTAGTATATTATACGCATTAGTCTGAATATGAACTAAAATAAATATTGATGTATCTTATAAGTAAAATAATATTAATTGAAAAAATAAATCACAAAATAAAATCCATTTTTCTGTTCTTTTTAGATAAAACACTTATAACCTCGTCTGCTGTTATATGTATTTCACGATGAATAGCTAGAGCACCCAAACCATTCAAACGATTCTGCAAATAAGTATACAAAAAAAGCTTTTCACACTGTCATTAATATAGATATATTTTTAAGAGTCTTACTTCGTTGGTCATGCTTTTGTTGCATTGTTTTTATTCTCTTTCAACTGGGGAAAGTTCTTTCAAGAGTTGGCGTTTAAACCGGTTGATATCTTTAATAAAATATATATATATAAAGAAAGCTTTCTTCCGGGCAGCTATCGAGCGCTTCCAATGAATTCTTAGAGGAAGTATTATTCCTTCGGATCAAGTATCCCTTCCAAGTTTTTAATTCTACAAGAACAGAAGATGTTCCAGCAGCCAAATATGTTTGGTAAAACTCAACAGTTTCATTAATTTTTTTTTGCTGCTTTGTCCATTTCTGACGAAGAATCCTTGAAAAGAACCGAAAACCTTTCTGGTATGTTTTCATGGTTTGTAAATTTTTCTCCATAGAAATTCGTAACATAGAAATCGAGAAAAGGGTTGAAAACAGTAACACGAAAATATTCTTCTGTACTTTGAACAGAAGGATTCGAACGATTCTTTTGTTTGTTCACTACTCTTTTATGTTTAACGTCAATTACAAGGACTTCAGCTAATTGTTTTTGCAACTTCAAACACTTTCGAAAATGAGTTACTTTCGAAAATGAGTCGTCTTTTGCCCGTTTAATTTTTAGTTGATCCCCCCTTAAATCTTTGACGAGACCCACAGCTTGGACCAAGTCTAAATTCACTCTTTGAAACTCTCGACTTAACGGCAATGAGAGTTGTTAAACCATACCGATAACCTTCAATCTAATCAAGAAGAAATCCTAGCGTTTTTTAAGTTCTTTGCGTCTAGTGGAAATATTCAGAGGTTGTCTAAACCTCACCTTTATTCCAACTAGCTGGAGGAAAGTTAAAGTCATATTTATTCCCAAAGCCGGTAAGCCCTCACACACTGAAACCAAAGATTTCAGACCAATATGCCTATCCTCCTTTCTACTTAAGACTCTAGAAAGACTTATAGAAACGCATATCCGAACAAAACTGAATAACAATGTGATCTCTACAGCCCCACATGCATATACATATAAAGAGCAAATCAGTGGAGACTGCACTTCATGAAGTAGTCGGAACCATTGAACAGTCAATCCAATATAAAGAGTATACGTTGGCTGCATTCCTCGACATAGAAGAGGCCTTCAACAACGTTGAATACAGTGCTATTCGCATGGCATTAAGTTCCATAAATATCGAGTCAACGCTAACAAACTGGATCGACTCCATGCTCCAAACGAGAATAGTAAAAGCAGAAATGGGTGCAAGTACCCTAAACGTCAAAACTTGTAGAGGTACACCTCAAGGAGGAGTGTTATCCCCGCTACTCTGGCTCCTAGTAGTTAACCAAATCCTGGTTAAACTTGACAGGAGCGGAATAAAAGCAGTAGCCTATGCCGATGACATCGCCATCATGACTTTGGGAAAATTCACAACCACCCTTTGTGAACTTCTTCAGACAACTCTAAACAAGCTCACAAGTTGGGCAAAAAACTGTGGGCTAAACGTCAACCCTACTAAAACAGAACTTGTTCTGTTTACGAGAAAACGTAACATTCCAGATATACTTCCTCCCTCCATTAATGGTATACCAATAAACTTATCTGGTACGGCAAAATATCTCGGAATTGTCCTTGATCGTAAACTTAACTGGAAAGAAAATTTAAAAGTTAGAGAAAGGAAAGCTCAAATCGCTTTCTACACTTGTAGTAGAATTTTTGGGAAAAAATTGAGACCTGGTCCCAAAACCATTCACTGGATGTATACATCCATAATAGGACCAACCCTCACATATGCCTGTCTAGTCTGGTGGCCATCATTAGAGAAGGCTTCAAACCTTAAGACCATGACCAAAATCCAAAGGCTTGCATCAAGCATTGGCTCAACTAGTGCCATGAGAACAACACCAACTGCAGCTCTGGAAACCTTCCTGTCGCTAGCCCCCCTAGATCTTTTTACGAAGGAGATGGCGGCCAAAAGCACACTGCGCAATCAGGCCATAGAACCATCATGAACCATACAGATAGACTATACCCCCCTGCATATTGACTTCAATCCAGTGGCCCTAACAGTCTTTCCGACAAGAGAAAGCTGGGAGGAAAACAGGGTTATAAAAGGAAATCACATTTCCGTCTTCACAGATGGTTCCAAAACGGGCGAAGGGGTAGGGTCAGGTATCTTCTCAGACTACCCCTCCATGAATAGATCAATAAAGCTTCCCGACTTCTGCAGTGTCTTTCAGGCAGAAGTACTTGCAGGGTGCGAAGCCGCGAAGCACCTAGCTACGCAAAACCTGATCAACAAAAATATTGACTTCTTTATAGACAGTCAAGCGGCCATTAAAGCTATCTCATCCATTATCACAAAATCCAGACTAGTAGACAGCTGTCGCAGTAACCTAAGACTGCTCAGCGAAACAAACACAGTTAATGACAATTAAATAACGATCACCTTAAATTGATTTAACCGGACAAGATTAACGTTAAACACTTAGGCTACGTTTATGGCCGAGCGTAATCGCAACGTGCGATGCGATGAGAATCGCTCCATCGCTTGTCACATTTTCGCTATGTTTATCGCGGGCGATTGAGTGTTTATAGTAGCGCGTAATCGCAAGCGATTGGAAGTTAACAACAAAACTCAACATTTTTTTATTCACGTTTGAGCAGTTGAGAAAGCAATATGCGTATGCGTGCATTAACTCGCAAAATTTTATTGTTAGAGAACAGCTATTTGTTGCGCAAAAAATATTTAAAAAATATAAATAAAACAAAAAATTTTCAAGTCCCATTCAAAATCATCAAGACCCATTGTAGACAATATAAATACTCCCTGTTATAAGCAAGCTAAATGGTTAGTACGAGAAGTTAAGAAACTACCACCACTAAAATCTTATTCGGTTAAGAACTCTTTTGATTTCGTACAAAGAATAAAAAATGTAAAAATAAATACGAATGAAATCATGATCTCTTTTGATGTTTGTTCTTTATTTCCAAGCATCCCAGTGGATCTTGCTTTAATTGAATTGAAAAAACACTTAGAAAGAAGTGGAGTTTCAGAAGAGACAAAATTAATTTATCAAGACACAGCTCAACTGTGTATGAACCAAAGTTTCTTTCAATTTGACAAGGAAATTTTCAAGGTAACAAAAGGTACAAATTTGGGTAATCCTTTGAGTCCTTTAATTGCTGAGCTGTACATGTCTTCATTTGAAGTAAGTTTAAGCGAAAAAGGTTACTTTCCACGGGTTTGGTGGAGATATGTTGATGATGTTTTTGCAATCGTCGAAAGAAAAAACGTTAAAAAAAACCCTCGATCTTCTAAATTCCCAAAATAGTTCGATTAAATTTACTTTTGAAGAGGAACAAGATAGCTTCCCTACCATTTTTAGACTTAGAACTAAAACGTTTTGGTGAAAATATTGAAGTTGGAATCTATCATAAACCAACAACCACAATGAGAACAATAACATCCGACTCACATGCTCCCATTCAACATAAAAAAGCAGCATACCATTCGCTAGTTTACAGACTTTGTAATTTACCATTATCAGTAACGAACTTCAAAAGAGAGTATGACTACATAAAAAAGACAGCTACAGTAAATGGTTATGAAGAGTCAATGATTGACGAACTTATTCGCTATCATTCAAGAAAAACAAGAAACTCTAACCTAACAACTTTATTTTCACAACAAGAAAAAATTAAAAACCAAAGAGTAGCCATAACCTTTCTACCTACCACAAATAACAAATAAACTCAAAACGAAATTCAAAGAACATGGATATGACATTGTTTACAAAAATAACAATAAACTAAGCAACTATCTAGGATCAACTAAAGATAAAACAGAGAAGATAGATAAATCAGGAATTTATTCCGTCAAGTGCAATAGTTGTGATAGAGAATACATCGGACAAACAAAAAGAAGTATAAAAAGAAGATTTAATGACCATCTAACCTGCATACGTTTAAACCAACCCTCACGATCGGCTGTAGCAGCACACGTATTAGAAGAGAACCATAGTGTTAGCTTAGAAAATATACGCTTGATAAGAGAAGTGCGCAATGAAATGCAATTGGATGCTTATGAAAGTTTTTTTATACAAAAGAGTAGCAATCTTCTAAATCAAGACAACGGCAATGTAGAATCGTGTCTCTTTGCCAAAATATAAAGCTGTGTGCGTATGTAATTTGTGTCCGGTTATCAATCGATGATTCATCTCGCTTTAATCCAAAAAACAAAAAAACATTCAACGCTTCAGTTAGTGCATTGCTGATGATGAAACGAATGTGTTTCGAAATGCATACAAGGTATGTTAACGTGTAAATATAAAGCAATTTTCGTTTAAGTGTTTAACGTTAATCTTGTCCGGTTAAATCAATTTAAGGTGATCGTTATTTAATTGTAATTATTGTCGGATTGAACGCTGTTCAACAACAAAATTTGAAACACAGTTAGTTTGACCTGGGTTCCAGGACATCGTGACATAATTGGTAATGAAATGGCGGATAAATTGGCTAAAATCGGGTCAGCACTCGAATCCAGTGAAACGAACACCTCAGTTCTAAGGCCACTTGAGCAAGAAAAAAACAGAATCAAACACAATTTTCTAAAAACCGCCAATGACAGGTGGTCATCTTTAGAAACATGCCGAGTATCTAGAAACCTTTGCCCAGATATTTCCCAGAAAAAAACAGAATTTCTACTCCAGCTAAGCAGACCTCGGCTCTCTCTGTTGATTGGCATTCTAACGGGACACAACTCGTTGCGTACCCACATGATGAGAATGGGCATTAGCACATCCGACTTATGTAGAGGATGCCAAGATGAGGAGGCAGAGGAGGGATCATTCCACTTCCTCTGTGAGTGTCCTAGCTTGGCTCACACTCGGAAAAAAACCCTCGGAGAATACTTTTTCGACGAACTGGACGACATCTCAAGTCTCCCACTGAGCAACGTCCTGAAATTTACTCAGGGCTCCAAATGGTTCAGTGGGAGTTCCCTACCACAATAACCATCAACCTCTCCAATCCTCCCATTTCCTCATCCTCTGATTTCCGGGGAGCACAATGGATCCTTGAGATCCGAGTGAGGTGTTGCCACTTGTGGCTGCACCCCCCATTCAACCTAACCTAACCTAAGTTCTTTGCGTCACTTTCCAATGTTCTTATTTGGTCAAGAGTCTCGAACACAAAAGCAAATAGCTCCTCAAAATCTTAAACTGCTTGATATTTTGAGATCCATCGCGTCAGATTCAGCCTTTTTAATGTCTTTTTTGTGGAGTCTATTCTTTTTTTTTTTTGCGGCATATCTTTTCTTTTCGGTGTATTGAAATAATTGTAAACTGCTTCAATTGTGGTTAGGCAGTCTCTAATGGCTGCTATTTTGCTGAAAACAGATATAGCAGGGTTTAAGAATGTGTTGCACAATGGACGTAATGGATCATGCGGAATAAATTGTTGGCGAATAATTGTCTGAACACCATTGTTTTGACCAGACATATTGCTTGTTCCGTCGTACAATTATTATTGGCCGATCAAAAAAGAAATGTCCAAATCACAATTTTGAAGATTTTCCACTATAAGCTTTGCAAGAGCATCACCTGGATTGTTAAAACAGTAATTTTTGGTAAACTGCTGTACAAGAGATTTAAACCAAAAGATTTCATTCATACCTGTGGAAAATCGGGTCAGGGATCAAAGGATCGTTCTGGAGTTGCTGTAGCTACAGGCAGGCGCGGATCCAGGTTTTTTATGAAGGAGGGGGGGGGGGGGGGGGGGGTATAGTTTTCCTTCCTTTTCAATGATTTGCAGTTATTGAATATAAACTCAATCAAATATATAAGAATACATTTTTTATTAAAAAGAATTAGAAAAATTGTTTAAAAAATAAAAAAAAAAATAAGTTAAATTAGTTTAAAACAATTAATCAAATGCTAAAGTCTAACTTTTTGTTGGAGCCGGTTTTTGAAAACCTTGCTATTACTTTTCAACATCGATCGGGATTTGTCTGTGGATGTACATAAGTGCCAGACCGCAAATGCGATTTTCACTCATTGTGAACCTTAAATAGGTTTTAAGGCGCCGCAATGAAGAAGAAGACCACTCTGCCGAAGAATTCGCAACCGGAAGCGTTGCATGGATTAAAAGAAAACTGTGTATAATCCCAAACACATCCTTATTGCATTTATCCATCAACTCAAGAGCACAGTAACGCACAGTACAATACATTTCATTTAATTTTTCATTTCATTTAAATCTTTATTCAAAAAATGTACATTGGTTTGAACTTATGTAGGTATAAAGCTAAAGTTACATTTAAGAATAAGTAGTGATAAACATTTCCATATTTATATGTAAAAGTGTAGATTATCACTTCAGTGAATTTATACAAAATTTAAATTATAACAAAATAAATAATTTTTTTTTGCAAAACTTATTAATGTGGGGTGAACATTATTATATATTATGTTTGTATTTATTTTTAATTTTTAATTTTTTACTAAGTTTAGTTATCTCTATTAAGGAATACAAAAAAATGCAGATGATAACAAGCAATCTATAAATCAAAACAAGATATGAACATTGTTTGAGAAAATGTTAAAGATTATGACACATATGTAAGTACATTTCTTATTGCGGTGTGATCACAACTAAAAAGCCAAAGCTTAACTTGCTTCAAAAAAGAAGATAAACTTCTAATGTGTCTTAAATTAATAGGCAAACTATTGAATAGCTTACAGATAGTAATTGTAAAAAAGTTTCTGAAGTGAGTAGTACGAAAAGAAGGGATATTTACTTGTGCTAAAGAATTGCTTCGCAAACTACGTGCATGAGTCAAAGGACTTTGAAAGTAACCACTTTTTATGATAAATATTTTTAAAACCTTAAAGTAATATAAATGTTTTACTGGAAGGACATTCAAACTTCTAAATAGCAATATTGAAGAGCTTCTACGATTTGCAGCTGATAGTAAACGAAAAACTTTTTTTGGTAACACAACAAGGCATTGAAGATTGGTAGCAAAGGTCCCTCCCCAACAAGAGATACCATATTGTAGTCTAGAATGAAAAAGTGCATAATAAACCGTCTTTAAGGAATTACTACTCACGAACTTCTTAAGATGGTAGATGTAGCGAAGAGATATTCGAAAATTTTGTTTCAGATAAGGGATGTGATCTAACCAATTTAAATTTTGATCAATAATCACAAATAAATACTTAAACTTTTCAACAACTTCAGTTTTGAAACAAGACGATCCGCAAACTGAACCATCCTTATAACTGATTCCATCATTAAATGGTATGCAAGAACAGTCTATACAAAGGAACTTACTGCATGTTAAGGAGTGAAAGCAAAAATCTAAATCAGGAGGATCCTTTGAAGATAGGCTAAAAAACATCAGTTTCGTTTTGCTACTTATCATTAACTTGTGTGCCATGAACCATAAACCTAATAATCTAATATCATGGTTAATGTCAGCAACCAAATTAAGTGGAATTGACGAGGTATATGCAATCCCTGCCTAAGTCGTCAGCAAAAGCTGTTATTTTACCTAAAAAACCTTGCGAGAATAGGGAATCAATAAAGATTAAAAAAAATATTGGGCCGAGGACAGAGCCTTGGGGAACACCTTTGTTGATAAACAGGATGCTACTAAGATGATCATCAATTCTCACTAACTGTCTTCTATCCTTGAGGTAAGATGAAAACCAACTTAACATAAAGCTTCGAAAACCAGCAAGATATAACTTACTCAAAAGGATGTTATGGTCAACCATGTCAAATGCCTTCGTAATGTCGACGAAAAGACCTGCACATTGTTTTTTTTCGTCCAATCCTTTATAAATAAAACTACTAAAAGCTAAAAGGGCATCCTCAGTGGAGAGCCCTTCTCTAAAACCGTATTGAGCAGCATTAATGTAGTTTATTTTCTTTAGGTAACTCAGCATTCTTTCCTTAACAGCTTTTTCAAAAACTTTTGAAATGGATGAAAGCAAGGAGATTGGCCTATAGTTATTTTTATCTTTTTTGTTACCCTTTTTAAAAAGAGGTAAAACATAAGCGCATTTCAATTTGTCAGGAAAAGTTCCTGAACAAATACTTAAGTTAAAAAGATAAACCAGTATGTCAACAAGAAAAAGCGCAGTTCTTTTAATGGTTTGATTTGACACATTATCAAACCCAACAGAGTTAGAGTTATCTAAAGAATAAATCAATTTCAAGACTTCGAAGCCTGTAATTGGTTCGAAAAAAAAAGCTTCTAGAAAAGTTTGTACTCTCAACTACGTCAGAGTGCATTAGACATGCATTATTATCGACCATAGTCGATGACTTATCACCAACAGAAACGAAAAAGTCATTAAAAATGTTAGCTACCACTGTTTGATCAGCTAAATCTTGACCATCTATCGATAGAGCAATGGAATTAGATTTGTCTTTTATATTTCTGTTTGTTATACAATTTATTACCTCCCATTCTTTTCTAGAATTACCCATAGCATTTTGAAACTTGTTGTGGAAATAATTATCGCGACATGATTTCGCTTCACATTTTACCTTTTTGCATAGTTTCTTAAACCTTTTCTTTAAACTTGGATTAGAAGGATTTTTATAACATTTTTTTCTTAATTTGTTTTTTAGTTTGACAAGTTTTAGGACATGGTATGACATCCAAGGTTTCAATTTGTGGCTGGTTTTCTTTATGACAAAAGTTTCGGTAGAGGTTTCCAAGTGACTTTGCAAAATATTAAATAAAATATCATAAGCTTTGTTAGCATTGTCTTGAGCATACACGTCAATCCAGCTTTCAAATAAAAGCTCACCATTTAGTTTTTCGAAATTAATTTTTCTTGCTACATTGTTATCAGGTTTTACCTGATTGACATATCTTAAACTATTTAATAATCCCTGTCATACAGTGATCAGTTACACCCAAATCAAAGTTCACACCTATACAAAGATCTGTTGCTAATTCAGAAAATCTACCAAAGACATGATCTAAGCAAGTACCGGATAGTGGTCGCGTTGGTTCATTAATAAAACTTAAAAAACCATACTCGGCTAACAGGGCATTAAAAGAGTCAAATAAATTGCTGCTTGTTAAAATATCAATGTTGAGATCGCCAATAATTACTAAGTTTGAGCCCTTTTCTACCATCAACAAGTTTGAAAGCTCTTCCAAAAAAACATCAGAATCGCGAAACTGTAGTCTATAAAAACACAGAAAATTAAAACATTCATTATTAACTTTGCACGTAATTTTTAAAACATCAGCACTTTGCAAGCAAAAACATTTGACTTCATGCTCGAACAAATCACGTACAAAAACCCCTACACCACCTGCAGAGTAGCTTTCATTAGTATTAGCATAGAAATTAAATCCAGGAATATTAAAATCATCCTTCTCACAATCGTATATCCATATTTCTGACAAGAAAATAAGATCTGGCAAGTAAACAAAGGCTTCTAGATTACAAATCAATCAACAAATCAAAATTCTTCCGCATGCTTCGTATGTTTTGATGAACAACAGAAAAGGAATTTACATTATTTCTGAAATTTAAATTAAAATCGGTTACATTTCGCATGATGTTATTAGAAGGGTCACTGCTATATTGATAAAAACTATTATTTAAATCAAACATTTTGAAAAATATACATTGTAAGCTGACGATACATTAATCGTCTTCTAACTTCTCCAAATCTTCAAGCGATCTAATAGCAGTGATCCTCCCCTTATCTATTTTGCGCATCAAAATCTGAGAGTTCTGAAACCATAAATATTTGAATTTTTTATCTTCCTTAACTTTTTTTGCTTGCGAATATAAAGAACTAGTAAATTTTGTGAAACAATCATTTATATATATATTGCCCTTACTACGCCCGTCAAACAACGAAGATATTAAATTCTTCTTGGCAGATCTCTTGCTCTTCATAACAGAGAGTTTTAAATCCTTTGACGTGAATTGAAGACGAATAATATTTCCATCAGAATTGTAGTTGTTGCTGTTACTATTAGGAAATCCAGGAACATTTTTCTTCTTCCACGCACGTTTAACATAACACTTCTGGATATCATCAGAACCAACGGTGACATTTAGCTAGGGTGTCCATCTTATCTCTTTAAAAGAGAACATGTTCTCTTTTTTAGGTCCGATCTTTTTTACACTAACTTTTTTCGTTGGGATCTTTTTTTATTCTCTTTTTTCTTTGTATATCACTTTTTTTATTCGAATTAATTTAATAAATTTTTTAACACCTCAATTAAATGTAAACGTGGTGTAAAGAATTATCGCAGTTCTTTTTAATACTTTGTCGTGATGAGATACAATTTTTCATACTAAAAAAACCTTAAATTCAGCTTTTCTTAAAGACGTCAGTTTTACTACTACTTCGAAAACAATTCATCGCACTCTCTTGTGCTATATTTCCTGTAAGCAATGAAGAGAAGCAACAAAACCATATGCAGAAAATGGCCATTGCTACCAGGTACCAGCTACCACATACTACACATACTCATGGTGTGTAAAGTGAAAGCTGGTGGTGGTTGTTAAATATAAAAGATCACTGTCTCTATTCCTCTTAAATTGTGCGTTGTGCGAACTGCAGCGATATTTTCAAAATAAGTTATAATTTAATAATAAACCAGCATTAAATATTTTTTTGAAAATGAATTAATGTATTCATGTACCTAAAAGTTTTCGATTTCACAGAAAACTAATGCGATAATCACAAAAAGGAAAAGCATTTTTCCGACGAAATGCAAAAACATTATACAAGTTTCGTGAAAAATTCAAATTCTAAATGGGATGCGCAGTGTACTGTCTGGTGTCTGCAAAGTAAATGTGAATGTCTCAAATAAAGAAGAATGCAACTTCTTAGAGCAACATCTCCAAACAAAAAAACAAAACTTATTCTTCAATCTGCGGGTGGCTCAACGAACATTCAACAATTTTTTGCTGCAAAATCTAACACATTGGCTGAGAGAACAGGCCGTGAAGAAGAAAAAAATGCTTTATATGTTGTGATTGCATTATAGGTTATCAAAAATCATTTGAATGTCTACCTAAAAAAACGGAGCCTTCAATTGGAAGAGTTTTCATGTTTTTCTTGGATTTTTTAAACTTACAATGGGAAGAAGTCGAAAAAACTATTATATTCACTTTCCAAAAATGTACATACTCGTAACTATAAACGACAGTAAATGTTTTGATGAATTTTGCGAATCGAATAAGTTTCTTAAGACAAATTCAAAGAGTTTAAATTTTTATAAATCACAGTCAATGTCAAGTGCAAAATTGACGAAAGTTTTTTCATAGTGTGAATTATTCAGAGCACTTTTCAGAAATGTTCTAAAAAGATGTACGTATTTTTGTAATCCCAGGGCAGAATCTTAATGTTAAGAAAATATTTTCTCTAATTGCGGGTCAATGGACCAAAGAAAGAAATAGACTCAAAATTTCGACTATCAATTCTATTCTTTGCTTGGTTTATAATAATAGAGAAAGCAGCAGTCAAGATTTTTATAAAAATCTTTTGATAAAAAAAGCAGCACTACAAAAATAAAGAAAAAAGAGAAATATTAAGATAGCGATGAAGAAGAGAGTTATTATGTTGAATAGGAAGCTTCGTAGTAAGCAACTTAATGAATAATCTGATCCGTATTTATAACTAAAATTGTTTAGTTATCTTTCACTAATATATTTATTGACATGTTAATCTGCATTTGTTTTTGAACTGCATTGTTTTTAATGTTGTTAACTTTAATAAAAAATATATCTATAAATTTTTTTTATTTCGGTGTTCTCTTTTTGTTCTCCTTAAGTATTTTTCGAATGTCTCTTTTTTTTTTTGGATTCTAGAGCAAAATGTTCTCTTTTTAGACAGACCTCAGATGGACACCCTACATTTAGCACAGAATTAAAAATTGTTTGTACACGATCCATAACATTGTCGTCGTTGACATCAGGAACACCACGATTCCACGAATCTCTACACAATTATCCAATTGTTTTTGTTCTCTCCAGTTGAGATTAACTTCAAGAGACGTGATCTTCTCTCTTAAGATCTTGTTTTCGTTTTTTAGTTGCTGAACGGTAGTGAAAAAGTCATGATTCATTTTTTTTAGGTTGATGATTTCTTCATAGAGCATTTGAAGGGTTATCAACCTGTTTGACTGAAGGTCGGCTGTACTTGTTTCATCGATAAGTGCATTCTCGTTCTGAGTAGATGATGACGATTGCATGGCTGGTGATTGTGCATTTCTGTTTGCCACTCCTCCCTTTGTTGTCCTCTTAGGTGGCAGTTCTCTTGCTGTTTTTTTATTGATCAACGGATTAGACGACGATGCTGTTGCTGTAGTTGGTGCCGACGACGTTAATATCGGACCATCACGATGATGCAGAGACTTACGCCGAAGAGAAATGCATTTATCACAACGAAAATAAGTGTCTTTCGAGTTTTTAAAAAATTCGAGGTCAGTAGCTGATAAGTTAACACACGCACTATGGTAAAACAAATGACATTCAGAGCATTTAATTTTATCAACATCGATGCGATCGATTTTTTTATTGCAAACTGTGCAGACCATTGTAAATACAGAAATAAATAATGAGATAGACTTAAGCAAAAATGAATGTGCGCACCCCACGACACGTCCGTTCTCGGCAAGTTCGGCTCGATTTATTATTATTTACAATTTGGCCGATGGCTTTGCCAGTTAGAGATAACTCCTTAGATTTAAAATTTCCATCCAATTTCTCTTCGGCAGCTTGTTTTTTTCTAGTTTCCGTCCAGCTTTCCTCATCAGATTCGTATTCTTCATCAGTTCTGGAATAAGCTAGTTCCTCAAATGCATCCACGAAAGGGACAAAATCCTCACAAATGCTACCATTGTGAACGTAGCTAAATATAACACTTAGTTGGGAGAGGTGAAATGCATCAGTTGTATTGCATAATATTGTGAATCCCGAACGTTACTCAAAATTTGAACAAAAACTTCTTTTTTGTAGCGAATACATACAGTTTGCTTCAGACTTAATTTCACAAAATATAAATGAAGAGAAACGATTTTTTACATGGGCTTGAATGGTAAATCATCGCCTTTCAGAGCGTGCCGTGTAAGCTTTCACTTTTACCTAAAAGGTGCCTTTTCTCGGATCGTGTCACATATAAACTTTTTAACATGTACATTTTTGATCGAAAGATACTAACCAGTGAAGCATCAAGCGCATTTTTTTCTTCGTTGTCTCCACATCGCTTCGTCCATTCGATTCGTTGTCTTCACATCTTGACTTCTGACAGAAAATTTTCTTTCGAGCAATCCGATATATCTTCGTAAAATTTGTAGAGGTCAGAGCATTTCTTTTCGTTAAATTCTTGTTTAAGAAACAGTTGCACAGAACTTTGGAAAATGGATTTGTGTTCCGAGAACCGACTTTTGAGTTGAGAAATGAACGTATCAAGAAACGGAATGTAGAAAGAAATTCTGTAGTAGTCTTCAATACTTTGGGTTTGGGCTTGAACGTTGCAACGATTTTTTTTGTTTAACGGCGCGGCATGACAATTTCATTGTGATTTCGTATTCAGAACAAATTCTAGCAACATGTTCATAAATAACGTGGAAACTGGAAAGTAGAATCTGCGTTTTCGCGTTTGTACGTAAATTCATTCAAAGCGTCATCTGCCAGCTTAGTAGCCTTACCCAGATCTTGGTTTTTAGATTGCAATTCCCGACTCAAAAGCAAAACAATCGAATTAACTGATTTCATAATGTGACAGGCGATTTAGAACTCAACCGTCGAAATCGCTGTCAAAAGATGCAATGCAATGATGATCTTGAGTAATAGACCCCCCCCCCCCCCCCCTTGCTCAAATCCTGGATCCGACACTGTAAATTAAATGAGTTGTTCTTATTTTGGTTTTTTTAAAAAACTTTATTCTCATTTTCTAAATCTAACTTAACTTTCTTAGCACTATTATACTACGACTGTCTCGGCTCGCGTTCTGTTTCAATCTGCTTCTTGTATCTTCTGTTGTATCTGGCTGGAGCTTGAGTACAACCCTATTGTTTATGCTGGCCATCTGCGGTCTCGCGATTCTAAGAAGCGAATCTTAAGATAACAGTTTATGTTGACCATCTGTGGTCTTGCTATTCCAAGAAGCGAATCATAACATAACTGTTTATGTTGACCATTTGTGGTCTCGCTGTTCTAGGAAGTTAATTAGACTAATGTGGAGTCGATGATATGACATTATTGTATGTGGGATGATTGGGGATGATTGAAGGTGTTAACTTCCCCCTTCGTCTGAAAAGATCGTCCCGATCTTATGTCTGTGATTGACAAGTTTCCACTCGACTCATAATATCTTTTAGTTGCATGCTCACGAATTCTTCTTTGTTAAGACGTGGTCGCATGTATCTCTTGAAATGTACTATCAAGACTATGATTATTATACCGAACATCGTAAATCCGAATGTGGATATAATCGGACTCCTTGTGATTTCGTTTCCAACTGCTTGCATAAGATTTATATTTTTTATTTCCAATTTTTCATCCAGGGTTTCAAAATATTGGCCAATGTCGTACTCGTTGACGCTATATGTTTTCAGGAATCTATTGTAACGTGCGCTTAGTTCGCAAAATAAAACTTCACTTTTCAATTTATTTCTACCACTTTTATTCAGTATCTATACTTTTTCGATCTCAACTCGACTTTTGGACTATCACTTGTTCATAACAATTCACTCTTAACTTTATCACTCTATAATCAAAACTGACTGCTCGTTGCGTCAGCGGCCTATTTATATAGAACAACACTCATCTAGAGCGTTCCAGTTTCTTCTCCATGGTTTCCACATTTGCTGTCAAGCATCTCTACACTCACACACACTGGCTTACAAGCAATGCCTGTCATTTATACCATTCCATTATAGTGTTGCCAGTTGTGTTTTCGGTTAAACGTTTTCGATTAGGAAATTGGTATAAATGTTGGGTGTTCATTACACTGCCCCCTCCTTAAGATTGTTCATCCCGAATAATTCCATCTGCAGCCTCGCCACTATATCGATGCAGCCGGTCACAATGAACTACTTTTAACTTGCCTCTTAATCCTCTTTGGATGCGGTAAACCACGTCGTTAATCCTCGTGACAACAGTATAAGGACCTTCCCAGTTCTGCTGAAGTTTCGGTGACAATCCCTTTTGACGATGAGGATTATAAAGCCACACACGATCTCCTGCTTGGAATCCTGCCGTTGTCGCTTTTGTGTCGTACCGTGTCTTCATCCGGTAGCTGTAGGTTTTCATCCGTTCCCTTGTTCTTTTGTGGATGTCAGCGAGTCTCTCCTTGAGGTCATCCACATACTCGTTCGTGTCCTGTGGCTCCTCTGTGGGGCATCCAAATTTAAGTTCGCTGGGCAGCCGCATGGTTTTCCCGAACAGGATGTCAGATGGTGTTTGTCCTGTCGAGCTATGTACTGCACTTCTATAGGCCATCAGTCTCTTTGGTAGTCGCCTACGACCTTGGTGAGGTGTTCTTTCAAGGTCCGGTTGAATCTTTCAACCATCCCATCAGATTGTGGATGAAGCGGTGTGGTTCTGGTCTTCTTGATGCCAAGTAGTCCGCACACTCCTTGGAAGATGTTTGACTCGAAGTTCCTCCCTTGGTCGGAATGGAGTTCCATAGGTACGCCAAACCTACTTACCCAGTTAAACACAATCTGGTCGACCACCGTTTTGGCTTCTTGATTTGGGATGGCATACGCCTCAGGCCATTTGCTAAAATAGTCCATTACAACCAGAATGTACTTGTTTCCAGCGTTGGTCTCTGGAAAAGGCCCAGCCACATCTACTGCAATCCTCTCAAAAGGTGATCCAACGTTGTACTGATGCATCTTACCTTCAATCTTCCTACCAGGTCCTTTGGTTGCAGCACACTTGTCACATGTTCGGCACCACTTCTCCACGTCATCTCTAGCATGTAACCAGTAGAACCGATGTCGCACCTTCTTCAGTGTTTTGTTAACTCCCAGGTGGCCTCCAGAAGCTCCGTCGTGCATCTCCCGAAGAACTTCACTGACTTTCGATTGCGGTACGATCAGCTGCATCACATATGATTTACCGTAAGCGGACTCCCATCTTCGCCTGAGGACACCTTCTTGCACATAGAGTGAATCCCACTGTGCCCAATGGGCTTTGAGAACTGAACTCCTGTCAGAAATGTCTCCCCATTCAGGTTTCTCTTTATTTTCTTTCCATGCGAGAATGGGTTCGATATCTGGATCCTCCTGTTTTGCAGTCCTCACTTCCTCATTGCTCCATCCGCATATTGGGTCTGCTCTTAGTCGCTGAGCGGTAATATTTTTTTTGTCTTCTTGCCGCCTACAATGCTTGCAATCCACTTTGCAAGGTCTTTGGGATAATGCGTCGGCGTTTGAGTGCAACTTTCCTCTGCGGTGTTGAATCTGTTAATCATAAGTGCAGTCTTTCTATCCATTTTTTTTTGAAGGATTTTTGAAGTTCAACAGCCAATTCAGAGCACCATGGTCTGTCCGCAGAAGGAATTTCTGTCCTTAGATGTACTTATGGAAGTGCTTTGTTGCTAAGATAAGAGCTAACAGTTCCCTTATGGTCACGCAGTAGTTTCTTTCAGGCTTCGAGAGGACCTTACTGTAATATGCCACCACTTTCTCTTCGCCATCATGCACTTGAGATAGTACCACCCCGATTCCAAAGTTGCTTGCATCTGCGTCGATGATGAATGTTTTGCCAGGTGTTGGATGTGCCAGCACTGGAGCGTTACAGAGGCGGTATTTGAGTTCCTGAAAAGATTTTTCACACTCACCTGACCATTTGAACTGCTTCCCTTTTTCGGTGAGCTGATGCAAACTTTTTGCTACTCCAGCAAAGTTCTTAACAAAACGTCAGTAATATGTGGCAAGACCAAGAAAGCTTCGGAGTTGATGTTTGTCCTGTGGTGTTGGCCAATTTTTGACGGAGTCAACTTTTTCAGGATCAGTCTTCACTCCTTGGGAAGAGATGATGTGTCCCAAATACTTAACTTCGGTTTTGAAAAGTGCACATTTTTCTGGATTCAGTTTAAGGTTAGCCTCTCGAAGTCTCTGAAACACGGCTTTTAGATTCTTGCAATGTTGGTCAAATGTTTTCCCGTAAACAATGACAGCGTCCAAGTAGACAAGGCACGCTTTCCACGTCAGTCCTTGAAGAACGCACTCCATCAAACGCTCGAATGTTGCCGGAGCGTTGCATAGCCCAAACGGCATAACTTTGAACTGCCAGAGCCCATACCTGTAGAAAACGCCGTCTTTTCTCGATCATCTGGGTGGATGTCAACTTGCCAATATCCACTCTTCAAGTCCAGAGTCGAAAACCACTGGGCTCCCTCCATAGCATCCAGGGTATCACTGATTCTCGGCAGGGGATAGCTGTCCTTCTTAGTCACATCATTCAGCCTTCGGTAGTCCACACAAAAACGAGTGCTTCCGTCTTTCTTTTACACTAGCACCACTGGTGAAGCCCAAGGACTTTTGGAATTTTCAATAAGACCGTCCTTCTTCATTGCTGTTATCATTTCCTCAACCTCACCTTGTTTGGCCAGTGGAAGGCGTCTTGCGGGTTGACGAATCGGTCTTGCATCTCCTGTGTTGATGCGATGCTGCACCAACTGT
Source organism: Melanostoma scalare (assembly GCA_949752695.1). NCBI lineage: Eukaryota > Metazoa > Arthropoda > Insecta > Diptera > Syrphidae > Melanostoma > Melanostoma scalare. Next base: position 161,410,104 of record OX456985.1, on the reverse strand, counting down.
GTCCTACCATATTGTCCCTTTTGCGATGCGAAGATGTCAGTGTACTCTTGTAGGAGATTTTCAGCCATCCTTGTTTGTTGGTGATCAAGGTTGGAAGAATACAGTATTTTAGCTCTGATGGTTTTGAGCTCCTCCGGAGTTATAGTTTTTCTCGGGGCTTCGTCTGTGATCTTCGTAATTGCTGCAACCGATTCGCAACGTCCAACGACTTCTCCTTTCTTCAACCTTACATCGTACGGTCTGGTGTTTAGTAATCGTACGGGACCATTTTGTTTTTCGGTGCTACTAGTGTTTTCCCAATGATGACGCTTTGGGAGGAACACTCTGGGTCTGGTTCCACCATTAGGTATCGAAGGCTTCCAAACTCACCTTCCAGTTTTTTCCAAACAAAGACTTCAGAAGAAGGAGGCAGAATCAGATCTTCGGTGATGACAGTTCTCAGTGTCGACGTACTTTCGTTCGAATAGGTCATTGGAAGTTCCTTATTTTGGTACTTCAAAACCTGATTACCGATGTCCAAAATAACTCCGTGCTGTTTCATAAAGTCGATTCCAATGATGCACTCGTCACATATATCTGCCACCAGGAATTGATGAGTAAACACTAGATCGGCCAGTCGGATCTTAAGACACACTTCTCCATATACTCTTGCTGCTTCTCCCGTTGCGGTTCTTAGACGGTAGCTATTGGTGTTATGAAGCCACGTCGTCTTTACCAGGTCTTGATGTACTATGGATGCTGTGGCACCGGTGTCGATGGTAGCCACATGTTTGTTCCCGTTAATAGTAGTTTCCACAGTCAGACTTTTGTTGTCTCGTTTGGTCTGAGAGACCTGGATGGTGGTTCTGGGGCCATCGATACAAGAAACCAGCCTCTGTCCCTCGAAGTTGGTTCTTACTCGTTTCCCTGATGGGAAACGGGCTGATACGTAACGCTGGTGTTGTTGTTACCATGGTCTGGGTTGGATCTCTTGTTTCCACAATGTTGACAACCGGCTTTATTTGGTGGTAGTCGGCATTGACGCTGTAAGTGCCGGTCTTGTTGCAGTTCCAACATCTTGCTAGTCCGCTCCGCTGGTTCTTTTGTATTTCAGCTCTTTGGCACGAGCACTCTTCGACTATGGCTTCTCTAAGTCGATGTACTCCATGAGAAGCTTGTTCTGCTGCTTCAATTGTCAATGCGAATGCTAAAGTTTCAGAAAGAGTACGTGTTCTTGCAGTTCGCACAGACCTCTGAAGATTTATATCCGAAATGGCACGAACGAAGGACTCAACAGCAAGCTGGTTGATGATTTTTTCTCCAGCATCCGGGTATGCCAGGTGAACCAGTCTTTCGACGTCTGCTTGGAGCTGCTGTAGACTTTCACCCCTTTTCTGAACTCTGTTATTGAGTTGGACTCGGAAGACTTCTTTCAAGTGGCTATCTCCAAACCGTTTATCTATTGCTGCCATGAGAGAACTGAAATCACCGCTCTTACCAGCTGGAACAGTTTGAAGTAATTCAGCTAATGGACCTCTAAGAGCAAGAGTCAGTGCTATGTACTTGTCTTCGTCATCCCAGCCATTTGTTGTCGCGGCTGCCTCAAATTGTCTCTTGTAAACTGGCCAAGAAGACTGTCCATCAAATGTTGGGGGTTTCATCTCCTTTTTCCTTGCAAACTCTCCAGCAGATTCTCGAATTTTGATTTTCCGGATCTGGTCTAATTCCTTGGACAGAACACGATTCTCTACAACAGAAAGCTGTTTTTCCACACCTTCAACGCGTTCGTCTAGGGCACATACATTTTTCTCAATGTTACCCAATTTACCTTCTAGAATGTTTTTCTGACCTTCTAACACATTCTGTTGCGCCTCAAGTCTTTCGAGAATATTCTGTTGTTCTGTCTTTTGTTCGTTTCGTTGTGCTTCCAGTTGTTCAAGAACATTCTGCTGTTCCTTCTGTTGTTCGTTTCGTTGTGCTTCAAGTTGTTCAAGAACATTCTGCTGTTCCTTCTTTTGTTCGCTTCGTTGTTCTTCAACCAGCTTCTTTTGCTCGTTTCGTTGTGCTTCAAGTTGTTCCAGAACCTTCTGCTGTTCCGTCTTTTGTTCTAATAAAAGCTTCATTATACTAGAAAAATCTACACTTTCACTTACTTCCTCTTCCTCCACTTCTGTTTCAAAAACAAAAGTACTTACGTCTTCTCCTTGCTGTTCCAAATAGTTGCGCAAGCGCAGGACGAGCTCATTTTTCGATCCTGCTCTATAAAGATTTCGCTGACCTAACTCACCCTTCAGCTCAATAAAAATGAGCTCTTCCAACAACTTACCCTAATTTTTTTTTTTTTTTTTTTTTTTTTTTTTTTTTTTTTTTTTTTTTTTTTTTTTTTTTTTTTTTTTTAAATAAATAAGTTTTATTTACACTTCTGACACCAATGTAACGTGCGCTTAGTTCGCAAAATAAAACTTCACTTTTCAATTTATTTCTACCACTTTTATTCAGTATCTATACTTTTTCGATATCAACTCGACTTTTGGACTATCACTTGTTCATAACAATTCACTCTTAACTTTATCACTCTATAATCAAAACTGACTGCTCGTTGCGTCAGCGACCTATTTATATAGAACAACACTCATCTAGAGCGTTCCAGTTTCTTCTCCATGGTTTCCACATTTGCTGTCAAGCATCTCTACACTCACACAGCAATGCCTGTCATTTATACCATTCCATTATAGTGTTGCCAGTTGTGTTTTCGGTTAAACGTTTTCGATTAGGAAATTGGTATAAATGTTGGGTGTTCATTACACTATTAATTTGTCCTGTAGGGTTTTCGTATATTTCACCATCTATTACTGTAGAATTCTCGAACGTAAGCAGGTATGTTCCGGTGACGTGCTGATCGTCGATTCGGTGTTCCCCAGTCAGTAAAATGGAACCATCTTTAATTATTTCTAACGCTAGATCTTTTTCTTTAATTTTATTACAAATTGTTTTTCTATTTTCCAATAGATCGACTAAACATGTGTCGTTATCTTTATAAATTTTACAATAGTAACTCATATTTACAATTCTTAATGTTTTTATACGTATCATTAAACTTAGCAATTTCTTTATTCAAAATTAATTTCCAATCGCATTGGCTTAAGGCCCTTATTTCATATAATTTACATTTATTTTGTAAGATGGGGAATTTTATCATAATAACTATTACATCTTTGTTTTGTAATATTTTAAATTTAGAGACATCCATGATCTCGTTTACATTTATTTCGGTATTTTCAATTTTGAAAATTTTTTTTAATTCATTAAAATTTAGTATGCTCGGATTTAGTATATTCAATTTTGCTAACGTTAATGTTGTTACAACGTTTTGTAATTCCAAAATAGTGAGTTTACATTTTTCAGCAATATGTTCATTTTTAACATTCATTTTCATACTCTGTATTAATTCAAAAAGTTTAGAACTAGTTACAAATTGTTTATTATTGTTTTCAATCAAATCATTTATTTTATTTTCTAGTATTACTTCGTCGTCATGATCTTGTGTACCTGCTATAAATTTCCAAATTGTTCCTAATGTATTAATAGCTCTTTTTTGTCTTTTAGTCACTAATTGATCTAAATAGGTTTGAATTATTTTTAAATTATTGTCATGTTGGTCGTCTCTAGGTGTGTCTGCGTAATGTAATTCATCGTGGTCCCTTTCTAATTCGTCCCAAGTTTTGTACACAAAATTTTGAATGTAAGTAAGGTTAGTTACGTGGAAAATTGTAGATGTATTTTCGTAGGTCAGTACATCGTCTGTTTCTATGAGAAATAGCTAGATGTCTAAAGCAGGAACATAAACTAATTGACCCAATAGAAATTTACATTAGGTCCGCAAAGGAATATAACAAAACTGTTCATTCTTCTACCGAAAAGAAACCTATAGAAATACTTTTTAATAAAAATGCTCATGAAGATATTCCTATTAAGTTAGCCGTTACTTCTTCACTTTTTTATTTTTTTTAAAAAAGTATTTCTATAGGTTTCTTTTCGGTAGAAGAATGAACAGTTTTGTTATATTCCTTTGCGGACCTAATGTAAATTTCTATTGGGTCAATTAATTTATGTTCCTGCTTTAGACATCTAGCTATTTCTTGTATAGTACTATGAACTCTTTCTATTTGCCCATTGGTAGTACTATGGTTGGGAGGTGTATAATATATTGTAATATTTGACCTTTGCATTAATGATGTAAAAACTGCGGATGTAAAAGGTGCATCTTGGTCACAAACTAAATTTTTGCACTCAGGTAATATTTGATGGACTTCCAAAACTTTGTTCGGCATATCTTGGATTTTCAATTAGTTTAATTATTAAGTATTTTGAATATGCATCTATACATGTCAAGAACTGTAATTTTTCCGCAAACATTATATCAATATGGACGGTCTCTCCCTCCTTTAATGGAATTGGCGCCTCGCCAATTGGTTGCAAATTTGGATGCCTATTATACTTGCTAGTGTTGAATTTCACAATTCTTTGCAAATTGTTTGAACTCTTTTCGCATGTTGGGCCAGTAATACCTATCTAATATTTGTTTCATATTCTCTCCAGCATTACGATGAGCTCTGTTATGAGTTGTTTCTGTTAAGGAAATTTGATCGTCTTTATTTATAAGATCTATGGCGAAAAATTTGGTTCTCACGAACTTATTATTAAAATGAGTCCTTAAAATATTGTAACGTGCGCTAAGTTCGCAAAATAAAACTTCACTTTTATTTATTTCTACTTTATTCAGTATCTATACTTTATTCGAACTCAACTCGACTATTGGACTATCACTGGTTAACAACATTTCACTCTTAACTTTATCACTCTATAATCAAAACTGACTGCTCGTTGCGTCAGCGGTCCTATTTATATAGAACAACACTCATCTAGAGCGTTCCAGTTTCTTCTCCATGGTTTCCACATTTGCTGTCAAAAATCTCTACACTCACACACACTGGCTTACAAGCAATGCCTGTCATTTTATACCATTCCATTATAGTGTTGCCAGTTGTGTTTTCGGTTGAACCTTTTCGATTAGGAAATTGGTATAAATGTTGGGTGTTCATTACACTGCCCCCTCCTTAAGATTGTTCGTCCCGAATAATTCCATCTGCAGCCTCGCCACTATATCGATGCAGCCGGTCACAATGAACTACTTTTAACTTGCCTCTTAATCCTCTTTGGATGCGGTAAACCACGTCGTTAATCCTCGTGACAACAGTATAAGGACCTTCCCAGTTCTGCTGAAGTTTCGGTGACAATCCCTTTTGACGATGAGGATTATAAAGCCACACACGATCTCCTGCTTGGAATCCTGCCGTTGTCGCTTTTGTGTCGTACCGTGTCTTCATCCGGTCGCTGTAGGTTTTCATCCGTTCCCTTGTTCTTTTATGGATGTCAGCGAGTCTCTCCTTGAGGTCATCCACATACTCGTTCGTGTCCTGTGGCTCTGAATCTTTCAACCATCCCATCAGATTGTGGATGAAGCGGTGTGGTTCTGGTCTTCTTGATGCCAAGTAGTCCGCACACTCCTTGGAAGATGTTTGACTCGAAGTTCCTCCCTTGGTCGGAATGGAGTTCCATAGGTACGCCAAACCTACTTACCCAGTTAAACACAATCTGGTCGACTACCGTTTTGGCTTCTTGATTTGGGATGGCATACGCCTCAGGCCATTTGCTAAAATAGTCCATTACAACCAGAATGTACTTGTTTCCAGCGTTGGTCTCTGGAAAAGGCCCAGCCACATCTACTGCAATCCTCTCAAAAGGCGATCCAACGTTGTACTGATGCATCTTACCTTGAATCTTCCTACCAGGTCCTTTGGTTGCAGCACACTTGTCACATGTTCGGCACCACTTCTCCACGTCGTCTCTAGCATGTAACCAGTAGAACCGATGTCGCACCTTCTCCAGTGTTTTGTTAACTCCCAGGTGACCTCCAGAAGGTCCGTCGTGCATCTCCCGAAGAACTTCACTGACTTTCGATTGCGGTACGATCAGCTGCATCACATATGATTTACCGTCAACGGACTCCCATCTTCGCCTGAGGACACCTTCTTGCACATATAGTGAGTCCCACTGTGCCCAATAGGCTTTGAGAACTGGACTCCGGTCAGAAATGTCTCCCCATTCAGGTTTCTCTTCATTTTCTTTCCATGCGAGAATGGGTTCGATATCTGGATCCTCCTGTTGAGCGGTCCTCACTTCCTCATTGCTCCATCCGGATATGGGGTCAGCTCTTAGTCGCTGAGCGGTAATATTTTCTTTGTTTTCTTGTCGCCTACAATGCTTGCAATCCTCTTTGCAAGGTCTTCGGGACAATGCGTCGGCGTTGGAGTGCAGCTTTCCTCTGCGGTGTTGAATCTGGTAGTCATAAGTCTGCAGTCTTTCTATCCACCTTGCGACTTGACCTTCTGGATTTTTGAAGTTCAACAGCCAGTTCAGAGCACCATGGTCTGTCCGCAGAAGGAATTTCTGTCCATAGATGTACTTATGGAAGTGCTTTGTTGCCAAGATAAGAGCCAGCAGTTCCCTTCTGGTCACGCAGTAGTTTCTTTCAGGCTTCGAGAGGACCTTACTATAATATGCCACCACTTTCTCTTCGCCATCATGCACTTGGGATAGTACCGCCCCGATTCCAACGTTGCTTGCATCTGCGTCGATGATGAATGTTTTGCCAGGTGTTGGATGTGCCAGCACTGGAGCGTTACAGAGGCGGTATTTGAGTTCCTGAAAAGATTTTTCACACTCACCTGACCATTTGAACTGCTTCCCTTTTTCGGTGAGCTGATGCAAACTCTTTGCAACTCCAGCAAAGTTCTTAACGAAACGTCGGTAATATGTGGCAAGACCAAGAAAGCTTCGGAGTTGATGTTTGTCCTGTGGTGTTGGCCAATTTTTGACGGAGTCAACTTTTTCAGGATCAGTCTTCACTCCTTGGGAAGAGATGATGTGTCCCAAATACTTAACTTCGGTTTTGAAAAGTGCACATTTTTCCGGATTCAGTTTAAGGTTAGCCTCTCGAAGTCTCTGAAACACGGCTTTTAGGTTCTTGCAATGTTGGTCAAATGTTTTCCCGTAAACAATGACATCGTCCAAGTAGACAAGGCACGCTTTCCACGTCAGTCCTTGAAGAACGCACTCCATCAAACGCTCGAATATTGCCGGAGCGTTGCATAGCCCAAACGGCATAACTTTAAACTGCCAGAGCCCATTACCTGTCGAAAACGCCGTCTTTTCCCGATCATCAGGGTGGATGTCAACTTGCCAATATCCACTCTTCAAGTCCAGCGTCGAAAACCACTGGGCTCCCTCCATGGCATCCAGGGTATCACTGATTCTCGGCAGGGGATAGCTGTCCTTCTTAGTCACATCGTTCAGCCTTCGGTAGTCCACACAAAAACGAGTGCTTCCGTCTTTCTTTTTCACTAGAACCACTGGTGACGCCCAAGGACTTTTGGAATTTTCGATAAGACCGTCCTTCTTCATTGTTGTTATCATTTCCTCAACCTCACCTTGTTTGGCCAGTGGAAGGCGTCTTGCGGGCTCACGAATCGGTCTTGCATCTCCTGTGTTGATGCGATGCTGCACCAACTGTGTCCTACCATATTGCCCTTTTGCCGATGCGAAGATGTCAGTGTACTCTTGTAGGAAATTTTCAGCCATCCTTGTTTGTTGGTGATCAAGGTTGGATGAATACAGTATTTTAGCTCTGATGGTTTTGAGCTCCTCCGGAGTTATAGTTTTTCTCGGGGCTTCGTCTGTGATCTTCGTAATTGCTGCAACCGATTCGCAACGTCCAACGACTTCTCCTTTCTTCAACCTTACATCGTACGGTCTGGTGTTTAGTAATCGTACGGGGACCATTTTGTTTTTCGGTGCTACTAGTGTTTTCCCAATGATGACGCTTTGGGAGGAACACTCTGGGTCTGGTTCCACCATTAGGTATCGAAGGCTTCCAAACTCACCTTCCAGTTTTGTCCAAACGAACACTTCAGAAGAAGGAGGCAGAATCAGATCTTCCGTGATGACAGTCCTCAGTGTCGACGTACTCTCGTTCGAATAAGTCATTGGAAGTTCCTTATTTTGGTACTTCAAAACCTGATTACCGATGTCCAAAATAACTCCGTGCTGTTTCATAAAGTCGATTCCAATGATGCACTCGTCACATATATCTGCCACCAGGAATTGATGAGTAAACACTAGATCGGCCAGTCGGATCTTAAGACACACTTCTCCATATACTCTTGCTGCTTCTCCCGTTGCGGTTCTTAGACGGTAGCTATTGGTGTTATGAAGCCACGTCGTCTTTACCAGGTCTCGACGTACTATGGAGGCTGTGGCACCGGTGTCGATGGTAGCCACATGTTTGTTCCCGTTAATAGTAGTTTCCACAGTCAGACTTTTGTTGTCTCGTTTGGTCTGAGAGACCTGGATGGTGGTTCTGGGGCCATCGATACAAGAAACCAGCCTCTGCCCCTCGAAGCTGGTTCTTACCTGAAGGTAAGCGGGCTGATACGTAACGCTGGTGTTGTTGTTACCTTGTTCTGGGTTGCATCTCTTGCTTCCACAATGTTGACAACCGGCTTTATTTGGTGGTAGTCGGCATTGACGCTGTAAGTGCCCGGTCTTGTTGCAGTTCCAACATCTTGCTAGTCCGCTCCGCTGGTTCTTTTGTATTTCAGCTCTTTGGCAAGACCATTCTTTGACTATGGCTTCTCTAAGTCGATGTACTCCATGAGAAGCTTGTTCTGCTGCTTCAATTGTCAATGCGAATGCTAAAGTTTCAGAAAGAGTACGTGTTCTTGCAGTTCGCACAGACCTCTGAAGATTTATATCCGAAATGGCACGGACGAAGGACTCAACAGCAAGCTGGTTGATGATTTCTTCTCCAGCATCCGGGTATGCCAGGTGAACCAGTCTTTCGACGTCTGCTTGGAGCTGCTGTAGACTTTCACCCCTTTTCTGGACTCTGTTATTGAGTTGGACTCGGAAGACTTCTTTCAAGTGGCTATCGCCAAAGCGTTTATCTATAGCTGCCACGAGAGAACTGAAATCGCCGCCCTTACCAGCTGGAACTGTTTGAAGTAATTCAGCTGCTGGTCCTCTAAGAGCAAGAGTCAGTGCAATGTACTTGTCTTCGTCATCCCAGCCATTTGTTGTCGCGGCTGCCTCAAATTGTCTCTTGTAAACTGGCCAAGACGACTGTCCATCAAATGTTGGCGGTTTCATCTCCTTTTTCCTTGCAAACTCTCCAGCAGATTCTCGAACTTTGATTTTCCGGATCTGGTCCAATTCCTTGGTCAGAACAGAAAACTGTTTATCACATCGGGTTTCTACGATTTCGAAACGATTCTCTACAACAGAAAGCTGTTTTTCCATTCCTTCAACGCGTTCGTCTAGGGCACATACATTTTTCTCAATGTTACCCAATTTACCTTCTAGAATGTTTTTCTGACCTTCCAAAACATTCTGTTGCGCCTCAAGTCTTTCGAGAATATTCTGTTGTTCCTTCTTTTGATCGTTTCTCTGCTCTTCCAGACGTCCGAGAATATTCTGCTGTTCCTTCTTTTGCTCGTTTCGCTGTTCTAACAAAAGTTTCATCATACTAGAAAAATCTACACTTTCACTTACTTCCTCTTCTTCCACTTCTATTTCAAAAACAAAAGTGTTTACGTCTTCCCCTTGCTGTTCCAAATAGTTACGCAAGCGCAGGACGAGCTCATTTTTCGATCCCGCTCTAGAAAGATTTCGCTTACCTAACTCACTTTTAAGCTCAATGCAGTTGAGCTCTTCTAACAACTTACCCATTTTCACTGTATATAATTATTATTTTTTTTTTACTTTTTTTTTTTTTTTACAGTTTATTAGTCAAATAAGTTTTATTTACACTTCTGACACCAATGTAACGTGCGCTTAGTTCGCAAAATAAAACTTCACTTTTATTTATTTCTACTTTATTCAGTATCTATACTTTATTCGAACTCAACTCGACTATTGGACTATCACTGGTTAACAACATTTCACTCTTAACTTTATCACTCTATAATCAAAACTGACTGCTCGTTGCGTCAGCGGTCCTATTTATATAGAACAACACTCATCTAGAGCGTTCCAGTTTCTTCTCCATGGTTTCCACATTTGCTGTCAAAAATCTCTACACTCACACACACTGGCTTACAAGCAATGCCTGTCATTTTATACCATTCCATTATAGTGTTGCCAGTTGTGTTTTCGGTTGAACCTTTTCGATTAGGAAATTGGTATAAATGTTGGGTGTTCATTACAATATCTTTAATTTCATGGATTACCTCTGTTGTACTACCATACAATGCAACAATACCACCACCAATATATTCTTTAAATATTGGGATTATATCTTCTTTATTTTTGAAATGTATCAAATGCCTAACTTTCCCTTGGAAAGGATACAATTGTTCAAGTCTTGTTTCGGGACCTTTATTTATAACTACTAGTGTCGCCCAGTGGTCGAAATTCGACCACACGCCGCGCCGGCACTGTAATTCATGTTTCTCGCCCACAGGCGGCTGAGCTCATGAGACAGTTCTGTGCGAGTCACCGGTGGTACGTCGTGAACGTGTTGCAATCAAATTATTTACCAGCTGGTTATTTTGAAGAACTTATAGCACAAAGCTATAAAGAAAAATACAATTTGAATATTGAAATGTGCCGTGTTCTAGTGGAATTGGAGCAACGCGAAGAAATGAGAGAAGAAATTTATAGTAAAATTGAAAAAGAAGAACGGTGCATTTTCAGAATTACAATGTCGCACATTTTTGGACTTGCGATTAAATTAGAATAGAACGGACAAAATAAAAAAGAAATGACTATTCAATGTAAATGTTCAAACCATGAAATGTATTACAACAAAAAAGCTCTGAAATATGTCTTTCCCATATAAAATACATGTAAAACACACCTGCTGATTTTAAGCAATTAGGACAGGTAGACACAGGTCATCTGTCATTTGTCATCTATCATCTGCCGTCTGTCATCTGTCATCTGTCATCGTTCATCTGCCATCTGTCATCTGTCATCTGTCATCTGTCATCTGTCATCTGTCATCTGTCATCTGTCATCTGTCATCTGTCATCTGTCATCTGTCATCTGTCATCTGTCATCTGTCATCTGTCATCTGTAATCTGTCATCTGTCATCTGTCATCTGTCATCTGTCATCTGTCATCTGTCATCTGTCATCTGTCATCTGTCATCTGTCATCTGTCATCTGTCATCTGTCATCTGTCATCTGTCATCTGTCATCTGTAATCTGTTATCTGTCATCTGTCATCTGTCATCTGTCATCTGTCATCTGTCATCTGTCATCTGTCATCTGTCATCTGTCATCTGTCCTATGTCATCTGTCATCTGTCATCTGTCATCTGTCATCTGTCATCTGTCATCTGTCATCTGTCATCTGTCATCTGTCATCTGTCATCTGTCATCTGTCATCTGTCATCTGTCATCTGTCATCTGTCATCTGTCATCTGTCATCTGTCGTCTGTCATCTGTCATCTGTCATCTGTCATCTGTCCTATGTCATCTGTCATCTGTCATCTGTCATCTGTCATCTGTCATCTGTCATCTGTCATCTGTCCTATGTCATCTGTTATCTGTCATCTGTCATGCAAATTTTTTTCTCACACTACGCATGTTTTGATGTAAACAAAAACAACATACGACTGGATTTTCGCATGCATTAGAAATTGAAGGGGAGAAAGAGTCTAGTTACATTCATAATTTACCTAAATCAGCAGTGCAATTGTGCAATTAATTCTTATAAAGCTGTCACCCTCATGCAAACTGTCCCATTCGTCCAAACATATTTGTGCCCTTTTGTTGTCATCGTCGATTTTGCAACATTATAAATATATTTTTCCTGTTTCGTAAGTTAAGCACTCATTAATTAAGCTTAATTCAATATCAGATGGCGGCGCTTACCCAAGTAAAAGTATGGCACGTAGGATAATGATTTAGGTATCATATGAAAGATCATAAAAATATCTTTCATTTCATGTCAAAAACATTTTTCTTTTTTCGAAAAAATCAGTGATGACCTATATTTTTCAAGCCAATAAGACTATGATGAGCAGTAGAGGTAATTCGCATCCGATCCTTGCAAACTTCGATTGTTAATTTGCTAATTCCCCAATGATATCATACGAAGTTCTTGAATAGTGAGTTGTGGGAAATTACTAAAATTCGGGATATTTCCATCGATGCGGCTGAACATGGTTCTGTTTCTGTTAAGATTATTTTCTCTTACAAAGGCACCTAAATAATTAGGAGTATTCAAACGATTTAAAAACAGTTCTAGCAGAATGTTCGCACCAGCACTGTATTCAATGGTTGGATGAAACTCATTAAGAAGTGCTGCTGCAATTTTGAAGTCGTCCATCAAATGACCAGCAGCTAAATTGAAAAAATCTTGCCGAAATAGTTTAAAATCCCTTTTAAACCGTCCGTTCACGAATGCATTAGATACAGTTGCAGCGTAGGGCCCTATAACGTCCGGGATATAGCCATCACAGCATGTGATCACAAAAGGCTTGGCCAGATTTTGATACTTATGTAAGCTGTATGATTGTTTCTGGAAGCCGTAGTTTGACCTTTTTTGAAGGTACACATGTGTTCCATCGCAAATGACTATAGATGGACGATCATTTTCATTTAAATTTATGTTTCCAAACAGTCCGTTAGGAATAAGTCTGTTCCTTCTGAATACTTCCTGAACAGTTATGTGCTGAAAACCCAAGTTAAATGTCACAAAATAATCCATCAATGTTGTGAATTATTTGTTCTGTGTCACTTTATTATTTACTGACAAGCAAATAATCAGTTATCAATGAATTAGGCTTAACGGTCGCGGACTTGTAACATTATGGAGTATGTTAAAGCTTGGTATCTAGCAACAAGTTTAAGATTTCTTTTTGGATGGCATTTCGATAGATCTAAACGAAAATTTTTTTTTTCATTTGTACCATTAATATGTATTCTGTTTTTATGTTTTGTAAAAAAAAGAGTAGATACTGTAAAAAATTTAATGAAAAAATGCATTTGCTGTGGTAAATATTTGTTGCTTAATTTTTTTTAGGAATTGTGTCTAATGTACGTGATATGCTTTGTGTATGATAGCGTTATTATATATATATCAAATTAAAAGTTATCAATTAAGGATTACAGTGGTGCAAAAAAAATAGTGGTCATCACTGATTTTTTCGAGATATTGGCTGGCAAACGTCAACGAAAATGTTTCTTTACAAACAAGTTCTAGGTTTATCTTTCCGAAATATTTTTCATGTGAAAAATGTTTTTCACATGAAATGAAAGATTTTATGATCTTTCATATGATACCTAAATCATTATCCTACGTGCTATACTTTTAGAGACATACATACGTAATTATTTTCAAAAATGTTTAATTTTTCCATTTCCGGCGGTCAATCTCAAGTCCAATTATTTCAAAATCGCCAATTCCAAATTCAAAAATATTTGGCAGATAGATTGAGCAGAACGTTAGCATTCTTTTGGTCCTAGTCTCATAGGTGTTCGCCCTGGGCCCAAATATTCACCACGTACTTTAACATTAAGCCGAATTCATTGTCCGATTGCCTTGTCACATATATCTTGTCACGGCTATTCCAAAAAATAACAATTGACACTTTTCAAAAGTAAAAAAAAAGTTATTTTCGGCAGAAGCTTAGCACTTCTACTTTCACATTTATATCAAGGAATGTATGTCTGAACTATGAACAATTTACAGATTTGTTAAACTTTTGGCGGAACAGCAGATATAATTGGAAATTCAAACAAAGTCAAAAACAAAATTTGTTTTTCAAATTGCTTAGTTAATTAAAATTTAGGCACACATATTTACCTTTCTCGGACATATTTTGTATTTTTAATCGCACAATAAATATTGAAAAAGCGAGAACTACTTTCTACACAATTTCCGAATTGCATATTTCGAACTGAGCTTGTCAACTTTGATCGCATTGTTGATATCATTTTTGATCGCATTTTTTGTATACCCAAAATTTGAAATAGACCTCTCGACCATAGACTGTTCTCTATGGGCCGCCCACTGTCCATCAATACGTTTTTCTGTGAAATATGGTATATATAAGTAGATCAGGGAGTTTTTTATGAGATGAAAGGATATGCGTTTCCGTATCTTAGTTTGTATGTTCAGTACCAGACATATCTGTGATAGATTGAGAAAATTTTCGATAGCTTTTGGTTGGAAGGCCTTTTCTATGAGTTTTTTAGATGAGAGTATTCTCAAAACTGGAAAATTACAACAAATTGACGAAGATTTTTTCCGCATAAAGAGACGAAATCAAACGGAGGTTAATGAAGAAAAAAGAAGAATGAATTCATAAATACGGCTGCCCCGAACAAAAGTGTGAAGCGGAATAAATGGAAATTTGCAGAGAAAAATCAGTTCCCGACCCTATATAAAAACCGTGTTGGAAATGCTTAAAAAATTTGAATGAGAGTAAAATATGCATGCATGTGCTTATTATCCATACAGAAAATATTATTTCATCAAATCTTTGAAAATTTCAAAAGTCTTAAAACAATAGGTCAGCGATCGTTTCGAATGTTAGCGAAAAATACTAATGCTTAATAAACTAAAACTGGCCTTAAAAAGCTTTCGACATTGGGTTAAATCTAATGTTCAAACTATTTCCTGTTACTTAAATTTGAAACAGCAGCAGATATCCACCATCATTGTTATATCATCTAAGCTATTCAATATTATGCCGTTCAGGATCCTTACCTCTTCCAAAAATTTCTAATTGTACCTATATTACTACATTATATATATTCTTTCTTTTATCCACATGCATATACTTCTCAATGCAAACAAACACCTTATGTTTTTTGTTAGGAAAACTTTCGAAAGACTTCAAACCCTTGAACATGAGAAATCATTCACTCGTGTTGAACTTAGCGACTGACGCAGACGAAGGCTATTACATGTGCCAAGCAGCAAATGACATCGGCGCTGGACTAAAGAAAATTATTCGCATTAACGTAAATGGTAAAATATGCATATTTACTACGGCTTTACAAAATGAGTGAACAATCTTAGAATGTATTTTGAATTTGATTTATAAAAGAACCCGCCCGTTTTGAGCAACCTCCACGAAATGTATCCTCTCGTCGCAACGACCCGGTCACCCTTCAGTGTCATGCCAAGGGCGATGAACCCATAACAATATCATGGACACACAACAATGGTCGTATAGATTTGAACAACTATCGCTTCAGCATTGCAGAAATGAAAACAGACAAGGGTGCTGACTCCCAGCTGTCCATATCTCGTTCAGACCGACACGATTCTGGTCTGTATAAGTGTATAGCCGAAAACCCTTATGGACGTAGCGAACAAGTGATATTCCTTGCCGTACAAGAGCGACCTGATATCCCATCCAATTTAGAAGTATTCGAGGTTAGCAGCCGCACTGTCAAGCTATCCTGGCGTCGCCCCTTTGACGGCAACTCCCCTGTCCTCAGTTATCTTGTACAATATCAGCCTTTGAAATATCTACAGAGTCATTCGGCCCATGGCATGGCCCAAAACGAATGGAACGGCCCGAACATAATTAATGTCACCCTACCCTCAACGAGCGTAAGCAAAAGGTACAGTACATATTGTAAAAGCTTTCGTTTTTGTCACTTGGTATTATGGTAAACAATTTCGCAGCTACGATACTGACCTGAGGGAAAATGCAATAGTTTCTGGTCTGACACCAGCCACAACTTTTCTTATTCGCATGCAAGCAATAAATGAAATCGAAAGGAGCCAGTTTACAGAGCCCATTGTGCTCAAAACACAGGAAGAGGCTCCTACAGAAGCACCTTCTAATGTTCAAGTACAAACTGGTGGAGAAAGTGAGCTGGTTGTCACATGGCAGGTTTGTTTTCAACGAATCCGCTTCAGGATAATGAAATAAAACTAATAATAATTTGCCCTTTTTTCTCTAGATTCCTCCTAGAGAGTCCTGGAATGGAGAACTCATAGGATATACGGTAAATTGTACCGAAGAAAAGCAAAACATCAACTACATCAGCGTCGTTAATAATTCATTAAAATCTGTCGTCGTTAGTGGGTGGGCAACCACAAAAGCAACCCTTCGAAATCTCCGAAAATACACTAGATATGCGGTGACAGTACGCGCTCTTAATAGTTTTGGTTCTGGTCCTTGGAGTGCAGCCGTTTTAGGTACAACGCTTGAGGGTGGTAAGTCCATGCACTAACAGCATTCGTATAGTAAACAGTCTAAAGATCTGCTGTTTTAGTTCCGGAGGCAGCGCCGCACACTGTAAACTGCACTGCATTGTCTTCTCAAAGTCTTAAAATATCATGGCTGGAGCCGCCATTGCAATTTCATGGAGGCATTATTCAAGGATATAAGATTCTGTACCGTCCAATTTTGAAACAGAGTAAGTTACTATGTATTTCATCTAACAAATGCTGTAAGTGTGACCAGCAGCTCGAACTATGTTTGAAAAAGCAGCAATAGCACTTCCGGTAAAAAAGACCTTAATCCATATAACCTCATGCAAAATGGCATTGAATTCACGTTGTAGCATTACTTTTGAAAGCTTTTATAAAATATGAAAGCAATGGTTTTCAACTATGTACTTTAGAATCTTAGTGCTTAATTTATGAATCATAAAAGGTTAAAGTTCTAAAAAACTTTAGAACTATAATACCAACGTTAAAACACAACTGTTTCTTTGAAAAAAAAAAAAACATATCTTTTCATGGCCTTTTTCCTTTTGCAGTTGACTTTTCATCAAAAATGGAAATTAAGAGAACATCCAACTTGGAAACATATCTGCATACGTTACATAAGGCAACAAACTATTCTATTAGAGTCCTGGCGTACACTTCATCAGGCGATGGCTTGGCAAGCAATCCAATCTACTGCCAGACAGAGGACGATGTTCCAGATGCACCTGCAGCCATAAAAGCTGCAGCTCTAACAGCCGATTCGATTTTGATTTCATGGTTGCCGCCAAAGAACCGTAACGGAGTTATATCCCATTATACTGTATATTCGAGAGAAGCTGGTCGTAAGGGGCAAGCCAAATGTGAGTACATTCTGCTAAATCCATATAATATGTTCAATTTACATAAATATGAGGCTTTTCGCTTAATATGAGTGCCAGTGCCACTTTGTTTTGTTACGACGATATTGTTGTCAGCTGGTTTGGAATATACACTTGTTGCAAACATTACTGCAGTTGTTAATGCGCTATGCAGTGATTACGATGACGTCTGCTCATGGTACGATGTACATTTAACATGCATTATGAGCTTTTTAATATGAATGCTGCTTTCCCTATTGTAGTTAATGTGTATTGTGTATGCATATGCATAAGCAACTATATTCAAAAGGTAACATAACATTGGTTGCATCTAACTGTCCAAGGAATTGGTTAAAAAATTTCAAATCATTATATAATTCAAATCAAGAAGCTTTAAATAAAGATACTTTCTTAGTTCATATCTGTTCAAATCAGAAATAATCTTAAACTTTTTACATTAACCTATAACATGCCCTAAGTTCTAGTATTTTCATGGTACCTGAACGATGAATTATTTTTGTTACGTTGGCATCTTGCTTTTCGTTTTTTCGCCGTCATCCCGACATCGCATAGCATCGCTTTTGCTTCCTCGTTCTTCTTGTGGCAGCCATCATAAAATCAAGTTGTGTTCTCTTGAAACAAAAGTAAAATTTATCTAAAAACTTAAAATTGTCTTCAACAAACAAGGAAAATCTATTAAAATCTTAAACAAAGAGAAAACTGGAAGAAAAGAAAACATAAGTGTAGAATAAAGCGAAAGAATAAAGAAATCATCAAAAAAAACCAACGTGACATTATCTGTTTTTTTTCTACAAAACTCCATTGGGGAATTTATTCTTGGTCCAATCGAGACGGATGCTAAAAATCAAGCGTTTTCTTTGCCATCATCAACGGAAAGAGTGCTTTTCAACGTTTTTTGGAAGTGCAAAGGAGTTTCCTTACCGCCTCAAGAAGAATTTCGGTAAAAATCATCGCGGAAGTGAGAGCGCCAAATATCATCGGCGCTACCGCAGATATCATCATCGTAGTGCTTATCGTGCGCAGACATATGTACATGGCTGTTCTGATTATCGGCCGGATAAAAACGGAAACCGAAATTGAATCCGTACGGATATGAAAAATGTGTTCTTATTTCCGAACGGATTCACTACTCATTTTGTGTCACAAAAACGTCTTGAAAATTAAATTTTTGTGTTCATTGTTAATGTTTACCACTTCAGTACATATATATGCAAATATAGTTTATTATTTTTCATTTTTATCAATAAATAATGTTCTACAGAATTCATCAATCGGATTCTTTCCGCTAACAAAATTATAAGCGAATTGAAAACGAACGAATTCGGAATTGAGAACCGCAAATATTCTAAAACGGGAGGATATGGTATCCGAACGGAAATCAGAACACGTTCTGCACAGCCATTGGAAAGCGCCAAATTATCATCGGCGCTACCGCAGATATCATTATCGTAGTGCTTATCGTGCGCAGACATTGGCCCCTATCACAAGGCCCGTCGTAGCGATTTCGGACAACGAATACCAAAATGGAAGCATCACAGACGCCCTTGTAGTGAATGTTTTGCCACAAAATTTGTTACTATTAATAAAGTTATTAACAAGTTAGAAATATATGTTGCCAAGCGTTCATTACAAAGAAGTTTTTAGTAATTTCTTTTTGACATTCGTAGTCCGAAATTGATACGAAGCGACGGGCCTTGTGATAGGGGTGATTATCATCGGTCTGCACAGCCACTTCAAAGCGCCAAATATCATCGGCGCTCCCGCAGACATCATCATCGTAGTCAACAGCAATATCGTAGACAGCAACAGCAGCATCGTAGTCCTCATAATCATCGGAGTCATCTTCATCATCGTAGTCAACATCATAAAAGAAGAAATAATCCTCTTTATACATTTCTTTGTAAAAGCTACGTCTTATAATTTCATTTTAGGTGCATTACATCATATTATATACATACTATATATAATTATACGTATATTGCTTTAAAATATAGAAGTTTATATTTTTCCTTCAACACAAAGTTGTTCTTTATACGTGGGAAATTTACATTTCCTTCCTTTTTTATAACAGCTTTCAATCCGGTGGTAAAAGGCTCATTGTTTTTTGTCGATATAATGAGCTTATTAGACGATTTAATTTTCGCGTCCGATCAGTTGGTCGAGTTTCATGCGGCCTTTAGGGCTAAACCAGGTGCCACTCATACGATTTCCTTGTTGGAATCATATCGAACTGAGTTGTTTGATTTGTGGCGTGAATTGAAATTAACCTACACTCAGTGTATGAAATCTGATGATGAGTTTTAAGAGATTCCATCAGTGAGATTAAGTGGTACCCGTGGTGTGATGGATAGCATGTCCGCCTGTTAATCCAGAGGTTCGAGTTCGAATCCCACCAGAGGCAAAAATGTTTTTTCTACGGGTATCACCTTTCGCGAGGAATTGGCAAGTCCTCCGTTAGTATGCACTGCCATGAAAAGCGCTTTCTCGATTAGCCGTTCGGAACCGGCAGAAAATTGTAGGTCCCCTCCATTCCCTCACAAGGGATGGTTGTGAGAAATGCGCTAGGCCCAGGGGCTCCTCGCTCTGTTGCGCCACCCTATTTATTTTTATTTTTTATCAGTGAGATTAAATCTAAATATCGAAGTTCCTCTTCCACTTTCTTCGAATGCCTGAGTTCCATTTCTGACTTTTTAAAGTCTTTAGCTCCTCAAGTTTTAGATCCTAATGCAATAAAAAACCAAGACATAAACGTAAAGATTTCACAAAATGAAAAAAGTTCGCACAACATTAAAGTCCTCGCCTGTGATACTCAGGAATTCCATGGCAATTATTTGGAGTGGCCATCCTTTACAGATATATTCACAGCGGTGAACATTAATCTTTCCAAGTTAGGTGATGTGCAGAAATTATTTTATTTACGTGCAAAAACAAAGGATCAAGCATTTGCTACCGTATATAAGTTCGGGTTAACAGATCAGAATTTTAGTCTTGCATGGAATGCGTTGAAAGATCAATACGAAAACAAAAGAATTTTGGTTAATAACCAAATCCAAATTCTATTGAATCAACAACCAATTCTTATAGTAGAGAAATAAAGTCACTGCAAAGCAATATTAATGATGCTTTAATTGAACTTAAATCGTATGACATCAATGTCGAATCCTGGAATGCAATTATCATTTATCTTTGTGCTTCTCGACTTGCTGACACTACTCTCAACCTTCGACTGAACTGACACTACTCTCTCTCCGACTGATATTCCAACTTGGGATCAATTAAACACCTTTTTATCGAATCGCTATCGCATTCTCGAAAGTGTATCTGAAATGAAGCAGAACACTAACAAAACAACAAAATCACAAGCTATCAACCAATTTCAACTAACAAAAAAATCCAAATCAAAATCCAAAAACAAGCCAGTTCGAAACTTTCACATGAAAGTTGAACCTTCGTGTCAAGTTTGTAGTGAACAACATCCACTTCGACTCTGCCCGAAATTTTTAAAAATGTCCGTCGATGACAGGCATAAAACAGTTCGGAAACATACATTTTGTTTCAACTGTCTTGCAATGAATGCAAATCAATGTCAGAGTATGAGCACTTGTCTTCGGTGCAAAGGTAGACACTAGACATCATACGTTGTTTCATTTTGAACGATAGGTATCGCCAACTAATAGTTCCAGAAATCAATCTGCGGAATGTTCATCTAATCGTGATCTATTATCTTCATCTCCAGTCGTTGCTTCTTCTTCATCTTCATCAACTTTAGTGAACAAACTTGATCATCAAACCATACAGTCCACTCCCACTACCAATCATAGTGTTATGTTTTCCAAAGGGTTTAGGCAAGTTTTATTAGCAACTGCTCTAGTTAAAATTCGACATCGTGGAATCGACTTCAATCTTCGAGCTTTAATCACTCAAGGTTCGGAAGTGTCTTTCATATCCGAAAATTTTTAAAAACTGATTGGTCTACCAACTCAATCCACTCTCCAAAGCCCGAATATGTGGTATGGGTGCAACCGAAACGGCTTCCTGTTCACAACTTTGCTCCTTTACCCTTGGTTCCATGTCAAAGATTTTGGAATACAAGTTCAAGCTCTAGTTCTTAAGAAGTTGACTGGTAACTTGCCCGCGATTGCAATGGATCTTAGTCAAACTTAATCAAACTTAATTTCGAGTTTCCTTTGGCAGATCCGCTTTTTTATCAAAGTTCAACTATCGATATGCCTTTCGGAGCCGATCTTTATCCACATATTATTTTAGAGGGTTTGAAACCAAAGGTTCTGAGTTTAACATTTAAATCATATGACGACTACTCCCCCTACGAATTATACAAGGACAGCAATGTTCAATCATATTATCTCATACACCACGCCAGCCGTTTTAAAACCGCAAAGTACCACAAACAAATTGCGGGTAGTATTTAATGCATCAAGCAGTTCTTCCAACAGAAAAAGTCTAAACGATCTTTTATATGCGGGACCTATTCTCCAAAGTGACACTACTTTCTTGATCCTTAACTGGCGGTTTTATAGATACATACGTATTTAATGGCGATATCGAAAAAATGTATCGCCAAATAAATATTAATCCTTAGCATGAACAGTTTCAACGCATTCTATTCCATCCTAGTTCAGATCAGAAAGTCATTGATTATCAACTTAATACTGTTACCTTTGGGGTAAATTGTGCACCCTATTTGGCTATACGTAGGTATTTTAAATCAATTTGCTTCAGATGTTAGTGAAGAATATCCTCTTGCTTCAAAAATCTTAAAGGAAGAATTTTATGTAGATGATGTTTTTTCGGGCGCTGATGATGTTGCTACCGCGCAACGATGTCAAATTGAACTTATAACAGCAATTGAATCTGACGGGTTCAATTTACGAAAATGGACTGCTAATCATCCCGAGCTGTTAGACCACATTCCCAAGGAACATCTTCTGAACAAAAATTTTTTGAAAATTTAAGAGGATAGTTCTACCAAAACTCTGGGTATTCAGTGGAATGCCTCCTCTGACAGTTTTTCATTTTCCATAAATCCTGAAAATCTTTTATTGGTTTCTATAACCAAACGATCAGTTTTATCGACGATTGTTAAATTATATGATCCAGCGAGTTGGCTTGCCCCAATCATTATAACCAGCAAAAATTTTAATGCAACAAATTTGGAAGGACAAAACCGGGGGGATGAAAACATTTCGTGTCTCTGTTTGTTCACAGAGACACGAAATGTTTTCATCCCACCCGGTGCACTGAGAAAAATTTTAAACGCATTCATATTTAAACCAAACTCAAACACATATGATTTGGCATGGAAGCGGTTTCTATTTAATTTTAATAGAAACCTATTAACTAATTGTTGAAATAAGTTGAACATGATTTAGTTTAAATTATCTTTGCTTTCTATTTAACCTAAACGTGTTTCTATTTGTTTTAATTGACTTCATCTAATGTTCTTTCAAATAGAATTATCTTCGTTTCATTTGAATATGTCCGTGTTTGAAACAAATTCGTTTTCTGTTTAAAACAAATTGTTTCAGCGTTAGCTTTTTTAAACAGATTCATAGTTATTTTTATTTATTTATTATTATTATTTATTATTTTTTATTATTATAAGAGTTTTAAGACGTCAAAAGCTTTAAAGAAACCATGTGAAGAAAAAAAAAAAAACACTTGAGTTTATTTTTTTTACAAAAATTTATTTCTAAAATAACATTTTCCATACTTTATTGTAGGTAGGTATGTACATGTAAAGGAGGGCTAGTAATATAAGAAATATTCTTGATATACAGAAATTTGTCAAGCTTTTTACCAATTTCAAATGATTTCTAGTGTAACATTTATTACGACATACATACATACATACCTTAGTTTCATTTGGAAATATTGTTAAAATTTTTGTGGAAATTTCTTCGAAATCACAGGGATGTAATGTTTTCCCGCTGTTTAAGATTCTTTCTAATATTATATTAATAATGTCTTGACGATGTTTTTCTAACAGGCTACCGTTTTTCTCGTGAAAAGAATGACTGCCATGCCTTTGTCCGTTTGTTGTAGTATATCGAATAAATTCTAAAATGAATAATGGCACAGTGTTAGGTAGGCTCGTAAAACTTAATTTTTCTTTACTTACATCTGCCAAACTGAAAGAACTTGTTGATGTTTCTGGAAATTTTACATTTAACATCCAATCAGATACTTTAGTGCCGACAGAAATTGTTGTACCGTCGATATTAAACTGCAAACGTTATTCAAAATGATTTATACAGATTACTATTCAGGTTATTCTAGTGGTATCAGTGAATACCTACCTTTTCTTTCTTGCTTCTCCCATATAAAAAGCCTTTCCCTAAATTCAGCCCTAGGGAATTTAAGAAAAAAACACAAAGAAAACAAAAAAAATTGTATAACAAATTGTAAGATAAACAAACGGGTAAAAGAAAATAATGCTTTATCACAAAAATTTAATACGTTCAACATAATTGTAAGAACTTGTACTTACCATGAAGAAGAGGAAATAACAAAATTCAGTTCCACTCCTCAAGTTAATCCCTCAATCCTTTTTAGTCTGGATGCACAGAATCTGGTTCAATTACAAACAGAGTATTTAAACACTCTGCGTCCAAAGTATAGGAATTGATTATTTCCCCATTTGACTTTTTTTTTGTTAGCACCTCCGAAAATCACCTTATAAATATCACTCGAAATCAACTTTGACAGAATAATCACTTAGACTTAACTTGGCGGAAAAAAGACCTACGCGCACGACAATCCTTGTTCATTTGACTTTTTCAATGGTTACGCCAAGGAGCTTCAGACAAATACAGTTATATTTTTACTTCGCTTGAGTTCAATTCAAATAGATTCGAGTTCGAACATAACATTTTCTATACAATTTTTTTCTATTGTAAATATTTTGACTTCGTTCATATTTGAGCCAAACTCGTTCACGTTTGTGTAATGTTTAATTATCTACGTTCTTACTTCGTTTGAGTTCAACTCAAATAGATTCAAGTTTGAATGTAACTTTGCTTAGTTTGTTTCTTTTGTAAATATTTCAACTTCGTTTATGTTTGAATCAAACTAGTTCATGTTTGTTTTAAATTAAATTTTGGGTGTCCCCTCTTTGTTTGAGTTCAATTCAAATAGATTTAGATTTGAGTAATAATATTGCTTATTTTTTTCTCTTGTGTTAATATTTAAACTGCGTTCATGTTGAAAACAAACTCGTTCATATTTAAATACTTTCAAATAAGTAAAATAAATACATGCTTTTCAAAAATTAAACAGGGATTATTTTGATTTAAACCGACTTTACTTTAAAAAATAGTTTTTTCGGATCTAAATAGATTTCAATTCGGTTTTAACAGAATTATATTTGTATTGATTTAAACATATAGTTAAACATGCTTCTATTTGAAAAAATCATGGTTCAATTTTCTCAGTGTGGAAACCCTTTTTGAGCGAATTCGTGCATATTCAAAAAATTTCCATTCACCGATTAATTGAATTTTCTCTGTGGAAAATATTTCAGATACACGGGTTTTCTGATGCCTCTGAAAAGGCTTATGCCGCCACTGTGTATGTACGAGTGCATCATAATTCCTCCGACTATAGTTCAAACTTATTATGGGCAAAATCGAAAAATGCACCGGTCAACACAATCTCACTTCCGCGATAAGAACTCCAAGGGGCTGTTCTTTTATCACGAATGATGCGATCACTCCTCAAACAATTCAAATTTCTGAAAGATATTCCCATCAACCTATGGTCAGATTCGACCATTGTCTTAGCTTGACTAAACAAAACATCAAGTACTTGGAAAATATATGTGGCCAACATCCTATCAAATGTTCCCGATATAAAGTGGAATCATGTCGCGTCTCCCGAAAATCCTGCCGATTTAGCTACCTGTGGTGTTTCACCCACGGAATTCCTTCCGTGGTGGAATGGACCCTGGTGGTTGAGGGAAACGGAAGCCATCATCCGAATTATCTATACCCCCCGAAAATACAATTCCAGAATATAAAGCAAATATTAATATATTATAATAATAATCAAAAACATCAAACGAAAACTGAAAATTAAAATAATCATGTATGTAAATATATTTAAAAATAATTAAAAAATTAAAGTTGCTAGTCGAGCTGACGGTAAAGCCAAAGCTTATAAATTCAAAAACAAATCGTCGGCTGAGTTCTATCTTGTTCAATAGGCCATTTTTCACGAAATTGAGTTAGGTATGCAGTCTTCATAATTTGGGGGCGCTCTTTCGTTTGACGCAAACCATTTTGTCCTATCTCTTTTGGTTTTTAAGTTATGGAAAACTGCTTTGTTCAACAGTACAATTTTCTAACTGTTTTTTTGTTCAATAAACACTTATTGACTCATTTTTTATTATGTTGAACAGTTTCTTTCTATCTTGTTCAATGTTCAATTCTACTTTGTTCAATTACTTACAAAGTGATTTCCAACTTGTCGTTGTTCCATACAAAATTGTTCAATATCCAAAACGATTTATTTATTGATTTTAATTTATAACTTTTTTAAAAGAAAAGAAAAACATTTAGTGTGACTTGTTTTAAAACTAAAATTGTCTACGCTTGCTGAAAAAATTTACTTCCAAACAATAATCTTCAAATATAATAAAAAAAATTCGATCTGAACCTTAAAAATCGATTTCCCAACATTTTGAAAAATGGACATTGAACAAGATAGAACTCAGCCGACGAAATGTAAATGTAAATTGAAAATAGTAAATAAATGAATGAATTACTTACTTACTTACTTATTAATATATTGTCGAGTGAATTTGAAACAGAATTTGCGAAGCCGTTTCTACAAAAAATTAAGACTATGATTAGGTCTCTATCATTGGTATTGACAGAGATTTTGAATTTAACATAGGTCAGGGTACACCAAAGTTAGCCTTTTCTTAAATTGTCAAAAAGTGATGTCAAAGTTGAGAATTGAGCTTTACTGTAGAACTTTTTTTTCTTAGAATATGACCAAGAACCACACCCCAAAAGATGTTACACGAAGTACGGAACACCCTGTATTTAGAAGCCGTTAGCGATTTATCCACAGCGGCTTTTCTCGCCTCTTTCAATCGCTTTGTTGCTCGCAGGGGGTTGCCTGCAACAATCTATACAAATAATGGGACCAATTTTGTCGGTGCATCGAAATTCGAAAAATTGATGTCAGATTTTCAAAAGGCTCTTACCAGCTCTCCTGGTAGCTCATCACTTAATTTTTCCTAAATTGTTTCCTCCTGGCTCCCCCCACATGGGTGGGTTGTGGGAGGCAGGAGTGAAAAGTTTTAAGATTCACTTTAAAAAAGTTGCGGGAAATTCAAAGTATACTTTTGAAGAATTCTCAACACTTTTGGCTCGAATCGAATCGTGTCTAAATTCTCGGCCTTTGTCTCGTATTTCGGAAAATCCCGATGATTTCCTTTCATTAACGCCAGGACATTTTTTAAGAGGTGGTCCTTTGCTAGGTCCTCCAGAACCCCCTGAATCTCATAAACACAAAGGTTTACTACGTAGATGGAACACACTTAAAATCATTCATCATCAGTTCAGTACACGTTGGAAGGAAGAATATCTAAAAGAACTCATCAAACGATATAAATAGAAATATCCCAAACGAGAAATGGAAGTCGTGGTTCTTGTCGTTCTTAGAGATGAACAATTTCCTCCGAATGAGTGGCGCCTTGGTAGGGTCGT
Source organism: Melanostoma scalare (assembly GCA_949752695.1). Lineage (NCBI taxonomy): Eukaryota > Metazoa > Arthropoda > Insecta > Diptera > Syrphidae > Melanostoma > Melanostoma scalare. Next base: position 161,383,212 of record OX456985.1, on the reverse strand, counting down.
AAAGGTTCATCGTGGTCCTGACGATAAAGTTCGAGTTGTCGATGTCAAAACTCAAAAAGGAGTTGTCACTCGTTCTGTCGTCAAGTTGTGCATTTTACCCTTGGATTGAAGTAATTTGCTTTTTAAAATCTTATCTTTTTGATCCTAGGTATAACGTATAACTTTTGTGTGAACTTAATTATCATTTATTCATTGATAGAATAAGTAATATTAAAATGCATCTGAATTGAAATTATATCACGTATACTTATTTTTTTTTTTTTGCATTATAATTATTATTACTTTGTATTTAATCCTGCATAACATCATAAGTTTTCAAATTGTTAGACATTGACATATTTTTGCGTGCGAGGATGCAAGGCGGGCGGAATGTTCAAATCAGAAATAATCTTAAACTTTTTACATTAACTTATAACATGCCTTTAGCTCTAGTACTTTCATGGTGCCTGAACGATGAAATATTTTTGTTAAAATTGTCTTAAACAAACAAGGAAAATCTATTAAAATCTTAAACAAAGAGAAAACTGGAAGAAAGGAAAACATAAGTGTAGAATAAAGCGAAAGAATAAAGAAATCATAAAAAAAAACCAACGTGGCTATATCTTTTTTTTCTACAAAATTCGATTGGGGAATTTATTCAATAAATTAAAAAAATTTATTTCGAGAACGATAAAAGTGAAAAGCACTGATTTCATTGATTTTAATGACGATAAAATTTTTATATTTAATCCCAAACTTTATTTTAATATGAAGTTGTGAGTATCACAACTATCAATTAATCAAAAAAAACTTATTTTCAGAAAAATGCAATAATTGCGAATAAAATTAAAATGCCTTAACTTGAAGACGTTCGACTATACGGTTGGCTTTGAATTGTTTAAATTACTTACTTAAGTAGGCATTACAGTTCGGGGTGAACGTTGGCCTCAACCAACATCTTTCGATTTCGGGCGAGCTTTCTCCAGTTTCGCATTCTAACATGAGGTCCAATTGAGAAAAGGTCTTTTCTTTTCGCGATTTTGATGAGGGATCGAAAATAAAATACAATTGTACCGAATTTGATACAATGCGTTTGTGCAAGTGCAAAAGTACAATTCGACAAGAGTCAGTACAATTTAAATATCTGCATCTTTAAAATATTTCATGAAGAAATAAGAGGAAACTAAACTGATTGAAAACGGAGTTTACAATTTTCTTAGAGATTAAATCCAAGCTAACTTTTAATCGCAGCTACATATATAAAGCCATTCATTAACTAATTTAAAACTGACATTTGGCTTCCGTTCGAAATCTTGACGGAAAGTTAATATCATACGTAACGCTTATAGTTTCATTTCATTTTCAGACGCGTACTATTTTAGCTATGCCCAAGCCAATGTCGCGTTACAGCTAGTTGTTGTATCTTCTCCACATATTGTCTTCACATACGAAACCAAAGATCTGCAACGTAAAGCAGGACCGGGATGAGAAAGGTCTTACAAAGGGTTACCATGGTTTTATCAAGGAGGGTTTTGTTTCTCAATTGCCTTCTTAACCCAATGAAGCAACAGTTGGCAAGAGTTGTTCTCCGTGTGATCTCCGCGCTGATGATGTTTTCCGTGTCTAGTCGATCCCAGGTAGCTGAAGTCTAGTACTGCCTCGAATTTATTACTGTCTATTGTGACCTTTCGTCCAATACGCTCTACGATACGTTAGAGAAGTAAGCTTCCGACGATACAAAGCCAACTCAACTGAGGAAAATCAGAAAACAAGCCAGGAAAGTCAGCAACGTCCATATTCGACGAACGAAATTTTTACATGATCAAAAATTAAGTCAAAAAATACTAAAATGTCCCAAAGGTAGTAAACATTTTTGGTCGTTTGTTAAGAACATCCGGAACACAACAACATCTTCGGTTCCAACGCTCGTTTCCAACGACACACCCTTTGTTAGCTATTTTGAAAAAGCTAACCTTTTTGCGATGCAGTTCGCCGCCAAATGAACGGTTCCAGAAAGTGTTATGGCTCCTCCAGTACTTGAGCGCGTGAATGATTCCATGGCACCAATATACTTTCGCATTCGTACAGTGGCAAGAGTCTTGAAAGATTTCGACATTCATAAATCCGTTGACCGGGATAGTATCCCTGCTATAGTTCGGAAAAGGTGTTCTTCCACGCTGTCAAAACCACTGCGTAAGCTTTTCCATCTGTCCTACTCTACGGATCTCTTCCCTATTGGATGTAAAACAGTATTTGTCTAGCTAGTCCCTAAAAAAGGCGAATCTTCCTCACCCTCGAACTACCGTCCAATTGCACTTACTTCCCTCTTTTCTAAGGTCATGGAAACGCTGATCAATTACCAGCTTAAAAAATGTCTCGAAGAACAAAAGCTTCTTAACGACCGACAGTATGGCTTTCGTTGCAGTAGGTCCACTGGTGATTTGATGGTATATCTCACCGAACAGTGGCACAAGTCTACATCGATTTGGAGAAAGTAAGATTATTGCGCTTGATATTTCAAAAGCATTCGATAGAGTTTTGCATAAAGCTCATTTATCTAAAATGTGTGCTTTTGGTTTCGATGAGTTTCTTCTTCGCTGGATTGGAAGCAACCTTTCTAACCGTTCATTACAAGTCGTTTTGGATGGCTACAAATCTGAAACCCACAAAATAAATGCTGGTGTGCCCCAGGGCTCCGTTTTGTCTCCGACACTTTTTCTAATTTTCATTAACGATCTTTTGTCTGAAACTACTAGTCCATTAAATAGTTTTGCCGACGACAGTACCCTCAGCTTTTCATATTCGTTCTTAAGTTCACATCCCTCCTCTTCGGACGTGGAACTAGGGCGGCAACGTATATTAAGCTCATTAAATTTTGATCTAGACAGCATTGTCCAGTGGGAGATAAAAAACCGCGTAGAATTTAATGCTTCAAAAACTCAATGCTGTCTTTTGTCGTTGAAGCGAAACTTACCTCCCTTGCCACTATCCATGAGTGGCTCTTGCATTGTTGAAACAGAATAGCTTTCAATCCTTGGTATGTGCATTACCAGCCATCTCTTGTGGAAAAACCATATACTTGACATCGCCAAAAACGCTGCATAGTGCTTATGCTTTCTTCGACGATGCAAGAAATTTTTTTCACCCAAAGACCTGTCAGTCATCTACAAAACGTACATTCGTAAGATGGAGTATAAGTTGTATAACTCCCATATTTGGGCAGGTGCTCCTTCAACACACCTCAATATTTTGGACAGTGTTCAGAGAAGAGCCTTTAAAATGATTGGAGATACGAACACCATTGAAACTTTCACGACACTCGAACATCGTCGAAATGTTTCTTGTCTCTTCCTATTTTATCGTTTTTTTTACAGACAGTGCTCTTATGAGACTGCCAGCTGCATTCCTCCCATTAAACAATTCAACAGTAATACTCGCGCTTCTAGGAATGCCCATCAGCTTACCCTTGAGTCCAATTTCGGACGTACTGTTAAATACAGAGATTCCTTCTTCAGCCGTACCACGCGAATGTAGAATGTATTGCCCAGCTATATTTTTCCCTCTCATTACAATCTTCAGAAATTTAAAACTAATGTGCATCGGTATCTCCTTTCGTTCGGTGTCCCTGTTTTATGAAAACATATAGTTCGTTTTTCTCTCATTAACCATCAAGCCCATTTTTACCGCTTCCGTTTCAATGCTCGCAAACGCAACTATGACATCAAGCTTTTTTCTTCCCACTACGTCAATGTCGTCATAAAAAGCAAGTAATTTGTAAAGACTTTTGAAAGATTGTTTCTCTAGTGTTGACGTTTGAGTTTTGTACAATCTTTTCAAGTATGATGTAAAAGAAATCGCATGACAGTTTGTCGCCTTGATTCTTGATTCCTTGAATTCTGCATAGTCGTACGAGTTTTGCAGGGATGCCGAAACTAGACATGGCTCTGTACAGGTCGTCTCTGTAAATACTGTCATACTCCGCCCCGCAAGTTTTTTTGGAAAAGCTAGCTAGAACTTACTCAGAGATATTGCATACCGCTGAGATTCCTGCAACTTTCAGAGAATCTATTGTTTGCCCAATACATAAAAAAGGGGACGTTAATAATGCTGAAAACTATAGAGGCATCTCTTTCTTAAATGTCATCGCAAAAATATTTACAGGTGTCATTTTAAAAAGACTTGAGGTTTGGGTTAGTGAGAATAAATTGCTAAGTGAATTTCAAGCTGGGTTTAGGGCTGGCTATTCAACTATAGATCACATCTTCACCATCTAAAACATTGTGGACTCTTGCATCGAAAAAGGGAAAAAGTTGTATGCAATATTTATTGATTTCAAAGCAGCTTTTGATAGTATTAATAGAGGTGCGCTCTTCTACAAGTTGAACCTTATAAGCTTATCATCTAAAATTTTAAATGTTATAAAACAACTTTACGGAAATACATAGTCAGCGGTATGGGATGGTGTGCAATTGTCAGATTGGTGTGAATCTAAAAGTGGCGTGCGTCAAGGCTGTCTTTTATCTCCACTGCTGTTTGCGCTTTTTATTAATGACTTAGTTGAAGCTTTGCCAAGCGGTATTAAAATTGCAGGACTTAGAGTAAAATGCCTTTTGTATGCGGATGACGTAGTCCTGTTTGCTGAATCTCCAGAAAGCCTGCAACTCATGATAAACAGGTTAAACGATTATTGCATGTTGTGGGGTCTGGTAATAAATATTACAAAAACAAAGGCTATGATATTTAGATCAGGTAGAGGAAGATACAGCAGGAATGAAATATGGTTCTTAAATGGGGATAACATTGAAGTTGTGAATGAATTTAATTACTTGGGAATTATTTTGACACCTCAGCTCAATCCAAAAAAGCATTTTGAAAATAAACTAAAGAAATCACTATTTGCTATAAATTCGACTTGGCGAAATTTGTTTATGAACAGCAATGTTGAGCAATGTTGAATATAGTGTTAAAGTTTTTCAAGCTGCCTTGAGGTCTATAATGACCTACGGAGCACAGGTATGGGGATATCAACAGTACGATGACGTTGAAAAGCTGCAACGTCTTTTCTTAAAAAAAACTTTTAGGTTACCCCAGTCAACCCCTAATTATATGCTTCTTCTGAAAACAGGTATTTCACCTATTTTTATTTTCACGTTGAAAATGCACTTTGATTATATCACTAAAATACTATCTTATGATGACTCTCGGATACTAAAAATACTAGCGAAATATAGCACAGAGAAGAAAATCAGCTGGTATAGGAGATGGGACGACATAGCAATGTTGAGCGGTGTTTCAGTGCAAACCGGGGAGATAAATGAATTTGGGAGAGAAAAGTTTAATTACATCCTTGAAAAACTGGATGTAAGAATTAGGGATGATCTAATTGGAGAAGCTAGGGGCTCCTCAAGAAGATCAATGTACCCAAAGTTGGAATTTAATCTGAACGATCTTAATTATTTCACAGACAACCTGAGTATACAGGGTGATTTGCATAAGTTATTACAAAAAGATAGGGTGTGTAGGTTGGACCTAGACAAGCAAAAAATCGTATGGGGAGGGGGGGTCCAATTTCCCCCGTTTAGGCGGGAGGGGCAATTTAAGAAAAAAATCACTAAAAATGGAAAAAAATATTATTTAAAAATAACGGTAACACCTACAGAGTCGTGCTATAGCATTTTGAAAAGCAAAAAACCTATACATTAAAAAAAAAATTACAAAAATGACTTTTTAAATTTTTTTTTTTTTTAAGTTTTTTTTTTTTCGTTATTGGATTCTTAAGTGAATTGACGAAATAAAGGATGAATTTTCTCTTAACTTTTTTTCACTTAAGAATCACTTAAGAGTCCAATAACGAAAAAAAAACTTAAAAAAAAAAAAATTTTAAAAAGTCATTTTTGTAATTTTTGGTTTTCTCAAAAACTACAGGTTATTTTGGCATCCGGTTTTTTGTGTTTGATCAAAAATAAATAAGAGCATTGAAAATAAGCCAGAAAAATACTACTTAAATACGTAAAATTTTGAAAAAAATGGTTTGAAGAAAAAAAATTATGTTTTTTTTTTTCAAAATTTTGACTATGATGATATGAATATGAACAACTTATATTTAGTTTTTATTTAATGTTTAGGTTTTTGGCTTTTCAAAATGCTATAGCACGACTCTGTAAGTATTACCGTTATTTTTAAATAATATTTTTTCCATTTTTAGTGATTTTTTTCTTAAATTGCCCCTCCCGCCTAAACGGGGGAAAATGGACCCCCCCCCCCTCCCATACGATTTTTTGCTTGTCTAGGTCCAACCTACACACCCTATCTTTTTGTAATACCTTATGCAAATCACCCTGTATACGAAATATCGAGTATTTTTCGCTTAAGAGGAGAGCTCCTTGATTTAAATAATAGGCCTTATTCTACTGGCCAGGTATCCTTTTGCTCATTATGCAATCTACAAGAACAAGAGAACTCGTATCACTTTTTATCGAAATGCCCAATTTTAAAAGAAATAAGGTTTGTTTACTTTAGAAAAACAATATTAAGCGAATCTGAATCTATAAGTATTTTAAATTGAGAGAATTGGAAGCTCCTCGCTCGGTATTGCATAGAAGCCATTAATTATAGAAAAGATTTCATAAATTAGCTCAAGGTCTGTATCCTTAAATTTAATCATTGGTTTAAAAAAATATCTTTGTAATGCAATTAGATTCATTGTATTTAAGAAAATAGAAATAAATAAATGTTGGTACTAAAACAGTTAAGCATGAGAAACTCATAGAGAAAATTTTATGTTATTTTAAATTTGAAAATATATTAATGTATACATACATATATAATAATCATTTGAAAGAAAAAAACAAATAGTTGGCATCTGGCAGACGGTTTAACCAAGGCCATAATTAACTTATATAAAATTGTTATTATATTCTTATAGTTAGATCTGAATAAGGTTATTATTATTATTATTATTACTATTACTGTCATACTCGGCTATGAAATCGATAAAGAGATGGTGTTTATCGATATTATATTTTGAGTTTTTTTTAAAGACCAGCCGTAATGTGAAAATTTGCTCTACTGTGGACTTTGCTGGTCTTAAAGAGATTGCTGACGTGGGGTTTCAGACGTTCATATATTACAGCAGAGGAGATCTTATATGCGACGTTAAGGAGTCTTATTCCTCTATAAATGTCACAATTATAAGAGCCTCCCTTTTTTTAAGATCAGACATACAAGAATGATAATAAAGAAAGCGCATTAATCTTGCATGCTTTCTTCCGACCATATCATGCGGATCAGCTGGAGCATTCTCTTTTCCTACTGATATCCAGCTGCCTTGAAAAGCTCGACATCAAGGCCATCTGCAGTCTTATTTGCTTTGCATAAGTGAAGCTTAATTTTTTCTAGTTCGGGAGAACGGCATTCTTGATCATTGTTCAATTTAAATGGGGCATTCTGCCTGTCCACATCCTTAGTAGCGACTGCGATTCTATATTATTATTATTATTATTATTTTTATTATTATTATCTTTATTTTCTTAAATAATTTACATACATATTTACATTTATCTAAGATTAAGGGCTTGGCATTCTGCCGTCTGCCTGATTTGACATTCCATAAAAACAATAATTTATACAAAGTGAAAAATTTTAAAAGAAAATTATAATTTTAATTCTTAATGCGATTCTATAAATAAGTTTCCCTGTTGGTTTTAACAGACTTGAGTTCGGGACTTTTCACATTTGCATGATCTCTATCTCTTTTACGGGAAACACAGTATTTCACACCAGTAATTTTGATACATCATGGTTGTGAATTATATTGCAACTGTAGCTATGAAAGAAAACGTCAACTCAATGGCGTTTTAATAATATTGTTCGATACGTCTTCGGCTTACGTAGACTCGAAAGTGTTTCCAATTTCGGTACTCGGGAAGATTATCTTAAGTTACTTATTTAGTTTGATGCTTCTCACAACAATACTGTTGTCATCTAACTCTGCCTCGTTATCATTGTTCAACATCTGAGCGTCAATTTTTTGAAAACTCAGTCCGGCTTTTGAACTCCCTTCATTTCACAGACGATATTGGAATATTGTAAGAACTTGATTAAGCTATCAAATTTTTTTTGTAATTAATTTAATTTTTAATAATTTATTTATTTATTTATTAATTTGATTTTATTAGACAATTCATAAGTAATTTACAATTTTCATTTATAAAATCTTTAGGCTTGGCTATGCCGTCTGCTGATTGGAACATTTAATGATTGAATAGTAAAAGTAATTCAAAAGAGTATGTTTTATAAAGATACAGTTAAAATTATTAGTGAATTGATTGTTTGATATTTTGTTCGAAAAGTGCTGTTTAAAAGTTTTCATTTACGATTCGTTCGCGATAGGATAAGGCCGTTTTACAGTACTCCAGTAAATGGTTGTTGAGTTCATTTAGCAGGTTTATGACTTGCTCTCTTGAGAGCACATTACTTCCGAGGAAGAACCGTCTTGTTTCACGTAGCGTTGGACATTTACCCACAAAGTGAAATACATCTTCTCTTTCTTCTTCATTACATATATTGCACAATACTGGAAGGTCATCTAGATGAGGTCTGTAGTTGAGGCTCAACAGTTCAACTCTTAGTCTAAAAATCATTGAGATTGTTTGTACATCATTTTCATCTCGAAAGTAGTTGGTCTGCTGAAGATTATAATTAAGGCTGTTATATATCTGTCTATAGATGGATTCTCGTGCTTCACTCTCGTAGCCCTTTCTAATGTTGGTGTCGGCTGCTTCTATGATGCTGTAGAGTTTTTGTTTCCAGTTTAAGCTCAATAGTTGGACTAGATCTAGTTCTAAATTGCGAGCTCTTGCTAGTTGTAACCATTCTGCATACCAACCGATCTTGCTTCTCACTGTCTTCATTAAAATCTTTTTGGGCAATCTACACTCTTCCATATTTGAGACCTTTACAACGTAGTCTGCTTGTAGTTTCAGAGTTTTAATGTATAACGGTGATAAGCCAGTTTCCAGGTTCAAAGCATAGTTGGGTGAGTTTGGTGGAAGTCTGAATATTCGCTTTAAATAAAAACGTAGAAGCTTTTCTACTGATTCATATTGGTGGCTCCCCCATACTTGTGACGCGTAGAGCATGATTGATATTGCCACCGCCTCGAAGACTTTATATTTTGAGCTATGACTTTGATTTGTTTGGAGAAGCACATCTTCCATGTGGAGTTAATAGCGGATTTAGTTTTCATCAGTTTGTCAGCTAGGTGGTTATCTAGTTTAAGATTGCTGGAGAAGATTTTTTTTTTGTATATATGTATCTAACTTGATTCTATTAGTATTATTCTTCCTTTACTTTTGTTAGTGTTATGAACGAGCATGTAACTAATTTGTATAAGAGATCTTACAGTAACTAAGCAAATACGAATAAATTAAAAACAAAATAAAAACATCCTTGAATTTCGAAATTGCCAGCAATATTATGCGGCCGGCGCGGAGCAGCGTATGAACTAATACAAATACAGACACAGATACAATAACAAATAAGAGAAATAAGCTTTTCTGAAATGAAACATTTTGCATTGGCTCAAAAAAAGCACAAAATTAAATTAATTTGCTTTGAAAATGTCACTACTGTCACATTCTCAGCAAATTGTTCACATTATTCCTCTTTGGCACACACGTTCTTATAAATATGAATATATTATGTACATTTGAAATCAGCAAACTTTACCACCAAAGAGGAACGAGCCTTCAAACCAAATTTCAATAAATAGATTCACTTGTGTAATAATGATAAAACTAATAAATTAAATATTTACTTGTTTTCGGTGTCGTCTGTCGCATGTTCAAAACGCGAACGCTTTTACACAAAATGAATGGAAATAGCTCACATGGTGCGGGTGGATGAAAATGGATATCCTGTAACTTTCGAAGCCAGAGGGTTGGTTGAGAATCAGATGTACGAGTTTTGGGTATCAGCTTCAACGTCTGTGGGAGAAGGTGAACCGACATCAGTGGTCGCTCAGGCCACAAACACACGAGGTAAGTGATGCGATGTTGCATTCGCAATATACCTATACATATATAGATTTTTCTACCCCACAAGACCGCAAATATAAATAAAGACAGTCAAAATGTAAATTCAAATGGTTTGAAGCAGGGGCAATTCCTAAAATCTGCTCCCGGATGCAATTTCATTTTCTACCCTGATCAATACAATTTCCTATTACGGTACTCCTCCTTCTACAGCCAATGACGAGTTTCCGTTCCGAAATACTCCTTTTCAACCCCAGTGTCTACTATCTAGGTACAATGGTACATACTTCTAATTTCACATTCCTTTACCTAATGTTGTATATATTTTTACTTATCTTTGGACAAAGTTGAATGGATGGTAGAATACATTTGTATGTAATTATTTTCTCTTGTAGCACCGGCCCGGATAGCTTCTTTTGGGCAAACGATACGAAATGCTGTAGGAACTGGTTTGATTTTAGAATGCTTGGCTGTAGGTAATCCTACTCCCCGGGCAAGATGGTTAACAAGGGATCGTCCAGTAACATTCAGTCCGTTCTATGAAGTTACAAATGAAGGCAACTTAAAAATACATCGTAAGTATATAATTTTGTTTGCATTTCATTTTATTGTTCTTGACAATTGATCTTAATTTAACGTAGATTAAAGAATTGTAAATTTGTTTTGGCGACGGATTTTTATTTATTCATTCTAGTTAAGCGGTCCCTAGACTATCAATATTATTGAACAATATATTGCACAATATTATTGACTGGTACCCTACACTATACAACATTTCGCACAATAAATCATTTGACAGTTCCTTATTCGTGCTCGTTCGCGGTATTTTTCAAGATTTTTTTCGTATTGCACACTTTTAATACTTCTGTTGGAATACTCCTTGCACTTCACATTCCACAAAGCAGGCAATGTTTCATATAGTTCTATCATTTCCACAATGAATTTGCGTTCTTCTTTTTTGTTACTGTTTGACGTTTTTAAATTTAATTCCGGGAGATGTTATCACTTCGAAAATTCAAAAGAAATGAGAAAATATTGCGCAAACACATCCACAGACTACACAACAAATTTAGTTGCACAATAAATATAAAAAGGATTTTGATTTTGTACAATATATTGCACAACCCTTCAATATGAGCCCTAGACTCTCAATAATATTGTGCAATATCAAATATTGCACAGTAATATTCAATATTCATAGTCTTGGGGCCGCTTTAAAGTTTGCTTTTGAAATCATTTTGACAGAAAAAATTTTAGGCTTTCAATCAAATAATCAGATGTTTAAAGTTTTAATTTTTATAAATTTAAATAGCATTTAGATAGATAGATAGATAGATAAATTTTTTATTTATAAATTTCAGTAATGTAGCACAGGTCTTAGACAACATTTTTGTATAACTATTATATCTAGAAATTTAAATGACATTCGATTTTCGTATTATGAGATAATAATAAAAAAAGTATTGAATGCCACACTATAGATTATATAATTCTAATATAAGTATTTTAAATTGGGTGGGGTGACCCAGAAATATAATTCAGAAGTTCGTAAAAATTAACATTAACATTTTGAAAACATCTTAAAGCAAAAGATTAATTATTAAAATTCAGAAATTCGTAAAAATTTACATTAACATTTTGAAAACATCTTAAAGCGAAAGATAAATTTTTTATAAAGTAAACAATTTTTAAGCCATAAAGCCAGAAAACAACCGTTCAATAGAGACGAAATTGAAATTGAAAAGCCAATTTTTAACCAACTTAAGAAACATTCCAGGTATAGTGATCATCTTCAAGGATAAAGGAAGTTTATTAAATAGACGATGTGAAGAAACATTATAAAAGTTACGATAAGTAGAAGTATGGAAGATTGGAATAGATACAGAGTAAGAATAGTTTCCACGCAAATTATAATTTGAAATCAAGCGAAAGTTGCGATTTCCAGACTTCATAAAAAAGTTTTTGAGCACTTTAAAACAATATAAATGACGAACACGAAGAATTTTTAAGTCACGAAACAATGAGTAACTAGGATGTCTGCCACGTTTGCCACATATTTTCCGTATAATATTTTTCTGTAGAACTAACAACGGTTGCATTTTGTTCTTATACGTGCCTCCCCAGCAAGTAATGCCATATTGTAATTTTGAATGAAAGATCCCGTAATAAATAGCTTTAAGTAACGTAGAAGAACAAACATTACTTAGGAAATAAAAATGTCTCAGTGTGCAAAGTAAATATTTTCTTAAAGTTTCTATATGAGACCCAAAATTCATTCTTGAGTCTATAGTAAGACCTAGGTACTTAAATTCTTTAACTTTCTCGATTAAGAAACATTTGTCATCACAGATTTCATCACAATCAAATGTGTTAGATGATGTAACTGATGAGCAAAAACATGTACACAATTTGAACCTTTCGCATTTAGGACTATGGAAATGAATATTGACATCCAGATCCAGTCTAGGGGACAAACTAAAATACATTACTTTAGTCTTTGGGCTCATAACTAAGTTATGAACTAGGAACCAGATCCGCAAAAGATTAAGATCCCAATTTATGTTAGCTATCAGATCAAGACGACTATCTGAACCATATGAGAAACCTACGTCATCAGCGAAAGCAGTAGGTGTACCTTTGAAATTAAGTTCAAACAAGGAATTTATATAAATGAGAAACAGAATTGGACCAAGCACAGAGCCTTGAGGTACCCCTAAGTTTAGTATCATTTTATCACTCCTGATTTCATCCAATTTTACTTTTTGAGACCTGTTTGACAAAAAGGATCTAAACCATTCCAGCATAAAACCACGGAACCCTGCCTTTTCAAGTTTTTTCAGAAGGATGATATGGTTAACCATGTCAAATGCTTTAGTAATGTCAATGAACAATCCAGCAGTACACTTTTTATTATCAAGGTTAAACATTACTTCACCACAAAACTTTAAAAGTGCATCTTCAGTAGATTTACCACTTTGGAAACCAAACTGAGAGGGATGAAAAAATTCATTTCTCATTAGATAACCCAATACTCTATTTTTAACAAGCTTTTCGAAAATCTTGCTTATAACAGGAAGAAGGGAGATTGGTCTGTAATTGGAGATTTCTGTAGTTGAACCTTTTTTAAATAAAGGAACAACATCCGCGCATTTCAAGACTTCAGGAAATACTCCTTCAAAGACGCAACGATTAAAAGTATATGACATTATGTCAACCAAAAAGCAAACTACTTCCTTTAGACATTTGCTAGAAATACCATCTATTCCACATGACTGTGTATTTTTAAGAGAGCCAATAGTTTTCAGGACTTCAAACGCAGAAAAAGGTTTAAACACAAAACTGCTACAGACTGTCGGCTCATCAAAAGACATTTTTGTCAAACAGCTGGGACACAGCTATGGCATAGGACATGATTGAAGATTGGTAGCAATGTTAGTAAAGTAGTTATTAAACTCATTACTAATAACCTGTTTATCTGAAACAACGTAGTTATTTACACGAATGCTGGTTGGTTTTTTAACAACAGATGATTTGTTTAGAATACTATTGACTGTTTTCCATTCGTCCTTTGAATTACCCCTAGCAGATGTGAATTTAGAACGGTAATAGTTATCTCGACAAATTGGGATATCTTTCTTAAGTTCCTTACACAATTTATTATACTTAGTTTTTAAGGACAGATTTAAAGGATTCTTACGACATTTAATTCTCAACTTATTTTTCTTATTAACTTTTTTTAGTATGGACTTGGAAATCCAAGGCTTGAGCCTTTTATTAGAACTTTTAAAATTTATAGCAAGACTACAAGTTGCTATATGCTTCATAAGTGTATCGTGAAAAAGCTTTACTTTGAAAAAGCAGTACACGCATCGGTGCTGTTATACACATCTTCCCAAAATTCGTAAGAGAGAATATGTTTAAGCTGTCTATAATCAATCTCCGTTCTTTGAATTGAAGATATTGTGCTATGAGTATTCTTCATAATAGGGATGGCAAACAATAGTCCAGTCATACAGTGATCTGTTATTTGCAAGTCCAAAACACATTTCTCACAGTTTTCGTTTAAACTATTCCTAAGACGAACGTATATATGGTCTAAACATGTGCTAGAGACAGGTCTAGTAGGTTCATTTACCAAACTTTCGAAGCCATAAGACGCTAAAACAGCCAAATAGTTTGAGACTATTTCACAATTATATAAAATATTGATATTTAAATCACCCAGTACAATGACATTTTTTGACTTCTCATTATCTAACAGACAAAAAAATTGCTCCATAAACGCTTCAATATGAAACATATGTAATCTATAAACACAGAAAAAAGTAAAGATTTCAAAATTAATTTCAATGGCAACCTTAATCACATCGGCACTAGAGAAATCAACGCATACAACTTCGCGAATCAAATGTGCATACCTAATTGTCTTTTATAAAACAACCAACACCACATGCAGCATAGTTTTCGTTAGTATTAGCATAAAACTTGAAACCAGGCATAACATAATCTTCTATTTCAAAGTCATAGATCCAAATTTCGGATACAAATACTATGTCTGGAATGCATTTAAAAGAGTCAACATGAGTAACAAGGCATGAAAAATTTTCCCGAAGGCTTCTTGAATTCTGGTGTAAAACTAAAAATTTGTTTTTACAATAAGAGCTATCGACAATAAATTGATCACAATTACGTTTAGGAAAATCAATTGAAGAAAAGTCATCACAGAAAAAGGAATTATTTGTGTTTAACATATGAGTTTAACGTTACAAAAAAAAAAAGAACAGCACTAAATAAGTGCAAGATCATTAAACGTTCTGATTGACATGACTTTTCCTCCTTCAATCTTTCTAACGAGAATCTTGTTATTTTTGATCCACACATCATATTTAACACTTTGATTCTTTCTTTTGTCTTTCGCCTTCATATAAAGAGCCTGTGTGTACTTAGTAAGTGAATCATTAATAAAAATACCCGTTCCCTTGCCGTTGTTGCTGCTCTTGTTGGTGTTATTGCTTCCATCTCCCTCGCAACTCGCCGCCGTCATCGGTGTTTATCACTCGTGTGTTGAGATTATTTTTTTTTGACTTCTTCGCGTTCATGATCATCTGCTTGGTTTGTTTATCAGTAAATTTAACGCATATTACTTTTTTGCATACAGAAGAATTTTTCTGCTGTATTCTTTTTACATAGCACTCATCTATTTTGTTTTGAGGTATACGTCAGCAGACAGAGCTTTGTTAAAAATTTGTTCCGCCATCAAAACAGCATTTTTCTCATCGACGTTAGGCACACCAACAATATCAATGCAGTTGGTGAGATGCAGTTGTTGCTGCCAATTCAACGTGCTTTCCAAAAATTCAATTCTCTTCTTAAGATCCGTGTTCTCAGTTTGTAGCAAAGATATTTGTTGCAAAAAACGATGTTTGTTTCTTCCAAGTTTGTAAATTTTTGGTAAACCATTTGTAGAGTGCATTCATTACCTTCAAGAAGTGCAGTCATAGGCGCAGATGGTATAGGTGCATGACTTTTGGTGTTGTCCACTGCAGCTAATACTTTGTTGTTTTTGTTGTTCGCTGTGACCTTTGCACTACTGTTTGCTGTTCGAGTATTCGTAGTGGCAATCTGCTGCGGTAAATGTAACGAGCGACGTCTAAGTACTGCACACTTGTCACAACGAAAAGGGTTTCCACTCGAATTAAAGAAATCAGCATCAACTTGTGTGATATTAGCACAAGAAAAATTAAAAAAACTGGAGCAATTAATACATTTAATTTTAGCTAAGCAATTGCGTTCGATTCTTTGATTACACACTGAGCAGTTCATTTTAAAAGAGAAAGTTATAGTTCTTAGGTATAGATGCGCACCCCACGACAATACAATGAGAACTTTTTTCGGACCACACATCGCATTTACGAATACAAAGCTGTTGCTGCGTGGTTTGAAACCCTAAAGTATCGAAAAACCAAGCAACCACCTCTTCTATAAAGAAATCTTTTTCTGAGGGGAGAGAGATGCGAATGTGAGAGAATAGTGTCGTGTTTTCTTATAGCTACCTTAAATGGTTGACTTTAGTTAGGTATTAAATCCGAAAATCAAATTACAAAAATAACATTATTCGCTGCAGTATTGTAGTATTTGGGGAGCCAATAAATTTTATAGCATACAAATTATAGCTAAAACTCGCTAAAATATTGATTGGCTAAGTATACTCTGGTTCACCTAAAAAGAAATAAATAAATAAGGTGGCGCAACAGAGCAAAAAGCCCCAGGGCCTTGCGCATTTCACACAACCATGGCTTGTGAGGGAATATAAGGGACCTACAATTTACTGCCGGTTCCGAACGGCTAATCGAGAAAGTACTTTTCATGGCAATAAATTTACTAACGGAGGACTTGCCAATTCCTCGCGAAAGACGATATCCGTGGAAAAACATTTTTGCCTCTGTTGGGATTCGAACCACGAACCTCTGGGTTAACAGCAGACATGCTGACCATCACGCCACGGGTACCACATGTGAGATAAATGGTTATCCATTATTTAAGGGAGGGGTAAACCCTGGGGGGCTTAAAGAAACGCTTTTTTTACGAATTTTTTATGAAAAATCTGATAAAGTAATTTAATTTATTAATTTGCTACATTATTAAGTATAATATCAATTATCTTCTGTAATTTTTTCATACAAAAATATTGAAAAACAAGCCGAAGATAGTGCATTTTCCGAGACGCCTCCACTTAACTTTTGACAGGATCATCTAAAATCAAAATTTTAAAAAGATTTCGTTAAAAGACAGCTTTCTCCAGGTAATAACATGATGTTTTTTTTTGCAATTTGGAAATTTTGGTGACAATTTGAAGTGTCGTTTTTTTGCCTAAAAATGCCACCTATTAATAAATGCCAATTCCGGAAAAACTTAAATTTTTTTAAAATCCTCGTGTTATATCTAACCTCTAAAAATATAAATTACTTGAAATTTTTACAGAACATTCTTGAGATGTAGTATAATAAGAAAATGCAATAAAAAAAAATTTTGAAAATGCCTAGGGTTTACTCCTCCCTTAATAAACACCGGCCTTTCTTTCACTGGACGAACATGACTTAGTGTTCCAGCCAACACAAGAAGATATCAGAGCCTTTAAAGCCCAAATCTGATGTAAAGCTTTCAAAATTTGTTAGGACTACCGCCCACAATTTCAGCTTTCATCTTTTTCCTAGGGAAAACAAAAAAAAATAAGCGAAGGCGCTCAAACCATAGACTGCTATGACGGGCACACACCTTTCTGCCGAAACAATCTTGCCGGCAACTTTTTTCCACGGACTGAAATAGCCTTAAGAATTTTCTTATGAACTGTACCCATGCCAATTTCGTCCATGTCAAAACTTTAACTTGGTTGGCAGAGACTGACGAAGACCTAGTTCTGGATGTCAACCTAGGAACCCGGCTATCTTATCGCGACCAGCCATTGTTAAGGATCGGTCAAAACTATGGTCATGGTCTGTTTTGTTAACTTCGTCATATGACGTAAATTTGCAATAATCGTGCCATAAAATTGGTTGTCAAAATTTTTGCAATGTTGAGCTCCTATATCCTATATCCAGTTCTTTACTTGCACTGAAAGTCACTTTAAAACAACCTAGATTTGAAATAGAGTTTTCTAATGATAGTTTCGTTTATAGGATTCTTTCCGCTAAACTCACTACTTTTACTGCCTTTCTCATAATCCTTTGGAAAGTTCTTTGCCTCGCTTTGTTGTAGTTGGCTAACCAATTTCTTTTTGGATTTTCTTCGGTAAGTGCGAGCCGTTTAGAAATAATTTTCTTCGTCCTCTGAGTCGAAAAAAAGCTAAGAAATAAGAATACGCACAACCCGCTTTTAGTCACAGAAGGAGTGCATGGGCTTATCTGAGACAAGGTCTTCCCCTTCAACGATTTCCCTGCAATGTGCTTTCGAAAAACCGTCGAACCTAAGCGTTGATGTCCATTCGCCCTTCATGTCCCAGCCATCGTAGTCTCGCGATGCGTTCTCTTTTAGCTATGTCAATGTCAAGCCCAAAGATTTCTTCATCCTCTTTCGATAAGGTAAACGTTCGCGCCGTAAAGCGCAAAACTGGGATGACCAAGGTTCGTAGGAGCTAATTTTGCTATTTATAGACGGTTTTGTTTCTCAATTGCCTTCTTAACCCAATGAAGCAACGATTGGCAATAGTTATTCTCAGTTTGATCTCCGCACTGATGTTGTCCGTATTACCTCAGAGTAATGTCTGACGATTGTAACTTTTTTTTAATTCGTCGATGTTTGCTGCCCTTGTATGATGACAAAATAAACTTCATTTTGCTCTCATTAACCATCAAACCAGTTTTTGCCGCTCTTGTTTCAATGCTCGAAAAATCATAGAAGCCTTTTTCGACATCAAAGTTGTCGGTGAGTTCTTTACTGACCTTGATGGAGCACCGTGAATTCTCCAAATTCATCCTGAATAGTCCAACGAGTTTTGCAGGGATTGCGAAATAGTAATGGCTCTGTACAGCTCGTCTCTGTAAATAATGTCATACGCAGCCTTGAAATCGATAAAAAGATGGTGTATTTTGTATTATATTCCCGTGTTTTTTCCAAGACTAGACTTATTTGATCTAAGACTACTTTTATATAAAATTGTTGACGAGAGGTCTCAAGTGTTCATATATAACAGCAGAAAAAAAATTATTTGCGTATAGTTAAGGAAGCTTTTTCCTTTATAATAGACGCAATTGGGAGGATCTCCCTTTTTTTAGGATCGGGCATGCAATACTGAGGTTCCATTCATCGGACATGCTTTCTTCCGACCATATCATGCAGATCAGTTGGTGCAACTGCACCTGCCGTCTTATTTGATTTTCGTTTGCATATGGAAAGCCTTACCTACTTCTTCTTAGTCGGAGGAACGGTGGCGGCGTTCTTGATCATCGTGAAAGTTGAATGGAGCATTCTGCCTGGCAGCGGAATTAGTGTCTTCATCGCCGTTAAAGAGGGGTCAAGTTGATTAAGCCAAAAATGGCATATTTTAAAAATTTGTTTTTGGCGTAACGGGTTGTGTTCGTTTATTGAAAATTTTACAATGAATAAAGTAACATTCGAACAGCATACTCCTAGATTTGCATTGCAAAATATTCAAAATTGAGCGAGTGAAAATTAAACTCCGGAGGCGCACAGTGTTGCGAGTCCATACAAATGTTTATCAAAAACATTTACAGTGACAGTGTTTCAGTTATTCTTTTGGTTATTTTGTTAAAATGATGATTTAGGGTAAATAAATGTACTGACTTGTTCATGCTCGATTTTATGACGTCAGGGGCATCTTCTAACTTATATTCAATCAAAACAGAACTTTTTGATCCGCTTGAAGCCACTTTTCAAAACATGTGATATTTCTCAAGTGTTGGGCAACTGTAATAAGCAATAAGTAAACAAAAGCAGATGAAACTTTGCCAATATCCAATTGAAGCTATCAGCAATATAATATTAAAAAAACTAACAGTATATGTTTTGATATGTTTTCTTTTAATTCAATTTGAATTCTTATTTCACTTTTTTTCTTATATTAACAAAGAAAAATTGATAACTCACCCATAATTTTGAAAAACTAAATTTTTTAACTCTTTACTGACACAAAAACTCACCATTAAAGTACAAAAAAATATAAAACTTTTTGGAACTAGACTAAACCTAAAGAAATCACTCTCTCAACATTCGCTTAATTCCATTTAATTATCTAGGTTCTCTGATATGCTGTTGTTGTGGAACGAATTCGCTATACAAAATTTATGTAATCTCTCAAAAAATACCGTTTTGATATGAGTTGACATTCTATAATTATGTTAGCATAACAAAGGAGTGCATTCGGATATTTTTTTTTTTTTTTGATTTTTCATAAAGGGACAAAACACTGTGAGGTGCCTCGAAAAAAAGTTGGTTTGAGGTGTGCACTATATCTCGCAGCAGAATCATCTGAAACAAAAAAATCAAAAAGAATTCGTTAAAGGAGATGTTTCTTGAGGTAATGACGGGAAGATTTTTTTCGGTTCTTTGATTTTTTGTAGCATTTGGGAGCCAAAAACCCGATTTTCGATAAAAAAAAAAAATCGGCTAATTTGTTGTTAAAAAATTAGTAATTATTAAAAAAACCGAAAAAGCTCTTGACAACACCTGGGGAGCTTTCAAGTACTACTTAACGCAATTTTTGAAGATTTTTGACCCCCCTCCTCCCCTTGTAACACACCGTAACGTTTTCATGTACCCCCCTCCCCCCTTCTCTAAACGTTTCGTAACACTCAAGTGACCATTTTTACCCTAAAGTCGCAAAATGTTATGTTATAGTTTTTATCATTGGTATACTTTTAATTGCCATTGCGGTAATCATATAATATTAAACAATACAAAAGATTTTTAAACCGCAATACCTGCGTAATTTGTTTATTTTTTATAAATTTTATGCTTTACAACACAATTGTTTTCGTCCTTCATTCTCCTATTTTTAGTTTTTTTTTTAATAATAAACTCTTAAAATTACACTGGTCTACAAAATTTCACATTTTTGAATACACACAAAAGCGAGCTATATTTTTTAAAGGTTTTTGGCTCGCTGAACTCAAATCTGGCCTCAGAATTGCTCTGTCACATCACGTTCTCAAAATATTACGCATTCAAGATCGGAAAAATCCAGTTTTTGCTATTTTTGAGCCTATGTTTTAACATAAAAAAAAATTTAACCCAAAAACAAACCATTGCTTTTCCGATGATTTGCTATCCGCTGAATCCAAATCTGGTCTCAAATAACTCTATTACATCAAATTACTGAGATATCTAGCTTCAAAAGTTGCAATAAACGGTCAAGCATTATTTTGAGGACTGTTGCAGTCGCGAAAGGAAATTAGAGTCTGAAAGCATATTTTTGATGGTTTTGGATGTTCTGAATTCAAATTCAGTCACAGAATTGCTCTGTCACATCAGGGTCTTGAGATTATAGCCAGAGTAAGGTCAAGACATCAACGCTTTATTTTTTGGGAACCTGATGTTGCAGCGTAAAGCTCTGACTGAATTTGAATTCAGCACCAAAAAATCTTTAAAAAATATAATTTCTGACTCAAATTTCCTTTCGAGACTATACGTAATCTTCAAAATAATGCATGACCATGTATTACGACTTTTGAAGCTAGATATCTCAGTAACTTGATGTAATAGAGCCATTTTGAGACCAGATTTGGATTCAGCGGATAGCAAATCATAGGAAAAGCAATGGTTTGTTTTTGGGTTAAAATTTTTTTTTATGTAAAACATAGGCTCAAAAATAGCAAAAACTGGATTTTTCCGATCTTGAATGCTTAATATTTTGAAAATGTGATGTGACAGAGCAATTCTGAGGACATATTTGAGTTCAGCGAGCTAAAAACCTTTGAAAAATATAGTTCGCTTTTGGGTGCAAAATTATTGTCGACCAGTGTTATTATTTTAATCTTTGCCAATGCAATTATAAACAGAAAACCAAATGAAATTAAGCATTTTACTCGAAATAAAAACGTATTCTTAAAAAATGTATCCCCGTGAAATATAAACGAAAAGGTTTGCCAACTTGCGAGAACAAATTAAAAATGATAACCAGACTATAAAATCGAGGGATTCCATGAAACACGTAAATGAAAAGGGTTGCCAATTTGGGAGTTTTTATTCCCTAATTTCAAAAAAAAAAAAAATGTTACGTAACGTGTTGTACGAAAAACCCCTTCCCGACCCTGTAAACGCATCGTAACGTTTTATGAGACCCCCTCTCCCAAAATTGCGTTTAGACAAAAGTGCTTGCGAAATTCATTTTTTAGGTGGGTTTATAATGCAAAACTTTTACACTTTATAAATTAAATTAAATTGTTTGGAGCTCTAGTAATCGTAAAAATTATTTCATTTGTATGAACGGTTCGGCTTGTAGAGCCTGTCAAAATTGACAAATATTTCAGGTGAGAAAAATTTTGAGAGTAAAAACTAGGAAAAGAGTGTGAGATAAACTTTTTTTTGTTATTTTTACTTGATATCTGTGTGAATTGCTATGATCATCAATACATCAATACATCATCAATCATCAATACATCAATACATCATCAATACATTATAATAAAAACGTAACAGTTTGTTTGTTTGTGCACGCTAATCTCAGAAACGGCTTATCCTATCTAGGCAGGGTCTTCAGTAATATATTGTGGGAGGCTTCACTTAACATTTAGTTTTTATTTCATGTCAATCGATTGATAAATAAAAAAGTTATGTCAATTATTGCGGACGAGGTCGCTGGCACACCTAGTCAGAAATAAAAACAAAAAAAAATAAAAAAAATATTTTAAACTACTAAATTTAATGTTTTTTGAAACACTACTTTTTGCGCAGTAGAAAAAGTAGTTTTTAAAAGTTGTCAAGCCAAAGTGGACGGGTAACGAATCCTTATATATCTCTTTACTTACTACCAAAAAATCAGCTGCATTAAGTTGCATAACACTGAGATAGAGAGATTTGATTTGAAAAATGGTAAATGTTATTTCTTTGTTTTGCAAGATGGAAAACATATTTCACACTAAGCTTTTTAAAACGGTTTTATAGCTTATTTCGTGTTACCCCTAATAAAACTTTTAAGTATGAATATTTTTGAATTCGGGTATGATTAATTATTTTCAAGTAGTTTGATGGATAAGAGTTTTTACCTGGACTTGAAAATTTTGTTATTTAAACTGTAAACAGATTACCTTATTGGGATGAAATAAATTAACATATTGACAGAAACAAAGTCTACGCGGTAATGTCCGATATGTAAAAGGACCCCCTCGCGCCTACACGGAGGGATATAGACCCCCTCCCAATTGACACAACTTATCCATCCTAAGCCTTTCGCAACCCGTATCTAAAACACCCTACATAAATAAAAGAAATGAAAGAAAGTTAATAATTAATTATAAAAATAATTAAAAAATTGAGAGCGGTGAAATTTTTTTTTTTTTAACTTTTTTCTATACGCTATTTAAAACACATTTCCGAAAATTTCATGAAAATCCATGGACTGGCCCTGGATTCCGAGGTATAAAGCTTACGGCACTCCACTAAATGTCAATATAGTTTAAAACTTCTCATGTTAAGCAATAAATAGTGTTTTACATAATTCATCAACCTGATTTAAATGCGCTAGCAAAATTATAAGTGAATTGAAAACTTACGAATTCGGAATTGAGAACTGCAAGAATATCTACGTAAACGGGAGGATGTGGTATCCGATCGAAAATCAGAACAGGGGCCTATATTATTGTTTTGTATTTGTTGATCAGTCCTCGAATTTCTTTTTAATCTTATGTATAAAAAGAATCGCAAAATGTATTGGTAAGCGCATAACTCAACAACGCCTGGACCAATTTGGCCAATTCTTTTTTTGTTGTGTTTGTTATTGTCAGGAGATGACATAAAAAATTTAAAAATTGATATTCCCACAGGAACGGGTTTGGGAACGGAAACTTAGAAGCTACAAGACAGGTTTCTAAAACGATTCCAGCATTAGGGGTGGTACATTATCCCTCTCCATCAGTAATTTAGATTATATTTCATCCCTATAATCCCACAAGAACAGAAACGGGAACGAGAACCGAAACCTTAAAGTTACTTGACCGATTTCCAAAATTCTTTCAACTCTAGGATGTTGCATTATCCCTCAGTGACATGGACTTATAAGTGGTTCCTTTCGAGGTTTGTTCCCCTTATTCCCACAGGAACGGTGTTGGGAACTACTGAACAGATTTCTAAAATTCTTTCGGCATTAGGAGTGATACATAATCCCCCACCATGAATAACCTAGACTATAATTTATCCCTATAATCCCACGGGAACAGAAACGGGAACGAGAACCGAAAGCTTAACGTTATTTGACCGATTTCAAAAATTCTTTCAACTCTAGGATGTTACATTATCCCTCAATCACAATGACTTATAAATGGTTCCTGTCAAGGTTTGTTCCCCATATTCCCACAGGAACGGAATTTAAAAAATTGCACGGATATTCCGACAGGAACGGGGTTGGAAAAGAAAACTTAGAAACTACTATACAGATTTCTATAACCCTTCCCCTTTCTGCACTAGGATTGCTACAATATCCCCCTAAATTAGTAATTTAGATTATATTGCATAGATAGATAGATAGATAGATAAGGTCTGTTCGTTGAACTTTCCCCAGGGTTGACCCAAGTTTTCTTGACAACCCCATGAGTTGTCAAAAAAAACTGGGTTTTCCAGTCCTCAAAAAACGCTAAACCACAAATCGCCACACACCCCTGTCATTTAAATAAAAACACATGCCATTTGACAGCCCTCAAATCGCCACAGCAAAAAGCTAGGGCGAGTTTGTGGAAAACCTGTGGCAAACCTATGGCTCAAAAAACACTCAATTTGACATTCAGTGCGAATTTAGGTTTCTCAAAAAACGCTTTGTGGCGACCCCATGGCGACCCTAGGGCTTCAACGAACAAACCTATAGATAGATAGATACATTTTATTCCATAAAAAATTCAAAATATACAATAATAAAAATATAGAGACACTCAAAGATTTATATGAAATATTAGTGACATTTGATATTTTGTATACATTAGTATAAAAATAGTGTTAAATGCCACTTCAAAGGGCGTAATAGTACATACATGTTTATATGTGGGTGGGGTGACCCATAACATATTCAAACAAAAAAAGAATTTTTTTTTTTTTTTTTAGATTTAAAATATCACAAAGGATTCAATAACAAAACTAGGAAAGTTATTGAGCACATCTTGATGTTAGCTCAACTCAATATATAATTCTAATATAATAAACTCTTTATCACACCATAATATCATTTAGAAACGATTCAATACTTAGAAAATCGAAGTTAAATAGCCAA
Organism: Melanostoma scalare; assembly: GCA_949752695.1. Lineage (NCBI taxonomy): Eukaryota > Metazoa > Arthropoda > Insecta > Diptera > Syrphidae > Melanostoma > Melanostoma scalare. The sequence continues at coordinate 161,358,270 of OX456985.1, read as the reverse complement.
TATTTGACTCGTTTTATAAACATTCCAGAAACTGATAATTCTCTGATTGCCTGGGGAAGCATATTAAAAAGACGGTAAGAAAATATAGAAGAAGAATTACGGAAAGCAGTGGTGCGGAAATTAGGTATCGACACAATATTCTGAGAATTTCCACGAAGGCTGTAATTAGAGATTAACCTAAAGTTTAAATTTCCTGACCTCATGAAAAATGTCTTCAGAACCTTGAAGCAATACAAATGTCTAATAGGAAGAATTTGTAAACTGCGAAATAGTTCAAAGCTGTGGTGTCGACGATTTCTTCTACTAATTATTCTGACAATACACTTCTGGAGAATGAGCAGTGGTTGAATCTTATTTCTGTAAGCTCCTCCCCAGCATTCAATTCCATACTGTAACTTGGAATGAAAGATGCCATAGTAAATTGTAGTAAGAAGCTTAGAAGAACAAACGTTACGTAAATAAAAGAAATTCCATACTGTCCAATTGAAATATTTTCTTAAAGTCTCCGTATGATAAGAGAAGTTCATTCGCGAGTCGATCCAAAGACCCAAATATTTGAATTCACTTACATTGTCAATTTTAAAACATTTGTTGTGGCAGCTTAAATCTTTACAAAAGGTAGAAGCTAATCATAGAGATGAACAACTGCAATTAGCTAACTTAAAACGCTGGCATGGTAGAAGATATCAGTTGTACATAAATTTGATGATGAAAAACTGAAGAACATTATTTTAGTTTTAGGGCTTATATCCAATTTGTGTTCTGCAAACCAATTTCTTAGCAATTCAAGATCCCAGTTTATGTCAGCAACAAGATCTAAGACACTTTTAGTGCCGTAAGTACACCCAATGTCATCAGCAAAAGCAGTAAGACTGCTTTTAAAATTCAAACCAAACAATGAATTTATGTAAATCAAAAACAGAATCGGTCCTAGAACAGATCCTTGAGGTACTCCTAGATTAATGAACCTAAGGCTACTTCTAGTGCCGTCTATTTTTACACTCTGAGATCTGTTTCGAAGGTAAGACTCAAACCACTCCTGCATAAAGCCTCGAAAACCAGCATTTTCCAGTTTTTTTAGTAAGATTTGGTGATTGACCATGTCAAAGGCTTTAGTTATGTCAATAAACAAACCACACGTAATTTTTCTTCCATCTAAATTTGCAAAAATCCGAGAGCAGAATTGTAGAAGTGCATCTTCTGTTGATTTACTTTTTCGAAACCCAAACTGAATTGGACTGAAGAAATTTATTTTATTTAAATAGCTTACTATCCTATCTTTCACAATTTTTTCAAAAACCTTGCTAATTGTTGGTAGAAGAGAGATAGGCCGATAATTGCATAGATCATAAGTTGCTCCTTTTTTATAAAGAGGCATAACATCTGCACACTTGAGTTCTTCCGGGAAGACTCCTGAGAAAATGCTCTTGTTGAATAAAACCCTCAAAACATCTGCTAAGTACCATGAAATATTTTTCAATGTGTTATTTGATGTCTCATCTTTACCACTGGCGTTTGAGTTTTTTAAATTACCAATGGCTTTTATAATTTCTAATGATGTAATTAGCTCAAAAGCAAAACTATTCCTTTGCAGTGTATTAGAAAAGTAAGAGTTAGAGCAAATAGTGCAAGTTTCAGTAACAACAGACTGTGAATTACTACTGATAGAAGCAAAATAATCATTAAATGCTTCAGCAATCAAGATGGTCCCAGAAATTTCACTATCATTAACAATATTCCGCAACACGGTTGCTTTTTTCATAATCGTTACTTTATTGAGAATATTGTTTACAACCTGCCACTCACTCTTTAAATTTCCATTTGCTGAATTGAACTTCGTTCTATAGTAGTTATTACGACAAGCTGGAATTTCTTTCTTTAGCTCGAGACTTAGGCGTTTATATTTATTTTTAAAATGTTGGTTTGACGGATTTCGAGCGCATTTGACTCTCAATTTATTTTTTGCTTTAACTTTATTAAGTAAATCTCTAGTAATCCACGGCTTTAGTTTCTTATCTGATTTTCTCAAGCTTTGTATATAAGAACAGTTGTCTATGTACTTTTTCAATGTTTTTAAGAACACAGAATAAGCTCTAGCAGTATCATTATCTGCTGAAACCTCTTCCCAGAATTCATAAAGAAGACTATTTCTTAACTTATCAAAATTAATTTTTTTGATTGAAGAAGAAAAAGAAGAAGGATTGGAAATGTTTGTTTTATAAGAGTTAACCAAAAGTACTGTCATTGCGTGATCAGTAATGCTCAAATCAATAACACCTTTTTCATAAGTACGAAAAAAGTTGGAAAAGCGTGCATAGATATGATCTAAGCAAGTACCTGACGTTAACCTAGTAGGCTCGTTTATAAGACAGTCTAGGCCATAAGAGGCCAACAAGGTCATGTAGGTACTCACCGTTTCATTTTTTTCTAATATATTTATGTTTATATCACCTACAATTATAAGATTTTTCGCCTTCTCTCTATCTAAAACAAAAGAAAATTCTTCAATAAATGCAGAAATAGTGTACAAATGCAGCCTATAAACACAATAAAAAACAAACGATTCCTGTCTAACTTTAAAAGAAACTTTCAAGGTGTCAGCACATTTACATTCAACTTCACACAACTCGCAATCAGAAAATTCTTCCTTTACAAAACATCCAACACCTCCCGCTGCATAATTTTCATTTGTTTTGGCAAAAAAATTGAACCCAGGCAAATAGTAATCACTTTTTTCAAATCCATAAATCCAAATCTCAGAAATAAAAACAACATCTGGAGTGCTTTCAAACGATTCAAGATGCGTGGTAAGAGCTGCAAAGTTTTCTCGTAGACTTCTAATATTTTGGTGAACAATAAAAAGCTTATCATTACAGTAACTTTGACTACTAAAAATATTTAAAAATTCTGTGCTATTTGGACTGAAGGAGGAAAAGTCATCAATCTCATCACTTTCACTTTCGAGATTCATTTGGAGAAAGAAAATAAAGATGAATGCAAAATGCACTAAATAAGTGCAAGATCACTGAAAGATCGAATTGAAATAACTTTTTCGCCCTCTGTCCTTCTCATAAGTGTTTGATTATTGCTAAACCATAAATATTTGTAATTCTGTCTCTTTTTTGCTTCTTTATCATCCCTATAATCCCACCGGAACATAAACTGGAACGAGAACGGGAACCTTAAAGTTACTTGATCGATTTCGAAAATTCTTTCAATTCTATGATGTTACATTCTCCCTCAGTGACATAGACTTATATTTCACATATTTCCACGGTAACGGAAGATTCCCACAGGAACGGGGCTGGGAACGGGAGCAGATTTCAAAAATTCTTTCGCCATTGGGATGCCACATAATCCCAAAGTAAAAACGATTATTTTTCATCCCCAAGTTCCCATTTAACCGGAAAAACGAGAACGGGAACCTTAAAACTACAGACCCGAGCAACGCCGGGTGGCTCAGCTAGTTTCTAAATAAATTTAAAACTGGTTTTCAATACAATTGGCACCATTTCAGTACTATTTTAAAACTGTTTTAAGTATACAGATACAGAATCGAGGCTTATTGAGAACTTGACGGAGCTTTGCAGTTGTTCAATTTTGAAAGTGTTATAACTTGTTGAAATTTCCATATTTTCTAGGCGGTCTTTTTATTAATTCTCTTTGGCTTCTACTATTTTAATGCGGCATATACACTGTTCAAATGCATGGCCAGCACGTGAGAGTGTATTAGTAAATACTATTTGACTTTGGATATACACACTTCAAGCTTAAGTCTTCATTCATTGTTGTGTTGTTGTTTTCCCCATTAAAATTCGCTCTCGGTGACGACGAATGTTCGCTTTGCGGTGTCTTTACGAAATGAATGATGGATTCAGCATTCAATCTCGCATATACACTCTTCAATGATTGAAGCCTGATTGAAAGAAAATCAAAACCATTTTATTTTGCTTCCAGCATACGCACAATGCATACGTGAGTTATTTTCACTAATACACTCTTACATGCTGGTCAAGCATTTGAACAGTTTATATGCCGCATAAAACTAACATGGTTCGGGTTCCCAGGCTATTTAGGACACTTTGCGCGGGAATGCAGATCAAAATCAATAAAACAATGCTTTGTCCCCACTTAAAGTTAAACTAGGTTTCATTCCAAGTTGATGTTTTTGTCTTATATTATGTTAAATATAGACAGATATAAAATGTGAGCAGAACGTCACCGGCGCGACGTATCAGAGATTCTCTCTCCACTCACTTCCAATCTCTTTAACGTCAAATCACTGGAGTATTGGAAGTAGTGCGTTCATTTTGTGTGGTAAACCACTTAGTTTTGATATAGGGTAGTGCCTGATGGGGACATTGCTTAAGGTGAATGATGACCGTGAAAGATTTCCAAACCATCAAAAAACAGGGGTACGCTTCATTGAGAACTCAGAAGGTGAAGCGTTCTGAAGTTGCTTCATTCTACGTAGTTGAGAGCTGAGCGGAGATACGCAGTATAGCTGTAGGCTAGAGCCTTTATGTTCATTGCCTCGAAAGTCCAAAACCGTCTCCAGGAAAGCAAAATAAGCCTTTCTATAGATACAAAACATCATCAAACCACTTTCAGGACCAAGTTTTTGGATTTCACCGATTGTCATAGCTTTCAAGAGCAATGGTGACATTCGGCTCTGCATCGCAAATGCGGAAGTAAAAAGAGAAAATTTCCCGCTACCGACATTTAAAGCGATAATGACGAAGTTTAAAGGAGCCAAGTTCTTTTCAAGACCTTATTTGAAGAATTCAAATCACCAGCTGGAACTGGGAGAAGAGAGCAGACACATCACCAAATTTTTAACTCACAACTCACAAGGGGATGTTTGGATGCAAGAGACTTTTTTGGGTGTCAACTCTGCTCCCGAAATATTCCAAAAAGTTATGGAGAGTCATCTAGTCCCTTGTGGAGATACTTTTTACAATCTAGACGATCGTTGTTTATGGTTGTACGGAGAAAGAACATTATGAAGGCTTTAAGATGGTACTTAATAACTTAAATGACTTCAATGTGACAAGAAAAATGTTTGTGGAAAGTACAGTACAAGACTAAAATTCTTTTGACACATCCTGTCGGCAGAGGATATCAGCGCAACTCCGACAAAATAAAGACGGTGCAAGAATTTCGAGCTCCACAAAACAAGGAAAAGAAAAGGAGTTTCCCTGGATTGGTGCCACATCTTGAGAAATTCTTCGCAGATTTGGATGTAATGAAAGTTACCAAATTGGAATGGGCAGAAGCAGAACAGAAGTCCTTTCAGCTATTAAAATATATTCCAGCTGATTCATCTACTGATATGGTATCTGTCGCATTTTTTTGGCATATCAGAGGTGTAGATGACACTCTCAAACGATAAGGAAGGGCTTAGCGTTGGAAAGGTTTTTGTACTATCAAGCAGGAACAGATTTCGAGTTGGTGACAGACCATGAGCCAACGAGGCAGTATTTAAACCTATACATCAAAACCACCAGCTCACAATGGAGGGTGTGTATTTAAGTTAAGGGTGGTCTACCAGGATCTGATGGAGGCTGTCAATAAATTTAAACGATCTGATATACTTAGTCGAGACCAATGGTGCCTGGCCAGACCCTCATATACTTATTTGCATTTGTACGGACATTGGACATATATGTTGTATTGAAGCTCATATTTGTGTACGATGGAGATACTTATTTTAATCCTTACCTTTCTTAACGTTTTTGGCATACTCTAAATACTTACATATAAAAAAAAACTCTCTACAACTTTTGAATAGCAAATAAAACAAACTTTTTTCCATTCTTTTTCTTCTTTATTTGGACCATGTTTTTAATTTAGTTTTTAGTGCATTTTATAACGATGTGTCCTGAGAAATGCAACTAAAGCAAATGTAGTCTACTTTTGAATGTTGTTGCGACATACTGGATTTGTGCATTTCGGACAAAATAAAAATTACATTTCATGTGTTTCCATACAAAATATTAACGGTTCTAGCCAGGCACCAGTGGTCTCAACTTAGATGGAATATTTTCACATCCCTTTTCGTCCTGTTAAAGGACATTTTCGAACTAGATCGCAAGCCAATAGAATTTTAGGAAGCTACCTATAAGCACAAGTCTCTAGGTAAATTAGAAGCATATTTAATTAACGTAAGAGGGTCTAGAATTTTGGAACTTTGGAACTACCTATGGGACTACGTTCTAGAATTTTGGAACTTTCTCACGAAGGTCACCCTGGCGAAACATTAATGAAACGAAGGGTCCGGTCAAAATAATGGTGGCCATTGGTAGACAGAGACGTCGAAGAGTCTGTAAAAAGATGTGGAGATTGCCTTATCGTTTCGAAACCCATGAACACATATATCTTTCAGGACAGGCCTTGGCCTAACTTGGCAATGGATTTGCTGGGTAGGGCCCTTGCCTTATCACGACTATATTTTCGTTGTTATTGACTATTCCAAATACCAGGAGTTCAAGTTCTAAAAAAAATATGTAGATAATTTTAAAGGATGCAATTAATTTTTAAGAAGAGATATTTTGTAGACTGACAGTGTCAGCAACGAGTTTAAAACCAAGTGCAAAAATAAAATTTTTTTTCTTTTAATGTTTTACTAGGTGTTGAGAGTAGCCTCTCCGGAAATTACTCCTGTACAGCAAACAACCTTTTTGGGAATGATGAAATTTATTACCAAGTGATAGCCATGAAGCCACCTGCCTCTCCCCAAATCATTGTGCAATACGCATCAGCAGAGAGTATACGAGTGAGCTGGGATTCACCTGAGGATGGCGGTGCACCAGTTCAGGGTTACACAATATCCTATCGAATGGTTGGAGGGACATGGTCGCCAGTGGAACTTACGCCAGAAAATACGGCATACACCATAACCGGTCTGAAGTGCGGCAATCAATATATCATCAAAATGTCTGCCCATAACATTGTAGGAGATGGGGCAGCTTGTGAAGAGATTAACGTCTGGACCAAGGGGAAAGGTGAGTTAGATTCCCATCCACCCTGTACTACATAAACTGAAACTCAATTTTGTGGTTAACTCAATTTAAATTATTGATTTAAGAGTTCATTTGCAGTGGCTGCCTTGGATGTGAATGTGCGTGTACGCGGTCGTTCACTCCCAAAACCACAAATTGATTGGAACATTCAATGTTCCTCTCATGTTTGCCTATAAAAACACAATTCAATTTTCATTTCGATATCAACTATTGCTATTGCTTCCATTGCGTGGTTTTTGCTTTTTGTATTGCAGCTTCCCAGGCACCTAATGGCAACGAGCTTATCGCAACCAACTCGACATGCGTAAATTTGAAATTGGCAACATGGAACAATGGTGGTTGTCCAATTAGTCACTTTGCAGTTGAACATCGTCCATTGGGTGAGTACTATTGTTTTGCGGTTGATTTTGAAAGCCAAAAGTGTGCAGCTTTTTTTCACTACTTAAATCGTCAAACGCTACGTTACCAATTACACAATTTTTATAATAATGCATGTTCCACATGATTTTTGCTGTCAAGAAAAAAAACAATGATTGCTATTTTATTATAATATGAAAATGTTTTGTGTTTGTAACAATTTACGAAGCCTCCTCACTTGCAGGCGAGAACTTTTTGTCCTACCGCTATTTGTTCAGAAATCACTGACCAAAAACACGGGTACTGTCCCTGACTATAGGTGTGCATGTTTTCAAACAAACCCTCTCATTCAAATTCAAGAGAAAACACGCTCAAAAAATTAACATGTTTGCCCAACTAGCTCTACATAAGTTAGAACCCAGCGCATTTTTCTCAATTATTCCTATAACGAATGGAGATGGATAGTACCTAAAATTTTACGGAAGAACGGCTTTATGAGAAAAGACTGTCCTTATTTAAGCGAGATATTCGCGAAAAAATTATTTTATAGGTTACTTTATAACCGAGTCTAACGTTTTAAGTATTCCACCGCGCGGATAAAAAAAATAAAAACTTTAATGCACTCAAAACCTATGTTTTCAACTTACTAAATATTTATAATCAACTCCATACTGTAACTGTAAACGAGATTTCAGGTTCACTTTGGAAGCAGCAAAACGTGCATTATGAGCACCTCCGGTGGTACAACGAAGTAAGTGCAACTATGTCGATTCTTCAGAAAACGTGATTTAACATTTTGAAAACAAATTTTAATTAAAGAAAAACATACAAATTGAATTATTTTTGTATAAATAAACTGCTTTTAAAAGTGGAATTGAACATATTTTTTGGCAGTTTAGTGATTTTTATATGCTTCAAGCAGTCTTCATATTTATAATAGTACTAGCTGTGCCCGTGACTTCGTCCGCGTGGAATAGTGACTTTCAGCAGCATTTTTAACTTTTTAGGAAATGAAACTTCTAGCCTTAAAAATGGCGGTATTTCCAAAAAAAACATTCAACCCCTATTTCAACACCTTGTAGCCCTGTTTAAAATACTTTTGAGACCGTAGTTTTTGAATTCCCATTTCTGTTCCCGTGGGAATATAAGGATAGATATATAGCTAATTTAATAAAATCTGTTTAGCAGTTTGAACGGGAGACATACGAAAAACATACCGACATACAGCTATGGACAAAGAAATAGCACACTCATTCTTTTTCTTATGAAAACTGCATTTATTTTTTCCTTTTGAACTTAAATATTTTATTTCCTATTTTATGACATGAAGTGACTTCTAAGGATTAATAATAATTAGTAATAAAGAATTATTTCTTTACAATTCAATTTTTAAAAATATATTTTGCAGTGATGATCAAATTTCTTGTGGACAAGAAAATAGCACACTAACCTATAATCGTAAAAAAAATTATTTTTAGTGAAAATATTTTTTTTTTTCATAAATTTTGGTATTACCAAGTTAGTTCTTAGTTGGTTGACCACGATTTTTTAAAGTAGCTTGGCACCTCCTTGGTAAGCTTTCAAATAACGCCTGTCATCTACTTTGCGGGATAGAGTACCAAGCTTCTTTGATTCCGGCCCTAAGTTCGTTTGAATTTTTACATTTTGTCTGCCCAATTTTGACTTTAACATCATTCCATAAGTGTTCTATGGGATTAATATCGGGACTTTGAGCTGGCCAGGTTAGGACATCGATTTGTTCATCCACGAGCCAAGCTTTTACTATATTTGATGCGTGTTTGGGGTCATTGTCATGCATGAATATCCACTTAATTGGCATGAACTCAAGGGAATATGGTTCCATTGTATTCTTCAGTATAGCAAGATAAGCGAATTTATCCATTTTGACAACAATCCTCACCAATGGTCCCACCCCATGCCAGGAAAACGCACCCAGACCATTAAATTTCCCACTCCATGTTTCACCGTCTTTAAAGTATACTTAGGATTGTACGCTTCGCACTTAGGACGATGCAAAAATTGCGAAACTTTACTTAACTTTTTAGGTTTGATAGACTGCATTTGTTTATCAAATCTACATACCCGAAGAAAAAGAAACATCACAACCATTTCACATAACGGAAATTTTGAATTTATGATTTTTATTAAAAGTGTGCTATTTCTTTGTCCATGGCTGTATGTAGCTACATTCGCATTTTCAATATTAGTAAAGACTCCTGTTCCCGTGGGAATATGGTGACCGATTTCGTGGGAATATGTGGATAAGTTAAAGTTAATGTTACTCCGGGATTATGGAGCATTCCAACGGTGGAAGAATTTTTGAAATCGGTGCTGTAGTGTAAAAGTTCCCGTATACGTTCCTGCTCCCGTGGGAATATAGGGAAAAATATATAGTCTATGTCTTTCCTCAGGTTCTGAACAATCTTTGTTTAAAATTTCATTTAAATCGGTTTATTAGTTTGGGCGGGAGATGGTAACATAGAACGACGGACAGACAGAGCTCCTTTTACACTTATTATATTAGTAAGGACTCCCGTTCCCGTAGGAATATGTGGATGAATTAGTTTTTATGTTACTCGGGGATAGTGTAGCATTCTAAAGGCGGAAGAATTTTTGAAATCGGTGCTGTAGTGTCAAAGTTCCCGTACACGTTCCTGCTCCCGTGGGAATGTTGGGAACCGTAGGAATATGGGGATGAATTAGTTTTTATGTTACTCGGGGATAGTGTAGCATTTTAACGGTGAAAGAATTTTTGAAATCGGTGCTGTAGTGTTAAAGTTCCCGTATACGTTCCTGCTCCCGTGGGAATGTTGGGAACCGTAGGAATATGGGGATGAATTAGTTTTTATGTTACTCGGGGATAGTGTAGCATTCTAACGGTGAAAGAATTTTTGAAATCGGTGCTGTAGTGTTAAAGTTCCCGTATACGTTCCTGCTCCCGTGGGAATGTTGGGAACCGTAGGAATATTTGGATGAATTAGTTTTTATGTTACTCGGGGATAGTGTAGCATTTTAACGGTGAAAGAATTTTTGAAATCGGTGCTGTAGTGTTAAAGTTCCCGTATACGTTCCTGCTCCCGTGGGAATGTTGGGAACCGTAGGAATATGGGGATGAATTAGTTTTTATGTTACTCGGGGATAGTGTAGCATTCTAACGGTGAAAGAGTTTTTGAAATCGGTGCTGTAGTTTCAAAGTTCCCGTATACGTTCTTGCTCCCGTGGGAATATAGTAACCGTAGGAATATGGAGATGAATTAGTTTTTATGTTACTCGGGGATAGTGTAGCATTCTAACGGTGAAAGAATTTTTGAAATCGGTGCTGTAGTGTCAAAGTTCCCGTATACGTTCCTGCTCCCGTGGGAATATAGGGAACCGTAGGAATATGGGGATGAATTAGTTTTTATGTTACTCGGGGATAGTGTAGCATTCTAACGGTGAAAGAGTTTTTGAAATCGGTGCTGTAGTTTCAAAGTTCCCGTATACGTTCTTGCTCCCGTGGGAATATAGGAACCGTAGGAATATGGAGATGAATTAGTTTTTATGTTACTCGGGGATAGTGTAGCATTCTAACGGTGAAAGAATTTTTGAAATCGGTGCTGTAGTGTCAAAGTTCCCGTATACGTTCCTGCTCCCGTGGGAATATAGGGAACCGTAGGAATATGGGGATGAATTAGTTTTTATGTTACTCGGGGATAATGAAGCATTCTAACAGTGGAAACATTTTTGAAATCGGTGTTGTAGTTTCTAAGTTTCCGTATACGTTCCCGTTCCCGTGGGAATTTAGGGATAAATTGTAGCCTATGTGTTATTCTGATGTATAAGCTATTTTATTGGAAAGTTTAAGTAAAATCCATTCAGTAGTTTTTGCGTGAAAGAGGAACAAACATACATCCACACATACAAACTTTCACGTTTACAATATTAGTAAGATAAGTAAGGGTAACAGTCTTTTTACATAAACGAACTTAAAAAATATTAGTAAAAAAAAATTTCATAATAACTTGGAATGATATTTTTTTTAGCAGGCTTAATATATCTCCTTTTTCTTGGTGCCAATGATATTTTTGATGAATATGCGGGCTTTAAATGTATATTTTGCAACTCCTTTGTCGCAGAAGAACGCCGGTTTATCGTTTTAAACAGAACTTGTTGCAAGGTAATGTCTTTATAGCTTGTTTTGTAAAAATACACACTACTGCCTTTTTCAAAACGTAAAAGTTTAATTTCTGACATTTTAATGTGATCTCCGTTTATGTTTTTTTCATTGTATAAGGAAACTATAGTAGCACCATGGTTGTTCACTTAGGTATGTGGATGGTATTTTCGTGAATGCTTTATTGGTTGTGGATGGTATTTTCATCAATTATTAAATGCTTTTAAATGATTTTCAAACAATGTCATGACACTTCAAATGCAAAACAACAAACTTTTTATCATTTAGAATTAAAAAGCACACCACGGTTTTATATTGCTAACAAATTGTGGTACCCGTGGTGCTATGGTTAGCATGTCCACCTGCTAACCCAGGGGTTCGAGGTTCGAATCCCAGCAGAGGCAAAAAAAAAAAAAAAAAAATGTTTTTTCCCGGGTATCGCCTTTTGCGAGGAATTGGCAAGTCCTCCGTTAGTAAATTCATGCCATGAAAAGCGCTTTCTCAATTAGCCGTTCGGATCCGGCATAAAATTGTAGGTCCCCTCCATTCCCTCACAAGGCATGGTTGTGAGAAATGCGCTAGGCCCAGGGGCTCCTCGCTCTGTAGCGCCACCCTATTTATTTATTTTTTATTTAAACAAATTTCCCCAGAAAGCAACTTTAAATCGAAAAGATCTTTAAAGCTGAATTCTTTAACAATGAAGGCATTTATTTCCTTTCTTTTTTGCGGTTCTTACTTATGAGGGAAACATATTGATCGGGTACGTATGTATATTGGTGCCGATTTTTTTGCTTTCTTAAGTGACTTCTCGATCACACTATGAACGGAAGCAACTTCGTTCTGTGTTGGAAATTCCATATCTACATGGTAATACCTTTTGAATTTACCTTTCTGGCAACTCTCATACTCATACTCTATTCCTCTTCATCTGTCACTTCTAAAGGCCCCAGCCCATAGAACGCGTTTCGCGCGAGTTAAATGTATGTTTAATCAATTAAAACAACCGATCGCTTTGATGTCCAAATCACAACTCGATTTTTATTATTATTCTTCTTAACACAATACTTATGTCTAATTGCAAAGTAAGCTTACGTACTAAAGGAAGTGCGGCTTAAGTTACCACGAATGTGGTGTGTATTTAATATGCGCAACTTCCTGAGTCGAATCATCACTATTTACAATAGGGTCATTGTACGTAACTCCCCCTTGCTTTAAATCAGAAGCCTCCGGCTTCATATTATTTATTATTTTGATACTTTCTTTTTTTGTTTTTAATTTAATGAAAATAATTACACCAATAATTTAAATTAAAAAAAATAAAATTAAAAACAAAAAAATTTTAAAATTAAAAATAAAGTTAAGGATAAATTTGACCCATACATCATGTTCCTATGATACTTGAGCTCTTTAATTTCCTTTATATTTTCGAAATGTTTTAATATAATTTTTTCAAAATTCACAATTTTTGGCTTGGTTTGATTAACAATGTTACTAGGATAGAAGTATTTCGCTTGAATCTTTGTTACTTGATTGTAAAATTTCTCTTTACAGATTTCTAATGTACAGTTGTAGAAAGTAATCAAACTATTTTTGTTTAACAATATTTTTCGATCATCACAATTTTGAGTTAAATTTTCGTTTACAGCATTCTTAATTAGTAACGTATCTTCATCAATTCTTTCGATAGTTGTCTTATTATTATACTTAAATTGGCATTCATTTTTCTCTTAAAAGTTTATTTTCTTTGTATACAAAATTCTTATTACCTACTGTTATAAATTTTTCAACATTTTCATCAATTTCCAGAAATTCTGTATTTGGTAGTGGTATAACTAACTTAAGGTCCTCTGTTACATAATTTTTAGGAATCTTTATTGCGATGATTAAAGACTGATTAATGTACTTAAGAATACCAACTTTTACTAGCTTGATCTTATAAAAATCAATATCATACAGATTCTGTTCCTCTCTTGTAAGGATACTGGGGTGAAAAATATCGTTTTTTGCTGCTGCTATACTGTCTTGTATTTGTTCTACTTTGTTTTCTAAATACCTGAGTTTTATCATCTGATCTAAATACATAGAATGTTCTTCGACTGACTTTCTCTGGTCTGTTATCGTATTTAAGAATCCTATTGTCTTATTCCTATCCTGTTCTATAGCTTTTTTAAGAATATTGAAAATATCATTAAAATGAGTATTTATAGAAATTTGTTTGTTAGAATTCAGAATGGAGTTATGGTTATTCTCTTCATCTATTTTTAAATGTTCTAGAATTTCTTGCCTATCATCGTCATTCATTGTTCCGAACAACCATTTGTGTGCACTACCTACAATGTTGAGGAGTCCTCTTTTTTTTCTAGATTCTTTTGGTTTAATGGACTTTACCTTTGACTTTATATCGGCAACTACTGTGTTCAACAACTCTTTACTGTCCATCTTTATATGTAGAATGTTCGTCTCAATTTGCGTAAGTAATCTGTCTATTTCTCCAAAATCAATAACATGCAGTATGGTGTTTGTATCGCTTATAATTTCAACTTCTTTGATTTTGATTCTAGTGTATCCAATTTCTTCATGAATCTGATTGACCTGCAGTAGCCCTTGCACTACTGGTATAACTGTGAGGAATTTTATTAGGCTGGTCATTGTCCGTATCTGTAAGTTTGAAAGGTCTTTTAATATTCGATGTATGAACATTTTGAAGAGGATTTAATCTATAATAGGGTTGATCCTTATGCCTTACTCTTTTATAATTTTTTATGTACCCTTCAGTCCTGTTTTCTACATAATTTTCCCTATTTTTATTAAATTTTGTTATAATTTTATTTTTTTTTCTATTAAGAAGGTCAACTAACTTTTGGATTGACAATGGTTCATTTATTGTATTGGCCTGCCTTGGAGTCATTTCTATTGTTGAGTGAAATCTGTCGTTATAATTTCCAATTGCTTTTTGGATCTTTTGCTCAACTGTAATGTCTTCGTCGATTGCCTGAATCTTCTCTTTTAAATTCGAATGCAGTCTTTCAATATCAGCATTGCCAGTATGACTATTTGGCTTGGTCCAATGAACTTCAATACCTTTCTCTGTTAAAAATTGTATAAGTCTTTCAGATCTAAACTCGTTATCCATTATCATTTTATTTGGCTTATCAAAAGTTGCTAAATACCCTTCTAATATAGCTATCTTCTTAATCCAATTTCTATCATTGATTAAATATGCTACCGCAAACTTAGTAAGTTTATCAATAATAGTGACAAATGTTTGTTTACTGTAATGGAAAACATCTATATGTACAATGTCGTTTTTGTGTTTTGGGGTTTCTGTTATATTCATAACCGGTTTGATAGGATTTCTGTCATATTTGATTTCTTTGCATTTTCCGCAATTATTGATAACTAACTGTATATGTTCTTGCAATTTAGGATAGTATATTTTATTTTTGAGAGCCTGATATGTTTCATTTATACCACTATGTAAAGATTCTATAGTATGGTACAAAGAGATTTGCTTATGACACTCTTCTTCTGTTTTCATTTCTTCTGCCCTCATTGTGGCTTTCATAAACTGTATTTTATTCTCATTTGAAAATAATTTTATAATCAACTGCTGTACTTTGTTATAATCTTGGTACTTGGTCTGTTACATATGAATAAATTCCAATTTTTCCTCTTTTGACGTACCTCTTCAATATTTCAATTATATTATTTTCTTCATTTTGTGGATTTATCTCTACTATTCTTCTACCATGTACAATGTCTACTTCCTTTCTTAGACTATAAGTAAGAATAAGCTGTGTTCTATATTTATTAACAATCTCTTCTTTAATAAAAATATTATCTTGCCTCTGTTCCTCTACTGAATGCATCGTATCAGATAGGTCCATATTGGATTCACTACTGTTTTGATCATTTATTTGAGGGCTATTTTCCTGCCTGCTAAGAAAATCAGCTACAGTATTTTCCTTCCCTTTAAGATAGTCAATGTCAAAGTGGAACTCTTGTAATTTTAGAATCCATCTTTGATTTCTTTGAGAAAATTCTTTTCCTTTGTACTTAGAATTTAAGTACTTTATAGGGGCATGGTCTGTCACGATTTTAAACTTTCTACCATATAGATATGGCCTAAAATACGTAACCGAGTAAACGATTGCTAAGAATTCTTTGTCAGTAACACTATATTTCTTTTCATGTTTATTCAGAGTCCTAGAAATGTAAAATATTGGATGACTGTCTCGTGAAAGAACAGCTCCTATGGCATAATCGCTAGCATCTGTTGTGACCACAAATGGCTTATCATAATTTGGAAATTTTAAAATTGGATGTGAAGATATAAGAATTTTAAGCTTTTCGAAAGCTTCGATGTACTGAGGATCTTTTGTATCAATTTTAAGGTCTTTTTTTAAATATTTTATAAGTGGGTAAGCAACTTTAGAGTAGTCTTTGATAAATTTTCTGTAGAATCCCGTCCTTCCAAGAAAACTCTTTAACTGTTTTTCAGTTTTGGGTAGTTCTATGTTTTGAATGCCTTCAATTTTACTGGGGTTAGGCATAATTCCGTCCTTGGTAAGAATATGCCCTAAAAGTTTAGTGTCTTTCTGCATAAAGCTGCATTTATCAGCTTGTATCTTTAAGTTATGTGTAGATAGGATTTTGAAAATTTTGTCTAACGATTTCATATGTTCACTAAAAGTAGTTGAATAAACCAAAATGTCGTCGAGATACACTACACAAATCACATTAATGCAATCCCTTAATATTTCATTGATTAGTCGCTGAAAAGTTGCGGGAGCATTTTCTAAACCAAATGGCATCCTTAAGAACTCATAAAGGCCATCCGGTGTAACAAACGCTGTTTTCTCTATATCTTCTTCTGCCAATAAAATTTGGTGGTAACCCTTTGCCAAATCAATTGCAGTAAAATACTGAGCTTTTCCCAACTTATCCAATATGCTATCCATATTGGGAAGTGGCTGTTTGTCATCAATTGTTATTTGGTTGAGTCTTCTGTAATCGACTACTATTCTGAACTTATTAACACCAGAATTATCTGACTTTTTAGGTATGACAATAATGGGAGAACTATATCTACTTTTACTTTTTCTTATTATGCCTTGAGCTTCCATATCTTTCATTTGTTTTCTTACCTCTGCCTCATGTTGAGGTGGGTACCTATAAAGCTTGGAATTAATTTGCTCGTTGGTTGTTGTTTTTATCTCATGAACTATGCTAGTTGTATTCGTCAATCTATCACCTTCTTTATAAAATAAATTTTTATATTTATTCATTAACTGAGATACTCCTAGAAGTTCTTCCTTATTCAAGTGATCTTATTCAATATTTTCGAACTTACTTTCCTCTAACATATTTACTTCGTCCATCATTTTTTTATTTAGAAATGGAATCCGATCATTATTATTTAAAATTATTTCTTGACTATGTATGTCTATCAGTCTTACATTTTTTTCTATCCAATCCATTCCCAATAAAAATCCGTATGGTTTCTCTAAATTTATTTGGACCCATCTTATCCTAGCATCAGATGATTGTTTAAACTCATGTGGGCATTTCGTTTTGACGTATTGGTTTTTGTTTTGTACTTTACCGACTATTGTACTAATATGACCTTCACCCCCCATTTTTTCATAAATTTGCTCTGAAACTATACGAGAGTTTAGGAGGCTTATTGTAGAACCGGTGTCCACTAAAGCAACATATTCTATTTCACCAAAGGTCAAAAGAATGAAAATTATATTTTTCTCCGAGGCTAATTTATAAAAAACGAATCTGCTTCACATTCGTCACTCAATGCATCTACTGACATATGATCCGATCTTTGTCTGGACTGTTGGGAATTAAGTCTGAAATTCGAACTATTGGGATTTCTACTCTGACTATACTGTCTGCTTTGATTCCTATTATGTGTGACGTATCTGTTTCTACTTTATTCTGATCTACTATTGTTATTGCTATTATTACTGTTGGAGCTAAAATGACTGTTTTGCAAGTTTAAATTCCGAACATTGTTATTGCTATTGTCACCATTGTTGTTATTATAGTTAAAATTATTACGAGTCATGCTATTGTATCTTTTTAAATTGAATTCGTCTTGACCGATAAATTCGTTTAAAATTGGCCTTATCTCTGCCAGTTTATATTTTTGCGAGATTTGTGCTAACAACAGATACTTGAAAGCTCGTTTCTTCGCGATCAAAACGCTTCGTGTCTACTTTTCAATAAGATCTTTTTTCTTGTCTGTTTGCTTTTCGGTTTTCGTTTCCGTACGACTGCGCCAGTTAAATTATTACTTTAATCAATTAAAACAACCGATCGCTTTGATGTCCAAATCACAACTCGATTTTTATTATTATTCTTCTTAACACAATACTTATGTCTAATTGCAAAGTAAGCTTACGTACTAAAGGAAGTGCGGCTTAAGTTACCACGAATGTGGTGTGTATTTAATATGCGCAACTTCCTGAGTCGAATCATCACTATTTACAATAGGGTCATTGTACGTAACTCGCGTGCGGCACCGCTTCCAACTGACAGCTCGATTAAATACACACGTTCTTATGAGAGGTGACCCATAAGCAAAATAAGCACCGCGAGCAACGCACCGAACGCGCCGAGTAGCCCAATTTTCTACTTTGCCGCGGCTCTCACGCGGTGACATTTGCTGTCAAAACAAATTTGAAGTTCTCTCTTGTTGCTAGTGATGAGATAGGACAAACTGATACCTCAGAGATGTGACTCAACTGTGGTTGCTACTGCTGCTAAAATAACAGTTTAAGTAGCATTTTCAATCAGATTTTATTGTCAAACTATTTTAAATGTTGAAAATATGTTAGTAAAGCCGTAACGATCAATTTTCTTTTTGAAAATAATGAAACAAAAGCATTTTAAAGTTTGACAACAACAAAAAAAAGTATTAAAAAACGAATTTTTTGTTATATTTTACTGTAGTCACAATTCAAAAAGCTTCTGCTTAATTTGTTGGAAAAAAATTAATTCTTCAGTCAAATGCCAGAACAGATACAATGTTTTTTTTATAGGTATATGATATGTGAATATATGAACTCCGATATGCACTTTTTAGGCTTATAGTCTTTTCCCATTGGGACAAAAACGTGGTTTTGGTAGCAACTCCCAAATACTTACAAATTTTCACATTAATTTTTCCAGAACCTCAATTTTCATTAGCGAGATGTCTTCAATTCGCTTATGATAAAACCCATAGCAAGTAAGTAACGGAATAGAAGCTATTTTACGTTCTAAATGTGTTCACCGTAAGCAAATGTTATAATAAATCTTTTCCCTTCACTTCGAACACATAATTTTTTAAGTGTTTTATGATAAAAATTAATTTGTGTTTGACGCAATCTTTTCATTCTACAATAAATGAGTGTAAGAATACAATAACATTAATAAAAGTGATTTCTAAAAACAAAAAGTGCAAAAATGGAGAGGCGTCAAACAAAAACTGTTAGGAACGGTTCACTACTTTTCGTAAAGGAATTACGTTTTTGTCCCAGTGAGAGTAGTAATAACCACACAAACATGAAGAAATATTGTGACAACAGCGAAAATGCAGCGTCGGCGGCGTAGCTTCATAGTGTTTTTTTTTTTTTAAGCCAGAAGCTAGTAAAGTATTCTAGTTCAAAAAAAACTTTCAAAATCTATGGTGGCGCCATTTTCATTTCCAAATTACAAACTTATATAAATTATTTATTCAAAGTAAATACACCCCCGTTTTTCCTGTGATAAATAGAGACAATAAATTATACTTAAGTTGTGATTTTTTCAATCCAGTATGGAGCAAAGTATTCTAATTAAGAAAAAAGTAGTGGAAACGCTGGTATCGCCACCTATATTCACAGCTCCACGAAAAACTTTTTCAAATCAGAAAAGGCGAATCGTAAAACCAGTGGAACGCATAACCAGTGGAACGCAGCCTTACAACATATTTAGGTTATTAAAGTCAAAAACTTTGCTGTTTTGTTTTGAACGTATCATAAAAGGGTATAACCTGAAACTAATTCGAACTGAAACGGGATTCAATCCTAAGTGAAAATGAGGTATTCGAAGCATTCAAGAAAATATAATCCTTGTACCAGTGAAAACCTCACTCACCTCTAGTTATAGTGACTCATCGACTCATCCCTAGTTCGTTTGACGTTTGTGTTGCCTATTGAAAAACAATTCTAGCAAATAAACAATTGTCAGAATACCGCGCCGCGTTCATTGGGTCACCCCATCAGTTGCGCGTGGCAAAAGCCACCGCATCAGTTGCCGCGCCGCTCCTACCGCTCGCAACGCGTTCTGCGGGCTGGGGCCTTAAGTTCTGTTCTGTTTCCTCTTTGACTTAGTTCAGACGTGTATTTTTTCCTTGCGCTACTTAAATAAAATCTTTGAATAACTAAACGATCCGCATTTAATTTTAACAGGTTATGGGCCCAGTTTGTTTAAAATATACAATAGTAGTAGTAGTAGTAGTAGTAGTAGTATGTTTTATTCAAATTTCATTTCAATGATAATAATACATACATTTTATACCAATATCCTTATTTTTATATCTTAAAAGATAGGATTAAATAACAATGTAAGATAATTTAAGATATTTTAATTAATTTTAAAACAAATTTACAACAATGACTTTCGTCGTCTGTCGCGATCTATCGCCAATATTTTTGCACGCTCTTGATTTCTTTTTTAAATTTATTTATTTTTTTTTTTATTTTTTTTTTCTAATAATTAAACTCATCGATTAAATTCTGTCGATATTTGAGGGCTGTTTCCAGATATTTTATAAGATGACACCAATCCCTTTCTCCATCCAATAGACTGACTATGGTGCTCTCATCGAGTGTCGCGGTTCCGAAGCAGTTTCTGCGTATCCCTCTTAGAATTGGACAAATTCCCATGAAATGCATGTATGATTCTGTTTCATTCATGTTGCAGAGTGAACAGTTCGTATTTTCTTGTGCTGTTCTTGATGTTCCATTTAGCCTTATGAGTCCTGTCCTTGCCTTGAAAATCCATCTCGTTACTGAGGCTTTTAGACCATCGCCGACATAGCTCCTGCCAACTTCGTAGTTAAGCTGATGGTACAGCCCATGTGATCTCGTCAGATTCGCTCTTTGAAGTGCCTCTTGGTGATCTTCGGTAACAATTTTTTGGGTTGTGTTCTCAACAAACATTTGAAAGAGGTTCCTGTTTGCCACAAGTTCTTCTAGGTTAGTGAACCCAAATCGGTCAGGAGAGTTTTGCCAAGCCTCAAACCAATAAATTTGTTTTTCCTTGACTCTCCTTGCCAATATTTTAGGAAGTCTGTTTTCTTCGTAGCAGTTGAAGACTTTTCCTATATAATTCATGTGGCACCGCATCGTAAATTCGAGAATGGGCTTCATTTGGCATTCCAGCGTTAGCGAGTAGTTTGGAGTTACTCTTGGTAGGCCGAGAATTTTTTTTAAAGAAATACCTTTGTAACTTCTCCACTTCTTCATACTTTGTGTGTCCCCATACCTGTGCTCCATATGCTACGACGGCTCTGGTGACTGCGTTGAAGAGATCTATCTTTGAGCAGAGTCTTACATCCTTGTTGGCTATGAAATTTGACCATGTCAAATTCAAACCTTGCCTGGCCAGCTTTGTCCTCTCCTTAAAATGTTCGGTCAAACTCAAACTAGGGGTCAGCCATACACCAAGATATTTTTATTTTGTTACAACTTCTATTTGTTCGTTGTTAAGCTTCCATTGTTCCTGTGCACTTAACCGCCCTCCTCTTTTTCTAAACACAACAATTTTTGATTTTTCGAGGTTGATTGTCAGGTTCCAGCGCCTACAGTACTCAGCAATCTTGTCTATCATTCCCTGGAGAACCGTTGCCTTATCAGCCATGAGCACAATATCGTCTGCGTACATGAGTAAGCGTATCAGAGTTCCATTCACGTCAATCCCGCCACCAATATACTCGTGCAAATCGTTGATGTATAGGGCAAAGAAAAGCGGGCTAAGATGACATCCTTGCTTTACACCCATTGATGTTTTAAACCACTCCGAAAGTTTCTCTCCATCCCAAACAGCTGACGCAGTGTCTTCATAGAGGTCTTTAATAACTTCTAAAATTTTCTCCGATATTCCAGACTTTTTTAACTTGTACATGAGAGCATTGCGGTCAATGAGATCAAACGCAGCCTTAAAGTCTATGAAGAAGCAGTAAACTTTCTTTTTTTCATGCATTTTTAGCTTTATTATGTTGAATAAATTGAAAAGATTATCTGCAGTACTATATCCTTCTCTAAAACCGGCTTGATATTCGTTTAAAATTCTATATTCCTTTTCCCATCTCTGAAGTCTTGCCAACAGAACACCGGCAAATGTTTTTGCTACACAATCCATAAAAGATATTCCTCTGTAATTTGCCTCTAAATTGCAGTCTCCTTTTTTGTGGATGGGAAATATCAGTGATTTTTTGAAATTTGGTTCTACCTTTCCAGAAGAAAGCATATGGTTGAAAGCTTTTTGTAATATGTCTATAGCTGAATCTGGTGCATTAGTGATGAATTCATAAGGTACTCTGTCATGACCTGGCGCTTTATTGCTCTTCGTGTTATTCAAGAAGTCACGTATCTCCGCGTTTGTAATAGCTCTATCTAGCAAAGGGATACTTGTGCAGTTGGTTATGTCTTCTATTTCAACGATGCACGTCGGTGGATTAAGAAGGGCATGGAAATAGTTCTTGAAGGTATCGCCTGTTATGTTGTTACCTTTCATGAAGTTACTTATTTTAAGCTCTTTTGCAAGTTTCCACCAGACTTGTGTATTTCTTACCATTTTAAGTTTTTCTCCCAACGTTTCGTAGTATTCCATTTTCTTGGTTTTGTAGAGGGCTTTATATGTTGCGTTACATTGAAGATACATTTCTTTTGTAGCCAGGGTGTGGTTTCTCCGCAGTTTTCGTAGCCAAAAGAAAGATTTTTTCCGAGCACATTCGCAGGCTTCATCATACCATTTTTCCTTTCCGACAGCTCTTTGGGTGTACCTCTGATCCCCAACGACAGTTTTTATAGCATCTGTAAGGTTTTGGCTAGTCCACTCTGTATGCTCTGTGGCGTTGATATATTCATGCAGCTTTTGTGTATAGTTGTTTTCGACATTGCTTGTCCATCTTAGTTTGGGGAGTAGTTTCATCTCTACAGATTGCTCATCAATAGTATTTAGCTCCAGCGTTAGAACTATGGGCATATGGTCCGAGTGAATCTGGTCTTGCACACTGAAACTTCCAACGTACTGAAGCATATTGTAAGATGCACAACACAGGTCGATCGTAGATGAACCAACTCTTTCCACGAAAGTCAAGCTTCCGTCCATATCGCCTCTTGTCCGTCCATTGGGAATGGTCATTCCAAAATCATCACATATCTTTAAAAGCCTTCTGCCTTTGCCATTTACAACCTTGTCCTTTGATTTTCTCTCGTTTGATATGTGGCTGTTTAGAGCTGTAATTTCATTTGGTATCACTTGATTTTCCCCTATCCTGGCATTGAAGTCCCCTATCGCAGCAAAATGTTGAATATTTCCTTCTTGAAGGCAGTTACTAAGTCCTTGGAAGTCTTCCTCCCATCTGTTGCAGTTCAAATAGACAGGAATAACGTAGAGCTCAGAACCATTTTGGACTATACGAACAAGATCCCTTTCCATTTTCTTGACGAAGCTTGCTTCGAAGCTAACACCTGATTTTATTCCATACACTGCCCCTCCACTTGCTCTTCCAAAACGTGCATTTTTTACGGCAGGTATCCACAGAAGATTGAAACCATTAAACAATTTTGCATACCTTTCAAAATTCTCAGTTAAATACGTTTCGAATAAAAAGAAGATTTCATGATTACAAATATTATTGAAAAAATTTGGGTATAATGTTTTATTGCCTAGGCCGTGTACATTATAAGAAATTATTTTAATTGGATTTTTTACTTCATTTACATTTTTACTTATTCTAAGATCGCCACAGACTTCTAGTTGCTAGTTATTAAGTAACTTGAAATTTATGTTAGATAGATCTTTTTCGTAGATTTCTTCCAAGACCTCCTTTGCTGCTCTTTCCCCGCATTTCAGTTCACCTTCCACTATCTTGAGGATGTTGCCTCCTATTTCTAGGTAGTTGCCTTTAAACTTAATTTCCTTAGCCCGATCGACCTTTTTTATGTCACTTCTGATTCGGAGGACACAATTTTGATGCAGACGTTCAGTTTTCGTCAAATCGCGTTTAATACCGTAAGGTGTATTTGCCATTTCTTCCAAGACCTCCTTTGCTGCTCTTTCCCCGCATTTTAGTTCACCTTCCACTATCTTGAGGATGTTGCCTCCTATTTCTAGGTAGTTGCCTTTAAACTTAATTTCCTTAGCCCGATCGACCTTTTTTATGTCACTTCTGATTCGGAGGACACAATTTTGATGCAGACGTTCAGTTTTCGTCAAATCGCGTTTAATACCGTAAGGTGTATTTGCCAGTTTCGACGTGTTTCTTAGAATTTCGGCTACGACTCTTTTGTTTTGAAACTCCACTAAGTAGCTAGGATGGTTTAATTTTCCGATTTGAAATAATCTAATTATTTCAATGTTTTCGGTGACTCCAATGATATCTCTACAGAGGTCTAAAACAGTTTTTCTATCCACTTTTCGAGTTCCGAATCCGTGAAAAATTAGGTTGTTTCTTCTCATATGTTTGTCAAATTGTTCATTTTTCTGTTCATTTTCGGTTTTGAATTCTTTAAGCGCTTTTATTTCCTCTTGTAAGGTATGATTTTGAGTTTTTAATAGTTGTATATCCGTTGTATTCGTTTCTACTTTATTTAATGTCATTAACATTTCCTCTTTGAGCATTTTCCGGAATTCCACCATCATTTCACTCCATGTTGTTGTTTCGACCATTGTGGTATTCAGGGAGTTATTTCTATCTTCTTCGTCCATTTTCTTTCTTTGAAGTTTCTTGCTGCTCGGTTGTAAAGGATCCGGTGAGGTTTGTCCTCTTAGACGTTTGTTTTTTCCTCCCTGATCCAGTTTGACCAAAATCGCTAAGCGCACCTAAAAGTATGCTCTGACAAACCTCCTTTGGCTGAGAAAACTCTATAAAATAAAATAGTGTGCTCAGTTAGAAGCAAAACCAGACAGCCAATACAACAGCCACCTCTGTTGATTTAAAGAGATGTGAGTATTGTTAGTGTAGTTGAAGAAAACTTCCTAGATCTTGCTGCAATTAGCAATAATGTACTATCTATGCTGTTGGTGTGTATAACAGTAGTAATTTTTAAAGATTTTTTAGGTTGTGGTATATGATAGCAAATTGACAGATGGTTATTGTTCATGGGCCTTTTTCACTGAAGAGGTTTGTTAACATCTAAGGTTCAAAGTCCAACTTAGAATGTAGGGGTTTTGGAATACATTAAATGCTGCTCAAAAATTCAACTTTGGTGGGTTAATGAACTCTGACACTACGTTTTTAATGGACTAGAACCCTCACGTACCTGTTTGTTAATTAGTTGAAAAAAAATATATACGTTTTTCCGCTTTGACGCCACTGTAGTTGGTTCTTAGTTTCAATCATATGGAGCACTGCTGCCGCGCCGCCGCCGCTGCTATGGTCGACTCAGGATGATGTTTTATTTTATTACTTCGCGTGAGAGAATTGAAATTCTTATTTTTATCTCTCAAAAACTATTTTGGAGTTTATACGTCTTCTAATTTAATTAAAAATAAATTTTTTCTTGGAGCTGTAATTATTTTTTCTTTGACCGTACAAGAGTTTCCACTTCTCCACCCAAAATAAAATAATAAATAAAATATACAATAGTATAAAAGCAAAAGTAAATTTTTCGCACTTAAATCAATTGAAAAAGCCCTAACCTTTAAACATGAATCCGAATGTTTTACATCGTGTGCCGCCTTTCAATGGTGAAAATTTTGTTTCGTGGAAACTGCAAATGGAGGCGATACTCCATAAAGCACGTTTGACTGGATACGTCAAAGGAACGCTGCAAAGACCTGCTGAGGCAGGAGCTGGACAGCAAGCGTGGGACGACAAGGATATGGACGTGAAAGCGGAGCTCATCTATCATCCTGGCACTGGAGCCAAACATAATTTCCTTGGTAAAACATAAACAATTTTCACATGATATTTGGACGTTGTTTGATATAATGTTTTCTAGTTTTGATAAAATTTTGTTCTTGTTTTGCTAAATTTTGTTTCACCATAGATTTTTATTTACAACTTTGTTGAATCAATGTATCTTTAAAGACTCTAAATTTTAAATTTGATTGTTAAATATCAAATCATTATTGTTAAATCTAAAGCGTAAATTTCATTTTGTCACCCCACATTGTAATTGTAATTATATAATATTATATTGCAGTCTATTTATTGCTTATGAAATGTAGCATTACCTCTATTTTTATTTCAAATATAAATGCTACAAACTATTCTCTAACACTAAAAATAATGTTATGTTATAAAACTATGAAATTATAAAAATTGTAAAAGGGAATATGAATAAATACAAATACAAAATACAAAATTCTAAGGCGAAATGTACGAAAGAAAAGGCCCTAGACTAAAGGCTGAGGAATTCAGACGCCTGATCAACACAAAAATGGAAGCTGCCCAAAGTTTGGATGAATTCATTAGAGAATTCAAAGCAACAGTAAGCAGACTGCTTGAACTGGAAGCCACGCTCGACAAGGACTTGTTGGTGATAATACTTCTCGATGGACTTTCAGAAAAATATAAGGACGTACAGGCCCCATTTGATGCCCAAAGCAGCTACGCGGAGATCGACACTGTCTGCACACGACTACTGGAGGTTAGCGACCGTAAGAAAGAGTCAACCACATCGACTAGCACAGCACTTTATTCCAAAGGAAAGTACAAACCGTAAAAGTTTTCAAACTACAACAAGGAATTTACAAACTCATTTCCATACGAATGTCGTAAGTGTGACAAAAAAGGCCACAAAGCCAAAGATTGCTTTCGCTATAATGAAAGAGTTAAGAAAGTGCAATCAGTTGAAAAAGATAATTTTAAATACGGGCTTACAGTGCAAGAGCAATCAGTGTTAAAAATTGCAACTGAAGAAGTGGTTTGGTGTCTCGATTCTGGAGCAACATCTCACATGTGCTCAACCCGCTCCTTGTTCGATAGCATAAATGTCACGACACAAAATTATGCGACCTTGGCTAATCGTAATAAGGTTAGTATCATGGGTGTAGGAACAGCCACAATTCCACCAAACTTGTGTGATGTAAAGGAATGCATATTATTTAACACGCTGTATATCCCAGACCTGAAAGAAAACCTAATTTCAGTGAGCAAGGTAACAGAATCTGGTTGCGAAGTTACATTCAAAAATCGTCAAGCAAAATTGTACGATAAGAGTGGAAAGCTTTTTATGACAGCAGAAAAGAATCATGGTTTGTTTCTTGTTCATGAAAAACCTAAAGCGCTAATAACAGCCAACAACACAAATGCACTTGACGTTTGGCACAAGAGGATGGGCCACCTGAACCTTGCATCACTTAAGCAAATGAAGGCGAAGGACATGGTTATTGGGTTGCCGAATAATTTAAAAAATAAAAATGCTACCTGTGAAACGTGTATCTGTGCAAATCAATCCATCAAGCCGTTCAGTGTAAGTGACACCAAG
The DNA here is from genome assembly GCA_949752695.1 of Melanostoma scalare. NCBI lineage: Eukaryota > Metazoa > Arthropoda > Insecta > Diptera > Syrphidae > Melanostoma > Melanostoma scalare. Next base: position 161,331,016 of record OX456985.1, on the reverse strand, counting down.
TAAAACAGCAGAAAACTGCAACTGATTCATTCGGACGTATGCGGGCCAATGCGTACCGAATCCTTTAGCAAGTCAGTATACTTTATAACATTTATTGACGACTTCACCCGACATATTTCAGTGTATTTCATGCGAAGGAAAAGTGAAGCGCTTGAAAAGTTCAAAGCTTACAAAGCATCAGTAGAAAAGCATTCAGGTGAGTTCATTAAGTCGTTTGGAAGCGACAATGGAACTGAATACACCAACGACAGCTTCGAAAAATTTCTTGAACAAAACGGCATTGACCACGAATTTTCCGCGCCCTATACCCCTCAACAAAACGGGATAGCCGAAAGAGCCAATAGAACGCTATTGGATATGGCCAGGTGTTTAGAAATTGAGGCAGATTTACCTGACATTCTATGGGCAGAATATATATATGCACGGCTGCCTTCATACGAAAGAGGTGTCCAACAAAAATGAATGGAAACGCTACACCAGAAGAACTGTGGACTGGTAAAAAGCCGGATGTATCAAAGTTCAGATGCATTGGAACGAATGCTTACGTTCTGGACAAGCAAAACAACATTTCTAAGTTTGATCCGAGGAGTACAGAACACAAGATTGTGGGATACGAAAACAAACATGGAACGTATAGACTATGGAAACCTCAAATTTCACCAATTGGACGCTTCACCTATCTTCCGCTTATCTCAACGGAGAACTAGATGCTGAAATATACATGGAACAACCGGATGGTTTTGAGAAAAGCGATACCAACAAAGTATGCAGTTTAAAAAAGGCTCTCTACGGCTTAAAACAGTCAGGACGGCAGTGGAATTTAAGGCTGGATAGAACCTTAAAAGAGCTCAATTATTCCCAATCAGCATATGAAAGATGCATTTACTTCAAAATTAATAAACAAAGTTTCACAATCCTGACCATCTATGTTGATAATCTTCTTTTGGCAACCAACGACCCTGAGGAATATTTACAAGTACACCGCAAACTATCAGAGGACTTTGATATACGCGACTTGGGAGAACCTAAACTTTGTGTGGGATTGGAAATCTCACATCACAACAAATGCATAAATATAACTCAACAGGACTACATTAATAGTCTTCAACAACTCTACCAACTGGAAGAAGCAAAGTCATCACGCCTGCCCGTTCAAGTAAAGCTGAAACTGGAAAAGGAACCTACAATAAAAGGCGAAAGTGAAAAGGTCAACAAAACTTCCTACAGACAACTAATCGGACGATTATTGTACATCTCATCGCTCAGCAGACCAGACACTTCTTTCATTGTGAGTGCACTTTCTCAGTACGTCGAGGACCCTAGACGTCAACACTGCAAGACTAAATGTTATAAGGTACTTACTTGGCACTTAATCTTCTATGAATGTTTACAGGAAAACAAAACAACAAATATTAGCTTACTCGGACTCTTGTTGGGCTGGAGATGTAAACGAGAGAAAATCGCAATCCGATTTTTTTTCATTTATGCCGGCGCGGGCGGAACAGTACACTGTGGTTCCAAAAAGTAACAAATAATAGCCACATCCAGCACCGAGGATGAGTACATCACGTTGTCCTCAGTGGCAAAAGAATCAGCATACCTACGTGACAAACTAGAAGAGCTAAAGTTACACGAAGGACCTCTCAACATATTTTGCGACAACCAAAGTGCTAAACATATCCCAAATGACCAGACCAGCCACGGAAGGACGAAGCACATCGATGTACGTTACCATTTCGTAAGAGAAGCCATAGCAGACAACATCATCAGTATCATGAAATTGTCACTTAAGTACATTTAATACCATCCACAACCAATAAAGCATCCATGAAAATACCATCCACATACCTAAGTGAACAACCAAAGCCAAATTTTTTGAACCGATAAAACCTTTAGTGGGGCTGGGGACAACAGGTGGCGACGACACCAGCGATTTCCCCGCCATGGTTTTCCTATAGTTTCTTTATAACTACAATAGTAAATACAAATAATCTTCTAATTGTCAAAGTTTTAAAATTCAAAGAGTAACTGATCTCATATATAATTTATTTCCAAAAATATTATAAAAGTACAAAGTTAAATAGTTCTTGATCTCAAAAAGTTTATATCTTTTAAAATTGTTAAGAATGAAGATAGAGAACGATTATGAAGTTGAGAGGGGATGTTAGAAATTCCATATCTACATGGAATACATCTACTTTTGTACATATTTACCTTTCTGGCAACTCTCATACTCATACTCTATTCCTCTTCATCTGTCACTTCTAAATTCTGGTCTCCTTCCTCTTTGACTTTGTTCAGACGTGTATTTTTTCCTTGCGCAACTTAAATAAAATCTTTGAATAACTAAACGATCCGCGTCTAATTTTAACACTGTGTGTGACCTCGAATAAGAAATTTATGAGTTATGGACTTTATTGAGACATTTTCTACAGCATACAAATACATTCCAATTATGAGTCTGTAATCAAAGACTTGTTTCTTACCAAGTTTAAGCCTTTGTTACACCTATTCTTCTGCTGAACACCACAATTGTCGGTGTAAAACACAACGTCTGCGACTGATAGCTCTTGAAAAAACATAAGAACGTTGTTGTTGCCTAACGCCTCGTGCCTGAAATAACACTTTGTGTGATCATTTTTCATCTCCGATACGATACCTGCATATTTCAAACAAAGAAATATTAGCACCATTGACCTATTTAGAGTAAAATTATGTAAGTATCATTTATTCAACTTACCATCAAATTATAGCAGTTAAACCTCAATTTATAAAAAAATGCAGATGTTTGTCCAATAAACGACACCATAGGTATACCTATGTATGAAAATTGATTAAATGGAAAAAAATTCACACATCTCAACGAATTCATAGGAGTTGAAGAAAACACATGTTAAGATTAAACAATCACTTTAAGGGTTATTGCAACGTTAGATAAAATCTAAAAACTTAACAGTTTATTTTGTATTGATAACTCAACATGAATAAATAAATAAAAGTATGAATGAATAATAATTTATTTGCGGCGTACCCCACAGGCGGATCACTAGTGTGAAGCAGAAAAGTGGGAGAGTTGTGATCGCTTCAAGATCACTACTCGTAACGCCGGAAATGAAGAAGAAGAAGAAAACAATTCGTAGCACATTTTACTTTCTTGTAATGGTTTCCCTATTTTATAAGGAGTTCATCAGGACTCCACTTAGCTATGTCATATTTGCTTACACTTATATACTTACTTATAAGGAAACCAACATATTTTCGCAAGTTTCTGTTTTTAGCCGGTTGGTGTGTTTATTTTTCATCAAAGTTAGCTTGGAAAAAACCCTCACTGCGCAGGCACTGCTATGCAACAATTTCATATAAGTCGGAAAATAGGTACTCTCTCATATAAATTATTTTTAATGTAACCCATGTCAATTTCAATTTCAATTTCAAAACAATTCGATATTTGTTAATTTCAAAAATTGGTTTAAAATCTGCTTGGACGGATTTTATTCCTAAAAATTTATATTGTTCGATTAACTTTTCGGGACTTTTGGTAAAATTACTAAAAACAGAAGCAATGCTAAAATAGTGGCACAGCCTGAAAAAAAGTGGCAATTGGACACTAAAGTGGCACAGTGGTAACGCTAATGCCCACCGTCTATAAGCTCTCTTGAAGTCTAAAGGGCAATTCACATGAGCGCGACCAACGATCGACGAATAAATAAAGAAGTGTGATTTTAAGTACCTTACAAGCATAAATTCCTCACGAATTTTTTAGGAAACGATGGCAATATAGTTCATACTTATTTTTTGGTGAACAAACTCTTATTATTGTGCCTAAGCTTTTGGGAAAAGAGAAAATAAATTTATTCGTTACGAATAAAATTTATTCGTAACGAATAAATTTCTTTTCTCTATTGTTTTAATTTTAGGCACAAAAAGAAGAGTTTATCCATCTAAAAATAAGTATGAACTATATTTCCATCGTTTCCTAAAAAATTCGTGAGGAATTTATGCTTGTAAGGTACCTACTTAAAATCACATTTCTTGATTTATTCGTCGTTCGTTGGTCGCACTCATGTGAATTCACCTTAAGCTCTTAAATAATGACTTTCGATTCGTGGTTCGTGGAATGGAGTTTATGTGTGCCCTTATACAGCCATATTAATAAAAAACGCTTACTCCACTCTTGTTCTACAGACTCACTAAACCACAGAATAAGAGTTAATCCATGGGTTAAAATTTCTCATTACTAAAAATAAATTTTTTCCAGAATAGTTAAGTGACATTTACCTGAAACTTCTTTTTGGGAAATTTATTTTTGCTGCTTATTTACAAGCAACTTGAAGTATTTCTGGAGAAACAAATTTCAAGTGTATGGTTTTTATATTTTGCTGTTATTGGATTAGATTCTATCATTAGCCGTGTTTTATTATCACAATGATCCAATCCAGATCGGATCTGGATAGTAAAACAGGAATATTTTGATAAAAAATACAGCCCATGTCCTTTTTCAGGCTCAAGACTATCTCTTTAGATCATCATATTTTTTATTATTTCCAGTTGGAAGCTGTGAGAAACTCGCTCTTTCAACTGACATTTCAAAAGAGTTGCAGAGTTGCCCTACGAACTTTTTTTCAATGGTTAATCGTTTGTTCTTTTTTTAGGGCAAAATGATACTCATACACTTTGTCAAACATACATTTTTTTACACTAAATCTTATTTATTTCACGAATATATGTTTTGTTTTGTAAAACTTTTTCATTATGTCATGTATTATACAAAAATGAATAAATGTGAAGTTTCTCGCCATCTATCTAAGATATATTTCATTTCACACAGACAAAAAAGTTCATGTGGAAATATTGGAAATGATACCAACGTTTTCAATGGAAAGTCTCCTCTTGTGTGAAATAGAAGAACTAATTTTTAGATCACAAAAATAGATCCAACTGAAAAGCAGGATTTCGCTTTGATGTTGTAACGCTAATAAACCCATGATCTGATCCTGATCAGATCAATAATAAAACACGGCTATTAATGTAATATAGCGTGTTGGCCGGTTAAATTGCCAGAGAGATGCCAAGCAATTGAATGTAAATGACCCGCAGGTTCAGATTTGGTTTTACATAACATAAACAATAGAGTTTTTGTCGAGCAGTGGAAAAAGTAAGCCAATCACACTGAAGAAGTCTTATTTCTGTTTCATTGGATAATCTCTGCGCAAAGTAATATGCCTCAACCGGTCAAAATCTTCCAGTGGATCGACGAAATTAAAGAAAGTGTTCGTATAACGTATAGTACAGTATCAACTATTGGAGTCCACGATTACGTTCGTATAGAAGAGTATGCGAGAAGGAACTCCAGGTGCCTTGGCTATGTTCTTATTAGGAGTTCGACCAGTACTTATATACCCTGCAACAACAACGTCTTCTTGCTTGTTGGGGATTTGAGGGCTAATTGATCGAAGGTGATAACTGGGCTCAGTTATCGTATTTATGACAAATACCAATTCCCTTAGACGAAAAATCAAATCAAAAATGTATCAAATAAAAAATGTAACCGGGAAATATATTTGATTTACCTTAATTTATTGTAGACGTCACTGAATTCACAGAAAATAAATATAAAATAGAGAACCAAAGTCATTTGGCACATATACTTTAACCCAAAAATGTTTTCCATTTTGTTTTTTTGACACAATTCTTGGTTATTCCTTCGCTAAATCACCCTCGTACCCGTGGCGTGATGGTTCGAGGTTCAAATCCCAGCAGAGGCAAAAATGTTTTTTCACGGGTATCGCCTTTCGCGAATAACTGGCAAGTCCTCCGTTAGTAAATTCATTGCCATGAAAAGCGCTTTCTCAATTAGCCGTTCGGAACCGGCAGAAAATTGTAGGTCCCCTCCATTTCTATTTTGTTTTATTTATTTATTTATTTATTTATTAAATCACCCTCGTCGGTGGAATAACTTAATAGACGTCAGTTAACAAAAAATTTTCTTTATTAATAGCAATTTCCACTTAGTCCATGGAGTAAGGCTTAAAACCCTTCGCTACTCTGCGTTTATTAATACGGCTGATAGAGTCTAGAACTTCACTGTCGGTTTTCGGATGCTTGGAGTGCCACGTTTATCTTCTTTGTTGATAACTGCACCTGATGCCTTATTCTGAACAATGGATCGAACAATTCTCTCCGAAATTGCAAAAGTGCTGGTTAATAATTGTTTGAAGACGCGAATTCTGTTTCCATTATTCATTAAGAAAAATGCACAATTTTGCCTCCTTGATATTTCGTTAGAGAGAGAGTGGTTCGATGCACGAATTTAAAAAATCGCAAGACGTTGAAAAGAAGCGAGACTCTAGTAATTTTTGAACAGTTCCGCTTTCACGTTTTCGTCAAATTTTGTGGAGCATGCCAACTTACAACAATTAGAGCAAGGTGGTCCCATAGCTTTTTCTTTAACAAACTTACCCCTTTTCGAGATATAACTTTGTCTTGAGTTACTTTATCTCTCTTTTTTTTCCCTTTTTTATAGGTAAATTGACCACCGAGTCTTCTGGTTATTGATCAGTCGTGTCATCAATGGAAATATTCGATGAACAACTGTCACTCTCTGAACTTTGACCTTCTGTAGGAGAGTAAGTACTTTCATCTGCAGGAAAATCTTCGTTTTCCGAATAGAGAATTTCACTGAATGTTTTTTGGGAAACCTTTCTCAAATTCATTTTTGTTTCACTAGTTCTGGTCAAAGTGAATTAGCATTTTCGTTGACTTCATTATATACGGCTGCTGAAGTATTTGGTTGGGCTTCGGAAATTTGAACTTTGGGGACAGCTTCAACTTTTGTCATTGCGATTGAAAGTTTTGCAAACATTTTTCCACGTTCTGACATTTTGTAAAAAACGTCCTATATACAGAAAACGATCCCAGTATTTGGTTGAACAATGACACAAAATATACTTACGTCGCTTAAACAATTTTTTTTTAAACAAACAATGACGCACTCCACACTTACATATGTGGATGTCTCACTAAAATATTGGTAAAAACCTTAAAAATTTCGAAAGAAAACCGTCATAATGAGCACTAACGACTTTGTTTAACGAAATTATAATGAAACTAGCTATCCCCGCAACTTCATCCGCGTGGAATAGTAACTTTCGGCAGCATTTCAATTTTCATTATTTCATTAATGCGTTTTAGTAAACTATTGTTCTATTATTTTAATAAATTTTAAAGTACATTTTTTCACACGACGTTCTTACTTTTTCCATATTTTGTCAAATAAAAAGGTTTTGCGAGTTTAATACACTCTTTTAAACCAAAATGACTAATCAGTGGGAATTTAAGAAATACGGGGAATCAATAGTTTTCTAATTACGCTCTTCCTGTCATTATTAAAACTTTTATAATGCCGCATCCCAGAAGTGTAATTTGTAGCTGTGTACAGTTCTAGATTACTCATTATTGGCACTGGAACACCAACTTGCAGCCACTCCTGATAATTCTACAGAATTGAGAAACTCTATAGGGTATGATGTGACTTGCTCAGTGTCCCTAAAATTGTCTTCTGATAGATATTCGACAACATCCCCCAATACGTCAAACATAATTTTATTAGTTTATATGGTTAACTATCTCATTAGTCGACTTTTCACACAGTCATTACCTATTGCCAATATTTATTTGAAGATCAAGTCATTTCTTCTAAGGTCAGCTGTGTAATCGACAATTTGACAGAAATCACCTCACGGTGAAAGAACTTTTGAAATCGATCCAGTAGTTTCAAGATACCCGTTTACGTTGCCGTAGGAATATTTTGATAAAAAATACAGCCCATGTCCTTTTTCAGGCTCAAGACTATCTCTGCACCAAAATTCATATAAATAGGTTTGATAGTTTTGGCGGTTTTTGATAACAAATAAAAATGGACAGACAGATTTCATTTCAGACTTATGATGTTAGTGAAGACTCCCACTCCCGTGGGATTATGGTGACTGTTCCCGTAGGCGTATGGGGATGACTTGCAGTTCATGTTACTCAGGAATAGTGTAGCATTCTAACGGTGGAAGAATTTTTGAAATCGGTGCTATAGTGTCAAAGTTCCCGTATGCTTTCTCGTTCCCGTAGGAATATAGGGATAAAATATATAGCCTAATTTTAAGAATATAAGAAAGGTTATCTTAAATTTTGGACTATCTCTGTACAAAATTTCATTTAAATCAGTTTAGTATTTTTGGCGGGAGATGGTAACATAGAAAGGCGAACAGACATACATAGCTACTTTTGCTTTTATAACATTAGTGAAGACTGGTTCCCGTGGGAATATTCGAATGAAATGTAACCTATGTCCTTCTTCAGGTTCTAGATCATCTCTCTATAAAATTTCATTTAAATCGGTTCTGTAGCTTGAGAGATGGTAACATAGAAAGACGAACAGGTAGAGCTACTTTCGCACTTATTATATTAGTACGGGCTCCCGTTCCCGTTGGAAAATCAGGATAATTTAGTGTTTATGTTATTCGGGGATAATGTAGCATTCTAACGGTGGAAGAATTTTCGAAATCGGTGCTGTAGTTTCTAGGGAACGGGAATCCCGTGGGAATTTAGGGATAAAATATATAGCATATGTCCTTCCTCAGGTTCTTGACCATCTCTGTACAAATTTCATATCAATCAGTTCAGTAGTTTGGGAGGGAGACGGTAACATAGAAAGTCGGACAGACAGAGTTACTTTCACATTTATAATATTAGTTAGATTTAAGCAAAAAACGTCTGAACCAGCAAATAGGACTTTGATATTGTAAACTAAGTGTTGTTCGTTGTAGATCTGTAACACAAGTGAAAGATAAGGCTAAAGGCTTTGTATTCAAGATACATTAGACTAGGATCCCCCTGGAGGCAAATAGAATATTTTCAATTGAGTCTTTGTTTTATCGGAAAGAAATACCTCTTTGTAAAATTGTTCCACCGGAGGTGCGATGTAGCGCTTTCTATTGTCCTGTTAAGCAATTGTGTTATTTATTTTTTGTATAAAAAAGGAGGCTGGAGCACGCGTACCTAATTACCGGTTCATTGTACTACCGGGGTAGTAGCCTTTCTTTTTGCTTTTGGTGCACTAGACAGAAATGAGGTGGTTGTAATTTCATAAATACAACCTCAAGGACGGCGGCGTCCAGAAGAGACTGGGAGGCTGAAAGAAAAGAAGATGCACAGAGTGCAGATTCGAACCCACACGTCAGGCCTATCTACTGAACATTTTACCACTGAACCACGGCCGCCCATCTCTTTTGTAGCATTCCAAAAATTGTGTTTCGATATTTCGAAAACGGCCTTATTGAATTTACTTACCAAAACCACATTATGCAATAGTACATATTTTAAGTAAAACATTTCCAACTTATCTCTTCCTACCATACGCTTCATAAAGGTGACATTCGATGGACAGTTGTCACATCCGACATTTCCAATGCCGAAGAGAATCGTGAAAACTTAATATTTTGCGATTTCCTGCCAGCAAAATGGTATCAATTGCGTATATCTGCAACAAATGACGCCGGCAAAACCACAGAACACTATCACTTCTCTACAACGAATCTGGATGGTGTTACTATACCACCACCACCAGTTTTCCCATCGGAGGCTGATTTGGCCAACAACTTAATAAATGCAAATCCTGCCAATGATTGGTTTTCAACTTTAATTGTCATCATCATCATCACCATTGCCATCATTATCGTGTAAGTGAATACAGGTTTGGTACCCCACAACCTTAAATCCACAATATCCCAAAGTCTAACGAACCAAAACTCATACCACATTCCATTTCCCAAATGATTTATTAGAATCTTAATACGGAAATAATGTCTGTGCGGTTAAATTCTATGCCAAGAATGGGAAGGTAGAGTGCTAATGGAAATCCTGACATTCCCGATCCCGGCCCTCCCCAAACCCTAAACTTAAGCTTCGTCATTCTTTTCCCTTCCTTGTCCGCCCAATCCCATCTAATTCCCAGTTAAGTTGTTCATTAACTCTGGCAGCAAAGATGGCAAACGTACGTCCCAACTTGTTATACCTTTAGGGATTAATTGGGTTTCATTCTTTTCTCTTGTCCTTTTGCTGCGCTGTGTTGCTCCAACCGATGTTGGTTCTATGTATATTTGGCTGCTTGTATTATGCCTGTTGCCGTTTCTTTATCACGGCTCAACTAACACAACTGCACGCTCTCTCACAGCGGATTGATTATTAAGCATCGAAGAACATTGTGCGCCCCAATTTCCGACGGATATGAATCAAGAGCACTACCGAGCGACTACAAAGAAGAACACGACAACCGAAGAAATCAGCAAGTTTATAGTGCATCTCCGGTTAAGACCGTGGACAAAGGAAACGAATCAGGTATAGTTTTGCCTGTTGTTTCCTATTTATTAAATTAATTGATGTAGATCTGAAGTCATGAATTAAGGTTTTATTGTTTCTATGATTTGGTTTTTCTCATTTGTTAAGAAATGTACGAGATATCACCGTATGCTACCTTTAGTGTCAATGGTGGTCGAACGGGTGCGTCGAACCCTACAAAAACACCAACCCGGGGGGTTACACCCTCGACATTGGATTATACAATGCAATTCAAAACGTTCGGACATCCGGAGGGAGATAACTTGAATGCGACCGCATATTCAATTTTGCCGAGCTCTGGCTTTGGTCATGTTAAATCAAAGTCCAGTTGGCATAAGCAGCGTTATTATAATACTGATGGTAAGTAAACCCTGTAAACCTAAAAATAAGCTTGGTTTGAATAGCTTTTCAGTTAAGTAAACTTTGTTTCCCCTTGTTAATGTTCATAAGATAAAAATAACCAACTTTTTTAATCTCCAATTTCTTTTGCCAAAATTTTAAAATCAGCGACTGATTTGCTTGTTGAATTTAAAACTATTAAATATGTTGTTTGGTCTGTACGATGGTATATACACCTAAAAATTTGATCAAAATCGTTAGACAAGTTTTTTAAAAATCAAGTTTTTCAATTTTTCAAGCATTGCGATCCTCAAGATCAGACAAGAAAATGTTTTTCCAACAAATTTGAATATATCAAGGGCAATGTTTTGAAAATATTTAAAAAAAATCTAAATTTTTGTAAAAAATTTAGTAAATTTTTTATTATTATTATCAAAAAATAATATTTTTCAAACATTGGTACGAAATCTCCTTTAAACAACCTAGAACTTCTTAAATATAAAATTCAGTGAAATTTTCAATGCCTTCATGAAGATATTCCTTCAGAACGCGAAAAAAAACTTGAAAATGCTCTCAACTGTCTCGAAATTTTTTTTCATTTCCGCATTCGATGAAGCAGAATGTATTCCTGCAAGATTTAAGCAATGGCTTGCACACGGTATGTAAACTGCGAGGTCATTTTTCTGCTGGATGTGTGCTTGTACTCCCTTATACATATCTTCACGACATATTGGCTCCGTTTCGTATCCTTGGCCCCTTGCGTCTTGGTTCTTGGATATCAAGTTCATCTTTTTTAAATTTCTTGGATATGTCGGAAGATAATCCCTTGCCAGATTTTTCTTCAGTACAAATAAAGTCGATGAAACTTTCTTGAGTAGATACTTTTCCATCTTCAATCTGAACATAACGAATGATTTCTGCCATCTGCTCATTATGAGAGACATCAGGCGTGCAATGGAAGAGCAACTGTAGTACTTGGATTTCCGAATTCTAGATAAAATCTCATTGCAAACTGTATGCCCTAATAAACTAATGAATTCATTCTGAATTTCTGGTGATAAGTAGTTGACTGACCCTTTGCGGGTCATAACCGCAATGAACTCTTCCAAAGTTTTATCATACTTGCCGAGTAACTTGATAACGTCTAAAAATATGACAGGTCCTTTGCTGAAAAATATGGTGTTAAAAAAATTTTTGTGGGAAAAGAAATTTTTTTCCATGAAAAGTTGACCAAATGTTGGCGCCCCATTGTGATGGGCAACGATGATGCCCGAGTCAAGCGCCTCGCTCGCCACACCCTCGCTACGGCTCTGATAATAGAATCGAATGAACTTGGTATTGGAAGACTTTTCAATTCCTCACGAAAAACATTTTTGCTTCTGTTGGAATTCGAGCTACCAACCTCCCGGTTAACAGGCAGACATGCTACCCATCACTCCAGGGATACCAACCTTGTATAGAGCCTTAAGATTTTTATATTGTACTTAGCACACAATCGCAAGTTCCAGTCGTGCAGTCGGGATTTTGGCGATTTTGGACTATGTAACCTTTTCTGAAATGTGTAGAAAAGAAAGACAATTTTCTATTTTCAGATGATTCAACGCTTAGTAAGTCTATGACAATGGTGGCTGGAGCTTCACAAGGCCACATAAAAAAATCAAGTCGTGATGGTAATCGAGTAAAGGGTCAAACGAGAGTAAATAGTGATCCTAGTCATGGTGGATCTGAGTCAGATACAAGTGTAAGTCCCAGTACAGAATTTTCGAACATGCCTACGTACAGAGTCCCAGTCAAGTCATCCAGAGGAGGAGGTACGTGAATTGTTTTCTTGCTGAAAACAATTCTCCCAATTTATGCCAATTCCATTTGTTTGCAGATCTTTTTCGCCCTGATTCCAGTACAGAATCGAATAACGATCAATCTTCACCAGTCGACCGTCGGATTAACACTCCGAGGCATCTCAGTGGAGTTGATAAACGATCAATTCGAACACGAAACCACCAGGCTATTGAAAATACAAAGGAAAGTCACTCTATGGATTTGATCTGTCCTGGAAGTAACAACAGGTAGTTCAGGTACCTAAGCCCCAACAAACATTTATCCAGTCAACCGTTTTAGTTTTTAATTTTTAAAAGAAACATAATTTTAAATTAAGTTCTAAAAATGCTTCAAAATATAATTTTACTAACTATTACAATACAATAAGTATTATACTTAATGACATTAATTCTAAATAATGTCTGTTCATCTCTTTTGTCTTTCCTTTTCCCCTCCCAATTTATTTAAAATCCTACAGTTTAGACAGTGAGGTTAATTCGGAGACAGCTGCAACAACAGCAATAGACGTTTCTAAGAGTCACGTTGCGGGAGATTTAGGATTTCAACCGCCTACAGGATTCACAGATTCCAGGGAGTTTAGTGAGGCGGAATGTGATAAAGAGCAACGGGCTTTAGATTTGGAGGTTCAGAGGGTAATGGAAAATAATGATGGGCAGTTACAGAAAGTGGACAAAGAGGAATTAACCTCACTGTTGGCAAGGTAAATTTAATTTCAAATTCTTTGAAAAAATATTTCACTTTCTTTTTACACATCGTAATTTGAAAAGAGAACTCTGTTTATAATTTTCAAAAGCTAAAAAAATTATAGAACAATGAAACCAATAGGAAAAGGAAGAAAATTTGACAAAAACGGGAGGAAAAATAAATGAGAGGCGATCTAGGGTCGGGTAGTCGGTAGTGGGACGTTCCATTTCGATTTCAAAAGTATAAGTTCTATGGGAAAAAGTTCAATTGCAAAGTTGTAGTTAATAAATAGATCTACAATCCTCAAAATTTATGTGAAAAATTCAAATATGTACAAACTTTTTAGTTTTTTAATTTTCATCATTTCCAAAAAAATTTGTATTATCAAAATATCAAAAAAGAACCCCTTTTTTTAATCGGAAATTCTCACGTCAAAAAACCTGTATAACCTGTAAGCCCTGGGAGGCTGAATTACGATTTTCTTTTAAAAAATCTGATAAAATAATTTAATTTATTGATTTGCTACATTATTAAGTATAGTCTCAAGTATCATTTTCCGAGACGTCTCCATTTTTCGATCTTTTGTGGTGTGCAAGATAACTTTTGACAGGATCATCTAATCAGAATTCTAAAAAGATTTCGTTAAAAAACAAGTTTTTCCAGGTAATAACACGAGGTTTTTTTTGCAATTTTGAAATTTTGGTGACAATTTGAAGTGAAAAGTCGTTTTTTTGCCTAAAAATGCCGCCATTGTGTAACTGTCAATTCCGGAAAAATGAAAATTTTATAAAATCCTCGTGTTATTACCTCTTAAAATATATAATAAAGAGTGTGCAAAATTTCGGAAGGATCGGTGCAACAGTCGCCGAGATATTTTGCACACCGACTTTAAAAGTACTACTTTCGAAATCAACGCGTTTAAAGATAAACGCGAAAAACAGCACACTGAATGGTTCCTCTCAAAAATATTCCGTTAGAAGCATCATTAGAGTGAGCTCCCCTTCCCTGAACATAAAAGAAGACCTCGAGATACCTGGAACCAATCAGAAAAGGTTGGTTCAAGGTCGTCCGGCCCCCTCTTTTCGCTCGCCGCGCAAATTATAATTCTTGAGTTACTTCGTACTTAATCTTTATTTCAAAATAAGGAGACGAGACGAGACTGATTAAAATTCAAGTTTTCTTTATTGTATGTAGATATCATAACCTACTCTGTCTGAGGGTTGGAAGTGACTGTCCGATCATTCATCTTTTTGATTTAAAATAAACTCATGTCTTATATGGTGGTCAACACCCACACAATTTTGAAATAAAAAAAGATCAAGTGCAACGTTGCAAAATCGTGGAGAAGATTTCGTATCTAATATAAATATTTATCGAGATATGATACACTTTGTTTGTTCGAAGTCAAACAAAATGCATAATATGCATATTGATTAAGTAATTATTTTATAATTTTTATTATATGACTCTTCCCCCTTTCAGATTATTGATACTCCTGGATCGTACAGTTTATTTATCTATTAATTGACCCAAAAGTAAATTTTAATTCTTGTTTTTATTAAAACTATGTAGGTATATAAAAGTACTACATATAATTGTAATTACAGTAATAAAACTTATTTTGGCATTTCAGTGCCCAATTCTTTTAGAAAGTCATCTTTTTCAATATATGTTTCATTTAAATCAAATTGTTCCATTGTATTTAATTTTATTTCTTTCTTTTTTACAACTTTCTGTTTCTTATTGTAATATATCCAAGCTATAACTGTTATTATTATAAGTATAAAAGTAATCATTGAAATTCCGTAGTTTACATTTTTTTTTTTTTAGTTCATTATGTTTTCGTACGTTTTCTACATTACTTGTGATCAATTCTTCAAAAGTGATCTTTGGAGTAAAAGATACATTATTTATTATTGGATATATGAATTTTTCACTGAAAATTTTTCCTTTATTATTAAAAAAATGATTCAAAATTTCAAATGAGCACTTAGTGAAATGTATTAAATAGTTTTTGTTTAAAACTGCATTTCTTGAGTTACAATTTTGTTTTAGATTTTACATTATTTCCGTTTTTAAGTATATTTGTTTCTTCATTTTTTTTTAAATTCCTACATTTTTGTTAGTGATCGTTTCAGTTATTTCTAATTACACATTTTTTTGACCATTTAAATTAGTTTAATATATTTTTATTATCATAAGCAAATGTTTGATTCTTGTAATCAATTACAGTTTCTGTATCTTCTTCTTTTTCTAGTTTTTCATTATTTGGTATACTAGGTATTATATATCTTACTTGAATTTTTTCAAATTCTTTTGGAATTTTTAATATAAATCTTTATATATATAAAATTTCCCTGTCACAATGTTAGTAACCGTACTCCTCCGAAACGGCTTTACCTATCTTTACCAAATTTTATATGCGTATTCAGTAGGTCTGCGAATCGGCTACTAATTATTTTCCATACCCCTAAGTGATAAGGGCCATCTACCCTTAACAATGTTTCTTTAATTTACACTGTGACACGAGAATTTTATATATTAGATTCAGTGTAAATGTCATATTTATAAATTCGAATTGTTTAAAAATAAATTCTGAAATCACATTTTTTGCTCAGAGAATTCATTGCGATAATAGTCTAAGTTATTCGCCTCTGCTAAGCAAGACATACAATGCTCATATTAGTGTTGAATTTTGCAGTTCTGTGAAGAGCATCAAATATATTTGCAAGTATGTCCATAAAGGCAGTGATATGGGTGTGTTTAGAGTAGAAAATACTAATGTATGTAAATGCTCCTCCAATGAATAAAAACGATGAAATTACGCTCTACCAAATTGGTCGGTACATCAGCTCCAATGAAGCTGCTTGGCGTATCTTCGTTTTTCCAATCCATGACCCGGATCCATCAGTTGTTCAGTTAGCCGTCCATCTTGAAAACGGTCAGCGTGTATTTTTTACGAACGAGACAGTGATTGATCGCACTACAAATCCACCTAAAACTACACTCACTGCCTTTTTTGAATTGTGTAATAGTACGGATGATTTTGGTGCCTTTGCAAAAACTTTACTCTATTCACAAGTACCACGCTATTTCAAATGGGCTCAAACAAAAAAATGGATGCCCAACAAGCAAGGCTCACCAGTTGATGCATGTCTCAATTTATTTAAATCGAACGCTTTGGGGCGATTATTTACAGTCAATCCAAGACACACTGGGTGCTTTTATCTTCGACTGTTGTTGGTTAATGTTACTGGCCCATTATCATTTCAAGATACACGTAAAGGGAATAGGCAACAGTATCCAACATATAATGTCGCATGTCTTGCACTCGGCTTGCTGGAAGACGATAACCAGTGGGAGTGCATGCTTGCTGAAGCTGCATCGAACTGTACAGCAATACAAATTCGTCTACTATTTGCTATAGTGTTGACTACATGTTTCCAAGTCGAGCAAGCATATTGTGGGATAATCACAAACATTCCATGACTGATGATATATTGCACAAACATCGTACACGGTGCAACGATCTAACAATAACATTCAGCGACGCTATGTACAATGAAGCATTGATTGCTATTGAGGATCTTTGCATTGTCATTACCAAGTTATTTGTCACTCATTTCGGTATGAATTCGCCAAATCGACCTGCATCTGATTTAATTAACACTGAAATGAATCGTGAACTGCAGTACAACACTGCAGAAATGGCAGCGATTGTTACTCGCAATGTCCCACGAATGAATGACGAGCAAAGAACCATTTATGACCTCATTTTACTAGCAGTTTCAGCAGGACAAGGTGGGTTCTTCTTTTTTGATGCACCGGGTGGAACTGGCAAAACATTTCTTATTTCACTAATTCTGAAATACGATCAAATAATGGCATCGCATTGGCCGTTGCATCATCGGGCATTGCGGCAACTTTATTGGATGGAGGCAGAACAGCTCATTCAGTATTTAAGCTGCCACTAAATATCATACAAATCTATTGATACAGTTTGCGATGCTAGCGAAGTTGTCAATTTTCCCACAGGATTTTTGAACTCACTGGATTTGCCAGACATGCCACCGCATAATTTACAATTGAAGATTGGATCTCCAATTTATCTTGCTTCGTAATTTAAACCCGCCACGGCTGTGCAACGGTACGCGATTAATCATTCGAAAATTGATGAAAAACGTTATCGAAGCCAGCATTTTAAATGACAAGTTCAAAGGTGAAAATATACTAATACCACGGATTCATATCATACCTACAGATGTGCCAATTCAATTCAAACGAATTCAGTTTCCGATTAGATTGGCATTTGCAATGAAAATGCCAATTTCATGCATATACCACATACTTATCCACTTATAATAAGTAAGTTACTTTTTGTCTACACTAGAATTTATCTAGAAACTAGAAATAATTTATAAGGCAAAACAACGTTTGCTGGGTCAGCTAGAAACAATATATAATAACAACAATTTTAAGTTATACAACGGCAGTTCTGAGAAATTTAAGTTTATTTAAATCTAATTTATATTCAGTATTTCAATATTTATTCATTTATTGTAAACTCTATTGACTTGTTAAAATAGTCATTCACTTTGACCCGTTGATTTAAAACTGTTATAGTATTATGTAAGTTGGGGTCTACTTCATCTAAGTGGTTGTTTATATCATATTTATCTTTATCATCCATTGTGCCAAATAGAAAATTAGCTGTTCCTCCAAATATATTAATTAAACCCCGTTTAGGTCTACCACTTACTTTAGGAATCAGAGTATGTAATTAATTTTTTCAAATTTCTATTTCTGAAAGAATCATCATTTTATCCAATATTTTTTTTCAATTTCAAATAAATTATTAAGAATTTCGTCTGGGTTTATTACGTGAATAATTAAATCGGATTTAATTACTATATCCTAAAAAATTTACCATTTAATTCTATATATCCATTCTGATCTAAAATCGGTTGAACATTAATCGTTGCTGTTATGATGTTCAGGGCGCTCGTCATTACTAGTATTAAGATTATCTGCAAATTTATACTTTCGTTTAATATTTGTGGAATGAATATTTTCTAATTTTGCAAATCTATGTTTAGGTTCTTCCTGACGTCTAACTGCCTTATAATTTTTAATGTATGCCTTCTCTCTATCATCAGTATATTCTTCCCTTCCTTTGTTAGCTTTATTTAATAAATTCATTTTAACTTTTAAAATATTTTTTTTTCCGTGTTCTACTTTATAATTTTGTACATCTGTTGGAGTACATTTAATCGTACTTTGTATTCTATTATTATATGTTCTGACTGATAACTGAATAATTCTTTTTATGGATGACTCCTTCTCTTCGTGTTTGATAGTTCTAAATATTTCGGCTATACTACTATGAAACCGTTCAATATCCGAATTACCGGTATGACTGTTTGGTGTCGTGTAATGAATATTAATATTTTCATTACTAAAGTATTCGTTTATTATAATTGTTTTAAATTCATTGTCAGCTACAATTTTTAATGGTTTTCCAATTCTTGTAAAATGTTCTTCTAGAGTTTCTAACAGTGTACAAGCACTCCTATCATTTAAATAATAAACAAACCCAAATTGGGAAAATGTATCTATTATGGTTAAAGAATTATGTTTCATAGTTGTATAAGTGTCAATATGTATTATTTCATTAATTGTTTCTGGTGTTTCTGTCAGATGGAATATTCCTTTTATTGGTTTTCTGTCATATTTTACTTCGTTACAACGATCACAATTATTTATAACTCTTGTAGTTTAAATATATGGAATTTTAAATAAACTAAACTAAACTAAACTATTATATATAACTCTCCAAATATAGTTTAGAAGCTTAGGAAGATATCTTTCATTTTTAATGTTTTGGTATGTTTCATTTATGAATGGTAACTTTCTCTTGCATGATATAAAGAAATTTGCTTCAATAATTCTTCTTCTGTTTTTATATTTTCTGCTCTCTTTGTGCACCTTATAAATTTAACTGTTTTACTATTTGAGTAAATATTTCTTAAAATTTCTTGAAATCTATTATACTGCCTATCATTTAATTCTGTAAATATATGTACCAACAATTAATTTCAAATTGTTTTCTTTTAATAAATTTTAACAATCGTCAAAATCTTCTACTTCTATATAAATTATTTTATTTCCATTAATTATTTCAATTTCCTTATTATTTTTTTTACCACTAACATTATTTGAGTTCTGTATTTATTTATTATATCTTCTTTTATTGGAATGTAATCTAATAAATTTTCTTCTGCTGAATGTATAGTAACTAATAGACATCTGCAACGAGTGGCTTGAAACCGATTCCAAACCATTCTATATTTTTTTAAATACACTACTCGCTGGTTTTGGTTATTTAAAAAAAAAAAAAATGACTCATTACCCCAAACCAAAACAATAGAATCGTGCATTCATTCCAAATGAATACACCATTTGGTTTTTTTCTCAAATGCATCGAATACACCGAGTTTATATTGAACACATCGAATACACCAAATAATGCACTATACACATTACACACCAAGCGAACTGAAAATTTTCAATTACTAAGAAATGAAAGAGTGAACAATCAACAATTACAAAAAGAGTCTTCGTACATTTTCTTTGAACATAATTTCATTTTAAAGAAATATGTACATATGTAAGAAAAATTTGTAAACTAACTATTATCGGTTTTGCTATTCAGAATTCTTACTAATGTTTTAAATGCAAATGTAACTCTGTCTGTTCGCTTTGTTTTTGTATCCGTCTCCCACCCAAACCACTGAACCGATTTTAATTAAATTTTGTACAGAGATAGTCTAGAACCTGAGGAAGAACATAGGTTATATATGTTATCCCTATATTCCCACGGGAAAGGAAACGCAAATGGGAAAAATTCTTTCACCGTTAGAATGCTACACCATCCACGAGTAAAAAACTCTAACTCGACCGCATATGCCCACGGGATCGGCAATGAGAAATTAAAAACTTTCAGGTTAAAGCTAGAAACAAACAAAGCGGAGCATCACATAATTCACTTGCATCAGTTCAAGCCACTCGCTGCACTCAGTGTGCTTCTAAATGTTCTATTTGTATTTTTTCAATTGTTGTATTCGGTGTGTTTAACTTGATAACTGTTAGGCTTGTTCTGTTCTGTTTAAATCAAGCATTCAAGCCTAGGAGAGAAACCAAACAGTGTATTCGTTCTATTACGAAGAGATCGAATGGTGTGCAGTATTTGCTTTTTAAGGATAGTGTATTCATTTTTAGTTTACACTAATTTCTAAGCATTCTACGAACAGAATACACTCAACTACTGTGCTTGATTCGAAAAGGTAAATGAATGTATTCATGCAGACCTCTAGTTTGTACTGTTGTTTCAATTCAATTTTGATAGTCTGCCAATTGCCAATCCTCAATGTCGCTTATGTTAATTACTGCTCGTTTTGCTTCTCCTTGGATTTTCTCTAGAAAAATTGTTGCTACTGCTAATTTCTTATTTGGACCCTGTTCGAGTCGGTTTAAGTAGTATTCCACGGCTTGTATAAAGGCTGCCACTTATATATTTTTTAGTGTTCTTTCTCGCACTGATGCGGGATTAGATAATATATTAGCTTGTACTCTAACAAGAGTGTTTAACACTGCTTGTGTTTCTTGAAGAGCATGTACAATTCCGCCCATTTTAGTTAAAGTTATTTATTTTTTTTTCAAGAAATAAAAATTATAAAATAATTCACTGTTATCTTATGTGTCACAAATTCGAATTTATTTAAATGAAATTATTTCACACTTTTTATTGTATAAATTAGAATTTTTTCTTTTTTTTTTGAATATTAATTATATTTTGTTCACTTTTTATTGTAAACGTATTTTGGAGTTAGATCCTACCGACTGCGCCAATTATATTTCTTGAGTTAGTTCGTACTTAATCTTTATTCAAAGTAAGAAGACGAGACGAGACTGATGAGACAGTATGGTGGTCAACACCCTCGAAATTTCGAAAGATGAAAAGATCAAGTGCAACGTTGCAAAATCGTGGTTCGTGGAGAAGACTCCCTATCCAATATAAATATTTATCGAGATATGATACACTTTGTTTGTTCGAAGTCAAACAAAATGCATAATATGCATGTTGATTAATTATATCGTTGGATTAAGTTTCCAACGGAAATGAGAAGTGATTATGAATTATAAGACTTTGGAATTAAGTTTCCAACAGAAATGATAATTGATAATGAATTATAAGACTCGCGTACCTACTCTAAAATCTTCTAAAATCACTGTAACTTTTCGAATTCAACTCGGAATGACTTGAAATTTTGACACATAATTCTTGAAATGTAGTATAGTAAGAAAATGCGTTTTTTTTAAAACGCCCAGGGTTTACCCCTCCCTTAAGTTACCTAGTTTACTTTTTGTTTGTTGAAATCTCTATTTTCTGATGGTGTAGAAAAAAATATGAATTGCTATGATAAGTTTTTTCAGAAGATCCAAAACCCAAGAAAGTCGAATTCGAAAACTTTTTTTTTCGAAAATAGTTGTTTTGATCATTAAATTTAGGATTTATAGGTTATCTGGTCGACAAAATGTGATTTCTTTTTTTTCTAATAAAGAAGTTGACTTACTAAATTTACATTTGTGTGGGAGAAAATTTTATAATATATTAATATACATGTAAGTCGCACTTCTGAACTCTCGATAAATACTTTGAGCTGATTACGTTATTCATTATGAATGTTTTAAATAGCAATATGTTTCTTGTTTTTCATAAATAATTATAGACCTTGTCTATTAATTAATAATAATTTTCTAGATACGATTTTTTTCCCAATTGCTTTTTTAACACCAAAAAGCAACGGTTGGTAAAAGTTATTCTCCGATCAACGCACTGATGTTTTTTGCGTTGTCGATGATGGATGATGGTACCCGTGGCGTGATGGGTAGCATGCCTGCCTGTGAACCGGGAGGTTCGTGGTTCGCATCCCAACAGAAGCAAAAATGTTTTTTCCACGGATATTGCCTTTCGTAAGGAGTTGGCAGGTCCTCCGATTGCAAATTCATTGCTTTCTCGTTTAGACATTCGGAACCGGAAGAAAATTGTAGATCTCTTCTATTCTCTCACAAGATATGGTTGTGAAAAATACGCTAGGCTTGGGTCTCCTGGCTCTGTTGCGCTTCCCTATTTATATATTTTTATTTATCGCGGATCATAAGTAGACAAAGTCATGTACTACCTCGAAGTTATGTCTGCCTAATGTAACGTTTTGCCCAATTCGTCGATGTTCTCTGTCCTTGTTTGATGACAACATAGGATACCTTGTTTTGCTCTCATTAACCATCAAACACATTTTTGCGCTTCTGTTTCAATGCTCATAAAAGCATGACATCACGCTTATTTCTTGCCATTACGTCAATATCGTCTGCGTAAGCGAGTAATTGTGCGCACTTGACTATTCCTGAGGTGTTGGCATTTGCGTTGTGAACAATCTGTTTAAGTACGATGTTAAATAAATCGCGTGAAAGTTTGTCGCTTCGTCGCAAGCCTTTTTCGATATCAAAGGTCTCGATGAGTTCTTTACCGACCATGATGTAGCAGCGTGAATTCTCCGAAGCCCCCTGCATAGTCCAACGAGTTTTGTAGGGATGCTGAAACAAGACATGGCTGATGGTTCTGTACAGCTCGTCTCTGTAAATACTGTCATACGCGGCCTTGAAATCGACTAAAAGATGGTATATATCGATGGTGTATATGTACATATACATATCGATATTATAGTTCTCGGTTATTTTTTGCCAAGGCTTGCCGTAATGTGAAAATGTTTAATGTCTAGAACCACATTGATAAGGACTTATCAAAATGTTGACGTGGGGTTTCAGACGTTCACATATTATAGTAGAGAAGATCTTATTCAGAACGTTAAGGAGGCTCACTCCTCTTTAATTGGCTCAATTGTGAGAGTCTCTTCCAGGAACGGGCATACGATATTGAGATTCTATTCATTGGGTATACTTTCTTCCGACCATATCATGCAGATCAGCTGGTGTATGGTCTTTTCCAACTGATCTCCTGTTGCCTTGGAAAGTTCGGCATGAAGGCCATCTGCACCTGCAGTCTTACTTGATTCAAGTTTGTATATGGTAAGCTCAACTTTTTCTAGGTCGGGCATTCTTGATGATCGACGGCATTCCTTGTCTGTAGAAGTAGTCTTTCCAGATCCTCTGTAGCGACTGCGACTCTATTACTTTCTTTGCCTGCTGGTTCTTACAGGCTTGAGTTCGGGCTTTGCCACCCCGGGAAGATATTTTTACCTTTTGGTAGCATCCAAACCTCATTCCTCTCCGAATTTGCTCAAACGAGCGCTTTGCATGGTGCTTCTTTTCTATTGAGAATTCTGTGTTCTTCCCTTCTTTTCTCCTTGAAAATTGTATCATACTGGTCGAAAGCAGCCCTCGTTCTCTTTTGCATCAACGTTTGTTGTTCTTTTTGTTTGGCTGCATTTGCCTGCCACCTGCCTGCATTCTTGGTTGAACCATTGGTTTCGCTTTTGAAGGCCTAGCGAAGCCCAGAACGTAGCTTGTTGGCATTGCTGCTACATCAATTCTTAATGCTGCTGGCATAAGAATCAAGGATAGTTGGGGAGTAACTCGATCACAAAAGACATTGGCAATCTCTCAAGTGGCAGCTCTGGTTACCATAGTGTTGGTTGTGTATCATAATACTCCTTAGATTTTCTTTATTTTTTTCAATTTCCACTCTGATTTATATGTGTCTCATAGTTTATTTGTGTACTTTTAAGTCCATATTCTTAGTTTACAACATTGTGCAGTGAAATTGTGTTTAATATCTTAATTTTTGCCAATAAATAAATTGTGTTTAGTTTTGGTAAGCGGTGTAATTCTCTCGTTCATTAGAACAAAAAAAAAAATCCGTAACCTTAATTGAGTGATAATTCAAGTGCAAGTCTCTTGAGCACTTTACGCTACTTGAACTATCATAATTACTGTATGAAAGCTTTTTTTTGTGTTTTATAACCATAATTTTTGTGTTTTAAATTATTACTTTTGTGGTGCAAATTCTAAATTGCTCCACGGCGAAGTTGGTTAGAGCGTAGATAGTTGTATCAAGCATCTCAGGTTCATATCACAAACTTCCCAAGGAAACTTTTTTTTTTTTAATTGCAAATTTACAACAAAATTTTTTTTTCTTTTTCTAAATCTCTTTACCGTTTTCTTTTTCTTTTTTTTACTTTTTTTTCAAATTTTTAAATTAAAATGGAATGCTCAGCGGTGAAATGTCTTGATTCTTCCCCTAATGCATGCCTTTTTGCATGTTACGGCCCTTGTGGGAAGTTTTACCATGCTAAATGCGTTGGGTCAACCACCTTATTTATAGAAAAGGTTGACGCATCGAAAATTGCAGTTTGGTTCTGTCCTGATTGCAGGAAAATCTCTCTATCCCAACTTGCATTTAAAATGTCGTCATTTAAGACTGATATAACCAAAATCAAGAAAGGATTAGATGAACTCTGTAATAATTTTAATGATGCGGTTTCAAACCTCAATAACTTTTCAGCCCCCAAGTTTTCGGTTGACATATCAACCTCAACTGATGATTTGGAAGAGCCGCATACTCCTCTGCCTAATTTTTCATCAAAAACAATCGACTTATTAGTGCAGTCTACTTCAGATATTTCTAAACATAATAAGTCTAAAAAGAAAAAGCAAGATACTCACTCTTCCGAAAAACGTTTATGTCTCAGGAGCTGTGTTGGTCCTACAAATAATAACAATGAAACGACAACTGTCGATTTAGCTGTTGTTTCTAGTAGGCCTTCTAATGTTGATAATCAAATTACCGAACTACCTCATATCCCCAAACAAGTCGAATCAGTTCCCGAAACCATTAATGTGAATTATCCTCCTATTGAACCATTTCCAATTCCCAAACAAGTAGAATCAGTTCCCAAGCCTAAACAAATTTTTGTATCCCGCCTTAAACCCGATTTAACATCCAATGATATTATATCCCATCTAACTTTGAACCACAACATATCTAATGACTTAATTATTAGATGTACTAAAATAAGTAAACCTAACAGTTTTGTTTCGTCCTTTAAAATGTTTGTCCCTCCGTCACAGTTTGATTATCTTTGCAGCCCGAATTTCTGGCCTTCAGGCACTCTTTTAAAAGAATTTGTTGGTTCTTCCAAGAAGAAACGTGTTGAAAATAGTACCTTCAATAATGTTTCAAAAAACTAATAAGACTTTCCCTATTTTACCAGAATGTAAGGGGGCTTCGTAGTAAAACTACTGATTTTTTTATTAATTCTCAAGCTTTTGCCCATGATATTTTTGTTCTTACAGAAACCTGGCTTCATTCAGGCATTCTGGATACAGAACTTTTTAACTCAGAGTTTCAAGTATTTAGAAAGGACCGCCATTCTCATGTAGACGCAGACGTAGGAGGTGGTGTTCTCATAGCTTGTCGCAATAGCTTTTTGTCTTCTAATATCACTTTTCCTTTTACTTTAACAATAGATCTAATTTGCATTGAAGTTACCTTTGAGTCTAAGACAGTCTATGTAATTGGCACGTACATTCCCCCAAAAAGTTCTGCCCCTGCCTACAATGAAGTGGCTTTAGTGTTAGATTATTTAAACAATCTGTCTTCTTTAGATATAAATATTTTACTGCTGGGTGACTTTAATCTATCTTATATAGATTGGTCTCCATCAATTGACTGTTCATTTCAGAAAGCTTCATTGGAATCCTCTCAACAAGAGCTTATCTTATTGGATTATCTAATTTCTACTGACTTACAACAAGTGAGTTGTATTAAAAACTCTTTAAATCGAAATCTCGATTTAGTCTTTACCTCTGACGCTGTTAGTACTGTCGTTCTTAAATCTAATTCCGGCATTACTAATGTAGATGACTATCACCCTCCTCTAGACATTTTCCTTGACCTAAGCGGTCACATTCATAGTTATAGTAATTCATATGACTGCTCGCATATATTTGACTATCGAAAGACTAACTTTCAAATGCTTTCTGATGAACTAAGTAGATCTAATATTAATAATACATCAGCTTTCAATAATATTGACGAAGCAGTTAGTTACTTTTATTTTATTCTTAACGACTGCATGAACAAAGCTATACCCCTCAAGATTTCAAAGAATGTGAGCTCTAATCACCCATGGTACACTAAGGAACTAAAAAAGCTTCGCAACAAAAGAAATAGTGCTTGGCGGACTTACATTAAGACGCGTTCTGAATCTGATCACCTTTCTTACATCTTTTTTTTTTGATGAATTTAAATCACTATCAAAAACTCTGTACTCAAGTTATGTTCACAGAATGGGCAACTCATTAAGGGATGATCCAAAAAGTTTCTGGAACTTTGTCAATTCAAAGAAAGATTCGGATGGATACCCAGATAACTTTACATATGGTAATGACACATTGACAAAAACATCCGACATTTGCAACGCTTTTGCTCAAAATTTTTGTAATTCCTTCTCTGATTCTATTGTTGAGATAGATCGTAGTTACTTCGAGTTTCTACGTAAATGTCCTAAAGTTAATTTTAATAATGTTCCAATTATCCTAGAAAGAGTCCTTAACAATATTTCATCTTTGAACGATGATTACTCTGCTGGCCCTGATGGCATCCCTCCAATAATTTTAAAAAAGTGTAAGTCCAAAATTGCATTTCTTCAAAAATGCCAGCTCTCTTTTTTTAGAACACGTTTTGGTGCTTTTCAACAAAATGTTTCACGAGGAAAATTTTCCGAAGTGCTTTCGTACTTCGTCGATCTCAGCAATTTTTAAAAAGGGTGATCCTAACTTACCCGAAAACTATAGAGGTATTTCTGTACTTAGCTCCTTTCGAAAATTATTCACGCAAATTCTCTATTTCCGACTGGTTTCATGGGTTGAGCGAAATAAGAAAATAAGCTGCTCTCAGGCTGGCTTTTGGGCTAACCTTTCGACAGCTGACCAAATCTTTGCCCTCACAAGTATTGCTAGGCGTTATTTGGATAAAAAAGTTAATCTTTATGCATTCTTCGTGGATTTTAAATCCGCTTTTGATACCATTAACAGAAGATCGCTTTTGTTTAAACTGGCAGCTATCGGCCTATCAACCAAATTCATAAGAATATACGAGCAGCTTCTCTCAAATATGACTGCTGTTGTTTCAAATGGCAGTAGCAAATCTAAAGAGTTTCGCTCTGATACGGGTGTTCCCCAGGGATGTATTTTGAGTCCTTTAATCTTCTCACTTTTTATAAATGATGTTGAAGATCATTTACCAGGGGGTGTTACTTTTGGTGATTTAAATGTCAAAGTCTTGTTGTACGCTGATGACGTTGTAGTTTTGACGGATAATCCAGTGACACTGCAGCTTCAGATAAACAAGTTAAAACAATTTTGTGATCTGTGGGATCTTAAAATCAACACAGCAAAATCAAAAATTTTGGTCTTTAGAACCCAAAGTCGCAGCACAGCTAATGACCGCACTTGGACACTTGATGGTTCCAATCTTGAGGTAGTGAAGGAATTCAAATACTTAGGCTTCAAAATAACTCATAATCTAAATTTTAAAGTTCACATAAGAGAGAAGTTAGCGAGCGCAAAAGCTGCAATCAATTGCATGTGGTCAAATTTTTTTAAGAATAAATATATAGATCCAGCGTCTAAGTTTAAAGTTTTCGATGCAACAATCAAAACCTGTTTTTGTTACGCGAATGATGTCTATGGATACAAGGAAATAGATGAAATCGAAAGTATACAAAGATATTTTTTCAAACGCATTTTTCGCTTACCGGCAAACACGCCTAACTATGCCATACACGTCGAATCGGGGTTACCTACAATATTTGTAAGAAATTTAAAAGCTAATGCAGACTACATTCTAAAAGTCATGCAAAGATCTGACGACAATTTACAGAAAAGAATTATGTCAGTGTCTTTGAGGTGTCGTTATACGCCTATTAAAGACTGGTATGAACTAGCGTCGGCACACGACTTTTCTTTTAACCTCTCCGTGGATAACTTAAATTCATGGAGGTCTGTTTTTTATGACTGCATTTCTTGCATTGATGAAAACGTGTACCGGTCATTTCTTGATCGGGCTGGAGAGTCTGTTTCACGATCAATATACAAAAGATTGAATCACAGTTTAGGAGAAACCAACTATTTTCGGAATGAATTTTCTGTATCGGAGATGAGTCTTATATTTAAGGCCCGTACGGAAATGTTACAGTTAAACTACAGGCCACATAGATCTGATCTTAACCCGAACTGTACTCTATGCAACCTTAACGAACCAGAAAACATTTTCCACCTCCTGGCCGTATGTCCAGTGCTGCAAGAAATCCGACGTCTATATTTCAATAAAAGTTCCCTATCGTCGGAGGAATGCTTAAGCGTTCTTAATGGAGAGAGTGGTTGGAAATTACTTATACGTTATTGCTCACATGCGGTTTCATATAGAAATTTGTACGAGAACTTTTAGGTTACCAAATCATTTAAAATTTTGTTCTAGCTAAATTATAAGCTCAATTAATTTTGGTTTTTTTTTGCGCTTTTGTTGCAAATCTTTGAAACACATTCCTAATTTTGTTTTGTTTTAGCTAAACTAAAAGCCCTATGTTTTTGAACACTAAAATCTTTTTAAAATTTTATTTATATATCATTTGAAAATTTAAATTGTAAACAATATCTTTGAACTATGTATAATTCCAATTCGAAGAGTCATATTTTATTTTGTTTTTTTGTTTTCTATATTTATAGCTTATCACTTTTGGTTAATATACCCAAATGTATACCCTTTTCTCTCGAAATATTAAAAGTATTAAACTTTCCGGCAGACGGCTTAAAGCCATGCTTGTAAATCTTAATCAAAATTGTACTTATTATGGAAAAAATAAAGATTCTTTAATAATAATAATAATAAATAATAATAATAAATTGCATTTCCCCTTAATTATTTGTTCTCATTATCGTTAGATTCTGGTCGATTCCCTTTACTGTGGAAAAGATCTTTTATTACACCTGTATTTAAAAAAGGTATTAAATCAGATATCCTTAACTATAGACCCATATCTAAGCTTTCGTGTATCCCCAAATTATTTGAACAGCTTGTTTGTGAAAGCTTAACTTTCGATATTAAAAATATAATTTGCAAACAGCAGCATGGTTTTGTACAGAAAAGATCAACAGTAACAAACCTTGTATATTTCCTTCATAAATGTTCAAACGCGCTTGAAAGCGGGCAAGAGTTAGATTGTATATATACTGACTTTTCAAAGGCTTTCGATAAACTATCTCACGATATTATATTGTTTAAACTAAATGCATATGGATTCCCTTCGACCTTCGTTGATTGGATCAGATCGTACCTTACTGATAGATCATATGTAGTAAAATTTAGAAGCATTCTTTCAGACTCCTTTAAGGCGAACTCAGGAGTACCACAAGGTAGTCACCTTGGTCCTATCCTCTTTATACTAGCCATTAATGATGTTACTTTTAGCTTGTCATCGAGCGAAATTTTGATCTTCGCGGATGATATGGAAATTTTCAAGAAAATAGACTGCGCAGCAGATCGTTTTATTTTACAATCTGATGTTGAAAATTTTGCCACATGGTGCGATAAAAATGGATTGATTCTCAATCCAAGCAAATGTCAAAGTATAACTTTTTCGAAGAAACGTACACCGGCTTTGCATAATTTCTCGATTTCTCATCAAATATTATGCAAGGTGTCCAGTATTAAGGACCTCGGCGTTTACTTTAGCTCCGATTTAGAATTTACATCTCATATCAATTACATAGTTAGTAAAGGAAATTCAATGCTTGGCTTTATTAAAAGATGGGCTAAGGAGTTTACGGACCCTTACGTCACTCTTTCGCTGTATAACTGTCATGTTCGACCCCATCTAGAATATGCTTCTCAAGTATGGTCTCCTTATTATGCAGTCCACAATTCAAGAATAGAAAGTATACAGCGAAGATTTATTAGATTTGCTCTTAAGGGACTTCCTTGGACGGATCCTTATGACCTTCCACCGTATGAGCATCGTATTCAACTTTTGCAGATGCAACTGCTTTCGCATCGCCGAATAAATAATGATTTCGTCTTTATTCACCAGCTCATAACAGGACAAATTGATGCTCCTGACTTGCTCGCATGCATAGGTTTTAACTACCGGGGAGGCTCATACCAACTGCGCAACTTGGAGTTACTTCACTGTCCTTATCATAGAACTAATTATGGATTGAATGAGCCTATTACTCGTATGATAAAAATTTTGAACCTAAACTCAAATCTAGTAGATTTTCATATTAGTAAAACTACGTTAAAGTCCTTAATTCGAACCAGAGCTCCACTCTCTTGACTATGTTTTTTTTATGTTTCTTATATCTTTATAATTGTCATATTTAATAATTAATTTTAAGTTTATATGTAGCTATCTAATTTGTTTTTGTATATGTTTATCAATAATTTTGTAATATTTCTTAGTTCTGTTGTCTTTAGTGTGTTAGACTTAATTTTTGCTTACTAACAACTAACACCTCGCTAAATGATGACAGTGATACATATTTCTAAGTACTTAAGGGTGAAAAAACTCTTGAAGAAAAGATACATTGTTTCACAAGCTTGAAATAAGCTGTTCTGATAGTAAAAAAAAAAAAAAAAAAAAAAAAAAAAAAAAAAAAAAAAAAAAAAAATTGTATCTTTTCGACTTCATATCTCTTAACAGCTTTGGTTTCGCACGATCTTGAACAGGATATTCTCATTCGTACCATGGCTACACCAAGGTAGTGGTCTGAATCAAAGTTAGCCCCTCGGAAAGTTTGGACATCTATCACACTAGAAGAGTGCCTTGTGTCGATCGCAACATGATCAATTTGGTTAAAGGATGATTGATCTGGGGATCGCCATGTACTTTTATGAATTTTGAGATGCGGGAAGCGTGTACTACTTACAACAAGGTTAAGCCCCGCAGCAAAATCGATTAGCCTGAGTCCGTTTTCGGTTGTTTTGTCATGCCGATTGTATTTCCAAAAGAAGAACGATTTTCACGTCGTTTCTAGGGCACTGCATGTGTTCATATGTTTCTTCGAGGAGCTCGTAAAATCAATCTTTGAAGTTCTCGTCAAAATAAAAACAAATAAGTTAGATCTATTTCAATTTTTCGAGAAAAACTTTTGTAAAAATAACTTTCGTTTTATAGAAGTGACATCTCTACGACGATAGAAGGTCTCTCACCCTACCTCCCTGCTTAGACCCTTTCTCGATTATTAATCGTCATTTTTATTTACTTTTGAGATTTATCTCCTTCAGCACTAATCGCCGAAATGTAAGATCCTTCCACCTTTTTTCTTTCCTGTTCATCGTACGTCGCATAGTCTCAACGACTCCTTCAGCACTAATCGCCGAAATGTATGATCCTTCCACCTTTTTTATTTCCTGTTCATCGTACGTCGCATAGTCTCAACGGCCCTTAACCCGCATGCTGAGTATTATTATTTCTGTTCCTTATCAATTCGATTTGAACCTTTCCAGTCTCTGTCTAAAGAATTTAGTTTTGTTTAAGTAATTTTAAGTTTGTAGCAAGCTTCACTAAAACCAAAAGTTTGTGTGTGTATAAAATTATAACTTACTAGCTGTGCCCGCGACTTCATCCGCGTGGAATAATGACTTTCGGCAGCATTTTTAATTTTTTAGGCTACTTATTTTGCAAATAAGACACATTGGTTGCGTTCGGATTTTTACCTAAGACGAACTAGATTCCTTTCGTGACATTTGTTGTTAGTGTAATCCCATGTTAAAAAGCAGCTGACTACAAAACATCTTTTGAGGGGAAAGCGATCCAAAGGTACCTTAAAAATCATGGTATAGCAAGCTACCCAATTTGAAATTTGAGAACAGCTGACTTGGATTCATTTTTGTTTTGCTTTCTGTCATAGTGCTTTGTTGCAAAATTGTTTTTTGTAAACATAAAATTTAAAATATGGTGCTCCTAATTAATCTAAACGACATTGTTTACGAAGTAAACGATTGTGAAGAAGTTTGCAATCGAATAATAAGTGGTACGTGTTGTTTGCAATTTTTAAAACACATTTGGTTTGGTTTGTTTTCACTTCGACTTATCAGCTGTTTCTGATTTGACAGATACCTAATCTTAGTCGTTCGAAAACTTACCCGGATACAAAGGTATCCTAGTTATGCTACCCATTTTTTTCGAACGCACCCATTCATGGGTTTTAGTAAACTATTGTTATATTTTATTTAAGTACATTTTTGCACACGACGTTCTTACTTTTTCCATCTTTTGTCAAATAAAAAGGTTTTGCGAGTTTGATACATTCTTTTAAACTAAAATGACAAATCAGTGGGAATTAAAGAATACGGGGGATCAATAGTTTTCTAATTTAGCTGTTCCAGTCATCATTAAAACTTTTATAATGCCGCATCCAGGATGTGTAATTTATTTTGATTTGATTTGATTCTTTATTTAGCTTTAGCTATTTGGTACAATTATTATATATACTTAAAATTAAAAAAGAAAAAAAAACATGTTTTATATAAAGTTAGATTTACAAAAAAAAATAAAATCCTTGTTATAATCAAAAGTAATTTGATCTAACATGTAATATTAATTTTTTTTTAAAAACAACTAGGTTATTCTCAGTCATAAGTTCATTTGGCAAGGAATTAAACAATTTGAAACCTTTATAAAATAATATGTTTTGAGCTCTATATGTTGAGAAAAATGGTAATCTAAAGTCGTTTCTACTTCTTAAATTATAAGGCTGTACATCTGCAACATAAATAACTCGATTGAATAAATAAGAAGGTAACATGAAATTTTTAATTTTGAAAATAAAAATTAGGACATTAAATATTGTTCTTTGGTTTATAGTAAGCCACTGAAGAGCATTTAACATATAATGGATAGGCGTTAGTATATTGCACAATAGAACACATCTCATACCTCTATTCTGCAGTTTTTGCAAACGATTTGCCATTTGGTTATTTCCTAAAAAAAGTATTGTTGAACAATATTCAAAATGAGGCTTTATCATAACATTATATATTTTTATTGCAGAAGCCATTGATAATCTACGCCTTATTCTTTGAAAAAAACCAATTTTTTTTGCAATTTTATTACAAGTGTAGTTAATGTGCTGTTCAAAACTAAGCTTTTTATCTAAAATCACTCCTAGATACTTTATTTCATCAAACTTGTTAATTACTTCATTATTAATAATAATATTATCTATTGAATCTCCATTTATTAAAATTGCCTTCGTTTTAGACGTGTTTAGCTTTAATTTGTTCATCTTGAAGCACCATTCAACCAGTGTTGGAATAAAAAAAAATTTGAAATCTGGAAATCCAAGTATGAAAATCTGGAAATATCTGGAAATGTCTGTAATTGTGAGGGTAAAAGTAAAATTAAAAGCAAAGAGTGAGAAGATCTACTCAAGAGTCCAAGTATTCTCTCACCTGTTTTTAATAGTAATTTTACTTGCAATTATAGGTTCTATAACACTATAAGGCAAGTTTTGCAATTGTGCAGAAAAAAAAAATTTGAGATAACAATTAAACATGACATTACGATGATAGAGAATACGAAAAAAGTGGGTTCTGTAATTCTGTCTGTCTGTCCGTGTATGGATCTACACTCTACAGCCTAAATCGCTTGACCGATTTTCTTCAGAATTTGCAGTTAGTGTCTAGGTGGCAGTCTATAGAGGGCTTTTTAGAATTGCGTCTCTAGGTCTTGAAATACATATCGGTATCTGACACAAGACCTATTTGTTAATAATTAATTTTCTCGAAAACGGCTCTAACGATTTCGATAAAGTTTCATATGAGGGATTATAATAAATTATCTAGGTTGACTTTCTAATGATGTAAAAAAAATTTAATAACGTCTAAAAACTTTAGCCTCCATAGTAACGTTTTTTCAAAATCGACTTTCTTAAAAGTAAAATATTAAAATAAATATTAAAAATAAAAGTAAACTATTGGTATATTTTATTTAAGTATATTTTTGCACACGACGTTCTTACTTTTTCCATCTTTTGTCAAATAAAAATGTTTTGCGAGTTTGATACACTCTTTTAAACTAAAGTGACTAATCAGTGGGAACTAAAGAAATAAAGGGAATCAATAGTTTTCTTATTTCGCTGTTCCAGTCATCATTAAAACTTTTATAATGCCGCATCCCAGATGTGTAATTTGTAGCTGCGTACAATTCTAGATTACTCATTATTGGCACTGGAACACCAACTTGCAGCCACTCCTGATAATTCTAAGGAATTGAGAAACTCTATAGGGTATGATGCGACTTCCTCAGTGTACCTAATACTGTCTTCTGATAGATATTCGACAACATCCCCCAATACGTCTGACAAAATTTATTAGTTGATATGGTTAACTATCTCATTAGTCGGGGTCGAAGTCGACTTTTCACACAGTCATTACCTATTGCCAATATTTATTTTAAGATCAAGATAGACATTTCTTCTCAGTTCAACTGTGTAATCGACAATTTGACAGAAATCACCTCACGGTGAAAGAATTTTTGAATTCGGTCCAGTAGCTTCAACGTTCCCGTTTACGTTGCCGTTCTCGCAGGAATATTGGGATGATGATTCAACCCTTTTAAGATCAGCATTCAATAGTTGAATACACTCCTCAGCAGAAGCACCAGCAATATAAAGTAAAGTATCGTCCGCGAATAACCTAGCTTCGGTATGTTGTAGCACTTTCTCCAAATCGTTGATGTATGTTATGAAAAGAAGTGTTCCCAACACTGCTCCTTGAGGTACACCTAGTTTTACTCACGAACTTCCGAAACTTCATTCCCAACTTTTGTTCTTTGCGTTCTGCTCGACAGATAACTTTTAAACCATTCCAGTTCCACTCCTTTAATACCGTATCGCTCCAGTTTTTGCACCAGTATGTCTCGATCAATGGTTTCAAAAGCTCTTTGCAGGTCCAAGAAAACTGCAACTATGACTTTTTTCTCATTGATTTCAGTTTTCCATTGTGTGACCACCAGGTTCAAAAGAGCTTCACAGCTGTGTTGTTGCCTAGATCCAGACTGATAGTTGGACAAGAAGTTGTTAGCCTCCATGTAGTTCTGTAGCTGAGTATGCACTATTTTCTCCAGAATCTTACTCTCCGTCATAAGCATGTTAACTGGACGAAATTCAGCCGGGTTAACAGTTCCCTTTACCTTCTCAATTGGAACTACTGTTGATCCTTTCCAGTGATTAGGAAAAACGCCACTACGCAATGATTTGTTTATTAAGTTGGTAAAACAAGGACCCAAAATATCAAACGCACACAACATCATATTAGTTGACAAACCGTTAACGTCTCTTTTATTATTAATTTTTTTCATTGTGTTTTTAACCTCGTTCATGCTAACCATATCAAACTTAAACGTTATATCACTATTTTCATTTATCAAGTTTTCATACTGTTCAAACTGTATTCTATCATTTAGTTCTTCAACACTGTTAATAAAAAACTTATTCAATTCATTGGCGATCTCTTTTTTATCTATTATACTATCACCATCACACTCAATCTCTCTTATATCACTTATTTCATCGTTAAGCACTAAAGATTTTATTGTTCTCCACATTGATTTTTGATCGTTAGACTGATCAATTCTTTTGGCAATAAAGTTATTTTTTGCTAATTGAAGTTCACGCACGTACCTATTCCTTAAAAGTCTATAACATTCCCAATCACTTCTGCTGTTAGTCCACACTGCCCTTTGATGAAGTTGAATTTTCGATTGCTTCATTACATACAAATATTGATTAAACCAACCCATGTTCTTGCTATGTTCAACTATTGTTTTTGATACAATCATTTTACTCAAAGAATTCATCAGAATAGTACTAAAGGATTCTCCAAATTCATTTACTTCATCACACAAAAGATTTGATATTTCACTAGCACAAAGTTCCCGACGAAAAACGTTTTCTTTAAATGTCAATGTTCTTATTACTTTTTTTGTGCATTCTTTGCTAACAAAATTTTTTTCAAGTGTTATTAGCAAAGACTCATGGTAGCTTATTTTGAAATCCTTAACAACACATGACCGAATATCATCACTGTTTGTAATTACGTAATCTATTAAGGTAGCAGAGGTTTGCGTAATTCTTGTTGGTTCTGTCACAATTTGTTTACTTGCAATGTCTGTGATACATTCGAAAATTCTTTTTTATAAGAACTATTCACCAACCAATCAATATTGAAATCGCCCATTACAATTAGATCGGAAAATGAAAGAGAAATGTCTTCTATTTTGTTTTTAAAAAAATCACAAAAAACGTGTTCCGGCGAGTTTTGCTTGTGAGGCGACCTGTAAACTGCTACTAGTATTATGTTTATATTATTTAAACAGACTTTTATCGCCAACTACCAGATCATTTTTCCAATTGATATCTTACTCAACAATTCAATTTTCCACTCAGGTTTAACATACAAAAGCACTCCCCCCGTATGAGAGGAGATACTATCACATCTAATTACTCTATAGTTTTTTAGCTTCACTTCACAGTCTTCAATATCTGACGTTAAATGCGTTTCAGTTAGACAAATAAATTCAAAGTCATATTTTAGTGTTATTACTTCTAATTGGGTGAAATTTTTCCGAAATCCACCAATATTTAAACAAAGGCACTTTATCGATGAGGTTAGTTGCTAATAAATCACTTTTTCGTTTTCCATTTTCAACTTGCGTTGAAGCGAAGGACAGTCACTATCCCTACAGTCGTGATTGAAATCAATTTCAAGTAAATTAAGTCTTTCTTTTGCTTTCTTACAGTTTACACACTTTTTGAAATCATTCGGACATTCTTTGAACGAATGACCCTCCTCGCCACATTTTGCACAGACTTGGTTAGTTTCTCTACAACGGCTAGACGTGTGGTTGAATCCCCAACACTTGAAACATCTAAGTACTGATAGGTTCTCATAGATTGGACATCTGTCCCACTCAATATTTACTTTATTTAAGCTTCTTACCTGATCAAAGCCTTTACTGTCAATTTCTAAAAGAGCGTTGAAAAAACGTTGGTTCTTAAATGATTTATATACCTTTATGCATTTGATTTCACTACAATTTATATTATTTTGTTTTTTTAGTGCCTCTATTATTCTTTCACCGTCCATTTCTTCACTTATTCCTGTAATTAATATTTTAGGAAAACGCATTTTAGGTAAGTGGACATCATAGTTGTCACTTAATTTCTCTTTCATTTCATTAGCTAAAATCGAACGCGCCTCATTACTTTCACACCGAATTGCAACCGGACCGCCCTGTCTATTGGCCATTCCACTCACTCCCACATTAAGTTCAGATGGTTTAATTTTTTTTTTAATTTCATTTTTTGTTCTCTCACTTTCTTGTTTTGATTTTGGTTTCAATATTACCGGCGCACTCATCCCCACAGCTTTCTTTACTTTATCGGCATATGATACTTTGTTTACATCACTACACTTTAATTCTTTTACAATATCTACTCTTTCCAATACGTTTACGCTGAAGTTATCTACTCCGCTACAACCAAACGCATTATGGAACACTTTATCACAAACACCCGCACATCTAATGCCTGATTCGCCGCGAATCGCTTTGTTGCACTTTCTACAATTATTGTTCATTTTAAAAGTTAGATCAAAGCCAAAGTCACAAAAGATGAAGGCTTATGCCTTAAGAGGAAAATTTGATTTGTTTTTCCTTTTTTTTTTTTTTTTTTTTTTTCTTTTTACTAAAAACACTCAGAGCTCTTTACAAACACGTCTATCTCTCACGAGATCTCTCTCAGAGATCTGTGTAGTGTGTACAGTTCTAGATTACTCATTATTGGCACTGGAACACCAACTTGCAGTCACTCCTGATAATTCTAAAGTATTATTCACATGAGAACGACCAACGAAC
This sequence comes from Melanostoma scalare, assembly GCA_949752695.1. Lineage (NCBI taxonomy): Eukaryota > Metazoa > Arthropoda > Insecta > Diptera > Syrphidae > Melanostoma > Melanostoma scalare. The sequence continues at coordinate 161,292,770 of OX456985.1, read as the reverse complement.
GACGAATGAACGAAAATTCGTTAATTTTGACATTTCATTCACATGAGTGTTTTACATTCGTCACGAATAACCAACACAATTTACATGCAAAACAAAAATGGGGAATGATTTTGAGCGCGAAAAATTTATTCGTTGGAGTGTGGAGTATGTGGAACGAGAATAAAGTCTGACAGCTCGTACCTACTAGATGTTTATTCGTAAAGAATAAACTTTTTTTCTCAATTTTTTTAATTTTAGACACAAAAATAAAAGTTTATCCACTTAAAAATAAGTATGAACTATGTTTCCATCGTTTCCAAAAAAATTCGTGAGGAATTTATGCTTGTAAGGTACTTAAAATCACATTTCTTTATTTATTCGTCGTTCGTTGGTCGTGCTCATGTGAATAGTCCTTAAGGCATTGAGAAAGGGGAGAGTACGATAACTTTGGCGACAAACAATTATAACGTTTTTTGGTGGAGGGGTTCAATACAAGCATTTTCTACTATGGAGAGGGGGATCTATCTCCCCCCGTTTAGGCGGTAGGGGCAATTTTATAAAAATTGACTTAAAATCTAAAAAAAAATATTGTAGAGCAACTTGCAGTTAGAAAAACAATTGCTATTTTCATATTTAGCATGAGCAGCTTAACCCTGCGGAAAGAGGGTTAAAATAATGAGCCCCCGCGAAGCGGGCCATGCGGAAAGTGATTGCATACGGAAATCAATTGCACATAAGCACCTGTCTGATGAATTTTTATACTTTCGCTAGTCTATTTCCTAACATTATTGTAAGTTCGTAAGTATTTCCATAATTTTTTGAAAATATTGCATACTTCAAAAGTTTTACTATTTTTCAATTATCTCAAAAACTATAAGACATAGAAAAAATTAGTTTACAGCTTTTGATAAAAAATTTATTGATGCAAAAATTTATTGTGATCACGAGAAACATAATACTCAAAGTGATTTTTAAAAAATTTTTTCCTAAATTTTGACTCTGAAGTCAGTTATTTCAAAAACTATAAATTTAAATCACTTCATTTAAAATTTATTATAATGTGCAGATTTCTTTCTTTCATAAAAAGTATAAATTGTATCTGTAAGTTTTCCCGTTGTTCTACAATATTTTTTTTAGATTTTAAGTAAATTTTTATAAAATTGCCCCTACCGCCTAAACGGGGGGAGATAGACCCCCCCCTCCCATAGTAAAAAACGCTTGTATTGAACTCCTCCACCAAAACCCGTTATTATTTCCTGTCGCCAAAGTTATCGTACTCGTGCACTGAGAAACTCTATAGGGTGTGATATGACTTTCTCAGTATCCATAATATTGTCTACTGATATATGTATATTTGACAACATCCCCCACCCAATACGTCTAACATAATAGCCACGTTTTATTGAAAATTTTCTATATTCACTTATATTCACTTCACAATAAAACGATTTTTTGGTTATATTCACTTAGCAAGTTCACTTTCAATTTTACTTTCAATGTTGGTACCCTTGGCACTTGTTCTTGGGATAAAAAACATTAAAAATATGCATTCAGGAGAATATAAATGCATACCTTTTATTTTCCATTTCTATTTTTCACAATTTAATTCTCGATTCTCAGTTTATTTGCCGCGTTTCAACTTTTTACTTTCGAGGTAAACAAACAAATGTCACTTTAATTTTTTTTCGCAATGCCTGTGTTTAACAAGATTCATTTTTATTTTTAGGGTCGAATAATCGAATCGAATTAGGATTCAGATTTCGATGCAGGTATTTATTTCACGGTTGCTAGTTTGTGAATTAAAATCTCATTAAATCATAAGCTAGTAAGTGACTTATGCATTAAATAAGTCTAAAGCTTAGAGAAATAAAGAACAAGAGGGAAAATCATTCCTTCTCCTGCCACCACCACCTTAACACCACTTTATTGTCGGATTTCAAACTGGTTTTGAAAGCTGAAAATAAAGTGCTGTTTGTGAAGACAGATGCCATGGTGTATGTGTGATTTTGCCTCTTCTTGTATTTCCTTTGTGACTTCTGACAGTCATTAACTAGCAAGTGACTCATGTGACTAGTCCCGTTCCAGCACAGCGATTTTTCGTAGCAGTGCACAAAAGAGAGTGCTCTCGAGAAAGTAAACAATTTCCCCACCCTGCGAATTTCTACCACTAAAATGTTTGTGGACAGAAGTCGTGCACTGCCAAAACAAATACAACAACTGTCAAACAGACGTTTTTCCAAGCGTTGCGTTGCTGCGAATGTTTTGTTCAAGGCGTTTCTTTACTTTGAAGACAATTACGCTCTTTCAGAGAGTTTCTGAGAGAATTTTACAACCACTACTTAAATTATGACAGATTGTGAATTTCTGTGCACAAAAGTAAAGAAACAGACTTATTCAATATGTTGTCGAAAATCAGAAATATTAACGAACACAACCCAAAGACTGCCAACCTCTGGGTTCCAAAAAAGAAATTTACCAACCATCCCTGTTGTTCACTTAGCTAAATGAGTTATTATTGTTCACTTACGCTATTCACTTAGGAGGAGTTGTTTTTCCATGAGCGATGTTTTGCTTAAGTGAGTATAAGTGAATATAGAATTTCAATAAAATTCGGCTAATGTATTAGTTGATATGGTTAACTATCTCATTAGTAGTCGCCGAAATCGACTTTTCACACAGTCATTACCTATTGCCAATATTTATCTGAAGATCAAGAGAGATATTTCTTCTCAGGTCAACTGTGTAATCGACAATTTGACAGAACTCACCTCACGGTGAAAGAACTTTTGAAATCGGTCCAGTAGCTTCAAGGTTCCCGTTTACGTTGCCGTTCCCGCAGGAATATTGAGATAACAAATACAGCCCATGTCCTTCCTTCTTCAGGTTCAAGACAGAGTTGCGAGTTTATGAATTAAAAAATCCGTAAGCTATAAGCTAATAGTAAGCTATAGGTCCAAACAGGTCTAAGTACTTGTTTATAAAGCATTATTTTATTTTTGACAGATAGGTCAGAATTTCTACCGAGTAACCAGTACATTTTTCTATACTTCAAGTTGAGGCTCTTCCCTTTTCTTTTTGATATGCCATTTTAGCTTTGCATCCAAATTCCTTCCAAGGTATTTGGCCGTGTTGGCGTAAGGTACAGCTTGATTGTTGATGAACATTTGAACGTAGCTTAACTTTTTATTTGTAAAGTTTATATGTGCAGATTTAGCTTCATTGAGCTTGACACGCCATTTTTTGGTTCAAAAGCTAGCTTATGAATTGCAAAATATTCAATTCACAAGCTAGCTTGTGAATTATGAATTGAGAAATATTTAATTCATAAGCTAGCTTGTGATTTTTTTTTTTTTTGTCAGGAGAAAATCTTCAAAAGATACTTGGCAGTATTCGACACCAAGTAGTGTGGGATTCTTACCTCACTTAAAAATCCCCGTCAATAATATAATCGCTTTAAGGGAAGCTTAAACTTTTAATGCTTTCCATGACTGTTAGACCATTAGCTCGTGTGGCTTGACTCTTCTTAATCACCGAACATTGCCTGTCATATTTAATACGGACTCCATTTCAGAGTTGATATGACTATGCAGTGGCTGATTGTGTGACACAGCATGTTTTCTTACAACTTCTGTAACCGTTTCTATTTGTAGGTCAAGATGTAAATCGCTATTTCTTATATACCGTGCATTTACTATTCCACGAAGGACTTTGTTTTGGAACTTTTGGATGATTTCAGTATTTGTTTTCTTTGTACAGCCCCATAATTGGATTAAATAGGTCCAAACAGGTCTAAGTACTTGTTTATAAAGCATTATTTTATTTTTGACAGATAGGTCAGAATTTCTACCGAGTAACCAGTACATTTTTCTATACTTCAAGTTGAGGCTCTTCCCTTTTCTTTTTGATATGCCATTTTAGCTTTGCATCCAAATTCCTTCCAAGGTATTTGGCCGTGTTGGCGTAAGGTACAGCTTGATTGTTGATGAACATTTGAACGTAGCTTAACTTTTTATTTGTAAAGTTTATATGTGCAGATTTAGCTTCATTGAGCTTGACACGCCATTTTTTGGTTCAATCACTAACGGTGTCGACGGCATTTTGCAATTTCTCAGCAGCCTTGACGACGCACTTACTGGATGCCAAAATTGCAGTATCATCTGCAAAAGTATAATGGTGTTGTTATCCACTGGAATATCCCTAGTATAAAGCAAATACAGGGTAGGTCCTAGGAAGCTTCCTTGTGGAACACCGGCTTGTATTTTACTTAGGTTTGAATATTCTTGATCATACCGTACTCTGAAGAGCCGGTTTGAGATATAAAATTTTAGTATTTCGTAGTACTGCCTGGGTAGGTCCCTTTGCAGTTTGTACTCTAGCCCCTCATGCCATACCATGTCCAATGCTTGAGCAACATCTAAAAATATAGCCGAACATACTTGTTTTTCTTCTAATGCTTTTTCAACTGTATCCGTTATTATTCTATGAACTTGGTCTATCGTGGAATGTTTATTTCTAAATCCAAACTGATGATTTGGGATTAGATTTCTTTCTTCTATGACTTTGCTTAGTCTTTTCAGTAGCAATTTTTCAAAGACTTTTGCCATTATTGGTATAAGCGATATTGGTCTGTAAGACGTCACTTCTGTTGGTGGCTTACCTTGCTTTGGTATAACAATTACTTCAGCAATTTTCCAATGATGTGGGACATATTGGGTCTTTAGGCATGCATTTATTATGAATTGGAGTCTTATGAAGGCTTTTGATGGCATTTCTTTCATAACCTGAGCAGTTATTAGATCGTACCCAGTTGATTTTTTGTTCGATAGTTGATTTCGACACATATTTTTTATTTCTTTGAGTGTGACAATTGGTAGGTATGTCAACTACATCTACTTTATCAATAAACTGTAAGCTGTTTTCAGATGTGTTTGCTGGGAATGGCTTAAAAACATTCACAAGATGTTCTGCAAACAGGTTAGCTTTTTCTTTCGGATTTCCGATCCAATTCACGTCTAGAGATTTTATTGGCGGGTTTTGTAACTGCGGTCTTTTCAGGCGCTTAGCTGCTTTCCAGAGCGAATAATCGGTTGAAGCATCAGTCGTTAAATTTTTCAGGAATCTTCTTGAATCATTTTTGAACTCGTAGATTTGTTTTTTCAGTTCGTTGCTTAGACGGTTAAACGCTGTTCTGTCGTCTGGAAATCTAGTATTTTCCCATTTTCTTCGAGCTCTTCTTTTCACCAATATTAACTCTCTTATCTCGACAGGATATTTTGTTTCAGTTTGTCTCTTACTCGAGTAAGTTGGTGTACTTTCTTCTGCAGCTTGTTGAACATCGGCAATGAATTGTTCTACTTCAAGGTCGGTTTGCTCTTTTGTTTCCATAGGGGATCTGAGATTTATATAGCTTTCAAGCTTTTCTCTGAATTCACTCCAGTTTGTTTTATTATTTACAAGCTTAGGATTACTTTTTTCCATTATCTCTGATTCATTAAGTGATAAAATCACCGGTGCATGATCTGATGATAAGTCATATTTACCTTCGACTCTTATATGGTTTCGTTTGATACCTTTAACTATGAAAAAGTCAACAAGGTCTGGTATTTTACTTGAATCCGATGGCCAGTATGTTGGTGATCTGGATGAATAAAACTCGCAATGGTATTTGAGGCATGCTTTGTAAAGCCTTCTGCCTTTTGTTGTTATAAGTCTGGATCCCCAATGGGTGTGCTTAGCATTAAAGTCACCGCCAACAAGGAAGTTATGTCCTAGTAAATTTAGCAGTTCTGTATAATCATCTTCAGTCGGGGAATGCCTTGGCGGGCAGTATATTGATGCCAACTTGAAGTCTTTCTTTTTCATACCAATACTTATTATTGTTACTTGCATATTCTCGTTTGTAAACATAGCTTCTTTATGGTGTTTTAAGCTCTTTTTTGTCAGGATTGCCGATCCACCTCTAGCCTTATCAGCTGGATGAGGAGCGTGGTAGCAAATATAGTTTGATATTAAATCATCAAGAACCAGTCCACTTGAGAAATGAGTTTCGGACACCAGACAAAAATCTATGTGTTCGATGTCTAAGAAGATTTTTAATTCTGGTAAATGGTGTAAAAGACCGTTTGCATTCCATGTTCCAATTTTTAGTGTTCTGTCCATCATTGTTTTTTAAGAGCGACTTCTTCACTTAGCCGTTTGATGTTCAAATCCTGATTGTCAATTCATTTTAGAATAAGTTCAAGAACTTCTTTAATGGAAGTTTATTCATTCTTCCTCACGTTTTTAACAATATGTGAATAGGATTTATTTTCGTCGCTTTTGCTTTTAACAGCTTCCTTCGGAAGTTCTTTCTTACCTTTGTCTTCAGCTTCAGGAGTTCTTTTTGTGTTTGCTGAATTCCTAGGCTTTATTTCACCGGATGTCATTTTGCTTTCGGATTTTTGAAATCTTTTAGCAACTGGACAGCCTCTATAGCTTGCAGGGTGATTACCTTGACAGTTTACACATTTTGCTTTCTGTTCTTTGTTTGATTGACAGTTTTTAGTTGCGTGTTTTCCTTCACACTTAACACAAGCAAACTCGCGGTTGCAATATTTTTGGGTGTGGCCAAATGCTTGGCATCGTCTACATTGCGGAACAATTTTTGATTTTCGCAGTGGTTCAATTTTGACTTTTATGCCCAAGATTGATCGACTTTGTTTGCTGTCGAAAAATAGCGTGAATAAAGGCAGGGATCTCTTTATTATTATTGGTTCCCCAGCAGAGTTCTTAGTAGTCTCATTCTTAATAAGATTGACTGCATCAAGGGCTTGGAAGCCTGCTTGTACAAGGTCTTCTACTAATTCTTTTGGAGAACATGAGGAATATAGGCCTCTGGCTACTACTTTTATTGGTCTTGTGAATTTGTTTTCATACGAGTGCCACTGAATTTTATGTTTGCTTAGTTCCTCAGTGACCAGTCTATAGTCCTCATCTTCCTCGACATTGACTTTCCAATTGTCTTTGTTATACGATGTATATTTGCATGCTTTTTTAGTACATTTCTCAATAATTTTCTTAAGATCTCCAAAATTCGGGAATCCTGTGATCATAATTGGTGTTGGTACAGTTTTTCTGTTGCCTTTAAACAAAGACTTCGGTTTAGCATTGGCTAGCACATTATTTGTATTATTCTTTGTAGTACCCAAGTCTTTTTTATTTTCTGTTTTCGAGGTTTGCTGGTTCTTTGTATACAATTCGGGGCTACCTTCCGCTTTTCGTTTTTTAGCAGTGCGCTTATTTCTTTTTCTTTCAGTTTCAAATAAAAGTTCTTCTTCGTCAGTTTGATAGACAGTAACAGTATCTTGTTGACTTGTCTGAGTCGTAGACTTGTGTTCCTTGTCAAATAGGGACACCTTTTCTTCGAGTCTTTTTACTTGCTCCTGAAGACTTTGAACTAAGGTTTCAAGTTTCTTTCTTGCTGCTATTTCCTTTTGCCATTCATCAAAGTAATCTTTTGATTCGGTTGGGCAGTTTTCTTTGAAACTCTGTTGTTCTGCAGTGTCGATCATTTCAGAAACATTGGTTTCTTTTTGGCTAATGACTTTTACGTCATTTGTCTTAGTTGGGGTTTTCGATGGTGTAACCCTTATAACCCTTTGGGAATAGTTTTTTGGGGGAGTTCTCTGTATTTTCGTACTCCGTTTTTCAAAATTTTTAAGCACTAAGTGGTCCTCCCCAGACTCCGTATGACCGATCTATTTACACCTCTATTACAGATGACAACCCAACTGAAAATTGGGTTGTGTGCCCGTGTTATGTATATGAGAAGACAACCCAATTTCAGTTGAGTTGTCATCCATAATAGGGGTATTAGAGAGTCGATATTCCAGTTTTGCTGGAGTGCCACCTGGGGTAATAAATCTGTTTGTTTGGTTCATTGCCATAAATTATTTAAACTTTTTTTTTTTATGATACCAATAGGGCAGTTACTTCTATTCGCATTTTATATTCAGCCGTCCAACTGGGATCAGACGCTGACCAGTGTGCCGCACAATATGTGTCAGACGCTCTTGGATTTATTGTTGGGCTGGTACATTCACAGTGATATTTGTCTTTCTTTGCTCCTAGTTCCTGAAAAGATAACTCAGGTGACACAGCTCGTGGATCAATTGTTCCAACGCTCGTCGTTAGTTGGTTATCCAGCGGGCACCACTTGGAGGTGACGATGCGATTTTACTCTGCCAATGACGATGCGATTTTGCTCCGCCAAGCAAAATGAATTGAAAAATATTCAATTCACATGCTAATTGCTAGCTTATGAATTATCCGGATTATGAATTGGAAAACATTCAGGTAATTCATAAGCTAGGTTGTGAATTGATTTTTATCCTATTCATAATAAACTCATAAGCTAGCTTATGAATTGTATATTTTTCAAGTCATAATTCGGATAAGTAATAAGCTAGCTTGTGAATTGAATATTTTTCAATTCATAATTCACAAATTAGCTTGTGAATTGAATATTTTTCAATTCATAAGTCATAAGCTAGCTTATGAATTGAATCCGTAGGCATATGGGGATGAATTAAAGCTTATGTTATTCGGGGATAGTGTAGCATTCTAAAGGTGGAAGAACTTTCGAAATCGGTACTGTAGCTTATAAGTTCCCGTATACTTTCCCGTTCCCGTGGGAATTTAGGGATAAAATATATAGCCTTTTTCCCTCCTCATGTTCTAGACTATCTCTGTAAAAAATTTCATTTAAATCTGTTAATTAGTTTGGGCTGGAGATGGTAACATAGAAAGGCGAACAGACCGAGCTACTTTTGCATTTATAATATTAGCGAGGACCGGTTCCCGTGAGAATATTCGAATGAAAATGTAACCTATGTCCTTCTTCAGATTCTTGATCATCTCTGTATTAAATTTCATTTTAATCGGTTCTGTAGCTTGTGCGAGAGATGGTAACATAAGCCGCGTTTTATTGGGAATTTTCTATATTCACTTATATTCACTTCACTATAAAACGATTTTTTGGCTATATTCACTTAGCAAGTTCACTTTCAATGTTGGTACTTTTGGCACTTGTTCTAAGGATAAAAAACATTTGCAATCAGAAGAATATAAATGCATACCTTTTATTTTACATTTCTATTTTTCTCAATTTAATTCTCGATTCTCAATTTATGTGCCCCATTTCAACTTTTTACTTTCGAGGTAAGCAAACAAATGTCAATAAAATTTTTTTTTTCACAATGGCTGTGTGCAAAAAGTTTAATTTTTTTTTTAGGATCGGGTTATCGAATCGGATTAGGATTCAGATTTCGATGCAGGTATATATTTCAGGGTTGCGAGTTTGTGAATTGAAAACTCATCAAGTCATAAGTTAGTAAGTGACTTATGAATTAAATAAGTCCAAAGGTTAGAGGAATAAAGAACAAGAGGGAAAACCATTGCTTCTCCTGCCACCACCACCTTAACACCACTTTATTTTCGGATTTGAAACTGGTTTTGAAAGCTGAAAATAAAGTGGTGTTTGTGAAGTCAGTTTGAGGACAGATGCCGCGGTGTGTGTGTGGTTTTGCCTTCTCTTCTTGTATCTCCTCTGTAGTTAGAAGTCATAAGCTAGCAAGTGACTCATGTGACTAGTCCCGTTCCAGCACAGATATTTTTCGTAGCAGTGCACAAAAGAGAGTGCTCTCGAGAGAGTAAAAAATTTCCCAACCCTGCGAATTTCTACCACTAAAATTTCTGTGGACAGAAGTCGTGCACTGCCAAAACAAATACAACAACTGTCAAACAGACGTTTTTCCAAGCGTTGCGTTGCTGCGAATGTTTTGTTCAAGGCGTTTCTTTACTTTGAAGACAATTACGCTCTTTCAGAGAGTTTCTGAGAGAATTTTACAACCACTACTTAAATTATGACAGATTGTGAACTTCTGTGCACAAAAGTAAAGAAACAGACTTACTCAATATGCTGTCGAAAATCAGAAATATTAACGAACACAACCCAAAGACTGCCAACCTCTGCGTTCCAAAAAAGAAATTTACCAACCATCCCTGTTGTTCACTTAGGTAAGTGAGTTATTTTTGTTCGCTTACGCTATTCACTTAAGAGTTGTTGTTTTTCCATGAGCGATGTTTTGGGATGTTTTGCTTAAGTGAATATAAGTGAATATAGATTCCCAATAAAACTCGGCTATAGAAAGACGAACAGACAGAGCTACTTTAGCACTTATTATATTAGTAAGGACTCCCGTTCCCGTTGGAATATGGGGATGAATTAAAGTTTATGTTACTCGGGGATAGTGTAGCATTCTAACGGTAGAAGAACTTTCGAGATCGGTACGGTAGCTTCTAAGTTCCCGTAAAGGTTCCCGTTCCCATGGGAACTTAGGGATAAAATAAATAGCCTATGTTCTTCCTCAGGTTCTAGACTAACTTTGTACAAAATTTCATATCAATCAGTTCAGTAATTTGGGCGGGATACGGTAACATAAAAAGTCGGACAGACAGAGTGACTTTCACATTTATAATATTACATAGTTAGGATTAATTATTCGCTTTTAATTTGAAACGCGTTTCTATCAAATTAAATACTAATTTTTTTTTATAATTTTGTTTCTAGATATCATGAAAAAAAGGAACAGGAACGGCAAGAATATACAATTCATGTTTGAAAAACAGTAGAAAAAGTAAACAGAGACAGTACCCAAATGTGTTAATAAAGAACTACCACAGCTAATAAAGTATAACTCAGATAAATGCATACAATCACATATTATACAAGCATCAAAACTTGTAACTACAAAACGCATTGATAATAAGTTTAAACTCTAATCTCTTTTTTTTTTTTTTTTTCACAAATAAAGAATGCATTTTTTTATTCAATTTTAAGGAAAATATAATGTTGTGATATTTTTTTAAGTATTATTGAATTCTTTATGTTCTTGTTGCGGTATTTTATGATGATGAGAGTAGAATGGAATGGAGAGGAAACTGAACCAGCAACAACATCAATGTTCCAAATAACCGTATGCTATGTGCAATTCCATCCTATTTACGTAGCTTCAACATTTGTATAATGATAAATAAATGAAAACAATAATAAAAAATGTATTCATAACTACGTATGAACGTAGATATATTTTTTTATGGTAAGAAAATAAAGGTAAAAATGTTAAACCATTATTGAATTCACTACTATTAAAAACCAAGAAATGTAGGGATATTTAAAAGTCACTGCCTCGACATATTATACATACCTTTAGCTCATTCACTAAATGTGAACTAAGGATTTAGTAATTGAAATATTACTAAAACTAAGAAGATTGGATCTAATATAAGAAACTTCAGCGAATAAGATATTAACTGAAATTTTTCGGTAGCAAATGTATTACGAATAAAAAAAACTTAACTGATATCTACTAAGTTAACTAATTGTAGTTTTAACATTTCGATTAATATAACCTAGCATAATCTACTGTTTACAGTTTGAGTATCAAAAATGAAACGAATTATAATTAAAGAATTTTAAGAAGTAAATGATTGTTTGACATTTATTTAAACTATATACATATATATGACTTATTTAGCAGAAAATATTTTAATGGGGTTCTCAAGAACTATGCTCTCTTAGATATTACGTAAGTATTTCAAAATAATTTTAGTTAAATGCAAAGCAAATTTTTCAGCTTTCATACATTCGTGCAGGTTTTTCAACCTATGTTTGTGTTTTCTTATATGTATGTTTATGTATATGTGCTTTTTTGTGAATGTGAATGTGTATGGGTATGTGTGTTTTTTTGATTTACCTTTGGAGAAATTATTTAAGCATAAAGTGCCGGATTCTGCAAGGTGAACAAAACTTGGCATACCGGCTAAATCTCCAAATTTCTATCGCTGGTCTTCCATAAAGTGGCGGACTCTTCAAGGTGAACAAAACTTGGCATACCGGCTAAAACTTCAAATTTTTCTCGCTGATCTTCCCCTCGGGACCACTTGCGTTTTTCTTCGAAGGGGGACCATGTCAGGGTGGCGGTTCTAGTTCCTCTTAACTGCCTCTTCTTGTTTCTTTGTTTTCAGACTCTGCATCAGATACAGGCTAATTCGCCTCCACCGCTCTTCGTCTCTCAGCATCTTCTGGAAGATATAATATGGGCTGATTTCTCCGAAACTTCTGTTTATTTCCTGACGCAGAGATTCCCATCTACTGCACTCGAACACTGTATGAAGCGAGATTTGAGCTGAGGCACTAAACCAAGAAAGTACCGGAAACAGCTAGCGTTTTTACAGAGGTGCGATGGCTTGCATGTCTGAGCCAGCAGTTCTTGTAGTTGGCGCCGGTGTCGTATACCAATAGATATCCTAGCAGCACAAAGAAAATACATACATGAAAAGAAAGCTGAAATTGGAAGATACGAATGCGGAAGCAAAAGTGCTAACCCCTCAAAAGTGCCAGGAACGATGGATTGAACTACTACCTCTTCACCGTACAAGGGTATATCAAATTTGACCGATAGATGCGCTAAAATCGCGTAAGGAAAGAGAAACAGAGAGAGAAAATTTTTCGCTTTAATTTTAAAAAGTGCCAAGAGATCCAAAATCAATATAAACTCTGAAAGAGAGCTGACGTATTGTTCAAAGTGCGATATCGAAGTGTTGAATCCTAAAAAAAAATGTCCATTGTTAATCTCTTGTGCAAGAGAATATTTTTTTCTTTCCTTATCAAAAACCTTACTTTAATAAACAAGAAAATTCTTATCTAGTTCAAATAGTGTTCCCTCGGTTTCCCACCGCTATGCGCTATGGCGGTGAACAACCAAAACCGGTTTGATGGATCGAATGCAAACGATCCTATGCAAACCGCTATCCCTCCAACAAAAAAGAAAAAGTACCACAAAGAAAGCAAAGATCAGTGGCCAATGTTAATTTCACATAAACAGAATGTATTTGATTTCTCTCGATTCCTAATTATTACCAACTCTCAGACAGATGCCGACAAAACTCCTATTGCTAATCGTAACCCAATTATAATTGGTAAAGCGATTGATGCGATAACAACCCAATACAAAGACGTAAAAGCCCTTAGAAATGGTGACTTGTTGATTCAAGTCAACAAAAAGAAATTGCTGATAGACTCGCAAAATGTAAGTTTTTAGGTCCAATTCCTGTAGAAATTAAATACCATCAATCTTTGAATTCTTGTCAGGGAAGAATTTATTCCCATAACATAATTGAATTCAAAGAAGACGGCATTTTAGATTGCCTAGAAAAATTCTGCATCACATATGTAAAAAAAAATGTACAAAGTAGCAGGTGAAAAACAAACAGCTACTGGAGCTGCTATTCTTACTTTTGACGCACCGCAGCCACCTAAGGAAATTAAAATGGGTTGGCAAACTTTAGTTGTTGATCCTTATTACCCTAACCCAATGATCTGTAAAAAGTGCCAAGGTATTGGACACACGCTAAATCATTGCCGAGAAACAACGAGTTTGTGTGCCACTTGTGCAGAAACATGCCCACATGAAGTAGAATGCAAAAGAGTATTTTGCGTCAGTTGTATGTCATCGGAACATTCGTCAAAAGACCGATCTTGCCCTGTTTTTATCAAAGAAAAAACAATAATGATAATAAAAACCAAGAAACGATGCACGATTAAAGAAGCCAAAGGAGAATACGACAGGTCGGGACACACATCATATTAGAGTCCGAAGTACTAAAAAATCTATAGCTCAAGTTATTGAAGACAAAATTGCCGATGAAACTCAAAAATCAATACTTAATCCAATTACACAAAAGCTCTCACAAACAAATCAAAATAACCACAACAAAATAATATCAGCCACACAAAAATCATCAGGCATTGCAACAGATCAACAACACTCCAAGCAAATAGCACAAACATCTAACTCAGAAATAAATCCATTTTTCACAGACGACCAAGAAAATAATTCCATTTCCACAAGAAAAACACTAACCAACAACATTACAATAGATACAAATTATTCCACACCAGCAACACTTAAATCAGCAAGCTCGCAAGACGAAGAAGGCAACTCCAGTATGGATTGCAGCGACTCTGATGAGTTAACAGAGAAAGCCGACAGATTATTGGCAAAAGTAAAAACACAACACGATCTTACTCAACTCACTCATAACAAACATAAAACCTCTACATAAAAACGAACAAAAAAAATAATGAAATTCAAACAAAAATTCTACAGTGGAATATCCAAGGATTTTTTAACAATTTTCCCAATTTGAATATTCTTATTAAAAAATACGAACCTACAGTAATAGCACTACAAGAAACAAAAATCTTAACCAAAAAATTATATTGCCTATTTCAACAATAAACCACATGACAGCAATAAAGATGGTACAGCAATATTTATTAAAACTGGTATGCCGCACACATACTCATCCTCAGCAGACATCTTCTCAACTTAAACACTATCATTCAACCTCCCTCAGCCAATAACTGTAAAGAATATCTACCGAAAAACTTAAAACGCTGTTTCCAAACAGCAATACCAGAACCTAGTTGCCAATAATCTTTCCCGCAGCGTACTCGTAGGATATTTCAAAGCAAACAATGTGCTTTTGGGGCTCTCCCTACACAAACAGCTCTGGTTCCATCGTAGAAGATTGGCTGCAGAACTCTAACCTGGTACTTTTGAATTATGGGTCTCCCACACCACACACTTTTCTTCAAGAAATTCACTCACTGCAATTGACTTATCGCTTGCCTCACCAGCAATTGCTCTTAATACGAACTGGAAAACACACGATTCCTGGGAAAGTAGTGATCACTTTCCAATACTCATTGAAACTGCAACAACTTTCAAATATGCCAATATCTTCCACTCCCGATTCACAGAATCGGTTTGGAAAAATTTTAAAACAGGGCCCAGTACGTAAATTCAACTAAACCAATATCCAATAATATAAACAAAGAAGCAGCATATATAAAAAAAATTATCAGTTTGGCAGCATCCACATCCATTCCTGCCTCACACCCACCCAAAAATATTTCCCAACCTATTTGGTTCAATCCAAATCTTAAAAAATTGAAAGAAGAAAAGCGTATGCTTTAGAAGCTGTTAAAAAGGAATCCTACAGTTAAAAATACCGTCGCCTATCGACAAATAGCTGCAAAATTAAAAAAAAAAGGTGCGATTATCTAAAGCAGAGGCATGGAAAAACTTTTTAGCATCAATCAATCCAACAATAGAAACGAGAACTTTGTAGAATAAAGTGAAGACAATCAATGGAAACCACTCTGCAAAAGCTATTAACTACTCTAACTAACTCTATTAATTAGCTATAAACCTTTGGAAGTATTACACAGACTTATGGATTATGGTGTTGTATAACAACATTTTGAAAGATGGAATTTATCCACACGAATGAAGAAAGCTCATTTAATTCCAATTCTTAAATCCAACTCGATCTTAACCTCTTTAGATAGCTAACGTCCAATATCCCTTCATTCAGTGCTGTCCAAATTATTTGAAAAAATAGTTGCAAACAGGCTGAAAAGGACGCAAGAAAAACATATCAACAGCAGTCAACACGGCTTTAGACCAGGGAAAGGCACCCACACTTTGCTTCACATGCTGGATCATGTAGTTAGTTCAAAGTTAGCCTTACATGTTACATCACCTGCACATGTAAGGCTACATCTGTTCTATTTTCGATGGATTTGGAGAGAGCGTTTGAAAGAGTAACTACGTATGGAGTTATCAAGCAACTAAACGAATGGAGAGTGAGCAAACAACTACTTCGATTATTCATTTCTTTATGTCGAAGAGCACAGTCATCGTCTAGATAAACCCATCTAATGTTACTGTCATTCAGAATGGTAAGTTAACACATGGCGATCCCACACCACCAAAATACCGAGAACACCAATTAACACATGGCGATACCACGCCACCGAAATACCGTGAACACTCATCAAGGGTTCTCTAGTTTTACGACAAACAGATGGTCGTAAACACTAATGATTTACCAGGAACCAAAAATAGATATAGACCTACACAAGGACAACCACCAGCATCCCGAACCAACAAATGCGAGCAGAGGAAACGACTCAGCAGTTCGATTTCAACCCCGCGACAGACAACATTAAATAATAGTGAAGATAAAGTTAATATATTTTTTTGAAAGTAAAATTTGTCTATCGATTTAATTTGGTATACCGCAAGGTTCACCAATTTCAACTGTTTTATATAACGCCTACGTGAACCCACTTCTTGAAACACTTCAATCTGAACTAGTAAAAACGGAAACCATACTTTCCTATGCCGACAATATTTTCGTCACAGCATCGGGCAAACCAAACGAAACTGAAAATACAATTAGTTTGACTGTAAATAAAGCACTTAATTGGTGTCAAGAATCCAGTGCAAAAATGCCAGTATCTAAAATGGATGCTTTGCATGTTTGCAGAAAGCACCATTGCACAAAAAACGATTTAAGTATTGGACCTACCTCTTCTAAACAGGGTTAAGATTCTAGGACTGGTCTGCACAAAAACTTGGATTTTGCCGAAAAACTTGGCAAAATAAACAACTTGCTGAAAATAATTTGCAGCAAATACAAGGTTCCTTTTTCACGAATACTGCAATCGAGATATCAAAAACACTTATACGAGGTGCTATACAACATGGAATGAGTGTATACTCTCACTGGACTAAACAAAAAGATAAAAATGTACAAATAAAAATAAACGCAATATTGAGAACTGACTTGGAGCATTACCTTCTACTCCCATCGAAGCTCTACTGGTTGAAGCTAATATTTTAGATTTTAAATATATGAAGGTAATTACACAGGTAAAAATTTTTTCCAAAAGTATAGTAAATACCAGTGCCCGATTTACTTTTTTAGGGCCCATAGGCGGAATTTTCGTGGGGGCCCCTTTAAGATGAAAATTTTTCATATGAACGGGAAAATGACCATTTCATTTTCTTCCATCTTTTAGGGAAATAGCAGTTGTTGATGCATTTGTTGAATATGATTGCCAGGAATAGCATCAGGGCTTGGGGGAACCTTCTTATGATGTAGTTGGAGATCATGTCGGGTCCGGATGATTTTTTAGGTCGTCCACCGTGAATCATTTCAACTACTTCTTCTGGATCTGTGAAGTTTTCTGCAGGTACCGGGTCATTTGCAAGGTTATCGTTGTTGAATAGCATGACTTGAGTGTCCGTTTGCTGCAGTTGTCTTAGAGTTGCCTCAACTTCTACGATAAGCCCTGGATCGTTGGGTGGTTTTGGTACAAAGTTTTCCTTGAAAAATTTGCAAACGCATCTGCTTTCTCTTGGGTTGTCTCGACTTCTCCTTGTCCGGTGCTTATTTTTTCTGGCATCTTTGGTTTTTTCCCGATGATGTTGTTGATGGCTTTGAATGCGTCGGGTCCAGGCTTGATGTTCTGCAGCCTTTGTTGGAACTGGCTGTTGTTGTGATATTGAAGAGCGTTCCTCAGCATGATGTAGGTGCATTGGAGCTCACTCTTCACCATTTGGTAGGTGTTGCTCACGGTATTCCAATCTTTTTGCTGAATCCTTTGCAGTTTCTTCCTCAGCCTTTGGCGGTGTTCGTATAGCCGCACAATTCCTTCTGGGAGGTGCTGGTATCTGTTTCTGGATGTTCTCGGTCTCTTCTGTTCATCTCAGGCGTTTGTTATTATGCCCTCCATTGATTTAATAGCCTCATCAATCTCGTCGTTGGAGATGTTCCTGTTTGCTTTCGGCAAAGTGATTGTTCCCTCGATCCTTCTTTGGAAATCTTCAGTATTAAAGCGGCTGTAGTTGATGTACTCCTCACCTGTCGTCAGACTAATCGAGATGATCGGCCTGTTAAGGTTGATTCGAAGTTCTACCGCTTCGTGGTCTAGTTCCGGAACTATGTCTACTAGGTTGGAGGTAACCAAAAAGAAGTCCAGCCAGGATGGTGTTCTGGGGAAGGTTGGCTTCGGCTGGGATACCACAGTGAATGAGTGATTTCCGGTGTCTTCATCGAGCCATTTGACCAAAGTGTTTCCAGCATCAGTTGAGGAAGTGTCGAACCATAGTGGGTGTCGGGCATTGAAGTCTCCTCCTATGAGTCCATACGTGTGTTGAGCGGTGATGGTGCTGAAAATAGAGAGATCGTGATTAATATCTTGTTGGCGCTGCAGTTGTTGTAGATACTGAAGACAACCAATGAGTCACTATTTTCGACTTCAATGGCTACAGCTGTAGCTTCGAAGGCTCTCAGACCAGGAACCATGACTTGGGAGGCTTTTATGTTCTTTTTTACAAAGAGCGCGGTGCCTCTTTTGCCTGGAACCTTGTCTGTCCTGAACGTGTTGTAGCCATTGAAGTCAATGTTGTTCCTTTTTGTAACGTTGGTTTCGCTGATGAGAGCCGGGTCCGGTGAGTGCTTTTTTAGGAAGAGGTGAAATGACGTTCTTTTTAATACACTATACAATGAGTTAACATTGTACGTGATTATTTGTAGCCGGTTTATGCGCTGCATAAATCAAAGATAAAGGCGGCCAGAGCCACGGACTTCTTTTCCTTGCTTAGTGAGGCGTAGTTGGATGGAACGGCAAAGCGGGCTTTCTTGATGGCTGTTTCCATATCAGTTCCATAGTGTTCCTTTACTTCCTCGTCTAAATTTGGTTTTTGGTGGGTATTTTGCTCCTTTGGTGACGGTTTCCTAGTCTGCGTCGTTGGTTGCTGTGTCTTTGCACCTATAGCTCGTTGTTTTTTGGGGAGTGTGCTTTCCGTGCCTCCTCGCTTGATCATGGCTGCGAAGCTAAGTGTTAGCTTCGTATGGTTGCATATTGACTGGGTCCGGAACTCCTGTTGTTGCTTCCTCTCGGCTTCAGCTTTCTTTTTGTTTTCCTTCTGTGCAAGTAGGACCTTGCATCCGAGGTAGTTTGCTGGGTGACCAAACTCCTTGCAGTTGGCACAGTACACTTTCTGGTCCTTATCTTTGCGTTTGCACTCACCGGGATTGTGGTTTTCGTTGCATTTCACGCAGACGTAATTCATGCCGCAGTTGGTGACCACATGACCAAATCTCTGTCAGTTTTTGCACTGAACGATGTCGTTGTTTTTTAGCCGCTCCCAGTGTACCTTTTGGTTGAGGATCCTTGTTTTTGTATATACATCGCTACGACACAGGTTTTGTTTACTTCAACCACAAACGAGTTGAAGGTTTTGTTCTTGGCTTTCCTTGAACGGAAGACCGTGACTTTGGACGCTGGAATACCTTCTATTTGGAGCTCATCCTGTACTTCGATGGTTGAATATGAGTGATGGATGCCTTTCAGTAGTAGGATCACCTTCCTATCTTCACGAGGTAGAATATATGGTTCTGAACCTTCCTGGTTTTTAAGAACGCGGCGGTCGATAAATCAGTTTAGTAGCTCTTGGCTACGGGGGTTTCTGTACTCTGGTTTGCCGATTATTTATTTATAAACATTTACACGCTGGGCTACGAGGGTATCTGCACTCTAGTTTACAGTTCAAGTTTTTATTAATTATTAATAAATATTCGCGAGCTGGGCTACGTGGGTTACGGCACTCTGGTTTGCAAAATTTATTTATAAACAATCTCACGAGCTGGACACATGGGTTACTGTACTTTGGTTTGCAGTATTCTATATTTTCAAATAATTTTTCTAAAAAAAATTCAATTTGTGGGGCCCCATATTTTGTGGGGGCCCCTAGGCGCCGCCTAGTCCGCCTATATGGTGAATCTGGCTCTGGTAAATACAAAACATGCGCTCCATGAAGTTTGCAAATTAGGTTGAATGGAAGCTGAAATAACAAAAGTGCTCTTTATAGAACAATCCGCTATATGAAAGCTGAGAGAATAAGTATACCGGAAGCAATCAGTTGCTATGACCAGACCCCTCCTTGGCTATTTTCTGAATTTCTTAAAAACACTTCCTTGCGAGGAACAACAAAAGAAAACACACCAAACGAAGTTTTCAAAAAGAAGTTTGCCGAAATACTAGCGACTGGCAATTTCAGTTGCGTTCTCTATACGGATGCCTCTTCTAAAGACGGAATAACGGGTTTTTGCGTTTACAGGCTTGACAGCACCTCTTATACTGGAGAAGTAATGGCACTTGTAAAAGCGTTCAAATTTAACAGCCAAAACGGCAATCTGCAGTGACTCTCTGAGCGCAGTTCTGGCCATCAAAAAAAAAAAAAATAGAAATAAAGAGCCAATAATTCAAACTTTTAGATCTTATCTCTGCTCAGAATGCCCACGTATTCATTTAATTTGGCCACCAGGACACGTGGGAGTCCCATGCAACGAAAAAGCAGATGCTAATGCACGCCAAGCAACTAGAATGCCTTTAGTGTTTGCAATACCACCAATCGACAAAACTCATCAATGAAGAAATAGAAAATCGTTGGAAGCAATCGAAATCGTTCCTGAAATTACATAAACACAACTTGACACCAGTGATGAATAACGAAAACTTAAACCATTACACTATCAGAACAGCTTATTTCAAGCTTGTGAAACAATGTATCTTTTCTTCAATAGTGTTTTCACCCTTAAGTACTCAGAAATATGTATCACTGTCATCATTTAGGGAGGTGTTAGTTGTTAGTAAGCAAAAATTGAGTCTAACACACTCAAGACAACAGAGCCAAAAAATATTACAAAATTATTGATAAACATATACGAAAACAAATTAGATAGCTACATACATAAAATTAATTATTAAATGTTACAATTATTAAGAGGTAAGAAACATAAAAAACATAGTCAAGAGAGTGGAGCTCTGGTTCGAATTAAGGACTTTAAAGTAGTTTTACTAATATGAAAATCTATTAAATTTGAGTTTAGGTTCAAAACTTTTATCATACGAGTAATAGGCTCATTCATTCCATAATTAGTTCTATGATGGGGACAGTGAAGTAACTCCAAGTTGCGCAGTTGGTATGAGCCTCCCCGGTAGTTAAGACTTATGCATGAGAGCAAGTCAGGAGCATCAATTTGTCCTGTTATAAGCTGGTGAATAAAGACTAAATCATTATTTATTCGACAAGCTAAAAGTAACATCATTAATGGCTAGAATAAAGAGGATAGGGCCAAGGTGACTACCTTGTGGTACTCCTGAGTGCGCCCGAAAGGAGTCTGAAAGAGTGCTTCTAAATTTTACCACATATGATGTATCAGTAAGGTACGATCTGATCCAATCAACGAAGGTCGAAGGGAATCCATATGCATTTAGTTTAAACAATATAATATCGTGAGATAGTTTATCGAAAGCCTTTGAAAAGTCAGTATATTATATACAATCCAACTCATGCCGTTTGAACATTTATGATCTTTTCTGTACAAGACCATGCTGCTGTTTGCAAATTATATTTTTAATATCGAAAGTTAAGCTTTCACAAACAAGCTGTTCAAATAATTTGGGGATACACGAAAGCTTAGATATGGGTCTATAGTTAAGGATATCTGATTTAATACCTTTTTAAATACAGGTGTAATAAAAGATCTTTTCCACAGTAAAGGGAATCGCCCAGAATCTAACGATAATGAAAACAAATAATGAAGGGGTAATGCAATTGGGACTTACACTTTTTTTTTTAATTATTGGAGGGATGCCATCAGGGCCAGCAGAGTGATCATCGTTCAAAGACGAAATATGGTTAAGGACTCTTTCTAGGATAATTGGAACATTATTAAAATTAACTTTATTAACTATTAATTTACGTAGAAACTCGAAGTAACTACGATCTATATCAACAATAGAATCAGAGAAGGAATTACAAAAATGGTGAGCAAAAGCGTTGCAAATGTCGGATGTTTTTGTCAATGTGACAGTATCATATGTAAAGTTATCTGGGTATCCATCCGAATCTTTCTTTGAATTGACAAAGTTCCAGAAACTTTTTGGATCATCCCTTAATGAGTTGCCCATTCTGTGAACATAACTTGAGTACAGAGTTTTTGATAGTGATTTAAATTCATCAAAAAAAAAAGATGTAAGAAAGGTGATCAGATTCAGAACGCGTCTTAATGTAAGTCCGCCAAGCACTATTTCTTTTGTTGCGAAGCTTTTTTAGTTCCTAAGTGTACCATGGGTGATAAGAGCTCACATTCTTTGAAATTTTGAGGGGTATAGCTTTGTTCATGCAGTCGTTAATAAAATAAAAGTAACTAACTGCTTCGTCAATACTAGTGAAAGCTGATATGTTATTAATATCAGATCTACTTAGTTCATCAGAAAGCATTTAAAAGTTAGTCTTTCGATAGTCAAATATATGCGAGCAGTCATATGAATTACTATAACTATGAATGTGACCGTTTAGGTCAAGGAAAATGTCTAGAGGAGGGTGATAGTCATCTACATTAGTAATGCCGGAATTAGATTTAAAAACGACAGTACTAACAGCGTCAGAGGTAAGGACTAAATCGAGATTTCGATTTAAAAAGTTTTTAATACAGCTCACTTGTTGTAAGTCAGTAGAAATTAGATATTCCAATAAGATAAGCTCTAAAGAAGAAATATTGTTTAAATAATCTAACACTAAAGCCACTTCATTGTAGGCAGGGGCAGAACTTTTTGGGGGAATGTATGTATGTACCAATTACATAGACTGTCTTAGACTCAAAGGTAACTTCAATGCAAATTAGATCTATTGTTAAAATAAAAAGAAAAGTCATATTAGACGACAAAAAGCTATTACGACAAGCTATGAGAACACCCCCTCCTACGTCTGCGTCTACATGAGAATGGCGGTCCTTTATAAATACTTGAAATTCTGAGTTAAAAAGTTCTGTATCCAGAATGCCTGAATGAAGCCAGGTTTCTGTAAGAACAAAAATATCATGGGCAAAAGCTTGAGAATTAATAAAAAAAATCAGTAGTTTTACTACGAAGCCCCCTTACATTCTGGTAAAATAGGGAAAGTCTTATTAGTTTTTTGAAACATTATTGACGGTACTATTTTCAACACGTTTCTTCTTGGAAGAACCAACAAATTCTTTTAAAAGAGTGCCTGAAGGCCAGAAATTAGGGCTGCAAAGACAATCAAATTGCGACGGAGGCACAAAAATTTTAAAGGACGAAACAAAACTGTTAGGTTTAATTATTTTGGTTGGGATAGAGAGATTTTCCTACAATCAGTACAAAACCAGACTGCAATTTTGGATGCGTCAACCTTTTCTATAAATAAGGTGGTTGACCCAACGCATTGAGCATGGTAAAACTTCCCACAAAAGCCGTTACATACAAAAAGGCATGCATTAGGGGAAGAGTCCAGACATTTCAACGCTGAGCATTCCATTTTAATTAAAGAATTTAAAAAAAAAAAAACTGGAAAAAAAAGATTGAGAATAAAAATTTAGTTTAAATTAAAGAAAAAAAAAAAAGTTTGTTTGGGTAGTACGAGTTTTGAACCTGAGATGCTTGACACAACTATCTTCGCTCTAAGTTAGTTTTAAATTCATTTTTATTGTATATCACTTATAACTACTTACATGCTAGCAAAAATGTTTAAACTAGCTTACATAATAACTCAATTAACTTACTGACCCTAGGCGGGTACTCTAAATTACACCATAACTTATTTCTATTGCCTTTCGGCCTAAAGATACAATATATCTATTTCAACCTAGAACTAATATTTAAACTAAGAAAGTTTAAAAAACTTAGTTTCAAAGATCAACATTTTTTGGTTTTTCCTAAAATTACTTACAACTTATTAAAACTACTTAAAACTAAGTAAATCTAATTTAAACTACTTAAAACTAGAGCAGCCATAGCAGCTTTTCATAATTTTTTTTTTTTTTTGTTTTTTGTGTTTTATAATTTTTTTGGGATTTTGTACTTTTTCTACTTTTTTTTTTTAATTTTGGTGACGCACAGTAATTTTTACATTTTTTTTTTGATTTTAATTTTTTTCAATTTTTTTTGATTTTCGACGCCGCAAAATTTTTATAATTTTTTTTTTGTTTTTATAATTTTTTTTTGGTTGCCACTATGCCTACCCCCTATACCCTAAGTCTTACACACTAAACCTTTGTAAGCCAGCCATAGGCGACTCGCTATCCGTAACATTTTCCCTATGTTGCTCAGACAACCACCAGAACATATTCGACGTTTTGATAACGTCCCGTCGATCGCGACCTACTGTACCGGAGGAGCTCTTCGACTTCTCCACCTACTGCGGCGACGTCCCGCCTGTAAAGGAGTTTCAGTTTAATCAAGAAGTTGTCAATTCTGTTTATTTGAGCCCCGTTGTAAAGGACCTCATTAGGATAATATTTTCTGTACTCCGACTCTGGTGTTCTGTGCAATCCAAGACAGGTACGCAGACACTGTCTCTCAAACACCCGAATCTTTTCCATCTGAGACGCTGTAACATTGAACCACACAGGGCACCCATAGACAATCATTGGCCTTATGAGGGCCATGTAGCAAATCACCTTCACTCTGCTATCAAGTTGACTGCTGTGAAACAGTAGCCTTGTCAGAGCAAAAGCTCCTCTAGCCCTAGCCAGAGCCGCATCCATATGTTTGTTAAAATATAGATACTGATCTAGCCAGATGCCCAGGTACTTGACTACTATTTTGCTTGGCAGTGGGTGGCCATGTAGATCAACGATCACCAGCTTTCGCCACTTCTTTCTCGTATCCCTTGAGGCCCGAGCCAACGAGGTTCTAAACACAATTGTTTCCGATTTCTGGAAGTTGATTTTCAACTTCCAGTCATCGCAATATTGCTGAATCTTATCGAAGTCACGCTGCAAGAGTATTCTGATGACCTCGATCTTTGGACCTGTTCTGTACGCGATTAGGTCATCGGCGTACGCTATGGCATGGTGAAGGGAACCAATTAGATCGCCGGTGAAAATGCTAAACAAAATAGGCGAATTCACCGCTCCTTGTTGCAGACCATTCTGTATTTTAAAAGTTCTGGCAGAAGTTTTATTGCAACTTTTCACAACAAACGTTCTACCTTGAAGCATGTCATTCAGAATATATAGCAGTGGTTTACTCATGCCATATCTGATCAACTTATAGAAAAGACCGTCTAACCAAACGGTATCGAAAACCTTCTCCAAGTCAACCAGACATGCACCCGTACACTGCTTTTTAGCTTTGTTCCATTGAATATCAGATACTAGCTTAGACGCGGCATGTATGGTATCATGACCAGCCTTAAAACCGAACTGATTTTCTGGAATAATATGTTTGTCCTCAGCCCATGTGGACAGAGCTCTATTGAGAACCTTCTCGAATACCTTGCTGACACTCGGAAGAAGACTAATTGAAGAGAGATTTGCTGGATTGGAACCATTCTTCCCTTTTTTAAGGAGAGGATGGACCACTGCCGTCTTCCAACGCACTAGATAATATGCATTATTCAGCGCATTGTTGAACAACGTGGTGTATATGTCCACCGCTTCCGAAGGGAGGTTTAGCAGCACAACATTGGGTATGCCGTCGACTCCTGCTGACTTCTTTTTCTTTATTTTTTGAAAGATGTCCAAGAGGTCCATTTTAGAAACGAACAGGGTGTTATCCCCGTTTCGCTGGGCGATGACTGCATTTGCAAGTCGGTCGTCATTGAACCTAGTGAAACCAGGATTCTCAGATCGCCAATGCGAGATCTCGTCTCTAAGATAGAAGTGTCCAACGAAGGCACTGTTCTCAAGGTCGTAATTAGGGCGAATGCACTCATTCACCTTATATACTTGCTCGAAAACAGCACCCACAGTCTCTACCTTCTCCTGAGCATCTTCCACTATAAAGTGGTCATCATCCAAAATGGCGTCCTCTGGATCTATTCCTACTGTCAAAAGTAAGTTTTCGTTCTCTGTCGTCCTTTGGAGTTTAATACTCTGCAGGTCATTTTGATCTTTTCTCCTAAAAATTTTATTTATTTCCGGAAACATACTCGGGTTGTTGGACTGTACAGCCCGAATTTTGTTGTTCCAGAAAAGAGATATAGATATTCTGTAATTTTCTTTAATTAACTGTTGGAGATTTTTGATCTGTGACTTCAGAGTTCTAATCTCCAAATCGTATCGGTCAGTAAACCTCCTGTGCAAGAGTTTGAGTTTTGACAGGAGTCTACTTTTTTGTTTGTAAAGTGCGTCTATTTTCGCGTTTCTGTACATGTTCGTAGTGTCATGTTGCCTATATTTAGGAATTGTCCTGTCCATTGTACTACGGATTGCATCCTCCATACGTTGCAGGTACCCATCGATCTCAACGTTCGACAGATTCCTGTTGCATGGCGGCGCTATACCGTTCGAACGAAGTTCCCTTGAGACGGCACCGGAAAAGCGCGGCCAACGTGTCTTACCGTAGTTGTAAGAGTGCGTCGGCACGTACTCCTCCAGTTCCACAGGGTTGTTCGGAAGCAGTATGACGGCGGCAAGTCCACAGTGGTCACTGTCGTACTCAACCGTCTCCAAACAATTTTTCGTCCCTCGAAGAATGTCGTCGCTCAGTTTCAGTCTTGAGTCTAAAAGCAATAGATCCAAATAAGAGCCACTTCTAGGATATGAAGGCTTGTCAGTAGCCAGCAGATCGACTTTACACTCAATGCTGTGGAGCCCCAGCCAATTGAATAGCTGGGTCCCCCTTGGATTGGCTAATTGATTTCCCCAATCTTGGTGTTTAGCATTGTAATCACCTACCAAAAGGAAATAGTTTTCATTCGAATTCAGGTTCAGACATCGAAAAAGTGTTTCGAGCTCTGTTACAAAACATGAGGTTTGAGAAGCTTCCGGCGGTGCATAGAGCGTGACCACATACAATCGCCTCCCCTGTTGGAGAGGGATGCATATGATACACGTTTCCAGCAACCGGAATCGACGTACTTCACCGCTATATACTTCCTTATGCGCAATGCCCTTACGTAAGAAGATCGCAACCCCACTCGCGAGAGTCGAGTTGGGTCGGTCCCTCCTTATGATAATGTAATTGTAATCCGTCAGTTTGTGATGCCGATTTAGCCTAGTTTCGCTAACCATACATACATCAGGACGTTGGTCTTTTAACAACTCAAGGAAGTTGGTTCGTCGTTCTATCCTAACTAGCGAATTCACATTCACGGCTAGGATCTTAAAAGGCCTCTCCGGCAGCGCGCCCGTTAACCTAAAAATTGCGCAAGCGACGGCACTGCACGGTAGATCAAGTCCACCCTACGCGCCTGCTCACTTATTTGCCGTGATAGTTCACTCATTTGTGCCTGAATGACACGCAGAGAGACCAACACCTCTGGCTCCCCAGTAGCTGCCTTTGACACAGATGGCTGTGCGGCCTCTTTCTGGGGAGGTTGTACCGTTATCCCAGCTCCACCCGCCATTTAGGCGTAGGAAACTTGGGGAACGACGGCCCTTGGAGTCGGTCTGGCTGTATGCCTTCCCTCGTCCTTGGTTACTGTTGGAGCAGCTTTTAATGATTTTTTAATAACTTGGTATCGAGGACATCCCCGATAGTTAGCAGGGTGTTCATCTAAACCGCAGAGAACACATTTCAATTGGATCTTATCTTCGACCCTTTCCTCACCGAGCTTGCACTCTTTTTCTTTGTGGTTCTCTCCACACTTTACGCACCTCGACTGTATTTGGCAGTTGAATGCGGCGTGCCCGAACCTTTGGCAACGAAGACATTGTAGAATGTCCCCGTGCCTGTTTATTTTTTCCCATCTTACCATCTGGTAGTCTAGGACGGAGATTTTCCTTAGACTCTCCAGACGGCAACTGGGTGATAGGGTGACGAGGAACATCGGCAATCGCCGCCTCTCCCGTCTAGCCTTAGCCGTGGTGAACGACTTGACCCCGATAAACTCGAGATCGTCGGTCGCCAACCTGCGGAGTTCCGCTAAGAGCTCCTCTGGGTCAGAGGTAGGCTCTACCCCTTTCAAAAGCATGCTTTTTGGCTTCTCCTCTTTGGGAGTAAAAGTAAAATGTTCGGTGGATGTTCTTTGCAACAACGCCCGAACGATCTTATGGTCACCAATGTTTTCACATTGGATCGCATGTCGATCTTGTCCTAAACGCTTAATAACAAATGTATCGCCTATGGCGGACTTACATAAGTTTAATGTTGCTTTGAAATCCATTTCGTGGGTGTTGATGGGGGGCACCCTGCTCTTGGCTGCTGTCTTCCTTGGCTGCTGCTGTAGTTGTGCTGCCTGTTGTTGTTGTTGTCTCTGCTGCTGCTGCTGCTTTGGCACCGTCTCTCCTGGCTGCTTCGATGGCGCGGCTTTTATAGCCACGGTCCCCCGTTGCTGCTCTTTGGTATCAGTTTTCTTTCGTTTACGGGAGCATTTTTAACATTTGTTTTTAATGTTGTTGGCTGTTGCTGTTTGGCCTTGTCTGACTTTGCCAACAGTTGTTGTTTTGCCTCGCTTTCTGCTTTCCTGCGGGCCACCTGTTTTTTTTTTTGATCTCTTCGATCTCCTTGTACAATTTCTCTATGATAATTGAAAACGCATGTAGTCTCTTGTCTTCTACATCGTTGTCATTCCGCTCCTCGTCCACACCGTCCCCGTCGTCTGCCAATGCAGCGAACGAGTTTCCACTACCGGTGTAAACGGCCCTCACCACCGTTTGATTCGTAGTCGTAAGTGGAATTTAAACTCACGATACTTTCGCTGCTGGTCAACATCCCATCATCGTCGACCTCCTTATCGGTTGCCTTTGGTTTTTGGTTACGGGACACCACTACACCAGATTTGGCTTAGCTTTTGTGCGCCGCCTCTTTTTTGCAGTTGTTGTTGCTGCAGTTGCTGCAGTTGCTGGCAACGCAATTTCCATTGTGGTTGTTGCCACTGCTTTGCTAGTTGTTGTTGTTGTTTTTAGTGTTGGATTTGCATCCAACACTTTTTCTGATGTTGATGGACCGCTATGGTCCATCACAAACGACTGTGTCGCTTTTTTTTACCCTCTGTACGGATTTTCTCCTTTATTTGGGCTATTTGCTTCAGCACAAGAATAAAAATTGGCATCCCCGGCTGGGAGTTGAACCCACGTTCCTCCACACTGGGTACCTGCTGATTTTACTATGCTTTTATAACACACTCCACTTGTAAATAAACTCACAGCTAAAGTCGTCAACACGTCTACACTCTACACACGATAGCTGTTGCTGAACGACTGATCTTTGCTCTAACCAACTACGCCGTGGAGCAATTCAAAATTTGAGCTACAAAAGTAAGAATTTAAAACACACAAATTATGATTATAAAACACAAAAAAAAGCTTTCATGCAGTAATTATGATAATTCAAGTAGCGTAAAGTGCTCAAGAGACTAGCACTTGAATTTTAACTCAATTAAGGTTACGGACTTTTTTTTTTTTTTTGAACGAAATTCAGCCCTATCACAGATTCCATCATAATCGAAAAAAGTCTAAGTTTCCCGATGTAACTATCACATAATGCATTCGGAGTGGAACGAATTTCGAAATTAGTAGATTTAGTATCACCAAATCTGAGTGGAATATAAATTCGTCGTCTTAATATACTGCAATGCAAACCCAACATTTAATACCAATTTCCTAATCGGAAACGTTCAACCGAAGTCAGGTCGAGGCAACCAGAAGTCAGTTTTGATTATAGGGTGATAATGTTAAGAGTTAATGTGATTTTTGCTGGAGTTGAAATCGAATAAATTAGATACTGAATAAAAGTCGTAGAATTAAATTGAAAGGTAAAGTTTTATTTTTGCGAACTAGGTGCACGTTACATTGGTGTCAGAAGTGTAAATAAAACTTATTTGATAGAAAAAAAGACTAGAAGAGTGTAAAAAAAAAGTTAAATACAGTGAAAATGGGTAAGTTGTTGGAAGAGGTCAACTGCATTGAGCTTAAAAGTGAGTTAGGTAAGCGAAATCTTTCTAGAGCGGGATCGAAAAATGAGCTCGTCCTGCGCTTGCGCAACTATTTGGAACAGCAAGGGGAAGACGTAAACGCTTTTATTTTTGAAACAGAAGTGGAGGAAGAGGAAGTAAGTGAAAGTGTAAATTTTTCTAGTATGATGAAACTTTTGTTAAAACAGCGAAATGAGCAAAAGAAGGAACAACAGAATGTTCTGGAACAACTTGAAGCACAACGAAACAAGCAAAAGAAGGAATAGCAGAATGTTCTCGAACAACTTGAAGAACAACGAAACGAGCAAAAGAAGGAACAGCAGATTGTTCTCGAACGACTCGAAGTACAACAAAAGAATCTGGAAGAGCAATGAAATGAACAAAAGAAAGAACAACAGAATATTCTCGAAAGACTTGAGGCACAACAGAATGTTTTGGAAGGTCAGAAAAACATTCTAGAAGGTAAATTGGTTAACATTGAGAAAAATGTATGTGCCCTAGACGATCGCGTTGAAGGTGTGGAAAAACAGCTTTCTGTTGTAGAGAATCGTTTGGAAAACCGATGCGATAAACAGTTCCCTGTTTTGTCCAAGGAATTAGACCAGATCCGGAAAATCAAAATTCGAGATGAAACCGCCAACATTTGATGGACAGTCTTCTTGGCCAGTTTACAAGAGGCAATTTCAGGCAGCTACGACAACAAACGGTTGGGATGACGAAGACAAGTACATAGCACTGACTTTTGCTCTTAGAGGACCAGCAGCTGAATTACTTCAAACTGTTCCAGCAGGTAAGAGCGGTGATTTCAGTTCTCTTGTGGCAGCAATAGATAAACGCTTTGGCGATAGCCACTTGAAAGAAGTCTTCCGAGTCCAACTCAATAACAGAGTCCAGAAAAGGGGTGAAAGTCTACAGCAGCTCCAAGCAGACGTCGAAAGACTGGTTCACCTGGCATACCCGAATGCTGGAGAAGAAATCATCAACCAGCTTGCTGTTGAGTCCTTCGTTCGTGCCATTTTCGATATAGTACATCTTCAGATGTCTGTGCGAACTGCTAGAACACGTACTCTTTCTGAAACTTTAGCATTCGCATTGACAATTGAAGCAGAACAGGTTTCTCATGGAGTACATCGACTTAGAGAAACCATAGTCGAAGAATGCTCGTGCCAAAGAGCTGAAATACAAAAGCCCCAGCGGAGCGGACTTGCAAGATGCTGGAAGTGCAACAAGACCGGGCACTTACAGCGTCAATGCCGACTACCACCAAATAAGGCCGCTGTCAACAATGTGGAAGCAAGAGATCCAACCCAGACCAAGGTAACAACAACACCAACGTTGCCTATCAATCCGGGAAACGAGTAAGAACCAACTTCGAGGGGCAGAGGCTGGTTTCTTGTATCAATGGCGCCAGAACCACCATCCAGGTCTCTCAGACCAAACGAGACAACAAAAGTCTGACTGTGGAGACAACAATTAGCGGCAACAAACATGTGGCTACCATCGACACCGGTGCCACAGCCTCCATAGTTCGTCGAGACCTGGTAAAGATGACATGACTTCATAACACTAATAGCTACCGTCTAAGAACCGCAACGGGAGAAGCAGCAAGAGTATATGGAGAAGTGTGTCTTAAGATCCGACTGGCCGATCTAGTGTTTACTCATCAATTCCTGGTGGTAGTGATATATGTGACGAATGCATGCATTGGAATCGACTTTATGAAGGTTAGGTTAGGTTAGGTTACAATGGCTGTCAGGAATACACCTGACACACTTAGACCAATACTAGTTCCATTGTGATACCATAGAAATTATGTGAGGGAGTACCTCACTTAACAAAACAATTTGGAGCTTTTAATAAAGCGAAGGAGATGCAGGGGATCTGTATTTGCCAGATCGCTTGGATCATCGAGAAAATATTTCCCCAGATGCCGCTTTCTTCAGCCATCAGCCATCTCCCTAAGAGATAGGCGACAGTTAAGGGCGGTTACTGAGTTCGTAGAAACAGCGCCAAGTGATTTGAGGGCTGCTTGACTATCTGAGAAAATCCGGATATTCGTTGAGGATATCACGTTTTCTTTTAGCCATGACAGGACCTCTTTGATCGCCAGAATTTCCGCTTGGAACACGCTACAATGGTTTGGAAGGCGGAACGAGAGACTTACGTTAAGTCGGTTAGAGTACACCCCGCAGCCTACCCCTTCTTCGCTTTTTGAACCATCTGTATAGAAATGAATTGAATCATCTCTCAAAAATTCTTCGTCTTCCCAGGTGGTTCTCGGTGGGATTGAGACTTGGAATTTATTATCAAAAACCAATTGGGGGATGGTGTAGTCGGAGTGGCAAGGGATTGATTGATCCGAATAAATTCAGGATTGTAGCGTGACCGATGTTATTTACGGTCCATTGGGAGATAGCTCTCATACGAATGGCTGCGCTGGCGGCCATTTGTTTGCTGAAGATATCTAGTGGTGTAAGGTTAAGGAGTGTATTTAGGGCAGCTGAAGGTGTTGATCTCAGTGCTCCGCTTATACACAGACAGGCTGTTCGTTGGACCTTGCTTAGATTATCGCAGTAGGTCCTTTTATCAAGAGCGGTCCATTATACCACTACTCCGTATGTGAGTATTGGTCTGATGACCGCGGTGTAGAGCCAGTGGGTGATTTGAGGGGAGAAACCCTATTTATTACCAATGGATTTTTTACAGGAAAATAAAGCTACGGTGGATTTCCTGATTCTTTCCTGTATATTGGCTTTCCAATTTAGCTTTTTGTCTAGGATTATACCTAGATATTTGGCTTCGTTTGAAAGTACAAGTGAGATTCCATTTATTGATGGAGTTATTAGTTGAGGAATTTTATATTTCCTGGTGAAGAAAACGAGTTCAGTTTTCTGAGGTTTGACCCCTAGATCACATTTTCCCGCCCATTTGACAAGTTTATTTAGAGCGGTCTGCATCAGGTCCGTAAGGACGTGAGCATGTTTGCCAGACACCGCAATGGAGACGTCATCTGCATATGCAATCACTTTGAATCCCTCAGCTTCTAAGTCAACTAGAAGTTCATTGACGACTAGATTCCATAGAAGAGGGGATAGGACTCCGCCTTGCGGTGTTCCTCTACTAACAGATCTCTTTGCAGAGAAGTTTCCTAGAGTAGAGTTGATTCTCCTGCTTTTTAGCATTAGATTTATCAACTCCACTATGGAACCATCTACTTTGAGCTTCGTCAGTGCCTTTGTAATTACAGAGTTGCTGACGTTGTTGAAGGCGCCCTCTATGTCGAGGAAGGCGGCCAGAGTGAATTCTTTGTAATGGAGGGAATATTCTATAGTACGTATATAGACTTTATGAAACAGCAAAATAAGGAAAACCAAAATAAGGAACTTCCAATGACCTATTCAAACGAAAGTACGTCGACACTGAGGACTGTCATCGCGGAAGATCCGATTCTGCCCTCTTCTTCTGAAGTGTTCGTTTGGACAAAACTGGAAGGTGAGTTTGGAAGCCTTCGATACCTCATGTTGGAACCAGACCCAGAGTGTTCCTCCCAAAGCGCCATCATTGGGAAAACACCAAAGAACAAAATGGTCCCCGTATGGTTACTAAACACCAGACCGTACGATGTTAGGTTGAAGAAAGGAGAAGTCGTTGGAAGTTGCGAATCTGTTGCAGCAACTACGACGATCACTAAAGCCCCGAGAAAAACTAAAACTAAACATCCAACCTTGATCACCAACAAACAAGGATGGCTGAAAATCTCCTACAAGAGTACACTGCCATCTTCGCATCGTCAAAGGGGCAATATGGTAGGACACAGTTGGTGCAGCATCGCATCAACACAGTAGATGCAAGACCGATTCGTCTACCCGCAAGACGCCTTCCACTGGCCAAACAAGGTGAGGTTGAGGAAATGATAACAACAATGAAGAAGGACGATCTTATCGAAAACTCCAAAAGTCCTTGGGCGTCACCAGTGGTGCTAGTGAAAAAGAAAGACGGAAGCACTCGTTTTTGTGTGGACTACCGAAGACTGAATGATGTGACTAAGAAGGACAGCTATGCCCTGCCCAGAATCAGTGATACCCTGGATGCCATGGAGGAAGCCCAGTGGTTTTCGACGCTGAACTTGAAGAGTGGATATTGGCAAGTTGACATATACCCACACGATCGGGAAAAGACGGCGTTTTCTACAGGTATGGGCTCTGGCAGTTCAAAGTTATGCCGTTTGGAATATGCAACGCTCCGGCAACATTCGAGCGTTTGATGGAGTGCGTTCTTCAATGACTGACGTGGAAAGCGTGCCTTGTCTACTTGATGTCATTGTTTACGGGAAAACATTTGACCAACATTGCAAAAACCTAAAAGCCGTGTTTCAGAGACTTCGAGAGGCTAACCTTAAACTTAATCCGGAAAAATGTGTACTTTTCGAAACCGAAGTTAAGTATTTGGGATACATCATCTCTTCCCAAGGAGTGAAGACTGATCCTGAAAATTTGACTCCGTCAAAAATTGGCTAACACCACAGGACAAACATCAACTCCGAAGCTTTCTTGGTCTTGCCACATATTACCGACGTTTCGTTAAGAACTTTGCTGGAGTTGCAAAGAGTTTGCATCAGCTCGCCGAAAAAGGGAAGCAGTTTAAATGGTCAGGTGAGTGTGAGAAAGCTTTTCAGGAACTCAAATACTGCTTCTGTAACGCTCAAGTGCTGGCACATCCAACACCTGGCAAGACATTCATCATCGACGCAGATGCAAGCAACGTTGGAATCGGGGCGGTACTATCCCAAGTGCATGATGGCGAAGACAAAGTGGTGGCATATTACAGCAAGGTCCTCTCGAAACCCGAAAGAAACTACTGCGTGACCAGAAGGGAACTGCTAGCTCTTATCTTAGCAACAAAGCACTTCCATAAGTACATCTATGGACAGAAATTCCTTCTGCGGACAGACCATGGTGCTCTGAACTGGCTGTTGAACTTTAAAAATCCAGAAGGTCAAGTCGCAAGGTGGATAGAAAGACTGCACTTATGATTAACAGATTCAACACCGAAGACAAAGAAAATATTACCGCTCAGCGACTAAGAGCAGACCCAATATGCGGATGGAGCAATGAGGAAGTGAGGACTGCTCAACAGGAGGATCCAGATATCGATCCCATTCTCGCATGGAAAGAAAATAAAGAGAAACCTGAATGGAGAGACATTTCTGACAGGAGTTCAGTTCTCAAAGCCCATTGGGCACAGTGGGATTCACTCTATGTGCAAGAAGGTGTCCTCAGGCGAAGATGGGAGTCCGCTTACGGTAAATCATATGTGATGCAGCTGATCGTACCGCAATCGAAAGTCAGTGAAGTTCTTCGGGAGATGCACGACGGACCTTCTGGAGGCCACCTGGGAGTTAACAAAACACTGAAGAAGGTGCGACATCGGTTCTACTGGTTACATGCTAGAGATGACGTGGAGAAGTGGTGCCGAACATGTGACAAGTGTGCTGCAACCAAAGGACCTGGTAGAAAGATTCAAGGTAAGATGCATCAGTACAACGTTGGATCGCCTTTTGAGAGGATTGCAGTAGATGTAGCTGGGCCTTTTCCAGAGACCAACGCTGGAAACAAGTACATTCTGGTTGTAATGGACTATTTTAGTAAATGGCCTGAGGCGTATGCCATCCCAAATCAAGAAGCCAAAACGTTGGTCGACCAGATTGTGTTTAACTGGGTGAGTAGGTTTAGCGTGCCTATGGAACTCCATTCCGACCAAGGGAGGAACTTTGAGTCAAACATCTTCCAAGGAGTGTGCGGACTACTTGGCATTAAGAAGACCAGAACCACACCGCTTCATCCACAATCTGATGGGATGGTTGAAAGATTCAACCGGACCTTGAAGGAACACCTCACCAAGGTCGTAGGCGACTACCAAACAGACTGGGATAGACACGTACCGCTGTTCCTGATGGCCTATAGAAGTGCGGTACATAGCTCGACAGGTTAAACACCATCTGAAAGCCTGTTCACGAAAATCATACGACTGCCCAGCGAACTTAAATTTGGATGCCCTACAGAGGAGCCACAGGACACGAACGAGTATGTGGACGACCTCAAGGAGAGACTCGCTGACATCCATAAAAGAACAAGGGAACGGATGAAAGCCTACAGCGACCGGATGAAGACACGGTACGACACAAAAGCGACAACGGCAGGATTCCAAGCAGGAGATCGTGTGTGGCTTTATAATCCTCATCGTCAAAAGGGATTGTCACCGAAACTTCAGCAGAACTGGGAAGGTCCTTATACTGTTGTCACGAGGATTAACGACGTGGTTTACCGCATCCAAAGAGGACTAAGACTAAGAGTCAAGTTAAAAGTAGTTCATTGTGACCGGCTGCATCGATATAGTGGCGAGGCTGCAGATGGAATTATTCGGGACGAACAATCTTAAGGAGGGGACAGTGTAATGCAAACCCAACATTTAATACCAATTTCCTAATCGGAAACGTTCAAACGAAAACACAAGCGGCAACACTAGTGTAAGTGTAGAAATATACCAGGGGAGAAATGTTTGAAAGCCAAAATACTGGGGTGTGTAGACCATTCGGAAATTACTGGGAAGTTCTAGATGGAATGTCATTCGATATAAATAGGCCGCCGAGGCAACCAGTAGTCAGTTTTGATTATAGGGTGATAATGTTAAGAGTAAATGTGATTATTGCTAGAGTTAATCGAATAAAGTAGATACTGAATAAAAGTGGTAGAATTAAATTGAAAGGTAAAGTTTTATTTTTGCGAACTAAGCGCATGTTACAACACGAAAGAAGTTGTGTTTGCTGAAAGATGTGAACACACATTTGGCGTAAAAAAGCTGATTTCGAAAACCAGCATGGCGGTACCTAGTGTTGCAACTGGAAATACTTTATTCGATTCCATTCGGATTTGGTGAACACAAATTTTCGTAGTTCGTAACTTAGCTTTCCCTGTGGAAGTTTTCTACGATGGAATCTGTGATAGGGCTGATTTTTAATTTAATTTTAAAAAATGTATCGTATGGAACTACCATATGGGCATATTGCCCCGGCACAGTATTCCGGACCAAGTAAATTTGTTTATATAGTATCGTTTGAAAATATAATAAAATAAAATAAAAAGGGAGTTGCAACGTTTCAACGTTCATTTAAGATTTTTGGAAAACGGAATTTCGTATCTAATAATAAGCAGAAAGTTTTTAAAATTTTTAATTTGATCTATGAAAAACAAAATTGAAGAACATTTTTTCATAAATTTCGAATGATAGATAAAAACAAATCCAAAAAGGGTGGAAAACGTAAGGATTTTGATGAATTGATTTTTTTTAAAGAAATATATAAGTCTTAAAATATTACAGTGGTACTTATATACGTACAATCTTGCAACTTTAACAACTATCAAAATAAAAAAGTGAATTTTTTTCACATCACACAGGAAATAAATTACAGAATGTTTTTTTTTTTTAAATAAGGTTTCCCAAAAGGCATGTCCGGTGTCCTCACTACGACTGACTAAAAATTTAAACTAACTAAACGACTAAAATATTTAAAAACCGCATACAAAATGTAAATGTATATAACTTACAAGAAATGAACCGAAAAAGTATAAGATTAGGAAAAAACAAAATGACTAGCTAGGTAATTGATCGCACATTTTTTTTTTATAATTAACGCGCACATCAAGGGGTTATGACTTTCCTTATAATGTTATAAAAAAGGTGCAGTGCATTAAGGCCCGTGGCAATAAGACCCGTGGGTCATAATTCCTCTTTGTTTTGGAAGTTAGGCCCACGGGGGTTGTTTCCATGATGAAATGGCAGTAAGAACCACAGGCCTTAGCTCCTTTTCTGCGAAATCAAATATAATTTCGTAATGGAAAGTAGTCTCACCGTTTGCACTTTAACTTATTTTCAATACGAATAAACTAGCACAGGGACGTAACTCCACTAGACATAAGTTCATGCTCTGATTGTGGATTATGACATACATATCAAAGAGGAACACACGTCCATAAGAAAGTCTATGGAACAATGCCCGAATTTCTTAAGTTCAACCACAAGACCGTATTAAACGGAGGCAATTCGCGCGAATTTTTATTTTTACACCACACATCCATACTCCCTTTAGAAAATTTTTTCCGCTTCGCTTTTAGCTTCATTATTTTATCCGTGATAAAAAGCGAATCGAATCGAACGAAATTTCCCTTTGAGTAGTACGGGCTTGTGGTTGAACATAAATGATTCACACGAACAGACCAGGAGCAAGAAGCTAAGAGCAAAACAAACATTAAGAAGATTTAGATTTAGATTTATTTATTATGTGCGCATAAGAAAGTGTACTGAGTTTCCGTCATCCTATGTCACAAAGTGGGAGACAACGTGACATAAGTGCCAAATTTTGAAGCTTTGTTTTTCACTGCACCTATAAAAACACAGTGCGAGCATTATAGGAAAGGATTTGAAAGGAGACACCGATGCACGTTGCTTTTGAACCTTTGTGAATCGTAATGCAGGGGAAATACAGAGCCAGGTAAAGCATTCCACATTCGGGTGGTGCGACTGAAATACGAATCTCATTCGAAATTAATGAGTGAGAAATAAAAAAAAGCGAAAGAAAGCAGAAATGTAATTGAACTTTTAATTGCTCCTTCAAAATTTTGTATAAAAAAACGAAAGAAAAGCATAAAGAATGTTTGACAAAGAAAATGAAAGGGTAAAGGGGAAGAAAGGGTAATATACATAAGAACTTACAAAAATTATAAACAAAACAAAATCCCAAAATAATTAAGAATTAGTAACATGCGGGAGACTTAAAAAAGATTTTTTGGAAAAAGTTTCTTTCTTTTAGTGTTCAGTATGATTTTTTTTTCATGTACTAGTTGTGCCTAAACTAAAGTAAGTACTTCTTCTTTCGAATCTTCCAGCTTTTCTTCTATAGCCTTTCTCAAAAGATACCTCTTGCTCCTTCTAATATGTGGTGGGGTGTAAATCATTACCCCATAAGCTTTTTTTTGGTGTAATTGACTTCTGGGGGATGGAGAATCCATCCTTGCATATCGTTTGAAAACGGGAGACGGAAGTTGGGAGGGTGAAAGCGGAGTATCCTCCGGAAGGTCTTCAAAATTATAGTCTCAGCTATAGGTCTTTGTTGAAGTAGACGCAAAATTTTGAAGAGGATCATTTGGACTTACGGGACTATTCTGAAATTGTGTATTCAACGTTCTAGACGTGGTTGGTGGAATTTTTTTTTTGCATATTTGGGATTTGGGGAATTTTAAACGAAGAATCCGAAAAATTCTCCAAAATTGCATTCAAGGAATCATTTGAAGGAAAAGAAGAAGTCGAGACTAAGCTTTGTTTCGGAAAAGTTGAGGTGCAATGCTTTTAAAATAGCGTCTGAAGAATTTAAAAAAAGAATCTATATACCCGGCACCGATTTTTGTGTAGAAAATAGTTTTGGGAAGTGGTTGCCGATATTTGTGCAGAAACTAGTTTTGAGAAGTGGTTGCCGCTTTATGACAGAAACTACTGCTTTGGTGTTTTAAGCTTTAAGAACATCAGCATCCATAATTCGTTTACATGAGTGGTTAACGACGACTTATCGGAAAATATCGGAAGTGCTTTCTTCGACATAGGGTTGCTAAGACCTCAATAGTGTATGGATAGTATCGCGTACATCGATAGTTTAAAAAAAAAATGGATAGTTCTCCATCCCTCAAGTATGAAGTTGCATTGTATATATAAACTATAATGAGTCAATAGCTTGGGACTGAGGCTGCTAGGTTGGTCCGGAGACAATAGGATCGCCACCAGACCAAAAGTGACCCACAGAAATTCACCCATATGAATTTGAAGGTATTTGCCTACAGTATAGGTAAGGTGTAGATATTCTCTTTCTTTAGTGTTAAGGGGTCGACAAGTTTTGGGGTCGATAAGTTATTCTGAATGGTATCATAAGAGCGTGAAACGACACCACTGATTTGAATTAAGCAATCCCATATATGGTATGTACTGAACATAAAGAACGTGCAAGTAAGATTTCAAGACTTTCATATTCTTAAGAATATTTCAAAGATTCGAAAAATCTGAAAAGGAAAAAAATTTCCAGAAAAGGATATGAGAAACCGAGAAGATCAAGTAATCTCATCTTAATATCTGCGTTCGCCCAGGGAGAACAATGGGCTCATTATTTAGATGCCGTACGATTCTAAGACGCAAACGTTGCTCGGACTACAACAACACTTATAAAATAAGTGATTCTATTTTTTTTTTTATTTAAAAATAAAAACAACAACAAATCCTTTGTTTTTGTTGTAATAAAACTTTTTAAACGAAATTGGTCCACCAGAACCGCTGGTATCATAATTTTTTTGTCCTTCATTTTTGTCACGTTCTTCTCTTACTACATAGCAAATTTTTTCTTTTCGTTTATTTTTAGTTCAAAATACCACTTTTAAATACTTCTCGAACGATTTTGACTAAACTTTTAGCTTATTTGCTAAAGCAATTGCTTAAAATGGTGTTCATATATTTTTAAAATAAAAAATTGAAATACATTTAACAATTTTTTTTCTTTCAATTTTCGTGTGATTTTATTAAATTTTCATAGTTAATGTGTAGTTGGCAGCCGTGTATCACAATCAATGTTGCCGCAGGTCTTTTTGAAAGTGTAACAATTTTTTTCAAAAAGTGTAACAAATGGAAAGAAAAGGTAACAAACTGAAAAAAAACTACAATAATAATAAAAACATGTTTTCTTAACTAAAAAAAAGAAGGAAAAAAAAAACTTTATTATCAACACCTTATCACATTTCGTTTTTATATATGTACATACATACATACTAAGAAAATGTAATAAATTCATTTTTTTCTCATTAGTCTTACAAGTACAAGTCTTTGATTTGCTTTGCAAATATTATTGCCTCAATTGTTTTTAAATCATATTTGTTCGCCTTATTATTTTTTATTTAATGAAGTTCAGAAAAACTCTTCCGCTACTTCGCAGTAGCGGAACTGTGAAGTAAGCTTAATATTTTTTTTTTGAAAAATTGTACAACATTTTCAAACATTTCTCTTTTTGTGGATTTTGTAAAGATTTAACAAGGCCCCAAATTAATTCAATGTCGTCAATATATTTTAAGTTTTGTTGTAACTGTAACTTTCTAAACTCAGTGTATATTTTTTTCTTTTTTTTTCGGGATCATACAAATTCGGGAAGTTATTTGATAGTGGCAAGATACAATTGCTTTCAGAAACAATTTTTCCAGGATCTAGAAGCGCAATATTTTTTAATTTTTCATTAGTAAAATCGAACTTCTTTTTAATCTGACATAGTTCTGTATAAAATAATTTCATTTTTGTTTTTATACATTTTTTTTTCATCAATAGATAGACCTACTTCGCCATCTGCTGCCCGAACGGCGCATAACTAAGTACGTTCCCTCTAAAATACTATATCTGCTTTAACATGGAAACCTTCTTAGCTCGACGCAATTCGAAAATGCAGTAGGGTAAAAGAGAAACATAGATTGAAAAAGATGCTTTCACTCTTTGCTCTCACGTATTTTCGAAAAGCGTCGAGCTAAGAACGTCTCAATGCAAAAGCAGACTATAGAATTCACATACAAATGGTTCGAAAGAGAAAAGTGCTGTTTTCAATATTTTTTAACAAAAAAAAAAACAAAAAAAATTTTTACGGGAAAAGTGTAACGAAACGGAAAAAAAAGTAACATTGTAACAAATCTATAAAATAATTGAAAAGTGTAACACTTTTGTTACACTTGTATCATTGTGGCAACGCTGATCACAATATATATATTTTGGACAAAAAATTTGACTTTAGTCTCTCCCTTTGAGACGTTACTAAAAAAGATGAGTCAACATTGTTAATTGTGTTGGGAAAAATCATTTCACGATTTCGGTAATTGTTTTTCACTTTGTTTAGATTTGTCGGGATAAGGTCTGTGCGGAAAAAATTTCATTTCCTTACTGGCCACAATAAGAAGTCAGACAAAGAATTTTTAAGAGACGTTTCAAATCATGTCTATACAGATGGTTCAAAAACCGAAGAAATGGTTGATTTGGGGGCGTACGCATACAAACTAAACGTAAGTCTCTCACTTCGCCTTACAAACCAATGAAGTCAGGGGCGTAGCGAGGCTCCAAGCCATGGGGGGGTGAATTTTAATGAAATGCCGACTAGTCTTCAGAATTTGACGACTGCATCAAAAAATAAATCTATATACATATATATAAAATAGGATGTATGTATGTTTGTATTTATGTCCGTTATAGACTG
Source organism: Melanostoma scalare (assembly GCA_949752695.1). NCBI lineage: Eukaryota > Metazoa > Arthropoda > Insecta > Diptera > Syrphidae > Melanostoma > Melanostoma scalare. The sequence goes on along the minus strand of OX456985.1, from coordinate 161,250,626 downwards.
GTTTCTTATGAGATTTTCAGGGTAGACATAGTTCAAACCAGAGATGGTTCCTTTCAAGGTTTTATCTCCATACTCCCACAGGAACGGGGTTGGGAACGGAAACCTAGAAACTACTGAACAGATTTCAAAAATTCTTTCGCCATTGCGATGTCACATAATCCCACAGTGAAAAAACTTATATTTTATACCCATATTCCTACGGAAGCGGAAGAACGAGAAAGGGAACCTTAAAACTACAAACTCGAGCAACACCGGGTGGCTCAGCTAATAAATAAATAAAACTATTTAAAAACCTAAAAGTGTTCATTTCACAGAAATTCATTTATTAACATAAAAAATCAGTTTATAATTACAATGTACCTAACGATATAACAACAAAAAAAATTAAAAGTATTTATAAGAAATAATATTACAATATAGTATTTTGGTCATATTCTTTGAAAAAAAAGTTCATCAATTGGAATTTAAACTCCAACTCTCCGGTGTTTTAATAATGCCCATTTGTTGACGACCTCACTAGGTTGAATATTATCAACAACATCCTTTGAGGAATACAGAAGCATTAATGAATTTAGCCTATCATTACCCATCGTCGTACGCAAATAATTAAGAACTATTTTAAGTTTACTAAATGACCGCTCACAAGAAGCCGACGTCACAGGAGCAGTTAACATGTAGCAAACTAGTTTAAAGGCTAACGGAATCACATATCTTAATTTGAATACCTCTTTGACAATATCATCGAAATTTGAGCATTTCTCACAAGTAAAAAGAAGAATTTGCAGTTCCGATAAATAGCAGTCCACATCTTCTTTAAAAAAAAAATGGATCTAATTCTATGATAGATTTGACTAGTTCTATGTTGGCATTTGCTCTGGAAGCGGGTATTTTAAAAATTTTTAAGAAAGGTTCAAAAATGGTAAAATTATCTGTTAGATTATCTTTAACGTGCGAAATAAAAGTTTGAAGGACCATTTTGAACTCTTTTCTATAAAATGTTTCTAGATCAAACACAAAAGCAGTTTCAGAATTTTCATCAATTCTCTTTGGTAACCGACGCGTTCTATGATGTTTTAAAAAATCGTTTTCGGGACTTATCTTTAGTTTTTCAGCAAATGAAGAAGAACTTTTTATCAAAGCATTTAATTGAATGTCATCATCGTTCATTTCTTGAAATAACTCCAATGTGCTTCGAATCAGTAATGAAGCGTCAAAAACGTTTAACTCTTCCGCCTCTAGACTTTCGGTCAAATTTTTAACTTTAAACATGACATTTTTGCAAAAATACAACGCACTAATAAAATCAAAATCTAAGATTTTTTTCAAAAGTCCAGAAGCAGAGGTACGATTATTGATATCAAAAGAACTGGCATCGCTTTTTATTCCTTCTAAAGCATTTACAATGCCTTCAAAGGATATCCACACAGCATTTACTGTTTCAGCTCTAGCAGTCCATCGAGTTTTTGACAAATTTTTCAATTGCAAGGAGTTTTCAATGTTTTTGAATTTTTCTTGCATACACTGAATACGTTTTGTACTACCATAGAAAAAAACAAACAATGCTTCCAAAGTATTAAAAAACTCTTTGATCAGCACGCTTGAATTGCATGCTGTTTCAACGAAAATATTTATACGATGCGCTTGACATGGAATGTATGGGATTTTCTTACCACAAGTTTTGATTTTTTGTTTTTATTAAAAACTCGGTAGAAAATTTTTTAAAAACTTGTCTGAATCAAAATCTTTAAATGTGGAATTTTTGTCCACGTTGTGTTGAGCTCAGAAAGCTATCATTCATCTCTGTAGCACAATTATTAACAAAGCTCCAACACTTTAAGTTTTAAATTTTTCTTAACACAAAATTGATAATTGATAATTGAGTTTTTATTGAGACTTTTTTTTTTCATAGTTACAATTTTATGTGAGTAAAATATACAGTGTTTTATGAAGTAGCTGACTTTGAATTGGTCTAGCTTTTACGTAATGGTTTTGATTTAAAGAATAATTATTTAAATTAATACTTAAAACAAATTAATACATCAGATGAGAAAAAGAAAAAGTTTTTAAGTGTTGCTCAAGGACACTTACAGATTTTACAGTTTGTGATGGTTTTCTTAAAACTAATGATAGAAAGAACTTATTTACAACTTACGACTAAAATAATAATAATAATAATAATAACTTAGAACTAAAAAGGTGCTTAAGTCAATTCAAGTGAGATGACATTAACACAAAAAAAAATTAAAACTTAAAGTGTTGGCGCTTTGTAAGTAATTGTGCTACAGAGATGAATGAAGGCTTTCTGAGCTCTCCATAATATCTACAAGATTGCTGCATTTCAATATTTTGACTGAGATAAGTTTTTCAAAAAATGTCTACATAGTTTGATATCCGCTTTCAATTCTTTTACTTTTGATTTTTTTTTTTTTATTCAATTAATTAACTGCTTAAATTTTCAACACAGCTTCAAGAAGAGAATCGAAAGCTTAAGTTGGAATCTCTTTCATCAAACAAATGCAAAATGAATTCATATTTATTGGTTACTGTTTTGCTTTAGTATATATTTTTTAAGCAGTCATACTTTTCTGTCTATTTCTCTTAAGAAACGTTTTTTAAAAAAGAAGAAATAGAAGGGAGGAGACTACTCAGAGAAATCTTTAACAAAAAAGAAAATATTTTTATATTTTGATGCTTAAATTTTTATTTCCAAATACTTAAAAAGTATATAATCACAAATAAATTTTATTTACAAACCCAAAAAAAGTTTTAATTCCAAAAATCCTGCCAGGCGTAGCCTTAGGGTGACTAAAAGTAAAAAAAAAAAAACAAAAACCGGTTCCCAGACGAGAATAAAGTAGTATTGTTACAATTTTTTGTGTAAGCCCAGTGTTGAGATCCGAATATAAAGTGGTGCTAGTGAAATTTTGTGAATGAGTGCGTGCACCAGCTTGTGGGGTGGTATCAATGTGTTAGTGTGGTTTTCCGCCTTGTTCTTTAAATTTCTTAGGTTGAGACAAAAACACTTCCATTCGTGTCTTTTTGGTTGAGATCACTCGAGTCGGCATGGCAGTCGGGAAATCTACTTTGTTTTTCTACCTTAATTTGCCGACTTGTTATTTTTTTTTTTGCCAAAAAACGACTGTCACAAACACTTCCATTCGTGTCTTTTTGGTTGAGATCACTCGAGTCGGCATGGCAATCGGAAAATCTACTTTGTTTTTCTACCTTAATTTGCCGACTTGTTATTTTTTTTTTTTTGCCAAAAAACGACTGTCACAAACACTTCCATTCGTGTCTTTTTGGTTGAGATCACTCGAGTCGGCATGGCAATCGGAAAATCTACTTTGTTTTTCTAACTTAATTTGCCGATTTGTTATTTTTTTGGCAACAAATCCACTGTCACAAACACTTCCATTCGTGTCTTTTTGGTTGAGTTGACTTAACTCGACAAATTTACTTTGTTTTTCTTCCTCGATTTGCCGACCCCCCCCTCGCTACGCCCCTGAATGAAGTCTTTTCATAGCGGGAGTTCTGTAGACTAAATAAATCTTATCGTGACTAAAAGAAAACGTGATACCCTCAGGAAATATTCGTATCTATCTTCTCAACTACTAAGTAGTGAGGCCTGTTTGGCGATTGAGAAGAAAAAACGCATAATGGCTCGGCGAACTCAGTAACCGACGTCAATTCTTAGGCGGAGAATTGGTTCAACGTAAGCTTTTTAGGGAAATTACAATTGAAAGTTTAGGGTTCTATTAGATAAAAATATTATCAACTAAATAATATGCACGTATTTCAAAACAATTCTGAATATATTTTTAAATTACCTTGTTTTTGATCGAGGTCTATGCGGACTTACGGCAAAGCAATACTAAACAAGACATTGTGATTTGTGAATAGTATGGAAAGTTTGACGTGCATCTAAAAATAAACCGTTTTCGAACAGCTCAAGCTCTGTCAAATATGATTCTGTTACAACGGAAACAGCTTAGCTTTACATTGAAGTTTCGACAGCTAAATCTCCGGAATCGATACCTTCACCAGAACCGCTGGTATCATAATTTTTTTGTCCTTCATTTTTGTCACGTTCTTCTCTTACTACATAGCAAATTTTTTCTTTTCGTTTATTTTTAGTACAAAATACTACTTTTAAATACTTCTCGTTCCTACTTTACGGTAATTGTTAAAATAAAACAGTTTCTTCCCATGTTTTTTTAAGAATAAATTTTAGAACATTATTATTATTATTTATTCAATCAACCGAGTCTTACTATTACAGATTTCAGAAATTATTCAATAATTTATAAGTAATATGTACCATTAAGATAGATTTAAATCTAATAAATACATCTTAAGCTTAATTCTATCACTCGTGTTTCAATTAGAATCCTTCCATTCTGGCACGAGAAACCACAGATATGGTTCGCTCAAATCGAGGCCCAGTTCCAAATTAATAAAATTAACGGAGACGTTGCCAAGTTCAACATAGAGTTTCAAGTGCTAACGCAGGTCTCTGATGCGGTACTGCAACCACCAGTCCAAAACAAATATTTCAATTTAAAAAAAGTAATAATTGAGCGCTTCGGTGACTCCGAGCAACGAAAAATTAAAAAACTACTTTCAGAAGTGGACCTCGGAGACAAGAGACCATCACAGCTCCTTAACGAACTCAAGGAGCTTGGAGGTGCTCAAATAACAGACGAATTTCTGAAATCGCTGTGGCTACAACGTTTGCCAGCTCAAGTTCGCGCAATATTACAAGCTTCAAACGAAGAAATTACGGCATTATCTAAACTTGCAGACAAAGTCATGGAAGTTGGTGAATTCTCAAATACCTCGCAAATAAATGCTGTGCAACGAAGTGGTAGTCGTCCGTCTACACCCCACGCATCATCAAACGAAATTTCGCTACAACAACTCCAACTTGAGGTAAAAACAATCGGCAGTCAGCTTAATCAGATACTAAAAGCATCACGTGGCAACTCTAACCGTCGCAGTAGAAGCTCAAGCTCGCGCCGCTATTTTTCTAATCATCATAATTCAGGTTCAATGAAAAGCGAATCGTACTGCTGGTTCCACAATAAATTCGGCAGCGAAGCAAAAAAGTGCCGTGAGCCATGCACCTTCAAAAGGGAATCAAAAAACTAAATTCGATACCGTTGGCCTGCGGTTCATCAAGTAAACAACCCGTCGGCCAACAAGTATTACGATTAGTTGTTTACGACACATCTTCTCAACATAAATTTCTTATCGACAGTGGAGCAGACATTTCTGTTCTACCACCTTCGTATGCCGATCGATTTTCACCAAACAAAACAACACTTTTTGCAGCTAATGGCAGCCGAATAAAAACATACGGTGAGAGAAGACTGACTTTAGATTTGGGTCTGAGACGTGCTTTTCCATGGACATTTACCGTAGCTGATGTGACATCACCGATCATTGGCGCAGATTTTATTAGGCATTTTGGTATCATCATCGACCTCAAACGAAACATTTTAATTGATAGCATCACCAAAATCGAATCAAAAGCAACCTGTTGTTCAGTCTCTCATGAGGTAATTATAAAAGCATTTAATTCTAATCAACCTTTTGCATTCATACTAGCAGAGTTCCAAGACCAACCAGCAAGCATATCGACAACAACTCATCACATAGAAACAATGGGTGCTCCGGTTTTTTCACGTCCACGCCGTCTTAATGGTGAAAAACTTAAGGCCGCTCAAAAGGAGTTCCAGTATTTGATGGAACAAGGCATCTGCCGTCCATCCAAAAGCAACTGGGCCAGTCCATTACACATGCGGATGAAATCAAATGGCGAGTGGCGTCCTTGTGGTGATAACCGAGGGCTGAACAACGCCACCAAACCCGACAAGTACCCAATACCATTTGTGCAGGACTTTCGAAATATTCTGAAAGGGAGGACGGTATTTTCTACAATCGATTTGGAAAGAGCTTTCCATCAAATACCTGTCGAGCCAAAAGATGTCCACAAGACCGCAATAACTACGCCGCGCCGTTTGGTTCCTTTGAATTCGTATACATGATGTTCGGTCTGAGGAACGCTGCTCAGACGTTTCAGAGACACATGCACGAGGTCCTAAGAGGGTGTGAAGATTTCGCATTTTCTTACATTGACGACATTGGCGTAGCATCAAAAGACGATAAAGGGCACGAACAACACCTGAGAATTATTTTTCAGCGCCTCAAAGAATATGGTCTCAAAATCAATCCCTCTAAGTGCGTGCTTGGAAAGAGAGAGATCACATTTCTCGGCCATCAAATCAATTGCGAAGGTATAAAGCCACTCGACACGAAAACAAAGGTAATCTCGGAATTTAAAAAACCTGTTCTAGCCAAGGAACTGAAAAGGTTCTTGGCAATGATAAATTTTTATAGGTCTTTTATACCTCATGCGGTAAACAACCAAATGATCCTTCAAAAACTAATCAAAGGAAATGTTAAAAACGACCGAACGAAAATAGATTGGACAAAAGAAGCAGAGGCAGCATTCGGGAGTTGTAAGAAAGAACTAACTGAAGCAACACTCCTCGTTCATCCCGCTTCGGATGCATCCATATCCATCAGTATTGATGCTTCAGATGTTGCTATAGGAGCCGTCATTCAACAAACACAAAACGGAATCGCAAAACCATTAGGATTCTTCTCCAAGAAGCTAACACACAGACAACAGAAGTACAGTGTCTATGATCGTGAGCTACTGGCGATCTACGAGGCAGTGGAACACTTCAGACACCTTCTAGAAGGAAGAGACTTTTGTATATGGACCGACCACAAGCCACTTACCTTCGCGTTTAGCAAATCATCGGAAAAAGCTTCTCCAAGACGACTTAGACAGTTGGACTTCATAGCACAATTCAGCACAGACGTGAGATACATCGACGGCAACAAAAACACAATCGCGGACATGTTATCTCGGATAGAACAAGTTCAATCGAACTTTTTGGCCATCGATACGGAAACAATCGCTGAAGAACAATCGAATGATCCTGATTTCATCAATATCACTAGGGATAACAAGTTTCTCTCAACGTCACTAACATGTAAAAATTTTGTCATTACAGGTAACAAAAAACCAATCTACTGTGACGTTAGTTCTCCGAGAATCCGACCCATCATACCAAGAACGCTTCGAAGTGCCATTATTAAACAATTGCATGGATTATCTCATCCAGGAAAAAGGTCGACGTTGAAAATGATCCAAGAGCGCTACGTCTGGCCTGGTATGAGGAAAGATGTCACAGCAGCCGTGAGGAACTGTATGCAGTGCCAAAAAAGTAAGATTCAGCGACACAACCAAATGGAATACGGATCATATTCCCCACCAGAAGCTCGGTTCGACCACATAAATATCGATCTGGTCGGCCCACTTCCATCATCTCAAGGCTACCGATATATTCTGACGTGCATAGACCTATTTTCGAGGTGGACCGAGGCATTCCCTTTGCCTGACATTACAGCTGAGACAGTAGCAAAATCTTTGATATTCGGCTGGATTTCCAGGTATGGTGTTCCCCTTCGAGTCACAACCGACCTTGGACGACAATTCGAATGCAACATCTTCAAGGAACTAACAAGATTCCTCGGCATAAAACATCTTAAGACGACACCGTACCACCCCCAAGCGAATGGGATTATTGAAAGATGGCATCGTACGCTCAAAACAGCTATCCGATGCTACGAAACAGATGACTGGTGCAGTGTCTTGCCAACAATCCTACTAGGATTGCGTTCAACTTTCAAAGATGACATTAATGCTACCCCCGCAGAAATGATGTTCGGAACGACACTTCGATTACCAGGCGACTTCTTTGGAACCCAACAAAAATATGGAGACCAAACAGAATTTGTGAAAGACTTGCGTCGCACGATGTCCAAAATTCAACCATCTCCTCCATCTAACCACGACAGTGCCAAGGTATTCATTCATCCTAACATTCAAACAGCTACTTATGTCCTTGTCCGAAATGACGCCGTCCGAACTCCTCTTCAACAACCATATGAAGGACCCTATGAAATTCTCGAGCGAAAAGAAAAGTATTTCAAACTGCAAATTAAAAATCGAAAGGTAAATATTTCAATTGATCGACTTAAATCAGCCTTTGTACCACCAGCACTAGAAAATGACAAACTACCAAGACAAGCAAACAGTAGTCAGCTCCAGGAAAATAATTCCAGCTTTCCAACATCGTCGACATACACAACTAGGTCTGGAAGAAAAGTTCGAATGCGGTATCCTATCTGAGGGGGAGTGGTGTGGCGACATCTAACACTTCAAAACAAAATCATTAAATCAAATGTCCTTAATGTACTATGTATATACTTTTGTTCTTGATGTTCGAAATATGAACAACATATTTGACAGTTCTTTTTATTTCCTGTTTCTTAAATTTTGGAAAACCTATAAATGCGCGTGTTTGTTCTTTGGAGACTCTCTTCTTCCTTGGATCCTCGAATAAGCTCATATGTTTGTCAAGACCAAGATTAATTTACTCAAACCTTTTGTAAGTAGTTTTAGTATGAAGTTTTAATAAATTGGATTTTTATTTAACGCAGAGTGTCGAATCATTTCGAATCCATAGTATAAATAAATCAATTTCAGAGCAAACTGAGTTAAAAAGCTTAATACATTTTGTAATAGGCTCATTTGAGCTGTAAGTATACAGGGTGTTCCAAACTTCGTGTATTATCCTTTGGGGTGTGATTCTTGGTCATATTCTAAGAAAAAAAATGTTAGACAGTAAAGCTCAATTCTCAACTTTGACATCGCTTTTTGACAATTTAAGAAAAGGCTAACTTTGGTGTACTATGACCTATGTTAAATTCGATATCTCTGTCAATACAAATGGTAGAGACCTAATCATAGTCTTAATTTTTTGTAGAAATAACAACCTTTAAGATTGTATTTAAGTTTAGCTTTCACAGGTTAAGGGTTGCCAGATTTTCAGTTTTAAGTGCTGTTCAAATTTTCTTCCCGAAACAAAGTTTTGACTTTGAGGTAATTTTTTTGCAGAAAATGCCTGGTAAACATGGAATTTCTTTGATTTTAACAGATGAACTAAACAAAAATAAAAAAAAAACTCAGCATTACGTGCACTCAAAAACCCATACATTTTATGATATTTGAAAAAATACAAAATGGGTAAAATTAAAAAAAAAAAGAGATTTTTAAATTTGAGGTTTCTTTGAATAAAACAATAATATGGACACTTTTAGTAGTTTTTTTTATGTATTTCATACAAATACAGTTATAACAAGTGCTCTTCATATTCCTTCTTTTTTCTAATGTAACTAGACCAATTAAGGCACAACGCGTTACATATGATGGACTTGCATCAAGATTCCAATTAAGTTTATTTACTACGTATCGGGTAAAGGCTTTTTGAAGTCTTTCCAAACGCAATTTTGCAATGGAACTACTTGGACACCAAACAATAGCACAGTATTTATTATTTAAGAGTGAAAGGGTTTGAAAATGCTGAACAACTACTCTTTAGAAAACCAAGTAAAGAGTTTGCTTTTGAAACAACAAAATCTATGTGTAAGTCGAGAAAAATGAATCACCTTCGAGCCATTCCATATGAAAACGGTCAATCCGAAATGTTGCTATACCTCCGATTTTGCTCAAACTTTGTAGAAATGTTCCTTTGCTATCGAAATACGAAATCGTCAAAGGATTTTTTTTTTGTAATTTTCCTCTCCCCTCCAGCCATACTCAAAGAACCGAACATAGCGATTTTATGGGCTTCAGACTTTGCACTCTTAAATTGTCTGTATTCAAGCGATAAGGACGATTAAGTTGTCATTTTAAAGCTGATAAAGCATTCTTTTCAAATCAATCAAAAGGTTTAAGATATTTGAGTTGCTTTAGAAACCTGATCCTTTTAAAATCAACACATTTTATACACATTTTTGCCATTTTTGAAGTAGTCCTGTGCCTAAAATATCAATAGTAAGTCCCTAAAAATTTCCCTGATTAAAAAAAAGCCTATTCTTTTAATAAAACACAATTCTTAGTTTCAAAGACTTTTTTTAATATCGTTCTATCCAAAAAATTTTTAATTTTTTTTTGTAAGCTTGTTTTTAATCAGCTATAGCTTCAGTGTACATGCGAATAACAAAATGAAATTTTGAAGACTTAAGACTTTTTTAAGACTTAAAGTTGAAGAATAGACCTTTGAATCCTGCCCACTCCCGTATTGATATCTGGCAGTCAACATTCCCAAAAATGTGCCCAAAGATTGGCTTTTTCCATAGCTTAGAAATAAGCTTGTTTTTAATCATCTCTAACTTCAGTGTGCATGCGAATAACAAAATGAAATTTTCAGGACTTATAGTTGAAGAATAGGCCTTTAAATCCTACCTACTTTCATTTTGATATCTGGTAGTCAACATTCACAAAAATGCTCCCAAAGATTGGCTTTTTTTCAAAAGCTCAAAGTTTGAAAGGGATGTTTGTAAAGCACATAAAAAATTTGTTTTCTTATCAACTTTGGATTTTTTATTTTGTAATTATTGTAAGGTTTAATTAGGGAAATTTTTAGGGACTTACTATTGATATTTTAGGCACAGGACTACTTCAAAAATGGCAAAAATGTATATAAAATGTGTGTATTTCAAAAGGATCAGGTTTCTAAAGCAACTCAAATATCTTAAACCTTTTGATTGATTTGAAAAGAATGCTTTATCAGCTTTAAAATGACACCTTAATCGTCCTAATCGCTTGAATACAGACAATTTAAGAGTGCAAAGTCTGAAGCCCATAAAATCGCTATGTTCGGTTCTTTGAGTATGGCTGGAGGGGAGAGGAAAATTACAAAAAAAAATCCTGTGACGATTTCGTATTTCGATAGCAAAGAAACATTTCTACAAAGTTTGAGCAAAATCGGAGGTATAGCAACATTTCGGATTGACCGTTTTCATATGGAATGGCTTCTACACAAATTAATAAGGAATAAACAGAAGGTACCTTAAATTCCAAACGTGGATTAATCGAAGCCACTTTTTCTATACTTTAAGTCATTAAGGTTGAAATTCAGAAATTGCAGTAAGACGAAAATTATCGTCTTACTTTTTTCAATAAGAGAACGTGTATTGAAAAGGGAGGCACCGGGGTGGAAGTATATCGTAGGAAAGACAGGGACAAACACAGAATATGTTCTGCGTGGCGATTTTCAATGCTTTGTGTTTTGTGTATGCTTTATGTATTGTGTGTGTATCTCGCGAATTTAAAAGTGCTTGAAGAACATTGTATGTATGGGCAAAGATAGGCTGTTGACTGCTTTGTAGACTTGTTGTAGACTTATGTTGCTGGTTTTTTCTACGAACAAGGGACACATTTTAAAAGGTAAGACGATAGGAATCGTGTTATATGGACGCCACGCCACTGATGTGGAGGCAAAAAGATAGTTTTGTATCAAATATGACTCCTAAATCATTTACTTCTATTTTTTGCTGTAGATGAATGTTGGAAATAGAATACTGGAAATGAACAGGCAATAAGGATCTATAAACAGAAAATGAGTGACATTTGTTAATGTTCAGAGACAGGCCATTGTCAGTGCACCAAGCTGTTATAATATTCAATTCACTTTGGAGAATTTCACAGTTATTTAAATTACTAACGGTCTTGAAAATTTTTAGATCATCCGCGTACATTAAGCATTTGGCATTTTGAAGAAGGTGTGGAATTTCATTCACGAAAATATTAAAAAGCAGGGGTCCTATATGACTTCCTTGGGGAACACCAGATAAAACATCAATTTACCTGGAAAAAAAATTATTCAATTTAACTATTTGTGTTCACACGACTCCAGTGTGAACAGTGCCACTCTCAAAATCTAGGCAATTGATGGTTCGCCCTCTCAAATTAATGAGTCTATGTAAAAATCTAGTACGTTTTGCTTGAAAAGTGGTTCGTCGCATAGCGACGACTTGGTATTAACATTTCAGCAGCCAACCAGAGAAGACCTTCTATTTTCAATAATTAAAATCTTTGCTTTGGCCATCTGCTATTTTTTCTTCTTTTGGTTGGTTATCTACTTTTTCCAAATTAAACCATTTTGCCCTTCTGGCCTCAATTATAAAATTTCAAACAAAACTAAAATCTATAAATCACAAACAATCCTACGTGCAAAATTTACTAATAAAAGAAAAACAAAAAGACAAATTATCAGGCGTTATATTTTGTGGCTGGTGGAGAAGTTTGTACCAGGATTTTGAAGTGCCTATAAGTTGGCGACATCGTCAGGAGCTCGACAGAACGTAAGTGTGGTTTGATGAACATTTGCTCATCAGTGTGGTCGAAGAAAACATTTGGTCCTTCGAGCCGGATAAGGAGCACGCCTTTGCGCTCCACAACACGCTGCTTTGCGCTCGACATCTCCTAGCCACGCTGCTTTGCGCGCCACACCACGCTGCTTTGCGCTCCACATTGCGCTGACCAGTGCTCGAAACCACGCTGCTTTGCACTCCACATTGCGCTGACCAGCGCTCGAAATCACGCTACTTTGCGCTCGACATCACGCTGCTTTGCGCTCGACATCACGCTGCTTTGTGCTCCTAGCCACGCTGCTTTGCGAGCCACACCACGCTGCTTGCGCTCCACACCACGCTGCTTTGCGCTCGACATCACGCTGCTTTGCGCTCCTAGCCACGCTGCGTTGCGCTCCATACCACGCTGCTTTGCGCTCCACATTGCGCTGACCAGCGCTCGAAACCACGCTGCTTTGCGCTCCACACCACGCTGCTTTGCGCGCCACACCACGCTGCTTTGCGCTCGACATCACGCTGCTTTGCGCTCGACATCACGCTGCTTTGCGCTCCACATTGCGCTGACCAGCGCTCGACATCACGCTGCTTTGCCCTCCTAGCCAAGCGGAAGTGTGCCCATCGTCAAAGTGGGACCAGAGCGGAGTTTTCCTGTTTCTTGGCATTTTTTTTAACACCGTGTAAAGGGTAAGTGAGATTTGTTTTAATTGGCAATTTTTTAGCTACCTTTAAAATTTTTTGGTTTTTGGTTCCGTTGTGTTGCACTTTGGCCGACAAACGCGCCAATTTTTTTTGGGATACGAAAGATCGTTTTTTGGTTTTTTCTGTGGTTGGTCGTTCCTGGATAGTCGCTTCCATCGCGGTAGTGATAAGGTTTTCAGTAAAATTCATCGTCGGTGTTCGCGGTTGGTTTTGTTCCCCAGCCTATTTTTTGGTTTTTTGTGAATTTTAATAGACTGTCTTCCTCTTTGAAGGAGTCTGCGTTTTTTATCGCGTGTTAATTTTTTCTTTCGTTCGTGCAGCACACATCGTTCGTAACGGTGTATCCAAGCCGGGGTGGTTGGCCCCCAGTAGAATCCTTCAAGTCTTTTGAAGATTCTTCTGCTTCAAAATTTTGATTTCGTTGAAATTTTTAAATTAAAAATTTTTACTTTTGAAATTTTTAAATTAAAAATTTTTACTTTTGAAATTTTTTCTCTCGTTCGTGGCACATACACCGTTCGTATCGGTGTATCCAAGCCGGGGTGGTTGGCCCCCAGTAGAATCTATCAAGCCTTTTGAAGATTCTAGAGCTTCTAAATTTTGACTTTTTTTAATATTTAAATTTAAATTTTGACTTTTTGAAATTTTTCTCTCGTTCGTTACGGTGTATTCAAGCCGGGGTGGTTGGCCCCAGTAGAATCTATCAAGCCTTTTGAAGATTCTAGAGCTTATAAATTTTGATTTTTTTTAATATTTAAATTTAAATTTTGACTTTTTGAAATTTTTCTCTCGTTCGTTACGGTGTATTCAAGCCGGGGTGGTTTGCCCCCAGTAGAATCTATCAAGCCTTTTGAAGATTCTTGCGCTTTAAAATTTTAACCTTTTTTGAAATTTTTAAAATCTTTCAAGCCTTTTGAAGATTCTTGCGCTTTAAATCTTGATCTTTTGATTCTTTTGAAATTTTTTCTCACGGTCGTGCCGCACACACCGTTAGTAACGGTGTATCCAAGCCGGGGTGGTTGGCCCCCAGTAGAATCTATCAAGCCTGTTGAAGATTCTTGCGCTTTGAAATTTTAACTTTTTTTGAAATTTTTAGAATACTTCAAGCCTTTTGAAGATTCTTGCGCTTTCGTGCCGCACACACCGTTCGTAACGGTGTATCCAAGCCGGGGTGGTTGGCCCCAGTAGAATATATCAAGCCTTTTGAAGATTCTTGCGCTTTGAAATTTTAACTTTTTTTGAAATTTTTAGAATACTTCAAGCCTTTTGAAGATTCTTGCGCTTTCGTGCCGCACACACCGTTCGTAACGGTGTATCCAAGCCGGGGTGGTTGGCCCTTAGTAGAATCTATCAAGCCTGTTGAAGACTTTTGCGCTTTGAAATTTTAACTTTTTTTGAAATTTTTAGAATACTTCAAGCCTTTTGAAGATTCTTGCGCTTTAAAATTTTAACTTTTTTTTGAAATTTTAAAATCTAAAAGTTTTTACCTTTGAAATTTTTCTCACGTTCGTGCCGCACATACCGTTCGTAACGGTGAATTCAAGCCGGGGTGGTTGGCCCCCAGTAGAATCTTTCAAGCCTGTTGAAGATTCTTGTGCTTCAAATTTTGATTTCTTTGAAATTTTTAAATCTAAAATTTTTACTTTGGAAATTGTTTCTCTCGTTCGTGCCACATACACCGTTCGTAACGGTTTATCCAAGCCGGGGTGGTTGGCCCCCAGTAGAATCCTTAAAGCCTTTTGAAGATTCTTGTGCTTCAAAATTTTGATTTTTCGAAGATTCTTGTGCTTCAAATTTTGATTTCTTTGAAATTTTTAAATCTTATCCTTTTTTGAGAGTCTGCGTTGTCACGAGTTTTAAATTTTCTTGGTTTCGTGTCGCTTCCTTGTCATTTATACAATCTTAGAAGATCTTTCTGTGATGGCTTTGATGGAAGACTTCATTTTCGCGACTGATCAATTGGTCAAGTTTCACCAAGCGGCGAAAGAGGTGCCGGATCACGGGCACACACTTTCCGCTCTCGAAGTCAGAAAGTCAGAATTAAGAGAACGGTGGCTCGCAGTCAAAGAAGCGTATGAGCTATGCATAAAATTCAGGCCAAAGACAAGAGAAGCCGCCTTAGACATTGAAGCCATAGAAACCAAGTACAAACTGTGCAACGAAAATTATGTGGCATGCTCAGCCTTTTTCCTCGACCACGAAGCACGATTGAAACCTGAGGGTACTGGCAAAAATTCGATATCTGAACAAACATTCGCTCCTCGCCACCTCAAATTACCTCCATGTGAGACGGAGGTATTCAAGGGGGATTATATTTCCTGGCCGGTTTTCCGAGATATGTTTGAGGCAGTCTACATTAAACACCCCCAGTTGGGTGAAGTAGAAAAACTCTTCCACCTTAGAGCCAAAACCAAAGACGAGGCTTATCGGATTGTTGCGGTAAAATTTACCACAACAAGTTCTATCTACCGTTCTTCTCCCGCTAACACACTTTTTCAGAGCTACTCGAAAATAGTAGAAGAATTCAGTGGAAACCTGGTCCATCAGCCGGAGACCTGTTCTTCTAGAATTTTCGAAATGCCATTTTCAGGTCACATTGTTCCTCGATGCAACAGATTGCACAGTAGAAGACACTTTTCTTGTGTGACGGTCGGTCCACAATAGTCGTACGGCAGGTGGCCTACGCAAACATTGATATAAGGAGAAAGGCATGAAGATCGAGATCCATGTCCAACAATGTGTGAACTATATTCACACCAACCTAAATTTTGTATTAAATTTCAATTAAAATTAAATTGAGTATCGTCAACATCAAGGAAGAATCACTAAAAGACGTGTTTCCGTTTTTATTCCCCTTTCTTCTTTTCTAACTATCTGAACGAAGGTCTACGGATAATATCTGTCAAGCTTCAAACTTAGCATCTTTTGTTCTTCGTTCTCTTGGAAAATATCTTCTCCGTATTTTAGTTTGGGCCGGTTTGGGCTGGGGACTTTGCGCGAGTAAAATAATTTTTCGGAGTAAGTCTTTCTGAAAGAGGTTGAACTCGTCCACTCGGCTACTGGTGATCACATCACCTGAACGCAATGGACCGCGGGTAGTTGATTCGTGACATCTCACTTGCACATCCCAGCCTAATGGCGGAATGCTGCAGTAAAAGTGAGACCGAACAACACCACGCTTAAAGGTCTGACGAGGATGGCTGCATGGCCGATGCCGGATGGAGGAGAAAAACCCGCCATCTTGATGGTCTCTTGGCTTTTGGCTACGAAAGTGTGCAGAGATACAGAAGAAAGCGTGCAAAAAATTATTGCGAAGATTTTGCGTCTTATTGAGATTTTTGGAGCGAGTAAAATTTTCTTTGGAGATACAGATTTGTCTAACTCGACTTTTGCGGCAAAATTCCAGTTGGGAGTTTTGAGGAAATCTTGAGATTGGTGCGGAGGACATATTTTCTAAAGGAGTTCAGGAGGAGTGGTTAGAGAACAGAAGAGCTAAGTATTTTTGGTTTTATTTTTTTCGTATCTTACGTATCGAAAAATCCTTCCCTTCTCAAGGGTTCTTCGAACAAATTTAGAGTCGCTTTATTTGCGGCAAAACTATCCGCTAGGCCTTCGTTGACCTAACGTACTTCTATCCCGAGATTGCGGGACTCGCGACCGTTTTCATTTACTTCTATCATCATTTCTTTTACTTCAGAAACTTTCCTTTCGTGATTCTTTCTTGTGTTCAACGACACACACAAATCTGTTCTATTTTGCTTTTACGTACTTTAATTTTCAACTTATCTTTATTTCGAGAATTGGCCTCCTGCCAACCTCGAAAGCAACTTTGTACTTTTCTTATATACCGAAAAGATTCTGGGTTTTTATCCAGGTATCAACCACGGTTTCCCAGACCCCCTAAAAATATAATAAAAATCTTTAATTTCCTTGAGAAATTTCATACTGTTTCATTTCTTTTCTTCCTAGTCTTTCCTTCTTGTTTTCACTACTATTTCAGCTTTGGTTAAGGCAAACCACCATCTTAAAAGGTTTCCTGGCGCCCATATTAGAAGTGAGCTAGTACGCCCTTGTACTCTCACTCATCAAATTGAGTTTATTAATTCTTGGTATTATTTTATAACCATTTGATATTCCCTTTTAATCAAATCGGATTAAAAAGGAATATCAAATCGAACCCACCCATCAGGCTGAGCTACGGGAGACAGCACTGAAGTGTTGTTGGTTGCCGAAAACGAACCTGTGTCAATTTGACATTTCGTTTTGATTAGACAAGTTGCGCGGCCGTCGGGATTGTTGACATCCCAATTTTAGTTTTCGCGTTTTAATATTAATTTATAAAGTTTCGCTTTAGATATAAATTGTCTAGTTTGCTCGCGGTGTGTGGAATTTATTCCCAACGTTTAAATAATAAATTAAAGTTCGGTTCGTAAAATATTCGGTAACAGGATTGTCAGCCAATTTCCGCTAACCAATGCCAGCTTTTCACTAGCCTGGGAAGCGTTGCGGGCTACGTATGAAAATACTCGAATCTTGGTCAACAATCAGGTAAAAAATATCTTTAACTTGCCAACAGTACATGAAGAGTCGGCAAAATTGATCCGAGCCCTTCAGAGTAAGAGTACTGTGAATGATTCGGTATCAACGTTGCAAGCGCATAAGGTTATAACGCAAAACTGGGATCCGATTCTCGTCTTTGCGTGTTCAAGTAGACTGCCCAAAACTACCTTGACTCTTTGGGAACAATCCCTGGAAGATCCGACGAAGGTTCCAACCTGGCAGCAATTAGACTTGTTCTTGACGTTACGCTTTCAGGTGTTGAAGTCCATTTCCGACACCACTTCGTCAAAAGGCACAGGGCTTCATAAACTTCCAAAAAAGGATACGAATGTTCGAAACAACAATAGAGTCAACACATACCTTGCCAAAACAGGGGGGGGGGGGAATGCAAGATCTGCGCGGCTGCGCACTCCATTTATGAGTGTGCCAAATTTTCGGCAATGTCGATCCCAACGAGAATCCAAACTGTGCAACAACTGTTTAAGCGCGAGTCATGCAAAGGTCGCTTGTACGAGCAAATATTCTTGTAGCCACTGCAAAAAAACAGCATCACTCACTGTTGCACCTCAACGATAACGAAAACGGAAATAAAATACAGTCCACTAATCTCCCTAGTGCAACAACAGCTCCTCAAATATCGGCGTCGTCACTTCCATTCGTGCCTCAAGCGTCGTTTCAAAACTTTCATGTCGGTGCTCCGAAGAAAATATTGCTTGCAACGGCACTAGTTTGCATTGTTGGCAAAGAATCCAAACACATAGTTCGCGCTCTTATCGACCCTGGTTCCGAAATATCCTTTATCTCAGAGGCAGTACAAAAGCGTTTGAACTTGCCCGTAACGGATAAGAATACAACCATTTCCGGAATCAGTGGTAATCTCGCCATAACGTCGAAAAAACTCTGTGCGTTTGCAATCACGTGCTTAGATGAAGCCCAGATCACCATTTCTGCCCAGGCAATTGTGCTTCGATCATTGACGAACAATCTGCCAAGTTCATCGTTTAGTGTCATCGATCCCAACCATTGTGGCGGCCTCAAACTGGCTGATCCCACGTTTAATAAATCGTCCCAGGTCGATCTGCTGATCGGTGCGGATTTATACCCATCGATCATAAGGAACGGTCTCCAACTTATCGCAGATTCCCTCGTGGCTCAGAACACAATGTTCGGCTTGGTACTGTCTGGACCAGTTCCGGAGTCGTTCCAATCGTTCAATACATTCGTAGTGACCAACAGTTCGAGTACTTCCAATTTGGATACTCAGCTACGAAAATTTTGGGAGCTCGAGGAACTGCCGTCCACAGTCACTCGGTCAACAGAGGACTGCTACTGTGACGAACTATTCAACCTTTGCTTGTGTCCCAAAAACATATCTTACGAATTATCTATAAAAAGAGAAGACGAGAGCATAGTTTTCCAATTTTCTTCGCTTCAAATATACTTCCCGTAAAGCATCTTTACTTTTTCAAAGTTTTAAAAGTATTTTTTTCTAGGAGTGGTAATCTGTTGAATCAGGGCTCGTCAATTTACAGCCTTCGTAGTAATGAAAGACGTCTGGCTATTATTCCTAATTACAATACTCACAAGTTCCTAAACTTCTTCACTTCAGTAGCACCTAGGCTTTTTAACAAGTTACCTTCAAATATTCGAAATATCCAAAATTCTTTTTACTTTTTACAAGCTAACAACATTCTTAGATTGGTTGTGTAGAATCTTAATGACGTGGCAATTCTAAACTTACCCAACATACTTAAACTCTCTTGGAATATATTTTGAATTTATTAAATAATCTAATCCGGTGCATTCGCTACTAGTTTTTAACTAAAGAATGTACCTAAAATTATTTTTCATTATTATTGATTTTGAATGAACAACACTTCTAGCTTTTATCTAATTTAATGTTATTTTTTGAAATCTTACTGTATATGAAGCCAATGTTTTTCTTGTAACTGATAATAGTGAAAAATAAATAATACTACTACTACTATATAAAATCACGACTTCGAGACGTTCGGATGGGAGGTATGTGGTTCGTCTGCCGTTTAAGGCACAATCATCAAAGGGCAAGTTAGGGTTCTCTAGGCACTGCGCATTAAGGCAGTTCTCGAGAGTCGAAAGATCGTTAGCCATGAAAGCGGATCTCAAGACTCAATATTCAAGCGTTATTTCTGAATACCTCACCCTTGGCCATATGCGGAAAGTACCTCCGATGGAAAAGATTGCAAAAGGTCAAGTAAAGTCGTTCTATCTGCCACATCATGCGGTCATAAAGCCTGAAAGCACGACCACCAAAGTGAGGGTTGTTTTTAATGCGTCTCAATCGTCGTCGAATGGGGTAAGTTTAAACGATTTGTTGTATCCAGGGCCCATATTGCAGCAAGATTAACAATCACTCATTCTCCGCTGGAGATTTTATAAATTTGTCTTTAATGCGGACATTGAGAAAATGTACCGCCAAATCTTGGTCGACCCTAGGGACACTCCATATCAACGAATCCTCTTTCACCGTTCCCCAGAGTCCGAAATCGAAGACTTCGAACTTCAAACCGTCACTTTTGGTGTAAGTTGTGCACCATATTTGGCCATCCGCACCCTCTTGCAACTGGCAAAAGGCAGAACCATGTAGTCCGTAGCGTCTAGAATCATACAATCGGAGTTCTATGTAGACGATGTTCTATCTGGTGGTCATTCTCTCAGTTCGGCTAAACAGGCACAGACCGAACTTATAGCGGTGCTTAACTCAGCTGGGTTTCCACTAAGTAAGTGGACCGCAAATTCGTCTAGCTTACTTAACCATTTGCCACCAGAACATGTGCTGCACGAAAGTTTCCTGAAGCTCGATGCTGACAGCACCACAAAAACATTAGGGGTACGATGGAATGCCAAAGGAGACAATTTTTACTTCACCACACAACGCATTCCACTGTCGACAAATCCGACCAAAAGAGATTTCTTCTCTCAAATTGCTCGTCTTTTCGATCCTGCGGGGCGGTTGGCCCCCGTAGTGATAATTGCCAAAACGTTGATGCAACGCATTTGGGCGGAGCACACTGAGTGGGACGAGCGTATTAACCCTGAATCATTTGCCACTTGGAAAGAATTTGCAGAGTCGTTACCTGAAATACAGGTTATAGAAATCCCACGTTGGGTTGAATATTCACCCACTGTGGAGATTCAGTTTCATGGTTTCTGTGACTCATCCGAGAAAGCATATGCGGCAGCGCTTTATATACGCGCAAGTCACCCTAATGGAGAAGCATAATCCTACTTGATGTGTGTGAAGTCCAAAGTTGCCCCTCTAAAGACGGTCTCTTTACCGCGTCTTGAGCTGTGTGGAGCACGTTTGCTTTCAAAAATGATCAAATTTTACTTGCCCAATTTTCCAGTCCAGGCATATCAAATCTTTTTATGGACAGACTCATCCATAGTCTTGGCCTGGCTCAAAAAAATCCGTGCGTTTGGAAAACCTTTGTTGCAAACCGTATCAGTGAAATACAGGACAATGTCGGCAACGCAGTATGGAAGCACGTCAGATCTGCCGAAAATCCCGCGGACTTGGCCACTCGAGGTGTACTGCCCTCCGATCTGAAGCAGAATCGTATGTGGTGGCGGGGCCCATCATGGCTCTGTGAACCAGCCTCTCAATGGCCGGTGGCATTACCAGAAGCTCCACGTACTGAAGATCTCGAACAGAAAGAGGTTTCCTCGTTAGTGGTCCAGCCAAATTTTCAGAGTCCTCTAGTGGGACTAACAAGCATTTCTCTCGACGACTCCGAACAAAACACCAACTCATTGGTAGTTCAACAAGAACCGGAAGACTTTCTTGACCGTTTTTCGACTTTATCCCGCGCTATGCGCGTATTGTGCTATGTTTTTCGCTTCTTCGGGTCTATCTCCAAGCAACAGCCCAGCAAATACAAGTCTCGTGACATCTCGCAACCAGAAATGGAGTCTGTGAAAATTCGTCTGATCCGATTGGCTCAAGAAGCTTATTTTTCGACAGAATATTCTCTGCTTGCAGCTGGCAAGCCAGTGTCAACGAAAAGTTCTATTTTGTCCTTTAATCCATTTTTGGATTCAAACAAGCTTCTTAGAGTCAATGGACGACTCTCGAACTCAGACATTTCGTACAATGAACGTCATCCTATAATACTACCCTTTGAATCCCGCTTTGCTTGTCTCCTGGTTCAATTCATTCATGAGATTTCTATGCACGGTGGCAACTCTTTAATGGTGCGTCTAACGAGACAAAGTTTCTGGGTACCAAAACTCCAAATTCTGGTTAAGTCTTGCATTCGTCGTTGCACCATATGCGCGACCAACAAAAGAGACTTAAGCAAGCAAATGATGGCCGCCCTACCGCCCGAAAGAGTTACCTTTTCTCCTCCGTTCACATTTACTGGAATCGACTTCGCGGGTCCCTTCATAATCAAGAGTTTCAATGCACGAAATTGTCGTATGACCAAAGGGTTTGCATGCGTGTTCGTCTGCTTTTCCACCAAGGCAATTCACCTCGAAGCTGCGAGTGATTTGTCATCGGAAGCGTTCCTCGCGGGCTTTGCCAGGTTCACCTCAAGACGGGGCTTACCCAAAGAAGTGTTTTCCGACAATGGAACAAACTTTACAGGTGCCGATGCAATTTTACGCAAGGAGTTTAAGAAGTTTGTAGGCACCATTCCCAAAGAAACGAGCCTTAAGTATGGCGTTCAGGGTTTGAAATGGAATTTTATTCCACCAGGGGCACCTCACATGGGAGGTCTATGGGAAGCCGGCGTTAAAAGTTTCAAGAACCATTTAAGAAGGCTGGGGACCACTGCCAAGTTTACGTTCGAAGAATTTGCAACGGTTCTAGCACGTATCCAAGCGTGTTTGAACTCGCGTCCAATATCGTCCATGTCCACAGATAATTCTGATCTGTTGGCATTGACGCCGGGGCATTTTTTAAGCGGCGGTCCGCTCTTATCTTTTCCGGAACCGAATCTGGCCGATGCAAATTTATCGTTAATCAATCGGTGGGAAAAAGTAAAATGCCTCCAACAACAGTTCTGCCAAAGATGGAAAGATGAATATCTCAAGGAACTACATCAACGACACAAATGGAAAACACCTCAAACCGACATTAAAGTTGATGATTTTGTCGTCATTAAAAACGAAAATCTGCCATCCACCGAATGGCGTCTAGGGCGTGTTATAAATATACACCCGGGTTCCGATGGTCGAGTCAGAGTTGCAACACTAAAGACCCAAAACGGAGAAATAGTCCGACCCATAGTAAAACTGTGCCTATTGCCTATTAACTAAATTGCCAATTAATCAATTTTCACTTACTTTATTTTCAGTAACAAATTTTTTTTTTTGGCGTATCTCGCCAAGGGGGGCGGTAATGTTCACACGACTCCAGTGTGAACAGTGCCACTCTCAAAATCTAGGCAATTGATGGTTCGCCCTCTCAAATTAATGAGTATATGTAAAAATCTAGTACGTTTTGCTTGAAAAGTGGTTCGTCGCATAGCGACGACTTGGTATTAACATTTCAGGATTTCAGCAGCCAACCAGAGAAGACCTCCTATTTTCAATAATTAAAATCTTTGCTTGGGCCACCTGCCATTTTTTTCTTCTTTTGGTTGGTTATCTACTTTTTCCAAATTAAACCATTTTGCCCTTCTGGCCTCAATTATAAAATTTCAAACAAAACTAAAATTTATAAATCACAAACAATCCTACGTGCAAAATTTACTAATAAAAGAAAAACAAAAAGACAAATTATCAGGCGTTATATTTTGTGGCTGGTGGAGAAGTTTGACGGCGTGTACCAGGATTTTGAAGTGCCTATAAGTTGGCGACATCGTCAGGAGCTCGACAGAACGTAAGTGTGGTTTGATGAACATTTGCTCATCAGTGTGGTCGAAGAAAACAATTTGTTTTCTGTTGGATAAATAACTTTTTATCCATTCAAATAATGAGGAATGTATTCCAAAAACTTTTACTTTCTCAAGAAGAATTTCATGACAAACAGTGTCAAAAGCTTTATTGAAATCTGTAAAGATCACGTCAACTTGATGTCCTGATTCGAGAGAGTCGAAAAGGTACTTGGTAAATGACACTAAGTTAGTAGAAGTCGATCTACCAGATACAAAACCGTGCTGGCACGTAGATATTTGGGCGCAGGGACATAACTCCTCGGGACATAAGTCCATTATGGACTTGTGTCCCACTTTAGTGGGACATTAGTCCAAAACTGGATTATGGACCTATGTCCCACAGCGGTGGGGCATAAGTCCATAAAAGAAATGTTTGGACTTATGTCCCATTTTACATGTTTTGTTTGATGCAAATACAATACCTTTGGCGAGATGAAACTTTTCCAAAAAAGTGGCAATCAAAAGAAATTTGGACTGCATTAAAAACGTGTTTAACGGGTTTTTTCTTTGCTAATTACTAGGCAGGGCTACCATATGTCAAGGATTCAGCGTAATGTCTTATAGTTAGAAAACCAAAGGTTGTTAGAATACCGCCGCTCGCTCTTCGAATTTATAAGCAAAAAACTGTAGAAAAGTTTTTATGTAGCAGGGAAAGGAAAACGAAAAAAATTAAAGATTTTGCTTCTGAGAACTAAGAAAACTAAAAGTTAAAATTCTCAAAGTAGAGATATGGTTTTCAAGAATTTGGAGATAAAATTTTATTTTAAGAAGGAAAATAGTAAAACTCCTTTGTTTAAAAAAGAAATTTAAAAAATTTAAATTTTTAAGAATTTCTGAAATTCTCAAAAATCTCAAAAAACCAACGATTTTTGAAAAATATCAAAAATTAACAAAATGGTGTTGTTTTCAAAAAAAGTCTTTTTTTGTGGTAGGAATTGTGAAATGTCAAACCAATCAAAAATATTGTAGTGGATTGTATAGTAAATATATTCAAAAATACTCAGTTTGAATTTTAAGTCGATCGGCCAATTTTTCTTTGAGTTAGTATGAAAGAAGTTTTGAAAAATGTCGTTTCGAGAAAAACGAATTTAAAGTTAAAATTACCGTGGCAAAGAATTTTTTTGAAGGCATAAACTATCGAAACAAAAAAAATTTTTGAAGTGTCACCTTGGAATAGCCCTTGAGGGGCTAATGAAAAAAGCAAAAGAGAAATAAAAATATACTTTTCATTTTTTGTGATTCAAAAAAAGTAATGCACTTGGATTAAAGTATCTCAACAGCAATTTTTCCATTTCATTGAAGTTTTTAGAACTGGCACTGCAAATGTAACAGCGCTGAGAAAAGGTGGTGTCCGTCATGGCAATACAAACTTTTAGGTTAACCATTGTAAGAACAAGTTTATGCGAAACTTATGAAAGGCATAAGGTCTGAATTTGAGCATCGACTCGATGCTTCTCAGCTTCGAAAACTTGTGCAAATTCCTTCTTGTATTCGAACTTAAGTGGGCGGCAGTATTTGGTTGACGAAGATCTCGGATTTTGCATTCTACACTATGATCCATTAAAGACTGCACAGCTGAATTATTCGTCACATGCATCTCTTCATTTTTCGGATGTACATTTTTTTTTTCGCATTTTGAACTACTTTTTTGGAAGGAAACTTTTCAATGTCATTGGCTCTAATAATATTGTATTGGTGTTTCTATAACTTGGCCTCTACCACAACTGAAAGTGCTTTTTCACAAACTCGGCCCAAGAGCGCTATTGTTACTTGGCAGCCTTGAAGTGTTTTTTCCACAGCTCACGTTTAAAAGTCGGTGCCCCTTTAAACTTCAAAACTCCTGCACCGATCTTTTTGAAATTTTGAATACTATTTCTGTATATGATTTACGAGGTAACGCTGGAGATATTTTTTCAAATTCGTTCGTATATTTGTTTTTAACATTAACAATTGCTCCGAAAAATGCTTTCCAAAAAATTATTAACTTTTTCCCAAAAAGTAAAAAACTAAAACTTCAAAAAAAACCTTCATATTGTTACCTGAGAAAAGCAATTATCTAACGAAATAATTTTAGATTTCTGATTTCGGACGATCCAGTACTGAGTTATGAGGGGCACCGCAACTTTCCTTTTTTTCGAGACGCTTCACAATAACTGCTCACATTGACGTAGTTTTTGATAATTCTTTATGAAATTCTTACACAATTTTTTTAAAAAATTATATTTTAAAACAGCATATGTTTTAACAAAAAGACAATAGCCTTGTTGTCGAAAAAAAATTACCAATATAATGTTTTTTTTTTGCGAATTAACCCTTAAGGTAGTCTATTCGGAAAATATCAATAAACAAATTGGAGCAATTGGATTGAAACTATTTTTACAAATAAAAATCATGGCATAGAAACGTCTAGAAACCTACTTTTGCTCCAACTATATAAAAAATATACCATAATTTATTGAAAACATTATTCAAACACCATTTATATGTAAACGAAAAAACGTAGAACCTCAAAATATATTAAGAAACTAGCTGACCGGCAAACGTTGTTTTGCCTTATAAATTATTTCTAGTTTTTTAGCTTTTTTTTTAGTTTAGTTAGTTTATTAGTTTAACAATATAACAATTCACAGTAAGAACAAGCTTATAAGTTTGTGAATAAGTTTCTAAATAAATTCTAGTGTAGACAAAAAGTAACTTACTTATTATAAGTGTATAAGTATGTGGTATATGCATGAAATTGGCATTTTCATTGCAAATGCCAATCTAATCGGAAACTGAATTCGTTTGAATTGAATTGGCACATCTGTAGGTATGATAGGAATCCGTGGTATTAGTATATTTTCACCTTTGAACTTGTCATTTAAAATACTGGCTTCGATAACGTTTTTCATCAATTTTCGAATGATTAATCGCGTATACCGTTGCACAGCCGTGGCGGGTTTAAATTACGAAGCAAGATAAATTGGAGATCCAATCTTCAATTCTAAATTATGCTATGGCATGTCTGGCAAATCCAGTGAGTTCAAAAATCCTGTGGGAAAATTGACAGCTTCGCTAGCATCGCAAACTGTATCAATAGATTTGTATGATACCAAGTTCCCTGGCAACAACTGTTGTATCTCCAAATTTTAAATTGTCAACGTCTGCATTTTTTGCTGCAAAAATAGCTCTTTCAGCAAGCCATTCCTGATTTATGTACTGTGTGTGTACATCGGCAAATATTTGTTCAATGTTCAATGAGAGATTGTGAAGAAATCGGTCCGTATTTTTACGTATCCAGTTTCATCTGTAGCAACTTTTCCATCACCGACATCTAAGAGTTGTTTTGAGAATGTTTCAGAGGATGGATCTTGAAGCATTACAACGCGCTTGTTTACTTTCAGCTGTACTTTTTCAACATGACGGCACAATGGAGATAATTTTAAGCAAGCGTTGATCTCATCAGCGTATGTTGAACGTGGAATGACGGGAAGTATTTGTCTGAAATCACCTGAAAGCACCAACAGAGTGGCGCCAAATAGTTTGTCGTTCAATTTCCTGTTAAACGCCTCAATTAAATTTTGTGTGCCATAGTTCATTTATCCCAGATGATAATTTTACACTGTTTCAGCACGGTGGCCATGGACGATTGTTTTTTAATTTTACACACTGCGTCGGGGTTATTTTGAATATTTAGTGGCAGCTTAAATACTGAATGAGCTGTTCTGCCTCCATCCAATAAAGTTGCCGCAATTCCCGATGATGCAACGGCCAATGCGATGCCATTATTTGATCGTATTTCAGAATTAGTGAAATAAGAAATGTTTTGCCAGTTCCACCCGGTGCATCAAAAAAGAAGAACCCACCTTGTTCTGCTGAAACTGCTAGTAAAATGAGGTCATAAATGGTTCTTTGCTCGTCATTCATTCGTGGGACATTGCGAGTAACAATCGCTGCCATTTCTGCAGTGTTGTACTGCAGTTCACGATTCATTTCAGTGTTAATTAAATCAGATGCAGGTCAATTTGGCGAATTCATACCGAAATGAGTGACAAATAAAAAAAAAATTTCTCTAAAACAAAAAAAAAAAAATTTCCTTCGGTTTTTTGCTTTTGAGTAAAAATTAAAAATAGCATTAAATATGGAAAGAAAAAATGGCCCTTGATGGGGCAAAATTTTGTAAAAAAAAATTAATTTGGAAAAAAATATATTCTTTTTTCAAAATTTTGAATTTGAGGCTTGATTTCTCAAAATCTTTTAGTTAAGTGAACTCAAATTAAAATTTTTATTAAATAACAAAGCATTAGCTTTCAAAAACATTAAAATATGAGAAAGGAAATAGCTTAGTTGCTTTTTAATATTTTTTTAAGAAATTGAGTAAATTTCATATAAAATTGCCCCTTGTGCCTACACGGAGGGATATAGACCCCCCCCCCCCTCCCCTCCCATACATTTTTTTTGTCTTGACCCAACCTATCTATCCTGAGACTTTGGCAAGCCGTATCTAAAATACCCTACATAAACAAAAGAAAATTCTAAAAGCTAATATTTAATTTTTAAAAAAAAGTAATTGAAAAATTGAGAGCGGTGAAAAAAATTTTTTTAACTTTTTTCTATACGCTACTCAAAATACATTTTTGAAAATTTCATGAAAATCCATGAACTGGCCCTGGATTCCTAGGTAAAAAGCTTACGGCACTTCACTATAATGCTTTTTATGCTATTTATCGAATATTACCTAGAAAACCACGTGTAGCTAGTCAATTGTAATTCAATATAAACGTCATGGAATGGGGCTTAATTTGTCAAACATAACCATAATCTATGTCCGCGGTACAACGTTATATTTACTCAACCGCATGGACAATAAGCACTTATGTCAATTATAGCGCATTCCTTATGC
This sequence comes from Melanostoma scalare, assembly GCA_949752695.1. Taxonomy (NCBI): domain Eukaryota; kingdom Metazoa; phylum Arthropoda; class Insecta; order Diptera; family Syrphidae; genus Melanostoma; species Melanostoma scalare. Next base: position 161,222,270 of record OX456985.1, on the reverse strand, counting down.
ACAGAAGATGGACATTTTTGATACTACTTCAGCTTCATTATAGCATTGCGTTTGAATTGACTTCATATTGTAGATGGGAAAAAATTATTTGATCATATCAAGGATTTCATTTTTCTCCTTAAAAGAGCCAATAAAAAAGGTGAATCTCTCGATCTCACTCCAAAAGGAATACTATTATAAATTTCATCGTTGGGATTAGGAGGCATACAAAACTCTTGTGACGGATTTGAAAATTGTACTGACTCTACCCTTGTCCGTGGCTTCGTGTGAACGATCTTTCAGTAAACTAAAATTGATAAAATCTTATCTCCGCACAACCATGAATCAATACAGGCCGTCGAATTGAGCTATACTTATCATCAAGAATGAAGTAGCAGCATCACTCGATTACAGTGACATTATTGTTGAATTGGCAGCTACCAAGGCCAGAAAAGTTTTAAAGGTGATGTTTTTTTTGTTGTACAACAACACAACAAAATTTTGTTTTTAGGTTGTATCGAACGAAACAATTGCAATGAAATACAACTTTAAATAGGTACATATGAGCATTAGATAATTAAAAGAACCTTTACACACACTAATTGTTTTAGATTTTATTCATACAAATAAGAACAATTTCTTACGTTCATAAAGCAGAGGGGGAGGTGGTAAGACTAATAGTTTTCAATAGTTGTTTTTTCCGTAAGAGAAATTTTTCCTTGTCTCGGGCTCCAGCACGCCTAGATCCGCCACTTTAACATCACTCAAACTTTTAAATGGGGTCATTAAATGCAAACGATTTATAAACACCACACTAGCTAGTGACAACTTTTAAATGGACTTGGTTAAAATGAATGTGAACCGTACCAAAGTTTTGACAGTTTAGGCAAATGAAGTGCAGTAACAGACCTAAAAAGCAAAATAAAAGAAAACTTAGGTGAAAAATGGCAAATATTTGGATTGCAAACGAAAATGTGTAATGAAAGTTTTGTTTTTGTCGAGAAATACTTGATTAAGAACAAATATTTGTTCGGAAATAAATCACATAAAATGTCAAGCAAATGAAAAACACCAGATGAGTAAGAGCAAGGTTTTAAGTATTTAAGGAGGGTGTTGTCTGACTTTAAATTTAGAGTGACTTTAAAAAAAGTGTGAATTTGAAATAAATTGTAAAATGACTCAAGTGTCATTTTGAGGTAGTGTGGCACTTAGGCTCATTTTAGGCGACTTCAAATGACTATAAATTTGGGCTATTGTTACAAAAATAACAACACTAAACTTGCTACTGGATACTCATTTCCCTGGTAGTTCGTTGACAATAACAGACGAGGAGCACTTGCCTCAACTTGCAAACCAATCAGGTAAAGGTCTTATCTCTAGAGATATACTGTTATGGGCAATAAATAGCTTTGACCCTTATAAATCACCAGGGCCTGACGGAATCATCCCTGCGTAGCTGCAGCAGGTTTCAGATATCATCATCTATAATTTAGAGATGATCATCAAAGGATTCATCAGCTACGCCTATATCCCCAAGGCCTGGAGAGAAGCTAGGGTCGTTTTCATACCCAAAGCCGGCAAAAGCTCTCATGTAAGTCCAAAAGATTTAAGACCTATTAGTCTATCATCCTTCCTCCTTAAAACACTGGAAAGAATGATTGACATACACTTAAGACAAGAAATTCAACTTAGTCCGATTTCAACGGCGCAACATCGCACGGTTGCCAGTTTGGTCATTTGTGATCAAATCTGGTCATTATTTTTTCACTTGGTCACATGGTAATTTATTATTTCATTTGGACATTTTTTCAACGAAATGAAACAAAAAAAAAACACTTAAATTTTTAGGTTCTCAAAAACTAAATTTATAGAAAAGCAGTATGTTATAAGAAGTGCATTCATAAGTTCGTTCAATCAAGCTTCGAGCCCAGGGATTGTTCTGAGGTAGGCATAATGCCTTCTTTTGAAAAACCTCAACTTGCCTTAAATATAAATCTGGGTGTTTTTTTGAGTTTGCCATCACCTCGCCCTGAAGTAAAACTAGGTTTTTGTTGAGGAGAGGTAACAAACAGTGATGTCAATTGACACTTTTTCAAATGGCCTACATGTGTGGTGGTTTTGTCATACATTTTTTTTAAAAGAACCTAAAACCTTGGTTTTTTTGGCAACTAAGACGCTGTACAGAATGCTTCTGTCAATACAGTCATATGCGTGACTTTTCCATGATCTTCAGTGTGCTGTACGAATTTGTTGATGTGGGGAGTTCTCAGACGTTTACAGATAGTGTTCTCCAATCTCCATTCATTGGACATGCTTTTTCTCGACTATATCATGCAGCTGGATCATTCTCTTTTGAAGCTAATCTCTAGCCGTGTGCAAACGCAGTTTTATTTAACTTAAGCTAACATACGAGTTTTTTGAGGAATTTAACCAACTATATCGTGGGTTTATCTGCGGAGTAGTAAAATGAGAAAAATTCTCCGCCACTAGTTTTTTAAACTTCATTCGATTTCGATAACTAGTTTTGCTTTCGAAGAAAGTAACGAAAGAAACAAAACACTACATTTTGCAGCATTGGTTATATAGACCGTCGTGTCGCGTCGGTTGATACACCCACAAAAGCCACAACAGACCAATTAACAAATGACAACAGCACGCAGTTGTGCGTACAGACATTTCTGTATTTCTTCAATCAAGCGCTTTTCATGCTGCTTTTTCCGTTTGAGAACACTGTGTTCCTTCCTCTTTCTTCATCGGAATCAGCCATTATTTTGGTCATTTTAAGCTGTGATTGGTCATAATTTTGGACACAAAGTTTTTTGTCAAGTGGCAACCGTGGCAACATGCCTATTCAAAAGGTAAATCAGTGGAAACTGCACTCCACTCTCTGGTTTGCACGATTGAAAAATCCCTGCACTACAAAGAATACTCTCTCGTCGCATTCCTAGACATAGAGGGTGCATTTAACAATGTTAACAATACAGCAATCACTAATGCTCTTGATGGGCTGCTCATAGAAGAACACATCAAGAACATGAAAACAACAATGCTCAGCAGCAGAATAATCAATTCCGAATTGGGGAACTACAAAACAAGCAGAATGGGCAATAGAGGAACCCCGCAGGGAGGAGTTCTATCTCCCCTACTGTGGAACCTGGTCGTTAACAAATTGTTAATCGACCTAGAGGACGAAGGTTTCAAAACAATAGCCTATGCCGATGATGTAGCAATTGCCGTTTCAGGCAAGCACCCACAAACCCTAGCTGAGCTGCTACAAACAGCACTTAACAAGCTAAACAATTGGGTCTGTTGATTGTGGTCTGAATATCAATCCCCACAAAACGGAATTAGTTCTCATTACGAGGAAATACAAAATTCCGGACTTCAGAACCCACACTTCTACACCGATGGTTCAAAAACCAGCGTAGGTGTAGGAAGTGGAATCTACTTTGAAAAACTGAGTCTCAGTCTTTTCTTCCTCCTACCCGATCATTGTAGTGTGTTCCAAGCGGAAATTCTGGCGATTAAGGAGGTGCTGTCTTGGCTCAAAGAAAACTTCATATCCTCCATGGATATTCGAATCTTCACAGCCAAGCTGACCTTAACTCTCTTGCCTCTGTCTCTACAAAATCCATCACGGTCCAAAATTGTCAGATGTCTCTGAGGGAGATGTCAAATCAGTTCAACATTCACCTTTCATGGGTGTCGGGGCCCAGGAACATACCAGGCAACTGTATGGCAGATGAACTAGCCAAAAAAGGGCACGACCACTTCCCTACACTCAGAATGGAACAACATAGATGTACCTATCGCTACATGTAAACTCCTACTTAGACAAGACGCTTCGAGGATGACAAACACTAGATAGACTGAGAGTAACAACTGCCTTGCAACCAAAAAAGTTTGGCCGTGTGTAGACTCAAAACACTCGAAGAGTTTGTTAGCCCTGAACCGCTTGTACCTAGGTCCTATCATAGGTGTTCTTACGGGACACTGTCTAATAGGAAGAAAAGCCAAAAGACTTGGTGTGTTTTCCAATGATATCTGCAGAAGCTGCATGGACGAAGAAAAGGAAGAAACCGTTCAACACCTTCTTTGCTCATGCCCTGCACTACTTCATAGGAGGAAAACTCATCTCGGTGAATTCTTCATCGATGATACTAGCGACTTAGCTTACATAGACCCTAAAAGTCTTTCGAAATACATTTAAGGTTCCGCGTGGTTCGACTAGGGGTGATTAACTGGCTAGACCCGTAATGGAAGATAAATGGGTGAACAACTCGTTAATCTTACAGCGGGTTTCTGAGATCAGTAGGTGATTAACTTGCTGATCTCTGTGGTATCACAATGCGCCCTTGCGGCCTAAGTGTGTCAGGACTCAGGAGATACCCAGTGGTATCTCTGGTTTCAACCCTTCTTTCACGAATGCAATAAGTTCTTTTATGATTCTCAGTACTTACACACAATCATCAATAGCTTCTGTCGTTTCTCAGATTCAGATTCAGATTGAAGGACAATTTCAGCTTCGCACAGGAGGAGACAGGAGCATTGCTGTCACCGACGAATGCTGATTTCAAATTTCTTCTTTACCTTGAGATTTTTTATTCATTTACAGCCTTATACTTATAGTCTCATGATTTATCACCATTCATGTTACTTGTGAACTCTTAAAACAGTAAGAGCAATTCAGACGAAACTCTAAGTTAATCTTCACTTCTCCAGACGAGTCCACCAGGTGGCTCTAGAAGGTTTGGAAATTTTGTTTCAAGAATGTTTTCAATAAGTTAAATTCGAGTAACTACGGGCCGGACTATCGCTATAATAAAATTTGTTTTATGTGCAACGGAGTTATAAAGTATGTTCATTGATTCGTGGTCCATACTTTGGAATGTTTCTTTAATTGTCAAAAAGTCATGTCAAAGGTAAAAAGCGGACTCATGAACAATTTTTATTTAGAATATGTCCAAAAATAAAGGTGATCTTCAGCTTTACCTTGAGAGTGTTCTTGACATCTTTTGGTTTTTCGGAAATTTTGTATGATCGACGCTTGTGAATAAGTTAGACCCGGGCAACGCCGCCGCACAGTGGTCGGATTCAACAAACTAGCGGGACAAAATACAAATATAAAAGTCAAGTAAACCGTTTCAAAATGAAGCAGCTAACTTCTCAATACACTAGGTAACTGTAGTTTATATTTTGTTTTTTGATCTTTTGAACTGTTAGAAAATATTAAGCTGTGAAGTAAGTAGTTCATGAAAGTCATTTAACGACCGAAAATTAAAGGTTTTTGTGCAATTTGGTTCAGCTATGAAAAGTGGTACGGTGAGTACCTTGGAATAATTGTTGTAATAGTTTTTTTTTTTTTTTTTTATAATTTACGCGCACATCAAGGGGTTATGAGCATTTAGGAAAGTAGGAGAGGATTTGAAAGGAGACATCGATGCACGTTGCTTTTGAATCTTTGTAAATCGTAATGCAGGGGAAACACAGAGCCAGGTAAAGCATTCCACATTCGGGTGGTGCGACTAAAATAAGAATCTCTATACTTGACTGTACGCCCGAAGTTGGGCTCAAGGCAGAACTGATGAGCATTCCTAGCGAGGCGGGTGTTGCGGCTAAATTGTTTCAAGGGAGGAATGCAGCTGGCTATTTCACTAGAGCACTGTTTGTGGAAAAAGCGATAAAAGAGAGAGAGACAGGTAACGTTTCGACGATGTCCAAGAGAATCAATCGATTCTACGATTGAACTATCACCTATCAATCTTAACGCTCTATTTTGTACCCTATCAAGTAGGCGCAAAGATGTTTGAGAAGCACCTGACCAGATATGAGAGCTATATTCCAGTTTTGGGCGGATGAAGGCCTTATAAATTGTAGCCAGATCAGAAGGGGTGAAGAACTTCCTGCATCGTCTCAAGAAACCTAAGCATTTAGCAGCGTTTTTGGCGACTTCAAATATGTGGTCGTTCCAACGAAGATCATCGTTTACACACATACCAAGTACTGACAGCTTTTCGGTTTCTTCGATGCAGGTACCATTCATGGATAATGGCAATGGGGGAATGTTAAGCTTCAACGACAAGAGACAGCATTGAGTTTTCGAAGCATTGAATTCTACTCGGTTCATAAGACCCCATGCAACAATGCTGTCAAGGTCAGAATTCAATGAGCTTATCATACGCAACCGTTCCAGTTCCACATCCGAAGAGCAGGGACGTGAATTTGGAAACGAATATGAAAAGCTGAGGGTCGAGTCGTCAGCAAAACAGTTAAGCGGATTAGAAGTTTCAGACAAGAGATCATTAATGAAAATGAGGAAGAGAGTCGGAGACAAAACGGAGCCCTGGGGCACATCATCATTTATTAAGTGGGTATCAGACTTGAAGCCATCCAACACAACTTGTATTGAACGGTCGGAAAGGTAATTTCTAATCCAACGAAGAAGAGACTCATCGATACCAAAAGCACGCATTTTCGATAAAAGAGCCTGATGCCAAACTCTATCAAATGCTTTAGAAATATCAAGCGCAATAATCTTACTTTCTCCAAAACAATGTAAAGATTGGTTCCACTTTTCGGTGAGATAAGCCATCAAATCACCAGTGGACCGTTTGCTACGAAAGCCGTACTGACGGTCATTAAGAAGCTTTCGTTCTTTAAGATATTTCATAAGTTGACGGTTTATCAACGTTTCCATGACCTTGGAAAGAAGGGACATTAGTGCAATTGGATGGTAATTGGAAGGGGAGGAAGATTCGCCTTTTTTAGGGACGGGCTGGACAAATGCAGTTTTCCATCTGCTTGGAAAAACCCCAGCAGAATAGGAAAGATGGAAAAGTTTACGCAGTGGTTTTGCCAGCGTAGAAGAAAACCTCTTCAGAATAACGGCGAGGATACCATCTGGACCAGCGGATTTATGTATGTTGAGATCTTTGAGGACTCTCGCAACCGAGCGAGTTCGAAAAAATATCTGCTTCATCAAAGAATTTTCAGACTCGAGCTCAGGTGGAGCCAATATGCTATAAGGAAGTGTCGAGTTGGCAGCAAATTGGCTTTGTCGATGGAGCTGACATACGGAGAGTCATTGAAGACGAGCGTTGGGACCGATGACGTGGTCGAGTTCTTAATGTTCTTGACAAAAGACCAAAAGTTTTTACTTCCTTTTGGACACAATAGTATTTTTTGCCTTACTTTTTGGTCATGTAAAAACTTAGCCCTTTGTATTTGAGCATTACAGATATTTCTAGCCCGTTTGAACAAATTTCGGTTTTCTACAGTCGGGTTGTCCTTAAATTTTCGAAAACTACTTTCTCGATCCCTAATCGCCTCTTTACAGCTTGAATCAAACCACGAATTCTCTTTGGGGATGATACTTTTTAATCTGTGAGGAACAAAATTTCTCATGCCGTTGAGAATTACGTTAGATATCATATCAGCTGATGCATCAACGTTTCCGTCGAGAAAGCACAATGACCAATTAAAATTTCGAAAGAAATTATTCAGGCCGTCCCAATTGGCTTTTTCGTATTGCCATACAGTTCTTTTGGGGACTTTATCTTTTTTTAACGTGACGGAGAACGAAAAATCTACCGATATGACACAATGGTCCGATTTGCCTAAAGGAGATGATACAATAACCCTATATTTTTCGGGATGAGAAGTGAGAAATAAGTCAAGAGTGTTGGCCGCATGGCCTTCAATATCTGGAACCCGAGTGGGCTCATCAACAAGTTGAGTTAGTTCGTTAAACTCAGCGAAAATCTCAACATATTTTCCTTCGGGTGTTGTCTGGCCAGAATGTCGAAGCCAACCAGAATTGTGTACATTGAAATCGCCCGCAATTGCGATTTCAGTGTGAGGATAAAGGGAGAAAATTCTTACTATGGACTCAGATAGCACATCAAACTCGTTAAAGGTTGAATTGCTATCTAAATTGGGGCTTCTATAAATAAAACAATAATGAATGATTTGCTTACGGACGGTGAATTTTAACCACATGAAATTAAAGTTCGTATTAGAACATAGGCCGTATTGTGGTAGAAGTTGGTAAGCAATATCATGTCTAACATATACGGCGAGGCCATGGGAGGAAAAGAATAGTGGCACTAAGCTATATCCAGGCAGGTTGAATTCTGAGGGATCAGAACCAACACCCACCTGTGTTTCACTTAGTGCCAAAACAGCTGGCCTGCATTTTGCAGTGTGAGCGTACACAGCAAAGAAATTCGATCGCAACCCCCTAATGTTGCTAAAGTCGACCCGAAATCTACCGACATTACAATCCACAAAAACACATAAAATAAAATATCAACCGTAGACGCTAACTAAGTCGAATCAACAAGTGTATATCCTATTAGAAAACAAAATCAAATTACTAGCGGTGTTATGCCCAGCTAGCAACTTGATTTTAGTTCACCAACGGGATCAACACCGTTGATTGACTATTCGCCTAACAAACGCACAGTCTCATTGACTGCACACACTGCCCAGATAAGATAAGAGATTATCAAATCAAAGAAATGTATGCAGTCACTGGGACTGCGAGAGTGATGTGGGGGAGGAGACGATGGACAGGTAACGCACTTAGTGTTTGGGCTATTGAGTAGTACATTTTTACACTTTCACAGCACTGATTATAATTGCACTCGATTTTATTTTCGCGGCGCGGCTGGAGAGATTGGTAATATTGTTGGTTGTTTTAGTTGGATTTTTTTTTTTTTTTAAATTTTTTTTTATCAATTTTGATTTTTTGGGTGGTAGGAGGTGGAACAGGTCACGAATTATTCGGGCACTAAGAGCGGTGCGTGTGGCTACGGTGAATAGCTGATCGACACTCAAAGTTAGTTGGTTCATCAAATAATTTTTTATAGCATTTAAAGTTCAACGTTAAAAATTAAACTTTTTTTCAGAATTTCAGAATGGCCTCCCTAATATCGCGATACCAAATTTTTGCAATTTGGCGGCAAACGGTTAGAGCAATATTATTATAGATATTATAGGCAATACCTACAAATACCAGACGTTTTTTTAGAGCTGTTGAAAAGAGTTCAGAAATAACCGGAGTTAATCAAAACTCATAGAACGGTTTCATATAATTTTAGAAACTTTATGGGTAGTGAATATGCTATAAGTGAAAGTACATTTGAAAATTATACAGAAGTAACAAGAGATCTGTATTTAGGGGAATATTCTTGGTACACCATGCCAGTATGTGTTCATAAAGTGCTCTTTCATGTAAAACACAATAATATCATCTCGAATTCTATAGGGCAACTATCAGAAGACGCGTAAGAGCCTATGAATAAGGATTCGAGAAAGTTTAGAGAGATGTTCACAAGAAAAAATTCAAAAATTAACACAAAACACAGATCTCTGACGAAAAAAATTTAACCTAGATGGTCCTGATGGATATCTATAACCACTATTTCCATGATTATTTTTTCGTCAGAAAAAACTTTATTTTGCCAATTTAGCTCATTTCCAAAGTTAGTATCCCAGGTCATGTGAACGCGTGCGAACTCCAACCGTTACCGTTGTTCTCTCTTATGGCGTTTAGTGGAGGCTTTTTTGTTTTTTTAATTGAAAATGGTCTGCACTTAAAATAGCTCGACGAACAGTCAATGTGCTGGCTGTTACCCGCACTTTTTCCTTTATTTTGCTGGTAGAGAGAGCTGAATTTGATCCAGTAAATTTTTCTCTTATCCTGAGGAGTTGAAGCCGTTTTTTGTCCTTCCTTTGCAGTTTTTATCGTATGAATCACTGTTTTTAATAGAATTCCTCACAACATGGTCACTTTGGCCTATTTTTTTTTTTTTTTGCAATACTTCTCATTGAAAACTCTTCGGATTGCAACACGTCAATTTTGCCTTTTTCTTCGGCAGTTAAAACTTTTTTTTCCCCCATTTTGGACTGAAATCTGTGTCAAACACTTTTTTATTGCTTAAAATTTGCTGCTAACTGTAATCCACGTAACAGATAGCGACCAACTAACTAATTTTACAGGTGCGCCTAGCCATGTGAACAAAAAAAAACTGAATTTTTTCTTGGAGCATAGACAAAAGAGAGGAAAAATATCCGTTAACTTCCACTCACCTTGAACTTGCTAGTGTTATTTTGTTTAGAATTTAATAAGCTTTCAAATAAATGTAATAAATAAAATTTTTTAGTCAATTGCTACCCACACTTACAAAAAAATTAGGTTTATGTAAAAAAAAAAATTTCTGCGTCTGATTAAGTGAAAAGCACTGTACAAGTGGCACGATAGCAAAAGAAGTTTTCTCTATGTTATCAATCGATGATCTCGATGAAGAGGTTTTAGCTAGTGAAGATGATAGTTATTAATGAAGACATATTCTTATTTACTTCAGAAAAAATAAGGCTTTTAGGCGAAAAATTGATTTTATCATATTATTATAAACCTTTTTTCTTATTTTTGTATAATTTCCATAATTTCTGAATGTTCCTTTAGAAAAAAATATTATTTTTGTAAAAAATTTTTACAATCTAGCCATTTGAACTCATAAAATAAAATATAAGTAAGTTGAAATATGTTTTTCCTTTCCAAAATAGTTTTGTTCCGCTAGATTGTCGAATCCGACCACTGTGCGCCAGCCCGGCGCTGTCCGGATGGGCTGACCCTAGTTATAGTGCCCATACACTACTCATGCCTGCATGCGCAATCAAGGGACGACGCATTTGCATTGAAGGTGTATGGTGTTGATTGAGTGATTGTGAATGCGGTTTGAGCAGTGTCAGAATTTTCTGATATGTATTTTCTTGTTTGCGCAATCATGCATGTGTGGTGTGTTGGCAAAATTGCTCAGTCAAAAGAAAAAATTTTAATGAAAAGAAGAGCAACAGCGTAGTTTCAGCTTGACATCTTTACAACTTGTCTACACTATAAAAACACAAGTGAAGACTGAAGATTGAGCAGTTTGCATGAGTAGTGTAGGGCGAAAGCGATACTGCACAATCTTCTGATTACGCATGCAGGCATGAGTAGTGTATTAGTTAGTTAGTTAGTCTAAAAAATCGACATAAGAAGATTTGTGTAGGTACGCATTTTGCGGGTATTTTCTAAACGTCTTTATAGAATAAACTAGCTGAGCCACCCGGCGTTGCTCGGGTCTATAGTTTTAAGGTTCCCGTTCTGGTTTTTCCGCTTAAATGGGAACTTGGGGATGAAAAACAATCGTTTTTACTTTGGGATTATGTGGTATCCCAATGACGAAAGGATTTTTGAGATCTGTCCAGCAGTTTATAAGTTTCCGTTCCCAGCCCCGTTCCTGTGGGAATCTTCCGTTACAGTGGAAATATGTGAAATAAAAGTTTATGTCACTGAGCATGGGCGTAGCCAGGTAGGGGCAGGTAGGGGCAAATGCCCCAACTAAGCCAAATGTCCTCGAAAAACTCGGCGTTTTTTAAGAAAAAATTAATCTTTGTACTTCACGACATTTTTGGAGAAAATGTTGAAACAACGAGAACTTTTCAAAGAGCATTCTCGTAAAAAACGAAGACACTTTGGGAAAAAAGCGGAAAAAAGGAGTATCAATGAAAATTTTTATAAAAAATGAGGACAGTTCGCAGAATTGCCGAAAAACGAGGACTTTTCAATGAAATTTCTCATCAACACTCATCAACATCTAGAAATATTACACGGGCATATTTGGGCATTTATATTTATAGTTCTTCGAATCAAAAAATTCTCCAGAAATTCTGAATTATCTGAATGCGGCATTTTGAATGCGGCATTGCGACAACAACAATTAGTCGCGATTGATCGTTCTAACGGTACAGCTCAATACAACAAGTGGAAATAAAAGTGGAATTGTGAATACTAATTGATTTTTTCGTTGTCTTGTGATATCAATTTTTTCTTCGCTTTGTGAGAAACCAAAAATGATACTTTTAAAGTATCTCTCAATATTATTGTCAATAAATATTTCCTACTTTTTTTTCAAAAAAATGTCCTCGTTTTTTCATTGATTTTTGAGAATTTTTTTCGAAAAAAGACCTAAAAAAATTCCTGGCTTCGCTCATGTCACTGAGGGATGATGTAACATCCAACCTAGAGTTGAAAGAATTTTTGAAATCGGTCAAGTAACTTTAATGTTTCGGTTCTGGTTCTCGTGGGATTATAGGGATGAAATATAATCTAAGTTACTGATGGAGGGGGATAATGTAGCACTCCTTATGCAGGAAGGGTTATAGAAATCTGTACAGTAGCTTCTAAGTTTCCGTTCCCAACCCCGTTCCTGTGGGATTATGGGGATCAAACCTTGACAGGAACCATTTATAAGTCTACTAGCTGAGCCACCCGGCGTTGCTCGGGTCTATAGTTTTAAGGTTCCCGCTCTGGTTTTTCCGCTTAAATGGGAACTTGGGGATGAAAAACAATCGTTTTTACTTTGGGATTATGTGGTATCCCAATGACGAAAGGATTTTTGAGATCTGTCCAGCAGTTTATAAGTTTCCGTTCGCAGCCCCGTTCCTGTGGGAATCTTCCGTTACAGTGGAAATATGTGAAATAAAAGTCTATGTCACTGAACACTGAGGGATGATGTAACATCCTACCTAGAGTTGAAAGAATTTTTGAAATCGGTCAAGTAACTTTAAGGTTTCGGTTCTGGTTCTCGTGGGATTATAGAGATGAAATATAATCTAAGCTACTGATGGAGGAAGATAATGTAGCACTCATAATGCAGGAAGGGTTATAGAAAACTGTCCAGTAGTTTCTAAGTTTCCGTTCCCAACCCCGTTCCTGTGGGATTATAGGGATCAAACCTTGACAGGAACCATTTATAAGTCTATGCCACTGATTGATGAATGTAACATCAAAGAGTTGAAAGAATTTTTAAAATCGATCAAGTAACTTTAAAGTTCCCGTTCTCGTTCCCGTTTCTGTTCCCGTGGGACTATAGGGATGAAATATAATCTAAATTACTAATGGAGGGGGATAATGTAGCAATCCTAATGCAGGAAGGTTATCCGTGCAATTTCTTAAATTCCGTTCCTGTGGGAATATGGATAAAAAACTTGACAGGAACCATTTATAAGTCATTGTAACTGAGGGATAATGTAACATCCTAGGGTTGAAAGAATTTTTGAAATCGGTCAAGAAACTTTAAGGTTTCGGTTCTCGTTCCCGTTTCTGCTCCCGTGGGATTATAGGGATGAAATATAGTCTAGGTTACTGATGGAGGGGGATAATGTAGCACTCCTAATGACGAAAGAATTTTAGAAATCTGTTCAGTAGTTTCTAAGTTTCCGTTCCCAACCCCGTTCCTGTGGGAATATGGGGATCAAACCTTGACAGGAACCATTTTTAAGTCTATATAACTGAGGGATGAATCTAACATCCAAGAGTTGAAAATTTTTTTGAAATCGGTCAAGTAACTTTAAGCTACTCGTTCTCGTTCCTGTTTCTATTCCCGTGGGATTATAGGGATGAAATATAATCTAAATTACTAATGGAGGGAGATAATGTAGCAATCTTAATGCAGGAAGGGTTATAGAAATCTGTCCAGTAGGATCTAAGTTTCCGTTCCCAACCCTGTTCCTGTGGGAATATTGGGATCAAACCTTGACAGGAACCATTTATAAGTCTTAGTCACTGAGGGATGATGTAACATCCTAGAGTTTAAAGATTTTTTGAAATCGGTCAAGTAAATTTAAGGTTTCGGTTCTTGTTCCCGTTTCTGTTCCCGTGGGATTATAGGGATGAAATATAATCTAAATTACTGATGGAAGGGGATAATGTAGCACTTCTAATGCAGGAAGAGTTATAGAAATCTGTCCAGTAGTTTTTGAGTTTCCATTAACAAAACCGTTCCTGTGGGAATATCCGCGCAATTTTTTAATTTTTTAATGTCATAAGAACCTTCTCCTGACAATTACAAACACAACAAAAAAAGAATTGGTCCAGGCGTTGTTGAGTTATGCGCTTACCAACACATTTTGCGATTCATTTTTATATATGAGATATTTGTTCGAAATGATATTGCTTACCAACTTCAACCACAATACGGCCTCTGTTCTAATACGAACTTTAATTTCATGTGGTTAAAATTTGCTGTCCGTAAGCATATCATTCATTATTGTTTTATCTATAAAAGCCCCAATTTAGATAGCAATTCAACCTCTAACGAGTTTGATGCGCTATCTGACTCCATAATAAGAATTGTATCCCTTTATCCTCACACTGAAATCGCAATTGCGGGCGATTTCAATATACACAATTCTGGTTGGCTTCGACATTCTGGCCAGACAAAACAAGAAGCCGAGTTTAACGAATTACTCAACTTGTTGTCAAAACACTTGACCTATTTCTAACTTCTCATCCCGAAAAATACAGGGTTATAGTATCATCTCCTTTAGGCAAATCGGACCATTGTGTCATATCGGTAGATTTTTCGTTTTCCTTAACGGTAAAAAAAGATAAAGTCCCCAAAAGAACTGTGTGCAATACGAGAAAGCCAATTGGGACGGCCTGAATAATTTCTTTCGAAATTTTAGTTGGTCATTGTGCTTTTTCGAAGGAAACGTTGATGCATCAGCTGATATGATATCTAACGTAATTATCAACGGCATGAGAAATTTTGTTCCTCACAGAACAAAAAGTATCATCCCCAAAGAAAATTCGTGGTTTGATTCAAACTGTAAAGAGGCGATAAGGGATAGAGAAAGTTGTTTTCGAAAATTTAAAGATAACCCTACTGTAGAAAACCGAAATTTGTTCAAACGGGCCAGAAATTTTTGTAATGTTCAAATACAAAAGGCTAAGTTTTTGCATGACCAAAATGTAAGGCAAAAAATACTGTTGTGTCCAAAAGGAAGCAAAATTTTTTGGTCTTTTGTCAAGAACATTAAGAACTCGACCACGTCATCGGTCCCAACGCTCGTCTTCAATGACTGACATACGGCAGCTCCATCGACAAAGCCAATTTGCTGGCAGCTCAATTTGCTGCCAACTCGACACTTCCTCATAGCATATTGGCTTCACCTGAGCTCGAGTCTGTAAATTCTGTGATGAAGCAGATATTTTTTCGAATTCGCTCGGTTGCGAGAGTCCTCAAAGATCTCAATATACACAAATCCGCTGGTCCAGATGGTATCCTCGCCGTTATTCTGAAGAGGTGTTTTTCTACGCTGGCAAAACCACTGCGTAAACTATTCCATCTTTCCTATTCTGCTGGGATTTTTCCGAGCAGAGATGGAAAACTGCGTTTGCCAAGCCGGTCCCTAAAAAATTCGAATCTTCCTCCCCTTCCAATTACCGTCCTATTGCACTAACGTCCCTTCTTTCCTAGGTCATGGAAACGTTGATTAATCGTCAACTCATGACATATCTTGAAGAACGAAAGTTTCTTAATGGCCGTCAGTACGGCTTTCGTACTCCGAAAAGTGGAACCAATCCTTACATTGTTTTGGAGAAAGTACGATTATTGCGCTTGATATTTCTAAGGCATTTGATAGAGTTTGGCATCAAGCTCTTTTATCGAAAATGCGTGCTTTTGGTATCGATGAGTCTCTTCTTCGTTGGATTAGAAATTACCTTTCCGACCGTTCAATACAAGTTGTATTGGATGGCTTCAAGTCTGATACCCACTTAATAAATGCTGGTGTGCCCCAGGGCTCCGTTTTGTCTCCGACTCTCTACCTCATTTTCATTAATGATCTCTTGTCTGAAACTTCTAATCCGCTTATCTGTTTTGCTGACGACTCGACCCTCAGCTTTTCATATTCGTTTCCAAATTCACGTCCCTGCTCTTCGGATGTGGAACTGGAACGGTTGCGTATGATGAACTCATTGAATTCTGATCTTGGCAGCTTTGTTACATGGGGTTATAAGAACCGAGTAGAATTCAATGCTTCGAAAACTCAGTGCTGTCTCTTGTCGTTGAAGCTTAACAATCCCCCATTGCCATTATCCATGAATGGTACCTGCATCCAAGAAACCGAAAAACTATCAGTGCTTGGTATGTGTAAACGATGATCTTCGTTGGAATGACCACATATTTGAAGTCGCCAAAAACGCTGCTAAATGCTTAGGCTTCTTGAGACGACGCAGGAAGTTCTTCACCTCTTCTGATCTGGCTACAATTTGTAAGGCCTTTATCCGCCCAAAACTGGAGTAGATATATATTCTAAGTAGCTTATATCCCATATCTGGTCAGGTGCTTCTCAAACATCTTTGCGCCTACTTGATAAGGTACAAAATAGAGGGTTGAGATTGATAGGTGATCGGTCAATCTTATAATCGATTGATTCTCTTGAACATAGTCGAAACGTTACCTGTTTCTCACTCTCTTTTATCGCTTTTTTGTGCATATTAAAAAAAAAAAAATATTTACCTAAATATTTGTATGACAAAACGATATAACCAATTGATCGTTCGTCATACCGGACCACCACTGTATATCGTTTTGAAGTTTGATGTTATTTCAAAAAATCTAATGTTGATTTGCAATCTTCTTTAAACCACTAACGACTTCTTAAATACTAAATTTCGTCAACATCGTGCAAGCACTTAACGAGACAGCCAGTTTTAAAAAAAAAACCTTTCTATGGGAGGTACCGTTCTTAGACTTTTTCCAAAAAAAATTGTTTGCATCATAAGAAGAAAAACAAATTAAAATCAATACCTAACACAAAAATTTATCGAAATCGTTGGAGCTGTTTTCGAGAAAAAAAAGTATTATGTATCATATCTGTTGTACAGATACACAGACCCTAACTGCAAATTTTTAAAATTAAAATTAAATTTAAAATCGGTCAAGCGGCTCGGGCTGTAGATCCATATACAGACAGACATATAGACATACAGACAGACAGACAGACAGAATTGCAGGACAAACTTTTTTCGTATTCACTATCATCGTGATGTCATATTTAATTATTATCTCAAAAAAAATTTCTGCACGATTGCAAGACTTGCCTTATACAATATACATAGTACCTACAATCGCTAGTAAAAATTAGGAATGAAATCCGTTAGATTTGTTTTCTTTTTTTTTATTCTAAAACAATACTACTCGGACACTATGTAAATATGTAAATGCATACCTACTTATTGTAAGTACCTAGTAGCTAGTACTAATCAGCAGAATCCCATCGTCCTAATATTGCAGCGCAAGGACGCACTGCAGCTGACTGCATATATATTTAGGTATGGATATCCCATTCATTAGTCGTTTTTTGAGTATTGTCAAACAAATTTAGGATTTGTGTGTCAATGCTAATACCTATGCAACCCCAACGATGCACGCCATCGTATAGTTGACAGTTCCAGTGCGACGGTTCAGTGTATCATTATTGATTCTGTTTTCTCGTTGCAGTGGCTGGACCGTTCATTGCACAAAAATATTTTTGTATCTGACTTCCGCTAACTCCTTTGTATTGACGTCTGATTTTAAATTGCTTTCATATAATATAGTATGATCGATACATGGTGGTGACCGCAAACGATATTAATTCAGCCTGGTTGCACTATGCACTGCTCTGTATAATACAAAATAAAAAGTCGGCAGAACGAGAAATTTCCCCACATCACAGCATTGTGATATACAGTGAATCAATTTCGTATTCGTACCCCTTCTATAAAAGTTTAAAACTTCTCCTAATCCTAAATAGCTTGTGATAATAAAAAAAATCAAATTCAGTTTAAGTATATTAATGGTTAGTATATTTTACCAAGTTCTTAATGTTGGTAACATAATAATAATTTTACTTGTAAAATGCAGTAAAAGAAAAAACTACAGTTTTTTACTAGGTAAATTTCAATACCCAATAAAAAAAAGGTACGACTGAGTCGCACAAACTAGCGATTGTGTGCTAAGTCCTAAGTACAATACCAAAATCTTAAGGCTAAGTAAAAGTATTCGCTCTTAGTATATTTGGTGGTACAGAGTTGCCAACTTCACATTAATTATGAAAATTTAATTGAATCACGCAAAATATTGAAAAAATTAAATTAAATATTCCAAAGGTTTCAAGCAAAAGTCTTAAAACGCCTTTTTTGAGTTCCTAAGACATATAAACTCTGAAAAATTTAATCAAAATCGAAAGGTTTTAGAAATTTAAGTACACAAGTTTAAAGATCTTGTCAAAAGCTGAATTGACAAAAAATTTTAAATAAATGAAAAATACGGCTTTAAAAATTCAAAAAAAATTGTTTTTTTAAATGAATGAAAACTCGAAAAACCTATATTTTTCAAATACATATTGATGTGCAATCTTTCTTAAACAAAATAGGACTTCTAAAATATGAAATTTCGTCAAAATCTTGTTAGCCATTAGCGAGAAAGTCGGCTTTAAGAAAAATTTACTATGGGGGTACCGTTTTTAGACGTTAGACCTAGAGACTAAATTCCATTCCCTCACAAGTCATGGTTGTGCGCTAGGCCCAGGGGCTCCTCGCTCTGTTGGGCCACCCTATTTATTTATTTAGAGACTCAATTCTAAAAACCTCTCTGAAGGCTATACCTCAGAGACCATAACTGCGAATTTTGAAGATAATCGGTCCATCGATTCAGGCTGTAGATCTATATACGGACATACAGACAGATAGACAGAATTGCAGGACCAACTATTTTCGTATTCTCTATCATCGTTATCGTTAAATGTTATCTCAAAATTATTTTTTCTGTACGACTGCAAAACTTGCCTTATAGTAGGTATCTATAATCGCAAGTAAAAATAAGGCTTCAATACTTTGCAGTATAGCCTTTTGACGCAATTACGACCTGCAATCGTCTTGTCATTGACCTTATCAATTTGTCAGTAGTCCCAGAACCCAGATGCTGTTTGTGTCCATTCCTACAATATTTTTTCTTTGAGCTCGTTCCTGTTCTTATAATAGATATATGTTTTCGAACTCTGCAGTACAGATCTTCCTGTAAATTTTCTATAGGATAAATGTCTGGAGATTGTGGGGATGTTTCCAAAACCTTCCGACAGTTATAAAAAGCTGCATTCGAGTGGATCGTTATCTTGGTAAAAAGAAAAATTGTTTGTTAGACCCATTTGTGCAGCTTTCCAACCCCTGTCGCTGCAAAACACTCTCACACTATCACCGACCCACCACCAAGTTAGATCGTCCCTTGAGTGTTTTTCGGAAGGTATTCTGTATTCGGGTTACGCCAAATCATTTGCCTGCCATCCGAGCAGTGAATAATAAATTTTGACTCGTGCATGAAAATAACAGTTTTACAAAAGTCAAAGTTTTTTGTCCGGTATTATGTAGCGAATTCAAACCGTTTAAGTTTGTTGATATAGGTAATAAATGGTTTTTTGCGCACTACTCTCCCGTTTGCATTTCCTCAAAGTTTCACTGCAAAATTCTTTTAGAGAGTTTGAAGTAGATTCTGGGCCAATTTTCGTGCACTGGTTTTCGGATCTTTCTTTACTTCTCCCACAATTACCCTTTTGTCTTGTGCGTTGAAAATATTTCTTGTCATATTACGTGGTAAGTTTTCAATTCTTTTTCCATTCACAATCCAATTTACAATAGTTTGAATGGTTGACATTGCTCGGCTTACTCTCTATACAATTAACCTTCTTGATGGTATTTAACAATGAGTTCTTTAAGCTTTTTAGAGGTTTCGCCTTGTATTCTTGTTGTTCCTTTTAACTTGGAAAATGATTGTTACCAAAAATGATAACTAGAAAATATATACATACTAACCATTAATATACATACTTTAATTGCAATTCTTTTTTTTTTTATTATCTCAAGTTATTAAGGATAAGTGGAAGTCTTAAGCTTTTATTTCTAATATTGATTTGATTCACTGTATGTATGTATGTATGTATGTATGTATGTGTGTTATTGCCTTAGCCATAGTCCTTTAGTGACAGCAATTCGGCCCAAAAAGAGGACATCCAAAAGAGAACAACAACAACTACTCAGAAAATGTGAACACTTGCATACATTGTATGTCCATATCCATACATAGTAGCCCAACCGCCAATCAACTCGCCCGTTGTACAAGGGAAAACAGTATTAAATATTGCGGTGAATCAAATTGCAATTTTAATGAAAAATTTCAACGATGACAGCAGCTTTAAAACGTTTTCATTGCCTACTTCTCGAATCTGGAAACTGTGATGTGAGCTCTCCCGGCTCAGTATTTTACTGGTAGATATAGAGGGTGTCCGGTAATTCGTGTATTATCCTTTGGGGTGTGATTCTTGGTCATATTCTAAGAAAAAAATTGTCATACAGTAAAGTCCGTTTCTCAACTTTGACATCACTTTTTGACAATTTAAAAAAAGGCTAACTTTGGTGTACCCTGACATGTGTTAAATTCGATATCTCTGTCAATACTAATGATAGAGACCTAATCTTAGTTTTAATTTTTTGTAGAAATAACAATCTTTAAAACTGTATTTAAGTTGAGCTTCCATAGGTTTAGGGTTGCCAGATTTTCAATTTTAAGTGGTGTTCAAATTTTCTTCCCAAAACAAAGTTTTGACTTTGAGGTCATTTTTTTGCAGAAAATACCTGATAAACATAGAGTTTCTTTAGTTTTTACAGATGAACAAAACAATAATGAAAAAAAAAACTCAGCAATAATTGCACTTAAAAACCCATACATTTTGTGATACTTAAAAAAATACAAAACGGGTAAAATTTAAAAAAAAATTTTAAAAATTTTTAGCTTTGAGGTTTGTTTGAATAAAACAATAATATGGGCAATTTTAGTAGTTTTTTTATGTATTTTATACAAATACATTTATAACAAGGGCTCAAAGTAACCTCTTTCGTTTTGAATGCATGCCAGAGCCTGTTTTTGGATATCATTGTGGGTGTTTGCCTTAAATTTCGGGTATGATTGTTCAATAGGTAAATAAGTCGTATAAAAGAATAAGAAAACAAATTTGTTCATCAGTTTATCAAAATAAGCCACGATTGCAGTTTGATCAGAGAGCTTTTTGAAATGCCTTCATTTAATTTATTTCATTGAAAGAGGAATACGCAGACATTTTTTTCTTATATAAGTTTTGCAACGGAAATTAAAGAAGAGCACAACGAAGATACCAGGAACTTTATCCTTATTGAAAATCTGGCAACCCTAAGCCTATAGGAGTCCAATGTATCCCTGTATACAATGTTAATTTTTGGAAGAAAATTTCTTTGTGCGAAACGACGAATGGGGAATGGCTATACAGTATACATACCTACCTAATGTACATATGTACTTTTTCAGACCAGTTCTGATTAAAAACTACAAATACATTTTGCAACGCATAAGGAAGCAGGAAAACAAGAAAACTTTTGAAAAGGGTGCTTTCTTTTATACATGGTGGTTTTAAAGAAAGAATGAAACACGTATAAATTGATGTTATAGAAAAGAATTCGGCTTTATAATAAAAGCCGTGTTTTTTTATCACAACGATCCAGATCAAAACAAGATCGTGCTTTGCGGTTGGATCTAATTCTTTGGTCCAAAAATTAGAGGAAAATTTCCATTAAAAACGTTGGTATCATTCCCACTGTTTCCAATAACAACAGTATTACCACATTAACTTTTTTAATTGTCTGAAATGAAAATTATTGTAGATAGATAGCTAGAAGCTTCATATCTATTTATTTTTTATAATAATAATCCATAAGATAATAAGAAGTTTTTACAAAACAAAACATCAATTCGTGAAATTATAGCCGAGTTTTATTGGGAATTTTTATATTCACTTCACTTAGGCGCTCAATGAAACGCTGTACTCACTTATACAACTTTATTCCATAAACTCCATTTATAAGCCATCCCTGTTGTTCACTTCAGCAAGTGACTTATTTTTGTCAACTTACGTTGTTCACTTTAGAGTTGTTGTTTTTCCATGTGCGATGTCTGGCGATGTTTCGCTGAAGTGAATAAGAATTCTTAGAATTCCCACTGAAACTCGGCTTATAATGAATAAACGCAAAAACTACATACATATGTATGTGTTTTGTTTACATATCAATATGTGGACAGTTGATCTATGAGGTCGAAAGTCTGCTCGTTTTGACGTTTGACATAGTTCCCTTTGGCAGTTTTGAAAACAAGAAAAGCAAATCATCGATTTTCGAAACAAATGATCGATACGTTGGTATCGATTTCGAAGTGCTTTTCAGCTGAATTTTGTCGTTATAAATACTAAACAGATATTTAAATTCTCGTTGTTAAAGCTGTTTTGAACTTAACTTTTGTAAGATTATTATTCAACGTAGGGGTGCCGTGAAATTAGGTCGTAGGCAGAAATATTTTTCTACCTTATTTCCTATTGAAAAGGTATTAATGTCGAAAAGAAAAAACCAAAATATTTGACAAAAATAAGAATGCCAAAATTTGAGAAATAAAGTCGCTTACCGCTGCAATTGATTTATTACTATTTTTAACTATCAAATAGGAATATTCTGCCATATGATGAATGAACCGAACAACTAGCTCTTTGGAAGGATTTAATTGCATTTTGTCCTCGAAGCTGACAAAAAGGGGGAATTTTTCAAGTTTCTGGAAGTGCTCCTTGAGCAAGATGCTAGCAAGAGTATCGATTTCATCAAATCTTTGGACGGTTTGGAGATAGATAGACCGTTTGACTAAAAGTGATAATTTCATATTGAAACAAAATTGCATTAAGTATTCGCATTGTTTTTTTTTTTTTTTTTTTTTTTTTTAAGTATACTGGAGATACTTTTCATCTAAATTTTGAAAAATTATATGTTGCTATGAAAGTTTATCAACTAACTTAAAGAATTCATTAAAATAATACCCATAATTACCTGAAATTTTTTGTTTTTCATTTCAAGACATATATGCAGGTGCATATTATGTAGACAATTTTTAAGGAAAGTTCTGCACCTCGCTGCGCCGGCTCGCGCTGACTTCGCGCTGACCCCGCACCGCGCCGGCCGAGCGTCACACCCGGCGGTGTGTTTCTTATTTTGCTGTTCCAGTCATCATTAAAACTTTTATGATGCCGCATCCCAGATGTGTAATTTGTAGCTGTGTACAATAATAATTCTAGATTACTTATTATTGGCGCTGGAACACCAACTTGCAGTCACTCCTGATAATTCTAAGGCATTGAGAAACTCTATAGGGTGTGATGTGACTCTCTCAGTGTCCATAATATTATCTACTGATATACATTCGACAACATCCCCCAATACGTCAAACAGTATTTATTAGTTTATATGGTTAACTATCTCATTAGTCGGGGCCGAAATCGACTTTTCACACAGGCATTACTGATTGCCAATATTTATTTGAAGATCAAGATAGACATTTCTTCTCAGGTCAACTGTGTAATAGACAATTTGACAGAAATCACGATGAAAGAACTTTTGAAATCGGTCCAGTAGCTTCAAGGTTCCCGTTTGCGTTGCCGTTCCCGTAGCAATATTGGGAAAACAAATACAGACCCTGTCCTTCTTCAGGCTCAAGTCAAGACTATTTCGGCACCAAAATTCATACAAATAGGTTCAATAGTTTGGGCGATGAAATTAGTGAAATTAGGTCGTAGGCAGAAATATTTTTCTACCTTATTTCCTATTGAAAAGGTATTAATGTCGAAAAGAAAAAACGAAAATATTTGACAAAAATAAGAATGCCAAAATTTGAGAAATAAAGTCGCTTACCGCTGCAATTGATTTATTACTATTTTTAACTATCAAATAGGAATATTCTGCCATATGATGAATGAACCGAACAACTAGCTCTTTGGAAGGATTTAATTGCATTTTGTCCTCGAAGCTGACAAAAAGGGGGAATTTTTCAAGTTTCTGGAAGTGCTCCTTGAGCAAGATGCTAGCAAGAGTATCGATTTCATCAAATCTTTGGACGGTTTGGAGATAGATAGACCGTTTGACTAAAAGTGATAATTTCATATTGAAACAAAATTGCATTAAGTATTCGCATTGTTTTTTTTTTTTTTTTTTTTTTTAAGTATACTGGAGATACTTTTCATCTAAATTTTGAAAAATTATATGTTGCTATGAAAGTTTATCAACTAACTTAAAGAATTCATTAAAATAATACCCATAATTACCTGAAATTTTTTGTTTTTCATTTCAAGACATATATGCAGGTGCATATTATGTAGACAATTTTTAAGGAAAGTTCTGCACCTCGCTGCGCCGGCTCGCGCTGACTTCGCGCTGACCCCGCACCGCGCCGGCCGAGCGTCACACCCGGCGGTGTGTTTCTTATTTTGCTGTTCCAGTCATCATTAAAACTTTTATGATGCCGCATCCCAGATGTGTAATTTGTAGCTGTGTACAATAATAATTCTAGATTACTTATTATTGGCGCTGGAACACCAACTTGCAGTCACTCCTGATAATTCTAAGGCATTGAGAAACTCTATAGGGTGTGATGTGACTCTCTCAGTGTCCATAATATTATCTACTGATATACATTCGACAACATCCCCCAATACGTCAAACAGTATTTATTAGTTTATATGGTTAACTATCTCATTAGTCGGGGCCGAAATCGACTTTTCACACAGGCATTACTGATTGCCAATATTTATTTGAAGATCAAGATAGACATTTCTTCTCAGGTCAACTGTGTAATAGACAATTTGACAGAAATCACGATGAAAGAACTTTTGAAATCGGTCCAGTAGCTTCAAGGTTCCCGTTTGCGTTGCCGTTCCCGTAGCAATATTGGGAAAACAAATACAGACCCTGTCCTTCTTCAGGCTCAAGTCAAGACTATTTCGGCACCAAAATTCATACAAATAGGTTCAATAGTTTGGGCGGTAGATGGTAACAAAACAGAACAGACAGACGAAGTTGATTTCGGATCTATAGTGTTAGTAAGTACTTCCGTTCCCATGGGAATATGGGGATAAATTAAAGTTAATGTTACTTTGAGATAGTGTAGCATTCTAACGGGGAAATACTTCTTGAAATCAGTTCAGCAGTTTCCAGGTTCCCGTTTACGTTTGCATTCTTGTGGGAATACAGGGATTACATTGTTCAGTTGGTAACTCTGTTCTTATCAACAAGTGCTTTAGCTTACTCCCGATTAATTCGCGTTTCTAAGTTGTATTTACCAAATCTCAAGTGACATATACACTCACAATCTATTTATAGTTGTGCTATCTTTTATTTAAAATAAAAGTTATTGTGATACAGTTCCTAGTTTTTACATTTTGTGAAAAATATAATTTGCTTCAACGCAAAATACGTAAAGTGCAATAAAACTGTCATTGAAATTTGTTTTTTTTTGTGATTTGGTTAACTTTTAAGTTTAACCTTTTTAAAGCAATTAATTATAAAATTATAAAAACTAAATAGACAATTGCAACAGCTCTCAAATAAGTGGTGAACAATTTTTGTGCTTTTCTTTTTTCAAAAGTTATAGTAATTATTGTGAAAAATCACTTAATTCGACGGTTGGAACTCTTTTTTGCACGGTCGCTAACTTTTTTTTTTTGTGTAGCTCACTTAAAACACCTTTTTATATTCTCATATTTTAAAAAAAATTGTGACATGGATTCCTAAATCTGTCTCGTTTGTAAGAAAACTTGAAATGAAGTGACAGGTTCTTGTGCCTGCAACAAGTGCATGCTAAATGCATAGGTATGAAAGGTAAGGATGTCGATAAATTTGCTTCAATTGCTGGATTACGTTACTATTGCACCAAACATGATAAAATCTCGGTTGATAGAATACATTGGAAAATCCTTAAACTCCAAAAACCATTCAACAATGTTTCTGCAATTTTTTCGGACATTCAAAAAGCATTTGATTTTGATGTACTTTCTTCTGAGACAATAGGCGAATGCTTTAATGCAATTGAAGGCCTATCAACTGGACCTGCAAGTCAGACACCGCTGATTTTGCTGACACCCACACCACATTCAAAGGAAAATGAACCAGATCGTTCTCAAACTAGAATGGAGGTAGCTCACCAAAAACAAACCCAACTTTTGGCATCACAAAATCCTCAGCTTCAAGAGCTTGAGGAATCTTCTTCTAGACTTCTTCGCTCAGGCCAAAGAAAGTTTCGGAATTTCCATCTTACATGAATTTGGATCAAAAATCTTGAAATAATAGTGTTGAAATCTGTGATATGTTTGCAGAAATGTTTAAAAGTATTTACAAATGTGATAATGGTTTGACTGCACAGCATTAAATTAGTTCTGGCATTAACATAGTAAACGATTTACCATGTATTGAGGAAAGTGATGTTCTAAAGGCTATTGGGAACCTAATCAGCTCATTTTCATCTGGACCGGATAATGTCCCGTCTTGCATATTAATAAACTGCTGTCAGTACATGGTTCCTGCTTTATGTTATTTATTTAACTTATCCCTACCGTCTTCTGTTTTCCCACGAGCGTGGAAGTCTTCATTTATTACCCCATTGTTTAAATCAGGAAGCCGATGCAACATGCGTGACTATAGAGGAATTGCAAAAATCAGCGTTATTCCTAAGATGATGGAATCCATAATAATCGAAGAGTTGATTCACGGAACAAAATCGCACATATCCGACCGACAACATGGATTCGTCAAGGCAAGTCTACCATTACAAATCTTTTGGAAATTTCATCTTGCATCACAAAAGGATTTATGAATGGACTTCAAACGGATGTGGTATACACTGATTTTTCGAAAGCTTTTGACCAACCTTATCACCAGCTGCTAGTTAAAAAACTTTCAAATTTCGGTTGGTCTCCAAAACTTGTTCAGTGGATTGAAAGTTACTTATCATCTCGCACTCATTACGTTAAGTTCAAATCTCAGGTTTTTTGCGCAATAGAAGTTAAATCCGGGGTTCCACAAGGAAGCCACCTGGGACAACTATTATTTGTGATATTTATTAATGATCTACCCTCTGTGATAAGATACTGTGATATACATCTATATGCTGACGATGCGAAAATCTCGTTTTCATATCATCGATATCGATCATTTACTTCAATGGTGCAATAACAACAGTCTCACACTGAACTCTAAGAAATGCAAAGTAATGACATTTGCTAGAATAAAGAATACATACTTTCAAAAATGATTACTTTATATGTAAGTACCTCGAAACTGGAAAGAGTAAACTATTTTGTTGATTTGGGAGTTATATTTGATGAGTTTTTTAGTTGAGATATTCCACGTGTTTTTTAATCTAATAAATGAAAAGATTAGTAAAGTTTTTAACAGTTAAAACACTTATTTTATTTCCTCAGATGTACATTTCAGAAGCAATGCTTCCATCGTCAGTGAGATTTATTTTATAAATCTCACTGATTTATTTTATAAATCTCACTGACGATGGAAGCATTGCTTCTGAAATGTACATCTGAGGAAATAAAATAAGTGTTTTAAATGTTAAAAACTTTACTAATCTTTTCATTTAGTTATATTTGATCCGAAACTTGACTTCAGAATGCATATCGATTCCATAACTGCAAAAGCTTCTATTCGTCTGGGAATGATTAAACGTTGGTCTAAAGAGTTCAGTGACCCATATGTCACAAAAAGCTTATTCATTGGGCTGGTTCTTTCGGTCTTGGAATATGGATGCCAAGTGTGGTGCCCGTATTATGCTTGTCACACTGCTCGAATTGAATCCGTTCAAAAACAGTTTCTTATACTTGCTCTGCGTCATCATAACTGGGATAATCGTCTTCATCTTCCTCCATAGGTATCGCTCGAGACTTATGCTGATTGGTCTTAATACCCTTGAGGACAAGAGGTCATCACTTAACGCCACTTTTATATTCAAACTTTTGAAGGGTGAAATAAGTTCACCTCATCTGCTTTCGATACTAAAAATATATGTGCCACTTCGGCAAAGTCGAAATTTTAAGATTTTGCGAACATACATAGCCTATGTCCATCTTCAGGCTCAAGACTATATCTCTGTACCAAAATTCATATAAATAGGTTTAATAGTTTGGGCAGTTTTTGATAACAAATAAAAATAGACAGATAGATTTCATTTCAGACTTATGATATTAATAAAAACTCCCATTCCCGTGGGAATATGGTGACCGTTCCCGTAGGAATAATGGGGTTGACTTACAGTTTATGTTACTCAGGGATAGTGTAGCATTCTAACGGTGGAAGAATTTTTGAAATCGGTGCTGTAGCTTCTAAGTTCCCGTATACGTTCCCATTCCCGTGGGAATATAGGGATAAAATATATAGCCTATGTCCTTCTTCAGGCTCTAGACTATCTTTGTACAAAATTTCATTTAAATCTATTCATTAGTTTGGGCAATAGATGGTAACATAGAAAGGCGAACAGACAGAGCTACTTTCGCACTTATTGTATCAGTAAGGAGTCCCTTTCCCGTAGGACTATGGTGACCGTTTTCGTGAGAATATGTGGATGAGTTGAAGTTAATGTTACTCCGGGATTATTTACCATTCCAACGGTGGAAGAATTTTTGAAATCGGTGATGTAGTGTCAAAGTTCCCGTATACGTTCCTGTTCCCGTGGGAATATAGGGAGAAAATATATAGCATATGTCCGTTCTCAGGTTCTGAACAATCTTTGTACAAAATTTCATTTAAATCGGTTCATTAGTTTGGGCGGGCATCCCCCGCCTAACATAAAAAGGTGAACAGACTGAGCTACTTTTGCATTTATAATAATAGTGAGGACCGGTTCCCGTGGGAATATTCGAGTAAAATACAGCCTATGTCCTTCCTTAAGTTCAGAACAATCTATGTACAAAATTTCATTCAAATCGGTTTATTAGTTTGGGCGGGGGTGCAGTGTGCACTATGTTTAAAAAACGATTCCGACAATTTTTTGCAACATCTGGGACGTTTGTAAGCAACAATATTGTTAAATGTCTTGTGCTCATCTGCATAAACAAGCGACTTTAACATTAAATGTTATTTTAATGAGATACTAATACTGAACGCAATCATCAAAGATAGAGTTTCGATGCATAGAAACAAAGCTTGGAATCAGAAATTACAGAGCCTCGAGAAAGCATCCAAACCATTCTGGAATATGGTTAAGGTAATTAAAAAGAGAAATGTGCGTATTCCAGCTTTGAAAGTTGGAAATAACTTTTTCTTATCTTGCGCCGATAAAACAAATGCTCTAGCACGGCCATTTACTGATAACCAGTGTAATAACAAGAGTTTTAACACAAATGCTGAGTTAGAATCTTTGGTCGCACTTTCCATTGATAAAATCAATTCAAGTAGTATAAATGCAGAGGAACAGGAAGGGTATATCACAATTGAAGATATAAAATCAGTATTTCAAGAATTACGAACTAGAAAGTCTGTAGGATTTGATAGTCTTCGCAACTTATATTTAAAAAACATTCCAGAATCGGCAATAAAACTGTTACAGAGGCTTTTTAACTGCTGTTTAAAAATTGGTTATTTTCCAACTGAATGGAAAGTTCGCAAAAATAAAACTCTACCTTTCAATTTAATTCTACCACTTTTATTCAGTATCTATACTTTATTCGATCTCAACTCGACTTTTGGACTATCACTTGTAAATAACAATTCACTCTTCTTAACTTTATCACTCTATAATCAAAACTGACTTCTGGTTGCCTCGGCGGCCTATTTATATCGAATGACATTATATCCAGAACTCTGCAGTATTTTCCACATGGTCTCCACTCTCCACTCCTGTCAAACATTTCTCCCTGATGGTTATATTTCTACACTTACAATAGTGTTGCCGCTTGTGTTTTCGGTTGAACGTTTTCGATTAGGAAATTGGTATTAAATGTTGGGTTTGCGTTACACTGCCCCCTCCTTAAGATTGTTCGTCCCGAATAATTCCATCTGCAGCCTCGCCACTATATCGATGCAGCCGGTCACAATGAACTACTTTTAACTTGACTCTTAGTCTTAGTCCTCTTTGGATGCGGTAAACCACGTCGTTAATCCTCGTGACAACAGTATAAGGACCTTCCCAGTTCTGCTGAAGTTTCGGTGACAATCCCTTTTGACGATGAGGATTATAAAGCCACACACGATCTCCTGCTTGGAATCCTGCCGTTGTCGCTTTTGTGTCGTACCGTGTCTTCATCCGGTCGCTGTAGGCTTTCATCCGTTCCCTTGTTCTTTTATGGATGTCAGCGAGTCTCTCCTTGAGGTCGTCCACATACTCGTTCGTGTCCTGTGGCTCCTCTGTACGGCATCCAAATTTAAGTTCGCTGGGCAGCCGTATGATTTTCGTGAACAGGCTTTCAGATGGTGTTTAACCTGTCGAGCTATGTACCGCACTTCTATAGGCCATCAGGAACAGCGGTACGTGCCTATCCCAGTCTCTTTGGTAGTCGCCTACGACCTTGGTGAGGTGTTCCTTCAAGGTCCGGTTGAATCTTTCAACCATCCCATCAGATTGTGGATGAAGCGGTGTGGTTCTCGTCTTCTTAATGCCAAATAGTCCGCACACTCCTTGGAAGATGTTTGACTCAAAGTTCCTCCCTTGGTCGGAATGGAGTTCCATAGGCACGCTAAACCTACTCACCCAGTTAAACACAATCTGGTCGACCACCGTTTTGGCTTCTTGATTTGGGATGGCATACGCCTCAGGCCATTTACTAAAATAGTCCATTACAACCAGAATGTACTTGTTTCCAGCGTTGGTCTCTGGAAAAGGCCCAGCTACATCTACTGCAATCCTCTCAAAAGGCGATCCAACGTTGTACTGATGCATCTTACCTTGAATCTTTTTACCAGGGCCTTTGGTTGCAGCACACTTGTCACATGTTCGGCACCACTTCTCCACGTCATCTCTAGCATGTAACCAGTAGAACCGATGTCGCACCTTCTTCAGTGTTTTGTTAACTCCCAGGTGGCCTCCAGAAGGTCCGTCGTGCATCTCCCGAAGAACTTCACTGACTTTCGATTGCGGTACGATCAGCTGCATCACATATGATTTACCGTAAGCGGATTCCCATCTTCGCCTGAGGACACCTTCTTGCACATAGAGTGAATCCCACTGTGCCCAATGGGCTTTGAGAACTGAACTCCTGTCAGAAATGTCTCCCCATTCAGGTTTCTCTTTATTTTCTTTCCATGCGAGAATGGGTTCGATATCTGGATCCTCCTGTTGAGCAGTCCTCACTTCCTCATTGCTCCATCTGATATTGGGTCTGCTCTTAGTCGCTGAGCGGTAATATTTTCTTTGTCTTCTTGCCGCCTACAATGCTTGCAATCCACTTTGCAAGGTCTTTGGGATAGTGCGTGGGCGTTTGAGTGCAACTTTCCTCTGCGGTGTTGAATCTGGTAATCATAAGTCTGCAGTCTTTCTATCCATCTTGCGACTTGACCTTCTGGATTTTTGAAGTTCAACAGCCAGTTCAGAGCACCATGGTATGTCCGCAGAAGGAATTTCTGTCCATAGATGTACTTATGGAAGTGCTTTGTTGCTAAGATAAGAGCTAGCAGTTCCCTTATGAACACGCAGTAGTTTCTTTCGGGTTTCGAGAGGACCTTGCTGTAGTATGCCACCACTTTCTCCTCGCCATCATGCACTTGGGATAGTACCGCCCCGATTCCAAAGTTGCTTGCATCTGCGTCGATGATGAATGATTTGCCAGGTGTTGGATGTGCCAGCACTGGAGCGTTACAGAGGCGGTATTTGAGTTCCTGAAAAGATTTCTCACATTCACCTGACCATTTAAACTGCTTCCCTTTTTCGGTCAGCTGATGCAAACTCTTTGCAACTCCTGCAAAGTTCTTAACGAAACGTCGGTAATATGTGGCAAGGCCAAGAATGCTTCGGAGTTGATGTTTGTCCTGTGGTGTTGGCCAATTTTTGACGGAGTCAACTTTTTCAGGATCAGTCTTCACTCCTTGGGAAGAGATGATGTGTCCCAAATACTTAACTTCGGTTTTGAAAAGTGCACATTTTTCCGGATTCAGTTTAAGGTTAGCCTCTCGAAGTCTCTGAAACACGGCTTTTAGATTCTTGGAATGTTGGTCAAATGTTTTCCCGTAAACAATGACATCGTCCAAGTAGACAAAGCACGCTTTCCACGTCAGTCCTTGAAGAACGCACTCCATCAAACGCTCGAATGTTGCCGGAGCGTTGCATAGCCCAAACGGCATAACTTTAAACTGCCAGAGCCCATTACCTGTAGAAAACGCCGTCTTTTCCCGATCATCAGGGTGGATGTCAACTTGCCAATATCCACTCTTCAAGTCCAGCGTCGAAAACCACTGGGCTCCCTCCATAGCATCCAGGGTATCACTGATTCTCGGCAGGGGATAGCTGTCCTTTTTAGTCACATCATTCAGCCTTCGGTAGTCCACACAAATACGAGTGCTTTCGTCTTTCTTTTTCACTAGCACCACTGGTGAAGCCCAAGGACTTTTGGAATTTTCTATAAGCCCGTCCTTCTTCATTGCTGTTATCATTTCCTCAACCTCACCTTGTTTGGCCAGTGGAAGGCGTCTTGCTGGTTGACGAATCGGTCTTGCATCTCCTGTGTTGATGCGATGCTGCACCAACTGTGTCCTACCATATTGTCCCTTTTGCGATGCGAAGATGTCAGTGTAGGTACTCTTGTAGGAGATTTTCAGCCATCCTTGTTTGTTGGTGATCAAGGTTGGATGAATACAGTATTCTAGCTCTGATGGTTTTGAGCTCCTCCGGAGTTATAGTTTTTCTCGGGGCTTCGTCTGTGATCTTCGTAATTGCTGCAACCGATTCGCAACGTCCAACGACTTCTCCTTTCTTCAAACTTACATCGTACGGTCTGGTGTTTAGTAATCGTACGGGGACCATTTTGTTTTTCGGTGCTACTAGTGTTTTCCCAATGATGACGCTTTGGGAGGAACACTCTGGGTCTGGTTCCACCATTAGGTATCGAAGGCTTCCAAACTCACCTTCCAGTTTTGTCCAAACGAACACTTCAGAAGAAGGAGGCAGAATCAGATCTTCCGTGATGACAGTCCTCAGTGTCGACGTACTTTCGTTCGAATAGGTCATTGGAAGTTCCTTATTTTGGTACTTCAAAATTTGATTACCGATGTCCAAAATAACTCCGTGCTGTTTCATAAAGTCGATTCCAATGATGCACTCGTCAC
This sequence comes from Melanostoma scalare, assembly GCA_949752695.1. Taxonomy (NCBI): domain Eukaryota; kingdom Metazoa; phylum Arthropoda; class Insecta; order Diptera; family Syrphidae; genus Melanostoma; species Melanostoma scalare. Next base: position 161,189,269 of record OX456985.1, on the reverse strand, counting down.
ATATATCTGCCACCAGGAATTGATGAGTAAAGATAGATCGGCTAGTCGGATCTTAAGACACACTTCTCCATATACTCTTGCTGCTTCTCCCGTTGCGGTTCTTAGGCGGTAGCTATTGGTGTTATGAAGCCACGTCATCCTTACCAGGTCTCGTCGTATTATGGATGCTGTGGCACCGGTGTCGATGGTAGCCACATGTTTGTTCCAGTTAATAGTAGTCTCCACAGTCAGACTTTTGTTGTCTCGTTTGGTCTGGGAGACCTGTATGGTGGTTCTGGTGCCATCGATACAAGAAACCAGCGCCTGCCCCTCGAAGTTGGTTCCCTGATGGGAAACGGGCTGATAGACAACGCTGGTGTTGTTGTTACCATGCTCTAGGTTAGATCTCTTGCTTCCACAATGTTGACAAGCGGCTTTATTTGGTGGTAGTCGGCATTGACGCTGTAAGTGCCCGGTCTTGTTGCAGTTCCAACATCTTACTGGTCCGCTCCGCTGGTTCTTTTGTATTTCAGCTCTTTGGCACGAGAGCTGAAATTCGACTTCGACTATGGCTTCTCTAAGTCGATGTACTCCATGAGAAGCCTGTTCTGCTGCTTCAATTGTCAATGCGAATGATAAAGTTTCAGAAAGAGTACGTGTTCTAGCAGTTCGCACAGACCTCTGAAGATGTATATCGGAAATGGCACGAACGAAGGACTCAACAGCAAGCTGGTTGATGATTTCTTCTCCAGCATCCGGGTATGCCAGGTGAACCAGTCTTTCGACATCTGCTTGGAGCTGCTGTAGACTTTCACCTCTTTTCTGGACTCTGTTATTGAGTTGGACTCGGAAGACTTCTTTCAAGTGGCTATCTCCAAAGCGTTTATCTATAGCTGCCACGAGAGAACTGAAATCTCCGCTCTTACCAGCAGGAACAGTTTGAAGTAATTCAGCTGCTGGTCCTCTAAGAGCAAGAGTCAGTGCTATGTACATGTCTTCGTCATCCCAGCCATTTGTTCTCGCGGCTGCCTCAAATTGTTTCTTGTAGACTGGCCAAGAAGACTGTCCATCAAATGTCGGCGGTTTCATCTTCTTTTTCTTTGCAAATTCTCCAGCAGATTCTCGAATTTTGATTTTACGGATCTGGTCTAATTCCTTGGACAGATCGGAGAACTGTTTATCGCATCTGCTTTCCAAACGATTCTCTACAACAGAAAGCTGTTTTTCCATACCTTCAACGCGTTCGTCAAGGACATATACATTTTTTTCAATGTTGCCCAATTTGCCTTCTAGAATGTTTTTCTAGCCTTCCAAAACATTCTGTTGCGCCTTAAGTCTTTCGAGAATATTCTGTTGTTCCTTCTTTTGCTCATTTCGTTGCTCTTCCAGATTCTTTTGTTGTACTTCGAGTCGTTCGAGAACATTCTGCTGTTCTTTCTTTTGCTCGTTTCTTTGTGCTTCAAGTTGTTCCAAAACGTTCTGCTGTTCCTTCTTTTGCTCATTTCGCTTTTCTAACAAAAGTTTCATCGTACTAGAATAATCTACACTTTCACTTACTTCCTCTTCCTCCACTTCTGTTTCAAAAACAAAAGTGTTTACGTCTTCCGCTTGCTGTTCCAAATAGTTGCCCAAGCGCAGGACGAGCTCATTTTTCGATCCCGCTCTAGAAAGATTTCGCTTACCTAACTCACTTTTAAGCTCAATGTAGTTGAGCTCTTTCAACAACTTACCCATTTTCACTGCATTTAACTTTTTTTTATTTTTTTATACTTTACTAGTCAAATAAGTTTTATTTACACTTCTGACACCAATGTTACGTGTTTTACGAGTTTTATTTTTGCTTAGTTCGCAAAAATAAAACTCTACCTTTCAATTTAATTCTACCACTTTTATTCAGAATCTATACTTCATTCGATCTCAACTCGACTTTTGGTCTATCACTTGTAAATGACAATTCACTCTTCTTAACTTTATAACATAATCAAAACTGACTTCTGGTTGCCTCGGCGGCCTATTTATATCGAATGACATTATATCCAGAACTCTCCAGTATTTTCCACATGGTCTCCACACTCCAGTCTCCACTCCTGTCAAACATTTTTCCCTCATGGTATATTTCTACACTTACACTAGTGTTGCCGCTTGTGTTTTCGGTTGAACGTTTTCGATTAGGAAATTTGTATTAAATGTTGGGTTCGCGTTACAATATGTATATAGTTAATGGTTTTGTTTACATTATTTAAATTAATATAATTTTTAAAAGTTTTTACATATATTCAAAGTTAAGTTAAGTAATGTTTTTCAAGTTAATAATAGTTAGATAGATTTATGTCGATCTGGCGTAAGCCTCCCCCATTGCTGCCCATAGATTTCTGTTCTTTCCGTCATTATACCAGTTGTTGTTGAATTGTTTAAGATCGTCTTCCCATCTCTTCTTTGGTCTACCTCTAGGTCTAATTTCGTCTGGTGGGGTCCATTTTGTTAAAATTTTTGTCCATCTGTTGTCTTGGATTCTCGAAATGTGTCCGGCCCAGCTCCATTTAAGTTGTTTTATTCTTTGAGTTCCGTCTGTTATGTTAGTTCTTCTTCTTATTTCTTCGTTCTTAATTTTTTGAATAGTCCTTACATTAAGTAGTTTTCTTTCCATTTTACATTGACAGATTCTTAATTTTTCAATAGAATTCGATGTTAGTCCCATTGTTTGTAAACCGTATGTCATTACAGGAAGTATTGTTGAATCTATGATGTATTTTTGTGTGTCTTTTCCAATTTTTGCATCTAAAATCTGTTTAACGTTCCAAAATTGTTTCCAGCTATTAGATATTCTTCGATTTATTTCCTATTCTTCCTGGTTATCAAATGGTTTCAGTTGTCCTAAATAAATGTAGTCATCAGTATACTCTATTTTATTATTTTGAAGCAAGATTTCCTTTCTTATATGATTAGTCATGGCTTTAGTTTTGCTAAGATTTAATAAGAGTCCGTGGATTTTACATTCATCTGCAAGTTTGTTCACCATTTTTTCTAAGTCCTCTGGTTTGTCTGATAGAAGAACAATGTCATCTGCAAATCTAAGATTGTTCAATTTCTCTCCCCATATATTTAATCCAAATTTATTTTTCCAGTCAAGTCGACAAAATATTTCTTCTAGTACCGCTGAGAAAAGTGGTGGAGAAATTGGGTCTCCTTGTCGTACTCCCCTTTTAATGTTAAATTCTCGTCCCATTTTGTCAGTTTTAATTTTTGCAGTATTGTTGTTATAAATGTTTTTGATTGTCTGAACAAATATTGGATTGATATTTTGATTCGTCAGTGCTGCCCAAATGCTTTTATGTTCCATCGTATCAAAAGCTTTACTAAAGTCAATGAATAAAAGATAGAGAGGTTTCTTGTACTCATTAAATTTTTCTATTAGTTGGTTAATGGTCTGTAAGTGGTCAGTAGTTGAAAATCCTTCTCTAAATCCGGCTTGCTCTCTTGGCTGTTTGTCATTTAGTGATATTTTTAATTTTTTGTATAATGCTTTTGAGAAAAGTTTATACACTGTCGATATTAAGCTGATTGGTCTGTAATTATTTATATCTTCTTTGTCTCCTTTTTTATGTAATAATGTTATGATGCTTTGTTTCCATTGTTTTGGTATCTGTTGAGTTTTAAGAATGGCGTTGAAAAGTTTTGTCAGAAATGGTGTGACAGTTTGTTTTCCGAATTTTAAAATTTCTGCCTCGATACCATCACTGCCTGAACTTTTCTCTTGTCCCAATTCGTCGATGCAGTGTGTGATTTCCATTTCGTTGAAAAGTATCGAGTCGTCATCAAAGTTGTTGTCAAGGAAAATGTTGTTGTTGTCTGCTTCATTGTTTGTTGATGAAAACAGGGATTCAAAGAAATCTGTAGCTGTTTTATTTATATCTATCCTTTTGGTGAGTCTTTTTGTATCATTTTTTATAGAAATTATCCATTCTTTTCCATCATCACACAAAAATTGTTTCGTCTTTTTTATTGATTTTGTATTTTCTAATATGTCTTTCACCTTCGATTCGTTGTAGTTTTGGACATCTGTTTTTGACTGTAATTTAATTGTTTTTCTTAATTCTTTCAGTTCTTGTGTTTCATGTGCTGTCAGATTGGTTTTTGCTCTCAATTCTTCTCTTATGTTTATCATTATTTTTGTGTTCTGTGAGATTTTTTCGACTTTGGTGTTCTTTGGTTTCATTATAGTGTCCTTTGCTGAAGTTTTTATGATAGTTTCGAAGATATCATAAATGTTTTGAATATTTTCTGAAGTGTCAAGTTGTATGTTATAGGTTGTTTGTTGCTCTGAAGTAATTTCTCTAGGTGTAAAATATTTCTGATGATTCCTGTTCATAGTTCTGTGGTTGATTTTGATTTTTGCGCGTATCATCCTATGGTCACTATCAAACTTTAGCGTGGTTATCGTTGAAACGTCCATGATTGTTTTTATTTTATTTGTCAGTACTAGATCAATTTCGTTTTTTGTTTTATTATCTGGAGATATCCAAGTCCATTTAAGTTTGTCCTTTTTCTTAAAAACGAGTTTGCAAATGTCAGATTAAGTTCTTGTAGCCAGCTAAGTAATCTGTTTCCACGTCTATTTCTTTGTCCATATCTGAAACGCCCAATGATATTTTCTTCACCTTCATTTTGCAAACCCAACTTTGCGTTGAAATCTCCTATGACGTACATAACTTCTGTTTTTGTTGTTTCATACACTTGTTCCAGACAGTCATAGAATTGATCGATTTCTTCGTCGGTAGCTCTATCTGTTGGGGCATATATCTGTACTACGGTCAATTTCGTCTTACTGATTTGTAGAGTGATACTACATATTCTCTCATTAAAGAAACGTATTTCTGTTATATAACTTTTGATCTCTTTTTTGATGAGAAAGCCAACTCTGTACAGTCCTTTGGTTTCGCCTATGTAACAGAATATTCCAATATCATTTTCATTTATTTGTTGTCCATATATTCTTGTTTCAGATAGCCCGATAATGTCCGATTCGATGCATGCTACTGCTTGTTAAAGTTCTTCCATTTTTTCGTCTGTAGATAAAGTTCTTACAGAGAATGAGCATTTGTTTATAGTATTTAATGTTGATTTTGTTAAGTAATTTGGGGGGTTTAAGCCTACATCCCTGATGGTGGGAAGCCGGCTTGAGGGAGTTGTTGTTGTTGTTTGTTTTTTTTCTTTCTTGGTGTATATGTGAGAATTTTTATTTTTGATCAGTTTTGTTTTCTGTTTTAAAAAGTGAGTTTGGTTTTGGGTTAGAGGGGTTGTGATTTATTCTCCCTATGGTGATCAACCTTGTTGAGGGGGATTGTTGTTTTGAGGTGTTGTGATTTGTATGTTTGTAATTGTGATCTGTTTTCTTATTTGTCGATTTTTCGGAAGAAGTATTTAACGCGTAGTTGTTAAGCTGTATTTGCTATTCTAAGCTTCGTGTTTTGCTACTAATTGGTTTTTGGCTTTCACTATTAGTTTTGTTTGATGTTCTAGTTTTACGTATAGTATCGTTTAAATTTTGTTGTGTCAGGAACCTTCTTATTGGGTTTGATGTTTGTTTTCCTTTAGGGGTAATGTTGGTTGAACCAATAATAGTTGTTTTTATTTTGTTTTTGTCATCTTTCTTCATTGGGTTTGTTGGTGAGTTTTCCTGTGAGCGTGTTCTTTTTCTTTCGTTTTCCTCTTCAGTATTTGTATTCACATTCCAAACTTTTCCTTCTACTATAAGTTCATCTAGTCTAAAAAAATGCTTTTTTGCCTTGTTTTTTGAATTCTAATAACTTTGGGACTAGTGGTTTTCTTGCCTCAACAATTGATTTAGGGAGGTCTTCCGATATATTTAAGCTGTTTGTTTTTTTTTGATAAGAGTATATTTTGTTTCTTTTCGTAGCTTTTAAAGATAAGGCGTATGGGTCTTATTTTTCCTTCGGACTTTTTCCCTAAACGATAACAGCTTTCGAAGTCATTTGCTGTAAGTTGAAATTGTTCGTTGCTTTTGTTAAGATTTTAAATTACCATTGAGAGCAGTTCTTCCGGAGTGTTTTCTTCCTCTTCGACTTTAAATATTATAGTATTATTTCGCCTCATTCCTATTTCGAGTTCAGATATATTCCTGATTGGCGCATGTAACTCCTTGTTTTTCAATTATTTTTCCTTGAGTTTCAACTATTTCTTCAAGCTTTTCAACTTTTTCAGAAAGAATTCCCACTTTCTCATCTGTATTTTTGTTAACTTTTTCAGTAGATTCACTGATATGCTTAAAAATCTCATCTTTTTGCTCCCTTAGTAGTGATTTTAAAGCATCTAGGCTAGGGTAATAGTCATTTTTATTTACCTACAACTCTAATCAATACTACTTTTTACTTTTTGGGAGACGGCGCTGGTATTTTTCGTATTATTTGTGTTTGTCAATAGATGGCTTGTTATGTTATTGCCTGGCGATTGACAGCTGTTTCTTTTGACAGTTTGTGAAAGATCGTTGTGAAATCGTTGTTTATTTTGTGTTATTTATTATTTTTTATTATATATTTTTCAATAACTGTCCACTCTCTTGAGTGAAATTAATAAATAATTTTTCAAAACTCAATATACATACATATATATTTTGTTTTATTTGTGAAAATATTCATTAAATACCTCGATTTTTGTTAAAAAATTTGGTTGAATTTTGACCTTTGATATGGCCCAGTGACTCGAGCTCACCTTGACAATTTAATATTTATTATTTCTCAAAGAATTCGCTTTTTTAATTCGCACCTCTACTTTTACGCGTTCACTTTTCAAGTTTCACTCACTACTATAAATACTAATAAAATAATCGGACAACAAAATATTTATTTATGTATTTAACAAAAGCTCTTTCATAGTTTTTAACCAATTTTGAAAGTTATAAAATCGAAGTAAATGCCAACTGTGTTATCAAATTTTAAAGTAAAATGAAACATATTCAATTAAATTTATTGAAAATTAACCATAACCAGCTCCCAAAAACAGAAATTTTTCATTTTTGACAAATAGTTTAATGTTTTGTTTTGAGATATTTAACCGTCAAAAAGCTTTTCGAAGTTTTTCTAAGGTGTCACGCAGTAATTATGTGTACTTTAAAAGCTTTTACTTTATTTAGTTTTTTACTTTTTTCACTTTGTGTTTCGATGTAGTTCAGGCTTAAAGCAAACGCTACGTGCCGCAATTTTTAAATCTGTAATATCTTCGAAAATATTTGTTTATATCACATGCTGTAAAGGGCAATTTTGATCTACATGAAATGCGCAACGTATCTAATGTATTTAATTGGGTAATGAATGATACTGTATCGTTTAAAATAGCTTATTAAATAACCCATATTTTTTTTATAATATGTAAAAGATAAAAATGGTTACTGTGGGTTACCCTGAGGAGATAAACATATGCTGTCGCGGTTTTTTTTATTCATCTTTTAAGATATACAATTCCGTAGTAAATAAATTTGATCTATGTCGTAAGGTTTAGCCAGCATTTGCAATGTAAGCTCAGAAAAATATGTTTGTTACGTACGACATCACATTACAAATCTTTAAATTTCTCGGCTTTTCTCTACTATAATATGCATTTATTATACATATAAACCTTCTTATTGAATCAATCTTACTTACTTACTAAGGTGGGCATTACAGTTCGGGGTGAACCTGGGCCTCAACCAACATCCTTCTATAAAGATTTCGATTTCGGGCGAGCTCTCTCCAGTTTCGCACTCCAAGTCGGTTGAGGTCTTCATCCACTTGATTGCGCCACCTAAGACGAGGTCTTCCCCTTCCGCGATTTCCCTGCAATGTGCTTTCGAACACCCGACGAGCCCAAGCGTTTGGGTCCATCAGCTCTACATGGCCCAACCATCGTAGCCTCGCTATGCGTACTCTTCTGGCTATGCCCATGTCGCGGTACAGCTCATACAGCTCGTCGTTGCATCTTCTTCTCCACACATTGTCTTTACATACGGGACCAAAGATCATTCGGAGAATTTTTCTTTCGAAACGAACAAGGGTTTCCTCATCCGCTTTCGATAAGGTCCATGCTTCCGCGCCGTAAAGCAGGACTGGGATGATTAGGGTCTTATACAAGGTTACCTTGGTTTTTCTGGAGAGGGTTTTGTTTCCCAATTGCATTCTTAACCCAAAGAAGCAACGGTTGGCAAGAGTTATTCTCCGTTTGATCTCCGCACTGATGTTGTTGTCCGTGTCTACAGCGGATCCTAGGTTGTACTACCTCGAAGTTATGTCTGTCTATTGTGACGTTTTGTCCAATTCGTCGATGTTCTGTGTCCTTGTTTGATGACAGCATATACTTCGTTTTGCCCTCATTAACCATCAAACCCATTTTTGCCGCTTCTGTTTCAATACTCGCAAAAGCACCTATGACATCACTCTTTTTTCTTCCCATTACGTCAATATCGTCTGCGTAGGCGAGTAATTGTACAGACTTTTGAAAGATTGTTCCTCTGGTGTTGACGTTTGAGTTTCTTACAATCTATTCGAGTATGATGTTGAAGAAATCGCATGACAGTTTGTCGCCTTGCCTAAAGCCTTTATCGACATCAAAGGTCTCGGTGAGTTCTTTACCGACCTTGACGGAACAGCGTGAATTCTCCAAAGTCATCCTGCATAGTCGTACGAGTTTTGCAGGGATGCCGAAACTAGACATGGCTATGTACAGCTCGTCTCTGTAAATACTGTAATACGGGGAATTGAAATCGATAAAGAGATGGTGAATATCGATATTATGTTCTCGGGTTTTTTCCAAGATCTGCCGTAATGTGAAAATTTGGTCTATTGTGGACTTCTCTGGTCTAAAACCACATTGATAAGGACCTATCAAGTTGTTGACGTGGGGTTTCAGACATTCACATATTACAGCAGACAAGATCTTATAGGCGACGTTAAGGAGGCTTATCCTTCTATAATTGGCGCAATTGTGAGGGTCTCCCTTCTTTAGGATCGGGCATACGATACTGAGGTTCCATTCATCGGGCATACTTTCTTCCGACCATATTATGCAGATCAGCTGTTGCATGCTCCTTTTCAACTGGTCTCCAGCTGCCTTGAAGAGTTCGGCATCAAGGCCATCTGCACCTGCAGTCTTATTTGATTTAAGTTTGCATATGGCAAGCTTAACCTCCTCTAGGTCGGGAGGACGGCATTCTTGATCATCGTCCAAGCTGAATGGGGCAATCTGCCTGACAGCGGAATTTGTGTCCTCATCGCCGTTAAGCAGTCTGCAGAAATGATCTTTCCAGATCCTCCCAGATTTTCAGTAGTGACTGTGACTCTATAACTATGTCTCCCTGCTGGTCCTTATAGGCTTGAGTTCGGGGTTTGCCACCCTGGCAGGATCTTTTTACGTTTTCGTAAAACCTCCGAATCTCGTTCCTGTCATGGCACCTCCCTATTTCCTCAAACGAGCGCTTCTCATGCTGCTTCTTTTTCTTTTTGAGAAGTCGATGTTCTTCCCTTCTTTTCTCCTTGTAAATCTCGTTATACTGATCGTAAGCAGCTCTTGTTCGTTTTTGCATCAGCATTTGCCGTGCTTTTTGTTTGTCTGCATTTGCCTGCCTGCGTTCTTCATCGAACCATGGGTTTCGTTTTGGTGGCCGCTTGAAACCCAGAACCTCAGAGGCAGCGGTTCTGATGGCTTCTTGGCATTGCTGCCATTGGTCTTCAATGCTTAATGCTGGCGGCATGGGATTCAAGGATAATTGAAGGGACACTCGATTGGAAAAGGCATTGGTAATCTCTTGCGATTGTAGCTTTCCGACGTCATATCTCATTGAATCACTCTATTCATTGAAAAAAAACCGCATCAAAATCCCTTGCGTAGTTTTAAAAATCTAAGCATACATAGAGACATAGGGATTAGGGACAGAGAAAGCGACTTTGTTTTATACTATGTAGTGATTCTATATGTGTATATATTTTTGTTCTTTCTTTTGATAATATGACTCACAAAAATACAAACACTAGGCAATGTTGAAATCTCTACATCTTCAAAGTTGTGTTTGTTTGTCCAGTGTTGGGGTATTTTCTTGAAAAATTTTGTTGGTATTTAAAATTGCACGTTTGGGTTGCGTATTTTTGAGTTGTGATATGATCCAATCGTCCACTTTTCAACACTCACTTTTCGTAAAGGGCACTGAACTTACATGTTTATATAGGTATTTTATTTGATTGTCCGGAACTGGCTCCGACTTGATTTTTTTCTTCTCTTGCCATTTGCGAATCTGCTGACTATCAAAAATTCACTTGATGTTCATTTGCGACTTTTACCTATAGAGACCAAATTTCTATTTTTCTTCAATATCGCAAAAAAAAATTTTTACTGTATTACACCATGAGCGGAGTATTCCTAGCATTATAACTACAAATGATTTGAAGTCTTCTATATTATATGAATTTGGCATAAATGCCAAATACTTAGGTAAAGTGTTTAGCCTAGAAACTGAATGACTTTATGTATGTAAACTAAGTTATCTAAATTTGTTTCTATAAATGTGGCTAATGAAAGAAAAAGAAAATGTGCAGATGCAAGATGTGACAATGCTATCAGTTTCCTGAGTTCGCAAACTATTTTAACAAAAACAAAAATAATGAAAATATTATTTTTGCAACTTTTTTTCGGTATGTAAATATCTATCTGGCCTCTTATGAAAGTGGCTAATAAAAGCGGAAACAGAATCCCATTCCTAAACCATAGAGTACAGAGATGCAAAATTGTATTTACACACTGAGTCTAACGCAGCGAAGTAGCTCCAGCTGCAAACATATTTATATTCACGAGAACGAATAACAAACCTTTAAGGTTATAAGTTGAAGTTATAGCTATAAGAGAAAAAACAAGCACACAAAACAAAGACTCATCGCGTACATCTACATACACATGAATTTTAGCCCGGCTGGGATTTATTCCAGAATAAGAGAATAGAAAAACAGCTCGTTGAACAGAAGCTTTCATTAGCAGTAAAAGTGCCATAAAAAGCGAGAAAAATAGACTTTTCATCTGTGAAAAATAAAACGACCAAGGATAAGCGTGGTGTTGACCAACGGAAAATTCATGAGAATTTAATGATAGCAGTAGGCATAGGCAGCCCAATAAAAGCCAGTGTAGCAAAAAGTATGACCTGCTATACCTACCTATACAGTATGTATTTTATCTCAACAAAAAAGAAAACAAGCCACAGATGCTTTTTGGAAGTACCTATGTATCGATCGACATTATGTGAAGTTAGTAATGGCTAACATATGCATTTGCAAAGGCGTAATAAATATTTATTTGACGTAATAGATATTTATTATGTCAATGCGTAGAATGTAGAACTTGCGCGATAGTTTCCAATTGCCGCTCTTTAGTGCACTTTGTATGATAGAGCGGATAAATACATTTGACTTGAATAATTAAAAAAATTAAGTTGCTTTGGACTAGTTTAGCACACGTTCGAATAAAATTTAGTACATTGACATTGACATTTTTCTGAATTGTGGGCCAAGCATTTTGAATTTGAAAATTAATACTTAAAAACTGTTCGTTAAATCATTTCCATTTGAAAAAAATACTTAATAATTCTGGTAATTTTCGGAAATAAAATAAATATGTATTTATTTGGTATGTTAGTTCATAGTAGGTAGAGTCACCTGTGGCCGGCCCCCTTAGGACTTTTCCTCATCATATATAGCACTGTTACCACCAATACCAACATTTTCGAATGATTCTTGAAACATTTGTTATTTATTTAATTATTCATAAAGAAAAGCAAAGAAATGTCGATTATTTTTATCAACAAATTATTTATTTACGTTTTTATAAAAAAAAAGTAAATTTTTTCAATTGCCGGCTCCTTGTTTCCTATTTTCGGCCAGCTTGTGTCCTATCTTCGACCACCGAGTAAATAAAGGACACTAATTTTATGATAATATTTAATGAAAGCTTTATTATTAAAAAGTTAAAAAAAATATTTATTTTATATTAAAAAAAAACATAAAATACAAAAAAAAAATTATTTTTTCCAATCAAACACTAAAAAATAAAATCTGCCTTAAATTTAGTTCAAGTAGGAACTTTTTTTAAAATAGTATCTTAAAAAAATAAAAAATAGTATCTTAAGTTAAGTAATAATGATACTTCATATACAAAAGAGTGTTAAGATAAATAAATCAGTTTCTCCAACAAAAACAAAAACAAAAAATTCGTTTTTACAAAAAAAAAAGAATTTAAATAAATATACATACCAGTTTCTCCATTTTTTTGATTTAAACAATAAAAAAAAACAAAAAAGGTCCTTAAATCTAAGATCAGTTCATTAAACTTTTTTTTTAAATGTCATAGAAAATATCGTATTTAAACCTTATTAAAAAATCACATTTTGGAGAGTATAATATCATAATTGTTACATATAAAATCTTTTAGTTCAGCATCTGCAAAGGGCATGGCTGACAATTTGGCACATTTTAGATGAAACCACTTTTCGCAATTGTCACACCCTAAGTTTTTGAGCCCATCTTCTTCTACGTCCGTAAGAACGCCTTCATTGCACGAAGGACGTTTTGGCACAATTTTTCTTCGTTTAGTCGAGGTCTTGTTAACTTCTTTTCGTTTTTGCTTTCTTTTTCGACTTCAGCAGCTTTTAAAGACTTCTCTTCTTTTTTGTCTGTCGCACTAACTTTCCTTCTTCCACTTCAGCGGCTATACGTTTTTTCTCGGCTTCTTTGTTTTGTTGGAAAGCTTTCCAAGCCGGTGAAGATATGGACATACATAGGTGGCTTCGGACAGTTGAAATACCGTTTTACGGAGTCTTCTTATTGGTTTAGGGTATTTTAAAATTTTTTTGAAAATTGACAGTCTTTTTGAAGAGTGCGGCTCTGTAAAATGGTAAGAATAATATTTTTAACTCATTTAAGACCTAAAATTAAACACACGAGTTGTTGGACTTGTGGTTTCCTCCAAAATTTGGCAAGAAAAATCTTGCAAAATGTTTTCTTTACCATGGGATGAAAAACTTGTTTCATGTCGGAGTACCAGCTCCATAGTATCTTTACAAAGAAAAATATCACATTTTGAAAGGGCAGGTTAACAGTGAAGAAAAATATAACTACCTATCCATGATTTCTCCTGATGTATGTAGACTATTCCCTGCCTCAAAACTGCCTGCACTGGTGTGAGGTAATCTCATCAGGGTGCCGTCGCTGGTGACTTCATATATCCCTTCAATGTCTTTGGTGCTCTTAGAAACATCAACAATGTTTTTTTTAGCGTGCCGAATGAGGTCAAGAATAACTTCATGGTTGATGTTTTTCATTTTAAGTTTGTCTTTTAGGAGAAGTATAACTTTTTCGGCTTCAATAAAACTTGCACAGGTATAACTTCTTTAGCATTACGTCCCCCACCATCCACATCGCAGCTGAAGTTGACCAGAAAGTCTTCGTAAGGTTCTTCGACTAAACCAAAATCCGGAAAACCACCATTGTTATCAGGATCGCGAGCAGACATACCACCAGAATCAGCGCCAAGGTTGCCTAGAGGGTCTACATCGCCTCTAGAATCATCACCACCGATATCAGACACGTTATAGTAGTTTTTTTAGGTCATTTTGGATGATAGTCGTCCTATCTTTGTAGTTCAGCAGCTCTTCTAGCACGTCACAAAAATTCTCTTTATTCATCGTGCTGCCGTGGTTACCCGAACGTTATCGCCACTCGTTCAAAATGTTTCTATAGTCTGACTTCAGTCCTTCAAAAACACCTAAATCAGTCGGCTGAAGGATATGAGTGCTGTTTGGAGGAAGAGCGTACAATATTATGTTGTTGCTGCTGCAGAAGTCGCTGAGTTCAAGAGACATATGAGAAGCGTGTCCATCAACAAAAAATAAAACTGGATGTTTGACGCACTATTGTTTGAAATTCATTTGTTCACGCCATCCTTCACATACTGAAGAAAAGTTTCTCCCCGCATCTATCCACTGTCTGTTTTGCCAAAAACAAAGTCAGGCTTCTTATTTTGGATAGATCTCAGCCAACTTGGCGATCTTTTTTAAGGCAAAACGACCATAGGTGGTATATTCCTATTGGGACAGTCAAATTCCCAGTTTTTGGGGCCATACTGAGTCCCGTTTCATCTGCGTTGAAAATTCTGGAAGTATCCTCAAGAATGTCTAAAGAGTCTTCTTGGGCTAGGCACTCTTTAAGCTCTTCAAACCATTTTTTTATCCTCTCCTCGGTAGGTTAGGTTAGGTGGAAGTGGCTGTCAGTCAATGAGTACATTGCCTGACACACTTAGGCCGCAAGGGCCCATTGTGATACCACAGAGATCAGCAAGTTAATCACCTACTGATCTCAGAAACTCGATGTAAGATTAACGAGTTGATCACTTATTAATCTTCCATTACGGGACTAGCCGGTTAATCACCTGCTAGTCGAACCACGTGGAACTTTTAATGTATTTCGAAAGACTTTTAGGGTCTATGTAAGCTAGGTCGCTAGTATCATCGAAGAAGATTTCACCGAGATGAGTTTTCCTCCTATGAAGTAGTGCAGGGCATGAGCAAAGGAGGTGTTGAACGGTTTCTTCCTCCTCCTCGTCCATGCAGCTTCTGCAGAAATCATTGGAAAACACACCAAGTCTTTTGGCGTGTCTCCCTATTAGACAGTGTCCCGTAAGAACACCTATGGTAGAACCTAGATACAGACGGTTCAGGGCCAACAAACTCTTCGAGCGTTTTGAGTCAACACACGGCCAAACTTTTTTGGTTGCAAGGCAGTTGTTACTCTCAGTCCATATAGTGTTTGTTATCCTTGAAGCGTCTTGTCTAAGTAGGAGTTTACATGTAGCGATAGGTACACCTATGTTGTTCCATTCTGAGCGTAGGGAAGTGGTCGTGCCCTTTTTGGCTAGTCATACAGTTGCCTGGTATGTCCCTGTGCCCTGGCACCCATGAAAGGTGAATGTTAAACTGATTTGACATCTCCCTCAGAGACATCTGACAATTTTGGACCGTGATGGATTTTGTAGAGACAGAGGCAAGAGATTTAAGGGCAGCTTGGCTGTCTGAGAAGATCCGAATATCCGTGGAGGATATGACGTTTTCTTTGAGCCAAGACAGCACCTCCTTAATCGCCAGAATTTCCGCTTGGAACACACTACAATGATCGGGTAGGCGGAAGAAAAGACTGAGATTCAGTTTTTCTGAGTAGATTCCACTTCCCACACCTTCGCTGGTTTCTGAACCATCGGTGTAGAAGTGTATTGCTTCATTTTCCAAAAGAGCGCCATTTTCCCAAGCTTCTCTTGAAGGTATGGTTACTTGGAAATTATTGTCAAACACCAACTTGGGGGTGGTGTAGTCGGATCGATTCGGCAAGAATCTAAAGTTATCTAGAATGGTAGTGTGGCCGATTTGATTATTGGTCCACTGTGATGTAGCTCTGAGTCGAGTAGCTGAGCTAGCTGTGACTTGTTTGCTGAAGATATCTAGGGGTGTGAGATCTAGTAGTACATTGAGGGCGTCCGATGGGGTTGTCCTCAGTGCGCCACTAATACACAAACTAGCCGTTCTTTGAACTTTGGCCAGCTTGTTGCAGTTGATCATCTTGTCTAGTGCTGTCCACCAGACTATCACCCCGTATGTGAGTATCGGTCTAATTACCGAGGTAAACAGCCAATGGGTGATTTGGGGCGAGAAACCCCATTTCACGCCAATGGCTTTTTTACAGGAGAAGAGTGCAAAGTTGGCTTTCCTCAATATTGGTTTTCCAGGTCCGTTTTTTGTCAAAAATGAGACCTAGATATTTAGCCTGATTTGACAGTGTGAGAGTTACCCCTTTAATAGTTGGGGGTCTGAAGTCCGGAATTTTGTATTTCCTCGTAAAGAGAACTAATTCCGTTTTGTGTGGATTGATGTTCAGACCACAATCTGCAGCCCAATTGTTAAGCTTGTTAAGTGCTGTTTGTAGCAGCTCAGCTAGGGTTTGTGGGTGCTTGCCTGAAACGGCAATTGCTACATCATCGGCATAGGCTATGGTTTTGAAACCTTCGTCCTCTAGGTCGATTAACAATTTGTTAACGACCAGGTTCCACAGTAGGGGAGATAAAACTCCTCCCTGCGGGGTTCCTCTATTGGCCATTCTGCTTGTTTTGTAGTTCCCCATTTCAGAACTAATGATTCTGCTGCTGAGCATTGTTGTTATCATGTTTTTGATGTGTTCTTCTATGAGCAGCCCATCAAGAGCATTAGTTATTGCTGAATTGTTAACATTGTTAAATGCACCCTCTATGTCTAGGAATGCGACGAGAGAGTATTCTTTGTAGTGCAGGGATTTTTCATTGGTGCAAACCAGAGAGTGGAGTGCAGTTTCCACTGATTTACCTTTTGTATAGGCATGTTGCGCCATTGAGATCAGACTAGGTTTAATTTCTTGTCTTAAATGTATGTCAATCATTCTTTCCAGTGTTTTAAGGAGGAAGGAAGATAGACTAATAGGTCTTAAATCTTTTGGATTTACATGGGAGCTTTTGCCGGCTTTAGGTATAAAGACGACCCTAGCTTCTCTCCAGGCCTTGGGAATATAGGCATAGCTGATGCATCCTTTCATGATCATCTCTAAGTTATAGATGATGATGTCTGAAACCTGCTGCAGCTCCGCAGGGATGATCCCGTCAGGCCCTGGTGATTTATAAGGGTCAAAGCTGTTTATTGCCCATAACAGTATATCTCTAGAGATAAGACCTTTACCTGATTGGTTTGCGAGTCGAGGCAAGTGCTCCTCATCTGTTATTGTCAACGAGCTACCAGGGAAATGAGTATCCAGTAGCAAGTTTAATGTTTCTTCATATGAGCTGGTCCAGTTGCCGTTTTCATCTTTTATAGAACTTGGCATGTTTGGACTCGTTGATAGGATTTTCCTAAGTCTAGATGCCTCTGAGGAGTCTTCAATTTTATTGCAGAATTCTATCCAAGAGGATCTTTTGCTTATTCGTAATCTCTTTTTGTAAATCCTAAGGGATTCCTTATATAGATCCCAGTCTATGGGATTTCTGGAAGATTTGGCTCGATTGAAAAGCTTCGCACAACTTTTCTTGAGCGGTTCTAGCTCTTTGGTCCACCAGTGTGGTTTGAGTGCTGTTTGGAGGAAGAGCGTACAATATTATGTTGTTGCTGCTGCAGAAGTCGCTGAGTTCATAAGAGACATACGAGAAGCGTGTCCATCAACAAAAAATAAAACTGGATGTTTGACGCACTATTGTTTGAAATTCATTTGTTCACGCCATCCTTCACATACTGAAGAAAAGTTTCTCCCCGCATCTATCCACTGTCTGTTTTGCCAAAAACAAAGTCAGGCTTCTTATTTTGGATAGATCTCAGCCAACTTGGCTATCTTTTTTAAGGCAAAACGACCATAGGTGGTATATTCCTATTGGGACAGTCAAATTCCCAGTTTTTGGAGAAATACTGAGTCCCGTTTCATCTGCGTTGAAAATTCTGGAAGTATCCTCAAGAATGTCTAAAGAGTCTTCTTGGGCTAGGTACTCTTTAAGCTCTTCAAACCATTTTTTTATCCTCTCCTCGGTAGGTTAGGTTAGATGGAAGTGGCTGTCAGTCAATGAGTACATTGCCTGACACACTTAGGCCGCAAGGGCCCATTGTGATACCACAGAGATCAGCAAGTTAATCACCTACTGATCTCAGAAACTCGATGTAAGATTAACGAGTTGATCACTTATTAATCTTCCATTACGGGACTAGCCGGTTAATCACCTGCTAGTCGAACCACGTGGAACTTTTAATGTATTTCGAAAGACTTTTAGGGTCTATGTAAGCTAGGTCGCTAGTATCATCGAAGAAGAATTCACCGAGATGAGTTTTCCTCCTATGAAGTAGTGCAGGGCATGAGCAAAGAAGGTGTTGAACGGTTTCTTCCTCCTCCTCGTCCATGCAGCTTCTGCAGAAATCATTGGAAAACACACCAAGTCTTTTGGCGTGTCTCCCTATTAGACAGTGTCCCGTAAGAACACCTATGGTAGAACCTAGATACAGACGGTTCAGGGCCAACAAACTCTTCGAGCGTTTTGAGTCAACACACGGCCAAACTTTTTTGGTTGCAAGGCAGTTGTTACTCTCAGTCCATATAGTGTTTGTTATCCTTGAAGCGTCTTGTCTAAGTAGGAGTTTACATGTAGCGATAGGTACACCTATGTTGTTCCATTCTGAGCGTAGGGAAGTGGTCGTGCCCTTTTTGGCTAGTCATACAGTTGCCTGGTATGTCCCTGTGCCCTGGCACCCATGAAAGGTGAATGTTAAACTGATTTGACATCTCCCTCAGAGACATCTGACAATTTTGGACCGTGATGGATTTTGTAGAGACAGAGGCAAGAGATTTAAGGGCAGCTTGGCTGTCTGAGAAGATCCGAATATCCGTGGAGGATATGACGTTTTCTTTGAGCCAAGACAGCACCTCCTTAATCGCCAGAATTTCCGCTTGGAACACACTACAATGATCGGGTAGGCGGAAGAAAAGACTGAGATTCAGTTTTTCTGAGTAGATTCCACTTCCCACACCTTCGCTGGTTTCTGAACCATCGGTGTAGAAGTGTATTGCTTCATTTTCCAAAAGAGCGCCATTTTCCCAAGCTTCTCTTGAAGGTATGGTTACTTGGAAATTATTGTCAAACACCAACTTGGGGGTGGTGTAGTCGGATCGATTCGGCAAGAATCTAAAGTTATCTAGAATGGTAGTGTGGCCGATTTGATTATTGGTCCACTGTGATGTAGCTCTGAGTCGAGTAGCTGAGCTAGCTGTGACTTGTTTGCTGAAGATATCTAGGGGTGTGAGATCTAGTAGTACATTGAGGGCGTCCGATGGGGTTGTCCTCAGTGCGCCACTAATACACAGACTAGCCGTTCTTTGAACTTTGGCCAGCTTGTTGCAGTTGATCATCTTGTCTAGTGCTGTCCACCAGACTATCACCCCGTATGTGAGTATCGGTCTAATTACCGAGGTAAACAGCCAATGGGTGATTTGGGGCGAGAAACCCCATTTCCCGCCAATGGCTTTTTTACAGGAGAAGAGTGCAACGTTGGCTTTATTTACTCTTTCCTCAATATTGGTTTTCCAGGTCAGTTTTTTGTCAAAAATGAGACCTAAATATTTAGCCTGATTTGACAGTGTGAGAGTTACCCCTTTAATAGTTGGGGGTCTGAAGTCCGGAATTTTGTATTTCCTCGTAAAGAGAACTAATTCCGTTTTGTGTGGATTGATGTTCAGACCACAATCTGCAGCCCAATTGTTAAGCTTGTTAAGTGCTGTTTGTAGCAGCTCAGCTAGGGTTTGTGGGTGCTTGCCTGAAACGGCAATTGCTACATCATCGGCATAGGCTATAGTTTTGAAACCTTCGTCCTCTAGGTCGATTAACAATTTGTTAACGACCAGGTTCCACAGTAGGGGAGATAAAACTCCTCCCTGCGGGGTTCCTCTATTGGCCATTCTGCTTGTTTTGTAGTTCCCCATTTCGGAACTAATGATTCTGCTGCTGAGCATTGTTGTTATCATGTTTTTGATGTGTTCCTCTATGAGCAGCCCATCAAGAGCATTAGTGATTGCTGAACTGTTAACATTGTTAAATGCACCCTCTATGTCTAGGAATGCGACGAGAGAGTATTCTTTGTAGTGCAAGGATTTTTCAATGGTGCAAACCAGAGAGTGGAGTGCAGTTTCCACTGATATACCTTTTGTATAGGCATGTTGCGCCGTTGAGATCAGATTAGGTTTAATTTCTTGTCTTAAATGTATGTCAATCATTCTTTCCAGTGTTTTAAGGAGGAAGGATGATAGACTAATAGGTCTTAAATCTTTTGGATTTACATGGGAGCTTTTGCCGGCTTTAGGTATAAAGACGACCCTAGCTTCTCTCCAGGCCTTGGGAATATAGGCATAGCTGATGCATCCTTTCATGATCATCTCTAAGTTATAGATGATGATGTCTGAAACCTGCTGCAGCTCCGAAGGGATGATTCCGTCAGGCCCTGGTGATTTATAAGGGTCAAAGCCGTTTATTGCCCATAACAGTATATCTCTAGAGATAAGACCTTTACCTGATTGGTTTGCGAGTCGAGGCAAGTGCTCCTCATCTGTTATTGTCAACGAGCTACCAGGGAAATGAGTATCCAGTAGCAAGTTTAATGTTTCTTCATATGAGCTGGTCCAGTTGCCGTTTTCATCTTTTATAGAACTTGGCATGTTTGGACTCGTTGATAGGATTTTCCTAAGTCTAGATGCCTCTGAGGAGTCTTCAATTTTATTGCAGAACTCTTTCCAAGAGGATCTTTTGCTTATTCGTAATCTCTTTTTGTAAATCCTAAGGGATTCCTTATATAGATCCCAGTCTATGGGATTTCTGGAAGATTTGGCTCGATTGAAAAGCTTCGCACAACTTTTCTTGAGCGGTTCTAGCTCTTTGGTCCACCAGTGTGGTTTCTTCTTCCCTCTTACTATGGTACCCGTGGTGCGATGGTTAGCATGTCCACCTGCCAGTGGCGTGGCGTCCATATAACACGATTCCTATCGTCTTACCTTTTAAAATGTGTCCCTTGTTCGTAGAAAAAACCAGCAACATAAGTCTACAACTAAGCAGTCAACAGCCTATCTTTGCCCATACATACAATGTTCTTCAAGCACTTCTAAATTTGCGAGATACACACACAGACACAATACACAAAGCATACACAAAACACAAAGCATTGATAATAGCTATATAAATAGCCGCGCAGAACATATTCTGTGTTTGTCCCTGTCTTTCCTACGATATACTTCCACCCCGGTGCCTCCCTTTTCAATACACGTTCTCTTATTGAAAAAAAGTAAGACGATAATTTTCGTCTTACTGCAATTTCTGCTTGGAAAAAATAATACAGTTTTCGCCTTAGAGTAATGTACGGCGAATTCGGTTTTGTTGTGCTGTTTTTTTTTTTGTTCTACTGATCATTGTTTTGAATTATTTGCAAGTTTAAAGTGAATTTCAACCTAAATGACTTAAAGTATAGAAAAATTGGCTTCGATTTATCCACGTTTGGAATTTAAGGTACCTTCTGTTTATTCCTTATTAATTTGTGTAGGAGCCATTCCATATGAAAACGGTCAATCCGAAATGTTGCTATACCTCCGATTTTGCTCAAACTTTGTAGAAATGTTTCTTTGCTATCGAAATACGAAATAGTCAAAGGATTTTTTTTTGTAATTTTCCTCTCCCCTCCAGCCATACTCAAAGAACCGAACATAGCGATTTTATGGGCTTCAGACTTTGCACTCTTAAATTGTCTGTATTCAAGCGATTAGGACGATTAAGGTGTCATTTTAAAGCTGATAAAGCATTCTTTTCAAATCAATCAAAAGGTTTAAGATATTTGAGTTGCTTTAGAAACCTGATCCTTTTGAAATCAACACATTTTATATACATTTTTGCCATTTTTGAAGTAGTCCTGTGCCTAAAATATCAATAGTAAGTCCCTAAAAATTTCCCTGATTAAAAAAAAAGCTTATTCTTTTAATAAAACAAAATTCTTAGTTTCAAAGACTTTTTTTAATATCGTTCTATCCAAAAACTTTTTTAATTTTTTTTTGTAAGCTGGTTTTTAATCAGCTGTAGCTTCAGTGTACATGCGAATAACAAAATGAAATTTTGAAGACTTAAGACTTTTTTAAGACTTAAAGTTGAAGAATAGACCTTTAAATCCTGCCCACTCCCGTATTGATATCTGGCAGTCAACATTCCCAAAAATGTGCCCAAAGATTGGCTTCCATTGCTTAGAAATAAGCTTGTTTTTAATCATCTGTAACTTCAGTGTGCATGCGAATAACAAAATGAAATTTTCTGGACTTATAGTTGAAGAATAGACCTTTAAATTCCACCTACTTTCATTTTGATATCTGGTAGTCAACATTCACAAAAATGCTCCCAAAGATTGGCTTTTTTTCAAAAGCTCAAAGTTTGAAAGGGATGTTTGTAAAGCACATAAAAAATTTGTTTTTTGATCAACTTTGGATTTTTTATTTTGTAATTATTGTAAGGTTTAATTAGGGAAATTTTTAGGGACTTACTATTGATATTTTAGGCACAGGACTACTTCAAAAATGGCAAAAATGTATATAAAATGTGTGTATTTCAAAAGGATCAGGTTTCTAAAGCAACTCAAATATCTTAAACCTTTTGATTGATTTGAAAAAAATGCTTTATCAGCTTTAAAATGACACCTTAATCGTCCTAATCACTTGAATACAGACAATTTAAGAGTGCAAAGTCTGAAGCCCATAAAATCACTATGTTCGGTTCTTTGAGTATGGCTGGAGGGGAGAGGAAAATTACAAAAAAAAATTCTTTGACGATTTCGTATTTCGATAGCAAAGAAACATTTCTACAAAGTTTGAGCAAAATCGGAGGTATAGCAACATTTCGGATTGACCGTTTTCATATGGTATGGCTCGTAGGTGATTCATTTTTCTCGACTTACCATTTGAAAATATCCACGCCACGCCACTGCCACCTGCTAACCCAGAGGTTCGAGGTTCGAATCCCAGCAGAGGCAAAAAAATGTTTTTTCCCGGGTATCGCCTTTCGCGAGGAATTGGCAAGTCCTCCGTTAGTAAATTCATGCCATGAAAAGCGCTTTCTCAATTAGCCGTTCGGATCCGGCATAAAATTGTAGGTCCCCTCCATTCCCTCACAAGGCATGGTGGTGAGAAATGCGCTAGGCCCAGGGGCTCCTCGCTCTGTTGCGCCACCCTATTTATTTTTATTTATTTATGGTAAGAGGACAGGAGTTACACAAGACATGGTTAAGAGCACTAGTTAGATCGTCGACTTTGCTGTCAAGATCCTTGGGGTTTGAAGGGAAGCTATTGTCATTGTAGTTGTAACAATGTTTGAAGATTTCCCTGAATTTTACCCAGTCAGTTTTCCTATAGTTACGGAAGCCTATGGGTTTTGGTGTGTCATCTGTTAGACTAAATTGGATGTATCTGTGATCAGAGAAGGAGTGATCCTTAGATACAGCCCAATTTTCAATCTTGTTATAGATTGATTGAGATACAAAGGTAACATCTAAAACCTCTTTTCTTTTTTTTGTGACAAAGGTTGGTTCGTTACCGATATTGCAGATAAGAAGGTAAGTACTTAGTATAAAATTAAGAAGAGACTCACCCCTTTCATTTACGTCCGTACTCCCCCATACTGCGTGATGTGCGTTGACGTCACTTCCTATTATAAGATCCGCTTTGAGCTTTGTTGCGCTTTTTATTACGCGCTCGAGCGTCTCTCCTGGTAGCGGCCCCGGTTGGTCATGGCCTAGATAGGCGGACGTGAGCCAGTAAGCCCCACTGTTGGTCTGCAGTTTTACTGTTGTGGTGTCGCAATTGCTGTAATTAGGTAGTAAAAATACGTTAAGTGTTTTCTTTGCCAGTATGCAGGATCTTGGTTCACCTTTGTCCGTCACATACAGTAGAGATTAATCTTTCGTCCTGAGTCCTTTTAACACGGATTTATTAATCCATGGTTCCTGGATCAGGACTATATCCTCGCCGGACTTGCTTAGTCGGAGAAGGAGTCCGGCCGAGGCTTTGATGGAGTGTTGGAGATTAATCTGGAGTATCTGCAGCATTGCTACAATCATCCAGCTTAATCTCCAACACTGTAGCATTAAGGTCCTCCATATCTGAGGCGGAGTCTAGCAACTCATCCTCAGAAAGGAGAACCCCAAGCATTTCATCGTCGGAGTCTAAGACTCCACCTTTGTTGTTGTCATCCTTATCGGACGATTTGATTTCAGTTGCGTCTTGATCAGACACTATTATTGTAGTCTTTTCGACCAGTTTCGAGCAAGACAACTGTTCCAAAGAATCAGAGCAACTTGCTGCGTCTGTCTCCATGATGGAAGATTCGACGCTCGCAGTGGACTCCTTGGCTTCGGATTCAGCCGCTTGCTTTGGAAGCTTTGCAGCGTCCTCATCTTTTTTGTATATTTGCAGCACTAGGCTGTCAAAGCCGCACTGAATAACACCCCCGCGTGCCGCCAGAGGTTCTAATGACTCCTTATTCAGGATGACAAGAGCCGTACGATAACGACCCACCGACTCTTTTTCAATCACCGGAACCGTCCAATCGTGAGTGGGCAGATCCGGGTTGCTGTATTTAATCAACTGGAGAACCATCTCCCGCGATTCATGTAGGGCCGGTACCAAGGCACGAGCTCTCGGTCTGCTTGGGATATCCTCCCTTGCCACAACCTCTAGCTTAGCACCTGGCCAGATCTCACCTAAACCACTGACAGCAAGTTTATATAGGTGAAACGATCTCTGGTCTTGGCAGGCGATCAGCTTGACGCGGTTTTGATGCCAGCCAGCGTCGCTAATTCTTGGGAGGGGTCCCGGATTCGCCTCGATAACAGGTATAAACCTGAAAGCGAGGTGAGCCTTGACGTCCGCCCACCTGTCGGCAGAGATGTTTCCATCCATATTGCTCCCGTCGATGACCGCGACAACAATCTGTCCCTTTACCACGTCACCAAAGGATTGCCCCGGCACCAGTGTCGATGGAACGCTAACCCCGACTCTTGGCTTTTTTGGTTGAGGTTTTTCAACCTCAAACGACCTGTTTCGCTTCGACGTTGAATCTTGGCTGGTCTCTTCTGCAATTTTACTTGCCCACTTCAATTTATCAACCTCACCCGGGGTTCTCTCCACTGCGGGTTTACCACCCACCGTTTCAATTACCCTTCTGGCTTGGCGACGTATCTGAGCGGGCGTTTTTTTGATCTGAGTCCACCTTTTGGCCGAGCTGGAGTTGTTAATCACCTCTCCCGCTCCACCAATTGGAGGATTCATTGTACTCGACGAGGGTACGCACCGACCCGCAGAGTTAGGGTTGCTAATCGCCTCCCCAACCTTGCCAGTCTGAACGGCCCTCCCCGTGTCCTTTATTTTAAGGGCATTCAAGGTGGAGACAAAGTCGTTGATCACCCCTCCATTTCCCCTCTTTGTAAGTTTCATCTCGTCCTGTCTTGATGATAGCACCAAAGCAGGCGAATTGTTTTCAAAGCTAATATTGGGGACTTCATCCCCTCTATTAGCAGTGTCGGTCCGTTTGCCCTCCGATTCACTGGCTAGAACTAGCTTTGCAGCATGCTCTTGACCAGTTTCCAGCGGACTGTGCTGCTCGCCAGAGTCGGGATTCTTGGTTCCCACTGCACAGACCTGAACTGGCTTCGCAGCTGGTTCAGAGCCTGTGTGCGAACCTTGTATCCCACTGGTGGAAGGTATGCCCGTTGGCTCACATTCCTGCTTCGACTTTTCAGCCAAATCGGAGAATGTGTACAACTTTCGTTGCCTCCCCCCAGTTTTCTTTTTTGTCTTTTTGTTCGTTTTTTTGTCTGTTTGTTTGTTTGCTTGTTTGTTAGTTCTTAAAAATTCCATAGAAAGTCCCACGAGTAACTACGGAAGGAAAAGGTCAGCCCCGGCAGAGCCGTGTACCGGGGTAAGGCTAGTCTATTCTGGACCCTGCCAAGCATCCAGAAGAGCTCGTTATTGATTGGTTTATCCCCCAACCTTTAATTCTTCGGCACGGATTATGAATGCTCACACCACCACTGAAACTAGGAACCTCGTATCTATGGTGAGATTGGATTTCTAAGGATTGTGCTATTGAGAAGTCACAACCACCCAGCGATCCAACCTAACCTTGGCTGTCACCGTCTGACATCGTACAGACACTGATAAGTATATGTAGTGAACATTGCCCGCCCGGCACCCACTTGGAGGGTTCGATCGAGGATTTTTGCCAGGCCCTCTCCTCGGTAACTTGGGCGCGGGCTTTAGAGACAGTTTCAGCGGTTCGAAGTTTTAGATCGGGATGGCGTCGCATGAAACTGCAATACCATTTTTTATCTGGTATATTGTCTTTAAAAGGAGTTTTGCGCCCATCTTCTTGAAGAATAGCTTGCACCGTTCTCAATAGATTTTCCGAGGTTTGAGGAAAACCACATTTAGCTAAGTTTACAAGCCAGTTTTCTAGTTTTTGTTCTTCCACTGCAGACAGCACAGGGCAGGGACCAAATTTCCCAAGGTTATCCGCAGTTCTATTATGTACTCTGTCCTGAAGAGTCATCCTTGGGATCCTAAACTTTCTTACTGCTACTCGGATTGGCAGTTTGTTTTGGCGGATCTCAAATAAAGCCTGCTCCAAGTCTGTGCCTTTGTAAGGTATAACTCGCTTTTTGGCATTTTTTGCTTGCGCCTTTTCACTTGTCCTTCTCATTTTCAATCACTTAAGATTTTTTGAAATATCTATTTAAGTTCCAAAAAGGGTTAACCTTATTAATATTTGAGAAAACCGTAAGACAAATCAAGGGGCCAGAGTTAGGACTCTTGTGTCCTATATCCGGCCACCAAGAGTTCTGTTTGAAAAGGGGGCCGGACACTGGAACCTTTAAGTTTGAGCCATGTTTTTTGCTGCACGATGATTAGAATAGGTTTATTACTCATTTTACGTACTCATTAAATAAAAAAAAAAAGAAGCACTCCGGGAGTGCCGACAGAAGTGAAAACAGAATTGAATTTTCAGTAAATGTACAGGAAAATCTTTTATAATATATGTAGATGTACATATAGAAGAACATCAATGAAACTTATGAGTTTTCATTCACAATTTCATCTCTTCTATTATCTTTATCATCTCTACAATCATCGTATTCTAATACTGAAATAATAGGTCTATGGTAACTTAAATAGGAAACGAACAATTTTGTCTCGAATCTATTTAAATATATCGCAAAGACTGCAAGACGCTTTATATTTCGTTGTACTAAGGCTGCGGTCATAAATAAATAAAAAAATGGAAGTCATGGCTGGGAATCGAACCTGAGACGCTGGGCTATGACGACTTTACATACGAAATACGATGAGCCAAAAAATGGTGTCGGTCGCGAATTCAATGCTTTACCCCCATCGCAAAAGTGCCAAACGCGCCTAAAGAAGTTTTCACTTCAATATAAAAAAATCGAGTTGCCTATCTCCGGCCGGGGCCGGCCGCCATTAGGCAACCACGTGTATTTTTGTGTCCTATGTCCGGCCCCTTAAAATCAATCATCAAAAAATACCACAATCTTTGACATTTAAAAGCTGATTTTAATGACAAATAACTTATTTATTAAGAAAAACAACATTCGGAAACACTTACCCACAAAATTTTCACTTTAAACACTATCTCGACACCGAATTCACTAAGGATTTTATCTATGTACTAGCTGAGCCGCCCGGCGTTGCTCGGGTCTGTAGTTTCAAGGTTCCCGTTCTCGTTCCTGTTTCTGTTCCTATGGGATTTTAGGGATGAAATATTTGAATATTTTCGTACCTGTGAGAATTTTCCGTTCCCATAGAAATATGTGAATTAATTATAAGTCTATGTCACTGAGAGATAATGTTACATCCTAGAGTTGAAAGAATTTTTGAAATCGGTCAAGTAACTTTAAAATTCTCGTTCTCGTTCCTGTTTCTGTTCCCGTGGGACTATAGCGATGAAGTCTACGCTAAGTTACTGAGGAACTATGTAACATCCCAGATCTGAAAGAATTTTAGAAATCTGTCTAGTAGCTTCTAAGTTTCCGTTCCCAACTCTGTTCCAGTGGGATCTTCCGTTCCCATGGAAATATGTGGATGAAATGTAAATCTATGTCACTGAGAGATATTGTAACATCCTAGAGTTGAAAGAATTTTTGAAATCAGTCTAATAACTTTAAGGTTCTTTTGAATTTTAGATGAAACATTTCGGAGTTAACATGTACTATATTTTATCAGCATATTCCCACGGGAACAGAAGGATGGGAACCTTAAAAATACAGACCTCAACAACGCCGTGTTGAGCGAAGATCTCCGCTGGCTCATTAACTTGCTGATGTTTGGACTATGCACGCTTAGTCTGACACGATAAGTCAGCTTTTCTTTTGTTTTTTTTTTATAGAACATTGTTTTGTTTATAACGAAAGCTAACGCATTGCATTGATGTCGTCTCTGTTGCACGTTACTTTATTTTTATTTGAGTCAATGAAACGATAGTCAATGCTTAATGTCGGTTTATTCTTTTACTGCTTACTTTTCCTTACCTGATTTTAAGCATTCCGTTCACATTTTATGTCTGTGGCGTGATAAAAATGTTTTAGACGGGGTCGTCTCCTTGTCCTTCGAAATTGGTCAAATAGTTATATAAGGTTGCGTTCCCAATCACATTCGAGTATGATCCTTAATTCGAAAGAATTTTTGAAATCGGTCGAGTAGTTTTGATGTTCATGTTTTCGTTCCCGTAGGAATATAGGGATGAATTATAATCTTACCTACTGAAGGATAATGTATCATCCCATTTCTGAAAGATTTTGTGAAGTCTTTCCAGTAGTATCTAGGTTTCCGATCCCAATCCTGGATAAAAAAAATATATAGCTTAGCCTTCTGGCGTTGCCCGGGTCCCGTGGGAATATGAGGATGAAATAATTTATGTAAATGTG
Source organism: Melanostoma scalare (assembly GCA_949752695.1). Lineage (NCBI taxonomy): Eukaryota > Metazoa > Arthropoda > Insecta > Diptera > Syrphidae > Melanostoma > Melanostoma scalare. The sequence goes on along the minus strand of OX456985.1, from coordinate 161,160,711 downwards.
GGATATTGATAATGCACCATCTTAAAGTTGAAAACATTTTTGAAATCGGACGTGTCTAAATGCACCCACGGTGTAGTTCGTTTAGGTGGTGTTACACCGCACTTTTGAATAACCACTACACCGCATTTTAAATAATGAGTGGAAATAAATGGAGTAGGTTGGTGTTACACCGCATTTTTTAGAAATCTCTCAAATCATTTGACAGAAACGAATGCTTTTTAGTAGCTTTTCAAGTATAAAAACAGTATGAGTCAAAAAATATGCGGTGTTACACCGCATTTTTTAAAAATCTCTCAAGACATTTAACAGAAAAAAATGCTTTTTTGTAGCTTTAGCTATAGGCCATCTAGCGCTGTATTGAAAAACAATGAAGTAGCTTTTCGCTATCGTTTGGTTACAGAACCAAATTCGCTATGGCCATCTAGAGTTGTGTAGAAACATGAAAGAAATAAGAAAATAGCTTTTCACTATAACCAATCAGAAAGATTAAAGTGATGCGAGATAGTAGCTATTTTCTGCTACTTTGTTATTTTTTTAAGAATTTTTAAAAACTCGAAGGAAGTTACTTATATCTTCGTAACCTTCTTCTGTGTTTTAAGTAAAAAAGAATTTTAAGCCACTCCTTCCATTAAACCACTCTCCTTCGCTACGCTCTTGATAAATATTTTGCCGATTCAACTTTTTTGCGGAGCTCGGCATAGGCTGAAGCTTACACCTTGGTATAACTTTCCTAACTTTGATGTCTTGGGTTTTAATTTTGCTGAAAAGGTAAAAAATCTATGACTTGCAGTTCCTGCATAAAAAAATATCTAACTTTGAATATGTTTCGTTCTTTCTGTTTCAAAAGCGTTATTGCTGTTTGTCCTATTCTGTGGACGTATTAGAAAGTTATTTTACTTAAACGACAATAGTGGCAACAGGAGCTTTATCATTTTACTGGTGTTTTAATAAAACGTTTACTGTAGTAAGGGTGATTTACTTACGTTGCAGACAAATTCTCCTCATTATCTGCGTCGCTGTGATATCTCCGATCAACTGATAATTTTGTATCACTGTTTTCGACATTTTAAGTTACAACCTACAATAACACCAAGGCACAAAAGAACTTGGTGCTGCTGCTAACAAAAAAAATACAGATGTGTAATGTGATTTATTTGATCGGTTTTGTTTGCAAATAGCGTAAATGTAACATGAGCTTAAAAAAGAAGCTACTACCAACGCCATCTCGAACTCACTGTTCTGAATGACAAAAATCACTAGGTGTGTTTCTTTACTGAAAATTCGCACGAAATGCACCGAAATCCGGCGAAAGTCAGTCGAATGCCGTTCCAGCAGAGCGATTTTTCGTAGCAGTGCACAAAAGAGAGTGCTCATGAGAGAGTAAAAAATTTCCCCACCCTGTGAATTTCTGCCACTTAAATTTCTGTGGATAGAAATCGTGCACAGCCAAAACAAATACAACAACTGTCAAACTGACATTGTTCCAAGCGTTGCTGCGAATGTTTTGTTCAAGGCGTTTCTTTACTTTGAGGACAATTACGCTCTTTCAGAGAGTCTCTGAGAGTTTCTGAGAGAATTTAACCCCCACTCCTTATAATACTGTAATGTACACTCAACATTAATACCAATTTCCTGATCGAAAACGTTCAACCGAAAACAAAAGTGGCAACACTATAATGGAATGGTATAATGGAAGACGTTGGTTGTGAGTGTGTGTGTGTGTGCAGAAATATACCGGGAGGGGAACTTGTCTAGACATCATGGTTCATAGCAAAACTACCAGAAAGCTCTCGATGTTTCACACTTCTATATGAAGAGGGAGCTGACGCAACCAGAAGTCAGATTTATTTAGAAAGTGATAGTGTGAATATTGAATAAACGTGATTATTAGTCGAGTTGTATACCGAAAGTAGATATTGAATAAAAGTAATAGAATAAAAGTAAAGAAAGGAAAAGTTTTATTTTTGCGAGCTAAGCGCACGTTACAATACTTTTGAATGATCGAATCAAAAAGATCGAATCGATCATAATTTACACAGGCCTAATGTATTTTTCACTATCAGAACAGCTTATTTCAAGCTTGTGAAATAATGTATCTTTTCTTCAAGAGTTTTTTCACCCTTAAGTACTTAGAAATATGTATCACTGTCATCATTTAGCGAGGTGTTAGTTGTTAGTAAGCAAAAATTAAGTCTAACACACTAAAGACAACAGAACTAAGAAATATTACAAAATTATTGATAAACATATACAAAAACAAATTAGATAGCTACATATAAACGAAAAATTAATTATTAAATGTTACAATTATAAAGATATAAGAAACATAAAAAGAAACATAGTCAAGAGAGTGGAGCTCTGGTTCGAATTAAGGACTTTAACGTAGTTTTACTAATATGAAAATCTACTAGATTTGAGTTTAGGTTCAAAATTTTTATCATACGTGTAATAGGCTCATTCAATCCATAATTAGTTCTATGATAAGGACAGTGAAGTAACTCCAAGTTGCGCAGTTGGTATGAGCCTCCCCGGTAGTTAAAACCTATGCATGCGAGCAAGTCAGGAGCATCAATTTGTCCTGTTATGAGCTGGTGAATAAAGACTAAATCATTATTTATTCGGCGATGCGAAAGCAATTGCATCTGCAAAAGTTGAATACGATGCTCATACGGTGGAAGGTCATAAGGATCCGTCCAAGGAAGTCCCTTAAGAGCAAATCTAATAAATCTTCGCTGTATACTTTCTATTCTTGAATTGTGGACTGCATAATAAGGAGACCATACTTGAGAAGCATATTCTAGATGGGGTCGAACATGACAGTTATACAGCGAAAGAGTGACGTAGGGGTCCGTAAACTCCTTAGCCCATCTTTTAATAAAGCCAAGCATTGAATTTCCTTTACTAACAATGTAATTGATATGGGATGTAAATTCTAAATTGGAGCTAAAGTAAACGCCGAGGTCCTTAATACTGGACACCTTGCATAATATTTGATGAGAAATCGAGTAATTATGCAAAGCCGGTGTACGTTTCTTCGAAAAAATTATACTTTGACATTTGCTTGGATTGAGAATCAATCCATTTTTATCGCACCATGTGGCAAAATTTTCAACATCAGATTGTAAAATAAAACGATCTGCTGCGCAGTCTATTTTCTTGAAAATTTTCATATCATCCGCGAAGATCAAAATTTCGCTCGATGACAAGCTAAAAGTAACATCATTAATGGCTAGTATAAAGAGGATAGGACCAAGGTGACTACCTTGTGGTACTCCTGACTTCGCCTTAAAGGAGTCTGAAAGAATGCTTCTAAATTTTACTACATATGATCTATCGGTAAGGTACGATCTGATCCAATCAACGAAGGTCGAAGGGAATCCATATGCATTTAGTTTAAACAATATAATATCGTGAGATAGTTTATCGAAAGCCTTTGAAAAGTCAGTATATATACAATCTAACTCTTGCCCGCTTTCAAGCGCGTTTGAACATTTATGAAGGAAATATACAAGGTTTGTTACTGTTGATCTTTTCTGTACAAAACCATGCTGCTGTTTGCAAATTATATTTTTAATATCGAAAGTTAAGCTTTCACAAACAAGCTGTTCAAATAATTTGGGGATACACGAAAGCTTAGATATGGGTCTATAGTTAAGGATATCTGATTTAATACCTTTTTTAAATACAGGTGTAATAAAAGATCTTTTCCACAGTAAAGGGAATCGACCAGAATCTAACGATAATGAGAACAAATAATTAAGGGGAAATGCAATTTGGGACTTACACTTTTTTAAAATTATTGGAGGGATGCCATCAGGGCCAGCAGAGTAATCATCGTTCAAAGATGAAATATTGTTAAGGACTCTTTCTAGGATAATTGGAAGATTATTAAAATTAACTTTAGGACATTTACGTAGAAACTCGAAGTAACTACTATCTATCTCAACAATAGAATCAGAGAAGGAATTACAAAAATTTTGAGCAAAAGCGTTGCAAATGTCGGATGTTTTTGTCAATGTGTCATTACCATATGTAAAGTTATCTGGGTATCCATCCGAATCTTTCTTTGAATTGACAAAGTTCCAGAAACTTTTTGGATCATCCCTTAATGAGTTGCCCATTCTGTGAACATAACTTGAGTACAGAGTTTTTGATAGTGATTTAAATTCATCAAAAAAAAAGATGTAAGAAAGGTGATCAGATTCAGAACGCGTCTTAATGTAAGTCCGCCAAGCACTATTTCTTTTGTTGCGAAGCTTTTTTAGTTCCTTAGTGTACCATGGGTGATTAGAGCTCACATTCTTTGAAATTTTGAGGGGTATAGCCTTGTTCATGCAGTCGTTAAGAATAAAATAAAAGTAATTAACTGCTTCGTCAATATTATTGAAAGCTGATATATTATTAATATTAGATCTACTTAGTTCATCAGAAAGCATTTGAAAGTTAGTCTTTCGATAGTCAAATATATGCGAGCAGTCATATGAATTACTATAACTATGAATGTGACCGCTTAGGTCAAGGAAAATGTCTAGAGGAGGGTGATAGTCATCTACATTAGTAATGCCGGAATTAGATTTAAGAACGACAGTACTAACAGCGTCAGAGGTAAAGACTAAATCGAGGTTTCGATTTAAAGAGTTTTTAATACAACTCACTTGTTGTAAGTCAGTAGAAATTAGATAATCCAATAAGATAAGCTCTTGTTGAGAGGATTCCAAGGAAGCTTTCTGAAATGAACAGTCAATTGATGGAGACCAGTCTATATAAGATAGATTAAAGTCACCCAGCAGTAAAATGTTTATATCTAAAGAAGACAGATTGTTTAAATAATCTAACACTAAGGCCACTTCATTGTAGGCAGGGGCAGAACTTTTTGGGGGAATGTACGTGCCAATTACATAGACTGTCTTAGACTCAAAGGTAACTTCAATGCAAATTAGATCTATTGTTAAAGTAAAAGGAAAAGTGATATTAGAAGACAAAAAGCTATTGCGACAAGCTATGAGAACACCACCTCCTACGTCTGCGTCTACATGAGAATGGCGGTCCTTTCTAAATACTTGAAACTCTGAGTTAAAAAGTTCTGTATCCAGAATGCCTGAATGAAGCCAGGTTTCTGTAAGAACAAAAATATCATGGGCAAAAGCTTGAGAATTAATAAAAAAATCAGTAGTTTTACTACGAAGCCCCCTTACATTCTGGTAAAATAGGGAAAGTCTTATTAGTTTTTTGAAACATTATTGACGGTACTATTTTCAACACGTTTCTTCTTGGAAGAACCAACAAATTCTTTTAAAAGAGTGCCTGAAGGCCAGAAATTCGGGCTGCAAAGATAATCAAACTGTGACGGAGGGACAAACATTTTAAAGGACGAAACAAAACTGTTAGGTTTACTTATTTTGGTACATCTAATAATTAAGTCATTAGATATGTTGTGGTTCAAAGTTAGATGGGATATAATATCATTGGATGTTAAATCGGGTTTAAGGCGGGATACAAAAATTTGTTTAGGCTTGGGAACTGATTCTACTTGTTTGGGAATTGGAAATGGTTCAATAGGAGGATAATTCACATTAATGGTTTCGGGAACTGATTCGACTTGTTTGGGGATATGAGGTAGTTCGGTAATTTGATTATCAACATTAGAAGGCCTACTAGAAACAACAGCTAAATCGACAGTTGTCGTTTCATTGTTATTATTTGTAGGACCAACACAGCTCCTGAGACATAAACGTTTTTCGGAAGACTGAGTATCTTGCTTTTTCTTTTTAGACTTATTATGTTTAGAAATATCTGAAGTAGACTGCACTAATAAGTCGATTGTTTTTGATGAGACATTAGGCAGAGGAGTATGCGGCTCTTCCAAATCATCAGTTGAGGTTGATATGTCAACCGAAAACTTGGGGGCTGAAAAGTTATTGAGGTTTGAAACCGCATCATTAAAATTATTACAGAGTTCATCTAATCCTTTCTTGATTTTGGTTATATCAGTCTTGAATGACGACATTTTAAATGCAAGTTGGGATAGAGAGATTTTCCTGCAATCAGGACAGAACCAAACTGCAATTTTTGATGCGTCAACCTTTTCTATAAATAAGGTGGTTGACCCAACGCATTTAGCATGGTAAAACTTCCCACAAGGGCCGTAACATGCAAAAAGGCATACATTAGGGGAAGAGTCCAGACATTTCACCGCTGAGCATTCCATTTTAATTAAAGAATTTGAAAAAAAAGTAAAAAAAAGAAAAAGAAAAACGGAAATATTGAGAATAAAAGTTTAGTTTTAATTAAAGAAAAAAAAAAAAAAAAAAAACGCTTGCTTGGATAGTACGAGATTTGAACCTGAGATGCTTGACACAACTATCTTCGCTCTAACCAACTACGCCGTGGAGCAATTTAAAATTTGCACTACAAAAAAATAATTTAATACTTAAAAATTATGATTATAAAACACAAAAAAAAAGCTTTCATGCAGTAATTCTGATAATTCAAGCAACGTAAAGTGCTCAAGAGACTTGCACTTGAATTATCACTCAATTAAGGTTACGGATTTTTTTTTTTTTTAACAAGAGAATTACACCGCTTACCAAAGCTAAACACAATTAATTGGCAAAAGTTTAGATATTTAACACAATTTCACTGTACAATGATGTCAACTAAGAATATGGACTTAAAAGCACACAAATAAACTATGAGACACATATAAATCACAACAGAAATTGAAAAAAACAAAGAAAACTCAAGGAGTATTATGACACACAACCAACACTAAGGTAACCAGAGCTGCCACTGATTATTAACATGTGTGCAAAAATTCGTTTAAATGCATTTCATACTTTTCCTAAAAAAAAAAATTAAAACAAATTGACTTTTTTTTCGATGTTCCAAGTGTGGCAGTGCCCTTAAGTTACATTCAACTTTATTTGCATTTAGAAACAAAAAATGCCAACAGATATTAGCATCCGTATTTTTTTTTTTTTGTTAGCAGCAGCACCAAGTTCTTTTGTGCCTTGGTGTTATTGTAAGTTGTAACTTAAAATGTCGAAAACAGTGATTCTAAATTATCAGTTGATCGGAGATATCACAGCGACGCAGATAATGAGGAGAATTTGTCTGCAACGTAAGTAAATCACCCTTACTACAGTAAACGTTTTATTAAAACACCAGTAAAATGATAAAGCTTTTGAAACAGAAAGAACGAAACATATTCAAAGTTAGATATTTTTTTATGCAGGAACTGCAAGTCATAGATTTTTTACCTTTTCAGCAAAATTAAAACCCAAGACATCAAAGTTAGGAAAGTTATACCAAGGTGTAAGCTTCAGCCTATGCCGAGCTCCGCAAAAAAGTTGAATCGGCAAAATATTTATCAAGAGCGTAGCGAAGGAGAGTGGTTTAATGGAAGGAGTGGCTTAAAATTCTTTTTTACTTAAAACACAGAAGAAGGTTACGAAGATATAAGTAACTTCCTTCGAGTTTTTAAAAATTCTTAAAAAAATAACAAAGTAGCAGAAAATAGCTACTATCTCGCATCACTTTAATCTTTCTGATTGGTTATAGTGAAAAGCTATTTTCTTATTTCTTTCATGTTTCTACACAACTCTAGATGGCCATAGCGAATTTGGTTCTGTAACCAAACGATAGCGAAAAGCTACTTCATTGTTTTTCAATACAGCGCTAGATGGCCTATAGCTAAAGCTACAAAAAAGCATTTTTTTCTGTTAAATGTCTTGAGAGATTTTTAAAAAATGCGGTGTAACACCGCATATTTTTTGACTCATACTGTTTTTATACTTGAAAAGCTACTAAAAAGCATTCGTTTCTGTCAAATGACTTGAGAGATTTCTAAAAAAATGGGTTGTAACACGAACCTACTCCATTTATTTCCACTCATTATTTAAAATGCGGTGTAGTGGTTATTCAAAAGTGCGGTGTAACACCACCTAAACGAACTACACCGTGGGTGCATTTAGACACGTCCTTTGAAATCGGTCATGCGGTTTTAAGGTTCCCGTTCTAGTTCCCGTTTCTGTTCCCGCAGGAATATATGGATGAAATATAATCTATGTTACTGAGGGATTATGTAGCATCCTAGAGCAGAAAGAATTTTTAAAATCTGTCCAGTAGTTTCGAAGTTTGCGTTCCCAATTAAGTTCCCGTGGGAATATGGGGATGAATTAAAGTTTATGTTACTCGGTGATAGTGTAGCATTCTAACGGTGAAAGAATTTTTGAAATCGGTTCAGCAGTTTCTAGGTTCCCGTTTATATTCCCGTTCCCATAGGAATACAAGGATAAAAAGTATCCTATGTCCGTCTCCTGTTCCTAAACTACCTCCCCACCAATTTTCAGACAAATCCGTTCAGCCATTCTTGAGTTATAAACAGTGTAACTAACACGACGATATATCTTCTTCTTCTTTCTTAATATATATAAATTACGTGTCACAATGTTTGTCCGCGATGGACTCCTAAACTACTTAACCGATTTTAATCAAATTTGGACACCGTGTGCAGTTTGATCCAACTTGGAAGATAGGATAGCTTACATCTCAAGCCGCAATACCAGATGATGCAACTGCAAAATTGCATTGGCAGTTGCATCATCTGGTATTGCGGCTACTTTGCTAGATGGTGGGCGAACGGCACATTCAACATTCAAGCTGCCATTGGACATTCATAATAAGCCAAATGCAGTATGTAACATAAAAAAGAATAGTGGGTTAGCTGCAGTGTTGCGGAAGAGCTCAATTATAATTTGGGATGAGTGCACAATGGCTCACAAATATTCACTCGAAGCATTGCATAGAACTATGCAAGATTTAAACGGTAATGATAAAATTTTCGGTGGTGCTCTCTTACTTTTGTCTGGTGATTTCCGCCAGACCTTACCAGTTATACCTCGCTCTACTTTCGCGGTTGAGATTAATGCATGTTTAAAACAATCATTCTTATGGCGAAGTATTGAAATACTTCGATTGACCATAAACATGCGCGTGAGATTGCAAAATGATCCATCAGCACAAATATTATCCGAACAGTTACTAGATGTTGGGAACGGTGAAGTAGAACTGCAACCAAATACTCAATGCATTAAACTGCCAGACAATTTCTGCACTGTTCTTCAGGAAAAAAATGAATTGATTCAGAGTATTTTTCCGGATATACAGAGTAATTACCTGAATCATAACTGGCTCAGTCACCGGGCTATTTCGGCAGCTTAAAATGTAGATGTTGATGAAATTAACTTCCATATACAGCAGTTGTTACCAGGCGATCTGATGTATTTTAAATCAATCGATACTGTTGTTAATGAAAATGATAGTGCAAATTTTCCAGTTAAATTTTTAAATTCACTAGATATACCCGGAATGCCACCACATAATCTTCGATTAAAGATGGGTTCAACTATTATTCTCCTGCGTAATTTAAATCCACATCAATTATGCAACGGTACACGTTTGGTCATCAAAAAGATCACCGGAAATATTCTGGAAGCAATCATTTTAACTGGAAAGTTTAAAGGAAAAGTGGTCCAGTTGCCACGTATTCCAATGCTACCGTCAGATTCTACCATACCCTTCAGAAGGTTACAGTTTCCAATTCGTTTGGCTTTTGCCATGACTATAAATAAGTCTCAAGACCAAACAATGTCCATTTGTGGATTAGATTTGGAAAATCCACGTTTTTCTCATGGGCAGCTATATGTTGCATGTTCACGCGTAGGAACGCCCGCCGGTCGTCGAACGTATTTGTCTTTGCAAAAGACAGATTAACCAAAAATATTGTGCACCGATTAGTGCTAAATTAAATTGAAATTAAAAGTATTTTTAAAGAAGATTTTAAACTATCCGCCCTACCAACCTCATTTATAATTTCAATTATCACATGTTATTTATGTAATACACTCATTTGTTACAAACTTGAATAAAAATAATGAACAATTTTAAATTTAATTCTTTTGTTGTGATTATTGCTTTATATCAACTGTACGAAAATTGTGATCAATTGTGTTCAAAGTCCTTCCCCTTCAAATCCCAAACCAGTAAATTTTTATACCAGCTTTAACGTTTCCGTCTTCTTTCATAAATAATAATTTCATTTTAGTAAGGGGTAACGGTAGTAGAGAATCAGTAATGAAGGTCCCCATGATTTTTTTTACAAATAGCATCTATGTAAAAAAGCATTGTGGTTCCCAGGTCTGATGTTCTCCTACCATTCCCATTGAATTCTTTATAACAACATCAACATCATATGAAAAAAAACGCTAGCCACAGCAACGCGTGGCCGGGTCAGCTAGTAGATATATATAGAGTAAGTATTCATTACACATATCGAGTTTTCATTGTTTTTAAGATGTATTATGCTATTCGGGGCGGAGACAAATCCAACGAATCAATAACCATGAATATTGGTTAAGCAGATCTTGAGTTATAAGTGTTGTAACAAACCCGTCTTTGTTTTATATATTAAGATATATATATATTACACAAAAAAACCTTCGTCGACTATGACGCGACGCAAGTGTGTTGATTTCTTAAAAGCGACTGAGGACTGAGCAGATGCAAGATGGTTCCATGTTTCAGGATTCCATATCCGTTAAATAGTTTAAGTCCATTGAAATATTTATGTACCTACCTACATTTTCCTATGTTAATTTTATATTAAACTAGCTGACCCGGCAAACGTTGTTTTGCCATGTAAATAAAAATAATTATCTACTATAAGCGTGCGGGGAAAAAAAAATTTAGGGGTGAACTACCCTTAACATTTAGGGGGATGAAAAATAGATATTGGCCGATTCTCCACCCTGGCCGACAATCATGCTAAGGATCACAAAAATCGGTCGAGCCGTTTCGGAGGAGTTCAAGTTCGAACACCGTGACACGAGAATTTTATATATATGATAAACTAGCGACCCGCCCCGACTTCGCTCGGTTACAATGCTGATACTAAATACACTACAGACAAACTGTGAACGTTGTATATAAGAAATACAGCGGCCCGCTATGGCTTCGCATGGGTATAAAATATATAGCCTATGTCACTCACTGAAAAAATTATTAAGATCGATCCAGTAGTTTTGACTTATTTATTACTGCCCGTGTGCATTTTGATCTACATAAAATGCACAACGTATCTAACGTATTTAATTGGATAAGGAATGATGCTGTATCGTTTAAAATAGCTTGGTAAATAACCCATAATTTTTTTGTAATATGTAACAGATAAAAATTGTTACTGTGGGTTATCCTTACTTGATAAACATATGCAGTCGTATTTATAAAATTTGCTTAGAACATCCTTAGACAACTGTCCAACTAGACGCTGTCTAAAGAGTTGGACAACCCTTAGCCAATTTCGTATTTATAAATGCATTCCAACAGTTGTCTAAACAACCCTTCAAACTGTCAACTTCGAATGAAAAACTAACTGGTGGCGTTCATGATGTATCCGTGCAGTACCATTTTTTGTGTTTTGATATACGAGTGCAACAACTAAATGGCTCTGAAAGATTGTGGCGTAGCACTTGAACCAGACCAAAAAAGCAGCTGATTTGACTTTGAGTTACAGCTTTTCCAAGTCTCATAAAACGATGAAATTTGTGCAATTTATAAATTAAATTGTTGAAAGTAGTATTTTTGCACCTCAAACTACTTATTTTTTTCGATCTTAGAGCTCTCAACAGTGTTTTATAACATGTTCAACAAAATTGTTTTTTGCTGTAGCAAATGCCACTTTAGCCATAGTTTAGACAACCAAATTCGGTGTCTAATGTTAGACGTTCCTTAGACAGCGATGAAAGTGTTTATAAATACCATTTGGAGTTGGACACTGTTCTAAGAGCTGTCCAAAGTTAGACATACTTTGGAATGGGATTATAAATACGACTGATGCTGTCTCGGACTTTTTTATTCATCATTTTAAGATATACAATTCCGTAGTATGTAAATTTGATCTATCTCGTAAGGTTTAGACAGCGTTTGCAATGTAAGCGCAGCAAAATATTTTTGTTACGACATCACATTACAAATCTTTAAATATCTCGGCTTTTCTCTACTATAATATGCATGTATTATACACATAAACCTTTCTCTTGAATCACTCAATTCATTAAAAAAATCCGAATCAAAATCCGTTGCGTACTTTTAAAAATCTAAGCATACATAGGGACATAGGGACAGAGAAAGCGACTTTGTTTTATACTATGTAGTGAAGTGCTTTTTTGTTTTTTTTATAGGTTATTTTGTTATTTTAGGTTGCAAAAACAATACGTGGAGAACTGTCTTTGTTCTTTTTTCTGTTGTTCCCTTTTACTTTTTTATTTTTTCATATTTTTAAAGTAAATGTAAAAAGTCCTTTAAATATTTTTTTTTTTTTTTTCAAATAAATGAATAAATGTTTGTAAAACAAAAATTTCGGTTCTTATTTTTCCAGTGAAAGTCTCTAGGTTTCTTCTTTTTTATAGATTTTTTGAAATTTTTTTTGAATATATATGTATATGTATATGTATATTGGTTCACTGTGTAATACCCTTTGGTTCACTGTATACACCCCTCTGGTACACACTTTTTAGTGTACTTTTGAAGGCTCCAAATGAAGTATTTTGCATTAATATCAAATTTTAAGTACATTTGAGATATACTGTATACAGAACAGTAGTTCAAACGCTACATCAAGTTAAGCGGAAATTGGTTCACTGTGGGACAGTTTACCTATTGGCTCAAGCAATGCGTTTTTGGACAAAATAAGTGCGTCAAAGATTGTTAGTATTGCTGGCTATTTAAATGTCCAATTTTAAATTGGACATTTTGAAGCTCTCTAAAAGCTTTGAGGAACTTCTTTAGGTTTTCAATGACAGTGTTTCTAACCTTGCTTCATTTTGAGGTTGCAGTATCAACGGAAGACGGAACTATAAGGCTAATAGTTCCGTTGATATTTATACCACAACTGATGATTTGGAACCTTTGATCATTGAGAATCCCCAATTGTTAACAGACCTTCAATCACAATCGCCTTCTCTAGCTATCAGCTCGGCCTTAGCCTTATCCAAAATCTCCAAAAGAAATCGCGATGGTTGAGTGGCTAATCAAGTCTCTAGTCCTCCTCCAAAGCGTAACACACTGAGGAGCAATACGAACAAAGATCAATTGAACAGATTACTCGTTCTTTCTAAGTCCAATACGTCAGTGGGTAAAAAAAATCCTATCTCTAATATTAACCTGGAAGCAATAGAATGTACTGCATCAACGATCGAAAACTCCTACACGCAGGATGTAATTGAACCCATTTTTTTGGGAATAAATGTCCTTATGGAAACGGTTTTTTCTTGCTTCATTTTAAAAATAATAATAAATCGAAATCATTTTAAGAACAACGAATTTATAGATTCAGACTACTGTTTATACTTATTTCTAAGAGTTAAATTATGTTTTAGGTCAGTAGCTAAAACAAATAGGTTCATATGACAGTTGGAAGCGAAAAGTGTTCAAATGTTTCCATATATATTTCTCTTTAGATCCCTCTCTACTGCATTCGCTATAAGTCCAAAAAAAGTAATTTAAATTTAAGAGATGGCGGTGAGCCCGGTTTCACACTGCGCCGAAATCCGGATTTCGAGCCAAAAAAGTAGTAAAAAGCCGAAATCTCAAAAAAATCGACTAGTTTCTCCATACAAACTTTACATTTTTTCTGTTCCATTTTTTTCGGATTTCCACAAAATCTCCTCCAAAATGTAGTAAAACTAAAAAATGGTGAAATGGAACGAACCTCAGAACAGCGAACGAAAGTGAACTATCACAAAAAACAACAACAATGCTTAAGAAACCTGATACTTGTCATCGAAATTTTGTATTTTACTTAGAAATCGAACAGTTTAGTTTCTGACGTGTTGTTGTGTCAGAAAAGTATATGCATACATTTCTATAAAATTGAATCTCTTGTTAATTTTTATTTTTTTTGGTTCGCTTTAATTTAATTAAACGTGTTAATGTTGTTTTTATTCTTAGAATTTATAAAGACACATAAATGTGTGCTAGTGATATCTGAAAATCATTTATAAAACCATCTATAATCCCAAGATTTCGGAGCAAATGAAACTGAAACAGTGGCAAAATCTTCGAAAACCAACGGTGTTGTTTTTTCTGCACCGTCATCTACAAGTAAAGCAATATGATGGTCTATGCTGATGGCTTCACCTCAGAGTCTAACTGGAATCAGGGATGGAAAATGAACATTTTCAATTGTACTTAAAACTGATTGAAAATTGTACTGAAATGGGGTCAATTGTTTCGAAAACTAGCTAGAAAACTTTTTCTTTCATTGCCAAGCCAATAATTAAAGCAGCACATCCAAAATTGCTCATTGCTCCGTAGGTCTGATTGATATGAAAAACGTCAAGCAACTAATATCTCTCAAACATGTTTGTGTAGTGTGTGGCGAAACTATATTTGCACAAACGTGTTTGGGTAGTGTAGGGGCCCGATAATTCATCTACACTTGCAGTCTCGTTTGATATATTTTTAGTTAAAAAATTGCTTGTTAAACATGAAGTCGATTTCGATTTCATTTGGAAATAAAAACAAATTTCAAAATGGAATTAAATGATCCAGAAACTGCGGCTTCTGGAATAAAATATTCCAAAGAACTTAAAAAACCGTTATCGATGTCGATTCTATTTTTGATGTGTTCCAAAAAGTTTATATAAATTTTTTTGGCATTTTCCTTAAACTCTATTAAGTCTTCATTGTTTATGCTATTTTCAATGTAAAAAGATTCTACCAGATCACCGCAGAATACGTTTTCAAGAGGTAAATGATTTTCATTAAAATTAGCTCTATAAATATCGTGGCGATCTATTACATTTCTTGACATAAAATTTCTACAAAATTGCTTGAACAAATGCTTGACTCGAGGGACTATGACATGAATTCTTACATCTTCAGCTTGCATTTCTAAATTAAGTTTATTAATCATACCTAAAGCATAAGATAAGAAGTAAAAGTAAAATTTTGTTGCGTTGTTGAGATAAGTTGAAATGAAATTTAGTTTTTCTTTTGAACTGTGGGTTTCAAAATCTGCCAAACTGTAATAATACTTTAAAGCACTCCAGTGTTCAATCATTCGATCAATCGCAGCCTGTTAAAAATGCCAATAAAGGATTGGTAGGAAAAAATAAATTAGATTCAAAATAAGTTTAGAATATTGATTATCTGACGGGAAAGCCATCGCGTTGCATTACAGCTTATGATAACATGAAGTTCTGTTCCGAAATGTTCTTGGAAATTTTTGAAATCTTGTCTTCTTAAGGCGCTGTTACAAAAATGATGTCAAATTGCCCTTATTAAAGTGTCGATATTGCTTGGTAATTCAGCAGACGCAGCTTTTGAAGACAATTTCAAGTTATGACAGATGCAACCGTTAACTAATACATTTGGAACAACTTTTTTTTTCATTTGCACACAAATTCAAAAATGGTTATAATGAAGAGCTAGATGAGTGCACATCGGAGATTTACTGATTGGTATAAAATGGGATGCGTTTAAAGAGTGGTAATCCCGAAGCAATTATGAATATCGTTTTGAATCAGTTCAGTTTCTTGTTTTGATTTTTTTTTTCGTGAAATACATATAAGATGCCAATTCGCAAATTGTACTGAATTCTGTTCAATTGTACTTTTGTACTCGAATAAACTCAATTGTATCGAATTCGGTACAATTGTATCGAATTTTCCAACCCTGACTGGAATGTTTGAATTGCTCCTACTCTGATGCCAAGTGTACCCACAAACTAAATGATAAAATACGAGTAGATACATTGAGGGTTACTGCCTCGGGCGCACCGAACTCGATTCTGCAATCAATCACTACTCGAGTGCAATGATGCCATGCTGGAACAGGTTAATTCTAACTTGGATGAATTAGCTGGTATCAAAAGGAATCCTAAAACTGTTGTCATTGAGTCTCGATTACAAAGTACGGTGACAGGAGCTGGAGCTGGTAGTTGCAATACGAAACCCAGAAATGAACCTGGTTCCATCACTGCGAGGTTAGTGTTGTTTTTCATGTACCCATGCAAAGCTTAAAACATTGATTCTTTAAGGTTAATAACAGCAAAAAAATATAAAACGTCCACACACTAAGTTTCGTATAGGTACCAGTCGATAACAGAAGCAAAACGTCTTTTATTCCTCAAATAAAAGAGAATCCCAACTCTTTGAAACCTCTCGCTGTGTTGCCAGAATACGACAACGATGAGAACATTGAAAGCTATTTACATCCTTACGAATTTGAATTGATGAAATTCAATCCACCATATGCCCAGTTGAAGAAGAAAAGTCCAATTACACTACGATCTCTCGAAGAAACAGATGTCTGCAAATATCTACACGCGAAAAAGACTACATTCTAGTTGAGCTGCGCGACAGTTGCAAATTCTAAACGAAATGTTTACAAATCCGAAAGTGGTTAAAATTTTTCATGGTGCTGACTCGGACATTGAATGGCTGTAGCAAAATCTTTCACTCTATATCGTCAACATGTCCGATACCCATTAAGCAGCGAAAGTGCTTAATATGGTGCGTCTTTCACTTGCCTACTTATTAAAACACCACTGCGAAATTGAAGTAGACAAAACATTTCAACTAGCTGACTGGAGAATTCGTCCTCTACCCTAAAATAATTATAATCTTGGGTTGACTCTTGGTTTTCTTCAAGCCTATCAAGACTGAGTTGCCAATCAAAAGCGAAGTTGATGATTTGTACAGTGTGCCTATAAAGGAATCCCTTGAAAAAAAAAACTCCCGAATCGTTCACATCTGACCAAAACCAGTCTTCACAAGAAAAAAAGAAAAAGAACCGACAACTCAGTGAATAGTGAACACTTAAGTTTTGCCAATGTGACTCTGACACAATGTGCACCTGAGGACTTGAACCCCACAGAACTTCAAATCGCGGAAGATGCTCAACCTTCTGCCACATCGAGTGTATCACCAGTACCGGGAACAGGACGTCGTGCTAACAATGGCAACAAAAAGAAAAAAATTCAAAGGCAAAAAGATGAGACAGCATGCGACCACATCAGCTCCTTTCGACTATAAGAACGTCGATTTTCGAAAGTTTCAAGGAAGGCTAACAACAAAAAATTCAACAAGTTGCTTACATTTAGTAATGCAAACAAGAATAAGAAATGGATTGATATATATATATGTAGCAATTTTTTAAAATGACATGTAATAAAATACACTTGAAATGAGTTCCAACAGCAAGACTTTGAAAAATCGGCACATAAGAATTTGCGTTTGATTTAAGGCAACCCGAGCTTAAGCTTATTAGCTCATGGTTGGTGGTCGTGGTGCACCTTAAGCTCATAATGCATAAAACGTCAAACAAAGGAAGCAGCTACTGTCTGTTTTTAAATGTAATATTATAATTTATTAACAAACTAATACAAAAACTACGTATGTATGTAGCTATTAAGAAAACTATCAGTCTATCGATGGAATTTCTTCGCCCTCCAATCGGGAAACTCATCGAAATTTCCATCATCGCCCTCCGCCTCTTCATTATCGTCAGAGCCGTCTATATCCATTTTAATAGCGCGCTTCTCTATTTTGCTAGAAACCAACTCCTTTTTCTTTTCCAAATCAAGTACTTTGGACCATCTTTCGATTTGTTCATCAATCTCTTTAATTTGTCGCTTAGCGGTTGCTTCTTCTTGTTCTCCAGCAATTATTTCATTGGAAAGAGTTGCTTCTTTGATTTTAAGCTGAAATCGATCCCATTTTTCATCTTGGGGATCCTTATATTCAAGATTTCGAATTTTCGCATCTTTAACGGGATCATCAAAGAATCCTTCAGGTAGAACCTCATCTTTACCTTCCCATCTGCTTTGGTGTTGGTGTCTTTTTTAACTATTGACACGCTTGACTTCGCATTGTCAAAGAAATCGCTAACAGCAGCATCCGCAACATTAAATTAGCCAATTGGACAGGCTATTGTGTTGTGAATTGTGATATGTGCTCTAGTTGTTGCTCGGATAGCATTTATGTTGCTACCCGCCGTGAAAATTACACGCGGTTAGCTTTGACAGGAACTTGGACCTTCTTGCATGCCATCTCAGGTGCTGTTGAATATGAGTTCCTTTTTTAAATTTCTGAAAAAAAAGATTCAATTGAAACTAACTTTCAGGCGTTTGTTGTATTTTTACTACTTACTTGAAAAGATTAGTAAAGTTTTTAACAGTTAAAACACTTATTTTATTTCCTCAGATGTACATTTCAGAAGCAATGCTTCCATCGTCAGTGAGATTTATAAAATTAAATTAAATTAAATTATTTGTCAAAAAACTAATAATAAACAAAAATGTTTCTAAACAAAAATTACAGTTGAGTTGAGTTGAATCTATTAAAAAATTTTTTGAATATTGAATCTTTGATTGGTCCATCATCACTATTCATTAGATTATTTTTGTTTTTAAATATGTAAAATGATTCAAAAGCATCTAATTCATAATTGCTATTTACATTTCTTATTAGTTTTAAATTTTGCAAACTAAAGCTATGACTATTTTCTAGCATATGTTCTGCAACACTTGACTTTTCTTTTTCATTATATTTAAGATGTGCAAAATGTTCTTTAAATCTTTTTAGAATAGGTCTTCTTGTCTGTCCTATATATTCTTTTGCACAATCATTACATCCGATAGAATAAATTCCTGACTTTTGAAGTTGTTCAATTTTATCCTTAGATCCTCCAATCAGATTTTATATTTTTATTTCGCTGCACTCACTCATACGGATATTATATTTATTAAAGATTGGTTTTATCTTAGATGTTATTTCTGGATAGAAATAAAATTTTGAATAGTAAGTAAGTAAGTAAGTAAGTAATCCATTTATTGACTTTATAAAGTAAACACAATTACATAATAAGAAATGAATTAAAAGCAATGGCAATGCCGTCAGCTCAGTTGGCAATAAATATTTTAACAATTTAAAATTTTGGTAAAGAAGTTAAATTAACAATTTTGTTCTAATCAAATTCAGTTATTAATAACATTCGATATTTATAAACATTTTTTATGAATAAATGAAGATTTTTCCAATTCGGGCCATTAAGTAAATGTACTGCTTCCTGCACTGTTAAAGAACTTACTCCTAAATATAGTCGCCTTTGTGCTGCATAAATAGGGCACACTCCAATAAGGTGAAAGCAGTCTTCTTTTGAGTTAAGGTTACACAAAGTGCAGAACTGATTAAAGCTTCCATTATAGGGGTCTCCGTTTAACCCAAGGACCTCGCATCTGGTTTTGAATATTAGTGATATTTGTTTGTAACTATACAAGTCATTAAAATAGTTATCAGCTTCTAAATTAAAGTTGAGTTTTGAATACAAAAGTCTGCTCTCCGACTGTTGGGCTTCCGCTACAAGCAACTCCCTCTGAGTGTCTTCATACTTTTGAATTATACGGTACAGCCGATCTTTTAAAGTACTCATATCAGCTGCGACTATGTTTGTATCTTCTCCATATATTTCGCCAAGATTTCGCCATCTCATCATCCACCAGTCATTATTTCTGATTTCATACTGGAGCATTTTGTTTACAAGTCTCGATGCGGGGAAATCAAGCACTTTTAAAATATAGTCGGCTTGTGTTTTTAGAGTAGTCGTAAATATTTTAGGTAAACCCGTTTCTAAATAAATAGCATAATTTGGAGTTTTAATTGGTAGGTTGAATAATTTTTTGATGAAACTTCTCTGCAGTTTTTCCATTTCTTCAAATTCTTCGGATCCCCAAACTTCTGCAGCGTAACACAATGTAGATTTAACGACTGAGTTGAAGATTTTGTACTTAGTTGACAGGCAAACGTGTTCATTGAACAAAACTTTTTTCCAAGTCATGTTTATAAGTTTCTGACAAGTTTTAGTTTTTTCTTCAAAGTGGGCCTTGAAATCAAGTGTTGTATTTAGCTTTACTCCCAAGTACGTATACTCTGTCACGACATCAAGACGGTTACGTCGCAGAAACCAATTACAGCTTTGTGTTGAGTTACCTCGATTACTTCTTGAGAAAACCATTATCTTCGATTTATCAGTGTTTATGATAAGTCCCCACTTTTCGCAGTATGAAACCAGGCGATTTATCATCAATTGTAGATTTTGGGGAGTTTCAGACAAAACCACCAAGTCATCAGCATACAATAAAACATTAATAATGCTACCTGCCATTCTGATTCCACCAGGTAGTTCAGTCACAACATCATTGATAAAAAGAGCAAATAACAATGCACTAAGCGGACATCCCTGTTTCACCCCACTATCTGTTTCAAACCACTCTGATATATTGCTTCCATCCCAAACAGCTGCATTAGTTCCACAATACATTTCACTGATGATCCGAATGAATTTAGTAGAAAGCCCGATTTATTTTATTATTAAATTCATTTATTTCTTCTGGTTTAAGTGTATTTCTTTCTAGCCATTTTCTCAGAAAAACTAAAGTTTCATCAATTGGAACATTTGGATATAATGAAACAACATCGAATGAAACTTGAATCTCATTGCTAGCTATTTTTAAGTTCTTTACTTTTTCTGCAAATTCAATTCCATTTTTTATAGCTGCTGTTTCAAATTTTATTGGGAGATTATTTAGTTTTTCTAATAACCAACATTCAAGTTTTGATAATATTGATCCAGTTGTTGATGTAATTGGTCTTATTTGTTTTCCTGGTTTATGTAATTTTAACTGAGAATATAATCTTGGTAAAACTAAATAATAAATAATCTCCCAATAAAATTTGAAACAGCAGCTATAAAAAATGGAATTGAATTTGCAGAAAAAGTAAAGAACTTAAAAATAGCTAGCAATGAGATTCAAGTTTCATTCGATGTTGTTTCATTATATCCAAATGTTCCAATTGATGAAACTTTAGTTTTTCTGAGAAAATGGCTAGAAAGAAATACACTTAAACCAGAAGAAATAAATGAATTTGTAAAACTTACTAAACTGTGCATGGATGAAAATTGGTTCCAGTTTAATGAAAAGTTTTACAGACAAAAATTTGGTTGCAGTATGGGATCACATATGAGCCCGTTTTTAGCAAATTTATTTATGTCGCATATAGAAACTGAAATGTTAAATCAAGTAAATTTTCCAAGAATTTGGTTAAGATATGTAGATGATATATGGGCGATAATCAAAAAACATGAACTCCGTCAGCTCATTAACAAATTAAATAGAACTAAATACCCATCAATAAAATTTACATATGAAGAAGAAATTGAAGGGAAACTAAATTTTCTGGATTTAAGTATAACTCGGAATGGAGACAATTTCGAATTGGATATATACAGAAAACCAACGAATACTCTGAGATACATTACATCAGACTCGTTCCATTCCTTTGAACATAAGATGTCAGCTTTTCACTCAATGATTTTTAGAGCTCTAAATATTCCAATGACTATAGAAACAAAAATAAAAGAATACCAAAAAATTAAAGACATAGCCAAAATTAATGGATATACTGAAGAATTGATTGAAGATTTAACAATTGCACATAGAAGAAAACAAGAATTGAGAAATTATACAACTTTAGATCTAATAAGGAATGAAGGAAATGACGAAAAGAAATATTCAAAATTTTATTTCTATCCAGAAATAACATCTAAGATAAAACCAATCTTTAATAAATATAATATCCGTATGAGTGAGTGCAGCGAAATAAAAATAAAAAATCTGATTGGAGGATCTAAGGATAAAATTGAACAACTTCAAAAGTCAGGAATTTATTCTATCGGATGTAATGATTGTGCAAAAGAATATATAGGACAGACAAGAAGACCTATTCTAAAAAGATTTAAAGAACATTTTGCACATCTTAAATATAATGAAAAAGAAAAGTCAAGTGTTGCAGAACATATGCTAGAAAATAGTCATAGCTTTAGTTTGCAAAATTTAAAACTAATAAGAAATGTAAATAGCAATTATGAATTAGATGCTTTTGAATCATTTTACATATTTAAAAACAAAAATAATCTAATGAATAGTGATGATGGACCAATCAAAGATTCAATATTCAAAAAATTTTTTAATAGATTCAACTCAACTCAACTGTAATTTTTGTTTAGAAACATTTTTGTTTATTATTAGTTTTTTGACAAATAATTTAATTTAATTTAATTTTATAAATCTCACTGACGATGGAAGCATTGCTTCTGAAATGTACATCTGAGGAAATAAAATAAGTGTTTTAACTGTTAAAAACTTTACTAATCTTTTCATTTATTAGATTAAAAAACACGTGGAATATCTCAACTAAAAAACTCATTACTTACTTGATAGTAAAGTTGACAAAAGTTGGTTTCTTTTCCAGGAAGAAAGTGTATTCTTTGTAAATCTTTTGATGAACTTAACAAGTAAACAGCGAATAGCACTAACAGAAGACGATTCAGATTAAGCGATGCTGAAGATAATCAGGATCAACAGGTTCTCCATCACGTCGAAAATTAGCCATTCAACCATACCCAAAGTCGTTCAAGCAGCAATAGCCACAATAAATCCGGCAGCAGCGACGAGACAATAAATTCATCGCCTTTCAATTCAACACATGAAATAAGACACTCTTTAAATTTTTAATACTTTGTTTAGATGTTCACTTTTAATTTTTTTCACGTTTTTCTTCCTTTATTATTTACATTTCTTGAGAAAAACAATTTAATTTCTAAGAAAAACGAAGAACCACAATATAACAAAATTCACAAGAAAATTTAAAGTGTGAAGTTAGTGTCAGTGTCAAACATCAAACAAAATCTACTCTAGTACTTCGCCGAAGTGTGAATGGGTTGAATCCAGTGCCACCCAAATCAAAATCAAAATCCAGATTTCCGTGCGGTGTGAAAAGGGTACTAGAGACAAATTTTTTTGGTGAAGTAGTTAATATCATTTTTTTTCATTTTCAATTCCTTTTTTTATTTTTCTTTACCCTATAACTACTTACATGCTAACAAAGATGTTTAAACTAGCTTATATAATAACTTAATTAACTCACTGACCCTAGGCGGGTACTCTAAATTATTCAATAACTTAATGCTAATGCCTTTCGGCTTAAAAATATTTTATGGATTTATAAACTATAGCGAAAATTAAAAACTTAGAAAATTGTAAAAACTTAGTTCCTTAGAGCAACTATTTTTTTCTGTTTTTCTTAAAACTACTTACAACTAGGTACTTAAAACTAATTAGAACTACTTAAAACAAGAGCAGCCACAGTAGCTTTTATGTTTTTTTTTGTGTTTTGTAATTTTTTTTTTTTGGATTTTGTCTGTTTTTTTTTTGTTTGTTAAGATATATTTTGTTAAATTTTTTTTTTTTGGTTGCCACCGTGCCCACCCCCTATACCCTAAGACTTACACTCTAAACCTCTGTAAGCCATCCATTGGCGACTCGCTATCAGTATTGTTTTCAATTTGTTGCTCCGACAACCACCAGAACAGTTTTGACGTTTTAATAACGTCCCGTCGATCGCGATCTGAGACCGCCCTACTGAACCGGAGTAGCTCTTCAACGTCTCCGCCTACTGCGGTGACGTCTTGGTTGGAAAGTAGCCGTCGTTCCACGGACTTACGGCAGACGTGGTACATAAGCGGAACCGCCAATCATCCTGAATCAAACCTTTCATGTCAAAATAGAGGAGTGAGGAAAGCCTCAGGTGGGACAAATCCACTAAAACGTGTTCTCTCCATATATTTTATGTTGGGGTAGTAAGCCCCAAATATCATGCCATTGTTCGAAGACATCGCCCTTGCAGTATGACCACGAGTCAGGTTTATCAAGAAGTTGTCGATTCTGTTTATTTGAGCCCCGTTGTAAAGCACCCCATTAGGATAGTAATTTCTGTATTCCGACTCTGTTGTTCTGTGCAATCCAAGACAGGTACGCAGACACTGTCTCTCAAACATCCGAATCTTTTCCATTTGAGACGCTGTAACATTGAACCACACGGGGCACCCATAGACAATCATTGACCTTATGAGGGCCATGTAGCAAATCACCTTCACTCTGCTATCAAGTTGACTGCTGTGGAACAGTAGCCTTGTCAGAGCAAAAGCTCCTCTAGCCCTGGCCAGAGCCGCATCCATATGTTTGTTAAAATATAGATACTGATCTAGCCAAAGGCCGAGGTACTTGACTACTACTTTGCTTGGCAGTGGGTGGCCATGTAGATCAACGATCACCAGCTTTCGCCATTTCTTCTTCGTATCCCAAGAGGCCCGAGCCAACAGGGTTCTAAACACAATTGTTTCCGATTTCTGAAAGTTGATTTTCAACTTCCAGTCATCGCAATTTTGCTGAATCTTATCAAAGTCTCTTTGCAGGAGACTTCTGATGTCTTCGGTCTTTGGACCTGTTCTGTACGCAATGAAGTAATTTCTTTATATTATTATATATTTATATCTACATATACTATTCTGATAAATCACGATATATTATATATATATATATATAGTATGTAATAGTTAGTGGCTTAGTTGATTTAAAATAACTTTTTTTCGAATTAAGTAATTTTTTTTATAAAACTGCCCCTCAAATCTAAAAGGGAGATATTGACCTTCCCCTCACAAACCAGTTTTTTTTAGCTCAACCTAATCCTACCGTACTGAGCTTTTGTCGCATCTTATGCAAAACACCCTGTATACAAATGAGTGAAAACAGGTCAAAAATTCAAAATTTTTATTTTGTACCATATATCCTATTCTTCAAAGTTAAAGAGTAACAAATTTTTTTGAAATGGTTCTTCAAATTCTGATTTTGTTTAAATCGAATTGCGATGTTTTTGTTTTGTTGGTTCTTGAATTCAGGTTGCCATGTAATTTTTGAAAAACTGCTCCAGTAAAAAGTTCCAATTTGATTTATTCGATTTCATTAGAACAATACCAAAATATGGTTGGCCTTATTTGCATTTTTTATTATTGTGGATTTGCAATATCTTTCAATTACCAATTTTGTTGACAATCGGGATAATTCTCAATATTTTTTTCTTTTCCATTTTTGATTTACTAAAAACTGAATTAAGTTCTAATATTCGTTTTCATAGCAGAAAGCCGTTTAAGACATGAAACAAAGTATTTAAAGGTGTCACTGACTATACCAGTGTTGACGATATCAACAAAAAATTGCAATAACTGATTTAAAACAAAACATACTTTCTGCGAGCACTGCATCTACAATTCATTTTTGTCTCAGATAGGACAAGTAAAGTATGCAAAGTCGACAATATGAGCTGTGAACTGCTTGCTGCTATTAATTATGCTTAGCGTTGACCTAGTCATTCATGCTAAGAGCAGTTAATTTTATGTAAAAATAGATTAATAAATGTTATTACCAACTATCTGAGCCGCCCGGCTTTGCTCGGGTCTGTAGTTTTAAGGTTCCCATTCTCGTTTTTCTTCTTTCGTGGGAATATGTGGATGACATATAATCTGTCCAGTAGTTTCTAAGTGTCCGTTCCCAACCCATTCCTGTTGGAATCTTCCGTTCCCGTGGAAATATGTGAATGAAATATAAATCTACTAGCTGTGCCCGCGACTTCGTCCGCGTGGAATATTGACTTTCGGCAGCATATCAAATTTTTTAGGCTAACTATTTTGCAAATGAAACTCATGCATTAAAGTAGCCTATACTTATATTATTTTATTTAAATACATGTTTGCACAGGACGTTCTTACTTTTTCCATATTTTGCGAAATAAAAAGGTTTTGCGGGATTGATAAACGTGACCTGCAATTTAAGCGTCTGATCCTTATTTATACTAATACCTAATACTGGTTTCAGAGGAAATTGTACTCTAAAACTAAACTAAAAAAATAAAGGAATATGGGGAGTAAAAAAGTTTTCTCTTTTTGCCATTTCAGTCATTATTAAAACTTTAATAGTGCCGCATTCCAGATGATGTGTAATTTGTAGGTGTATAAAATTCTAGATTTCTCGTTATTGGCACTGGGACACCAACTTGCAGCCACTCTTGATACTCCTAAGGAATTAGGAAACTCTATAGGGTATGATGTGACTTGCTCAGTGTCCGTAATATTGTCTACTGATAGACAACATTCCCCACCAAGTCTGACATAATTTATTAAATTGTATTGTTAACTATCCCATTTGTCGGCGCCGAAATCGATCTTTCGCACAGCCATTCCCGATTGCCAATATTTATTTGGAAATCAAGATAGACATTTCTTATCAGTTCAACTGTGTTATCGACAATTTGACAGAAATCATCTCACGGAGAAAGAACTTTTAAAATCGATCCAGTAGTTTCAAGGTTCACGTTTACGTTGCCGTTCTCGTAGGAACATAGGGATAACAAATACAGCCCATGTCGTTCCTCAGGCTCAAGACTATCTCTGCACCAAAATTCATACAAAAGGGTTCAATAGTTTGGGCGGTAGATGGTAACAAAGAAAAACAGACAGACGGAGTTGATTTCGGATCTAAAATGATAGTAAGTACTTCCGTTCCCATGGGAATATGGGGATAATTTGAAGTTTATGTTACTTTGAGATAGTGTAGCATTCTAACGTGGAAATAGTTCTTGAAATCAGTTCAGTATGTCCTAGTTTCCCCTTTACGTTCGCGCTCTAGTGGGAATATAGGGATAACATATATAACCTATGTCCATCCTCAGATTCTAGACTATCTCTGTACCAAAATTCATATGTAGTGCAGTCAATGAAGCATTTTAGGTCCGAATTTTTTTTACTGTGAACCGATTTGCATGAAATTTTGGAATTAGGCTCATCTTACCCTTAACTTCAAAAGTGAAAATGATTTGAACACCACCACCACCCTGGGGGTGGTTGCCACCCCTTTTTTTCAAAATAACCTCGGATATCGATAAAAAGCCTAATTTTAAGCAAAAAGTCAAATATAAAGTTTTTCACTAAGTCCAATACTTTTCGAGTTATTGGCAATTGAAAATTCGCAATTTTTTCACGTTTTTCATCTATCTATTGCAAATATCTCCAAAACTATACGTTTTATCGAAAATTTTATAAAAAACAAAACTGTAGCAGGTAAAACAATGAACAGTTTGGTTTTTTATAAAGTATTCTAAGAACAATATTAAGCTAGATATAAAAGATCAAAACCATTTTTTATTTTGTCTGAAATTTAATCGTTGTGGTCAATGCCATTTAGCGGCGAGCAGATGCATTTTATGCATTCTAACACAAGAGGATGTTTTGTAGTGCTTGAAATAAGCTTTAAAATGAGCACTATAAAAAGTCTTTTGCACGTAAAATAAGTGAGCTGTAGTGCAAATAAGGAGAGCATCTAATGTTTTTTTCTATAAAATCAATGAGTTTCATAAGTGCCATTTCCACCAAAATTAAATTTAATCGTATTCCGCCTAAAATTAAGTTTGTTATGAAGAGTTTAATAGATAGTATCAGTTTGGATGCTTCAGGACACATATTTTTCAAAAATGTTACGATTAAAAAAAAACAACAAATTTTCAAATTTAAAAAAAAACCCACTTTTTTTCATAATATCTCAAAAATGACGACAGATACGTATAAAAGTGTTAAAATGAAAAATTTAGATATTTTTTTTGACAAATAATTTGGTGTTTTAGTTTTTTCTGTCAGACAAAAATTGACGGAGATATGATTGTTTAAAGAGCGCGTGGCAGCGCAATCGCAGCCTCTCTTAAGTCCTTTAACCCTTCACCGTTTTAGCAAAAGGTTGTTTACTATATATTGCAATAAAGGATGTTGTAGCTCTCTTAATTACCTTTACAATGGTTTTTATAAGTTGTGATAGCATGAAAATTGAAGGAGTTATGGTCCAAAAACCCATTGATCTAAAAGAAAAAAACATTAGATGCTCTCCTTATACTACATCTCACTTATTTTACGTGCAAAAAACATTTAATAGTGCTCATTTTAAAGCTTATTTCAAGCACAACAAAACATCTTCTTGTATTAGAATGCATAAAATGCATCTGCTCGCCGCTAAATGGCATTGACTACAACCATTAAATTTCTGACAAAATAAAAAATGGTTTTGATCTTTTATATCTAGCTTAATATTGTTCTAAGAATACTTTATAAAAAACCAAATTGTTTATTGTTTTACCTGCTACAATTTTGTTCTATATAAAATTTTCGATAAAACGTATAGTTTTGGAGATATTTGCAATAAATTGATGAAAAACGTGAACAAATTGCGAATTTTCAATTGCCAAGAACTCGAAAGTTTTGGACTTAATGAAAAACTTTATATTTGATTTTCTTTTATCGATATCCGAGGTTATTTTAAAAAAAAAAATTCGCCTCCGAGAAGGGGTGGCAACCACCCCCAGGGTGGTGGTGGTGTTCAAATCATTTTCACTTTTGAAGTTAAGGGTAAGATGAGCCTAATTCCAAAATTTCATGCAAATCGGTTCGCAGTTAAAAAATTCGGAGGTAAGGCCCTATTTTTCGCTTCATTGACTGCACTAATAAATAGGTTTAATAGTTTGGGCGGTTGTTGACAACAAAGAAATTTAGACCGACAGATTTAATTTCAGACTTCTAATATTAGTAAAGACTCCCATCCCCGTGGGAATATGATGACCGTTCCCGTAGGAAGGTGGGGATGAGTTACAGTCTATGTTACTTGGGGATAGTGTTGCATTCTAACGGTGGAAGAATTTTTGAGATCGGTGCTGTAGAATCAAAGTTCCCGTAAACGTTCTAGTTCCCGTGGGAATATAGGGATAAAATATACAGCCTATGTCCTTCCTTAAGTTGTAGCTTATCTCTGTACAAAATTTCATTTAAATCAGTTTATTAGTTTGGGCGGGAGATGGTAACATAGAACGGCGGACAGACAGAGCTACTTTCGCACTTATTATATTAGTAAGGACTCCCGTTCTCGTAGGAATATTTGGATGAATTAAAGTTTATGTTACTCTGGAATAGTAAAGCATTTTATCGGTGGAAAAATTTTTGAAATCGGTGTTGTAGTTTCTTAGTTCCTGTATACGTTCCCGTTCCCGTATAGGAATATAGGGATAAAATATTAAACCTATGTCCTTCCTCAGGTTTTAGACTATCTCTGTACAAAATTTCATTTAAATCTGTTCATTAGTTTGGGCGGGAGCTGGTAACATAGAAAGGCGAACAGACAGAGCTACTGAAAGTTAGTTTCAAACTAATGAACAGATTTAAATGAAAT
This sequence comes from Melanostoma scalare, assembly GCA_949752695.1. Lineage (NCBI taxonomy): Eukaryota > Metazoa > Arthropoda > Insecta > Diptera > Syrphidae > Melanostoma > Melanostoma scalare. Next base: position 161,131,493 of record OX456985.1, on the reverse strand, counting down.
TTTGCACAAAGATAGTCTAGAGCCTGAGGAAGGACAAAGGTTATATATTTTATCCCTATATTCGCACGGAAATGGGAACGTATACGGGAACTTAGAAGCTACAGCACCGATTTCAAAAATTCTTCCACCGTAAGAATGCTACACTATCCCTGAGTAACATAAACTGTAAGTCAACTCCATTATTCCTACGGGAACGGTCACCATATTCCCACGGGAATGGGAGTTTTTATTAATATCATAAGTCTGAAATGAAATCTATCTGTCTATTTTTATTTGTTATCAAAAACCGCCCAAACTATTAAACCTATTTATATGAATTTTGGTACAGAGATATAGTCTTGAGCCTGAAGATGGACATAGGCTATGTATGTTATCCCTGTATTCCCACAAGAATGCAAACGTAAACGGGAACCTAGAAACTGCTGAACTGATTTCAAGAAGTATTTCCCCGTTAGAAAGCTACACTATCTCAAAGTAACATTAACTTTAATTTATTCCCATATTCCCATGGGAACGGAAGTACTTACTAACACTATAGATCCGAAATCAACTCTGTCTGTCTTTTTTTTTTTTTTGTTTTGCTATCGTCTACCGCCCAAACTATTGAACCTATTTGTATGAATTTTGGTGCTGAGATAGTTTTGACTTGAGCCTGAAGAAGGACAGCGTCTGTATTTGTTTTCCCAATATTGCTACGGGAACGGCAACGTAAACGGGAACCTTGAAGCTACTGGACCGATTTCAAAAGTTCTTTCATCATGAGGTGATTTCTGTCAAATTGTCTATTACACAGTTGAACTGAGAAGAAATGTCTATCTTGATCTTCAAATAAATATTGGCAGTCAGTAATGCCTGTGCGAAAAGTCGATTTTGGCCCCGACTAATGAGATAGTTAACCATATAAACTAATAAATTATGTTTGACGTATTGGGGGATGTTCAGTAGACAATATTATGGACACTGAGAAAGTCACATCACACCCTATAGAGTTTCTCAATGCCTTAGAATTATCAGGAGTGACTGCAAGTTGGTGTTCCAGTGCCAATAATGAGTAATCTAGAACTGTGAATAGCTACAAATTACACATCTGGGATGCGGCATTATAAAAGTTTTAATGATGACTGGAACAGCGAAATAAGAAAACTATTGATTCCCCGTATTTCTTTAGTTCCCACTGATTAGTCACTTTAGTTTAAAAGAGTGTATCAAACTAGCAAAACCTCTTTATTTGACAAAAGATGAAAAAAGTAAGAACGTCGTGTGCAAAAATGTACTTAAATAAAATATAACAATAGTTTACTAAAACGCATGAATGTGTCTTATTTGCAAAATAATTAGCCTAAAAAATTAAAAATACTGCCGAAAGTCACTATTCCACGCGGACGAAGTCGCGGGCACTACTATTCAGCTATATATCAAGATTTTTTGAAAAAAAATTTTAAAAAATAGAGGAGTTATGTGCTGTCTTCGGGGTTGTCAAAAAAAAGCTGACGTGATTCCGGCCAGATGAGTAGCTGGAACGAAAAAAATTCAAATAGGTTATTAAAGTTGAAATTGTTTCGTATACAATGATCTACGAGTTTTGAAAGGTATCAACAATTCAAAATGGCTTATTTCCGAAAAAGTTTAGTTTTTGGGGGTAAAAAACTATCGTTTTATATACAGTCTATTGATTATAACGTAAAAAAGGGCATGTAAAGGAACTCGCCATTGAATGGACTTTTATTGCATGAATCGATTAATGGGTTAATTTTAGAGAAAAAACCGAAAGTGCTATTAAATTAGAGGGTGCGATTCGGAGATATGGGTTCTAAACCATCTTCATTCGTTTTTTCAATATATGTATCTCGAGAACGAAGCAAAATTTTGATGTAATTCCGAGGACGTTTTTTGTAGAAATCAAATTTTCCCATCGAAATGTATCTTTTGAAAAATTATAAAAAAATATTTTTTTTTCAAAATAATAAAATTCCCGACAGAAAAAAAGTAAATTTTTTCCAATTTTTAAGTTTTGTCAGTTTTTTAAATGGCATTTCTTTCTGGTTGCAGATAGATGTAGGCAATGCTCCATAAAAAAGAAAGTAAATAAAATTTTCTTTAAAATGTTATATTAGAAAACTTTCTGTGTTTGAAATTCACCGAAATATTGTCACTTGAACATAGAGAATTTATCGTTGTTTTTCATCATTTTTGACTGCAGTTTCCTTATATGTAGCAAACTTGAACCAGACCTAGGCAACTGTAATTTCCAATATTTTCGCAAATTATAAAAAAGTACAAATTTTTCGTTGGCACAAATACCACCAACACGCGATGCGTGAACTTTTTCCAGGTTAGTATCAAAATACTCTATGGGTCATAATACTGCATCTCAAAATACTGCAATTAAAAATGCTGTATGCGCTTGCGCTTTTTTTATATTCTCAAAACAATTTTTACTTTTCAGCCTACCTACAGCATTTTGAAATACAGAATTTTGCGATACAGTATTTTGACTTACAGTACAAGGAATTTTGTGACTTCGTTGTTGGTTTTTTGGCATCTTTCGTTAGTATGTTTTTGCTGATAAATTTCTACTCATTATACTTTACTTATCTATGACTTATTAATGTATTTTGGTTGTACATTTGTTAAGATTTTCAATAAAAGATAAACACATTAATCGAGATCTGCTTTATGTTTAATGGAAGTTTAAGAACGGAATTATGCAAAAATATAGTATTTTTACAAACAGATTTTCGAGATACAGTGTTTAGCTCATACAGCATTTTGAGATGAAGAATTTTGGAATTCAGAACTTTGACCTACAGTATTTTGATCATACAGTATTTTGTACATATAGTGTTTTGAAATAAAGCATTTTGAAATTCAGTATTTTGAAATACAGAATATTAACCATACAGCATTATGAGCATGCAGTATCATACAGTATAATACAGTATTTTGACCTTACCGTATTTTAAAATACAGCATTTCGAACCGCTTCCCTTTTTTTTAAATCCGACAGTGGCACGGAAACCACTTATGCAAATCCTCTAAACTGAGGTTGTGTATTTATTCCGATTCGATCCTGCACCAGAGATATTGCTTAAAAAAATGGCTTGTGGTTGCACAATAGGTTGCAATGGAAGCTTTGGTTGCAGAAAACAACAAATCGCTTGCTCAATATTTTGTAAGGAATGTATGGGAGTTCATTGCGATAGTGTGCAAGTAGCCGATATTGCAGAAGAAGACACTTTAGAAGATGTTTAGATGTTGATGTTGATAGACCTTCAAAATGTTATTGCAGAATTATAATATGTACTACCAGCATTATACACTTGTATTTGTATATGTTGTTAAGTAAAAAAAAAAATCCAAAAATAAGTATATAAATCACTTTCTTGTATAACAAATACTTTCCCATTGACTAAAAAACGTTTTTCTGTTTTGCAACAAAATAAAAATAAATGCAATCAGTATGAAAACGATGAAAAACAACAATAAATGTCTATGTTCAAGTGACAATATTTCGGTGAATTTCAAACATAGAAAGTTCTCTAATATAGCATTTTAAAGAAAATTTTATTTACTTTCTTTTTTATGAAGCATTGCCTATACCTATCTGCAACCAGAAAGAAATTTTACTTCGTTCTCGAGATATATTGAAAAAACGAATGAAGATGGTTTAAAACCCATATCTCCGAATCGCACCCTCTAATTTAATAGCAATTTTGGTTTTTTCTCTAAAATTAACCCATTAATCGATTCATGCAATAAAAGTTCATTCAATGTCGAGTTCCATAAGAAATGACATAATCAATAGACTAATAATGTCATGCTGATGATCTTTTAACCAATCAAAGAGATTGTAGGTACATTAAATTTATTCAAGAACACTCAATTTCAATTTGAAATTGATAGGTAAATTTTTCTTTGAGTTATGATATCAGCAATTTTGAAAAATGATGTTGGTTAGAGAAAAACCAGTTTAAAGTTTCAACTATCACTGTTTATACCTGTGAGCGTTCGCTCTTTAGAACACTATCCTTCAAATACAGTTCAAGATACGACTTTTCCGTTTTAACAGGATATTTTTGAAAGTATAAACTATCTTTTTAATTCAAAAACTACCTTATTCCGCTTTCCTTAAATTGCTTAATTATTAAATTACATGAAGCCACAGAGGGCGTCTTGAATGCCTATGTAACCCTTCACTAATTCCCCCCATTTTGGCCTTCCTGTGGGCTTCTTACTTTTATACTTTCTTCTTCTGATACTAACACTCGTCGAGGTAGGATCTCACTTGCTCTTAATAAATCATTTGAGAACCTTTTATATAAAAGTTCTTGTTTTATTTTAATTCTTTTATACACAATCCGGGATCAATACCCGGATCCCGGATCTCCGATTTCATACAGTATTTCTTCTCATGTTACTGCTCTAGAAGAAAACAAGGAATTTTCGTTCCCGATCTTCAAGCTGCTCTGTCCGCATGACTGTTTATTCCACGTGGAAGCATCAAAATCCAATTATAAATCTACTTTATTCAACTATCGTTATCAGTGATCTTCGGCACTCACCATTCTCATCAGATCAGCATTTTATCAATCAGAATTCAAGCATCAAAAACCATTTATAATCAATCATCCAACTCTCATATTCAACACACAGCTATCGATCAAATAATCCACTTTTAATCATTGATTATTATTTCGATTCGCTCTATCAATGAACATTCACCTTATCTTATCATCAAAAAAAAAAACATTAATCGTCGATTAACGCATATCCACCAGAAAACCATCCAAGGAAAATATCCATATCTACATCGATCATCATCGATCAAATCAAAATTCAACCAACCGCCAGAAAAGTCTCATCGAAGAAGAGGTCGTAGCTCGTAGCGCCTGCATTCTGCATACCCGCCATCAGTGCGATATTCACCACACCACAGTCTAATAGAGCACACCAAGAAAACCAGTTCTCGTCAACTCTACCAACTCACCACCAACAGGTACGTGTAACGTGTGTTGTGTGCTGTAGTTTAATAAAGTGCAATTTATGATTATTTTTTTCTGAGAAATCTAAGTATTAATATAATAATATTGAATATAATACCTAATCGGGAAAGATAGTCATACCTCATATCAATCTGTTCTACTTTGAATACCACCCTCATAGTGTTAAAAGTAGCATTCAATACTTTGAATATTCTTTAATAATACATAATTAAACTAAAGAGTGAGGATGGAGAAATTCATATTTTGTGCTCACAATTTAGTAGAGTAGATTAGATTAGATTAGATTAGACTAGATTTATTGACTTCAATAGTAATACAATTTTCATTTTCTAAATTTTTGAATGTTACATAAGTCTGTAAATGGTTCGGCCGAAAGCCGTCTACCAGATTAACATTTATTTTATAAAAAATATGAAAAAACTAATATACATTATTATTATTATTTAATTTTTTTTTTTTTTTTCACTAAATTTGAAAGCAAAGTATTAAAAAATTTCTCGAACTATACATGGTCTGTAACGGAAGGCATTCAGACAATACTCGTAAAGACGATCCCAACCTCGTTCCCCATTCAGGATGCTGATTGTTTCCTCTAAATTGAGATTTTCAGCGCCGAAGAAGCGCTTTCGGACCTCCTTAAGTATTGGGCTTCATTGAGTTCACCCCTCACTTTGAAAATCAAACTAATTTTTGCAGAAGTGTTTTCAGCTAGGAAGTAGGTTTTATCGTTTAGGAAGTGGTTTACTTTACTGTACATAGACGATTCAACCTCTTTCATGAATTTATTATACATCATATTGCCAGCTTTCTTCAGCAAACCATCAAATTTCACCTTAAGCTAATCGAGGTTTTCGTCTCCAGAAAATGACAAGGTAGATGAACACTCGGTTGCCAGATTCTTCCACTCTTTTACGCATGTTCCTCCCATGTTTAAAACTTGCGTTAATACTATTCGCGGAATCCTCTCTTCGTTCATTGCCATAACTCCTGTCACGTAATTAAAATGTAGCTTAAGTGTGTCCAAAAAAAAAGCGGTGCTATACCTGTCTCAAGGTGAATCTACATATATGATTCACCTTGAGACAGGTATAGCACCATTGGAGCATTACTTGGTAGTCGAAAGGTACTTTTATAAAAAAAAATAGTAGAAACTTCTCTACTGCTTTAAAAGAGCAATATCCCCACCCCATACCTGATCGCCGCGCCCTAGAACAGGATTGCGATTGCGGTTGCTCGAAAAACTTTGTTTTTAACAACATTTGAAACATTATTCTCTAGAATACAGTTTCTCCACACAGAACACATTGCACGCTTAGCTTCCGCCAATTTGGCTTGAAGATGTTTATCCAGATTTAAGTTGGCGGTAATCAAGACTTCCAGATATTTGTACTCCTTTACGACTTCTATCGGCTCCTCATCGAACCTCCATTTCTCACGCCGGGAGTATCTCCCACCTCCATTTCTCAATATCATCATTTTGGACTTTGAAAGATTTACCGACAAATTCCATGTTTTACAATATTCTTGAAACCTATTTACCATCAGCTGCATCCCATCAATAGTTTCAGCTAGGAAAACGATGTCGTCTGCTAACATCAGCGCTGGAATATTCTTTCCTCCCACGGATACACCACCTTTCATGGCATCAGTTATATCATTTATGTATAAAATGAAGAGGAGGGTACTTAGAACACATCCTTGCTTGACGCCCATCGACGTTTCAAACTCATCTGAAAGTGACGTTCCATCCCAAACTCGTGCTTTATTTCCTTTGTACATTGCTCTCATGATCGATACAATTTTTGTTGAGATTCCATATTTATAGAGCTTATAAAAGAGTGCTTCTCGGGGTATTGAATCGAACGCTGCTCGAAAATCGACAAAAAAAAGCGTTTAACTTTTTCCCTTTCTTTTTATAAATATCAGCAATATTGATCAATGAAAAAATTTGATCAACTGTGGAGTGGTTTTTTCGGAACCCCGCTTGAAAAACATTTAAAATTTTGTTCGATTCAACACACTCGCTGAGTCTGTTGCATAATACTGAGCAAAAGAAAGAAGAAGGTTTTTAAAGTATTCAAATGGTATTCTGTCTTCTCTTGGTGCTTTATAATCTAAGGCATTTTTAATAACCTTTTCTATTTCAGATTGCGAGATAAGTGCATCTAGATATTCATCCAAGATTAAAGGTGCTGCGTAGTGAAACGATGGAGCTATTTGGTTGACATTCAGCAGATTCGTAAAATGAATTTTCAGTTCTTCAATGCGTAGACCCGAAGCTATTAATGCCTTTCTGCCACTAACAATTCTAACTGCTTTCCAGAATTCCGTTGACGTTTTCGCTTTATTTATTATTTCAAAGTTTTTCTCATCAAAATATCGTTTTTTAGCATTACAAAGCTCTTTGAAGTTTTTGTTTGCTGTTGCATAGAGGCTTCTAAAGTAGCAGTTGTTAGATGTTCTGAATAATCGCAAGTACGCAAAAGACAAGTTTCTAGCCCTCGCTTGGTTAAGGTCTCTATCTCCAGATTGCGCAGACTGTGTATGCTTATGCTTACTTGTGTTTCAAGTTGTATGTCTAGATTTCTATGAAATAATTCTCTGTAGCTGTCTTTCCAGAGTAGCTTCGGAGGAAAATCAATCGCAGGCTCATTAGGTTCTACCCGAAGCGTTTTTGTGTTAAATATTACCTCTAACGACATATAGTCTGATAATGTTTTTGCTGCTACTCTAAACTGACTAAAAAAGAGGTTCCAGTCTCCAGATACAAAGCAATAGTTTATCACTGAGCAAGTTGTTCCACGGATAAACGTATTAACGTATATTCGCCATAGCGATCCCCTTCGCTGCTTCCATTTAGTACCCGACAGTCTAAAGCGTCTATTAGCTCCAGTATTTTAATCCCCTTCGAATCGCACACCTCGTCTTCTGATTTACGATCGCAATAAATGAAAGTCGTGTCAACTCCGCTATTAAAATTGTTTTGTGTTAAGCCGATTCTCCCATTAAATTCACCAATTAGCATCAGATTTGCAGGTCCTAGGATATTAGTAAGGTCTCTCAGCATGTCAAAGTCGCGTTGCCAATGGCTGCAGTTCAAATAAATAGGAACAACGTAGTGAGTCTTCCCTTCAATTTTGATTTCAATTATTCGGTTATGTTCTATGTTCTTAAAATTGATTACAGCATTTTTGAGGTGTTTCTTATATCCGAATAGTTCGCCACCACTTCCACTACCAAATATGTTTGTTTTGACAGCTGCTATACATTCTTATTCATAATTATTAAAAATATTCTTATAACTTGTTTCATCGTAGTTTATAACAAAAGTTTCAAATAAAATAAATATATCAAATTTCTTTATAAAATTGAAAAATTCAGTAAATAAATTTTTGTTTTTTAGCCCAACGACAACTTAAGATTTTAAGCGCTGTAAAATTAACGTTCGCCTGGCAGACGGATTCAACTCATACCTACCTGCGTATTCGCACGCAACTTGTACAGCGGCTCCTGTGCCCATTGTGCTTGCAGCTTTATCATTTTGCTGTCTGACGTTTCTGCCATCTAGATGACATTTCAGCAATGTTTATATTGTCATCTTTTAATTTGTTTAGCAACAATAATAATGTTAGTTTTAGTTTTTAGTTTAGTTTATTGAACATTGTTAAATAAAGCATTCATATAAATATTACAAGATATGTACTTGACAAACAAAATTCATTATTTACATGACTTCTGCGGTCTGCCAGATTGACAATTTTTATATACTGTTACATATAATTAACCGAAAATATAAACTTTTTAAATAACTATTCCTTTTAAATTTGTAAGATAGCACAGATAATAATTAATATTAAAATTGACCAAGTATAATTCTTTCACGTTAATTTAAAGCGATTTTGCAGAACTGAAACAATTTAGAAACATCCATTTCATTTAATTTGGTTATGACTTCATCGGCATCCAGAAAATCTCTCCCAAAAACGCTTCTCCTTGTTTCCCTTAATGTGGGACACTTTCCTAAGAAATGCACTACGTCCTCCCTCTCTCCCAAGTTACATATACTGCAGATTATCGGCAAGTCTCCTCTGTGTGGTATATAGTTAAGATTTAGGATTTCTCTCCGCAGCCGCATCATCATGGATATTTCTTCGATGCTAAGTTCATCACGAAAGTAATTCTCCTGGAGCAAATTGTGATTTAACTGACAGTAAACCGTACGATACAAGGAGTTTGTGGCCTCTTCCATATACCTGCTTCTAGTTTGTTCATCGACCTTTGCAATTAGCTGATACAAGTCCATCTTAAATTAGCTTAGATCATCAGCGTTGTAGCTTATATCCACGCCAGTAGTGCTTGCCAACAAAAACTATTCTCTGTACCACCCAATTTTGGAATGGATTGCCTTCAAGGCCGCTTTTTTCGGTAGCCAATGGTCTCCCGAGCTTAAACTTCTACATATAAAATCTACTTGTAGTTTGAGCGTTTTCACAAACAGCGGGGACAGTCCTGTTTCGAGCATTATCAAATAATTAGGCGTATTCGCCGTTAGACGAAACGTTTTCTTGATGTAGAATCGCAAAAGCTTTTCAACAGTTTCATATTGGTTACCTCCCCAAACCGGTGCAGCGTAAAACATATTGGATTCTGGTACTGCTTCAAAAATTTTAATTAATAGATTAATCGCCATTTTTGCTTTTTTGAATTTTTCCTTCAGGTGCTTCTCCATACTGAGATTATTCTTGCAAAGAACACCAAGATAGATATATGAACTCATTGACCACCTCAATCAAATTTCCATCGAATTTCCATTTTTCATTCAATCTATTCCTTCCACCGCCATTCTTAAAAATCATCGCCTTAAGCCTTGCGCAAACCAATGCAGCGATGCGATTGCGATAAGTCAAATCCCTATGCATTAAGTCAAACGTCCATAAGATTACATAGGGATTTGACTTATCGCAATCGCATCGCACGCACTCACCGCATTGGTTTGCGCAAGGCTTTAGTCTTTGCTACATTAACAGTCACCCCCATTGTTTGCAGTATTCATTAAGTCTGTTTATCATTAATTGCAGTGATTCCGGGGACTGTGCGAGCAATACAATATCGTCTGCAAACATCAATGCTTTTATAAGCGTTCCTGCATATTCAATGCCTCCAAGCAAGCAGTCTATTATATCCTCAATGAAGAGTGCAAATAGAAGCGTGCTCAGTGAGCAGCCCTGTCTTACTCCTGTTGTATAATGAAACCAACTTGATTTTGTATCACCATTCCAAACTGCAGCTTGTGTATCTTCATAAAGATTCTCAATTATCCTGCCAAATTAAAAAAAAAAAAACAAATTTCTAAGCCAAACAGCTTATTAATGAGGGCCTTACGATCTATCGTATCAAACGCTGCTTTAAAATCAACGAAGATCACGTACAGTTTTTTATTTTGCGCTAGCTGAAAATTGGCGATGCTCCTCAGCACAAAAATATGATCCACAGTTGAGTTGCCTGATCAAAAGCTAGCCTGGAATTCTTTCATTAGCTTGTTTTCATCAATCCAATTCGATACCCGCCTTTGTAAAATTGTAGTAAAAATTTTGTAAGATGCATTTAGAAAAGAAATGCCCCGATAATTTGCAGGATCTGTAGCACTTCCTTTTTTAAATATGGGGAAAATCAGTGCTTCCTTAAATTGATGTGGTGTGATGCCAGAATCAAAGACATTTTTACTTGTACATTACTTGTAGAATTCGACTGGTATTCTGTCCGATCCTGACGCTTTACCGTCTTTCAGTCTGACCAAAGCCAGTTTAACTTCTTCGGTGGATATACGCCGATCTAAGGTATTATTTACGATTCCCGGTGCAGAATAATGGATGAACGTTCGCCGTGTGGGTGGATTGAGTAAGCTCTTAAAATGACCAAAAAGGGTTTCCGAATTAAGTTTTGCGCTTATTTTGAACTGCCTTCCATTTAGCTTCCAAGCCAGTTTCCAAAACTCAGAAGAGTTTTTGCATCTTGCCAATTTTTGCGCTTCCATTTCATAATGAAGTTTCTTCTTCTTTTGGCATATCAATTTGAACGTTTTATTGGCCTCAACGTACTGCATTCTGTGAACACTACTATTTGAACCCCGCAGAAGCCGCAAATATTCAAGCGACTGATTCCTTGCTTCTTGGCATTCTCTATCCAACCACGGTTCTACGTAATAATTCGTACTTCTTCTGTTCCGAGTTTCCGCTATATGCGATGATTTGATCACTGCTTCTATTTTGCCCAAGTTATCTACTTCTTGATTTTGCAAGGCATATTCGAGCTGACTGCGGTACCTTTCCGCTCTGCAATCAGACCACACTAACTTAGGTAGCAAGGACACAACCTGTGTGTCCTCTATCAAGGAAGCACCAAGCTGAAAGGACACTATAAGTAGTAGATGGTCGGAATACGGCAAGTGTCCAATTTCAATGTCAGTAACGTAAACGTTCCATTCGTCACCAACCAGACTATAATCAATTACTGACGATCCTTGTTTGCATTAGTCTTCTAAACATCGCCTATAAGATCCTTTCGAGCGTATTATGTGAACGTCTCAACCCGTTTGCTGATGATCTAATACGTCCTTATCAATGCGACCAAATATTCACATTGCGCCAAATCCTATGGAGAAAACCCAAGAGTACAACATCGACACCCACCACCTGTTCGTCGACTTTAAAGCAGCGTACGATAGTGTTAACAGAGTTGAAATGTATCATGCTATGTCCAACTTTAGAATCCCTGCTAAACTGATACACCTTATCAGGATGACGTTGGAGAACGCTAGCTGTTCCGTCAAAGTTGGTAGAGACTCTACTGAAACCTTCGAAACCACCAGAGGGCTTAGACAAGGCGACGCACTGTCATGCAGCTGTTTTAACATTGTGCTTGAAAATGTAATACGTAGAACCCATGCCAGTACATCGGGCACCATTTTCAATAAATCAACACAATTACTTGGGTTTGCAGACGACATAGACGTGATAGGAAGAACAAAGCGAGCAGTAACTGTTGCTGTTCACACGACTCCAGTGTGAACAGTGCCACTCTCAAAAAACTAGGGTTTGGTACCAATTGATGGTTCGCCCTCTTAAATTAAATAGTCAATGTACAAATCTAGTACTTTTTGCTTGCAAAGTGGTTCGTCGCATTGCGACGACCATCCATTCTAATTTCAACAGCCAACCAGACAACAACTTGTAATTCAATTGTTTACCTTGGGCCATCTGCCATTTTTTTTCCAAATTATTCCACCTTCTTCTCCAGAGAATTACATCGTTCTTCCATATGTTTTAATTGTGTTTGAAGTGAAGTATTAATTTTGTGTAGGGCTTGCACTTCGGTGTGGATGCCTTGGATGTCGGATTGGAATGGCAAGTTTTTCAGCTTATCATCTAACAATTCCGCCATTGAACTTATTATTATACCTTTAAGATCCGGAATTGTCATACTTCCCACCTGGGCATTCTGATTAGGGTCATAAACAGATTCTAAACTTTGTCGAGGTCTTTTAGCAGCAAAATCCTTAGCCGCCATATTGTCAAAGTCTTTTCTGACCGGTGATCGTTGCAAGTTGCCGAGCATTTTTGGTTTGCCTATTTGTTCTAAGTATTCACTATAAACTCACCAAATTTTAATGTTGGGCTATTTTGCTTCGAATTTTTTATTAATTAACAGTGGTTTCCACTTGATTTTTATTCCAAAATTAGTCTATTTTCAAAATAACGTAGGAGCTTCTTTAAAAAGCGGCTAAAATCAACAATAATAATGCATTTGGAATCTCATCCATTAATAGTCGCCATTGCTTCCATTCTTTAATCCTTGTGATTGTTCCCAAGTAAAAAAAATTGTCTCGTCACGCGGAGAATCTTCATGACGGCTAGCAATTTGTTTTTCTTTGGCGTGCGGTATGTGGTAGGTCTTTACTGTATTTAGTGGAGTATTTTGCGGATCTTAAACAAGTTAATACGAAATCCTTATCGCTTTTTTCGTTGGAAGAAAGGAAAGTGGGGCTCCAAAGCTTGTGGGTAGATGTAAAAAATGAATATGCGAGTTGCGTTCGTGACACGACTGATCCTCTATCTCAAGAAAACTTAGCTGCAATTAAATCAAAATAGAAACTTTCGACAGAAACATATATTGCTTGTTTAGAATTCATTCTCAGTGCAACTCAGAAATTGAAACCTCATTCTAGTAGTGGTGAATCTTCACAATCGGCCAATCAATCCGAAAATATAGCTCTCAGTGTATCCGAAGTTTTGCTTCAAGTTAGATCTCTTGCGAAAGCAACTGAGAAGTATTCAAACAATTCCTTTACTATTCCTGCTTGTGATTCTGAGATTTTCTCTGGAGACCATCTTTCTTGGCCATCTTTCCGGGATATGTTTACCGCGGTTTACATAAAACATCCGCGACTAAGTTCAGTTCAAAAACTAGCTAAAACTCGAGGCGATGCTCACGGTATCTTTTCCAAGTTCACTTTAACGGATGATAATTTTGAGTTGGCATGGAATGCTCTCAAAGAGCAATATGAAAACAAAAGAATACTAGTTAACAGGCAGTTTAAGATTTAACTGAATCTTCCTAGTATTCACACGGAAACAGATAAGGTTACTAAGGAAATAAATCGATATGTGAATGATTGTCTTAGTGCTCTAGCCTTATACGGAATCAAAACCGAGTCATGGGACTCAGTCCTTCCATTTATAGTATCAAGTCGTCTGCCGGAAAAAACTCTCTCTCTCTTTGGGAACAAAGTTTAGATAATCCAGCTGAGATCAACTTGGAAAGAACTTAGTAAGTTCTTAGTTTCGCTTTACAAAGTTCATGAAACTGTCAGCGATATTCGTCTTCCTTCGAAACCCAAGATAGACATTCCATAGGCACAAAAAAGTGCGAAATTAAAAACACAACATGTTAAAATGACTTAATCGGCTTGTTTAAAATGTAAAAGAACATTCGTTACGCGTTTGTCCAACGTTTTTGCAAAAATCCGTTGCTGATAGAATTGACATAGTAAAATCTAATAAAGCATGCTTAAATTGTTTAGCAATGTTTCATACTACCCAGCAGTGTAAAAGCACGTTCACTTGCAACCATTGTCAGAAGGCATCGGCATCACACACTTCTGCATTTGCAAGAATCGATTCAGCCGCTTTCTCAAGCAAAGAGCTCATCTCATCAACAATCTATTTCAAATCCAAACATCAACATACAGTCCACTTCAACATCAAGCACAAACGTAAGTAGGATAAGGGATACTTGGGCTTGGGCATGGGAATTTTAGAGTGCGACCTTTTTCAAAAGTGAGATAGAGAGAGTGTTCTGAGCGAGCCAAAAGGGTGCCGTGCGTCGCGTCGGTCTGATCAAAGGGAGATAATAGCGTTTAGAGGCACGTAGGTTGAATATCCTTACGATGGGATGAGAGTAAAGAAAAAATGAAAAGTAATGTTGTGTGTGTGCGAAGAATAGAAACGATCTGTTGATAGATCTTAGAACGGGGGTGTGAAATTTTGGTAGTTTGTTGATAGATATAGGAATAGGTAGGACTGAGATTGTGATATGAGATAAGAAAATAGAGACAATAAAGGGAAAGATGGTTTCTATTGAGTACCTATTTTTTATGGTTTTTTGTTTTAGATTTCGCTGGCGCTCGGAAGTGGTTGATTTTTTTTATAAGTTTGGAATTTGTGCGCCGGTAGGTGAGGGTAGTAGGAATGTTTTTTTGGTTTTGGCTGTACGCTAGAGAATTTGGTCACGTCCGATATTTGGTTGGGCATAGATTGTGTAGGAGCAAGTCGCTTTAAGGAAGTGACCCGTTCGCATAGCAATAAAATCCATGATCAATGTTGAAACCGAGTATCTGTGTTGTGTGTTTTTATTGCAGAGGAAGTATCTAACAGGTAATAAAGTAATACACATTGTAAGGAAAGATGATGATGATGAGATGATGAAAATGCAATGGTATACATTGTTTTTCTGCTGCTTTTTTTTGTGAATATCGATGCATTGATATGACAGACAGAATGTGAAGGTTAGAAACTACATTAGTGCAGTCAATGAAGCGAAAAATAGGGCCCAACCTCCGAATTTTTTTACTGTGAACCGATTTGCATGAAATTTTGGAATTAGGCTCATCTTACCCTTAAATTCAAAAGTGAAAATGATTTGCACACCGCCACCACCCTGGGGGTGGTTGCCACCCCTTCTCGGGGGTGAATTGTTTTTTTTTTAAATAACCTCGGATATCGATAGAAAGCTTAATTTTAAGCAAAAAAACAAATCTAAAGCTTTTTGTTAAGTCCAATACTTTTCGAGTTATTGGCAATTGAAAATTCGCAATTTGTTCACGTTTTTCATCAATTTATTGCAAATATCTCCAAAACTATACGTTTTATCGAAAATTTTATAAAGAACAAAATTGTAGCAGTTAAAACTATGAACAATTTGGTTTTTTATAAAGTATTCTTAGAACAATATTAAGCTAGATATAAAAGATCAAAACCATTTTTTATTTTGTCTGAAATTTAATGGTTGTAGTCAATGCCATTTAGCGGCGAGCAGATGCATTTTATGCATTCTAATACAAGAGGATGTTTTGTAGTGCTTAAAATAAGCTTTAAAATGAGCACTATTAAAAGTCTTTTGCACTTGTTTATTGCGTGGTTGATTTCTTTGACGTATTTTTTGGTTGGATCGTATGAAAGTGTTATGATGTTATTTTTGCTAATAAAGTCTTCTGTTTTTTCATTGTACTCTTGTTGGTTTATTATAACTATTGTGTTGCCTTTGTCTGATTTTGTTATTATTGAGTTGTGGTCTTGTAGTTTCTGCTGTATGCTTTTGATGTTACTTATACTTTCTTTATATTTTTGTTGGTTGTAGTTTTCGTGTTTGTCTTTTAGGATTTGTTTTAGTTTTTTGTTTATAATTATTCTTGTTTCGTTTTGTGTTTCGTTGGAAGGGATGAGCACGAACCCAAACAAAACACAAAGTCAAATTATGCAATACACCTCATGGACAATCAACACAACTACACAAATTTTGACAAAAACCTTAAGCCATTGCACTTTTGCAACAAAGGAAAGCTTTTAGACGCGTTAGAAGAGTTTGAAATATATAGATCAAGCAAAAAAGAACAAGACAAACTCCTAAACGACAAACTAACATTTAAAAACAATGCATTGTATGATACAGCACTAAAACATATAACAAGATAAAAGAAGACGAACATAACATTGAAATAACAAAAGCAAAAAGAAGACAAGAAAAGAAGAAGAATGAAAAAGCAACAAAAACAACATCTAAAACAAAGCTCAGACACCAAAGATCAAACAGTTGAAAGCGCCAGACGATGGAACTTGATTCCGAAACGCGTCGCATCCTCAAAAAAACATAAGTTGCCAAACGCTAAAAATAAAATTTAGTTGACTATTTATTTAAATAAAGATTTTTATATATTTAAAAAACTATTTCTTTTTATATTCATTTATAATCAATTGAGCAGCTCGGAGACCAAAACACATTAAAAATTATGATATTAAATGATGATAATAATGCTAGTGTCACTTCACCTTCAATCGGTTCTGGATTGATGCAATTATCAAATAATAAGAAAGATTTCTTCTGGGGCAATCCAAACGAACTCGTAGATCGTTTAAGACTTCTTATTGCATCACAACAATCCGGTAACAATAAATCATTCTAACGAGATTGCTTCAATTATTGAAGAATTAAAGGAGGCCAATATAGTTCAGTAAAAAAAAGTATCGGACGTTTTTCAAATAGAACAGTGAAAGGGAGACCTGGACCCAGAGGAGTGAAAGGTGAACATCGTCCTATAGGATTGAAAGGAGAAAGAGGTTTACCTGGTCCAGCTGGTGAAGGATTTGACAATACTGAAAACGATGATTATAATTTAAAGATGAATCGATTAAAATATTCAAAGCACTAAAGACAATACTGAACATGTTGTCTGCAAAGTAAAAGGAATTTTCCTCAATTACGAATCATCACAAAAAGTTTACTTTGATTCCATTGAGCATGCAGTTTTGAATGCAGATGAAGACAACAGTATAGTACTCAAATCAGACAACATCCGGAGAACTCGAGAACATGTAGTAGTTACCATAGCAGAAACAAAAACGTATAAAGCAAAAGCGGAAAACGACACTTCTTGGATGATCATAGCTCTGTACCATACGGTTTTAAAAGACAGAAATAAATCAACTTATAAAAAATAAAAATGATAAATTCTTGATAAAAGAAAAAAAAAATTAAAAGATGTATGTAGGTACTTTGTTTTCAGATGATGTTTTTTTTTGTTTTGGAACTTTAAAAATCTTACTAATATTATAAAGAGGAAAGGTTTGATTGTTTGATTGTTTGTCTCGAATAGGCTCCGAAACTACTGCACCGATTTCAAAAATTCTTTCACAGTTGGAAAGCTACACTATCCCTGAGTGACATAGGCTATATTTAGTTTTCAAAAAAAAAGTTCCTTACCAAAACTCCGATATCTAATAATCTTACTTAGTTGTTTACGTTGTTATAGTAGGCAGTCGTAAGTAGCTCAAAGATATGGCAGGTAATGATTTAGTTCAAAAGCGTTTTTTTTTTTCTTTTATCGTTTTAAAATGCCCAAAAGATCAAGATCTCAACTTTCTGGAAACAATTCCCAGGCCAGGGCCAAAAAAATATGTTGAAATAAAGAATCTTCATCTGAAACTGAAAAATACTGAAAATTGTCTTTTAAGTCAGAGAGAATATGTGGCGCAATCGCGTGCCAGAGAGTCGAGTACCGAGCGTTCGTAACGGCTCGCTGAACAAAACATGAGAACCTCTCAAAGACGCGCGCGGGAGTCCATTTTTCAGCAGTCGCAACGGCTCGCTAAACAAAATGAAAGAACTTCTCGAGTCCACGTGCGAGAGTCAAGTACTGAGCGTTTGCAGCGGCTTGAAGAGCAAAATTCCAGAAATATACAATCCCGCACTAGGGAATCAAGCTCTGAGCGTTCCCAACGCCTTCAATACCAGAGAGAACGACAACAGACTTCAAGAGCTAGAGTTTGCAATCGAGTTGTAGCTCACAGTAACAGATCGGCTTTTAGATACGATCCACAGATCTCAACATCTCAACACTATGCTCAACAGTCTTCCGTTGGAATCGGTGACATGAATAAGATATTTCCCTCAACAACTGCTAAAACTTGGAGATGGAATTTTTCAGACTCCAAATTTAAGTGGTCATTGGGACATTCTTCTGGATGAGTCTCTAGGTTAAATGCTCCATAATTTGGAAAGCTTAATAGATGCTATATACCCTGCTATCGTGAATTTGCACGAAAAGAACTTTCATTGGCTATTGTCTAGGGCTATAGTGTCACCTAGGTTAGGTTAGGTAAAATGGGCTGACGGTTGATCTTATTACCATCACACTTAGATCAATGTAGATCCGTTGTGATACCCTGACGTATTGTAACGTCCCAGAAACCTATGATTTTATGTCTGTTCAGTATTTAACCATTTTGTGTTCTTAGTGAAGTTTAACAGGCTGCTCTTTGGAGCGTCTGATAATTCTTCTAGTTCATTAAAGAAGTAATTTCCTAGAAATTTTTTCCTAGTATGACAGAGTGCTGGGCATTGACAAAGGAAGTGACTAGTGTCCTCATGTTCATCTTCGTCATTGCATCCTCTGCATAGGTCATCGGTGCAAAGACCCATTTTCTTTTTGTGATAACCAAGTAGGTTATGTCCAGTTATGATACTGATAAGCGTTCGCAATGAAATTCTATTCAATGATAGCAGCTTTTCAGATTCTTTCTTATCATATTTCGGCCATAGTTTCCTGGAAGTAACACAGGAATCTAGGCATTCCCATCTTTCATTGGATTTTCGCATTATTTTGTTACCAATGATCTGTTTCATTTCACAGGGTGGGATCCTGATTGATTTATCAATGAGAGAAGGGTCAAGTGCTGATCCTTTCCTCGCTAGTTCGTCCGCTTTTTCGTTTCCCGGTATACCACTATGACCGGGGACCCAGCAGAGTCTAACGTTATGCTGTGTGCCAAGAACCCTTAGCTCTTCGCGACAGCAAGAAACAAGCCTTGATTTGACAAGAGTGGCAGAAATCGCTTTTATTGCTGCTTGGCTATCAATGAAAAAAGTGATATCAGCATGTGATAGCGCCATCATGGACACCTGTTTTGCAGCGTTTGTAACTGCCAAGATCTCGGCTTGGAAGACGCTGCTGTGATTAGGAAGTCTGAATGAACTGGCAAGTTTTAGGCTTTCTGAAAAGAAACCTGCCCCTGTTCCAACTTCCATTTTTGAACCGTCGGTATAGATTGCTATAGACGTTTCGTAAGGTGTTTCATTCTCCCAATCTTGTCTATTGGGGAAGCTAGTTGTGAAGGATTTTTTAAAGTCCAAGTATGGAGTTATGTAATCCGTGCAGATATTGTTATCTGCATTTACGTTCGTGGTTGAGCGGTTTGATTAAAAAAAAACATAACTGTTTTTCTTTTCTTTTATTTCTTTTTTATTGTTTATTCGTTCATCACTTAATATATATATTACAAGTAGTTTTATCAAACTGGAACGAGAAGCCGCTGTCCAAAGCGAGGCTGCACTTCTTGAACCAGATGAGTGAATATTAGAGCTAGAACTGACTTTTACAAATTATATTGCATCTGAGGTAACCTCCGTTTTAGTGTATTTGGGAAAGGGAAAGGAATGCACTTGTTGACAAAATATTCATATTTCGTTGTCGTTAGTGAAATATGAGTATTTTGTTGTGCGTTGGGATGAACAGCAAAATAAAGGTGTTCTCGACACGTTTTGCATGTTCAGCAAAAATGGCGTGGGAAGCCGTTGTGTAACTGGGAAAAGCCGTTAGGTAAAGGGGATTGTGTGGGGTAACGGGATACAGGTTTGGGGTGACGTCTCAGACGTAACTCCTCCCCCCTTAAGATTCTTCTCCGGAGAATCATAACTTTTTACATTTACTTTAAGACTTGTTTTGTATTTAAAAATGAACATCAAAATGATTGACAAAATAATGAAAATTATAAGCGAACTTCCAATGTTCGTAGAAATGTGAGCGATATATTTCCCATTTATCTCTTCTATAGCTTTGCGATTTTCTAATTAATTTGAGTGGAGGTCCTCAGGGTTATAACTCATTACAATTTTCTTAATTGTTATATTTTTGTAACTTGGTATTATAAAATTATCATAGTAAATAAAATTTTCGTATTTAACATCATTTAGTTCAATTTTACAGTTTTCAAATCTTATAATATTGTTTCCGACTATATTTATTTTGTAATTGTGGCAATTATGTGATATCTCTGTTTGTTCAATATTTTTCGTTATTACAATGTTGTTTGCCATTTGTTTTATTTCTGTGTTTTTATTTTCTTTAAATTCACATTCAGCATTTTCATTTAATAGATTTGATAGGCAAGTATCGTTTACAATTTTTAAGTCTTTTAATTTTAAACTATTTTCCATGTTATAAAACATTAGTTTTCCATTTGTAATAAAGTGGTTGTTTGGTATAACAATTTCAAGATTATTTTTGTTTGGAATCGGTTCAGTAATTATTTTATAAAAAATGTCTTTGGAATAATTTGGTAAAAGTAATATAAATATTATTTGATCCTCATGAAGGATGGCAGAACTTTTTATATTTGGTATTTTATTGAGTGTAACATTAAATTTTTGAATTTCTTTTGGAGTTAATAAATCTCTACTTAGAACTCCTAGTTGGCTTAGCATTAAATTTTCTTTTACTTTTCTTACTTGATCTCTTAATAGCTCTATGTCGTAACTAACTTGAAATGCATGTTGCATTCTTATGATTCTAATATGATCCTCGTTTATAATATTACCTAAATTCTCAAACTGTTTCTTAATGTCATGTTGTTGTTTGTTAATTTGTTTTGTAATGTTGTTTGTGATTTCGTTAAAGTTACTGTTAATTTTTATTTGTTCGTTCAGTCCGTCTATTAGGTTTTTGTTGTTCTTTTCATTAATTTCTAAGCTCTGTTTTATTTCCTGTTCATCTTCATGGTCCATCGTACCTGTTAAATATTTTAATCCTTTTCCTACTATGTCGAATAAACCTCTTCTTGTCTTATGATGGTGATGTCCTAAAGTATTTTCTATTTCTAATACTAGACTATTAAAATTGTGTTTTATTGTTGCGAATTCATTATTTTCGTTCAATTCATTTACATTATGCTCTAAAATGTCAAGGTTTTCTGTCCAAGTTGTTAAATTAATAATGTGTAATATTTTCGTATAGTTTTCAATAATATTTAAGTTTTGTTCTTTGATTGTTATAAATCCGTTTCCTGTGTTTAGATTTTGTATGTCTAGTTTCTGTCCGTTAGTAACTGTCAGAAAGGTGATGAATAATGTCTGGAAAAAATTTAAGTATTTTCGTATTTGTAGTTACGTTTTATTTGTGTTTTGTAGAATTTACTTCCTTTTTCATCTTTAACATGATCTGAGTCAGACAATTGTATGGTGGTTTTCTTGTATATTGGTTTGAGCTTATTCCCTGCTCTGATTTTCAAATATTGCTGTTTGTTTTCAGTAATATCAATATCTTTCCTGTCTTTATTTAGTTTATTTATATAATTTTCCTTATTCTTTTGCACTATTTCTGTAATTTTTGGATATTCTTCGTTAGATATGGTTCCATTTAAGAAATCTATTGGTCTCTTTTTTGTAGTGGAGTGGATTGTTTTATTGTAGATAGTTATTGCTTTTAAGACTTTTTGCCTAAGAGTGTCTGTGTTATTTTCATCGGCGGTGAAGGTTCTAATATGCTCGTTCAGAGTGGAGTGGAATCTTTCCATATCCGAATTGCCAGTTTTATTATATGGGGTTGTTATGTGTAGATCTACATTATTTTCGTTTAGAAATTCTTTAATGTTTAATGATGAAAAACCTGTTTCTCCGTCTGTTATTATTCGTTCAGGAATTCCTAAAGTGGCGAATCTGTTTTCTAATGTGTGTAATAAGGAAGGCCAAGTTCTATTTTTGATTTCGTATGCTGTGACATGTTTTGAAAATTTGTCAATCATTGTGACATACATTAGGTTTATATTTGCATACCAAATATCAATGTGTATGATTTGATTGCATTTTATAGGAGTTTCGGTAAGTTTCCATGGGATTTTGTTAGGTTTTCTTTCATATTTAGCTTTATTGCAAGTTTTGCAGTTGTTTATAAACTTTTGAATTTTATCTTTAAGGTTTGGGCAATAGTATGTATCTTTGATTTCCTCATAAGTCTCATTAATTCCTCTATGATTTAATGAATCATGGGTTTTTGAAATTACCAGTAATTGTTTTTCTTCGCATTCAAGGTCTCCTAAGAATTTGCTACACTTAATGAATTTTAAGAGTTTGTTATTGCTAAAATAATTTATATAAACTTCCTGAAATTGGGCAAACAAATGATCGTCTCTTGCGAATATTCCTACTATTCCTTTAGGAGGAATGAATTTTTTCAAGATATCAATGATTAATTTTTCGTTGAAGGTTTTCAATTCTATAACAATTCTTTTCTTTTTGAAAGGACTGTAAATTTTATGATTACTTGCATTTTTGGTGGTATTCAATATTATTTGTGTTTTGTAGATGTTGACGGGTGTTTCTACAATCGGGATATGTTTGCTGCTGTCTTCATGCGCTCTGTGGATAGTTGCTATTAATGACTGATTGTCTAAATTATCGTCATTTTCGTGGAAGTTAATTTCTAATCAAGATAAACCATCGGCTACTTGGTTATCTTTTCCTTTGATGTATTCTATATCAAAGTTGAACTCTTCCAGCTTAACCTTCCACCTTTGCAGTTTAGCGTTTGGTTCTTTAAGTGAACTTAGCCAACCTAAGGGTCGGTGGTCAGTTCTGACCAAAAATTTCCTTCCATATAGGTAAGGTCGAAAATACTTTGTTGCCCACACTATAGCTAATAACTCTTTTTCGATGGGAGAGTATTTTGTTTCATGGTCGTTTAACGTGCGGCTGGCAAAACAAACTGGATGATTCTCTTGCGAGAGGACAGCACCAATTGCGTAATTTGATGCGTCCGTGGTTAGTGTAAATTTTTTTTCAAAGTCAGGATATTTAAGTATCGGGTCAGATGTAATTAAAGTTTTCAAATTTTCAAAGCTATTAATATAATCTGGATTTTTTGTGTCTATTTTTGATCCTTTTTTTAGGAAATTAGTCATAGGTTTGGCTACTTTGCCGTAGTCTCTAATAAATTTCCGGTAGTATCCGGTGATGCCTAAGAATGATTTAATTTGTTTTGTTGAGGTAGGTAGTTTGAAATTCTGTATGGCTGAAATTTTGTTGGGGTTGGGTTTAATACCCTCTGTTGTAACTATATGTCCAAGGAATTCCGTTTCTTTTTTCAAGAATTCTGTTTTATCTAATTGTACTTTTAGATTAACTTCTTTCAAGCGCTTGAATATCTTACTAAGTGATATTATATGTTCTTGCAAAGATGTCGAAAAAACAATAATATCATCAAGATATACAAAGCAAATCTTTCCAATATATTCTGATAAAACAGAGTTCATCAGTCTTTGGAAAGTAGCGGGCGCGTTCTTCAATCCGAATGGCATACGAACAAATTCGTAATGACCATTTGCAGTTGAAACTGTCTGAAACGCTGTCTTTTTCACATCTTCATCCGCAATCTCGATTTGATGAAAGCCTTTGGCCAAATCGAGGGTTGTGAAATACATCGACTTTCCCAATTTATCGAATATATCTTCTATATTCGGAATTGGAAATTTATCATCTATTGAAACTTCGTTCAATTTGCGATAGTCGATGACGATTCTCCACTTCCGTTTCCCAGAGGCGTCTTCCTTTTTCGGAACGACCCAAATAGGAGCAGAGTAAGGAGATTTGCTTGGGCGAACGATTCCTTGTTCAAGCATCTCATTTATTTGTCTAGATACCTCTGATTTATGTATTTCAGGGTATCTATAACTTTTGGTATATATGGGGATGTCGTTTACCGTTTTTATACTATGCTTAATCGCATTAGTAAATGTCAAATCGGTCCCTTCTTGATAGAAAATACTTGAGTATTGGGTTACTAGTTTTATTATTTCTTTTTTTTCTTCACCGTTAAGGTGGTTAATACTTATTTGTTCCGACACTGGGTCCTTGCTCGTCTCAGTGTGGTATAACTCGAATATTGGGGTTGCTTTTTCGTAGTCCTCAACTGATTTTTCTTCCTTTTTATCAAAGAAGATGGGAATGTTCGTTTCCCCAATCAGTAATAATTTTTTCCCAAGATCAATGATAGCTTTTGTAGGAAATAGGATATTATTTCCTATTAGCCCATCAAAAGTGTCGTGGAATTTGTATTCGAGGAACTCTGCTGTTTTGTTCAACATGCCGAGTTCTTCGAATAACGGGATTCTTACTTTAATATCCGCATAGATCGGTGTATCTGCTGCGGTTTTCAGTGTGATAGGTTTTTTTAATTTAATTTGCCATTTAGGGTGGCATATCCCAGGATTAATTATACTGGTTTCAGACCCAGTGTCTATCAAAATTCTTAACGTATACTTATTGTTTTTAGTTTTAATGGTTATATAGGGAAGTCTATTTGTGGGCTGATTTCCCGAAAATCCAAATTTTGTACGTTTAGTTGTCTAGCGTAGCTTCCGGACGTCGTATCCATCGGCTCTGGTCCCGTATTTGATTGCGATCTGAATGGATTCGCATTCCTATATTGTTGTGAATTATTTCTGTTGTTAAAATTGTACTGACCAGATCTGTTATTGGGAAATGTGTCCGAATTGTTTGAGTTGTAGCTTTGTCTGGTATTCCTTGTCTGTCCTGAAGTTCTTGTGTCCCTATGCTGTGTTTGGTCAGTGTTTCTAACTATATTACTGTATTGCCCTGAGTTATTGTAATTCCGTCTTGTGTTTTCTGAGGGCCTAAAATTTTGTCTTTGATTGTCGTAATTGTTTTTGAAAAAGATTTTTTTATAAGCGTACCCGGACTCATGAAGGATATCCATGGCTTGCTCCAACGTTTTAGGTTGCATACAAGTCAGGATGCCCTTCATCGGTTCAGGGGTTTTATTTGTGAACAGGCGTAGTGCCATGTCACAATTTCTCTTTATCTCAATAGATGGTATACAGTTTTTGTCAAGTTTGGTCTTGTTATTAAGTCGCCTTAATGCAACTTTTATCTTATCGTAAAAGTTCTGACAATTGTCAGTGAATCTGAGACCTCTGAGGTCGTCATATAATTCTTCTATCGTCCTTTTATCACCAAAATATTGGTAAAGGACCTTTTTTATCTTTTCCCAATTCTGCACTAAACTATTAATTTCTAAGGCTTCCCTAGCTCTACCTGTGAGCCTACTTTTTATTATATCTAAAAATATAAGCTGACTGTTCCCTTCGAATCTGGCTAGTGAGGGTTGGACCCTATCTAATAGTTCTATAAAGCTACTAAGATCATCACTGTTACCGTTAAATTTTGGTATGTTGTTTAAGTATTTAATTGGATCTAAGTTTAGGGTTAATAAGTTAGTATTTACCGCCATAGTTGCTGCTGCTGTTGATGCTGTTGATGTTGTTGCCGATGTCGTCATTCTTGTAAATAAAGATGTTAGTTCCTCCAGTGTTTCTGAGGTAGATTATATTCCTGAGTAGTTGCACAGTTTTTTGAAATAGATTTTCTGCACTTGATACTGTTCTTTTTTTTTTTCTTGTTTGCACTTATGCACACTATATTTTTGTTTGGAGAATATTTTAACTACTTGCACTTAATCGCGCGTTGTTAGAAAATATTTTCATGTTCTTTGTCGAACTTTTTGTCGAACACTTGATCGCGTTTTGTTCTTTTGTACTTATTTGTATTTTACATTCACACTTGTTCAGCTAGGTTCTTTATCGAACGTTTTGCTAACTTAAATTGTCGATTATTAACTTTTTGAATCATTTACACACGTTTAGCTAGATTCTTAATCGAATGTTTGCTAATTGTTCTTTTTCGAACCGTATACACACGTTTAGCTAGATTCTTAATCGAATGTTTGCTAATTGTTCTTTTTCGAACCGTATACACACGTTTAGCTAGATTCTTAATCGAATGTTTGCTAATTGTTCGTTTACCGACTGCGCCATTTACGTTCGTGGTTGAGCGGTTTGATTAAAAAAAAACATGACTGTTTTTCTTTTCTTTTATTTCTTTTTTATTGTTTATTCGTTCATCACTTAATATATATATTACAAGTAGTTTTATCAAACTGGAACGAGAAGCCGCTGTCCAAAGCGAGGCTGCACTTCTTGAACCAGATGAGTGAATATTAGAACTAGAACTGACTTTTACAAATTATATTGCATCTGAGGTAACCTCCGTTTTAGTGTATTTGGGAAAGGGAAAGGAATGCACTTGTTGACAAAATATTCATATTTCGTTGTCGTTAGTGAAATATGAGTATTTTGTTGTGCGTTGGGATGAACAGCAAAATAAAGGTGTTCTCGACACGTTTTGCATGTTCAGCAAAAATGGCGTGGGAAGCCGTTGTGTAACTGGGAAAAGCCGTTAGGCAAAGGGGATTGTGTGGGGTAACGGGATACAGGTTGGGGTGACGTCTCAGACGTAACTCTGCGTATCTTGATAAAATCTGTGCGTGTCCTATTTGGCTTGTTTTCCAGACATTACATTGGTTTAGTCTAAGTGCACTATTTGCTGCCGCTTCTTGAACGTAGAGATCAAGAGGTGTGAGATTGAGGATTACTTCCAAACTCGCGGTCGGTGTAGTTCTCATTGCACCAGTTACGCAAATACAGGCAGATCTTTGAACTTTGGTTAGGGTTTTTAAATGCGTGGATTTTTCCAACGCCTTCCACCAGACCAAGTTGCCATAAGATAGGATAGGTCTAACAATGGCAGTATACATCCACAGGATGATCTTGGGATTTGGTCCCCAGTTTTTGCCAAAAATCCTGTTGCACGAATATAGTGCTATCATAGATTTCTTATATCTTTCTTGTATATTGGGACTCCAATTTAGTTTTTTGTCTAAGATCACACCCAGGTATCTGGCTTGATCAGAGATTTTAAGAGGGGTCCCATTTAGTCTTGGTAACTCGAAAGTAGGTATTTTTCTTCTATTTGTAAAGAGTACCAGCTCTGTTTTGAGGGGGTTCACTGCAAGGCCGCACCTTTTTGTCCAAGCGCTTACCTTGGTTAGTGTGTAGTTCAATTGTGCGCTAATAGTGTCACCTAAGAATAATACTGTTAATGAAAGAAACAATCTAATAGTTCAAAGAGTCCCGGCCAAATAAAAACATACAAATCGATCGACACTGTGACTAATATCTCCATTAACCACAGGAATTTTTAAATTCGTTGAACCCTTCTGGGCTGCCACCACATGAGTTGTCTTTAAAAATCGGAATACCAATACATAATCATATATATATTTTATTGTAGCTGAATAATTTATACATTTTCTTTTCATTAAACCTATATTGCACAATTTACAGAGATTTGGTATAAGCTACCTTACTACTGAAATATTTATCACAATGGTTTTGTAATATTATAATAGTTGAATTTATTGATAGAAGGAAAAGCTACAAGAAAAACCTTCATTGAATATTTGAGATGGAGAGAAGGGGAGGAAATATCTGAGAATCACCTCAGCCAAAATATAGACTTCTTAAAATCTGTTTTTAAAGTATATACAAACATTGTATAGTAAATAAGAAATAAATAACAAAATAATGAACAAACAAATGAATAAAAAATAAATAATTACACAAGTAAATATATACATATATATACATTAACAACAACAATTAGATGAATTGGCAAATAAATAGATAAATAAGTAAATAAATAAGTAAATAATTAAGTGAATAAATAAATAAATAAGTAAAAAAATAAATAATTGAATAAGTAAATAAATAAATAAATAAATAAACAAATAAATAAATAAATAAATAAATAAATAAATAAATAAATGAGTAAATAAATAAATAATTGAATAAACAAATAAATAAATAAGTAAGCAAATAGATGAATAAATAAAAATAAATACATAATGATTTTAAGAAATTTAAGCCCTCCGAATATGTGTAATGGGACGAGGCTGCTTATTAAAGAGGTAAAGGACAGTTTAATTGTAGCAATTAATATCACTGGCCCAGCAGCTGGTCATATACAGAGGATACCAATGATCCCGACTGATCTACAGCGAAGCTCTAACACAATAAAAGGCTTTTCTTTTCGAGTTATGACCTCTTTGCAATAAAATTTTTTAAACAATATCTAAGAACTAAATTTCCTATTTTTTTTTTTAATTCGACACTAAAAATTGTGAATATGTGTGTAAATGTCATGTTTAGTGCCCGTGCGAAGCCGGGACGGACCGCTAGTATTAAATAAAAAAAAAAAAAATTAACTGATCAACAACCCTATGTTTTATTTTATTT
Source organism: Melanostoma scalare (assembly GCA_949752695.1). Taxonomy (NCBI): domain Eukaryota; kingdom Metazoa; phylum Arthropoda; class Insecta; order Diptera; family Syrphidae; genus Melanostoma; species Melanostoma scalare. Next base: position 161,102,956 of record OX456985.1, on the reverse strand, counting down.
AAAAAGAAATTTCATTACAATGTTTGATTCAACGAATAACTTTTAAGGAGATGTTGAACATTGTTTACAGTAAAACATTTTTTTTTGCTTAAAACTCAAACAAGCTTGTGAACTTGATCTGCTTTTGAACTGCTCTGATCTGCTCTTTGAACTGCTCTGATCTGCTCTGTTAACTGGTTTGATCTGCTTTTTGATCCGATTTCAAACAATCAAGGGTGTACTTATACTATTTGTTTGTGGGAGTTATATCTATAATATAAAAATAAGACGGGTTTTCCTTCCTGACGCTATAACTCACGAACCGATTTCCACGGTTTTGCATTCGCTGGAAAGGTCTCTGGCTCCGTGAGGTTTATAGTTACCATGAGTTTAATGTTACAAAAACGAAGCCATCTGGTGACGAAACGGAGTTCGCCGGGTTTGCTAGTATGTTACTAAAAACAATTATCAATATATCTATTATAAAATATATGGTCATTGAACCCTTAGAAAGATTACTTGAACATAAACAAATATATGCAGTCAATGAGGCTGTAGTTTGCTAGACGAAAATCGAATCAACAAGTGAAGATCGTATTTGTTAGAAAACCAAAACAAGCTACAAGGGGTGTTAAGCTGTTGAGCATTCGATAGATCAGCTGGGCGCTCACACGCCGAAATCTCGCTTACTACTCCTGGTGCTATATGGAAAGCCTTTTACAGCTATTGTAAATCTTTTCTCAGAGTCAACGTTACGGTTACAGAAAACTACAATTGATGCCTTAAATGAACTGAATGTTGAATAATGATTTATTTTATGGAATTTCGTCAAAATATAAAACGTCTTACTGAAAAACTCTTTTTTTCCATCTTCGGTTTGCATGTTTTTTGGTATGTCGTGAGGATTTTTATAAAAATCGTTTTAATTGCCTCTGTAACAGATGACGCTGTCTTATTTCCTAAAGCAATCGCCCACGCAAATTTTGAAAATGCATCGATAAACGTCATTAAACCGTAGTATGAGATGATTTCAACTAACTATGTCAGTTGTCATAAATCATTTATGGCTTTGATAGCAACCATTCGCCGATTGAAAAACTTTCGTGCCGAGCTGTGAAGTTCTTAAACAAAAACTTTTTGTGTGTGTTGTTTTTATATAATTGTATTTATTTCAATCTTTTATATAAACTCATCTTTTTAACTCTGCTTACATGATCCTCAATCATAATACACGCACAAGTATCTGGTTCCATTTGACATGCATTTGAAGAACCAAAGACAGTTTGTAAAATGACATCCGTAAATCGAAAAATCATTGTCAACGTCCTTAAAATTACTCAAGAAAGAAATATTTCCAAGAAACTCTTCATAATGCTCCTCAAGCATATCATGTTGATATTGACTTAAAAAACTGGACATTCTAATTAAAATAAGACATATATTGATATTAGACTTCATTGTAGTACAGTTTTGATTTGGAAATAAGAACTGAATTCGAGAACGATGTTTGCCTACGTTTCATATGTAAATTTTTAGATTTAGTATTGGGAGTTATAGCGTCAGGAAGAAAAACCCGTCTTATTTTTATATTATAGATATAACTCCCACAAACAAATAGTATAAGTACACACTTGATTGTTTGAAATCGGATCAAAAAGCAGATCAAACCAGTTAACAGAGCAGATCAGACCAGTTCAAAAGCAGATCAGACCAGTTAACAGAGCAGATCAGAGCAGTTCAAAATTTAGATTTTAAACGACATCAAAACCTTAAGCGACCGAAGGCAATAGTGACGTTTCTATAAAGAATTGTCTTGACGAATCATACGAACTCGAACTACATACACAATGTATTCAATTTGAAGTCGAGAGATTAGAGAAACACTTTTTTTTTTTTGGTAAATGCCATTGACAGCTAAAACTGAAATTATTACTAGAGACGAATCCGATATAAATCTTCGAGCAAATCCATCTGAACCTTAGTTACACATTGACAAGATAGCAGACAATAATGTCCAACATAAATATCAAGTTCATTTTCGATGAGATCCTGGATTTTATGAAAGCACATCAACATGAGCTGCTAGAGGAACATCATGAATATCTGACAGGATGCTTATCCTTCTTGAAGATGTATAGAAACGTATCCTCTACCACATCGAAACATGCATGTCATTTTGTTAACTGCCCTTGGTCAAAGAATCGATGCCAAGACGGCCCTGATACTTGTGCATGTTATTTGATTGAAAATAGAATGCTCAAAGTAAAGAAGTTAATGCTGTTGACGAAAGATTAAAATAAATAGATTAAAAATAAAAGAATCTTTGAAATGTATTATTTCAAATCCAGCTTGCCGTCAAAATACAACTGCCCAAGCGCTTCTCTCTTGACCATTAATTTAGTCATTATTTGACATGGGTATCTGTGCATCTGAAAATGAGAATTATCGATATCTTCTCACAGTAATACATACATTTTCCAAGTTTACATAGACATTTCCTTCGGTAACTGGCAGAAATTTATGAATTCTAACAACTTTCCTCGTTAAAGGTCAAATGATCACAAAAAATTAGCGCCGGCTATGAGGATGGATTGTTTTGAACCTTTGAACAAACCTTTGGATTATTATTTTGCTGCTGGTGATGTGGATACAAATATGCCCGTGACACAGACTCCATCGACGTCTTCTGTAATTCCACTTCATCAACCAATGAAAGACATACCACAAATACAACAACATCACATCATTTGATTGACATTTGAACTTTCTGTCAAAGTTGATTACTTAGAGCGAACTCCTATATTAAAGTTAATTTAAATAAGAAAAACACAAGTTAAAAATTAAAGAAATACATTAAAGTTCAAGTTTAAACTGTGAACCAAAAGGTTAAATCAAAATTTGAGTAAGTCCTAGAGATTAAGGCATAATATTTTCAACACTAAGGTCAAAGCAAAATTCATGAATAAAAGAGGAATTTCTGAAATTTCGCCAGAACATCCAAATAAAGAAAAACGCCTGTCCTGCACTTCATATAGAAATACAACAATGGCAAGTATTAGCGCTGAGCAATTCAAAGCTTTTCTTGAGGAAAACAACCGGTTACTCATAAAGGAGCTCCCGTCAAAAGCTGACATTCAAGCAATGCATGAGGATATTGCTGGCTTAAAAGCTAAACAAGATGAAGTTGCATCTAGAGTAGATGATTTAGAGCGACAAAATAAATTACTTGAAGCCGAACTGGAAAAACTTATGCGCAAGAACACCGAAACAAATGTTGTCGTTCACTAAAGCACGGGTCACACGGGTGGCTGCCAGCGGCGAATTGAGTAGTTGCTACTGCCAGCCGCTGATCAGCTTTGTGTGACCACAAAATTCGCAACCAGCCCTGGCAGCCGGCGAGTGTTTAGCAGCGGCTGGCGAAGTTGAACATGTTCAACTTTCGGTAGCAAGCAGCGGCGGCTGGCAGCTAGTAGCGCAATCTGACCACATCGGCTGGTAAGTAGCAGCGAATTGATTTGACATTTTTGCTCATTTCAAATTATAAACAAATTGTAAACAGTACGCGTAGGTTAAAAAATTTTATTTTAAGGTTTTTATATGTATGGTTGTAATTTGACCAAGTTATTTTTGTTTGTATTTTCAGTTTTTACGAATAAAAGTTTTTGTACCTATGTTATTGTTGGAAATGAAGCTTTTAAACGGATTGTCTGAATATGGAGAGACTACAAAAATGCTCTGCGGAAGGTAATTAAAACACATTTTCTTTTGAGTGTACAATGTTTAATGAAAAACAAATTATAGATTCCGAGAAACATGCTTTTGATGTACACTAAAAGAATTAGAAGCACGGTCTTAAAATAATTGTTGGTAATTTAGTTTATCGGAATGAAGACGAACTAGACGAGATACTGATCATGTGCCTGTCGTTGATGGAGACGCAGTGGATGAAAATTTAGAATTAGTTTCCAAACCAAAAGAAGCAGAGACGGCTTTTAAACAGAAAGTGAAGTCTTTATCGGAAGAAGATGTTTCGAATGCAGGCTATACCATATTTGATGTTGTTCTCCATCTTCCGGGACACGACATTACTTACCCAGCAAATGAAGTAGCGAAATGGTACGAAGATACTCTCGCCGAAGAGGACCTCAACTCTGAGAAGTTGAAAATGGGTGTTAAAATATTCTCTTTGGCAGGTGCTTACAGAAAACTTTTGATAAAACCACAAAATATGTCGTGGTACTTTAAAACGTACAATTGTCCTCAAGAAGATGTAATTTTATCACATTTTGAGAAGTATAACGAAAAGAAAAGTGTACCTGACGTTGAAGGTACATTTTTAGCATTGGTACTGGACTTTTGCTTACCGGCTTCGGTGAATGTAACGATGTTTCTTAGAGAAATTTTAAAGTCTGATACATCGCCAACAAACCAAGCTCAGATTGAGAGGTCTGAAATGAAGAAATTTGAAAATGAGAGTTCGCCTAAGAAAACCAAGAAAAAGAAGATAATGTGGCAGTTGTAGAGAACCAAGAAAAAGAACTCCACCTTTCCCCATCGAATGAAAAGACTGCTGAAAAACGTTCAATCGAAGCCGGGGATGAAAGCGATGCAAAGCGAACAAAAGAAGAAACTGTTTTAACTTGACTTTTGTAATTAAGAGAAACTTAATTGGAATTCTAATGTTTTTTTTTAATTTGTTTTACACAAATAAAATTTTATATTTTTTCAAATATACATAAAGGTTTTTTAAATAACACATTTGGTCTCCGTTTTGCCATGATAGTTTTTGTTGTTGTTCGTATTGCGGAGGCGACACGGTTTTATCCGATCATATTTCCATGTTCTCATCTTGATTCGGGTCTTTAATCTCATGTTCTATTGATGCAACTGCATCCTCGTTGTTAACAAATTTTAAAATTTCCAAACCTTTGATGAACCAGTTCATCTACCACAACAGGTGCTATTCGTTTCTTGTTTGTAGTTAGGGACACTCCCTTTTCAAGGAGCATTGCGGTTTGCCGGAGAGTTATCAAGTCACAATTTTCCATTGCAAAGTCAGAAACAGTGTATGCTACCAGATACATGAGAAGTGACTCGGATAATGTCGGTGGCAACCAGGTTTTTTCTGATTCTATTTTCATGTCCTCGTCTTGACTCCATGGCGGGTCTTCAATCTCTTGTTTTATTGTTGCAACTGCATCGTCGTTATAAATCTGCAAAAGAACAAAAAGTATATCTTGTCAAAGTTGTTGATATTTGGGTACTCTATTATTTTATTAGAAGAAAAGAAAAAACCGCCTCACCTTCCAACTTCATCTATACGAGTTCTTGGGTTCATATGGATATATGTGTCCATGATCGCATGAAAACCTACAACAATACAAGTTGCATAGCCGATGCCATTATATAGGACAAAGCATTACAGTCCTAATTTGTTCAAAACCTAAAAAGGAAACAAAAACTACGTTTTCTTCTATACTAATCAAGTATTTCAGTTAAAAGTTACCCGGAGGTACTTCCAGATCATGTCTCGTTTCGGCGCGCCATTGAATTGGATCTATATCTGGGCTAACGTCATCCACTCAAAAAGTCAATCCATGGTGCCACCCGTCGAAGTGTATAAGCACTTCCTACACATCACTGTAGCGGGGTGAATCGTGAATGTGACTATGGTTCTTGATATCGATATTGACTACCTCTAATTTCATGCCAGCACTAACCTCAATAGGATCTCGTTTAGAAAACATTATAGGTAAAACTGCTTTGAACCGCATGGATTCCATGTACATATTCTGAAAATTCGAAGAACTCATCCCAGTCGGGTGGTGGAACCAGTTCCAAACCATGTTGCTTTTGCTTGTGCATGTTGTATGTACTGCGAATTGATTTCGATTCATTAGTTATAGTCTTAACTTTAACAGTGTTCTTCAGGTCGTGCGCTTCAATACGCATCCCGACACTAAATGGGTTGATTGTTGACTGCAAATAAAAGAAATATGTATATGTATGTACTTACAAAGAGAAACATAACGATGAATTTTAATGCTCTTAGTATTAATTAGATATGTACGTGAGCCAATTGAAGGACAGTGGACAGCAAATTCATACCCTTCGGTGGTTAGATTTTGCGCACCAAACTGGTGGGATTTCACGGAATCGGCATTCACCCAAAACAACAACCAAACATAAGCAAATGCCCTAGGAACTCTGGCTCTGGAACGCCTGAAAATTTATCGATGATTTCCTACAATGTCCGCAGCCCTTCTAGCCTACGTCTCTCAAGATATTAATAATTTAAAAGACTGTGAATATACTTTTGACTTTCGAAAAGCGAATTTCGATTTGCTATCGAATGAATTATGCATTGCTGGTATTGAAAATATATCAACTATTGCAAATATTGACGAAGCAGTCGCTTGCTTCTACTCGATTTTAGAAAATAGCATGAAAAAAACAATTCCCCAAAAGTTGCTTAGAAATAGTAATTTCAGTCAACCGTGGTTTACCAAGGCATTAAAGACTCGGACTCGATTCCGCCAATTGTTTTAAAAAAGTGTTCCTCACGTTTATCATCTCCACTTGAATATCTTTTCAAGCTTTCTTTAAAATCTGGAATATTTCCCACTCTTTGGAAAAAATCTTTTATAACACCTGTTTTCAAGAAGGGTGAAAAAATTTATATAAAAAACTACAGGCCAATTTCAAAGCTCTCATTCATACCCAAGCTATTTGAACAAGTAGTCTGCGAAAGCCTATCCTTCTTTGCAAGGAATGTTATCTGCCATCAGCAGCATGGATTTATGCAAAGAAGATCGACGGCTACCAACCTTCTATCCTTTTATCATAAATGTTCCAACGCCCTTGAATGTGGGAACGAGCTTGACTGCATTTACATTGATTTCTCTAAGGCGTTTGATCAACTGTCTCATAATATTATATTATATAAACTAAAAGCATTTGGGTTTCCCCCATTATTTATTGTTTGGATAAGCTCCTACCTAAAAAATAGGTCTTATGAAGTCAAATTTCGAAATGTTTTATCAAAACCTTTCATTGCTTTGTCTGGTGTGCCACAAGGAAGTCATCTTGGTCCCTTACTTTTCATTGTTGCAATTAATGATGTTATTTCTTGCATTTCCTATAGCGACATTTTAATCTTTGCTGATGATATGAAAATTTTTAAAACCATCAAAAATGCTTCAGATCGAGACTTCTTACAAAAAGATATCGACAGTTTTGTTCTATGGTGTTCTAAAAACGGACTTAGTTTGAACGCTTCCAAGTGCCAAAGTATGACCTTCTCCCGGAAAAGATCGCCAAGTATTGGAGAATATTCAATATCGCAACAATCCCTATCTCAAGTTTTTAGTTTCCGTGACCTCGGTGCTCTATTTATTACCAACCTCGAGTTTAATGAACACATCAACCTCATTATTAACAAATCAAATTCAATGCTTGGCTTTATTAAGCGATGGGCAAAAGAATTTAATGACCCCTATGTCACTCTCTCTTTATATAACTGTTATATTCGTCCACATCTAGAATATGCGTCTCAGGTGTGGTCACCATTTTATGATATTGTAACGTGCGCTTAGTTCGCAAAATAAAACTTCACTTTTCAATTTATTTCTACCACTTTTATTCAGTATCTATACTTTATTCGATCTCAACTCGACTTTTGGACTATCACTTGTTCATAACAATTCACTCTTAACTTTATCACTCTATAATCAAAACTGACTGCTCGTTGCGTCAGCGGCCTATTTATATAGAACAACACTCATCTACAGCGTTCCAGTTTCTTCTCCATGGTTTCCACATTTGCTGTCAAGCATCTCTACACTCACACACACTGGCTTACAAGCAATGCCTGTCATTTATACCATTCCATTATAGTGTTGCCAGTTGTGTTTTCGGTTAAACGTTTTCGATTAGGAAATTGGTATAAATGTTGGGTGTTCATTACAATATTCATAAATCTCGAATCGAAGCAGTACAGCATAGGTTCATACGTTTCGCTCTCAAAGGTCTTCCTTGGGAAGATCCTTTCAATCTGCCTCCTTACGAAAATCGTATTCGCCTATTAAACCTTCAAACCCTCTCACAGAGACGAATTAACAATGATTTAGTTTTTTTTTCATCAATTAATAAAATTTCCCATATAAGTTTCAACCATCGCGAAGGATCTCACCAACTACGTAATTTAGAGTTTTTACATTGCTCCCACCACAGAACTAACTATGCATGCATGAGCCATTAGCTTGCATGAGTAGGTTATCTAACTCCTATCCTTTTGTTTCCGATTTCAACCTAAGTAAAAATACTTTAAAATTAAAACTAAGAACCAGTGCGCCACCTGCATGACTTTTATTTGATATTTTGTTATTGTAAATTAATTTCTGTTCTTATTTATGTATATATTTTGTTTAATAATGTTTCCCTAGTTTATTATGTTCTATTTATTAATGTACTTTTTTTTATTTTTTTTGTTAAAAATTGTAATGTCTTTTATTTTTTTCCTCGTATACGTTCTATTTGTGCTTGTGTTGGCGTTATTTACTAACCACTAACACTTGCATTAATGATGAAGAGCGTAGATAAGTGTGTACAAATGAGCTTGCTCTAAGTTCAGTACCGCTTAAGTCTCTGAGATGCAAGAAAAAAAAAAAAAAAAAAAAAAAAAAAAAAAGCCTCAACTGATCGGAGTCACTTGTATCTGCCATAAAAGACATACGAATGAGGTCAGATAAATAAAGAATCAGATAGTCTCCGCGACTCTTTGGGATTGGCTGCTTCACAGTTGGAAATAGTTTTCCGTACACACTCTGCAGCGAACACACGAGTTGGCCAACGTGGTTGTACAGCCGGATGAGTACTTGTGTTCTCCTCAGCATGATATTCAAACTGGAAAATCAAAGCATATGCAATAAGAAAATGTAATTTGTTTAACTAAACTTACTTAACAAGTATAGCTAGGCCACTTTCGATTGCTGTAAGCAAACGGCGTGTAACATTATCACGAACTAAGTATGAACAATGAAGCAGAAAACTATGCATCACAGACAGGGCACCAGCTCTACCTTCTTGGGTAACCTGCCAGGTAAATGAGTCCCCTCGCATTTCAAGTTCTGTGCATGTTATTCTGCATTTGGTTTTAAAGGCTTTTTCATTTTTTAAACCGTTCTCAATATTTCAAGTTTCATCCAAGAGAGTACGTTTAATATAGATAGCATTTCTTGAACTGTGTTCAATTGAAAAGCTGCAGCAGGATTTGGTTTTGGATCTTTTTGGGAGTTATTTCATTGCAGTTGCTTTTGCTATTTGATGAGGGCGTCTTTTCTTCTTTATCGTTGCATAGAAGAGATTCACTAACTGCAGGTGGACAGTTTTTCTTTTCCTTTTCTGCTTCAATAATTTTTGTTCGATGGCTTTTAGAAGCAATTCACTAGAAAAAGTCTATTCTTAACAGCAAATGAGCAAATTGAAATTGAAGTATGGCAGCTGCTGTCAATCGGTTAGCTGTCAGAGTGTGATTTGACGAGTGGCTAGCAGCTAAGTGTGACCGCACTGCCAGCCGCTGCTTGCTGCTACTACTGCCAGCCGCTGGTAAGAAGCGGCTGGCAGCAGCCATGTGTGACCCGTGCTTAACCTGTGGAAGCAAACTCTGATCCAAAAGTAAAGGCTAAGAGCGTGCTGGATTAATTGGCCAACAAGATGCTGCATTGGTAGGCATCGATACAGCTAATAGCGTCTCTCAGCCGACCTCATCCAGATCGACAGTAATTGTAAAGACGAGATCAAAAGATACTGTAATCAACATTCTGCGAAACTCTAAAAAACTTAAGGGAACGTACATAGTCATTCATGAAGACATGCGGCAGATCACACGTAAAAGGAGAGCTAAGCTCACTACTGTAATGAAGGCATTGCGCGAGCTGTATCCAAACAAGAAAATTGTGCTCAGGAACGATAGAATGGTAGTAGGAGATGCATCTTTCACCTGGGACTTCATGTATGGATTGAGATGTGGAAAAGAGAGCGGAACATCTGTGCTCAAAAGATTATTTGGAGATATTCCAAGAAATCTGGCCGTACTATTGGAAGGAAAAAAAATTATCCACGAGAATCAAATCCACAATAATAAAAACATGTCACAAATAGAAACGCCAAAAGCAGTATCAACTGAAGTTAGTCGCGTTTTAAGAAGTAGAGCTGCACACGCAAAAACAGCCGCTGTAATTAATAGCACACCGATGTGTTCACATGAGGCGGCAATCAATTCAGCTTGATCTACATCAGTCTACCAGAACAAAACAAATTCTCTAGATTTAAGTATTTTAAGTTTCAACGTATCAGGCCTTAAAAATAAAATTGCTATTTACAGATTTTTAATTATATTAAGAATTTTGATATGTTTATATTAATTGAAACGCATGTTCTTAAAGAGGAAGAAAATATTTTCCAAAACTTGTTCACACAACATGAATTGAAATGGGTGTCAGCAATAAAATCCAGTACATTTCGAAGAGGAAGTGGAGGTGAATTGTTTGGGTATCGCAAAAAACTCGACAATATAAAGATAACATACAATAAAATTGAAGAGAACTACGTGATAAATTTAAAAATGGAACATGAGTCGCTATACTTAGTTCCGATTTATTAAAACTGCAGCATATGGCATGTGGATTATAACAAACTCTTAGATACTTTGAGAGCATTAGGAAAAACAGACCTTATGTTATTAGGCGATCTAAATGGAAGAATTGGATTGTCACAAAATAAGCATTATGGTGTTGGTACAACATCTTTAGTGAAAACTAATAGAAATTCAAAAGATGAAATAAGTGATGCCAAAGGGAATAGGATTCTTGAACTTGCGGAAATACGACTGCAGCGTTTTAAACGGGAGCTGCGAAGGAGATTGTAAAGGCGAATATTCTTTTGTAAGAGGAAATGCATGCTCGGTAGTGGACTATTGTCTAATAGCGGGTGCCTGGCACTCTCAAGTAATCAATTTTAAAGTAGGAATAAAAAATTACTCAGATCTGGAACCACTGGAAGTAACGTGTAGGATGAACTCTGAAAAGGCTGAACATAGTAATATAAGATCACTAAGCCTCCTACCAAAATTGTTTTGGAGTGACAAAATTCGCATCCCCTTCCAACAAAACCTTAATACGGAGCTGCAAAGACTAAGCCGATCAGGAAGTCCAGCAAATATAGAAGCCTTGACTGAAGCTGTCAAAAATGCAACACCTAGATACCTTAAATGAAAGAACGAAGGTCCCAAATAAACAAAAGTGGTTTGATAGGGACTGTGAAAAGGTTCGAATGAAATCATTTGCGTTCCTTAAGACGTGGAGAATATACGATTCTGATATTTTCAGAAAATTATATGGTGAAGCAAACAAAAACTTTAAGCAGATCTGCCAACAAAAAAGACGAGCATATGATGAAAATATGATTGAAAAGAATAACATGTCAAGATCATCTGCGGAATTTTGGAAAGCTGCACGGTATATAAACGGAAAACGCAATAACATCGCAAGGTCACTCCATGCAGCCGAACTCCGTGAACACTTCTACGGGCTCCTCAATACAGCCCAATCATCACTGAACTTTAAATACGCAGCTCCTCTAACGTTTGACGAGTTTTTATGCACCATTTGAGCTGAAAGAAGTCCTAGCTGCTATTGAAGATCCAAAGAACAACAAAGCACCAGGAGATGACAGGATCCCCTTTGAATTCTACAAAAATTGTACTCCGGAGTTTTTCTCAGCTCTTACAAAGGAGTTCAACAGAATAATTGAAGCAACAGATATACCGGATTCATTCAAAAAGACGCTAATTTTTCCGCTACATAAAAAGGGTGACTTGGAAGATCCGGGGAGTTACAGAGGTATATCATTCCTCAACACATCCACAAAACTATTTAGTTCAGTATTGTATAAAAGGATCACCACATGGATAGAAAATAGACACGTGCTGCTGGAGTTCCAAGCTGGATTCAGAAAACATTACTCTACCGTTGATCATATTTTTGCACTTTTTAACTTAGCGGAGATATACCAAAATAAGAATAAAAAGCTTTATACCTAAGTAGACTTCCGAACTCCATTTGACTCAATCCCACGAGAAGCATTATTTTACAAACTGAGCAAAATTGGGCTTTCAAGTAAAATTATTAATACTTTAAGAGTCATGTACGAAAACAACTTGGCCTATGTTTGGGACGGGGAATTCGTATCTGAAGAATTCACAACATCTATAGGTTTGAAACAAGGATGCACACTGAGCACACTACTTTTCAATCTTTATATCAACGATATAACTGACTCAGTTCGTGGAGGAATCGAGCTAAACGGGATAAAAATCCCAGCACTCTTGTACGCGGATGACATTGTGTTCCTGGCCGATACAGTAGACGGGATGCAGCTTATGATCAATAGGTTGGCAGAATACTGCAAAACATGGAACCTAACAATCAACTTGGAGAAGTCTAAAATGATGATTATCAGACGTGGAGGAAGATTTTCGCGAAAAGAAAAATGGTACCTCAACGGAGTGTCTATAGAAATAGTAAAAGAATACAAATACTTGGGGGTCCGATTCACCACGAATGCTAATATGAACAAACATCTTGAAAATAAACATGCGGAAGCTAAAAGAGCGGTTTCTTCGGTGTGGAATAAATGTATAGATAACAAAAACGTGTTACACAGTACAAAGCAAAAAATATTCAGAGCAACTGCTTTGTCAATACTGCTTTATGGAGCCCAAGTATGGGGATATAGTGCGTTTGAAACGTATGAAAAATTTCTTCGTTACTTTCTGAAAAGACTATTCATATTACCAAACAGCACACCTAATTACATGCTACATTTGGAGACTGGAGTACCTCCCTTATACCTCGACACTTTACAAATGCACCTAGACTATGTAGTCAAGATACTTGAAATGAAAAATAAAAGGTTGCCAAAAATAATCTTAACCAGTTTATTAGTAAACAGAAGAGGATTTGTCAAGGAATTGGACCACTTAGAAGCAGTAGGTAAACTTAACTGGAAAATCGAACTGGATGAACCTGTAGCAATTGTAAAGGCGAAGTTCACCGATCTTCTGAATGCAACCGGTTTCAGGAAGTACGAGCAATTCAAAAAGGAAGCCAAAGAATCCCAGTATAGGATTATTTACAGCAAACTGAATTACAATCTGGAAACAAACACGTACTTCGTCAATTCAAATAAAGTTAACTTAATAAGTACGATCTTCAAATTGAGAGGCGAACTTACAAATTTAAACTTCGCACCCCACAGACCAGACTTGCTAATACTCTGCAGCATCTGTAATCTAAAGGTAAGGGAAGACGTATTTCATTTTCTTGGGTCATGTCCAATTTTTAAAGAAATCCGACTAAGGTGGTTGGGAGCAAAATTCATAGACGAAGGCAAAGTAGTCAAAATCTTAAATGGAGAACAAGGCTGGGATCTGTTGTATAATTATGCAGTCAACGCACTTCGATATCGTAGCAAAATAATAAATGAAGATTTTTAAGAAACACAAACTTATATAGTAGTATAATAATTGAATCATACATTAAAAATTAAACCTTAATATAGAAAATTAAAAACTTATTGTCAATCTGGTAGACGGCCTTAGGCCAAACCATATACTTTTATTTTTATTTTTATTTTATTTACATTGTAAATATTGTTGAAACAAATTGAAATAATAAAAAAGTAAATTAACTAACTAACTAACTAAACTACAACAACATCAACCTCAACTAGTGACCTTCGATCATGCCTACTCATATGCATACTACGAGCCAGGTGATGTCAAATTTCATACAAACATTCCTAACAAGGACAGGCTTTTACCAATACTGTCAACTCCTTCTTCATCAGAGAGTGTATGGAGGAATTCTATTCCAACTCTGCAGCAACAACAACCTCAGCGAGTGATCATCGATCATACCTACTCATATGCATACTACGAGGTAGGTGATGTCAAATTTCATACAAACATTCCTTACTACAAGGACAGGCTTTTGCCAATACTGCCAGTTCCTGGTCCATCAAAGAGTGTACCGAGGAATCCCTTTCCACCTCGGTCAGCAAAGAGCTTCCGCTCGAAAACACTTTATGCAGTTCATTCATCTGAAGATCGAAATGAATACATCACCAGATATGGCCCCACTGAAAATCATTACGAAGAAGTCGATGAACAAAAAACGAAAACAAAAGATTTTTCAGACGATCAAACGATATGATTGTTCAAAACTAAACTGAATAGGAAACTCAGAGAATATTTGCTTTTATAGTATAGACTCTGGTTATTGGTGCTACTGATTTATAAAAGAAAAAAGAGACAACATCACATTCAAGAATTGAAAACAAATTATTCCGTAGCTTATCTATAAGTTTTAACTACCTCAACCCTCTATCAATATTCACATTGCATTTTTACATTGTTGGTACCTATATTTTACACTCCCGGTATAAAAATTGATTTAAAATTAATAAAAACCATCTACAAATACCAATACCGGATGTGACAAATCAATCCCAAACCTTCAAATCTTGCCAGCAAAATTAAAAATTCAGAACAAAACATGGGTCGCATCCTTACTTTACAGTATAGCTATGCACAATCAATTTTCGGATGTGACGAAATGCATTAAGTATAAGATATGTTTCAAAACAAAACAAATATCGGACGATGCCGAATTCTCTATTTTACATAAAAAAAAAAAAAAAAACCCAACCACCACCAATTGTCAATGAAATCTATAATACAAAAGGAAACCTATTCATTTATTTCATTTCGTCTTCTGCACATATAGTTTCTAACCTTCACATTCTGTCTGTCATATCAATGCATCGTTATTCACAAAAAAAAGCAGCAGAAAAACTATGTATACCATTGCATTTTCATCATCTCATCATCATCATCTTTCCTTACAATGTGTATTACTTTATTACCTGTTAGATACTTCCTCTGCAATAAAAACACACAAATAGTTTCTAACCTTCACATTCTGTCTGTCATATCAATGCATCGATATTCACAAAAAAAAAGCAGCAGAAAAACTATGTATACCATTGCATTTTCATCATCTCATCATCATCATCTTTCCTTACAATGTGTATTACTTTATTACCTGTTAGATACTTCCTCTGCAATAAAAACACACAACACAGATACTCGGTTTCAACATTGATCATGGATTTTATTGCTATGCGAACGGGTCACTTCCTTAAAGCGACTTGCTCCTACACAATCTATGCCCAACCAAATATCGGACGTGACCAAATTCTCTAGCGTACAGCCAAAACCAAAAAAACATTCCTACTACCCTCACCTACCGGCGCACAAATTCCAAACTTATAAAAAAAATCAACCACTTCCCGCCAGCGAAATCTAAAACAAAAAACCATAAAAAATAGGTACTCAATAGAAACCATCTTTCCCTTTATTGTCTCTATTTTCTTATCTCATATCACAATCTCAGTCCTACCTATTCCTATATCTATCAACAAACTACCAAAGTTTCACACCCCAGTTCTAAGATCTATCAACAGATCGTTTCTATTCTTCGCATTTTTTCTTTACTCTCATCCCATCGTAAGGATATTCAACCTACGTGCCACTAAACGCTATTATCTTCCTTTGATCAGACCGACGCACGGCACCCTTTTGGCTCGCTCAGAACACTCTCTCTCTATCTCACTCTTGAAAAAGGTCGCACTCTAAAATTCCCATGCCCAAGTATACCTTATCCTACTAACGTAAATTCTTACTTTTCAACTTCGTCAAAGAAAATTCTTTTGGCTACCGCTTTCATTTCAGTATTTTCCGATGGCACTAAGTACGCTCTCCGAGCTTTAGAAGACCCTGGATCAGAAATCACACTTATTTCGAAAGCTGCTCAACAACGTTTAGGCCTACCTTACACCTTAACAAATGCAACAGTCTCTGGTGCTAATGCTTCTCTAGCAACAACCTCCAAAATGTTGTCATTTTAAAATAAGTTGGGATTACTATCCAAATAGTGTTTCTGTTCAAGCGTTTGTGGTTGATAACCCAACAGGAAAACTTCCTTCGCAATCAATCTTGATCTGTCAAAGTTTTCCGGAGTTCGACTTGCTGACCCCCACTTTTATATATCATCTCGACTAGATCTTCTTATAGGAGCTGATATCTATTCATCTATTATTCTCGAAGGAGTTCAACGAAACATACACGGTAGCTTGGTGGCGCAAAACTAGATTGGCTATATCATTTCTGGCCCCCTTCAAAAACCAAATGATTCCATGCCAACAAATTATGCTACGTTTTTCAACCAAGTTGCATTAGATGTAGAGGTTAAGCGGTTCTGGGAGTTACAAGAAATTTCTACCCAAAATCAAATGTCTGAAGAAGATCGTTACTGCGAAAAAATATATTCCGAATCAACGTATCGACAACACGACGGTAGGTATGTTGTTAAATTACCTTTTAAAAAAGAGTTTCTAGGGAAGTTGCAACTTGGTCGATCAAGAAATATTTGTGAAAACCGTTTCATTTCTTCTGAACGTCGGCGTCGTCTTAAGAAGACACCTTTACTAGATGCGGAATATAACCAGGTTATACGAGAGAGAGTATTTAGAAATTGAGCACATGAAACGAGTTCCTTCTCCAGAACTATCTCATGTAAATAAAATTATGTCGTACTATCTTTCACATCACGCGGTAGTGAAGCCAGAAAGTTAACAACACGACTACGAGTAGTCTTCAATGCTTCTAATCCATCCCAAAGTGGGAACAGTCTTAATGATGTGCTTCACATTGGCCCTAGCTTGCAAAAAGATTTACTGTCGTTTATGCTCCGCTGGCGTAAATATAAATATGTGTTCAATGCCGACATTGCTAAAATGTATAGGCAAATACGCATTGATTCATCTCAAACCTCGTTTCAGAGAATTCTGTTCAGAACTTCTCCTGAAAAACCAATAGAAGACTTTGAGCTGCACATTGCCCCAACTTGCGGATGACGAAGAATCGAAATATCCCTTAGGATCAAAAATGATCCGGAACGACTTTTATGTCGACGATTTGCTATCGGGCTCTGACTCCTTAGAGCAATCTACAAAAGGCACAATCAGAAATTACTTCGATTCTGGCGTCTGCTGGGTTCGAATTACGAGAGTGAACAGCCAATGATTTATCTCTGCTACGAAACCTTCCAAAAAATGATATTTTGAATGACATTTTTCTAAATTTAACAGATCAAAGTTCTGCTTTAAAATCAAAACGATTCACTTCAAGTCTGTTTGCACAAAGCGAGAAGTTTTCTCCAACATTGCAAAACTTTTTGATCCAGCAGGTTGGACTGCACCTATCATCATTAAAGCCAAAACTTTAATGCAGCAGATTGGGAGAGATAAAACTCTCTGGGATGAATACATAACACCTCATTCATTAGCTGTTTGGCATTCGTTTACGACAATTTCCCAAATTTCCAAGTTTAAAATTCCTAGGTGGCTAGGAACAGTTTTCTCTACGAGTATTGAAATTCACGGGTTTTGTGACGCCTCTGAGCAGGCTTATGCCGCAGCTATTTTTATCAGAGTCTCCGCGTGTACTGGAAACAGTAGGTGCCTACTTTTGTGTGCAAAAACCAAAGTTGCACCAGTCAATACAATTTCCGTTCCAAGATTGGAACTCTGTGGAGCCGTTCTGCTGTCCAAACTTATGAAGAATGTCTGTTGGATTTTAGCAGAAATATAACTTTTATTTAAATCAAAAGAAGACTCGCTTGGCGTGTCTGGTACGGATTACTTTATTAATAATGAAGAATGAGTTTAGATTTAATGAAAGAAACAATATGCTTTTAGAAAGAGAGCAAAGTACAAAACATAAACGTAAATGAAAAAGGAACGATACGGATCTATCTAAACTGTGTTGCCATCTTGGATATTTTATGAATATTGTAATGAACACCCAACATTTATACCAATTTCCTAATCGAAGACGTTTAACCGAAAACACAACTGGCAACACTATAATGGAATGGTATAAAATGACAGGCATTGCTTGTAAGCCAGTGTGTGTGAGTGTAGAGATTTTTGACAGCAAATGTGGAAACCATGGAGAAGAAACTGGAACGCTCTAGAGGAGTGTTGTTCTATATAAATAGGACCGCTGACGCAACGAGCAGTCAGTTCTGATTATAGAGTGATAAAGTTAAGAGTGAATTGTTGTGAACAAGTGATAGTCCAAAAGTCGAGTTGAGTTCAAATAAAGTATTGATACTGAATAAAAGTGGTAGAAATAAATGAAAAGTGAAGTTTTATTTTAGCGAACTAAGCGCACGTTACATTGGTGTCAGAAGTGTAAATAAAACTTATTTGATAAAAAAAAAAAGAAAAAAAAAAAAAAACTAGTTAAGTGCAAAAAAAAAAAAAAAAAAAAGTTAAATACAGTGAAAATGGGTAAGTTGTTGGAAGAGCTCAACTGCACTGAGCTTAAAAGTGAGTTAGGTAAGCGAAATCTTTCTAGAGCGGGATCGAAGAATGAGCTCGTCCTGCGCTTGCGCAACTATTTGGAACAGCAAGGGGAAGACGTAAGCACTTTTGTTTTTGAAACAGAAGTGGAAAAAGAGGAAGAAAGTGAAAGTGTCGATTTTTCTAGTATGATGAAGCTTTTATTAGAACAACAAAAGAAGCTGATTGAAGAGCAACAGCAGAATATTCTCGGACGTCTGGAAGAGCAACGAAACGATCAAAAGAAGGAACAGCTGAATGTTCTCGAACAACTTGAAACACAACGAAACGAGCAAAAGAAAGAACAGCAGAATGTTCTCGAAGAACTTGAAGCACAACGAAACGAGCAAAAGAAGGAACAACAGAATATTCTCGAAAGACTTGAGGCGCAACAGAATGTTTTAGAAGGTCAGAAAAACATTCTAGAAGGAAAATTGGGTAACATTGAGAAAAATGTATGTGCCCTTGACGAACGAGTTGAAGGTGTGGAAAAACAGCTTTCTGTTGTAGAGAATCGTTTGGAAAGCCGATGCGATAACCAGTTCTCTGTTCTGTCCAAGGAATTAGACCAAATACGGAAAATAAAAATTCGAGAATCTGCTGGAGAGTTTGCAAGGAAAAAGGAGATGAAACCCCCAACATTTGATGGGCAGTCTTCTTGGCCAGTCTACAAGAGACAATTTGAGGCAGCCGCGACAACAAATGGCTGGGATGACGAAGACAAGTACATAGCACTGACTCTTGCTCTTAGAGGACCAGCAGCTGAATTACTTCAAACAGTTCCAGCTGGTAAGAGCGGCGATTTCAGTTCTCTCCTGGCAGCTATAGATAAACGTTTTGGAGATAGCCACTTGAAAGAAGTCTTCCGAGTCCAACTCAATAACAGAGTCCAAAAAAGGGGTGAAAGTCTACAGCAGCTCCAAGCAGACGTCGAAAGACTGGTTCACCTGGCATACCCGGATGCTGGAGAAGAAATCATCAACCAGCTTGCTGTTGAGTCCTTCGTTCGTGCCATTTCCGATATACATCTTCAGAGGTCTGTGCGAACTGCTAGAACACGTACTCTTTCCGAAACTTTAGCATTCGCATTGACAATTGAAGCAGCAGAACAGGCTTCTCAGGGAGTACATCGACTTAGAGAAGCCATAGTCGAAGAGTGCTCGTGCCATAGAGCTGAAATACAAAAGAACCAGCGGAGCGGACTAGCAAGATGTTGGAACTGCAACAAGACCGGGCACTTACAGCGTCAATGCCGACTACCACCAAATAAAGCCGGTTGTCAACATTGTGGAAGCAAGAGATCCAACCCAGAACAAGGTAACAACAACACCAGCGTTACGTATCAGCCCGTTTCCCATCAGGGAAACGAGTAAGAACCAACTTCGAGGGGCAGAGGCTGGTTTCTTGTATCGATGGCCCCAGAACCACCATCCAGGTCTCTCAGACCAAACGAGACAACAAAAGTCTGACTGTGGAAACTACTATTAACGGGAACAAACATGTGGCTACCATCGACACCGGCGCCACAGCCTCCATAGTACGTCGAGACCTGGTAAAGACGACGTGGCTTCATAACACCAATAGCTACCGTCTAAGAACCGCAACGGGAGAAGCAGCAAGAGTATATGGAGAAGTGTGTCTTAAGATCCGACTGGCCGATCTAGTGTTTACTCATCAATTCCTGGTGGCAGATATATGTGACGAGTGCATCATTGGAATCGACTTTATGAAACGGCACGGAGTTATTTTGGACATCGGTAATCAGGTTTTGAAGTACCAAAATAAGGAACTTCCAATGACTTATTCGAACGAAAGTACGTCGACACTGAGGACTGTCATCACGGAAGATCTGATTCTGCCTCCTTCTTCTGAAGTGTTCATTTGGACAAAACTGGAAGGTGAGTTTGGAAGCCTTCGATACCTAATGGTGGAACCAGACCCAGAGTGTTCCTCCCAAAGCGTCATCATTGGGAAAACACTAGTAGCACCGAAAAACAAAATGGTCCCCGTACGATTACTAAACACCAGGCCGTACGATGTAAGGTTGAAGAAAGGAGAAGTCGTTGGACGTTGCGAATCGGTTGCAGCAATTACGAAGATCACAGACGAAGCCCCGAGAAAAACTATAACTCCAGAGGAGCTCAAAACCATCAGAGCTAAAATACTGTATTCATCCAACCTTGATCACCAACAAACAAGGATGGCTGAAAATCTCCTACAAGAGTACACTGACATCTTCGCATCGCAAAAGGGACAATATGGTAGGACACAGTTGGTGCAGCATCGCATCAACACAGGAGATGCAAGACGGATTCGTCAACCCGCAAGACGCCTTCCACTGGCCAAACAAGGTGAGGTTGAGGAAATGATAACAGCAATGAAGAAGGACGGTCTTATTGAAAATTCCAAAAGTCCTTGGGCTTCACCAGTGGTGCTAGTGAAAAAGAAAGACGGAAGCACTCGTTTTTGTGTGGACTACCGAAGGCTGAATGATGTGACTAAAAAAGACAGCTATCCCCTGCCGAGAATCAGTGATACCCTGGATGCTATGGAGGGAGCCCAGTGGTTTTCGACGCTGGACTTGAAGAGTGGATATTGGCAAGTTGACATCCACCCTGACGATCGGGAAAAGACGGCGTTTTCTACAGGTAATGGGCTCTGGCAGTTTAAAGTTATGCCGTTTGGGCTATGCAACGCTCCGGCAACATTCGAGCGTTTGATGGAGTGCGTTCTTCAAGGACTGACGTGGAAAGCGTGCCTTGTCTACTTGGACGATGTCATTGTTTACGGGAAAACATTTGACCAACATTGCAAGAATTTAAAAGCCGTGTTTCAGAGACTTCGAGAGGCTAACCTTAAACTGAATCCAGAAAAATGTGCACTTTTCAAAACCGAAGTTAAGTATTTGGGACACATCATCTCTTCCCAAGGAGTGAAGACTGATCCTGAAAAAGTTGACTCCGTCAAAAATTGGCCAACACCACAGGACAAACATCAACTCCGAAGCTTTCTTGGTCTGGCCACATATTACCGACGTTTCGTTAAGAACTTTGCTGGAGTTGCAAAGAGTTTGCATCAGCTCACCGAAAAAGGGAAGCAGTTCAAATGGTCAGGTGAGTGTGAAAAATCTTTTCAGGAACTCAAATACCGCCTCTGTAACGCTCCAGTGGTGGCACATCCAACACCTGGCAAAACATTCATCATCGACGCAGATGCAAGCAACGTTGGAATCGGGGCGGTACTATCCCAAGTGCATGATGGCGAAGAGAAAGTGGTGGCATACTACAGCAAGGTCCTATCGAAGCCCGAAAGAAACTACTGCGTGACCAGAAGGGAACTGCTAGCTCTTATCTTGGCAACAAAGCACTTCCATAAGTACATCTATGGACAGAAATTCCTTCTGCGGACAGACCATGGTGCTCTGAACTGGCTGTTGAACTTCAAAAATCCAGAAGGTCAAGTCGCAAGGTGGATAGAAAGACTGCAGACTTATGATTACCAGATTCAACACCGCAGAGGAAAGCTGCACTCAAACGCCGACGCATTGTCCCGAAGACCTTGCAAAGAGGATTGCAAGCATTGTAGGCGACAAGAAAACAAAGAAAATATTACCGCTCAGCGACTAAGAGCTGACCCCATATGCGGATGGAGCAATGAGGAAGTGAAGACCGCTCAACAGGAGGATCCAGATATCGAACCCATTCTCGCATGGAAAGAAAATGAAGAGAAACCTGAATGGGGAGACATTTCTGACAGGAGTCCAGCTCTCAAAGCCTATTGGGCACAGTGGGACTCACTATATGTGCAAGAAGGTGTCCTCAGGCGAAGATGGGAGTCCGCTGACGGTAAATCATATGTGATGCAGCTGATCGTACCGCAATCGAAAGTCAGTGAAGTTCTTCGGGAGATGCACGACGGGCCTTCTGGAGGTCACCTGGGAGTTAACAAAACACTGGAGAAGGTGCGACATCGGTTCTACTGGTTACATGCTAGAGATGACGTGGAGAAGTGTTGCCGAACATGTGACAAGTGTGCTGCAACCAAAGGACCTGGTAGGAAGATTCAAGGTAAGATGCATCAGTACAACGTTGGATCGCCTTTTGAGAGGATTGCAGTAGATGTGGCTGGGCCTTTTCCAGAGACCAACGCTGGAAACAAGTACATTCTGGTTGTAATGGACTATTTTAGCAAATGGCCTGAGGCGTATGCCATCCCAAATCAAGAAGCCAAAACGGTGGTCGACCAGATTGTGTTTAACTGGGTAAGTAGGTTTGGCGTACCTATGGAACTCCATTCCGACCAAGGGAGGAACTTCGAGTCAAACATCTTCCAAGGAGTGTGCGGACTACTTGGCATCAAGAAGACCAGAACCACACCGCTTCATCCACAATCTGATGGGATGGTTGAAAGATTCAACCGGACCTTGAAAGAACACCTCACCAAGGTCGTAGGCGACTACCAAAGAGACTGGGATAGGCACGTACCGCTATTCCTGATGGCCTATAGAAGTGCAGTACATAGCTCGACAGGACAAACACCATCTGACATCTTGTTCGGGAAAACCATGCGGCTGCCCAGCGAACTTAAATTTGGATGCCCCACAGAGGAGCCACAGGACACGAACGAGTATGTGGACGACCTCAAGGAGAGACTCGCTGACATCCATAAAAGAACAAGGGAACGGATGAAAACCTACAGCGACCGGATGAAGACACGGTACGACACAAAAGCGACAACGGCAGGATTCCAAGCAGGAGATCGTGTGTGGCTTTATAATCCTCATCGTCAAAAGGGATTGTCACCGAAACTTCAGCAGAACTGGGAAGGTCCTTATACTGTTGTCACGAGGATTAACGACGTGGTTTACCGCATCCAAAGAGGATTAAGAGGCAAGTTAAAAGTAGTTCATTGTGACCGGCTGCATCGATATAGTGGCGAGGCTGCAGATGGAATTATTCGGGACGAACAATCTTAAGGAGGGGGCAGTGTAATGAACACCCAACATTTATACCAATTTCCTAATCGAAGACGTTTAACCGAAAACACAACTGGCAACACTATAATGGAATGGTATAAAATGACAGGCATTGCTTGTAAGCCAGTGTGTGTGAGTGTAGAGATTTTTGACAGCAAATGTGGAAACCATGGAGAAGAAACTGGAACGCTCTAGAGGAGTGTTGTTCTATATAAATAGGACCGCTGACGCAACGAGCAGTCAGTTCTGATTATAGAGTGATAAAGTTAAGAGTGAATTGTTGTGAACAAGTGATAGTCCAAAAGTCGAGTTGAGTTCAAATAAAGTATTGATACTGAATAAAAGTGGTAGAAATAAATGAAAAGTGAAGTTTTATTTTAGCGAACTAAGCGCACGTTACAATATCAACAACAATGTCCTTAGTATGTGCAGCTCAGAAAATCTCTCTGTGCACAGTTGGACTGACTCTTCGATAGTTCTAGCATGGTTAGAGAAAGAACCATGCTCATGGCAAACATTTGTTGCTAATCGTACAAGCCTCATAAAGACCTATGTTGGAGATATCCCATGGAATCACATAGCTTCAGAGGACAATCCAGCCGACCTAGCTACTAGGGGGATGGCTCCTGGTGAGCTTCTTGACAATGACTTGTGGTGGTTCGTTCCAATTTGGCTCCGCAGTAATCAAATGCCTTTGCCATCTACCACTCGTTCTCCTATTGAAGAAGCATCTAGATTCTAAGCCTATTAAAGCGTTTCACACTAGCTCCATTGAACCCGAGGATATACTTCAGAGGTTTTCTTGTTTCGCGAGAGCTCTCAAAGTTTTATCTTACGAATTTAGATTTTTTCATCTCACGAACCCACGGTTCAAATTAAATTTTAACTATAAAACAAGGGACATTCAACGGAATTAAATCCTTTTCATTAAAGAAAGGCTTATTATTCTATCCCAAAGAACTCACTTTCCAAGTGAATATCAACGATTGCAATCGAGGCAGTCAATTCAGCGGTCAAGGCAGCTCCTGACCCTTAATCCGGTTCTAGACTCTGAAGCGTAATGCGCGTAAACGGTCGGTTAATCAACTCGAATTTGTCCTTTGCTGAACGGTATCCAATACTACTGCCATATAATTCATGGTATTCCAAGCTTCTAATAGGTTTTATTCATAAAATCTCTTTCCACGGAGAAAATCAGCATATGTTGATTCTTGTTCGACAGGAATATTGGATACCCAAGGTAAAGAACTTGATCAAAGCATGCGTTAATCACTGCAAGATTTGTGTGACTCACAAGAAAATTCAACGATCTAAAATTATGGCTGCCTTGCCTTCAGAAAGGACAAACTTTTCTAGACTATTTTCTAAGATTGGAATTGACTTTGCTGGACCTTTTGAAGTTAAGACGTACCTCGGACGTAGCTGCAGAGTCACCAAGGGCTACGTTTGCGTTTTTGTATGCTTCTGTTTAAAGGCAATTCACCTGGTACGAACTACGGATTTAACTACAGCTGCATTTTTGGCAGCTTTGCGTCGGTTTGTGGCCAGAAGAGGTCTTCCACGAGACATTTATTCCGATAACGGAACCAACTTCGTTCAACTTCGTTGGAGCGAATCGAGCCCTTAAGGAAGACTTTAAATTGGTTCTTCAACAAACTGCTACGAATTTCTGTGAGTCTCACAACCATCTAACAGTCTGGCATTTTATTCCACCTGGTGCCCTCCATATGGGAGGTTTATGGGAAGCCAGTGTCAAGAGTTTTAAGACTCATTATAAAAAGGTAGCACATGGTGTCAAGTACACCTTTGAAGAGTTTACAACACTTCTTTGTAGTATTGAAGCGTGCCTCAACTCCCGGCCAATCAGCGCCATGTCTGAAAATCTCTCCGACCATCTTGCTCTCACACCAGGACATTTCCTCATTAGAAGTCCACTCGTTTCGATAAGTGAACCCAATCGTGAAGATTCTTCGATTTCACTAGTTAATAAAAAATAAAATAAATAGGGTGGAGCTACAGAGCGAGGAGCCCCTGGGCCTAGCGCATTTCTCACAACCATCCCTTGTGAGGGAATGGAGAGGACCTACAATTTTCTGCCGGTTCCGAACGGCTAATTGAGAAAGCGCTTTTCATGGCAATGAATACTAACGGAGGACTTCCCAATTCCTCGCGAAAGGCGATACCCGTAGAAAAAACATTTTTGCCTCTGTTCGGATTCGAACTCGAACCTCTGGATTAACAGTCGGACATGCTATCCATCACACCACAGGTACCACTAGTTAATAGATGGGATAAATTAAAGATACTCAATCATAATTTTTGCAAGCGCTGGAAATGGAAGTTTCCTCAGCGAGACATTCAAATTGGAGATATAGTTGTAGTGAGAAAGGAAAACTTACCACCCACCGAGTGGCGGTTAGGTCGTGCTACGATCGTTTTTCCAGGTAACGACGGGAAGGTACGTGTGGCTGGTGTTCGAACTCAACAGGGTGATATAACTCGACCGATAGTGAAGTTATGTCTTATGTGTGATTCCAACTGATTACAAAAACTTGCCCTTTTTTATATATATATACTGTGTTTAACGCTTATTTAATGTATACGTATTCATGGAGTGTACTTTAATACTTATAGCATACGTATCTTAATACTTTAGTGTAAATTATTTAAATCGTTTTAATTAATGAAATAACTTTTATGACAAAATGTATCTATTACTTATTGAAAACATGATATATATTCCCTTACTAACTTCCTTCCTCCCGAAGTGAGCGGAACCCCTTCGGTAAATGCAAAGGTTTCCATTATGAAACTACATTTCAGTATTAGGTTTATCATAGTTTGTTATATTTGCAGTTATATTCCTGCAAGGCGGCCGGTAATGTTTAAGTCAAAAACTACCTTATCCCGCTTTCCTTAATTTGTACACAGCTTAATTATTAAATTACATGAAGCCACAGGACGCCCCCTGTTGCCTATGTAACTCTTCATTAATTCCCCCCATTTTGGCCTTCCTGTGGGCCTCTTACTTTTATACTTCCTTCTTCTGATACTAACACTCGTCGAGGTAGGATCACTTGCTCTTAATAAATCATTTGTGAACCTTTTATACTAAAAGTTCTTGTTTTAATTTAATTCTTTTATACACAATCCGGGATCAAAACCGCATCCCAACACTATCGAATAATCCAAAATATATTTTTTTACAGTGTCACACTGCTATAGCGCGAAAGTGTGAGTTTGTTTTTTTTAGTTGTAAAAAGTGGTTTTATTTCGCTATGTCTTATTTGACTTGGTTAACCTCAAAGTTGATTTACATTTTTAACAACGTTCAAACTACATACGACAAATTGATGGAAACAGATTTCAAAATATGATTTGGTTGGTAGGTACCTATATAACTTAACGCACCAAAAACAAAAGAAATCGAAAAAATCACCTTCCTGTGATCTTAAATCGGATTAAAGTCTAAACAAAAACTATTTGGCTATTGCTGAATAAGCCATTAACATAATGAAGTTAATGACATGAGAAAAAAATATAGATTATTTCACAACAAAACTCAAGCATACGAAGTTAATATAACAGTAGATAATATTAATAACCTTATTCCGGTAATTTTTTTCTACAATCATCATTGTCTGCAGTATACACTCCGGGTCCGGCACACCATATCCCACATCCCACTCACTTGTAAAAGTAAGAATATAATTCAATTGTATAGCCACCAATATCATATCAGAATGGGGCTCACCACTATAACACGCCGCAATGGCGATTAAAAAAAAAAAAAAAAGAAAAATAAACAGACTGCTAGACTTTAAAATTCAAACTTTTCCATTCTATTATAAATTAAACCGACCATCCGGCCCACAGCCATCTCTTTTCAATCTCCCCTTTGAGGGACCGTGTTAAAGCGAAAGGAAAACTCAATTCGCAAAGTTTTTTCTTCTCTGATTCCATTCCGTTTAGAGCGAAGGAGCAGAGCGGAAAGGGCATGAACTTCCGCTTTACATTAATAACTGTATTCAGTTGTTGCGTTATCCTTAAATTATGCAACCATTTATTTTAAACTTATCATGTTATTCACTTGGTTGGCTCACTTCGACGACTTGCGGCAGTGAAACTTTTCCATAACCTCAACAAGTGGTTTTGTCATCGATGCATAGCTGGCTGGGAAGAGTGCAGGACGTGCACTGGTTAAACGATGAAAAGTTTTCGTCATTCCGCACAGGGCGGCAAAAAAAATTGTTTGGGAGCGCAGATACTCAACAAGCTTGACTTCGGTGCACACATTGTGTGTTGTTCTGGTTGTGCATTGTATGGTATGCAAATGGGGTTTTGGTTAGTTTTGAAAGTGGAATAAGCTGTATTATTTTTCGTTTAATGATTTTTCATTGAATAAAGTTTGGATTATAAAACAAATGGCAACGATTTCAGTAGGAGGCTGCTTAAGTTTTAATTGAATCCCTTCAGTTGTAATATACTCAATTCATTAAAGCATTTTTAAGAAACAAATTTTGAATTGAAAATCAAACATAGGACTTCAATGCTTAAACAAGCTAATAAATAGCTTGAAAAAATTAATGAACTTTCCTCAAATCAAAAATTAAAATGCTTTCAGCGCCTTTGGTTTCTTCGCTACCTAAAAGAATAACTCTATGATACGTAATATATAACAGCTGTAGCTATACAGGGTGATTCGCATAAGGTGTGACAAAAAGATAGGGTGTGTAGGTTGGACCTAGACAAGCAAAAAATCGTATGGGAGGGGGGGTCCATTTTCCCCCGTTTAGGCGGGAGGGGCCATTTAAGAAAAAAATCACTAAAAATGGAAAAAAAATTATTTAAAAATAACGGTAATACCTACAGAGTCGTGCTATAGTATTTTGAAAAGCTAAAAACCTATACATTAAATAAAATTTAAAAATAAGTTGTTCATTTGAATAGTTTTTGAAATATTAATTTTCAAAGTCAAAATTTTGAAAAAAAAACATAATTTTTTTTCTTCAAACCATTTTTTTTCAAAATTTTACGTAATTAAGTAGTATTTTTTTTCTTATTTTCAATGCTCTTACTTATTTTTGATCAAACACAAAAAACCGGATGCCAAAATAACCTGTAGTTTTTGAGAAAATCAAAAATTACAAAAACGACTTTTCAAAAAAATTTTTTTTTAAAGTTTTTTTTTCGTTATTGGATTCTACAGTGTATATGTATCTTCAACTTTTCACTTTTACCCAAAGTTTCATAAATCCACTACGAACAGTACTTAGCATTGCTTTCTAAGTTACTAAACGTACTGAACAAGATAGCATTGGTGTTATGACCCAAGAGCCAAGAACGGCTGGAGAGGTTTAGTTGATCTGATCAATATATGTAACTAGTTAGATTAATCTCCGCCCCGAATAGCAGAATAACTATTTAAATATCATAAATTCAATCAAAAATATCCCATAGTATTAAGTAACCTGGAAAACCAAATGCAAAATAAGTACATATCTCGATTAGTAAAAATAAAAATTAAAGTATGAAGAATTCTCGAAACAAAAACGTACCTACAGCTCTATTATGCTTGTTAAATATCAACACTATGATTTATACATAGACTGGTTCCTTTATCAACACAATTCATAAATCGCTATTATGGTTATCAATTATTATCAATATTTTTGGATCAGCTGTGTTTCCACACTGATTCGCAATTTATTGTGATTTGTGAATGGTTGTATTGATAAATTAGGTATTATGGTTGTCAAAATAGTTGATACATTTACATACATATGTATCATAGGCGGACTCACGGGGGGGGGGGGGGGTGTGACCCGAAACCCCTCCCCAATCGGGAAAATAAAAGATGTTATTTGTAACATTTATCGTCTCCTAATGTTCAAATTTCGTTACGGGACGGAAAAATATAGCATGAGCAAGACAAAAAGTAAAGGAGAAGTAATATTATTATTTTAAAAATTCAAGAACTTTATTGATTATGAAAATATAATCGACATTCTTGAACGACTTGCTATTGATAAACCTGAAAAATATTGTCAGATTGATGTTTGCATATGTGACTCGATACGTTAAAAGGGACTTACTAAACAAAAAATCGGTTGTTGGATCATGATTGATTACACAAGTTCTTTTACTGAATATTCATGAAGCGCAATCAAAAATTTTAACATCGATATTATTTCACAAAGTATAAATTCAGAGAAACGATTTTTTAGATGGGTTTGAATGGTACATCAGCGCCTTTCAGAGCGTGCTGTGTAAGCTTTCACTTTTGCCTAAAAGGTGCCTTTTCTCGGATCGCGTCACATATAAACTTTTTTACATGTAAATTTTTGATCGAAATATATTAACCAGTAAAGCATCAAGCGCATTTTGGATGTTCTGGCCGTGGATTCGTTGTCTCCACATCTTGTCTTCTGACAGAAAATTTTCTTTCCAACAATCCGATATATCTTCGTAAAATGTGTAGAGGTCAGCGCTTTTCTTTTCGTTAAATTCTTGATTAAGAAACATTTGCCCGAAACTTTGGAGAATGGATCTGAAAATTCAGAGAACCGACTTTTAGTTGAGAAATGAACGTATCAAGAAACGGAATATAGAATGAAATTCTGTAGTAGTCTTCAATACTTTCAATACTTTGTGTTTGAACGTTGCAACGATTTTTTTGTTGATTGCAACGGCGGCAGCGGCGTGGCAATTTCATTGTGATTTCGTATTCAGAACAAATTCTAGAAGCATGTTGATAAATAACGTGGAAAGTAGTATCTGCGTTTTCGCGTTTGTAAGTAGATTCATTCAAAGCGTCATCTGCCAGCTTAGTAGCCTCACCCAGATCTTGGTTTTTAGATTGCAATTCCCGACTCAAAGGCAAAACAATCGAATTAACTGATTCCATAATGTGACAGGCAGTTTTTTGGAATTCAACCGTCGAAATCGCTGTCAAAAGATGTAATGCCTTTTGCGAAGTATCTCGATCTTTCCACGATTTGATTTCTTCCAAAGATTCAATAACAGCCGGTTGCAATTCAACGTACGTTCCAACTGCTTCATGAGACTGAGCCCACCTAGTAGGACAAAAAGACTTCAACTTTTGTTTTTTTTTTCTCACTTTTGTTTGTCATTTTTGAAATTTTTTGGTGTAGAACGTCTTTTTTTTTTAGGCCAGTGAAAAAATGCTTCAATCGCTCCGATAGTTCCTAACGCATTTTTGATTCCTGACACTTCGCATGCTGCATTGACTGCCAAACTAAAGCTATGTGCAGCGCAATGTACATAAATTACCAGGGGGAAATACGATCTCAGATGAGCCTGTGCACCAATAAATTGGACACTCATTGCCGGAGCTCCGTCGAATCCTTGGCCATACATATATGAGCAATCGACGCCAACATCATGTAAATAATTTCTGATTGAATCTGCTAAACCTCGTATATATAAATAAAATTTTGAGTAATGGACCCCCCATGCCCAAATCCTGGATCCGCCACTGATATGTATGTTCATATCAAGATTTTAGTCAACCACAAAAATTCATTTGACAAATCAATGAACTATTCATTAGCCAGCAAAATTGTTAATTCAAATCAAAAACAAGAAAAAATGTCCTCAATAGAATTGTTTTTGTTCTTAGCATCGGTGATGAAGATTAAGGCAAGGTGTCCTTTTGAAGCGAAGTCAGAACTCATGTAAAAATGTTTGATTGCATAAGTAAATTATTCTATTCCCTTAAAAGTAGTCCCTTTGCTCTTTGCTCTTGCCATCGTCGCGCGTGACTTCAAATTCTCCCTATTTTCTGTCTCTCTTCCTGGTCCCGGGTCTCGGCAACAGAAAACAGATAGACTAGAAAAGAATTACGCACTTGCATAAGCAGAAAAAAAGGTGACAATAATGCTATGCAAGCATGCATTGGGCTAGTAAACAAGGCGTCCCGTAACTCCTGTTACATACTTTGGGGATGTGATTCTTGGTCGTATTCTGTGAGGATGCTTTTTATCAAAGGCTGAGGTAGGCTCAGCGGATCCAAGGTCTTCTAAAGAAGCAGCAAAACTTTAGTTTAATGAAGTTAGTTTTATTTCCGAAATTCAATATTGTAATTCTTATAATATTTAGTACAATGGTTTTAAGCTTTTATAATTTCAATTCAGGTTTCTAGTTCTATTGCTATGGGTAGATTGCAAGTAGGCCTCTTCGGATAAGGGGAGTTTCACTTGGGGTTCGGTTGGATGTGGTCTAGTCCGGGAGTTACGACCAGGTTCTCGTATGGGTCTTCAGATCAATCGAATGGTGGTCTCCTATCCTGGATTACCTGTGGATTGGTCTTCGGGACACTCGGTGTACTGTTTCCTGTCCTGGGCTTCCAGTTCCTAGGCTCGGATTTGAGGTCACGCTGGGTGCTTGGTAAAGATCTGAAATGATACTCGGAAGCGGGAGTTAATGGTTGCTCTGAGATAGCAGGAGCCACTAAATTCACAACGAGATAGCGTTGGACACTAAATTCACACCGAGATAGCGGTGGACACTAAATTCACAACGAGATAGCGTTGGACACTAAATTCACACCGAGATAGCGGTGGACACTAAATTCACAACGAGATAGCGTTGGACACTAAATTCACACCGAGATAGCGGTGGACACTAAATTCACAACGAGATAGCGTTGGACACTAAATTCACAACGAGATAGCGTTGGACACTAAATTCACACCGAGATAGCGGTGGACACTAAATTCACAACGAGATAGCGTTGGACACTAAATTCACAACGAGATAGCGTTGGACACTAAATTCACACCGAGATAGCGGTGGACACTAAATTCACAACGAGATAGCGTTGGACACTAAATTCACACCGAGATAGCGGTGGACACTAAATTCACAACGAGATAGCGTTGGACACTAAATTCACACCGAGATAGCGGTGGACACTAAATTCACAACGAGATAGCGTTGGACACTAAATTCACACCGAGATAGCGGTGGACACTAAATTCACAACGAGATAGCGTTGGACACTAAATTCACACCGAGATAGCGGTGGACACTAAATTCACAACGAGATAGCGTTGGACACTAAATTCACACCGAGATAGCGGTGGACACTAAATTCACAACGAGATAGCGTTGGACACTAAATTCACACCGAGATAGCGGTGGACACTAAATTCACAACGAGATAGCGTTGGACACTAAATTCACACCGAGATAGCGGTGGACACTAAATTCACAACGAGATAGCGTTGGACACTATTATACTCACCTGAATCTTCCCTAGATGACCGCTCACTTGCCACGGTCGGCGCAGACCGATTTTTCATGTCTTGGCTTGGTCGTCTTATACACCTTTCGACGACAACCGGGTGTGAGTTGTAAAAATGAACGAACTCACAATGGAAAATTCCATTCAACGTATTGATAATGAAGTGCCTGTAGTTGTTGTTGTGTTGCGATATGTATCGGGCATCGCATGTTTAGGTTGTTTTGGTGTTTTGGTGTTGTTTTGGTGGCGTCGTATGATTGATGTGGGGGTGAATTTGTAATGGTTCATTACATTCCCCCCTTTCTTTCGGAGACGAGAACCTTCTCGTCTTGACTGGTGGTCCACAGGTGGTGGACGGAAGTGTAGCTGATAAGCTACTCCGGAAGGGTGGGGGCTCAGGTCCGGGACGTTGTGAACATTGCTTCACGAGTGGTTGCCCTGCAAGAGACATACAAAAAAAATTTTGGCCAAGTATGTCCATTCCCAGGATCGCATCGTTGGTTAGTTCTGGTAAAAATGCGAATTCTCCCTGAACCAAACATCCTTCAAGACTAAAGGCGACTGAATAGACCTCTCTGCTAGTGGTGTGACTTCCGTCGGCTAAACGAATTCCACGTTCCTGGTAGCGCACAGGAATTTCCAGAGCTCTGAGCTCGTCTCTTAGTGCTGGACCGACAAACGAGTTCGTAGAGCCGGTATCCACTAACGCTTTGAAATTCTTTTCTTCAACTTTTATTGGTACAAATACTCTATTTTCAATGTATAGTTCTGTATTAGGTTGTCTCAGTATGTTTTGTTGTGGCCCTTCTTGGCTTGCTGATGAATCCATCTTAACCGTTTCGGTATGTTCATCTTGCATGCAGCGTTTATTATACCGTGCCCACGAACGGGTAAATCGACTGCTTGTTGTAGAACTCATTGGTTTCCTCCTGCTTCGGTTCGGGCTTCGTTTAGATATAACATCAGATTGAGACAAGAACACAGCTGCTATCTGATGAAGTCCTGTATTATTTGTTGGATGATGCGCCGCTTCAAATACAGCAGCAGTTCGATTATTCCAGTTTTGGGTCGGCTGGGTGTGGCGCTTGCAAGGGCAGTCTTTGGTTAAGCGTCCGTCTTCTCCACAGTTTGAGCAAAATAATCGAAAGAGTCGGTGGCAGTTCCTCTTCTGATGTCCTCTTTGTTTACAATTCCAACAATGCGTGTTGCGGTCATACGGCACCGATATTGCTGCAAATTGTGCTCGGGGTGTAGGAGGTGGGCCCAAGGCGGGTCTCATATTTTTTTCTTCGTTTTTGACATACTCGTATTCTTCTGCTAGGTCCGTCAGTTCCTCCAACGTCTGGAAATCCATCCTTCGCACAGCAATTCGGTATTCCGGGCGGAGACTGTCGTATATCCTATCGACATTATCTTCTTGGCTCATCTTAGGGTGTTGCCTAATAAGGTACTCCATAGCCCGGATAAAATCTTTGGCCTTCTCCCGCGACCCTTGTTTCTTCCGCCAGATCTCCTCCTCCAACTTGTGGACGAAACGTGGTGGTAGGAAGTATCTGAGGAACGCTTGGCGAAACTCTTCCCATGTCTGAAAACTTCCTCTGTGGATTCGTAACCACTCTAGGGCGGAACCCCTGAAGATTTCTGGGAAAGTTCGGAGGATGTGCTCTGCTGGTATCGAGTAGCAATGTACCAGCTCCTCGAGGCGCTCCATGAACTCTAGGGCGTTTCCCGAACCGTCAAACTTAAGGCCCCATTTACGGACGGTATTCATGGTCTCAGCCTCGGGACTTCGGTACATTCTGTATGGACCGGGTTGGTTGCTACTCTCTAACTCTGGATAGTGTGGGGGTGGACGTACGGTGCTTGAGGTTAAACTTGTTGCGGAGCCGGCTCCAGTGGTCTGGTGGTACCGCCCTCCTACAGCTGGAGGTACGTGTAGCTGGAGTTGGACGCTAGGCTCGTCTGTCGTCTCGGTTGTATTGGCAGGTTGCGGTGGTGCTTCGGTTTCATCTTTGTATTCACGTTCCTGAACCAATTGTGAAATTTCCGTGCACAGGTTTTGCGTCGAACGGTGAGTCCTGGAGTCTTTGATGTAAGTACTCAGGCGGGATCGCAGCGTAGACACTGTGCCACTAGTATCTAACCTTTTGGAAGCCATTTTCTCAATGAGTTCCGTCTTCTTCAGCAGGTAGATGGACGCGAGATTTTCTTCGACGTCCATGTTGATATTACTGTCGGTATTTGCCATGGTTTTAAATCACTGGCACGGGTTGAAATTTGAGTCTCTCTCTTCTATTCTTTTCTGGCTCGGTAGAGAGCTCCTCTGGTTTTGATCGGGTGGTATCCTCGGTGTATGACAGGTCGGTCGGGATGATCCCTCAGAGAGTTATTTCTTCTGGAACGGTCGGTCGGTCGGTCGGTAAATCTGGATAAGAAATAACTCCTCTGACTGAATCAATCTTTATTCGGTGTAATACAGGTCGGTCGGTATGGACTTCTTAGCAAGTTGATCCTTCTGGAACGGTCGGTCGGTAAATCGGTTAACCAACTTCAAAGAAGTCCCTGCTCGGGCGCCATTTGTGAGGATGCTTTTTATCAAAGGCTGAGGTAGGCTCAGCGGATCCAAGGTCTTCTAAAGAAGCAGCAAAACTTTAGTTTAATGAAGTTAGTTTTATTTCCGAAATTCAATATTGTAATTCTTATAATATTTAGTACAATGGTTTTAAGCTTTTATAATTTCAATTCAGGTTTCTAGTTCTATTGCTATGGGTAGATTGCAAGTAGGCCTCTTCGGATAAGGGGAGTTTCACTTGGGGTTCGGTTGGATGTGGTCTAGTCCGGGAGTTACGACCAGGTTCTCGTATGGGTCTTCAGATCAATCGAATGGTGGTCTCCTATCCTGGATTACCTGTGGATTGGTCTTCGGGACACTCGGTGTACTGTTTCCTGTCCTGGGCTTCCAGTTCCTAGGCTCGGATTTGAGGTCACGCTGGGTGCTTGGTAAAGATCTGAAATGATACTCGGAAGCGGGAGTTAATGGTTGCTCTGAGATAGCAGGAGCCACTAAATTCACAACGAGATAGCGTTGGACACTAAATTCACACCGAGATAGCGGTGGACACTAAATTCACAACGAGATAGCGTTGGACACTAAATTCACACCGAGATAGCGGTGGACACTAAATTCACAACGAGATAGCGTTGGACACTAAATTCACACCGAGATAGCGGTGGACACTAAATTCACAACGAGATAGCGTTGGACACTAAATTCACAACGAGATAGCGTTGGACACTAAATTCACACCGAGATAGCGGTGGACACTAAATTCACAACGAGATAGCGTTGGACACTAAATTCACAACGAGATAGCGTTGGACACTAAATTCACACCGAGATAGCGGTGGACACTAAATTCACAACGAGATAGCGTTGGACACTAAATTCACACCGAGATAGCGGTGGACACTAAATTCACAACGAGATAGCGTTGGACACTAAATTCACACCGATATAGCGGTGGACACTAAATTCACAACGAGATAGCGTTGGACACTAAATTCACACCGAGATAGCGGTGGACACTAAATTCACAACGAGATAGCGTTGGACACTAAATTCACACCGAGATAGCGGTGGACACTAAATTCACAACGAGATAGCGTTGGACACTAAATTCACACCGAGATAGCGGTGGACACTAAATTCACAACGAGATAGCGTTGGACACTAAATTCACACCGAGATAGCGGTGGACACTAAATTCACAACGAGATAGCGTTGGACACTAAATTCACACCGAGATAGCGGTGGACACTAAATTCACAACGAGATAGCGTTGGACACTATTATACTCACCTGAATCTTCCCTAGATGACCGCTCACTTGCCACGGTCGGCGCAGACCGATTTTTCATGTCTTGGCTTGGTCGTCTTATACACCTTTCGACGACAACCGGGTGTGAGTTGTAAAAATGAACGAACTCACAATGGAAAATTCCATTCAACGTATTGATAATGAAGTGCCTGTAGTTGTTGTTGTGTTGCGATATGTATCGGGCATCGCATGTTTAGGTTGTTTTGGTGTTTTGGTGTTGTTTTGGTGGCGTCGTATGATTGATGTGGGGGTGAATTTGTAATGGTTCATTACAATTCAAAGAAAAAAATTGTTTTACAGTAAATTCCGTTTCTCAACTTTGACATCACTTTTTGACAATTTAAAAAAGGCCATCTTTGGAGGACCCTGACCTGAGTTAAAATTGATTTCTCTGTCAATACTGATGGTGGACCTAATTTTAGACCTAATTTTTTGTAAAAATAATAGTCCTCAAAACTATATTTAAATTGGGCTCCTATAGGCTTAGGGCAGCAAGATTTTAAATGGTGTTCAAATTGTCTTCCTCCAGCAAAGTTTTGACTTTGAGGTAATTTTTTTTTTTTAGAAAATGCCTGTTATACGTAGAGTTTATTAATTTTTAGAGATGAACAAAACAATAATAAAAAAAACTCAATAATAAGTGCACCCAAAAACCCATACATTTTATGATACTTAGTAAAATACAAAAACCCATACATTTTATGATACTTAGAAAAATACAAAATAGGTAAATTTTTTTTTAAAAAAGAAAGATTTTTAGCCCTGAGGATTATTTTAATAAAACAATAATATGGGTACTTTGGTAGTTTTTCATGTATTTTATAGAAAAACAATTATTACAAGTGCTCAAAGTGCGCTCCTTCGCTTTGAATGCATGCCACAGAGCCTGTTTTCGGATGTCATTGTCGATGTTTGCTCTCTATAACTCTACTATACTGATCCAGTTTCTCGAAGCCTTCGAAAGGTATTTCCAAAAACATTTTGAGAAGGAAGTCGTCTGTTAGGATAAAGTATCTTCGTTGTGCTCTTCTTGCATTTTGCAAAACCCATATACGAATAAAATGTCTGCGTATTCCTCTCTCGTAAATGAAGGCATTTCAAAAAGCTCTCTGATCAAACTGCAATCGTGATTTATTTTGATAAACTGATGAACCAATTTTTTTTCTTATTCTTTTAAACGACCCATTGAACATGCATACTTTGCATACCTCAAACTTAAATCTGCCTGAGAAGAGGTTGGTCAATTAAGATTTTGGTACCAGGTCATATACACTTTTTACCATTTTCATCAGTGCACAGTCATAAAAATTACCTTTAAACAATCAATTTTTGGAAAACTACTCCCAAAAAAAGATTTTATAATAATGTAATGAACACCCAACATTTATACCAATTTCCTAATCGAAAACGTTTAACCGAAAACACATCTGGCAACACTATAATGGAACGGTATAAATGACAGGCATTGCTTGTAAGCCAGTGTGTGTGAGTGTAGAGATGCTTGACAGCAAATGTGGAAACCATGGAGAAGAAACTGGAACGCTCTAGATGAGTGTTGTTCTATATAAATAGGCCGCTGACGCAACGAACAGTCAGTTTTGATTATAGAGTGATAAAGTGAAGAGTAAATTGTTTGCAAGTGATAGTCCAAAGGTCGAGTTGAGATCGAATAAAGTATAGATACTGAATAAAAGTGGTAGAAATAAATTGAAAAGTGAAGTTTTATTTTCCGAACTAAGCGCACGTTACATTGGTGTCAGAAGTGTAAATAAAACTTATTTGACTAGTAAAGTGTAAAAAAAAAAAAAAAATTAAATACAGTGAAAATGGGTAAGTTGTTGGAAGAGCTCAACTGCATTGAGCTTAAAAGTGAGTAAGGTAAGCGAAATCTTTCTAGAGCGGGATCGAAAAATGAGCTCGTTCTGCGCTTGCGCAACTATTTGGAACAGCAAGGGGAAGACGTAAACACTTTTGTTTTTGAAACAGAAGTGGAGGAAGAGGAAGTAAGTGAAACTGTAGATTTTTCTAGTATGATGAAACTTTTGTTAGAACAGCGAAACGAACAAAAGAAGGAACAGCAGAATGTTCTCGAACAACTTGAAACACAAAGAAACGAACAAAAGAAGCTGATTGAAGAACAACGAAACGAGCAAAAGGTGGAACAACAGAATATTCTCGAAAGACTTGAGGCGCAACAGAATGTTTTGGAAGGTCAGAAAAACATTCTAGAAAGCAAATTGGGTAACATTGAGAAAAATGTATGTGCCCTAGATGAACGCGTTGAAGGTGTGGAAAAACA
Source organism: Melanostoma scalare (assembly GCA_949752695.1). Classification (NCBI taxonomy): domain Eukaryota; kingdom Metazoa; phylum Arthropoda; class Insecta; order Diptera; family Syrphidae; genus Melanostoma; species Melanostoma scalare. Next base: position 161,064,030 of record OX456985.1, on the reverse strand, counting down.
GCTTTCTGTTGTAGAGAATCGTTTGGAAAGCCGATGCGATAATAAGTTCTCTGTTCTGACCAAGGAATTGGACCAGATCCGGAAAATCAAAGTTCGAGAATCTGCTGGAGAGTTTGCAAGGAAAAAGGAGATGAAACCGCCAACATTTGATGGACAGTCGTCTTGGCCAGTTTACAAGAGACAATTTGAGGCAGCCTTGACAACAAATGGCTGGGATGACGAAGACAAGTACATTGCACTGACGCTTGCTCTTAGAGGACTAGCAGCTGAATTACTTCAAACAGTTCCAGCTGGTAAGGGCGGCGATTTCAGTTCTCTCGTGGCAGCTATAGATAAACGCTTTGGCGATAGCCACTTGAAAGAAGTCTTCCGAGTCCAACTCAATAACAGAGTCCAGAAAAGGGGTGAACACAGCAGCTCCAAGCAGACGTCGAAAGACTGGTTCACCTGGCATACCCGGATGCTGGAGAAGAAATCATCAACCAGCTTGCTGTTGAGTCCTTCGTTCGTGCCATTTCGGATATAAATCTTCAGAGGTCTGTGCGAACTGCTAGAACACGTACTCTTTCTGAAACTTTAGCATTCGCATTGACAATTGAAGCAGCAGAACAAGCTTCTCGTGGAGTACATCGACTTAGAGAAGCCATAGTCGAAGAGTGCTCGTGCCAAAGAGCTGAAATACAAAAGAACCAGCGGAGCGGACTAGCAAGGTGTGGGAACTGCAACAAGACCGGGCACTTACAGCGTCAATGCCGACTACCACCAAATAAAGCCGGTTGTCAACATTGTGGAAACAAGAGATCCAGCCCAAAACATGGTAACAACAACACCAGCGTTACGTATCAGCCCGTTCCCCATCAGGGAAACGAGTAAGAACCAACTTCGAGGGGCAGAGGCTGGTTTCTTGTATCGATGGCCCCAGAACCACCATCCAGGTCTCTCAGACCAAACGAGACAACAAAAGTCTGACTGTGGAAACTACTATTAACGGGAACAAACATGTGGCTACCATCGACACCGGTGCCACAGCCTCCATAGTACGTCGAGACCTGGTAAAGACGACGTGGCTTCATAACACCAATAGCTACCGTCTAAGAACCGCAACGGGAGAAGCAGCAAGAGTATATGGAGAAGTGTATCTTAAGATCCGACTGGTCGATCTAGTGTTTACTCATCAATTCCTGGTGGCAGATATATGTGACGAGTGCATCATTGGAATCGACTTTATGAAACAGCACGGAGTTATTTTGGACATCGGTAATCAGGTTTTGAAGTTCCAAAATAAGGAACTTCCAATGACCTATTCGAACGAAAGTACGTCGACACTGAGGACTGTCATCACGGAAGATCTGATTTTGCCTCCTTCTTCTGAAGTGTTCGTTTGGACAAAACTGGAAGGTGAGTTTGGAAGCCTTCGATACCTCATTATGGAATCAGGCCCAGGGTGTTCCTCCCAAAGCGTCATCATTGGGAAAACACTAGTAGCACCGAAAAACAAAATGGTCCCCGTACGATTACTAAACACCAGACCGTACGATGTAAGGTTGAAGAAAGGAGAAGTCGTTGGACGTTGCGAATCGGTTGCAGCAATGACGAAGATCACAGACGAAGCCCCGAGAAAAACTATAACTCCGGAGGAGCTCAAAACCATCAGAGCTAAAATACTGCCACGGAAAGAATTGAAAAATCGCCAATTGCGAATTTCTAGTTTGTAATTTGCGAAATCTCTTTTTTTTGTAAATTGCACCGCTTTAATTATAAATTGATCGAAAAAATAGCAATTTACCCTAAGTGTCATCTCAAATTTCAATATTTTTTAATTTGTGATTTGCAATCAAGTATCGTAATTTAAGAATTTTGTCTTTTTAGTAGTTTACAAGCTTTTAATCGCAATCTACTACTTCCGGAGCACAATTTCGTTTTACAATTTATTCATCGTGGTTTACAAAATAAGTATGGCGATTCGCTTTCTCGAAATGCTCAGATCAGGAAATTTAAAGGATGATGTAGATATTAACCCCAGACAAATGTAATCTACGAAAATACTGTACAGTAAATTACAAATGATGAGTCGTATTTCTCTTATCTCTTGAACACTACCTCCTATTTAACTGTCTGTTTATGGTCACATTTTAAGCGATCCTTTTTTATTTACCTTCGCAGCGCAATGTTATCATCGCCGACTCACAACCTCAAGACGTCTGGTTCAAATCCACACAGCGCCTAAGTCAGTATTGTTTTCTTTCCCATATGCACCCCGACACTGAATCACAACAAAACAATTCACCAGTCCCATATCGCCCTTCAACTACCTATACCACTGGCCTAAAATTTGAAAAAGGGGTTGTTATTCGATTTTTGCTTTTATATATGTCATAATATTTTTTTGCTGGAAAATATTAACTGATACTTAAAAATTCTGAAAAACGATTTTTGAGTGTCAATATCATCATTTCGCTCTTTTTTTTAAATTGCAAGCAAAAAGTCGCAATTTGCTAATATCTGATCCAAGGTCTAAAACTGGATTCATTTGTCGTGATTTATAGCTGATTTTCCTTGATTTGATCTAGGAATTCTCTGTGTGTGTATTCATCCAACCTTGATCACCAACAAACAAGGATGGCTGAAAATCTCCTACAAGAGTACACTGACATCTTCGCATCGCAAAAGGGACAATATAGTAGGACACAGTTGGTGCAGCATCGCATCAACACAGGAGATGCAAGACCGATTCGTCAACCCGCAAGACGCCTTCCACTGGCCAAACAAGGTGAGGTTGAGGAAATGATAACAGCAATGAAGAAGGACGGTCTTATTCAAAATTCCAAAAGTCCTTGGGCTTCACCAGTGGTGCTAGTGAAAAAGAAAGACGAAGCACTCGTTTTTGTGTGGACTACCGAAGGCTGAATGATGTGACTAAAAAGGAGACAGCTATCCCCTGCTGAGAATCAGTAATACCCTGGATGCTATGGAGGGAGCCTAGTGGTTTTCGACGCTGGACTTGAAGAGTGGATATTGGCAAGTTGACATCCACCCTGATGATCGGGAAAAGACGGCGTTTTCTACAGGTAATGGGCTCTGGCAGTTTAAAGTTATGCCGTTTGGGCTATGCAACGCTCCGGCAACATTCGAGCGTTTGATGGAGTGCGTTCTTCAAGGAATGACGTGGAAAGCGTGCCTTGTCTACTTGGACGATGTCATTGTTTACGGGAAAACATTTGACCAACATTGCAAGAATCTAAAAGCCGTGTTTCAGAGACTTCGAGAAGCTAACCTTAAACTGAATCCAGAAAAATGTGCACTTTTCAAAACCGAAGTTAAGTATTTGGGACACATCATCTCTTCCCAAGGAGTGAAGACTGATCCTGAAAAAGTTGACTCCGTCAAAAATTGGCCAACACCACAGGACAAACATGAACTCCGAAGCTTTCTTGGTCTTGCCACATATTACCGACGTTTTGTTAAGAACTTTGCTGGAGTTGCAAAAAGTTTGCATCAGCTCACCGAAAAAGGGAAGCAGTTCAAATGGTCAGGTGAGTGTGAAAAATCTTTTCAGGAACTCAAATACCGCCTCTGTAACGCTCCAGTGCTGGCACATCCAACACCTGGCAAAACATTCATCATCGACGCAGATGCAAGCAACGTTGGAATCGGGGCGGTACTATCCCAAGTGCATAATGGCGAAGAGAAAGTGGTGGCATATTACAGCAAGGTCCTCTCGAAGCCTGAAAGAAACTACTGTGTGACCAGAAGGGAACTGCTAGCTCTTATCTTGGCAACAAAGCACTTCCATGACTACATCTATGGACAGAAATTCCTTCTGCGGACAGACCATGGTGCTCTGAACTGGCTGTTGAACTTCAAAAATCCAGAAGGTCAAGTCGCAAGGTGGATAGAAAGACTGCAGACTTATGATTACCAGATTCAACACCGTAGAGGAAAGCTGCACTCAAACGCCGACGCATTGTCCCGAAGACCTTGCAAAGAGGATTGCAAGCATTGTAGGCGACAAGAAAACAAAGAAAATATTACCGCTCAGCGACTTAGAGCTGACCCCATATGCGGATGGAGCAATGAGGAAGTGAGGACCGCTCAACAGGAGGATCCAGATATCGAACCCATTCTCGCATGGAAAGAAAATGAAGAGAAACCTGAATGGGGAGACATTTCTGACAGGAGTCCAGTTCTCAAAGCCTATTGGGCACAGTGGGACTCACTATATGTGCAAGAAGGTGTCCTCAGGCGAAGATGGGAGTCCGCTGACGGTAAATCATATGTGATGCAGCTGATCGTACCGCAATCGAAAGTCAGTGAAGTTCTTCGGGAGATGCACGACGGACCTTCTGGAGGTCACCTGGGAGTTAACAAAACACTGGAGAAGGTGCGACATCGGTTCTACTGGTTACATGCTAGAGATGACGTGGAGAAGTGGTGCCGAACATGTGACAAGTGTGCTGCAACCAAAGGACCTGGTAGGAAGATTCAAGGTAAGATGCATCAGTACAACGTTGGATCGCCTTTTGAGAGGATTGCAGTAGATGTGGCTGGGCCTTTTCCAGAGACCAACGCTGGAAACAAGTACATTCTGGTTGTAATGGACTATTTTAGCAAATGGCCTGAGGCGTATGCCATCCCAAATCAAGAAGCCAAAACGGTGGTCGACCAGATTGTGTTTAACTGGGTAAGTAGGTTTGGCGTACCTATGGAACTCCATTCCGACCAAGGGAGGAACTTCGAGTCAAACATCTTCCAAGGAGTGTGCGGACTACTTGGCATCAAGAAGACCAGAACCACACCGCTTCATCCACAATCTGATGGGATGGTTGAAAGATTCAACCGGACCTTGAAAGAACACCTCACCAAGGTCGTAGGCGACTACCAAAGAGACTGGGATAGGCACGTACCGCTATTCCTGATGGCCTATAGAAGTGCAGTACATAGCTCGACAGGACAAACACCATCTGACATCCTGTTCGGGAAAACCATACGGCTGCCCAGCGAACTTAAATTTGGATGCCCCACAGAGGAGCCACAGGACACGAACGAGTATGTGGATGACCTCAAGGAGAGACTCGCTGACATCCATAAAAGAACAAGGGAACGGATGAAAACCTACAGCGACCGGATGAAGACACGGTACGACACAAAAGCGACAACGGCAGGATTCCAAGCAGAAGATCGTGTGTGGCTTTATAATCCTCATCGTCAAAAGGGATTGTCACAGAAACTTCAGCAGAACTGGGAAGGTCCTTATACTGTTGTCACGAGGATTAACGACGTGGTTTACCGCATCCAAAGAGGATTAAGAGGCAAGTTAAAAGTAGTTCATTGTGACCGGCTGCATCGATATAGTGGCGAGGCTGCAGATGGAATTATTCGGGACGAACAATCTTAAGGAGGGGGCAGTGTAATGAACACCCAACATTTATACCAATTTCCTAATCGAAAACGTTTAACCAAAAACACAAGCGGCAACACTATAATGGAATGGTATAAATGACAGGCATTGCTTGTAAGCCAGTGTGTGTGAGTGTAGAGATGCTTGACAGCAAATGTGGAAACCATGGAGAAGAAACTGGAACGCTCTAGATGAGTGTTGTTCTATATAAATAGGCCGCTGACGCAACGAGCAGTCAGTTTTGATTATAGAGTGATAAAGTGAAGAGTAAATTGTTTACAAGTGATAGTCCAAAGGTCGAGTTGAGATCGAATAAAGTATAGATACTGAATAAAAGTGGTAGAAATAAATTGAAAAGTGAAGTTTTATTTATCGAACTAAGCGCACGTTACAATAAATAAGAATTTTTACCTGTTTTAGATTTTTCAAAGTATCATAAAATATATGGGTTTTTGAGTAAACTTATTAATGAGTTTTGAAAAAAAAGACCTCAAAGTCAAAACTTTGCTGGGGGAAGACAATTTGAACACAAGATAAAAGTGAAAATCTGGCAACCCTAAGCCTATAGGAGCCCAATTGAAATACAGTTTTCAAGATTATTGTTTCTACAAAAAATTTTGTTTGAAATTAGGTCTCTACCAATTAGTATTGACAGAAAATCGATTTTAACACAGGTCAGGGTCCTCCAAAGTTAGCCTTTATTAAATTGTCAAAATGTGATGTCAAAGTTGAGAAAAGGACTTTACTGTAAAACAATTTTTTTCTTAGAATATGACCAGGAATCACATCCCAAAGTACGCAAGAATGACGGGACACCCTGTATAAAGAAAACAGATAAGGCACACTGACGAAGATATACCTACATACGTACATTTTTTGTCCGAATGAACTTTTTTTATGATTTCTTGTTTTGGAATATGTTGAGATACTCCTCGCGTTCGTCGCAGTTTCGAATCTTCGATATTCAATCTGTCAGTTCAGGAACGCAATTTAAGCTCTGTGTCAGATATAAAATGGTACTGTGATTCACCTCTCGGTTGTACATTGTTAGTGGCAGTGGCGGATCCATGATTTGCGCATGGGGGGGGGGGGTCTATTACTCAAAATTTTATTTATATATACGAGGTTTAGCAGTTTCAATCAGAAATTATTTACATGATGTTGGCGTCGATTGCTCATATATTTATGGCCAAAGATTCGACGGAGCTCCGGCAATGAGTGTCCAATTTATTGGTGCACAGGCTGATCTGGGATCGTATTTCCCCCTGCCGTCAATGCAGCATGCGAAGTGTCAGGACAGGAATCAAAAATGCTTTAGGAACTATCGGAGCGATTGAAGCATTTTTTCACTGGCCTAAAAGACAAGACTTTTTTCATCAAAAAATTTCAGAAATGACAAACGAAAGTGAGAAAAAAAACAAAAGTTGAAGTCTGTTTGTCTTACTAGGTGGGCTTAGTCTCATGAAGCAGTTGGAACGTACGTTGAACTGCAACCGGCTGTTATTAAATCTTTGGAAGAAATCAAAACGTGGAAAGATCGAGATACTTCGCAAAATGCATTGCATCTTTTGACAGCGATTTCGACGGATGAATTCCAAATCGTCTGTCACATTATGGAATCAGTTAATTCGATTGTTTTGCCTTTGAGTCGGGAATTGCAATCTAAAAACCAAAATCTGGGTGTGGCTACTGAGCTGGCAGATGACGCTTTGAGTGAATTTACGTACAAACGTGAAAACGCAGATTCTACTTTCCACGTTATTTATGAGCATGTTGCTAGAATTTGTTCTGAATACGAAATCACAATGAAATTGCCACGCCGCGCCGGCCGCCGGCCGCTGTTGCAATCAACAAAAAAATCGTTGCAAAGTTCAAGAACAAAGTATTGAAGACTATACTACAGAATTTCTTTTTACATTCTGTTTCTTGCGCTTCATGAATATTCAGCAAAATAACTTGTGTAATCAATCATGATCCAACAACCGATTTTTTGCCTAGTAAGTCCCTTTTATCGGATCAAGTCACATATGCAAACATCAATCTGATGATATTTTTCAGGTTATCAATAGCAAGTCGTTCAAGAATGTCGATTATATTTTTATAATCAATAAAGTTCTTGAATTTTTAAAATAATAATATTACTTCTCCTTTACTTTTTTGTCTTGCTCATGCTTTATTTTTCCGTCCCGTAACGAAATTTGAGCATTAGAACCAATAATTTTTACAAATAACACCTTTTATTTCCCCGATTGGGGGTGTCCGGACCCGAACCCCCCCCCCCCCCCCCCCACCCCCCGTGGATCCGCCTATGGTTAGTGGTAAAAGTAATTGGAAAACATACAGACTTTCCCAGTTTGAAATTAAGGAATTCGATTTCCAAGTAGTTGTGTAAGGTAGTATGGAAATTAAATTCACTTCAATCAATTTTGATAAAAAAAATTTAAAATATTTTTCCGTTGCTGATAAATTTACTTTCAATATCAATTTACAAAACAGAATATCCGAACATCAATAATAATCAATTTCAATTCCACAAGTAACCGAAAACTTATAGAACAAAAAGCTAACCCAAGAATACCGAGTAAAGTTCGATTGTCATATATGTTGTTTTCCTTGTTTTGACAACTAGAACTTTTTTAAGAACTTTCAGACTGTTTTTTTCCATCTGAAAATCTATGTTCGAAAATCTGAAAAATCTAACTGTCAGCTAAATGCCAGCTGGAACTTCCGACACTTTTGACCAATCAGAGCGACGAAAACTGACAGTAGTTTTCGAAGTCCCGGTGCGGAGAACGCGAGCACTGTGTCAAATCGGGAAAGTAAGAAAACTGGTTAAATTTTTTTGTCAGTTTGCTGAAATAAAAAGTACAAACGAATAACGAAGGTGTTGTAGGGTCAATATTTTTCCTCACCTATCCGCAAACAAAGTTCAAAGACATACCATACTTGTTAGCGATTGAGGACTATCGCATTCAGAGCAGACAGCAGAATGAGTTTACATACAAGAAATGAACTTTGAGAGCTACACCAGCAGTTTATTCGCACGATCAGATTTCCGTTCTCACAGACGAAATTAGTAAGAATTGAATAAGTAGCAAACAATTCTGGGAACCTATAGCCCAAGCACCTATGTTGGCTACTGACAAATCATAATAAATCATAATCGAATGCATGTTCAAACTGGTTGCCGTTGTCAGGAAAAAAAACCTACCAAACTTAAAAAAAAATCTACAAACTCAATGAAAAACCTACCAAAGCTTCATTTGAGTTAATTTTTCGAAAAAAATATACATATAAACAACATAAAAAAAACTTAATGTTTTCGTAATAATTAATAATTATTTTTCATAACGCACACTTGTTTAAGTTTAAGTTTAAGGCATAAGTACCGTTGTTGTCAGCGGCCAAGTCTTTTGCTAACATTATTCTGTTTATTACATTAAATTACAATTTGTTTCTTAGTTTGGTTTTTATTAAGGAAATAAAAAAAAATTCCTTTCTCCTGCTGTGTGAGGTAGGGTCAGTAAATTAAAAACCAAATTCGTTAAATCTTTATGTTTCGAAGTGCCAACAAATAACTTAAAGCTTCGACAACCGAATGTCCGCATTCAACGCACCGGGAGCTCGAAAACTACTGTCAGTTTCGCTCTGATTGGTGAAAAGTGTCACAAGTTTCAGCTGACATTTACATAGCTAACAGTAAGATTTTTCAGTTTCTCGAACATAGATTTTCAGACGGAAAAAACAGTGAGAAAATTCTTAAGATAAGATTTAGTTGTCAAAACAAGGAAAACAGTCTACATATGTATATCACAATCGGACTTTACTCGTTATTCTTGGGTTAGTTTTTTGTTTTACTACATATATTTTTGAGGGCATATGATTTTAATTTTTTTCATCAAAATTGAGTAAAACGAATTGAATGTGAATACTACTTTACAAAAATGATTGGAAATCGAATGCCTGAATTTCAAACTGGGCAAATCTGTTTACTTTTACTACTAACTAGGTGAATCACAGACAGTTTAGACGATTATCGTTCAATCGTCTATCGAGCGTCGTGGAACGATTGAATTTATATAATTTTGCTTTCAGTGGTTGGTGGAAAGCTACTTTACTATCGACTTACAAATTTTCTTCTTCTTTTTTTTGAGAAAATAATTAGATATTATTTTATTTTTTGTAAAAGAGTTGTCTACGATGTTTTAGTAAAAAATACCTGCCAAATTGAATTGAAACCTACCAACCAGCGATGCCGCGAAGAAAAGTAAAATGAGGGCCTTTTTGAGGGCCATTTCCAAAAAGCGCGGGCCACTACACTTCAGAGAAAAGTAAAAAAAAAATTAGAAAAGTATAGGGGGCAACATAATTATTTATTAAAGATGTGTGCAGTGTATTTTTTCTTAGATCAGAACAGCGCAGCACAGAAGCAGTGAAAAACGTCAAGCAAACTAGTCAAAAAAAGCCACAACAAAAATGATATCAACTTTAATTAGCGTATTTTCGTCACGAATAAATAATTTTATTTTCAGCACAAGGTTAGGTGTTATTTTCCTGATTTTTTTTAATATTTTTGAACTTCTTTATAATATAACAAATTAAAATTACATTGTGCTTAAAAAACTGAGAGCAAAAAGTCAACAGCTGCTTTTGACAGTTTTCACCGAACTTCATCTTGCTCAAAAGCAGGTGCAGAAAACGCTGTGCTAAACTGTTCTAGAACAGCTCATTGAACACAAAAAAAGTCAGAATAGAACAGACAATTTCTCATTGAACACCAAAAGCCTGATCTTTTCTGTTTGAAACTGTTCTATAACAGCTCATTGAACACTCTTTAAATGTCATGACGATGGCAGTAAGAATGAACGAATTCAGTGATCTAAAATGTTATGAAGGAAACGCTATCTTTAAGCGATAAAATGATATGGGCGTGCTTCATACAATATTTTGTTTAAGGAATACAAAAAATTACGATATGCGGGCCATTTCTTATTGGCCCCAGGCCAAGGGCCTAAATTAAAAGCAAAGTAGGATCCTACTAATTATGGAAGGATCCTACCAAAACGGCAACCGTAGTTCAGTATCTGATAGTTATAAAAGCATTTACATAGTTCTTAATCAAGCTCCAACTAATAAAGGTCAGGCAATCTGCCTCTAAAAATGCAATTTTTATAAATTAAAATTTTTTGAAGTGAAACTTCTTATGCGACTTGCAAACATGAATGCGTTATGCGTTTAACACGGAATACTATCGATTGCATACTTTTTGGCACTGCTAACAAGTTGCTGTCATCAATTCCGCACCATTCATCCCGATGATTCCATTGTAGTAAAATGTGTTTTTCGGTGGGAATATTTTGGAAGAAAATAAAATTTAAAATATGTACATAGTCATTTGTTCTTTTTTTTTTTGGAAGTGTCTAATACTTTTGTATGTACAAGTACATACATATGTACATCTGTACTTCATTTCTCAAAGAACATCGCCAGATCTCAATGAATTCTTCTACGTAAATATGTACATATGTACATACATACATACATATGTATGTATATATGTACATACATACATACATATGTATGTATAAATGTACATACATACATATGCACATGCAGTCTCTTAATTTGTGCCGTGTGTGTGTGAAAATCGTGTCTGTGCGTGCGAAAATGATTTCAATTGCTAAATGATAAGTCGAATAGTGTTGTGTTTTCTTTTCTTAAAATTTTTTAAGTAATGTAATGCAGTAACGTAATGCATGTCTAAACATATTTGATCATGTCTAAGCATGTTTGATCATGTCTAAACAGGTTTGATCATGTCTAAACATGTTTGATCATGTCTAAATATGTTTGAGCATGTCTAAGCATGTTGAATCATGTCTAAACATGTTTGATCATGTCTAAATATGTTTGATCATGTCTAAACATGTTTGATCATGTTTAAACATTACATATATGTGTATGTAAATGTTCTCCGTCTTGGGCTTAGGTGTTAAGACTTCGGTCTTCATTGGTCTTTTAGTCAACTACCACTGACACTGGCCAATCAACGGTTTCAGAAGGGTTCCTGGTATTGTATTCCATGTACATACATATGTATGTATGTACTATGTACATATGTATGTACTACATACATACATACATGTACATATACATACATCTTCATAATACATACTCGTTTTCCTCTTCTTATCTCCACCAAAAAATAAAAAATTGTTCTATGAAATGGTGTTAAGTATAGCTATCCCGTGAAAATCTACTCCGATCCATCTCTTTTCTTTTTCTTTTAAAGAAACAATATGAGTTCACCTTAGTGAGTTGAAGTACACCTTAGTGAGTTGAAGTGAACAGACGTGTTTTAAGAGTTACCTTTTTTGCATTTTCTTTTGCCTACTTTTGCAATTATGTACATATATCCGATCATTAAAAAAAAAAAAAAATAAATAAAAAACAAAAGTGATTAGCCAATTGAAATTTATTGAAAAGCATTTGACCTGCTTTATACACCAAAGGTATCACATTGCGATATTTCTTTAATTTTTAATTCGATTAGTTGACAAAAAGAACATACCAAAATGCCAGACTGTGCTTCTTGCGGTGAATCTCTGCCGATTGAAGGAGACTTCGTTGATTGCTCTTTTTGCAAGAGAAAACTGCATTACCAGTGTTCAACGGTGTCAGAAAAAACGTGGAGGACCATGGGTGCCCGCAAAGAATCTTGGAGATGCCAATTGTGTAGGTGCATGAGCACCACCGAAGGGCTCATCAACTCAAATGCAGACCCACCTAGATCGAAGACTCCAGATTTGCAAGCACCGAAGCGCGTAAGACCGATTCACAGCCCCGAAGCAGCGCCCCGACTTAATGTCAATGACAACCAAATTGTGCTCACTGAGATTCGTCAGATGAGAGATCAACTCGCGAAAATAACTGCGAGCTGTGAATTCCTGGGGAATAAATACGACGACATTAATGCAAATATGATGAAAAACAATGCACTTATTGAAAGTTTCACTAAAGAAATAAACGAACTAAAAGAAACAAATAAGCAAAAAGACATTGTTATAGAAAACATGCAAACACAAATGCACACATTAGAACAGCAAATGCTTAACAATAACATTGACATCAAAAACATTCCAATAACACCGCAGGAAAATCTGATAGAAGTTGTAAAAGGAATTGGGAAAACAATCAAAAGTGTTATAAACGACAACGATATAACCGACGTTTACAGAACCAAAACTCATAATTCCCGAGAAATCAAACATAATTGTCAAGTTTGCATCAAATAAGTGCAAAACACAATTTATCAAACAAGCGCGAGCCATACGACCAATAAAGTTATCTACTGTTAGGAATAATACCAACAACCATAACACTAATGCTATGTCAGCTGAATTCGATTAATTATTAATAAATGATTAAATAGTATCTCTTTATGATTAATAAGTATCTCTTGTGGCTGACAAAAGAAAAAGCAAAACAAGAAAACTGGAAATATGTGTGGGAGAGTGCGGGAAAAATATTGGCACGTAGAAGTGAGAACACACCATCGTTGATAATTAATACTGAACAAGACGTGAACAATATAAAAAGAGTACAATAATTGTAGTAACTTTTTGTCATTGTAAAGAGAAGTTTAAAAATGTATATAAAATGGAGAGCACAAACGATGCACTTGAACTAGAAGTTAATTTCAACTGTAGAGTATTACTTGGTTTTAGCGGCATTGATATTAATGAATTAAAAAATAAAAAAAACTGTTACATTTGTTTTAATATAAGATCGATGCGTTTACATTGGAATATTTTCTGCTTAAATATCAATCACTTTATTAATGAATTAGATGTAATTATTTTGGTGGAAACTAATATTAAAGATGAAGAGAGCGGTTTTTATCAGCTAAATGGTTTTAAACAAGAAACACTAAATCGAAATGATCAAAGAGGGGGAGGAATAATAATGTTTGTTCGAAACAGTTTAAGTCACCAACGAATTTTGTTGCCAACGGTTTCTTATGAAAGTATTAAAATCCAGTTTACGGAAGAGAATAAAACAACATACATGATTGGAATACTATATAGACCCCCTGGTTTTAGCAAAGTCGCATTCATTGAAGAACTTGGCAATGACTTGAGTAAAATGAAGAAAAATGAAGAATACATTGTTTTGGGTGATATAAATATTGACGTCCAAAATAAAAAATCAAACGTAAGCTATGTTAAAGACTATTTGGAGATGCTAGCGTCATCGAGGCTAATGAATGTCATAACAAAGTGCACTAGAGTTGATCCACGTAACGGTACTAAGTCGCTGATTGATCACATATTAGTTAGCAATCTCGATAGTGAAATTTATACAGCGGTCATTGAGTACGAAATAACTGACCACTATCCAACATTGTACTACAAAAAAACTCAAACAATTGCAGAAAAACGCTTGTAAGTTCTTCTCGTATATGTAATTCGAAACTTAACCAACTCATTCAAGAAGAAAATTGGAACTCGCTTCTAGAAGAGGAGAACTCTGAAAATCTGTACAATAAATTTGCCAATAAACTAAAAAATATTTACATGAAAGCAACAGTCAATAGAAAATTAATAAAAATACGGAAAAACAACCCATGGATAACACAGGAACTCATTGAGGAATGTAAAAAAAAAGACAGATTATACAGGAAATGGAAAAATAATAGATCAAACAAAAATTATGAAACAGAATACAAGACATTACGGAACAAAATCAACAAAAATATAATTATTCAAAAATCAAAATTTTATAAAAATCAGTTTATGGAGTTCAGAGCAGATCCGCGAAAAACCTGGGGGCTTATAAATGATATCCTAGGAAGAAACAAAAAAAGTATTGACGAGACACTGATGAACAATTTCAAAAAGGGATTCAATTCGCCTCCTAACGATTTTGCCAAGTTTTTTGCTTCACAAACTGCAAATATAATTCACAAATGTAATTTACAAACATCAAACAATAGAAATTTGCATATAGAAAACACAATCTTCGCATATGCCACCAATGTAGATGAGGTGAAAATAATTATAAAGTCACTTGGGTCGAATAAGTCACCTGGCATTGATGGTATCAGGGCAAGTGACATACAAAAGTATGCTGATTTGTTTGCTCCAATCTTGTGTAAAATAATCAATCTAACTTTAACCGAAGCAACAATACCAAAACAACTTAGGACTGCTGTGGTAAGACCTATTTATAAAGGTGAAATCAAAGATCTATTATCAAATTACTGACCAATTTCAATGCTGCCGGTCTTTGAAAAGTGCCTAGAGGGCATTATTGTTAGTAGGCTACAGAGCTTTGCTGAAAAACACTCTCTCATTCACAGTAGCCAATACGGGTTCCAGAAAAACAAAAATACAGGACAATTAATTGGTGAATTTGTTAACTGCGTGAACGAGAGCTTAAATAAAGGACATCATGTACTGGTATTGTTCATGGATTTCAGCAAGGCTTTTGATACACTAAATCATTCAAATTTGTTGGCAGCGTTGGAGAGAATCGGGATTCGAGGTGTGATGGCTGATTGGTTGACAGATTATCTTCATAACAGAATGTTCTGTGTGAAAGTAAAAGATGTTTGCAGCGATGTAAAATATGTTAAATATGGAGTACCGCAAGGTTCTAAGTTGGGTCCACTTCTTTTCATAATCTATACCAACGAGCTCCTTCGGATTTTTAAGCTAAGCACTCCATTTGCATTCGCCGATGACACTGCAATTGTAGTACGACTTAAATCTCTTGATACGGCGATGGTGATGATGCAAAAGGAGTTCGACAAAGCTGTACAATGGTGTCACGATAACGGGTTGGTACTTAACGCTTCTAAAACTAAGCTAATGCATATTCGAAGCCCACATTTCAAAAAAACCGATAAGCTAATACACTTCAGGAATACTTTGTGTCCAAACACACCCAATGAATGCATCGAAGCTGTGGAAAGCTATAAATATCTTGGAGTTGTTATTGACAGCCACTTCCCATGGGACAAACATATAGACAAGCTGCGTAATGATATAAAAAAAGGCTTATATGCTATTTCACATTTGCGCTACCATGCTTCTGAGGACGTTCTGCGACAAGTTTATTATGCATTAGTAGAATCAAAGCTGAGGTATGGTATACTTGGTTGGGGAAATGCTGCAAAAACTCACATCAACAAGATCCAAAAACTTCAGAAAACGATCTTAAAAACCATTCAAAAAAAAAACAGACAGCAAAATGGAAACAGTTTTAGGGTGCTTCAAGTCGAGGAAATCTTCAAAATGACTGCAATACTACAATACCAAGATGACCACCGCTTCGTTCGACCGTAACAACATCAACTTAACACCAGACAACGCACACACGGAATGCTTCAAATACCAAGAAACTATAACACTTATGGTAGAAGACAGCTACAATACATTGTTCCTTCAATAATAAATTCTTTGCCCCAAGAACTTAAACAAATTAGAAATTATAAAACAAGAAAAAAACAATTAAAGTACTTCTTCCTAAATGAAACCAGATAAAATGCTACTTTAAGGGAAATCAAATGTAGAAATTGACAACTTTTGTAACTTTTTGTAACTTCAAATTAATTCAACTCACTTTTATTAATTAAAATTAAGTTAAAACACAATCTTCTGCAGAAAAGCCTAGGCTTCGTAGAAATAACATGTAAACTGTAGTGATTATTATAATTAAAAAAAAAAAAAAAAAAAAAAAATTTCTATCCCTTCCTACATACATATGTACATATGTAGGTATGTATACATACATATTTTCATTTCCATATTAGGAAATAGGAAGTTTCACTTCTTCCGCGCGGTGGGACAGCACGCACTATTTTTTTTTTTTTTATTAACCTACATACACTGCCAACTACTAGGATGAGGCCACATATTTTGCAATCGATTTTCGCTTTTTATAACTGGTGGAAGTTTTGTACCCGGAAAAGTTTACTACCAGTTATAGGTACGTATTTACCCATAACAAATTCATGAAATTAAAGGGTTAATTCGAAACGACCGTTGGAATTTCCCAAGATCAATTAATGAACTACTGAAAATAGGTATAAAAAGGTGCTCCACTAGGATGAGGCCACATGCAAAATTTTAGAAAAAACAAAAAAATGAGTGAAATGTTTACAGTTTATGGTTTAATAATGTTTTTTTACATTAATGGACATACTCATTGTCCGCCATTTTCGGATATAACCTCTATTAGACGGTTTAGAATAGAATCATTCAGTTTTTTTAAATAATCATTTGAAATTTGGGCCCGGGCACTACGAATAGCATCAATTAAGGTGTCCTTGTCTTCAAATTGTCTGCCACCTTCATAAGTTTTACGAGATAACCATGACCAAACGTTTCCAATAATGTTTAAGTCCGGTGAATATGGCGGCCATGACAAAAGTTTCACGTCTTCTGATTGAATGCAGCTTCTGACAACCCTGTGTGGATTGGGGCATTATCTTGTTGAAAAATCCAAGTCAGAGGTCCAAAAATGTTTTTCATTTTTGGAAATACCGTTCCAGCAAACACTTGTAGCTATTTTCGTTCATTGTTGTGGACAAAAACTGCAAATCCAATTCAACTATTCGTGCCATAGTAAGTAATATCTCCCAACACCATTGCACCTAATGTACGGCAATGATGTCTTTCCAAAATAAGCTCATCCTTTCTAGTATCATAGAAAAAAAAGTTGTAACCATCAGGACCGTCAAGGTTAAACTTTTTTTCATCCGAAAAGACAACGCGTTTCCATTCACTGCTCCAATCAACATGCTGTATTGCAAAGTCCATATACGATGCTCCTACTGGCTTCAAAACTGGTTTCTTTTTTAGTTTTCTCCTTTGAATAGTATCACTTTTTTGTATTATTTTTAAGAACCGTTGTTATGCTGGCTGAAACTCCGCTTTTGGCCCTTATCATAGTCGCTGGTAGAGTGGAATTTGAGGCAAGTCGTAGAATCGAACGATTTTCTCTTGGTGTTGTGGATTTCCCGTGCGTCCTTTTGATTTTTCCCAAAGTTTTGTGGATCAGCAAGATAATTGTTTATAACTGTCTTGCTCCTGTTAAGTCTCCTTGCTATTTTACGGCTTGAGAGTCCTATTTCCTTGAAAGCGTCTATTTTTGCTCTTTCTGTCGCTGTCAAAGTCTTTCCGGAACCCATGTGTGCTTCAAACTAAATAAAACGGTTATTTTTAACACTCTCTTAGATATTTTATACAAGAATTCGCACATGCGCACTCCTGCACGGAAATATTCGCAATGGCCTCATCCTAGTGGAGCACCTTTTTATACATACCTATTTTTAGTAGTTCATTAATTGATCTTGGGAAATTCCAACGGTCGTTTCGAATTATTCCTTTAATTTCATTGTTATGGGAAAATATGTACCTATTATCACCTAACTGGTGATAAACTTTTCCGGGTACAAAACTTCCACCAGTTATAAAAAGCAAAAATCGATTGCAAAATTTGTGGCCTCGTCCTAGTGGTTGGCAGTGTATACATATGTAGGTATACAATCCAAGTAGGGATTGCAATCCTGGGATCCCGAGTCTTTTTTCGATCCCGAAAATCCCGGGCCTGAAATCGCAAAATCACGGGATTAATTTGTGTAATATTTTGACTTATTATTTTTATCTACTAGATTTTTTTGGTATTCCCCTTAATTGATATTGAAAACAAAAGTTCGATGACAGGTCTGACAATCTGAACGCTAAAAACATCCGAACACCCAAAGTTTTTCAAACCTGGTGTGTCCAACAAATACGTTGTGACCAAATTTGCATACACTTAAAGCAAAAGCAATTAGAACTAGCCTACTAAAAATTTTGAATTAGAAAAAGAGCTAGGACATCAATTCAATTTATTGTGGAAAAATTTGCATTGAAATGTTAAAAAAATAAGATAAATTATACTTTTCGTAGATTGGTTCCACTAAATCGAACACTTTGTTAATACGCGTCATGAATAGTAATCTGTGAACTAAAGAAAATCCTCCTGACAGCATTGCCTGCTATGTTACCTACATTATGAGCATATTCATTGGTTTTATTTTGAATAGGTATACATATACTGAATTCAGAATTTTCATGATGCAAACGATTTGCCTTACGAATTCACAAAATATTGCCTGTAATAAATTAACTTCAGAGCATGTCATTTAAGTTTGTAAACTAAATTATTCCCCGGGCACCACTGAATAGAGCTCGGAAGCACCTCCTCTGAGTCCCGCACATGACAGGAGAAGTATCGGTCAGCAGCAGAAATAAATTTCAACATGTGCAGGCAATACATCGTTAAAGGAGTGTATGTAAATTTAGCCTCCTGCAATACGTTCGCATGTTGTCTCTTTATCCAGCTTGGGGTAAAGAAGCATCCACATTTCTTTAACAGGATTTGTGTTTAATTTGTAGTTTGTACTACAGCCAGAATGTATTTTTGAACAATTTTACTCTCAGTTTCAGTTGGTTTTTAATGGGCTTAAATTTATATATTTTCTTATAAGTGATTTGAAATAAGTTGGTCTGTGCTTAAAAACCATTAAGAAAATTTTTTTGCTACTTTGCATCAGTTCCAAACTTTGATTTGTTTCTGTTTTGCATTTTGAGATTAGTGTCCATTGTATAGTCCACAAAGCACCGCTGCTTGGTATAACATTTGTTATTCAATTCTAGCGAAAACATAGTTGTTATTCCATTTGAAAATTTTTCCTAATTCTTTTTCCTGATCGTTATAACTGGCCCCTTACTGAGGAGTATTGAAGCATTCTAATTTTTTAAGAATTTTACAAGTATGTTCAGCACCACGGTTCCGAACGGCTAATCGAGAAAGCCAATTCCTCGCGAAAGACGATACGCGTGGAAAAATATTTTTGCTTCTGTTGGGATTCGAACTACTAACCTCTGGGTTAATAGGCAGACATGCTAACCATCACGCAACTAGTACCACGGGTCCATGACACTCGGGACTAATGTAGCACAGGGTTGCGAGTTTATGAATTAAAAAATCCGTAATCTATAAGCTAATAAATAGTAAGCTTCAGAATTGAAAAATATTTAATTCACAAGCTAGTTTGTAAATTGTGAATTGAGAAAAATTCAATTCATAAGCTAATTTGAGAAATATGAACTGAGAAATATTCAATTCGCAAACTAGTTTGTGAATTAAGAATTGAGAAATATTCAATTCATAAGCTAGCATGTGAATTGAATATTTTTCATAAGGTAGCTTATGAATTGAAAAATATTCAATTCACATGCTACATGCTAGCTTATGAATTATCCGGATTATGAATTGGTAAACATTCAGGTAATTCATAGGCTAGGTTGTGAATGGATTTTTTTCCTATTTATAATAAACTCATAAGCTAGCTTATGAATTGGATATTTTTCAATTCATAATTCGGATAAGTCATAGGCTAGCTTGTGAATTGAATATTTTTCAATTCATAATTCACAAATTAGCTTGTGAATTGAATATTTTTCAACTCATAAATCATAAGCTAGCTTATGAATTGAATATTTTCAATTCATAATTCACTAACTAGCTTGTGAATTGAATCTTTCTAAATTCATAATTCTCAAACTAACTTGTGAATTGAATCTCTTCAATTCATAATTCTCCAACTAGCTTACGAATTGAATTTTTCTCAATTCACAATTTACAAACTAGCTTATGAATTGAATATTTCTCAATTCTTAATTCTCCAACTAGCTTATGAATTGAAATTACTCAACTCACAATTCTCCAACTAGCTTATGAATTGAATTTTTCTCAATTCACAATTTACAAAATAGCTTGTGAATTGAATCCTTCTCAAATCATAATTCCCAAACTAGCTAGTGAATTGAATATTCTCCAATTCAAAATTCTCGAAATAGCTTGTGAATTAAATCCAGACTTAAGCTATAAATTAGCTTAAGCTTTTACAACCCTGATGTAGCACTTTTAAGAAAGAAGTTTTGAAGCTGCTCCAGTATTTTATTAATTGCCGGTCACGTTCCCGTTCCTGTGGGAATATGACAATGAAATATAGTCCATGAAACTAGGGAATAGATAATGAAGCACTCTTAAAGTAAACGAGTTTTTGAAAACGGTCTCGTATTTTCTAAGCTCTCGGTTGTATTCCCGTTCCCGTGGGAATATGCTAATGAAATATATATGTTGGCTCATCAGGAGGTCATCCGCCTCCATCTCTATTTCATTACCCCTCCCTGGTATTGAAAGACCCTTAAACCAAATATGTCGGAGTAGCTCATTCAGGGGTTTTTGCCTTTTTAACTGCTGAAGACCACCGCGAGAGAGAGAGAGAGAGAGAGAGTCAGACAGAGAGAGAGAGAGAGAGAGAGAGAGAGAGAGAGAGAGAGAGAGAGAGAGAGAGTCAGACAGAGAGAGAGAGAGAGAGAGAGAGAGAGAGAGAGAGAGAGAGAGAGAGAGAGAGAGTCAGACAGAGAGAGAGAGAGAGAGAGAGTGAGAGAGAGAGAGAGAGAGAGAGAGAGAGAGAGAGAGAGAGAGAGAGAGAGAGAGAGAGAGAGAGGGAGAGAGAGAGAGTCGTAAGAGAAAGCGTGTTTAACAAAAGATGCAAGTAATTTAAAGAAATTTAATTGTTTACTGTTGCGGAGAAAGATTGCTAAGTGTTTGAGCAACAAATGTGGTTTATTTCGCAGTGAGAAGTGACAAACAATTGCAAAAAGTGTAAAAAACAATTCGCGGAGAATCGGGCTTAAGATGTGCGGGCGTTTGTAATGAAATATTCCACAGGGCAGCCGGTTGTAGTGGGGTCGACTCAAATAGTGCCAATGTTTTGGATTTTGGAAACATGCAAAAATATTAGACTTATGTATGTGTGACAATTGACGATTGTGTTTTGTATATACACAACGTTGACCTTGTCTTAAAAGATATGTTGGAAGCAATGAAGAAAAATAGTGAACATTTGAAAGAATATAAAAATGAGTTTGAGAGTGCGTTAGACGATAACAAGCGGGAAATTATGCATTTACTACAAGCAATTGAAGAGGGGTATAAGAAGAGAATTAAAGAAATAAAAAGTGTGCAAGAAATATGTGAAAAGATTGTGGCAGAAATAAGTAAAGTGATTAAAAAGATTAAAACAGAGCTTTTAAAGAGCAAGGAGAAAAAATATATGATGATCTGATAATGTGAAAAAATGACAAACAATAACAATACTGTAACGTGCGCTTAGTTCGCCAAAATAAAACTTTACCTTTTCAATTTAATTTTACCACTTTTATTCAGTATCTACTTTATTCGATTTCAACTCTACCAATAATCACATTAACTCTTAACATTATCACTCTATAATCAAAACTGACTTCTGGTTGCCTCGGCGGCCTATTTATATCGAATGACATTGCATCTTGAACTTCCCAGTAATTTCCACCTGGTCTCCACTCTCCACTCCTGTCAAACATTTCCCTCCTGGTATATTTCTACACTTACACTAGTGTTGCCGCTTGTGTTTTCGGTTGAACGCTTTCGATTAGGAAATTGGTATTAAATGTTGGGTTCGCATTACACTGCCCCCTCCTTAAGATTGTTCGTCCCGAATAATTCCATCTGCAGCCTCGCCACTATATCGATGCAGCCGGTCACAATGAACTACTTTTAACTTGCCTCTTAGTCCTCTTTGGATGCGGTAAACCACGTCGTTAATCCTCGTGACAACAGAATAAGGACCTTCCCGGTTTTGCTGAAGTTTCTGTGGCAATCCCTTTTGACGATGAGGATTATAAAGCCACACACGATCTCCTGCTTGGAATCCTGCCGTTGTCGCTTTTGTGTCGTACCGTGTCTTCATCCGGTCGCTGTAGGCTTTCATCCGTTCCCTTGTTCTTTTATGGATGTCAACGAGTCTCTCCTTGAGGTTGTAAACATTAGATTTAGATTTAGATTGACGGGTAGAGCTTGCTCAGCTCCGGGCACTGCGGTGTCTGAGTGAAACCTATTGTGCCAACCCATGTGAGGTTTCAGGACAGTTCCTCTGCTCCTGAATTGAACCAGAAGTTAGCAATCTTCTGTGGGTGAATGAGTTTGAGTTTATCTAGTGGGATAATCTAATAATCAAGGATTTGCTTTCTAAGGCGGAAAAGTGCTGGACATTCTGTAATGATGTGCGGAGATGTTTCTTCATTTTCGAGGCATAGTCTACAGATAGGGTCCGGTTGTAAACATACTCGTTTATGTCCTGTGGCTCCTCTGTGGAGCATCCAAATTTAAGTTCGCTGGGCTGCCGTATGAATTTCCCGAACAGGCTTTCAGATGGTGTTTGTCCTGTCGAGCTATGTACCGCACTTCTATAGGCCATCAGGAATCGCGGTACGTGCCTACTCAAATCTCTTTGGTAGTCGCCTACGACCTTGGTGAGGTGTTCTTTCAAGGTCCGGTTGAATCTTTCAACCATCCCATTAGATTGTGGATGAAGCGGTGTGGTTCTCGTCTTCTTAATGCCAAGTAGTCCGCACACTCTTTGGACGATGTTTGACTCGAAGTTTCTCCATTGGTCGGAATGGATTCCATAGGTACGCCAAACCTGCTTACCCAGTTAAACACAATCTGGCCAGCCACCGTTTTGGCTTCTTGATTTGGGATGGCACACGTCTCAGGCCACTTACTAAAATAGTCCATTAGAACCAGAATGTACTTGTATCCAGCGTTGGTTTTTTTATTTTTTTTATTTAACGATTAACGATTTTTATTGAACAAAAGGATATTTGTCGGGAGTCGGTCTTCTTCTGTTATCCTTCTTACAAAGGGGTTCGGATGGTTGGCCAGGTTTTCTAGTAGGCGTCTTCCAGATTGCACCAAGTATTTGTCTATGGGGATGACCCTTGCTTCTTCATAAAGCTTACTGTTGCTGTCCAGCGTTGGTCTCTGGAAAAGGCCCAGCTACATCTACTGCAATCCTCTCAAAAGACGATCCAACGTTGTACTGATGCATCTTACCTTGAATCTTTCTACCAGGTCCTTTGGTTGCAGCACACTTGTCACATGTTCGGCACCACTTCTCCACGTCATCTATAGCATGTAACCAGTAGAACCGATGTTGCACCTTCTCCAGTGTTTTGTTAACTCCCAGGTGGCCTCCAGAAGGTCCGTCGTGCATCTCCCGAAGAACTTCTTTGACTTTCGATTGCGGTACGATCAGCTGCATCACATATGATTTACCGTCAGCGGACTCCCATCTTCGCCTGAGGACACCTTCTTGCACATAGAGTGAATCCCACTGTGCCCAATAAGCTTTGAGAACTGGACTCCTGTCAGAAATGTCTCCCCATTCAGGTTTCTCTTCATTTTCTTTCCATGTGAGAATGGGTTCGATATCTGGATCCTCCTGTTGAGCAGTCCTCACTTCCACATTGCTCCATCCGCTTATTGGGTCAGTTCTTAGTCGCCGAGCGGTAATATTTTCTTTGTCTTCTTGCCGCCTACAATGCACTTTGCAAGGTCTTCGGGATAATACGTCAGCGTTTGAGTGCACCTTTCCTCTGCGGTGTTGAACCTGGTAATCATAAGTCTGCAGTCTTTCTATCCACCTTGCGACTTGACCTTCTGGATTTTTGAAGTTCAACAGCCAGTTCAGAGCACCATGGTCTGTCCTCAGAAGGAATTTCTGTCCATAGATGTACTTATGGAAGTGCTTTGTTGCCAATATAAGAGTTAGCAGATCCCTTCTGGTCACACAGTAGTTTCTTTCGGGCTTCGAGAGGACCTTGCTGTAATATACCACCACTTTCTCCTCGCCATCATGCACTTGGGATAGTACCGCCCCGATTCCAACGTTGCTAGCATTTGCGTCGATGGTGAATGTTTTGCCAGGTGTTGGATGTGCCAGCACTGGAGCGTTACAGAGGCGGTATTTGAGTTCCTGTAAAGATTTCTCACACTCACCTGACCATTTAAACTGCTTCCCTTTTTCGGTGAGCTGATGCAAACTCTTTGCAACTCCCGCAAAGTTCTTAACAAAACGTCGGTAATATGTGGCAAGACCAAGAAAGCTTCGGAGTTGATGTTTGTCCTGTGGTGTTGGCAAATTTTTGACGGAGTCAACTTTTTCAGGATCAGTCTTTTAAGGTTAGCCTCTCGAAGTCTCTGAAATACGGCTTTTAGATTTTTGCAATGTTGGTCAAATGTTTTCCCGTAAACAATGACATCGTCCAAGTAGACTAGGCAAGCTTTCCACGTCAGTCCTTGAAGAACACACTCCATCAAACGCTCGAATGTTGCCAGAGCGTTGCATAGCCCAAACAGCATAACTTTGAGCTGCCAGAGCCCATTACCTGTAGAAAACGCCGGCTTTTCCCGATCATCTGGGTGGATGTCAACTTGCCAATATCCACTTTTCAAGTCCAGCGTCGAGAACCACTGGGCTTCCTCCATGGCATCCAGGGTATCACTGATTCTGGGCAGGGGATAGCTGTCCTTCTTTGTCATTCAGCCTTCGGTAGTCCACACAAAAACGAGTGCTTCCATTTTTCTTTTTCACTAGCACCACTGGTGACGCCCAAGGACTTTTATAGTTTTCGATAAGACCGTCCTTCTTCATTGTTGTTATCATTTCCTAAACCTCACCTTGTTTGGCCAGTGGAAGGCGTCTTGCGGGTTGACGAATCGGTCTTGCATCTCCTGTCTTGATGCGATGCTGCACCAACTGTGTCATACCATATTGCCCCTTTGGCGATGCTAAGATATCAGTGAACTCTTGTAGGAGATTTTCAGCCATCCTTGTTTGTTGGTGATCAAGGTTGGATGAATTCAGTATTCTAGCTGTGATGGTTTTGAGCTCTTCCGGAGTTATAGTTTTTCTCGGGGCTTCATCTGTGATCTTCGTAATTGCTGCAACCGATTCGCAAAGTGAAATGACTTCTCCTTTCTTCAATTTTACACCTTACGGTCTGGTGTTTAGTAATCGTACGGGAACCATTTTGTTTTTCGGTGCTAGCAGTGTTTTCCCAATGATGACGCTTTGGGAGGAACACCCTGGGCCTGATTCCACCATGAGGTATCGAAGGCATCCAAACTCACCTTCCAGTTTTGGAGGAACACCCTGGGCCTGATTCCACCATGAGGTATCGAAGGCTTCCAAACTCACCTTCCAGTTTTGTCCAAACGAACACTTCAGAAGAAGGAGGCAAAATCAGATCTTCTGTGATGACAGCTCTCAGTGTTGACGTACTTTCGTTCGAATAGATCATTGGAAGTTCCTTATTTTGGTACTTCAAAACTTGATTACCGATGATATAAACCAAAATAACTCTGTGCTGTTTCATAAGGTCGATTCCAATGATGCACTCGTCACATATATCTGCCACAAGGAATTGATGAGTAAATACGAGATCGGCCGGTCGGATCTTAAGACACACTTCTCCATATACTCTTGCTGCTTCTCCCGTTGCGGTTCTTAGCCGGTAGCTATTGGTGTTATAAAGCCACGTCGTCTTTACCAAATCCCGACGTACTATGGAAGCTGTGGCACCGGTGTCGATGGTAGCCACATGTTTGTTCCCGCTAATAGTAGTCTCCACAGTCAGACTTTTGCCGTTTGGTCTGAGAGACCTGGATGGTGGTTCTGGGGCCATCGACACAAGAAACCAGCCTCCGCCCTCGAAGTTGGTGTTGTTGTTACCTTGCTCTGAGTTGGATCTCTTGCTTCCACAATGTTGACAAGCGTCTTTGTATGGTGGTAGTCGGCATTGACGCCAGCCCCGGATCTTCAATTTCTTAAAGGCGGGGCAAATACTGAAAAATGCCGCCCCCACCAATTTATATTTGCTTTTACCTTTATAATCTTTATTATTTCAGCTATCAAATCTTCACTAATTGACTGACAACTGGACACAAACCTTTCAGAAAAAATACTTAAACCGCTGTTTTTTCTGTTTTAATCCTATTTATTTATAGATATGTAGAGTATATATTTTATATACAACACAGGATAGGACTTAAAATAAAAATGTTTATAATAAAGACAAAATCAAATTTACTATTGTATTTATCATTTGCAATTACAATTTTACTCTTCGAGCTTTTTGCTCAGCAAATAAATCTATGACCTTATCATAATTTAATTCGAGTGCGATTCGATTTTCTATCGCTAAGATTCCTAGACTGGATAAGCGTTCCTGGCTCATAGAAGATTGCAAATCATTTTTAATTAGTTTTAGTTTGCTAAAACTTCGCTCACAGCTTGCGGATGAAGTGGGAAGCGTAGAGTAAATTCGCAAGGCAACACAAATATTTGGAAAAGCATCCTGCAAATCATGCGCATAGATCTGTAGTAAGAGATAGAAACCGTTAGCTTTTTCAATGTCACCAAATAAAAGAGGAGCTTGCTCTTTAAAAACGTAGAGTTCCTGACAGAATTCAACGGTGCTCACATCTCGCTCATTTTTTTTAGCCAGATCCGCTCCATACTTTTGCAGTTCTTCAATTGACATTTTCAAAATATTAGAGCCATTAAGAAAAGCGAAGTTCATATTCAGCATGGTGGCACAATCAAATCTCTTTTTAATTTCTGATATGATTCGATCAAATACCATCATTATTTCTTTAGAAAAGAGTTGAACACGTTTGAGTGTTCTTCACATATCTCATCGAAATGTTTTTTATGTTTCGGAATTCGTTTGTTTTGCAAGATAGGGTAAACACCACTTTTTTCAGCCACTTCTCTAGCCTCATTTACATAATACTTTATTGGATTTTGTCTCATTTTTTGTAAAGTTTTGAGCGGACCATCCATTAATGCGACGGAACGGGCAAGGATAACGACGAGAAAACGTGAATTTTATGGAAAAATCCGGTTTAGTGGCCCGTACCACCTGGCCGGTATGAGTAACGACTTTGCCAAAAAGAACATTTTTGTAGAGCGTTCAGTTTTGAGAAAAAAACATCTTTGGTTGAAGTGATCCCATGAAATGCCGCTGAGCTATAGAAATTTAAAAATAAAAAATCAGAGTTTCCGTGTATTTTCAATGGGAAATCTTCATACCCCTTGATCGAGCACTTAAAATTAATATTAAGGGCTCAAACTTTCAGGGTTTTTTTTAGTATTTTCCACAAAATTTCAAATCAAAATTTTTAAATACATAATATGTATAGGTATATATTTTTTATAGCATTCAGTAAATAAAAAAAAATAGAAACAACAAATAATTGCTACTTTCAAATTGTCAGACTAAGAGTACGCCCCCATACAATTGTCAGATTATCATCCTGGAGGACGAAGACATCAAGTTTTGATCACTCTGTATAAAAATCTGACGCGCTCGAGATATTTCAAGGTCACGTGTTTTTTTATATTTTTAAAAATCAGCCATGACTTATGGCCCCACTCAAATCGTCACATTATTGAAATATACACTTTTTTGAGTACACTTAGCATTCACTTTAAAAATCTGAAAGAAAAGATGTCCACATCTCAGTCACAGCAACCGATGCTGCTTTGAAACCGAAAGGTAGAAAAATTGTGTACTTCTCGATCGCAACTACCGCTGCTGTTTTGGAACCGAAAAGTAGCAAATTTTTTTTTGCGCTTGCAACCCTCGTTACCTGCACAAGATATTTGCGCTTGCAACCCTCGTTACCTGCACAAGATATTCTGGGTCTGGTAATGAATATGTAGTGTGAAATGGTTTTGATGCTCTTTTTGTGTGATGTTTGTTTTAGGGAGTAAAGATTTATTGTAGCAGACACAAGTTGTCTGAGATTCCACACGCAATAATATTCCACATACGGAATTTCCATACGCAAACTAAAAATACTTACCTGGCAACGATTAACATTGGTAATTGGCAAACCTGAAAACAATGAAATTCGCCTTTTTCTCTTGTCATGTCTACCATTTCCTTTTTTGCTCATTCTGTCATTAATAAAAAGTCATTCGAACAACGTGGTCACATTTTTCTCTATTTCTTTTAGTTTGGTCAATCAGCTTTTATGAAACATTTTGGTGCCTCCTGTGAGGACAATCGTTTTATCTAAATATATTATTTAGTTTTTGAGACTTTATTTATTGGAATTTGATTGATTTAATCGTAGTCTTCTTTAAGATTTGGTGCACTATGGCAGAACTCAATCTACGTGCCACAGCCTCCAATGGAATAAAACGCATCTGGGAGCGTTTAAGGAATATGGACTTATCCACGTGTGATGTTCCTCAACTTAATCAGGACCTAAAGGCTGTTGAGGCGCATTATGATCGTTTCCTCAGCAACCATCAGATCTTAGTAGGGAAAGCTAAAACCGACGAGCTAGATATACATGAAATACTTTGGGATCAGGTTGAAACGATGTTCAACCAGACTTGCATTACACTTGAACGCAGGCTTTTACATTTGCAATCTGAAACAAAGCGGGAAAGGGAGTGTTCATCTGCGACGAACTTCGATATGCGACTTGATCGAGTCACAGTTCCTTCCTTTGATGGCTCGTTGCGGAATTGGTTAGCCTTCAAAGACACATTTGAAACTTTGGTACATAATACGGAGTACCCCGAAGCATACAAATTAAATAAACTTCGTCAGGCAGTTGACGCTACAAAGGTACCGTTAGTTGGTGGTATGTACTCCGGTGGGTACGCTGAGGTCTGGCAAGCGTTAAAGGAGAGGTTCGATAATCCTAAATTGTTAGCCGAGGTTCATGTGTCGCGATTTATTAACATCAAACCAGAGTCAGAGGATAGTGCAAGGGCATTACTATCAATCGTTGACACAGTGCATGAGTCCCTTCGCGCTCTTCGGGTGATGAAACTACCGGTTGACCAGTGGGATGCGCTGGCTACTCCTATTGTCGTATGCAAGCTTCCTTTGATCACGCAACGGGAATGGTGCATGCATTGTTCGTCGAATGAAATACCTCGCTTGTCAGATCTACTTGAATTTTTGGAAAAACGAGCACACAGTTTGTCCACGTCTTTAGTAAATATACCTGGTCGTTCGGACCCGTCGTCGACAGAACGTCCTCAGCGACAGACACAACGTTCAGTCAGGTCACATGTTGCTACGGTAGGTGAGGGGAAATGTATACACTGTCAGGGGCCACACCGAATTAGCCGGTGCCAAACAGTGCTTTCAATGAAACCGGAGCAGCGTTTCGAGCTGTTGAAGCATTCCGGTTTATGCTTCAATTGCCTAAAGCATGGACATTGTTCACGTCAGTGCCCAGCAGGTGGGTGTCATCAGTGTGGTCGGAAGCATCACACGTTATTCTGTCGTCAACCGCAATCAACGCCGACATCAGCTATCCAAACCATCGGGACGTTAGGCCGGAGCTCTCAAGCAGCTGTTTCCTCGTTAATAACCCAACAAACAGCATGACTAACCGACTCGACCGCCAATTGTAGTAACCAATTCAACAAAACTGTTTTACTTGCAACTGCGCTCGCATATGCAAGTGGTGAATGGACTAGTCAGCAGCGCTTAGCTCGTATCCTCTGCGATCCCGGATCACAGGCTAGTTTTATTACGGAGCGCTTTGCCACTTCTTTAAATCTTCGCAAGCAACCACAGAGCTTAAACGTGGAAGGCATTGGAGGTTCTTCTCATACTACAACAAATGGTAACACGGTGCTCACACTTAAATCGTTGTATACCGATTTTCAGTTCAAGATTAACCCGTTTGTTATTCCGTCAATTACATCGACGACTCCAGCAGTGCATGTGGATGGGAGACAGTGGGATCATCTTGTTGGTCTCCGACTTGCAGATGTGCATTTCGGTAGGCCAGGTGGCATCGAAATACTACTTGGAGCAGACGTCTGGGGTCTGATCGTCGAAAGTGAGGTTATAAAAGGGAAACCTGAGGAACCTTCTGCACAAAGTACCAAATTGGGTTGGGTCGTATTTGGACCAGCTTTGACGATGCAAAGATCGACCCTTTCTCTTCGCACCCTTTACACGCAGCCGTCTGAAGGTGACACCGATTTGTCAGAGTTGTTATCAAGGTTTTGGAAACTGGAAGAAGCAAACGATCCCAACATTGTAGATGATGAATGCAGCCGAATCTTTGCAGCCACGCATTCTCGAACTATTGATGGGCGTTACGTGGTTCATATCCCGTTTCGCCAGGATAGACCTCCGCTTGGGGATTCATATTCATCTGCTTTGCGACAATTTCATTCTTTGGAGCGTAGACTGGCTGCCAATGAAGAGTTACGGAACAAGTATGTGCACTTCATGCAGGAGTATGTTGCATTGGGCCATATGGAGCCAGTCGATCAACACGTCGACCACTCCAACTACTATTATATACCACATCATGCGGTGACTACAAAATTTCGTGTTGTTTTTAATGCGTCAGCCCGAACAAGTGTTGGTGTTTCGTTGAATGACATTCAGTTGGTTGGTCCGACAATCCAAGATACTTTGGTCAACATAATATTCCGCTTTCGTCGATACCGGTTCGCACTGACAGCCGATATCGAGAAAATGTTCCGGCAGGTGCTGGTGACTCCAGAACATAGAGACTTTCAACGGATTCTCTGGCGAGAATCACCGTCCGAAGAGCTAAAGGTTTTCCGTCTAACCACGGTCACATATGGTATGACTTGCAGCCCATACAATGCGGTACGATCTCTTCATCAATGTGCCTTCGACAACTACAGTGTAATAGAAGATACTAATGAGGCAGTTGCGGCGCGAGACGCAATTTTAAATTCGTTCTATGTTGACGATTTTTTGGCTTGTTGCAACACCGTCGCTGAAGCAGTGTCCCTAGCTAGCAACGTGGACACAATTCTTTCGAAAGGACATTTCAAATTACGAAAGTGGAATTCGAATAGCACGGAAGTGTTAACGCACATCGCTGATAATGATTCTCCGAAGGCCGAACTTCTTCTTGAAACATCGACAACGTCAGTGCTGGGCTTGCGATGGGATCCTGTTCAGGATGAATTATTCTTCAGTGTTCAACTTAGGACTTGCGATCACCCTCCAACAAAACGACTTGTGCTTAGCGAGGTTGCTCAACTATTCGATCCAACGGGCTTGCTAGCGCCGATTGTAATTACTGGTAAGATTTTTATACAAACACTTTGGTCGGCAGGTATATCTTGGGATGCTGTACTGCCTGAGGAACTTCAAGATTCATGGTTAAAATTTCGAAATGGACTTCACGCTCTAAATCACGTTCGTGTGCCACGTTGGTTAGGCATGGATGAGAGAGAAACAACCGAGATTCACGGGTTTTGCGACGCCAGCTTACATGCCTATGCTGCTGTGATATACACTAAAACTAGTGGCTCCGATAATATACCGCGAATATCCCTACTGACAGCTCGTACAAAAGTGGCTCCTTTGAAGGGTGCAACCATACCTCGCCTTGAGCTTTGCGCAGCGCATCTCCTCGCTATCATGCTACAAAATGTTCGGTTAGCACTGGGACTTATGAGCACTCCTTTCTATCTTTGGTCTGATTCACGTATTGTGCTATGCTGGTTACGTAAGGAGCCGGTAACACTCAAGCCATTCGTAGCTAATCGAGTGAAGCAGATTCAGAACATTGCCCCATCGAAGTACTGGAACCACGTTCGTTCAGCAGCGAACCCAGCGGATTGTGCCAGTCGCGGTATGAATGCCTCCGATCTTTTGCAACATCAACTTTGGTGGTGTGGACCAACCTGGTTAAAGGATTTTCCAAGGCAACCAGAACATGAATACGCGGAGTCCCTTTTGCAGGAGGAATTGAATGCTGTTCAAATCGAACAGAAGGTAGCCTCACTGACCACAGTTGTGTCTAAGATTCCTGGGCTCACCACCAGGAGGCGTGATGGTCGCGTCATTTCGCTAACGGATCGATTTAGCAGTCTTCAGCGACTCCTTCATACGGTAGCTACCATCTTAAGATGGACAATCAAATGGCGGCATAAACGGGGATCTCCTGTCGTGGACGCTCTGGAATTGGAAGACGCATTGAAGGCACTTATTCGTCTTGAACAGGAGGCCGCATTTTCTCTGGATATTCATCAACTCCGGAATAGATCGACTCTACCAACGACTAGTCGCTTGACGCCTTTGAACCCTTTTTTGGATGAGTTTGGAATTCTACGAGTTGGTGGTCGGATTGGCCGAGCGGCTCTTCCACACGATCAACGGTTTCCAATGATTCTGCCGAAGAATAGTGCTCTTGTTTGGCTATTAATTAACAAAACTCACCAGGACACTCTTCATGGAGGTACTCAACTGATGCTTCAAACACTTCGAAGTCGATTTTGGATTCTGAATGGAAGGCAAGCGGTCAGGAGCTTCTTGCACAACTGTGTCATTTGTCGTCGCCATAGAGGAACCCTTCTTAAGCAACAAATGGCTTCTTTACCTCATCCAAGAATAAATGCTTCTCGTCCATTCCTCTCATCAGGTGTTGATTATTGTGGGCCATTTACCGTGCGCGTTGGAGCGAAGAGGTCTCGCACAACAGTAAAAACATATCTAGCTATTTTCATCTGCATGGTAACGAAGGCAGTTCATATTGAAGTGGTGGATGACCTTTCTTCACAATCGTTCTTAGATGCGTTTACACGTTTCATAAGCCGTCGAGGACCGTGCCGAGATTTGTTTAGTGACAATGGCACAGCATTTGTCGGAGCAAATCGCATGCTTCAGGAAGACTTGGAAGCACTGCAGAACGAGCAAACTCAACAGGCATTGGCGAACATTGGAACGAGCTGGCACTTTATTACTCCTGGCGCTCCCCATCAAGGTGGTTTATGGGAGGCTGCTGTGAAGTCAGCCAAACGTCATTTGGTTCGTTTGGTAGGTGGACAAGTTCTTTGGTATAACCAGTTGCATACTTTGGCGACCAGGATTGAGGCTTGCCTGAACTCTCGTCCTCTCACACCGCTACATGACGACCCGGATGACAAATTTGCTTTGACCCCTGGGGACTTTCTGATTGGAGCACCACTCATTGCGGTACCCGAACCGAACATCACCGAGATTCCCCTCAACCGTGTAAAACACTGGCAGTGGTTACGACACATACATCAAAGCTTCTGGCAAAGGTGGAGTGAAGAGTATTTATCAACCCTACAGACAAGGAGCAAGTGGCAACAACGATCTGAAAACATAAAGGTTGGTGATATTGTCCTCGTACGCCAAGACAACTTGCCCCCTACTAATTGGCGATTAGGACGAGTCGTGGAGGTGTACCCGGGCAGTGATGGCTTGGTACGAAATGCTACGGTGAAGACAGCTGTTGGTGTATTCAAGCGGACAGTTCAAAAGCTATGTCGACTGGTGGACTCCGATGGTTTCGAACCTGGAGGTTCAACCGGGCAGGATGTCTGAGATTCCACACGCAATAATATTCCACATACGGAATTTCCATACGCAAACTAAAAATACTTACCTGGCAACGATTAACATTGGTAATTGGCAAACCTGAAAACAATGAAATTCGCCTTTTTCTCTTGTCATGTCTACCATTTCCTTTTTTGCTCATTCTGTCATTAATAAAAAGTCATTCGAACAACGTGGTCACATTTTTCTCTATTTCTTTTAGTTTGGTCAATCAGCTTTTATGAAACACAAGTGCTGCAGTGTTCTGTGATTCCTGTGGGCGAGCGGGAGAAAATTTCGAACTTGTTTTTGCCGCCCCCTAAACTTGCCGCCCGGGGCATGTGCGCTTATCTATAGCTGCCACGAGAGAACTGAAATTACCGCTCTTACCAGCTGGAACTGTTTGAAGTAATTCAGCTGCTGGTCCTCTAAAAGCAAAAAAGTCAGTGCTATGTACTTATATTCGTAATCCCAGCCATTTGTTGTCGCGGCTGCCTCAAATTGTCTCTTGTAGACTAGCCAAGAAGATTGTCCATCAAATGTTGGTGGTTTCATCTCCTATTTCTTTGCAAGCTCTCCAGCAGATTCTCGAATTTTGATTTTCCGGATCCGGTCCAATTCCTTGGTCAGAACAGAGAACTGTTTATCACATCGGCTTTCTACGATTTCGAAACGATTCTCTACAACAGAAAGCTGTTTTTCCATACCTTCAACGCGTTCGCCAATGGCAAATACATTTTTCTCAATGTTGCCCAATTTGCATTCTTGAATGTTTTTCTGACCTTCCAAAACATTCTGTTGCGCCTCAATTCTTTCGAGAATATTCTGTTGTTCTTTCTTTTGTTCGTTTCGTTGTTCTTCAAGTTGTTCAAGAACATTCTGCTGTTCCTTCTTTTGCTCGTTTCGCTGTTCTAACAAAAGTTTCATCATACAGTATTAATCGCTTATAAGAAACACGCTTATAAGAAAACCTCGCTTAGAAGAAACTTGGACAAGAGCACCGAGTACTTTCCCATACATTATAATGTTGAATTGTGTGTTCATAAGAAACGCGTTTATAAGAAAAACACGGATAAAAGAAACATTTTTCAAACACAAACTTTGTTTTTTCCAAGTAAAATGGTTTGATTTAAGAAACTTGCAGAAAACTCACGAAACTCATAGAATATGAACAAACCCTCAAAGAAAATTCAAAACGAACAAAGCAAATAATGTCATTTAAAATGACACTTGAAGTTGAATTCAGTGTATAGAGGAATTAAATTGAATTTAGTGGGGGCGTTCACGGCAGCGGAAGTAGCGTTATTTCGAAAAACTTAACTTAAGATTCTTTCACTTTTCTTGGTTCTGACTGGTCAAAATATCAAGATTTTCACATGACAATTCAGATGACATTTAGATTTTCAGTTTTTCGAACAGGAAAAACTGGCTGAAAATCTTACTTTCAGATTATACTTGTCAAAACAAGGAAAACAATATAAAGCACACGATTTTCATTTATCAAAATTAAGTAAAACGAATGTAATTTTAAAACTGTTCAACACAAAAACTTGAAAGTCAAATCGTTCATTTTCAAACTGAAAAAATCTGTATGTTTTACAATTAATTTTACTACTTACTATGTAGAATCGAGAGGTGAAATACAGTACCACTTTAAGACAAAAAAAAAAAGTTAACATTGTCGTTCATGAACTGATAGAAGTCTCTTCGACCTTTCGAAATTGCTTTGAACCCGACGAGTGCATAGGAATATTCCACTAAGATTCAGTGTTTATTAACATTAAATTTGTTATTGGTTGTGTTTATAACAATCTTTTGCCGACGCAATCTACGATAGACGATTGAACGATAATCGTCTGAAAAGTTACGGAATCAGGACCCTGAAAATGTTGCGAAATAATATTTCACTAAGAACTATAGTGATTATTAAAAAAAAAAAAATCGGGAAGAAATCGAATAGAAATTTGTGAAAAATATAAAGTTGCTAAAAGCAGCGGATTTAAAACTGTGAAAAATATTTTTTTATTTTTCATACAAAAAATCTGTATCCTGGGTATAGGTATCCGTTTAAGAAACTTGTTTCTCATATCCGTTCTAAGGATATAAGAAAAGTTCGCTTATAAGAAAGAATTATTGTGCAATTTTTGAGTTTCTTATAAGCGTTTCAAACTGTACTAGAAAAATCTACACTTTCACTTACTTCCTTCCTCCACTTCTTTTTCAAAAACAAAAGTGTTCATGTCTTCCCCTTGCTGTTCCAAATAGTTGCGCAAGCGCAGGACCAGCTCATTTTTCGAATCCGCTCTAGAAAGATTTCGCTTATCTAACTCTTTTTTAAGCTCAATGCAGTAGAGCTCTTCCAACAACTTACCCATTTTCACTTCGTATTTAACTTCTTTTTTTTTTACACTTTACTAGTCAAACTCGTTCTTTTTATCAAATAAGTTTTATTTACACTTCTGACACCAATGTAACGTGCGCTTAGTTCTCAAAAATAAAACTTTAACTTTTCAATTTAATTCTACCACTTTTATTCATTATCTACTTTATTCGATTTCAACTCTAACAATAATCACATTAACTCTTAACATTATCACTCTATAATCAAAACTGACTTCTGGTTGCCTCGGCGGCCTATTTATATCGAATGACATTACATCTAGAACTTCCCAGTAATTTCCACATGGTCTCCACTCCTGTCAAACATTTCCCTCCTGGTATATTTCTACACTTACACTAGTGTTGCCGCTTGTGTTTTCGGTTGAACGTTTTCGATTAGGAAATCGGTATTAAATGTTGGGTTCGCATTACAATACGTTCATGAAAAGAGATGAGGGATGAGAGTTGATATCGTTAAAGCGAAGCTTCACAGTTTCCTCTTCCTACTTTATCGTAAAAAGCCACACTAAATCATTCCAGTGTTTTTATTATCACTGAAATCACCTCCCGCATAACATAATCGCAAAGTAAATGCCTACTTGCTTCTCATGTTTGGCTATGAAGGCCCAACAACCAACATTGTTTACTTCCCTTTTTGCACGGCGCATATGCACACCACAAATACCAGTCTGCTGTCTAAACACTCCTAGTGCATTGATTATACACATTTCTCAGTAGCGGGGTTCAGAAATTGTAGCAAATTTGTAAATGTGAAAATTTTTGAAATGAAATTTCTTCCAAGTTTGACGACTAGCGTTCACATTCATCAAACTTGTTTTGAAGTCCATCCAACAAATTCGACAAGCCGCTTGATGGAGCTTGTCAAATTTGTTGGATGGATTTCAAAATTTTTTGATATTTTTGTAAGTTGGGCAACAAGTTTGATGAATGTGACCGCTAGTCGTCAAACTTGGAAGAAATTTCATTTCAAAAATGTTTTCTAGTAGTGCACACTGCACATCGCTCGGAAAGAATATTTTTTCTTTGTACATAACATTGAAAGTGGAATTTATGATGGTTTCAGGTAGTGGACCTCGCAAGGAAAAAATTTTTTTTTCTTTGGTAGGCACATTGAAATAAGGATTTATGATGTTTTCATGTAGTCCACCTCTTTAGTCCCTACAAGCTTTCTTTTGTTTTTTTTTTTCTTGCTTTTCTAAAATTTCAACCCCAAAAAGCGCTGCTACTGATATTATGTCCTTCATGGTTGAAATTCAGAATAGAATGAAGTTTGATGACTTGTTTGATGAATGTGAGCGCTATGGGTTTTTTCCTTCAAACTTTTCATCCAACAAATTTGACAAACAAATTGGATAATCTGAACCCCGCTAATGGAAAATACATACATTGGTGTATGGTGTCGTTCTCATGGCACTGGTTGAGCCAATGCATGCAAGCCTTTGGATTTTGATCATGGTCTTAAGGTTTGAAGCCTTTTGAATGTTCAATGGTTCCGACTACTTCATGTAGTGCAGTCTCAACTGATTTGCACTTTATCTATATATGAATGTTGGGCTGTAGAGATCACATTATTATTCAGTTTTGTTCGGATATGCGTTTCTATAAGTCTTTCTAGAGTCTTAAGTAGAAAACAGGATAGACTTATTCGTCTGAAGTCTTTGAGTTCAGTGTGCGAGGACTTACCGGCTTTGGGAATGAATATGACTTTAACTTCCCTACAACTAGTTGGAATAAAGGTGAGATTTAGACAGCCTCTGAATATTTATACTACAATCGGCACAATCAAGTCTTTAGGGCTTTGGAACATCATTGGGATAATGCCGTCAGCGCCTGCAGATTTGTATGCTGAGAATGAGTCGATGGCCATGGCCCACATTACCTTCCTACTATCTACTAATAGATCTCCTATGTTGCATCTAACGTTATTGCTAGGGTTTCCGTGTTCTGGGGACGTCATTTGAGAACACCCTGGAAAGTTCATGAGCGACTCTAGGTTTTCAGAGCATGAGTCAGTCCATGTGTTATAAGGTTTTCTAAGAAAACTAGGGTCATTTTGGACCTTGGACATGACCTTTCTTAGCCTTGCGGCGTCATTAGTGAACTATGTTTCCAGCGTTGGTCTCTGGAAAAGGCCCAGCTACATCTACTGCAATCCTCTCAAAAGGCGATCCAACGTTGTACTGATGCATCTTACCTTGAATCTTTCTACCAGGTCCTTTGGTTGCAGCACACTTGTCTCATGTTCGGCACCACTTCTCCACGTCATCTCTAGCATGTAACCAGTAGAACCGATGTCGCACCTTCTCCAGTGTTTTGTTAACTCCCAGGTGACCTCCAGAAGGTCCGTCGTGCATCTCCCGAAGAACTTCTTTGACTTTCGATTGCGGTACGATCAGCTGCATCACATATGATTTACCGTCAGCGGACTCCCATCTTCGCCTGAGGACACCTTCTTGCACATAGAGTGAATCCCACTGTGCCCAATAAGCTTTGAGAACTGGACTCCTGTCAGAAATGTCTCCCCATTCAGGTTTCTCTTCATTTTCTTTCCATGCGAGAATGGGTTCGATATCTGGATCCTCCTGTTGAGCAGTCCTCACTTCCTCATTGCTTCATCCGCTTATTGGGTCAGCTCTTAATCGCCGAGCGGTAATATTTTCTTTGTCTTCTTGCCGCCTACAATGCTTGCAATCCTCTTTGCAAGGTCTTCGGGACAATGCGTCGGCGTTTGAGTGCAGCTTTCCTCTGCGGTGTTGAATCTGGTAATCATAAGCCTGCAGTCTTTCTATCCATCATGCGACTTGACCTTCTGGATTTTTGAAGTTCAACAGCCAGTTCAGAGCACCATGGTCTGTCCGCAGAAGGAATTTCTGTCCATAGATGTACTTATGGAAGTGCTTTGTTGCTAAGATAAGAGCTAGCAGTTCCCTTCTGGTCACGCAGTAGTTTCTTTCGGGTTTCGAGAGGACCTTACTGTAATATGCCACCACTTTCTCTTCGCCATCATGCACTTGAGATAGTACCGCCCCGATTCCAAAGTTGCTTGCATCTGCGTCGATGATGAATGTTTTGCCAGGTGTTGGATGTGCCAGCACTGGAGCGTTACAGAGGCGGTATTTGAGTTCCTGAAAAGATTTTTCACACTCACCTGACCATTTGAACTGCTTCCCTTTTTCGGTGAGCTGATGCAAACTTTTTGCTACTCCAGCAAAGTTCTTAGCAAAACGTCAGTAATATGTGGCAAGACCAAGAAAGCTTCGGAGTTGATGTTTGTCCTGTGGTGTTGGCCAATTTTTGACGGAGTCAACTTTTTCAGGATCAGTCTTCACTCCTTGGGAAGAGATGATGTGTCCCAAATACTTAACTTCGGTTTTGAAAAGTGCACATTTTTCTGGATTCAGTTTAAGGTTAGCCTCTCGAAGTCTCTGAAACACGGCTTTTAGATTCTTGCAATGTTGGTCAAATGTTTTTCCGTAAACAATGACAGCGTCCAAGTAGACAAGGCACGCTTTCCACGTCAGTCCTTGAAGAACGCACTCCATCAAACGCTCGAATGTTGCCGGAGCGTTGCATAGCCCAAACGGCATAACTTTAAACTGCCAGAGCCCATACCTGTAGAAAACGCTGTCTTTTCCCGATCATCAGGGTGGATGTCAACTTGCAAATATCCACTCTTCAAGTCCAGCGTCGAAAACCACTGGGCTCCCTCCATAGCATCCAGGGTATCACTGATTCTCGACAGGGGATAGCTGTCTCCTTTTTAGTCACATCATTCAGCCTTCGGTAGTCCACACAAAAACGAGTGCTTCCGTCTTTCTTTTTCACTAGCACCACTGGTGAAGCCCAAGGACTTTTGGAATTTTGAATAAGACCGTCCTTCTTCATTGCTGTTATTATTTCCTAAACCTCACCTTGTTTGGCCAGTGGAAGGCGTCTTGCGGGTTGACGAATCGGTCTTGCATCTCCTGTGTTGATGCGATGCTGCACCAACTGTGTCCTACCATATTGTCCCTTTTGCGATGCGAAGATGTCAGTGTACTCTTGTAGGAGATTTTCAGCTATCCTTGTTTGTTGGTGATCAAGGTTGGATGAATACAGTACTTTAGCTCTGATGGTTTTGAGCTCCTCCGGAGTTAAAGTTTTTCTCGGGGCTTCATCGGTGAGTTTCGTAATTGCTGCAACCGATTCGCAAAGTCCAATGACTTCCCCTTTCTTCAACCTTACATCGAACGGTCTGGTGTTTAGTAATTGTAGTGTTGTTACTCATCAAATAAAAACGCGTCCGTTCACTTTAACTATTTATTTACACTGTACTGTTTGAATATACGTTTTCAATTTTTTGAATGATTGGTATTTGGTTATCTGGTATAATCATAAGTGATGCCAAATACTTTAAACATAACATTTTTTCTCTTGCTTAATAATAAATATAGGTTCAAATAATTATTTACATATATTTGTTAAAAAAAATTTAATCCAAAATGTAATCGTCAAAACGCTGCGGTTTCTTACACCTAGTACTTCGCTTGTGTACAGGGCTTAGGTGTTGTGGTGAGACTGGTGGTGTGGTGAAAACTTCAACATCCTCAGTTTCATCTCTGTTGT
This sequence comes from Melanostoma scalare, assembly GCA_949752695.1. Taxonomy (NCBI): domain Eukaryota; kingdom Metazoa; phylum Arthropoda; class Insecta; order Diptera; family Syrphidae; genus Melanostoma; species Melanostoma scalare. The sequence continues at coordinate 161,023,302 of OX456985.1, read as the reverse complement.
TTGTGCTTACCTCAACATGGAAATCAGCTGTTGTTGACATTGGATATTTTTGTTGGCTTTCAGAATTTTTGTAGTTTGTTTGAATTTGATTTTGATTTTCGTTATGGTAATAAGTTTTATTTGCAGATATTTTTGGTGTGCTTCTTATTTGGTCAACGTTTGAGTGTACAAATTTCTTGAAGAATGAAGAGTTTCTAATTGTTGCTTTGTCTTCTCCTTCTCTTCTGGCCCAAATTTGTGAACCAATAATTTTGATGATTTTCATTGGTTCAGGATTGTACGGTGGAGTTAATTTGTTTATTTTCCTCTGCTTGCAAATCACTTGGTCACCGACGTCGAATCCAGCAGATTTGGTGTGTCTTCGTTTGTCTGCGTATATTTTATTTTTGAGTTTATTGTTTTGTTCATTGTTGATAATTTTTGTTGTTTTCTTGTTTAGTGTTGGCAGAAAATTATTAATTTTCCTGTTGAACATCAACTCGAATGGAGAAACTTCAGTTGTTGCTTGAGGAGTGGAGCGGTAGTCCATCAGGAACATATCCAGTTGTGATAAACAGTTCTGATTTTCCAACTCAGATGAAATCAGTGATTTTTTTATGGTTCTTACCATACGTTCCGCTGCTCCATTTGCCTCTGGCCAGTACGGAGTTGTTTTGTGGTGTTTGATGTTATTATGCTCCATGAATTCCTTAAACTCATAACCACTGAAAGGAGGTCCATTGTCCGATTTCAAGTTTAGTGGAATGCCGAATGCAGCGAATATTTTTGATAAGACTTTTTTAACATCGATGAATTTAGTTGATTTAATTTGTTTAACGAATGGATATTTTGAGTACTCATCGACCCAAATGAGTAGGTACTTTCCATTCGGAAGTGGTCCAGCAAAGTCCATCGACACTTTTTCAAATGGTGCTGACGCTGGTTCGACAATCGCAAGTGGTTCCCTTTGGTTTTGATTGTTAACCACCTGGCAAATGTGACATTGTGAAACAGTTTCCTCTACTTTTTTGTCTAGATCCGGAAACCAAATTTTTGTTCTAAGTAGTTGTTTTGTTTTCACTATCCCCATGTGTGATTTATGTGCTAGAGCGATTGCACATTGAACCAGTTTTTGGGGTAAGAGAATCTGTGAACCTTTGAGTATACATCCTTCTGCAATGGATAGTTCTTGACGAACTCCTTTGTATCGTGCTATTTGTTTGCTGTCCCATTGGGTGTTGTTGTTGGATGAAATTGCCTTGATGAGGACTTGCAGTGTTGGATCCTGTTCTGTTTCTTGTTGTATTGTTTTTAGAGAAATTGCTTTTGGTAGTGAATTGGTGATAATGAAATTAATGTATTGCTCTATTATGTTGTTTGTGTTGTTATTGTTGCTGTTGTTGTTCGGATGCCGTGAAAAGTAGTCTGCAGGAATTGAGTTACCTTGTTGATGTTGGATGTCGAAACTGAACTCTTGTGTTTTGAGTAGTAAACGTTCGATTCTGCTTGTTGGCTTCGATAGCAGATTTTTAAAGATGCTAATCAACGGCATGTGATCTGTATGAAGTGTGAACTTTGTTCCATAGAGATATATTTTGAAATGCTCCATTGCCCATGTTGCTGCTAGCATTTCTTTCTCTATTTGACTATATCTTTTTTCGACTGCTGTGCGTGCATGGCTTGCATATGCAACGATCTCATATCGTTTGTTGTGGTATTGTGACAAAATACCTGATAGACTTTCGGTACCCGCATCGACATGTAGGTGTGTTGGCTTGTTCATATCGTAGTAGGCAAGTTTTGATGCATCTCCCATTAACTTCTTTAAGAAAATTAATGCAGCCTTGTGTTTTTCCTTCCATTTAAACTCGGTGTTTTTCTGGATAAGTTCTCGTAACGGTTGTGTGTGTGTTGCTAGTTCTGGAAGAAATGGTAAAGCAAAGTTTAACATACCAAGGATGCTGCGGACTTCAGAAACGTTATTGGGTGTTTCGAGTTTTTCAAAAACTGCTACTTTCTCGGGGTCAGGTTGAATGCCGTCCTTTGAGAAAACAAAACCGAAGAATTTCAGTTGGGGTTGGCTGAACACACATTTTTTTTCGTTGACTGTAAGGTTGTTTGCTTGAAGTCGTTGAAATACCTTTTCAAGTGCTACGTCATGTTCGGCTTGTGTTTTCCCATATATAAATATGTCGTCGCTCACATTCAGGACGTTTTCGATGTTGTTGAGTGTTTGTCTGATGATGTCTTGGAACTCTTCTGCTGCAGTGTTGACACCAAAATTGAGTCGTTTGTACCTATAGACTCCACAGTGTGTGCTGAAAGTTGTTATGAAACGAGATTCTTCATCCAGTTCGATTTGATGGTACCCTTCGTTGAGATCTATTTTGCTGTAGACTGTTGTTCCATTTAGTGATGTTATGATGTCTTGTAATGTTGGTGTTACTTTTCTGACGCGTTGAATGGCTTTGTTGGCTGCTCGCATATCAATGCACATGCGAATGGCAGTTGGGTTGTGGGGTTTTGGTACAATTACCACTGGAGATACCCACGGTGTAGGACCCGTTGCTTTCTCTATGATGTCTGCTTTGAGTAAACGGTTGATTTCATCTTCAACAGATGGTCGTAAATGAAATGGAATTCGACGGAAGCGTTGTGCGACTGGTGGTACATCTGGGTCTATGAACAGATGTACTTTATGTTTGTTATGCTTCCCAATTCCTCGGAATACTTCAGGATATTTATGTTTGATGTTGAGATTTGTGTTGTTTGTTAATTGTTGGACTATGTGGATAATATTTAGTTTTTTAGATGCATTATAGCTGAGAATTGATATTGCTTGACTGTCTATTACGTATACTGTCTCGGATATGGTATTTTGTTTGAAGGTTATGCTACCAGTGAATTTTCCTATAATAGGCAATGATGTTTTAGAATTGTATGAAATTATTTTTCCAGAGTGTTTTGTTAAATTTGTTCTATTTGTTAGTTTGTTGAATATGTTATTGCTTATTATTGTTGCTGTTGATCCTGTATCTATTGTAAAATGTATTGGTGTGTTGTTTATTGAAACCGTTACTGTTGGCAAAGTATTGGTAGCGTCATTTATGTTGAATACAGTATCATGTGTTCCTATTTCATCTTCTGATTGTATTAGATTGCATGTTTTGGAATTATTTGACTGTTTTGTTTGCATACAAACTTTGGCAAAGTGTCCTTTCTTTTTGGAAAAATTGCAAAGAATGTTTCTCGCCGGACAGTGTTGCAAACCGTTAGTATGCCAGTCGTTTCCACAATTCTTACAAATGTTATTTTTGTTTTGAGATTTGTTTTTAAGAATGGCTTTGTTGTTGGAGTATGTGTTAGAGTTCGTGTTTGCGCACTTTTTGTTTTGAAATTGATGGTGTTGTCTCGCTCTCGCTACATGATTGCAATGTTCTGATGTTGTTTGTTGCTGCTGCGCTTCTATTTTTACCGTATGCTCTTCACACATTTCGATTGATTTGGCCTCTTCTAACAACCGTTGTAGTGTTGGTTTCGTTTGAAATGCGAAGTCTCTCAATCGATGCGACGTAGTTGTACATATAATTTGAGATTTGATTTCTTTGTTTCTATCTGTGAAATCGCAATTCGCACTCAATTTTAAAAGTCGGGCATAAAATTGGCCAACTGTTTCATTTGGATTTTGTTTTGCCTGCCGAAATGAGAATATCTCAAACTCCACGTTTGTCTTTGGCGAAAAGTAATTGAAAAGCTTTTGTTTCGCAATTTCAAAGGAGTCCATGTTGACTGTTTTTTTTTCACCTTTTTCATCGATAATTTCTTTTGTTGTTGTGGTCGGCTCTGGCAAATTTTGGAAAATCTCGAAAACGTCTTCACCCGAATAATGCAACAATAATGCCTTTTGCCTTTCGACATTGTTGATCTCACTCGCAATTAAAAAATTTTCAAATCGAGCAATCCACTTTTTCCAGCGATCGCCAGCGTTGGTAGGATCTTCATTGATGTTAAAAAATGGAATTCTTCCACCCTCCATATTTTTTTTTTTTCCGAGATATTGAAAAATAATGAGTTTATTTTATATAAACCGTACCTTTTGTTTTCTTATTTATCCTCGTCGCCAAATGTAGTGTTGTTACTCATCAAATAAAAACGCGTCCGTTCACTTTAACTATTTATTTACACTGTACTGTTTGAATATACGTTTTCAATTTTTTGAATGATTGGTATTTGGTTATCTGGTATAATCATAAGTGATGCCAAATACTTTAAACATTACAGTAATCGTACGGGGACCATTTTGTTTTTCGGTGCTTATAGTGTTTTCCCAATGATGACACTTTGGGAGGAACGCTCTGGGCCTGGTTCCACCATGAGGTATCGAAGGCTTCCAAACTCACCTTCCAGTTTTTCCAAACGAACACTTCAGAAGAAGGAGGCAGAATCAGATCTTCCGTGATGACAGTCCTCAGTGTTGACGTATTTTCATTCGAATAGATCATTGGAATTTCTTTATGTTGGTATTTCAAAACTTGATTACCGATGTCCAAAATAACTCCGTGCTGTTTCATAAAGTCGATTCCAATGATGCACTCGTCACATATATCTGCCACCAGGAATTGATGAGTAAACAATAGATCGGCCAGTCGGATCTTCAGACACACTTCTCCATATACTCTTGCTGCTTCTCCTGTTGCGGTTCTTAGACGGTAGCTATTGGTGTTTTGAAGCCACGTCGGCGTCGTCCTTACCAGGTCTCGACGAACTGTGGAGGCTGTGGCACCGGTGTTGATTGTAGTCACATGTTTGTTTCCGCTAATAGTAGTCTCCACAGTCAGACTTTTGTTGTCTCGTTTGGTCTGAGAGACCTGGATGGTGGTTCTGGGGCCATCGACACAAGAAACCAGCCTCCGCCCCTCAAAGCTGGTGTTGTTGCTGCCTTGCTCTGGGTGGGATCTCTTGCTTCCACAATGTTGACAGGCGGCTTTGTATGGTGGTAGCCGGCATTGACGCTGTAAGTGCCCGGTCTTGTTGCAGTTCCAACATCTTGCTAGTCCGCTCCGCTGGTTCTTTTGTATTTCAGCTCTTTGGCACGAGCATCCTTCGACTATGGCTTCTCTAAGTCGATGTACTCCATGAGAAGCCTGTTCTGCTGCTTCAATTGTCAATGCGAATGCTAAAGTTTCAGAAAGAGTACGTGTTCTAGCAGTTCGCACAGACCTTTGAAGATGTATATTGGAAATGGCACGAACGAAGGACTCAACAGCAAGCTGGTTGATGATTTCTTCTCCAGCATCCGGGTATGCCAGGTGAACCAGTCTTTCGACGTCTGCTTGGAGCTGTTGTAGACTTTCACCCCTTTTCTGGACTCTGTTATTAAGTTGAACTCGGAAGACTTATTTCAAGTGGCTATCGCCAAAGCGTTTATCTATAGCTGCCACGAGAGAACTGAAATCGCTGCTCTTACCAGCTGGAAAAGTTTAAAGTAATTCAGCTGCTGGTTCTCTAAGAGCAAGAGTCAGTGCTATGTACTTGTCTTCGTCATCCCAGCCATTTGTTGTTGCGGCTGCCTCAAATTGTCTCTTGTAAACTGGCCAAGAAAACTGTCCATCAAATGTTGGCGGTTTCATCTCCTTTTTCTTTGCAAGCTCTCCAGCAGATTCTCGAATTTTGATTTTCCGGATCTGGTCTAATTCCTTGATCAGAACAGAGAACTGTTTATCGCATGGGCTTTCCAAACGATTCTCTACAACAGAAAGCTGTTTTTCCACACCTTCAACGCGTTCGTCTAGGGCACATACATTTTTCTCAATGTTACCCAATTTACCTTCTAGAATGTTTTTCTGACCTTCTAAAACATTCTGTTGCGCCTCAAGTCTTTCGAGAATATTCTGTCGTTCTTTCTTTTGTTCATTTCGCTCTGCTTCCAGTTCGTTCGAGAACATTCTTCTCTTCCTTCTTTTGTTCGTTTCGTTGTTCTTCAACCAGCTTCTTTTGCTCGTTTCGTTGTGCTTCAAGTTGTTCCAGACCCTTTTGCTGTTCCGTCTTTTGTTATAATAAAAGCTTCATTATACTAGAAAATCTACACTTTCACTTACTTCCTCTTTTTTTTTTTTTTTTTTTTGGAGGTTTTTAAAATACCAGCTGGAGCACTCAGACCTAAATACCGGTCTATTGTACTACCAGATAGCAACCTTCTATTTGTTATAGCTTTCCAGATGTTCAGAGAAAAGCCAAAAGACGCTGCCATGATAAGGAGCCTAAGTTACCAGCTCTCACCATGTCTGCGCCGAGTATCTGTAACCTCATGCGAGAAAAAGCAGGACATTCACAGAGGAAGTGCTCTGCAGTGTCCTCATCTTCTCCACAAGGTTCACAGAGTGTGGTATCACTTAAGCCTAGCACGTTTAAATGCTTGGCAAAAGAGAAGTGCCCGCTGGCAACGCCAATAAGCTTTCTACAGTCTTTTCTGCTACGAGCTAACAAAAATGTTGCAGTCTGCTTACTAACGTTGGGGGGCATACGCTTGGTTTGTCTGCATCCAATGGAGGCATGCCATCTACGGTTTTGCTCTTCGCAGATCCAATCGTTGATTGAAGCCCTCACTGAGGATGCTGGCAAACCTAGCGACGGTTCAGGTCCTGAGAAAGCTGTCTGAGATCCCTGCCTAGCGAGTTCATCGGCGATCTCATTTCCAGTTATGCCGTGATAGCCCGGAACCCAAATGAGACTCAAAGAATTTAATCTTCCGATCGCATTCAGAGAGCTCTTGCATTCCTTGATCACTTTCGAAGTGGTTAGAGGGTTGAGAAGGGCCTTAAGCACAGCGTGGCTGTCGCTGCAATCAAAGATACTTCTCCCCGTCCATCCATTGTTCGTTACGTGGCTCAAGGCCATTAGGATAGCATAAGCCTACGCTTGGAAAACGGATGCGTATGATCCCAAAGATGAGTGCAGTCGTATGTCGTCGTTCTCAACAAAGGCACCAGCACCAGAACCCTCGTCGATTTTGGAGCCATCTGTGAAGATACGATAACAGTTCTTTCCAGGCTCAGATTCTGGAGCGAACCAGTCCTGAACCGAAGGAAAGTTGACTGAGTAATTTTGACGTAGTTTGAGCCTTGGGATCATCGTGTCAGACAGCATATCCATTAGACGTGGGTCAAAAGATATGCTGCTTGCGAGTTCCTCAAAGCTCCAGTGCGAATTGTGCCAGAGACCACATCGCTTTAAACGAGAAATGGTCTTGAGAGTACACCCCATGATGTAGGTATCAAGGGGAGGAAGATTCAACAGTGCGTCGAGAGCAGCACCCGGTGTGCTGGGGAAGGCCCCCGTAACACCCAGATAAATTGTTCTTTGAAGTTTGGCAAACGAGGCAATAACGTATTTACGCGAGAGCTTATTCCACCAAACAACTGAGGCATAGGAGATGATTGGTCTTATCATAGCCGTATAGATCCAAAAGACGCTTTTCGGTGAAAGACCCCATGTCTTGCCAAAAGCTCCTTTACATTGCCAGAAAACTGACAGTGATTTAGTAGTTTTAGACTCGACATGTTTCGACCAAAGAAGTTTGTTATCCAGGATTACTCCAAGATGCTTGACTTCATTTGAAAAGGGGATGTTGACGCCTTTAAGCGTAAGTTGGGTCAGATCAGTCAATTTTCTATGTCTCGTGAAGAGGACAACCTCGGTTTTAAGAGGATTGACGGAGAGACCGTTTCTAACACACCAGGTGTCAATCATACAAAGCGCAGCCTGTGCTCGGGAGCAGACAGCTTGGAGGCTGGAGCCAACCGAGAGCACGGTGATGTCGTCTGCGTATGCTTGGGCATGAACGTTAGAACCATTGAGCATTACAAGTAGAGAGTCGATCAACATGCACCACAGAAGAGGAGATAAAACGCCACCCTGTCAGCAGCCCTTATTTACTCCCGTTGCAACATATTGTCCACAGTCCGCCTCAGCGATTACGGTTCTCTTCATTAGCATTGCTTTAATCCACAACACTAATGACTCGTTCACACCGTGTTCTCTGGCAGCTTTGCACATACCATCGAAGCTAGCATTGTCAAAAGCACCTTGAATGTCGATGAAAATGCTTACCGCAAATTCTTTCCTGTCAAGCATTCAATCCTGCTAACAAGATTTTGAAGTGCGGTCTCGCAAGATTTTCCTCTTTGGTAAGCAAGTTGCATCTGAGACAGTGGGTGTAATTGGAGTGAGGTTCTACGAATATAAATCTCAACCATTCTTTCCAGCGTCTTAAGCAGAAAGGAGGTAAGACTAATGGGTCTGAAGCTCTTGGCGAGTGAGTAGTCTTGTTTACCAATTTTTGGTATGAAGGCGACTCCAACACTCTGCTATGGAGTTGGTATATACGCTAGGGCTAAACTACCAGTGAAAATATTTTTCAAAGTAGGAAGCAAAAGGTTTATACTTTCTTGCAACATAGCTGGGTAAACACCGTCAGTGCCAGGTGACTTGAATGTGTCAAAAGATGCCACGGCATATTTGATGGCTTCGTTGGTAACAACTAACGATGACGTGTACCAGCTAAGTCGAGTGGATTTATCGGATTCACCTGATCTAAGGGAAATAGATTGCTGTGGTCCGATTGATATCTGGTTTCCTGGAAAATGAGTTTCCAGCATAAGACTGAGTGTCTCTGCTTTGGACTCGGTATAGGAACCGTCTGATTTCCTGAGCGTCTCTAGTTTGTTTACTATGCTCCTTTTAAGGGCTTTAGTAAGTCGACTAGTTTCACTGAGTGTTTCTATACTTTCACAGAATTCTTTGTAAGAGGCATTCTTTGATCTTCGAATTAACCTTTTAATGTCCTTCTGTTTAGATCGATACTGAGGGAACTATTCAGAATACTTCTGGTTTCCCTGCGAAGTTTCTGTAGTTCATTGTTCCACCACGGAACCATAGATCTACTAGGTAATTGTCTAGCTGGACATACCAGCTCGTAGCTACTTGTAAGGGCACAATCCACTTCTAGAACTGCATCTTCCACTTTTTGTGATGTTGAGAGCTTAGGTAGAGTTTTGACAAAATTACCGAGCTCATCGTTGAAAAGTGTCCAGCTAGTTTTTCTGGGATTTCTTGTAACTAAAGGAGTGGGAATCACATTTGCTACATGGAATTGAATGTATCTGTGGTCTGAGAGTGACACGTCCAGCAACACTTTCCAGTGTACTTGACACATATCTGTTAGATAGTGTCAAGTCAATTACGTCCTGTCGTATAGCCGTAACAAAAGTTGGCGTATTACCAACATTGTTAATGTTCAAGTCAGAGGACAGAATGTAATTAAGAAGATGGTTGCCTCTCATGTTGCATTTGACGCTACCCCAAACTAATTTTTGAGCATTAACATCACAGCACATGATAAGCCCCAAATTCCGGTTTTCACAAAACTCCACCAAATCCACAACCTGTCTTGAGGGAGGGGGTAGAATGGAGTTCCAGGGAAAGTAAACTGACGCAACGACGAAAGTTTTCCACTCACCGTTCGTTTCGTAGTTTATCATAGCCGCAACCAGGTCTTGACCACAGAAGTGATCAAGTTTAGTTGCTGCAAAAGAGCTCGGTATGATGAGACAGGTCCGGGGTAAGTCAGACAGTTCGTCATAGAGAATATTGAACCCTCGTAGCCCTCCAAGACCAAGAACTCGGCCCTTCCAAGCCATGGCTCTTGGATTGCTACGAGGTGAGTTTTTGTATTCAACACAACACTAATTCATCCTCAGCATTCGTGTTTAACATCTGAGCGTCAATTTTTTGTTAGTTCCGTGCGTCTTTGGAATTCATTACCGCGTCATGTTAAAGAAACCCAAAATGCAACAAGAACTAAAAAGGTCTTAATAAATCACTTTCGAAGAAATATATAAATGATCTTGCAAATTGTAATTGGAATTTTAAATTTTTAAATTTTTAAATTTTTGCTCATAATTTCAAATTTTTAATAATTTTTTTGATTTTTTTTTCTATTTAGCTCTTTCTGTAAAATTGGCTTATAACTGCCTTAAAAGATATTGTATCTTATAGTTGTTAAGCAGTCAATAAATAAACTAAACTAAACTAAACTAAACTAAACACAGAAAGCCTGCTACATAGGAGTGCAGTAGCAACCTTAGAATGTTGAAGGTTTATCTGAGTTATTATCATTTATAAGTACTAGTAATCCATCCATCTTTTTCACCGATTGGAAATAAGTTGGAAATAAATCCTTCCAAGATGAAAATGCAGACGGGAGTCGTACCTAGCCTTGATGATAGCCACAGAAGCTTGATTTACTCCCACAACAAGGTAAGAACCGTCTTCACCATCCCGATTCCTAGCCTTCTTGTGGTAATAGACTTTACACTTCGTAGTGTCGATACCATCATTCTGGGTAACGAGGCGTTGAAGCACATCTTCAGTTTTCTTGAGTTGCCCCATAATAAAACAGATGGCTTTTGACAAAACTGGCACCCTGTAAATTTCAAAAGAGGTATTTAGGAGGGAATTTTAGGCACAGAGGCACGTAGCCAGTCAGCGCAGCGGTCTGCTGATTGGAACATTCGACCGAAAAGGTTCCGTCCTCCAAACAACATCTCTCAGACTGGATCTGCCATCTCTCTGCCATAGCCAGCTCCCACAGATGATCTTCACAGTGCTTGCGCTCTGTGATGGTCGGTCATGCTGTTGTCATTGCCAGCCTTACAGATACGCACTTTGAAAAGCGAGACGCGAGCCGCTCTTTTATAGGGCAGCCGTCTTTTATTTCGCTGTGCGACGGATTTTTCTCCTTTCGAGGCTTTATCCCGTCCGGTCAGTGTCCGTGGACCAGACTGACTAGCAGTCACGGTTTCATTCACCAACGTTTCGGTTGGACCTCCAGGAGTTTTAACCATGCCGGCTTCGTCCCTTCCAGCCAGTGTCCGTGGACCGAATTCGCAAGCCTTGCGACCTGTTCCTTCAGTTTCATTCACCGACTTTCCAGTTAGACCAACAGGACAATTTGCAGAGCTTCTGGAAACCTTCTTCCTTTTGACCCTGTTCGCGTTTGCAGAAGCTGGGCTGACTTCGGTTACAGGAGACCGTCCTGAATTGGTGGGTGAGACCTCTTCCAACCTGTCCCTTTTCACCACCGTCACCAAAGGTTTGCAACTTAATTCAGTGCCTTCGGTCACAATGGTGTCCTCTTTGCACTGAGCCTTTGCCGCTCGCCTTCTCTCCAGCTTCTGTTGGCGCTTGGAAAGCTGTTCTCCGGAGGATGCCATCGTTGGAGTAGGATCCACTTGTTCAGCTTCACTTAGTCCGGTGATAGCACCGCTCTGGCCAACAGCTAAGCCCGGATGAGAGATTTGCTTTGGAGGTTATACATCCGAGCTGCCTTCTTCATCTTTCCAGCTCAGACCACGAAGAGCTTCATGGAGAGAACTGCAGGAGTCATCGGTCGCGGTACCTTCGACTCGCGTGTATCCACCAGTTAAGGTGTGCGTTTGTATGTTAGATGGGGCCTCCAGAATCCGTGCCCCTGCCGTAGTGAAGACTACGGGTGGATTTTCGCTTTTACGATTGCCACCTGGAGAATAAAAATCCTTTGGGTTATCTTCCATACTGTTTTTTGATCAATTCTTGGTTTTCACTCATTTTCCCCATCCTTCGACCACCTTTCGGCATCGAGCTCGGTTCAAATTAACAACTTAAGCCCCCCCACCGCGACAAGGTGACTGATCGTCGGGAAGGTTTACGTTTTAGGTTTTACTTCCTCTTCCTCCACTTCTGATTCAAAAACAAAAGTGTTAACGTCTTCCCCTTGCTGTTCCAAATAATTGTGCAAACGCAGGACGAGCTCATTTTTCGATCCCGCTCTAGAAAGATTTCGCTTACCTAACTCACTTTTAAGCTCAATGCAGTTGAGTTCTTCCAACAACTTACCCATTTTCACTGCATTTAACTTCTTTTTTTTTTACACTTTGCTAGTCAAATAAGTTTTATTTACACTCCTGACACCAATGTAACGTGCGCTTAGTTCGCAGAATAAAACTTTACCTTTCACTTTAATTCTGTCACTTTTATTCAGTATCTACTTTATTCGATTTCAACTCTACCAATAATCACATTAACTCAATCTTAAGTTTTAACATTATCACTCTATAATCAAAACTGACATCTGGTTGCCTCGGAGGCCTGTTTATATCGAATGACATTACATCTAGAACTTCCCAGTAATTTCCACATGGTCTCCACTCTCCACTCCTGTCAAACATTTCCCTCTTGGTATATTTCTACACTTACACTAGTGTTGCCGCTTGTGTTTTCGGTTGAACGTTTTCGATTAGGAAATTGGTATTAAATGTTGGGTTCGCATTACAATATCATCAATATAACACTTTACCTTGGGAATGTCTTTTAAAATATCATCCATCATCCTTAATAGTCCTTTTACAATCGACACACAGTCGAATATCGCCATTAGGTTTGACTAAAACCACTACAGGAGAAGCCCAATCACTATAACGCACAGGATATATGATTCCCTCGGAAACCATTTTCTTCAGCTCGTTTTCCACCTTGTCTCTAACACCAAAAGGAACCATGTACGGTTTGAAAAACAAAGGAACACTATTTTGTTCCAAAAGAATTTTAGCTTTAAAATGACGAACGTAATCTTTTTTATCACCGTGAAACACGTTTTTATAAGATTCAACTAATTCAGAAACATAACTTGAACCCTTTATACTATCGCACCTAATTTCACTAACGAACGTATTCCTCCAAGTAGGTAGCAACTTATTTAGGGGAATTGTGCTCAAGATGACATACCTCTCGTTTAAAGTAAGAAATAAAATTTTTTACAAACCCTAGCGTTAAAATCTTTACATAATTAAATAATTAATGATTGTATGGAAAAAATAAAGTTGGAATGAATAGTTTAAAGTAAAAAGAATTTATTTAAAAAAATTAGTTAAAAACAGTCCGAGGCTAAGGCTAAAATGACATAGTTGGGTATAAGATGACATACTTCATGAGGGTAAGATGACATATATTAAAAATGCCTGCTTTATTTGGCTTTTCAGCTTCAGTCAGTATGTACCTCACATTTTCAACTTAGATTTTCGGCCATTTAGCTTTCATAATTCTTGTTTTATGATTGGTGAAATATAATTATGTACTTTAAATTTGCATTTAAATGTTTAAATTAAAAAATATGGTTTGTGTTTTTAGTAGGAATGTCATAGTATTTATAGTATGTCATCATGGACTGATAAGCAATATGCCATCTTACCCGATAGGAAATAAAACTTTTACAACCATTCAGGAATCAAAACATTATAATTTAGGAGCCAAATCACACAAAAAATATTCTCTATACACATAAATGCAAACTTAAAACAAAAAGGATATAGAAAAACACTTAATTTTTTAAGCAATTTTGAAGTAAACAATGACTCGCAAAAAAATTTACTCTCTAGCTTTTTCCTTTGAACCGATCACGATGACAGCAGGTTGTATACTGGCAGCTGTAAGTTTATTCTGGCAAAACAGATAGAAAAAAGGCACGTCTGGAATAGGGATATGTTCGAGAGAACTGTGGCGGCTTTATAAACAGAGAAAATACGAGTATGTCATCTTACCTGAGCATGTCATCTTGGGCAGAACTCCCCTACTGTGGCATCACTGGTTTATCTGTGTTGGTTTACGTGTAAATTAGCTCCGATTTTTTTTTTATCTTTTTGATAGTTAACCTTTTATTTAATTGTGTTCCTTATCAGTTTTTTCTTTAATAACAGCCTGTAAAATCTTACTAATAATTCATTGTATAGTGTTGTGTCTATTTAGCATTTATGCTTTCGTGAAGTTATTTGTTAAATTATTATTGGTAAGCCATTGCATGTGTAATAAACTTTCCTACATACCTACATTTTCCTACTCCAATCTCTCTTAGATCGTAGTTTACCACTAATCTGAGTGTTATCCTCTAACTAAAAAAAAATAAACATAAATTACTCTTGAGTGTTTTTCCCTTTATCAATTTCATCTGTTGTTCACAATTTACACGTTTACCTCCTTTATTATATAAATTTTAATTTTTTTATCATAATTTTACTCGTTCAATTTCAAGATATTCTTCAGCTCACTAACTCAGGATCATACCCAGTACTTCCCTTGAAAAAATTTTTTTTTTTCTTTTTTTCCTTTTTTTATTTTTTCTGCTGTTTTCATTTTGATTTGTGCAAAAAATTTTAAATTAGAAAATGAATTGCGCAGCAGACAAGTGCGTTGATAGCTCCAACAACAACCCCCTTTTTGCCTGCTTTGGCCCATGTGGCAAGGCCTTCCATGCAAAATGCGTTGGTTCTACTAGTGCATTTATTGAAAAAGTTACTGCATCGAAAATTGCTTTTTGGTACTGCAGCAACTGTAGAAAAATTTCTCTTTCTCAATTAGCCTTTAAGTTAGAATCATTTAAAAATGATAAAACAAAAATATCAAAGGGTATTAATGAAATTTCGAATTGTTTTAATATAGCAGTTGCTAATGTCAACTCATTCTCTAGCGCCCAGTACTCGGTAGATATTTCTAACTCTACTGATGACTTTAACTTTCAACTTCCTCCTATTCCTTCCACTTCCTACCAATCTCTAAAATCGAGTAAGGGCTTGAAAAGAAAACAGGACACCGTGTCCTCTGTAAGTGTTGGTACGAAACGAAGTGGTTTGCGAAGTAATGTAGCTACACCTCTTAACTCAAATGTGACTGAAATACTCAACTTAAGCTCTTCTGTTCAGCCTAATCCAATTGAGACTTATAATTCAAACACTACTGAAATAGTCACTTTAAGCTCTCCAAACTCACCTAATCCAATCGAATCTGTCGCCCCTATGGTTTCGAACAATGAGGCTAGTATAATATCTGATCATGATAGACCCCCACGGTTTGTGGAATCAGTGCCTAAACCAAAGACTAAATTTCAATTCAATTTCAATTTCTTTATTGTGAACAATACACTAAGACAATGTCTTTTATAGTATTTATACTTTGGTTGAACAATTTAAGTGTAGTTTGATTCTATATACAATGAGATAATACTTAGGGTGTTATAAATATATATACATTTTTTTTTTTTTTTTTTTTTTTTTTTTTTTTTTTTTAAACTTCAATTTAAGATAAGACTTTTCCTCTCTTCTTCTTTCCTATTTCCCCCTTATCATCCTAGTTGTTTGAAAAATGTTTAAAAACCTCGGTCTTGAAACTTACTGCATTTGTTATCCTCTTAATGCTAACTGGCAAAGAGTTAAAAAGGCGAATGCTGTGAACAAAGAACAACCGTGAGGAGTTTAGATATCTAAAAGTTGGAATAACTAGATTATTTGTTCTTGACGATGTACACAACTCAATTTTTTCATAAAGGTACTCAGGTGTTCTTGTGTGAATAATTCTGTGGAGAAAGATACAATTACGGACATTTACGTATTCGACCATAGTGCACTTAAGAATTTTTTTGCTGAAAGCAGAGATATGATCATATCGTCGAATACCATAAACGTAACGAGTCATGTCATTAAACGCCACACGTAGTTTATGTTCAGATAAAGAATCTAGCTTCGGATACACGACTTCAGAAAAAGAAATAATTGGTACGAGTAGAGTTCTCATAAGACGAAGTTTTGTTTCTTGAGGAGTAAAAAAAATTAGATACCCAAAGTTTTCTTAGAGTTCCATAAATACGAGCAATGACAGAATTTATATGGTCTCTACAAAAGAGATCCCTAGAGATTTTGAATCCAAGACTGGTCACGGAATTTACAAAACTAACATGGGCATTATTCAAAGTAATCGAAGGTAGATCTCTATAGTTGTATGTCTTCTTAGAAATTAAAAGAGCTTGACTTTTATTGGGATTGAGCACTAGACCGTTTTCCTTAGCCCAGTTAGAGATTCTCTGAAGATCTTCATTAACGCGAAAAACAAGATCCTCTATTAAACCAATTCTACGTGAGAGATAAATTTGTATATCATCTGCATACAAATGAAAAGAGACGTGCTCACAAACCGAGGGCAAATCGTTGATAAAGGCACAAAACAAAATTGGACCCAGAATAGAGCCTTGTGGCACGCCCATCTTCAAGTACGTACGTGCTGAAGAATTGTTTCCAACATATACACGCTGAGTTCTGTTATACAAATAACTACCGATAAGACGAACAGCTGAATTCGAAAAACCAAAGTAGTGCTCAAGTTTTTGACAAAGGACTCGATGATCAACTTTGTCAAAAGCCTTCGAGAAGTCCAATAGGCACAGAAATGAGATATTGTCTTTATCGTATTCGAGTCTTATGTCCTCTAAGACCTTTACCATTGCTGTAGAGCAGGAATGGTTAGCTCTAAATCCAGATTGGTATGGAGACAGCAATCTTTTGGATGTAAAATGGTCAATAATTTGTTTTGTAAGGATTTTTTCGAGAACTTTGGACATGCAAGGTAAAATGCTTACTGGCCGGTAGTCGGCGAGTTCGGAAGGTGTGGGCTTTTTCGGAACAGGAGTTATCCTGGCTGCTTTCCACGCAGTAGGGAACGTAGAAGTGACAATACAGTGATTAAAAACATGAGTGAGAGCGTTAATCAAGCAGGGTAAGACAAGTTTCAAAAATCTTAGTGGAATACCGTCTTCGCCTATAGCTTCGGACCTCAAGGATTTAAAAGTGCGTATAATTTCGTCTTCAGTTACCGTCTCAAAGCAAAAATCGTCAGCTCCATCATAAAGTAAGCCAGCCTTGGGCTCAAAGCTAGTAGCTAATTGATTTGTTTGAGTAAACTGATTGATGAGGTCATTAGGATCAAGTTCACACTTAGAAATTGGCTTTTTACCAATACCAATATCACGAAGATTTTTCCAGAGCTGTTTAGAAGAAAGATCAGTATTGAGTTTCGAGGCGAAAAAGTTACGTTTGGCGCAACGGGTGATGAGAGTTGCTTGATTGCGAAAGTAGCAGTATTGTCGCCAAGTTGTAGGATTTGGAGAACGCCGCCACTTGAGGTAGTATTTTCTGCGACTTTTAATCGCATTCTTTACTTCAAAATTGTACCATGGACATTTCTCGTTTAAAATTCTTACCGTTTTCAAAGGAACATGCGTTTCGAACAATCTCTTCACATGGTTGTAAATGAAGTTAAGTTTGTTATCTACATGCACTAAATTGTAACAATCACTCCAGGCCACGCTGGTGGCATCAATATAAAAAGCTTCTACATCGAGAGCTTTAAAATTTCTGAAAGTAAATGTGGAAGGAACTCGGGAATGAGAGAAATCAATATCATAAGTACAAAAAACTAAGTTGTGGTCTGAAATTCCATCAAGACATAATTGATCATTGAGGATAATGTTTGTTGGTTCAGATACAATAATGAGGTCAAGTAGGCTTGGGGAACAGTTTGGAGCGTATCTAGTTGGGTATTTATTTATAACATTAAGACCAGAACCAGCAATAGCATCAAGAAGTTGAAAAGAAGTAGAGTCCCTTTTAAGAAGATCAACATTGAAATCACCACAGACAATTATGTGTTCATATGATATAA
Source organism: Melanostoma scalare (assembly GCA_949752695.1). Lineage (NCBI taxonomy): Eukaryota > Metazoa > Arthropoda > Insecta > Diptera > Syrphidae > Melanostoma > Melanostoma scalare. Next base: position 161,005,746 of record OX456985.1, on the reverse strand, counting down.
TGAAAGATTCAAGTGCTGTGAAGAAAGGAGTGAATGAACAGGTTCTTTTAGGGTTATAGACACATGATAGCAAACAATTTGTATTCGAATCAGAGATTTCTATTATAATGAATTCTATGCCATTATTGTCTGACTCGGATAGTATTTTACATTTTAGACTCGATCTACAATAAATTGCAACACCACCGCCCGTTGTAGAAGTGACCCTATCATTCCGTATTAGGGTGTAGTTACTTAAATTACGAATGTGATCAGGAATTTCAGGATCAAACCAGGTCTCACTCACACAAATAACATCTACATTTACATTTGTACCATCGAAAACACTTTTTATGTAGTCAAACTTTTGATCATTCAAACTTCTAGCATTGAAGTGGCATACCTTGAAACCAGACCTCGCTTTAGATAAATAATTCAACACTAGTTGTGCGGATTTGAACTCAGCATTGCCATATACAGCATTATAAAACTGTGACATTAAATTTTAAAATAGCATTTAGAAAGCACCAAACAAGAGAACAGAAACAGCAAATAACAACCAAAGTAAGAAAATTACCGGAAATAAACAATAAATAGATGGAAAATTTAAGAAGAAGAAAAGAAGAAAAGTTTACACAATAAATAAAAATTAAGTAATTATATAATACAATAATGAAAATATGTAGTAAATATGTAATGATAGAAAAAAAATATAAGTGTAAATATAAATAACAAGTGGGAGCACTGGTGGGCTCTCTTTATAAAGTGCATGTTTTTATTTGTTTTGATCGTTGTTCATAATAAAATAATATTAGCTGCGCTATGATTCAAGGTCAGAGATGTTGTTGCTTAGTCGTGCTGAGGCGATTTCATTTAGTTCAGGTAAACTTCTGATGCAGATGGCTCCCTCGTTTTTGCTTATCAAAATATTCACTAGTCCACGCATCGTGAAGGCGGCATAAATAAGACGTTTTCTTTTCATGTCAATTGCGGTTCGTAGAATCTCTCGGTTTTCAGTCGTTAAGCTTTCGTGTATGAAAATTGGTGTGTCTGAGTTTAGATTCGGGTCGATATCATTCAGACTTAAGTTCCGGGAAGACAATTTTCGAAAATCAGAAAGTGCTTTTATAGTTTTAATTTTGTCGGTTGCACTTAGGAATTTAATTATTATGACGGAGTTGGTCTTTACTTTTGATCTGAATATTGCAGAAATATGCGGAGGTTGGTAATTAATGCAATGACAAATTAAGTTGAAAGTGTTTTTTAGTTGTTCATTCGGAGTGTACGGTATGCCTATTAAGATAGCATCAGCTGCAATGTTATTGATCGCGATTGTTTGGAGTTGTAGTTTTAAGCTGCCTATCTCTGTTTGTAAGTGCTCAGTTTCGTTGTCATCTATTGAAGCAAGTTGGAGGCGGTCAACATTTGATGCGGTGTTGTTTACTTTTTCTCGAATCTCAATTATTTCTGTGCAGTTATTCTCGAGTTGTTTTACCCGCTCTTCTAAGTTTATGAGATCGCGAGTTAATTTGTCAATTTTGTTGGACATATTTGTTTCAATGTTATTCATTCGATTTGTTAAATTAAATTCAAGAGTGGATAATCTACCCAGTATGGACTCACCTTGTTCTTTTAATTTTAAAAGAAGATCAGTTTGGGAAGGCAATTGTGGCTGATCAACAAGAGAGTCAGTGATGACATCCACATCATTAACTGGGATGACAACAGCAGGGACAGAAGCAGCAGAGACGGCAGAGGCGACGGCGATTGAATTTGCAGAGGAAGAAGAGTAAATAGTGACATCACCAGGAGCTTTAGTGGTGGTATTGGTGGAATTTTGTGCGGAAGAATTTTTACTGTCATTTTTTTTTACATGAGATGGTGAGTTTTTCATTATGTGAGAATGAGTTGGATTACTCTTCATTAAAGGGCTAAAGAGTTGTGGTTTTTTTGAGCGGGTCTTATCCATTGTCAATCTGAATATATTTAATTTTGTTTTATGTAATTTTTGTAATTAGTTATGAGAAACACTTTTTATTCAAATATTTATTTGAGTCAACAAAAAGAAAAAAAACACTGTTTTCAGATATATTTCGCACGTATTTTAAAACTCAAAGAGCACAGTTGGGGTTATTAAAATCTTAGGCAGCAAATTATTTGACGTCTGTTCTCTACCACATGCTTTCACACACACATTTATATCTCGTCTCAAATCAGATACTACTCCAGAAGACATAATTTTCCACCTAAAAACTAATAAATGCATAACAAACGATTCGTTTGTTAGGTGTAATAAAATAAGTAAGCCTAACAACTATGTGGCTTCTTTTAAGATAATTGTTTCTCCACCGCTTTTTGACCCTATTTGCAACCCTCAGATTTGGCCGGCTGATACTCTTATTAAAGAATTTTCAGCTTGTCATCAGGCCCGCCGCTAGGGGTTTGAACTCCCGTGTGCAATTCCCATTATGCCGCCCCGTTTAACTATACCTACCTTACACGATCTAGGTTAAAAAAACTAGGTTAAGGATGTGAAAAAAATAAGAAATACTTTACAACGAAAAACTATTCATTTACTTAATTTACAGTAATTGTACCTTTCTTGCCTACATATATGTTGGCGAAATCTGTTATCAATTTTTTTGTGTCTAAGCTATCTAATATCTCATGTTCAATTGAAACTATGGCTAAATTACTTAGTCTTTGCTGGTGCATTGTTGATCTCAAATAGTTTTTCATAATTTTTAACTTTGAAAAGGACCTTTCACCAGATGCAACTGAAACCGACAACGTAAGTAATATTCTTAGTGCTATTGCTGTATTCGGAAATGTTGACATTAAATCATTTGCAAAAATATATTGCAATAGGGTTTGTGGATCATTGGACTGGTGTTCAGTAAAATGCAACTTTAAAGCATTGATTTCATTAAACAAATCTATACCGTCAATATCTGTGTCACTATTTGAAATGTCTTTTAGCTTCAAATTCAAATCTTTGCAATGTTTCATTAAATCATCTTTGGAGTAACTAAATAAGTTGTTTTTGGTGAAAAAGCCAAATACGTCGGTAAAAGTTTCCAACTCCTCGAATCTATCCTTTAAAGAAGTTAACGTTTGATCTAGGATTCTAAAAAAAACATCTACTTTGTATTTGGTTTTGGGGTCAAGTAAAACTTCGTCACTCTGTTCATATTGAAATTGAGTTGGTTTTCTTCGTGGACAAACTGCGTCTATAGGCGGAAAATCTGTTTCTACATTAAGGTCCCGAGCCACATTGGTAGCTTCTTCTAACACCCTTTCGAAGTGCTCATCCGTGCGATATTCGGTGAATTTATCAATCAATTTATTTAACAAATTTATGCAGATTTGAGTATTTATTGTGGGGTTTTGCATCATTTTGCTGAGAGCATTAATTTCATTTAAAATATCGAACCAAATTACAACCGAACAAATAAATCTATAATTTTGAATGTTTAAAGCAAGCGAATGAACTTGGTGAGATGTTGTACAATCCTATTCCGACGAATTGTTATCTGATATTTCTAGCAAAGCGTCAAATATTTTTTCGAGGTGATACCGTAAAGGTTTGACTGCATCGATTCTGCTAGACCATCGCGTGGCACTTAATGCTTTTAATTTTAAATCTGGTAAATATTTGCAAATTATCGATGACGAAAAGAAAACGTAAATTTAACGAACACACAAAAACTTGGTCATTCTTGTTTTGAGCTTGAGTATTGAAAGAAAACTTTTAAATTCTTTTGATTATTTTGAATCAATTATTGTTCGATTGTACGTACTTTATGAACTTCACAAATAGTTTTATGAACTTTATAATAGTTATAAGTCTTATTTTAGCTTAAGCATACCTCTTTGACACAGTTCTAATCGGAAACTATTAATTTAACTCAATGTTTCTAACAGATAGTCTGTTTGAAATTAAATACAATAAAAAGTTATGATAACTGTAGTGCTTGAAAAAACTCCCCAGTTCTTACTGAATCTACTATTATCAAACGAACATTTGTTGATCTGACATATTAAACGAAAAGAATACTGAAAAAGTGGAATGCGAAAATGAAAATCAAAATTTTTCACAAAAAGTTTTAAAGATTACAAAACGCTTTCAAAATCCAAAAAGTCAGCCAGACGTGGCCTTAGTGGTGGAAGCTGTACTCAAAGTGGTAGTAGTGTGATTTTGTGTAAAGTCAATGGTGGAAGCTGTAAATAAAGTAGTAGAGGTGAATTTCGGTAAATGTATGCGTAAATCAGCTTGTAGGCAGTTTCAATGTGTGTGTGAAGTTGGGCATCTATTTAATTTCTTATCTCTGGCATAGAGCATAACACGATCATAAACAATATGTCGACTTTCTTCCGGCAGCCGTCCTCGGGCACGAGCACACCTTACCAACAAGTGTTACGTGTTTCACCTTTGTTCTCTTGAATTTCAATAGATGGCACTGTTTAATGCAAAAGAAAATAATTGCGCGCTTGGCAGTATTGGGTTTCCCAATGCCTTATTTCAATTAAAAAATTGCGCGCCGCTTCATATTTCTTTTGATTGGATATTTTTTTTAGTATTGTGATGTGACAATGTCTGAATTTTGGTCGTTGATTGCTTGATTGCCACCCCCCCCCCCCTGGATGCGTCGCCCGCGTGCAGTACACGCCTTACACGCCCGCTTACGGCGGGCCTGCTCGTCATACTAAAAGTAACGTCAATAAGGGATCAAAAAACTTGAAAGTATCTCCCTCTTCTACCAAAATGTAAGAGGGCTTCTCAGTAAAACTGCCAATCTTTATAACAACTCCCATGCATTCTCTCATGACATTTTTGCTCTGACGGAAACTTGGCTTAACTCCGCCTTTTTAGATACTGAATTATTTGACCATGAGTACTTAGTATATAGAAAAGATCGTACTTATAATAAACCCTCGGATGTTGGAGGTGGCGTACTTACTGCTGTTCGTAGCAAGTATATGTCCTCTCTTATAACTTTTCCATTTGAATTAACTGTAAACGTACTATGTGTCAAAGTCTCAATCAAATCTAAAGTCGTTTATATTATAAATACATATATTCCACCAAAGAGCTCTGCCTCAACATATAAAGAATTAACGTTAGTCTTAGATTATATTAATGAATTACTGTGCTTTGAAAATTATGTATTATTCTTAGTTTCGTAGGTGACTTTAATTTACCCTTTATTCAATGGTTACCATCTTCGGATGAAACCTATTTTAAGCCATCTTTGACTTCACCTCAACAGGAATTAATGTTGTTGGATAATTTAACATCAACTGACTTAAACTTACGGCAAGTAAGCTGTATCAAAAACTCTAAAAATCGATTTCTCGATTTGGTCTTCTCTTCAGACTCTGCTAGTACCGTTGTTATTGAATCTAGTCTCGGTATTACTGATCCTAGCCTTGATGAAACTAACATAGATGACTCTATTACCCACCTTTGAATATTTTTCTTGACTTGAGTGGCGAAATCCACACTAATAGTAACTCTCATGATTGTTCCTATGTGTTTGACTACCGCAAAGCTGATTCCGATTTGCTCTGTGGTGAATTAATTATGTCTGGTATCGAAAACATATCAGTTTTTACTAATATTGACGAAGCTGTTAGCAGCTTTTATTTGATTCTCTATAGATGTATAGAAAAATCAATGCCAAAAAAAAATTTTAAAAATTCTGACTCCAACCATCCATGGTATACTAAAGAGTTGAAAATCTTAAGAAATAAAAGAAATAAAGCTTGGAACACTTATATTAAAACTCCGACTATGAGTTTTACGTTTTTCTTTTTGAAGAATTTAAGACACTTTCTAAAAATCTTTATTCAAATTATATTGACCGTATGGGATACTCATTCAAAAAGGATCCAAAAACGTTCTGGCAGTTTGTTAACTCAAAGAAAAAATCAGATGGTTATCCAGCTAGTTTTGTTTATGAGAACTGTTTTTATGAGAGCATCTCTCATATTTGTAATGCATTTGCTGACCAGTTTCGCAGCTCATTTTGCGATACCACTGTTGACATTGATGCTGCTTTCTTTAGTTATCTTCGCAACTGTAATCAAGTATGCTTTAATAACATTGTTATTGAAATTGATAAACTTTTTTTGAGTCTTGAAACCTTCAATGACGATTTTTCTTCCGGGACGGATGTCATTCCTCCCATTGTACTAAAAAAAAGTAGGTCATGCTTAGCTTATCATCAGTAGCTCATGCTTATCACTCCAGTTTTTAAGAAAGGGGATACATGTGATATAAAAAACTATAGACCCATTGCCAAACTTTCTAGCATTTCTAAACTCTTTGAGAAACTAGTATGTGACCAGCTGGCTTTCAGTGTAAAAAACGTTATTTGCACACAGCAACACGGTTTTGTTAAAAATAGATCGACTGTCACAAACCTGCTATGTTTTCTTCAAAAATGTTCCTTAGCACTAGAAAATGGTAATGAGCTCGATTGCATCTACACGGATTTTTCTAAAGCTTTCGATCAACTTTCACACAATATTATTCTGTTCAAACTAAAGGCTATGGGCTTCCCACCTGTGTTCACTGATTGGGTACTTTCTTATCTTTCTATGAGATCTTACCAAGTAAAGTTCCGTAATATCCTTTCCCACCCTTTTAATGCTGGCTCAGGTGTACCTCAGGGAAGTCATTTAGGACCTCTTCTATTTATTTTAGCTATCAATGATGTTGTGTCTTGCATTTCCTTGAGTGAAATATTAATTTTTGCTGATGATATGAAAATTTTTAAAAAGATAACTGGTTCGCTTGATCGCTGTCATCTCCAATCCGATGTTAATCATTTTGCAGTTTGGTGTTTTAAAAACGGGCTCAACCTAAACCCCAATAAATGCCAAAGCATGACTTTCTCTAAAAAGAAGGAACCAAGCAACCCAAGTTATTCTATTTCCAATAATATTTTGAGTCAAGTGAAATGTTTTAAGGATCTTGGCGTGTATTTTAGTTTCAATATGGACTTTACTCAACATATCAACTACATCGTTAGTAAGGCCAATAGTATGCTTGGTTTTATGAAAAGATGGTCAAAAGAGTTCCAAGACCGGTATGTTGCCCTTGCTCTATACAATTGTTTAGTACGACCTCATCTAGAGTATGCTTCTCAAGTGTGGTCTCTTTTTATGAAATACACAACTCAAGAATTGAATCAGTACAACATAAATTCATAAGATTCGCTCTTAAACCATATGAGCACAGAATCCAATTATTACACATGCAACTTCTTTCTCAAAGGCGTACCATTAACGATCTGGTGTTTTTTCATCAACTTATCACCGGACATATCGATGCACCTGAGTTACTTTCTTGTGTTCAATTCAACCTTCGAGGCGGATCTTACCACCTGCGCAACTTAGTTTTAATATACTGCCCTTACCATAGAACGAATTATGGCATGAATGAACCATTGACTCGTATGGGTAGACTATTTAATCTTAACTCATGTTTAATTGATTTTAACTTAAGTAAATCTAGTTTAAAAAATTTGTTAAAAACCAGTGCTCCACTTTCTTAAGTTTAGTTTGCATGTTTAAATTATTTTTAGTTTATGTATCACATTTTGTATGTTTTTGTTAATTGTATCACATTTTGTATGTCTTGTTTATTTTATAGTGTACTTTATTTAAGCTAATTTTGTAATATTTATTTAAAATTTCTTGTTACATATAATGTCTTTTTTTTTTTGTTTTTACTATTCTTACGTTCTCTATGTGCTGGTGTTGTAATACTAACACTTGCATTCATGATGAAGAGCGTATATAAGTGTGTACATATGAGCTTGTTCTAAGCTCAGTACTACTTAGTCTCTGAAAATGCAAAAAAAAAAATGCAAACTTATAAAGCCACGTTCTTCCAAGCAGGGGTGCGAACACCTTTGGACCTTCCACTATGACCAATTCCAAACTAAACGACTCTCTTACACGTATTAAACTGTCCAAACGCCTCAATACAACCAACAATCTTAACCTTGTCACCTTAAATCACATTTAAAGACCGATTACTTTTTAAAATTTCAACATTCGGATATAAAGACCTAAATGTGCGAATATGCATGACAGAAGTACAGACCCCTGAATCCAGTTCCATCTTTATACAAAAACCATTACAAATTAAATTAAAAAGTAAAGGATTATTTTCTGTTTTCAAATTATTAATATAACCTAAATCATTTGGCACATAATTACTACTAATAACTCTATTACCTCTGCTTCCGTTATAACTGTGATATCTGTTTTTCGTTTTCGATTTCGATCTGATCTTCGATCTGCCTCTACTGTTATTTGAAAAATAACAGTATTTTTGCACATGGCCCCATTTTTCGCAAAAATTACACTGAACATCCGATAAATTTGACCACATAGACCTCGAGACATGACCTCCACTCTGACCTTGTTTCCTTAAATTCTCCTGACTCTTCGAACGCGCTCCTGATGCTGCATCATTTGAATATCTAGCTTTCATAGAATTCAAAGCCCTTGGTGCTATGTTCCACCCATGTGAACCATTTCAAGTTCAATCATCTCCATATTTAATGCAGATTCACACGCCTTCTCGAAATTTAAATCCCCAATGTCGATAAGTCTGGATTGTATCTTTTTGCTTTTTATGCCCATTAGCAACCTGTCCTTAAGAGGATCTTCTAAAAAATCCCCATATTTGCAATTATCTGCCAACTGCTTTATCGCCACAATGTAATCTGTCACATTTTCGTCCATATTCTGATTACGGTTTAAAAACTTAAATCGTTCTACAGTAGTATTTCTTTTGGGTTGAAATGTACTTTCAGCTTTGCCACCAACTCCGAATACTTCAGCTCATCTGGACTTTTCGGCGCAACTAATGTCTTGGAGATACTGTATAAATCTCCACCTCCAACTCCTTACTATAATAGTTATCGTAGCTGTTATCATCTTCATCATCTTTCGAAAAAGAGATCAGCCACTTGCACCACCAACCATCACCACTATTCCAATGCGAAGTCTCAACAACGACGCGACGTAACACACAAACATCTTTTGACGACATCGACTTCTGTGTATCTTTATTTTGAGGGGCCCAGCATGTTGTGACAACAAATGCAAACGACCGAATTCTACACTACAAACCAAGTAAACAACAGCAGGTGAATGACCAACAGGTTAATGAACGACACCACCAGTTGGCGAATAAATATGACACCTCCTGCAACTATCAGCGTTCTCGTGGTCGGAGCCGTTGCATGATTTTAGTCGGCTTGACATTGTTTGCTTTCCAACAATTGTCGTGGTTTGGTCATGAATTACACATTTTGCTGGTAGCTTAAGCAGCCCACTCCCTCGCAGTGTAAAGGGCTCAGTATTGTAATCACAGTTAATATTAACTGTGGTTGAATTTGGAGTGCTGTATATCCATGCGTTTGGTTGATGCATCTCCATCCAGTACAGCCTTGGGGATATGTCCTCAATCGTGCATGAGTCCATAATTTTCTTGTGTTGTATAATGTTTGTTTCACAAACACTAGTTGACGCTCCGGTTGTATACAGAGGATGCTGAAGTGGGCACCAGAAGATGTCGGAAGGCCTTATTTTACAAAGTAAGAATTCATCTTTGTTGATTGGATAAACATGGTTGCCTTGTAAGTTTACCATTAAATATTCCGATGATGGAACAATTCGTGTAAAGCGTTCATTGTGATTTGTTGGAACTGACAATACTTTGTATAGCTTGAATTCTTCATTATACAACAACGGGAGACTGATCTCAATTATGATATTGTTGTTCGTCACTCTAGCTCTTGGGCTTACAATTTTATACAGCTGCAGTATGGATTCGTGATGTCTTTCGCCAGGAATCATTAAAGACTTAGGGATATTCTCATGAATCTTAGTCAACTCATCCTTGAATTGTCGGACTGAAAGGATAAGAGGGTGTATTCTTCCAGCATGCGTTGATAGCAGAATATCAAGCAATATGCTCTGGGTTGCTTTATAATTGATCATAATAAGTATCCCGTTAAGAGCAGTTGCTGAAAATCTCTCCATGTACTCGAATTTACTTGTTTCGTTTTCCAAATTCGTGACAATAGAACTTAGTAACATAATTTGATTCAAATTTTTCGATTGTTCTTTCTTGAAAATATTGACAGTGGAATCAACAATAGTTTTTTGATTTTTCATGAGTTGTAGCAAGTGTTTTTCATTTTCTTGAACAGCTTCTATTGTTTCCTCATATTTCTCAGCAAATCTTTGATCAAGTATTCCGAACAATTCATTAGTGACTGTTCAAATAAAGTCAAATGGTGATCGTCTTTGCCTTTTTAATGAATCGTCGTTTGCGTGTGAGAGAATTTCATTGTTGAGCTCTATTTGTTGAAGTTTATATTCAAATTGGTTCAGTATTCCTTAGCACTTAATAGAATCTAGTTCCTCCATTGCCGATGACGAACATACTCTCTCCATTTTTGAAACAATTTCCTTGTTTGCTTCGTATTCCTGCCAATAGTTCGTCAAATTAAAGAAAACAATTGTCTTCCATGAGCTTGAAATTAAGTTGGCTTGTCCTATATCTTCGAAATATATTCCAGGATGACTTTCGAATGGAAATATTTCAACATCGTGTATCTGCCGAATTGGAGCGGAGCCAGCTAGGTTCAGTAACCCAAACAAAATGCATAGCCATGAAAAAGGTTGTACTCGATTTGTTGACATATTAACCTGAACTTGTTTTACTGGTGTTGTCGTTTCTATCGGGAGTTTACATAATTTGGCTATTGGTCGCTTTAAATATTTATTGTTACTATATACAGTTGCAGCCCGAACACCGTTGTCACTTCCAGGATGAACTTCTGATATCCTTCCCATCATCCAGGTGGTCGGTGGTAGCCAGTCTTCCTTGATAAGAACTATATCGCCAGTTTGAATGTTGTCTTCTTTTTGTTTCCATTTAGGCAATTATTGAAGCTGTGACAAATATTCTGATGACCAGACTTTCCAAAAGTCTTGAGTCATTTTTTGTATTAGTTGTTGCCAGCGTGAACGGAACGTTTTCTTTTCATCAATGGGTTGTTCGGGTACAGCATTCAGAAAACTTCCGATTAGAAAATGTCCCGGAGTAAGTAGCGTAGTGTTGTCAATATCGTTTTCGATTGCCGTAAGTGGTCGGGAGTTTAGGCATGCTTCTATTTGAGTCAACAATGTCGAAAGTTCCTCAAATGTTAACATGGTGTCTCCAATTATTCGTTTTAGGTGAAATTTTGTGGATTTAACGCTTGACTCCCACAAACCGCCAAAGTGCGGTGCTGCTGGTGGTATGAAATGCCATTGCATTTCATGTTTCGTAAGCATTGATGATGCGTCTACTACACCGTACTTAATGGCTGCTCTCACTTGTTGTTGGATTTCCTTGTTAGCTCCAATGAATGTAGTTCCATTGTCACTGTAGAAATGTGAACATATCCCTCTTCTTGATGTGAATCGCTTCAATGCTGCTATGAATGCTGCTGAAGTGAGGTCACTCACAAGCTCGATGTGAACTGCTTTTGTAGCAAAGCAGACAAATATAGCGATGTAGCCCTTAGTTGACCGGTTTCCTCGTCCTTTTGAAATCAGTATTTGAATTGGTCCAGCATATTCAACACCCGTATGTGTAAAGGGTCTTGATTGTGTCACTCTTGCTGCTGGAAGTAGCCCCATTTGTTGAGTATTTGGTTGAGCAGCAAATCTAAAGCATCTTATACATTTATTTATAACTTGTCGGACACATCTTTTTGCTTGTATAATCCTGTAGCGTTGTCTCAATCTAGCCATTGTAAGTCGAATACCACCATGCAGTGTGCGTTCATGGGCATCTTCTACTAATAGTTTTGTGAACCACTCTTGATGTGGTAAAATGATAGGATGTTTCTCTGAGCTAGAAAGATCCGCGTTTTGTAGCCGCCCGCCCACAACAAGGATGTTCTCGTTGTTCAGAAACGGGTTCAAGGATAGTACTTTACTCTTTTTGTTGATCGCCTTCCCATCTCGTAAAGATTCTAGTTCCTTGGAATACACCTTCTCTTGTAGATACCGTATGATTCCTTTACTTCCATCGCTCAATTCCCTTGTTGTTAGGTTACCTGTTTCCGATGGTTTCTTCTTTAGTTTGTTTTTGCAGTTCGATATGAATCGTCTGCAATAAGCAGCGACTCTTATTAGTTTTATGTATGAAGAAAATCTCTTAGTCAGGTCGTCAATTTCTTCAACTCTAATTGTTAAAACCCTTTTTGCTTCGGGTATATCGATCACTGCGATTGGCTGTTGGTTATTTAACGGCCATTGTTCAGAATAGAATTTCAGCCAATGAGGTCCATTCCACCATAAATCATTGGTTGCCATCTGTTCTGGAAGGCATCCTTTTGATCCATCATCAGCTGGATTATCAGTTGACCGAACATGTCTCCAGCAGCTAACGTTTATTGACTCTTGTATTTCTGAGACTCGGTTCGCAACAAATGTTTTCCAGGTCGACGGACATTTTTGTAGCCAGGCCAACGTTATTCTCGAATCTGTCCAAGCAAATAAGTTTTTAACTTGGCGTTGGCACCCAAATGTCTTCATTGTTTCTGCCAGCAGCTTTGATAACAGGTGAGCACCACATAGTTCCAATTTCGGAAGAGATATTTTTTTCCGGATTGGGGCCACCTTTGTTTTTGCAGCTACAATTGTTGTAGCAAAGAAACCCGTTGTTAGAGCTATCCTGGCATAAACTACTGCTGCATATGCTTCCTCTGTAGCATCACAAAATCCGTGAAGCTCAAATTCTTGAACCTTTGTGGAGTTTATCCACCTTGGAATTCGAATGTCTTCCACTGCAATCAGGTTTATCTTTAGTTTGTTCCACTGTTTTTGCAGTTCGATTGGAAGTGGTTCGTCCCATTGTAGCTCTGCTTGCCAAATACGTTGCATTAAAATTTTGGCACTGACAGTTACTGGAGCCAACCATCCAAGAGGATCGAATAGCTTGGCTATTTCGGATAATGTTTTGCGTTTGGTAAGTATTTCCTTAGTTATTTTTGTATCGACGTTCACCTTGAATTGAAATGGGTCACTTAAAGGATTCCAGTGTATACCCAAAGTTTTTAAAGTTTCGTCTTTCATCACGTCTTTGTTTTGTTGATTGCGTAACTCAATCGGTATATGTTGTAGTAGTTTTCTGTTGTTTGCAGCCCATTTTCGAAGCTGAAAGCCTGCTCCCTTAAGCATCTCGTCAAGTTCTTTCTGAGCTGCCCTGCACTCCGCGATGGTATCTCCTCCAGACATAACATCATCAACATAGAAGTCATTGTTAATTATTTCTGCAGCGGTCGGATAGTTGGATTGTTCGTCCTTAGCTATTTGTTGAAGAGTCCTAATAGCCAGATAAGGTGCTGATGCTGTACCATACGTGGCAGTCGTTAGTTTGTACTCTTTAATAGGTTGGTTGTTAGAACTGCGCCATAATATCCTCTGGTAATCTTGGTGTTCTTCGTGTAATTCAATTTGGCGGTACATTTTTTCAATGTCCGAAGAAAAAACATATTTATGTTTTCTCCAACGCGTCAAAATTGTAGTTATGTCGTCTTGGAGCTTAGGGCCTATCAGCATTAATTGATTTAAGGTTACTCCAGTCGTTGATTTTGCTGACCCGTCAAAAACAACACGAAGTTTGGTTGTTGTACTCGTAGCTTTAATAACGGCATGATGTGGCATATAGAAAATATTGTTTTTGTTGGATGAGTTGTTACTGACTTCTACCATGTGCCCCAGGTTGAGAAACTCGTTTATAACTTGTGTATAATCGTTTTTTAGTGTAGGATTCCTGTTAAGCTGCAACTCCAGCTGTCGAAATCTAGCTGTAGCTCTATTTCTTGATTCACCAAGTGGATTTGTTTGGATTAATTCTTCGTCGAATGGGATCTTCACAACATACCTCCCATTGTCCTTTCGGTAGTGTGTACCCTTATAGATTTGTTCGCACCGTTTATCTTCCGGCTTTTGGAATTTTGGTTGATTAACCTCTTCTATCTCCCAAAATTTTTCTAGTTGTTGATCAATTGATGTAAGTGCTACTAGTCCAGTAACCCTGTATGTGTCAGGAATGTCGTTTGATGTTCGTCCAGAGATCAGCCAACCTAACTGTGATCTTTTAGCGATTAGTGATCTAGCAGCGACTCGTTTAATACCACTTAACATGATGTCGCCATATGTATCAGCTCCAATTATCATATCAATTGGCCCAGGAATATTGAATGTTGGATCAGCAAGCTCTAGACGATCGAACTTTTCAACTTGTTTAGTGTTTGTTTGCTTCGAAGGTAACTGCCTTGTAAATTTTGACAGCACCAGAGCTTCTATTTTTAGCTTAAAACTCGAAGCAAAATGTGGCATTATGGTCACATCTACCTTATTGGTGGCAATTACTGCTTTTGTTGCTCCTAGTCCGCTGACTGTACAACCGACTCGGTGATTAGCGAGACTTGGGATCCAGGATCGATAAGTGCTCTGACTGTAACGTACTGTCCTTTGTCATTATTAACTTTTAGAATTGCCGTTGCGATTAAAACATTCTGGTTCTGTTCGCTATGATTTATTTGTGCGGATGATCTTGCAGCTTCTATCAATTCTGTTTGTTTTGGCCTATCAGTCCATTCCATGTGAAGAAGTGAATGATGTTTCTTGTTGCAATGTTGGCAATTTTTCTTGCTAAAACATTGGATCTGTTTGTTATGCCTCAAACAGTTCAGACAAAGCTTTGCCTGCTTGCACTGTGTCCATCTTTCTTTTGGCGATAATTTTAAAAACTTTTGACATGCGTATATTTTATGTTCTCCTTTGCATATTGGACACTGAATAACTTTTGCATCTATGATGAAGTTACGGACTCCAGATCTTGGTTCCTCAAATGAGTTCTTTTGTCTTTTGTTTGTTGACATTACTTCAAGAACTTGGTAACGTCTTTCCAGAAAGTCGAGGAGAGTTTTCATTTTCGGCATTTTATTTGGCTCCTCTAAACCTTGTTCAAACAAATTTCTTGATTCTGTGTCAAGTGACTTTGTAGTCATATGAACAATCATAGGACCCCATGAAGAAGTGTCATAGCCCAAATTTTTTAGTGCCGCTAGTCCCTCTTTAATGGCATCCAAGCTGTTTTTAATGGAAGACGCTGTTGGAGCGCTATTGTGTCCAGATTTGAGCATCTTCTCTATATGCATAGACGCTTTTTTTCGCTCATTGTTGTATCTACTTTTTACGATCTCCCAAGCGTTATTATAGTTTTCACTTGAAAACGTTAGATGCTTTATGAGTTGCAAGGGCTCTCCTTCCAAATGAGTTTTTAAATACTCCATTTTTTCAGTCGTTGTTAAATTGGCCTTGGCGTGTATTATATTGAGGAACAGGTCATAAAACTGCTGCCATCCAAATAATTACTCTTAAATGTCGGTATTTTAAGTCTTGGAAGCATTGATTCAGTCTTATGTTCCTTCGGCTTGTTGTTACTACAGGAGAGTTTTGATGCCATTGTATTGAGAAATCTGTTGACCTCTTGTTTGACATTTTTCAATATTCCTTATTCGTTACATAAGGTTTCTCAAGGTCTTCTTCAGATGAATTGCAGATGAAGTCTTCATGTAATTCAGTGAATGTTCGCAACTGCTCCAGCAGTATTTTTTGTTGAAAGTCGTAAATGTCCTTGGAATATTCATCGAATGTTTGTTCAAATTCTTCTATGTTCTCGATTATGGCCGTTATTCTCAGCTTTAACTTTGTCAACCGTTGACCTTGTACGGTAGTTGAATTCTCGTCCGGCTTTGCGGTGTCGGCTTTGTAGGCAGAGGCAAGGCATTACATATCTTTTCAACTTTCTTTGAAGTTTCTGCAGTGGGAGCATCGTGAGGGACTTCAGGCCTTTCCATTTCCTTCGAAGCCTGTGCGACACTTGGATCTATATTTTCCAATTCTTGTTTAAAACTTTCGTACAATGATTTTACTCTGTTGTACGTATCCCTTTGTATGGAGGGTGTATCAAATTTTACAAAGGGAACTATTTCAATATGGTTTGCGTGAAATTCAGACCAACATTTTTCGAGGCGTTCTAGCCTTTCTTCTTTGTATTTCTGTGTTTTTCTGGAGGCACTACCCTTGCCGAAGTTTCGACATTGCTTTTCGATTTCTTCTCTCAAGGCCTTTTGCTTCGAGCTTATAATAAACACATCTGTTTCGTCCAACATCTTAGTTTTTTGTTTGAATTGTCTTGTTCTATATTGTAGATAATCTTATAGATAGCGACAGTAGTTTTTTCGAACTTTGATTGCGTTGTTTTTGTAACTTTACTTTTCACTAGACAATGTTTGAAGCCCTGGCTACGCTTTTCACTAACCAATGTCTAAGCCCTGGTTACGCTTATTCGCTCACTTTTTACTAGCCAATGTTTGAAGCCCTGGCTACGCTTTTCACTAACCAATGTCTAAGCCCTGGTTACGCTTATTCGCTCACTTTTTACTAGCCAATGTTTGAAGCCCTGGCTACGCTTTTCACTAACCAATGTCTAAGCCCTGGTTACGCTTTCTTGTTCATTTCCTCGAAGCTTACAGTTTATTGATAAAGTCGATGAAGTTGACATACCAATTGTCACACTCAAAGAAATAAAAAGTATGTGTCGAAATCAACTATCGAACAAAAAATCACCTGGGTACGATCTAATAACTGCTCAGGTTATGAAAGAAATGCCATCCAAAGCCTTCATAAAACTCCAATTCATAATAAATGCATGCCTAAAGACCCAATATGTCCCACATCATTGGAAAATTGCTGAAGTAATTGTTATACCAAAGCAAGGTAAGCCACCAACAGAAGTGACGTCTTACAGACCAATATCGCTTATACCAATAATGGCAAAAGTCTTTGAAAAATTGCTACTGAAAAGACTAAGCAAAGTCATAGAAGAAAGAAATCTAATCCCAAATCATCAGTTTGGATTTAGAAATAAACATTCCACGATAGACCAAGTTCATAGAATAACGGATGCAGTTGAAAAAGCATTAGAAGAAAAACAAGTATGTTCGGCTATATTTTTAGATGTTGCTCAAGCATTCGACAAGGTATGGCATGAGGGGCTAGAGTACAAACTGCAAAGGGACCTACCCAGGCAGTACTACGAAATACTAAAATCTTATATCTCAAACCGGCTCTTCAGAGTACGGTATGATCAAGAATATTCAAAGCTATGTAATATACAAGCCGGTGTTCCACAAGGAAGCGTCCTAGGACCTACCCTGTATTTGCTATATACAAGGGATATTCCAGTGGATAACAACACCATTATGGCTACTTTTGCAGATGATACCGCAATTTTGGCATCCAGTAAGTGCGTCGTCAAGGCTGCTGAGAAATTGCAAAATGCCGTCGACACCGTTAGTGATTGGACCAAAAAATGGCGTATCAAGCTCAATGAAGCTAAATCTGCACATATAAACTTTAAAAATAAAAAGTTAAGCTACGTTCAAATATTCATCAACAATCAAGCTGTACCTTACGCCAATACGGCCAAATACCTTGGGATGAATTTGGATGCAAAGCTAAAATGGAAAGAGCATATCAAAAAGAAAAGGGAAGAGCTCAACTTGAAATATAGAAAAATGTACTGGTTACTCGGTAGAAATTCGGACTTATCTGTCGAAAATAAATTAATGCTTTATAAACAAGTACTTAGACCTGTTTGGACCTATGGAATCCAATTATGGGGCTGTACAAAGAAAACAAATACTGAAATCATCCAAAAGTTCCAAAACAAAGTCCTTCGTGGAATAGTAAATGCACCATGGTATATAAGAAATAGTGATTTACATCGTGACCTACAAATAGAAACGGTTACAGAAGTTGTAAGAAAACATGCTGTATCACACAATCAGCGACTGCATAGTCATATCAACTTTGAAATGGAGTCCGTATTAAATACGAGAGGCAATGTTCGGAGATTAAGAAGAACCAAGCCACACGAGCTAATGGCCTAAAAGTCATGGGAAGCATTAAAAGTTTAAGCTTCCCTTAAAGCGATAATATTATTGAGAAAGAAAAATCTGTTGTCGATCGTTCATAGATTGGTTCTGATTACGAGGAGTTTTTAGTGGGTAAGAATCCCACACTACTTGGTATCGAATACTGCTAAGTGTCTTTTGAAGATTTACTCCTGACAAAAAAAAAAAAAAATTTCCTCGAAGGACCATGAATAGTTGACAGAATAAGTTGTTAATTAACTCCTTGCCGCTGGTGGGAGGAAGTGGGTGGGAGGAAGAAGAAAATGAAGAGAAAACTTAAATGTCTTTTGGCTCGCTGGTTTATATATATTATATATATTTATACAACTTAACTGCTAACTAGGCAATAAATAATTCGAGATACAGACAAACAATATGTACATAATTGAAATGGAAAGAAATACAATGCAACGGCTCCGAGCACGAGAACGCTGATAGTTGCAGGATGTGTCATATTTATTCGCCAACTGGTGGTGTCGTTCATTAACCTGTTGGTCTATCACCTGCTGTTGTTTACTTGGTTTGTAGTGTAGAATTCGGTCGTTTGCATTTGTTGTCACAACAAGACACCTTGTCTTCATCTGTCGTGATTTTGTTGAACTTCAATAAATGGTTTAACCGCGCAATATACATAGCTATTGAAAAAATCACCTGCATTGAAGTATTCAATGCGTCCAATGAAACTCGACATTCTAACTGTGCCGCTTAAAATTTCGGTTTTATTTTTTTCTTCAAGTATGACTTTACTTTGTTCTTCGTCACTTTACATTAATAACGAAAAAAAAACTTCTTATCTTCAAACAAAAAAAAAATTCCAGTTATCCTCGTCGCCGATTTCGTATATGCGATTGTATAAGGAGTGGATATAAAAGAAACCACGACTACGAACTACGTTCAGTTGAAGACTGACTTTATTCTTATACTACGTATACTGACTAGGTACATGCTTACATACTAAAGACTATGATAAGAGATAATAAGTAAGATAAGATTAATGATATTGAGAGATGATAAATTGATAATAATGAGCATTACCTTGCATATTCAAATGTACTAAAATACAGTAGTGTTGGCAAGTAATACTACATTATATCAGTCTTTTAGAGAGTCTTCCAGATCTGTTCTGTACGAGACCTAGTCTGTTTTTCTCTTTTGACGATATGTTAGACAAGATATTATGTTTGTGTCTAGTTTAAGGAGTACACTGCGCTTCAACTGAATAAGCACAAACTTTTTTTTTTACATGTTCTCAATTTTTTCCAAACCTTGTGCGTTAATGTATCATTCGATGGTACTTACTGTTTGCTTATGATGCTGAGAAAAGCAATCAGAAAGAATAATCCAAAAAGTACCGCTATTTTTTCTCTGGCTCTCTTGCAAAGCGTTGCATATAGAAAAATTCAGTTTTTTTTTGAGTCAACTGAATAGACACAAGATCATTATCTACATTGTTTACGAGTGATTTGAGGTGATTGGTCTATTCAACTGATTGGTCTGGTCAACTGTTGAAGTGTTTAAACTGTAATTTAAAAGTTTTATTGAAAATTGAAGAAAAATGGGTAGGTCAAAGTCCCTAAACAGTGTGGAAAAAGCTAAAATCGATTTGCTAAGAGAACAAGGACTAACCGGGCGTGCTATAGCTAATAAAAACGACCGAAGTTTTAGTGTGATCTATTCCTACTTGAGAAACAAAAGTTCGTACGGGAAAAACATGAAAGGAGGTAAAAAAACTGCAACAACAGCAGTTGATCGAAAAGCAATTTTAAGATGTGCTTCCAATTCGTGTGACTCTGCAGCAAAAATAAAAGTAAAAGCCGGTGTTAGTGCAAGCGTTTCAACAGTACAAACCATCTAAAGCGCATGAGACTTCAAAAGAAACCACCTCTTAATGAACAGCGCAAAAACATGCGCTTAGAATTCTCTCGACTCCACATGAGCTGGAAAAATGAATGGCGTCAGGTGGTTTTTTCCGATGAGAAGAAGTTTAATTTTGATGGCCCTGATGGCTTCAACTATTACTTTCATGATGTGAGGAAAGAGGAACGATTTTTAGCCCGGCATCATAGTCGCGAAGGTGGAGTTATGGTATGGGGTGCAGTTAGCTACTATAGCACTGTTGAGCATGAATTTCAAACTTCAAAAATGACAGCCATTACTTACAAGGGAATCTTGGAACGAAATTTTCCCAAATTTGATGATATTTTTGGACCGATTAACTGGACTTTTCAGCAGGGCAACGCCCCCATCCACACGGCGCGCATTGTCAAAAATTGGATAGAGGACCAGAATGTGGAACTGCTTCAATGGCCACCGTACTCACCCGACCTGAACCTTATTGAAAATGTTTGGGGATGGTTGGTACGGAAAGTTTATGAGTCTGGCCGTCAGTTTGAGGACAGAGAATCCCTTATTGCAGCCATTAAATTAGCCTTAAATTCCGAAAACTTCTCGCGTTCGTAGATGCCGGTTTTGGGGCTCTACGAAGTTGCGACGTGTCTTGGTGGTGGGTGGATTTTGACGTGCCGGGTTTAGATTGTTTGCTGGGATGAAGTAAAGGTCTTACCTGTTCAGAAGATGGTCTTGGGGTCTCCTGAACAGGTTTTATAGGATTGCGAGTGAGGGAAGGGTTAGAGGTGGAGGGTTGAGTGTGGGACGAAGGTGGTATCGGAATTGAACCCTATTGAAGTTAAAGAACGGTTGGCAGTTCAGATCTTCAAGCAGGGATACCGATCTTTCATCCATTGATATTGTCAGGGCAAGACTCTAAAAGTTAGCTACCTTCCGAAGGACTTTCACAGCATCTTCTGCTGTGTTGTTTGGACCAGGGAAGTATGCGGTTGCCACACATGGTTTTGGAAGGTCTTCATCCTCCACGATTCGCAGCTTGGCATTTTCAAATGGCGAAATTAGATTGACTGTTTTTGCCAACCAGTCTTTACTAATCGCATCTGCGTACTTCATTGTGAGCCATCCTGGTTTGTGCGAGCAGCCCAGAAATCTTATCTGTCGACCTTCCGCAGTGATCTTATGCAGCTCAGTCAAGATGGCATTTGGGGTGTCTTTCGACGGACTTGAGAGTACTGTCTCTAACGCTGCGTCGTATGGCAGTTTTCCCGCTAGGAGTCTTCTCAAGAGCTTTTTTTGAGACGTGGTTAGGTGTCTCCGCTTGATGTTAAGCTTGTCAAGCTCTAGTGTCTTTTCTGTGTCATCTCCGAGAGCTTCACAGCTCCCGTACGATTCACTGTCGGACAAAGAATCGAACGGGAGAATTCACTTTCAGGACAGAGCTTTGATATCCGATGGATTCTATGTCGCTGTCGGATGTTACCATTGCGGATCGGTCTATCCATCCCGCAAGGCTTGGAAGCTCAGCCAGTGGCTGAGAGACAGAGAGGCAGCTGCTTACTTCTCCATCACAGGGTTTGGTCTTCAAATTTTCAATTTTGGATCCCACGAGTAGCTAGGGAAATAATGGGGTACTTCCACACAGAGCCCCACATGCATGGATATGACTTAGATGAAACTGGAATTCGCCACAAAACCAGAGTGTACCGTTAGTGACTGAGGTATTTGAGATGGGCCCTCAACTAAGTTGATCATCGGCACGGTACGGTTGACACCTTGATGCCGGCCCATGGGAAGGGAAAGGATTAAAGTTGGGTAGAAGAAGGGGAGAGAGGAGAGGGTGAGTGGAGGGGTTAGGGGTAGGGGGTAGAGGGGGTTGGATCATCTCTTAGTCTCACCTTGTATCCCCTTCGACCTTCCCGTCATGGGTGAAACTGCTGAAATCAACTCTAGTCATAAACCCAAGTTGAGACCGCCGGTATAGCTCGTTAGTTCTCAGATTCAACTACTTAAGCCCTCCCTCCACGGCCAGGTGAACGATCGTCGAGAAGGGCAGATAAGATAAAATGGGGCCAAAATTGAACCCTGTGGAACACCAGCAAGTAAAACTTTGGACGATGAGAACTCTTTCCCAACTTGAACTTTTTGACTAAGTTGTTGCAAGTAATTTTCAATCAAACATACTGATCTTCGACTAAAGCCTATATACAAACTCAACTTTTGACATAGAATTTTGTGATTTACTCTGTCAAAAGCCTTGGAAAAATCGAGTAAACATAAGATCGTTAGTTCATCTTGGTCAAAGTCAGTTCTTATATCATCGAGCGAAATCTGGTTATAATAAGTTCTATTGGCAAAGATGGTTAGATATCTGATTGCCAATAACTTTTACAAAAACCTTAGAGAAACAAGGCAGGATACTTATTGGCCTAAGCTCAGCAGAAGTTGAAGGGTGTAGCTTTTTGGGAACAGGGATGATTTTAGCAAGTTTTTCAGCAGCTAGGGAACAATGAGCAAATGAGAATGTTATACAAAAATGGGTAATGTGGGTTAAAACTGGCATGATTTGAGGGAGTATCATTTTTACAAACTTGATAGGAACTCCATCTTCTCCAACAGAATTTGACTTTAGAGAGCAAATGTATGTACATAAGTATTTCATATTCCGAATCGGTCTCAAAATCAAATTCATTTGCGGCTCCATAGAAGATGTTATTGTTAGGAGCAAAATTCGATGTCTTCAAACTATCGGGAGTGAAAGTATAGTTGAAGATCATTTGTGTTAGGATAATTATCAACTTTTTCTTTTCTACCAACACCAACAATTTACGACGATTTTTCATAGAATTAAGTTCTTCCGAAGTGAACCACGGACAATTTTTATTACGTACGGCGACTGTTTTCAGCGGAACATGCTTTTCGAATAAATCTAATATGTAGTAGGTACTGAAAAAAGGTTACTTTTTCATCGACATTGTACAAACTGTAGCATAAATCCCAAGGAAAACTGTTATAGTGCAGTCAATGAAGCGAAAAATAGGGCCTTACCTCCGAATTTTTTTACTGTGAACCGATTTGCATGAAATTTTGGAATAAGGCTCATCTTACCCTAAACTTCAAAAGTGAAAAAGATTTGAACACCGCCACCACCTTGGGGGTGGTTGCCACTCTTTACGGGGGCGATTTGTTTTTTCTTCAAAATAACCTCGGATATCGATAAAAGGCCTAATTTTAAGCAAGAAATCATTTATAAACTTTCTCATTAAGTCCAATACTTTTCGAGTTATTGGCAATTGAAAATTCACAGTTTTTTCACGTTTTTCATCTATTTATTGCAAATATCTCCAAAACTATATGTTTTATCGAAAATTTTATTAAGAACAAAATTGTAGCAGGTAAAACAATGAACAATTTGGATTTTATAAAGTATTCCAAGAACAATATTAAGCTAGATATAAAAGATCAAAGCCATTTTTTATTTTGTCTGAAATTTATTATTATTTTATTTATTTATTTATATCTTTATTGACACGTAATAAATTACAATGCTAATAATATTTAACGAGCATTAGCTACCAGGACAGCTTTTAAAAGAGGACTATTAAAAGTCTTTTGCACGTAAAATAAGTGAGCTGTAGTGCAAATAAGGAGATCATCTAATATTTTTTTCTTTTAAATCAATGGGTGCTCATTTTAAAGCTTATTTCAAGCACTACAAAACATCCTCTTGTGTTAGAATGCATAAAACGCATCTGCTCGCCGCTAAATGGCATTGACCACAACGATTAAATTTCAGACAAAATAAAAAATGTCTCTGATCTTTTATATCTTGCTTAATATTATTCTTAGAATACTTTATAAAAAATCCAAATTGTTCATTTTATTACCTGCTACAATTTTGTTTTTTATAAAATTTTCGATAAAACGTATAGCTTTGGAGACATTTGCAATAAATAGATGAAAAACGTGAAAAAATTGCGAATTTTCAATTGCCAATAACTCGAAAAGTATTGGACTTAATGAGAAACTTTATAAATGATTTTTTGCTTAAAATTAGGCCTTTTATCGATATCCGAGGTTATTTTGAAAAAAAAAATCGCCCCCGAAAAGGGGTGGCAACCACCCCCAGTGTGGTGGCGGTGTTCAAATCATTTTCACTTTTGAAGTTAAGGGTAAGATAAGCCTAATTCCAAAATTTCATGCAAATCGGTTCACAGTCAAAAAATTCGGACCTAAAATGCTTCATTGACTGCACTATTAGCATTCAACTGTAGTGTATTATGGTTAACGACTTTAAAGTCTGTGCAAAGTCAATGTTGAATGTACAAAAAATTAAATAGTGCTCAGAAAGAGCATCAAGTGACAGTTGATCAATAAGAAGTACATTAGATGAGTCAGACACGATCATTAGGTCAAGAAGGCTTTGAGCAGAGTTAAGCCCAAAACTAACAGCTGATTAGCTCTGGTGTCATTTAGAAATAGATCCGCATTGAAGTCGCCACAAACAATTATATTCTCATTTTTTGCTGAAAGCTCACGAAGAGCAGAGAAAAAAGTTTCAGAAGAACAACTTCTATTAGGGTTGTAAGCAACTCGTATATAGGATAACGATAATGATTTCAAAGTTGACGACCCAAGCAAACGAAAAAAGGACAATGACCTCCGGATCTGCACGTGGAACGTAAGATCTCTTAACGGACTACGTGCAGCTGGAGAATTAGCGGACGCCCTGGACTGCTGCAAAGCTGACATAACCGCCATCCAAGAAGTGCGATGGAGTGGACCGGGCATAAAGAAGATGAAAAACTGTGACATCTACTATGGCGACTGCTACAGACAAAAGAAACAACGCTTATTTGGGTGCGGATTTGTCGTTAGAGGAAGACTCAGGGATAAGGTGACTAGCCAAAATCCAGTCAATGAGCGTATAATGACCATCCGCATCAGGGCTAAATTCGCCAACATTAGCCTTATATGCGCCCACGCCCCCACAGAAGAGAAAGACGACGATTCCAAAGACTGTTTCTACGAGCTCCTCGAAGAAACATATGAGCAGTGCCCTAGACACGACGTGAAAATCATTCTTGGCGATTTTAACGCAAAGCTAGGGAAGGAGAACATCTTTGGAAACACGATCGGTAAGCATAGCCTCCATGACAAAACCTCCGAAAACGGACTGAGGCTAATCGATTTTGCTGCGGGGCTGAATCTTGTTGTAAGTAGTACACGCTTCCCGCATCACAAAATTCATAAAGGTACATGGCGATCCCCAGATCAATTAACCGTCAACCAAATTGACCATGTTGCGATCGACGCAAGGCACTCTTCCAGTGTGCTAGATGTCCGAACTTTCCGAGGGGCCAACTTTGACTCGGACCACTACCTTGTTGTAGCCAAGGTACGAATGAGGATATCTTGTTCACGACCAGCGCGAACTAACGCTGTGAAGAGATATGACGTCGGAAAGCTACAATCGCAAGAGATTGCCAATGCCTTTTCCAATCGAGTGTCCCTTCAATTATCCTTGAATCCCATGCCGCCAGTATTAAACATTGAAGACCAGTGGCAGCAATGCCAAGAAGCCATCAGAACCGCTGCCTCTGAGGTTCTGGGTTTCACTCGGCCACCAAAACGAAACCCATGGTTCGATGAAGAATGCAGGCAGGCAAAAGTGCAGCCAAACAAAGAGCACGACAAATGCTTATGCAAACATGAACGAGGGCTGCTTACGATCAGTATAATGCGATTTACAAGGAGAGAAGAAGGAAAGAACACCGACTTCTCAAAAAGAAAGAGAAGCAGCATGAGAAGCGCTCGTTTGAGGAAATAGAGAGGTGCCATGACAGGAACGAGATTCGGAAGTTTTACCAAAATGTAAAGAGATCCTGCCAGGGTGGCAAACCCCGAACTCAAGCTTGTAAAGACCAACAGGGAAACACAGTTATAGAGTCACAGTCGCTACTGAGGATCTGGAAAAATCATTTCTGCAGACTGCTTAACGGCGATGAGGTCACAAATTCCGCTGTCAGGCAGATTGCCCCATTCAGCTTGGACGATGATCAAGAATGCCGTCCTCCCGACCTGGAGGAAGTTAAGCTTGCCATATGCAAACTTAAATCAAATAAGACTGCAGGTGCAGACGGCCTTGATGCCGAACTTTTCAAGGCAGCTGGAGATCAGTTGGAAAGGAGCATGCACCAGCTGATCTGCATGATATGGTCGGAAGAAAGCATGCCCGATGAATGGAACCTCAGTATCGTATGCCCGATCCTAAAGAAGGGAGACCCTCACAATTGCCCCAATTACAGAGGGATAAGCCTCCTTAACGTCGCTTATAAGATCTTGTCTGCTGTAATATGTGAACGTCTGAAACCCCACGTCAACAACTTGATAGGTCCTTATCAATGTGGTTTTAGACCAGAGAAGTCCACAATAGACCAAATTTTCACATTACGGCAGATCTTGGAAAAAACCCGAGAACATAATATCGATATTCACCATCTCTTTATCGATTTCAAGGCCGCGTAAGACAGTATTTACAGAGACGAGCTTTACAGAGCCATGTCTAGTTTCGGCATCCCTGCAAAGCTCGTACGACTATGCAGGATGACTTTGGAGAATTCACGCTGCTCCGTCAAGGTCGGAAAAGAACTCACCGAGACCTTTGATTTCGAAAAAGGTTTTAGGCAAGGGGACAAACTGTCATGCGATTTCTTCAACATCATACTTGAACAGATTGTAAGAAACTCAAACGTCAACACCAAAGGAACAATCTTTCAAAAGTCTGTACAATTACTCGCCTATGCAGACGATATTGACGCAATGGGAAGAAAAAAGCGTGATGTGATAGGTGCTTTTGCGAGTATTGAAACAGAAGCGGCAAAAATGGGTTTGATGGTTAATGAGGGCAAAACGAAGTATATGCTGTCATCAAACAAGGACACAGAACATCGACGAATTGGACAAAACGTCACAATAGACAGACATAACTTCGAGGTAGTACAGGACTTCGTCTACCTAGGATCCGCTGTAGACACGGACAACAACATCAGTGCGGAG
Source organism: Melanostoma scalare (assembly GCA_949752695.1). Taxonomy (NCBI): domain Eukaryota; kingdom Metazoa; phylum Arthropoda; class Insecta; order Diptera; family Syrphidae; genus Melanostoma; species Melanostoma scalare. The sequence continues at coordinate 160,978,786 of OX456985.1, read as the reverse complement.
ATCAAACGGAGAATAACTCTTGCCAACCGTTGCTTCTTTGGATTAAGAAGGCAATTGAGAAACAGAACCCTCTCTAGAAAAACCAAGGTGACCTTGTATAAGACCTTAATCATCCCAGTCCTAAGAAAAATTCTCTGCATCACAAAATTCATAAAGGTACATGGCGATCCCCAGATCAATTAACCGTCAACCAAATTGACCATGTTGCGATCGACGCAAGGCACTCTTCCAGTGTGCTAGATGTCCGAACTTTCCGAGGGGCCAACTTTGACTCGGACCACTACCTTGTTGTAGCCAAGGTACGAATGAGGATATCTTGTTCACGACCAGCGCGAACTAACGCTGTGAAGAGATATGACGTCGGAAAGCTACAATCGCAAGAGATTGCCAATGCCTTTTCCAATCGAGTGTCCCTTCAATTATCCTTGAATCCCATGCCGCCAGTATTAAAATGGGTTTGATGGTTAATGAGGGCAAAACGAAGTATATGCTGTCATCAAACAAGGACACAGAACATCGACGAATTGGACAAAACGTCACAATAGACAGACATAACTTCGAGGTAGTACAGGACTTCGTCTACCTAGGATCCGCTGTAGACACGGACAACAACATCAGTGCGGAGATCAAACGGAGAATAACTCTTGCCAACCGTTGCTTCTTTGGATTAAGAAGGCAATTGAGAAACAGAACCCTCTCTAGAAAAACCAAGGTGACCTTGTATAAGACCTTAATCATCCCAGTCCTAAGAAAAATTCTCTGAATGATCTTTGGTCCCGTATGCGAAGACAATGTGTGGAGAAGAAGATACAACAACGAGCTGTATGAGCTGTACCGCGACATGGGCATAGCCAGAAGAGTACGCATCGCGAGGCTACGATGGTTGGGCCATGTAGAGCGGATGGACCCAAACGCTCCGGCTCGTCGGGTGTTCGAAAGCACATTGCAGGGAAATCGCGGAAGGGGAAGACCTCGTCTTAGGTGGCGCAATCAAGTGGATGAAGACCTCAACCGACTTGGAGTGCGAAACTGGAGAGAGCTCGCCCGAGATCGAAATCGTTATAGAAGGATGTTGGTTGAGGCCCAGGTTCACCCCGAACTGTAATGCCCACCTAAGCAAGTAAGTACGCATACAACATACACTAAGATATACATTCATGGACTCTCTTTTAATTTTGATGCAAGGTTATTTGAACTATAACAGAGCAAAATTGTGTCAACTAAATCTGAAAACATTTTACCTGAGCTCAAATGCATTTAGGATTTACATTCAAAACATGTAACAAATCCAATATAATTCAGAAATTACTTTTCTAAATGAGATGGCTCATTTTTCTATGGAGCCTGGGCACAGGGCGTACACCTATGAGACTAGTAAAGCTTACGTTCAGCCCAATCTATCTGCCAAATATTTTTGAATTTGGTCTCGGTGATTTTGAGATAATTAGACTTGAGCAAATAATTACATATATCTTAAAGAGTATAGCACGTAGGACAGTGATTTAGGTATCATATGAAAGATCATAAAAAACTTTTTCATTTCATATTAAATACATTTTTTAAAATGCCTTATATTTCGAAGAGACAGACCTGAAAGTAGTTTGAAAAGAAACATTTTCGTTGACGTTTGCCAGCCAATATCTTGAAAAAATCAGTGATCATGACCTATACCACTGTAATCGTTAATTGATAAGCTTTAATCCTAATCCTAACTAATATTATAAATGTGAAAGTCCCTCTGTCTGTCCGGCTTTCTATGTTACCATCTCCCGCCCAAACTACTGAACTGATTTAAATAAAATTTGATACAGAGATAGTCTAAAACTTGAGGAAGGACATAGGCTATATATTTTATCCCTAAATTCCCACGGGAACGGGAACGTATACGGGAATTTAGAAACTGCAACACCGATTTCAAAAATTTTTCCACCGTTAGAATGCTACACTATCCTTGAGTAACATGAACTTTAATTCATCCACATATTCCTACGGGAACGGGAGTCCTTACTAATATAATAAGTGTGAAAGTAGCTCAGTCTGTCCGTCGTTCTATGTTACCATCTCCCGCCCAAACTAATAAACCGATTTAAATGAAATTTTGTACAAAGGTTGTTCTGAACATAAGGACGGACATAGGCTTTATTTCATTCGAATATTCCCACGGGAACCGGTCCTCACTATTATAATAAATGCAAAAGTAGCTCTGTCTGTTCACCTTTCTATGTTACCATCTCCCGCTCAAACTAATGAACAGATTAAAATGAATTTTTTACAAAGATTGTTCAGAACCTGAGGAGGGACATAGGCTATATATTTTATCCCTAAATTCCCACCGGAACGGGAACGTATACGAGAATTTAGAAACTACAACACCCATCTCAAAATTTTTTCCACCGTTAGAATGCTACACTATCCCTGAGTAACCTAATATATCTTAATATATATAAATTACGTGTCACAATATTTGTCCGCGATGGACTCCTAAACTACTTAACCGATTTTAATCAAATTTTGACACCGTGTGCAGTTTGATCCAACTTGGAAGATAGGATAGCTTACATCTCAAGCCGCAATACCAGATGATGCAACTGCAAAATTGCATTGGCAGTTGCATCATCTGGTATTGCGGCTACTTTGCTAGATGGTGGGCGAACGGCACATTCAACATTCAAGCTGCCATTGGACATTCATAATAAGCCAAATGCAGTATGTAACGTAAAAAAGAATAGTGGGTTAGCTGCAGTGTTGCGGAAGAGCTGAATTATAATTTGGGATGAGTCATTGTATATAGAATCTATAGTACTATCACTTCGGCCTTACTAGCGCCATTTAAAGACGGTGAATCACGCTACTAAAATGGCTTAAGAGCAGGAAATCACAAGAGAAATGATTTCCCTTGCCATTTCTCTTGCTATTATAAATTCGGAAGAGTAGTAGGTTAAAATGCTTAAGAATACAATTCTTCTTCTTCTTCTTGTGTATAATGCCGAAATGCGAAATGTGTATTCAATGGAGTATGGCAGGTAGCGAAGCAAAAGAAGACAACTTATTGTTTTTTCCTATGGGTTTTCATTCCTTCATTCTCCACAGCATAGGTAAGCATTTATTTTGGCTATTGCATGGGACATGGGGTAAGACAACAGAGCATGTTAATATGTGTGTGTGCAATTGATATAGGTCATGAACTGATCTGATCATATGACAAATCACATGACTTGTGTGGATTACCTGTATGGTTGCAATGAGGTAGTGAAGGAGTAGAAGAAATTCGTTTGTAGGCTTTTTTGGTGTGCTTTTTGTGATCGGTTGAATAAATGAGTTTGCAATGTATCATTGAATGTATATTATTTTTGGCAGTTACAACTTTTTGGTGCGTACATAAAAAACTCTCCAGTATAAATCGTAAGTTAAGAACATTATTCGTTGTGATTTCAATTGGATAAGTTCTAAGCTGATAAAATCATAACAAATTTTGCCAAAGCAATTAAAAATTGTTTAATAAAAAAAAAACAAGCGTTCGAAAAAAACAGTGTTGTGTAGTGATAGTGCGTCAAAAACAATAACTTTCATCTGCATCAGCCATACCTTGAACAATCATAAAATCAACTTTGCAGAATTAAAGAAGTTTTTTTCAAGTAAAAACAAATATTGAAAAAAAAAAATATATTAAAATAGTGATCTGTTTTTGTGTTTTGTTGTTTTATTGTTGAAACAATTCATAAGTTTCAACGAGACAAAAATTTGTAGACGATAAAAACTGGAGAGTAAGAGCAATAGTAATCCATAATATTTCCTTTTCTTTTCAGCATTTCAATTTCAATTTCAATAATTTATTTAAAATTTATATTTCGCGTTACGAATTCGAATTCGATATTGTTAGTGCAGGGATTTTCGTGAAATAATAGTCGATTTTGTTAGGTGATTTATCGCGACTTGAGTGAAGTGATAGTGAAAAGTGATAAGTGAATCATAAGCTAGTGATATTTTGTGAAGTTAAGTGTGTATATTCACTATATTTGTAATACTCTGTGTAATTTTTTAATATAAAGTTAATTAAATATACTTCTGAAATATACCTTATACTTTTGAATAAATATGTCAAAGTGCGTGTTCAAAGGCTGTGGTCAGTTTAAGACCTATCCAAGCCGCATTTCTTTTTTCCTTATTCCAAAGGATTGTAGAAGGCCAATATGGTTGAAACATGGAAATGTGGAAAACCATCGAAGAACTTTATAACGAAGACTCGAAAGGGGATTTTCAAGTCTGTTATAAACTTACAGCTTCTCACATCAGTCAGAAACCATTTGAGAAGTTTTCCGTGAAGCTGGCCACTCAAATCTTCAGCTTCAACGTGTATACAGGGATTCTATGCGCCATCAAATGCAATGTATACAAAACAGAGCAGCTAAAGAAACAGGCCGAGTCAACAGCTACATTTATTCAGCGAATGAATGTGCTGTTTGACGAACTGAATACCGTCCAAAAATACTCGAAAAATCCAAACAAGAAAGTGCTATCGAATGACACCGACACTTTGGAATACCTGGAAAGCTGTATTGAGTGGGTTTCAAGTTGGAGAAGCAGCAGCAGTCATATAATTCCACCTTGCTTTAAGGGATTAAAGCAAACGCTAATAGGAATAATTCAGATGTGGCACTATCTGAAAAGCAAAGAACAGAATTATTTCCTATTGGCGCACCTCAACACCGATGTCGCGGAAAACCTGTTTTCAATGGTGCGATTGAATAGAGGATCCTATGATAAGGAACCATCTGTGTGGAGGTTTATAAGAAATTTGAAGCTGGTCATGTTTCAGCACTATAGCGCACCAGAACACTCAGGATATGAAGATGCTGGAGCAGAGCCTCTAATAAGCACAGCTGACTTGGCCGAGGAGCGAAAGATCGATAAAACGACAAAAGACAAAGAGAAGTCAAAAGTCGTAGAAACGATAGAGGACTATCTACTAGCGCCAGAAGATCCCGTCGATGTTGAAAATATCGATGATGATGATGACAACGACTGCCAATGCGAGGACTGCATAAATTGGAATACGGAAGTGGATGAGGAAGAAGACCCACCACAGGTTGAACTACAACCCAGTGAACCCAGTGAGCAGATGCAAAAAATGGCAGCAATTTATTACGCAGGCTTTGCAGCTGGCAAGCTCAAGTCCAAACTGAAGTGTGAAGCCTGTTCCAACTTCATGATCAGCAGCTCGGTTGAAAGGAGAGATCAACTGCAACTTATAGAACTAAGGGCCTATGTCAGCACCGTTGCTACATCTGAATTCGGATTGCTAGCTGTTCCCTCAATCCAGCTGGAAAAATTGGCTGAGAAAGTGCAGAGGGTTTTTGAGGAAAACTTCAGAAGAAAACAGCATATAGAAGACCTCATGGAAAAATAGATGGAGACTGTACGTGATTCTAGAGATGCGAACCTGGAAATACCCTGCCCTAACACCGAACATAAAGAGACAATTGTCAGATTCCTTTTGCAAGGAAATGATATTGTTCTCTATAAAAAAGACAAACAAGGAGCTTCGCGGGACTAAAAAATATAAGAAAAAGTATGTTTAAGTATTCTAAGGTTATTTTTTTAAAAAAGAATGTTTAAGTATTCTAAGATTATTTTTTAAGTGCAATGTAAATAATGTTTCTGAAATGTAAATAAAAAATGTATATGGAAAACCTATTAATTTTTGTTTAAATCAATAATTTAACCTTTTTTTCTTTATAGGTACCTTAAAACTGAACCTGGACCAGTCATTTTATTGCTTTGTTTTACCTTTTTGTTGTTTTTTATATTGATTTTTGTTGTTATGTATATGTTTTTTGTAAATTCTTATTTATTTTACCTTTTCTTCTTCTTTACCCTTAAATTTTCTTAGTTACATAAGTATTCTTTCACTTTTTTTCCTATTTTTTATATGCAATATGAAGTGCAATTATTTGGGAGCGTATCGGAATCCCGCTTTTTAAAATCCCGTTTTTTAAAATCCCGACAAAAAAAAGTTTATAATCCCGTCTTCTTAAATACCGTTTTGTTAAAATCCCGTTCGTGACAATCCTGTTTAATCAAAATCCCGTCTATCAAAAGCCCGCCTTTTAAAATCCCGTTTAATCCCGCTTAGCCCGTTTAATATTTGGATAAGTATTATTCAATATTGTTCATTTAAACTCTACATATCAGTTCTCAATTGTTGAAAGTTTTGTTGTCTGAACATTTTTTAAAATAAAATTATCTAGACCAAATATTCTTCTTCTTTTTTATATTTAATCCCGCTTTTGTAATCAACACCAGGTGTTTTATTTTAAAAATCGCGCGATCACAATCAGTTCTCAATTGTTGAAAGTTTTGTTGTCTGAACATTTTTTAAAATAAAATTATCTAGACCAAATATTCTTCTTCTTTTTTATATTTAATCCCGCTTTTGTAATCAACACCAGGTGTTTTATTTTAAAAATCGCGCGATTTTTAAAATAAAACACCTGGTGTTGATTACAAAAGCGGGCTTATAAAAACGGGATTTTAATAAACAGGATTTCAACAAACGGGATTTTAAAAACGGGGTTTTAAAAAAGCGGGATAATAACAAAACGGGCTTAAAAAAACGGGATTTTAAATGCGGGAAAATAAAAAGCAGGATTATAAAAAACGGGATATCGAACCCAAAACCAATTATTTTTCTCCTTTTCTTTCGCTTTATTATTTTTTATTAACTTTTTTTGAATGTGCAATATTCAATTCCCTTAGCTAATCATTTTGTTGTTATGCTTTTTTTGTTGATTTTTTATAAGTTTATAAGAATTTGAATTCGTTTTATGTTATTTTGTGATATATTTTTACGTTTTGTTTATTGATGATATCAATGACAATTCAAGCAAATCAAGCATGCAAAGTAGTTAGTGAGGCAGGCCTACTGGGGAACCTCATTAAAAAAAACGAATCTTGTATTTTACCTCCTAGGTGATCCGGAAAAAAATACACTTTTTTTGTAGTTGCCTATAGTTTTCCTTTTAAAAAATCTTTTTATCAAAATACTAACGTTTTCCACCCTTTTTCAGATCTGTTTTTACCTATCATAACCTTACATTTCCATACTTACTTTTATCAACTATAATTCCAACATTTCCGAAAAAAATGTTCTTCAATATCATTTTTCACATATCAAATAATAAGTTCAAAACAAAAAAAAAATTTCTGCTCATTAATACAAATTTCAATTTTTCATGAACTTGAAATGAAATTTGCTTGCATTGCAATATAGCAATTTCATTTTATCCCTTCAAATTGAAATTTCAGTACCTCAAACAGAACAGTATGATCAGATGTTCAATTGTACGTAAAATCTTTCTTGACCTACTACCACCACTATACCCCACCCTAAAAGAAAGACAAAACAATTCATGTAATTATTTTTTCATACCTATTCTGCTTTGCTTAACCATAAGATTACTGATTCTCTATACTTTGTCTTGTGTTTTCGATTCTCCTCCCCACCTTAAATAATTTGCTCTGATTTTGGTTCTCTCGGCACTTTTTGAAATTTAAGCGCTTAATTCTCTCTTGTCTGTGTCTCTTTGCTTAAGCGATTTCAGCGCACCACTCGGTGAATAAAGGTCTTAGAAAAAGCTATCTGATGATAGTACTATAGATTATATATACAATGGATGAGTGCACAATGGCTCACAAATATTCACTCGAAGCATTGCATAGAACTATGCAAGATTTAAACGGTAATGATAAAATTTTCGGTGGTGCTCTCTTACTTTTGCCTGGTGATTTCCGCCAGACCTTACCAGTTATACCATTGTATATAGAATCTATAGTACTATCACTTCGGCCTTACTAGCGCCATTTAAAGACGGTGAATCACGCTACTAAAATGGCTTAAGAGCAGGAAATCACAAGAGAAATGATTTCCCTTGCCATTTCTCTTGCTATTATAAATTCGGAGGAGTAGTAGGTTAAAATGCTTAAGAATACAATTCTTCTTCTTCTTGTGTATAATGCCGAAATGCGAAATGTGTATTCAATGGAGTATGGCAGATAGCGAAGCAAAAGAAGACAACTTATTGTTGTCTTATGGGTTTTCATTCCTTCATTCTCCATAGCATATGTAAGCATTTATTTTGGCTATCGTATGGGACATCGGACATGGGGTAAGACAATAGAGGATGTTAAGATGTGTGTGTGCTATTGATATAGGTCATGAACTGATATGATCATATGACATGAGACATGACTTGTGTGGATTACCTGTATGGTTGCAATGAGGTAGTGAAGGAGTAGAAGAAATTCGTTTGTAGGCTTTTTTGTGTGCTTTTTGTGTGCGGTTGAATAAATGAGTTTGCAATGTATCATTGAATGTAGGTATATTATTATTTTTGGCAGTTACAACTGAATTTGGTGAAGGCTTACAGAGAATTATGGCGAATTCAGTCCTTTTTGAGGTCATAAAATTATTTGATGACCTGACCAAACTGAACTATTGACAATTTTTTTGGAGATAGGCATACCTGCCAGGAACAATTGATGTGGATGAATTTTACAATCAGTAATTACGTAAAAAAGACATATCGAAAAGGATAAGCGGGAATCCCAGATTTGCGAGATTAGGCAATTTTCATCGTTTTTGAAATTGAAAAATTTTATTGCTGACCTCGTACATAATGACATCTCTGCTCAAATGTCTTTATCCCTGCTATATAATAATACTTAGAAACAATTCATACAATAGCCAGAAGAACTATAACTGAACAATATAAGTCAGAAATCAAAAAAATTTCGAAGAAAAAATCGTCCATTTGGACCCCAGTTCGGGTGGACACGACTTTTGGCTGTTCGTAAATGAGGGTTAAGAACATTATTCGTTGTGATTTCAATTGGATAAGTTCTAAGCTGATAAAATCATAACAAATTTTGCCAAAGCAATTAAAAATTGTTTAATAAAAAAAAAACCAACAAACGTTCGAAAAAAACAGTGTTGTGTAGTGATAGTGCGTCAAAAACAATAACTTTCATCTGCATCAGCCATACCTTGAACAATAATAAAATCAACTTTGCAGAATAAAAGAAGTTTATTCAAGTAAAAACATATTGAAAAAAAAAATATTAAAATAGTGATCTGTTTTTGTGTTTTGTTGTTTTACTGTTGAAACAATTCATAAGTTTCAACGAGACAAAAATTTGCAGACGATAAAAACTGGAGAGTAAGAGTATTTAATCCATAATATTTCTTTTTCTTTTCAGCATTTCAATTTCAATTTCAATAATTTATTTAAAATCTATATTTCGCGTTACGAATTCGAATTCGATATTGTTAGAGCAGGGATTTTCGTGAAATAATAGTCGATTTTGTTAGGTGTCTTATCGCGACTTGAGTGAAGTGATAGTGAAAAGTAATAAGTGAATCATAAGCTAGTGATATTTTGGTGAAGTTAAGTGTGTATATTCACTATATTTGTAATACTCTGTGTAATTTGTTATTAATTAAATACTTCGAAATATACCTTTCACTTCTGAACAGATATGTCGAAGTGCGTTTTCAAAGGCTGTGGTCAGTTTAAGACCTATCCGAGCCGTATATCTTTCTTCCTTATACCAAAGGATTGTAGAAGGCCAATATGGTTGAAACATGGAAATGTTTCAACCATCAAGCCATTGCCAAAAACGGCAAGTATGTGCTCAAAGCACTTTCATGAAAAAGACTTAGCTGTTCAAGCGTTTCGATGTGTTCTGTCAAAGAAAGCACTTCCAATGTTTCGCCAGCTATTTGCTGTTGCACGGTAGTTGCTGTTGACCATTCATGTCAAAGAATTATGGATGCTGAAGCTCTTAAAGCTCAAACCATTAAAACAGCAATTTCTGCCCAAAAATCGGCAACAACTTCTGCACAAAAATCGGCTACGAGCTCTGTCCATACAAGTGCTTCTAATTCTTATGTTACTTTTGAAACCCCTTGCACCAGTTCAGGCCCGTCTACTTCTTTTATTTCAAATGAAGCCTTAGATACAATTTTGGAGAATTTTCCTGATTCTTCTTTTAAAACTCCCCAAGCCCCAAAAATGCCGAAAAAACTTCAACCCACTACTTCCAGAACGTGTTTGAATACACAGTTCGAAAGCATACCAGTAAGTCCAAATGTTCCTCTTCATAATTTGGCATCTACATCCACTAAGACTTATAGCTGGGACCACAACTTTCAAGATCTTCCGGAGGATACTCCGCTTTCACCCTCACAACTTCCGTCTCCAGTTCATAGACGTTTTGCAAAAGACAGAAAGCGGAAGATATGACGGAAATGGACCGGAAATGCGTACTCTTGTTCGACGCAATGGTTGTTGAACAGGAGAAAGAGTACAACAACAAGGACGACATTCAGTACGGATACACTGATTTTGGAGAGCATGGACGGACGAATCTGATAGCCTCCAAAGTAATGGTATTTACTTTGCGAGGGTTTAACAGAAACTGGAAACAATCTATCTCCTACTATGTGGGATCACCGAAAGGAGACATGCTTGCAAGGATTATGCAAAAGATGGCAGCAATTTATTACGCAGGCTTTGCAGCTGGAAAGCTCAAGTCCAAACTGAAGTGTGAAGCCTGTTCCAACTTCATGATCAGCAGCTCGGTTGAAAGGAGAGATCAACTACAACTTATAGAACTAAGGGCCTATGTCAGCACCGTTGCTACATCTGAATTTGGATCGCTAGCTGTTCCCTCAATCCAGCTGGAAAAATTGGCTGAGAAAGTGCAGAGGGTTTTTGAGGAAAACTTCAGAAGAAAACAGCATATAGAAGATCTCATGGAAAAATGGATGGAGACTGTACGTGATTCTAGAGATGCGAACCTGGAAATACCCTGCCCTAATACCGAACATAAAGAGACAATTGTCAGATTCCTTTTGCAAGGAATGATGTTGTTCTCTATAAAAAAGACAAACAAGGATCTTCGCGGGACTAAAAAATATAAGAAAAAGTATGTTTAAGTATTCTAAGGTTACCTATTTAAAAAAAAAAAAAATGTTTAAGTACCTTTTCTAAGATTATTTTTTAAGTGCAATGTAAATAATGTTTCTGAAATTAAAAATGTATATGGAAAACCTATTAATTTTTGTTAAAATCAATAATTTAACCTTTTTTCTTTATAGGTACCTTAAAACTGAACCTGGACCTGACATGCCTAGTCATTTTATTGCTTTGTTTTACTTTTTTGTTGTTTTTTACATTGATTTTTGTTGTTATGTATTTATTTTTTTGTAAATTCTAATTTATTTTACCTTTTCTTCTTCTTTACCCTTAAATTTTCTTAGTTACATAAGTATTCTTTCACTTTTTTTCCTATTTATTATATGCAATATGAAGTGCAATTATTTTTCTCCTTTTCTTTCGCTTTTTTATTTTTTATTAACTTTTTTTGAATGTGCAATATTCAATTCCCTTAGCTAGTCATTTTGTTATGTTATGCTTTTTTGTTGATTTTTTATAAGTTATTTGAATTCGTTTTTGTTATTTTGTGATATAGTTTTACGTTTTGTTTATTGATGATATCAATGACAAATCAAGCAAATCAAGCATGCAAAGTAGTTAGTGAGGCAGGTCTACTGGGGAACCTCATTAAAAAAAACGAATCTTGTATTTTACCTCCTAGGTGATCCGGAAAAAAATACACTTTTTTTGTAGTTGCCTATAGTTTTCCTTTTAAAAAATCTTTTTATCAAAATACTAACGTTTTCCACCCTTTTTCAGATCTGTTTTTACCTATCATAACCTTACATTTCCATACTTACTTTTATCAACTATAATTCCAACATTTCCGAAAAAATGTTCTTCAATATCATTTTTCACATATCAAATAATAAGTTCAAAACAAAAAAAAAATTTCTGCTCATTAATACAAATTTCAATTTTTCATGAACTTGAAATGAAATTTGCTTGCATTGCAATATAGCAATTTCATTTTATCCCTTCAAATTGAAATTTCAGTACCTCAAACAGAACAGTATGATCAGATGTTCAATTGTACGTAAAATCTTTCTTGACCTACTACCACCACTATACCCCACCCTAAAAGAAAGACAAAACAATTCATGTAATTATTTTTTCATACCTATTCTGCTTTGCTTAACCATAAGATTACTGATTCTCTATACTTTGTCTTGTGTTTTCGATTCTCCTCCCCACCTTAAATAATTTGCTCTGATTTTGGTTCTCTCGGCACTTTTTGAAATTTAAGCGCTTAATTCTCTCTTGTCTGTGTCTCTTTGCTTAAGCGATTTCAGCGCACCACTCGGTGAATAAAGGTCTCAGAAAAAGCTATCTGATGATAGTACTATAGATTATATATACAATGGTATCGCTCAGATGATCTTACGCGTTATGCATTCCCTCATACATATCATCTATATTCTATACCTATGACCTTATTTTGTGATCTTTTGTGCTATTCATTTCTCATTACAAACTGTGTGCCTGTTGTTTTTATTTTTTGCTGGTAGCAGTAGCTTGCATTGTAAAAAAAAAAGTTTGAAATGACGAAGGATTGAAAGAAACGGACATAGGCAAACGCACAAAGGGAAAGGGGTGAGAAAATAGCACCACTGCACTAATAGAATGGAATTCCTTGGTCAAGTGTACGCAACTTGATGAGAGTGTGTTTCTTTTTTTTCTTCAGCTAAAAATTTTGTATTTGACTAGGTAGTTATTTTGTGTTTGAGAACTTCTATTGTTTTGTTGATGAATGATGACATAACGCGGTTGGCATGAAAATGTATGTAGGTATAGGTCAGTATCTTACATAGGCATATAGGATTCAACTAATTTGGAATAAGATGTGCGTTTGGGTAAGGTGTATGCGAAATAATTTTTTTAACTTTGTTTCAAAGTTATTGGTTGTACTATTCTTTCGTTGGTGGTTTGTATTTGTATATCTTACTTATTTTACTTTTGTTTCATATTGTGCATGTGGGATGGCAAGCTGAGGGTGGATAAGTGTGGGTAGGTGGTACTTATATCTATGAAAATGCATATCCTGAGGTTTATGAGCGTTTAATTACAATTCAGTGTCTTCTTTATTTCTGATAAAGAAGGAACTTTTTTTGCATTTGAGAATTCTGGGAATTGAATTTAAAATAACATAGATACCTACAGTGATAGTTACAGTGTAATTTTCTGTAAATTGTGTTGTGCTGATCTCTAGATACAGTTTTAATTTGAATTGTTACATTATAACAAAGTGTTCGTGTCTACTTTTGTTTATTCGTCCTGGTGACAAAATTTCAGCCCATTTATTCAACATAAAAAAACTTGTGAATATGTCTAATAAATCTGTTGTGTACAGATCAAAAATCAAGAATCGTTTTATAAGAAAAAGTTATGGAAGGTAATTATTCATAAGGTAGATTATTCCTAGATAGATGGAATTCCTTTTTTTTTTTTTTGCAAAAAACAAGTACCTACCTACCGCAGAGTTTGGAAGAAGGAGATGGTGTGATGGTCAAGTAGCTATATGAAGTTTTAAATTCTGTAATGATGAGAAGGACTTTATTTATTATTATCTAAGCATTTATAAATTTTTAAGGGGGCCATCCCTTGTGATTTGTTTTGTTTTTTTCATAAATTGCTTTCTTAAAATGTCTAGAATGCGGTAGCAAAGTGATTTTTAAATACAGCTATTTTCTCAAATATTTACCAAAAGTCCAATTTTTTATATATCCATACATACATCCAGTTGGAATCGTGAAGGAAGTGCGAGTTCATTTTTTGAAGCGGGGTATTCAGAGAACAATAGATCATATTCTACCTAATATTTTTAGCTTAAAATTTATATTTGTCTGTAGATATATGTATATTGTATATGTTAGTAAATTATAGTAAATTTAAAGTTCTATCTATTAACTGGTCATTGAAAAAAATCCTAAGAACTCCCACAAAAAACAGGCCGTTTCATAAGACGACTTCTTTGAATCTCAATTTGCTTGGTTGTGGCCCACAAAATTACTGTTTTAGTTCGAATTTCAAGTGAAAAAACATAAGGTTTAGAGAATGGATTTAGATCCTCAATTGTAACGGAAAATTTTCTAAATCAGATTTAACTTGAAAAATTTTGAACTTTCTTAGGGAATTTTTGTTCTTTGATTGCAGTTTTAAAAAAAACATCCATTCATTCTTCTTAAAATATATCTTCTTGCAAATGAAATTAAAATGGATACAAGTTATTGGTAAAATGTTTTGGTTTTGTTTTTAAAGAAAATTTAAGAAAATCGAGCTCTTCAATGAAGGCGTATCATCCGATATGGAGTCTGTTGCTGCAAGAGTGATAGATGAAGACATTTCATCAGTCGAAAACAATATAGAAAATTTTGATTTGACCGTCGAAGTCGATAGAACCCAAGCTTTAAATGCTTTCGTTCCAGAAGGGCGAAGAGTAGTTGACCTTGACTTTTTCCTCAAGAGTTTGAAGGAAATAACAACTCATGGGCAATCATTCGGTTGCTCTTTTGAAAATCTCGTGCTTACCCAGGAAAAAAAGATAGGTAGTGGTACATATTCAATTTTTTGTCTTTTGTAAGGGAAAACTAAAATCTATTGTTTAATTTTAGGTTTGAAATCTAAACTTTTTTTTAAATGTCAAGTGTGCAATTTTTCGGAAACCATTTTCACATGCAAGGAAGAAGAGTCTAAGAGAACTGTGGTTGAAACATTAATTAATAAGGAAGTTGTAGCAGGAGCAATGCTTTCCGGTAACGGATTTACGCAATGCCAGCGGGTGTTTGAATCCATTAACATTCCATTTATGGATACGAAAATTTATCGCAAAATAGAGAACCAAAGTAAAGATGTTTGGATAGAAACAGCGGAAGCCAAAATGAAAGAAGCAATTGAAGAAGAAAAGAAAATCGCAATCGGAAATGGAAATGTTGACAAAGACGGTAACGTCTTGATAACTGTGGTTACAGATGGAGCGTGGTCACATAGGTCATACGGCTGCAAATATACCTCCCTCTCTGGAATAGCAACCATAATTGGTTTTAAAACTAAAAAAGTTCTGTACCATATATGTCGCTTACATGAGGGAAAGAGTAGTCCCATACCAGATCACACATGTAACAAAAACCACAGAGGACCTTCTACTAAAATGGAATCAGATGTTTTAGTCGAAGGGTTTAAATATTGCTTTAAGAACTATGGGATAGTATTCAAACATTTTATTGCTAATGTTCATAAGAAGCTTCTTGAAGCCAATCCATTTCCCAATCATATTATAGAAAAAATGGAGTGCGTCAATCATCTGTTTAGAAAAATGAGAAAAAAACTTATAGATCTGACAAAAAACACAAAGTACAATATAATAGGAAGAAAAACGCTGGGTTCAAGAATCGACAACATCATCAAAGGAATTAAAAGCGCAGCAAAATATAGAAGGCAAAGTGATCTACCGTTTACAGAAAAAATTAGATTCCTGCAAAAGGACATTGAAAACGTTCCATTTCATGTATTTGGACGTCACAAAAATTGCGCCCGATATTTTTGTGCCGGTAGTGAAATTGAAGGCACAGATAAAATTGAAAACATGGTGAAAAATGGTATTTTTGAAAGCGTAAGTTCGATATTACAACGAATGGTTCGAAATTCCGAGAGTTTGATTCATGGGTATGACTCCAACATATGCGAACAATTCAACAGTGTTGTGTGTCAATATGTCGGTGGAAAAAGAATTAATTTTTCTCTTGGAAAATCGTACAACAGTAGATGCGCTGCAGCCGTTGTCCAATTTAACACCAAACGGGCATTCACCGAGTACACAAAAGTGCACAGTAAAATTTTAAATACTCCCAAAAACAAACTTTTGGTGAGAACAGAAGAGAAAAAAAGAATTCTAATGAATAAAAAGAATCTTTTTTCAAGTCGTAAGCCGAGCAGACCACAAAAACGAAGAAGAAATGCTTCCGCTGATTCGAATTACGGAAATGTAGACGCACCATCCGAACTGCCAGATAAAACTGATCAAGAAATGGAGTTGGAGAAACAGAAAAGGAAAAAATCACTCCAAGAAAACTTTGATCACAGAAGAAAAATCGAATCAGAAACAAGAGACCAATCACTTAGTGCCAAATGGAAAGAAATAAGGCGTGAAATGGTTACTGCTTCTAATTTTGGTAGAATATGCAAAGCTAAAAGTACGTCCAGCTACCACAATATCATAAAAACAAACTTGTATAGTTCATTTTCTTCTTCTAATGTGCTATGGGGTCTTCAAAACGAGAAAAATGCTATCCAAAAACTAGAGGAAATCGGAAGCCTCAAAGTAATTAAATGTGGTCTTTTTATAGATAAAGAATACCATTTTCTTGGCGCAACTCCAGACGGATTAATTGGTAGAAATGCAATATGTGAAGTGAAATGTCCATCGTCTGCAAAAAATATGACATTAGACGAAGCTGTTAGTCACAAGAAATTGCCTTATCTTGAAAAACAAGGGAACACATGGGGGCTTAAGAAAACCCATGACTATTTCTATCAAGTTCAAGGACAACTTCACATAACTAATAGGCAAATTTGCTATTTTGGTGTGTGGACTTCCTGCGATTTTATATTCTTCAAAGTTAAGAAAGATGACGAGTTCTGGCAAACAAAAATGAAAGAAAAATTAATCTCATTTTATCAAAATCATCAGCTTCTGGAATTGTGCGATCCTAGAATTCCAAGAAAAATGAGAGTCTGGAATACTTAAGAAAATCATATGATGATCCTTTTTAATTGGAATAAAGTCTGCAGTTCCTACTTTTTTAAAAGAATTTATTACAGCAACGCGGATAAGCTGAGACTTTCATGCATTTGGTTGAATGCATCGCTGGAAGAAGTGTAAAGCAACTTTGTAGGAAAGGTAAGCAAACTCTCAAATTAGTTATTTTTTTTATTTTTAATAATTATAGTTTTTTCCTTTTTCATCTTCTTTACTACTTACCTTGACGTGGTGAAGATGCTCAGTATGTTCTTTAACTGAAGATACGGTTAAAGAACAGAAGCTAAAAAGTAGTTGTCCAGATTATTATCAATATGTAGGTATTACCTAAATATTTTTTATTTTGTATTTGCTTTCTGAATATAATACTAAGTAGGTATAGATACCCATCCAATTCCAAAAAAAAATTTTTATACCTAGGATGTAGGTATTTGAAAATATCTCTTCACTTTTTAAAAGGTTATTCCCACTTGAATGAGTATTATCTAAGCTCCTACCTCCCAAGTTATCCCCTTTTTCAATAATTTTGCTGATCAAACTAAGCCAAGAAACTGACCTACATTTAAATCACACAAATATCATGTTTTCCACATCCGCAAAAACACAAGATAAGAAATATTTCGACCCTACAATATCTTCATTATTTGTAATTATCTGTATTTATCTCAGCAAGCAAACTGACAAAAAAAAGTAACCGGTTTTCTTTTTTTCCTGACTTGACACAATATTTCTATTCTCAACCCATCCAAAAGCAAGAAATCGTAAAAAATGTTCATTTGGACATATATTGTGTACATACAAATATCTTCGTCAGTGTGCCTTATGATATCTGTTTTTTATATGCCTACTTGCACAGCGCATGCTCGTATAATTGTCACCCCTTTGTTCTGCTTATGCAAGTGCGTAATTCTTTTCTAGTTTCTGGCTGTTGCCATTTGCCAAGACCAAAGAGAGAGAGAAAATAGGGAGAATCATTGTATATATAATCTATAGTACTATCATCAGATAGCTTTTTCTGAGACCTTTATTCACCGAGTGGTGCGCTGAAATCGCTTAAGCAAAGAGACACAGACAAGAGAGAATTAAGCGCTTAAATTTCAAAAAGTGCCGAGAGAACCAAAATCAGAGCAAATTATTTAAGGTGGGGAGGAGAATCGAAAACACAAGACAAAGTATAGAGAATCAGTAATCTTATGGTTAAGCAAAGCAGAATAGGTATGAAAAAATAATTACATGAATTGTTTTGTCTTTCTTTTAGGGTGGGGTATAGTGGTGGTAGTAGGTCAAGAAAGATTTTACGTACAATTGAACATCTGATCATACTGTTCTGTTTGAGGTACTGAAATTTCAATTTGAAGGGATAAAATGAAATTGCTATATTGCAATGTAAGCAAATTTCATTTCAAGTTCATGAAAAATTGAAATTTGTATTAATGAGCAGAAATTTTTTTTTTGTTTTGAACTTATTATTTGATATGTGAAAAATGATATTGAAGAACATTTTTTCGGAAATGTTGGAATTATAGATGATAAAAGTAAGTATGGAAATGTAAGGTTATGATAGGTAAAAACAGATCTGAAAAAGGGTGGAAAACGTTAGTATTTTGATAAAAAGATTTTTTAAAAGGAAAACTATAGGCAACTACAAAAAAAGTGTATTTTTTTCCGGATCACCTAGGAGGTAAAATACAAGATTCGTTTTTTTTAATGAGGTTCCCCAGTAGGCCTGCCTCACTAACTACTTTGCATGCTTGATTTATGATTTGCTTGATTTGTCATTGATATCATCAATAAACAAAACGTAAAACTATATCACAAAATAACAAAAACGAATTCAAATAACTTATAAAAAATCAACAAAAAAGCATAACATAACAAAATGACTAGCTAAGGGAATTGAATATTGCACATTCAAAAAAAGTTAATAAAAAATAAAAAAGCGAAAGAAAAGGAGAAAAATAATTGCACTTCATATTGCATATAATAAATAGGAAAAAAAGTGAAAGAATACTTATGTAACTAAGAAAATTTAAGGGTAAAGAAGAAGAAAAGGTAAAATAAATTAGAATTTACAAAAAAATAAATACATAACAACAAAAATCAATGTAAAAAACAACAAAAAAGTAAAACAAAGCAATAAAATGACTAGGCATGTCAGGTCCAGGTTCAGTTTTAAGGTACCTATAAAGAAAAAAGGTTAAATTATTGATTTTAACAAAAATTAATAGGTTTTCCATATACATTTTTAATTTCAGAAACATTATTTACATTGCACTTAAAAAATAATCTTAGAATAGGTACTTAAACATTTTTTTTTTTTTTAAATAGGTAACCTTAGAATACTTAAACATACTTTTTCTTATATTTTTTAGTCCCGCGAAGATCCTTGTTTGTCTTTTTTATAGAGAACAACATCATTCCTTGCAAAAGGAATCTGACAATTGTCTCTTTATGTTCGGTGTTAGGGCAGGGTATTTCCAGGTTCGCATCTCTAGAATCACGTACAGTCTCCATCCATTTTTCCATGAGATCTTCTCTATGCTGTTTTCTTCCGAAGTTTTTTAAAGTTTTTTGAGCTTTAAGAGCTTCAGCATCCATAATTCTTTGACATGAATGGTCAACAGCAACTACCGTGCAACAGCAAATAGCTGGCGAAGACATTGGAAGTGCTTTCTTTGACAGAAACATCGAAACGCTTGAACAGCTAAGTCTTTTTCATGAAAGTGCTTTGAGCACATACTTGCCGTTTTTGGCAATGGCTTGATGGTTGAAACATTTCCATGTTTCAACCATATTGGCCTTCTACAGTCCTTTGGTATAAGGAAGAAAGATATACGGCTCGGATAGGTCTTAAACTGACCACAGCCTTCGAAAACGCACTTCGACATATCTGTTCAGAAGTGAAAGGTATATTTCGAAGTATTTAATTAATAACAAATTACACAGAGTATTACAAATATAGTGAATAAACACACTTAACTTCACCAAAATATCACCAGCTTATGATTCACTTATTACTTTTCACTATCACTTCACTCAAGTCGCGATAAGACACCTAACAAAATCGACTATTATTTCACGAAAATCTTGCTCTAACAATATCGAATTCGAATTCGTAACGCGAAATATAGATTTTAAATAAATTATTGAAATTGAAATTGAAATGCTGAAAAGAAAAAGAAATATTATGGATTAAATACTCTTACTCTCCAGTTTTTATCGTCTGCAAATTTTTGTCTCGTTGAAACTTATGAATTGTTTCAACAGTAAAACAACAAAACACAAAAACAGATCACTATTTTAATATTTTTTTTTTTCAATATGTTTTTACTTGAATAAACTTCTTTTATTCTGCAAAGTTGATTTTATTATTGTTCAAGGTATGGCTGATGCAGATGAAAGTTATTGTTTTTGACGCACTATCACTACACAACACTGTTTTTTTCGAACGTTTGTTGGTTTTTTTTTTATTAAAAAATTTTTAATTGCTTTGGCAAAATTTGTTATGATTTTATCAGCTTAGAACTTATCCAATTGAAATCACAACGAATAATGTTCTTAACCCTCATTTACGAACAGCCAAAAGTCGTGTCCACCCGAACTGGGGTCCAAATGGACGATTTTTTCTTCGAAATTTTTTTGATTTCTGACTTATATTGTTCAGTTATAGTTCTTCTGGCTATTGTATGAATTGTTTCTAAGTATTTCAAATAGCAGTGATAAAGAAATTTAAGCAGAGATGTCATTATGCATGTATGTAGGAGGTCATCAATAAAATTTTTCAATTTCAAAAACGATGGAAATTGCCTAACTTCGCAAATCTGGGATTAACGCTTATCCCTTTCGATATGTCTGTTTTACGTAATTACTGATTGTAAAATTCATCCACATCAATTGTTCCTGGCAGGTATGCCTATCTCAAAAAAAATAGTCATTAGTTCAGTTTGGTCTGGTCATCAAATAATTTTATGACCTCAAAAAGGACTGAATTCGCCATAATTCTCTGTAAGCCTTCACCAAATTCAGTTGTAACTGCCAAAAATAATATACCTACATTCAATGATACATTGCAAACTCATTTATTCAACCGCACACAAAAAGCACACAAAAAAAGCCTGCAAACGAATTTCTTCTACTCCTTCACTACCTCATTGCAACCATACAGGTAATCCACACAAGTCATGTCATATGATCATATCAGCTCATGACCTATATCAATAGCACACACACATCTTAACATGCTCTGTTGTCTTACCCCATGTCCGATGTCCCATACGATAGCCAAAATAAATGCTTACATATGCTATGGAGAATGAAGGAATGAAAACCCATAAGACAACAATAAGTTGTCTTCTTTTGCTTCGCTATCTGCCATACTCCATTGAATACACATTTCGCATTTCGGCATTATACACAAGAAGAAGAAGAATTGTATTCTTAAGCATTTTAACCTACTACTCCTCCGAATTTATAATAGCAAGAGAAATGGCAAGGGAAATCATTTCTCTTGTGATTTCCTGCTCTTAAGCCATTTTAGTAGCGTGATTCACCGTCTTTAAATGGCGCTAGTAAGGCCGAAGTGATAGTACTATAGATTCTATATACAATGGGAGAATTTCAAATCACACTCGACGATGGCAAGAGGGACTACTTTTAAGAGAATAAAATGATCTACTAATACAAGCAAACACTTTTACATGAGTTCTGAGTTCGTTAAAAAAGTCCACCTAGCCTTAAAACAATCATTCTTATGGCGAAGTGTTGAAATACTTCGATTGACCATAAACATGCGCGTGAGATTGCAAAATGATCCATCAGCACAAATATTTTCCGAACAGTTACTAGATGTTGGGAACGGTGAAGTAGAACTGCAACCAAATACTCAATGCATTAAACTGCCAGACAATTTCTGCACTGTTCTTCAGGAAAAAAATGAATTGATTCAGAGTATTTTTCCGGATATACAGAGTAATTACCTGAATCATAACTGGCTCAGTCACCGGGCTATTTCGGCAGCTTAAAATGTAGATGTTGATGAAATTAACTTCCAAAAACAGCAGTTGTTACCAGGCGATCTGATGTATTTTAAATCAATCGATACTGTTGTTAATGAAAATGATAGTGTAAATTTTCCAGTTGAATTTTTAAATTCACTAGATATACCCGGAATGCCACCACATAATCTTCGATTAAAGATGGGTTCAACTATTATTCTCCTGCGTAATTTAAATCCACATCAATTATGCAACGGTACACGTTTGGTCATTAAAAAGATAACCGGAAATATTCTGGAAGCAATCATTTTAACTTTAAAGTTTAAAGGAAAAGTGGTCCTGTTGCCACGTATTCCAATGATACCGTCAGATTCTACCATACCCTTCAGAAGGTTACAGTTTCCAATTCGTTTGGCTTTTGCCATGACTATAAATAGCTAAGTCTCAAGGCCAAACAATGTCCATTTGTGGATTAGATTTGGAAAATCCATGTTTTTCTCATGGGCAGCTATATGTTGCATGTTCACGTGTAGGAACGCCCGCCGGTCGTCGAACCTATTTGTCTTAGCAAAAGACAGATTAACCAAAAATATTGTGCACCGATTAGTGCTAAATTAAATTGAAATTAAAAGTATTTTTAAAGAAGATTTTAAACTATCCGCCCTACCAACCTCATTTATAATTTCAATTATCACATGTTATTTGTGTAATACACTCATTTGTTACAAACTTGGATAAAAATAATAAACAATTTTAAATTTAATTCTTTTGTGGTGATTATTGCTTTATATCAACTGTACGAAAATTGTGATCAATTGTGTTCAAAGTCCTTCCCCTTCAAATCCCAAAACCAGTAAATTTTTATACCAGCTTTAACGTTTCCGTCTTCTTTCATAAATAATAATTTCATTTTAGTAAGGGGTAACGGTAGTAGAGAATCAGTAATGAAGGGCCCCATGATTTTTTTTACAAATAGCATCTATGTAAAAAAGCATTGTGGTTCGCAGGTCTGATGTTCTCCTACCATTCCCATTAGATTCCTTATAACAACATCAACATCATATGAAAAAAACGCTGGTCACAGCAACGCGTGGCCGGGTCAGCTAGTTTGATATATAATTACGCTATAATACATAAAGCATATAACGTACATTGTACACAATTCCTAAAAAAATTAAACAAACAAAATGTTCCACAGCAAATGCATTTTTTCATTGAATTTTCCGCAGTACAGTGGCGTGCAAATATAATTAGAAACGATTTCTCATAATCATTTCGTCTTGTTTTCGCTTTCTTCTTTAATATTTTCGTAATTTTTTTTTTTTGCTTGAAATTTTTTTTCGTGTCTATTTCATTTTATCAATTATGATAACTATTATTTCCAAACAGTCCGTTGGGAATAAGTCTGTTCCTTCTGGATCCTTCCTGAACAGTTATATGCTGAAAACCCAAGTTAAATGCCACAAAATAATCCACCAATGCTGTCTTTGGAGCTGTTAAGTTCCGTCCTACAGTCGTGTGATGCATTTTTAAGAGACAGGAAAGTCTACGATCACTATCACCAGGTAGGTACTGCGAAAAATTCAATAAAAAAATACATTATGCTGTGGAGCATATTTTTTGTTTAGAAATTGTGAATAATGTACGTGATATGCTTTTTGTATGATAGCGTAATTATATATCAAATTAAAGCTTATCAATTAACGATTACAGTGGTATAGGTCATCACTGATTTTTTCGAGATATTGGCTGGCAAACGTCAACGAAAATTGTTCCTTTCAAACAAGTTTTAGGTCTGTCTTTTCGAAATATGTATAAGGCATTTCAAAAAATGTATTTTATATGAAATGAAAGATATTTTTATGATCTTCATAATGATTCCTAAATCATTGTCCTACGTGCTATGCTTTTCGAGATATACATACGTAATTATTTGCAGAAATGTCAGATTTTTCCCATTTCCGGCGCTGAATCTCAAGCCTAATTATCTCAAAATCACCAAGACCAAATTCAAAAATATTTTTGCAGATATATTGGGCTGCACGTAAGCTTTCATTTGGTACTAGTCTCATAGGTGTACGCCCTGGGCCCAAGTATGCACCACCTCCTTTGTTTATTTCTTACTTGTATGACTTAAAGATTTGGAATTAGATTTTTGAGATCTAGTTTTTGAGATCTAGAAAATCTACATACTTCACTCTAAACTCTAAAGCACGGGTCACACCTCACCAGTGTTGGAATAAAATAAAATTTGAAATCTGGAAATCCTAGCACGAAAATCTGGAAATATCTGGAAATGTCTGTAATTGTGAGGGTTAAAGTAAAGTTAAAAGCAAAGAGTGAGAAGAATTACTGAAGAGTCCAAGTATTCTCTCATCTGTTTTTAGTAGTGTTTTTACTTGCAATTATAGGTTCTATAACACTATAAGGCAAGTTTTGCAATTGTGCAGAAAAAAAATTGTTGAGATAACAATAAAACATGACATTACAATGACAGAGAATACGAAAAAAGCAGGTCCTTCAATTCTGTCTGTCCGTTTATAAATCTAGAGCCAAAGCTGCTTGACCTATTTTCTTCAGAATTAGCAGTTAGTGTCTACGTAGCAATCTATAGAGGGCTTTTTAGAATTGCGTCTCAATAAAATTTTTTATGAGGGATTATATCTAGGTTAACTTTCTAATGATGTAGCCTTCATAGTACCGTTTTTTCAAAACCGACTTTCTCTCTAATGGTTAACACGATTTTGATGTAATTTCATATTTTAAAAGTTCTAGATGCTTACGAAAGATTGCATAACGCTTATTTTGAAATTCTATTTTGATAGAATCTTAGTCGTATTCGAAGATATAAGAAGAGCATTTTGAAACTCGAAGGATTTCAAAGTTTACCTGATAACTTTCGAATCATAACTCTAAAAATTCACTTCTTTCGAATTCGACTAACTTTTTTTCAGCGTTTATATGTATTAGCAACTCCAAAAGAAATAGCGTTATTAAATTTTCGCTTAAAACCTTTGGAATATTTTATTTAATTTTTCTCAGTTAGCAACGTTGTTCTACCAAATATATTATGAAGAACGAATACTCAAATCTTGTACCCAGCCTTAATATTGTGATAGTGCTCTTAGCACGCAATCGCAATTTCATGCGACCCAGTCGTGGCCATTTTTTTTTTCTTTGATCAAGTACCACATGAAACAATCTGAAAGCGTAAGAATCATTAAAACATACAAGCTTTTTTGTTTTATTTTATTACTAGCTGTGCCCGCGACTTCGTCCGCGTGGAATAGTGACTTTCGGCAGCATTTAATTTTTTAAGCTTCTTATTTTGCAAATAAGACACATTGATGCGTTTTAGTAAACTATTGTTATACTATTTTATTTCAGTACATTTTTGCACATGACGTTCTTACTTTTTCCATCTTTTATCAAATAAAAACGTTTTGCCTTTCGCTGTTCCAGTCATTATTAAAAATTTTATAATGCCGCATCCCAGATGTGTAATTTGCAGCTGTGTACAATTCTAGATTACTTATTATTGGCATTGAAACACCAACTTGCAGCCACTCCTGACCATTCTAAGGAATTGAGAAACTTTGAAGGGTATGATGTGACTAGCTCAGTGTCCATAATATTGTCTACTGATAGATATTCGACAACATCACCCAATACGTCAAACATAATTTATTAGTTTATATAATTTACTATCTCGTTAGTCGGCGCCGAAATCAACTTTTCACACAGCCATTACCGATTGCCAATATTTATTTGAAGTTCAAGATAGACATTTCTTCTCAGGTCAACTGTGTAATAGACAGTTTGACATAAATCACCTCACGGTGAAAGAACTTTTGAAATCGGTCCAGTAGGTTCAAGCTTCAAGGTTCCCGTTTTCGTTGCCATTGCCGTAGGAATATTAGGATAATGAATACAGCCCATGTCTTTCTTCAGGCTCAAGACCATCTCTGCAGTCTGCACCAAAATTCATACAAATAGGTTCAATATTTGGGCGGTGGATAGTAACAAAGAAAAACAGACAGACGGAGTTGATTTCGGATCTATAGTGTTAGTAAGTACTTCCGTTCCCATGGGAATATGGAGATAAATTAAAGTTAATGTTACTTTGAGATAGTGTAACATTCTAACGGGGAAATAATTCTTGAAATCAGTTCAGTAGTATCTAGGTTCCGGTTAATGTTTGCGTTCTTGTGGGAATACAGGGATAACATACATAGCCTATGTCCATCTTCAGACTCAAGACTATATCTCTTTACCAAAATTCCTATAAATAGGTTTAATAGTTTGGGCGGTTTTTGATAACTAATAAAAATAGACAGACTTATGATATAAATATAGACTCCCATTCCCGTGGGAATATGATGACTGTTCCCGTAGAATTATGGGGATGACTTACAGTTTTTGCTACTCAGGGATAGTGTAAGCATTCTAACGATGGAAGAATTTTTGAAATCGGTGCTATAGTGTCAAAGTTCCCGTATGCGTTCTCGTTCCCGTGGGAATATAGGGATAAAATATATAGCCTATGTCCTTCCTCAGGTTCTTGACTATCTCTGTACAAGATTTCATATTAATCAGTTTAGTAGTTTGGGCGGTAGACGGTAACATAGAAAGGCGAACAGACAGAGCTACTTTTGCATTTATAATATTAGTGAAGACTGGTTCCCGTGGGAATATTCGAATGAAATGTAACCTATGTCCTTCTTCAGGTTCTAGATCATCTCTGTATAAAATTTCATTTAAATCGGTTCTGTAGCTTGGGCGAGAGATGGTAACATAGAAAGACGAACAGACAGACCTACTTTCACACTAATTGTATTAGTAAGGGCTCCCGTTCCCGTAGGAATATGGGGATGAATTTAAGTTTATGTTACTCGGGGATAGTGTAGCATTCTAACGGTGGAAGAATTTTCGAAATCGGTGCTGTAGCTTCTAAGTTCCCGTATACGTTCCCGTTCCCGTGGGAATTTAGGGAAAAAATATATAGCCTATGTCCTTCCTCAGGTTCTGAACAATCTTTATACAAAAATTCAATTTAATCTGTTCATTAGTTTGAGCGGGAGATGGTAACATAGAAAGGTGAACAGACCGAGTGACTTTCGCATATATAATAATAGTAAGGACCGGTTCCCGTGGGAATATTCGAATGAAATAAAACTTATGTCCGTCCTTAAGTTCAGAACAATCTTTGTACAAAATTTCATTTAAATCGGTTTATTAGTTTGGGCGGAAGATGGTAACATAGAACGAAGGACAAGCAGAGCTACTTTCACACTTATTATATTAGTAAGGACTCCCGTTCCCGTAGGAATATGTGGATGAATTAAAGTTTATGTTACTCTGGGGTAGTGAAGCATTCTATCGGTGGAAACATTTTTGAAATCGGTGTTGTAATTTCTAAGTTCCCGAATACGTTCCCGTTCCCGTGGGAATTTAGGGATTAAATATATAGCCCATGTCCTTCCTCAAGTTTAAGACTATCTCTGTATCAAATTTTATTTAAATCGGTTCAGTAGTTTGGGCGGGAGATGGTAACATAGAAAGTCGGACAGACAGAGTGACTTTCACATTTATAATATTAGTTAGGACTAGTTAGGATTAGGGCGACTGTTTCATCATTAAACTAAATTTTATTTAACACTTTATATAATAATTAACAAAAATAATTTAAAGCAGTTTAACACTTAAGTTTACAGATATAAGTATATCACAATAAGAGCACAGTTTGGTTATAGTTATACTTAAGCTCTTACTTTAGTTTTGAGTTCCAATGTTGATTTCGTTTTCTTATATTTACAAAAATTAAGATTTTTGTGTTTTATATTTTACATATTTGCATATCGAACCCTTGTTTTTGCTAATAACTATGTATGCAATTACGTTGAGGACACTAATTGGAACTCAAAACCGTATAAGATATTCAAATAGAGTAAGTAGTGTTGATAGTAACAGCTCTATATGCATTTTAAACGAATAGTACTAAAACTATCTACAGTAAAAATATGAAATGAAATACACTTACATTCGGTTCTCCTGATTTTGTTTGTTGACAACTTTGGGAACTTGTACTGGTTGAGCGCAGGTCGTCATCATTAGGAGCTACATCTGCAACTCCAATAACCCCAGCTTTAAAATTTTCAGCAGGTTGAGCTGGACCTGGGTACAATTCCTGCACCGGCAATTGGTTTGAAGAATCAACATTTGGATTCATTGTAGCTGAAGCTTCAGCTGAATCCTCTTTCTCGTTCTCGTTCTCGTTCTGAAAAAGTGAACAAATGCTTTTACATATATTTTCATTTACAAATAACGTGAAAACATTACTTACTTTTATTCCCGAAAATTGAAAAATACATCTTAAAATTTAAAAAAAAATTTTTTTACACTTCTAAAACACTTCTGAAATCTGAACAAATCAACTAGAACTTTCGTACTTTCGATTTCTTTTCAAAAGAAGCCAACTTTGAACTTTTTTAATGATGGCGGTTCGCGGGTCGTTTGGTTTGAAAAAAAAGAACAGTAAATTTCGATGTTTTTGTTTTACTTTATTTTTCTCGTCTTTACCTTAAAATATCTACCTAGTGCGAACGAGATGAACATCCAAAAAGATTTTCTTACTCTTTTCAACATACCTAACAAAAAGTAAAATTCTAAGGAAACTTAAAAACGTTTAAGAACAAGACAACAATGTTACTTGTAAATATGAATGAGCAGTGTTGGGACTTGGAGAGAGCAAAAAAGTGGTAGATAGCCTTACAAAAAGGTAGTAGAAAAGTAGTAGAAAAAAAATTATTGCTTAAGCTAAATATTTCTCTCATTTACTTGTTACCCTCGTTTTTCAACTCTTAAAAGAAAAAAAAAATTGTTTAAAAGCAGCTAGCTCTTTGGTTTGACAATTCATTTATTTATTTGTATTTTCTTTTACAAATTAATAATAACAAAAAATTTATAAAAAAAAAAAAAACAAAAACAAAACAAAATAATTTTCTTTGATTCAGTTATATCACATGGTATATATGTAATTACATTGACATTAGTCAAATCGTTTTTTAAATCACATTTGCAGTTGTAAATAATTCAGTTACTTAGGATATTTGCATAGCTTATTGTACTGCGAGATCTGTTTAGCCTTTAATTTGTAATACATTTAATTACATTTTAGTTTTGTTTAAAACAACCGTCTACAAACCTAAATTTGGAAGCGTATGTAACTAGTGCCTCTGGGGGATCAAAATGTTCTCCATTTCCTAAGATTTCTTTGGCAGCTAAGGTATTATGGACTGTTGTTACATTAAGTCTGTTTCTTTTTTCGGTTTTAATGTTTTTTAGCTGCGAAAACTTTCTTTCTGCAGCTGCACTGCTGTGGGGTAAGCAACAAAGTTCCAGCATATATGATGCCAAGTTTTCAAATATAAAATTTCCCATACTGTCATCAGTTGTGAAACTTTCAATTATTTTTTTTTCGCCGATTAATTTCCTCCATTCATCATTTAGAGGCTCTATCTCCACTGAATTTGGAGGGAAATATTTTGCAAGTCTCACAATTGTTGGCATTGTTCCAGCAATGACTTCCTTTGGATCCAAATATTTCAGGATTTTAATTTCATCGCCTAAAAAATTTAATCTGCCTTCAATTTGTTTACAAAGATCTGTTAAAAAACTACACATAATTTTTCTTAATTTGTTAGCTTAATCAATAGTTATGTTATTTTCTAAAATATATGTTTCGAAATGAAAACCAATATACATTTGGGAAAATGGCAAATGGTTTTCAGGATTTTCCACGTCAGTACTCAAGTTGATATGTTCCGGTTTAATAAAATTTTTCATAATATTTAGCTTTATAGATTCCATGCTTTGGACCAACAGGTGGATTTTGGTTGTCTCAGATTGAAACATTTTATTTTACTTATTTATCTTTGACATGTTATAAGAAATAAAATTTACATTTTCGTTGCTTTTGGCACCAGAAATGTTCGCATTTTCAATTGACTTCTTGTTTCAAAACTCTTTCCTGATGCAATAAAGATGTTCTGGCAAGATGGTGATGTAGACGTATTAAACGTTGTTATTGACATAAAAAATTTACCTATTGTTTATTAATGAAACTCAATTGAAAATAATATCCAACAAAATTATTTACCAGAAAAATAAAATCAGCACTGCATATTACTCGATCAAAGCCAAAAAGTTGAATGAAAGATTGCATTTCATAAAGAACTTAGCACAAATTTGCTCCGAGATAAAAAAAAAATGGTTTAAGATCAATCTAGTTTTACCTAACAGAAATAACAATGGGAAAGAAAGACACATCCAAACAAAAAAAATTAGAAATAATGTTCAAAAGCAAATTTTTGTGTGGTTTTCTGCAGCTGTGTGTGATCGGGCTGCCAGCCGCTGCCTGCTTCTGCTACTGCCATCCGCTGGTAAGAAGCTAGTGGTAAGCAGCCGTGTGTGACCCGTGGTTAAGCTCCAAATCTACTTCGATTCAAATTGAATTCTAATACACATATGTAAATGCTGAAAATTAAATCAAATTTGCTAGAACATTTTTTTTAGTCGGTTTTTCATTTTTGCTTCTTTAAAAACACGTTTCTCAAGTCAAGTATGCAAGTCTTAAGATCTTACCAGAATATGTGTATTGAGATTATTACAAAGATCACCATTTTTTAACTGTTAATACGCAATTAACGAAAAAGTTGGTTTCGAAAAAAAAACGGTAGGTACTATGGGAGGAACTGTTATTAGATTATTTTAATAACTTTTGTTTGTATTATAAGAAAGAAAACTGTCAATAACCTCTGATACAAAAATTTATCGAAATCGTTAGAGCCGTTTTCTATAAAAATATGATTTATCACATTGTCATTATTTACTTTCTTGAAATCGAGACTCAGACACATTTCCAATCAAAGAAATAGCATACGTTACGAATGAGCAGACTTATTTGTAAAGTTGAATTTTCAGAGCATCGATATTAGAGCTAACTTAAATGAACTAAAGTTCCGTTTCTCTTATCTACTTTGCTACCTTAGCCGTAGATTGGTAAAGAGCTTTATTTTCTTCTCTTCTCTGCATGCAAATAAAAAACTTTAGATAAGACTATTTTATTAATCATTCCTGCAAGCTTAAAACTAAATGTAAGTACAGTTATTTATATAATGAACAAAAAAAAATTACCTGATTGAATTTTAAAATGAATTTTGTATGCGAATTGTGCACATGATGCATATGTCGTGTACATAATATGCTAAATAATTGTTTCAGTGGCAACAGCCGTGTCTAGATAAGTCGCACCCTAGCTTTTTTTCTGAATTGCCTACGACAAAAAGATGCTTCACGTAATTAAATCCACTTTGTTAGTATAATCATTTCTGTCAAGTCTACATTATGAGGATTTTCTAGCGTGGCACTCAAAGCAGTGCTCGAAGTCAAGTACACAGCGACTGTGATGATGATGATGACTATGAGTCCTTAATGCATTCTAACTTTTCATCATTATCCTTCTCCCAAGAATCAACAACATCGTCATCTCCGTCCGCCTTAACTCAGAATGTAATCATCCCAGTATTCAGTAGGTATAGGATAGCACAGTAAAGAACAACCTCTTGAACTCATTCCTATCATCCTGCGTAGCCTTTCTATTCCGAATTCAAGTACAAACATGATGATGGAAATCGAGAAGAGCACTTTATCATTTTAGTTTAAATAGATATTTTGCTTTAGGTTCCTTCTTTCTTTATAGTGTACATTTCAGTTTGGGAATATGTATACTTAAAAGGAAAATGAAAAAAAAAAGAATAGTAATAGGAAGGAACGAGCCTGGAATAGGGGTTGTTTGATTCGATGGCTGGGTGGCGGCGGTTTTGTGTTGGTGTTTGATTCCTTTCTTTGAGGTACTTAAGTCCATCCACCTACCAACAATCTTCATCAAGCCTTCCATCCATTGAGTTTATTTATTATCCTGTGAACCGAATTTGAATATCTTAAGTGCAGACGGTACTTCTCATGAATAAATGATAAGTGAAACACTAGTGCTCTTCTCTCTGTGCTTTTTTCATCATCATCATCTTCATCACTTTACTTTGGGTTTATATTCATTTGGTTTTGTCTTCCTATCCTTATTTAGCTCTATAGCATGGTCGTCAGCGATGTCGCTAAAACTGTAATGGACTCTAAAGGACGAAAGAAAGGTCTTTGGGGCTAATGTATACAACAGCAAGAAGAAAATATGTAAGTGGCGGATAGAATTTTTTTTATGTCAATTCAAATTTCATAGCGATTACTAAAAGGAAAACGTAGTGAGTAAAGTGACAGCTGGGTGTAAGACAAGCATGGAAAAAGTGAATCTAATTTCAATTAGCATTCAAAATTAAACAAATTATTCTAACACAGTTACCTATAAGTAAAAGAATTTAACATAGAGGGATGCATTTGTACGCTATCTACGAGTACTATTACTGTTTAAAGATTTCGATTAGATACAATAGGTACGCAATAGTAAACACTCAACTGCAGTGCACATGCTCATCAGTCATCACAACTTCATCTTTATTGACCGTAGACCAAAGCTTTTTTTTTTGAGTAAATTTGATTTTGTAAATGTATACCTACCTAACCTACTTGTTCAACAGTTTTTCTTCTACTCGCCATTCGAGAACTTATTGAAAACTGTAGCTTTCAATTTACAGCGTTGAACCTTTAGGTGGTGTGCGTTTTAAAACAATTATATATTTCTGCTTTGTAACAAAAGCTACTCTGCTTTAATAGTTTATCAGATGCAATACGAAGCGAATTTCACGTTTCAGGGAGGTTTTCTAATACCTAGAGCTAGAGACTCTTGACAACTTTGCAAGTATAATGAGTGGGTTTAACTTATAATCGAACTGTCAACGTCAACGTTCATCCTGTCAAAATACACAAACGTAAAACGCATGCAAATCATTAAAATGTTTTATCGAAACTCGAAATCGGTGAAAGGACAGCGTTAACTCCATTTTCGAAATTCTCGTGACAGTAGACAGGCACTTTTTTATTGAAAGAGAATTTAACCATTGAATTTTGGGAACAGGTTTATTCAGAAAGTAATTCTTCCGAAGCGTTTAAGAAATTTCTTTTCGTTTTTCAAGAACGCTTTAAGTGTTGTACGTTCGAACGAAGGCAAAAAAGTATCAAAAAGCTTTTAAAACCTTGGATGACTAATAATCTTCTTAATAAAATTCGAAAAAAGAATGAGCTAAGAAAAAAGTTAAAAAAACATGTAAATAATACTAGCCTTAAAAAATATTATGATACATTGTGTAAGAGGATCAAAAAGGAAATCGATGATACTCGTAATGTTGTTTGTCCTTCATTTTCAACAGAAGTGTTGAAGTTGGTTATTTTCCTGAACATCTTTTTTATTTTTATTATTATTGACTTTATTAAAATTCATATAATTATATACTTAAATCTTAAAAATAGCTTAAAGTCTAATTGGTTTGGCTTAATGCCGTCTACCAGATTGACAAATTTGTTTTAACAATGCTAATAAATAGCCCTAAATTTAATTTAAAAAAAAAAAAAAAAAGCTTGATGATCAGAAGTCGCCTTCAATAATACGTTTTCTATATTGCTGCGCGTTAACTGTGTATTTATATAGTAGGTCCCATCCGCGTTCTCCGTTCAAAATGCTCAAGACATCCTTCATCTCTAGTAAATTAGTTCCAAAGTAAATCCTTCGTATTTCACACAAAATTGGACATTTCCCGAGAAAATGGTACACATCTTCTCTCTCTTTAAGATTACAAAGGCTGCATTCAATTGGAAGATCAGGTCGATGTGGTATGTAATTTAAGTTTGCTTGTTCACCTCTTATTTTGAATACTGTGCTAATTTTTTCTGTTGAGTTGGTGTTCAAAAAATATGTTTTTTCTTGTAAGTTGTAGTTAAGTTTGCTGAAGTAAGTTCGATATATCGATGATTGGGCTTCATTGGCGTATGAGTCGTACATCCGGTTACCAGTTGTTTCTAATATTTTTGCTAATGTACATTTCAAAAGTGAAACATTTTCCTGGTTTTCAAAACTCGTGCTTATCCTGCTTTCGCGTGCTAAATTTTCCCATTCTTGCACACAATTACTTTTTGTCAACATCAAATAGGAGAGTATTACCTTCGGCAGTCGTCTCTCATCCATCGCCATAACTCTGTTTACATATTCGAAGTGTAGTATAAGCGTGTCCAAAAAGAGTGGTGGCATCCCTGTTTCCAGATGGATCATGTAATTGGGGGTGTTACTTGGCAGTTTGAATACTCTTTTGACGCAATAACGCTGAAAAATTTCAACCGAAGCAAACGAACGATATCCCCATACTTGAGCTCCGTATAACATAATGGATGTTGCAGTTGCACGTATAATTTTTTGCTTTGCGCTGTGGTTTAAATATTTGTTTCCGATACACCTTCCCCAAACTGAGCCTATCGCACGTTTAGCTTCCGAAAGTTTGTCCTCGAAATGTTTCTTCATATTAAGGTTGGCTGTGATAAGAACTCCTAAATATTTATACTCCTTTACGACCTCGATTCTCTCCCCTTCGAAATTCCACTGCTCATTTCGGGAGTATCTTCCGCCACCATTTCTAAATATCATCATTTTTGTTTTCGACAAGTTTACAGACAAGTTCCATTTCCTACAATAATTTGCCAGCCTATTTATCATAAGTTGCATGCTGTTAATGGTTTCAGCAAAGACTGCAATGTCATCTGCGAACATTAGTGCAGGAATATCTGTGCCACTTATTCTGATACCACCTCCAATATTTTCTGTTAAATCGTTGATAAATAAGATAAATAGCAATGTACTCAGGATGCATCCCTGTTTAACTCCCATCGTTGTTTGAAACTCTTCCGAAACGCATTTTCCATCCCAGACCATAGCTAAGTTGTTATCGTATAGAGCTTTCAAAGTTTTAATCATTTTTGTTGAAATTCCGATCGAGTACAACTTGTATATCATTGCTTCACGAGGCACGGAATCAAAAGCAGCTCGAAAGTCAACGAACAGAGTATACAACTTTTTATTCTTCTGCATGTATATTTCAGCAATGTTAACTAGCGAAAATATTTGGTCTATCGTTGAATAGCCTTCCCTAAATCCTGCCTGAAATTCATGAAGTATTCTCTTTTCTTTTACCCAATGGGTGAGCCTATTATAAAGTAAGGTTGCGAACAGTTTCGACGAAGTGTTTAAGAAGGATATACCTCTGTAGTTCTGGGGGTCGTTATAATCTCCTTTCTTGTGCAGCGGGAATATTATAGCTTTTCTAAAACTCATTGGTATATTTCCAGTTTCATATATTTTGTTGTACTCTTCAGTTAGAGCAATCGCAAATTCTATAGAGCAGTTTTTGTAGAACTCGAACGGGATTCTGTCATCACCTGGGGCCTTGTTATCTTTCGCTTTTCTAATAACGTTTAGGACTTCATCGATAGTGAATGGAGCATCCAAAACATCATCAAAATAGAGAGGCGCTGCGTATTGGTGCGCTAAAGACATTTGTTCCATATTAAGAAGGATCCTAAAATGGTCTCTTAACTGCTGAGCCTGTAGATTCGGTGCGATTATTAGTTTTCTTCCGTTTAATTGCTTTACCGCCTTCCAAAAGTCCGATGAGGATCTTGCTGAACTTATCGCAGTTACTTTAATTTGTTCATATGTTAATTGTTTTGAACGGCAGAGTTTCTTGTATTCTCCATTTGCTTCTGCATACAAACGCTTAAAAGTCACAGTATTTTGTTTCCTGAGCTGTTTCAGAAACGCAAATGATTTCTGCCTAGCTTTCTGGCATTCGTTATCGAACCATTCTTGTTTTGACTTTCTTGACATTTTTACTGTATTGCGGGTCGATGGATCTGCTTTCTTGACTACTTCAGTGAGAACTTCAATATCTGGCGAAACATTTGATCTACTTAAGATTTCGAGTTGGGTATTCAAATTATGTTGATATAGATCACGATTGCTTTCCTTCCAAAAAAGTTTGGGTAGCAAGCTCAGTAAATTTTCATTACTGGAATCGTTTGAAGAAGCTGGTACTTTTATCACAACTTCCAAGGGCATGTGATCAGAAAATGTTTCCAATCCAATTTTAAAGTCATTGATAATTGAATTCCAGTTACCAGAAACAAAACAATAGTCAATGACGGAGCAAGCTTCCCCACGTAAGAATGTATAATCTCCTTCCAAATCACCATTACAACTTCCGTTTAAGACTCTGCAATCAAAAGCATCTGCCATATTCATAATTTTTGCGCCTTTCCTATCACTAGTCTCATCTTTGGATCGACATCTTGCATTAATAATTGTGTGAGAGTAACCGCTGTCGAAGTTATTTTGTGTCAAACCTATCCTTCCGTTGAAGTCTCCGATGATCATTAAGTCTGATGAGTTCACTTTGTTTAGTAGATCGTTATGCTTATCGAAGTCAGATTCCCAGTGGCTGCCGTTCAAGTAAGTAGGTACTATGTACCTAACACTATTGCTTTTCTCCAATTTAAAGATGCAACCCTCTCCAAATTCTTTGATTTCAATGCCTACTTCTTTAATGCTTTTTCTATACGCAAAAAGCTCTCCACCACTACCTCTTCCAAAAATACTTGTTTTTATAGCATATTTCCATTTTACTTCATAATTAGCAAATACATTACTAAATATTTTTTCTTCCTTATTTAATACATGGGTTTCAAATAACATAATAATATCATAACCATAAATATAATTAAAAAAATCAACAACCTCAAGCTTATTTTTAATTCCAGAGACATTATAGTAAATGAAAAGATTAGTAAAGTTTTTAACAGTTAAAACACTTATTTTATTTCCTCAGATGTACATTTAATTTAATTTTATAAATCTCACTGACGATGGAAGCATTGCTTCTGAAATGTACATCTGAGGAAATAAAATAAGTGTTTTAACTGTTAAAAACTTTACTAATCTTTTCATTTATTAGATTAAAAAACACGTGGAATATCTCAACTAAAAAACTCAGACATTATAGCTTAAAATCTTAAGATTAAAAAACAATACTTCATTTTTTTCCTTCTGATAGACGTGTAAGCCTCAATTAGTTTGCTCATGTAAACGCTCATTAACGCTTTTGCCTACAGCGCTAGCGGATTTATTTGGTAACTGCCAGGATGGCTTTTTTGACATTTGGTTCTGGTTATCTCTTGACACATGGTACACATTGTTTTGATTTAGTAGTTCATTCATTAATTTTTCCATATTTGTCAGCGAAAGGTTTACAATTCTCGATAAAACTTCTAATCCGTGTTCGTTACCACATTTGAGGCCCTCTGAAACGTCCCAAGTAAATGTTTTGTCTTCTACAACAAGCCGGTCATCTCTTATTATAATTTTCATCTTCGGCTTTGCTTCGCACAGCGCTTTGCTAATCACCACTAGCTTGGCTCTTCTTCTGCGAATGTTGTAAGGCAGGTCCTTTGTGATCCTAATGTTCGACATTTTAAGTTTGGATGTGTTTCGAAGTACTGCCCAAACTGATTCGCGGCTTCTCATTTTGACGATCACTATTTTGGAGCGTGTTCCTCGACTAGGAATACTATGTGCAGTTTCGATGTCATTGTTGTTGTTTACCCCGAGAAGATCTGCACATATGGACTTTGCTCTCTCGTTCATGTCAACGTTTTTTTCTTCGGGTAAGTGAACGATGAGATTTGTTTCGGTATTTTTTTGCATGATCTTGTCCATTTGCAATTCCAAAAGCTTATTGCGATCTTCTAGATGTTGAAATTTGCTGTTAATCTCCTCGTATTTTGACTTTATGCCAGATATTTCGTTAACAAGAAACTGAAGATCAGCTTTCGACGCGAGTTCTTTGAAAAGTTCTTTATTTTTCTCGTCAAGCATTTGCTTAAACACTTCCAAGCTCATGCCAGTAACGCAATCAGTGGGCATTTTAGATGAACTAAGATGTTTTTTGGTGGTGTTTTGCTCAGGGGAGGTTTCAGTGATTAGTCGCTTTTGTTTGTTCATTTGTTCATTAGTTAGGTTAGCTTTGTTGCTACAAGTTCGAGAATCGTTTTTGAATCTAAATTTCTTCGACTTACTCAGGACTTTATTTCTGAATTTGCAGCCAGTTTTTTAAATTCCAATGCGGCAATAATTTAAAATGTTTATCAATTTTTTTAATTTAAATTTCACAATTTTTACTAGGAGCTCTTAATTTTACACAACAGTTTGACAGATCCGCAAACGTCAACACCTGAACACCTTAAATGTGGAGAAGTTATTCACTTTTTAAGATAGGTAATAGAAAAAATGCTTCAGATTATAGGCCAACTTCACTTCTTTCTACCCACCTTTGCGAAAATATTTAAAAAGCTTATTAAAGTCCCCTGTGTGTCATTCCTCAAAAAGTTTAACTTTTTTGTGATAACCAATTTAGGTTCAGAGCAGGTTTATCAACTGAAGATGCCATTTTAAGAGTATGTACTCAACTATATGGAGGCTTAAATAAAAATAAATCTACTATGGGTCTATACATATATTGACATGACTAAAGCTTTTGATTTAGTTAACCAGGATCTTTTGCTCATCAAACTAGTGCTGGAAGACCGCAGATTAAAAGTGCGTGAGATAGCTGAGACCTGTAAGATGTCATATGAACGTGAACGTGTGCAAAATATTTTACACCAACATTTGCATATGGAAAAGCTCTGTGGGTGCCCCGTTTGCTAACAGTGGACCAAAAATTGATTCGAAAAAACATTTCTACCGCCAATTTGACGTTGTATAAGCGTAATCCAAGCGAATTTTTGCGTCGATTCGTAACCGCTGATGAAACTTGGGTCCACCACTACACTGCTGAAACCAAAG
This sequence comes from Melanostoma scalare, assembly GCA_949752695.1. Lineage (NCBI taxonomy): Eukaryota > Metazoa > Arthropoda > Insecta > Diptera > Syrphidae > Melanostoma > Melanostoma scalare. The sequence continues at coordinate 160,940,149 of OX456985.1, read as the reverse complement.
AACAGTCTAACCAGTGGATTGGACCAGGGGCAAAAATAGTTTTTTCGGCGAACAAGGTTATGGCTACTGTTTTTTGGGATGCAAGAGGTATTACCTTGGAAAGGGTAAAACTATCACTGGTGTGGTAAATACTACGCAGACTTATTGCAACGTTTGAGCCACTAGGTGAAAATTAACCGACCTCATCTGGCGAAGAAAGGAATCTTGTTTCATCACGATAACTCACCAGCGCACAAGTCAATCACTGCGATGGCTAAAATCAACGATCTGAAGTTTGAATTGATGCCGCACCCTCCCTACTCTCCAGATCTAGCCCCGAGTGACTATTATCTGTTTCCTAACCTCAAAAAATGGCTTGGCGGTAAGAGATTTGCGGACAATAAAGAAGTAATCGAAGCTGTAAATGGGTATTTTGAGGAGCTTGACGGATCAGTCTATAGAGATGGCATTATTAGAGTAGAACACCGCTATGAGAAATGTATCAGCCTTGGAGGAGATTTTGTTGAGAAATAAAAAAAAAATTCTTACAAGCGTTGTTTTTCTTGGTCAGGCCGGAAACTTATCAATCCACCCTCGTATAATGCTGGTTTTCGTGGAAATATCTTTAAATGGCTTCAATCATATTGAAACGTGCGCTTAGTTCGAAATATCAAAACTTTTCCTTTCTTCACTGTAATTATACTATTTTTTATTCGATATCTACCCATTAAAGCCTGCATTGTCACCTCAGTTGAATTATCCGTCGCATACATCTCTGCTTTTTTCGGACAGCATATTTTTTCGCATTTTGAACTACTTTGTTGGAAGAAAACCTTTTAGGGTCCTCGGCTCTAGTAAAATTGTATTGGTGTCTCGTTAACTTGGCCTCTACCACAACTTTAAATGCTTCCTCACCTGCTCGGCCCAATAGCGCTATTATTACCTGGCAGCCTTAAAGTGTTTTTTCCAAAACTCACGTTCCAAAGTCGGTGCCCCTCTTAACTTCAAAACTCCTGCACCGATCCATTTGAAATTTTGAACACTATTTCTGTATAGCAGTGGCGAGGGGTGAATAATTCCAAAAGGTAACTCGAAGGAAACTTAGTCACCAAAACAAAAGTTTACTTAAAATTTTTTTTGTGCAATGTTTGTCTTCGCATCAAGCCAAAATGTCAAGTATTTCAAACCAACCAGTTATTAAGTAGAGCGTCATAACTTTTTTTTTTCATAGAACTAAGCTAATTAAAACTATTTGTTTCCTCTTAGTGGAAATCAGTTAAGCAACAGTCAACAGATATTAAGGCCAAAGTCAAACCACTGAAACTTACTATCGGAAAAATTTTCAGACATTTTGCACTTTTCAATTTTTAAAGCCTAAATTTGTAATATTTAAAAAAATCACGAAAAGCACTAAATCAATTTAAATAAGTATTGCACTGCGTTCTGTTAGTAAACTTCGTTTTTCAAATAAAATACGGTTCATTGGGAACTGAATTCATTTAAGCCAATTGTGCCACTTTAGAAAAACTCCAATTATTTTTTGCATTTTTTGCCAAAAATATGCTTTATGCTATGAGATCTAATATCCACGCATATTTGTTATCAAAGTGGCAACCTTTGACACATTAGTACAGTGCAGAGACACATACAAATTCATGAAATAAGTCGGAGACCAGCGTGTTATTTTCTTGTTCTTCAAGCAGAGATCTACCTCAACCTGCAAAACTGCCATATCCATTTTTGTTTATACACATGTGTCCATGGGAAGAAATACGAAGGAAATCGTTTTTTTTTTTTATAAAACCAACCTCAAGCATTGTATATCTAAACTATAATAATAATAACTAATTTATATACAATGCCTCAAGTAAACACCGAAGTATGCAGCAGCCAGCAGCAATGCTGCAAATGAACACTGGGCTACTGCGCCGGCGCTATATTCACGTGCTCAGAGCACAAAGAGATAACAAACAACAGATTTACCAAAAAATATGACGCTAGAACACCGGATTATTTTCTTCCATAAGAAAGCATGTATTGAACAGAGAGAGGCACCTCTCTGTTCAATACATGCTTTCTTTTGGAAGAAAATAAGACGATGTTCTACCCATTGTATAAGGAAACTATAGTAGCACCATGGCGGGGAAAGCGCTGGTATCGCCCCCTGTCGTCCCCATTAAACGTACTACCTTCTCAATCGGAAAAAGTTAATCGTAGAACCCTGCCAACATGCTGCCAGTACATCATATATTATTGTTTTTTGCTAGGGCAGCTTTGCTTCGTAAATGTGTTAGCAATATAAAAGCGTGATGTGCTTTTTAATTATAAATGATAAAAAGTTTGTTGTTTTGTATTTGACGTGTCATGACATTGTTTGAAAATCATTTAAACACATTTAATAATTGATGAAAATACCATCCACAACCAATAAAGCATTCACGAACATACCATCCACATGCCTAAGTGAACAACCACAGCTAAGTTTTTTGAACCGATAAATCCTTTAATGGTGACGACAGGGGGCGATACCAGCGCTTTCCCCGCCATGGTGCTACTATAGTTTCCTTATACAATGGTTTATTCCGACTCTTTCATATTAGCCGTCCCACTGTGGGGCGTCTTCATCCGAAAGGCACCGATCTGTTATCGAGTGCGTAAACACGCACCGTGCCAATAACTTATCTAATGCAGGAGCGTAGCGAGAGGGGGGCTTAGCACCCCCCACGATTTTTCCGAGTCGGCAAAACAAGGATGAAAAGCAAAGTAGATTTGCCGAGTTAAATCAACTGAGCCAAAAAGACACGAATGGAAGTGTTTGCGAAGGTCGATTTGCTGCCCAAAAAAAAACAAGTTCGCGAATTAAGGTAGAAAAACAAAGAAGATTTGCCGAGTCAAGTAATTTCAACCAAATAGACGCGAATGGAAATGTTTGAGCTGATCGATTTGTTTTTTTAAGCCAGTAGCTAGTACATCATTCGAGTTAAAAAAAAATTCCTATCCACAGTATTTTAAATTATGTTTGCAGCCACCCTCACCAGATAGTGCTCAACATCAAAACTTGTCACTTTTTTAAACTCTCTGTGGAATTCAAGAAGAAACAAATCATATTCATACCTGTTTTGTTTCGTTTTTTGCTTTATGAAAAATGATTTGCTTTGCTTGCATTTTATTCTCAGAAGGAATTCCAATACAACTCGTTAATCCGGAACGGGTATCGGTGGGTGTTCGTCAGTGGCATAAAATGAAGAGTCGGGGTACACAAAAAGAAGGAAAATTGGTTCAACATTTCACTTCTGAATCGCATAACGCGGCTTTACTTGATTATTGCAGTTTTGTAAATGTAAGAGCTCACGTCAACGTTTTGCTGGACAAAGCTGAAAGAAAACAAAGCATTCAAGAAGAACAAGAAAATGCGTATCATTCAAAAGTGCTGAAAATTTTAATAGATGTAGCCAGAACTTTGGGAAGGCAAGGATTACCTTTTTGTGGTCATAAGGAGTCCGATGAGGACGATGGAAATTGTCGACAAACTATTCTACGAATTTCACGACATTGCCCATTAATGAAAAAATGGTTGGACGGGTCTTCAAAAAGACCGCGAGGTGTGACGTATCTTATTTCGACTATCCAAAATGAATTTATTGATCTCATGGGTAATAAATCTCAAAAAATCATCGTGAATGAGATCAATAAAGAAGGTATTTTTTCTGTAATGATTGACACAACTCCTGACTCATCGCATCAAGATCGACTTGATGTCAACATTCGATATTTAGTCCAAACCGACGGGAAACCTGTCCCTATTGAACGCTTTTTGGTAATGGATTTCGTTATTACAAAAAAAAAACTGGGCAAGAGTTGGCCCAAAAAATCAAATTTACTATTATTTACACTTTAATCAAAAGGTTTTTCTGTGAAGAATATTGTATTGCAATCCGATGACTTTGCCAAAAATATGTCGGGGAAGTATAATGGTACCCAAAAAAATTGTCAGAAAATTGTGGTAAGAAAATCCGCTACATTCAATATCTAGCGCATAGTATAAATATTTTCGTTGACACAGCATGAAGTTCAAGTGTGCTGATTAAAGAGTTTATTAATACATTCGAAACATTGTTTTGTTTTTCTATGGTAGTACAATACCTTTTCAATGTGTGGAAGAAAAGTTTAAAAACATTGGAAGCTCCTTGCAATTGAAAAACTTGTCAAAAACTCAATGTACTGTTAGAGCTGAAACAGTAAAGGCTATGTGGATATCTTTTGAAGGCAAAAAAAATGCTTTAAAAGGAATAAAAATCGATGCTAGTTCTTTTGATAACAATAGTCGTACCTGCGCTTCTGTGCTTTTGAAAAAATCTTAGATTTTGATTTTATCAGTTTGCTATATTTTTGCAAAAATGTCATGTTTAAAGTTAAATATTTATTCGTTATATTGCTATTATTAATTGAATTTTTGTCATTAAATGAATTTCTGTGAAATGAACACTTTTACGTTTCTAATTACTTTTGGTTTTATTTACTATTTTTTTTTGATGAAGTTGGCAAATTCTTAAGACTAGTCAGCATTTCACTAAAAATTCACCCCCCCCCCCCCATGTTTTAGACCCTCGCTACGCCCCTGATCTAATGTTCAGTAACAATAGTCCCGCTTAGCTTCCTAAAAAAAAATTTAAAATATACAAAAAATGAAATCAGTAATTTAATCTTATCTCACGCCACGTCGTGATCAAAACAAATATTGTGAAAAAAGTTAAAGTGCGAATAGTAAAACCTTTTACTCAGTCTTAAGATTTACATCCGTCTAGAACTTTTGTCGTACCGTATGCAAAACACCCTGTACCTATATGAGCAGGTGAATATCGATTAAATGTGTCTTAGGGTACAACAACATCTAACAGATGAGCCCATTGTTGTTTCTGAGATGAAATACTGGGCTTCAGGTTACTTTAACTTTTATTTTGATATACCAAGTGGGTATTGTATGGAAAATTAACCCATAGCTATTCATATAGAGCAAAACCAATTTTGAAAATTTTAAATATGTTTGTTTGTGAGCATCAACAGTTTCGAAATTTAATTGAAAATGTAGGTACACTGAATTCTAAAATCCAATTATGAACCTTTCCAACGCCTGATATTGCTGCCATCCAGAAGTTTGTATCCATAGGATCGTTCATCCTTTTAGCAGAGAATGCACCAGTAGCAATATTACATCACCGGAGCTGCTTTTTGCTTCAAATGGAATTTTCTATTTTGAAATTAGTCAGGAAGACTGAAAGCAGTGGCAGACAACAGTAATACAACAACATTATCATTATTATACGAAGCGACGATAAAAGTAGAAGGAGCTCGGACAAGAACAAAGCCAAATGGTTCTCAATCAAATTGTTACTCTGATATGTGTGGATATGAACAGCCGGAGAGCTGCTGCTGGCTACGCATAGAAAAGCTTTACGATGGGTCAACAAATCCTTGCTGCATTAAAAGTATATGTGCTAGTCCAAAGGCATATAGATGCACATATATCGCCCATGGACTCCACATATATCAATGATAGCACATACTCGCAAACGTATGTTAGGTTCGAATTTTCATCTGAGCCATGGATAGGGCTGAACTCGATTGTATGGCTTCAATTCGTTGTGGGTAGGTAAACACTGCTATTGAGAATACAAACAACTAGAATATGGCTTTGGGATTTAGATAGATATAAAGATAGGTAAATAGATAGATAGTAAAATAGAAAGATTTTTTTAGATTTTACAAAGATTTTTATTCAATTTAAAAACTTCAAAAACATCTGTGGGCGTTTGAATAATCAAAAGTAATATGAATTGATTTAAATATATTTTTTGTGACTTAAATAAATATAAAGGTAAGTTTACATTTCTAAGGCATTCGCAGCAAATATTTAAAATTTATTGATTACATAAACAGAAAAACCGTCGATGTTGCTTTAGTAACCGAAACTTGGCTTACGCTTGAAGTTAGGCTATGTTCTTCAAATTTTAATTGTTTCCGCGTTGACGGACTTGGTCAAATTGCGGTGTTGCAATTTTAGTAAGAAAATTAATTCAACACTCGCTGTTACCTACAAAACAAAATGCATTGAAAATGTAGGTTTAGAAATAAAGTTAAGGGATCAAAATAGTGTAAATATATTTTGTGTTTACTTTCCCGGCGGATCATCGTCCGAAGTGAAAAGAAAACTATTGAAGCATGATTTATGCAAGTTCTTTGCAATTCAAGGTGAATGTCTGATAGGTGGAGACCTCAATTGTCGTCACAGAGACTGGGGTTGTCTCAGATCTCACCCACACGTTTCCAATATCAATTCTGTTTCCGTCTAATGAGTCCAACGTTTTTTCCTGCAGGTTCTCGTGGTTCTCCGTCAGTTCTTGATCTGTTTATTACCAATATAGCAAATAGAGTAACATCCCCCTTGACTGATATCGCACTGATCTCTGATCACATCCCTGTTTTCTGTCGTCTTTATGGGTCGGGAGTTGAAAAAGTGCAATACATCTTAGATCTTAAAAGAACAAATTTGTCTTGTTTTCGTTCAATAAAAGTGAAGTGAAGTTTAGTGAAAACTAAACTTGAACATGCAAACCCTGGATCTTACTAATATTTGTAGCTTTTCAGACGTTGATCAAATTGTTGAAAATTTCAGTGAAACTGTCCTAGTTTTTGATGACAAATGCGTTCCTAAAGTAAGACTTTGAAAACAATTTAAGAAGCTCCGAACTGATATATTAGAACTAATTAAAATAAGAAATGCTCACAGAAGGAACTGGCAAAGATACCACCAACCACTTTCTCGATATATGATCTCCCACTACAATAAACAAATATCGTAAAAAATTAACTGTCACAGAAACTTAGAATGGAACTCTAAGCTGACTACACTAGAAAAAAATACAAAACCTTTCTGGAACATTGTAAAAGTAACTAAAAACAAAGGAAAAAATATTCCATTTCTAAAAACTCCTTCAGAAACTCTTTATACCGACAATGAACAGGCTGAAGAGCTCGGAAACACATTTTTAAAAAACCATCAAGTTTCACAAAATTTGTGGGAAACCAAACAAATATGTTGGTCGAAGAAGCCACTAAAACTTTTAATTCAACAGCAGTTGCAACTCCACCCTCCATTTTTGTTAATGTTAACGACATTAAAAGTATTATCAAAACCGTAAAAGCAAAAAATCGGGTGTTCTTGATAAGGTTAGGAACATTTACATAAAAAACTTACCTTTGATTGGTATCTCTTTCTTAACTTTTATAATCAACGCTTGTTTTAAACTGCAGTACTTCCCATTGGCTTGGAAAGAAGCAAAGGTAGTGCCAATTCGAAAGTCTGGTAAGCCGTTGGAAAGTCCTGAAGGTTATAGGCCTATAAGCCTCTTAAGCAACGTGAGCAAGATCCTAGAAAAAGTCGTGAAGGATAAAATATTTAAGATTCTCTACGAAAACGAAATTCTTCCTGACCAGCGATTCGGCCTTAGACGATTCCACAATACTTCTCAACAAGTAATGAGAATTCGCAATATTGTCAAACAAAATCGCTCTAATGGTAAACCCAGTGGCATATGCTAATATTAGATATAGAAAAAGCCTTTGACTCCTTATGGCATAATGGACTTGTCTATAAGATGTTAAATTTAAATTTCCCGATCTATTTATGCAAGATTGTACAGAGTTTCCTGACTGATAGAAGCCTTAGAGTGCACATAAATAATAGCACCTCTAATTTGAAAAATCTTTGCTTTGGTGCTCCACAAGGTTCCGTGCTTGCACGAACCTTATATAACATATACACCTCCGATTTTCCACTCCTAACTGAATGTGAGTCAGCAACATTCGCTGACGACACAGCAATAATTTCATCGCATAATTTCGGTCTCAACATTGAGACGAATCTTAAAAATGCGATAAAAATATTGGAAACCTATTATAGCAGGTGGAAAATAAAGCTTAATCTGGAAAAAATGCAAGCCATCTTTTTTTCAAGAAAAAAAAGCTTGTTTTCTTCCAAGTAACCAGTTTCAATTATGTGGAATTAATATTTGTTGGCAAAAATCAGTCAAGTATCTCGGTATTTATATTGACTCGAAATTAACACTCCAAGAAAATATCACCTAAGTCTTAAAAAAAATTGGTATTGCAATAAAAGTGCTATACCCTTTGATCAATCGAAAATCAAAACTGTCCCTTGAAAATAAAATCATATTGCACAAAGTTATCTTTCAATCCATACTGCTGTACGGATGTCCTGTATGGGGAAATTGTGCAAAATGTCACATTAAAAAATTACAAACATCACAAAATAAAATATTGAAAATGATGTTGAATCTTCCTTGGCATTATTCAACAACAGAACTAAACAAAATCGCGAATGTTGAATTGATTGACGAAAAAATTCAAAAACTCACTGATCGGTTTCTATTTAAATGTAATTTGCTGAGAATCGCCTCATTCGTGAGTTAAGTCCCTAAAACATGATAGTGTAAAATTAATTTGTAAAATTAATTACTTTTTGTTTCTACTAATATTTATAAGTTAATTAACTACCTTGTTTTTAATATATTTATTTATTTATTTATTTTTAACTATTAATTTATTTTTGATCAAATGTTCATATATTTACAAATCAAATCATTCTAGTCATTTTTTACTTATTTATCTACAAACTTTTGTTTTTTTTTAGCATTCAGCTATTTTTTTTTACTATTAAAATTATTTTTACTATTTCAAATGAAGGTTATTAGTTAGGTTATAATCATTTTGTAAAATGTTAAACTTAAATATAAAATGGATAATTTTTCAGTGGAAAGATCATATATGTATCAAATCTCTGTGATGTAAAACGTGTGGTGGCAAGCCTTTTTTAAAAAATTATACGAAATAAACAATATCTATCTATATTATTAATGGGTGCCTATTGATTCGCACATTTTATTACGCATTCCATTATTTTGTTTTTGGCACAATTATTTTTGTTTACTTCGCGTTGCCTGTTTTGTTTTTCTGTTACTTAGATTTTCAACCATTTCGCTGCACAATTACTTTGCATTTCTTATCTTGCTAACCATTTGTTTCGCATTTCCATTGAACTTACAAATTATTATTTAGACTTTATTTATCTCGATAACTGTTTTTTCGCATTTTGTCTCGACGGTAATCTATTGTTTTGGCATTCAATTACTTCGCTCATTATCAGATTATTATTATGGATATGTTCAGTTTAGGTGTTCAAATGAATGTTTTTGTTAATAAATCAACGCACCCAATATGTTTTTCGAAATTTGATATTATTTCTGACTAATTGGTTCTGAAAATGCTTCTAAAACATGATATATCTTTGATTGTTCTAATCAATTATCAATAAAGTTTGATGAGAAGCTAATACTACGTTTTCACTAGGGCCATAATAACGTAATTTTGAAAATTCAAGAAAAAGTGTTCTCATTAGAGGTTGGTAATTTTGTTTGACATCTGGCAGCACTCGGCCGGCTTCTTTGGATAAAATGATTGCATTGGTTGCTAACCTGGTTGAACGGTCCAGAGGACAAGACTTTAGACTTCGCCTGTCGCAAAAGGACTACAATGCGATAGCTAGTGGAAAAGTAAAATTTTATTGATTCTTAAATTGAAGTTGATCATTGTTTTGTTTTGTTTTTCTTGATTTAAGGGGTTTCCATTTTTATATCAACAAATTAAGGACAACATCAACCCTCACCAAACAAGGCATCTTATCCACGCTCTGTGTAGATGGGACGATAGATTAGCAAATCAGATTATTACTATGCTTTTTGCTTCCGTCACTAAACACACGTGTAATAATAATGACTCCATGAAAAATCATCAAAAGTATTTGTAGAGCGTACCATGATGACTCGGAAATCGTAGCATATAATCGTTCCATGCTACCTGCTTACTATGGTCTGTTGCGTCTTTGTTGTCAGCAGAGCAGATCTCTCACCCGCCAATTAGCTGCACATCAAAATCTGCAATGGGCTTTTAAAAACATAACGCCCCACCCAACGCAGTATCCTGGTGCAGTTGATGAGCTATTCCACCACCTGTTTCGGAATCTTTAAGTTTATCATCAACAGCAATACTAGTTGCCTCCTCATTTAAACTAGACACAATGACAAAATCGGTTTCTGAGGATTCTAAAACCACACCAACTGTGACTTATGGTGGTTTAACATTAAATCCTCTTATTGCAGCAAATAAACAGCTCTCTAGTGTGGTATGATTGCTTGGAGAATCGTTTTGGCCACACCCGAGTACCCTGCTGGAAGAGAAATAATTGTAATCGCCAACGATTTGATCTTCTTCATTGGTTCGTTTGGCATCCAAGAAGGCATCTCAACTAGCCCGAGAGCGGAAATTTCCGAGGGTAAGACTGACAAAATAATAATAATTACGTATAAGTACACGCATTGGTAGTCCATCCGAGAAACGCCATTAGGACAACATACCCAATCTGCCAGTAGGCTTTTGTTTTTAATTTGCGGCAGTCAAATGTTTTTAAAACAACCTGTTTTATTATATTTTCTTATTTTCTCAATTGCCTTGAAAAAGTTGTTTAAAAGAAATCAAAACTAACAGTTGTTGTTGAATTTCTTGTGTGCTTTTTTTAAATATGGACATAAATTTAATTTTTGGTTTGATGCAGCAAAATGCAATTAAAATAAATGGGAAAGTTTTGTTTCTGTACTTAAAAAGAAAGGCAGATTTAATACGTCAAAGGCGGCAAAGACGGAGGAAAATTGCCATGTTTAATTTAAAAATACAAATGCTGGCAAGCCAGGGCGATGTGGAAGAATCCAAAAAAGTTTTGGATAAAGGTAACTAAACTGACCCATTTTTGTTCGCTACTAAGCGGCCTTAAGTTGAAAAGGGCTCAAACGATACAAAAGTCTCGTTATGGCATCTAATAACTTATATTTATGAATGTGAAAGTGAATTGTTTTGTTCCTCAATAAGTTTTCTCTTTATCCACAGCCCCGAAAAAGTAATTTTTGGGAATTGGAAGTGCCTAATTCCGATGACGACTTCTTTAAGGAAAATTTTCGAATGGAGAGGAGTACATTTGAAGAGCTTTGCGCTGAGCTCAAAGGTATGGAAAAAAAAGAGACACGGTTCAGAAGTCCGATACCCTTGAAAAAAAGAGTAGCAATATCCCTTTACTCGCTTGGGTCTTCCGCCGAGTATAGGACAGTTGCTAACCTTTTTGGTGTTGGCAAATCTACTGTTTCTGATGTTTCTGATCCTAAAAATGGGAGACCCTCACAATTGCGCCAATTACAGAGGGATAAGCCTCCTTAACGTCGCTTATAAGATCTTGTCTGCTGTAATATTAGTGCAGTCAATGAAGCGAAAAATAGGGCCCAACCTCCGAATTTTTTTACTGTGAACCGATTTGCACACCGCCACCACTCTGGGGGTGGTTGCCATCCCTTCTCGGGGGTGAATTTTTTTTTTTTTGAAATAACCTCGGATATCGATAGAAGGCCTAATTTTAAGCAAAAAAAACAAATATAAAGTTTTTTGTTAAGTCCAATACTTTTCGAGTTATTGGCAATTGAAAATTCGCAATTTGTTCACGTTTTTCATCTATTTATTGCAAATATCTCCAAAACTATACGTTTTATCGAAAATTTTATAATGAACAAAATTGTAGCAGGTAAAACAATGAACAATTTGGTTTTTTATAAAGTATTCTAAAGGGGTTGTCAATTTGTCATCTGTCAAAGTGGTAGCAAAAAATTTGAGCGCTCAAGAAAAAATAGATAAAAAGTGTTAAAAAGTGCAAAATTAAAACATAAAAACATACATATCAATACATCAGAAGCAATTCTATCTAAAGAATATATAATCGGAGTAAGTTTTAACTCTTAAGTTGTTCTAAGTAGAAAAACAAGTGAATCCGAAAAGCCTAACCTCTTAAATGTTCAAAAGAGGAATATCTGATATCTCTCCAGAACACCAAGGAAACAAGAAACGCCATCCTATCTTGAGTAATTCGGAAAGAGAACTCGCTATGGGAACTAACACCGGATTGACAGTAGAAAAAATGCAAGAAATTCTGACTGAAAACAACAAGAAACTCGTTGAGCAACTTGCTTCGAAATCAGACTTGCAACAGCTTTACAACCAAATATCAGACTTAACCATACGTCACGATGTCATTGTACAAAAAGTAAATCATTTAGAAGAAAAAAACAGACAACTTGAAGAGCAGCTGGAAAAAATCCTACAAAAAAATACAGAGGCAAACCTTGTTATTCACTTACCTGTTGATGGTCATGGTTGAACTGACCTGAGTGAAAAGGCGAAATCGGTATGCGCTGGATTGTTGGATGCTGCGCCAAATCAAATTATTGATTCAGCGTACGGAGTTTTTAGCCGCGATCCTAGGAAGGCGACATTCATTTTAAAGATGAAATCCAAACAGGCTGTTTGGGATGTGTTGAGGAACGCTAAAAAACTAGAAGGGACAAAAATGACCATTCATAAGGATCTGCCTTTCAATATTCGTCAGCGTCGAGCAAAGCTGATACCAATCATGAAGGAGCTTCGTAGCAAAAATCCAGGGAGGAGAATATCGCTTACGGATGACAAGCTGCATATTGAAGGTCATATCTTTTATTGGGACTCTGCGACAGGGTTAAGTTGTGGTGAAAAAAATGGGTTTGATATAATTAAAACACTTTTTGGAGACATTCCCGACAAATTGTTTGTGAATGAAAACGTTATTACAAATATTGGAAAAAAAACTTCAAATTTGACAACAATTCAAAGAAATGTCACTTCCATCAGTGATGCCAAATCACAACCACCAACTTCAAACAAAAGTTCTTTCGCCTCCAACACAAGGTCTAGGATGCATTTACAAGACGCGTGATGTGTACCAGTCTATCAGAGTGCGACTGAAAACCTTTTAGTAGATAAGAAAATAAAAATATTAAGCTATAATATAGCAGGCTTAAAAAGTAAGCTAGATTTTGTAAGCTTTTTTAATTATGTTAAGAAATTTGATATATTTGTATTGATGAAAGTAGATTTAAAAATATATTCTCAAACTATGAACTAAAATGGACTCCTGCAGTCAAAACTTCAATATATGGAAGAGGAAGTGGATTTATGTTATATGGATACTGTTGCAATCTTGATGTTGTATCGGTTAGTTACACAAGAATATGTGAAATGATGGCTCTGGATATCAAAACAAGCAATTGCGATGTAATTTTGATTCCAATATATCTATATTGCAACCACTGGCAACGTGATTATGACAGACTTTATGACTCACTACAATCCTTGGATACATCCGACATAATGCTTATTGGTGACTTCAATGGGCGGATAGGATTCTCGCAAAATAGTTTTGTAAGTGGTTATGATGGCACGTATTTTGACAAAAGACGCAAATCTAAGGACTCAGTTTGTGACGGAAAAGGATCAAAGGTACTTCAAATTGCAGACGCGTATGATTGCCGTGTTTTGAATGGCAGTTGTGTAGGTGATGCTGAAGGTGAATTTACCTTTCTTCGTGGAACTTCGTGCTCAGTCATTGATTATTGCTTTATAGCTGGAAAATGGAATTCGATCTTGGATAGTTTCAAAGTAGGAGTGGAGATATATTCAGACCATATGCCCCTAGAAGTAACATTCTCTGCAACCTCGATTGGAAACAACATGGGCTTGAAACAGTTACGTCTTCTACCGAAACTTATATGGAATGAAAGAATGCGATCAATCTATGAACACAACATGAACAAACTTATTGAAGAATTAACAGATCAAAATAGTATACTTGATATTGAAAAATTAATAGAGATTATAAGAAAATCTGTACCAGCAAGCAGTCCATCAAGGTCAATTGTTAAATTTAAAGAAAAATGGTTTGATTCAGAATGCTCACAAGCCAGAATTAAATCTTTTAAACTTTTGAAGCTATTTAGAAGAAACAACTCCACTATTTTTCAAAAACTCTACAACCAAGCCAATAAAGACTACAAACGCCTTTGCTACGATAAAAAAGCTAAACAGGAACAAGCCAATATATCTGTGATTAACAATACCAAATCTTCAGCTGAATTTTGGAAAGCCGTTAAATATGTGAACGGACGTACTAACACCATCTCCATTTCCTTGAAAGCCCCACAGTTGAGAGCTCATTTTCATAACCTCCTTAACGCCCCAATATCATCTCCCTTATTTCACTATGCGGAACCTATGATTTTGGATGAAAAACTAGATGGCCCTTTTACACTCCGAGATATTCAGGAAGCGATTAACAACACCAAATCAAATAAGGCACCAGGAAATGAGCGAATCCCTTTCGAATTCTATAAAAACTCTACAAATGAGTTCTTAAAACTACTTACAGTAGAGTTCAATCGGATCTTTGAGAATACCAAGTTCCTGAAAGTTTTAGAAAAGCTATAATTTTTCCACTCCACAAAAAAGGTGATTACAATGATCCAACAAACTACAGGGGTATATCGTTTTTAAACACTTCAGCCAAGTTGTTTGCAGCTTTAATTTACAAAAGACTCAGTGATTGGGTCAATGAAAAAAATATTCTGACAGAATTTCAAGCTGGCTTCAGAAAAGGTTATTCCACAATTGACCAAATTTTTACGCTTACCAACATCGCTGCTACATTTAAAGACAAAAACAATAAACTTTATGCATTTTTCGTCGATTTTCGTGCGGCATTTGACACAATTTCACGCGAAGCCCTTTTTTATAAACTCTGCAAAATCGGTGTATCAACCAAAATTATACGTATTCTGAGAGCACTCTATGAGAATAATATCGCACTTGTTTGGGATGGAGATCAAATCTCGGATGAATTTGAAACGACCATGGGAGTCAAACAGGGGTGTATACTCAGCGCATTACTTTTCATTTTATATATTAATGAGATAATTGATGCAGTACATGGTGGGATAAATTTCTACGGAGTGAAAATTCCAGCTTTAATGTATGCAGATGACATTGTTTTCTTGAGTGATTCTGTGGACGGTCTACAGCGAATGATCAACAGACTCGACTTATACTGTAAAAGCTGGAATTTAACAGTCAACCTACAGAAATCTAAAATTATGATTTTTAGAGATGGCAATGGACGCTACTCGCGTTCGGAAAAGTGGAACTTCAACGGTGAGGAGGTTGAAATCGTACGCAAGTACAAATATCTTGGAATGCTAATATCAGCAAATTTAAACGTAAGTCCACATCTTGAAGAAAAACTAGCAGATGCTAAGCGAGCCATTTCAACGATATGGGATCGTTGTATTAAAAACAATTACATTTCTCATACTGCAAACCAAAAGGTTTTCCGTTCAACTGCTGCATCTATACTGCTCTACGGAACTCAGGTATGGGGTTATAGTTCATACGATTCCGTTGAAAAGTTCCTACGATACTTTTTGAAGAGGATGTTTCGATTGCCGAGAAACACTCCAAATTATATGTTATACATTGAAACTTGTACTCCACCTATGTTCCTACATACCTTGAAAATGCACTTCGATTATGTAATAAAAGTATTGGAGATGGTGGACACAAGAATACCTCACATAATTCTGAAAAATGTTATCAAATTCAACGGGAATATCTGCAAATCGTGGAATGAAATTGCGTCGGAGTGTGGAACAGAAATAGTTATTCAGCCAAACGAACAACCCTTCACACTAAGAGAGAAATTTAACTCAATGTTGGAGAAATTAGGTCAACTATCCTATGAAAGATATATTGAAGAGGCTGGAGCGTCTGTCTTCAGAAACTATTATAGCAGACTAAATTACAACCTTGGTAAAAATACATATTTCCTGAATTGCTACTCTGTGGAAAAAATCAGCACTATATTTAGAATAAGAGGTGAGATACTCAGCCTAAATTTCATCCCCCACCGCACCGATCTACCAACACTCTGCGAACTTTGCAACATGGGCACTAGAGAAAATGTTTTCCATTTCCTTGCAGTCTGTCCAATTTTGAAGGAATTACGCGTAATAATACTTTCAAAAAATGTCCTTGAAGAGGAAGAAGCCTTAAGAGTTCTAAACGGAGAAAGAGGATGGGATGCTTTATACAACTACACCGTAGCTGCACTTCGATAATTATAGAAAACGAATTTTAGATGGTGGTTTTTAATTATAAATAATTATGTTTCATTAAATAAATTCAAAATTAAAATTATATATTGTCAACCTGGTAGACGGCCATAGGCCAAGCCAATTAGACTTAAGAAATTATTAAATAATTGTTAGCTTTATACATGAAATAAAAGTCATTTTAAACTAAACTAAAACTATAAAGAATTCTAAGAACAATATTAAGCTAGATATAAAAGATCAAAACCATTTTTTATTTTGTCTGAAATTTAATGGTTGTAGTCAATGCCATTTAGCGGCGAGCAGATGCATTTTATGCATTCTAATACAAGAAGATGTTTTGTAGTGCTTGAAATAAGCTTTAAAATGAGCACTATTAAAAGTTTTTTGCACGTAAAATAAGTGAGCTGTAGTGCAAATAAGGAGAGCATCTAATGTTTTTTTCTTTTAAATCAATGGCTTTCATAAGCGCCATTTCCACCAAAATTAAATTTAATCGTATTCCGCCTAAAATTAAGTTTGTTATGAAGAGTTTGATAGATAGTATCAGTTTGGCTGCTTTTGGACACATATTTTTCAAAAAAGTCACGATTAAAAAAAAAAACAACAAATTTTCAAATTTTTAAAAACCCACTTTTTTTCATAATATCTCAAAAATGACGACAGATACGTATAATAGTGTAAGAATAAAAAAATTTGGTACTTTTTTGACAAACAATTTCGTCTTTTAGTTTTTTCTGTCAAACAAAAATTGACGGAGATATGATTGTTTAAAGAGCGCGTGGCAGCGCAATCACAGCCTCTCTTAAGTCCTTTAACATTTCACCGTTTTAGCAAAAAGTTGTTTACTATATATTGCAATCAAGGATGTTTTAGCTTTCTTAATTACCTTTACAATGGTTTCTTACAAATTGTGATAGCATGAAAATTGAAGGAGTTATGGTCCAAAAACTCATTGATTTAAAAGAAAAAAAACATTAGATGCTCTCCTTATTTGCACTACATCTAACTTATTTTACGTGCAAAAAACTTTTAATAATGCTCATTTTAAAGCTTATTTCAAGCACTACAAAACATCTTCTTATATTAGAATGCATAAAATGCATCTGCTCGCCGCTAAATGGCATTGACTACAACCATTAAATTTCAGACAAAATAAAAAATGGTTTTGATCTTTTATATCTAGCTTAATATTGTTCTTAGAATACTTTATAAAAAACCAAATTGTTCATTGTTTTACCTGCTACAATTTTGTTCATTATAAAATTTTCGATAAAACGTTGTTACCGAATATTTTACGAACCGAAGTTTAAACTAATGATTTAAAACGTTGGAAATCGTTTCCAAATACCGCGAGCAAAATTAAAACGTAAACGATACAAAAGAATATATATTTCCGCGAAACTAAATTGGGATGTAAATAATCCCGATCCCGACGTGCGTGCAACTTGTCTAAAAACGAAATGTCAAAGTGACACAGGTTCGTATTCGGCAACCAACAACACTTCAGTGCTGTCTCCCGTAGCTCAGCCTGATGGGTGGGTTCGATTTGATATTCCTTTTTAATCCGATTTGATTAAAAGGGAATATCAAATAATTATAAAATAATATCTCGAATTAAACTCTGATGAGTGAGAGTACAAGGGCGTACTAACTCACTTTTAATATGGGCGCCAGGAAACCTTTTAAGATGGTGGTTTGCCTTAACCAAAGCTGAAATAATAGCTAAAGAAGAAAGAAGAAACTAGGATAGAACTGAAATAAAACAATACTAAATTTCAGAAGGAAAATTAAAGGTTTTTATTATATTTTTAGGGGGTCTGGGAAACCGTGGCTGATACCTGGATAAAAACCCAGAATCTTTTCGGTATAAAAGAAAGGTACAAAGTTGTTTTCGAGGTTGGCAGGAGGCCAATTCTCGAAATAAAGAAAATGTAAGAAAGTTAGGCAAGATTATAAACAGATTGGTGTGTCGTTTGAACACAAGAAAGAATCACGAAAGGAAAGTTTCCGAAATAAAAGAAATAATGATAGAAGTAAATGAAAACGGTCGCGAGTCCCGCAATCTCGGGATAGAAGAAAGTTAGGTCAACGAAGGCCTAGCGGATCTAAATTTTGCCGCAAATAAGGCGACTCTAAATTCGTTCGAAAAACCCTTGAAAAGGAAGGATTCTTCGGAACGAAAAACAGGAATTAAAAGAGAAAATACTTAGCTATTCTTGTCGATACAACACTCTCCTGAACTCCTTGTAAAAATCCCATCTCCGCACTTATCTCGATTTATAAAATTCCCAACTGGAATGTCTCAAAATTCCCAACCGGAATTTTGCCGCAAAGTCGACTTCTCAAAATATCTTCACAAAAAAAATCGCAACAAAAACGCTAAATATTCGCAAATAATTTTCTGCACGCTTTCTTTAGTATCTTCACACTTTCGTCGCCAAAAGTCAAGAGACCATCAAGATGGCGGGTTTTTCTCCTCCATCCGGCATCGGCCATGCAGCCATCCTCGTCAGACCTTTAAGCGTGGTGTTGTTCGGTCTCACTTTTACTGCAGCATTCCGCCATTAGGCTAGGATGTGCATATGTGCAAGTGGGATGTCACGAATCAACTACCCGCGGTCCTTTGCGTTCAGGTGATGTGATCACCAGTAGCCGAGTGGACGAGTTCAACCCTTTTCAGAAAGACTTACTCCGAAAAATTATTTTACTCGCGCAAAGTCCCCAGCCCAAACCGGCCCAAACTAAAATACAGAGAAGATATTTTCCAAGAGGACGAAGAACAAAAGATGCTAAGTTTGAAGCTTGACAGATATTATCCGTAGACCTTCGTTCAGATAGTTAGAAAAGAAGAAAGGGGAATAAAAACGGAAACACGTCTTTTAGTGATTCTTCCTTGATGTTGACGATACTCAATTTAATTTTAATTGAAATTTAATACGAAATTTAGGTTGGTGTGAATATAGTTCACACATTGTTGGACATGGATCTCGATCTTCATGCCTTTCTCCTTTTATCAATGTTTGCGTAGGCCACCTGCCGTACGACTATTGTGGACCGACCGTCACACAAGAAAAGTGTCTCCTACTGTGCAATCTGTTGCATCGAGGAACAATGTGACCTGAAAATGGCATTTCGAAAATTCTAGAAGAACAGGTCTCCGGCTGATGGACCAGGTTTCCACTGAATTCTTCTACTATTTTCGAGTAGCTCTGAAAAAGTGTGTTAGCGGGAGAAGAACGGTAGATAGAACTTGTTGTGGTAAATTTTACCGCAACAAATCCCACCCTCACCTCCTGGGAAGAGAGCTTAGGTTAGGTAGGTTAGGTAGAATGGGCTGACGGTTGATCTTAATTCCGCCACACTTAGATCAATGTAGATCCATTGTGATACCCTGACGTATTGTAACGTCCTTGAAACCTATGAATTTATGTCTGGTCAGTATTTAGCCATTTTGCCATTTGGCCTTAGTGAAGTTTAATAGACTGCTTTTTGAAGCGTCTGATAATTCTTCTAGTTCATTTAAAAAGTAATTGCCTAGAAATTTTTTCCTAATATGGCATAGTGCTGGGCATTGACAAAGGAAGTGAGTCGTATCCTCATGTTCATCTTCGTCATTGCATCCTCTGCATAGGTCATCGGTGCAAAGACCCATTTTCTTTTTGTGATAACCTAGTAGGTTATGTCCAGTTATGATACTGATAAGCATTCGCAATGAAGGTCTATTCAATGATAGCAGCTTTTCAGATTCTTTCTTATTATATTTCGGCCATATTTTCCTGGAAGTAACACAGGAATCTAGGCATACCCATCTTTTATTGGATTTTTGCGTTATTTTGTTACCAATTATCTGTTTA
Organism: Melanostoma scalare; assembly: GCA_949752695.1. Lineage (NCBI taxonomy): Eukaryota > Metazoa > Arthropoda > Insecta > Diptera > Syrphidae > Melanostoma > Melanostoma scalare. The sequence continues at coordinate 160,920,171 of OX456985.1, read as the reverse complement.
ATTTCACAGGGTGGAATCCTGATTGATTGATCAATGAGAGAAGGGTCAAGTGCTGATCCTTTTCTCGCTAGTTCGTCCGCTTTTTCGTTTCCCGGTATACCACTATGACCAGGAACCCAGCAGAGTCTAACGTTATGCTGCGTGCCAAGAACCTTTAGCTCTTCGCGACAGCAAGAAACAAGCTTTGATTTGATAAGAGTGGCAGAAATCGCTTTTATTGCTGCTTGGCTATCAATGAAAAAAGTGATATCAGCATGTGATAGCGCCATCATGGACACCTGTTTTGCAGCGTGTGAGACTGCAAAGATCTCGGCTTGGAAGACGCTGCTGTGATTTGGAAGTCTGAATGAACTTGCTAGGTTTAGGCTTTCTGAAAAGAAACCTGCCCCTGTTCCAACTTCCATTTTAGAACCGTCGGTATAGATTGCTATAGACGTTTCGTAAGGTGTTTCATTCTCCCAATCTTGTCTATTGGGGAAGCTAGTTGTGAAGGATTTTTTGAAGTCCAAGTATGGAGTTTTGTAATCCGTGCAGATATTGTTATCTGCGTATCTTGATAAAATCTGTGCGTGTCCTATTTGGCTGGTTTTCCAGACATTACATTGGTTTAGTCTAAGTGCACTATTTGCTGCCGCTTCTTGAACGTAGAGATCAAGAGGTGTGAGATTGAGGATTACTTCCAAACTCGCGGTCGGTGTAGTTCTCATTGCACCAGTTACGCAAATACAGGCAGATCTTTGAACTTTGGTTAGGGTTTTTAAATGCGTGGATTTTTCCAACGCCTTCCACCAGACCAAGTTGCCATAAGATAGGATAGGTCTAACAATGGCAGTATACATCCACAGGATGATCTTGGGATTTGGTCCCCAGTTTTTGCCAAAAATCCTGTTGCACGAATATAGTGCTATCATAGATTTCTTATATCTTTCTTGTATATTGGGACTCCAATTTAGTTTTTTGTCTAAGATCACACCCAGGTATCTGGCTTGATCAGAGATTTTAAGAGGGGTCCCATTTAGTCTTGGTAACTCGAAAGTAGGTATTTTTCTTCTATTTGTAAAGAGTACCAGCTCTGTTTTGAGGGGGTTCACTGCAAGGCCGCACCTTTTTGTCCAAGCGCTTACCTTGGTTAGTGTGTAGTTCAATTGTGCGCTAATAGTGGAAGGGAATTTCCCCGTTGCCAGAAGAGCTAGATCATCGGCATAGGCGACCACTTTTACGCCATCATGTTTGAGAGCTACGAGAATCTCATTCATGACCAGGATCCAGAGCAGGGGTGAGAGGATACCTCCTTGTGGGGTTCCCCTTGACACACACTTTTTCAAGTTTGCACCTCCCAGTTCACTGTGGATCTGACGTTTTGTTAGCATATTCATGATCCAATTTGTTATTGTTTCTTCAACTTCTAGATCATTTAGGGCTTTCTTAATTGCACTGTTCTGTACATTGTTGAAAGCTCCTTCAATGTCCAGGAAAGCTGCCAGAGTGTATTCCTTATCTTGCAGCGTTTTTTCTATGGTTCTTACTACACAGTGAAGTGCTGTTTCCACACTTCTTCCTTTTGTGTAAGCATGTTGAAAGGTGGATATTACTTCCGGTTTCATAAAACTACGGATATGTAAATCAAGTAACCTTTCAAAAGTTTTCAGTATAAAGGAGGTCAGACTTATAGGTCTGAAGTCTTTTGCTTCTGTATGGCTGGGTTTGCCGGCTTTCGGTATGAAAACGACTTTAACTTCCCGCCATATTTTGGGAATGTAACCCCATATGAGGCTACTTTCAAAAATGTTCTTGAGATGTGGGATGACTTTTCCTCTGCTTTTTTGAAGCATCATAGGAAAAATGCCATCGTGACCCGGAGATTTAAAAGGGGAGAAGGAGTTGATAGCCCATTCCAACTTCTCTTCTGTTACGATATCTGTCGGGATTTCATGTCTAGAGTAATTAGTGGTATCTACTTCACTGTTCTCTATAGGGCTGCATCCAGGGAAGTGCGAATCGAACAGATGTTCCAGACTCTCTACCGGGGATTCAGTCCAGTGGTTATCCGGTCTCTTCAGAGAACCAAGAGGTATGGTCTCCTTAGAGAGGATTTTCCGTAGTCTGGCCGATTTGTTCGTACACTCAATTTCGCTGCAAAAATTTCTCCATGAGCAGCGTTTTGCTCGTTGAGTTTCATTTTTGAATTTCCTTTGGCTGGATTTGTAATGTTCCCAGTCATTTTCGGAGCCGGTTCGTTTGGCAGCATTGAAAAGTCTTCTAGTTTCTTTCCTAATGCTGCTCAGCTCGTTGGTCCACCAAATTGGTTTTTTGTTCTTTTTTACCGTTGTGATCAGAGGACAGCTTTTATCCAGGGCATTTCTCAGAATCCCTGTGAGTTCTGCAGTCAACTTATCAAGGCTTTGCGGTTCAAGGTTCCTATTTGTATTGAGGGAATCTATGTTATCGTCCACCTCCCTACTAAAGGTAGCCCAATCTGTTCGTCTATTATTACGAAATGGTTTAATTGGGCGATCTGTAGTGGGAATGATAAAGTTTATCAGACAATGGTCTGAGAAAGAAATTTCTTCTAGTACTTTCCACTGCTCTACTGAACAAGTGTCCGAGTTATTTGTGAGGGTAATGTCAAGTACTTCTTTACGGTTTTTTGTAACAAAGGTAGGTGTGTTACCTCTATTGATAACCAAAAGATTGTTTCTTAAAATAAATTCAAATAAGAGTTCCCCCCTAGAATTCGTGTCGGTGCTTCCCCATAGCGCATGGTGAGCATTGGCGTCGCAGCCCATAATAATATCTAGTCTACTCTTACTTGTGTATTCTACCAGTTGGTAAGTGATATCCGCTGGTGGTCCTTCAATTCCATCATGTGGCATGTAGATGGAAGCCAAAATTATTGATGGGAGTCCTACGCGTTCCATCTTTACTGCGGTCTGGTCTATTGTGCTATAAGTAGTTAGAAGAAAAAGATTTAACTGTTTTCTAGCTACTATGCATGTTCTATGGTTACTGTCTGGGCTGACAAAATTGGATTTGTACAGCGTGAGTTCTTTGGAGTGTAGGCCCTTAATTTTTCCTCTCGCGACCCAAGGTTCTTGAATAAGCGCTACATCAATTTGTCTACTCTCCATGAGGTAGACCAGGTTGGCGGAGGCGGCTTTACTATGTTGGAGATTGATTTGTATTAACTTCAATTCCATTGCATATTTTGTTTTTTATACAACGCCTTACTAACCTGTTTTATAATTCTAGCTATCAGCCTGAGTTTGCATCGGGTAATGCCGACGCGAACTTTGAAGCTGACTCTTCTTAGAAGTGGTATGGAGTTGTGTGTCAACCTCACAATCACTTCAGTGCCTGTCTCCGTCTTCTCCACCTTCACGACCTTCCATTGGTCGCTCAAAAGCTCGGCATTCAAAGAAAGGATGTACCTTTCCAGCCGATCGCGGGGAATAGCGGGGCCTCTGACCAGCAGTTTACCTATTGGTCGGTTTATGTCTTTGATCTCAGTGGCAGTCACGAGCCGTAACTCAGCATTCTGCCAGGGAGCTGCCGTCTTCTTTACGAACTCCTGGAGCCATTGAAGGGTCCATTCATTCTCGCAGCTCATTACTTTGAAACCATGGATGGTAGTGAGGTCCCCGAAGAGTGGCGGTTGCCTACTCTTGACGATCGCCTCATTTACCTCTTCCAGGATCCTTAGTTCCAGTAACTGCCATTCGTCTTCACTCAGTTTGCGGTCGGGTTTCCCAAAGTCGGCTATAGCGACTAGGTGACCCTTTGCAGCAGGGACTGAGGAGGTCTTCATCCTCTTTGGTAGTCTGTTGGGTGAGGAGTTGTTCGGAGAGGAGCTGGCATTCCTTACTCTTTTTGAGCAGTTCGGCATATCGGTTTCGATGAGGGGCAGAGAGGCCGCCTCACAAGTCCCGGTATTTGCTCCGGAGCCAGCTCGTTTATTGTCTGTCGGGTCTTGTCCAGTTCGTTTTGTTATGTCTGTTGGTGTCATTGTCCGTAGTCTTAGTTCGGACCTCATCAGAGCCTTCCTCGCCTTTCCCGTTAAGGAGTTCGGGTCCTTTTTCGATAGGCGTCTGACTGTCTTTACCGCGTTGCGTTGTTGTCTCAGTTGAAGTTCGTCTTTGCTGAGGACCCTTGCTCGTCGTTGTCTTGTATTTCTGTCGATGACAGTTGCCAGACTGTCTGTCGTTTTGTTGTGTGACGGATTTTCGGGGTTGGATTCCTCAGTCACATTCAGGTCTTGCGGAGGGCTATGGCCTTCTACACTACCATCAAGTTTCTGTTCCTCCTTTCCCTCAGCAGCGACTTCATTTCCCATTTCTGGGTGAGAAGTACTGCTGTGCTTCCGTACTCTAGGGTCTGTCAGTTCGTCCTTCGTATTATGTCCTGTGTTCGTAGTCCCTACACCAGCCGTCGATGGGGTTGGCCTTTTCTTTGGCTGAATTTTATCAGTGTACGGAGCAGGCGGACCCATCGAAGTCTTTTCACTCTGACTTAGAGGGGAGAGAGGGTTCGGTGCTGGACTAGCAATTGGCCCATCCTTTCCCAAGCCTTCCCTTTCCACCAAGGTTCGAGTGCTGTGTGGTTTGTTTTGGTCGGTCCTGTCAGTTTTTGCAGTTGTACCTTGCAGGGGGCTTGGTGCTAGACTTACAGTAGGCCCGTCTTTTCCCAAGTTCTCCCTGTCTAGAAAGGCTCGTGCGTTGTATAGTCGTTTCCGTTCTAAGTCAGTCATTTCGTTCCAGTCAGCTTTCCCCAGCCTTTTAACCGTGCGTTTGCAGTTGGAGATTTTACTCCTCCTGGACATACACGATAGGTTGGAGATATCGGAGTCTGCCATAGAGCTAGCATCACTGATGTCATCGACAATGATGGCTTCGCCACTGGCTCCATCTTCCATACCTAAGCTGGAGAAAGGGTCGAGTAGGAGGTTTTCCTCTTCCTCAGTCATTTTAACATTATTGTTGTTCTTGGAGTTCATTTTAAATTCCTTTTTATTACTTTGGTAAGCTTTTGCGACTTTATAAGTTTGATCTGTAAGAAAAAAGAAAAAGAAAAAGAAAAGAAAGAAAAAAGAAAAAGAAAAAAGAAACAGATCCAAAATTATAAGTAAAATCGTCACACAAACCAAGCAAAAAATTAAATGTGAAAAGTCAGTCACTGGCGACTTCTCCTTTCGATATTGAGACCGTAAGGCAAAGCCCAAGCCAGCAGCCGTGACATCTGCTGACATTTTAGCGTATATCCCCGCTATTTTTTTAATATCTTTATGTTTCCTTTTCATAATTTTCATAGGGGTGGGTCTCACTTAGTTGCCCAGAACCCTAGCTGGTAGCTGATTTTCCGCCCAGGAGCATCCAACCGTAGCCATCCTGCTGTAGGTTCTAGCGTAAGCCCTCTCACCACGGCAAAGTGGAGACCCGTTGAGGAGGCAAAACAAGTGAGCTTACATTTCGTAAGAACTGTAACAAACTTCCAAAGAGGTACCTAGGATTAAAAGGTGTGGAAGAAGGACTTTCCATCAGAAAAAAAACTCTAAGACAACTCTCAAATCATTTTTATGTGAATTATAAGATTACAAAAAAATAAGCTACGTTTAAATTAATCATTCTCGGATGCGTCGTTATACGGTTTCAAGTCTTTGACGTGCCAAGTCCCGCGCTCTTTATTATTACTATCTTGAAGTACGTATGTCCAAGGTGACACACGTTTCTTAATCAAAAACGGACCGACAAACTTCGGTGCTAATTTGGCTGCATAGTAATTCGCGGCATCCGATAACGTGAAGTTCCTTCGCCAAACCATATCGCCGGTGTGATATTGAACATCACGCCGTCGAAGGTTATAAGCTTCTGCAGCTCTCTTAGATGCTGCCTTCAACTTCGTCTCTATGTCTCTTCTCAGTTCCCGAAAACGTTCAGTGATCTCATCCAGATCCTGAACATCCTCGGAACTCTCTCCTACACTTGGTGCTTCCTGACCCGAAGTCACCATGTCTCTCCCAAAATTGGCGTAGTAGGGTGAAACACCCAAAACCTCGTGTTGTGACGTGCGAATTGCACACGCCACCTTGCTTAGTTGTGAATCCCACACTCTATGGTTTCCAGCAAACGTAAGCTCGTAGTGTCGTCTTTAGGATCTGATTGATCCTTTCTGCAGGGTTAGCCTGCGGATGGTAGTGCGCAGTGAAACGTAGTTTCGACGCATAAGCGTCACAAAGCGTTTTGAGTTCCTTGGAACGGAACTGTGGACCATTGTCACAAATAGTGACTTTTGGTATTCCAAAAAGTAGGAAAACATTGTCTTCCAGTTCCCTACAAATTGCTTTAGCCGTAGCCGACCTTAGCGCAAATAGCAGTGGAAACTTCGTAAAGTAATCCACTACTGTTAATATATAAATAAAACCTCTACTAGATTTTGGAAGTGGCCCTACTAAATCTATACAAATCATCTCCCAAGGTGATTTGACTCCTACTCTTTCCTTCATCAAACCAGCTGGCTTCTCATTAATTGGCTTAACCTGTTGGCAAACTTTACAACTCCTAACATATTTTGTGATATCGGCCCTCATCTTTGGCCAGTAAAACTTCGCCGCAATTCTGGCAAACGTTTTCCTAACTCCCATGTGACCCGCTAAAGGACCATCATGGTTCTCCTGTAAAATACCTAACCTCTCATTTTTCCCTATCACTCTCTTCCATTCCTGATTGGTTTCATGAACTACTATATGATTGGGCTTTACGAGTTTGAACAACTTGCCTTGTTCAACCCTCCAAGCCGGATACCTAAGTGGATTTGTATTGACTTCTGAAATCATTTTTAACACCCAAGGATCTAAAACCTCTTCCGAGATACCACCCAACTGCGGCACTCCCCGAGACAGCATATCCGGAACCACATGCTCTTTTCCCTTACGATGAATGATTTCGTAGTCGAACTGTTGTAACCTAATAGCCCATCTAGCTAACCTACCCTGCGGATCTTTCAAATTACTTAACCATATCAGTGAGTAATGATCAGTTACTACTGTAAACCTAACACCCTCGAGATAAGGCCTCAATTTCTCAATAGCCCACAGTACCGCTAAACATTCCTTTTCTGTAGTGCTATAGTTACGCTCATTCCTATTCAAAGACCTACTAAGGTGACAGACAACCTTTTCCCCTTCCTCAAAGTTTTGGGATAAAACTGCACCGATTCCATAATCTGAAGCGTCTGTTTGTACGACGAATGGTCGCTTAAAATCTGGGCATGTGAGTATAGGTTCTGTCACCAAACACTCCTTTGCCTTCCTAAAGCTATCCTCACATTCCGTTGTCCAACTAAACTTCCTATTTTTCTTTAGTAGGTCCGTTAAGGGCCTTAGCAACTCTGCGAAATTCGGTACGAAACGTCTGTACCATGAAACTGTCCCTATAAAGCTCCTAACCTCTTTAACATTCCTCGGTGCCGGAATCCTAACCATACTTCCTACTTTTTCTGGATCTATATGTAATATGTTCTGATCAACTATATACCCTAAAAATTTCAAGGATGACATGCAAAAGTTGCACTTCTCCTTGCTAACCTTCAAACCTGCCTCACATAATCTTTTCAAAACCTCATTCAGAATTTCGAGATGTTTCTCAAAAGTTTCTGAAATGATGATAATGTCGTCTAAATAGACGAAAACGAATGGCTCTAAATCGGCACCCAAAACCGTGTCGATGAATCTCTGCCACGTCGCGGGCGAGTTGTGAAGGCCAAAAGGCATTCTCCTAAACTGATAAAGACCCCTCCCCGGAACTGTAAAAGCGGTGTAAGGTTTTGATTCTGCCTCCATAGGTATCTGCCAGTAAGCTGACTTGATATCCAGTGAAGACAGGAACCTAGCACCTCGAAGCCTATCTAAAATTGAATTAATGTATGGGAGTGGGTACGCGTCCCTATCTGTATTCTTATTTAGCTTCCTATAATCCACGCAGAATCTATAGGAGCCATCTTTCTTTTTAACTAATATTATTGGAGATGACCAAGCACTAGTCGATCTCTCAATAACCCCTGCCTCTAACATTTCATTAAGTTCCCTATCTATATGTTCCTGCATTGCCGGGGAGACCGGATAATACCTTTGTTTTATTGGCTCCGCCGACGTCCTAATCTTATGTTCGACTAAAGTCGTACACCCTAAGCCCTCAGGCATCTTCCTAAAAGATTCTTGAACTAATGTTTCTAATTCCCTAACACTCAATTCCGAACGGTCTGTTATAGAACAGATCGAAATTGAACTATCCTGTTCTGAAAAATTCCAGATACGGGACCTCAAATCCGGGACAATACCCGACAGCGCCCAGAAATCTGCGCCGAGGATCACCGTATGTGGCAACGACGGAATGACTAAACAGTCAACTAATATAGCCCTATCCTCAACTAAAATTGGAAGAGAGATCGTCCCTAACACTTCGACTCCTGTTCCATCTGCCAAACACACGCAGTGAACAGTGTCCTTCCTACTGATTAGCCCTAAATTCTGCAGGATTTTCCATGCGTCCCTACCTATTATAGTTCGAGTAGCTCCTGAATCTAATAGACCTAAAAATCTCGAACCATAAATACTAACTGTTAAATAAGGTCTCCTATCACTACCGTTTGCCTCTAAAGTAAATCCTAAATGAACCCTATCTGCCAGCTGGTCTCCAGCAGGCGACCCTCTCACTGTCTGCGGACTTCCCGCCCTGCTGGCGCAGGAGCCCGTTTCCCATTTCCCGAACACTTCCTACAATTCTGCCTAGTCACCCCCGCAGCCCCGCAACCAAAACAACGCCTAGGAGCGGAACAACTACTTGCAATATGGCCTGATCCATTGCAATTGAAACACCTCGCCGAAGAATTCTGTCGAGATTGGTTCGACGATTGGGCCTGACGAGTGGTTACGTTGTTCTCCGCAACAACCGCAACCGAAGGATTCTCTACACCTACGTATGCTAGATCCGGTTCTAGCAAAGTCCTATTAATCCTAACATTGGGTGGGGGAACATACGCCTCAATATTTGCCCTAACTGCTTCTAAGTTACGACCTAACACGACCAAATCCAACACGCAGCTTGGCTTAGCCAACCCAAGTTGTGTTTGGTAGAAAGGTGTCAAGTTCCGCTGAATCATTAACAACTTCCTATTTTCCGAAATGGGATCATTTAACCGACCGAACAAATTTTGCATCGTAGCAACGTACACGCCTATCGTTTCATCCTTCCCTTGTGTGCGGTGCCTAATCTCCTCAAGAAGCTGGTCATCATAATTAGGAGGTAGAAACTCTAGTTTCAACTCCTTAAATAATTCTGGCCATGATTTCACCGACGTCCTAATTGCCCTAAACCAAATCAATGCTTTCCCTACAAAGAGCTCCACCGCTGCTCTAAAAAGATAAGCCTCTGAAATACCCCTAGCCTGTCGCATTTCCTCAACCCTTTCTAGAAATGAGTTCACTGAGGTGCCACAGCGCTCTCCAGTGAACTTCACCTCCCACTTCGCAATATTGTGAAATTTCCTAAAATCTGTAATGTCCTGACTAACGATAGTATTTTCCCTAGCACTAATATCTTGAGGTGCAGCTGAATGCTGCTTTGCGACCTCACTACCCTTTTCTGACCCTTTATCAAGCAAACCTACTTCTTCTACTACGTCCTCATCATCATCCACATCTTCATCCTCATCCTCATCCCCATCCAAAATAGTCATCGCCATCACCACGTCATTCTTCAATTTCAATTTCACTTTCTCATCCTTTTCATTCTCAGGAATGCTCCTATCCAACCTACGCCATTCAACTTTACTCAAAATCTTCACATATTCCTTCGAAGTCTCCGACTTCGGAGGATTCTCTAACAATTTATTAATTTCTCCTAACTTCTTCTCTACTGCCGCTGAATCCTGTTCGAAAGTGAACGGATATGCGGGTAAAACAAAAGAATTCCTACGCTCTAGTTTAATAGCTACCCTAAGCGCTTTGCGCATGTCCTCCACAGTTCCTACATTCAAACCTCTACATTCGATTTCATAAACTATTTCATCCTGCGATAACCTATTCACCTGACTTAATTCCATTTTATTAAAATATAAAAACTACCTATCAGAATCTTGTAAGGAAACAAAAATAAAACGTAAAGAAAAGTAAAATAAGAAGTTAAAATAAATCAACCGACTCACAACTGTTTCAAAAACCTAGTACTCGTAGCAAGCTTTTTAAAAAAATACAAAAATGAATCTTGGCAAATCTCGTTTGCACCAATATTGTAATTTCACAGCCAAAAAAAATAAACACTTGAAATAAAGTTTAATAAAATATAGTAAAATACAATAAAGCGAGAAAATTTATTTTATATTTAAAGAAAATAATAAAAAAAACTAGAAAAATGAATTCAAGATTGAAAAAAAGTAAAACACACCAGAAGTATTAAAAAGTATTAATACTTCAAGTGACAGCTCTGATCTTTGGTAGAAAATAATTTATACATATACACTACCACTAACGTATGTAATTTATTGCAAAAATGGCGGATCTCAAAATACGCGAAATGTCAAAAACTCAAATAAGATTAAATTTATTTAGCACTTTCTCCAAAAATATTAATTTAAATAACTTGCCGCAACACCAAAAAAATCAAAACAAAAAACTCACAATTTATTCCTGAACACTGCTGATATACATAAATTCCTCTTGTCAAACTGTCCACTGCCTCTCCCACAGGTTTCAATCCTGATTCCTGACTCCTGTACTATGTTCCCAGGTCTTCCACTGGCAAACAAATTCCAAAACTCTCACGCACTTCAGCTATAAGAAAAAACACCAAGTAAATATTTCAAAAATACAGCACTTCAAAATAAACTTCCCTAAACACAGCACACAAGGGAAGGGTATATGGTATACGATATACAAAAAAAATTGCACAAGTAAGCCCCACGTTGTGGACGCCAATTGTTACCGAATATTTTACGAACCGAAGTTTAAACTAATGATTTAAAACGTTGGAAATCGTTTCCAAATACCGCGAGCAAAATTAAAACGTAAACGATACAAAAGAGTATATATTTCCGCGAAACTAAATTGGGATGTAAATAATCCCGATCCCGACGTGCACGCAACTTGTCTAAAAACGAAATGTCAAAGTGACACAGGTTCGTATTCGGCAACCAACAAAACTTCAGTGCTGTCTCCCGTAGCTCAGCCTGATGGGTGGGTTCGATTTGATATTCCTTTTTATTCCGACTTGATTAAAAGGGAATATCAAATAATTATAAAATAATATCTCGAATTAAACTCTGATGAGTGAGAGTACAAGGGCGTACTAACTCACTTTTAATATGGGCGCCAGGAAACCTTTTAAGATGGTGGTTTGCCTTAACCAAAGCTGAAATAATAGCTAAAGAAGAAAGAAGAAACTAGGATAGAACTGAAATAAAACAATACTAAATTTCAGAAGGAAAATTAAAGGTTTTTATTATATTTTTAGGGGGTCTGGGAAACCGTGGCTGATACCTGGATAAAAACCCAGAATCTTTTCGGTATAAAAGAAAGGTACAAAGTTGTTTTCGAGGTTGGCAGGAGGCCAATTCTCGAAATAAAGAAAATGTAAGAAAGTTAGGCAAGATTATTGTTTAAGTTTCATTTATTATTTTATTTCAACAACTTGTACGTCCAAGAATTTAATACTTTTATTTTTCATTCATAATTTCATCTTGCAACTTGCATGTGCAAGAATTCAATACTTTTGTTTGTTCACCTAGTAACGAGAGCCACTGTGTGAACCATTGCTCCTACAACTTGCCAGACGCAATAGGAAACTTGCGTATTTTTGTTGGCACGTTTTGTTTAGTTTGCGATTCCCACGTATTGACTGGAACTTATAATCAACATGGTTCACACAGTAGCTCTCCCAAAATATTTTCTGTACCTGTAGCTAGTTAAGAATAAAATCATTACCTGTCTAACGTTAAAATACAACAGTGTGTTTCTCTTGAGTGGTTTGAGTTGAAATTGTCGTGTTCTTATTTTCGAATTTGCAATTTGTTTTTCTTTCGTTTAAAACATTTAAACAATTATAAACAGATTGGTGTGTCGTTTGAACACAAGAAAGAATCACGAAAGGAAAGTTTCCGAAATAAAAGAAATAATGATAGAAGTAAATGAAAACGGTCGCGAGTCCCGCAATCTCGGGATAGCAAAACGTTAGGTCAACGAAGGCCTAGCGGATCTAAGTTTTGTCGCAAATAAAGCGACTCTAAATTTGTTCGAAAAACCCTTGCAAAAGAAGGATTCTTCGATACGTAGGTTTTAAAACAAAAAGAAAAGGAATACTTAGCTCTTCTAATAAAACACTCCTCCTGCACTCCTTTAGAAAATCTCTTCTCCGCAATCGTCTCGATCTAGAAAATTCCCAACTGGAATGTCTCAAAACTCCCAACTGGAATTTTGCCTCAATCAATTTTGTCAAAAAAAACTATCGCTAAAACGAAAAATCTGGTATCTCGAAATATTCGTAATAATTTTTCGCACGCTTTCTTCTATATCTCTGCACACTTTCGTAGCCAAAAGCCAAGAGACCATCAAGATGGCGGGTTTTTCTCCTCTTAAAGCGTGGTGTTGTTCGGTCTCACTTTTACTGCAGCATTCCGCCATTAGGCTAGGATGTGCATATGTGCAAGTGGGATGTCACGAATCAACTACCCGCGGTCCTTTGCGTTCAGGTGATGTGATCACCAGTAGCCGAGTGGACGAGTTCAACCCTTTTCAGAAAGACTTACTCCGAAAAATTATTTTACTCGCGCAAAGTCCCCAGCCCAAACCGGCCCAAACTAAAATACAGAGAAGATATTTTCCAAGAGAACGAAGAACAAAAGATGCTAATTTTGAAGCTTGACAGATATTATCCGTAGACCTTCGTTCAGATAGTTAGAAAAGAAGAAAGGGGAATAAAAACGGAAACACGTCTTTTAGTGATTCTTCCTTGATGTTGACGATACTCAATTTAATTTAAATTGAAATTTAATACGAAATTTAGGTTGGTGTGAATATAGTTCACACATTGTTGGACATGGATCTCGATCTTCATGCCTTTCTCCTTTTATCAATGTTTGCGTAGGCCACCTGCCGTACGACTATTGTGGACCGACCGTCACACAAGAAAAGTGTTTTCTACTGTGCAATCTGTTGCATCGAGGAACAATGTGACCTGAAAATGGCATTTCGAAAATTCTAGAAGAACAGGTCTCCGGCTGATGGACCAGGTTTCCACTGAATTCTTCTACTATTTTCGAGTAGCTCTGAAAAAGTGTGTTAGCGGGAGAAGAACGGTAGATAGAACTTGTTGTGGTAAATTTTACCGCAACAACGTATAGTTTTGGAGATATTTGCAATAAATAGATGAAAAACGTGAACAAATTGCGAATTTTCAATTGCCAATAACTCGAAAAGTATTGGACTTAACAAAAAACTTTATATTTGTTTTTTTGCTTAAAATTAGAACTTCTATCGATATCCGAGTTTATTTAAAAAAAAAAAATTCACCCCCGAGAAGGGGTGGCAACCACCCCCAGGGTGGTGGCGGTGTGCAAATCATTTTCACTTTTGAATTTAAGGGTAAGATGAGCCTAATTCCAAAATTCCATACAAATCGGTTCACAGTAAAAAAATTCGGACCTAAAATGCTTCATTGACTGCACTATATGTGAACGTCTGAAACCCCACGTCAACAACTTGATAGGTCCTTATCAATGTGGTTTTAGACCAGAGAAGTCCACAATAGACTAAATTTTCACATTACGGCAGATCTTGGAAAAAACCCGAGAACATAATATCGATATTCACCATCTCTTTATCGATTTCAAGGCCGCGTAAGACAGTATTTACAGAGACGAGCTTTACAGAGCCATGTCTAGTTTCGGCATCCCTGCAAAGCTCGTACGACTATGCAGGATGACTTTGGAGAATTCACGCTGCTCCGTCAAGGTCGGAAAAGAACTCACCGAGACCTTTGATGTCGAAAAAGGTTTTAGGCAAGGCGACAAACTGTCATGCGATTTCTTCAACATCATACTTGAACAGATTGTAAGAAACTCAAACGTCAACACCAAAGGAACAATCTTTCAAAAGTCTGTACAATTACTCGCCTATGCAGACGATATTGACGCAATGGGAAGAAAAAAGCGTGATGTCATAGGTGCTTTTGCGAGTATTGAAACAGAAGCGGCAAAAATGGGTTTGATGGTTAATGAGGGCAAAACGAAGTATATGCTGTCATCAAACAAGGACACAGAACATCGACGAATTGGACAAAACGTCACAATAGACAGACATAACTTCGAGGTAGTACAGGACTTCGTCTACCTAGGATCCGCTGTAGACACGGACAACAACATCAGTGCGGAGATCAAACGGAGAATAACCGTTGCTTCTTTGGGTTAAGAAGGCAATTGAGAAACAAAACCCTCTCTAGAAAAACCAAGGTGACCTTGTATAAGACCTTGATCATCCCAGTCCTGCTGTACGGCGCAGAAGCATGGACCTTATCGAAAGCGGATGAGGAAACTCTTGGTCGTTTCGAAAGAAAAATTCTCCGAATGATCTTTGGTCCCGTATGCGAAGACAATGTGTGGAGAAGAAGATACAACAACGAGCTGTATGAGCTGTACCGCGACATGGGCATAGCCAGAAGAGTACGCATCGCGAGGCTACGATGGTTGGGCCATGTAGAGCGGATGGACCCAAACGCTCCGGCTCGTCGGGTGTTCGAAAGCACATTGCAGGGAAATCGCGGAAGGGGAAGACCTCGTCTTAAGTGGCGCAATCAAGTGGATGAAGACCTCAACCGACTTGGAGTGCGAAACTGGAGAGAGCTCGCCCGAGATCGAAATCGTTATATAAGGATGTTGGTTGAGGCCCAGGTTCACCCCGAACTGTAATGCCCACCTAAGTAAGTAAGTAAATCTACTGTTTGTCATATTTTGAAAGATTTTACCAAAAAAGTTTGAGAAACACTCCAACCAAAGTACCTTAACAAGTATCCAATGACTGCAGGAACAATTAAGGAATGTGTTAATGGGTTTGAACAATTGGGGTATCCTCAATGCGTAGGAGCAATAGGTAATACATTTAAAATGATGCGTTTGAATGTATAATTTGAAATACTTTATTTGAAGACGGTTGCCATATAGAAGTTCACCCAAGAACGGAAGATGCGGTTGATTACTTCAACTACAAAGGTTGGTATTCCACCGTCTTGCTGGCTTTGGTTGATTATAGGTAATGTTTTGTATATAACTCAATAACAAAAAATTTTAATACGAATATTTAACAGGTACAGATTTTTGTATATTAATGTCGGTAGTCCGGGTCGTTGCAATGATTCACAAATATTTGAGAAGTCTTTGCTTAAAAAGCAACACTAAAAAATGATTTACAAAGATATGTCCAAGGAGATTAATGGAGTTTTCGTTCCTGTGCACATAATCGGAGATTCAGCCATTCGATTTTCAGATATGGTCATGAAACGATATCCTTATAACACATCGGCTAGTGCATCTGAAAAAAACTATAACTACTGTTTGTCGAAATGCCGCAGAGTAGTGGAGAACGCATTTGGACATTTAAAGGCATTTAAAGCAAGGTTTCGGAGAATCGGCAAGGGCTTAGATAACCACATTGATTATTCAAATAATATTATTAAATGTGCTTGTGTTCTTCACAACTTTGTGAATGAACACAATGACCAAATAAACCAGCATTGGGTACATCGATTAATACCAGCTCCAGAACACTTTCTTTACTTGCATCTGGTTTTTCACTCCAATATCAATATTACTAAACAATCTGTTACCTTGAGGAAGGAGTTACCAAACAGTTGAATCACCCATTGAAAGGTTTTGTATTACCTCCCCTAGTTCAAACAATATTGAATTTTTTTTAAATCAGTTTATTTTTTTAAGTTCCCGTTCCTTAGGGTATTTGGGGATACAAATTGTCTGTTAATATTGTTAATGTAACGGCGAATTTTTGAATTTAATTAAATAAACAAAACTAATTTATCTTTTATATCAAATTACAGACTTTCCAGTGGAGTTCTTGGTCGACGAGCCGATATTTTCCATGGATGAAGATTATGAGACTCGGGTGCAGAGAGAGAGAAGCCCTCCCTACCCAAGGCCTGAGCTGGTGTCGCCTGAGTTGGTTCCAGGTGTCTCTGGAGACTATTCTGAGCCAGCTTCATGTTCCACATCTGGAAAGAAAAGAAGAGATAATGTTCAGGCTCTAATACTAAAAGAACTAAAAACAGCAAATACAAATTTGGAGAAACAGATGGCTGAAGAAGCCAAAATAAATACAGAACAACTAAAAAATGATGATCGAATTGTTAATTTGCTAACAAAACTTGTTGACGACAACAGTTCGTTTCAAAATGAACTATTAAAAGCAATAAATGAAAATAATAATTAACTTACATAAAAATGTACTTATTGCCTTTCTAATGTTGACAGCGCTTGAGTCGTTATCAGTAAGGGTTAAGCTTTCGGTAGGTTGAATTCTTATATTATTAGCTTCGTCCTCTCTTAAAAAAAAAATTGTTTCAAAACAATGGAAATGTGTGAATGAAATTTAAGTCTGTCACTGAGGGATAATGTAACATCCTAGAGTAGTGATCTTGAAGCGATCACAACTCTCTCACTTTTCTGCTTCACACTAGTGATCTGCCTGTGGAGTACGCCGCAATATACGAAATATGAAATATATGAAATATACGGCCCTATCGAGGTAACCGTCGGTCGGTGCGGAGATTTCTCCGCAGCGCATTTTTTTCGGAGATTCAATTTTGCTTCGGAGTAATTGTCGTCGTAAGGGAGCGTTCAAGTATTACGTAACTCAATTTGGGGGGAGGGGGGGGGTCTCGCAAAACGTTACGATGCGTTACAGGGGCGGGAGGGGGTCTTTCTTACAAGACGTTACGTAACATTTTTTTTTTTTAATTTGGGAATAAAAACTCCCAAATTGGCAACCCCAAATGTTAAAATAATAATTTTATTTTATTTTAAGAGTTTATTATTGAAAAAAAGTTAAAAATAGGAGAATGAAGGACGAAAACAGATGTGTTGTAAAGCATAAAATTTATAAAAAATAAACAAAACACGCAGGTATTGCGGTTTAAAAATCTTTTGTATTATTTAATATTATATGATTACCGCAATGGCAATTAAAAGTATACCAAGGATGAAAACTAACAAAATAACATAACTTTTTACGACTTTAGGGTAAAAATGGTCACTTGAGTGTTACGTAACGTTTAGAGAAGGGGAGGGAGGGGGTACATGAAAACGTTACGGTGCGTTACAAGGGGGGGAGGGGGGGTCAAAAATTTTCAAATTTTGCGTTACGTAATACTTGAACGCTCCCTAAGAAATTTTTCACAAATGCGGCAATGCATTTACTGATGAAGGGAGTTGATGTAGCTGAAAGAATTTTTGAAATCTGTGGAGTAGTCTCTAATTTCCCGTTTCCAACCCCGTTCCTGTGCGAATATGGGGATCAAACCATGACAGGAACTATCTCTGAACTAAACTATGTCTACCCTGAAAGTTTCATTCAAATCCGTTGGGTCGTTTAGGAGTCTACACCGGACATATGTACATACATACATCCTATTTCATATACATAATAGATTGAAACTAAATAACTTAATTTTTTTTAACATTAAAAAAAATTTGACTAATGAACATACCTTCATCCTCTAATACTTCCACTTGAAAATAATCTGTAAATAAAAAAAGGAAAATTGTTAACAAACCAGTTTAAATAAAGAAAAAAGTATGAACATACCATCTAGCTCCTCGACATTTGGAAAAGTATCTGTAAATAATTTTAAAGTTACTAAATAACATCAAAAATCAATGAAAACAGATTTTTATAATATACCCATATCGGACTCGCAGGGACGGCAAAAGATATGGGGTGGGTGGGGTATAGACCCCACCTAACTTTTAGGAGCATGGGGTGCACCCCACCTTCTGGCCTTGGAAATATACCAATTTTTTTTAGTTAAATTAGACAAAAAAAATGTTTTAAAGTTATGAATATTGTTATACTAATTTTTGCTTGATTGACTGAGACTGACCAAGTGATTTGAATCATTTATTTATCGGTCACAGACTTAACGTTATGAATTATTTCTTATCCTTTTTTTCTCCTTGATTTTAGTCATTCTTTTTTAAAAGTATAATAAAACGTACGTTTCACGGAATATTCTTATATATGTACACCAGGCACGAGGCGTGACATTTTCGTTGCTCCCCACCTTAAAACATAGTGTTCTGCCGCCCCTACGGACTGTATACTTTCCTCGACAAGTAGTGCTTCTACATTCACGCTTTTAAATGATCCAAGCACAGCGTGAACTTTGCGATACATTGGCCGCTCAGAAGGGGATCCTCCTGAGCAACCAATGACTGCTTTTTCTTTTCTACATACAACGAAGATTATATAATTATTTAGTTCTATAAATTAAACAGCGAAACTTACTTGTATCTTGCCGTCATATTGTTTATTTTGACATGGATTTCTGATGGCGTGAAATCCATGCCATGTGGCTGTTTTTACGGGTCCCACGAAGCTGCTTGATTTTTTCACTCCACACCTCACAGAGAAAAGTCTCTGTGTCCGGACCCCAAATTTTTTTTTTTTTTTGTTTTTTGGTTGTTTTCTATTTATTTTTGTTGTTTCCTAAAATAAGAAAACTTTCACCAAGAATTTAATAGTTTTTTGAAATTTTTTGTTCTTACCATTTCAAAATTGGCAGTTTAAATCTTTATCAGTTAATCAGAACAGAGTGCAACTAAAAAAATATAATTTATTGGTTATTTTAATGTTACACAAAAAAACAAAACATTAAAAAAGCTTACCAAAACTCCAATAAACACAACAGCGACCGCGAAATGAAAACAGAAAAAAACTTTTGTTGCTACAACGTATTCTGTCATGCTGTCACTTTTTTACTTGCGATTATAGGTACTATAAGGCAAGTTTTGCAATCGTGCTGGAAAAAAATTTTGAGATAACAATTAAACATGACATTACGATGATAGAGAATACGAAAAAAGTGGGTCTTGCAATTCTGTCCGTCTGTCTGACTGTCTGTCTGTATATGGATCTACAGCCTGAACCGCTGGATCGATTTTCTTCAAAATCTGTCTGTGGGGCAGCCTACAGAGGGGTTTTTGGAATTGGGTCTCTAGGTCTTCAAATAACGGTACCTGCCATACAACCGATATGATAATACTTATTTTGCTCGAAAACGGCTCCAACGATTTTGATAAAATTTTGTGTGAGGGATTAATTTTGAATTGTCTTTCTTATAATGTAAAAAAAATTTTGGAAAAAGGCTAATAACGGAACCTTCCCTAGTACCGTTTTTTTCAAAACCGACTTTCTCGTTAATGGCTTACACGATCTTAGCAAAATTTTGGATTTAAGAAGTCGCAAACTGTGAAAGACGATCAGTATAACGAGATTTACAAGGAGAGAAGAAGGGAAGAACACCGACTTCTCAAAAAGAAAAAGAAGCAGCATGAGAAGCGCTCGTTTGAGGAAATAGAGAGGTGCTATGACAGGAACGAGATTCGGAAGTTTTACCAAAAGGTAAAAAGATCCTGCCAGGGTGGCAAACCCTGAACTCAAGCCTGTAAAGACCAGCAGGGAAACATAATTGTAGAGTCACAGTCGCTACTGAGGATTTGGAAAGATCACTTCTGCAGACTGCTTAACGGCGATGAAGACACAAATTCCGCTGTCAGGCAGATTGCCCCATTCAGCTTGGACGATGATCAAGAATGCCGTCCTCCCGACCTAGAAGAGGTTAAGCTTGCCATATGCAAACTTAAATCAAATAAGACTGCAGGTGCAGATGGCCTTGATGCCGAACTTTTCAAGGCAGCTGGAGATCAGTTGGAAAGGAGCATGCACCAGCTGATCTGCATGATATGGTCGAAAGAAAGCATGCCCGATGAATGGAACCTCAGTATCGTATGCCCGATCCTAAAGAAGGGAGACCCTCACAATTGCGCCAATTACAGAGGGATAAGCCTCCTTAACGTCGCTTATAAGATCTTGTCTGCTGTAATATGTGAACGTCTGAAACCCCACGTCAACAACTTGATAGGTCCTTATCAATGTGGTTTTAGACCAGAGAAGTCCACAATAGACCAAATATTCACATTACGGCAGATCTTGGAAAAAACCCGAGAACATAATATCGATATTCACCACCTCTTTATCGATTTTAAGGCCGCGTATGACAGTATTTACAGAGACGAGCTGTACAGAGCCATGTCTAGTTTCGGCATCCCTGCAAAACTCGTACGACTGTGCAGGATGACTTTGGAGAATTCACGCTGCTCCGTCAAGGTCGGAAAAGAACTCACCGAGACCTTTGATGTCGAAAAAGGCTTTAGGCAAGGCGACAAACTGTCATGCGATTTCTTCAACATCATACTTGAACAGATTGTAAGAAACTCAAACGTCAACACCAGAGGAACAATCTTTCAAAAGTCTGTACAATTACTCGCCTATGCAGACGATATTGACGTAATGGGAAGAAAAAAGCGTGATGTCATAGGTGCTTTTGCGAGTATTGAAACAGAAGCGGCAAAAATGGGTTTGATGGTTAATGAGGGCAAAACGAAGTATATGCTGTCATCAAACAAGGACACAGAACATCGACGAATTGGACAAAACGTCACAATAGACAGACATAACTTCGAGGTAGTACAGGACTTCGTCTACCTAGGATCCGCTGTAGACACAGACAACAACATCAGTGCGGAGATCAAACGGAGAATAACTCTTGCCAACCGTTGCTTCTTTGGGTTAAGAAGGCAATTGAGAAACAAAACCCTCTCTAGAAAAACCAAGGTGACCTTGTATAAGACCTTAATCATCCCAGTCCTGCTGTACGGCGCGGAAGCATGGACCTTATCGAAAGCGGATGAGGAAACTCTTGGTCGTTTCGAAAGAAAAATTCTCCGAATGATCTTTGGTCCCGTATGCGAAGACAATGTGTGGAGAAGAAGATACAACAACGAGCTGTATGAGCTGTACCGCGACATGTGCATAGCCAGAAGAGTACGCATCGCGAGGCTACGATGGTTGGGCCATGTAGAGCGGATGGGCCCAAACGCTCCGGCTCGTCGGGTGTTCGAAAGCACATTGCAGGGAAATCGCGGAAGGGGAAGACCTCGTCTTAGGTGGCGCAATCAAGTGGATGAAGACCTCAACCGACTTGGAGTGCGAAACTGGAGAGAGCTCGCCCGAGATCGAAATCGTTATAGAAGGATGTTGGTTGAGGCCCAGGTTCACCCCGAACTGTAATGCCCACCTAAGTAAGTAAGTAAACTGTGAAAGAAAGACTGCATATCAATATTTAAAAAAATTTAATTTTGGAAGTTTTTATAAATTTTTTAAAAAAATTTTGATTTTTGAAAATAACTTCGAAACTATAACTTTGATTTTTTGCAAATTTGTTGTCAAAATAACTTCTAAGAAGATCTAAAACTTTGCATACTCGACTCTTAAAAAACAGTTTAAAAAAAAAAGGGAAAAATAAAAAACCGTTTTTTGGAAAAACTGGTCCAACGATTTTGATAAAATTTTCATCATTTATATGTATTAGCGATTGCAAAAGAATTGCGTTCTTAGATTTTTGCTTGAAACCCTTGGAATATTTTATTTTATTTTTTCATTATTTTGCGTGATTTAATTCAATTTCCATAATTAATGTGTAGTTGGCAACCCTGTGCCACAAAATATTTTATGAAGATCTAATACCAAAACCTTTAACTCGGCCTTTAGATTTTGATATCGTATTTAGAACACAATCGCAAGTTCGTGCGACCCAGTCGTGCCCATTTTTTAATAACACATTGCAACTTATATTTTGAAAGATATTCCCATGCCACCACGATTTTGGGCAAATTGAATATGGAGGACGGTAAAGATGCGTTTGGATTCTACACAGATCCAAATTACTTTTTTGAGACAGGCATTTGAGGTGGTGGTGGCTGGTGGCAGCGCGCGGCGGTTATGTAGTAATTGACATAATCTTCCTCAAGCCACTCTTCATTTTTTTCTGCAGAAAATCGGCCCTATCGAGGTAACCGGAGCGGAGTTTTCTCCGCAACGCATCTTTTTTCGGAGATTCAATTTTGTTTCGAAGTAGTTGACGTCAAGAAATTTTTTACATATGCGGCAATGCATAGCATTCCCAAAACTAAAATCTCCGCAACAAAAACTTATCGGAGATCGTCGGATCGTCCGATCGGAGAACTACCACGAAGCAAAATGTCTCCGATCGGAGAGAATTCCGCTCCGACGGTTACCTTGATAGGGCCGAATGTATGTTTCTTGATGAACCAAGAACCTTCATTCGCATTAAATGGCTAAAATAAAAAGAGAAAAACCACATTTCTAATTTGAATCTCCAAATGTTCTCATTTATTAACGTATA
Source organism: Melanostoma scalare (assembly GCA_949752695.1). Taxonomy (NCBI): domain Eukaryota; kingdom Metazoa; phylum Arthropoda; class Insecta; order Diptera; family Syrphidae; genus Melanostoma; species Melanostoma scalare. The sequence continues at coordinate 160,897,642 of OX456985.1, read as the reverse complement.
TCAGTTCAATTTAGCTTTTAATTATAGAGAAACGTAAAAAATGGAAAGACTTATGTATGTACATATATACATATGTGCTTAAGAATATCTATAGTTAAGAAGTGTACATACAATCATGATTGATTTCAATAAATTCATCATCGAGAGCACGTATATAGTTAACAAATTTCTTTTTCAAATGGGAAAACACACGGGTTAATGAGAAAGTCACTTAAAAACTAAACTCAACTATCAACTGAAGCCAATCGCATACTGATTAGTAAGACTTCAGTCATCTTTGGATTAATTTGTCCACAGATGAGTGTGAGTAATAAGCTGTTGCGTTGCTTCGTTTAGGAAAATAGTCCACCTGGGGCTTTTGTGCTAGACATGTACTGATCGAGTTGCTTATCCAAGTCTTCTTTTCTTACGTCTGGTTTATCTGAACCTAATGGGAAAATGAGAAAATTTAATTAAACAAGAAAACAAACAAATAAGAGAAAAGCGAAAAACTCAATCTAATTTTTAGTGAAGCCTGCAGCGAAGCTCTCTCGAATAGCCTTCTACCGACTTTGGTCTTTACCACTCACGAGCATTTCCACGACCACGGCTGCGGCTTCGAGCGCGTCGTTGTTGCTGCTGTTGTTGGCCCCCAGTGCCATTACGTTGGCCTCCTCTAGGTGCAGTTCCTCTTTGTGCGTGCCCACGGCGTCCCTTTCCACGCAAAGTTGCACGACCACGTAGAGCTCTTCTATGTTTGTTTGTAGCTGCAGCGCCACCAGATCTTGGCTGATGCATTGTTCCTCTGTAAAATTCTGTTGTCGATGCGACTCTTTGAACGACCACGTCCTCGAATACGTCCGCGTGTGTCATTGCCTCTTTTAGAGACTTGCCTATTCAATCTCTGATTGAATGCAGCTCTAGGTTATCTTTGATTATTTAACCTTTCTTTCGTACGGCTTAATCTGGTTTGTACATCCTGAAACTGCACGAGAACTTCTTGCCCATCGAGTTCTAGCTAGACGTCTACCACCAAAACAAAATTTATTGGTTATTTTAATATTACCATTACATTTTTGAAATCGATGGAGAATCCACCGCCATACATTTTGAAATAAGCTGAAGCTCTGGAAAATCGACACCTGAGTTGTCTCTTGGCCTAGTTTTTCCAAATCCTGTTCGGTTTTGTAGCCCATGTTGCCCATAATTTTGAAGGTTGTGCTGGAATAACTTTTTAGCCATTCTGTTACTGCGCCAGAATTTGCTGCTGCTGTTGAAAAATATGTTTGCACTGCTGTTGGGTATTCTTGAATTCATTACAATATTGCTGCTGTTTTTGTTGGTACTGCTGTTGATGTTCAAGTAAAAAAAGATTTTACAGAATACTCTTTTTATTTTTTAACTCACTTTTTTCGGAGATTCAATTTTGTTTCGAAGTAGTTGACGTCAAGAAATTTTTTACATATGCGGCAATGCATAGCATTCCCAAAACTAAAATCTCCGCAACAAAAACTTATCGGAGATCGTCGGATCGTCCGATCGGAGAACTACCACGAAGCAAAATGTCTCCGATCGGAGAGAATTCCGCTCCGACGGTTACCTTGATAGGGCCGAATGTATGTTTCTTGATGAACCAAGAACCTTCATTCGCATTAAATGGCTAAAATAAAAAGAGAAAAACCACATTTCTAATTTGAATCTCCAAATGTTCTCATTTATTAACGTATATCAGTTCAATTTAGCTTTTAATTATAGAGAAACGTAAAAAATGGAAAGACTTATGTATGTACATATATACATATGTGCTTAAGAATATCTATAGTTAAGAAGTGTACATACAATCATGATTGATTTCAATAAATTCATCATCGAGAGCACGTATATAGTTAACAAATTTCTTTTTCAAATGGGAAAACACACGGGTTAATGAGAAAGTCACTTAAAAACTAAACTCAACTATCAACTGAAGCCAATCGCATACTGATTAGTAAGACTTCAGTCATCTTTGGATTAATTTGTCCACAGATGAGTGTGAGTAATAAGCTGTTGCGTTGCTTCGTTTAGGAAAATAGTCCACCTGGGGCTTTTGTGCTAGACATGTACTGATCGAGTTGCTTATCCAAGTCTTCTTTTCTTACGTCTGGTTTATCTGAACCTAATGGGAAAATGAGAAAATTTAATTAAACAAGAAAACAAACAAATAAGAGAAAAGCGAAAAACTCAATCTAATTTTTAGTGAAGCCTGCAGCGAAGCTCTCTCGAATAGCCTTCTACCGACTTTGGTCTTTACCACTCACGAGCATTTCCACGACCACGGCTGCGGCTTCGAGCGCGTCGTTGTTGCTGCTGTTGTTGGCCCCCAGTGCCATTACGTTGGCCTCCTCTAGGTGCAGTTCCTCTTTGTGCGTGCCCACGGCGTCCCTTTCCACGCAAAGTTGCACGACCACGTAGAGCTCTTCTATGTTTGTTTGTAGCTGCAGCGCCACCAGATCTTGGCTGATGCATTGTTCCTCTGTAAAATTCTGTTGTCGATGCGACTCTTTGAACGACCACGTCCTCGAATACGTCCGCGTGTGTCATTGCCTCTTTTAGAGACTTGCCTATTCAATCTCTGATTGAATGCAGCTCTAGGTTATCTTTGATTATTTAACCTTTCTTTCGTACGGCTTAATCTGGTTTGTACATCCTGAAACTGCACGAGAACTTCTTGCCCATCGAGTTCTAGCTAGACGTCTACCACCAAAATAAAATTTATTGGTTATTTTAATATTACCATTACATTTTTGAAATCGATGGAGAATCCACCGCCATACATTTTGAAATAAGCTGAAGCTCTGGAAAATCGACACCTGAGTTGTCTCTTGGCCTAGTTTTTCCAAATCCTGTTCGGTTTTGTAGCCCATGTTGCCCATAATTTTGAAGGTTGTGCTGGAATAACTTTTTAGCCATTCTGTTACTGCGCCAGAATTTGCTGCTGCTGTTGAAAAATATGTTTGCACTGCTGTTGGGTATTCTTGAATTCATTACAATATTGCTGCTGTTTTTGTTGGTACTGCTGTTGATGTTCAAGTAAAAAAAGATTTTACAGAATACTCTTTTTATTTTTTAACTCACTTTTTGAAAACGTCTGGCGAAGATGGAACTCACATTTTTATGCCCTGAGTATTTTACTTTTCTTCTGTGTTAATCCATGAATTAATACCTGGCTTTTAGAGTAGGGCATAATTCCACCACCATGGTAGGTATGTACTTTACTGGGAGTCTGATGCCTTTTTCCCAGATTTGGCGGATATTTAATTTTTTTTTCGTGTGTACCACAGAGTATAACCAGAGAGTCCACTGCAGCAAGGTAGTGCGTTTTGCCTACAAGCTAAACTAAACCGGATGCCCGCACCGGATGCCCGCACTGGCCTTCACTTCCCACAGATCAAAGTCAGTTGAGTTTGAAAAGTAAAAAATTTTTTTTTGGTTGCAAAAAAAATCGATAATTTTAAATTTTCATACAGCCTAGAATTTAGAAAAATGAATTTAAGTTGCTTTACTTTTTTTTTCCATTTTGACCAGTATTTCACTGAAAAAGACAAAAATTAGTAAAAAATTTCATACCGATGCAGGCGTTTTGTTAAGTTTTTAGAGTTCATACTAGTGAGCACAGAGCCTCAAACTCAGAAATAGGACGCCATATTGAACATTTTTTGCGGGTGTTTCGGGTTGAAGGGGTGGAAGTGGATACTCTGTATTATCTACTCTGTGGTGTCTACAACAAACCGAAACCGACCGAAATGACAAAAAATTCTTTTGTTGTGAGTTGCCTTGTGACAGCAAATTCTGTCAAGTTGACAATTTTTTGCGGCTAGTTCACAATAGGTTGTGTTTTAGTACTGTTTGGTTAATTTCCTCCAATTTTCCCACGTTGTTAGCGCATAATTTCCTCACAATCACCTCAAGTTAAGGTAATTTTGATGAAAGATTTTGTATGGGTAACGAAGTCAATTATGACCTAATTTTGAAAATCTGGTCATAATCATCTCATTTGCCCTAGTGAAAACGTAGTATAAGAAAATTGTTAAAATACAAAAATAACCGGCATACAGTTCAATTTTTGATTATTTCGCCATCGTTTGATTGGTATGGTAAAAGCAAAATACCAATCAAACGATGGCGAAATAATCAAAATCTATATAAACAAAAGCTAACTAATCGAAAAACGAAACAATAGAAAGCGAAACCAGCCAAATATAAAGTAATAATCAAAGGCTAAATGATCTTTAAACGAAACGAATGCAAAGCGAAGCGAGAAATATCGAAACATAAATAAACTAAACAAACGAAAAATTTACAACAAAATGAGAAACAGCTTGGGCGAAACAACAATAAACGAGATAAAAGTGACGAAACGTACCATACCCGTCTGAAATCATTTTGACATTTCGTCGAGTTGGATAGACTAGTTCACACACGCAGATGTATCTGTCCAGCTTCAAAATTTTCAAAATTATTTGAAAATCATCCAACAAGTTGAACAAGCGGTCAACTGAAGGGTTCACACCACAGAGTATAACCAGAGAGTCCACTTCAGCAAGGTAGTGCGTTTTGCCTACAAGCTAAACTAAACCGGATGACCCCACCCGGATGATCTCACTGGCCTTCACTTACCACTGCCGTCAGTCAGTTGAGTTTGAAAAGTAAAAAATTTTTTTTTGGTTGCAAAAAAAATCGATAATTTTTAATTTTCATACAGCCTAGAACTTAGAAAAATGAATTTAAGTTGCAGAAATTAACTTTTTTTTCCAGTTTGACCAGTATTTCACTGTAAAAGACAAAAATTAGTAAAAAATTTCATACCGATGCAGGCGTTTTGTTAAGTTTTTACAGTTTATACTAGTGAGCACAGAACCTCAAACTCAGAAATAGGACGCCATATTGAAAAATTTTTTGCGGGTGTTTCGGGCTGAAGGGGTGGACACAGAGTAGATAATACAGAGTATCCACTTCCACCCCTTCAACCCGAAACACCCGCAAAAAATTTTTCAACATGAATTCAAAATGGCTTCCTATTTCCTGATAAAAAAATGGAGTAGTGGTAAGATTCTAAACGTCAATAGAGAAGAAAAAAAAACATGACATCTTTGATATTTTTCATTTTAGAATAAAGCTTGGACCTTGGAAGTCGAAACAATGAAGAAATCTTAATATATTTTATTTATTGTAAGTATAACTAAATTATTATTATTATTATACTAACACATATTCATTTCCACTATCTTCTTCAATAGAAACAGTAGTTTCTGGAAAATGCAATCAAAAACATGACCGTAGATGTAATTGGCGAAATGGAAAAAGCTATACACATTTTACAGTAAAAAATAAAATAGAAGCCTTTAATATTGTTCGAGATCTTGCAGGAAACATAGATTTTGCAAACAATTTCATACAAATTGGTGGTTCAAAAGTTGTCTTCGAATGTCTTAGAAGTAAGAACACCAAGCTTTGTGTCTGCGCTGGTATACGTGGAATCTGAACTGTCACAAAACAATCAATTCTGCTAGAAACATTTTCTTCAAGCTGGCGCTCTTCAAGATAATGGTGTTTGATACACAGACATGGTGTTTGATACAGACGGAGACGTTGCCAGTAGTAGTTTGCATGATATATCGTCTTTGGTGCGCAACTTCGAGGAAGGATGTGCAAGGGTTATCGAGCTGAATGGCCTGCAATGCATTATAGAACGTCTGCACACATCCCATAGCACTGTTTTGTCAAATCTTGCTTCCTAATGAGAGCTCTTGCTTCTGAGATTGATGGTGTAAGAGGTAATTATAATGCCAAATACAATTTTGTTTAAACGTTCGATATTTAGGTTTATTTTATTTCAGACAGTTTGTCAAGCTTGACGCAGTGAAATAGCTAGCGTGGTTTCTTGTGCCAATTGTCGAGTTTGATATAAAAGCAGAAGTTCTTTTATCTGGAGGTGGAGGTGGTGAGCATCTTCTCCTGTACACTGCAATGAGAAACTCAATTCCCATTGGCAAATTGTCAAAGTCATATCAGAAGGTACCAACTATCAAATTGCCTGATGCGACGGGAAAGAAAAAACTTGAAACGACTGTGAAAGAACCTGCCGAAGACAACCAAGATGAATTAACTCAGCTACTTGCCAATGACGTAAATCCCGATAAAGATGTTTTCCAGGAAAGTTATATGTTGACGATGAAGCAACAAGGTTTTGATAAAACCGAATCAGCCCATGAAGAAGAGAAAGATACCACAGTGGATGCGTCAGTGTTTGAACCTTTTCCAGAAGTAAGTTGAGTGGTATTCATATTCTGATAGTTGTTCTTATATTTGGCACACCTTCAGATGGAAAACCTCAATATCACGGCCACAGTCACCAATAACAAACAACCACTGATTTGCATCCAGACATTTAAGACTGAACGTGAAGGTGTCATGGGATTGGATAGAATAATGTCCGAAATCGAACCCCAGTATGTGATCATGTACCATTGTAACATTGCAGCAATAAGGCAGTTGGAAGTATACGAAGCTCGATTGAGACGACCCAAACAAGACGACAAACAGTTAAGGAGCAGTCATACTTGACTGGATTGAGGAGAGAAAAACAGGCGTTTGAACTAATTATAGACACGAAGAGCGTAAGAATCTTATAATGAAGCAAATGAAAAGCAAATCTTATGTGACTAATTACAGAAAATGGTGATTCCTGAGTATCAAGATGGTAAAACTGATGAAGCGTTTGGACTGCTCAAGCATTACAAGCACGTCGATGAGGTAGACAATGAGAGCACGCGCAAAGCTGGTGGTCAACAAACTGAAGCTGTAATCGAATCCCCAAAAGTAATTGTTGACATGAGAGAGTTTCGCTCTGATCTGCCATGTCTCATTCATAAACGAGGCATTGAAGTACTCCCAGTTACAATCACAGTAAGAAAACGAAACCAGATCAAATTGTCTTCATTTAAGTTGCGTGTATTTTTTCACAGATCGGAGATTATATACTAACACCGGAAATTTGTGTCGAAAGAAAATCTATATCCGATCTCATTGGTTCTCTAAACTCTGGTTTGGGTCAAGAATACCAAACAAGAACCAAAAGATTTCTCTACATACATTCAGCAGATTTTATTTTATTTTTGTTTTTAGTTTACTGAATACATAAACTTTAAACGAAAGAAGCTTAAGCCATTTTAAATTAACTATATCAAACTTCAATTTGTAATTCAAAGAAGGAATACTTATGTCAATAAACATTTTGTACAACGCTAAGAATAAAGATGAATTATGGTATGCTGGTTTTTTTTATTGAACATGGTTGAACTCTTCATCTGCTGGATTAAATATTTCTGCCGAAAGGATATCGAAATCTTGAAAAGACGGGCTGCACTTTTTGTAGGAATTATATTGTAAACAATCAATTTACAATAAGATGCTAAAAGTTCCTTTTTTTATGAAGTTCTTCGATCCGTGTTTCATCATGACACTCTATTGTTGCAAAAAAGAAAAAAGATTAAATGAACCCAAACATATAAATCAGAAAGTTGGTACCTTTTTGTTTGAGAGAGAAGACATAGTGTTGAACAAAGTTGTTCAAAATCAACTGTTCGTCTAGAGCTGATTTGTATTCCAGCACCCTTATGTGCTCATTTTCATTTGTAGACAGTTGGTCGGAAAAGATATGAGAAGGTCGCACTCTGATTGATATGCCTATAAAAAAAATTTGAGAAACTACCCTCCCAGTCAGTATTTAAAGACTGAATTTACAGATTCCGGAATTTACTGCGTTGGTCCGTTTCAAGTGAGCTCACAACAAGAGTTCATGTATTTATGTAAATTTGTTCGAAGCTCTGCACATCCACTTTGGACACTTGAAATCTCACATCGGTTTTCCAAGTAAAACAAGCCCCAAGTCAATGAAAAGTAACACGCTTCGATGCAGTAAACCAAAGCCTCGTTTGGCAATTCGCGACCAGAGTTCTCCTTTGTCTGACTCTCCTCAATGTCTTGGTAAAAACAATCAAAAAGATTCCACGGATTCAAGTTGTGACAGGAAAACAATATCGAAACAACTTTAAGCGAAATGATAATTGTGTAGATCTCATCTTCTTTTGGTAGTTCTTCGCCTAAAATTATTGTGCAAATAACCACACCAATTAAAATAGAATTTGTACAGTCTACAGTACCTCACGATCGAAATATTTTCCAGAAACTTTTCGACAAAAATATTTTGTACTCACGAACAAATTTGTTTTGGTTTTGCTTTGCTTGTCTGTCATAATGACCTACCACACCGGTGCTATCGTGTGGGGAGTTTAAGGCTATGTGCACACTGGAATATTTTGTGAAACTTAACAAAACGCCTGCATCGGTATGAAATTTTTTACTAATTTTTGTCTTTTTCAGTGAAATACTGGTCAAAATGGAAAAAAAAGTTAATCCCTGCAACTTAAATTCATTTTTCTAAGTTCTAAGCTGTATGATAATTAAAAATTATTGATTTTTTTGCAACCAAAAAATTTTTTTTTAATTTTCAAACTCAACTGACTTTGTTCTGTGGCCACACACAATGGCGGCTGTGGTAAGTTAAGGCCAGTGAGATCATCCGGGTGGGGTCATCCGGTTTAGTTTAGCTTGTCGGCAAAACGCACTACCTTGCTGCAGTGGACTCTCTGGTTATACTCTGTGGGGGTGGAAGTGGATACTCTGTATTATCTACTCTGTGGTTCACACATCACACTTTCAAACATTGGTCGTTCAAGCCAAAGTCTGTCCAACTAATCGTATAGTCTGAACGGCCCTTAGTTTGTTGTTTTAAGCGAATTTTAGTTCTATCTTTAAGAGGTACACAATTTGGAGATAACAGCAGATAATTTTTTAAGACTGTCATTCCCCAAAATTTCATGGGAGGATTTTAGTATAAGAAGAATAAAAAATTGTATTGTTATATACATATTTGATGCCAAAGAGATTGGCCGGGTTCAAGACAAATTTCGAAAGTTCGAAGAGGTCTGTCAGTCCATGAACGACTATCTTAACTTTTTTTTTGTCTTAAAGTGGTAGTGTGATTCACCTCTCGATTCTACATAGTTAGTAGTAAAATTAATTGTAAAAACACAGATTTTTCAGTTTAAAGTTCAACAATTTGACTTCCAAGTATTTCCAAGTTGAGCAGTTCTAAAATTACATTACATTTTACTTAGTTTTGACAAAAAAAAATGAAAATCGTGTGCCTTCAAAAATGTATTTTCTTTGTTGATAAACTCACTATTGAAATTAATTTTCAAAACAGAATATGCAAACACCAATAATTATCAATGGGGTGGCTTTAGTCCAGTACATAACGAGTTGGTGCTTAAACTAAATTTTAACAGGTAGGGAGGCATTTCAATAGAATAAATTTCGAAACAGAAATTGCCGGAGACCCCTCTAAATTGTTTAAAAACACTTTTTAATTTTTCGGTTTTAAGCTCACATTAGGTTTTTTTTTCTTTCAAAACAGGAAAAGTTCAATAAAAACATGAATTACGGAATAAAACAACAATAAATATGCATATATTTCACTATTTTGTTGCTAATAAAATAATTTTTTTTTACATTTTCAATTATTTATAAAAGTTTACTTTGACATTCTTGTTTAAGTGATACCAGACGGTGTTATTAAGTGGGAAATTTTTAATTGAAAATGGTGCAAGTGGGATTTTTGTGGTTTGAAAATAAAACTTTTTTATGAATTTCTAACCACAAAAAGTGTCACTTTCTAACCCCAAAACTAATAATAGCTTAAAATTCGCGCGAATTTTAAGCTATTATTAGTTTTGGGGTTAGAAAGTGACACTTCTTGTGGTTAGAAATTCATAAAAAAGTTTTATTTTCAACCACAAAACTAATAATAGCTTAAAATTCGCGCGAATTTTAAGCTATTATTAGTTTTGGGGTTAGAAAGTGACACTTTTTGTGGTTAGAAATTCATAAAAAAGTTTTATTTTCAAACCACAAAAATCCCACTTGCACCATTTTAAATTAAAAATTTCCCACTTAATAACACCGTCTGGTATCACTTAAACAAGTAATGTCAAAGTAAACTTTTATAAATAATTGAAAATGTAAAAAAAGTGTTTTATTAGCAACAAAATAGTGAAATATATACATATTAATTGTTATCTTATTCCGTAGTTTATGTTTTCATTCAACTTTTCCTGTTTTGAAAGAAAAAAAAATCTAAAGTGAGGTTAAAACCGAATAATTAAAAAGTGTTTTTAAACAATTTATAGGGGTCTCCTGCAATTTCTTTTTCAAAATTTACTTTATTGGAGTGCCTCCCTACCTGTTAAATGTTAGTTTAAGCCCCAACTCGGTATGTCCTAGAATAAAGGTCAGCCTTATCAATTTCAATTCAACAAATAAGCGAAAACTTATAGAACAAAAAAATAACCCAAGAAAACCGAGTAAAGTTCGATTGTCATATATGTTGTTTTCTTTTTTTTTACAAGTAAAATCTTAAGTTCAGATTTTCAGCCAAGATTTTCCATCTGAAAATCTATGTTCGAAAATCTGAAAATCTTAATGTCATCTGAATTGTCATCTGAAAATCTGAAACTTTTTATATGGGAAAAGTGACAGAATCTTAAGTTAAGATTTTCGAAGATAGGTGCCAGGAACGCGGCCATTTATTTTAGTGTGTTGGCTGATTTCTACTTTTCCGCCAACTGAATTTGCGTACAAGTTTTGCTTACTTGGGGTTTGGTTTTTTACTTGTTTAAAAGTAATTTTTGTTAGATCCTGTGTCAACCAAAATTTTAAAACTCTAACATCGCACGTCTTACATTCGAAATATGGTAAGGACGAGCTCGTTAGACTAAAATATGAATATCTACGCAATCGTTCAATTGTTCATCGTAATTGTAATGCTTTTCAATTTATTCGTCTAAAGATTCATTTATTTATTTATTTATTTATTGAAATAATTAACAAATAAATTTACAAATTGTTTTGATAAGGCATCAGGGCAATAAAAGCCATAAACGATGCCGTCTTTTTAAGATAACATTAATATCAAATATATATGCAAAGATATTGAATGTTGACAAAAGAACATTTGTTGATATACATTTGTATATATTCATTTAAAAAGTTTACATAAGGTATAGGGGTGACTAAAAGTTAAATTTCATCAAATTTGTTGTGAGCATCTAGAGCAGTTTTTATTCTTTCAATTGTTTTATAATCGGCTGGGTTGAGGATGGTGGATAATTCTTTTGCTATTTGTAAGATTCCAAGTGTCGGTTCAATTTTGCGTGATATAGGACATTCTACAAATATGTGACATATTGAAAGAACTTCATTTCAGAGATTGCAAGCTTCTTGAAGTTCATTGTTGTATAAATGTTTGGTGTTGAAAATTGTTTTTCCAACTCTTATTCGGAGTATTCTAATACATTCTTTCCTTGTCAGCTGTTTGTTATATGGAATACGAAGGTAACAAGGATTGTGAGTGCGAAGGAATGTATCACAATTAATCCAGTCGTTTTCAAGTTCCTTTTTCATCTTCTGTAAACAAATCTGTCGAGTTAGTTGGTGGAAGTTTGGCCATTCGATGATAAGTGGATAGTTAGTGGCGTCTTTAGCTGCAGCATCTGCATTTTCATTGCCTGGTTTCCTGTTAGTGAGTATCTAAGTTGTTCCAGTGTGCGGCATTGGTTTGTTTCATTTATTAATCCTTTAAGGATACCCAGATTGTCTGTCATAATAAAACTTCGTCCAAAGAAAGATTTTGCAATATTTATAGCTTTACTAATTGCTGTTATTTCTACAATGTAACTTCCTGCCTCACTTGGAAGCAGTCCTTGCCACGCTATGGAAGATGGTGAATCTTGCTCCCATTTTACCACTGCATAAGACGAGTTGTCGTCCTTATATGATCCGTCTGTGTAAATAATATGATCTGTGTTGACGGTTTCGATAATCTCTTGATACAGCTGCTGTTGTGTTCTTCTTTTGAAATTGGGCCAGGTTCATATTTATATTTCGCAAATTTCTTTTCCAGGTGTATTATCTGTTATTTAGGCATAGGACAAAAAATTCGGTGGAATATTTACCAAGTCAAATATTTTCTCCAGTTCAGATATAGAGTTTTTCCGTTTGCTCCTATGTGACCTAATTATATCATTGGCAATACTGTTGAGGGGATGCTTTGGATCTGCAAGAGCTTTACTGGTTAAGTTTATAGCTCTTCTTTTGCCAAGGTTTTGAAAGGATTGATACCCCGTTTCCAGTCTGAGAGCTTCAATGCTAGTTGATTTTAATGCTTCTGAAGCCGTACGATAGCACATATTGATTGCAGTGTCGATATCTTTCCAGTTTTTAATTGTTGTGAACATGTAGGCAGTAAGTCCGTGTTGTAAAGTACCTTCAACGAGTGTTTTTGCTATTTTCAAGGCTGTTTCCAGGTGAGGTTTTTTTTCTTTTAGCATATCATTTTAAGATGGTTGTTTCGTGTTTTTAATTTCTGTACTATTTTTTTAGCCTGAATATTCTACTTCAAGTTTGAACTGAAAGTGATTCCCGAAATTGTTGGCATATACACCAACAAAGACTAGCTGAAATTCAGGCTGTGTGAGTTTGTTTAAAAGCGATTCAACATAGGAGTTGTAAATTACCACTGAAAGAGGAGACCCTTGTGGAGTTCCATTTTCCATTTTAAAGTACGATGAATTATGACCATCAATATTAACTCTGAAGGTTCTTGAAGTCATAAATCATGAAATAAGGTTTTTTATTTTTACGGGGACACCCCACTGTTACATTTGTTTGAGGACGGGAACTTTGGTGACACGATCGAACGCTTTTTGAAGATCAGATGACATAACTAAGCCATGTTTGGTTTTCGACAGATTTTCTGACATTTTGTGCTCCAGCAAGTGAACCAGAGTATGTACTCCTCGATTTTTTCTATAAGAATGTTGCCCCGACCCGAAATAGTTATTTTTTCCGCAAACCAACTTATTCTTCTCGCGATAATTTTCTCAAAAATTTTGGAGAGAATTTGAAGCAGTGAGATAGGCCGATAGTCATCGAAACTGTGCCGATTTGCAGAGCTTTTGGGTATTGGTTTAAGCTGAGCCTTTTTCCAGTTGTGTTTAAAAATTCCAGTCTTTAATATGCTGTTGTATAAGAAACATAGTCTGTTTTTCAGGTCATCCGAACAATGCTGAACCATCTTATAGGTTATCTTGTCTTCGCCTGGAGTTGTGCCTTTTGCAGTTTTTAGAGTCATTTCAAGTTCCAGACATGAAATCTGTTCTTTTATCATTTCACATTGTTCTTCATTTATTTGAAGTTCTCTAAAATCAAATCTGTATTTTTATTCCATGACAGATTCAGGATGAGAGATGTCATCGCTGTATTCTTTCCATTGACTTCCAAATATATTTGCTATTATGTCGGGGTCGTTTTGTATACTATTGTCTTTGATCATGTATAGAAAATTGAGACGAGATCTAGGGCATTGAAGTGACCGGATTCTATGCCACAGTGTGCGGGTATCTAGTGATGGGTTCATAGTGTTGACAAAGTTTTCCCACGAACTTCTTTTCGACTGTATTGATTCGCGTTTTAATTGAGCACAGATCCTCCAATAGATTATGCAGTTTTCTCTTGTAGGAAACTTCCGAGCCGTTTTCCAAGCCATATTTTTATTTGTAACCAACTTAGCAATGGCAGGTGTAAACCAAACCGGGTTTGTTTTGGAAGAATGTTTCTTTGTTACAGGGACTGATTTTGCTGCAGCAGTTCTAATTTTTTATTTTTATTTTTGATGCCTCCTGATTAATGCTTTGAGATGTTGGAGTTAAAAGCGAAAGGGTTTTTGAAGCGTTTTCAAATAAGTTCCAGTTTGCGAGTTCTTCTTTAAAACGGGTTACGGGTCAGGACCCCCCCCCCCCCCCAATCGGGAAAATAAAAGATGTTATTTGTAACATTTATCGGCTCCTAATGTTCAAATTTCGTTACGGGACGGAAAAATATAGCATGAACAAGACAAAAAAGTAAAGGAGAAGTAATATTATTATTTTAAATATTCAAGAACTTTATTGATTATAAAAGTATAATCGACATTCTTGAACGACTTGCTATTGATAACCTGAAAAATGTCGTCAGATTGATGTTTGCATATGTGACTCGATCCGATAAAAGGGACTAACTAGGCAAAAAATCGGTTGTTGGATCATGATTGATTACACAAGTTCTTTTACTGAATATTCATGAAGCGCAATCAGAAATTGTAACATCGCTATTATTTTACAAAATATAAATTCAGAGAAACAACTTTTTAGATGCGTTTGAATGGTACATAAGCGCCTTTCAGAGCGTGCTGTGTAAGCTTTCACTTTTGCCTAAAAGGTGCCTTTTCTCGGATCGCGTCACATAGATATAAACTTTTTTAAATGTAAATTTTCGATCGAAAGATACTAACCAGTAAAGCATCAAGCGCATTTTGGATGTTCTGGCAGTGGATTCGTTGTCTCCATATCTTGACTTCTGACAGAAAATTTTCTTTCCAACAATCCGATATATCTTCGTAAAATGTGAAGAGGTCAGCGCATTTCTTTTCGTTAAATTCTTGTTTAAGAAACAGTTGCCCGAAACTTTGGAAAATGGATTTGTGTTCCGAAAACTGACTTTTGAATTGAGAAATGAACGTATCAAGAAACGGAATGCAGAAAAATATTCTGTAGTTGTCTTCAATACTTTGTGCTTGAACGTTGCAACGATTTTTTTGTCGATTGCAACGGCGCGGCGGCGCGGCGGCGTCCGGCGGCGCGAGTAGCAATTTCATTGTGATTTCGTATTCAGAACAAATTCTAGCAACATGTTCATAATTAACGTAGAAAGTAGAATCTGCGTTTTCGGGTTTGTATGTAAATTCATTCAAAGCGTCATCTGCCAGCTTAGTAGCTTCACCCAGATCTTGGTTTTTAGATTTGCAATTCCCGACTCAAACGTAATACAATCGAATTAACTGATTCCATAATGTGACAGGCGATTTGGAATTCAGCCGTCGAAATCGCTGTCAAAAGATGCAATGCCTTTTGCGAAGTATCTCGATCTTTCCACGATTTGATTTCTTCCAAAGATTCAATAACAGCCGGTTGCAATTCAACGTACATACGTTCCAACTGCTTCATGAGACTGAGCACACTTGGTAGGAGAAACAGACTTCAACTTTTGTTTTTTCTTCTCACTTTTGTTTGTCATTTTTTAAATTTCTTGGTGTAGAATGACTTGTCTTTTAGGCCAGTGAAAAAATGCTTCAATCGCTCCGATAGCTCCTAAAGCATTTTTGATTCCTGACACTTCGCATGCTGCATTGACTGCCAAACTAAAGCTATGTGCAGCGCAATGTACATAAATTGCCAGAAGGAAGTGCACCAATGAATTGGACACTCATTGCCGGAGCTCCGTCGAATCCTTGGCCATACATATATGAGCGATCGACGCCAACATCATATGTAAATAATTTCTGATTGAATCTGCTTAACCTCGTATATACACTGCCAACCACTAGGATGAGGCCACAAATTTTGCAATCGATTTTCGCTTTTTATAACTGGTGGAAGTTTTGTACCTGGAAAAGTTTATTACCAGTTAATAGGTACGTATTTTCCCATAACAAATTCATTCATGAAATTAAAGGGTTAATTCGAAAAGACCGTTGGAATTTCCCAAGATGAATTAATTAACTACTGAAAATAGGTATAAAAAGGTGCTCCACTAGGATGAGGCCACATGCAAAATTTTAGAAAAAACAAAAAAATGAGTGAAATGTTTACATTTTATGGTTTAGGTAGTAATATTTATTAATAACGTTTTTTTTACATTATTAATGAGCATGTCCGCCATTTTTGGATATAACCTCTGTTAGACGGTTTAGAATAGAATCATACAGTTTTTTTAAATATTTAAATGAAATTTGGGCCCGGGCACTACGAATAGCATTAATTAAGGTGTCCTTGTCTTCAAATTGTCTGCCACCTTCATAAACTTTACGAGATAGCCATGACCAATCGTTTTCAATAATGTTTAAGTCCGGTGAATATGGCGGCCATGACAAAAGTTCCACGTCTTCTGATTGAATCCAGCTTCTGACAACCCAGCTAGTGCGGATTGGGGCATTGTCTTGTTGAAAAATCCAGGGCAGATGTCCAAAAATGTTTTTCATTTTTGGAAATGCAAACATTTGTAGCTATTTTCGTTCATTGTTGTGGACAAAAACTCGAACTCCAATGCTAATATTAGTGCCATAGTAGGTAATAGCTCCCCACACCATTACACCTGATGTACGGCTATGATGTCTTGCAAAATTAGTTCATCCTTTCTAATATCATGGAAATAAAAGTTGTAACTATCAGGACCGTCAAGGTCAAACTTTTTTCATCTGAAAAGACAATGCGTTTCCATTGACTGCTCCAAGCAACATGCTGTCTTTCAAAGTTCATACGATGCTCCCTGTGTACTGGCTTCAAAACTGGTTTCTTTTTTAGTTTTCTCCTTTGAATAGTATCACTGTTTTGTATTATTTTTAAGAACCGTTGTTATGCTGGCTGAAACTCCGCTTTTGGCCCTTATCATAGTCGCTGGTAGAGTGGAATTTTAGGCAAGTCGTAGAATCGAACGATTTTCTCTTGGTGTTGTGGCTTTTCCCGTGCGTCCTTTTGATTTTTCCCAAAGTTTTGTGGATCAGCAAGATAATTGTTTATAACTGTCTTGCTCCTGTTAAGTCTCCTTGCTATTTTACGGCTTGAGAGTCCTATTTCCTTGAAAGCGTCTATTTTTGCTCTTTCTGTCGCTGTCAAAGTCTTTCCGGAACCCATGTGTGCTTCAAACTAAATTAAACGGTTATTTTTAACACTCTCTTAGATATTTTATACAAGAATTCGCACATGCGCACTCCTGCACGGAAATATTCGCAATGGCCTCATCCTAGTGGAGCACCTTTTTATAACTATTTTCAGTATTCAGTAGTTCATTAATTGATCTTGGGAAATTCATACGGTCGTTTCGATTTAACCCTTTAATTTTATGAATTTGTTATGGGAAAATACGTATCTATTAACTGCTAATAAACATTTCCGGGTACAAAACTTCCAACAGTTATAAAAAGCGAAAATCGATCGCAAAATTTGTGGCCTCATCCTAGTGGTTGGCAGTGTATAAATAAAATTTTGAGTAATAGAATTGGAGTGTTTTTAATTTGTTGATTTAAGAAAGTTGATTCATCAGTGTTATTAAAGAGAGTGGGTTTTATTTTATGAGAGAGAGAGATAGCAGGCGTCTGAGGTTGTATCTCAGAGCCACCGGCTTCCATGTCAACGTCATATTCGGAGTCCGAAACGGGTGACAGTGACAGATGTATGTATGTATGTATTTATTTTGAGATTTTTTTTCTTTCGTTCTTTTACATTTGTTCTTATTCACTACTTAAAGTATTACACTTTGTGTCATAAATTTAGTTGCCGACTTAGAAGTGGTCTGGCTACACACTTAAATTATTGTTATTACTTTTCTTATTTGTACTTCAATTGCAAAATTTATTATTTTTATTGTTACACTTGGTGATTTCTTAGATGAGTCCACTCAACAAGACCATCGTTCATACAAAACTTAATATAAAAAAAAGGTGGATAGAAAAAGAGAAAAATAGCAAGATTGGTATAAATTCAAAAAACAAAAAGAGACGGACACGCTCAAGGCGAAATCCATCCAGAACATTACCAAATTAACAAGCAATGTGTCAAATTGTGAGGGAGACAACCCTAGTTTTAATTGTTGATCTGGGGAAATTAAATTTAATTCGATTTCCGAATGCAAGAGAGTTAAATTGTATATACGTGTTCACATGAAGTTTGTACATTAGATATTTTTGTTTGTTTTCATTCGTTATTTCATTTTTCCTCAGGTTGAGATGCAATATACCTACAACTTAAAGCAGTGGATTACATTAATTTCATTTATTTAGTTCTTAATGTAACTTAGTTTAACTACATATTTCTATTAAAATAGTGTTCACAGCCCATTTAAGTCACACTAGTTGATTATATGAATAGGAAAATATAAAGTCACTAAATACTATAATAATATTATTAATATTAATAATAAAATTTAATATTTACATTGTCAGACTTTTGATTCGTGTTTTCAAACAATCCAAAGACATGTCAGGTGGAAGGTGATTTAGATGTTGTGTAAGGTGTTGAAGTTTTTTGATGTTGGTTTAGTGTTGTAGATGAATATATTGCATTTTTAAGAACATTTTGTTCATGAATAAAGATTTGTTTTTAATGTTGAATTGTGTCGGCGCGGCGCGGCGGTTGGAGGCGATTGTTGTGAACTTGAAAGTTCTGACGGAGGTGAGGTGCCATTTGACGTTTTTGGTTCTGCATCGTGCATGTGTTGTTTGGATTTTTCGATGCGAGTTTTGATTATTTCTGTTATAGTTGCATTGCCCCCACTTCTTTTTTTCGTAGGAGCGACCTGATGAAGGGAAGTGTTCAGGGGCGGCAGAACACTATTTTTTAAGGTGTAGAGCATGGTAGAATAAAACAAGGTATGGTAGTTTTATTTTAGTTTTATTAAAGAGTATATAATATTTTTATTTTTCATCAAAAGAGTAACTTTTGAAAAATATTATTTTTATTATTTTTAATGATTCAAATCACTTGGTCAGTCTCAGTCAATCAAGCAAAAATAAGTGTAACAATATTCATAACTTCATGATATTTTTTTAAAGTCATTTAACTAAAAATAATTGGTATATTTTCATATTTCATTTATAATTGGCCAGAAGGTGGGGTGCACCCCATGCTCAGAAAAGTTAGGTGGGGTCTATACCCCACCCACTCCATATCTTCTGCCGTCCACGGAAGTGTTATCATTAAAGATCTGCCAAGCATCTCAAACAGTACAACTACGATAAGTTTTGATTTTGTCGGTCAGACTTATATCGGAGGAAGGTGGGGCAGGCGGAATCGGTTGGAGTGTGGCCTTCGGTATTGCAATCGATACAGTACACGCGTATGCAATCTGTATGGGGAGGGGGATTACAGCAATTTTTGCACAAAGGAGGTCCTGTGCAACGATTTTTGGTATGCCCAAGTTTTTGGCAAGAAACGCAACGCATAGGATTAGGTATATATTCGTCGACTTTGCAATTAACCCATCCAATTTTAACTTCATTTGGTCGCCTAATTAGATCAAATGTCAAAATGGCTGCACCGGTTGGCACTAAAGAATCTTCTTGTTTTCGCAACATTTTCTTAACCTCAATAACTTTGAATTTTTTTAATTCTGAAAGAAGGTCTTCTTCGCTTATTTCCACTATGTGTTTTGAGAATATTCTTCCTTGAATTTAATTAAGGCTTAAATGGTTTGATACCTTAACTGGAAAACAATCAACGAGCTTGGATTTAAGGAATTTATTAGCAGTTTCAACATTTATCACTTTAAGTAGAAGGTCTCCTGATCTCATAGCCTTTACTTCCAAAATATCTTTCGAAATGTATTCTAGTCCACGGTTGATTTGGATCGGGTTATATGAAGAGAGGTGTCGCATACTTTCGCCTGATTTTTCCATTCCTGTGATGACTATGTACCTAGGAATATCATTGTCATTATTTATGACGAGAAGTTCTGGGAATTCAAGTCCTGAATGCTTGCGCTTGGTCTTTTTGACGTTGTTCTGGTTGAGACTTACCTGAGGAGGTAAGCCTTTGAAACAGTTTTTTCTTGGGGGATCTGTACCCCCGTCCATTGCTGATTAACGTTGTTGCAGTTGTGTTTTGTATATATGTTTTGGGATAGAAATAAATTTCACTTACCCCAGAGAGTAAGTAATTACATATATACGTCAAGTAAGGGAAAAACAAAAAGTTTAGCTTAAGTCAAAGTAATGTATTTGAGCAGATCGTGTGTAGGTACACGGCGCTTGCTCGAACTATACTGCTAAAGATTCATCTATGATGTTTACTGTGTTCATAGAATTTATTAAAGATATCTGATATCTGGTTGATAATATTGTTCAATATTATTAGTTAGGTTAGGTTGAATGGGGGGGCAGCAAGTGGCAGCACCTCACTTGGATCTCAAGAATCCATTGTGCTCCCCAGGAAAAAAAAGGATGAGGAGCCGGGAGGATTGGAGATTTGATGGTTGGGCTGGTGGTTGGTTTATTGGGGTACGGAACCTCTACTAAATCATTTGCAGCCCTGAGTAAATTTCAGGACCGAAGAAGTATTCACCGAGGGCTTTTTTCCTAGCTAGAAAATTTTGTCGCGTGCCATTTGGGGTCTTATCAGTGGTTCTCTGGGGTCTTATCAGTGGTTTGAGGTGTTATCAGTAGTTTGACCAGATGGTGTATGTTGTTTTGTTAGAAGGTGAGATGGTTGTTATGGTTTTGTTAGTTTTGAAGGTTATGGTTCTATTTTTAGATTTTTGAGAAGTGTTGTTTACGGTGCGCAGCTCTTGACAATAGGGGTTTCGTCATCTGGTGTATTATGAAGAAATATGAACTGGCCGTTGGTTGACTGAGGTCTTGTTTTTGAGATTTTCTTAGTGGTACTATTTTATGATTCGATGTGTGACGTCATGGCGTGTGGTTTATATGGCTTATTAGTTATTAGTATTCAATCAACTTTCAGAAATCGGAAACAGTTGTGTTTAGAACCCCGTTGGCTCGGGCCTTATGGGATACGAGAAAGAATTGGCGAAAACTGGTGATCGTTGATCTAGATGGCCACCCACTGCCAAACAAAGTATTAGTCAAGTACCTCGGCATCTGGCTAGATCAGTATCTATATTTTAACAAACATATGGATGCGGCTCTGGCCAGGGCCAGAGGAGCTTTTGCTCTGACAAGGCGACTGTTTCACAGCAGACAACTTGACAGTAGAGTGAAAGTGTTTTGCTACATGGCCCTCATAAGGCCAATGATTGTCTATGGGTGCCCCGTGTGGTTCAATGTTACAGCCAGCGTCTCAAATGGAAAAGATTCGGGTGTTTGAGAGACAGTGTCTGCGTACCTGTCTTGGATTGCACAGAACACCAGAGTCGGAGTACAGAAAATATTATCCTAATGGGGTCCTTTACAACGGGGCTCAAATAAACAGAAGCGACAACTTCATGATAAAACTGACTCGGGTCACACTGCAAGGGCGTTGCCTTCGGACAATGGCCTGATATTTGGAGCTTACTACCCCAATATAGAATATATATACAGGGTGATTCGCATAAGGTGTGACAAAAAGATAGGGTGTGTAGGTTGGACCTAGACAAGCAAAAAATCGTATGGGAGGGGGGGGTCCATTTTCCCCCGTTTAGGCGGGAGGGGCCATTTAAGAAAAAACTCACTAAAAATGGAAAAAATATTATTTAAAAATAACTTTAATACCTACAGAGTCGTGCTATAGCATTTTGAAAAGCCAAAAACCTATACATTAAATAAAATCTAAAAATAAGTTGTTCATTTGAATAGTTTTTGAAATATTAATTTTCAAAGTCAAAATTTTGAAAAAAAAACATAATTTTTTTTCTTCAAACCATTTTTTTTCAAAATTTTACGTAATTAAGTAGTATTTTTCTGGCTTATTTTCAATGCTCTTACTTATTTTTGATCAAACACAAAAAACCGGCTGCCAAAATAACCTGTAGTTTTTGAGAAAACCAAAAATTACAAAAACAACTTTTTAAAAAAAATTTTTTTTTAAAGTTTTTTTTTCGTTATTTGATTCTTTAGTGAATTTAAGAAATAAAGGATGAATTTTCTCTGTACTTTTTTTCACCTAAGAATCACTTAAGAATCCAATAACGAAAAAAAACCTTTAAAAAAAAATTTTTTTTAAAAAGTCGTTTTTGTAATTTTTGGTTTTCTCAAAAACTGCAGGTTATTTTGGCAGCCGGTTTTTTGTGTTTGATCAAAAATAAGTAAGAGCATTGAAAATAAGCCAGAAAAATACTACTTAATTACGTAAAATTTTGAAAAAAAATGGTTTGAAGAAAAAAAATTATGTTTTTTTTTCAAAATTTTGACTTTGAAAATTAATATTTCAAAAACTATTCAAATGAACAACTTATTTTTAGATTTTATTTAATGTATAGGTTTTTGGCTTTTCAAAATGCTATAGCACGACTCTGTAGGTATTAAAGTTATTTTTAAATAATATTTTTTCCATTTTTAGTGAGTTTTTTCTTAAATGGCCCCTCCCGCCTAAACGGGGGAAAATGGACCCCCCCCTCCCATACGATTTTTTGCTTGTCTAGGTCCAACCTACACACCCTATCTTTTTGTCACACCTTATGCGAATCACCCTGTATATAGCACACGTTTCAGTGGATTTGTCCCGCCGGAGGCTTTCCTCTATTTTGACATGATAGGTTTGATACAGGACTGATTGGCGGTTCCGTTAATCTACCACGTCTGCCGCAAGTCCGTAGAACGACGGCTGCTTTACAACCGTGACGTCGCCGCAGTAGGCGGAGTAGTTGAAGAGCTCCTCCGGTTCAGTAGGTGGTTTCTGATCCCGATCGACTGGACGTTATTAAAACGTCAAAACTATTCTGGTGGCTGTCTGAGCAACATATGGAAAATGTTAATGATAGCGAGTTGACAATGGCCGGCTTACAAAGGCTTAGAGTGTAAGACTTAGGGTATAGGGGGTGGGCACAGTGGTAAAAAAAAGTTTTTTAAAACCAACAAAAAAAAAAAGTAAAAATTACAAAAATCCAAAAAAAAAGTTATTATAAAAATAAAGCGGCGTCGAAAATCAAAAAAAAAATTTTTATAATTAATAAAACCAAAAAAAATTAAAAAACTAAAAGCGGCATCAAAAACCCAAAAACATAGAAAAAAATACAAACAAAAACCCAAAAAAAATTATAAAACAAAAAAAAAAAAAAGCTACTGTGCGTGCTCTAGATTTAAGTAGTTTTAAGTAGTTTTAATTAGTTGTAAGTAATTTTAAGAAAAACCAAAAAAAATTGATCATAAAAACTAAGTTTTTTAAATTTTCTTAGTTCATAATTCTAGTTATAGGTTGAAATATATATTGTATCTTAAGGCCGAAAGGCATTAGAATTAAGTTACTGAGTAATTTAGAGTATCCGCCTAGGGTCAGTAAGTTAATTAAGTTATTATGTAAGCCAGTTTAAATATTTTTGATAGCATGTAAGTAGTTATAATAGATAAAAATAAAAATTTAAAACTGAAAACTGAGTTATTAGTATTATGTATTATAATTCTAAGCTAATTGATTTGACATTTAAGTTCATGGCTATTTGGTTTGACACCTGGGTTATGAAGCATAGCAATTAAATTAATTAGCGAGCAATAAATTTGCTGTCTAGCAGTATGACTGATGTGTTTTTTAAAAGAAGATAGGCTGGTCTTATCTGGATTGTTTATTTTAAGTGAATGTAATTTGCGTTGATTGTTATTGAACAAATTGAATTTTAAATTTGATTGTGTTTTTTAATTTTAATTTTTAATTTTGGTGGGGCTACCACATCACTTATTAGCTTAATACAAGCTTAAAATAACTTAAACACTAAACTTAAATTAATTAAAACTAATGAAAAATAAATTAAACTACAAGGATGAGAAACGGTTTAAAAGGAGGAGTTTCAGGCAGGGACTTGGGAGATTGAGGTCGAAAAGAAAATGAACAGAATTAATCTAACTCATCATGCGGGTTAAGGGTTCGTTGAGACCATAGGATGTACGATGAGCAGGAAGGAAAAAAAATCAGGATGATCTTACGTTTCGGAGATTAGTGTTGAAGGAGATAAGGTCTAAAAGGGGGGAGCAGTCAGTATTACCAGTAAGAAGTCGGTGAATGAATATGATGTGACATTCTTTCTGTTTTCTGATTAATGATTGCGAGACGTTCGCAGTAAGCAGGCAGGGTGAGAAAGTTTCTAACGTCGTAGAGCCGAAGGGCAAAGAACAGAAAACGACGTTGAAACTTTCGATCCTTGAGATATGAACCGCTTGATATGGAGCCCATACTTGCGATGCATACTCAAGGAGAGGGCGAACATAGGAAATATAGAGGGATTTCGCTGCAAGGGGGTTGCGGAACTCTTTGCACCATATGTTGATAAAACCAAGGGGCAAGGGCGGTATTAGCTCTCATTTTATTTCGTCAATATGAGAACGAAAATTTAATTCGCCGTCGCAGAGAACTCCTAAATCTCGGATAAGTTGCACACGGTTTATAGAAATGTTCTGAAGATGATAGGATCTGTGGGGAGGTTTATTACTTCTTCTTTACATTTCCGGCGTTACGAGTAGTGATCTTGAAGCGATCACAACTCTCCCACTTTTCTGCTTCACACTAGTGATCCGCCTGTGGGGTACGCCGCGTTGACCTCAGAAAGCGTCGGCAAGCCTCCCGGTTTTGGATAGTTCCATGTCTGAGGCCAACCAAATGCTCCTGTGTTTGCATTTGCTTGTACCAGGAGTGTTTTGGCCTGCCTTTTCTTTTTCGTCGCGAATTTTTTGAAACGTTGTACGATATTGCCTTTTGGACGGGGTTCTGAGGATCTCTCCCTTGAACATGACAATACCAACTGAGCCGGTCGTTCTGAATTTTGTCCAAGATGGTACTTTTGACATGAAGGCTTCCACGGATCTTAGTACTTCTAATTCGATCAAGCTTTGTTACTCCTGCTGTCATCCGAAGCATCTTCATTTCGGCTGCCGTCAATTTGCTCTCATACTTTTTGTACATTGTCCAACATTGTGAACCGTATGTCAGAGCTGGACGGACAACTGCTGTGTAGAGTCTTCCCTTCAGCTTAGGGGGCATTTTTCGATCACAGAAGATAGCGGAGTTTTCTCGCCACTTCATCCACCCTACGCTTACTCGATGATTGATGTCGTCATCACAAGTTGCTTCACTATTGATCATAGATCCCAGATATTTAAACTTTTCACACTTGGGAAGCACATTTCCATTCAAATAAATGTCTGGAATAGGCTTGCCTGGGTCAGAAAAAGGGCAGCACAGGTATTCAGTCTTTTTAGCGCTAATACGGTACCCATTTCCTTCCAGAACATCAATCCAAACGTCAAGTACTCGTTGATGGGATGTAGGATCCTCGCTTATGATGGCTCCATCGTCAGCAAAGAATAATTGTTGTACTTTATTGTCCGTTACTTTTCCTTCGAGCAAATAATCCAGAACAGCAATAAAGAGCAGTGGACTCAAGACACTTCCCTGATGTACACCTACTGTTATTTGGAATTCTTCGGTGATTCCAGCTGGGCATCTCACTTTTGTAACTGCTCCCTCGTACATGTCCATAATTATTCACACATAGGCTTCAGGAACTCCTCGGTGTCTGAGGGCCACCCATATCAGATCTCGCGGTTGTCGATCGAATGCTTTTTCGAAGTCAACCAACACAATATGCAAATCCTCTAAGGCATCTCGGTGTTTAGTTGTCACAGCTTCTGGTATCTCCCTTTCCCTTGTACATTGGAAGAAGAAAACTTTCCCTCCATTGATTAGGCAAACTGTCACCTCTTATAAGTTTGGAGATGAGAATCGTGAGCCATCTCAACCCGATGTCTCCCATAATTTCCCAAAACTCATATGGACCTCGTCTGGCCCAATCGCTTTGCCTTTTTTGGAGTTCTTAACTGCCTCCCTAACTTCTTCGACTGTGACGTCGGATACTTCCGTAAAGTTAGGTGCAGCTGTTGGAAAGTGGCGCCGAGGAAACTGTTCATTCAAAAGATCATCACAATACTGTCGCCACCTGTGAAGAATTTTGTCGTCATCCACAAGTAGCAGTCCTTGAGCATCATTTATGAACTTCGGCGAACGAATCTCCTGCGCATTTCTCCTTCTCTGAGCGGCTATTTTGAAATTTTTTGCTCCCTAATTCAAGTTGCTTTGTCTTAGCTCTTGGATTGCCTGATTTGCTTCAGCAGCTGGGGCAGAAATCTCTTCCAGCCCTCGATACAGGTCCTCCGTGCTTTTTGCTTGAAGTTGGGCGCACTTTTTCTTCGCTTCTTTTCTGCAGCTCTTGT
The DNA here is from genome assembly GCA_949752695.1 of Melanostoma scalare. Lineage (NCBI taxonomy): Eukaryota > Metazoa > Arthropoda > Insecta > Diptera > Syrphidae > Melanostoma > Melanostoma scalare. The sequence continues at coordinate 160,871,562 of OX456985.1, read as the reverse complement.
ATTCCATTTTGAGACGCGCTTTTTCATTTGTATTTCTTGAGGGGCACTTCGACCAAGCTTGGAAAGCTGCTTTCTTCTTTCTAATCACTGCTTTAGCTTCATCATCCCACCACCAGGTTTCTTAAGCTTGTTGGTGGTGTCCTTTTGAGACTCCTAACAGTGATTTGGCTCTCTCTAAGCAGGTTCGTTGTAGGCGATCCCACATATTTTGTGCCGTGATTGCATTTGAAACTGCGTCGATGGTATTACACAGCTGACTTTGCATATACGAAATGAATTGCTGTCCTTTGGTTTTCTCCAGATTGTACCACTTGATTCTCCTAGGAGCCTTTGTTTGTTTGACTTCCTTCACTTTATTACTATTACGAGAAGAAGTTATTGCTTCGCATTTGGCAATGTTTAATTCAAGGAAGTTTTAAGAACACCAAAAGACGAATGAATCGAAGTGATTTTGAGGCTGGAGAGAATCTCGATCGGAGGTGATTACTTTGAAGATTTTATCGTCATCCGCGTAAAGTGAGATAGAAGAATATTGGATGATCTTTTCGACACCATTAATGGCAAGGATGAAAAAGAGGGGTCCAAGATGGCTGCCTTGGGGCACACCAGAGGTAGCCACAAAAGGAACTGAAGAGTAGAATGGAAACGAACTCTATATTGGCGGTTATCCAAATATGAAGGTATTCATTTGAGTAGGATAGGGCTGAATCCGAGGAAAAAAAGTTTAATTTTTTTTGTCGAAAGCTTTGCTGAAATCTGTGGTAATGACGTCTACTTCATTTCCTTTTTCCATCGCTGAAAGAGCGAAGGAAACAAACTCAACTAGATTAGTGATTTTGTAGACCTTCCCTTACAGAAACCATGCTGCTTGCAGGATATCATTGATTTGCACTGAAAAGAAAGTATTTCATACAGAATGCTTTCGAAAAGCTTAGGGGTATGAGAGAGTTTAGCTATGGGTCTGTAGTTAGAAATAAGATTTTTGGGGCCTTTTTATGGATAGGTGAAATAACGGATATTTTCCATAAGCCCGGAAAAACTCCACTTGAAAGAAATAGTTTAAAAAGGTTAGTGATAGGGAGGGCTAAAATGGAACAACATTTTTTAAGCAAAATGGCAGGATTGCCATCTGGACCTGGATTATACTCGTCTTTGAGTTTGAGGAGCCCATTAAGAATAGTTGACTGATTAAAGCGTAGATTAGAAGGCCCTGTAGAAAAATGGTGAAGATAGGAAAAATAAATCTGGTCTAGATCTGGGGTTTTTTGAGCAAAAGACAGTTTAAAGTAACTTGCAAACAAATTTGCGATTGTTGTTGGTTCGTTGGAAGATTGGCTTTCGTAGTGAAGAGAAGGAGGGAAACCGTCATTTTTCTTTTTATATTTCATAAACTTGTAAAACGATTTTGGCTCCGAAAATATATTTGCTTGGGTGGTCGATGTAAATTCACTGTAAAGAGCTTCATCGAGGTTGGAAAACTTATAAAATACTCCAATGTAATCAGAGTAACGGAAAACTGAACGGGAGAATAGAAATTTATTCCAGAACTTGTTTCTCTTATTTCGCAGCTCACGTAGTTTATGATTGCACCAGGGAGGGGATGTTGAGTAGGACTTATCACGCGAAAGGGGAACATAAAGATTTATGTAGTGCAACAATTTCTCGTAAAACAGACTAGTTGCATCATTCATTGAAAGATTTTTAGAGTCGAATGAGGTATAAGAGAGGATTTCATTGATTTTCTTGAAGTTAGCTTTACGAAAGTTGAACGAAGACGTACTTGGGATAGATAGAAGAAAAGGTAAGGTTATAAAAAAGAGAGAGTGAGAGGCAGATGAAAGTTGTCAATAGTAGATAATGGGGATGATGTTTCTGAGACAGATGAGTTAATGGGGTCGGAAGTGAAGATAAAATCAAGCTGCCGCGCCGGCCCATATAGTTTTTAATACCACTCGTTTGGGAAAAGCTTGAATCAGTAAGACCGTCCACGAAGACACATTCTTTGATGGAAATGGGTGAAGGAGTGAAAGCAATTTGATCTTCTGAAGTGTTCCATTGAAGATAGGGAAGATTGAAGTCACCGAAAATAATTATCTCATCTTGTGCTTCTGAGATGTCAAGCACTTTGTCAATAGCAGCTACAACCAATTTGTACGAGTCTGTTGGTTCGCCGGGAAGGATGTAGAAACACATCAGGAAGATGGACTGATTAGAGAATGGTAGTTTAGTAGATATGTTGTCTAGTAGTTTGGAAGAGGAGGATGAAACGAAGAAAGATTCGTATTTGTTATGGACAGCGATTAGGACGCATCTATTTGGGGGTTCGCTATGAGGTTGTTCGTCATCACGAAAGACATTGAAAAACGAAGGAAACTGCTGTTGGCTTTTGATGTCCTGGGAAAGGTTTGTAAGTGCAAATATGTCAAAGGGAAGATTGTTAGACTGCAAGTAAACTGAGTGAGTTTTAGAACGAATTCCTCTTACGTTTTGGTAATAAAAAGAAAGAGGGTGGAGATTAGAAGGTGGATAACTGGATTCAGTGTTAGGAGCGATATAACTTTTCAGTTCGGATCGGATTCTTTGCAAGTAAGAGGTTCTTTTGGATTGAACGTACCGAGAGAAAGCTTAGAGATCTTTGGAGACTTGCAACGAAGAGAGATTCAAGAGCTCGTGGTAATTATTGTAGAGCTGCATTAGGTGTTGAGGATACGAAGGAAGTCCTTCCTTTTGAATAGACGCTAACACACAGCTTTTCGTGTCTGTGATATCGATATCGTCTGGTTTATCGTGAAGATAAGCTAGGAACAGACGAATGTTGTCAAAAACCTTACTATCTCTAAGTTTTGAGAGAGCATAACGGGACTCGGTAAATTCAATAAGGGACTGTTGCGAAAGTTTAACATTAGGTGGTATGGTAATGGGGAGAATCGGGCGGTGAGCGAGATGGGCTTGGGCTTAAAATATGTGAGCTAATAAAGTTCGGATACTTGGCGCCTGAGGTGAGGTCGAAACTAGGGACAGAAGGTGATTTTATTTGTTTGGAGTAATTTAAAGGAGGGAACTGCGGATCCGGGCTAATATTGAAGGATACGCGTTGTTGAGGATGTTTCTGTGGGAGTGCGGATAACTGTTCGTTGTTCTACAGAGAGAAACTTTTTGCTGAGATACATGGCTATTTTTCAGATTAGGATAGGGACTGTTTGAAATCGACTTAAAAGCTGCTGGAGGTTTAACGAGCGAGTTTGTCAAAAAAAAAATTTTTGTTTTGAAAGTCCATTTGGGATTAGAACTTCTAATAGGTCTTGGAGCATGATTAGGATTTGGTGATATTTTCGGGTTATGAGGTTTATTAATTGACATATTAGATATTTTTAAATCCTTACCAGAAGGGTGAAGGAATAGCCATTTATATTTAGTAGCGATATTTATTTTAAAGGATTGGGATTTACTACGTTTCTTAGTTTTACAATCAGCATTCAATAAATTAATACCATAATACTGCTAAAATAGTTGCAGATCCACTTCGAGTCAGCATGAGACGGAACGTTCTAAATAATGAATGGGCTGGTAAGATCCGTTGGGTTGTTAGATTCCTTGATTTTATTTAATCTGCTGTTCCACTCCGATTGCTTCCATATGGCATCAAAACGATTAATGGTAGGTTCAAGGGAGGAGGAAATAAGATGATGTTGAGGAGGCGGAGGAACATCTGGGGTGTCTGCAGCGTCATCGCAGGCGTCCAAAATTTCTTCTAAAAAAGATTTGTAATATTATGGCCTTGGGAGTGGTTCAGGGACTTTGGAGGTGGCTATGTTCATGGCTTCGAAAGTTCGTTTGATGACCGTCTGGGTTTCCTTTATTTGTTCCTAAAGATCTTCCAATTGACACGCAATGTTAAGGAAAATATATTCGTTGATAACCGGTGGGGGAGTATGTGTTGTGGATGAGGTTTGAGAGTTGGTGTCAATTGTGGAACGTATCGAACTCAAGGAAGAATTTAAATCGGACATATTTATTTTAAAATTATTTTGAACAATTTTTTTAATTTCGTTTATTAAATCATAGCCTGGCGATTTTTCATTGTTCAACGAGTTAATTTGTTTTTCAAAGCACTTCATACGGTTTTTAAGGCAGGTCGCGGATTGTTGACTATTGTTATTGAGTTCATCGAATGCTTTGATGAGCTCATCGAATTTATCAAACTGTGTCATACACTGCTTGTGATAAAGTTTGTTTTTTTCTGAAGTCGTTGAAATTGAGTCACTCAAGCATTTGAAGCAAAGTATCTGATCAGTTCCCAGTAGACATCGGGCTAAGACAAGGCTTCTTCCTCAGCCCCTTACTTTTCGCCTTATTTATAGACAACATCGAAGAAACTCTACAAGGAGGAGCTCGAGTTTCGCCTGATCTTCTAATAACAGTGCTAATGTTCGCAGATGATATCGTCATGCTTGCTGAGTCAACTGAAAGCCTCCAACTTATGATAAATCGACTATTCGCTTATTGCAACAAATGGAGACTCCAGGTGAACCTCGACAAATCAAAATTTATGATTTTTCGAAACGGTTTAGGGCGAAATTTTCACAGCGAAAAATGGAAGTTTGGAGAGCACAACATTGAAATCGTGAGTGAATACAACTATTGGTATGCGGATTTCTAGAAATCTTAACCTTAAGAACCATATGACAGATAAATTATCTAAGGCAAAAACTATGATAAATGCGACCTGGAGAAGTGTGATGCACAGCAGAGATGTTCAGTATGAAGCAAAATACCAAATCTTCAAAATCACGGCCAAAGCTATAGTGTTCTACGCTGCACAAGTTTAGGGACACAAAGAATTCGAAGAAGTGGAGCAAATTCTTAGATACTTTTTGAAGCGCACATTGAAACTACCCAGCAGTACGGCTAACCACATCCTTGTTTATCTCACATCCATGTTTATTTCAACACTTAAAATGCAGGTTGACTATATGTATACTAAAGACAACTGAAATGGATGATACACGATTGCCTAAGCAGATGACAAAGCTGGTGATCAGGAAGAGAATTACTTGGTTTGAGTCCTGGAATAATTTAGCCCAGTACTGTGGACTCTCACTCGATCTTGAATATGACTCGATTAACACGTGGAAAAGCAAAATCTACAATTTAATCAGCTTAGTAGATGAGAAAAATCGTGAAGATTTCATTTGAAAAGCCAGGAGCACATTTCATAGAAACATTTATGCGCAGCTTGACTACAACTTAGCAGCTAAAAACTACTTCAGGGCGGAGTATTCAACCGACCTCATGTCACTTGTTTTAAAAACACGGGGAGAGTTACTCCCCCTGAATCATATACCTCACTTACGCCTGGTCTCCACATGCTTTAAATCTATCGCAGCTATTACAGCAGCCTCTGAATATCGCAAGTGAAGATCATTATAGCAGCTTTATTTTCATAGTCTGCGATAGATAGCATACTTTTATCGCAGAGTATCTATCGCAGCTATTAAAGCAGAGGGAACTGTCATCTGCATAGGTTTTTCCACCATTTTGTTACTTCGTTGTTATGTTTGGTATGTAAGGTATGCTATACAAAATGCCCACAACACAAAATTTGTCAGTTGCTCTGCTTTCTTGTGTCTGTCATATACCTGCTTTCTGCTATGAATTTAAAGCAAGTGGAGACACAGCGTTAGGAAAGTAGAGAAGGTGTTTCATTTTATGGGCAGATGTCCTGGACTTGCAGAAACTAGGCGAAGTTTATTCAGAAAGAGCTACCTTAACGAGGCTGAAATTATAGACATCCTAAATGGAACAACTGAATGGGAGATTTAAAATACAAAACCAAAAAAGAAATAAAATGGGAGAATTTGTACAAACACTTGAAAATAGCATTGAGTTACAGAACGCGAATGCTCACCGAACTTTTCTAAAACAATACATAAAATATATATATAAAAAGGGAAAGAAATACAAAAAAAAAAAAACACTGTAAAAATACATTTATTTAAGTACTAGCTGTGCCCTCGACTTCGTCCGCGTGGAATAGTGACTTTCGGCAGCATTTTTAATTTTTTAGGTTACTTATTTTGCAAATAAGACACATTCATGCGTTTTAGTAAACTATTGTTATATTTTATTTAAGTACATTTTTGCACACGACGTTCTTACTTTTTCCGTCTTTTGTCAAATAAAAAGGTTTTACGAGTTTGATACACTCTTTTAAACAAAAATGGCTTATCAGTGGGAACTCAAGTAATACGGGGAATCAATAGTTTTCTTATCTCGCTGTTCCAGTCATCATTAAAACTTTTATAATGCCGCATCCCAGATCTGTAATTTGTAGCTGTGTACAGTTCTTACTTACTTACTTAGGTGGGCATTACAGTTCGGGGTGAACCTGGGCCTCAACCAACATCCTTCTATAACGACTTCAATTTCGGGCGAGCTCTCTCCAGTTTCGCATTTTCGTCGGTTGAGGTCTTCATCCACTTGATTGCGCCACCTAAGACGAGGTCTTCCCCTTGTCATACGCGGCCTTGAAATCGATAAGGAGGTGGTGAATATCGATATTATGTTCTCGGGTTTTTTCCAAGATCTGCCGTAATGTGAAAATTTGGTTTATTGTGGACTTCTCTGGTCTAAAACCACATTGATAAGGACCTATCAGCAGGCAAGATCTTATAAGCGACGTTAAGGAGGCTTATCCCTCTGTAATTGGCGCAATTGTGAGGGTCTCCCTTCTTTAGGATCGGGCATACGATACTGAGGTTCCATTCATCGGGCAAGCTTTCTTTCGACCATATCATGCAGATCAGCTGGTTCATGCTCCTTTCCAACTGGTCTCCAGCTGCCTTGAAAAGTTCGGCATCAAGGCCGTCTGCACCTGCAGTCTTATTTGATTTAAGTTTGCATATGGCAAGCTTAACTTCCTCCAGGTCGGGAGGACGGCATTCTTGATCATCGTCCAAGCTGAATGGGGCAATCTGCCTGACAGCGGAATTTGTGACCTCATCGCCGTTAAGCAGTCTGCAGAAATGATCTTTCCAGATCCTCAGAAGCGACTGTGACTCTACAACTATGTTTCCCTGCTGGTCTTTACAGGCTTGAGTTCGGGGCTTGCCACCCTGGCAGGATCTTTTTACCTTTTCGTAAAAATTCCGAATCTCGTTCCTGTCATGGCACCTCTCTATTTCCTCAAACGAGCGCTTCTCATGTTGCTTCTTTTTCTTTTTGAGTAGTCGGTGTTCTTCCCTTATTTTCTCCTGTTAGATCTTGTTATACTGATCGTAAGCAGCCCTTGTTCGTTTTTGCATCAGCATTTGTCGTGCTTTTTGTTTGGCTGCATTTGCCTGCCTGCATTCTTCATCGAACCATGGGTTTCGTTTTGGTGGCCGAGTGAAACCCAGAACCTCAGAGGCAGCGGTTCTGATGGCTTCTTGGCATTGCTGCCACTGGTCTTCAATGCTTAATGCTGGCGGCATGCGATTCAAGGATAATTGAAGGGACACTCGATTGGAAAAGGCATTGGCAATCTCTTGCGATTATAGCTTTCCGACGTCATATCTCTTCACAGCGTTAGTTCGCGCTGATCGTGAACACGATATCCTCATTCGTACCTTGGCTACAACAAGGTAGTGGTCCGAGTCAAAGTTGGCCCCTCGGAAAGTTCGGACATCTAGCACACTGGAAGAGTGCCTTGCGTCGATCGCAACATGGTCAGTTTGGTTGACGGTTAATTGATCTGGAGATCGCCATGTACCTTTATGAATTTTGTGATGCGGGAAGCGTGTACTACTTACAACAAGATCTAGCCCCGCAGCAAAATCGATTAGGCTCAGTCCGTTTTCGGAGGTTTTGTCATGGAGGCTATGCTTACCGATTGTGTTTCCAAAGATGTCCTCCTTCCCTAGTTTAGCGTTAAAATCGCCAAGAACGATGTTCACGTCGTGTCGAGTGCACTGCTCGACACGACGAGGAGCTCGTAGAAACAGTCTTTGGAATTGTCGTCTTTCTCTTCTGTGGGTGCGTGGGCGCATATAAGGCTAATGCTGTCAAATTTAGCCCTGATGCGGATGGTCATTATACGCTCATTGACTGGATTTTGGCTGATCACCTTATCCCTGAGTCTTCCTCTAACGACAAATCCGCACCCAAATAAGCGTTGTTTCTGTTGTCTATAATAGCAGTCGCCATATTAGATGTCACAATTTTTCATCTTCTTTATGCTCGGTCCACTCCATCGCACTTCTTGGATGGCGGTTATGTCTGCTCTGCAGCAGTCCAGAGCGTCCGCTAATTCTCCAGCTGCACGTAGTCCGTTAAGAGATCTTACGTTCCACGTTCAGATCCGGAGGTCATTGTCCTTTTTTCGTTTGCTTGGGTCGTCAACTTTGAAATCATTATCGTTATCCGAGACTATTAGTTGTCTCGGAACTAATATTTTTTTCCGTGGTTGGTTAGTTAACCCTACGCGCAACCCCCAACCTGGAGGGCCATGTCCTTCGGACATAAAGGGCTGGAATATCCAGTGTCAGTACCCTGCTGCAAGGGTGTGAGTGCTGCCATTGGCTCACCAGGAGCTCATCCGCCACCATCTCTACTTCAATACCCTGTCCTAGTATGGAAAGACCCTGAAAGACCTTTAAACCAAATGTGTTGGAGTAGCTCCTTCAGGGGTTTCTGCTTTTTTGACTGCTGAAGTCCACCGTTGATTCTGTCATTTGAATTCATCCGCTGGGACATTTACGCGAAAGCTCTCGTAGACCACTGAGATTCGTGCAGTCAGTCATTGTTCGCAGAGCAATTATAGTGTTGATCGATCACAATTCTTTTGTTCCGGATTCCTTTGTCAACACTCGCACTTACTAGTTTAGCAGGTCAGCTCTGGACGGAGCATCCCAGGTCCCAGTGGATACCGCTTGGAGGTATAGTAAGCACAATTGACGTGTACTATAAGTTGCAGCTTCTGGGCGCCGCCAAGTTGGCACCAGTCAGAGCCTACCCGAATAGTACATCGCCCATCCAGTGTACAGTTCTAGATTAGTCATTATTTGCACTGTAAGTGTACAGTTCTAGATTAGTCATTATTGGCACTGGAACACCAACTTGCAGTCACTCCTGATAACTCTAAGGCATTGAGAAACTCTATAGGGTGTGATGTGATTTTCTTAGTGTCCATAATATTGTCTACTGATAGACATTCGACAACATCCCACAATACGTCAAACATAATTTATTAGTTTATATGGTTAACTATCTCATTAACTTTAAATTCGACTTTAAATTTAACTCTAAATTGAATTTAAAATTAAACTTTAAATTCAACTTTAAATTCAACTTTAAATTTCACTTTAAATTCAATTTTAAATTGAATTTCAAATTCAACTTTTAATTTAACTCTAAATTTAACTTTAAATTCAACTTTAAATTCAACTTTAAATTTAACTTTAAATTCAACTTTAAATTCAACGTTATATCTAACTTTAAATTCAACTTTAAATTTAACTTTAAATTTATCTTTAAGCTTAACTTTAAATTCATATTCAAATTCAATTTTAAATTAAACTTTAAATTTAACTTTAAATTTGATCTTAAACTCAACTTTAAATTTAGCTTTAAATTTAACTTTCAATTTAACTTTTAATTCAACTTAAAATTCTACTTTGCGTTTTACTTTAAATTCAACTTTAAATTTAACTTTAAATTCAACTTTAAATTCAACTTTTAATTCAGCTTTAAATTTAACTTTAAATTTAACTTTAAATTCAACTTTAAATTAAACTTTAAATTCAACGTTATATCTAAGTTTAAATTCAACTTTAAATTTAACTTTAAATTCAACATTAAGTTTAACTTTAAATTCAACTTTAAATTCAATTTTAAATTAAACTTTTTATTTAACTTTAAATTTATTTTTAAATTCAACTTTTATTTAAACTTTAAATTCAACTTTTAATTCAACTTTAAATCCATTTTTAAATTTAACTTTAAATTTAACTTTAAAATTAACTTTAAATTTAACTTTAAAATTAACTTTAAATTTAACTTTAAAATTAACTTTAAATTTAACTTTAAATTCAGCTTTAAATTTCAATATAATTTTAAATTTAGCTTTAAATTTAACTTTTGATTTGATTTTAAATTCAACTTTAAATTTAACTTTAAATTCAACATTAAACTCAACTTTAAATTTAACTTTAAATTCAACTTTAAATTTAACTTTATATTCAACTTTAAATTCAACTTTAAATTCAACTTTAAATTCAACTTTAAATTCAACTTTAAATTCAACTTTAAATTCAACTCTTAATTTAACTTTAAATTCAACTTTAAATTTAACTTTAAATTGAACTATAAATTTAACTTTCAATTTAACTTAAAATTGAACTTTAAATTCAACTTTAAGTTTAACTTTAAATTCAACTTTAAGTTTAACTTTAAGTTCAACTTTAAATTTAACTTTAAATTTTAATTTAAATTCAACTTTAAATTCAACTTTAAATTTAACTTTAAATTCAACTTTAAATTCAACGTTATATCTAACTTTAAATTCAACTTTATAAATTTAACTTTGAATTTAGCTTTAAATTTAATTTAAATTTAACTTTAAATTCAATTTTTAATTAAACTTTAAATTCAACCTCAAATTCCACTTGATATTTAACTTTAAATTTAACTTTAAAATTAATTTTAAATTTAACTTTAAAGTTAACTTTAAATTTAACTTTAAATTCAGCTTTACATTTCAATTTAAATTTAAATTTAGCTTTAAATTTTACCTTAAATTCAATTTTAAATTCAACTTTAAATCTGACTTTAAATTTAATTTTAAATTCAACTTTAAATCTAACTTTAAATTTAACTTTAAATCTAACTTTAAATTTAACTTTAAATTCAACTTAAAATTTAACTTTAAATTCAATTTTTAATGAAACTTTAAATTCAACTTTAAATTCCACTTGGTATTTAACTTTAAATTTAACTTTAAAATTAATTTTAAATTTAACTTTAAATTTATTTTTAATTTCAACTTTAAATTTCAATTTAAATTTAAATTTAGCTTAAAATTTTACCTTAAATTCAACTTTAAATCTGACTCTAAATTTAATTTAAAATTCAACTTTAGATCTAACTTTAAATTTAACTTTAAATTAAACTTAAAATCAACTTTGAATTCAACTTTAAATTCTACTTTAAATTTAACTTTAAACTCACTTTTAAATTTTACTCTAAATTCAAATTTAATTCAACTTTAAATTTAACTTTAAATTTAACTTCAAATTCAACTTTAAATTTAACTTTCAACTTTAAATTCAACTTTAAATTTGACTTAAAATTCAACTTTAAATTTAACTTTAAATTTAACTTCAAATTCAACTTTAAATTTAACTTTAAATTCAACTTTAAATTAAACTTTAAATTCAGCTTTAAATTCAATTTTAAATTCAATTTTAAAATTTAACTATAAATTTAACTTTAAATTCAGCTTTACATTTCAATTTAAATTTAAATTTAGCTTTAAATTTTACCTTAAATTCAATTTTAAATTCAACTTTAAATCTGACTTTAAATTTAACTTTTAATTCAACTTTAAATCTAACTTAAAATTTAACTTTAAATCTAACTTTAAATTTAACTTTAAATTCAATTTTAAATTTAACATTAGATTTAACTTTAAATTTAACTTTAAAATCAATTTTTAATGAAACTTTAAATTCAACTTAAAATTCCACTTGGTATTTAACTTTAAACTTAACTTTAAAATTTATTTTAAATTTAACTTTAAAATTAACTTTAAATTTAACTTTAAATTCAACTTTAAATTTCAATTTAAATTTAAATTTAGCTTAAAATTTTACCTTTAATTCAACTTTAAATCTGACTTTAAATTTAATTTTAAATTCAACTTTAAATCTAACTTTAAATTTAACTTAAAATTCATTTTTAAATTCAACCTTAAATTTAGCTTTAAATTTAACTTTAAATTCAACTTTAAATTCAACTTTGAATTCAACTTTAAATTCTACTTTAAATTTAACTTTAAATTTATTTTTAAATTCAACTTTTATTTAAACTTTAAATTCAACTTTTAATTCAACTTTAAATCCATTTTTAAATTTAACTTTAAATTTAACTTTAAAATTAACTTTAAATTTAACTTTACAATTAACTTTAAATTTAACTTTAAAATTAACTTTAAATTTAACTTTAAATTCAGCTTTAAATTTCAATATAATTTTAAATTTAGCTTTAAATTTAACTTTTAATTTGATTTTAAATTCAACTTTAAATTTAACTTTAAATTCAACTCTAAATTTAATTTTAAAATCTACTTTAAATTGAACTTTAAATTTAACTTTGAATTCAACATTAAATTCAACTTTAAATTTAACTTTAAATTCAACTTTAAATTTAACTTTATATTCAACTGTAAATTCAACTTTAAATTCAACTTTAAATTCAACTTTAAATTCAACTCTAAATTAAACTTTAAATTCAACTTTAAATTTAACTTTAAATTGAACTATAAATTTAACTTTCAATTTAACTTAAAATTGAACTTTAAATTCAACTTTAAGTTTAAATTTAAATTCAACTTTAAATTTAACTTTAAATTCAACTCTAAGTTTAACTTTAAATTCAACTTTAAATTTAACTTTAAATTTTACTTTAAATTTAACTTTAAATTCAACTTTAAATTTAACTTTAAATTCAACTTTAAACTTAACTTTAAATTTAACTTTAAATTTAACTTTAAGTTTAATTTTTAATTCAACCTTAAACTAAATTTTAAATTAAATTTTAAATTTAACTTTAAATTTATTTTTAAATTCATATTTTATTTAAACTTTAAATTCAACTTTAAATTCAACTTTAAATTCAACTTTAAATTTAACTTTAAATTTAACTTTAAATTTAACTTTAAAATTAACTTTAAATTTAACTTTTAATTTAACTTTAAATTTAACTTAAATTCAACTTTAAATTTAACTTTAAATTCAACTTTAAATTTAACTTTAAATTTAACTTTAGGTTTAGCTTTTAATTTAACATTGAATTTAATTTTAAATTCAACTTTAAATTCAGCTTTAAATTACGCTTTAAATTCAACTTTAAATTTAACTTTAAAATCAACTTTTAAATCAACTTTAAATTCAACTTTTAATCTTACTTTAAATTCAACTTTAAATTCATCTTACAATGCAACTTTAAATTTTACTTTAAATTCAGCTTTAAATCTAGCTTTAAATTCAACTTTAAATGTAACTTTAAATTCAGCTTTAAATTTAACTTTAAATTTAACTTTAAATTCAACATTAAATTGAACTTTAAATTTAACATTAAATTCAACTTTAAATTTAACTTTAAATTCAACTTTAAATTCAACTTTAAATTTAACTTTAAATTCAACGTTATATCTAACTTTAAATTCAACTTAAATTTAACTTTAAATTTAAATTTAAATTTTACTTTAAGTTTAACTTTAAATTCAACTTTAAATTCAATTTTAAATTAAACTTTAAATTTAACTTTAAATTTATTTTTAAATTCAACTTTTATTTAAACTTTAAATTCAACTTTAAATTCAACTTTAAATTTAACTTTAAATTTGACTTTAAAATTAACTTTAAATTTAACTTTAAATTCAGCTTTAAATTTCAATATAATTTAAAATTTAGCTTTAAATTTAACTTTTAATTTGATTTTAAATTCAACTTTAAATTTAACTTTAAATTCAACATTAAATTCAACTTTAAATTTAACTTTAAATTCAACTTTAAATTTAACTTTGTATTCAACTTTAAAATCAACTTTAAATTCAACTTTAAATTTAACTTTAAATTCAACTTTAAGTTTAACTTTAAATTCAACTTTAAATTTAACTTTAAATTTTACTTTAAATTCAACTTAAAATTCAACTTTAAATTTAACTTTAAATTCAACTTTAAATTCAACGTTATATCTAACTTTAAATTCAACTTTATAAATTTAACTTTGAATTTAGCATTAAATTTAATTTTAAATTTAACTTAAAATTCAATTTTTAATTAAACTTTAAATTCAACCTTAAATTCCACTTGGTATTTAACTTTAAATTTAACTTTAAATTTAACTTTAAAATTAATTTTAAATTTAACTTTAAAGTTAACTTTAAATTTAACTTTAAATTCAGCTTTAAATTTCAATTTAGCTTTAAATTTTACCTTAAATTCAATTTTAAATTCAACTTTAAATCTGACTTTAAATTTAACTTTTAATTCAACTTTAAATCTAACTTTAAATTTACCTTTAAATCTAACTTTAAATTCAATTTTAAATTTAACTTTAAATTGAACTTTAAATTTAACTTTAAACTCAATTTTTAATGAAACTTTAAATTCAACTTTAAATTCAACTTTAAATTTAACTTTAAATTCAACGTTATATCTAACTTTAAATTCAACTTAAATTTAACTTTAAATTTAAATTTAAATTTAACTTTAAGTTTAACTTTAAATTCAACTTTAAATTCAATTTTAAATTAAACTTTAAATTAAATTAAATTTAAATAAATAAAAATAAATTTAAAGTTAAATTTATTTTTAAATTCAACTTTTATTTAAACTTTAAATTCAACTTTAAATTCAACTTTAAATTTAACTTTAAATTCAACTTTAAATTTAAATTTAAAATTAGCTTTAAATTAAACTTTAAATTTGATTTTAAATTCAACTTTAAATTTAACTTTACATTCAGCACTAAACTTAATTTTAAATTCAACTTTGAAATGATCTTTAAATTAAACTTTAAATTTAACTTTAAATTCGGCTTTAAATTCAACTTTAAATTAAACTTTAAATTTAACTTTAAGTTCAACTTTAAATTCAACTTTCAATTTGACCTTAAATTTAACTTTCAATTCAACTTTAAATTTCAATTTAAATTTAAATTAAGATTTAAATTTAAATTTAAATTTGATTTTAAATTCAACTTTAAATTTAACTTTAAATTCAGCACTAAATTTAATTTTAAATTCAATTTTAAATTTTACTTTAAATTTAACTTTAAATTCAACTTTAAATTCAACTTTAAATTTCACTTTAAATTCAATTTTAAATTCAATTTCAAATTCAACTTTTAATTTAACTCTAAATTTAGCTTTAAATTCAACTTTAAATTCAACTTTAAATTTAACTTTAAATTCAACTTTAAATTCAACGTTATATCTAACTTTAAATTCAACTTTAAATTTATCTTTAAGCTTAACTTTAAATTCATATTTAAATTCAATTTTAAATTAAACTTTAAATTTAACTTTAAATTTGATTTTAAACTCAACTTTAAATTAAGCTTTAAATTTAACTTTCAATTTATTTTTAAATTCAACTTAAAATTCTACTTTGAGTTTAACTTTAAATTCAACTTTAAATTTAACTTTAAATTCAACTTTAAATTCAACTTTTAATTCAGCTTTAAATTTAACTTTAGATTTAACTTTAAATTCAACTTTAAATTCAACTTTAAATTAAACTTTAAATTCAACGTTATATCTAACTTTAAATTCAACTTTAAATTTAACTTTAAATTTAACTTTAAATTCAACTTTGAGTTTAATTTTAAATTCAACTTTAATTTCAATTTTAAATTAAACTTTAAATTTAATTTTAAATTTATTTTTAAATTCAACTTTTATTTAAACTTTAAATTCAACTTTTAATTCAATTTTAAATCCATTTTTAAATTTAACTTTAAATTTAACTTTGAAATTAACTTTGAATTTAACTTTAAAATTTATTTTAAATTTAACTTTAAATTCAGCTTTACATTTCAATATAATTTTAAATTTAGCTTTAAATTTAACTTTTAATTTGATTTTAAATTCTACTTTAAATTTAACTTTAAATTCAACTTTAAATTTAACTTTAAATTCAACATTAAATTCAACTTTAAATTTAACTTTAAATTCAACTTTAAATTTAACTTTATATTCAACATTAAATTCAATTTTAAATTTAACTTTAAATTCAACTTTAAATTTAACTTTATATTCAACTTTAAAATCAACTTTAAATTCAACTTTAAATTCAACTTTAAATTCAACTTTAAATTCAACTCTAAATTTATCTTTAAATTCAACTTTAAATTTAACTTTAAATTGAACTATAAATTTAACTTTCAATTTAACTTAAAATTGAACTTTAAATTCAACTTTAAGTTTAACTTTAAATTCAACTTTAAATTTAACTTTAAATTCAACTTTAAGTTTAACTTTAAATTCAACTTAAATTTAACTTTAAATTCAACTTTAAGTTTAACTTTAAATTCAACTTTAAATTTAACTTTAAATTTTACTTTAAATTCAACTTAAAATTCAACTTTAAATTTAACTTTAAATTCAACTTTAAATTCAACGTTATATCTAACTTTAAATTCAACTTTATAAATTTAACTTTGAATTTAGCATTAAATTTAATTTTAAATTTAACTTTTAATTCAATTTTTAATTAAACTTTAAATTCCACCTTAAATTCCACTTGGTATTTAACTTTAAATTTAACTTTAAATTTAACTTTAAAATTAATTTTAAATTTAACTTTAAAGTTAACTTTAAATTTAACTTTAAATTCAGCTTTAAATTTCAATTTAGCTTTAAATTTTACCTTAAATTAAATTTTAAATTCAACTTTAAATCTGACTTTAAATTTAACTTTTAATTCAACTTTAAATCTAACTTTAAATTTAACTTTAAATCTAGCTTTAAATTAAACTTTAAATTCAGTTTTAAATTTAACTTTAAATTTAACTTTAAATTTAACTTTAAACTCAATTTTAATGAAACTTTAAATTCAACTTTAAATTCCACTTGGTATTTAACTTTAAATTTAACTTTAAAATTTATTTTAAAATTAACTTTAAAATTAACTTTAAATTTAACTTTAAATTCAACTTTAAATTTCAATTTCAATTTAAATTTAGCTTAAAATTTTACCTTAAATTCAACTTTAAATCTGACTTTAAATTTAATTTTAAATTCAACTTTAAATCTAACTTTAAATTTAACTTTAAATTCATTTTTAAATTCAACCTTTAATTTAGCTTTAAATTTAACTTTAAATTAAACTTTAAATTCGACTTTGAATTCAACTTTAAATTCTATTTTAAATTTATTTTTAAATTCAACTTTTATTTAAACTTTAAATTCAACTTTTAATTCAACTTTAAATCCATTTTTAAATTGAACTTTAAATTTAACTTTTAAATTAACTTTAAATTTAACTTTAAAATTAACTTTAAATTTAACTTTAAAATTAACTTTAAATTTAACTTTAAATTCAGCTTTAAATTTCAATATAATTTTAAATTTAGCTTTAAGTTTAACTTTTAATTTGATTTTAAATTCAACTTTAAATTTAACTTTAAATTCAACTCTAAATTTAATTTTAAAATCAACTTTAAATTGAACTTTAAATTTAACTTTAAATTTAACTTTGAATTCAACATTAAATTCAACTTTAAATTTAACTTTAAATTCAACTTTAAATTTAACTTTATTTTCAACTGTAAATTCAACTTTAAATTCAACTTTAAATTCAACTTTAAATTCAACTCTAAATTAAACTTTAAATTCAACTTTAAATTTAACTTTAAATTGAACTATAAATTTAACTTTCAATTTAACTTAAAATTGAACTTTAAATTCAACTTTAAGTTTAACTTTAAATTCAACTTTAGATTTAACTTTAAATTCAACTTTAAGTTTAACTTTAAATTCAACTTTAAATTTAACTTTAAATTTTACTTTAAATTCAACTTTAAATTCAACTTTAAATTTAACTTTAAATTCAAATTTAAATTCAACGTTATATCTAACTTTAAATTAATTTTTATAAATTTAACTTTGAATTTAGCTTTAAATTTAATTTTAAATTTAACTTTAAATTCAATTTTTAATTAAACTTTAAATTCAACCTTAAATTCCACTTGGTATTTAACTATAAATTTAACTTTAAATTTAACTTTAAAATTAATTTTAAATTTAACTTTAAAGTTAACTTTAAATTTAACTTTAAATTCAGCTTTAAATTTCAATTTAAATTTAAATTAAGCTTTAAATTTTACCTTAAATTCAATTTTAAATTCAACTTTAAATCTGACTTTAAATTTAATTTTAAATTCAACTTTAAATCTAACTTTAAATTTAACTTTAAATCTAACTTTAAATTTAACTTTAAATTCAACTTTAAATTTAACTTTAAATTTAACTTTAAATTCAATTTTTAATGAAACTTTAAATTCAACTTTAAATTCCACTTGGTTTTTAACTTTAAATTTAACTTTAAAATTAATTTTAAATTTAACTTTAAAATTAACTTTAAATTTAACTTTAATTTCAACTTTAAATTTCAATTTAAATTTAAATTTAGCTTAAAATTTTAACTTAAATCCAACTTTAAATCTGACTTTAAATTTAATTTTAAATTCAACTTTAAATCTAACTTTAAATTTAACTTTAAATTCAACTTTAAATTCAACTTTAAATTTAGCTTTAAATTTAACTTTAAATTCAACTTTAAATTCAACTTTGAATTCAACTTTAAATTCAACTTTAAATCTAAATTTAAAATTAGCTTTAAATTAAAGTTTAAATTTGATTTTAAATTCAACTTTAAA
This sequence comes from Melanostoma scalare, assembly GCA_949752695.1. NCBI lineage: Eukaryota > Metazoa > Arthropoda > Insecta > Diptera > Syrphidae > Melanostoma > Melanostoma scalare. The sequence goes on along the minus strand of OX456985.1, from coordinate 160,852,920 downwards.
TTTAACTTTACATTCAGCACTAAATCTAATTTTAAATTCAACTTTGAATTGATCTTTAAATTAAACTTTAAATTTAACTTTAAATTCGGCTTTAAATTCAACTTTAAATTTAACTTTAAAATCAACTTTAAATTCAACTTTTACTCTTTCTTTAAATTCAACTTTAAATTCATCTTTCAATGCAACTTTAAATTTAACTTTAAATTCAGCTTTAAATCTAGCTTTAAATTCAACTTTAAATGTAACTTTAAATTCAGCTTTAAATTTTACTTTAAATTTAACTTTAAATTCAACATTAAATTGAACTTTAAATTTAACTTTAAATTCAACTTTTAATTTAACTTTAAATTCAACTTTAAATTCAACTCTAAATCTAATTTTAAAATCAACTTTAAATTGAACTATAAATTTAACTTTAAATTTAACTTTAAATTCAACATTAAATTCAACTTTAAATTTAACTTTAAATTCAACTTTAAATTTAACTTTATATTCAACTTTAAAATCAACTTTAAATTCAACTTTAAATTCAACTTTAAATTCAACTTTAAATTCAACTCTAAATTTAACTTTAAATTCAACTTTAAATTTAACTTTAAATTGAACTATAAATTTGACTTTCAATTTAACTTAAAATTGAACTTTAAATTCAACTTTAAGTTTAACTTTAAATTCAGCTTTAAATTTCAATTTCAATTTAAATTTAGCTTTAAATTTTACCTTAAATTCAATTTTAAATTCAACTTTAAATCAGGCTTTAAATTTAATTTTAAATTCAACTTTAAATCTTACTTTAAATTTAACTTTAAATTCAATTTTAAATTTAACTTTAAATTTAACTTTAAATTTAACTTTAAACTCAATTTTTAATGAAACTTTAAATTCAACTTTAAATTCCACTTTAAATTTAACTTTAAATCTAACTTTAAATTTAACTTTAAAATTAATTTTAAATTTTACTTTAAGTTTAACTTTAAATTCAACTTTAAATTCAATTTTAAATTAAACTTTAAATTTAACTTTAAATTTATTTTTAAATTCAACTTTTATTTAAACTTTAAATTCAACTTTAAATTCAGCTTTAAATTTAACTTTAAATTCAACTTTAAATTTAAATTTAAAATTAGCTTTAAATTAAACTTTAAATTTGATTTTAAATTCAACTTTTAATTTAACTTTACATTCAGCACTAAATTTAATTTTAAATTCAACTTTGAATTGATCTTTAAATTAAACTTTATATTTAACTTTAAATTCGGCTTTAAATTCAACTTTAAGTTAAACTTTAAATTTAACTTTAAGTTTAACTTTAAATTCAACTTTCAATTTGACCTTAAATTTAACTTTAAATTCAAGTAGGTATTTAACTTTAAATTTAACTTTAAATTTAACTTAAAAATTAACATTAAATTTAACTTTCAATTCAACTTTAAATTTCAATTTAAATTTAAATTAAGATTTAAGTTTAAATTTAAATTTGATTTTAAATTCAACTTTAAATTTAACTTTAAATTCAGCACTAAATTTAATTTTAAATTCAACTTTAAATTTTACTTTAAATTTAACTTTAAATTCAACTTTAAATTCAACTTTAAATTTCACTCTAAATTCAATTTTAAATTCAATTTCAAATTCAACTTTTAATTTAACTCTAAATTTAGCTTTAAATTCAACTTTAAATTCAACTTTAAATTTAACTTTAAATTCAACTTTAAATTCAACGTTATATCTAACTTTAAATTCAACTTTAAATATAACTTTAAATTCAACTTTAAATTCAACTTTAAATTCAACTCTAAATTTAGCTTTAAATTAAACTTTAAATTTAACTTTAAATTTGATTTTAAACTCAACTTTAAATTTAGCTTTAAATTTAACTTTTAATTTAACTTTAAATTCAACTTAAAATTCTACTTTGAGTTTAACTTTAAATTCAACTTTAAATTTAACTTTAAATTCAACTTTTAATTCAGCTTTAAATTTAACTTTAGATTTAACTTTAAATTCAACTTTAAATTAAACTTTAAATTCAACGTTATATCTAACTTTAAATTCAACTTTAAATTTAACTTTAAATTTAACTTTAAATTCAACTTTAAGTTTAATTTTAAATTCAACTTTAAATTCAATTTTAAATTAAACTTTAAATTTAATTTTAAATTTATTTTTAAATTCAACTTTTATTTAAACTTTAAATTCTACTTTTAAGTCAATTTTAAATCCATTTTTAAATTTAACTTTAAATTTAACTTTAAAATTAACTTTGAATTTAACTTTAAAATTTATTTTAAATTTAACTTTAAATTCAGCTTTACATTTCAATATAATTTTAAATTTAGCTTTAAATTTAACTTTTAATTTGATTTTAAATTCTACTTTAAATTTAACTTTAAATTCAACTCTAAATCTAATTTTAAAATCAACTTTAAATTGAACTTTAAATTTAACTTTAAATTTAACTTTAAATTCAACATTAAATTCAACTTTAAATTTAACTTTAAATTCAACTTTAAATTTAACTTTATATTCAACTTTAAAATCAACTTTAAATTCAACTTTAAATTCAACTTTAAATTCAACTTTAAATTCAACTCTAAATTTAACTTTAAATTCAACTTTAAATTTAACTTTAAATTGAACTATAAATTTAACTTTCAATTTAACTTAAAATTGAACTTTAAATTCAACTTTAAGTTTAACTTTAAATTCAACTTTAAATTTAAATTTAAATTCAACTTTAAGTTTAACTTTAAATTCAACTTTAAATTTAACTTTAAATTTTACTTTAAATTCAACTTAAAATTCAAATTTAAATTTAACTTTAAATTCAACTTTAAATTCAACGTTATATCTAACTTTAAATTCAACTTTATAAATTTAACTTTGAATTTAGCATTAAATTTAATTTTAAATTTAACTTTAAATTCAATTTTTAATTAAACTTTAAATTCAACCTTAAATTCCACTTGGTATTTAACTTTAAATTTAACTTTAAATTTAACTTTAAATTTAACTTTAAATTTAACTTTAAAATTAATTTTAAATTTAACTTTAAAATTAACTTTAAATTTAACTTTAAATTCAGCTTTAAATTTCAATTTAGCTTTAAATTTTACCTTAAATTCAATTTTAAATTCAACTTTAAATCTGACTTTAAATTTAACTTTTAATTCAACTTTAAATCTAACTTTAAATTTAACTTTAAATCTAACTTTAAATTTAACTTTAAATTCAATTTTAAATTTAAATTTAAATTTAACTTTAAATTTAACTTTAAACTCAATTTTTAATGAAACTTTAAATTCAACTTTAAATTCCACTTGGTATTTAACTTTAAATTTAACTTTAAAATTTATTTTAAATTTAACTTTAAAATTAACTTTAAATTTAACTTTAAATTCAACTTTAAATTTCAATTTAAATTTAAATTTAGCTTAAAATTTTACCTTAAATTCAACTTTAAATCTGACTTTAAATTTAATTTTAAATTCAACTTTAAATCTAACTTTAAATTTAACTTTAAATTCATTTTTAAATTCAACCTTAAATTTAGCTTTAAATTTAACTTTAAATTCAACTTTAAGTTCACTTTTGAATTCAACTTTAAATTCTACTTTAAATTTATTTTTAAATTCAACTTTTATTTAAACTTTAAATTCAACTTTTAATTCAACTTTAAATCCATTTTTAAATTTAACTTTAAATTTAACTTTAAAATTAACTTTAAATTTAACTTTAAAATTAACTTTAAATTTAACTTTAAAATTAACTTTAAATTTACCTTTAAATTCAGCTTTAAATTTCAATATAATTTTAAATTTAGCTTTAAATTTAACTTTTAATTTGATTTTAAATTCAACTTTAAATTTAACTTTAAATTCAACTCTTAATTTAAGTTTAAAATCAACTTTAAATTGAACTTTAAATTTAACTTTGAATTCAACATTAAATTCAACTTTAAATTTAACTTTAAATTCAACTTTAAATTTAACTTTATATTCAACTGTAAATTCAACTTTAAATTCAACTTTAAATTCAACTTTAAATTCAACTTTAAATTCAACCCTAAATTTAACTCTAAATTCAACTTTAAATTTAACTTTAAATTGAACTATAAATTTAACTTTCAATTTAACTTAAAATTGAACTTTAAATTCAACTTTAAGTTTAACTTTAAATTCAACTTTAAGTTTAACTTTAAATTCAACTTTAGATTTAACTTTAAATTCAACTTTAAGTTTAACTTTAAATTCAACTTTAAATTAAACTTTAAATTTTACTTTAAATTCAACTTTAAATTTAACTTTAAATTCAACTTTAAATTCAACGTTATATCTAACTTTAAATTAATTTTTATAAATTTAACTTTGAATTTAGCTTTAAATTTAATTTTAAATTTAACTTTAAATTCAATTTTTAATTAAACTTTAAATTCAACCTTAAATTCCACTTGGTATTTAACTATAAATTTAACTTTAAATTTAACTTTAAAATTAATTTTAAATTTAACTTTAAATTTAACTTTAAATTTAACTTTAAATTCAGCTTTAAATTTCAATTTCAATTTAAATTAAGCTTTAAATTTTATCTTAAATTCAATTTTAAATTCAACTTTAAATCTGACTTTAAATTTAATTTTAAATTCAACTTTAAATCTAACTTTAAATTTAACTTTAAATCTAACTTTAAATTTAACTTTAAATTCAACTTTAAATTTAACTTTAAATTTTACTTTAAATTCAATTTTTAATGAAACTTTAAATTCAACTTTAAATTCCACTTGGTTTTTAACTTTAAATTTAACTTTAAAATTAATTTTAAATTTAACTTTAAAATTAACTTTAAATTTAACTTTAATTTCAACTTTAAATTTCAATTTAAATTTAAATTAAGCTTAAAATTTTACCTTAAATTCAACTTTAAATCTGATTTTAAATTTAATTTTAAATTTAACTTTAAATCTAACTTTAAATTTAACTTTAAATTCAACTTTAAATTCAACTTTAGATTAAACTTTAAATTTAACTTTAAATTAAACTTTAAATTTAACTTTAAATTCAACTTTAAATTTATCTTTAAATTCAACTTTAAATTTAACTTTAAATTCAACTTTATATTCAACTTAAAACTCAACTTTAAATTCAACTTTAAATTCAACTCTAAATTTAACTTTAAATTCAACTTTAAATTTAACTTTAAATTCAACTTTAAATTTAACTTTAAATTTAACTTTAAATTCAACTTTAAACTAAATTTTAAATTAAATTTTAAATTTAACTTTAAATTTATTTTTAAATTCATATTTTATTTAAACTTTAAATTCAACTTTAAATTCAACTTTAAATTAAACTTTAAATTTAACTTTAAAATTAACTTTAAATTTAACTTTAAATTAAACTTTAAATTTAACTTAAATTCAACTTTAAATTTAACTTTAAATTCAACTTTAAATTTAACTTTAAATTTAACTTTAAATTCAATTTTAAAATTTGACTTTAAATTTAAGTTTAAATTCATCTTTAAATTCAACCTTAAATTCAACTTTAGGTTTAGCTTTTAATTTAACATTGAATTTAATTTTAAATTCAACTTTAAATTCAGCTTTAAATTACGCTTTAAATTCAACTTTAAATTTAACTTTAAAATCAACTTTTAATCTTACTTTAAATTCAACTTTAAATTCATCTTTCAATGCAACTTCAAATTTAACTTTAAATTCAGCTTTAAATCTAGCTTTAAATTCAACTTTAAATGTAACTTTAAATTCAGCTTTAAATTTAACTTAAAATTTAACTTTAAATTCAACATTAAATTGAACTTTAAATTTAACTTTAAATTCAACATTAAATTGAACTTTAAATTTAACTTTAAATTCAACTTTTAATTCAACTTTAAATTTAACTTTAAATTCAACGTTATATCTAACTTTAAATTCAACTTAAACTTAACTTTAAATTTAAATTTAAATTTTACTTTAAGTTTTACTTTAAATTCAGCTTTAAATTCAATTTTAAATTAAACTTTAAATTTAACTTTAAATTTATTTTTAAATTCAACTTTTATTTAAACTTCAAATTCAACTTTAAATTCAACTTTAAATTTAACTTTAAATTTAACTTTAAAATTAACTTTAAATTTAACTTTAAATTCAGCTTTAAACTCAACTTTAAATTCAACTTTAAATTCAACTCTAAATTTAACTTTAATTTCAACTTTAAATTTAACTTTAAATTGAACTATAAATTTAACTTTCAATTTAACTTAAAATTCAACTTTAAATTTAACTTTAAATTTAATTTTGAATTCAGCTTTAATCTAACTTTGAATTCAACTTTAGATTTGATTTTAAATTCAACTTTAAATTTAACTTTAAATTCAACTTTAAATTTAACTTTAAATTGAACTTTAGATTAAAATTTAAATTTAACTTTAAATTAAACTTTAAATTTAACCTTAAATTCAACTTTAAATTTAACTTTAAATTCAACTTTAAATTTAACTTTAAATTTAACTTTAAATTCAACTTTATATTCAACTTTAAACTCAACTTTATAATTCAACTTTAAATTCAACTCTAAATTTAACTTTAAATTCAACTTTAAATTTAACTTTAAATTCAACTTTATATTCAACTTTAAACTCAACTTTAAATTCAACTTTAAATTCAACTCTAAATTTAACTTTAAATTTAACTTTAAATTGAACTATAAATTTAACTTTCAATTTAACTTCAAATTCAACTTTAAATTCAACTTTAAATTTAACTTTAAATTTAATTTTGAATTCAGCTTAAATCTAACTTTGAATTCAACTTAAGATTTGATTTTAAATTCAACTTTAAATTTAACTTTAAATTCAACTTTAAATTTAACTTTAAATTGAACTTTAAATTAAACTTTAAATTTAACTTTAAATTCAACTTTAAATTCATCTTTAAATTTTACTTTAAATTCAATTTTAAATTCAATTTCAAATTCAACTTTTAATTTAACTCTAAATTTAGCTTTAAATTCAACTTTAAATTCAACTTTAAATTTAACTTTAAATTCAACTTTAAATTCAACGTTATATCTAACTTTAAATTCAACTTTAAATTTAACTTTAAATTTATCTTTAAGCTTAACTTTAAATTCATATTTAAATTCAATTTTAAATTAAACTTTAAATTTAACTTTAAATTTGATTTTAAACTCTACTTTAAATTTAGCTTTAAATTTAACTTTCAATTTAACTTTAAATTCAACTTAAAATTCTACTTTGAGTTTAACTTTAAATTCAACTTTAAATTTAACTTTAAATTCAACTTTAAATTCAACTTTTAATTCAGCTTTAAATTTAACTTTAGATTTAACTTTAAATTCAACTTTAAATTAAACTTTAAATTCAACGTTATATCTAACTTTAAATTCAACTTTAAATTTAACTTTAAATTTAACTTTAAATTCAACTTTAAGTTTAACTTTAATTTAGCTTTAAATTTAACTTTCAATTTAACTTTAAATTCAACTTAAAATTCTACTTTGAGTTTAACTTTAAATTCAACTTTAAATTTAACTTTAAATTCAACTTTAAATTCAACTTTTAATTCAGCTTTAAATTTAACTTTAGATTTAACTTTAAATTCAACTTTAAATTAAACTTTAAATTCAACGTTATATCTAACTTTAAATTCAACTTTAAATTTAACTTTAAATTTAACTTTAAATTCAACTTTAAGTTTAACTTTAAATTTAACTTTAAATTCAATTTTAAATTAAACTTTAAATTTAACTTTAAATTTATTTTTAAATTCAACTTTTATTTAAACTTTAAATTCAACTTTTAATTCAACTTTAAATCCATTTTTAAATTTAACTTTAAAATTAACTTTGAATTTAACTTTAAAATTAATTTTAAATTTAACTTTAAATTCAGCTTTAAATTTCAATATAATTTTAAATTTAGCTTTAAATTTAACTTTTAATTTGATTTTAAATTCAACTTTAAATTTAACTTTAAATTCAACTCTAAATCTAATTTAAAAATCAACTTTAAATTGAACTTTAAATTTAACTTTAAATTAAACTTTAAATTCATCATTAAGTTCAACTTTAAATTTAACTTTAAATTCAACTTTAAATTTAACTTTATATTCAACTTTAAAATCAACTTTAAATTCAACTTTAAATTCAACTTTAAATTCAACTTTAAATGCAACTCTAAATTTAAATTTAAATTCAACTTTAAATTTAACTTTAAATTGAACTATAAATTTAACTTTCAATTTAACTTAAAATTGAACTTTAAATTCAACTTTAAGTTTAACTTTAAATTCAACTTTAAATTTAACTTAAAATTCAACTTTAAGTTTAACTTTAAATTCAACTTTAAATTTAACTTTAAATTTTACTTTAAATTCAACTTTAAATTTAACTTTAAATTCAACTTTAAATTCAACGTTATATCTAACTTTAAATTCAACTTTATAAATTTAACTTTGAATTTAGCTTTAAATTTAATTTTAAATTTAACTTTAAATTCAATTTTTAATTAAACTTTAAATTCAACCTTAAATCCCACTTGGTATTTAACTTTAAATTTAACTTTAAATTTAACTTTAAAATTAATTTTAAATTTAACTTTAAAGTTAACTTTAAATTTAATTTTAAATTCAGCTTTAAATTTCAATTTAAATTTAAATTTAGCTTTAAATTTTACCTTAAATTCAATTTTAAATTCAACTTTATATCTGACTTTAAATCTAATTTTTAATTCAACTTTAAATCTAACTTTAAATTTAACTTTAAATCTAACTTTAAATTTAACTTTAAATTAAACTTTAAATTTAACTTTAAATTTAACTTTAAATTTAACTTTAAACTCAATTTTTAATGAAACTTTAAATTCAACTTTAAATTCCACTTGGTATTTAACTTTAAATTTAACTTTAAAATTTATTTTAAATTTAACTTTAAAATTAACTTTAAATTTAACTTTAAATTCAACTTTAAATTTCAATTTAAATTTAAATTTAGCTTAAAATTTTACCTTAAATTCAACTTTAAATCTGACTTTAAATTTAATTTTAAATTCAACTTTAAATCTTACTTTAAATTTAACTTTAAATTCATTTTTAAATTCAACCTTAAATTTAGCTTTAAATTTAACTTTAAATTCAACTTTAAATTCAACTTTGAATTCAACTTTAAATTCTACTTTAAATTTAACTTTAAACTCACTTTTAAATTTATTTTAAATTCAACTTTAAATTCAACTTTAAATTTAACTTTAAATTTAACTTCAAATTCAACTTTAAATTTAACTTTAAATTTAACTTTCAACTTTAAATTCAACTTTAAATTTGACTTAAAATTCAACTTTAAATTTAACTTCAAATTCAACTTTAAATTTAACTTTAAATTAAACTTTAAATTCAGCTTTAAATTCAATTTTAAAATTTAACTATAAATTTAACTTTAATTTCAACTTTTAATTAAACTTTAAATTCAACTTAAAATTAAACTTTTTATTTAACTTTAAGTTTAACTTTAAATTTAACTTTAAATTCAACTTTAAATTTAAATTTAAATTTAGCTTTAAATTAAACATTAAATTTGATTTTAAATTCAACTTTAAATTTAACTTTACATTCAGCACTAAATTTAATTTTAAATTCAACTTTGAATTGAACTTTAAATTAAACCTTAAATTTAACTTTAAACTCGGCTTTATATTCAACTTTAAATTAAACTTTAAATTTAACTTTAAGTTTAACTTTAAAATCAACTTTCAATTTAACCTTAAATTTAACTTTAAATTCAACTTGGTATTTAACTTTAAATTTAACTTTAAATTTAACTTAAAAATTAACATTAAATTTAACTTTAAATTCAACTTTAAATTTCAATTTAAATTTAAATTTAGATTTAAATTTAACTTTAAATTTGATTTTAAATTCAACTTTAAATTTAACTTTAAATTCAGCACTAAATTTAATTTTAAATTCAACTTTAAATTTTACTTTAAATTCAACTTTAAATTTAACTTTAAATTCAACTTTAAATTCAACGTTATGTCTAACTTTAAATTCAACTTTAAATTTAACTTTAAATTCAACTTTAAATTTAACTTTAAATTCAACTTTAAATTCAACTTTAAATTCAACTTTAAATTTAACTTTAAATTTAATTTTAAATTCAGCTTAAATCTAACTTTGAATTCAACTTTAAATTTGATTTTAAATTCAACTTTAAATTCAACTTTAAATTTAACTTTAATTGAACATTAAATTTAACTTTAAATTTAACTTTAAATTAAACTTTAAATTCAACTTTAAATTTAACTTTAAATTCAATTTTAAATTCAACTTTAAATTCAACTTTAAATTTAACTTTAAATTTAATTTTAAATTCAGCTTAAATCTAACTTTGAATTCAACTTTAAATTTGATTTTAAATTCAACTTTAAATTAAACTTTAAATTCAACTTTAAATTAAACTTTAATTGAACTTTAAATTTAACTTTAAATTCAACTTTTAATTCAACTTTAAACTTAACTTTAAATTCAACTTTAAATTCAACGTTATATCTAACTTTAAATTCAACTTAAATTCAACTTTAAATTTAACTTTAAGTTTAACTTTAAATTCAACTTTAAATTCAATTTTAAATTAAACTTTAAATTTATTTTTAAATTCAACTTTTATTTAAACTTTAAATTCAAATTTAAATTCAACCTTAAATTTAACTTTTAATTTAACTTTTAAATTAACTTTAAATTTAACTCTAAATTCAGCTTTAAATTTCAATATAATTTTAAATTTAGCTTTAAATTTTACTTTTAATTTGATTTTAAATTCAACTTTATATTTAACTTTTGATTTAACTTTAAATTTAACATTAAATTCAATTTTTAATTAAACTTTAAATTCAACTTTTAATTCCACTTGCTATTTAACTTTAAATTTAACTTTAAAATTAATTTTAAATTTAACTTTAAAATTAACTTTAAATTCAACTTTAAATTTCAATTTCAATTTAAATTTAGCTTTAAGTTTTACCTTAAATTTAACTTTAAATCTGACTTTAAATTTAGTTTTAAATTCAACTTTAAAGTTAACTTTAAATTCAACTTAAAATTCTACTTTAAGTTTAACTTTAAATTCAACTTTAAATTTAACTTTAAATTCAATTTCAAATTCAACTTTAAATTCAACTTTAAATTTAACTTTAAATCCAACTTTGAATTCAACGTTATATCTAACTTTAAATTCAACTTTAAATTTAACTTTAAATTTAACTTTAAATTTAACTTTAAGTTTAACTTTAAATTCAACTTTAAATTCAATTTTAAATTAAACTTTAAATTTAACGTTAAATTTATTTTTAAATTCAACTTTTATTTAAACTTTAAATTCTACTTTAAATTCAACTTTAAATTTATTTTTAAATTTAACTTTAAATTTAACTTTAAAATTAACTTTAAATTTTACTTTAAATTCAGCTTTAAATTTCAATATAATTTAAAATTTAGCTTTAAATTTAACTTTTAATTTGATTTTAAATTCAACTTTAAATTTAACTTTAAATTCAACTCTAAATCTAATTTTAAAATCAACTTTAAATTGAACTTTAAGTTTAACTTTAAATTTAACTTTAAATTCAACATTAAATTCAGCTTTAAATTTAACTTTAAATTCAACTTTAAATTTAACTTTAAAATTAACTTTAAATTCAACTTTATATTCAACTTTAAATTCAACTTTAAATTCAACTTTAAATTCAACTTTAAATTCAACTTTAAATTCAACTTTAAATTCAACTCTAAATTTAACTTTAAATTCAACTTTAAATTTAACTTTAAATTGAACTATAAATTTAACTTTCAATTTAACTTAAAATTGAACTTTAAATTCAACTTTAAATTTAACTTTAAATTCAACTTTAAATTAAACTTTAAAGTTAACTTAAAATTCAACTTAAAATTCTACTTTAAGTTTAACTTTAAATTCAACTTTAAATTTAACTTTAAATTCAACTTTAAATTCAATTTTAAATTCAACTTTAAATGTAACTTTATATTCAACTTTAAATTCAACTTTAAATTTAACTTTAAATTCAACTTTAATTTCAACGTTAGATCTTACTTTAAATTAGACTTTATAAATTAAACTTTAAATTTAATTTTAAATTTAACTTTAAATTCAATTTTTAATTAAATTCAACTTTAAATTCCACTTGGTATTTAACTTTAAATTTAACTTTAAATTTAACTTTAAAATTAATTTTAAATTTAACTTTAAATTCAACATTAAATTCAATTTTAAATTAAACTTTAAATTTAACTTTAAATTTATTTTTATTTAAACTTTCAATTCAACTTTAAATTCCACTTGGTATTTAACTTTAAATTTAACTTTAAATTTAACTTTAAATTCAACGTTATATCTTAATTTAAATTCAACTTTAAATTCAACTTTAAATTTCAATTTAAATTTTAATTTAGCTTTAAATTTTACCTTAAATTCAATTTTAAATTCAACTTTAAATCTGACTTTAAATTTAATTTTAAATTCAACTTTAAATCTAACTTTAAATTTAACTTTAAATCTAACTTTAAATTAAACTTTAAATTCAACGTTATATCTTACTTTAAATTCAACTTTAAATTTAACTTTAAATTTAACTTTAAATTTAACTTTAAATTTAACTTTAAGTTTAACTTTAAATTCAACTTTAAATTCAATTTTAAATTAAACTTTAAAATTAACTTTAAATTTATATTTATTTAAACTTTAAATTCAACTTTAAATTCCACTTGGTATCTAACTTTAAATTTAACTTTAAATTTAACTTTAAATTCAATGTTATATCTAACTTAAAATTCAACTTTAAATTTAACTTTAAATTTATTTTTAAATTTAACTTTAAATTTAACTTTAAGTTTAACTTTAAATTCAACTTTAAATTCAACTTTAAATTCAACTTTAAATTTAACTTTAAATTTAATTTTAAATTCAACTTTAAATCTAACTTTAAATTTAACTTTAAATCTAACTTTAAATTAAACTTAAAATTCAACGTTATATCTTACTTTAAATTCAACTTTAAATTTAACTTTAAATTTAACTTTAAATTTAACTTTAAATTTAACTTTAAGTTTAACTTTACATTCAACTTTAAATTCAATTTTAAATTAAAATTTAAATTTAACTTTAAATTTATATTTATTTAAACTTTAAATTCAACTTTAAATTCCACTTGGTATTTAACTTTAAATTTAACTTTAAATTTAACTTTAAATTCAATGTTATATCTAACTTTAAATTCAACTTTAAATTTAACTTTAAATTTATTTTTAAATTTAACTTTAAATTTAACTTTAAGTTTAACTTTAAATTCAACTTTAAATTCAACTTTAAATTCAACTTTAAATTTAACTTTAAATTTAACTTTAAATTTAACTTTAAATTTAACTTTAAATTCAACTTTAAATTCAACTTTAAATTCAACGTTATATCTAACTTTAAATTCAACTTTTAATTTAACTTTAAATTTAACTTTTAATTCAACTTTAAACTCAACTTTAAATTTAACTTTAAATTCAACTTTAAATTCAACGTTATATCTAACTTTAAAGTCAACTTTAAATTTAACTTTGAATTTAGCTTTAAATTTAACTTTAAATTTAACTTTAAGTTTAACTTTAAATTCAACTTTAAATTCAATTTTAAATTAAACTTTAAATTTAACTTTAAATTTATTTTTATTTAAACTTTAAATTCAACTTTAAATTCCACTTGGTATTTAACTTTAAATTTAACTTTAAATTTAACTTTAAAATTAACTTTAAATTTAACTTTAAATTCAGCTTTAAATTTCAATATAATTTTAAATTTAGCTTTAAATTTAACTTTTAATTTGATTTTAAATTCAACTTTAAATTTAACTTTAAATTCAACTCTAAATTTAATTTTAAAATCAACTTTAAATTGAACTTTAAATTTAACTTTAAATTCAACATTAAATTCAACTTTAAATTTAACTTTAAATTAAACTTTAAATTTAACTTTAAGCTTAACTTTAAATTCAACTTTATATTCAACTTTAAATTCAACTTCAAATTCAACTTTAAATTCAACTTTAAATTCAACTTTAAATTCAATTTTAAATTCAACTCTAAATTTAACTTTAAATTCAACTTTAAATTTAACTTTAAATTGAACTACAAATTTAACTTTCAATTTAACTTAAAATTAGACTTTAAATTCAATTTTAAAAATAACTTTAAATTCAACTTTAAATTTAGCTTTAAAGTTAACTTAAATTCAACTTAAAACTCTACTTTAAGTTTAACTTTAAATTCAACTTTAAATTTAACTTTAAATTCAGCTTTAAATTCAACTTTAAAATTAATTTTAAATTTAACTTTAAAGTTAACTTTAAATTTAATTTTAAATTCAGCTTTAAATTTCAATTTCAATTTAAATTTAGCTTTAAATTTTACCTTAAATTCAATTTTAAATTCAACTTTAAATCAGGCTTTAAATTTAATTTTAAATTCAACTTTAAATCTTACTTTAAATTTAACTTTAAATTCAACTTTAAATTTAACTTTTGATTTAACTTTAAATTTAACATTAATTTCAATTTTTAATCAAACTTTAAATTCAACTTTAAATTCCACTTGGTATTTAACTTTAAATTTAACTTTAAAATTAATTTTAAATTTAACTTTAAAATTAACTTTAAATTTAACTTTAAATTCAACTTTAAATTTCAATTTCAATTTAAATTTAGCTTTAAGTTTTACCTTAAATTCAACTTTAAATCTGACTTTAAATTTAGTTTTTAATTCAACTTTAAAGTTAACTTTAAATTCAACTTAAAATTCTACGTTAAGTTTAACTTTAAATTCAACTTTAAATTTAACTTTAAATTCAATTTTAAATTCAACTTTAAATTCAACTTTAAATTCAACTTTAAATTTAACTTTAAATTCAACTTTGAATTCAACGTTATATCTAACTTTAAATTCAACTTTAAATTTAACTTTAAATTTAACTTTAAATTTAACTTTAAATTTAACTTTAAATTTAACTTTAAGTTTAACTTTAAATTCAACTTTAAATTCAATTTTAAATTAGACTTTAAATTTAACGTTAAATTTATTTTTAAATTCAACTTTTATTTAAACTTTAAATTCTACTTTAAATTCAACTTTAAATTTATTTTTAAATTTAACTTTAAATTTAACTTTAAAATTAACTTTAAATTTTACTTTAAATTCAGCTTTAAATTTCAATATAATTTTAAATTTAGCTTTAAATTTAACTTTTAATTTGATTTTAAATTCAACTTTAAATTTAACTTTAAATTCAACTCTAAATCTAATTTTAAAATCAACTTTAAATTGAACTTTAAGTTTAACTTTAAATTTAACTTTAAATTCAACATTAAATTCAACTTTAAATTTAACTTTAAATTCAACTTTAAATTTAACTTTAAATTTAACTTTAAATTCAACTTTATATTCAACTTTAAATTCAACTTTAAATTCAACTTTAAATTCAACTTTAAATTCAACTCTAAATTTAACTTTAAATTCAACTTTAAATTTAACTTTAAATTGAACTATAAATTTAACTTTCAATTTAACTTAAAATTGAACTTTAAATTCAACTTTAAATTTAACTTTAAATTCAACTTTAAATTAAACTTTAAATTCAACTTAAAATTCTACTTTAAGTTTAACTTTAAATTCAACTTTAAATTTAACTTTAAATTCAACTTTAAATTCAATTTTAAATTCAACTTTAAATGTAACTTTAAATTCAACTTTAAATTCAACTTTAAATTTAACTTTAAATTCAACTTTAATTTCAACGTTAGATCTTACTTCAAATTAGACTTTATAAATTTAACTTTAAATTTAATTTTAAATTTAACTTTAAATTCAATTTTTAATTAAGCTTTAAATTCAACTTTAAATTCCACTTGGTATTTAACTTTAAATTTAACTTTAAATTTAACTTTAAAATTAATTTTAAATTTAACTTTAAGGTTAACTTTAAATTTAACTTTAAATTCAACTTTAAATTTCAATTTAAATTTAAATTTAGCTTTAAATTTTACCTCAAATTTAATTTTAAATTCAACTTTAAATCTGACTTTAAATTTAATTTTAAATTCAACTTTAAATCTAACTTTAAATTTAACTTTAAATCTTACTTTAAATTAAACTTTAAATTCAACTTTAAATTCAACTTTAAATGCAACTCTAAATTCAACTTTAAATTTAATTTTAAATTCAACTTTAAATTCAACGTTATAACTAACTTTAAATTAAACTTTATAAATTTAACTTTGAATTTTGCTTTAAATTTAGTTTTAAATTTAACTTTAAATTCAATTTTTAATTAAACTTTAAATTCAACTTTAAATTCCGCTTGGTATTTAACTTTAAATTTAACTTTAAAATTAATTTTAAATTTAACTTTAAAATTAACTTTAAATTTAACTTTAAATTCAACTTTAAATTTCAATTTAAATTTAAATTTAGCTTTAAATTTTACCTTAACCCTAATTTACAAACTGGGCTCCAATTGGACCCCCGAGCATGTTTGAACACTCATAACTTTTTTGTTTCTCATTTTTTTTGAATGGGATTTTTACTCAGTGAACAAAATTAAATTTTTTATCTTTCTTAAGTTGAAACGATTATCAGATGTTTACAGATTTTTCTGCGATTTTTTGTGAAAAGAACCCGTCCACCCGAACTGGGGTCCATTTGGACCCCAGTACTGAAATTCTATGAAAATTCATATTTTTTCTAATAAATAATTATTTTATTTTAAAAGCAGCCTAGTTTATGTTTAGAAGAATTTAACTTGAAGTAGTGGGCAGTTTCGGGAGACATTTAACACATAAGGTTCTAGTGTGGCAAGGGCAACAACATCTGCCACATCCAAGGGCAGGTGGTTCTGGTTTTCTTGTCATCTGCTCTTGAGCAAAGGTGACATCTGCTTCTTTTACAAGAGAACCTTTCAGGGACTGTTGGTTGTTTTTCCTGAACTCTCCCCAAAATACAGAGAGCATCCAATGCAGATTTTCCAATGCCAGATTGTGTTGCAGGTTGGGAACGGTTATTCAATTCTGACTCAACCAGTTCCTCCGCTAGTTCGATGAGTTTATCACTTCTGTACAAAGTTTTGTTTCTTCTAGGTTGATTGAAGTGTCGAAAAATGATAACAGTAGTTGCTAGGGCTGCTACGTCCAGTAAGTTGTAGAATACAACCATCGGCCAGCGATTTGTTTTGCGTGTACATGAATAAATTGAGACCTTTTGGTCGAATACATCGACTCCACCTTTGGTGCGGTTATAATCCAGTATCATTGCAGGCTTACTTTGATGACCGGAAGTGGCTTTCTCGCAGTTATGTTGTGTTGATAGCAATAGCACTTGTTTGTTTGGCTTCGGAACATAACTCACCAACGCCATTTTTGCAGAAAGTCCAAAAATGGATGAGTGGACTGGACGATACTGCTTTTTGTTATTGACCTTTACAGGCTCATTCTGGTCATCAAGAACCTCCTTCGCTACAAAAGGTCTAGGCAAATCTCTTTTTTTTCCGAATCGTGCCAAGATTAGTGATCTTCTTATCCAGCAACTTCAATGCCAAATCCACCGACGTAAAGAAATTATCAATAGTGCGGTTGCGTCCAGAATTGAAATATGATGGCATCAACGACATCAGCACATCATATCCTCGACCAAGTCCTGTACTTTGGTCAGAGCTACCAGTGTAGATAGAAAACTTCAGTGGATAGCCCTTTGAGCTTTCACTAAGCCACATAAACTTCAAGCCATATATGGCAGGCTTGATTGGCATGTATTGGGGAAATTCAATCCTTTTCAGGTCATAAAATTATTTGATGACCTGACCAAACTGAACTAATGAATATTTTTTTTTGAGATAGGCATACCTGCCAGGAACAATTGATGTGGATGAATTTCACAATCAGTAATTACGTACAAAAGACATATCGAAAAGGATAAGCGGGAATCCCAGATTTGCGAAATTAGGCAATTTTCATCGTTTTTGAAATTGAAAAATTTTATTGCTGACCTCCTACATACCTGCATAATGACATCTCTGCTTAAATTTCTTTATCCCTGCTATATATAACACTTAGAAACAATTCATACAATAGCCAGAAGAACTATAACTGAACAATATAAGTCAGAAATCAAAAAAATTTCGAAGAAAAAATCGTGGGGTCCATTTGGACCCCAGTTCGAGTGGACACGACTTTTGCCGGTTCGTAAACGAGGGTTAAATTCAATTTTAAATTCAACTTTAAATCTGACTTTAAATTTAATTTTAAATTCAACTTTAAAGTTAACTTTAAATTCAACTTAAAATTCTACATTAAGTTTAACTTTAAATTCAACTTTAAGTTTAACTTTAAATTCAACTTTAAATTCAACTTTAAATTCAACTTTAAATTTAACTTTAAATTCAACTTTGAATTCAACGTTATATCTAACTTTAAATTCAACTTAAAATTTAACTTTAAATTTAACTTTAAGTTTAACTTTAAGTTTAACTTTAAATTCAACTTTAAATTCAATTTTAAATTAAACTTTAAATTTAACTTCAAATTAATTTTTAAATTCAACTTTTATTTAAACTTTAAATTCAACTTTAAATTTATTTTTAAATTTACTTTAAATTTAACTTTAAAATTAACTTTAAATTTTACTTTAAATTCAGCTTTAAATTTCAATATAATTTTAAATTTAGCTTTAAATTTAACTTTTAATTTGATTTTAAATTCAACTTTAAATTCAACTCTAAATATAATTTTAAAATCAACTTTAAATTGAACTTTAAATCTAACTTTTAATTTAACTTTAAATTTCACTTTAAATTCAACATTAAATTCAACTTTAAATTTATCTTTAAATTCAACTTTAAATTTAACTTTAAATTTAACTTTTAATTCAACTTTATATTCAACTGTAAATTCAACTTAAAATTCAACTTTAAGTTCAACTTCAAATTCAACTTTAAATTCAACTCTAAATTTAACTTTAAATTCAACTTTAAATTTAACTTTAAATTGAACTATAAATTTAACTTTCAATTTAACTTAAAATTGAACTTTAAATTCAACTTTAAATTTAACTTTAAATTCAACTTTAAATTTAACTTTAAAGTTAACTTTAAATTCAACTTAAAATTCTGCTTTAAGTTTAACTTTAAATTCAACTTTAAATTTAACTTTAAATTCAACTTTAAATTCAACTTTAAATTCAACTTTAAATTTTACTTTAAATTTAACTTTAAATTCAACTTTAAATTCAACTTTAAATTCAACTTTAAATTTAACTTTAAATTTAACTTTAAATTCAACTTTAAATTCAACTTTAAATTTAACTTTAAATTCAACGTTAGATCTAACTTTAAATAAGACTTTATAAATTTAACTTTGAATTTAGCTTTAAATTTAATTTTAAATTTAACTTTAAATTCAATTTTTAATTAAACTTTAAATTCCACTTGGTATTTAACTTTAAACTTAACTTTAAAATTAATTTAAAATTTAACTTTAAATTCAACTTTAAATTTCAATTTAAATTTAAATTTAGCTTTAAATTTAACTTTAAATTTGATTTTAAATTCAACTTTAAATTTAGCTTTAAACTCAGCACTAAATTTAATTTTAAATTCAACTTTAAATTTAACTTTAAATTCAACTTTAAATTTAACTTTAAATTCAACTTTAAACTTAACTTTAAATTTAACTCTAAATTTAACTTTAAGTTTAATTTTAAATTCAACTTTAAATTAAATTTTAAATTAAATTTTAAATTTAACTTTAAATTTATTTTTAAACTCATATTTTATTTAAACTTTAAATTCAACTTTAAATTCAACTTTAAATTCAACTTTAAATTTAACTTTAAATTTAACTTTAAATTTAACTTTAAAATTGACTTTAAATTTAACTTTAAATTTAACTTAAATTCAACTTTAAATTTAACTTTAAATTTATCTTTGAATCTAACTTTAAATTCACTTAAATCTAACTTTAAATTTGTTTTTTAAATTCAATTTTAATTTTAACTTTAAACTCAACTTTAAATTCAATATTAAATTTAACTTTAAATTCAACTTTAAATTTAACATTAAATTTAACTTTAAACTCAACTTTAAATTCCACTTTCAAATTCAACTTTAAATTTAACTTTAAATCTTTTATTTAACTTTAAAATAAACTTTTAATTAATAAATTTAATCTTTAAATTCAACTTTAAATTCATTTTTAAATTTAATTTTAAATTCAACTTTAAATTTAACTTTAAGTTTAATTTTAAGTTTAACTTAAAATTTAACTTTAAATTCAACCTTAAATTCAATTTTAAAATTTGACTTTAAATTTAAGTTTAAATTCATCTTTAAATTCAACCTTAAATTTAACTTTAAGTTTAGCTTTAAATATATCTTTAAATTTAACTTTAGGTTTAGCTTTAAATTTAACATTGAATTTAACTTTAAATTCAACTTTAAATTCAGCTTTAAATTAGGCGCAGGGACATAACTCCTGGGGTCATAAGTCCATTATGGACTTGTATCCCACTTCAGTGGGACATAAGTCCAAAACTGGATAAAAAGTAGATTATGGACTTATATCCCACCAATATGGGACATAAGTCCACACTTTTTTTTATTTTAGGTGAGACATAAGTTCACAATTTGCATAGAATCTCAATTTTTCGATAAATAATAGTAAATAAAAAGCCTTATGAAATACAACTAGAAAACCAAAGGTTGTTAGAATACCGCCGCTCTTCAAGTTTATAAGCCAAAAACTATTTAAAAATTTTAGTATTTTAAAAAAAATATTATAAGATTGAATTGATATGTAAAAAGGTAACTTTTTATATAAAATTTCTTTATTTTATTAAAACTTATTTAGCCCCCTGAAAAATCAAATTTTCGTTCAGTAAAATTTCTAAAAAAAAACTCCTTGCATGGTATTCCTGATATTGCATTATTATAATTGAATACAATGACTTGGGTAATTTTGCAACAAAGTTATTTATTGTTTTTCTCTTGAAGTGAAACAAAATCATTCTGCTTTCTTTTGTTTTCCTCAAACAGAAAAACATTGAATAAAATTAGAAAAAAACAATAGAAAGCGGAATAAGATTTTGTTTCTGAGAACTAAGAAAAATAAAAGTTAAAATTCGCAAAGTAGAGATATGGTTTTCCGGAATTTGAAGATAATACATATTTTATTTTTAGAAGTTAGTAGAGTTCCTTTGTTTAAAAAAGAAATTTAAAAAATTTAAATTTTTGAGAATTTGAGAAATTAAAATTAAAAAATCGCGCGATTTTTTAATTTTAATTTCTCAAATTCTCAAAAATTTAAATTTTTTAAATTTCTTTTTTAAACAAAGGAACTCTACTAACTTCTAAAAATAAAATATGTATTATCTTCAAATTCCGGAAAACCATATCTCTACTTTGCGAATTTTAACTTTTATTTTTCTTAGTTCTCAGAAACAAAATCTTATTCCGCTTTCTATTGTTTTTTTCTAATTTTATTCAATGTTTTTCTGTTTGAGGAAAACAAAAGAAAGCAGAATGATTTTGTTTCACTTTTTTCTTTTTCCTTTCCCTGTTACATTTTATTTTTTCTTCAGTTTTTAGCTTATAAATTCGAAGAGCGAGCGGCGGTATTCTAACAACCTTTGGTTTTCTAACTATAAGACATTACGCTGACTTCTTGACATAATGGTAGCGCTGCCTAGTAACTAGCAAAGAAAAAGCCCGTTAAACACGTTTTTAATGTATTCCAAATATCTTTTGATTGCCAATTTTTTGGAAAAGGTTCATCTCGCCAAAGGTTTTGTATTTCCCTCAAACACAACATGTAAAATGGGACATAAGTCCAAACATTTCTTTTATGGACTTATGCCCCACCGCGGTGGGACATAGATCCATAATCCAGTTTTGGACTAATGTCCCACTAAAGTGGGACACAAGTCCATAAAGGACTTATGTCCCGTGGAGTTATGTCCCTGCGCCTTAAATTACGCTTTAAATTCAACTTTAAATTTATTTTTAAAATCAACTTTAAATTCAACTTTAAATTTAACTTTCAATTCAACTTTTAATCTTACTATAAATTCAACTTTAAATTCATCTTTCAATGCAACTTTAAATTTTACCTTAAATTCAACTTTAAAATTAACTTTAAATTCAACTTTAAATTCAACATTAAACTTAACTTAAAATTCAACTTCAAATTCAACTTTAAACTTAACTTTAAATGTTTCTTTAAATTTAACATTAAACTCAGCTTTAAATTTAGCTTTAAATTCAACTTTAATTTTAACTCTAAATTCAGCTTTAAATTTAGCTTTAAATTCATCTTTAATTTTAACTCTAAATTTAACTTTAAATTCAACAACTTTAAGTTCAACTTTAAATTTAACTTTAAATTTAGCTTTAAATTTAACTTTCAATTCAACTTCAAATTCAACTTTAAACTTAACTTTAAATTTTACTTTAAATTCAACTTTAAATTCAACTTTAAATTTGACTTTAAATTCAAGTTTAAATTTAACTTTAAATTCAGCTTTAAATTTAGTTTTAAATTCAACTTTAAATTTAACTTTAAATTTAATTTTAAATTTATCTTTAAATTTAACTTCAAATTCACTTAAAACTTACTTTAATTTTAACTTTCAATTCAACAACTTTAAACTTAACTTTAACTTTAAATTTAACTCAAAATTCAACAACTTTAAATTCAACTTTAAAATCAACGTTATATCGAACTTTAAATTTAACTTTAAATTTAATTTACCCTTTAAATTTAACTTTAAATTAGATTTTAGATTCAACTTTAAATTTAACTTTAAATTCAAGTTTAAATTTAACTTTAAATTACACTTTAAATTTAACTTTAAATTAAACTTTAAAATCAACTTTTAATTTACTTTTAAACTCAACTTTAAATTCTACTTTAAAATTAACTCTTTACTTAAAATACAACTTTAAATTCAACTTTAAATTTAACTTTAAATTAAACTTTAAGTTTAACTTTAAATTTAATTTTAAATTTAACTTTAAATTTAACTTTAAATTTAACTTTAAAATTAACTTTAAATTTAACTTTAAATTTAACTTTAAATTCAACTTCGAGTCTATTTTTAAATTCCACTTTAAATTCAACTTTAAATTCAACTTAATATTTATCTTTAAGTTTAACTTTAAATTTAACTTTAAATTAATTTTAAATTCAACTTTAAATTCAACTTTAAGTTTAACTTTAAATTTAATTTTAAATTTATCTTTAAATTTAACTTCAAATTCACTTAAAACTTACTTTAATTTTAACTTTCAATTCAACAACTTTAAACTTAACTTTAACTTTAAATTTAACTTTAAATTCAATTTTAAATTCAACTTTAAGTCTAACTTTAAATTCCACATCAAATTCAACTATAAATTTAACTTCAAATCTTTAATTTAACTTTAAAATCAACTTTTAATTTAACTTTAAATTCAACATTAAATTCTTCTTTAAATTTATTTTTTTACTTTAAATTCAACTTTAAATTTAGCTTTAAATTCAACTTTAAATCTAACTTTAAATTCAACTTTGAATCTAGCTTTAAATTCCACTTTTAATTAATTTTAAATTTAACTTTAAATTAAACTTAAGATTCAATTTTAAATTCAACTTTAAATTTGACTTTAAATTTAAATTTAAATTTAACTTAAATTCAACTTTAAATTTAACTTTAAACTTAACTTTAAATTTATCTTTGAATCTAACTTTAAATTCACTTAAATCTAACTTTAAATTTGTTTTTAAATTCAATTTAAAATTTAACTATAAATTCAACTTTTAATTCATTTTTAAATTTAACTTTAAATTCAACTTTAAATTTAACCTTAAACTTTACTTTAAATTCAACTTTAAGTTTAACTTTAAATTCCACTTTCAAATTCAACTTTAAATTTAACTTTAAATCTTTTATTTAATTTTAAATTCAACTTTAAATTCTACTTTAATTTTAACCTTTTACTTTTAATTCAAACTTAAATCCAACTTTAAATTCAACTTTAAATTCAACTTTAAATTTAACTTTGAGTCTAACTTTAAATTTAACTTTAAATTAATCTCTAAATTCAACTTTAAATTCATTTTTAAATTTAATTTTAAATTCAATTTTAAATTTAACTTCAAATTTAATTTTGAGTTTAACTTAAAATTTAACTTTAAATTTAACTTTAAATTCAACTTCAAAATTTGACTTTAAATTAAACTTTAAATTCATCTTTAAATTCAACCTCAAATTTAACTTTAAGTTTAGCTTTAAATATATCTTTAAATTTAAATTTAGGTTAAGCTTTAAATTAAACATTAAAATTAACTTTAAATTCAGCTTTAAATTACGCCTTAAATTCAACTTTAAATTTAACTTTAAAATCAACTTTAAATTCAATTTTAAATTTAACTTTTAACTTAACTTTAAATTCTACTTTAAATTCAACTTTAAATTCAACTTTAAATTCTACTTTAAATTCAACTTTAAATTTAACTTTTAATTCAATTTTAAATTCAACTTTAAATTTAACTTTAAGTTCATCTTTAAATTAAGCTTTAAATTCAACTTTAAATTCAACTTTGAATTCAACTTTAAATTCAACTTTAAATTTAGCTTTAAATTTAACTTTCAATCTAACTTTAAATTCAACTTTAAGTTCAACTTTAAATTAAGCTTTAAATTCAACTTTAAATATAAATAAATTTAACATTTAAATTCAACTTTCAATCTAACTTTAAATTCAACTTTAAATTGAACTTTAAATTCAACTTTAAATTCAATTTTAAATTTATCTTTAAATTCAACTTTAAATTAAACTTTTAATTCAATTTTAAATTCAACTTTAAATTTAACTTTAAGTTCATCGTTAAATTAAGCTTTAAATTCAACTTTAAATTAAACTTTAAATTCAACTTTGAATTCAACTTTAAATTCAACTTTAAATTTAGCTTTAAATTTAATTTTCAATCTAACTTTAAATTCAACCTTAAGTTCAACTTTAAATTAAGCTTTAAATTCAACTTTAAATCAAACTTTACATTCAACTTTGAATTCAACTTTAAATTCATCTTTCAATGCAACTTTAAATTTTACTTTAAATTCAACTTTAAAATTAACTTTAAATTCAACTTTAAATTCAACATTAAACTTAACTTTAAATTCAACTTCAAATTCAACTTTAAACTTAACTTTAAATGTTACTTTAAATTTAACTTTAAATTCAGCTTTAAATTTAGCTTTAAATTCAACTTTAAATGTAACTTTAAATTCAGCTTTAAATTTAGCTTTAAATTCATCTTTAATTTTAACTCTAAATTTAACTTTAAATTCAGCTTTAAATTTAGCTTTAAATTCAACTTTAAATTTAACTTCAAATTTAACAATAAATTTAACTTAAAATTCAACAACTTTAAAGTCAACTTTAAATTCAACTTTAAAATCAACGTTATATCGAACTTTAAATTTAACTTTAAATTTAATTTACGCTTTAAATTTAACTTTAAATTTGATTTTAAATTCAACTTTAAATTTAACTTTAAATTACACTTTAAATTTAACTTTAAATTAAACTTTAAAATCAACTTTCAATTTAACTTTAAAATCAGCTTTAAATTCTACTTTAAAATTAACTCTTTACTTAAAATACAACTTTAAATTCAACTTTAAATTTAACTTTAAATTAAACTTTAAGTTTAACTTTAAATTTAACATTAAATTTAACTTTAAATTTAATTTTAAATTTAACTTTAAATTTAACTTTAAATTTAACTTTAAATTTAATTTTTAATTCAACTTCGAGTCTATTTTTAAATTTCACTTTAAATTCAACTTTAAATTCAACTTAATATTTATCTTTAAAATTAACTTTAAATTTAACTTTAAATTAATTTTAAATTCAACTTTAAATTCAACTTTAAGTTTAACTTTAAATTTAATTTTAAATTTATCTTTAAATTTAACTTCAAATTCACTTAAAACTTACTTTAATTTTAACTTTCAATTCAACAACTTTAAACTTAACTTTAACTTTAAATTTAATTCAACTTTAAGTCTAACTTTAAATTCCACTTTAAATTCAACTATAAATTTAGCTTCAAATCTTTAATTTAACTTTAAAATCAACTTTTAATTTAACTTTAAATTCAACATTAAATTCTGCTTTAAATTTATTTTTTTACTTTAAATTCAACTTTAAATTTAGCTTTAAATTCAACTTTAAATTTAACTTTAAATTCAACTTTAAATTTAACTTTAAATTCAACTTTGAATCTAGCTTTAAATTCCACTTTTAATTAATTTTAAATTTAACTTTAAATTAAACTTAAGATTCAATTTTAAATTCAACTTTAAATTTGACTTTAAATTTAAATTTAAATTTAACTTAAATTCAACTTTAAATTTAACTTTAAATTTAACTTTAAATTTATCTTTGAATCTAACTTTAAATCCACTTAAATCTAACTTTAAATTTGTTTTTAAATTCAACTTAAAATTTAACTATAAATTCAACTTTTAATTCATTATTAAATTTATTTTTAAATTCAACTTTAAATTTAACATTAAACTTTACTTTAAATTCAACTTTAAGTTTAACTTTAAATTCCACTTTCAAATTCAACTTTAAATTTAACTTTAAATCTTTTATTTAATTTTAAAATCATATTTTAATTTAATTATAAATTCAACTTTAAATTCTACTTTAATTTTAACCTTTTACTTTAAATTCAAACTTAAATCCAACTTTAAATTCAACTTTAAATTCAACTTTAAATTTAACTTTAAGTTTAACTTTAAATTTAACTTTAAATTAATCTCTAAATTCAACTTTAAATTCATTTTTAAATTTAATTTTAAATTCAATTTTAAATTTAACTTCAAATTTAATTTTAAGTTTAACTTAAAATTTAACTTTAAATTTAACTTTAAATTCAACTTCAAAATTTGACTTAAAATTAAACTTTAAATTCATCTTTAAATTCAACCTTAAATTTAACTTTAAGTTAAGCTTTAAATATATCTTTAAATTTAACTTTAGGTTAAGCTTTAAATTTAACATTAAATTTAACTTTAAATTCAGCTTTAAATTACGAATTAAATTCAACTTTAAATTTAACTTTAAAATCAACTTTAAATTCAATTTTAAATTTAACTTTTAACTTAACTTTAAATTCTACTTTAAATTCAACTTTAAATTCAACTTTAAATTCAACTTTAAATTCAACTTTAAATTTAACTTTTAATTCAATTTTAAATTCAACTTTAAATTTAACTTTAAGTTCATCTTTAAATTAAGCTTTAAATTCAACTTTAAATTCAACTTTGAATTCAACTTTAAATTCAACTTTAAATTTAGCTTTTAATTTAACTCTCAATCTAACTTTAAATTCAACTTTAAGTTCAACTTTAAATTAAGCTTTAAATTCAACTTTAAATTAAACTTTACATTCAACTTTGAATTCAAATCTAAATTCAACTTTAAATTTAGCTTTAAATTTAATTTTCAATCTAACTTTAAATTCAACTTTAAGTTCAACTTTAAATTAAGCTTTAAATTCAACTTTAAATTAAACTCTACATTCAACTTTGAATTCAACTTTAAATTCATCTTTCAATGCAACTTTAAATTTTACTTTAAATTCAACTTTAAAATTAACTTTAAATTCAACTTTAAATTCAACATTAAACTTAACTTTAAATTCAACTTCAAATTCAACTTTAAACTTAACTTTTAATGTTACTTTAAATTTAATTTTAAATTCAGCTTTAAATTTAGCTTTAAATTCAACTTTAAATGTAACTTTAAATTCAGCTTTAAATTTAGCTTTAAATTCATCTTTAATTTTAACTCTAAATTTAACTTTAAATTCAACAACTTTAAATTCAACTTTAAATTTAACTTTAAATTTAGCTTTAAATTTAACTTTAAATTCAGCTTTAAATTCATCTTTAAACTTAACTTTAAATTTTACTTTAAATTCAACTTTAAATTCAACTTTAAATTTGACTTTAAATTTAACTTTAAATTCAGCTTTAAATTTAGCTTTAAATTCAACTTTAAATTTAACTTCAAATTTAACTATAAATTTAGCTTAAAATTCAACAACTTTAAATTCAACTTTAAATTCAACTTTAAAATCAACGTTATATCGAACTTTAAATATAACTTTAAATTTAATTTACGCTTTAAATTTAACTTTAAATTTGATTTTAAATTCAACTTTAAATTTAACTTTAAATTCAAGTTTAAATTTAACTTTAAATTACACTTTAAATTTAACTTTAAATTAAACTTTAAAATCAACTTTCAATTTAACTTTAAACTCATATTTAAATTCTACTTTAAAATTAACTCTTTACTTAAAATACAACTTTAAATTCAACTTTAAATTTAACTTTAAATTAAACTTTAAGTTAAACTTTAAATTTAACTTTAAATTTAACTTTAAATTTAATTTTAAATTTAACTTTAAATTTAACTTTAAATTTAACTTTAAATTTAATTTAAAATTCAACTTCGAGTCTATTTTTAAATTCTACTTTAAATTCAACTTTAAATTCAACTTAGTATTTATCTTTAAGTTTAACTTTAAATTTAACTTTAAATTAATTTTAAATTCAACTTTAAATTCAACTTTAAGTTTAACTTTAAATTTAATTTTAAATTTATCTTTAAATTCAACTTCAAATTCACTTAAAACTTACTTTAATTTTAACTTTCAATTCAACAACTTTAAACTTAACTTTAACTTTAGATTTAATTCAACTTTAAGTCTAACTTTAAATTCCACTTTAAATTCAACTATAAATTTAACTTCAAATCTTTAATTTAACTTTAAAATCAACTTTTAATTTAACTTTAAATTCAACTTTAAATTCTTCTTTAAATTTATTTTTTTACTTTAAATTCAACTTTAAAGTTAGCTTTAAATTCAACTTTAAATTTAACTTTAAATTCAACTTTGAATCTAGCTTTAAATTCCACTTTTAATTAATTTTAAATTTAACTTTAAATTAAACTTAAGATTCAATTTTAAATTCAACTTTAAATTTGACTTTAAATTTAAATTTAAATTTAACTTAAATTCAACTTTAAATTTAACTTTAAATTTAACTTTAAATTTATCTTTGAATCTAACTTTAAATTCACTTAAATCTAACTTTAAATTTGTTTTTAAATTCAACTTAAAATTTAATTATAAATTCAACTTTTAATTCATTATTAAATTTAACTTTAAATTCAACTTTAAATTTAACATTAAACTTTACTTTAAATTCAACTTTAAGTTTAACTTTAAGTTCCACTTTCAAATTCAACTTTAAATTTAACTTTAAATCTTTTATTTAATTTTAAAATCAACTTTTAATTTAATTTTAAATTCAACTTTAAATTCTACTTTAATTTTAACCTTTTACTTTAGATTCAAACTTAAATCCAACTTTAAATTCAACTTTAAATTCAACTTTAAATTTAACTTTAAGTTTAACTTTAAATTTAACATTAAATTAATCTCTAAATTCAACTTTAAATTCATTTTTAAATTTAATTTTAAATTCAATTTTAAATTTAACTTCAAATTTAATTTTAAGTTTAACTTAAAATTTAGCTTTAAATTTAACTTTAAATTCAACTTCAAAATTTGACTTTAAATTAAACTTTAAATTCATCTTTAAATTCAACTTTAAATTTAACTTTAAGTTTAGCTTTAAATATATCTTTAAATTTAACTTTAGGTTAAGCTTTAAATTTAACATTAAATTTAACTTTAAATTCAGCTTTAAATTACGCCTTAAATTCAACTTTAAATTTATTTTTAAAATCAACTTTAAATTCAATTTTAAATTTAACTTTTAACTTAACTTTAAATTCTACTTTAAATTCAACTTTAAATTCAACTTTAAATTCTACTTTAAATTCAACTTTAAATTTAACTTTTAATTCAATTTTAAATTCAACTTTAAATTTAACTTTAAGTTCATCTTTAAATTAAGCTTTAAATTCAACTTTAAATTAAACTTTAAATTCAACTTTGAATTCAACTTTAAATTCAACTTTAAATTTAGCTTTAAATTTAACTTTCAATCTAACTTTAAATTCAACTTTACGTTCAACTTTAAATTAAGCTTTAAATTCAACTTTAAATTAAACTTTACATTCAACTATGAATTCAACTTTAAATTCAACTTTAAATTCAACTTTAAATTTATTTTTAAATTCAACTTTCAATCTAACTTTAAATTCAACTTTAAATTGAACTTTAAATTCAACTTTAAATTCAATTTTAAATTTATTTTTAAATTCAACTTCAAATTCAACTTTAAAATTAAATTTAAATTTTATTTTAAATTTTACTTTAAATTCAACTTTAAATTTAACTTTAAATTCAACTTTAAATTCAACTTTAAATTAAACTTTAAATTCAACTTTAAATTCAATTTTAAATTTAACTTTAAGCTTAACTTTAAATTTTACTTTAAATTTAATATCAAATCTATTTTTAAATTTAACTTAAAATTTAACTTTAAATTCAACTGAATCGGTCATTTCAAAAACCACTTAAGTCACATTTCTTCCAACATGCTTTTTTTTGCTGAAAATGGTTCCTCACAGGTAGAAAACCATTTTCAGGAAAAAAAGAATGTTGGAAAAAATGTGACTAAAGTGGTTTTTGAAATGACCGATTCAACTTTAAATTCAACTTTAAATTTAGCTTTAATTAAACTTTAAATTCAACTTTTAATTTAGCTTTAAATTCAACTTTAAATTTAACTTTAAATTCAACTTTAAATTTATATTTAAATTAAACTATAAATTCAACTGTAAGTCTGGCCTTAAATTCCACTTTAAATTCAACTTTAAATTTAACTTTAAATTTAAATTTAAAATCAACTTTTAATTCAACTTTAAATTTAACTTTAAATTCAACTTTCAATTCAACTTTATATTTAACTTTAAATTTAACTTTAAATTCAACTTTAAATTTAACTTTAAATTTAACTTTAAATTTAGCTTTAAATTAAACTTTAAATTTATCTTTAAATTCAACTTTAAAATCAACTTTAAATTCAACTTTAAATTTTACTTTAAATTCAACTTTAAATTTAACTTTAAATTCAACTTTAAATTCAACTTTAAATTTAATTTTAAATTCAACTTTCAATTCATAATTAAATTTAACTTTAAATTCAACTTAAAATTTAACTTTAAATTCAAACTTAAGTTCAACTTTAAATTCAACTTTAAATTTAACTCTAAATTCAACTTTAAATTTAACTTTAAATTCAACTTTAAATTTAACTTTAAATTCAGCTTTAAATTTAGCTTTAAATTCAACTTTAAATTTAACTTTAAATTTAACTTTAAATTAAACTTTAAATTCAACTTTAAATCTAAATTTAAATTCAACTTTAAATTTAAATTTAAATTCAACTTTAAATATAACTTTAAATTTAACTTAAAATTCATCATTAAATTTGACTTTAAATTTAACTTTAAATTAAACTTTAAATTCAACTTTAATTTAAACTTTAAATTCAACTTTAAATTTAACTTTAAATTCAACTTTAAATTTAACTTTTAATTCAACTTTCAATTTGATTTTAAATTCAACTTTAAATTTAACTTTAAATTCAACTTTAAATTCAACTTTAAATTTAACTTTACATTCAACTTTAAATTCAACTTTAAATTAAACTTTAATTTCAAATTTAAATTCAATTTTAAATTCATCTTTAAATTCAACTATTTTAAATTTATTAAAATTGTATTTAAAGTTAAATTTAAAGTTAAATTTAAAGTTGGATTTAAAGTAAGATTTAAAGTTGAATCATAAGATAAATTTAAAGTTAAATTGAAAGTTAAATTTAAAGTTGAATTTAAAGTTAAATTTAATGTTTAATTTAAAGTTAAATTTAAAGTTGAATTTAAAGTTAAATTTAAAATAGAATTTAAAGTTAAATTTAAAGTTGAATTTAAAGTTAATCTTAAAGTTGTATTTAAAGTTAAATTTAAAGATGAATTTAAATTTAAATTTAAAGTTAAATTTAAAGTTGAATTTAAAGTTAAATTAAAGTTGAATTTAAAGTTAAATTTAAAGATGAATTTAAAGTTTTTAAAAATTTTAAAGTTGGATTTAAATTTAAAGTTGAATTTAAAAATAAATTTAAAGTTGAATTTAAAATCATGTTATGTATATGAATCTATATTGTGCTATATGCATTACCCCTAGATCCTAACATGTAGAATAATCGAACACTACCAATAGGTTAAGTATGTAAATATGTTAATGCTGTCGAGTCTTGTAAGTCATCTCGTAGAATAAACATCTAGTTCATAACGCGGTCTTTTCTTTTTATTATGTACCTACTGTGTATGTACATCACATTTTTGGCGACGAGGATGGTTCGGTTATAATTACTATTGATCATTAACGTATAAAACCGAAAGAAATAAGAAACCGCAAGCGTAGAAAAAAAAACGTGTGTGAAACAGTTTTAAGCTTTAGATCACGTGAATATTAATAGAAACTAGAAAATTATAGAAAAAAAAAAGAATGAGTATAAACGAAGAAAAAAGAATATCCAACATTGCCACTAAAATGAGTGCTGGTAATTTTCGTGGGAATATTGACCCTTTTTTAATCGACAAAGACGATTTTGAGCAGTATGCCGATCGATTAAAGCATATATTTGTGTTAAATGCAATTGGTGACTCTGTGACAGAGGAGAGGCAAAAATTTTAAATTTTTGTGTCTTTTGTTGGAGCTGATTTATATAAAATCCTGCGGACACTCATTGCTCCAAAATCGGAATGGGATTTCACATTATGATGAACTTATAAAGATAATGAAGCAGTATTTTAAACCAAAACTAAATGTGAGGGCTGAGCGCTTCAAATTCATGTCTCGGAAACTAAGAGATGGTGAAACTTTACAAGATTTTGTGGTGGAGCTAAAGTCAATTGCCGAAAACTGCGAATATGGTGCTTTCTTAGATCAGGCACTTTCCGACAAGTTTATTTGGTCTCAAAGGAGTCCCGATATCCAGCGAAAACTTCTAAATGAACCATTGGGCAAAACCTTTAATGAGATTTTTATATATGCGCAAACAATGGAATCAACTCAGAAGGATGTGAAAGATATTCAATCAACTTTTCCGTCTATGAATATTAGGGTGGGTCAAAAAAATCAAAAAAAATTTTTTTTTGATCCGACACACGAAAACTTGTTCTTTGGTACCTCTAGAAGTACTTACAAAATTTGAGCTCTTAATAATAACGGGAAGATGTTGCTCATCGTAGTTTTCCATTTTCAGTTTAGTATCATATAAAAATGGTTATATCTTTTTAAAAATAGATTTTATAACCAGTCGCAAAAACAGTGTTTATAGGAAATTGAACGGTCTACAAAAATGGACTCTTATACTTTTTTCATTAATCTAACCATTTAAAAGATATTCAAGGTCAAAAATTTAAGTATTTTAAAGAAAATAACTTTTTTGTTTTGAATTTTGTAACTCACTACAAAATAGTTATTATCAAATGAACATCAATTATTTCAATAGAAAATTGAACGTTCTACAAAAAAGGTTTTTTGTTGTTAATCGATTACTCTAACCATTTAAAAGATATTCGCAGTAGAATTTTAATTCCTACTAATTTTAATAATTTCTTAATAAATATTTCCAATACATCTATTAAAAAATTTTTTTAAAGATATTCGCAGCAGAATTGCAACTTCCACCAATTTTAATAGTTTTTTAATTAATATTTCAAGTTTATCTGTTTAATTTATAAATTTTAAGGTAATTTATGATCTACAAAGAAAATGCAAAAAATATCGTTAAAAAATTGAGTCCAATGAAATATATTCTCAAACAAAAGATACGACATAACTTGCAAACAGTCATTTTTTTTTTGAAAAAACTCAAGTTCACATGAATATTATCAAAATTCATAAATTGAGTAGATAAATTGGAAATATTTATAAAGAAATTATTAGAATTCGTAGGAATTGCAGTTCTACTGCGAATATCTTTTAAATGGTTAGAGTAATCGATTAACAACAAAAGACCTTTTTTGTAGAACGTTCAATTTTCTATTGAAATAATTAATGTTCATTTGATAATAACTATTTTTTAGTGAGTTACAAAATTCAAAACAAAAAAGTTATTTTCTTTAAAATACTTAAATTTTTGACCTTGAATATCTTTTAAATGGTCAGATTAATGAAAAAAGTATAAGAGTCCATTTTTGTAGACCGTTCAATTTCCTATAAATACTGTTTTTGCGACTGGTTGAACAATCTATTTTTAAAAAGATATGACCATTTTAATATGATACTAAACTGAAAATGGAAAACTACGATGAGCATCATCTTCCCGTTAATATTAAGAGCTCAAATTTTGTAAGTACTTTCTAGAGGTACCAAAGAATTTTTGATTTTTTTGACCCACCCTAATGAATATACATGGTGACCAGAATTGGATTGGACGAAGCAAATTTAGAATGGGAAATTCTAACCATCGACGTATCACCTCGAGAAGCAAAGGAAGAAATCAGGATCAAGATGGCAATCGTGCATCATCACGACCGAGAAGAACCAACGAAGAAGTCACGTGCTTTCGATGTCAAAAAGAGGGACATTATGCATATGACTGTGGTAACAATAGAATAAGGCATGCAAATACTAAGAATAGATATAAAAATAAAAATTTTATGAAAGTCAATCACATGGGTAGTGAACAACAAATGTTATCTAATTTAACCTTGGGTAATATTGCAATAAATTCTTTGGGTTCCGAGTATTTAGAACCACTTATTATTTCATTGATGGTAAACAATATTAAGATAAATATGGAGGTTGATTCTGGTGCATTTCTTTCTATCCTCTCTGAACGCATGTATTCAAAGTTGTTTAAGAGTTGCAAGCTAAAGCCATTTAATAAAACTCTTAATGTCATTACAGGTGGAAATGTTGTTGTTGTTGGGGCTGTTGAAGTTGCTGTAAATGGGTTGGTTGAAAATAAAATATACTACCTGGATTTGGTTGTTGTTAGAACCGAGAAGGATTTTACGCCTCTTCTGGGAAGAAATTGGTTAAACACTCTTTTTGAGGAGTGGAGGAATCATTTTAAGGTAAATAACATTAACACAAATTGTGATGAAGTCAGGAAAGAGATTATGAAAGCATTTCCACAAGTTTTCGATAATAATCAGTTTGGGATAATTAAAGATCATGTGGCAGAGATTATTCTTGATGCTAACGCATCACCCATTTTTCACAAGCCATACACAGTACCATATGGATTACGTGAAAAGGTTGAGAAAGAGCTGGGAAGACTTGTTGATGTAGGCATCTTAAGACCAGTAAGGTACAGCGAGTGGGCCACACCAATAGTTGTTGTTGAAAAAAAAGATGGATCCATACGAATCTGTATGGACTGTAAGTCAACCATAAACAAATATGTTAAGGCAGATCACTACCCGATTCCGCGAATCGACGATATTCTGTGTAGTTTTGAGGGATGTTCGTTTTTTTGTATACTTGACTTAGCTGGGGCATTCCAACAAGTTGCATTATCAGAACAGTCGCAAAAGTATGTTACGATAAACACTGACAAGGGCTTGTTTCAGTACACAAGACTTCCATTCGGAATTAAAAGTGCACCCTCCATTTTTCAGTGTGTCATAGACGACATTTTAAAAGGTCTTAAATTTGTGAGAGGGTATATCGATGACATCATCATCGGTGGTAGAACATTAGATGATTGTAAGTCGAACTTGATAGAGGCTTTGCGTAGGTTTAATCAACTAAATGTTAAAGTGCGTATTGACAAGTGTCAGTTTTTTAAATCATCAGTTGAGTATCTGGGCCATGAAATTAATGGATATGGCATTTATCCAAAGGCAGATATGATGAAGGCAATAGTGAACGCTCCAGCACCCGTTGATGTAACTTCGTTAAAAGCATACTTAGGGCTGTTAAATTTTTATAACAAGTTCATTCCAAATCTCTCTGCTCGATTGGCACCTTTGTATGAACTCTTGAGAAAAGAGAAATCTTTTGATTGGAATGCAGATTGCGAAAAAGTTTTTAACGGGAGCAAACTTTGGTTGTATGATAACAATATGTTAGTACACTTCTCGCCAAATAAGGCCCTCGGTATAGTTTGCGACGCAAGTTCATATGGTGTTGGTGGAGTATTATTTCACATCGAGAAGGATGGTGAAGAACGTCCTATCATGTTTGTGTCTAGCACCTTATCAAGCGCTGAGAAAAATTATTCGCAAATAGAGCGAGAAGCTCTCGCAGTGATTTTCAGCGTAAAACGCTTTCATAAATATATATACGGGCGTAAAATTATAATTTATAGTGACCATAAACCTCTTGAGAGCATATTTGGTGAAAAGAAGAGTAATGCCATAGCCGCTGCAAGATTGCAACGATGGGCTCTGATTCTTTCACAGTACGATTATAAGATCGTTTATAGAAAAGGTAGTGCTATGAATAACGCTGACGCCTTATCACGGTTACCCATGAACGAGCCAACGGAGGTGTCTAGTGATATGGTAAATTTTTTCAGTATAACGGGTAGCTTACCCTTGAATGCAAATGACATTGCAATTGAAACATCGAAGGATGATACCTTAAGCAAAATTATTTCTTTTGTGCGCTCAGAATTGCCTAATCATTTCGAAAACAATGTGTTGCAAAAACTCAGTAGTAGAAAATTTAAGTTTTCTATTTCAGATGAAGGGTGTTTATTGTTAGGTTGCCGAATAGTTGTGTAGAAACCTCTTGCTACACCAAAAACAACTTTCCATCGATATTGCGATTTTCATTGCAACAGCAATGTGTATCCGCCTTCAACTACAGGCGCTCCGAATTTGGAATTCTGGTCTAGGAAAACCTTTCGCCCAGATTATGGCAGAATTTTAACTATCCATAGATGGGTGAGTTTTGACCAGAAAATTATAAAACCGAGTTATTCATGAAGAATAAATCATTCCTTTTCAAGAAAGTCAAAAATTTAAATTTTGTGGTCAAAATTGAACTTGCTATCTCGTTTGTAGTTTTCGCTATAATTCTGGGCGGGAGAAATATTTGAATAGTCCCTATCGTTGTTCAACTCAATTTGGATGCAAATGAAGCTACCTGGGAGTTGAGTTGAAACTGAGTCGTTTTCACCAACTGTATGTATCGAAATATTCAGAGAGAAAAGAATACACAACAGGGATTTCATCACTACCATTTCTCTACGAGTGCTTCAGAATTGCCTCTTTAAATTATAAATTTATTAGAAAACGACCTAGTGTACATAGATATCAAAAGATTTTTTTTCCCTTCTCAAAAATTTTCATTCCAACTTAAACTCAATCTCCGTGTAAACACCGATTCAACTTGTCGCGAAAATTTATAGCGACAGCGAGGTGCGATGATATGGAGAAGTAACGCCAAGGTAGAAAGAAGGCAGACACCAAAAAGATTTGGGCAATACGATTAATTTTGGATTTGATTTGCTCGTGGTCGGTCGTCGTTGGAAAAAAATGAAAAGTAAAATACAACGTAAGCGCGCGTTGAAATAAAGAAATAAAGAAGAAAAAGTAAAAGTAAAATAAAAGTGCGCGCCAGTGGCAATAAAAGGAAAAATAAAAACTCAGTTGACCGCGTAGTTAATACCTGAAAAGTATCTCGTGTGCCGTCCCCAAAGCAAGGGAGAAAATTTTCAATTATATTGCTGGCTGTGACGATCCGATTGTAAAGCAACCCATGCAATCGAGGTTCCACATAAGCCACCGTACACCTTCGAAGCCAAGTAAGTAGCAAAAACTATACCTACTTAACCACGTGCAGCGCAATCGTCGTCGTCTGCCTACAAAATTTGCCTACCTGCAATTGCGCTTTCTACTAGCGGTGACGATCCGATTAAAATCTCAATCGACGTTCCACCCCAGCCACGGAAGAAAGTGATAGTCACCACCAGTACCTTCTGCAGCAGTTTGTGAAGAGCCGATGGTTAATAATCGAAGTGCCACAGTACTCATCGACCGCCGCTACTTACAGCGTACGTAAACATCCCCATCATCAACACCGCCGTCGTCATCCGTCTAACTACCTGAAAGTGGCTGACCTGCAACTACAGCTACGACTGGCTGCGATGACCCGATTGCATGTCGATCGACGTTCCGCATAAGACCATCGACTTTCGCACGGCAACCAAACCACAAAACCACCACCAGAGTAAGTACTAACCACCAACGCATGCCAAATCTTCTACTAGCTGTGACGATCCGATTGAAATTTGTAAATTTCAATCGATGTTCCACCTAAGCCTAAGCACTATAGTATAACCCGAGTAATCTACACTTACGTTGGATATACATGTACTTTTGGTTGGTTTGGTACATACATACTTACGAGTGGTACCTTGGCTGGTTTCACACCTAAATTTGGTTGGTTTGGTTGTAGGAAATTTCAAGGGTGCCTTTCCCGTTCACTTTTGGAAATTGCTACCCTCCATCTCGCTGTCGTCGTCGTCGCATCGTCGCCATCTAATGGAGTATATTAAGTATCGTTAAAGTTTTTATATTTTTTTTTCCAATTGGCATAAAGATTTTAAAGCGACCAGACTGTATCAATGTAAACTTATTGCAATGCATTTCTTTTTAATAACCTTTACTAGATAAAAGAGCTTCGTCAATTCGACCCGGAAAGGAATGCGGTGCACCTCATCTCCCCCTTCTTGGAAGCGAATTGGGAAAAAGGGAAGCCTGTACTTAAAGAAAGTAGTGAGTCCCATTGAAACGGGTAAGTCGATTGATGATATATTGGCAAATAAAAAGAAACATTGGAATTAAGTTAAGTAAAGAGTTTACCAGGTCGATTTTACAGTCATTGCTTGTTTCAAACTAAATTTCTCATTGCTTGTTACATACTAAATTTTTGCTAGTTTCGTAAAATTGAAAGAACATATTATAAGAAGATATGATTGCTTGTTTCATACTAAATTTTTGCTAGTTTCGTAAAATTGAAAGGACATATTATAAGAAGATATGTTTGCTTGTTACATACTAAATCTTGTTTTATCTATGTACGTAGGTACTACCTAAGTCAAGAATGTTTGTATTTGACCCAAATAAATAGAATTCTGAATATTTTGTATACATCGTAGTTCATATTCCGGTTTTGATTTGATGAGAACGATCTTCGTCGGTTTTCGTGTTCAGGTAGATTTATTTGTGGATATGAGTTCTAGTTCGCAGTAAGGGGCAATAGAGGGATGTGTAGGGTCGAGGTAGGATGGTAGGGATAGGATAGTTTTGCGCATGTGATCGAGTGGTCGCATGCGTTTGTATAAGGGGCCGTTGTTTAGTAATTAGAGCATAGCAAAGGCGTAGGATGAAGGGAAGGGATAGCTCTGAGAGGATATTTACAGCTTTTCCTCTCACTAAAAATCAATGACAGTTTTGTGGGTGATTGTGAAGCGAAATTCGGGCCGTAGGAAAGTAGAGTTTTGGTTAGACTTAAGCAGGCAGAAAAAAACAAGTAACCCATGTCTGGGGCTAGCAGCAAGATCCCTCACCCATCGATGAGCTACCGGGAGGTGAATTTTGCCTGAGCTGCAAGTGCCTAGACACCCTTTCATCACTTTTGGCCTAAGGTTCCTGTTGCTTAGGTCAGGAAGGCAAGTAGAAGTGATAAGAGGTTGGCGGAATCGGCTTTGGGATTAAGTTCCGATTTAGGTCGGTGACGTTCGTTACAGTTGTTCCGAATGCACTGAGAGGAAAAATGCTAGAACTTTTACATGAAGGACATATAGGTGTGGTCCGGATGAAGGAGCTCGCTCGAGGTACAATGTGGTGGTTAAATTTAGATCGTGACATTGAGCACTATGTCCGAACGTGTGATGCATGTCAGCAGGAAAGTAAGAAACCTGGTCTTGTTCCCTTATCATCTTGGCCAGTTACTTCATTCCCTTTCGAGAGAATACATATAGATTTTCTCTATTTTAAAAACAAAGTATTTCTATTAATGGTAGACACTTTTTCGCGATGGATTGATGTGCACATTATGAATAAAACTACAGCAGTTAGTGTTATATCTATATTTAGGAAAGTTTTTTGCATTTTTGGCCTACCGAAGGAAATTGTTTCTGACAATGGTCCACCGTTTTCGTCAGTGGAACTTCAAAATTTTTGTAAGGCGAACAACATTATTCTAACCAAAACCCCGCCATATAACCCTCAATCAAATGGCAGTGCTGAGAGAGCAGTCCAGACTTTGAAATCTTGTTTGAAAAAATATTTTCATGAGCATAAAATCAAACATTTACCTATAGAAAACCATCTTGAAAATTTTTTATTTAAATACCGAAATGTTCCTTCAACTACAACAAATAACACACCAGCAAATTTAATTTTTAGATACAATCCGCGAACTATTTTAGATGCTATCAAACCTAAAGGAATCAAGAAAGAAAATTTAAATCCGTTAAGCAAAAGCAATAGAGCCGAGTCTAATAAAAACCAAAATCCAAAATTAATTAAATCTTTAAGAAAACAACAACAACAGCAACAACAACATAACCACAGAATTACACAAAACCAAAATAATGAATACAATAAAAATCAAACAGTTTGGTATCGCTGTAGTTATAACAATTGTGAAAGATTAAATGGTACTATTCGAAAAGCTCATGGTCATCAATTGAGACCAAGAGTTTTAAGAAAGGTAACATTTGATTCTAGCTATCGTAATATAACAGAAA
This sequence comes from Melanostoma scalare, assembly GCA_949752695.1. NCBI lineage: Eukaryota > Metazoa > Arthropoda > Insecta > Diptera > Syrphidae > Melanostoma > Melanostoma scalare. The sequence continues at coordinate 160,812,041 of OX456985.1, read as the reverse complement.
CTGATTTAGTAAATACAGATACTGATTTAGTAAATCAAAATTTAAAAGGCGAAGGAAGCTCTGTGCAGGAATATAAAGCAGAGGATGGAAAAGACAATAATCCGAACACCCCTATAGCTTTGAGTAAAGGTACGAGAATCAGAAAAAAACCAATACGATATCCTGAAATGTACGTATAAATTCCTTCTAAGTTGTTGAAATATTATATTATGAAATTAATGTAAATATGAATATGAAAACAAAGAAAGTAACGAAACGAAAATAATGTACTTGAAATTTATTTGAAATTATACTGAAATTATAATTAGTAAAATTATTAAGAATTTACTTGAATTGCAATGAACTATGCAGACTATTACTAAAATAATTCTTCAAAACGAATTAAAAATAATTTATAAAATAATAATAAGGAATATATAAATGTTCTAATCAATAATAACTGAACTATCAAAATGCAAATGAAACACAACATTGTAAACAAAAAACTTAAGGAGAAAGGAGTGTTATGTATATGAATCTATATTGTGCTATATGCATTACCCCTAGATCCTAACATGTAGAATAATCGAACACTACCAATAGGTTAAGTACGTAAATATGTTAATGCTGTCGAGTCTTGTAAGTCATCTCGTAGAATAAACATCTAGTTCATAACGCGGTCTTTTCTTTTCATTATGTACCTACTGTGTATGTACACCACAAATCAAATTGAAAGTTGAACTAAAAGTTAAATTTAAAGTTGAATTTAAAGTAAAATTTAAAGTTAAATTTAAAGTTGAATTTAAAGTTAGATTTAAAGTCGAATCATAAGTTAAATTTAAATTTAAAGTTAAATTTAAAGTTGCAGTATGGGATCACATATGAGCCCGTTTTTAGCAAATTTATTTATGTCGCATATAGAAACTGAAATGAAAAATCAAGTAAATTTCCCAAGAATTTGGTTAAGATATGTAGATGATATATGGGCGATAATCAAAAAACATGAACTCCGTCAGCTCATTAACAAATTAAATAGAACTAAATACCCATCAATAAAATTTACATATGAAGAAGAAATTGAAGGGAAACTAAATTTTCTGGATTTAAGTATAACTCGGAATGGAGACAATTTCGAATTGGATATATACAGAAAACCAACGAATACTCTGAGATACATTACATCAGACTCGTTCCATTCCTTTGAACATAAGATGTCAGCTTTTCACTCAATGATTTTTAGAGCTCTAAATATTCCAATGACTATAGAAACAAAAATAAAAGAATTCCAAAAAATTAAAGACATAGCCAAAATTAATGGATATACTGAAGAATTGATTGAAGATTTAACAATTGCACATAGAAGAAAACAAGAATTGAGAAATTATACAACTTTAGATCTAATAAGGAATGAAGGAAATGACGAAAAGAAATATTCAAAATTTTATTTCTATCCAGAAATAACATCTAAGATAAAACCAATCTTTAATAAATATAATATCCGTATGAGTGAGTGCAGCGAAATAAAAATAAAAAATCTGATTGGAGGATCTAAGGATAAAATTGAACAACTTCAAAAGTCAGGAATTTATTCTATCGGATGTAATGATTGTGCAAAAGAATATATAGGACAGACAAGAAGACCTATTCTAAAAAGATTTAAAGAACATTTTGCACATCTTAAATATAATGAAAAAGAAAAGTCAAGTGTTGCAGAACATATGCTAGAAAATAGTCATAGCTTTAGTTTGCAAAATTTAAAACTAATAAGAAATGTAAATAGCAATTATGAATTAGATGCTTTTGAATCATTTTACATATTTAAAAACAAAAATAATCTAATGAATAGTGATGATGGACCAATCAAAGATTCAATATTCAAAAAATTTTTTAATAGATTCAACTCAACTCAACTGTAATTTTTGTTTAGAAACATTTTTGTTTATTATTAGTTTTTTGACAAATAATTTAATTTAATTTAATTTTATAAATCTCACTGACGATGGAAGCATTGCTTCTGAAATGTACATCTGAGGAAATAAAATAAGTGTTTTAACTGTTAAAAACTTTACTAATCTTTTCATTTATTGAATTTAAAGTTGAATTTAATGTTAAATTTAATGTTAAATTTAAAGTTAAATTTATAGTTGAATTAAAAGTTGAATTTAAAGTTAAATTTAAAGTTGAATTTAAAGTTAAATTTAAAGTTGAATTTAAAGTTAAATTTAAAGTTGAATTTAAAGTTGGATTTAAAGTTAAATTTAAAGTTGAATTTGAAGCTGAATTTAAAGTTGAATTTAAAGATACATTTTAAGTTGAATTTAAAGTTAAATTTAAAGTTGAATTTAAAATTAAATTTAAAGTTGAATTTAAAGTTGAATTTAAAAGCGAATTTAAAGTTGACTTTAAAGTTAAATTTAAAGCTGAATTTAAAGTTTAATTTTAAAATGAATTTAAAGTTAAATCTATAGTTGAATTTAAAGTTAAATTTAAAGTTGAATTTAAAGTTAAATGTAAAGTTGAATTAAAAGTTGAATTTAAAGTTGAATTTAAATTTGAATTTAAAGTTAAACTTTAAGTTAAACTTATAGTTAAACTTAAAGTTAAATTTAAAGTTGAATTTAAAGTTGATTTTAAAGTTGAATTTATAGTTAAATTTAATTTAAAGCTAAATTTAAAGTTGAATTTAAAGTTTAATTTAAAGTTAAGTTTGAAGTTTAATTTAAAGTCGAATTTAAAGTTAAAGTTGAATTTAAAGTTGTTGAATTTAAAGTTAAATTTAAAATGAAATTTAAAGTTAAATTTAAAGCTGATTTTAAAGATGAATTTAAAATTGAATTTAAATTTGAATTTAAAGTTAAATTAAAAGTTGAATTTAAAGTTGAATTTAAAGTTAAATTAAAAGTTAAATTAACAGTAGAATTTAAAGTTAAATTTAAAGTTGAATTTAAAGTTGAATTTAAAGTTGAATTTAAATTTGAATTTAAAGTTAAATTTAAAAATGAATTTAAAAATGAATTTAAAGTTGAATTTAAAGTTAAACTTAAAGTTAAACTTAAAGTTAAACTTATAGTTAAACTTAAAGTTAAATTTAACGTTGAATTTAAAGTTGATTTTAAAGTTGAATTTAAAGTTAGATTTAATTTAAATCCAAATTTAATGTTGAATTCAAAGTTGAATTTAAAGTTAAATTTAAAGTAAAATTTAAAGTTAAGTTTAAAGTTGAATTTAATGTTGAATTTAAAGTTAAATTTAAAGTTGAATTTAAAGCTTAATTTAAAGTTGAATATAAAGTTGAATTTAAAGTTAAATTTAAAGTTGAATTTAAAGTTAAATTTAAAGTTGAATTTAAAGTTAAATTAAAATTAAAATTTAAAGTTAAGTTTAAAGTTGAATTTAAAGTTTAATTAAAAGCAGAATTTAAATTCAACTTTATATCTAACTTAAAATTCAACTTTAAATTCAACATTAGATTTAAATTTTAATTCAACTTCAAATTCAACTTTCAACTTAACTTTAAATCTAACTTTAAATTTTAAGTTGAATTTAAAGCTAAATTTAAAGTTGAGTTAAAAGTTGAATTTAAAGTTTCATTTAAAGTAAAAAGTTAATTTTAAAGTAGAATTTAAAGTGAAATTAAAAGTCGAATTTATAGTTTAATTAAAAGTTGAAGTTAAAGTTTAAAGAATAAAAAGTTATTTTTAATGTTGAATTTAAAGTGGAATTTAAAGATAAATTTAAAGTTGAACTTAAAGCTATATTTTAAGTTAAATTTTAAGCTGAATTTAAAGTTGAATTTAAAGTTAAATTTTAAGTTAGATTTAAAGTTAAATTTAAAGTTGAATTTAAAGTTAAATTTAAAGTTGAATTTAAAGTTATTTAAAATTAAAATTTAAAGTTAAGTTGAAAGTTGAATTTGAAGTTGAATTAAAATTTAAATTTAATGTTGAATTTAAAGTTGAATTTTAAGTTAGATTTAAAGTTAACTTTAAATTCATCTTTAAATTTAACTTTAAATTCAACTTTAAATTTAACTTTAAATTCAACTTTATATTCAACTTTAAATTAAGCTTTAAATTCAACTTTAAATTTAACTTTAAATTCAACATTTAATTCAACTTTAAACTTAACTTTAAATTTTACTTTAAATTTAACTTTGAATTCAACTTTAAATTCAACATTAAATTTGGATTTAAATTAAATCTAACTTTAAATTCAACTTTAAATTTAACTTAAAATTCAACCTTAAACTCAACTATAAATTGAATTTTAAATCTAACTTTAAATTCAACTTTAAATTCAACTTTAAATTTAACTTTAAATTTAACTTTAATTCAACTTTAAACTCAACTTTAAATTTAACTTTAAATTTAACTTTAAATTTAACTTTAAATTTAACTTTAAATTTAACTTTAAATTCAACCTTAAAATTTAACTTTAAATTTAACTTCAAATTCAACTTTAAATTCAACTTTGAATTTAACTTAAAATTTAACTTAAAATTCAATTTTAAATTTAACTTTAAATTCATTTTGTAATTTAACTTTAAATTCAACTTTTAATTTAACTTAAAATTCAATTTAATGAAATTTAAAGTTAAATTTAAAGCTGATTTTAAAGATGAATTTAAAATTGAATTTAAATTTGAATTTAAAGTTAAATTAAGAGTTGAATTTAAAGTTGAATTTAAAGTTAAATTAAAAGTTAAATTAACAGTAGAATTTAAAGTTAAATTTAAAGTTGAATTTAAAGTTGAATTTAAATTTGAATTTAAAGTTAAATTTAAAAATGAATTTAAAAATGAATTTAAAGTTGAATTTAAAGTTAAACTTAAAGTTAAACTTAAAGTTAAACTTATAGTTAAACTTAAAGTTAAATTAAACGTTGAATTTAAAGTTGATTTTAAAGTTGAATTTAAAGTTAGATTTAATTTAAATCCAAATTTAATGTTGAATTTAAAGTTGAATTCAAAGTAAAATTTAAAGTAAAATTTAAAGTTAAGTTTAAAGTTGAATTTAATGTTGAATTTAAAGTTAAATTTAAAGTTGAATTTAAAGCTTAATTTAAAGTTGAATATAAAGTTGAATTTAAAGTTAAATTTAAAGTTGAATTTAAAGTTAAATTTAAAGTTGAATTTAAAGTTAAATTAAAATTAAAATTTAAAGTTAAGTTTAAAGTTGAATTTAAAGTTAAATTAAAAGTTGAATTTAAATTCGACTTTAAATCTAACTTAAAATTCGACTTTAAATTCAACATTAAATTTAAATTTTAATTCAACTTCAAATTCAACTTTCAACTTAACTTTAAATCTAACTAACTTTAAACTTAACTTTAAATTTAAATTTAAATTGAACTTCAAATTTAACTTTAAATTTTAAGTTGAATTTAAAGCTAAATTTAAAGTTGAGTTAAAAGTTGAATTTAAAGTTTCATTTAAAGTAAAAAGTTAATTTTAAAGTAGAATTTAAAGTGAAATTAAATGTTGAATTTATAGTTTAATTAAAAGTTAAAGTTAAAGTTTAAAAAATAAAAAGTTATTTTTAATGTTGAATTTAAAGTGGAATTTAAAGATAAATTTAAAGTTGAACTTAAAGCTATATTTTAAGTTAAATTTTAAGCTGAATTTAAAGTTGAATTTAAAGTTAAATTTAAAGTTGAATTTAAAGATGAATTTAAAATTGAATTTAAATTTGAAATTAAAGTTAAATTAAAAGTTAAAAGTTGAAAGTTAAATTTAATTTAAAGTTAAATTTAAAGTTAAATTTACAGTTGAATTTAAAGTTAAATTTAAAGATGAATTTAAAGGCGAATTTAAAGGTAAATTTAAAGTTGACTTTTAAGCTTAATTTAAAGCTGAGTTTAAAGTTAAATTTAATGATAAATTTAAAGTTTTATTTAAAGTTGAATTATAAGTTAAATTTATAGTCGAATTTAAAGTTAAATTTAAAGTTGAATTTAAAGTTGAATTAAAAGTTGAATTTTCAGTCGATTTTAAAGTTCAATTTAGAGTTAAATTTAAAGTTAAATTTAAAGTTGAATTTAAAGTTAAATTTAATGTTGAATTTAAAGTTAAATTTATAGTTGAATTTGAAGTTGAATTTAAAGTTGAATTTAAAGTTGAATTTAAAGTTAAATTTAATGTTAAATTTAAAGCTAAATTTAAAGTTGAATTTAAAGTTGAATTTAAAGTTAAATTCAAAGTTAAATTTAAAGTTGAATTTAAAGTTGAATTTAAAGTTAAATTTATAGTTGAATTTGAAGTTGAATTTAAAGTTGAATTTAAAGTTGAATTTTAAGTTGAATTTAAAGTTAAATTTAAAGTTGAATTTAAAGTAAAATTTTAAGTTGAATTTAAAGTTGAATTTAAAGTTAAATTTAAAGTTGAATTTAAAGTTGAATTTAAAGTTAAATTTAAAGTTGAATTTAAAGTTAAATTTATAGTTGAATTTTAAGTTGAATTTAAAGTTAAATTAAAAGTTGAATTTAAAGTTAAATTTTAAGTTAAAATTAAAGTTAAACTGAAAGTTAAATTTAAAGTTAAATTTAAAGTTGAATTTTAAGTTAAATTAAAAGTTGAATTTAAAGTTGAATTTAAAGTTAAATTGAAAGTTGAAGTTAAAGTTAAATTTATAGTTGAATTTAAAGTTGAATTTAAAGATAAATCTAAAGCTGAATTTAAAGTTTAATTTAAAGCTGAATTTAAAGTTAAATTTAACTTAAAATTTAACTTTAAGTTCAACCTTAAGTCTTGCTTTAAATTAAGCTTTAAATTAAACTTTAAATTTTACTTTAAATTCAACTTTAAATTTAACTTAAAATTTAACCTCAAACTCAACTATAAATTTAATTTTAAATCTTACTTTAAATTCAACTTTAAATTCAACTTTAAATTCAACTTTAAATTTAACTTTAATTCAACTTTAAACTCAACTTTAAATTTAACTTTAAATTTAACTTTAAATTTAACTTTAAATTTAACTTTAAATTTAACTTTAAATTTAACTTTAAATTCAACCTTAAAATTTAACTTTAAATTTAACTTCAAATTCAACTTTAAATTCAACTTTAAATTTAACTTAAAATTTAATTTAAAATTCAATTTTAAATTTAACTTTAAATTCAACTTGTAATTTAACTTTAAATTCAACTTTTAATTTAACTTAAAATTCAATCTTAAATTCAACTTTAAATTTAACTTTAAATTTAACTTTCAGTTTAACTTCAATTTTAACTTAAAATTTAACTTTAAATTCAACTTTTAATTTAACTTAAAATTCAACTTTAAATTTAACTTAAAATTCAACTTTAAATTTAACTTAAAATTCAACTTTAAGTTCAACTTTAAATTTAACTTTAAATTTAACTAAAAATTTAACTTTTAATTCAACTTTAAATTCAACTTTAAATTCAACTTTAAATTTAAATTAAAATTTAACTTTAAATTCAACTTTAAAATTAACTTTAAATTCAACTTTTAGTTTAACTTTAAATTTAACTTTAAATTTAACTAAAAATTTAACTTTTAATTCAACTTTAAATTCAACTTTAAATTAAAATTAAAATTTAATTTTAAATTCAACTTTAAATTTAACTTTAAATTCAACTTTTAATTTAACTTAAAATTTAACTTTAATATCAATTTTAAATTTAACTTTAAATTCAACTTTAAATTTAACTTTAAATTCAACTTTTAATTTAACTTAAAATTCAACTTTAAATTCAACTTTAAGTTTAACTTTAAATTTAACTTTCAGTTTAACTTTAATTTTAACTTAAAATTTAACTTTAAATTCAACTTTAAATTTAACTTAAAATTCAACTTTAAATTTAACTTAAAATTCAACTTTAAATTTAACTTAAAATTCAACTTTAAGTTCAACTTTAAATTTAACTTTAAATTTAACTAAAAATTTAACTTTTAATTCAACTTTAAATTCAACTTTAAATTTAACTTTAAATTTAAATTAAAATTTAATTTTAAATTCAACTTTAAATTTAACTTTAAATTCAACTTTTAATTTAACTTTAAATTTAACTTTAAGTTCAACTTTAAATTTAACTTTAAACTCAACTTTAAATTATACTTTAAATTCAACTTTAAATTTAACTATAAGTTTAACTTTAAATTTTACTTTAAATTTAATTTCAAATTTATCTTTTAATTTAACTTTAAATGTACCTTTAAATTTTATTTTAAATTCAAATTTAGTTAACTTTAAATTCAACTTTAAATTCGGCTTTAAATTCAGCTTTAAATTCAACTTTAAATTTAACTTTAAACTCAACTATAGATTAAATTTTAAGAAATAATTTTAAATCTAACTTTAAATTCAACTTTAAATTCAACTTTAAATTCAACTTTAAACTTAACTTAAAATTCAACTTTAAATTTAACTTTAAATTCAACTTTAAATTTAACTTTAAATTCAACTTTAAATTTAACTTTAAATTCATCTTTAAATTTATCTTTAAATTCAACTATAAATTCAACTTTAAATGCAACTTTAAATTAAGCTTTAAATTCAACTTTAAATTTAACATTAAGTTTAACTTTAAATTCAACTTTAAATTTAACATTAAGTTTAACTTTAAATTTAACTTTAAATTTAACTTTAAATTTAACTTTAAATTCAACCTTAAAATTTAACTTTAAATTTAACTTCAAGTTAAACTTTAAATTCAACTTTAAATTTAACTTAAAATTTTACTTTAAATTCAACCTTTAGTCTTGCTTTAAATTTAACTTTAAATTTTACTTTAAATTCAACTTTAAATTTAACTTAAAATTCAACCTTTAACTCAACTATAAATTTAGTTTTAAATCTAACTTTAAATTCAACTTTAAATTCAACTTTTAATTTAACTTAAAATTAAACTTTAATTCAAATTTAAACTCAACTTTAAATTTTACTTTAAATTTAACTTTAAATTTAACTGTAAATTAAACTTTAAATTTAACTTTAAATTCAACCTTAAAATTAAACTTTAAATTTAACTTCAAATTCACCTTTAAATTCAACTTTAAATTTAACTTAAAATTTATTTTTAAATTCAATTTTAAATTTAACTTTAAATTCAACTTTTAATTTTACTTTAAATTCAACTTTTAATTTAACTTAAAATTCAACTTTAAATTCAACTTTAAATTTAACTTTAAATTTAACTTTCAGTTTAACTTTAAATTTAACGTTAAATTTAACTTTAAATTCAACTTTAAATTTAACTTAAAATTCAACTTTAAATTTAACTTAAAATTCAACTTTAAGTTTAAATTTAAATTTAACTTTAAATTTTACTTGCAATTTAACTTTAAATTTAACTAAAAATTTAACTTTTAATTCAACTTTAAATTCAACTTAAAATTCAACTTTAAATTTAAATTAAAATTTAATTTTAAATTCAGCTTTATATTTAACTTTAAATTCAAATTTTAATTTAACTTTAAATTTAACTTTAAATTCAACTTTAAATTCAACTTTAAATTAAATATTTTACTTTAAGTTCAACTTTAAATTCAACTTTTAACTCAACTTTAAATTTGGATTTTAATTCAACTTTAAATTCAACTTCAAATTTAACTTTAAATTCCACTTTAAATTTAACTTTAAATTCAACTTTAAATTTAACCTTAAATTCAACTTTAAATTTAACTTTAAATTCAACTTTAAATTTAACTTTTAACTCAACTTTAAATTATACTTTAAATTCAACTTTAAATTTAACTATAAGTTTAACTTTAAATTTTACTTTAAATTTAATTTTAAATTTATCTTTTAATTTAACTTTAAATGTACCTTTAAATTTTATTTTAAATTCAAATGTAGTTAACTTTAAATTCAACTTTAAATTCGGCTTTAAATTCAGCTTTAAATTCAACTTTAAATTTAACTTTAAACTCAACCATAGATTAAATTTTAAGAAATAATTTTAAATCTAACTTTAAATTCATCTTTAAATTCAACTTTAAATTCAACTTTAAACTTAACTTTAAATTCAACTTTAAATTTAACTTTAAATTCAACTTTAAATTTAACTTTAAATTCAACTTTAAATTTAACTTTAAATTCAACCTTAAATTTAACTTTACAACTAACTTTAAATTCAACTTTAAATTTAACTTTAAATTCAACTTTAAATTTAACTTTAAATTCATCTTTAAATTTATCTTTAAATTCAACTATAAATTCAACTTTAAATGCAACTTTAAATTAAGCTTTAAATTCAACTTTAAATTTAACATTAAGTTTAACTTTAAATTCAACTTTAAATTTAACATTAAGTTTAACTTTAAATTTAACTTTAAATTTAACTTTAAATTTAACTTTAAATTCAACCTTAAAATTTAACTTTAAATTTAACTTCAAGTTAAACTTTAAATTCAACTTTAAATTTAACTTAAAATTTTACTTTAAATTCAACCTTTAGTCTTGCTTTAAATTTAACTTTAAATTTTACTTTAAATTCAACTTTAAATTTAACTTAAAATTCAACCTTAAACTCAACTATAAATTTAGTTTTAAATCTAACTTTAAATTCAACTTTAAATTCAACTTTTAATTTAACTTTAAATTAAACTTTAATTCAAATTTAAACTCAACTTTAAATTTTACTTTAAATTTAACTTTAAATTTAACTGTAAATTAAACTTTAAATTTAACTTTAAATTCAACCTTAAAATTAAACTTTAAATTTAACTTCAAATTCACCTTTAAATTCAACTTTAAATTTAACTTAAAATTTATTTTTAAATTCAATTTTAAATTTAACTTTAAATTCAACTTTTAATTTTACTTTAAATTCAACTTTTAATTTAACTTAAAATTCAACTTTAAATTCAACTTTAAATTTAACTTTAAATTTAACTTTCAGTTTAACTTTAAATTTAACGTTAAATTTAACTTTAAATTCAACTTTAAATTTAACTTAAAATTCAACTTTAAATTTAACTTAAAATTCAACTTTAAGTTTAAATTTAAATTTAACTTTAAATTTTACTTGCAATTTAACTTTAAATTTAACTAAAAATTTAACTTTTAATTCAACTTTAAATTCAACTTAAAATTCAACTTTAAATTTAAATTAAAATTTAATTTTAAATTCAGCTTTATATTTAACTTTAAATTCAAATTTTAATTTAACTTTAAATTTAACTTTAAATTCAACTTTAAATTCAACTTTAAATTAAATATTTTACTTTAAGTTCAACTTTAAATTCAACTTTTAACTCAACTTTAAATTTGGATTTTAATTCAACTTTAAATTCAACTTCAAATTTAACTTTAAATTCAACTTTAAATTTAACTTTAAATTCAACTTTAAATTTAACCTTAAATTCAACTTTAAATTTAACTTTAAATTCAACTTTAAATTTAACTTTTAACTCAACTTTAAATTATACTTTAAATTCAACTTTAAATTTAACTATAAGTTTAACTTTAAATTTTACTTTAAATTTAATTTTAAATTTATCTTTTAATTTAACTTTAAATGTACCTTTAAATTTTATTTTAAATTCAAATGTAGTTAACTTTAAATTCAACTTTAAATTCGGCTTTAAATTCAGCTTTAAATTCAACTTTAAATTTAACTTTAAACTCAACCATAGATTAAATTTTAAGAAATAATTTTAAATCTAACTTTAAATTCATCTTTAAATTCAACTTTAAATTCAACTTTAAACTTAACTTTAAATTCAACTTTAAATTTAACTTTAAATTCAACTTTAAATTTAACTTTAAATTCAACTTTAAATTTAACTTTAAATTCAACCTTAAATTTAACTTTACAACTAACTTTAAATTCAACTTTAAATTTAACTTTAAATTCAACTTTAAATTCAACTTTAAATTCAACTTTAAATTCAACTTTAAATTCAACTTTAAGTTCAACTTTAAATTAAGCTTTAAATTCAACTTTAAATTTAACATTAAGTTTAACTTTAAATTTAACTTTAAATTTAACGTTAAATTTAATTATAAATTCAAATTTAGATAATTTTATATTCAACTTTAAATTCGGCTTTAAATTTAGCTTTAAATTCAAATTTAAATTAAACCTCAAACTCAACTATAAATTTATTTTTAAATCTAACTTTAAATTCAACTTTAAATTCAACTTTAAATTCAACTTTAAATTCGGCTTTAAATTTAACTTTTAATTTAACTTTAAATTCAACCTTAAAATTTAACTTTAAATTTAACTTCAAATTCAACTTTAAATTCAACTTTTAATTTAACTTAAAATTTTACTTTAAACTCAACCTTTAGTCTTGCTTTAAATAAAGCTTTAAATTTAACTTTAAGTTAAACTTTAAATTCAACTTTAAATTTAACTTAAAATTCAACCTTAAACTCAACTATAAATTTAATTTTAAATCTAACTTTAAATTCAACTTTAAACTCAACTTTAAATTAAACTTTAAATTTAACTTTAATTCAACTTTAAACTCAACTTTAAATTTTACTTTAAATTTAACTTTAAATTTAACTTTAAATTCAACCTTAAAATTTAACTTTAAATTTAACTTCATATTCAACTTTAAATTCAACTTTAAATTTAACTTAAAATTTAACTTTAAATTCAACCATTAGTCTTGCTTTAATTAAAGCTTTAAAATTAACTTTAAATTTTACTTTAAATTCAACTTTAAATTTAACTTAAAATTCAACTTTAAATTCAACTTTAAATTTAACTTTCAATTTGACCTTAAATTTAAACTTAAATTCAACTTTAAATTTAACTTTAGTTAAACTTTAAACTCAACTTTAAATTTGACTTTAAATTTAACTTTAAATTCATCTATAAATTTATCTTTAAATTCAACTTTTAATTTTACTTTAAATTTAACTTTAAATTCAACTTTAAATTAAACTTTAAATTTTACTTTAAATTTAACTAAAAATTCAACTTTAAATTAAGCTTAAAATTCAACTTTAAATTCAACTTTAAATTTAACTTTAAATTCAACTTTAAATTTAACTTTAAATTTAACTTTCAATTTAACTTTAAATTTAAGTAAAAATTTAACTTTGAATTCAACTTTAAATTTAACTTGAAATTCAACCTTAAATTTAACTTAAAATTCAACTTTAAATTTAACTTTAAACTTAACTTTCAATTAAACTTTAAATTTAACTTAAAATTTGATTTTAAATTCCACTTTAAATTCAACTTTAAATTCAACCCTATATTTAACTTTAAGTTTAGCTTTAAATTTAACTTTAAATTTAACTTAAAATTCAACTTTAAATTCAATTTTAAATTTAACTTTAGCTTTTAATTTAACTTTAATTTTACCTTTAGACTTAGCTTTAAATTAAGCTTTAAATTTAACTTTAAGCTCAACTTTTAGTTCGCCTTTAAATTTAGCTTTAGATTCAACTTTAAATTCAACTTTAAATTCAACCTTAAATTTAACTTTAGCTTTTAATTTAAGTTTAAATTAGCCTTTAGGTTTAGCTTTAAGTTAAGCTTTAAAGTCAATTTTAAATTTAACTTTTAATTCGCCTTTAAATTCAACTTTAAATTTAGCTTCAAATTCAACTTAAAATTTATCTTTAAATTCAACTTGAAATTCAACTTCAAATTCAACTTTAAATTTAACTTTAAATCCAACTTTAAATTCAACTTTAAATTTAACTTTAAATTCAACTTTAAATTTATCTTAAAATTCAACTTTAAATTTAACTTTCAATAAAACTTTAAATTTAACTTAAAATTTTAAAATAAAATTTTAAGTTAAATTTAAAGTTTAACTTTAAATTTAACTTTCAATTAAACTTTAAATTTAACCTAAAATTTGATTTTAAATTCAACTTTAAATTCAACTTTAAATTCTACCTTATATTTAACTTTAAGTTTAGCTTCAAATTTAACTTTAAATTTAACTTGAAATTCAATTTTAAATTCAACTTTAAATTCAACCTTAAATTTAACTTTAGCTTTTAATTAAACTTTCAATTAACCTTTAGGTTTAGCTTTAAATTAAGCTTTAAGTTTAACTTTAAATTCAACTTTAAATTCAACTTTAAATTTAACTTTAAATCCAACTTTAAATTTAACTTAAAATTCAACTTTAAATTTAACTTAAAATTCAACTTTAAATTTAACTTTAAATTTAACTTTTAATTTAACTTTAAATTTAACTAAAAATTTAACTTTTAATTCAACTTTAAATTCAACTTTAAATTTAATTTTAAATTCAATTTTAAATTTAACTTTAAATTCAACTTTTAATTTAACTTTAAATTTAACTTTAAATTCAACTTTAAATTCAACCTTAAATTTAACTTTTTACTTTAAATTCAATTTTAAATTCAACTTTTAATTCAACTTTAAATTTGGATTTTAATTCAACTTTAAATTCAACTTTAAATTTAACTTTAAATTCAACTTTAAATTTAACTTTAAATTCAACTTTAAATTTAACTTTAAATTCAACTTTAAATTTTACTTTACATTTAACTTTAAATTCAACTTTAAATTTATCTTTAAATTCAACTTTAAATTCATTTTTAAATTCAACTTTAAATTCAACTTTAAATTAAGCTTTAAATTCAACTTTAAATTTAACATTAAGTTTAACTTTAAATTAAACTTTAAATTTAACTTTAAAATTAATTATAAATTCAAATTTAGATAATTTTATATTCAACTTTAAATTCGGCTTTAAATTTAACTTAAAATTTTACTTTAAATTCAACCTTTAGTCTTGCTTTAAATTAAGCTTTAAATTTAACTATAAATTTTACTTTAAATTCAACTTTAAATTTAACTTAAAATTCAACCTTAAACTCAACTATAAATTTAATTTTAAATCTAACTTTAAATTCAACTTTAAATTCAACTTTAAATTTAACTTTAAATTTAACTTTAATTCAACTTTAAACTCAACTTTAAATTTTACTTTAAATTTAACTTTAAATTTATCTTTAAATTTAACTTTAAATTCAACCTTAAAATTTAACTTTAAATTTAACTTCATATTCAACTTTAAATTCAACTTTAAATTTAACTTAAAATTTAACTTTAAATTCAACCATTAGTCTTGCTTTAAATAAAGCTTTAAATTTAACTTTAAATTTTACTTTAAATTCAACTTTAAATTTAACTTAAAATTCAACTTTAAATTCAACTTTAAATTTAACTTTAAATTTAACTTTCAATTTGACCTTTAATTTAAACTTAAATTCAACTTTAAATTTAACTTTAGTTCAACTTCAAACTCAACTTTAAATTTTACTTTAAATTAAACTTTAAATTCAACTATAAATTTATCTTTAAATTCAACTTTTAATTTTACTTTAAATTTAACTTTAAATTCAACTTTAAATTATACTTTAAATTTTACTTTAAATTTAACTAAAAATTCAACTTTAAATTAAGCTTAAAATTCAACTTTAAATTCAACTTTAAATTAATCTTTAAATTCAACTTTAAATTTAACTTTAAATTTAACTTTCAATTTAACTTTAAATTTAAGTAAAAACTTAACTTTAAATTCAACTTTAAATTTAACTTGAAATTCAACCTTAAATTAAACTTAAAATTCAACTTTAAATTCAACTTTAAATTTAACTTTCAATTAAACTTTAAATTTAACTTAAAATTTGATTTTAAATTCAACTTTAAATTCAACCTTATATTTAACTTTAAGTTTAGCTTTAAATTTAACTTTAAATTTAACTTAAAATTCAACTTTAAATTCAACTTTAAATTCAACTTTAAATTCAACCTTAAATTTAACTTTAGCTTTTAATTTAACTTTAATTTAACCTTTAGGCTAAGCTTTAAATTAAGCTTTAAATTTAACTTTAAATTCAACTTTTAGTTCGCCTTTAAATTAAGCTTTAGATTCAACTTTAAATTCAACTTTAAATTCAACCTTAAATTTAACTTTAGCTTTTAATTTAAGTTTAAATTAACCTTTAGGTTTAGCTTTAAATAAGCTTTAAAGTCAACTTTAAATTTAACTTTAAATTCGCCTTTAAATTCAACTTTAAATTCAACTTTAAATTTAACTTTAAATTCAACTTAAAATTTATCTTTAAATTCAACTTGAAATTCAACTTCGAATTCAACTTTAAATTTAACTTTAAATCCAACTTTAAATTCAACTTTAATTTTAACTTTAAATTCAACTTTAAATTTATCTTAAAATTCAACTTTAAATTTAACTTTCAATTAAACTTTAAATTTAACCTAAAATTTTATTTTAAATTCAACTTTAAATTCAACTTTAAATTCAACCTTATATTTAACTTTAAGTTTAGCTTTAAATAAAATTTTAATTTTAACTTTAAATTCAACTTTAAATTCAACCTTAAATTTAACTTTAGCTTTTAATTTAACTTTTAATTAACCTTTATATATAGCTTTAAATTTAACTTTAAATTTAACTTTAAATTTAACTTTCAATTAAACTTTAAATTTAACTTAAAATTTGATTTTAAATTCAACTTTAAATTCAACTTTAAATTCTACCTTATATTTAACTTTAAGTTTAGCTTTAAATTTAACTTTAAATTTAACTTGAAATTCAATTTTAAATTCAACTTTAAATTCAACCTTAAATTTAACTGTAACTTTTAATTAAACTTTAAATTAACCCTTAGGTTTAGCTTTAAATTAAGCTTTAAAGTCAACTTTAAATTTAACTTTAAATTCGCCTTTAAATTCAACTTTAAAATCAACTTTAAATTTAACTTTAAATTCAACTTAAAATTTATCTTTAAATTCAACTTGAAATTCAACTTCGTTATTCAACTTTAAATTTAACTTTAAATCCAACTTTAAATTCAACTTTAATTTTAACTTTAAATTCAACTTTAAATTTATCTTAAAATTCAACTTTAAATTTAACTTTCAATTAAACTTTAAATTTAACTTAAAATTTTATTTTAAATTCAACTTTAAATTCAACCTTAAATTTAACTTTAGCTTTTAATTTAACTTTTAATTAACCTTTATATATAGCTTTAAATTTAACTTTAAATTTAACTTTAAATTTAACTTTAAATTTAACTTTAAATTTAACTTTCAATTAAACTTTAAATTTAACTTAAAATTTGATTTTAAATTCAACTTTAAATTCAACTTTAAATTCTACCTTATATTTAACTTTAAGTTTAGCTTTAAATTCAACTTTAAATTTAACTTCAAATCCAACTTTAAATTTAACTTAAAATTCAACTTTAAATTTAACTTAAAATTCAACTTTAAATTCAACTTTAAATTTAACTTTCAATTTAACTTTAAATTTAACTAAAAATTTAACTTTTAATTCAACTTTAAATTAAAATTAAAATTTAATTTTAAATTCAACTTTAAATTTAAATTAAAATTCAACTTTTCATTAAACTTTAAATTTAACTTTAAATTCAACTTTAAATTCAACTTTAAATTTAACTTTTTACTTTAAATTCAATTTTAAATTCAACTTTAAATTCAACTTTAAATTTGGATTTTTATTCAACTTTAAATTCAACTTTAAATAAAACTTTAAATGCAACTTTAAATTAAACTTTAAATTCAACTTTAAATTTAACTATAAGTTTAACTTTATATTTTACTTTAAATTTAATTTTAAAATAAACTTTTAATTTAACTTTAAATGTAGCTTTTAATTTAATTTTAAATTCAAATTTAGTTAACTTTAAATTCAACTTTAAATTCGGCTTTAAATTCAGCTTTAAATTCAACTTTAAATTTAACTTTAAACTCAACTATAAATTAAATTTTAAGAAATAATTTTAAATCAAACTTTAAATTCAACTTTAAATTCAACTTTAAATTCAACTTTAAATTTAACTTTAAATTCAACTTTAAATTTAACTTTAAATTCAACTTTAAATTTAACTTTAAATTTATCTATAAATTCAACTTTAAATTTAACTTTAAATTCAACTTTAAATTTAACATTAAGTTTAACTTTAAATTTTACTTTGAATTTGACTCTAAATTTAACTGTAAATTGAACTTTAAATTTAACTTTAAATTTTATTTTAAATTCAAATTTAGATAATTTTAAATTCAACTTTAAATTCGTCTTTAAATCTAGCTTTAAATTCAACTTTAAATTAAACTTTAAACTCAACTATAAATTTAATTTTAAAAAATAATTTCAAATCTAACTTTAAATTCAACTTTAAATTCAACTTTAAATTTAACTTTAAATTCAACTTTAAATTTAACTTTAAATTCAACTTAAAATTTAACTTTAAACTCAGCTTTAAATTTAACTTTAAATTCAGCTTTAAATTTAACTTTAAATTTAACTTTAAATTTAACTTTAAATTCAACTTTAAAATTTAACTTAAAATTCAACTCTAAATTTAACTTAAAATTCAACTTTAAATTCAACTTTAAATTAAACTTTAAATTTAACTTTCAATTTGACCTTAAATTTAAACTTAAATTCAACTTTAAATTTAACTTTAGTTCAAATTTAAACTCAACTTTTAATTTTACTTTAAATTTAACTTTAAATTTAACTTTAAATTTAGTTTTAGCTTTAAAGTTAACTTCAAATTTGATTTTAAATTCAAGTTTTAATTCAACTTTAAATTTAACTAAAAATTTAACTTTTAATTCAACTTTAAATTTAACTTTAAATTCAACTTTTAATATAACTTTAAATTCAACTTTCAATTCAACTTTAAATTTAACTTTAAATTCAACTTTTAATTTAACTTTAAATTTTACTTTTAATTCAACTTTAAATTCCACATTTAAATTTACTTTTTACTTTAAATTCAACTATAAATTCAGCTTTTAACTCAACTTTAAATTTAGCTTTTAATTGAACTTTCAGTTTAACTTTAAATTTAACTTTAAATTTAACTTTCAATTCAACTTTAAATTTAACTTTAAATTCAACTTGAAATTTAACTTAAAATTCAACTTTGAGTTCAACTTTAAATTTAACTTTAAATTTAACTGTCAATTTAACTTTAAATTTAACTAAAAATTTAACTTTTAATTCAACTTTAAATTCAACTTTAAATTCAACTTTAAATTAAAATTAAAATTTAATTTAAAATTCAACTTTAAATTTAACTTTTAATTTAACTTTAAATTTAACTTTAAATGCAACTTTAAATTCAACTTTAAATTTAACTTTTTACTTTAAATTCAACTTTAAATTCAACTTTTAACTCATTTTTAAATTTGGATTTTAATTCAACTTTAAATTCAACTTTAAATTTAACTTTAAATTCAACTTTAAATTTAACTTTAAATTCAACTTTAAATTTAACTTTTGACTCAACTTTAAATTATACTTTAAATTCAACTTTAAATTTAACTATAAGTTTAACTTTAAATTTTACTTTAAATTTAATTTTAAATTTATCTTTTAATTTAACTTTAAATGTACCTTTAAATTTTATTTTAAATTCAAATTTAGTTAACTTTAAATTCAACTTTAAATTCGGCTTTAAATTCAACTTTAAATTTAACTTTAAACTCAACTATAGATTAAATTTTAAGAAATGATTTTAAATCTAACTTTAAATTCATCTTTAAATTTAACTTTAAATTCGACTTTAAATTTAACTTTAAATTCAACTTTAAATTTAACTTTAAATTCAAATTTAAATTTAACTTTAAATTCAACTTTAAATTTAACTTTAAATTCAACTTTAAATTTAACTTTAAATTCAACTTTAAATTTAACTTTACATTTAACTCTAAATTCAACTTTAAATTAAACTTTAAATTCAACTTTAAATTCAACTTTAAATTCAACTTTAAATTAAGCTTTAATTTCAACTTTAAATTTAACATTAAGTGTAACTTTAAATTTAACTTTAAATTTAACTGTAAATTCAACTTTAAATTTAACTGTAAATTTAACTTTAAATTTAACTTTAAATTTTATTATAAATTCAAATTTAGATAATTTTATATTCAACTTTAAATTCGGCTTTAAATTTAGCTTTAAATTCAACTTTAAATTAAACCTTAAACTCAACTATAGATTTAACTTTAAATTCATTTTAAAATTAAACTTTAAATTCAGCTTTAAATTTAACTTTAAAGTCAACTTTAAATTCGCTTTTAAATTCAACTTTAAATTCAACTTTAAATTTAATTTTAAATTCAACTTTAAATTTAACTTTAAATTCAACTTAAAATGTATCTTTAAATTCAACTTTAAATTCAGCTTCAAATTCAACTTTAAATTTAACTTTAAATTCAACTTAAAATTTTACTTTAAATTCAACTTTAAATTTAACTTTAAATTTAACTTTAAATTCTACCTTAAAATTTAACTTTAAATTTAACTTCAAATTCAACTTTAAATTCAACTTTAAATTTAACTTAAAATTTTACTTTAAATTCAACCTTTAGTCTTGCTTTAAATTAAGCTTTAAATTTAACTTTAAATTTTAATTCAACTTTAAATTTAACTTAAAATTCAACTCAACTATAAATTTAATTTTAAATCTAACTTTAAATTCAACTTTAAATTCAACTTTAAATTTAACTATAAATTTAACTTTAATTCAACTTTAAACTCAACTTTAAATTTTACTTTAAATTTAAGTTTAAATTTAACTTTAAATTTAAATTTAACTTTAACTTTAAATTTAACTTTAAATTTAACTTTAAATTCAACCTTAAAATTTAACTTTAAATTGAACTTCAAACTCAACTTTAAATTCAACTTTAAATTTAACTTAAAATTTAACTTTAAATTCAATCTTTAGTCTTGCTTTAAATAAAGCTTTAAATTTAACTTTAAATCTTACTTTAAATTCAACTTTAAATTTAACTTAAAATTCAACTTTAAATTCAACTTTAAATTTAACTTTCAATTTGACCTTAAATTTAAACTTAAATTCAACTTTAAATTTAACTTAAGTTCAACTTTAAACTCAACTTTAAATTTTACTTTAAATTCAACTTTAAATTAAATTTTAAATTTAGTTTTAGCTTTAAAGTTAACTTTAAATTTGATTTTAAATTCAAGTTTAAATTTAACTTTTAATTCAACTTTAAATTCAACTTTGAATTCAACTTTAAATTTAACTTTAAATTCAACTTTAAATTCAACTTTAAATTTAACTTTAAATTCAACTTTTAATTTTACTTTAAATTTAACTTTTAATTCAACTTTAAATTAAACTTTAAATTCAAATTTGAATTCAACTTTAAATTTAACTTTAAATTTAGTTTTAGTTTTAAAGTTAACTTTAAATTTGATTTTAAATTCAAGTTTTATTCAATTTTAAATTTAACTAAAAATTTAACTTTTAATTCAACTTTAAATTCAACTTTGAATTCAACCTTAAATTTAACTTTTAATTCAATTTTAAATTTAAATTTAAATTTAATTTTAAGTTTAACTAAAATTTAATTTTAAATTTAATTTTAAATTCAACTTTTAATTTAACTTTTAATTTAACTTTAAATTCAACTTTAAAATTTAACTTTCAATTTAACTTTAAATTCAACTTTAAATTCAACCTTAAATTTAACATTAAGTTCAGCTTTAAATTTAACTTTAAATTTAAATTTAGGTTTACTTTTAATTTTAACTTTAAATTTAACTTTAAATTCAACTATGAATTCGGCTTTAAATTTAACTTTAAATTTTACTTTAAATTCAACTTTTAATTTTACTTTAAATTTAACTTTAATTTCAACTTTAAATTAAACTTTAAATTTTACTTTAAATTTAACTTAAAATTCAACTTTAAATTAAGCTTAAAATTCAACTTGAAATTCAACTTTAAATTTAACTTTAAATTCAACTTTAAATTTAACTTTCAATTTAACTTTAAATTTAAGTAAAAATTTAACTTTAAATTCAACTTTTAATTTAACTTGAAATTCAACCTTAAATTAAACTTAAAATTCTACTTTAAATTCAACTTTAGATTTAACATTAAATTTAACTTTCAATTAAACTTTAAATTTAACTTAAAATTTGATTTTAAATTCAAATTTAATTTCAACCCTATATTTAACTTTAAGTTTAGCTTTAAATTTAACTTTAAATCGAACTTAAAATTCAACTTTAAATTCATCTTTAAATTCAACCTTAAATTTAACTTTAGCTTTTAATTTAACTTTAATTTAACCTTTAGGCTTAGCTTTAAATTATGCTTTAAATTTAGCTTTAAATTCAACTTTAAGTTCGCCTCTAAATTTAGCTTTAGATTCAACTTTAAATTCAACTTTAAATTCAACCTTAAATTTAACTTTAGCTTTTAATTTAAGTTTAAATTAACCTTTAGGTTTAGCTTTAAATTAAGCTTTAAACTCAACTTTAAATTTAACTTTAAATTCGCCCTTAAATTCAACTTTAAATTTAACTTTAAATTCAACTTAAAATTTATCTTTAAATTCAACTTGAAATTCAACTTCAAATTCAACTTTAAATTTAACTTTAAATTCAACTTTAAATTCATTTTTAAATTTAACTTTAAATTCAACTTTAATTTAACTTTAAATTTAACTTTTGATTCAACTTTAAATTCCACTTTAAAATTAACTTTTTACTTTAAATTCAACTATAAATTCAGCTTTTAACTCAACTTTAAATTAAGCTTTTAATTGAACTTTAAATTTAACTTTAAATTCAACTTTATATTCAACTTAAAATTTAACTTTAAATCTATTTAACTTTAAAATCAACTTTTAATTTAACTTTAAATTCAACTTTAAATTCTACTTTAATTTTGACTTTTTACTTTAAATTCAACTTTAAATTCAACTTTAAATTCAACTTTAAATTTAACTTTAAATTTAACTTTTAATTAATCTTTAAATTCAACTTTAAATTTAACTTTAAATTCAACTTTAAATTCAACTTTAAATTTAAATTTAAATTTAATTTTAAGTTTAACTTAAAATTTTATTTTAAATCTAATCTTAAATTCAACTTTTAATTTAAATTTTAATTTAACTTTAAATTCAACTTTAAAATTTAACTTTAAATTCAACTTTAAATTCAACTTTAAATTCAACCTTAAATTTAACTTTAAGTTTAGCTTTAAATTTAACTTTAAATTTAACTTTAGGTTTAGCTTTAAATTTAACTTTAAATTTAACTTTAAATTCAACTATAAATTCGGTTTTAAATTTAATTTAAAATTTAACTTCAAATTCAACTATAAATTTAGCTTTAAATTCAACTTTTAATTTTACTTTAAATTTGACTTTACATTCAACTTTAAATTAAACTTTAAATTTAACTTTTAATTTAACTAAAAATTCAACTTTAAATTTAACTCAAAATTCAACTTTAAATTCAACTTTAAATTTAACTTTCAATTTAACCTTAAATTTAACTTAAAACTCAACCTTAAATTTAACTTAAAATTCAACTTTAAGTTCAACTTTAAATTTAACTTTAAATTAAACTTTCAATTAAACTTTAAATTTAATTTAGAATTTGATTTTAAATTCAACTTTAAATTCAACCCTATATCTAACTTTAAGTTTAGCTTTAAATTTAACTTTAAATTTAACTTAAAATTCAACTTTAAATTCAACTTTAAATTCAACCGTAAATTTAACTTAAGCTTTCAATTTAACTTTAATTTAACCTTTAGGTTAAGCTTTAAATTTAGCTTTCAATTCAACTTTAAATTCAACTTTAAATTCGGCTTTAAATTTAGCTTTTAATTCAACTTTAAATTCAACCTTAAATTTAACTTAAGCTTTTAATTTAAGTTTAAATTAACCTTAAGGTTTAGCTTTAAATTAAGCTTTGAAGTCAACTTTAAATTTAACTTTAAATTCGCCTTTAAATTCAACTTTAAATTTAACTTTAAATTCAACTTAAAATTTATCTTTAAATTCAACTTTAAATTCAACTTCAAATTCAACTTTAAATTTAACTTTAAATCCAACTTTAAATTCAACTTTAAATTCAACTTTAAATTTAACTTAAAATTCAACTTTAAATTTAACTTTAAATTTTACTATATATTAAACTTTAAATTTAACTCAAAATTTGATTTTAAATTCAACTTTAAATTCAACTTTAAATTCAACCTTATATTTAACTTTAAGTTTAGCTATAAATTCAACTTTAAATTTAACTTTAAATTCAACTTTAAATTCAACCTTAAATTTAACTTTAAATTAACCTTTAGGTTTAGCTTTAAATTAAGCTTTAAAGTCAACTTTCAATTTAACTTTAAATTCAACTTCAAATTCAACTTTAAACTTAACTTTAAATTTTACTTAAAATTTATTTTCAATTTTAACTTTAAATTTTCTTTCTCGAATTTAAAGTTAAATTTAAAGCTAAACTTAAAATTAAATATAAGGTTGAATTTAAAGCTGAATTTGAAATTAAATTTTAAGTTAAATTTAAAGTTTAATTGAAAGTTGAATTTTAAGTTAAATTTAAAGTTGAATTTAAAGATAAATTTAAAGTTGAATTTAAAGTTGGATTTAAAGTTAAATTTAAAGTTGAATTTGAAGTTGAATTTAAAGTTTAATTTAAAGATAAATTTTAAGTTGAATTTAAAGTTAAACTTTAAATTTAACTTTAAGTTTAACTTTAAATTTAACTTAAAATTCAACTTTAAATTTAACTTTAAATTCAACTTTAAACTTAACTTTAAATTCAACTTTAAATTTAACTTTAAAATAAACTTTGAATTTAACTTTAAATTTAACTTTAAATTCAACTTTAAATTCAACCTTAAACTTAACTTTAAGTTTAACTTTAAATTCAACTTTAAATTTAACTTTAAATTCAACTTTAAATTCAGCTTTAAATTTAACTTAAAATTCAACTTTAAATTTAACTTTAAATTCAGCTTTAAATTTAGCTTTAAATTTAACTTTAAATTTAACTTTAAATTTTTCAGCTTTAAATTCAACTTTAAATTCAACTTTAAATTTAACTTAAAAATTAACTAATCGAAAAACGAAACTACACATACATATATAAAACAATTAGAGATCAAAGACCAATTAATCCTTAGATACAAATTTTAATCTACTGCTAGAGACTGTTCTGCATGCTCTAGAAATAGACTGCTCAAGTTCGTCGCAAACATGGTGAGAGGCCCCTTATCATGGTAGCGTCTCTGGCTTTTCTACTAATATCTGGAAAGCTATGACAAAAGAAGGTTGCTAGCTGGTAGTACAATAGACCGTTACTTAGGTCTTTTAACTTTAACCGAGTAAAGATTTTGAATATTTACAAATCTGCATTTTTGAAAATGGGTTTTTAACGGTATATTTTATTTATATTGAATGCTTTAAAACGCTATTAATATAGTATCTTAAGAGCTAATATTTTCTTTACACTAACGAAACTTATCAGCTTGAAGAATTTTCTTCAAATGGTTATTGTATACTGAAACAGTTGGGCTAACGGGATTTTTTGGTATGTTTTTTTTTTTTTTTTTTTCAAATTGTCAAAATTTTCTTAAAACTGCAGAAATTTCGTGACGATTCCAATCGTTCGCTTTATTTTCATCAAATTGAATAAATTTGATTGAATGGAATATTTTTTTTTCCTTAAATTCAAGAAATTAATTTTAGTAGCCCTGTTCACACTGTACAATTTGCTGGACAGACTTCGTTTGATGGAAGTTTGATGGTCGGATGTATTTTGCGTTCACACTTATCAAGCTTGTCGTCCAACTTTATGTCACGTACCCTTCCACTCCGTCCAACTTCTAAGTTTTCAAAAATACTTGAAAACCATCCAACAAGTTGGAAAAGCGGTCGTCTGAAGGGCTCACACTATCAAGCATTGGTCGTCCAAGCCTAAGTCTGTCCAACTAATTGTACAGTGTAAACAGGGATTTGGAAGAATTTTCTTCAATCTTTAGTTTTAACTGTAGTCAAAATGATAAATTGTTCATTATTTTAAAAGAAATCACTTCAGTATTTTCTTCACATTGACAAAACTTGTCAACTTGAAGATATTTCTTCAACCTGTTATTGTACAAACTGAAGCGGTTGAACAGTTTATCGAATTATTTATTGTATTTTCTTCATTTTGAAGAAAATTCTTCAAATACTGCTTAGCGTCTTATTCAAATTGAAGAAATTTTCTTCAAACCGAAGAAATTTCTTAATTATTCATTTTGCTTAACCGTTCTCAAAGTCATGACTTATTCATTCAACTAAGTGAAGTTCTCGTGTAGAGTTGTGATTGTGAGTCGTGTTTCAAGAGTAATATTAACACCGCAAGTGTTGTGAAAAACAAGGAAACATAAATAATATGTAAGTAATGTCCAGTTGTATGTATTTAAAAAAAAAAATTTATTAAGTTGCATCATTCCTTTTAGATAATTATTAATTCTAGCTGAAATAAATAGAAAAGCAGACTTATCTGAAAGTAAGTCAAAATTAAAAACATCTCTACAGAGAATAGAAAATTTAAAAATATATTGTTTTTATTTTTTTTTTTCAGACGGTAGCTGTTGTGCAATTTTTTATTTGATATTTGGCAGTACACATAAGACCCATACCCGCTTTTCAATACGAGATTCACAGGCAATCTTCCTATTTGTTGGATCCAGTATAGCGGCATGTGAGGAAGAGATTCTTCGAAGGCAGAATGAGCGCTAGAACATTCAACCCTTGGCAATTGTTGCTGGAACTGTCTTAGAACCTAAGGACATAGTGGTATACTTCGGCGGGATTATATATAAGCAGAACTCGGTTTTATTGGCAAAACACCTATGTTTCAAGATTTTTAATTTGTGCAATTTGATATACACTATGTGATCTGCTTTAGTTAAGTTATTTATACAAAACTTTTTTATAAAATTGAGATGACTTATGATAAAAATAGTTCAAAAGTTAGTGCACTAATTAATAAGTTAAGCAAACCATAAATAAGTTTTTGTAATAAAAACTGAATTTTTTTTTTCAAAAATTAATATTTGTTTGATTTTAAGGAAATGTTCTTCCCATTTAGCAATGATTTCTCACAAATTTGAAGAGATCCATACAATTTTTCTACCAATTCGAATAAAGCAAATCGTTAAAATGAAGAATAATATGCGCGAAAATAAAGAAATGATAGTAAATTTGAAAAAAAAAAAACCATTGAACCGAAGAATATTCTATCAATTTGACGGAACGCACGTGCATTAAATTGAAAAAAAATCTTCAATTTGACGCCCACAAAGCATCATACTGATGAAATCGATGCGTTAAATTAACAAAAAAAAATTTGTTGATTTGAAGAAGAAGATGCACCAATTGGAAGAATGTTTATTCAATTTCAAAAAAAATTTAGTGTTTTACGTGAAAATGATGAAAAGTTCGGAAACACTATGTCAAGTTGAAGAATACATTTTCAATTTAAAGAAATCAGGAAGTTGAAACAAATAAATTTTGATTCACTTTAAAGAATATTACTTCAAAATAAAGAAAACATTTAGTTAAGTTGAAGAATGATTATTCACTTATTTTCCTTACGAAGAATGATGAAATTTATTCAATTTCACAAAGTTTTGTGGATTTAACATAACGAAAAATTTTATGCATTTCTTCAAAACAACAAAATTTATTGAATAGTACAAAATATTTTTCAAAATAACGAAAAGGTTTCATTGACCTTATATTGATCACCCATTCTTCAATTCTACCTACTTTTTATTCAATCTGACTACCAAATTTGGTTCAGTGATAGTGAAAATACGTGTTTTTTCTAACATATCTCCGTCTGCTTTGAGCTAATTACAAACATTTCTGAATATTATTTTATCTGTGGTAAACTATAGGTAAAAATTAAGTTTATAATAAAAAAAGTCTGAATATTATATTTTATCTGTGGTTATGTAAAAATGACGTTACTGCTGTTGTACGGGATATGAAGGCGTTAATTAATGCAAGTCTCGAAAGAGCCGATGATTTTTCGGAACATCTTAAGAATCAGAAATCTGTGACACTACATGAAAGTTGCCGTTAAAATTATACAAGGAAGTCTTCTGCTGCTGCCAATAAAAGACAACGTGAAGAACAAGAAGCCAGTACATCTGCAGTAAGTCCACCTCGTACTAGATCACGTGTCAGTGAGCCAAATTTTTTTTTAAGAAACTGTGCTAATTCTGTGGCCCGGAATTGAATGAAGAACACGAGAAAAGAAAATCATTAGGTTCTCGTCGTCGAATCAGTAAAGTAAGCAAATTTGAATTTAAAGACTCAATTATGAAAGTAGCTAGGATTCGTGACGATGCTGCAGCAAAAGCTATTCTTGCTCGAGTCGAATTTGAAAATGATTTAGTTGCAGTTGAAGCTAGGTATCATCATGATTGCTTTAATTCTTTCTTGAAACTCTCCACTGAAGCTAAAGTCGGTCGTCCTAAAGATGAAGCTTCGGATCGGGCAATGGAGGAAATATTTAATTACAATGAAAATAGCGATGACTGTCAGTTCACTTTAAATGATTTACATAGTGTTTACAAAACTGCGGCTTTAGATAACAGAACGATAGAGCTACGACTGAAACTGAATTATGGTGAGAAACTCATTATCACTGAGAAGTCGGGATCATCAACATTCAATTGACTAGTAGATACAGAGTTGGGAAATAATGATTACAAAAAATTTCAATTACAATTACTTGTAATTGAAATCTTCCATTACATTTTCCATTACACCCAAAACTAATTGAAAAATTCTATTACAAACTACTTTTAATTGAAAAGTTTCAATTACTTGGAATTCAATTACTTATATGTAATTGAAAACCCAAGTAATTGAAAAAATGCTGTAATGATTACTTTTTTCAGTAATCATTACACAAAAATGTAATTGATCACCTAATTTGCTCAACTACATTTTTAAAATTAAACAAAATTGAACGAAATTAAACCATTAAACGGGTACTGTGTCAAATTCTTTCTTTTTTAGTGAATAGTAGCATTTGGAGAGTCTGAATTCAGAAATTAAAACAACAGAAACTTCTGCGTTGTCCGCCGTTTTGAAAAAAAAAAAAACATTTCTACCTTCAAAAGCCATTTTCTCGTTAACTAATTGTCTTAGAGTATTGTGTTTTCTTTTATTTTGTTGGGGAGGCGGGAGGGTATTCTCTGAAACCCTTCCGGTGGAACATTTTTGGCAACTCCTTACAATACAAAGTTATAGGTGAAAAACTGTCATTGTGCGATGTTGCGATTATCTTGCTCAAAATGTAGATTAAAACATTAATAACCATTGACTATGAAAAAAAAAAAATTTATATATACGTATTTGTAATTGAAAAGTATGTAATGCATTACAATTGAAGTAATCAATTACTAAAAAAGTAGTTAGCGGTGTGTTTTTTTCAATTACTTGGAAAAATGCATTACTTTTTCCATTACATGTAATGGGTAATTGAAAAACTTCAATTAACCATTAGGTACATGTAATTGTAATTGAAAAATTTCAATTAACCATTACATGTAATTGTAATTGAACCTGTAATCTATTACACAAAGTAATCACTATTTCCCAGCTCTAATAGATAAAATCATTCTTTTGCAGTCTTTGCCAATTTTTGATATTTTGTTTTTTATTAAAGAGGATCCTAACGGCCAGATAGAATAAAATACTTGGGAAACCAAGTTAAAAAAACGCGCTATACTTTACCTCATAGGTGGCGTGAAAACGTGCGCTTATTATAACGATTATAACTATTCAAAATTTTTGAATCGTTATATCTCCGAAACAGTGACTCGTAAGAAAAAAAGTAGATTAACATTTTTTATAGATTAATTTATAATCTACAATTGCGTCTCATATATTTTTATGATAAAACTTACTGGTTTGCTGAAAATTGCAAAAAATGGGGAAAAAATCATATTTTTGAAATTTGACCTCGAATAAAATTTTTCCATGCAGGGGAAAGTTGGGGAACTTTCAAGTTTTATTTGGAATCATATTGTAAACGATCTCACCAGCTTTCAGCTTGGTGTGAATTTATGTAACTTCACTATCAATTTTTGGTTTAATTTGACCGGATTAAAGCATTTCTCCATACTTTGTTATTATGTGCTTCTTGTATCTTAAAATTCTGTAACAAAAATATTAAAAAATAGATAATAAGGAGAACAAAAATTTTTCTAACATAACTTTTAATAGGTATTTCAAATTAGCTAAAGACATCAGGTTAAAATTTTTTTGTAGCTAGCTGCAACACTTCACCGATAGTTAAGGGTTTTGAGTTCTAAATTTGCATACACGATGTTAATTTATCCTGGAATTCCAACGACGTTCCCATCCATCGATGAATTTTCGTCGTCCACATATCACCAATAAAATTTTTTCCGGATCACATCCTCATTTATATTTCTTATCTTGCCAACTTTGTTCTCCGAAAAGTAGAGCGAGTTTCCAAGTCCTGTGCGGAAAGCGGCATGGAGTAGCATGGAGGAGCTCAACTGATTAGTTTCTCATAGCCAGAGCTAAAATTATATTCATCCCTTCCAAGGAGGGTTTTCTTTTGCATTTATTTCCACTTGCAGGTTCTGTTTTTGACAAAATTTCGTTCAAATTATCTCTCTTGTGGAGATTTGCTCAATAGCTAAAAAGAATCAGTTAAACTAAACATCATCTCTATGAATTGACTGTTTACCATTTACCAATTCAATATAAGCTTGCAATCTATCCGAATGCGATGAATCATCAGTTCCTCGATTGTTGTTGCCACTTGTTTTCGGTGTTTCGAACTGCTCATTTTCAGCTGTATTTTGAACGTTTTACAAAAGCGTTGGTTTAGTTTCATTTGTTTGACAACTGGACTCGTAAATATCTCCAATGCTTTCTGCCATTGAGTTTCCAAGATGCTGTGAAGTTTTTCGCTAATTTCGGCTCTTAGAACGAAAACAAATAGATTACACAAAAGGAACAAAAAAGTATATTCTGTGAGAATACCTCTTATAGTTCTGTAAATATGTATACATATATCGATGCATTTGCCAATTGAATTCGGTAAAGTCGCACTTCTTCGTAGTTTTATTTTCTTGCAGTAAGTTGAGTTCTTGTTAATTTTTTTCATTTATCTATTCTATTTGTTTCATTGCACGTTCGGCTATCAAACGTTCTCGGTCACATCATTCTTGCTTCACAGTTTCCTCAACTTTGTCCAACTGTAGTAGTAGCAGTGCTGCCGTTTCTACTGTCATGACAGTAGACTACTGTTTTTTCACTCTAAAAAAGTCCAATCTCCTTCTCCTGTCTCCTGTTACCAAGGCATTTTTTTCAAAATTCTACTGTTTTTCTGACTTTTCTAACTATTACATTGAGTAACTCAGTAGTCAAACATTTTATTACTTTTTACAAATATTTATCATAAGTTCATAAGGATTTTTTTTTATCCTCGTACCACAATATTCTTCATCTTCAAGAAAAGATATTATAAAAGAACATACCTGTTCACTTAGATAGCTGGCACGAGTTTTTTGCAAATGTGATATAGAAGGTAGATGAAGAGATATACCTCCAACATTTAAGGCGTGCGTCGGCGTCAACAACGAGAATTATGTACAGAGATTTGAATCACCACCTCCAATC
Source organism: Melanostoma scalare (assembly GCA_949752695.1). Lineage (NCBI taxonomy): Eukaryota > Metazoa > Arthropoda > Insecta > Diptera > Syrphidae > Melanostoma > Melanostoma scalare. Next base: position 160,780,571 of record OX456985.1, on the reverse strand, counting down.
CAAAAATTATTTTAAAATAGAATTCCCTGATAGAGCTATAAGCACTATTTTTAGAGCAAGAGTGGAAATTCTTAGCCTGAACTTTATTTTTCACCGATCAGATCTATCAATCTTGTGCAATTTTTATAATAGAAACGAGCGGGATGATATTCACCATTTTATAGCCATTTGCCCAATTCTGCAGGAGCTTCGAAGGCTCTATTTCCAACAAAGCGTCCTCTCTAGGCCACAACTGATAGACATTTGGAATGGATCCGCAGGGTGGACAAATCTCTACAAGTTTTGTGACCATGATCTTGCTTATCGAAACAGTTTTTTGTAGTTTTTAAATTTTGAGTAAATTTTGATTCAACTGGTTAATTTATCATTAAAAAAAAAAAAAAGGTAAAGGCTTTATCAATTTCGTATTTTGTCTGAAAGCTAAAATTTTCGCAAGAACTTAACTTTGTATAGGTATTATAATACTATATTTATTTGCTTTGTAATTTTCTTATTTCGTCTTAAAGTTATAATTTTTGTAAGAACTTTGTATATAATAATATTATATTTATATATTACAATAGGTGTCTATTCTTGTTAAATTAATATATCAAATCTATCAATTTTATATTTAAACTCGTCATGTATTAGAAATGTCATTATCTGGCAGACGGCAACATGCCATGTCCATAAACTCTTTGTAAACCCTAATTTGTTTGTTACTTTTTTAAATAAAGGATAATAATAATAATAATAATAATAACATACCTGTTCAAGTTCTACCTCGAGTTTATCCCTGTTTTGAAGTTTGCATGACAGTTTGAAAATTATTGTAGTTCACAGCTGAGTTGGACTGTCATGAATAATTTAACTTAAAATAAATTTGTTTGTTGTGACTGTCAGGCACACAGACTGTCAGATGCTGATAATTATAAAAACTCGTCTCAGATTTATTTGGGGGCCGAATGTGAGGAATTTTTAAGAAAATCAGATTTTTTGATTGAAGATGTTGAAGATATTCATTTTCCGAATTTAAATTTAAAATTTTAAATTTAAATTCGGGAAAATTTAATTTTAAATTTCTACATTAAAGGATGCAGTGAAATAAAAAAACGTTTTCCAATAGATAGTTTACTTTTTCAACAGTTTCAATTTGTAGACCCTTGTATAGCTCTTAATTTAAACAGAACACAAAACTTCAATTCCTTGCAAATACTTTGTAATCATTTTTCAAAATTGATAAATACAGTTGATCAAACGAGTGGCATAGTTTGCCTACTTACTTTAAAGAAGAAGAAAGACAAAAAGTAAAAGACGCAGGTACTGAAGAATTTTGGAACATGATTGCAGGTATCAAAGATTACAACGATGAACTAATTTTTAAAAATATCTTTAAATTGGCTGAGATTGTTTTAAGTTTACCACACTCAAATGCAGAATGTGAGCGAATTTTCAGCATTGTTACCGATGCAAAAACAAAAAAACGAAACTGTTTAGGGAATAAGACTCTCAATGCAATTGCTGTCATAAGATTGCACTTAAAAGAAGATGATTTGAATTGTACGGCATTCCAAATTACGGAAACACATTTGAATTTAATGAAAAATCAATGAGAAAATATGTGATTATATTTTAAATAATAATTTCAACTAAAAGACTGATATATTGTCCTATTTTATTTTAGTTTTTAATTCTTTTTTGATTAGTAAGCCATACATTTAAAAATATGTAATTGTGAACATGAAATTTTTTTGTTTGGTTTTTGGATAATTTTATAAGTTATTTATTATGTTTGCTTTGAATAATAATTAAGTTTTGTTTTGAAAAAATAAATAAATGAATTTGGTGAGACCAAACAGAAACCTTAGAATTTTTTTCATTTTGTAAGGTTGATGTATCGAGTTTTCAACTCTCTGCATAGCATTCTTATAAAATTTAGAAGAAACATTGCTAAATCTTTATTTGACTTAAGGTGATGCCAGCACGTTATTGATAAATACCGACGTAAGCGAGGTTCACTAACACATTCGAGTCCAGTTGGACGTTCTATTAGAAAAAAATTAAATCTCCTGTTTTTTCAACCCGTTGAACAGGAAATCTCCTGTTTTTATCAATTCATCGAACGGCAGCACTGAGTAGTAGTGATGTCTATAACAGAAGAATAATTTTTTAGTTGACATTTTTATGTTTTTAATGTTTTTTTTCCCGGGTATCGCCTTTCGCGAGGAATTGGCAAGTCCTCCGTTAGTAAATCCATGCCATGAAAAGCGCTTTCTCAATTAGCCGTTCGGATCCGGCATAAAATTGTAGGTCCCCTCCATTCCATCACAAGGCATGGTTGTGAGAAATGCGCTAGGCCCAGGGGCTCCTCGCTCTGTAGCGCCACCCTATTTATTTATTTTTTGACATTTTTATGGTACGAAAATATTACCGCTTTCTCAGTCAGTGAAGAGAGTTTTTCGTTTAAAGACTTCCTCTTTTCCTCTAGATTATCCGCATGATTCTTTTGTTCCTGCATTAATTCCTGAGCCTCTTCTTTGTGGGCTTTAAGAGATTCAATCTGCTTTTCTAGGTCTTCACAACCAGTAGCATTCTAAAAAATAAATAATAATGATTTAAAATATTCAGCTTCACTTGAACAAAATGAAACGATTAATTAAATAAATAATAAAAACTTACATCATAAACAATTTTCCAAAAATATTTATACTTTTCTGACACAACAACACGTCAGCAACTAAACTGTTCGATTTCTATAGTAAAATAAAAAATTTCGATGACAAGTGTCAGGTTTCTTAAGCATTGTTGTTGTTTTTTCTGAGAGTTTATTTTCGTTCGCTGTTCTGAGGTTCGTTCCATTTCACCATTTTTCAGTTTTACTACTTTTTGGATGAGATTTTGTGGAAATCCGAAAAAAATGGACCAGAAAAAATGTAAAGTTTGTATGGAGAAATTAGTCGATTTTTTTGAGATTTCGGCTTTTTACTACTTTTTTTCTCTCGAAATCCGGATTTCGGCGCAGTGTGAAACCGGTATAAGGTATAGTATATTGCTAGAACCTGTAGGTTATTGCATGACTGTTTTTTTATGCTTCTTTTCTTTTTCGAAATTTGGCATTTGGAAAAATACGTGATGTTACATTTCAAATCTTTCAATTTATTTCGATATTTGAATATAAAATGCAACTTATTTCAAATTGTGAATAACTACACAAAGTTATTAGAACAAATACAAAAATATTGAATTTGGTTTTGAATCTGTGTTAATTACTTGCACACATTGACGATATTCTAGTCAACTTATTTATAATTTCACTTTTGCTCATCAAATATTCAACTTAAATTAGGATCTTGATTCTCGGTTCCAGACTAAATTATAGTTTCACTTTTAGTTTCTTAAAAATAATTTACTTTTATAAAGATCTTGGCGATCAACCCACGCTGGTAAGGTTTTTGTTGTCCTCTTTTGATTCAGTTACTTTGGAAAAACTATTCACACTTCTACGTGGTTTCGTCTTTCTGACGATTGGCTTCTGGTTAGTAGGTTTCTTTGGTTGGTACACTTGACACACGCGGCGAGCTCTTCAGGTCTGCTTATACCTTATAGTGTTTTACGCGGCGAACAAAATCAGATCGACTTACTTCGTACGTACTAGCAAATACACGTTTTGTGCCAGTTATTTTACATTATGTTAGAATGAATTAAGAAAAAGAAATTTAATTTTCTTTTTTCTTCTTTGTTTATTGATGAAATACAAAATTGAGCTGACTGACTTAATGCTTATTACTAGTGTCCGACCGAAGGTCGATTTGTAGCCGAAGCCGAAGCCGATTATTCGGCTTGACATTAACCTTCGGCCGAAGCCGAAGCCGAAGCCGAAGCTTCAATAACTTGAAGAATTTTCGTTCCAGATTGACTAAAAATTAAAAAAATTATGATTTTTTTCTAGAATAGGTTCGTTAGTTGAAGCCCTGAGGTCACTCTGTGACCTCAGGGCAGAGTGACAAACAAAGTGTTTTTTGAAAAACCTAAGTTTGCCCTGAATGCCAAACTGAGTGTTTTTTGAGCCTTGAGGTTGACCTGGGTTTGGTACAAAAAGATTCGCCCTTGGTTTCTTCTGGGGCGAGTTGAGGGCTGTTAAATGGCATGTATTTTTATTCAAATGACAGGGATTTGTGGTGATTTTGTGATTTAGTGTTTTTTGAGGACTCATAGAGTTCTCAAGGAAACCTGGGTCAACTCTGGGTAAAGCTCAAAACGAATCTAATGTGTGCATGCAGTAACCAAATTAACGGGATAAATTAAATTAACGTTTCAAAAATAATAACAATTTGAACTAGTATTAATATTTTATTGAAATTAAGGAAAAGAACAACAAATAACTCAACACTGTTCCACGTTCTACGAAACACTGAATTTTTTTTCAGCCCCTACCACAACGCACAACAACCAAAAACTAAACCTTCGGCTTCGGCCAAAACTTCGGCATATTTTGGCCGAAGCCGAAGGTTTAGCCGATTGTAGATTTTTTAGCCGAATGTGGCCGAAGCCGAAGCCGAAGCCGAAGCTTCGGTCGGACACTACTTATTACTCTTAACCAGGGGTTCCCAAACTATTTTGAGAAAGAGATCTCTTTTCCAAAACAAACTGATAGAGCCTTATTCATAATCGCATTTTAAAGATAATCAGATGATAAAACAGAAATTCTTATTCATAATAGATAATCAGTCTGATAATATGGCAAATAAAGATAATCAACGGTATTATTATTATGAATAGGAAGCTGATTAAAAAGATAATCAGTGTGTATCTAGTCAGCCGATCATCAGTGTATTATCATTTTATTATGAATAAAGCTGATATACTCTAGACCCCCATAGCCAAATTAAATTGAAAATCATGTCTCAATTTTTTTACTTGCTCTTTATTGTACTAGTTGTAAGGCAAGTTTTGCAGTCCTGCAGAAGAAAATTATGGGATAGCAATAAAATATGACATTGCGATGATAAAAAATACGAGAAAAGTGGAGACTCCAATTCTGTCTATCTATCTGTCTCTCCGTATATGGATCCACAGCCCGAACCACTAGAAAGATTTTCTTCAAATTTAAATTTGCAGTTGTGTTTGAATTGCGTTTCTAGATTTTGAAATAGCAGTACCTGCTAACGAATATGATAATACTTACTTTTCTCAACAGCCAACGGCTCCAACGATTTTAGTATAATTTTGTGTGAGGGGTTAATTTTTCCTATTGATATATAAAACTAACCAACTTTAAAAATTTGCAGTTGGTTGAATTGGTTTATTATTATTGAAAGTCACTAAAAACGTGCTCCTTATTGAGAAAAAAACTGTTTCTTTTTTTCTTCAAAATGTTTGCAACCACACTGAAACATTTTTTAACCAAACAAGATGATCGAAAAGCAATGAGAATCTTTTTTCAGCAATGTTTCTTCAATGCAGTATATCGAGTTTCATTGCTGCGCTGCAACCATAACTTCTGGTAGACTTCATTGAACTTTTGCTTAAGCTTAAGTCAGTTTTGAGGGTGATCGACTCTTCTTTTCTTGCACAATCACATTGGCTTCTTCTATGAGTGTCATACTGTGTCTTTTTGAAGGATTTCTGATGATTTTGAAAAAATGTGGAAACTGTAAATACTCTTTCCGCTTAAATCTTTTTTTTAAGAATAAGTCTTCCCACAAACGCCGATATAATTAATTTTGTTTTGATCAAGTTCAGATCATCACCCTGCAGCTGCAAGTTGACTTTGTTGAACATGCCAAAGACATTTACTAAATGACCGATAGTAAACAAAGGTCATTCAATTCTTCAGATTTTCTTCCTATATCCTCCCTCTTTTCAGTACATTTTTCGGCAATACCTGGTAGAACTTTGTTATAAAAGTCTTGGGCATCTTTTGAAACAGTAAAGAATTTCATCAGTTTTTTGACATCAGTCAGCTCTTTGGGACGCTTTGTTTTATGATGTAGCTTCGTCAAGTAAACAATTTTCATAAATTGTTAAAAACTTCTTTTTAAAATGGCCGCTGAAGGTTTTATTCGCAGATTTGGTAATTTTTAGGTCTTGTTTTTCGTAGCTTATTACCCATGTCTGACTTATGTTGAAGCTTGGACTTAATGAGCTTCTTAGCGTCTTATTATAGTTCACGACAGATTCGATTCTTAAGAACAGTGCTGTATTCTTCTGGTGAAGTGATGATTTCGTTCTCCTTCTATACAGGGTGTCACGTAATTCGTGTTACATACTCTAGCATATGATTCTCGACCATATTCCAATGTCACTTTCCATTGGACGAAAAGAACCGTCCAGGTCCAGGAGCGTCCAGAAGCATTCTCAAACCGTTCCATTGGTGCAAAAAGATCGCTTCTCATGATTCTGAGGAGTGACAGCCGCTTCAATATTTGAAGTGAGAATGGACTCAGAAGCACTAACACACGTTATTCAAATGTCAAAAAGAAAAGTTTCTTCAAGGAATATTTTTTTAGAGCCATAGGTGTTTCACTCACACAAAGGAAACTACGTTAAACTGAATAGAAACAATTTTAGGTGTTCCATTGGTTTTTAGAATGAGTGCTTCCCCGAGTGAAACCAATGGAAAGCGACATAAGAAATGAATCGTATTGGAGGGAGGGTCCATCTCAATCCATTTAGGCAGGAGGGACCATTTAATAAAAATTGACATAACTTAAAAAAAAAAACTGCTGACCATTATCGAGGCAACCTCCTGCTCCTGGGCTATCAGTAAAGTCAGAATTGAACTTCGAATAAAAATATCTTTTTATATTTGGACAAACTGCATGTAGAGTTTCCTGCTTTCTTTTGGGCTTCTTCAAAAATGTCGAACACTATCAAATGTTCTCATTCGACTCCGCTTATTGGTACCGCCTTTGACTGACCTGCAGCATATTAAGTCTTATAGATAGTATCGACAAATTATACCGGAATTAGGTATGCAAAAACGTATGCATATGCTATATGCATGTACTATCCTTCTAACAGTCATAAGACAGTACATATTCGGAGAATAGTAGCATACCGCATACGTCAAAATTTAAAAATTTGCTGAAATAGAGTAAATATTTTTAAAACTACTTATGTACCAACACTTTTTTCCAGATAAAAAGAGTTAGGATTGGAAAACCGAATATGCGTCAGTAAAAATGTGATTACATTAACTACCTATTCGTCGAGACAGTATACCTACTTAGCTAGGTACCAAAAGAAATTTGTTGAGTTTTTTTTAAAAGCAACAATACTTCTAATCATTCTTATAATAAAATGACAAAAGTAACGAAACACTATCTTTAAAGTTTTAAGTAAGAACTTTTCTAAAGGAGGTCAATTGCAGAGCGTGCATTGTATATTAATATAACCTGGTGCGCGCTGAATGTAAATTCGATGACGGCGCTTTTAAATAGAACCAGAAGAGTACGGGCATTGAATAACTATATATATAGAAGCTGACACCCCGCCCATTATATATGAAACCTATAGTAACAATAGCCGCGTTTTATTAGCCGCGTTTTATTATTGATCTGATCCGGATCAGATCATGGGTTTATTAGCGTTACAACAACAAAGCGAAATCCTGCTTTTTAGTTGGATCTATTTTCGTGATCTAAAAATTAGTTCTTCTATTTCACACAAGAGGAGACTTTCCATTGAAACGTTGGTATCATTTCCAATATTTCCAATAACAACAGTATTGCCACATGAACATTTTTATATGTGTGAAATGAAATATATTTTAGATAGATACCGAGAAACTTCACATTTATTTATTTTTGTACAATACATGACATAACGAAAAAGTTTTACAAAACAAAACATATATTCGTGAAATTAATAAGAATTAGTGCAAAAAAATATATATTTGACAAAGTGGATGAATATCATTTTTCCCTAAAAAAAGAACAAAAATTAACCATTGAAAAAAAAGTTCGTAGGGCAACTCTGCAACTCTTTTGAAATGTCAGTTGAGAGAGCGAGTCTCTCACAGCTTCCAACTGGAAATATGATGATCTAAAGCTGTTTTATTATCAAGATCTGATCCGGATTGGATCATTGTGATAATAAAACGCGGCTATTATCACAATGATCCAATCCGGATCAGATCTTGATAATAAAACAGCTTTAGATCATCATATTTCCAGTTGGAAGCTGTGAGAGACTCGCTCTCTCAACTGACATTTCAAAAGAGTTGCAGAGTTGCCCTACGAACTTTTTTTTCAATGGTTAATTTTTTGTTCTTTTTTTTAGGGAAAAATTATATTCATCCACTTTGTCAAATATATATTTTTTTGCACTAATTCTTATTAATTTCACGAATATATGTTTTGTTTTGTAAAACTTTTTCATTATGTCATGTATTATACAAAAATGAATAAATGTGAAGTTTCTCGGTATCTATCTAAAATATATTTCATTTCACACAGATAAAAATGGTCATGTGGCAATACTGTTGTTATTGGAAATATTGGAAATGATACCAACGTTTCAATGGAAAGTCTCCTCTTGTGTGAAATAGAAGAACTAATTTTTAGATCACGAAAATAGATCCAACTAAAAAGCAGGATTTCGCTTTGTTGTTGTAACGCTAATAAACCCATGATCTGATCCGGATCAGATCAATAATAAAACGCGGCTAATGTTTCATATACAATGACCCCGCCTATACGACTTTCTCAAACACAGCATAAGAAGCTTGTTACCTAGCAACAGTCACCCTATTTATTATTATTTATGTTTTTGTCTCTGCTTTGCTAATTTCATACACAAACCATTTTCAAATGAAGGAAATTTGGCAGTGTAGATTTTAAAATGTGTTCCCTAAGGAACCCTAAGGGATATATTATAATTGATTATAATCAAATACATATTACTCAACCCCCATCATCTTTTCAAACCCATTTTTAATCTTAACAACCTCCAGCGAAGCAATAATAAAAATTATCCTTTGGGTCCTTTGGGACTAAATTTGCAAAAAGGTTGCTGAACTAACTAGCTCCAAGGTCGATTCTAGCGGCATAAGAACTCCTGGTGGCGATTTATTACGGTGTCACTTCTATATATAATTATTGGGTATGGTACGTTTCGTCATTTTTATCTCGTTTATTGTTGTTCCGCCCAAGTTGTTTCGCATTTTGTTGTTGCGCATTTTGTTGTTAAATTTTTCGTTTGTTTAGTTTATTTATATTTCGATATTTCTCGCTTCGCTTTGCATTCGTCTCGTTTAAACATCATTTAGCCTTTGATTACTTTATATTTGGCTGGTTTCGCTTTCTATTGTTTCGTTTTTCAATTAGTTCGCTTTTGTTTATATAGATTTTGATTATTTCGCCATCGTTTGATTGGTATTTTGCTTTTTGTGGATAAAAAAAAAAGAGGCTAGAGGTTCGCGCGAATTTTTACACCTCTAGCCTCTTTTTTCATCCACAAAAAGCAAAATACCAATCAAACGATGGCGAAATAATCAAAAATTGAACTGTATACCGGTTATTTTTGTATTTTAACAGTTTGTTTAGCTTCTCATCTAACTTTATTGAAAATTGATTAGAACCATCAAAGATATATCATATTTTAGAAGCATTTTCAGAAGCAATTAGTCAGAAATAATATCAAATTTCGAAATATTTATTAAATTTCTGAAAAACCGAACCGCTCGATTTCACAAGCAATAATAATCTGATAATGAGCGAAGTAATTGAATGCCAAAAAAAATAGATTATCGTAGAGACAAAATGCGAAAAAAAGTTATCGAGATAAATAAAGTCTAAATAATCATTTGTAAGTTCAATGGAAATGCGAAAAAAATGGTAAGCAAGATAAGAAATGCAAAGTAAGTGTGCAGCGAAATTATTGAATATCTAAGTAACAGAAAAACAAAACAGGCAATGCGAAGTAAACAAAAATAATTGTGTCAAAAACAAAATAATAGAATGCGTAATAAAATGTGCGAATCAATAGGCAAGGCACCCATAATTATTCAATGGTACGGGTATGGTACGTTTCGTCATTTTTATCTCGTTTATTTTTGCTTCGCCCAAGCTGTAACGCATTTTGTTGTTAAATTTTTCGTTAAGTTTATTTATTTTTCGATATTTCTCACTTCGCTTTGCATTCGTTTATTTACGGGACGGAAAAATATAGCATGAGCAAGACAAAAAAGTAAAGGAGAAGTAATATTATTATTTTAAAAATTCAAGAACTTAATTGATTATTACATTTCATAAAAAACTGAAGAGCAGGCTACCTCAAAAACTAGTAAATTTTTGAGGTTTTTTGAAAAATTCCACTAGAATTTCGTCCTTGGCAAGTTCAACATGGGTATGGATATTTAAATAAGCAAGACCATTTAATTGTTCTTGCCCCATCGTATTTCCCGGGTAAGTTTTGATCCTCCTCATCGTCGAAAATGATCGTTCTGGAGTTGCTGTAGTTAGAGGTAGTACTGCCAAAATATAATCGATATTCTTGAACGACTTGCTATTGATAACCTGAAAAACATCGTCAGATTGATGTTTGCATGTGTGACTCTATCCGATAAAAGGGACTTAAGGCCCCGGCCCATAGAACGCGGTGCGTGCGGTAGAAGCGGCGCGGCAACTGATGCGGTGGGTTTTGCCGCGCGCAACTGATAGGGGTGACCCATAGAATCCGTTGCGGTGTTTTGACAGATAAATTTAGTCAAAATGGGGGCGTTCAAGAATCGCATCCGGATAGCTTGTTGTTGTTGTTTACGTGTGGGAAATCGAAAAAAATAAGTTATAATCGTCTAGCAATGATATTTTGAATGTTTTTCTGTTTTCAAAAGTCGAATTTTAATATTTCACAGCTGTTGTCTGTTGTCGATCGTTCAAAAAGGTATCTAGACACGGCTATCCAAGATAGGCTATCCGATAGGTTCTTGAACGCGCCCATTGTCATTTTTTCTAAATAAGAGAAAACTTCAAATTGGTTGTGACTGCGCATGTCTCTCTTCTGTCACCGCGTGAGAGCCGCGGCAAAATAGAAGTTCGGCTACTCGGCGCGTGCGGCGCGTTGCTCGCGGTGCTTATGGGTCACCTCTCATAAGAACGTGTGTATTTAATCGAGCTGTCAGTTGAAAGCGGTGCCGCACGCACGCACCGCGTTCCATGGGCCGGGGCCTTTACTTTACAAAAATTCGGTTGTTGGATCTGAATGTGACACGCGATTTGGAATTTAACCGTCAAAATCGCTGTCAAAAGATGTAATGCAATGATATTTATATATATAATATACAGGGTGTCCCGTAATTCGTTTTACATACTTAGTTTTATTATTGACTCATGAAAATAGTACATAAGTTATACAAACATTTTGGTAAATTATTTCTAAAAGTCTTTTGGTTTGGCCGAAGCCGTCTACCAGACTGACATATTTTGTAATTAAATTTTGATTATATTTTAACATATTGTATACATTTTCTTATATGTTTAATAAAGTTCATTTTCAATGCAGTTTCTATATTTTAACGCTATTTCAGTGAAATTAAAAAGTACTTTCCAGCCACGAGATCCATTTAAAATTTTAAGTGTTTCCTCTAAATCCAATGACTGAACTCCAAAATATTGAACTCGAAATTCTTTTAAAACGGGACAGACAGCTATAAAATGAAATACATCTTCTCTTTCATTACGGTTACATAAAGTACATAAAATTGGTAACTCAGGACGGTGTGGTATATAATTGAGACTTAATAGCTCTCCTCTTATTCGGAAGATTGTGCTTATTAATTCCGTTGAGTGCTCTTCTAAAAAATAAGTGATTCAACTTGCTGTAGTATAATCTGTACTGAGAATTCTGCGCCTCTTCCATGAACTTTTGGTACATTCTATTTCCCGTTTTCTTCAGCAATTCATCAACTTTAGGCTTAAGGGATTCCACTTGCTCTTCAGCTGCAATTGTCAGGTTTACTCCACATTCCGACGCCAGCTTCTTCCACTCCTGAACACATCCTCCTTCAGTCGACAATAAGTGCGTAAGTACTATTTTAGGTATTCTCTGCTCATGCATTGCTAAAACTCGCATTATGTATTTGAAGTGAAGCTTTAGAGTATCCAAAAACATAGGGGAAACACCAGTCTCTAAATGCAACATGTAGTTTGGAGAACTAGTGGGTATTCTAAAAAACCTCCTAATAAAATAGCGAAGAAACTTCTCTACTGTTTCGTATGGTCGACATTCCCAAACTTGGGCTCCATAAAGAAGAATGACAGTTGCAGTTGAACGAAATAGGGTTTGCTTCGATGTATGCGAAATACTCTTTTTATGGATACAACTGCCCCAAACAGTACTCAAAGCTCGTTTTGCTTCTGCCAGTTTTAATTGAAGGTGTTTATTCATGTTAGAGTTCGATGATATCAATACTCCCAAATATTTGTACTCCTTTACAATTTCTATTTCCTCACCTTGAAACACCCACTTTTCGATCCTCGAATATCTGCCTCCACCACCTCTGAAGATCATCATTTTAAATTTTTCCAGGTTGACAGTTAGGTTCCAACTCTAACAGTACCTTTCTAATCTGTTGATCATAAGCTGCATGCCATCAACTGTCTCGGCGAGAAAAACTATGTCATCTGCATAAAGTAAGCCTGGAATACTTGTCTGACGGAGCTCAATTCCACCTCTAACAGCATCTGTGATATCGTTAATGTACGGGGTAAATAGTAGTGTACTGAGAACGCATCCTTATCTTACTCCCACAGTTGTTTCGAAATCTTCGGAGAAGCATTTTCCATCCCAGATACAAGCTGTATTGTTCTGGTACGAAGCCTTCAATACATTTATCATTTTTGAAGATATTCCAAACTGATATAATTTATAGAAGAGAGCTTCACGCGGTATAGAGTCAAATGCAGCTTTAAAGTCGACAAAGAAACCGTACAGCTTTTTATTCCTACTTCTATAGAGATCTGCTTAGCTTATCAACGAAAATATTTGGTCTACAGTCGAGTAGTCTCTCCTGAATCCAGCTTGGAACTCATGCAAAATTTCGTTCTTTTCCACCTACTGGGTAAGCCTTTTATATAATATAGATAAAAAAAGTTTGGCCGACGTGTTCAAAAATGATATGCCTCTGTAATTAGCAGGGTTTTCATAATCTCCTTATTTGTGGAGCGGGTATATTTAAGATTTGAGGAAAGTATCAGGAACTTCCGCTTTTTCAAAAATTCTGTTAAACGCTTTTGTGAGCAGGATTTTAAATTCATGTGTGCAGTTCTTAAAGAATTCAAACGAGATTCCATCTTCACCTAGCGCTTTATTATTTTTGGCGTTGTATATGGCCTCTTCTACCTCCAACAGAGCTATTGGGGAGTCTATTTGTTCATCCAATGTAAGGGGTGCTGCGTACAGAATAGGTGGAGAGAGTTGCTCTGTGTTAAGAAGCTGCATGAAGTGATTTTGGAGCTGTTCTGCAGGAAGGCCCACTGCAATAGCATTTCTTTTCCGTACGATCACTTTAACTGCTTTCCAAAAATCTGCTGGTGATTTGGCTGCGTTGATATTTTCTAAGTTTTTAAGATCGTATGCTTTTTTCTTTGCATAGCATAAGTTTTTAAACTTTTTATTTGCTGCTGCATAGTTTGCTTGAGTTAAGCTGTTATTATGTTTCCGAAACAGACGTAAAAATGCAAAGGACAAATCTCTCGCTTTTCTGCACTCATCATCAAACCACTTTTGCTTTGTTTGTTTTCTACTATTAGTTTGATTGTTGAACTTTGGGTTAGCGCTTTTAATCAATTCGGTTAGTTTTTCGACGTTTATATTTTCCAACGACCCATTTAAAACACTTAAAAGTTCGATTTCTTTGTTTAAATTTCGTTGAAAAACCGCACGATATCTGTCCCTCCATAATATTTTTGGTATTAAGTCTAGTTGTGTAGTTAAAGCTTCTCTTTCACAGCCAGAAATCTTAAACATTACTTCTAAGGGCATATGATCAGAAAAGGGTTTAATCGCTACTCGAAAATCACTAAAGTGTGTTAACCAGTTTCCAGCCAAAAAAACAATAGTCTATAATCGATTTTGCTGATCCTCGAATAAACGTATCTAATTCACCTAGCGAGTCTCCTTCGCAACTTCCATTCACAACTTTACAGTTGAGCGTCGGATAACGCTAAAATCTTCTCCCCCTTAGCATCACTTCATTCATCTTTGGATTTCCGATTAAAATGTATCTTCGGTGTTCTCATTCCTAACGCAGAGTTATTTTGGGACAAACCTATCCTACCGTTAAAATCGCCCACTAGCATCATGTTTGATGATCCCAAAATGTTTAACGCATCCCGCAGTTTATCGTAATCAGGTTACCAATGACTGCAATTCAAGTATACTGGTATAATGTGATGAGTTATACAATTAATTTTAAGCTCCAGAATACGTGTGTTTTCGATTTTAATAAAATTAACTTGTACTCCATCTAGTTGCTTACGATATCCAAAGAGCTCCTCTCCGCTTCCTCTTCCAAATAGGTTACTTTTTACAGCCGATATATTTTCCGTTCTATAGTTAGTAAACATTTTCTTGAATCTATTTTCTTCGCCATCTAATACATGTGTTTCAAACAAAACAAAAATATCGGATTCATTTACATAATTAAAAAAATCTACATAAAACAATTTATTTTTAAGCCCTGCAACATTATAGCTTAAAATTTTTAACGTTGTAAGCTTGGATGATATCTGATAGACGGGAACAGGTCAATGTTTTGCAGCGTCGTGTAAACTTCCCGACGATCGTACATTTGCATTCGGTACAGCGGCTGTCTCCATTGTGTTTGCACCTTGCTGTTTTTGACACATCGAAATGACACTTCTTCCAGTCGTTGATGTTTGATTCTATTTTTGTCTATTTTTGTTGTGTGTTTAATACAACTCAATAAACGCGCTGTTATTTCACCAAAAAGTAGATTTAAACAATTTAAACCATTTTATATGCCACATTTCAGCCCCTCAGCCATGTCCCAAGTAAACACCGTGTCTGCTACCAACAATTTATCATCCCTTAAGTTGATTTTCATCCTTGGGTTCATCTCTCGAAGCACCTTTATGACAGCCACCAATCTGCCCCTCCTTTGGCGAACATTACGGGGTAAATCCCTGTGGATGCTGATGTTCGTTCCTTTGAGGCTTTTTGCGTTACGGAGGACGTTTAAAGCTGTGTTGCGCGATTTAGTCTTGACGGCAATCATAGCGTTTCGGGCATCTGGCTTATTCACTCTATAGGCTGACTCAATGGCATCATCAGTTCCATTATTTCCCAACAGGCCAGCGCAGATAGACTTCGCCTTCGCAATTGGATCAGAGTTAGCTTCTGTTGGTACATGAACGATCAAATTTTCTTCAGTGCTTTTTTGGATCAGTTTGTCTATTTGAGCTTCAAGAAATCTATTTCGATCTTCCAGGTAATTAATTTTTGTAGTGACTTGTTCGTGTTTGTCTTTTAGTTCATTCAATTCTGAATATAACAGTTAAAATCAGTTTTAGTGACTAGTTCTTTAACAAGCTTCTTATTGTTTTCTCCCAAAATTTCTTTCATTAATTCAACAGTTATTGAACCCATACTTAAATTATTATTTTCTGCGGAAGGACGTTTCTTAATCGGGGAATGATCGGGCGAACTTAATTCCCGCAGCCTTTTGTTCATAAGTGAGGTTATTTTTATGCCGAACTTTGTTTTATATATTATGAGTCTTATAAGATAGGACTTACTCAGACTTCAGTTAATTCGCAGAAAATATCACTTAAGGATTAGGTTTAAACATAAAAATATTTTAATTTCTTATATCTTTTGCACTTAAAAAAGCAATTAAATACAGAGCTAATCAAAGACAAACCACTTTGACAGATATCAAAATGTCAATCAATCCTTTTACATACTTTGGTATATGATTCTTGGTCATATTCTAATTGTTGAAATCCAAAAACGGGCTGTGGCATGGATTCAAAACGAAGGAGGGCGCTTTGAGCACTTGTTATAATTGTATTTGTATGAAATACAGAAAAAAACTTCTAAAAGTGACCATATTATTGTTTTATTCAAACAAACCTCAAAGCAAAAACTTTTTTTAATTTTTTTTTTAATTTTACCCAAGTATCATAAATTTTGAGCTAACTTAATGCTGAGTTTTTTCTTTATTATTGTTTTGTTCATCTGTTAAAAATAAAGAAACACTATGTTTATCAGGTCTTTTCTCCAAAACTTTGTTTTGGGAAGAAATTTGAACACCACTTAAATTTGAAAATCTGGCAACCCTAAACCTATGGAAGCTCAACTTAAATACAGTCTTAAAGGTTGTTATTTCAAAAAAAATTAAGTTTAAGATTAGCTCTCTATCATCAGTATTGACAGAGATATCGAATTTAACACAGGTCAGGGTACACCAAAGTTAGCCTTTTTTTAAATTGTCAAAAAGTGATGTCAAAGTTGAGAAACGGACTTTACTATATAACAATTTTTTTCTTAGAATATGACCAAGAATCATATCCCAAAGCATGTAAAACGAATTACGGGACACCCTGTATACTAGGTGTGCCAGCGACTTCGTCCGCAAGAATTGGCATAACTTTTTTATTTATCAACCGATTGACATGAAATAAAAACTAAATGTTAAGTAAAGCTTACCACAATATGTTACTGAAAACCCCATCTAGATAGGATAACCCGTTTCTGAGATAAGAATGCACAAACAAACAAACTGTTACGTTTTTATTATATGTATAGAATATAGATACAGATAGATAGATAGAAAGATATATATAATATATAGATATAGATATATTAGATATATTAGACTGTTTCAGAAAAAAAAAAGTTTAATTTTCTCCCAAACCGGTTTAAAAGTTTCGTTTAGGTATATAAAGACTCCAGTTAAAATTTAAGATTTTAATAAAAATATTTAGGGGTGGCGCATTGCACCTTTCGTTTTCCCATAAGAATAACATAGGAAACATTGTTTTATCTGCTTGTGAGTCTTATAACTAGTTAACGAAGCATCGTAACAAAAATGTAAATACATATTCTTGTAGGAAATTAAACGCTCTACAAAAAAAATTTAAAAAAAACGAAACTTTTAAACCTGTTTGGGAGAAAATTAAAAAAAAAAGTCTGAAAGAGTCTAATATATATATACAATACTTATGTAAGTTTGTTGCCATCTAACATACAAACTTAGCCACCATTATGACTACATTTGCCACATCTCGTACTTTGCTAAAAACTACTTGCTATATTAATAACTAGTGTAAATGATTTTACTTTTCAATTATTAATATTTTGTTTTGATATATAATTTTTCATTCGTTTTCAATTGTTCAAGAAGTTGGGTTACAGAACCCTAAGCCGACATAATTGTTGATTTAGGTAATTAAAAATGATTGTTAAATTATTTTATTAATCTATAATTAAATTTTAATAGTTCTGTTCTACATCAACTTGTGTCGTAATTGACCTATTGGATTAATTAAAAACCATATAAGTTTCAAGCTATAAAAACTGAAACTTACAAATCAACAATTAAGATGGAAGACCTCAAGGTTAAATTCTGTTTGTCTTCCGAAGCTTGGGAAAACAAAACTACGGTTAACGTGAAAACCATTCAAATTTTGGGCCAAGAGGAAATTTTTTATTTTCCAATTGAGAATCAACCAATCCAAAAACATATTGAATTGACGAAACTGTCTATTATCAAAGGAGCAGTGAAGAGCCTAAATACAAGAGGAAAATTTAGAAATATTACCATTACACTAAAGAAAGAGTTGCAAAGTTCATACTTGGATGAAGAAGGTAATGTAGTCTTTTGTGGTTATTATTTAGAGGCAATAGATTTTTCCCCCCAACGCACTTCCAATACCCCTTTACCAAATATCGAAAATCCCATCCGGTCTATTTCAAATAATATGATGCTAGAAAAATTTTCAAGTAAAAATCAAAATGCAAAGTCATGGTTAAATTTATTTATGTTCGAATGTGATAGATTAAAAATAGTTGAGGAACAATTCCCCGAAGCTTTAAAAATAAACTCGGAAGGACCTGCTTTAGACTGGTTCTCATCTTTATATAAAACGTGTTCTATGGATAAACCTTGGGATTATTGGAAGATATCTTTCCTAAATACATTTGGAGAGAAATCACGGAGTGAAATTGAGTACGCTTATTCTTTTCGTTGGTTAAATGGTCCATTGCTAGGCTTTGCTTTAAAGAAGATAAATCTTCTTATTGATGTCGATCCAGACCTGAGCATAAGTTCTCAAATCAATTTTATTATTTTAGCTTTACCGAAGTTTGTAAGATCGCGTTTAAATAAGAAAGAATTAGTAACGATCGAACATCTTATGTCTACCTTGCGACAGCTAGATCCTATATCAAATAATAGTACGCATACGAGCAAATATGAATTTGAAATAAATAAAAAAAAGCGAAACTTCGTACCATGTCAAATCTGTGAGAAAGCTGGTTACGCGAATAGATTTCATTCAGAAACTATATGCAGAAACAAAGTTAGACCTGCTAATGTAAGATTCTCAGAATCAAAAAACTGAATTTTATCCCGCTTATAAAACTTAATGTTATAATCAATAATGAAATTGCAATTGCGCTTTATGATTCCGGAGCCAATGTGTCATTGATAAATTATAAGTTTTTTAAGAAATTACAATTGATTAACAATTTAAGCGGGATTCAAACGATAAAAACAATGAGTGGTGTCACAGATGCGCATGGTGAAGTAACGGTATCTTTGAAAATACTTAATATACAAAAACATTTTTCATTTTTTATTATGAAAAGTGATTTATTTGAAGAAGATTTGATAATCGGGCTGAATTGCATTAAAGAGTTTCGATTATGTCAAAATGAAAACTTAGAAATTACTCAAAGTTGCAGTCCTAGGCTTGAAAATGAAAATTTTAAATGCAATCAGAACTTGATTTTACCTATTGAAAATAATAGTAATGTTTTGAATGATCTTTTAAAAAAATATGATAGTGTTTTTGCTAAAGAAAAATTTGATATCGGTACTGTTAAAAATTTTGAGGCAACGATAAGATTAACAGAAAATAAATATGTATCTAGAAAACCATACAAATGTTCCATCCCAGACAAAATAGAAATCGAAACTCAAATAAAAAAATTATTGAAAGCAGGACTTATTGAAGAGTCATATAGCCCATATGCTTCCCCTGTTACTTTAGTTTATAAGAAGGAAGAGGGAAAAAAATCACGGTTGTGTATTGACTATCGTGAGTTAAATAAAATAGTTGTCCCCGAAGGTCAACCATTCCCTCGAATTGATGATCTTGTTGTTCGTGTAGGAAAGTGTGTTTACTTTTCCAAACTAGACATCAATTCAGCCTTCTGGTCTATTCCTTTGCGGGCTAAAGATAAATACAAAACCACGAATACAATGGGCATGCTTACCTTTCGGCCTAAAATCAGCTCCTGCTATATTTCAAAGAATTTTATCAAGTATAATAAGAAATAACAACCTGGATTCTTTTGCTATAAATTATATAGATGATAATGATATATTGATTTTTTCGAATAACTATTCTGATCATTTGCAACACATTAAAAGAACGTTACAGGTTTTACAAGAGCAAGGTTTAAAGTTAAATACAAATAAATGTTGTTTTGCACAAAGAGAAGTTACTTATTTAGGACATCGAATATCAAATAATAGCATTAAGCCCATTAATGATAATTTAATAGCTTTAAAGGATTTCCCTGAACCAAAAACCAGGAAAAATATAAGACAGTTCCTGGGCAAAGTGAATTTTTATTTAAAATACATTCCCAGGTCGGCAATGACTTTAGAACCTTTACATAACCTCTTACGAAAAAATGTAAAATTTGTATGGTCAGATGAATGTAAAAAAAGTTTTGAAGGTGTTAGTGCAATTTTAAAACAACCTCAAGAAGATGAATCTGTTAAGCCGGTGTTTTATTTCTCACGAAAACTTAATAAATCTCAGAAAGCAAAAAGAGCAATATATATTGAATTCTTAGCAATAAAAGAAGCAATATTGTACTGGCAATATTATTTAATAGGCCAAAGATTCAAAATATTCACTGATCATGAACCATTGCGAAATTTTAATATAAAGAACTGCAAAGACATAGAATTACTACACATTTTAAATTTCATCTCACAATTTGAATTCGAAATTCAATATAATCCGGGTATAAACAATACAGAAGCGGATTGTCTTTCGAGAAATCCAGTCCTTTCCGAAGAAAATGATAATTATAAATCACAAATAAAAATAGCGAATTATTTAACAGTACAAAACATACTAGAAAATCAAAAACAGTTAAAATTTGATAAATACTGTAAAATAAAAAATAAAATTATATACAGAACTTTAAATAAAAGAGAGAAAGTATGGTTAACAGAGGACTACGGTATCACATTACTCAAGAAAATACATGATTCGCATGGTCATATTGGTGTTAAGCAAATGATATTAACAATTACACCAACATTTTATTTCAAAAATATGCACAAACACATTAAAATCATTTGTAAGACTTGTGAAACATGTATAAAAAATAAAACAAGAGTTGGTAACTTTAAAGCTCCATTATCGCAGTTAGGTCCAGCATCGGTTCCATTAGAGATACTATCATTAGATACAATAGGAGGTTTCACCGGAAATAGATCCCCAAAAAAGTATTTGCATTTGATGGTAGATCAATTTACACGTTTCGCATTTATTTCTACGTCGAAAACACAGTCAGCGAGAGATTTTATAAATCTTGTCAAGTCAACTGAGAAAAAAGGCGACATTAAAACGATTTTTACTGATCAATATCCTGATATTAATTCCTCGGAATTCAAAAATTATTTAAAGCACAAAAACATAAATTTGATTTTCACAGCAATAGACTGTGCATTTTCTAATGGACAGAATGAGCGAACCAACCAAACTTTAGTAAATAGAATTCGTTGCAAGATATATGAAAATAAAAATAAGCCTTGGTCAGTGATTGCTGAACAGTGTATTTCCTATTATAACAATACCATTCATACTTCAACGGGTTTCTCTCCCAATTAATTGTTAACAGGTAAGGATGACTCAATTATCAAAACGGAATTAAATAAAAATACGCTGGAAAACTTAAATTTTAATAGATCTGTAGCAATACAAAATTCTAACAGATCGCATAATATAAACAAAAAGTATTATGACAAACACACTAAAGACATTGAATATAAAGAAAATGATTTAGTTTATATTCAAACTGGTAGCAAACTGAATAGAAATAAATTAGATCCTGTTCGAATAGGTCCTTTCAAGATTAAGAAATAGATATCCAACTCCATTTACGAGATTGACTTTGGCAGAAAAAAGAGAGACTTGAACATTTTTCATAAAAGCAAGATGATTCCTTATTCTTCTTATCCATACGAATTCTCTCGGGGAGGGGGGATGTAAGTTTGTTGCCATCTAACATACAAACTTAGCCACCATTATGACTACATTTGCCATATCTCGTACTTTGCTAAAAACTACTTGCTTTATTATTAACTAGTGTAAATGATTATACTTTTCAATTATTAATATTTTGTTTTGATATATAATTTTTCATTCGTTTTCAATTGTTCAAGAAGTTGGGTTACAGAACCCTAAGCCGACATAATTGTTGATTTAGGTAATTAAAAATTATTGTTAAATTATTTTATTAATCTATAATTAAATTTTAATAGTTCGGTTCTACATCAACTTGTGTCGTTATTGACCTATTGGATTTATTAAAAACCATATAAGTTTCAAGCTATAAAAACTGAAACTTATATATATATATATATATCTATATATGTATATAAAGCAAAAGCTGATATTTTGGTTGTCCGCAAAAATCTCGAGAATTAAGTCACCGATTCACTTGGTTTTTTTTTTAAATTATTCGAAATGTTAATGTGACGGACATAGGCAATTTTTTTAAAATTTATCTTACAATTTTCATAGAAAAAAATAGGAAAAACAACCCATTTCGGCCGATTAATGAATTTCAAAATCATTATTATTATTATTCATTTGCTTAGCTTTCAAATTTATTTTGAAGAAAATTTCAATAATTTAAATCATTTCTAATTGAAAGTCGTTTAAAAATATTTCCGATTCTATTGGATATATTGAGCCATAAGCCCGACTTAGGTAAGTCTATTGAAAATTAAATTAAGTTTATCTAAAAAATCTACGCTAATACTACCATTTCGAAAAATTTCAGCGGAAACGGAAAAGACGCTATTTAAAAATTTGAAAGAAAACGGAATCCAACAAATCGAACGCAAAAGCCGAAGCTGAAAAAATATCTTTTGCCAATTAGCTTAAGAAGAAAGAAAACAGAATTCAACACTTCTCTGAACAGTCAGTCGGTAAGAATATTTTTTTTTTGGTGTGAGTGAGAGACAAAGAGAGTGAGAGAGATAGAGAGAGTGAGAGAGAGAGAGAGAGTGAGAGTTAGAGTGAGAGAGAAAGAGAGAGATGGAGAGAGAGAGAAAGAGAGTGAGAGAGAAAGAGAAAGAGAGAGAGAGAGAGAGAGAGAGAGAGAGAAAGAGATAGAGAGAAAGAGAGATTGAGAGAGTGAGAGAGAAATGGAGATAGTGAGAGAGTGAGAGTAAGAGAGAAAGAGAGAGTGTGAGAGAGAGAGAGTGAGAGAGAAAGAGAGTGAGAGAGAAAGAGAGAGAGAGAGAGTGGGAGAGGGAAAGAGAGTGAGAGTGAGAGAGAGTGAGAGAGAAAGAGAGAGTGTGAGAAAGTAAGTGAGAGAGTGAGGGTGGGAGTGAGAGAGTGATAGTGAGAGAGAGAGAGTGAGAGAGAGAGTGAGAGAGAGAGAGAGAGAGAGAGTGAGTGAGTGAAAGTGAGAGAGGAAGAAAGAGTGACAGAGAAAGAGAGAGAAAATGATAGAGAGAGAGAGAGAGAGAGAGAGAGCGAGAGAGAGAGAGAAAGAGAGAGAATGAGATAGGGTGTGAGAGAGAAAGAGAGAGAGAGTGAGTGAGTGAAAGTGAGAGAGGGAGAAAGAGTGGCAGAGAAAGAGAGAGAAAATGATAGAGAGAGAGAGAGAGAGAGAGAGAGAGAGAGAGAGAGAGAGAGAGAGAGAGAGAGAGAGAGAGAGAGAGCGAGAGAGAGAGAGAGAGAGTGAGAGAAAGAGAAAGAGAAAGAGAGAGATAGGGTGAGAGAGAGAGCGAGAGAGAGAGAGAGAAAAAGAGAGTGAGAGAGAAAGAGAGAGAGGGAAAGAGTGAGAGAGAGAGGGAGAGTGAGAGAGAGAGTGAGAGAGAAACAGAGAGAGTGAGTGAGTGAGAGTGAGAGAGGAAGAGAGAGGGTCTTCGGACGCCTGCTGTTTCTGCCTACCAGGGTCTTCGGACGCCTGCCACTTCTGCCTACAAGGGTCTTCGGACGCCTACGCACTTCGACTTGCCTGCGGCTACCTATAGGGTGAATGTGTCGCAAGGGATCGTGCCGCTAAAGGCATTAACTACATATATCGATAATTATTAATCTCTTTTATTCCCCTACCCATTACGAGATCAGGATACTCAGACCGTAGCTGCCGTAACCGACCGGAAGGAGTAGACACTATTAAAATCCCTTAACGCAGTTCGAAAAGCGGATAAGCCTACAACCCAGCAGCGGCTGATATTTAACCAACTTTATATAATCTTTTGTTAATTATGCTTTTGAAAATATAGAGAATTCGCAAATAAGGAGAGTTTCTGACCCTGTGAAAGTTTGAGTGTTTTGTTCACTTAACCCTGGCTAGCCGTGAGCATTACCTTGGCTAGGAAACTAAAAGCACGTCACAATTTGGCGCCCGAGCAGGGATCTTTAAAGTCCACTCCGTTGATAAAGAAACTTTCTTAGAACTATGAAGCAAACCGACAAAAACAAACCAGACATGTCTGACTCCGAAGAGAACTTCGACGTGTTCGCTAGCATAGGGACAATACACGTATGATTCAGCTAGGACTTGACACTGAAGGTACATTATCGACGCTACGTGCTCGTTTTAGTAGTTACATTAAAACGCCTAAACTCCGAAAATCCACACAGGATCTGTGCGAGGATTTGGAGAGAGCCGTAACGGAAAGAGAGTACAAGCAAGTGCCAAACCAAGAAAACGAAACCGAGCCAAAGTCACCGATGTACACCGAGATCCCTTTCCAGGTACCTTCTTATGTGCCACCTCCCACCGTACCACCCGTCCAAGACGTCGACGATGTTGTCAAGGCTTTACCAGAGATCTTACGCGGCACTGCATTGGAGTTGTTCCGCATAAACAAAGAGCGCATAAAGTCGTGGATTATTTACCGGCTAGGAACCTCTGCAAATTAGAGGAAGAGATAATGCGGAAAAAGCAAAGGCCCCGCGAAAAGGCTAAGGATTATATAGCTAGGTACAGGCCACTCAATACCTGATTTACCGACACCCGCGTATAAATATCGAGGATGGTATAGATCGCATTTACGATAATTTGCGATCCGAATATCACTTGTATATAAAAAGACGCGATTTCAACACACTAGACGAACTAATGAAACTGGCAGAGGAGTATGAGTATATACGCGGAGAAGACCGTACTCCCCGCCAAGCACAGCCCTACGCTGCTCCTACACCTCAACCAGTACCTCCTCGAAACGCTCATAACCGATTCACCTCAGACCGACCGCTACCTGAGAGCCGAGCGCTACCTCCACAGCGAGGGCATAATAAAAGTAACTGTCGAAGGCCGTTCCGTCTCTTTTGCACGTACTGCGGAGAGGACGGACGATTGACGAAGGACTGCGGTTGCCATCCGAATAGAGCCGCCATGGCGCCATCATGTCCAGTCAGTGGGGTGAGCCACAGCAGCCCGATCCTCCACCGGTTCAGGCTATAGCTCTGGTCAGGACGACACCATTACCACTACAACTCGAGGTTACAGAAGAGAGTACCGACCCCAGGTGCTTCGTGACCATACGAGTGGGTGGTCAGGCCATTAAAGCGTTGTTGGATACCGGGGCCACGAAATCGTTCTTCAATGAGAGCTCCCGTCTGACATCAACCGCACCGTACGCATCTAGCCAATGGCGAAGTAGTGGTCAGCCATGAACACTATCCGCTGGCGATGACTTACAAAGAACGGACCATCCACGGGACAGTAATGTACAGTGGATATATTGAGAGACGCTGATTTTCGTATGAGCCTAAGCGGTGCAGAAATACCATGGTTGCCAACGCAGAACGCAACGGATATAGCCGTGACCGAGCACCGAGAGCATCTCTGTGCGTTATGGGGGTAAACCATTAACCAGCGCACAAGAAGAAGCATTACAAAAACTTTTAAACGAAGAACTACCGAAGTTTGAATCCCTACCGAAAGTTACGGATACTGCCGTACATCATATCAAACTAAAGACCGACCAGCCGTTTAAACAAAGGTATAATCCTAAGAACTCCGCTATGCTAAAGGTGATTGACGACGAGATCAATGAGCTACTCAAGGACGACAAAATAGAACCGTCGAAGAGTCTGTACAGCTCACCCATTGTACTCGTTAAGAAAAAAAACGGGTCGTGGAGAGTATGCGTTGATTACCGCCAGTTAAACAGCATATCAATTATGAATGCCTATCCCCTTCCTCAGATAGTAGCCATCCCAGAAAAGCTAAAGCGAGCCAACTTTATCTCGACCATCGATCTCAAGCAAGGCTACTGGCAAATCCATTTACACCCCGAGTCTCTTGCTTACACCGCATTCACCGAGGGCGCGCGCTGTACCAATGGAAAGTCATGCCATGCGGATTGAACTCAGCTGCTGCCACATTCCAACGAATGCTAGTTAGCATCATCGGCCCAGATATGGACGAATATGCGTTCGCTTATCTGGACGACATCATCGTTGTGAGTGGCACATTCGAAGAACATATAAGGCACCTGAGTGAAGTTTTCTCTAAGTTACAAGCGGTAAACTTACGCATCAACCGTGAAAAGTGTGAGTTCTGCAAGAGCCAGTTAAAATACCTGGTCACGTGGTGAGTGAGCAAGGTATCAGTACCGACCCTAATAAGATCGCCGCCGTCGAAGATCTGATTGCCTCCCGAAATGTGAAGGAGTTAAGACGAGTTATGGGGATAACTTTCTCAAGTAGCGACGCCCCTCGCTTGATAACCCCTCCGGCCGACTGGCGCGCTGGGCAATAGATTATATCAAATACCGCAAAGGCGCCTGAATGTCGTTGCCGATGCTCTATCAAGACACCCCTTGCCATTTAATCCAAGCGATATGTCTATCCTCTGAAGTACTACCGACGCGACGATTGGACTGAACGGCGAATACCGAATCACAGACAATAAATTGAACCGTAAATTTTCTGCTCATCCACTCTCGAGCCAAGACGAAGATTGGAAACTATGCATACCATTCACCGAAAGACATTTCGGTATTGCTAAAACCGCAGATCGTATTATGAAAACATATTACTGGCCGGGAATGTATCGCGATATTGAGCGCTATATTGAGCGCTATATTGAGAAATGTGCAGTGTGTCTAGCCTACAAGCCGCCGCAGCAAAAACCTAATGGACTGATGCATACCAACGTACCTAACACTCCTTGGGATACAGTATGCGTAGATTTTGTCGGCCCCCTTCCACGTTCCATGAAAGGTCATACTATGATGTTGGTAATGGTAGACCGCTTTACTAAATGGGTGGAGGCGGTGCCATTGAGATCAGCGACCAGTCAAGCGGTAGTCAAAGCACTGAGAGATCGCATTATAACACGTTTCGGAGTTCCCCGCATTTTCCTTTCCGACAACGGCAGCCAGTTTACCAGCATACAGCACCATCCTTACCGAATTCCTATGTGACATGGGAATACAACATCATTTCACCGCCCTTTATTCTCCGCAAGAGAACCCGAGCGAACGTGTCAATCGAGTACTAAAGACGATGATAGCACAATACGTACACAGCAACCACCGCACATGGGATGAGCATATACCTGAACTGACTTTCGCGATAAATACAAGTAAACACGAGTCAACCGGTTTCTCTCCAGCTTTTCTCAATTTTGGCAGAGAGCTCACCGCCCCGCACCAACCGAATGTATCTACCGCCGACAACGACGAGTCACCCTCGGTTAGACAAGAGAGGATGAAAATGCGTAACCAACTGGTAGTAAGTAATTTGCATGCCGCCGCACAAAAACAAGTACGGCATTATAATTTGAGGAGAAGGGCGTGGCGTCCCAGTATTGGTGAGCAGGTATACAAGAGAGTTAGAGTACTCTCCTCTGCCATCAACCACTTCACCGAAAAATTAGCTTCGCGATATGAGGGGCCTTTTGAAGTCGTTCGCTTCGATTCTCGAGTCATCGTTGTGTTAAGGAGTGTAAGTGGGAAAGGGAATCTCACTCGCTCCCATGTGAAGGATTTACGAGGTTTCACATCTGCCGACGTCGACGGTATATTGGCAGAGGATCAGGTAAATTCCATTCAGTCGACGATCAGTTGCCAGCCTGGGCAGATGCAGAAAGCCGAAAGCGAAGAAGATGTAATGGACGCATCCCATCCGTGGAAGCGACAACCAACTAGGCCGAGCAAAATGAGTGCTCCCAGCCGCACCACCATCTTGCTGCCCCACTTACCAGGCACCAGCGGTCCACATCCAGAACCAAGCCTCACCCCAGCTGCAAAGGAAAGCGCCACACAAAAGGTATCTCGAGCTCCCATTACGGCACCGAGGATTGCTGGCCCCAACGCTGGCACCAGTCAAAAAACAAGCAGAAGTAGCCGGCTCCAACTCCAGCAGTTCGAGCCAACACCCCGTAGCGCACCGTCCACCGTGGCAGGCCCAAGCCGCCCACCTAAAATATCAACGGACAGAGGCAAGTGGAGTGCACCACAGAAAAGACAAGGAAAGCTAGCCGTACCAGGAATGCCTAAACCACTCTCTGTGACACTGAAAATCGGCAAATCCCAAATCCCAGCGACACGTACGCCCGCGGCCATGGAACTCTTCCTAACTTGCTCCCGTCAAGATCCGGAGAGAGGAACACACCATCTACAATATCAACGCTGAAGGGCGACAAACCGTCACAACCCAAACCAGAACCACGAACCAAAAATGACCAGGATCCCTTCCGGGATTTAGACATCCGCCGGCATGCACTCTACAACCCAGCGAGGCGCCGCCAGCGCCTTATTTGCAAACGCCGCGCCGGAGTGGCGTAGTAGTGTGTCGCGTGGTTAAACGAGGACAGGCGGTCCTCATACACCGACAGTCCCGGGCAGACGTTGAAAGTTCGTTTTTGAGCCCTAAGCGAATCCAACAATAAAACTTATCTTTTTTTTTTACCACGAAGGTATCCTTATTTTGTTACTTTGTTACCTTTTTACTTTGTTAACTGTTCATTTATAAAAAAATAAAAAGAAAAAAGAAAAAAGGGTAAAAATGCAAAAAAAAAATAAATAAATACAATAAAAATACAAAAAAATATATATACACCGTTGGTACCTTTTTAATGGAGACCCAGTTTTTTTCAAGGACCGTTTCCAAAAGGAGGGTGGTATGTAACGAAGCATAAATAAAAGTTCGTTACATGCTTTGCTATTCATCTCCCCAACACACCGTCGCCGCCATCAAGCGGCCAAAAGTAGGAAGGAACTCACTTACCCAATGCAATAACCGGAAATTATTTGCGCACTTACCCAAAGCACTAACCGGAAATTATTTTCGCAGCTAGGGCACCGAATAGCTAGTATTGTGGGGAAAGCCTATGCTACCCGTTAATAAGAGATCGTATTCCACCATGTGTGGAGAAAGTCTACCCCAGCACTTTTAATGGTAAATATCGAGAAATACATTAAGCACCACCAAAATTCCAAACTCCCCATGCACAAGCAGTGAGCAACATGACCATGGCATCAGTTGAGCTTGATGGTGAATAACATGTATGGTAGGGCTATGGCATATAGCCAAACACAATGGTGAAGTACATGTCGACCATAAGGAGATATGGGAATTGCATGGGAGTGGGGGATATTCCATTGGTTTATATGAGTTTGCATATAATGCCACGACGAGCTGTGGCTATAAAAGGAGCATCTCAAACCGAGAAAAATCAGTTGTCCAGATGTCTGGTGCGCGAATTGCAAGACCGAAGGACACCCAGCCAGCTTCAGGGGATGCCCTGTACTCAAAGCCAAGCAAACGGAGAGGAAACAGGCACTTGAAAGCAAAAAAGTGCAGCAACAATTTGTTGCAAGGTCAGCCTGCACCTTCACCAAACCGAAGTTCAGCTATGCAGACATTGCCAGGAAAAATACAACACCAGCCGCAAGAAGTCACCCAGCTGCCAAACCGACAAACACTCCAGCCCCGTCAACGAAGGCACCAGCTCCCACCAAAGTCACCCAACAGCAACAAAAACAACCCAACCTGGAAAATGCATATTTGGATCCGATTTTTCGACAGTCATGAAGAAGGCCAAGAAATCTGTTCTCTCCAACTATAAGCAACTGTCCGAAGAAAACAAGTCCGTGGCTCTTGCCGCTTTTATACTCCAACTATGCAGCGCATAGTGCGCATCAACAAACTGCGTTTAGTGGCTTATATCGTTAACTCGTTATACAGCCGGGGTAGCAGATTATTTTTGATTTTAAATACAAATAACAAAACATTAAAATAAATACGTTGTTTAACATTCATCCACATTAAAGCATTTAACATCACTAATATTGGGGTATATATACTACATCGAAGTATTGCACGCATTGCTTTATTTTGCAGCTTTTGAAGACTGCTCGTAGAACCTTCATTAATCAAGTACAAAATTGTGGAACAATATTCAAAATGAGGTTTTATTATAACATTGTAAATATTAATAGCAGTCAGTGTACTTATCTTATTTCGAATTCTTCTCAAAAAACCTACTTTTTTTGCAACTTTTTTACAAATGTATTGCACATGGGACTCAAAACTTAACTTACAATCAATAATCACACCTAACTATTTAATTTCTTGCACTTGTTCTACCAATTCTTGGTCAATTCTTACGCTTATAGCAACATTATCATTTAAAACCATACACTTAGTTTTTGAAACATTAAGTTTGAGTTTATTAGCTTTAAGCCATATATTCAAAATGTCCAGATCTTCCTTTATAAGCTGTTCACATTGTTGAGTTGTTTCACCTTCCACAAACAAAAGTGAGTCATCTGCAAGCAGAGCCAGCTTGCTGTTCTTTAAGGATTTGTTCATATCATTGATATAGCAGTTGAAAAGAAGTGGTCCAAGGATTGAGCCCTGAGGAACTCCCAGACCAATCGGTACAGCATCAGATATTTCATTATTTACTTTGGTTTGTTGTGTTCGTCCGATCAAAAAACTTTTCAGCCAATTAAGAGCAGTAGCATTAATTCCATACATACATAAATAACTTCTCCAATAATATGTTTAAATATTTAAGTAGTTGCTTGTACACAACTTTTTCTAACACTTTTTCATAGACTGGAAGGGAATTAATGGGTCTGAATTCTTCACATTTTATAGTTTTTTTTCACTTTTTCAATGGGTGTCACAATTGAGTTTTTCCAGGTGTTTGGAGATTGTCCACTTTGTAGCGACAAATTTATTACGTTCAATAATGATTTACCAACAACGTCGAATGCATCGAGTAACACTTTTGGACTAAGAAAATCACTGTCACGTTTGTTTTTTAATTCTTTTACAGTCTTATGTAACTCGTTTAGCGTAATAATATTAAACTTAAAAGGGTTTTCCGTAACGAAGTCGATTTGATTTAAATTAGGGACATTTTCAATCGCGTTATGAATTATTTTAACACTGTTTATGAAAAATATGTTGAAGCCTTTCGCTAATTCTTTATCGTCTTCAACAACTACACCATCAAATTTTACTTTGCTTATTTCACTCATATTTTCCCGCAGTACTAATGATTTAAGGGTTTTCCACATACTTTTTTGATCATTGCATTGAGAAAGCTCTCTTTTTGTAAAATTATTTTTAGCATTAGTAAGCTCTTTGGTATAAATATTACGAATGTTTTTGTAATGCTGCCAATCAAATATACGATCAGTAAAAATCGCTATCTTTTTTGCATTTATTTTTTGATTTTTAAGATTATTTAAACGTTGATTAAACCATGAATTTTCTGTTCTTTTCACTTGTTTATATGTTTTAAATTGATTTAACACAGTAAGTACTTTGTTCTGAAAACTTTCAACATAAAGCAGCACATCATTACCATACAACAAGTTAATACCACTCATTTCAAATTTTGAAATTAAACTATCTTTTGAGTATTTCAAGACTTGCACTTTTTTAAAACTTGATTTCTTACATGGCTTATCATTCGTTAGAAGTTTTAAGCAAAGTGCTTCATGATCTGCAGTATTATAATCGTAGTTGACGTTCGCTACCAAATTGGCAGAATTTGAAACAATGTAGTCTATTAATGTTCTAGACGTACTCGTAATTCGCGTTGGTTGTTTAATAATTTGCTTACATCCAATTTCATTTATTATTTTGTTACAATCACGCCTATAAATATTGTTTTTTTCAAACCAACCTATGTTAAGTCCCCAATAATTATTAAATTAGAATTATCTCTCGCCAAACTATCCATCAACTCACTGAAATAATCACAAAATTGCCTGTTTGATGACGAAGGTGACCTATACAGGCTAACCAAGATAAACGAACAAAATCCACAACGAACTTCAATTACAAGGCACCAAATGTCCATGTTCACAATAAAAGTTTGTAATATTTCACATTGGATGTTTAAATTAACGTAAATACCAACACCCCCGGTGTGTCTTGACGTACTATCACGTCTTAAAATTTGATAATTTTTAATACTAATTTCATTATCCGAAATATTTTCAGTTAAACGAGTTTCACTCAGAACAATAATATCAGTTTTTTGGTCATTTATAGTTTCCTCAAGTTCATCGAAGTTAGAAGTTAAACTTTGAAAATTAAAATAGACAAAAGAAATTTCATTTGGTTGCTAGTATTTAATTTAATTTTTTTCAATCTGGATTTTTTTTTGAATACCGGACATTCATTGCTTCGACTGTCGTGGGCAATAAAAAAGCTTAATTGAGTTTTAAGCTTTTATTATACTGCACGCAATTATTACACTTAGGTGATTTTTCACACTGACGATCATCATGGGTTTCACTGCACCGAGGACAAACAATGTCTTGTTTACATAGTTTAGCTTCATGATTGTAGCCCCATCATTTGTAACATCTCTTAACACAAGTATAATCATAAACTACACATTGGTCCCATCCGACATTGACCGTTTGCATACATAGAAGTTTTTTGTAGAGTTCACTATTTACTTGTAAAATTGCGTTATAGCTATTTTTGCGATGGCCCTTGCAAAAACGTACACATTTAAAGTTTTCTTCAATTTCGTTTTGAGATTTTAATGCTGTACATAGTTCCTCTTTTTCCCACTCTTCATTTAATCCGCAAATTATAACACTTGGGTCTTTCAATTTAGGAATGATTACTTTATAATCATCACCCATTTTTGCACACTTCACGCTCAATTGTTTCCCGGGAGTTTGTATCCGAACATTTAATCGCGATTGCACCATCTTTACGATTCGATACACTTTTTACCTTTAATGACAAAGACTTTGGGTCGATGTTGTCTTTAACCGCTTTTTTCGTTTTATCACTATTTTGTGTACCTTTAGGTGCAATTATTACCGGCGGTTCATTCACCAAAACACTTGAAAATGATGCATTGTTTTTTGGTGGCATGGACTGTGCCGAGCAAGGAATAAATTCGTCAACTTTCTTCTCAATGTTTTTTACTATCTCACTATTGTTATTTAAAAGACTTTTTATTTCATTTAAACTTTTAAATAGATCACGACTGAATTTTTGACAATTGACACATTTGAATAGAATGCATTCACGTTCCAATGTCATGCGTTTCTCATATTCGCTAATGGATAAGCAAGACAGATGAAATACTTCATTACAAATACCACTACAAGAAATGCCGTCCTTTTCTTTTTTTATGTGCTTGTCGCACAACTTGCACATAATGGAGCTCATTATATATTTATTTTCTCCCGTTCCCGTTCAACGAATTCGCAAAAATATTTTATTGTAATAAAATAAATATAATTGGGATAGTACCGCCCCGATTCCAACGTTGCTTGTATCTTCGTCGATGATGAATGTTTTGCCAGGTGTTAGATGTGCCAGCACTGGAGCGTTACACAGGCGGTATCTGAGTTCCTGAAAAGGTTTCTCACACTCACCTGACCATTTAAACTGCTTCCCTTTTTCGGTGAGCTAATGCAAACTCTTTGCAGCTCCAGCAAAGTTCTTAACAAAACGTCGGTAATATGTGGCAAGACCAAGAAAGCTTCGGAGTTGATGTTTGTCCTGTGGTGTTGGCCAATTTTTGACGGAGTCAACTTTTTCAGGATCAGTCTTCACTCCTTGGGAAGAGATGATGTGTCCCAAACACTTAACTTCGGTTTTGAAAAGTGCACATTTTTCCGGATTCAGTTTAAGGTTAGCCTCTCGAAGTCTCTGAAACACGGCTTTTAGGTTCTTGCAATGTTGGTCAAATAATTTCCCGTAAACAATGACATCGTCCTAGTAGACTAGGCAAGCTTTCCACGTCAGCCCTTGAAGAACGCACTCCATCAAACGCTCGAATTTCGCCGGAGCGTTGCATAGCCCAAACGGCATAACTTTGAACTGCCAGAGCACATTACCTGTAGAAAACGTCGTCTTTTCCCGATCATCAGGGTGGATGTCAACTTGCCAATATCCACTTTTCAAGTCCAGCGTCGAGAACCACTGGGCTCCCTCCATGGCATCCAGGGTATCACTGATTCTGGGCAGGAGATAGCTGTCCTTCTTAGTCACATCGTTCAGCCTTCGATAGTCCACACAAAAACGAGTGCTTTTCCGTCTTTCTTTTCACTAGAACCACTGGTGACGCCCAAGGACTTTTGGAATTTTCGATAAGACCGTCCTTCTTCATTGTTGTAATCATTTCCTCAACCTCACTTTGTTTGGCCAGTGGAAGGCGTCTTGCAGGTTGACGAATCGGTCTAACATCTCCTGTGTTGATGCGATGCTGCACCAACTGTGTTCTACCATATTGCCCTTTTGACGATGCGAAGATGTCAGTGTACTCTTGTAGGAGATTTTCAGCTATCCTTGTTTGTTGGTGATCAAGGTTGGATGAA
Source organism: Melanostoma scalare (assembly GCA_949752695.1). Taxonomy (NCBI): domain Eukaryota; kingdom Metazoa; phylum Arthropoda; class Insecta; order Diptera; family Syrphidae; genus Melanostoma; species Melanostoma scalare. The sequence continues at coordinate 160,746,304 of OX456985.1, read as the reverse complement.
TTCTATATTCTAGCTTTGGTCTTGAGCTCCTCCGGAGTTATAGTTTTTCTCGGGGCTTCATCTGTGATTTTCGTAATTGCTGCAACCAATTCGCAACGTCCAACGACTTCTCCTTTCTTCAACTTTACATCGTACGGTCTGGTGTTTAGTAAACGTACGGGGATCATTTTGTTTTTCGGTGCTACCAGTGTTTTCCCAATGATGACGCTTTGGGAGGAACACTCTGGGCCTGGTTCCCCCACGAGGTACCGAAGGCTTCCAAACTCACCTTCCAGTTTTGTCCAAACGAACACTTCAGAAGAAGGAGGCAGGATGAGATCTTCCGTGATGACAGTCCTCAGTGTTGACGTATTTTCATTCGAATAGGTCATTGGAATTTCTTTAGTTTGGTATTTCAAAATTTGATTATCGATATCCAAAATAACTCCGTGCTGTTTCATAAAGTCAATTCCAATGATGCACTCGTCACATATATCTGCTACCAGGAATTGATGAGTAAACACTAGATCAGGCAGTCGGATTTTAAGACACACTTCTCCATATACTCTTGCTGCTTCTCCCGTCACGTTATCTTTACCAGGTCTCGACGTACTATGGATGCTGTGGCACCGTTGTCGATCGTAGCCAGATGTTTGTTGCCGTTAATAGTAGTCTTCACAGTCAGACTTTTGTTGTCTTGTTTGGTCTGAGAGACCTGGATGGTGGTTCTGGGGCCATCGATATTCGATACAAGAAACCAGCCTCTGCCCCTCGAAGTTGGTTCTTACTCGTTTCCCTGATGGAAAACGGGTTGATAGGCAACGTTGGTGTTGTTGTTACCTTGCTCTAGGTTGGATCTCTTGCTTCCACAATGTTGACAAGCGGCTTTATTTGGTGATAGTCGGCATTGACGCTGTAAGTGCCCGGTCTTGTTGCAGTTCCAACATGTTACTGGTCCGCTCCGCTGGTTCTTTTGTATTTCAGCTCTTTGGCACGAGCATTCTTCGACTATGGCTTCTCTAAGTCGATGTACTCCATGAGAAGCCTGTTCTGCTGCTTCAATAGTCAATGCAAATGCTAGAGTTTCAGAAAGAATACCTGTTCTAGTAGTTCGCACAAACCCCTGAAGATTTATATCGGAAATGGCACGAACGAAGGACTCAACAGCAAGCTGGTTGATGATTTCTTCTCCAGCATCCGGGTATGCAAGTTGAACCAGTCTTTCGACGTCTGCTTGGAGCTGCTGTAGACTTTCACCCCTTTTCTGAACTCTGTTATTAAGTTGGACTCGGAAGACTTCTTTCAAGTGGCTATCTCAAAAGCGTTTATCAACAGCAAGCTGGTTGATGATTTCTTCTCCAGCATCCGGGTATGCCAGGTGAACCAGTCTTTCGACGTCTGCTTGGAGCTGCTGTAGACTTTCACCCCTTTTCAGAACTCTGTTATTAAGTTGGACTCGGAAGACTTCTTTCAAGTGGCTATCTCCAAAGCGTTTATCTATTGCTGCCACGATAGAACTGAAATCACCGCTCTTACCAGCTGGAACTGTTTGAAGTAATTCAGCTACTGGACCTCTAAGAGCAAGCGTCAGTGCTATGTACTTGTCTTCGTCATCCCAGCAATTTGTTGTGGCTGCCTCAAATTGTCTCTTGTAAACTGGCCAAGAAGACTGTCCATCAAATGTTGGGGGTTTCATCTCCTTTTTCCTTGCAAATTCTCCAGTAGATCCTCGAATTTTGATTTTCCGGATCTGGTCTAATTCCTTCGACAGAACAGAGAACTGTTTATCGCATCGGCTTTCCAAACGATTTTCTACAACAGAAAGCTGTTTTTCCACACCTACAACGCGTTTGTCTAGGGCACATACATTTTTCTCAATGTTGCCCAATTTACCTTCTAGAATGTTTTTCTGACCTTCTAAAACATTCTGTTGCGCCTCAAGTCTTTCGAGAACATTCTGCTGTTCCTTCTTTTAATCGTTTCGTTGTGCTTCCAGAACCTTCCGCTGTTCCTTCTTTTGTTCTAATAAAAGCTTCATTATACTAGAAAAATCTACACTTTCACTTACTTCCTCTTCCTCCACTTCTGTTTCAAAAACAAAAGTGTTTACGTCTTCCCCTTGCTGTTCCAAATAGTTGCGCAAGCGCAATTTCAATTTCGATCCCGCTCTAGAAAGATTAGACTAGACACTTTACTAGTTAAACTCGTTATTTTTTTTTCAAATAAGTTTTATTTACACTTCACCAATGTTACGTGCGCTTAGTTCGCAAAAATAAAACTTTACCTTTCAATTTTATTCTACCACTTTTATTCAGTATCTACTTTATTCGATTTCAACTCTACCAATAATCACATTACTCACTTTTAACATTATCACTCTATAATCAAAACTGACATCTGGTTGCCTCGGCGGCCTATTTATATCGAATGACATTACATCTAGAACTTCCCAGTAATTTCCACATGGTCTCCACATTCCGGTATTTAGCTGTCAAACATTTCCCCTCTTGGTATATTTCTACACTTACTCTAGTGTTGCCGCTTGTGTTTTCGGTTGAACGTTTTCGATTAGGAAATTGGTATTAAATGTTGGGTTTGCATTACAATAAAAAATAGTTTTATGCGTAGAAAATCACTGAAAAAAAACACAAAAAACATGAAATTTAAAAATATATCCAGTTTTACGAAACAACTCTTAAAAATTAAAAATATTTGGTTGCAAAAACTAAAAAGAATATTTCATAGACATTATAATTAGTGGAGGGCCGTAAGCTTTTTACCTAGGAATCCAGGGCCAGTCCATGAATTTTCATGAAATTTTCGGAAATGTGTTTTGAATGGCGTATAGAAAAAAGTTAAAAAAAAATTTCACCGCTCTCAATTTTTTAATTATTTTTAAAATTAATTATTAACTTTTAGAATTTTATTTATTAAGGGTGTTTAAGATACGGTTTTCCAAAGAGTAAGGATGGATAGGTTTGGTAAAGACAAAAAAAAAAAGTTGTATGGGACGGGGGTCTATATCCCTCCGTGCCTACACGGCTATTTTATATGAAATTTACTCCATTTTTTTTAAAAATTATTAAAAATCAACTAAACCACATACTTTCTCATACTTCAGTGTTTTTGAAAGCTATTGCTTTGTTCTTTATTAAAAATTTTAATTTGAGTTTACTTAACGAACAGTTTTTGAGAAATCAAGCCTCAAAATCGAAATTTTGAAAAAAGAAAATATTTTCTTCCTAATTAATTTTTTTTACATAATTTTGCCAAATTAAGCGCCATTTTTTCTTTTCATATTCAATGTTTTTATTAATTTTTATTCAAAAGCAAAAAACCTAACAAAAAAATTTTTCTTGGTTTAAGACAAATTAAAAAAAAACCAAAGGTAGCTTTTTTCCAGAAAACAAAATGTCGTTAATTTCCCGCTAATTGAACTTTTTTCCTGGAAGTGAAATATGAAATGTGTCTTAAATACATTTCATATTTCACTATAAAAAAAGCGTATAAAAAAAAAATTAAAAAAAAAATTTTGTACGATCTTAATTTTAATATAAATTATAAATAATTATTAAAATTTTAGAGTTATCTTTCAATTATATTAGTTTTAAGTTAAATTTTAAAACTAAGACCTATTACAAACTTGAACTTTGGTCTCAAAGGACAGCACATGTACTGATTTGTTTGACAGTGGAAGGCGTCTTGCAGGTTGACGAATCGGTCTAGCATCTCCTGTGTTGATGCGATGCTGCACCAACTGTGTCCTACCATATTGCCCCTTTTGCGATGCGAACATATCAGTGTACTCTTGTAGGAGATTTTCAGCCATCCTTGTTTGTTGGTGATCAAGGTTGGAGGAATTCAGTATTTTAGCTCTGATGGTTTTGAGCTCCTCTGGAGTTATAGTTTTTCTCGGGGCTTCGTATTTGTATTTGTATTTATTCATATTCCCTTTTACAATTTTTAAAATTTCTTAGTTTTATAAATTTATATTATTTTTAGTGTTAGAGAATAGTTTGTAGCATTTATATCTTATATATAAAAATGAATTGCAAAATGTGTTGGTAAGCGCATAACTCAACAACGCCTGGACCAATTTGGTCAATTCTTTTTTTGTTGTGTTTGTTATTGTCAGGAGAAGGTTCTTATTACATAAAAATTTGAAAATTGATATTCCCACAGAAACGGGTTTGGGAACGGAAACTTAGAATCTGCTAGAGAGGTTTCTAAAATGATTCCAGCATTTGGGGTGCTACATTATCCCCCTCCATCAGTAATTTAGATTATATTTCATCCCTATAATCCCACTGGAACAGAAACGGGAACGAGAACCGAAACCTTAAAGTTACCGATTTCAAAAATTCTTTCAACTCTAGGATGTTACATTATCACTCATAGACTTATATTTCACATAATTCCACGTTAACGGAAGATTCCCACAGGAACGGGGCTTGGAACGGAAACCTAGAAACTACTGGACAGATTTCAAAAATTCTTTTGTCATTGAAAAGCCACATAATCCCTGAGTAAAAATGATTATTTAACATCCCCAAGTTCCCACTTAAGCGGAAAAACGAGAACGGGAACCTTAAAACTACCGAGCAACGCCGGGTGGCTCAGCTAGTTTGAAATAAAATAAGAGGTTATGCTACTTTTTATAAGCAATAAATAGACTGCAATATAATATTATATAATTACTATTACAATATGGGGTGACAAAATGAAATTTACGCTTTAGAATTAACAAACATGATTTGATATTTGACAATCAAACTTAAAATTAAGCGTCTTCAAGAATTTATAATTCAACAAAGCTGTAAATAGAAATTTATGGAGAAACAAAATTTAGTAAAACAAGAACAATATTTTATCAAAACTAGAAAACATTATATCAAACAACGTACTGCAGCAGATTTTCGATTTCATCAATATTGTAATTAAGGAGCCATGACTTAATTCGTTTAAGAAATAATGATACAATCCTTATGCTACGCATATTTTCAGGGAGTTTATTGAACAATTTGCGGGACACTATCGTGTAAGAGTTTCTAAAAAGTGTAGTTCGAAAAGCCAGGGTTATATCAGATGTGTTACTGCCATTATCATATCAGATGTGTTACTAGACAGACGTGTGTTTAATCGTGGCAATTGGCATTTAGTTTTACGTGGTTTTTTCTTTTATTTACCAAGGTCCCTGCACTTTAAAATAACATTGAACCATATTTGAAAAGTAAGCAATTCGACTAGGGCTGTGAAATCTTTATATGGATAGTTTATTTAAACAAAATCATATTCTTGCAAATTTGCATAAGAAAAAAGAAAACTTAAATCGTCATCATAGTTCCGCTCTTGATCACAAAAAATTAAAAAAAAAAAAAAAAATTAAAACTCACCATACATAACTGACCTGTACAAAGTGCTCTTCTCCTATCTCACATCCACATATACAAATTTTCCATGTCATCGAGGAATAAATTACGGTCCACAAACTCGCTCTCTACTGTTCCGGAACCTCTTTCACCACTACTACCACAACACACAACAAACAAACTTAAAAAAATCATCAAACGGAGACAGTTTAGTCGTAATGGATATATTTGCCAAATTCGAAAAAGCAATGGAAGACCAAACTAAAATTATTACGTCACAAATCACATCACAGATAGCAGAATCGGAAAAACGTATTACCATGAAGATTGACTCAGAAGTGAATGAATTAAAGAACTCAATTGAAAGTATTAATGCGCGATTGTCATTCTTGGAAGTCAAACAAAACGAAATGGAGCCACTGATTGCAGAAAATAACGAGCTTAAGCAACTAACGACACAGCTTGATGATAAAATTAAAAGCATTTGTTCTCAAATGGAGGCTAATCACGAAAAACAACAACAAAAAGACTCGATGTGCGATGCGCTTATACACGGCGTTCCTTTTTTGCAAACAGAAAACTTACGTTCTATATTTAATAACATTTGCACCAAAATTAATATCACACCACCGAACTTGAAAAGCATTTTCCGAATTAAAACTAAAACTGATACCGCCGCACCACCGATAATTATTAAATTTTTTTCGCCATTTGACAAACAGCTTCTTCTACGATCAATAGCCAACCACCGAAAAACTCTGAATGAACAACTTCACCTGCATGATCTTGGCTTTCGTGTGGATAATGCAACGGGAAATTCTATTGTTTACATTCATGAATGCTTAACATTAAAAAATCGCTCTCTTTTACAACTTGCGCTGAAACTTAAAAGGGAAAAGAAACTGTTCTCTGTGTCCACAATTCGTGGTCTCGTTTATGTCAAGAAAAGCAAGGATGTATGTGCCAAAATAATACAGGCCACGAAAGACTTTAACTAATTTTGCCATGAAGACGCAACAATAACAACTATGATGTATGCCGCTGCCGCTCTTAGTTATATTAGTAATTCTTTTCTGCAAGCTTTTTTTTCTCTTTCTTTTTCTTATATTATTATTTCTAAATTGCAATTTTTATATTATATTTCTTCTCTTTCAAAAGTTTTTCTTATTTATTCTCTTATACCTAAGGCCCCGGCCCATAGAACGCGTTGCGCGCGGTAGGAGCGGCGCGGCAACTGATGCGGTGGGTTTTGCCGCACGCAGCTGATAGGGGTGACCCATAGAATCCGTTGCGGGGTCTCAACTCAACAAGGCCACTCATGTTAACAGAAGAGAAAATTTCAAATTGGTTCTTACTGCGCATGTCATCAGAGAGAAAATTTCAAATTGGTTCTGTCACCGCGTGAGAGCCGCGGCAAAATAGAAGTTACTCGGCGCGTGCGGCGCGTTGCTCGCGGTGCTTATGGGTTACCTCTCATAAGAACGTGTATTTAATCGAGCTGTCAGTTGAAAGCGGTGCCGCACGCACGCACCGCGTTCTATGGGCCGGGGCCTTTAGTTTTTTTTAAGACCAACAATTTTTCCTTTTTTTTCAATCTGATCATCATCATCGTTTTTCATGTTCGTATTTGTTGTTTACTTCTGAAACAGTTTATGCAATGTTGGGTGCTTTGTATTGGGCACACCCATCGTTTCTCCAAAAACAATGGTTGGCCCTAATGAGCTAAATAGGGTTTCTGTAGCCGCTATCCGTACGGGTACTGTCCGAGTAATGATAGATGTTGAATGTAGTCAATATGTTGGGTTGCAAATTTGCCACATAAACGCGCAAAGTTTGAGATCAAGGGCTAAATTAGATGAATTCAAATACATGTTTGAAGGCTCTAAAATAGATGTAGTATGTGTTTCTGAGTCTTGGTTTTTAACTGATGTAGCGGATGCGATTTATAACGTTAAAGGGTATACCCTCTTCAGATGTGATAGATATGGACGTGTTGGTGGTGGTGTGGCTGTTTTTGTTCGAGATAGCTTAGAGTGCACTCTTATTCGTAAGGCTATGTCAGGTACTGAAATGCAATATGTTTTTGTTAAAATAGTGTGTAAGTCCAACAAAATATTGCTGGGATCTGTTTACCGTCCCAAGTTGGATATAGACATTTCTCCGCTGATTGATGTTCTGGGTGAGCTTTCCTATGTTTCACCTTCTGTAATTATTTGCGGGGACTTCAACAGCAATATTTTAAAAGAAGTTTCTTTAATCCACAGTTTGAGTGCTTTGAATTTGACTCCAGTGAATAAGTCTATTCCCACACATTTTACCAAAGACAGTAGCTCGCTGCTTGACGTGTTCTTTGTTAGCGATCCTGCCAAAGTAGTTCACTTTGATCAACTCTCTGCTCCATGCTTTTCGCGTCATATGATTCTTATGACATATGAGTGTGAACCCGTAAGCTCTAATATTTCGTTCACTTTTCATAGTTTCAGAAATATCAACATAGATCTACTTAAAAATGACCTTCTCGCTGTGGAATGGTACCGAGTTTATTGCATGCCAGATGTGAATGATCAAGTAGCTTTTATTCAGAATAACATAAATAATCTATGTAATCTGCATGCACCACTCATAACAAAGTCAAATTGTACGAAAGATTCGTCTTGTCCATGGCTTACGAGTGCTATTAAAGTTCTAATGCTTCGGAGGGATAATGCATATAAATGTTGGAAGAGATTTCGTTTAGCAGAGCTTTTTACTACATATCGAATCTTGAGAAACAAAGTAACTTGCCAAATACGAGAGGCAAAGAGACGTTTCTTTGCCCCACGACTTGATATTTGCAGGCTAAGCAAAAACTGTGGAAAAATTTAAGGGAGATTGGATTGGGGAAAAAAGTAAACAAAAACGTTACTGTTTCTGACTGCAATGAGTTAAACAAATTGTTTGCTTCAGTTTCTTCCTCAGATGTTGTACCATTATTACCAGTTGATCATGATCAAATCTTTGAGAACAATTCTGATGATATTTTTGCTCCTAAATTTAACTTTGCCGCTGTTGATGACTCAGATGTTTTAGAGAGTATTTTATCTATTAAATCGAAGTCAGCTGGTTTCGATGAGATAAGTCCTATTTTCGTCAAAATCATTCTTCCATATATTTTGAAATACATTACTCATTTGATTAATTCGATACTAATGACGGGTGTTTTTCCTACAGTAAGGAAATATGCCAAAATAATCCCTCATCCAAAAAGTAATAACGAGTTAAGGCCCATAGCCATATTACCTTTCCTCTCCAAGGTTTTTGAAAGGCTTTTGAGTAATCAAATACGTGGATTCCTTCGAAATCATAATTTACTATGTGAAAATCAGTCTGGTTTTCGTCCAAAACATAGCTGTACAACTGCACTTATTGATGTCATAGAAGGTTTAAGGGAATCTTTAGACGATGACAAAGTAAATTTTCTCGTCGTGCTTGACTTCTCGAAAGCGTTCGATACGGTTAACCACAATGTATTGTGTAAGAAACTTCAAGTCCAGTTCAATTTTTCTAAGTCATCCACTAAGTTAATAGCCTCCTATTAACATCGTAGATACCAGGCAGTAGTTGCAAATAACTCGGTATCAGAATTTCTTCCCTTAGGCTCAGGTGTTCCCCAAGGTTCGATACTTGGACCACTTTTTTTTTTCAATGTACATAAATGATCTCCCTAAATGTGTATTGACTTCCTCGGTTGATATGTATGCTGACGATGTTCAAATTAGGAAGAGTTTTCCCTTGGGACTTCTGGACAAAGCTGCACATGAATTAAATGAAGATTTAATGAAAGTTCACTGCTGGTCATGTGAAAATGGCCTTCGTTTGAATCCATCAAAATCAAAATGCTTGGTCATTTCAAGAAAACTCGTTGATACTTCATACTTTCCAAGTATATCCCTTACTAACATTGACATTGAATTTGTTGACTCTGCCAAAAATCTAGGTTTGACTTTTAACAGAACACTCACTTGGAATAACCATATCAGATTGACGCTGGGAAAGATTTATGGAGGCCTTCGCACACTTTGGGCGACACACCAGGTGACACCGTTAAAAACAAGAAAATTTTTTGCTTAAACGCTCGTTATTCCAATCATGCTAATTGGTTGCGAGATTTTTAGCAACTGTGATTATGAACACAAACGAAAACTTAACGTGGCTTTAAACAGTATTGCGCGGTATGTTTTTGGACTTAAAAGATATGATCGCATCTCCACCTTCTCGAAATCATTATATGGTCTTAGTCTTGAAAATATTTTTAAGCTAAAAATGTTAACGTTACTCCATAACGTAATACAATCGCGACAACCAATCTACTTATACAATAGGATCAGTTTTACACAATCTAGCAGAAGCTTTGATCTCACACCGATTCGTTACAAGTTTTTAATATCTGAACGACAATTCTTTATTCAAGTGATACGGCTTTGGAACTCCCTTCCCCGTACCTTGCAATCAACAAGTTGCAGCACCTCTTTCAGAAGTAGACTTGTTATTTTTCTGATGACAGAATGATGACGATGATGATGGATGATTTTTTATTTTTTTTTTTTCTCTTTAAATTTCTCTAATTAAACCAACTTTTTTTTCACTTTTTTCCTTGTTGTTATATAATGTTAGTTTTTGAATTTGTATAAATATTAGTAACACTTTTGCTTATTTTTAATTTTAAATTTACCATTGAAGCTTGCACTGTTAAATGAGATATTGTATCTTACTGTGTTAAGTTAGTAAATAAATAAATTGAATTGAATTGAATTGAAAGGGTGGGCACAGAGCGAGTGTTGCTTCTAAAGTTATAAAGATCACTAGTAGGACTTTGCCTATATCCACCTCTTATAAAAAATATTTTTAGAACTTTATAGTAGAATAGGTAGTGTAAGGTAGGTAGGTAACTGGTAAAATGTTTGTTTGTCGAAATGAGTTGCAAATTTTTCTTATTGCACACTTTTGAAGCAGAACCAACTGTTGTAATTTGTTGACAACAAATTAGTGCAGTCAATGAAGCGAAAAATTGGGCCCAACCTCCGAATTTTTTTACTGTGAACCGATTTGCATGAAATTTTGGAATTAGGCTCATCTTACCCTTAAATTCAAAAGTGAAAATGATTTGCACACCGCCACCACCCTGGGGGTGAATTTTTTTTTTTTGAAATAACCTCGGATATCGATAGAAGGCCTAATTTTAAGCAAAAAAACATATATAAAGTTTTTTGTTAAGTCCAATACTTTTCGAGTAATTGGCAATTGAAAATTCGCAATTTGTTCACGTTTTTCATCTATTTATTGCAAATATCTCCAAAACTATACGTTTTATCGAAAATTTTATAAAAAACAAAATTGTAGCAGGTAAAACAATGAACAATTTGGTTTTTTATAAAGTATTCTAAGAACAATATTAAGCTAGATATAAAAGATGAAAACCATTTTTTATTTTGTCTGAAATTTAATGGTTGTAGTCAATGCCATTTAGGGGCGAGCAGATGCATTTTATGCATTCTAATACAAGAGTATGTTTTGTAGTGCTTGAAATAAGCTTTAAAATGAGCACTATTAAAAGTCTTTTGCACGTAAAATAAGTGAGCTGTAGTGCAAATAAGGAGAGCATCTAATGTTTTTATCTTTTAAAACAATGAGTTTTTGGACCATAACTCCTTCAACTTTTATGCTATCACAATTTGTAAGAAACCATTGTAAAGGTAATTAAGAGAGCTAATACATCCTTGATTGCAATATATAGTAAACAACTTTTTGCTTAAACGGTTAAGGGTTAAATGACTTAAGAGAGGCTGTGATTGCGCTGCCACGCGCTCTTTAAACAATCATATCTCCGTCAATTTTTGTTTGACAGAAAAAACTAAAAGACCAAATTTTTTGTCAAAAAAATACCAACATTTTTTATTCTTACACTATTATAAGTATCTGTCGTCATTTTTGAGATATTATGAAAAAATTAAGGTTTTTAAAAATTTGAAAATTTGTTGTTTTTTTTTTTTTTAATCGTGACTTTTTTGAAAAATATGTGTCCAAAAGCAGCCAAACTGATACTATCTATCAAACTCTTCATAACAAACTTAATTTTAGGCGGAATACGATTAAATTTAATTTTGGTGGAAATGGCACTTATGAAAGCCATTGATTTAAAAGAAAAAAACATTAGATGCTCCCCTTATTTGCACTACAGCTCATTTATTTTACGTGCAAAAGACTTTTAATAGTGCTCATTTTAAAGCTTATTTCAAGCACTACAAAACATTTTCTTGTATTAGAATGCATAAAATGCATCTGCTTGCCGCTAAATGGCATTGACTACAACCATTAAATTTCAGACAAAATAAAAAATGGTTTTCATCTTTTATATCTAGCTTAATATTGTTCTTAGAATACTTTATAAAAACCAAATTGTTCATTGTCTTACCTGCTACAATTTTGTTTTTTATAAAATTTTCGATAAAACGTATAGTTTTGGAGATATTTGCAATAAATAGATGAAAAACGTGAACAAATTGCGAATTTTCAATTGCCAATAACTCGAAAAGTATTGGACTTAACAAAAAACTTTATATGTGTTTTTTTGCTTAAAATTAGGCCTTCTATCGATATCCGAGGTTATTTAAAAAAAAAAATTCACCCCCGAGAAGGGGTGGCAACCACCCCCAGGGTGGTGGCGGTGTGCAAATCATTTTCACTTTTGAATTTAAGGGTAAGATGAGCCTAATTCCAAAATTTCATGCAAATCGGTTCACAGTAAAAAAATTCGGACCTAAAATGCTTCATTGACTGCACTAAATTCCCCAACAGCAATTTCCATATTGTAGCCTTGAATGGAACAATCCATAATACACTGTAGTTAGGGTAGTGTTTGAACAAAATTTCCTTAAACGATAGAAACATCTAATACTTGATAAGAAGTACTGCTTCAAATTATTGAAGTGTTCGTTCCATTTAAGATGTTGATCTATTGTCACACCTAGATACTTAAAATGCTTTACAGTTTCTATATAAAAGCAATTTCCATTGCAAACGGCGCCGGCGTGCGAGTCATAAAGGGACATAGAATCTTACCTTAAGCAATTGTTGTTATTCAATTTGTATTTTACACAACAAGGGTCATAAAACATAACACTAACATCAAGCGGTTCATTAGACTCATGACTGAAAAACATAAGTTTTGTTTTGTTGCTTATAATAAGCTTATGATTCGCAAACCACAACCTTAATAAATGTAGATCATGATTAATGTCTGCAACTATATTGAGAGGACTATCTGCATCATATCCAATAGCAAGGTCGTCAGCAAACGCTTTTACTGATCCCACAAAAGGTTGTTTGAAAAGAGAGCTTTATTTGGTGGTAGTCGGCATTGACGCTGTAAGTGCCCGGGCTGGTTGCAGTTCCAACATCTTGCTATTCCACTCCGCTGGTTCTTTTGTATTTCAGCTCTTTGGCACGAGCATTCTTCGACTATGGCTTCTCTAAGTCGATGTACTAAATGTTCTGCTGCTTCAATTGTCAATGCGAATGCTAAAGTTTCAGAAAGAGTACGAGTTCTAGTAGTTCGCACAGACCTCTGAAGATGTATATCGGAAATGGCACGAACGAAGGACTCAACAGCGAGCTGGTTGATGATTTCTTCTCCAGCATCCGGGTATGCCAGGTGAACCAGTCTTTCGACGTCTGCTTGGAGCTGCTGTAGACTTTCACCCCTTTTCTGGACTCTGTTATTGAGTTGGACTCGGAAGACTTCTTTCAAGTGGCTATCGCCAAGGCGTTTATCTATAGCTGCCACGAGAGAACTGAAATCACCGCTCTTACCAGCTGGAACTGTTTCAAGTAATTCAGCTGCTGGTCCTCTAAGAGCAAGAGTCAGTGCTATGTACTTGTTTTCGTCATCCCAGCCATTTGTTGTCGCGGCTGCCTCAAATTGTCTCTTGTAAACTGGCCAAGAAGACTGTCCATCAAATGTCGGCGGTTTCATCTACTTTTTCTTTGCAAATTCTCCAGCAGATTCTCGAATTTTGATTTTCCGGATCTGGTCTAATTCTTTGGACAGAACGGAGAACTGTTTATCGCATCGGTTTTCCAAACGATTCTCTACAACAGAAAGCTGTTATTCCATACCTTCAACGCGTTCGCCAAGGGCATATACATTCTTCTCAATGTTGCCCAATTTGCCTTCTTGAATGTTTTTCTGACCTTCCAAAACATTCTGCTGCGCCTCAAGTACTTCGAGAATATTCTGTTGTTCCTTCTTTTGTTCGTTTCGTTGTGCTTCAAGTTGTTCGAGAACATTCTGCTGTTCCTTCTTTTGCTCATTTCGTTGATCTTCCAGCTTCTTTTGTTGTACTTCGAGTCGTTCGAGAACATTTTGCTGTTCCTTCTTTTGCTCGCTTCGCTGTTCTAACAAAAGTTTCATCATACTAGAAAAATCTACACTTTCACTTACTTCCTCTTCTTCCACTTCTGTTTCAAAAACAAAAGTGTTTACGTCTTCCCCTTGCTGTTCCAAATAGTTGCGTAAGCGCAGGACGAGCTCATTTTTCGATCCCGCTCTAGAAAGATTTCGCTTACCTATCTCACTTTTAAGCTCAATGCAGTTGAGCTCTTCCAACAACTTACCCATTTTCACTGTATTTCACTTTTCTTTTTTTTACACTTTACTAGTAAATTAGGTTTTTTTTTTTTTATCAAATAAGTTTTATTTACACTTCTGACACCAATGTAACGTGCGCTTAGTTCGCAAAAAAATAAAACTTTACCTTTCAATTTTCAATTCTACCACTTTTATTCAGTATCCACTTTATTCTATTTCAACTCTACCAATAATCACATTAACTCAATCTTAAGTCTTAACATTATCACTCTATAATCAAAACTGCCATCTGGTTGCCTCGGGCGGCCTATTTATATCGAATGACATTTTTTCTAGAACTCTCTAGTAATTTTCACTCAGCCGCACCTGAGGCTGGAGTTTGGGCAGGTCCTTAGATATTCAAAGAAAACAGACATATTACTCTAAAACAGGACAGCCTATTGAGTGTTTCGCAAGTTTTTGCGGGTGACATCAGCAAAATGTATCGACAGTTCTTAGTAGATCCTAATAATAGAATGCTACAATTAATTTGGTTCATATCGGGAAGAAACAGGGCATTACAAGTGTACCAGCTGATCTCTGTAACTTATGGTATCTACAGCATTGGCGTCACATTTGGTCACTAGAGAGAGACAGAGGTCACGATAGACGAGGCTATAAACAGACGTCAACAATGTTTTGAGAATAGGTTACTTTAAGCTTAGAAAGTTTAGTTCCAATCATCTGAATATATTGCAGATCATAAGGAGCAACTTGTTGCATTTCATCAATCTGAAGTGTTTAAAACGTTGGGATTGATCTGCGATCCCTCTTCGGATGGATTGAAATTTAAATTTGACCAACTCCCTGATTATCAAGGAGAAAAGTGTGTTGCAACTTTCCTTTTACATCATCCATTGTTGCACGTCCAGCAAATAAATAATCTGCGACTTTTGCTTAAAAGTAAAGAAAAAGAAAAATACGATCGCAGTTTAATGAAGGTTTTCAGTCGTAGCTTTTCCTTCAAGCTTTTCTCGTACCACATTTCTATTTATTGTTTAAAAACTTAGCGGTAGTAAGGTAGTTAATAACCAATCTCTGTAAATTGTGTAATTGAATTAAGAAAAAATGTAATTTTGCTACAATAAACAAACGTTAAAAGTTAAAAAGTTAAAAGAAAAATACGACCAAGAAAAGTAAACGAATTAAGTGGAAAACAAGACATTATTTATTTTATGTTTAAAAAAAGCTCATATTGATATAATTTATTGGTTTATGAAGAAGATTTTTCTTAAATAGTTGAATAATGAGTGTTGTTGTGCCTTTTAGACCGTATATCAGTAATTTTTTGCAACGTGGCTGTTCGGAACTCCAGCTTTTCATCAACGCTCATGTCCCTGAGTAAAGACAAAATCGACACCATAAAAGCTTCGTCGTCATCGTGCTGCATTAAAGTACACTTTCCCGTACTGCCAACTGTGTTTGGTTTGGCTACAGATCGAATATAGGACCTCTTTCGCTTTTTCTGCTTCACGGTTTCGTTTTCGACGTATAAAAATTGATCCTCTGTACTACTTGTATTTTCATTTTCATCACCCCAGTTTTTATTATTTTTTTTCACGCTTTGGCATTCTTGAAAGCCTTCATTTGCTAGCTCTTCGTCCTCAGGTTCGTTCTTAATATATGCAACATATTCCTCTGCTGATTCCTCTGGTAAGAAATCAAAAGTCATACCTCTATCGTCCTTCACACTGTTTTCTGTCATGTATGCAGGTTTCAAGTAAGAAGACTGTTCTGAACTTTCTGTCTCTAAATATGGTGTATAAAGCTTCAGCATAAATGAAAGGTGATCGTGGTAAATGTATTTTCTCATCTTTTTGTCAGTGGCTCCTTTTTTTAAAGATCGGATGAAAACGTCGCGAATATTCCTCCATTTGGTGGTTATTTTCATAGCTACGAATAAAAAAGGTTTATGCAATTAAAATATAAAAAAGCTATAAAAAAAAATTTTATAATTTCAAATAATGAGTAGGTATACTATGCCTTTATTTGCTTTTATTAATTAATTTGCTTCTTTTATCGTTACAAATTTGCTAAGCAGTTTTTTGGCATTATGTATGTATATGAGGGTGAGTTAAGAACAAAACAGAATTCGAAAAGAGAACTAAGCGCTTCGTTTTGGTGTAAAATTAGCTCCGTAAAAATTTTAATTCTTCATATTAAGAATAAGCAGACTCAGCTGCATGGCAATTTTCGTGAGATGAAAAGAGAAAAAAGATTAAGATATGATCAACAAAAAAGCATGGAAGATTACCTAAAAGATTTTAAGTACGTACCCTATCGTCAAAGTGACAATCCATCGTACACTTCTCGACTACCGCAAAGGAACGGGTTCTGAAGGCCCTTGCTCCAGCTTATCCACTCTGTTAAGTCCAACCTCCAACGGAAACGCTGACGTATCAATAAAAATAAATAAACAGGGTGGTGAAAAAGAAAGAGGAGTCCCGGAGCCTAGCGCATTTCTCACAACCATTGCCTTGTGAGGGAATGAAATTGACTAATAATTTACTGCCGATTCCGAACGGCTAATCGAAAAAGCGCTGTTCATGGCAGTGAATTTCCTATGGGAGGAATTGCCAATTGTTTGCGAAAGGTGATACCCATGAAAAACATTTCTGTGGTATAGTGCTCTGGGGGTTTTTCGGGTCGCTGATTACGGTGAGTGGGTTGGTTCACCTTCATCACATCAGGTTCAAGGTCATTTGAAGGTCAAAGTGAATTAATGCGACCGAGAAAATCTGAAAAAAATCATGCGTATGTTTTTTAGGTCCGTGAATACGATTCCGTAGTTTGTTTAGCCTTTCGCCTTTGTTTAAGGTCAAATCAAGATATTTCCACGAAAAATCTGCGAAAAATGTTTGCGCATGTTTTTAAGGCCTCTGAATTCTATTTTGTAGTTTGTCTGGCCAGAAGGTCTTTTTAAGGTCAAAGTGACTTGATGCGACCGAAAAAATATGAAAAAAAATCATGCGTGTGTTTTTGAGGTCCCTGAATACGATTCCGTAGTTTGTTTAGCATTTCGCTTTTGTTTAAGTTAATTTTAAGGTCAAATCGACATATTTCCACGAAAAGTTTTTGCGCATGTTCTTAAGGCTTCCTAAAGACCTAAACCTGATGTGATGAAGGTTAACCAACCCACTCACTAATCAGCAACCCGAAAAACCCCCAGAGCACTATAGCGTTTTTCGTGTTTTTTCTTATATCAAATATTGACCTGTGTAATTAATAGTTTTAAAAATAAATTAGTTTCTTTCTTTAAAAAAAATTTGTATAAAATTTTGCCTTTCACTTTTTCTTTCAATCATTTGTGTGACTCGAACCTGTACCTTGTTGTAGCCAAGGTACGAATGACCATATCCTGCTCACGACTCACTCGAACTAAAGGCTCGTGTACACTAATTCAGACATCGCATCGTCCGAATTATGATTGGTCGTCGTCGGCCAAACTCGAACGATCGAACCAAACACGTGTCAAGCAAGTTCAGTTCAGTTCAGTTTATTTTATTGAGTCTTAAATTCTCTAGTTTACAATTTGATTACAATTTTTTTTTTTTTGCCGACTTAAGAGGTATGTCTGGCTGAAAGTGTGTATTTATAACAAGATTTATAAGTATTTATCTTGCTTTTTTTTCTTCAATTACAATAAGTTTGTTTCTTACATTCTGTATGTGCATGCTTGCTCCAGACATGCCTTCTAACGTGGGCTCTTTATGGCCATACTTAAACTATGTGACTAGAATATAAATCTATATAAAAACAATAACAATAAAAGAAGGGAAAACAACTCTCAACAACACTCAACTCTTATTTTGTAATATAATTTAATATATTACAATAAGAGATCACTTCTTTCAAAACTCTATCCTACTTTTTTTTTTTTCTGAAAACATTCTCTGAAGCTTTCTCGTGTAAAGATAAACCTTCTGTTTCTAGTTCTAACTGGAATTGTGATCCATTTAGTATAAGGTCAAAAGGTGATAGATAATATTGTGTTCCATCATTATCATTTAAGTTTAATAAGGAGCTAACCGTTGGATTTGGGTGATTGGGAATCACATCTATTCTCTTTTGCAAAAAGATCGTCATGTACCTTAGAAGTGGTGTTACCTTGGTAAGATCATAGAGTGTATAATTTGAGTACCATTTTTTACTGGGCTTGCGATATCTACCGCAGCAATGTCGGAGAACGGTTCTTTCAAACTTTTCGAGTTCTTTAGCTGCTGTTGGCGAGATGTGGAACCAAGAAGCGAAACCATATGCTAAAATAGGTCTTATGAAAGTTTTATACATTAAAATTTTTGTATTTTGGGAGAGATGTTTGGAAGATAAAAGTTTTTTTATCATTGCTGTTGCCATTTTTGCTTTGAGAAGCACTTTTCTGGCATGTATATTAAATTTAAACTTGTCTTGAAAGTATACTCCTGGGTATTTACATTCAGATTTTAATGGAACCGGTGTATCGTAAATTTTTAATTTTTAAAGCCAGCGATTTACTCTCTTTTACTGCGTTTCGATTACCTTTGCCGTATACATTTCTGAAGCACATCAAACTCTCTTTTTAGCTTTAATGTTCAAACCCCAAGACTTTAAACATGATAAAATCGATCGAAATCATGATAGTGCTTATTTTATCCAAAGCATCTTTCGGACTTATAGCTGACGCTAAAAAAAGCAAAATTGAGGGGGGCTCTCTGTCTACATTACAAAATGGAAAGTCATACAAATATATATTAAACAACTTCGGTCCAAGTAATGTTCCCTGTGCAATTCCTAAAAGAACATGAAATCGTTCTGACGCTTGTGGTCCAATGTTAATGGAGTCAAATCTCGAATCAAGAAAGTTGATTATCATACGTATAATAGGTACGAGGTAGTTAATCCTAATCAGTTTGAAAATCAATCCTTTGTGCCAAATCGAATCAAATGCGGCCTCTAAGTCGATGTCCAAAACAACAGTGCATTTTTTTTCCTTAAAATATGTATAATCTTATTTGATAGGAACAGTAGGCAATGTTCCGTGGAATGTTGTTTTCTAAATCCGAATTGTGTGTTCGGAATGATTTCGTTATCTTCCAAAACTGTTCGATGTTTTCTACTATGGCTCTTTCCAAAAATTTTCCTACATTAGATAGCAGGGAAATTGGGCGAAAGTCTTTTAAATTTGATGGATTATTTTTCTTTGCAATTGCTAATATTCTAGATTCTTTCCATGCAGTTGGAAAATAACCATTATTAATGCACTGATTAAAGGTGCATGTAAGGATAACATCAAGAGTGTTTGGACATTTTCTTAGGATAAAATTCGAAATCTGATCCGGCCCAAAAGATTTTTTGTTGTTAAGATTTCTTCTATATGTTCTTACTTTTTGTGCTGTTGCGAATGGTAATAGGTTCTGATTAGATGTTGTTTTCGATTGTGAAAACACTAGTAGACCTGAAATACAATTTGTGTTAACGAAATCATTAACTTTTGAGAAAACTTCATTATTTAAATCTTAATCAAAGCTAGGCGTTTCTATCGTTTCGATCTATTTTAACTCTTTCTCTTATTATTTTGTTAAGGCATTGAACTTTGGAGTATAGATGTTGGTACTCAGCATTATGCCTATTTAGTGGAGGACCGTTAGACATAAAAAAGGCAAAACCTAGGAATTCAGGGCCAGTCCATGGATTTTCATGAAATTTTCGGAAATGTGTTTTGAATGGCGTATAGAAAAAAGTTAAAAAAAAAAATTTCACCGCTCTCAATTTTTTAATTATTTTTAAAATTAATTATTAACTTTTAGAATTTTATTTTATTTATTTAGGGTGTTTTAGATACGGTTTTCCAAAGGATAAGGATGGATAGGTTTGGTCAAGACAAAAAAAAGTTGTACGGGAGGGGGGTCTATGTCCCTCCGTGTAGGCGCGAGGGGCAATTTTATATGAAATTTACTCATTTTTTTTTAAAATTATTAAAAATCAACTAAACCACTTAGGGGCCGTCCATAAAATACGTTCGCATACAGGGGGGAGGGAGGGGTCTCGCTGAGTGTGACAAGATGTGACAAGGGGGGAGGGGGGGTCAACAGCAACGTAACGTTCGCCGTTCATCAAAAAATGTTTCTTCAGTATTTCTCTCGACTAGTTTTTTTTAAATCGTTGTCATGATAAAATTCATTCATTTCGTATTAGTAAATATACAGACATTTAAATGCATATATGTTTAATACAATAAATTCTAACTCAATATATTTACTAATGTTTATTTTTTCACACATGAGCGCTAGCTCTTTAGAGCGGCTCTAGCGTTTTGACTTGGCTCTAGCGGCATTAGAATCCGCAAAAAATATTTGTTAATTTATTATAAAAAAAAGATTAAGACTTACAACTGCACTATCGATTAAAATTTATCATGCGCAAGGAGGGGGGGTCTACGCTTTTGTGACATAATATTCATAGGGGGTCACAGAAAGTGTGACACAGCGTGACACTGGGGGAGGGGGGCTCGAAAAAACCTAGTTTTAGTGTGACGTATTTTATGGACGGCCCCTTACTTTCTCATACTTCAGTGTTTTTGAAAGCTTTTGCTTTGTTCTTTAATAAAAATTTTAATTTGAGTTTACTTAATTAACAGTTTTTGAGAAATCAAGCCTCAAAGTCGAAATTTTGAAAAAAGAAAATATTTTTTTCCTAATTAATATTTTTTTACATAATTTTGCCAAATTAAGCGCCATTTTTTCGTTTCATATTCAATGTTTTTATTAATTTTTATTCAAAAGCAAAAAACCTAACAAAAAAATTTTTCTTTGTTTAAGAGAAATTAAAAAAAAAACCAAAGGTACTTTTTTCCAGAAACAAAATGTCGTTAATTTCCCGCTAATTGAACTTTTTTCCTGGAAGTGAAATATGAAATGTGTCTTAAGTAGCGTATAAAAAAAAGTAAAAAAAAAAATTTTGTATGATCTTAATTTTAATATAAATTATAGATAATTATTAAAATTTTAGAGTTATCTTTCAATTATATTAGTTTTAAGATAAATTTTAAAACTAAGACCTATTACAAACTTGAACTTTGGTCTCAAAGGACAGCACATGTACTGATTTGTGCACCAAATGCTGTTTCCGGTCAAACGAGTTGATGAAACCGAAAAAATGTGGTTTTTTCCCAAATTTTTAATTTTCAACCAATCAAAGAGACTTAAATCAGTTAAATTAACGGCTCGAAGTTTTTTTTATAGGCGGAGAGCATGCTGATGTAGTGTTCTTTCTTTTAAATAAGAATTGATGCATCTCTTATTGATATACATATGTTTGTTTGCATACTGAATGCACGTAGAAAAATTCGAGAGTACATTCGGCAAAAAACATATTTTTTCGGATTCATCTACTCGTTTGACCGGAAACAGCATTTGGGGCACAAATCAGTACATGTGCTGTCCTTTAAGACCAAAGTTCAAGTTTGTACTAGGTCTTAGTTTTAAAATTTAACTTAAAACTAATATAATTGAAAGATAACTCTAAAATTTTAATAATTATTTATAATTTATATTAAAATTAAGATCATACAAAATTTTTTTTTAACTTTTTTTTTATACGCTATTTAAAACACATTTCATATTTCACTTCCAGGAAAAAAGTTCAATTAGCAGGAAATTAACGACATTTTGTTTTCTGGAAAAAAGCTACCTTTGGTTTTTTTTTAATTTGTCTTAAACCAAGAAAAATTTTTTTGTTAGGTTTTTTGCTTTTGAATAAAAATTAATAAAAACATTGAATATGAAAAGAAAAAATGGCGCTTAATTTGGCAAAATTATGTAAAAAAAATTAATTAGGAAAAAAATATTTTCTTTTTTCAAAATTTCGATTTTGAGGCTTGATTTCTCAAAAACTGTTCGTTAAGTAAACTCAAATTAAAATTTTTAATAAAGAACAAAGCAATAGCTTTAAAAAATGTGGTTTAGTTGATTTTTAATAATTTTAAAAAAAAATGGAGTAAATTTCATATAAAATTGCCCCTCGCGCCTACACGGAGGGATATAGACCCCCCGTCCAATACAACTTTTTTTTTTGTCTTTACCAAACCTATCCATCCTTACTCTTTGGAAAACCGTATCTTAAACACCCTTAGTAAATAAAATTCTAAAAGTTAATAATTAATTTTAAAAATAATTAAAAAATTGAGAGCGGTGAAATTTTTTTTTTTAACTTTTTTCTATACGCCATTCAAAACACATTTCCGAAAATTTCATGAAAATTCATGGACTGGCCCTGGATTCCTAGGTAAAAAGCTTACGGCCCTCCACTAATTATAATGTCTATGAAATATTCTTTTTAGTTTTTGCAACCAAATATTTTTAATTTTTAAGAGTTGTTTCGTAAAGCTGGATATATTTTTAAATTTCATGTTTTTTGTGTTTTTTTTTCAGTGATTTTCTACGCATAAAACTATTTTTTATTGTAATGCAAACCCAACATTTAATACCAATTTCCTAATCGAAAACGTTCAACCGAAAACACAAGCGGCAACACTAGAGTAAGTGTAGAAATATACCAAGAGGGGAAATGTTTGACAGCTAAATACCGGAATGTGGAGACCATGTGGAAATTACTGGGAAGTTCTAGATGTAATGTCTTTCGATATAAATAGGCCGCCGAGGCAACCAGATGTCAGTTTTGATTATAGAGTGATAATGTTAAAATTGAGTAATGTGATTATTGGTAGAGTTGAAATCGAATAAAGTAGATACTGAATAAAAGTGGTAGAATAAAATTGAAAGGTAAAGTTTTGTTTGTGCGAACTAAGCGCACGTAACATTGGTGAAGTGTTTATAAAACTTATTTGAAAAAAAAGAACGAGTTTAACTAGTAAAGTGCAAAAAAATTTTTTTTTAAATAAATAAAAAAATAATAATTACATACAGTGAAAATGGGTAAGTTGTTAGAAGAGCTCAACTGCATTGAGCTTAAAAGTGAGTTAGGTAAGCGAAATCTTTCTAGAGCGGGATCGAAATTGAAATTGCGCTTGCGCAACTATTTGGAACAGCAAGGGCAAGACGTAAACACTTTTGTTTTTGAAACAGAAGTGGAGGAAGAGGAAGTAAGTGAAAGTGTAGATTTTTCTAGTATAATGAAGCTTTTATTAGAACAAAAGAAGGAACAGCGGAAGGTTCTGGAAGCACAACGAAACGATTAAAAGAAGGAACAGCAGAATGTTCTCGAAAGACTTGAGGCGCAACAGAATGTTTTAGAAGGTCAGAAAAACATTCTAGAAGGTAAATTGGGCAACATTGAGAAAAATGTATGTGCCCTAGACAAACGCGTTGTAGGTGTCGAAAAACAGCTTTCTGTTGTAGAAAATCGTTTGGAAATCCGATGCGATAAACAGTTCTCTGTTCTGTCGAAGGAATTAGACCAGATCCGGAAAATCAAAATTCGAGGATCTACTGGAGAATTTGCAAGGAAAAAGGAGATGAAACCCCCAACATTTGATGGACAGTCTTCTTGGCCAGTTTACAAGAGACAATTTGAGGCAGTCACAACAAATTGCTGGGATGACGAAGACAAGTACATAGCACTGACGCTTGCTCTTAGAGGTCCAGTAGCTGAATTACTTCAAACAGTTCCAGCTGGTAAGAGCGGTGATTTCAGTTCTATCGTGGCAGCAATAGATAAACGCTTTGGAGATAGCCACTTGAAAGAAGTCTTCCGAGTCCAACTTAATAACAGAGTTCAGAAAAGGGGTGAAAGTCTACAGCAGCTCCAAGCAGACGTCGAAAGACTGGTTCACCTGGCATACTCGGATGCTGGAGAAGAAATCATCAACCAGCTTGCTGTTGATAAACGCTTTTGAGATAGCCACTTGAAAGAAGTCTTCCGAGTCCAACTTAATAACAGAGTTCAGAAAAGGGGTGAAAGTCTACAGCAGCTCCAAGCAGACGTCGAAAGACTGGTTCACCTGGCATACCCGGATGCTGGAGAAGAAATCATCAACCAGCTTGCTGTTGAGTCCTTCGTTCGTGCCATTTCCGATATAAATCTTCAGGGGTTTGTGCAAACTACTAGAACAGGTATTCTTTCTGAAACTCTAGCATTTGCATTGACTATTGAAGCAGCAGAACAGGCTTCTCATGGAGTACATCGACTTAGAGAAGCCATAGTCGAAGAATGCTCGTGCCAAAGAGCTGAAATACAAAAGAACCAGCGGAGCGGACCAGTAAGATGTTGGAACTGCAACAAGACCGGGCACTTACAGCGTCAATGCCGACTATCACCAAATAAAGCCGCTTGTCAACATTGTGGAAGCAAGAGATCCAACCTAGAGCAAGGTAACAACAACACCAACGTTGCCTATCAACCCGTTTTCCATCAGGGAAACGAGTAAGAACCAACTTCGAGGGGCAGAGGCTGGTTTCTTGTATCGAATATCGATGGCCCCAGAACCACCATCCAGGTCTCTCAGACCAAACGAGACAACAAAAGTCTGACTGTGAAGACTACTATTAACGGCAACAAACATCTGGCTACCATCGACAACGGTGCCACAGCATCCATAGTACGTCGAGACCTGGTAAAGATAACGTGACGGGAGAAGCAGCAAGAGTATATGGAGAAGTGTGTCTTAAAATCCGACTGCCTGATCTAGTGTTTACTCATCAATTCCTGGTAGCAGATATATGTGACGAGTGCATCATTGGAATCGACTTTATGAAACAGCACGGAGTTATTTTGGATATCGATAATCAAGTTTTGAAATACCAAACTAAAGAAATTCCAATGACCTATTCGAATGAAAATACGTCAACACTGAGGACTGTCATCACGGAAGATCTCATCCTGCCTCCTTCTTCTGAAGTGTTCGTTTGGACAAAACTGGAAGGTGAGTTTGGAAGCCTTCGATACCTCATGGGGGAACCAGGCCCAGAGTGTTCCTCCCAAAGCGTCATCATTGGGAAAACACTGGTAGCACCGAAAAACAAAATGATCCCCGTACGTTTACTAAACACCAGACCGTACGATGTAAAGTTGAAGAAAGGAGAAGTCGTTGGACGTTGCGAATTGGTTGCAGCAATTACGAAAATCACAGATGAAGCCCCGAGAAAAACTACAACTCCGGAGGAGCTCAAGACCAAAGCTAGAATATAGAATTCATCCAACCTTGATCACCAACAAACAAGGATAGCTGATAAAATCTCCTACAAGAGTACACTGACATCTTCGCATCGTCAAAAGGGCAATATGGTAGAACACAGTTGGTGCAGCATCGCATCAACACAGGAGATGCTAGACCGATTCGTCAACCTGCAAGACGCCTTCCACTGGCCAAACAAAGTGAGGTTGAGGAAATGATTACAACAATGAAGAAGGACGGTCTTATCGAAAATTCCAAAAGTCCTTGGGCGTCACCAGTGGTTCTAGTGAAAAGAAAGACGGAAAAGCACTCGTTTTTGTGTGGACTATCGAAGGCTGAACGATGTGACTAAGAAGGACAGCTATCCCCTGCCGAGAATCATTGATACCCTGGATGCCATGGAGGGAGCCCAGTGGTTCTCGACGCTGGACTTGAAAAGTGGATATTGGCAGGTTGACATCCACCCTGATGATCGGGAAAAGACGACGTTTTCTACAGGTAATGGGCTCTGGCAGTTCAAAGTTATGCCATTCGGGCTATGCAACGCTCCGGCAACATTCGAGCGCTTGATGGAGTGCGTTTTTCAAGGACTGACGTGGAAAGCTAGCCTTGTCTACTTGGACGATGTCATTGTTTACGGGAAAACATTTGACCAACATTGCAAGAACCTAAAAGCCGTGTTTCAGAGACTTCGAGAGGCTAACCTTAAACTGAATCCGGAAAAATGTGCACTCTTCAAAACCGAAGTTAAGTATTTGGGACACATCATCTCTTCCCAAGGAGTGAAGACTGATCCTGAAAAAGTTGACTCCGTCAAAAATTGGCCAACACCACAGGACAAACATCAACTCCGAAGCTTTCTTGGTCTTGCCACATATTACCGACGTTTTGTTAAGAACTTTGCTCGAGTTGCATAGAGTTTGCATCAGCTCACCGAAAAAGGGAAGCAGTTTAAATGGTCAGGTGAGTGTGAGAAATCTTTACAGGAACTCAAATACCGCCTGTGTAACGCTCCAGTGCTGGCACAGGTGCCGTGAAATAATGTCGAAGGCAATAAGGCCGAATCGACCTTATTGCCCAAAAATTGGGAAATAAGGTCGAATTCACCTTTCGACCTTATTACCAACTTTGGGAAATAAGGGCGAAAATCATTTTGGCACTAAATTTGCCGAAAATAGCGTTCGACTTTATTTCTCAGTTGAATTCGACTTTAATTCCATGTTTAATATTTTGCAATCATTGTTTATAAAGACTTTAACTTTTGGTAGAAAAAGAAATGTTCTGAGGAACATTGGATTTAAGGAGTTGAACTTTCGTCGGTGGGGGGGGGGGCGCGGCCCGGTGCGACGCGGGCCGAAGAGGCGCGCTTCCGGCGCGGTCCCGCGCCGGCCCCGCGCCACGCTGGCCCTGCGCCGCGCGCGCCGGAGGCGCGCCTCTTCGGCCCGCGTCGCACCGGGCCGCGCCCCCCCCCCCACCGACGAAAGTTCAACTCCTTAAATCCAATGTTCCTCAGAACATTTCTTTTTCTACCAAAAGTTAAAGTCTTTATAAACAATGATTGCGCGCGGGGTCGGCGCGGGCCGACGACGCTCAGTAATTCCACAAAAACTTTCTACATATTATATGCATGCACTTGAAATGAAAAACAAAAATAAGATAATAAGATGTGCTGCCCACTGTTTTATTTTTTTTGTAAATTTGTTTTTCAGCCAATGTATACAGCAAATTGCTGTTTCTTCTTAAGCCCTGAATAATTTTAAAGCATAATAATGTTTCACTTGGCATTATACTACCGCTAGCCATATTTATTTAACTTTTCTCTAGATTCAAATAGCCCGTGCACATTAGAAGAAGGTAAACACTAGACTGCAGACTAAACGTATTCTTTAAAGAAGTTACTATTCTAAAGAACAGTTGCAAACAAGTCAACCTGCGAAACATCAATAGTACTTACATAAAAAACAGATTACTTTGCGATAAACCTCACCACATATTTTTTTTTTTAAGTACAGTTGTTCCGATAACACACAACACATGACATTGCCAATGATTTCTTTCTTCTTTACCCAACAGAAATTAAATTCGATTTTATTACTCAACGGGTTTCGACTTTATTTCTCAACTTTGGGCATTCCTATTTTTGTCAAATATTTTCGTTTTTTCTTTTCGGTATTATTACCTTTTCAATGGGAAATAAGGTAGAAAAATATTGTTGTTGTTGTTTTCGACCTTATTTCCCAAAAAAGGTAATAAAGTCGATTCGACCTTATTGCCTTCGACTTTATTTCACGGCACCGCTGGCACATCTAACACCTGGCAAAACATTCATCATCGACGCAGATGCAAGCAATGTTGGAATCGGGGCGGTACTATCCCAAGTGCATGATGGCGAGGAGAAAGTGGTGGCATATTACAGCAAGGTCCTCTCAAAGCCCGAAAGAAACTACTGCGTGACCAGAAGGGAACTGCTAGCTCTTATCTTGGCAACAAAGCACTTCCATAAGTACATCTATGGACAGAAATTCCATTTGCGGACAGACCATGGTGCTCTGAACTGGCTGTTGAACTTCTAAAATCCAGAAGGTCAAGTCGCAAGGTGGATAGAAGAACTGCAGACTTATGAGGTGCCGTGAAATAAAGTCGAAGGCAATAAGGTCGAATCGACTTTATTACCTTTTTTGGGAAATAAGGTCGAAAACAACAACAACAATATTTTTCTACCTTATTTCCCATTGAAAAGGTAATAATGCCGAAAAGAAAAAACGAAAATATTTGACAAAAATAGGAATGCCCAAAGTTGAGAAATAAAGTCGAAACCCGTTGAGTAATAAAATCGAATTTAATTTCTGTTGGGTAAAGAAGAAAGAAATCATTGGCAATGTCATGTGTTGTGTGTTATCGGAACAACTGTACTTAAAAAAAAAAATATGTGGTGAGGTTTATCGCAAAGTAATCTGTTTTTTATGTAAGTACTATTGATGCTTCGCAGGTTGACTTGTTTGCAACTGTTCTTTAGAATAGCAACTTCTTTAGTCTGCAGTCTAGTGTTTACCTTCTTCTAATGTGCACGGGCTATTTGAATCTAGAGAAAAGTTAAATAAATATGGCTAGCGGTAGTATAATGCCAAGTGAAACATTATTATGCTTTAAAATTATTCAGGGCTTAAGAAGAAACAGCAATTTGCTGTATACATTGGCTGAAAAACAAATTTACAAAAAAAATAAAACAGTGGGCAGCACATCTTATTATCTTATTTTTGTTTTTCATTTCAAGTGCATGCATATAATATGTAGAAAGTTTTTGTGGAATTACTGAGCGTCGTCGGCCCGCGCCGACTCCGCGCGCAATCATTGTTTATAAAGACTTTAACTTTTGGTAGAAAAAGAAATGTTCTGAGGAACATTGGATTTAAGGAGTTGAACTTTCGTCGGTGGGGGGGGGGCGCGGCCCGGTGCGACGCGGGCCGAAGAGGCGCGCCTCCGGCGCGCTTCCGGCGCGCGGCCGGCGCGGTTCCGCGCCGGCCCCGCGCCACGCTGGCCCTGCGCCGCGCGCGCCAGAGGCGCGCCTCTTCGGCCCGCGTCGCACCGGGCCGCGCCCCCCCCCCCCACCGACGAAAGTTCAACTCCTTAAATCCAATGTTCCTCAGAACATTTCTTTTTCTACCAAAAGTTAAAGTCTTTATAAACAATGATTGCAAAATATTAAACATGGAATTAAAGTCGAATTCAACTGAGAAATAAAGTCGAACGCTATTTTCGGCAAATTTAGTGCCAAAATGATTTTCGCCCTTATTTCCCAAAGTTGGTAATAAGGTCGAAAGGTGAATTCGACCTTATTTCCCAATTTTTGGGCAATAAGGTCGATTCGGCCTTATTGCCTTCGACATTATTTCACGGCACCGACTTATGATTACCAGATTCAACACCGCAGAGGAAAGCTGCATTCAAACGCCGACGCATTATCCCGAAGACCTTATAAAGTGGATTTCAAGCATTGTCTTGTATGTATATGAGTATTTGAATGTATACAACCGTATCTCAATTGCAGATGGAACTTAACAATTTATCGTAGCAGCAGTACGAACTTTAAAACGAATCTGATGACCATCCAATGCTGCATTGCTTTGAAACGTCGATAAGTGTGTTTTTGAATACCTAGATCCGAATTTTCAGCAGCTACACTGCGTGCCGCAGAGCTCCTCTGATTCGACGTGCCTCGCGAAAATGGCTGTGATGCCCTCATTTTTGAATATTTTTTTATAATAATTTTTTAATTTGTTATTTAAATATAAGCTAAAAATTTCTTCCAAGAAAAAACAACGTTTTTTAGGCTTTTACAATCGTGTTTTATTACCCACTAAATCACTTCGAATTTTAAAAAATCTCTTTTCTACCGTATTCTAGACACGAAGAAAGCAATTTATAAAAAATTACAAATAATCGATTGTTTTAGCTCATCACATGGGATGATAAATAAGATATACAAATACAAACCACAATTCAATTCAATTCTTTATTGAGGCTTTTTGAAACACATGATTTTTGTTTTTAACAATTTCATCTTACGTACATACATATATAGTATGTAGCCGACTTAAAATATGCCTGGCAAAACAATTCAAAAGGTTATTTCATTGAATAACTTACAAAAATGATGGGATACTTTTATTTTGAATATCAAACTATTTTACCTGTATGCTTGCTCCCGGCATACTTTCTTCATTTTAATTAAATAAATATCTTACAAACTAATACTAGACATACATAAGAAAAGGCCAAAAAAGGCAAACAAAATAATATTGTTCGAAAACAAAAAATACGTTTTTTTTTCAGACCAAAACCAAATTAGTATTCAAAAGAAAACTAGATAAGACATAATAAGAGTGCGTTATTTTAAAGGGACTTTTATAATCTCAGGTTGAGGTTTGAGAGTTTCTCATAGAAAGGAACAATTGAGTCCCTATTTAAATCTGGTACAATGCTTGACAAAGATCTGTCGTTAAGCATATTGAATGGAGATATATAATAACTAGCTGTGCCCGCGTGGAATTGTGACTTTCGGCAGCATTTTTAATTTCTTAGGCTACTTATTTTGCAAATAAGACACATTCATGCGTTTTAGTAAACTATTGTTATATTTTATTTAAGTACATTTTTGCACACGACGTTCTTACTTTTTCCATCTTTAGTCAAATTAAAAGGTTTTGCGAGTTTGATACATTATTTTAAACTAAAATGACAAATCATTGGGAATTAAAGAAATACGGGGAATCAATAGTTTTCTCCTTTCGCTGTTCCAGTCATTATTAAAACTTTTATAATGCATCCCAGATGTGTAATTTGTAGCTGTGTACAATTCTAGATTACTCATTATTGGCACTGGAACACCAACATGCAGCCACTCCTGATAATTCTAAGGAATTGAGAAACTCTATAGGGTATGATGTGACTTTCTCAGTGTCGATAATATTGTTACTGATAGATATTCGACAACATCCCCCAGGACCTCAAACATAATTTATTAGTTTATATGGTTAACTATCTCATTAGTCGGCGCCGAAATCAACTTTTTACAAAGTCATTACCGATTGCCAATATTTATTTGAACATCAAGATAGACATTTCTTCTCAGGTCGACTGTGTAATCGACAATTTGACAGAAATCACCGTTCCCGCAGGAATATTGGGATAACAAATGCAGCCCATGTCCTTCTTCAGGCTCAAGACTATCTCTGCACCAAAATTCATAAAAACAGGTTCAATAGTTTGGGCGGTAGATGGTAACAAAGAAAAACAGGCAGACGGAGTTGATTTCGGATCTATAATGTTAGTAAGTACTTCCGTTTCCATGGGATGAGGATAAATTAAATATGAGGATAAATTAAAGTTAATTTTACTTTGAGACTGTGTAATATTCTAACGGGGAAATAATTCTTGAAATCAGTTCAGTAGTTTCTTGGTTCCTGTTTACGTTTGCGTTCTTGTGGGAATACAGTGATAACATATATAGCCTATGTCCATCTTCAGGCTCAAGACTAGATTTCTGTACCTACCAAAATTCATATAAATAAGTTTAATAGTTTGGGCGGTTTTTGATAACAAATAAAAATTAAACAGACAGATTTCATTTCAGACTTATGATATTAGTAAAGACTCCCATTCCCGTGGGAATATGGTGACCGTTCCCGTAGGAATACGGGGATGACTTAAAGTATATGTTACTCAGGGAGAGTTTAGCATTCTAACGGTGGAAAATTTTTTGAAATCGGTGCTATAATGTCAAAGTAAAATGAAAAGTTTTTATAATGTCAAAGTTCCCGTATGCGTTCTCGTTCCCGTGGTAGTATAGGGATAAAATATTTAGCCTATGTCCTTTCTTAAATTTTATACTATCTATGTACAAAATTTCGTTTAAATCTGTTCATTAGTTTGGGCAGGAGATGGTAACATAGAAAGGCGAACAGACAGAGCTACTTTTGCATTTATAATATTAGTGATGACTGATTCCCGTGGGAATATTCGAATGAAATATAGCCTATGCCCTTCTTCAGGTTCTATATCATCTCTGTATAAAATTTCATTTAAATCTGTTCTGTAGCTTGGGCGGGAGATGGTAAAATAGAAAGACTTCTTCTTTTGACAGAGCTACTTTCGCATTTATTATATTAGTAAGGACTCCCGTTCCCGTAGGCATATAGGGATGAATTAAAGCTTATGTTACTCGGGGATAGTGTGACATTCTAACGGTGGAAGAACTTTCGAAATCGGTACTGTAGCTTCTAAGTTCCGGTATACGTTCCCGTTCCCGTGGGAATTAAGTGACAAAATAAATAGCCTATGTCCTTCCTCAGGTTCGAGACTTTCTCTGTACAAAATTTCATATCAATCAGTTCAGTAATTTAGGCGGGAGACGGTAACATAGAAAGTCGAACAGACATAGTGACTTTCACATTTATAATATTAGTTAGGATTATTTAATAAGCAATCTGTTGTAATGGAAACAAACAAGGATCTTATTATGGCATTCGGATGATTTTTTTTTTATTTGTTTTTTATATAGTTTATATATATATATATATATATATATATATATATATATAGTTTATTTGTTGTGAGATTTATTAAATATGTTAAAAGAGGAGTTACTTTGCATGATTCATAATTTACTTTATTCGAAAAGTATTTTTTGTTTGCTCGTCTAAATTTTCCACAGCAAAATCTTTAAATTTGTCTTTCAAATTTTTCAATCTCTTTAGCTATTGTGGGAGAAATAGTAAACCATGACCCGAACCCGTATGCCAAAATTTGACGAATTAAAGTTTTATATAACAGTACTTTTGTATTCTTCGACATTGCCCTAGAGTGCAAGACTGGTTTTAATGTAGCGGTTACGGCTTTAGCTTTTGTTGGTGTCTAACGTGCGTGCTTATTAAAAAGGAACCTATTATGGAAGTTAATTCCAAAGTACTTCATTTCAGTGCTTAGTGGAATAGGACTGTTATTGATTGTCAATGAAAGTGTAAAGCATGTAAAACTACACTTCTCACAGTTAATGTTCAAAGTTCAAACCCCATTTTTGAAAGTACCCAACTAGCAAAGGAAGCTTTCTTTCTATTTTCATTAAGGGGGCCCGGTGGTCCAGCGCACGAAAATGACACCTATTTTCACGATTTTTTTTTTGCTATTAAAAATAAAAAAACCGATGTTCTAACATTTCGAGCTCATTACTACTTTTATTAATGATATAAAAAAATTTTGTTTTCATTTTAAAAACAATATGTATTATGATAAAAATGCCGCTAAAGATGACCCACTCGAAAAATCGGATCCGGACCCCGTAGATGATTTCGAGACTTCTACTCATCTGAAACAAAAAATCCAAAGACATTCTTAATCAGAAAGAGTACAGTTATAGTCGGAACTAGAACAAATCGAAAAACTTGAAAATTGACAAAATGGCGGGCGTTGAAAAAAAAAATTTGTAAAATCATTAGTTTTTTAGTGTAAACAATAGGAAATTGTTTGAATAAAATTATGATTCTAGTTCCGACGATAGCCATACATGTTGTTAACAACATATCCAAATTTCAAGTCATTCGGTTGAATAGTTTTTTTATTTTCACCCCCGGCGTGCCGCAAAAAGTCGTTTCGAGATAAATGAGTTTAAAGTTTGTGGTATAGGAGCGCGCGGACCGCTCTCTACCTGGTAAATGGGCTGTAGAAGCTATAATATTGGGAATTTCCGCATGAAAATTTCACAGTATATTCTTAAGATACTATACTTTCGAAATATCGAAAAAACAAAAAATCGATTTTTCGAAATTTCTAGACCACCGGGTCCCCTTAAAGCAATTTTAGCATTTGTGGTCTCGCATCGCTAGCTGTTATCAGGGTGTCATCTGCAAAAAGAATGCCTTCTGGTTCGTCGACTAAAACGTCTTGGAATGGAAAATCATACATGTATATAATAAATAAAATTGGGCCCAAAATCGAGCCTTGTGGAATTCCTGAGGAAATTGTAAATAATTCTGATTGTTCAGATCGTATAAATACTGAGGAAAATCGGTCTTCAAGGAAATTTGATAAAACTCGAATAAATCACTTAGGAAAATTAAGCTTTATTAATTTGTATAACAGTCCCTTATGCCACAGCGAATCAAATGCCTTCTCAAGGTCTATTTTAACACAAATCGTACATTTCTTAGATCTCAAATTTTGAACTATTTTATCGCAGAGAAGAAGTATAGCGTGTTCTGTTGAATGTTCTTTTCTAAACCCAAACTGATTTCTAGGTATTGTATTCATGTTGTCGCAATGTAAGTTTATATGTTGTGAAAGTACTTTTTCCAAAACTTTTCCAGTGTTTGATAGCAGTGATATTGGTCTAAGACTTTGAATTTCTTTGGTGGATTTATTTTTTGCAATTGGTAATAATTTTGCTATTTTCCAATCTGAGGGAAAGTAGCCATTATTTATGCAATGGTTAAATATGAGAGGAGAGTGTCGAGAGAAAGGCAGCATTTTCGTAAAACAAAATTTGATATACCGTCATTTCCTGACAATTTTTTGTTTTTTAGATTAGATCTGAAAATTTGGATCTGCTGTGGATTAGTAAAAGGAGCGATTCCAGGATTATGTGAAGGGTTGGCTGTTGAAAATGTGGTGATTGGTATACTTAGATCAGATGAAGAAAACTGTTGTACCTTGGAGCAAACTTCGTTCGCTAAGTTGCTATCAAAATTTGGAATATTTTCTGTGTATAAAGCTGAGAAAAAACTTTGAAAGGCATTAATTTTTGACTGATTGTCAGCTAAATCAAGGCCATTAATAAGTTAGAACATCTTTAGAAATATCGCTGCCGAAGAATTTTCTACCGGTAATTTTGTCTATTTCTTTAAATGCTTTTGGAGAAGGACGTATATCTTGCAGTCTATTTTTAAATGCGTTGCTGAGATCAATACTAACTCCTTGATTAATGAGCTTGGTAAGACATGTAATTCGAGATGAGAGTTCGCGGTACTCAAAACTGACTTTGTTATAATACTTATGGTACATTCTTTTCAACTTCTTCAACCAATAGCTTCTCGTTTTTATAAGTTTGATTGTGAAGTCAGAAACGTCTTTATATTTATGTTTTTTAGGTTCACACATGACTGATTGAATTAAGTTCGCTTATAAAGCCATCGATTTCTGAATTTGAAATATTTCTATCGCAAGGGACATTTAAGTGGGAAATGTTGTTGTGAAGGCTTAATCTAAACCAACGCTTCTTAAACTATGGGTCGCGACCCCAAATGGGGTCGCGTAGGAAAATTCTGGGGTCGAGAGAGATTTTCAAGTTAAATATTTAAGGGGAGGTTTCTCATGCCAAATTATGTATACCTATGCTATGCTATATAATGTTTACTTTAGCCAGTGTTGACGATTTTATAATCGAGAAAAGTCATTGCAAAGCTTTAATTGCAAAAATTATTGTAGAT
The DNA here is from genome assembly GCA_949752695.1 of Melanostoma scalare. Lineage (NCBI taxonomy): Eukaryota > Metazoa > Arthropoda > Insecta > Diptera > Syrphidae > Melanostoma > Melanostoma scalare. The sequence goes on along the minus strand of OX456985.1, from coordinate 160,711,201 downwards.
CACTTAAAAGCGCTAGAAACACAGTTCGGTTCATATTTTATATTAAATATTGATTTCAAAAAGGTAGCTTGGATTCAAAAGCCGTTTTGGATTGGCTTAGCGAGATTGATCACCTGCCACTTAAAGCTTTGCTGAGCTTTCGAGTGACTCAAACTTAAAACTACAATTTGAAAAAAAGCGCTTGACTGAATTTTGGATCGGAACTAGAACTGAATTTCCTACAATCACTGATATGGCTTTGAATGTTCTCCTGCCATTCAACACCACATATTTATGTGAAGTCACTTTCTCGGCTTTAACACATATTAAATCCGAATATCGTTAATCGCTAAGAAATGTTGAAGAGGTCTTACGTCCAGCAGTGTCAAACATTCCACCAAGATTTAATTTGCTATGCAATAAAAAAACAGGCACATCCATCTCATTAATTTAATTTAAAATTAATACTTACCACTCAACGACTGCGTTCGAATATTTTCGAGAGAACTAAGACGATCAGAACTCCCTTTTATTTTTTTTTTGTATGTTTCTAAATTCAAAACTATATCTTTTCATACATATGTACATTTAAATTGTTACCTAGTAAATAAATCAACAGAAAATATTTATTTATCTTTCTTTAATATTTATATGGGGTCGCCAGGAACCTCGCAGTCATAAATGGGGTCGTGAATGAAAAAAGTTTAAGAAGCCCTGATCTAAACGCTTCCCAATCAGTGTTTTTAAAGCTTTTATATGATGTAAGTGGCGATCACAAGAACGGATAATAATTGTTAAGCTCTACATTAATGGAAATACCAAAATGATCGGAAGGTGTTGCGAATGTTGAGCAGATATCTGAAGTAGCATTTTTTTTAAGCTTTGACGAAAGGAAAAAAAAATCAATATATGATGAGGAGAGTGGAAATGTCGGCCCATCAGATGGTATAATATCAATGTTTAAGAATGGCCCATTAAGGAACCAGTCGTGAATTAAACTCCCATTTCTGTTTTGAACACTATCTCCCCAGCCTGGCAAAAATCCTCGATCGAACCCTCCAAGTGGGTGCCGGGCGGGCAATGTTCACTACATATACTTATCAGTGTCTGTACGATGTCAGACGGTGACAGCCAAGGTTAGGTTGGATCGCTGGGTGGTTGTGACTTCTCAATAGCACAATCCTTAGAAATCCAATCTCACCATAGATACGAGGTTCCTAGTTTCAGTGGTGGTGTAAGCATTCATAATCCGTGCCGAAGAATTAAAGGTTGGGGGATAAACCAATCAATAACGAGCTCTTCTGGATGCTTGGCAGGGTCCAGAATAGACTAGCCTTACCCCGGTACACGGCTCTGCCGGGGCTGACCTTTTCCTTCCGTAGTTACTCGTGGGACTTTCTATGGAATTTTTAAAAACTAACAAACAAACAAACAAACAAACAGACAAAAAAACGAACAAAAAGACAAAAAAGAAAACTGGGGGGAGGCAACGAAAGTTGTACACATTCTCCGATTTGGCTGAAAAGTCGAAGCAGGAATGTGAGCCAACGGACATACCTTCCACCAGTGGGATACAAGGTTCGCACACAGGCTCTGAACCAGCTGCGAAGCCAGTTCAGGTCTGTGCAGTGGGAACCAAGAATCCCGACTCTGGCGAGCAGCACAGCCCGCTGGAAACTGGTCAAGAGCATGCTGCAAAGCTAGTTCTAGCCAGTGAATCGGAGGGCAAACGGACCGCCACTGCTAATAGAGGGGATGAAGTCCCCAATATTAGCTTTGAAAACAATTCGCCTGCTTTGGTGCTATCATCAAGAAAGGACGAGATGAAACTTACAAAGAGGGGAAATGGAGGGGTGATCAACGACTCCGTCTCCACCTTGAATGGCCTTAAAATAAAGGACACGGGGAGGGCCGTTCAGACTGGCAGGGTTGGGGAGGCGATTAGCAACCCTAACTCTGCGGGTCGGTGCGTACCCTCGTCGAGTACAATGAATCCTCCAATTGGTGGAGCGGGAGAGGTGATTAACAACTCCAGCTCGGCCAAGGGGGGGGACTCAGATCAAAAAAACGCCCGCTCAGATACGTCGCCAAGCCAGAAGGGTAATTGAAACGGTGGGTGGTAAACCCGCAGTGGAGAGAACCCCGGGTGAGGTTGATAAATTGAAGTGGGCAAGTAAAATTGCTGAAGAGACCAGCCAAGACTCAACGTCAAAGCGAAACAGGTCGTTTGAGGTTGAAAAACCTCAACCAAAAAAGCCAAGAGTCGGGGTTAGCGTTCCATCGACACTGGTGCCGGGGCAATCCTTTGGTGACGTGGTAAAGGGACAGATTGTTGTCGCGGTCATCGACGCGACGGGAGCAATATGGATGGAAACATCTCTGCCGACAGGTGGGCGGACGTCAAGGCTCACCTCGCTTTCAGGTTTATTCCTGTTATCGAGGCGAATCCGGGACCCCTCCCAAGAATTAGCGACGCTGGCTGGCATCAAAACCGCGTCAAGCTGATCGCCTGCCAAGACCAGAGATCGCTTCACCTATATAAACTTGCTGTCAGCGGTTTAGGTGAGATCTGGCCAGGTGCTAAGCTAGAGGTTGTGGCAAGGGAGGATATCCCAAGCAGACCGAGAGCTCGTGCCTTGGTACCGGCCCTACATGAATCGCGGGAGATGGTTCTCCAGTTGATTAAATACAGCAACCCGGATCTGCCCGCTCACGATTGGACGGTTCCGGTGATTGAAAAAGAGTCGGTGGGTCGTTATCGGTCGGCTCTTGTCATCCTGAATAAGGAGTCATTAGAACCTCTGGCGGCACGCGGGGGTGTTATTCAGTATGGCTTTGACAGCCTAGTGCTGAAAATATACAAAAAAGATGAGGACGCTGCAAAGCTTCTAAAGCAAGCGGCTGAATCTGAAGCCAAGTAGTCCACTGCGAGCGTCGAATCTTCCATCATGGAGACAGACGCGGCAAGTTGCTCTGATTCTTTGGAACAGCTGTCTTGCTCGAAACTGGTCGAAAAGACTACAATAATAGTGTCTGATCAAGACGCAACTGAAATCAAATCGTCCGATAAGGACGACAACAACAAAGGTGGAGTCTTAGACTCCGACGATGAAATGCTTGGGGTTCTCCTTTCTGAGGATGAGTTGCTAGACTCCGCCTCAGATATGGAGGACCTTAATGCTACAGTGTTGGAGATTAAGCTGGATGATTGTAGCAATGCTGCAGATACTCCAGATTAATCTCCAACACTCCATCAAAGCCTCGGCCGGACTCCTTCTCCGGGAACCATGGATTAATAAATCCGTGGTAAAAGGACTCAGGACGAAAGATTATTCTCTGCTGTATGTGACGGACAAAGGTGAACCAAGATCCTGCATACTGGCAAAGAAAACACTTAACGTATTTTTACTACCTAATTAGAGCAATTGCGACACCACAACAGTAAAACTGCAGACCAACAGTGGGACTTACTGGCTCACGTCCGCCTATCTAGGCCATGACCAACCGGGGCCGCTACCAGGAGAGACGCTCGAGCGCGTAATAAAAAGCGCAACAAAGCTCAAAGCGGACTTTATAATAGGAAGTGACGTCAACGCACATCACGTAGTATGGGGGAGTACGGACGCAAAATGAAAGGGGTGAGTCTCTTTTTAATTTTATACTAAGTACTAACCTTCTTATCTGCAATATCGGTAACGAACCAACCTTTGTCACAAAAAACAGACAAGAGGTTTTAGATGTTACCTTTGTATCTCAATCAATCTATAACAAGATTCAAAATTGGGCTGTATCTAAGGATCACTCCTTCTCTGATCACAGATACATCCAATTTAATCTAACAGATGACACACCCAAACCCATAGGCTTCCGTAATTATAGGAAAACTGACTGGGTAAAATTCAGGGAAATCTTCAAACATTGTTACAACTACAATGACAATAGCTTCCCTTCAAACCCCAAGGATCTTGACAGCAAAGTCGACGATCTAACTAGTGCTCTTAACCATGTCTTGTGTAACTCATGTCCTCTTACCATAGTAAGAGGGAAGAAGAAACCACACTGGTGGACCAAAGAGCTAGAACCGCTCAAGAAAAGTTGTGCGAAGCTTTTCAATCGAGCCAAATCTTCCAGAAATCCCATAGACTGGGATCTATATAAGGAATCCCTTAGGATTTACAAAAAGAGATTACGAATAAGCAAAAGATCCTCTTGGAAAGAGTTCTGCAATAAAATTGAAGACTCCTCAGAGGCATCTAGACTTAGGAAAATCCTATCAACGAGTCCAAACATGCCAAGTTCTATAAAAGATGAAAACGGCAACTGGACCAGCTCATATGAAGAAACATTAAACTTGCTACTGGATACTCATTTCCCTGGTAGCTCGTTGACAATAACAGATGAGGAGCACTTGCCTCGACTCGCAAACCAATCAGGTAAAGGTCTTATCTCTAGAGATATACTGTTATGGGCAATAAACGGCTTTGACCCTTATAAATCACCAGGGCCTGACGGAATCATCCCTTCGGAGCTGCAGCAGGTTTCAGACATCATCATCTATAACTTAGAGATGATCATGAAAGGATGCATCAGCTATGCCTATATTCCCAAGGCCTGGAGAGAAGCTAGGGTCGTCTTTAAAGTTGTGCGAAGCTTTTCAATCGAGCCAAATCTTCCAGAAATCCCATAGACTGGGATCTATATAAGGAATCCCTTAGGATTTACAAAAAGAGATTACGAATAAGCAAAAGATCCTCTTGGAAAGAGTTCTGCAATAAAATTGAAGACTCCTCAGAGGCATCTAGACTTAGGAAAATCCTATCAACGAGTCCAAACATGCCAAGTTCTATAAAAGATGAAAACGGCAACTGGACCAGCTCATATGAAGAAACATTAAACTTGCTACTGGATACTCATTTCCCTGGTAGCTCGTTGACAATAACAGATGAGGAGCACTTGCCTCGACTCGCAAACCAATCAGGTAAAGGTTTATACCTAAAGCCGGCAAAAGCTCCCATGTAAATCCAAAAGATTTAAGACCTATTAGTCTATCATCCTTCCTCCTTAAAACACTGGAAAGAATGATTGACATACATTTAAGACAAGAAATTAAACCTAATCTGATCTCAACGGCGCAACATGCCTATACAAAAGGTATATCAGTGGAAACTGCACTCCACTCTCTGGTTTGCACCATTGAAAAATCCTTGCACTACAAAGAATACTCTCTCGTCGCATTCCTAGACATAGAGGGTGCATTTAACAATGTTAACAGTTCAGCAATCACTAATGCTCTTGATGGGCTGCTCATAGAGGAACACATCAAAAACATGATAACAACAATGCTCAGCAGCAGAATCATTAGTTCCGAAATGGGGAACTACAAAACAAGCAGAATGGCCAATAGAGGAACCCCGCAGGGAGGAGTTTTATCTCCCCTACTGTGGAACCTGGTCGTTAACAAATTGTTAATCGACCTAGAGGACGAAGGTTTCAAAACTATAGCCTATGCCGATGATGTAGCAATTGCCGTTTCAGGCAAGCACCCACAAACCCTAGCGTAGCTGCTACAAACAGCACTTAACAAGCTTAACAATTGGGCTGCAGATTGTGGTCTGAACATCAATCCACACAAAACGGAATTAGTTCTCTTTACGAGGAAATACAAAATTCCGGACTTCAGACCCCCAACTATTAAAGGGGTAACTCTCACACTGTCAAATCAGGCTAAATATCTAGGTCTCATTTTTGACAAAAAACTGACCTGGAAAACCAATATTGAGGAAAGAGTAAATAAAGCCAACGTTGCACTCTTCTCCTGTAAAAAAGCCATTGGTAGGAAATGGGGTTTCTCGCCCCGAATCACCCATTGGCTGTTTACCTCGGTAATTAGACCGATACTCACATACGGGGTGATAGTCTGGTGGACAGCACTAGACAAGATGATCAACTACAACAAGCTGGCCAAAGTTCAAAGAACGGTTAGTCTGTGTATTAGTGGCGCACTGAGGACAACCCCATCGGACGCCCTCAATGTACTACTAGATCTCACACCCCTAGATATCTTCAGCAAACAAGTCGCAGCTAGCTCAGCTACTCGACTCAGAGCTACATCACAGTGGACCAATAATCAAATCGGCCACACTACCATTCTAGATAACTTTAGATTCTTACCGAATCGATCCGACTACACCACCCCCAAGTTGGTGTTTGACAATAATTTCCAAGTAACCATACCTTCAAGAGAAGCTTGGGAAAATGGCGCTCTTTTGGAAAATGATGCAATACACTTCTACACCGATGGTTCAAAAACCAGCGAAGGTGTGGGAAGTGGAATCTACTCAGAAAAACTGAATCTCAGTCTTTTCTTCCGCCTACCCGATCATTGTAGTGTGTTCCAAGCGGAAGTTCTGGCGATTAAGGAGGTGCTGTCTTGGCTCAAAGAAAACGTCATATTCTCCACGGATATTCGGATCTTCTCAGACAGCCAAGCTGCCCTTAAATCTCTTGCCTCTGTCTCTACAAAATCCATCACGGTTCAAAATTGTCAGATGTCTCTGAGGGAGATGTCAAATCAGTTTAACATTCACCTTTCATGGGTGCCAGGGCACAGGGACATACCAGGCAACTGTATGACTAGCCAAAAAGGGCACGACCACTTCCCTACGCTCAGAATGGAACAACATAGGTGTACCTATCGCTACATGTAAACTCCTACTTAGACAAGACGCTTCAAGGATAACAAACACTAGATGGACTGAGAGTAACAACTGCCTTGCAACCAAAAAAGTTTGGCCGTGTGTTGACTCAAAACGCTCGAAGAGTTTGTTGGCCCTGAACCGTCTGTATCTAGGTTCTACCATAGGTGTTCTTACGGGACACTGTCTAATAGGGAGACACGCCAAAAGACTTGGTGTGTTTTCCAATGATTTCTGCAGAAGCTGCATGGACGAGGAGGAGGAAGAAACCGTTCAACACCTTCTTTGCTCATGCCCTGCACTACTTCATAGGAGGAAAACTCATCTCGGTGAATTCTTCTTCGATGATACTAGCGACCTAGCTTACATAGACCCTAAAAGTCTTTCGAAATACATTAAAAGTTCCACGTGGTTCGACTAGCAGGTGATTAACCGGCTAGTCCCGTAATGGAAGATTAATAAGTGATCAACTCGTTAATCTTACATCGGGTTTCTGAGATCAGTAGGTGATTAACTTGCTGATCTCTGTGGTATCACAATGGGCCCTTGCGGCCTAAGTGTGTCAGGCAATGTACTCATTGACTGACAGCCACTTCCACCTAACCTAACCTAACTATCTAACCAATGGGGATGGCGTGCATTGAAGTCTCCACCGATGATTAAAGCATCAAAAGAACTTGTTAAAGAAAAGAGTCTGCCCAGATCACTTTGTAGATTATGACCACAGTTTCCAGGTATGTATATGCTTACCAACAGTAATCGAAGATCGGATGTCCTTGAATTATGAAAAGTAATCGATGCTAAGCATGTTAAAAATATTTCGCTGTGAAATGAAACTGCTTGAAATTAAAAATTTTGTCTAAGAAGGATAGCGGTGCCTCTTCCTGAATCGTTTCTCAAGATATTATAACCTTCAAAAGATGGTATATGTCTCCTATCAAGTCTTGTTTCAGAGAGAAAACAAGTCTGGCTTGTCTCTTTTTAAAATATTCAAAAGAGCGAGTCATCGTTCATGGGAAATTATAGAATTAAAATTTATAGATTTAGTATTTAGTTTTGTTGTGGCCATTATGTAACTATAGAGGCTACGAACTCTAAGTACGTAAACATTTTTTTCTTCTTGAGATTGGATTTTTTGGTATTTTGGCCAAAAAAGTCGGATTTTAATTAAAAGTCTTTAAACGGAATATTAAACAGATTCTTAGATTCATTGAGAAAATCACTGAGATTTTCTGTCTGAGATGTTTCTTTATTAAGAGGAGGTGGTTTGCTTTGGGAATTTCTCGTTATACTAGCTAAAGATATATTGGGATTAGCCAATTGGCTAAAAGTATCTTGAACAATTTTTCTGTTATTAAGAGCGACAAAATTCTCTCTTTGTGTTGAAGCTTGCCTTCGTTCCCTGTATTTTAAATATGCAATTCGATGCGACTTCGTTGCAGTCAATGCATTTCGGGATTGGAACCTCCTCGTTTGCTTCTTTTTTGGCTTTGCACATCTCAAGACACGCTTCAGAGGCGTGATTGTCTCCGCACACAACACAGCGATCGTTATATGCGCAGCAATCACCTGTATGACCAAATCGTTGACAACGGAAGCATCTTATCACAAGCCTACTATTTTTTTTTTTCCCAATAAACTCTTTGATAAAGTAAACTCCAAATGCATAATAACTCCTTGATTGATTCACCCACATCAAGCTGAACAACAAAAATATTGAGTTTAGTATTAAGTTCTTTTGTTCTCGCAGTAGAAAAAGGAGACACTTTGCAAATTTTGACGTTTGGTACAGACTCTCTGAGAGCTTTTATAATTGTTTCAACTGGTGTGTCACCATCGAGACCTTTAAGTAAGATAGAGGCTTTCTTTGAGTCCTTTGGAGAGAAAGAATAAGCACCTAAACCTGTTTTACGTAGTCCGTCAATTATTAATCTATGCACACTCGAATTATTTACATAAACTTTTGTTTTTTGATAACCAATGTTAACAAATTTATACCTATTGAATATCTGTTACTTTGCAATCTGCGGCAGCAAGCTTAAGCAAATCAGAAGTCAATGTGCAATTGGAACCAAATATGAATATCGGGGGACAATAAAATATTTTACTATCTGATGATTTATTAACATTATTTGTTTGTCTTAAAGAATTACTTGCACGTTCGCTGGTATTACCCTCATCATTGTCTGTTGCATTTTGACAGGTTTCCATTTGCTCTAGGTCTGCAAGTGCTCCAAATAGGTTATTGTTTAGATTAGGTTCATTATTGTAATGAGAGACATGAACTGGCTCTTCATTTCTCCTTTTTCTCTTGCTACTATTGTTGTAATTGTTCGCTGATCGATTCAATTTACTGATAACAGTAGTCCAATCATTTGAGTCTGGCTTTTGATTGTTAATTGCGTTATCTGCACTTTGGCCTTGAGGAATATTTATTCTTTCAGAACTGGTTGTAGGTAAGCTCTTAGGCATTGAAACTGATTGGATGTTTTCACGTGTTAAATCAAATTGGTAGGAGTTATCACTTGTTAATGGATACACATGTGTACTTATTTTGCTATTATATTCCAGCGGAGCTGGAATATGTTTATTGTTTTCTTCACTTTCTTCCACTTTTTGAGTCTATATCTCACAGAGGAAAAGGAAATTTATAAGGTTTTTATTGTTTTTATAGATGCGGATAAACCGCTTGAGTAATTTTGAAAGCTAATTCCACACACATGCCTGTTCACGAAGGCGTACCAAAGTGCACTCCAAATAAAAACCACAAATAAAAGAATAGAACAACCAACAACTTTGAAACAAAATTTAAAAAAATATTTGGCCAACACCCTACTCAAATGCATATCTTATTCCAAATAAGTCATGTCAACAACAAAACAATAGAAGTTCTCAAACACACAATACCTGGTCCAATACAAAATTTTTTCCGTGAACAAAAAAAATCAAACACACTCTCATAGTCTCATACAAGTTGGAATTCCATTCTATAAGAAGTGCTGTTATTTTCTAAGCCCTTTCCCTATGTGCGTATGGCTATTTCCGTTTCTTTCAATCCTTCCTCATTTCACACTTTTTTACAATGCAAGCTACTGCTACCATACCACCAATAAAAAAAACAAAAGGCGTACAGTTTGTAATGAGAAATTAATAGCACAAAAGATCACAAAATAAGGTCATATGGATGTTATGTGAGTTGATGCATTAGATCATCTCAGCGATAAATCAAAGAGAACAGACAAAAAGAGAAAACGGCGTTAAACTTGGTGGCGGATTTGTTTCGAAGTAACGTGCGTATGTATATTTTTTTAAGCAATGGTTTTCTAGTAAAAAACCCAAAGACTGCTATTATACGGTGAAATTTGTTGCACGAAACTACTTCGAATTCTTCTTTGTTCTGTCATCTCGTGTCGCAAGTGTTATTACACGATGAAATCGAGTTTCATGAAACTAGTTTCACATTTCTCTTTATCTTTCATTCGGTGTTTTTATTTTTGGGGGAAAATAGTTATCTAGTAGTGCCTGGTTGCTTCAAAACCTCTTTTATTGGCAATTGAAAAACAAAAAAGTCATTATTATTAGTATTATTACTTATTATTGAACCAAATGAAACAGAATAAACAAAAACACGAACAAGGACAAAGAGAAACGTCAAAGCTGTTTCACGAAACCATAACCCATGCGACACAGGGTAGCTAATTGTCCATCTCTCTTTTTCGAAATTTCGTTCTCATTTGCACTTATAGTGTTCGAACAGTTTCGTGCCACAAATTTCACCGTGTAATAGAATTCAAAGCAGACAGCTTTTCTAAAATTAATTTTTCAAATTCTGTGACCACAATTGTACGAGAATATTTGTTTTTATTGAAACTAGTTTAGACTATATCAAAGAAATTGTTGGCAAATATGACTTTATTGAAATATCATTTAAGCGGTGTGAAGAAAAAAATATTGATTTCGGGCTCGGAGGTTATGTCAGGAACTTTATTACCTTCGTGTAATGTACATACTTAGGGATGTGATTCTTGGTCATATTCTAAGAAAAAAATTGTTTTACAGTAAAGTCCGTTTCTCGACTTTGGCATCAGTTTTAAACAATTTCAAAAAAAGCTAACTTGGGTGTACCCTGACGTGTGTTAAATTCGATTTCTCTGTCAATACTAATGGAAGAGACCTAATTTTAGATTAATTTGTCGTGGAAATAATAATCTTTAAAACTGTATTTAAAATAGGCTCCTATAAGCTTAGGGTTGATTTAGATTTTTAGATTAGATTTAGATTTTCAATTTTAAATGGTGTTCAAATTTTCTTCCCGAAACAAAGTTTTGACTTTGAGGTCATTTTTTCAGAAAATGCCTGATAAACATAGGTTTTCTTTATTTTTTACAGATGAACTAAACAATAATATAAAAAAAAACTCATTGACATGCGCACTCAAAAACCCATAAATTTTATGATAACTAAAAAATACAAAATTGGTAAAATTTAAAAAAAATAAAAAAGTTCAGCTTTGTTCAGGTTTGTTTGAATAAAACAATAAGATGGGTACCTACTTTAGGTAGTTTTTTTATGTATTTTTTACAAATACAATTATAACAAGTACTCAAAGTGCCCTCCTTCGTTTTAAATGCATACCAGAGTCCGTTTTTGGATTTCATTGTGTATGTTTGCTCTCGATAACTCTTGTCTTACTTGTAGTCTTGCAATCTTTGAAACTGTATTTAAATTAAACTCCTATAGGCTAAGGGTTGTCAGATTTTCAGTAAGGATAAAGTTCCTGGTATCTGCGTTGTGCTCTTCTTGAATTTCCATTGCAAAACCCATATACGAATAAAATGTCTGCGTATTCTTTTTTCGTAGATGAAGGCATTTCAAAAAGCTCTCTGATCAAACTGCAATTGTGACTTATTTTGATAAACTGATGAACAAATTTGTTTTCTTATTCTTTTATAGTAGTGCACTTGTCAATAAGTTTTTTTTATATTATTAATTTGTTCATCTGTAAAAAATAAACAAACTCTATGTTTACCAGGCATTTTCTGAAAAAAAAATTACCTCAAAGTCAAAACTTTGCTTGGCGGAGAAAGTTTGAACACCATTTAAAATTGAAAATCTGGCAACCCTAAACATATGGAAGCTCTACTTAATAACAATCTTAAAGGTTGTTATTTCTACAAGTCTTAGATTAGGTCTTTATCATCAGTATTGACAAAGATATCGAATTTAACACAGGTCAGGGTACACCAAAGTTAGCCTTTTTTTAAATTGTCAAAAAGTGATGCCAAAGTTGAGAAATGGACTTTACTGTAAAACAATTTTTTTCTTAGAATATGACCAGGAATCAAGTCTCAAAGTATGTAACACGAATTACCGGACACCCTGTATATATGTACTTGAAAACCACCACGCCTTGCCACATGCTTTATATGTTAAGAAAAAGGCAGTTTCAATAACTTCTCATCATAACACCTGTTTAAAAGCACTAAAAACTATTAACAACGATTTAATAAGATGCGGCTGATATCTGTCTTCATTTCCTTTTTATTTCATGAAAAAATATTAGTAAATGGCAAAGTTATTACCTTAAGAGTATGCTGAAGACCGAAAAATTACAACAAAGATTTTTTTCATATAAGAGACAAAATAAAAAAAAAACGCTCGGAGGTAAGTTGTATACATATTTTGTAGTCATAAAACGAAAAAGGAAAAAATTAAAAGTACATAAATTCGGACCCCGACCAAAATATTGAACGAATCGATATTTGCAAAAAAAAAAAAATCAGCTTCTGGTCTCTATAAAAACCGTTACGGAATAATTTTTAACATTTCATTGATACACAAAAGTTCGTGTGTTTATCATTTTTACAATTTATTTTGTTTCATCAAATTATCAAAGTTTGCAAAAGTTATAAAGCAATAGGTTAGCGAACCTTTCGAATATTAACCAAAAATACAAGGAACACCTACCCTTAAGTCAAAATAACAAAAAAGTGGACTTGAGCTTTTTTTGTAGCATACCGACGATGTGTTATGCCAGCGTTAGGTTCAAAAAAATTGTTAAAAATTATGAAGAAACTAATTAAAAATGGGAATTCACTAATTTGCTGGAAAAAACAAATCACTAAAGGCCCCGGCCCATAGAACGCGGTGCGCGCGTGCGGCACCGCTTCCAACTGACAGCTCGATTAAATGCACACGTTCTTATGAGAGGTGACCCATAAGCACCGCGCGCAACGCGCCGAACGCACCGAGTAGCTCAACTTTCTACTTTGCCGCGGCTCTCACGCGGTGACAGAACCAATTTGAAATTTTCTCTCTGATGACATGCGCAGTAAGAACCAATTTGAAATTTTCTCTCTGATGACATGCGCAGTAAGAACCAATTTGAAATTTTCTCTTCTGTTAACATGAGTGGCCTTGTTGAGTTGATACACCGCAACGGATTCTATGGGTCACCCCTATCAGTTGCGTGCGGCAAAACCCACCGCATCAGTTGCCGCGCCGCTCCTACCGCGCGCACCGCGTTCTATGGGCCGGGGCCTTAACATGGAAATATGAATTCCAACATGTGAACATATTATGTAACGTCCAATACCAGGAGAAAAACGCAATTACACAAACAAAGAGCTACCCTTTGTTGCAATTTTAATATTTTTCATACAACAGTTTGACGTTTCTCTTTCTTCTTGTTCGCGTTTTTGTTAATTCTGTTCCATTTGGTTCTTTTCCAAAGAATACATAGTTCTAATAGTAATAACTTTTTTATTTCGAAACTAGGTGGGTACATGGTATAAGGTCTAATAGCTCTTGCAACACGGGATGATACAACAAAGAGGAAATCGAAGAAGTTGCACTCAAGACTCAATTGATTAAAATACCGTAAAATAGCGCTTTAGCAGATAGGTACATATTTAACAATGAGCACTTAAGAGCAAAAGTATGTGAAAAACGCATGTGTATGAAAAAATACATGCATGTACATTGAACATACATCTGCTTGCTCACCAATAGTAAAAAAATAAAACAGTTTCTTACCTGTTATCGATCGGTCTTTATCGCCCATAGAAAGATAATCTTCATCGATCTCTTGAAAAACTTCTTGCCATGCTTTGTCTTTATTTTTATAGCTTCTATATTCCACTCGTGTGCTATCCCACAAAACTGGTCTAACTTTTACCAGTTCTATTAATTTTAATACAGAGTACTTATAATCACGACCTTCCATTTTCAATTTTAGAATTCAATACAGAAATAAAATTGTTTCTATGAAAACCAAAAATATAGCAGTTATTTCCCCTTTAAAGTCGTTCAGACAACTGCCGACTCGGTCTCGGCAGTGCCGACTACTCTGTTCTCTGCATTTATCGTTTCATTTTTACTTCTTGCTGTCGGGCGATGAGTCGACAATACACATCGACTCCACATCCATAGTCCACTCAAAAAGTAGAAAGTGGATGTTATCGGTGCCGTGAATGGTGAATCATCCAATCATGATGCTAAATTGCTAAAGGCCTCGACCCATAGAATCCGTTGCGTCCGTTCGCTCTCGGATTCACCTGACAGCTCGATTAAATACACACGATCTTATGAGAGGTGACCCATAAGCATCGGATGCAACGGACGCAACGCAAAAAGTAGCCCAACTTTTAACTTTTTGCGTCCGGCAGAAGAGAGACATGCGCAGTAAGAACCAATTTGAAAATTTCTCTCTGATGACATGCGCAGTAAGAACCAATTTGAAATTTTCTCTTCTGCTAACATGAGTGGTCTTGTTGAGTTGAGACACCGCAACGGATTCTATGGGTCACCCCAATCCGTTGTGTCCGGCAAAACTCACAGCTGTCAGGTGAATCCGGCAGCGAACGGACGCAACTGATTCTATGGGTCGGGGCCTTAACTCGGATTTCCATTCCTATATACGTTGATAATGGAATGGAATATGGAACAGCGCACAGCAGACAGCAGTCGCTAGTTTGTACGATATGTTGAGCATGTGTTGCGACTTGAGAGCAGCTAATATTTTTTATTTTTATGTTCAATTATCTAATCTTTTTTCTCCTGTAATTTGCTTACCAGTTCAGAGGTAGTAAAGGAGAGAAGAGAATACTGATGAAAAAAATGTAAGAGCTTCCAAGTTCCCACTCAAACAAAAAGTTGTGTCTCGATTCGGATGTTGCGACGGCCGCGGCGACGCGACGGCGACGATGCGTTTGTCTTAAGTTTTTTTTTTTAAGTCGCTAATTTTGCAGTGTATAGTATACACTATTTATACATAATAATGTATCTCTAATATGTAGAATACCTGCAACAACTCGATGATAGATTCTAGAAAAACAGTTAAATGGCATTAATACATCCAAAAAATATTCGAGGTTTGATGTCACAAAAATTGTACAAGGGTACCTATGTACCAGCGTTTTTAAAGACGGCCTTGGAACCTTTCAATTTTTCTCTTATTTATCATTAGCTTATCACACAAACTTTAATTGAGACGATGATTTTTTTTTACCATCTGTATACGTATACTGGGTCCTGGGTGTCCTGCATAAAGATATAAATAAATATACAGGGTGTTCCGTAATTCGTGTAACTTACTTTGGGATGTGATTCTTTGTCATATTCTAAGAAAAAATTGCTATGCAGTAAATTCCGTTTCTCAACTTTGACATCATTTTTTGACAATTTTAGAAAAGGCTAACTTTGGTGTACCCTGACCTGTGTTAAATTCGATATCTCTGTCAATACAGATGATAAAGACCTAATCTAAGACTGAATTTTTTGTAGAATTAACAACCTTTAAGACTGTATTTAAGTTGAGCTTCGATAGGTTTTGGGTTGCCAGATTTTCAATTTAAAACGGTGTTCAAATTTTCTCCCCCAAGCAAAGTTTTGACTTTGAGGTCATTTTTTTCAGAAAATGCCTGATAAACATAGAGTTTCTTTAGTTTTTACAGATGACCAAAGCAATAATAAAAAAAAACTAATGAATAAAAGCACTCAAAAACCCATGCATTTTATGATACTTAAAAAAATACAAAACGGGTAAAATTAAAAAAAAAATTAAAAAATTTTTTAGCTTTGAGGTTTGTTTAAATAAAACAATAATATAGGCACTTTTAGTAGTTTTTTTTATGTATTTTATACAAATACAATTGTAACAAGTGCTCAAAGTGCCCGCTTTCGTTTTGAATGAATACCAGGGCCCGTTTTTGGATTTCATTGTGGTTATTTGCTTTAAGTTTGGGGTATGAATGTTCAATAGGAAAATAAGTCGTATAAAAGAATAAGAAAACAAATTTGTTCATCAGTTTATCAAAATAAGTCACAATTGCAGTTTGATCAGAGAGCTTTTTGAAATGCCTTCATTTACGAAAAAAGAATACGCAGACATTTTTTTCTTATATGAGTTTTGCAATGGAAATTCAAGAAGAGCACAACGAAGATACCAGGAACTTTATCCTTACTGAAAATCTGGCAACCCTAAGCCTATAGGAGTTCAATATAAATACAGTGTCAGAGACTACAAGACTACAAGTGAAACAAAAGTTATCGAGAGTAAACAATAAACATCCACAATGAAATTCAAAAACGGGCTCTGGCATGCATTAAAAACGAAGGAGGGCACTTTAAGCACTTGTTATAATTGTATTTGTACAAAATACATAAAAAACTATTAAAAGTGCCCATATTATTGTTTTATTCAAACAAACCTCCAAGCTAAATTTTTTTTTTTTTTTTAATTTTACCCGTTTTGTATTTTTTCAAGTATCATAAAATGTACGGGTTTTTGAGTGCACTTATTTATCAGTTTTTTTTATTATTGTTTTGTTCATCTGTAAATAATAAAGAAACTATGTTTATCAGGCATTTTCTGAAAAAAATGACCTCAAAGTCAAAACTTTGTTTCGGGAAGAAAATTTGAACACCATTTAAAATTGAAAATCTGGCAACCGTAAACCTATGGAAGCTCAACTTAAATACAGTTTTAAAGGTTCACATCCCAAAGTATGTTACACGAATTACGGATCACCCTGTATTATGAAGAGCGAATACTAAAACCTTGTACTCACCTTAAGATTTTGATTGTGTGATTAGCATGCAATCGCAAGCTCGTGCAACCCATTTGTGACCATTTTTACTTGCGATTATAGTTACCTACCTACTATAAGGCAACTTTTGCAATTGTGCTAAAAAAAATCTGAGAAAACAATTGAAATTAACATTCACATTACAATGATAGATAATACAAAAAAGTGGGTGCTGCAATTCTGTCATTCTGTCCGTATACGGATCTACAGCCTGAACCGCTTGACCGATTTGGTTCAAATTTTTCAGTAAGTGTGTTTGGGGCAGCCTTCAGAGAGGTTTTTGGAAATGAGTCTCTTGGTCTTTAAATAACGTTACCTACCTAGCATACAACCTTTATGATAACACTTATTTTTCTCGAAAGCGGCTCAAACGATTTCGATAAAATTTTATTTGAATAATTATTTCTTAAAGGGTTAGGGGTAGTCAGGAGCGGTGCCGTGACATTGTGCCAAACGACATTATGCCAAATGTAGAAATTTGGCACAATGACGCTTTTGCAAAGTGACATTGTGCCAAACGTTGGGGTTTGGTATAATGACGCTTTGTAGAAGTGCCATAGGGCCAAATTAGCTTGTGACATTGGGCCAAATGTAGAAATTTGCACCATCACTGTCATCTGTGTTTACAGTCCTTTGCGGCATGACTAAAAGGATTATTGGCTTAATGACATCTAAGAAACTTCCATGCTTATCATTCATAGTGTGAAGGTCTGATGTAATCAAATGTTTTGTTTTTGAGCATAAGATAAAATAATAGTAAGAAATTCGTCTGTGTGTGTAAGAGATGTGTTCTTACTTAGTTAAATTTTAAGATATATGTAAGTGATGAGCTAAAAAAAGTCTGCAGCCACCGCGTTAAGTACAGAAAAGGAAGCTAAATGCGAAGCGGAAAAAAAATTTGGCAAGGGGAGTACGGAGTATGGGTTTGTGTTCTGAAAATTAAAAACTCGCACGAATTCACTTATATCTTAAAATTTAACTAAGTAAGAACACATCTCATACACATACAGGCGAATTTCTTACTATTATTTTATCGTAGAAATGAGCTCAACAACTTTAGGAGTAAACAATAAAGCATGTGTGATGGAATGTTGGCCAGTGACTGATGTCTCTGATGACGGTACCCAATTTTCTTAAATCGCATTTTCAGAATTTTGTAAGGACAACAAGTGCTCATACGGAACTATAGCTATTCGGGATCGGAAGTGGATTGCAGGAGTTGTGCAGAAAAAGATAGTGTAGAAGATATACTTGGCAAAGACTTAAAAAAAAGTCGATGTGGCTGACTTGCAAATCAGAGCACGGAGAACGACCGTATACTCAGGCGACAATTGACAACGGTTATTCTAAAACTGTGTCTTCTCAAGTTAATTGGAGCTTCATCGAGTTGAGTAGCTTACACTCAAATTACAGGCATTAGTCGAGAGACGATGCGACTTTGAAACTATGAAGGAAGGAAAGACGTGAGATTTTTGCATTAACTTTATTTTTGTAGTACCTACATGTACATATATATTAAATACCTACATGTACATGTACATGTACATGTATATTGATATAATTAATATAGATAATTATTTGCATTTGCATTACCTACATATAACTATCGCATCCATAGCTCTATAGTTATGGATGCGATCCCTATGGTCACACACAAACGATACCTACTGGATAAAAAAATAATATGTTCTTTTTGCATTTGTAATGAAAACATTCCAAATTTTAATATGCAACCAAAAAAACTAGAAAAAAACCCGTAGTTTTTAAATTAATTAATCTTCACTATTTGAGATTAAAAAAAAAAAAAATAACTGTCAATATGGCAACCGTTTTGTCACGTTGTTGTGAGGTTATTATTCGTATTATTGGTGGAATGCATTACAGTCTAGAAAAAAATGTTAATTATCAAATAAAAGGTGTGTTTTCTTGTTGCATTGACACTGTACCTAACACTCGAAGCGATTATTATAACTTACAGATTGATTAGGTTAATAATATTTAGTTAAAGTAAGGTTATGATGGTAATGATTTAAAATGCTAACTAATAATTCAACAAGATACAAATTTGATAGCTTTTTTGAATGATTAAAAACCGTAACACCATTTTAAATCGTCATATTTCCTTGTATCTTCAATGCATGGAGTGTGTGTGCATGAGGTGATGGTTTTTTTAGGAATATCAACATTGACTAGCGAAAATGTGGGAAAAACGAACTAGACAATCTTTACATATAAAATAGGATGTACATATATTTGTGTGTATGTATGTATGTTTGGAATAGACTCCTAAACCACCCAATGGATTTTTCTGAAAATTTCAGGGTAGACACAGTTTAGTCCAGAGATGGTTCCTGTTAGAGGTCTGCATGAATACATTCACTTACCTTTTCTATTCAAGCACAGTAGTTCAGTGTATTCTGTTCGTAGAATGCTTAGAAATTAGTGTACAATAAAAATGAATACACTATTCTAAAAAAGCAAATACTGCACACCATTCGATCTCTTCGTAATAGAACGAATACACTGTTTGGTTTCTCTCCTAGGCTTGAATGCTTGATTTAAACAGAACAGAGCAAGCCTAACAGTTATCAACACACCGAATACAACAATTCAAAAAATACAAATAGAACATCTACAAGCACACTGAGTGCAGCGAGTGGCTTGAACTGATGCAAATGAATTATGTGATGCTCCGCTTTGTTTTTTTCTAGCTTTAACCTGAAAGATTTAAATTTCTCATTGCCGATCCCGTGGGCATATGTTGAGTTTTTTGCTCGTGCATGGTGTAGCATTTTAAAGGTGAAAGAATTTTTCCCATTTGCGTTTCCGTTCCCGTGGGAATATAGGGATAACAAATTTAGCCTATGATCTTCCTCAGGTTCTAGACTATCTTTGTACCAAATTTAATTTAAATCGGTTCAGTGGTTTGGGCGGGAGATGGATACAAAAAAAAACGAACAGACAGAGTTACATTTGCATTTATAACATTAGTAAAAATTTTGAATAGCAAAACCGAATTTTAATAATTTATAAATTTTTCTTACATATGTACATATTTCTTGAAAATGAGATATGTTCAAAGAAAATGTACTAAGTCTCTCTTTGTTGATTGTTCACTCTTTCATTTCTTAGTAATTGAACATTCTCAGTTCGCTTGGTGTGTATAGTGCATTATTTGGTGTATTCGATGTGTTCGATATAAACTCGGTGTATTCGATGCATTTGAGAAAAAACCAAATGGTGTATTCATTTGGAATGAATACACGATTCTATTGTTTTGGTTTGGGGTAATGAGTCATTTGTTTTGTTTTGAAATAACAAAAACCAGCGAGTAGCGTATTTGAAAAATATAGAATGGCTTGGAATTGGTTTCAAGCCACTCGTTGCAGTTGTCTAGTTCCTGTCATTCCCACAGGAACGGGGCTGGGAACGGAGACTTAAAAACTACTGGACAGATTTCAAAAATTCTTTCAGCATTAGGGGTGCTACATTATCCCCCTCCATCAGTAACTTAGACATAGACTATATTTCATCTCTATAATCCCACGGGAACAGAAACGGGAACGACAACGGGAACATTAAAGTTTCTTGACCGATTTCAAAAATTCTTTCAACTCTGGGGACGTTGTTACATTATCCCTCAGTGATGTCACTGAGGGATAATGTAACATATATTTATATATATTTCATTCACATATTTCCATGGGAACGGGAGATTCCCGCAGGAACGGGGTTGGAAATGGAAAATATGAAACTACTGGACAGATTCCAAAACTTCTACCCCGGATTGGAAACTAAGAGCACGTCACAACACTCGCACTTACTAGTTTAGGAGGTCAGCTTCGGATGAAGCATCCCAGTGCCCAGTGGATACCGCGTGGAGGTATAGTAAGCACAATTGACTTGTACTATAAGTTGCAACATCTGGGCGTCGCCAAGTTGATACCAGTCAAAGCCTTCCCATCCACCGTCATGTTTAGTTGTTATCTCAAAAATTTTTTTCTGCACAATTGTAAAACTTGCCTTATAGTACCTATAATCGCAGGTAAAAAAACATCAACTGCTTAAAAAGTGTCGTGATAAGATTTTCGCTGGAAACCTGTGGAATATTTTTTTTTCAATATCTTATGCGATTTTATTCAATTATCATTATTAATGTGTGGTTGGCAACCCTGTACCAACAAATTTACTATGAAGAGCGAATACTTAACCCTGGAAAGATAACCTGCGTCAATTTGACTCACACGAAAAAAAAAATTTGCTCTCTCTTTTTAAATATCCTGATTCCTGAATAACAAGTTGTCCGTTTAGTTTATCTCAGTCTGTGAGCGTATCTATCGATGAGCTGAGGTATTTTTGGGATAGGAATCAAATTTTTCGAGAAAACACACGGAGTGAGTCGAATTTACGCATGCTTATCTTTAGTGTGACTTTTAAGACTTTTAAAATTTGGATCTTTTACATAAGTTTATTTTTTATATCTCATTCAATTTGTGTTTTAGGTAATTCTTAAACTGTTATTTGTTATTCAGGATTATTTTAAGCAACTACGTTGCAGTGGAGCGCCAAAACTCCGAAGAACACAATACTTTATCCGTTTTGCTATAGAAAATGACGATTGGGAGCGGCTCAAGCTCAAAACGATAAATTACAGATCAGCTTTTGCCAAAAAAATCCACTTATTGTACATATTGTCCTTACAAGATAAGACGGAAAGCAAGTTCCTCGTGCAGAAAGTGCAAAAAAGTTGTATGTAGAGAGCATAACATTGACTTTTGCCAAAAAATTTTGTGACCGTTTTTTTTTGTTTTGTTTTTAACTTTATTTGTTTTTCTAGCTTATCTTTCTAGGGTTTTAAACCATGTATGTAGATAATCAGTCTCGAAATTTTTATATTTTACTTAGAACACAATTGCTAGTTTGTGTGACCCAGGCGTTTTCAATTTTTTTTTATTGAGTTGAGTTTCTGGTGTATAACATCGTGTTCTTTACGTTTTGAATAGTTATTATGAGCTATGACAATTTTCCTCTATGTTATGCCTAAATAGAGGAAAAAGACTGACTCCCGTTTTACTTAAACTATCATTCCTTATAAGCACACTTTATAATTCAGTTACCACTTTAGTACTCTGAATTAAACTTAAACTGGAGTGAGACTAAACCGTAATCGTCAAATATTATAATACATAAGCAGCCTTTTTTTCGATTTCACTAATACTCGTTTCAACCTCGGATTAGTTAATAATAGTTGTAGCACTTAAACCTCCCTTACGCCACGTCGCGACGTGGACGTAACGTAACTCGAAACGCGAGCGAATCCTTATTTATAAATCATTTTCCAAGCCGTATTAGTTACGCCTTGCTTATGTCAAATTTTTCATTAAAAAATGATCCATCTATAGGTTACTATAAACGTAAACAAATCCCAGCTGATTTCATTTTGCACATTCAACGCATTAAGTTTTTCTGATAATCTAACTTTTTGCGGACTCTGATTGGTCAGAGTTTCAGTTTTTCTTTTGATACGTTACCTCTGAATAATCAGACGTCGAAAAAAAGTTAGATTATCTGAAAAACCTAGTTGCCCTGGACCCGAGCATTATGTTTTTTTTTTGCTTTTGGCGAAAATTTTTTCTAAAATGGATACTAAACAAAACAGAAAAAGGTCTGAAAATTGGGATGGTTCTCAAAAGGTTAGTCGGTATATTTAGTTTACGCAATGATAAAGATAATAACAAATACATCTAATAGTTTTCATTTATACATTTATGTATCTCGTAGTTAAGGCTTTAGAAGAATTTAAATTATTCACAAAACCAAAATAATTTTCCACTTTTCCTCTAAAAACTTGGATAATATTTTTCTTGGTGCAGTGTAATAAGCCCCGCGGCAGTAAGACCCGTGGGCCTTATTGCCCCAAAAAATGGAAATAACACCTACGCCCTACGGACTTTGTTTCCACTTTGAAGAGGCAATAAGACCCACCAAAGAAAAGAATTAAGGCACATGTCTTTTCTCACCATTTTGAAGCAGCATTTATATGAGTCTGATGCACATGGGATCTTAAAATTAGTTTTCATTCTTATAAAGGATTGAGAATTATAACAGCTATGCTATTGCTATAACACTTAAGATACTTACTCATCAGAAACACCCTGTACGCTACAATTGCACTCTCATATTCATATTTTCAATAATACACACAAGAATGTATATTAAAACCAATTAGATAAATAAGATCGAATCATATTACAGTATGACTTATAATCTCTATGTACATATGTATAACTGATTGTCATCACATGGTATCGCTTTCGTCATGTATTTTAAATCAAAGACTAATCACTGTGTAATAAAGCATCGAAAAGTCAACATCGTCTTTCTTTATTTAAAAAAGTACTTGGCATCCTACAGCTTCAGAAGTGGGATTCGTATGTGTTACTGGGCTTAGTGTAAGATCTACTGTACGATTAGAAAACTAAAAAACAAATTTTTATGTTCAATTAATGTTACTTGTGCTAATATTATTATCAGAGAAAATTTTATTGCAAAACGTTAAGTGACTTTGCACAGAATCGAAAAAAAAAATTTTTTATGGATCCGCGTGCTGCTAAATTTTTACAAGTGGCTACGTCCCAGCAGCTTAAGGAGAAATTTGCTGAAATTTGATTACCTACAAAAGGACTGAAAGCTGCTTTGAGAATTCGTCTGGAAGAAGGTATTCAGCAGCTCAAGGAATCACAGGTGGAAGCGTTTTTCCCTGAAAACATGCTGGAAGACGAAGAAAACCAAAACGAATCACTGGCTGAAGACAATGCGGAGCAACTACAATTAGAGCGTTTATCGATGATGGTTTCGAGAAAAGAGGAGATCTTGTCATTGCAAAAACGACTGGCTGAGCTCAATAATTTTGGTGAGACTAATAATTCTAGCAATTATTCGTTTAGGGATATTGAGAATTCGTTACAATCCTTCTCTGGCGATGACAGTTATCCTGTGTCCAAGTGGATAGAGAATTTTGAGAACTCCAAGGAATTCTACAAGCTTGATGAATCAAAGTGCTTCATTTATGCACAACGATTGTTAAAGGGAACTGCCAAATTGTTCCTTAGATCAACTTCATGTATATTCATGGAAAGAATTAAAAGTAGCTTTGATAGAGGAGTTTCAACAGCATGCATCAGCCTTAGATGTCCACAATATCTTGAGAAACCGAAGGAAACGCAAAGAGGAAAATGTTCAACAGTATGTTCTCACAATTTTAGAGATTGCGAGGTCCACTGATATCAAGGACAGCGACGTGATATCATACATAATAAGAGGTATACCTGACTCGAATGTTAATAAACAAATTCTCTTCACAGCCAACACAATACCTGAGCTAAAGTCTTTGTTACGAAAGTACGACCAAATGAAATCAGAAAGTGCTACGTCATCAATGCTATTTAACAAAACTACAGCACAGCAAAAAAAAATGTAATGCCCACAAATAGCGAGTTAATCATCAAGTGTTACAACTGTAACGAAGCTGGGCACATATCATCTAAATGTCCAAAACCACGACGGGAGAGGGGTTCTTGTTTTTGGTGCGGGCAGCGAGGGCGCATAATTAAAGATTGCCCACAAACATCTGCAGTGTGTTGTCTACAAGACGCTGATACTTCAAAGCAGAGCCTCCCTTCAATCTTGCACAATTTCAGTGGAGTATTTGAGTACCATTTCTACAGTGGCGAGTTTGCAGCAGTAAGTACAACGATTAGTGCTGCGACTATGATTGATACCGGGAGCCCAATCAGTTTCATTCAGCAGAAGTTTGTCCCACTTTACCTGACGACACCTGTAAAATCGCATTCGCAAGACGTGGGAATAAACAACAGTAAATTGATACAGCCTTATTTATTAGATTTCACTAATACTCGTTTCAACCTGGTATTAGTTAATACTAGTATTAGCACTTAATCCTCCCTTACGCCAGGTGGAGCGAATCCTTATTTATAAAACATTTTCTAACCCGTATTAGTTACGACTTGCTTATGTCAAATTTTTCATCATAAAAATGACCCATCTGTAGCTCTGGTTACTATAAACGTAAACAAATCCCAGCTGACCTCATTGTGCACGTTCAACGCATTAAGTGTTTTCAGATAATCTTACTTCTTTCGGACTCTGATTGGCCAGAGTTTCAGTTCTTCTTTTGATACGTGACTTCTGACCAATTAGAGGTTGAAAAAAAGTTAGATTACCTGAAAAACTAAATTGAGTTGAACCCGAGTATTATGATTTATTTATTTTTGTGATTGGCGGAAATTTTTATAAAATGGATATTAAACAAAACAAAAAATATTAGTTTTCATTTATTTATTTATTTATTTATCTCGTAGTTAAGGCAGAAAAAGAATTAAAATTATTCACAAAACCAAAATAATTTTCCATTTTTCCTCCAAAAATGTATCCTCAAAATGACATTAAGACCTTAATATGACCTTAATCCTCCTTTAATACTCTTATGAACCATTATTAGCTTAATCCGCCTCTAATACTGGAGTATTTTTTTTATAAATAAGGTTTGGAGTATTAGAGGGGTATTAAATTCGTAGTAACCCTAATCCGCCGCCGCCGATAACACGAGTTTATAAATAAGGCTGATAATGTTTGGTAAGGTCTTATGTAAAATTGAGTTTAATGCCGATTATGTTGCTTTTGTTTTATATGTTGTTAAGAACGATACCATGAAAAATGCTATTATTTTAGGTAGGGACTTCTTAAAAAAAACAAATATTAGATTAACGTTATTAGTTGTCCGTCCAGCTCTGACATACGGTTCACAATGTTGAACAATGTACAAAAAGTATGAGAGCAAATTGACGGCAGCCGAAGTGAAGATGCTTCGGACAGCAGGAGTAACAAAGCTTGATCGAATTAGAAGTACTAAGATCCGTGGAAGCCTTCATGTCAAAAGTACCATCTTGGACAAAATTCAGCACGACCGGCTCAGTTGGTATTGTCATGTTCAAAGGAGAGATCCGCAGAACCCCGTCCAAAAGGCAATATCGTACAACGTTTCAACAAATTCGCGACGAAAAAGAAAAGGCAGGCCAAAAAACTCCTGGTACAAGCAAATGCAAAAACAGCAGCATTTGGTTGGCCTCAGACATGGAACTATCCAAAACCGGGAGGCGACGCTTTCTGAGGTCAACGCGGCGTACCCCACAGGCGGATCACTAGTGTGAAGCAGAAAAGTGGGAGAGTTGTGATCGCTTCAAGATCACTACTCGTAACGCCGGAAATGAAAAGAAAAAGAACGTTGGAAAAAGAAAATAATTATGATAAAGAAAGCGAATGTTTGAAGAATGATAGTAATTTAATTGATTTAGAAAATGAAATAAGTGAAATCTTGAAAATTGAAACGTTTGATGATCGCGATAGTAAATTTGAATTGAAGATAAATGAAAATTATTTTTATTAATTATTAGCTTTACTTAGAATATAAAACAAAAACTATAGAGGAAATTGTATACATAGAATTAAGAAGCGGTAAAAATTATTTGTATCTTATACCTATTTACCTGAATTGCAATCACTGGCAACAGGAGTATGAAAAATTGTACGATTTTTTGTGTTTCCTTAAATCCCATAACATAGCAATAATCGGAGACTTAAATGCAAGGACGGTGGATGTTGAACCCGAACTGGTGCTAGGAAATCGTCAGCGAATGTCTCAAGATCAAAAAATTAATGCGGAAGGAAAAAAAATTATAGAATTATGTGATGAATTTGGACTCATTTAATACCCCTCTAATTTGGAGACAAAAGAGGGGAATTAACGTTTATTGGAGAACAGGGTAGATCTACAATAGATTACGGACTCATTGGTGGTGAATGGCGTGCTATTATGAAAGATTTTGTGGTGGAAGACCAAGTATATTCTGATCATCTTACCAATAGCAATGATAATAAAAAGTGGAACAGTCCAGAAAAATGAAACAAACGAAATCCTAACTGAAAATCTACGATGGAATAAAAAACAAAGAAATGAATTTCAACGAAAAATAGATTCTATGCTCGACATCAAGAAAAGTACCGCAGTCGTAAATTACCTTCCTATTTGCGATCTTGATAGTATAATAAAAATGGCTACAGAATCGATGCAGAAAACACCAGCTTTACAAAAAAAATCGGAATGGTATTATTACGCTTGTGAAAAATTAAGAAAAAGATCATTATCATTTCTCAATCTATTACGATGACATATTTTGCCAAGTTTCAAAATAGAATACGTTGAAGCCAACTCCCAATATAAACGGATGTGCAAGGAAAAGAAAAGAGCTTATGAAGAAAACCTATCATTTCGTTTGAGCCAAATTAGAGATTCCGCAGAATTTTGGACCTTGACAAGAATGCTGAACGGGAACTCAAACACGAAACATGTTGCTGCTTTATCAGTGGAAAATTTACGGACCAATTATATTTCCTTACTTGGAGCTATGCTAAACCGTGTTCAAAAGAGGAAACATTAGATAAAGTAATAGTTTTGGAAGAAGTGGAATTAGTACTTCAATCTTTGAAAGATGGAAAAGCAGCAGGTTCCAACGGAATACCGATAGAATTCCTCAAATATAATACACCCACATTCAAAGAAAATCTAACAAATGCATTTAATATCATTTTCAACTTCGGCACTCTACCTGAGCACTTTTATGAATCACTCATTTGGCCAATTTTCAAAAAAGGGGATCCAAGCGACGCAGCAAATTATCGAGGTATACTTATTGCTTTATAAACGGTTAAACACATGGGTGAATGAGAATAACAAACTCAGCGAATTTCAAGCTGGCTTCCGAACTGGCTACTCTACTATTGACAATATATTCGTACTAACGTCAACTGCTCAAATGAAATTGGACCAAAATAAGAAGCTGTATACGTGCTTCATTGATTTTAAAGCGGTCTTTGATAAAGTGAATCGAAACGCATTGTTCTACAAGCTCTATAACAAAGGAATATCAGCAAAGTTCGTGCGAGCATTAGAAAAATTGTAACAACAAACTACAGCTATAATATTCGATGGCAAGCATAAATCGGAGAAATTGGAAATAAATAGCGGAGTTAAAAAGGGCTGTAATTTAAGTCCACTTCTGTTCGCACTGTTTCTGGACGATCTTGTTGATTGGCTTCTGTGTGGAGTAGAAATCGGCAGTTTGAAAATGAAAGTAATTATGTTTGCAGATGACATCATGTTACTTGCTGAATCACCTAGTTCACTCCAAATGATGATTAACAAGCTTTTAGAGTACTGCACAACGTGGTGCTTGGAAGTCAACGTTGACAAATCGAAAATCATGGTATTTAAGGATCTGGAAGATTAGCAAGAAACGAAATATGGAAATATGGCGAACGCGTTTTGGAAGTGGTAAAAACATACACTTACTTGGGAATGGAGCTGACGTTCAACTTAAAAATGGAAAAACATTTGAAAACCAAATTGGGTAAAGCCAAGACAGCAATCTGGTCGAACTGGAACAAGATTTTCAGCAATAGTTCAAAAATGAGTGTTTTTAATGCTACTGCGCAGTCTATTCTTTTCTATGGTGCACAGGTTTGGGGAGGTCAGAGATTTGAAACCATTGAGTACTTGCTTCGTTTCCTTCTGCGTAAAATTTTCTTCTTACCCATTAATACACCCAAGTACATGTATTACTTAGAAACCGGACTTCCAACTATGTTTATCACAACCCTAAAACTAAATGCTGATTTTCTCGTAAGAGTTACAAAAATGAACGATTACAGACTGCCCAAGATAATTCTCCAGCACGCAATGTTAAAAAAAAACCTCTTTATAAAAGATTGGTTTAGATTAGCAGCGGATTGTGGAATTACGTTACACCTAAACGAAATAAATACGAACCAATGAATGTTTCTATGAAGTTATACAGCTAACAGATGAAAATGAAAGATACAGCTTTATTGAAAGAGCTCGAGAGTCAACAGAGCGACAATACTACTCGAAGGCAAATTACAACCTTACTCATAACAACTATTTTAAAAGCAGCTATTCGTGTCTTATGATTGGAACAATTTTTAAAATTAGAGGAGAAATATTAGGACTGAACTCTACACCATATCGTAACGAAGGATCTGGCAATTGTACTATCTGCAATTTACGGGAAAAGGAAGATGTACATCATTTCATTGGCGTTTGTCCTATACTGAGAGAGCTAAGGCGTTTCTACTTTGGAAAAAGTGTTCTTGATTTGCATGAAGTAAAAAGCTTTCTAAATGGCCAAAATTGGAAACAACTTTATGACTACTTCATCGCAGCCAACTCTTATAGAACGAGAATAGTTACTGAAAATTTCTAACAGATGAATATTATTCTCAGATTTGATCAAACTTATTTTTTGTTTTGACTAAACTAAAAGTTTTTTTATTTTTAATAATCATGTTCCGTTTTAGCTAAACTAAAAGCCCATCTCACTTTGTTTTAACATAACTCAAGCCACAGTATTCAAAAAATAAACATACATTCAGCTCAAATTAAGCACCAGACTTTTCTATCAAAATAATTTCTATCAATATAATTTCATGTATCTAATAAAAACAAATTGTTAAAATTTTTGAAAAATTGCTACTCAGGCAGACGACTATGTCATGCCTCTATATTATTCAATGTTTCTCAATGATGTAAAACTGTAACTTGTTATCTTGAATAAAATCTAATCTAATCTAAATCTAAATGAAAATTTAAGTCATACCGACAAAGTACGGATTCAAAACTTTGTTGCCGGGAGTATTTTAAATAAGAATTATGTTGATTGCAGTTCTGTTAATGATGTTAAAATGAAAATAACTCTTAGTGATACGAGCAGTGTTTTCAATTGTGCTCCAAGGAGATTGCCCTTTGCTCATAAAGTTGAGGTGAATAAAATATTAGATGATCTTATGAAAAGAAAAGTTATTCGTGAAAGCAATTCGCCGTTTGCATCACCGATTGTTTTAGCAAAGAAAAAAAAAAAATGGGCACGACTGCGTCGCACGAACTTGCGATTGTGTTCTAAATACGATATCAAAATCTAAAGGCCGAGTTAAAGGTTTTGGTATTAGATCTTCATAAAATATTTTGTGGCACAGGGTTGCCAACTACACATTAATTATGGAAATTGAATTAAATCACGCAAAATAATGAAAAAATAAAATAAAATATTCCAAGGGTTTCAAGCAAAAATCTAAGAACGCAATTCTTTTGCAATCGCTAATACATATAAATGATGAAAATTTTATCAAAATCGTTGGACCAGTTTTTCCAAAAAACGGTTTTTTATTTTTCCTTTTTTTTTTAAACTGTTTTTTAAAAGTCGAGTATGCAAAGTTTTAGATCTTTTTAGAAGTTATTTTGACAACAAATTTGCAAAAAATCAAAGTTATAGTTTCGAAGTTATTTTCAAAAATCAAAATTTTTTTTTAAAATTTATAAAAACTTCCAAAATTAAATTTTTTTAAATATTGATATGCAGTCTTTCTTTCACAGTTTGCGACTTCTTAAATCCAAAATTTTGCTAAGATCGTGTAAGCCGTTAACGAGAAAGTCGGTTTTGAAAAAAACGGTACTAGGGAAGGTTCCGTTATTAGCCTTTTTCCAAAATTTTTTTTTACATTATAAGAAAGACAATTCAAAATTAATCCCTCACACAAAATTTTATCGAAATCGTTGCAGCCGTTTTCGAGCAAAGTAAGTATTATCATATCGGTTGTATGGCAGGTACCGTTATTTGAAGACCTAGAGACCCAATTCCAAAAACCAATCTGTAGGCTGCCCCACAGACACTAACTGCAAATTTTGAAGAAAATCGATCCAGCGGTTCAGGCTGTAGATCCATATACAGACAGACAGACAGACAGACAGACGGACAGACAGACAGACGGACAGAATTGCAAGACCCACTTTTTTCGTATTCTCTATCATCGTAATGTCATGTTTAATTGTTATCTCAAAATTTTTTTCCAGCACGATTGCAAAACTTGCCTTTTAGTACCTATAAACTATAATCGCTGCGTTAAAGGTTTTGGTATTAGCTCTTCATAATATATTTTGTGGTACAGGGTTGCCAACTACACATTAATTATGGAAATTGAATTAAATCACGCAAAATAATGAAAAAATTAAATTAAATATTCCAAAGGTTTCAAGCAAAAATCTAAAAACGCCATTCTTTTGCAATCGCTAATACACATGAATGATGAAAATTTAATCAAAATCGTTGGAGCAGTTTTCCCGAAAAACTGTTTTTTATTTTTCACTTTTTTTTAAAAACTGTTTTTTAAAAGTCGAGTATGCAAAGTTCTAGATCTTAACAGGAGTTATTTTGACAAAAAATTTTAAAAAAATTAAAGTTATGGTTTCGAAGTTACTTTCAAAAATCAAAATTTTTTAAAAAAATTTATAAAAATTTCCAAAACTAAGTTTTTTTTAATATTGATATGCAGTCTTTCTTTAACAGCTTACGACTTCTTAAATCCAAAATTTCGTCAAGATCGTGGCAGCCATTAAAGAGAAAGTCGGTTTAAAGAAAAACGGTACTATGGGAGGTACCGTTTTTAGGCCTTTTCCAAAAAATTTTTTTACATCATAAGAAAAACAATCCTAAATTAATCCTTCACACAAAATTTTATCGAAATCGTTGGAGCCGTTTTCGAGAAAAATAAGTATTATCATATCGGTTGTATGGCAGGTACCGTTATTTCAAGACCTAGAGACCCAATTCCAAAAACCCCTCTGTAGAATGGTCCACAGACCCTAACTGCAAATTTTGAAGAAAATCGGTTCATTGGTTCAGGCTGTAGATCCATATACAGACAGACAGACAGACAGACAGAATTGCAAGACCCACTTTTTTCGTATTCTCTATCATCGTAATGTCATGTTTGATTGTTATCTCAAAATTTTTTTTCTGCACGATTGCAAGACTTGCCTTATAGTACCTATAATCGCAAGTAAAACAGGGGAGCTTCGGCTGTGCGTTGATTATCGCCAGTTAAATAAAATTACACTTAAAGATAACTTCCCGCTGCCTTTAATTGAAGATATTTTAGATGGGTTACGTGGTAAAAAGTTTTTCACGTTATTGGATTTAAAAAACGGGTTCCAACACGTGAAAATGGCACATGATTCAACAACGCTTACTTCTTTTGTTACACCATCGCATCGGGGCAATTTGAATATTTTGTTTATGCCATGTGGGCTTAAAAATGCGCCAGCTGTTTTTCAGCGCTTTTTAGAAGCCAAATTTAAAACGTTGTTACGATCTGGGAAGTTAAGAATTTATATTGACGATTTATTAGTAGCAACAGAAACATTGGAAGAGCATTTCAGTATTTTGGAAGACATTTTTGAAATTATAAGGAAAAATTCTTTACAGTTGCGTTTCGATAAATGTTTGTTTTTGTATGAGCAAATCACTTATTTAGGATATAATATCTCTGTTGACGGAAAACGTCCGAACGCAGATGGCATAAAGGCTGTAAGGGATTTTCCATTACGAAAAAATGTTAAATGCTTGCACTCGTTTTTGGGCTTATGCTCATACTTTAGAAAGTTCGTGAAAGATTTTACGGTTGTTGCCAAGCCACTGTACGATCTTTTGAAAAAAGACTGTCAGTATATCTTTGGTGAAAGTCTTTAAAGAAAAAACTTTTGAATGCTCCAGTGTTAAGCATTTATAATTCCAATGCAACCACGGAGTTACACTGCGATGCAAGTAGTCTCGGTTTTGGAGCAGTTTTGCTTCAGCGGCAAGACGATAAGATGAATCACCCAATTTTCTTTTTCTCGAAGCGGGCAACGGCCCAAGAATCAAAATATCACTCGTTTGAGTTAGAAACACTGTTGTTTAAGCGAAATAATAATGCAATTAGTTTTGATGATGGGCTGAATGAAAATGGCTTAAAATATCAAAGAAAACTCGGAACCGATGTTTATATTATAAAGGTTGCTTTAATAGTGGCAAGAAAATGATTTTTACTTGACAGGCGGATGTTTTTTTTACAAGAAAATGTGACTTTATGACAAGTGTCAATTCATAAGTCATTGACTGTGAATGTACAAAAAATACAGGGTGTATGTTAAAGAAATTGGAGGTTTAAATTTGGAACTACTTTGTAACAACTGGCAATAATTTATGCTTTGAGGAGATTCAGAATGCACTTGGCTGGTATTAATTTCAAGATTGTTACTGACTGCAAGTCGCTGACTCTTACTCTTAGTAAGAAACTTCTAAATCCCAGAATTTCGCGTTGGGCAAGACTATAATTATAAAATTGAACACCGGGATGGAAAGAGGATGGGTCATGTTGACGCTCTTAGTAGATGTCATAATATTTTAGCCATTGAGTCTGAATCTTTTGAGTATGCATTAGCTGCATCTCAACAAAAGAACACCACAGTAAGAAGGTTAGCAGAAATGTTAGAAAAAAGGGAAAGCAATTTGGATGAACTCGTTAATGGCCTAGTGTACCGAAAAATAAATGGACAAATTTTCTTTTACATTCCATCACAAATGGAGAGAAATGTAATTCAAACGCATCACGAGGGTCTTTGCCATGCTGGTGCAGAGAAATGCTACGATTTTGTCAAGAAAACTTATTGGTTTCCATTTATGAAAGCCAAAGTCGTAAACTACATCAAAAGTTTTTTGAAGTGTATTCATTTCTCACCCCAAAGTGGAAAGAAAGAGGGCGTTTTACACAGTATCCTTAAGGGAAATAAGCCGTTTGAAACACTTCACATTGACCATTTTGGTCCTTTGCCTTCAGCTGTGCGTAACTTAAAAAAGCATGTGTTCTTAGTCGTTGATGGTTTTTGAAATTCACCAAGCTTTTTCCAGTTAAAACAACTAACACGACGGAAGTGATTAAATGGTTAGAATTTTATTTTACGACGTACAGCCGACCTTTGCGAATCGTGTCGGACAGAGGAAGTTGTTTTACCTCCAATGACTTTTCCAATTTTTGTAGCAACAACAATATACAGCACATAAAAATAGCAACTAGTTCACCTCAGTCCAACGGACAGGTTGAAAGAATAAATAGGACCCCAACACCTATGCTTGCTAAGGAGAGCGAAATAGATTGTGCTGAGTGGACGAAACATTTGAGTAAAGTAGAGTTTGCTCTAAACAATATAAGCAACAAAAGCACAGGTTTCAGTCCCAGTGTTTTACTCTTTGGTGTTGCTCAAAAAGGTGAAGTAAATGACAAAATTCGCGAATATCTTTCTGAAAATATTATAGAAGAAAAAACAATAAGGCAAAAGGCATCTGAAAATATTGTTCGTAGTCAGGAAAAAAACAAGAGTTATTTTGATAAAAAACATAAAAAGCCATATGCATATAAAGTAGGTGATCTCGTCATGATCAAAAGTAATGATAATACGCCTGGCGTAGTAGGAAACTGATCCCGAAATACAAAGGACCCTACGAAATAGCTAAATTACTTCCGAATGAAAGATATTTAATAAGAGATCTCGAGAACTTTCAAGTTTCAAGAATTCCATATGAAGGAGTATCATCTCCAGATAACATGAAAATTTATTGTTTACCACAGTAATTTATATGATTTTATTAAAAGTCTAAACGTATTCTAAATTTAAAATATGCTTTATTCATTTATGTAGTAATATCAATGTTTACACAAAAAGAAAAGCATCCAAAATATATGTTTGTAATCTATACTTTCGCTATTGTTACTTCAAATCAAAACTTTTATATGTAAATAATTTAAAACGAACAAGAATTAACTGTTATTTTATGTAAATGTAAATGCATTTGTTGTACAAAGTAAATCGAGGGCGATTTATTTTTAAGGGGGTTGAGCTATAACAGCTATGCTATTGTTATAACACTTAAGATACTTACTCATCCGAAACACCCTGTACGTTACAAATGTACTTTCATATTCATTTTTATAATTTCAATTCTTTTCAATAATACACACAAGAATGTATATTAAAAGCAATTAGATAAATAAGATGGAATCATATTACAGTATGACTTATAATCTCTATGTACATAATTAATTTTTATTTTTTTCTCCTCTTCGCTTTTAGCTTCATTTTTCTATCCGTGAGTTAATAGCAAAGCGAATAAAATTTTCCTCCGGGTAATATGGGCTTGTGGTTGAACTGGCCACATTAAACATATATACTATAGATACATAGTTCCATAGATATTTCTTGTGGATGTGTGTTCCTCTTTGCTATGTCATAATCCACAATCGGAGCATGAACTTATGACTAGTGGAGTTGCGTCCCTGTGCCAGTTTAATCACATTGAAAATAAGTTAAAATGCAAACGGTGAGACTTCTTTCCATTACGAAATGATATTTGAGTTCGCAGAAAACGGAACTAAGGCCCGCGGCTCTTACTGCCATTTCATCGTGGAAATAACCCCCTAGGGCCATACATCCAAAACAAAGAGGAATTAGAACCCACGGGTCTTATTGCCGCGGGCCTTATTGCGCACTGCACAATTTTTCTTACACATTTATCCTCAAAATGAGATTTAGACTTTAACACCGGCTTAAATAATCCAATGAGCCAGTTTTAGCTTACTCCGTCTCTAAAACTGGTGTATTTTTTTTTATAAATAAGGTTTACAGTATTAAAGGCGTATTAAATTCGGTTTAACTTTACTCCGCCGATAATACGAGTTTATAAATAAGGCTGAAGAAGTATATATCAAAAAAAAACATCCGATATCACCTGATGTTGTTTATCCAAATCTGCATATTAATTTAGCATATATAATATAGAACACTTCATAAAAAAAAATTTTGAGTCATGTTTAAGTCCTAGTTCTACAGGATCTCTTTCCAGTTGTTCGAGGAAGAAACTTTGTTCTACACAGGCGTGTCGTCCTTAGACAAATCATATCTCATTTTAATTTGAAACAGAGCTACAAACATTTGTATGCGAACTTTTGTTCCATTGATAGAATGCAAAGGGCAAACAGAAATGTACACATAAAAAGCCATTAAATATACTCAGAAAAAACAGATTCAGCAAATACCAACCTTTCGAATTTCCTTTTACTATTGAAGTCATCCCCAAAAAGCTCCTTAAATCGATTATTAGAATCTTCTATTTCCTTTAACACACGCATCAGAACAGAGCAATAAAATAATCGATAACTCATCATTTTGCTCTGGTCACCCAGGAACTCGTTGCTAATGAAAAGATAAGGACTCTCCAGCCTCCTGTTTTGTGTGCAATTTCATAGAGGACTAGTCGTATCCTTGTGATTATTTTGGCCCATCTCTTCGATGTGATCTGCACATACACTACGCTTCACAGGAACCGGATATGTGCATTTAGGTTTTGTGATATGAGTACATATTTTGAGCTGCCTAGCAGGCAAGTAGAAAATTGAAATGTATCCATTGCAAACCATGGGAGTGTAAATTGTATGTGCTGTATTGTATACATACATAAATGTACCTACCAAATTCCAGTTTAGTACGTTTACGTACGAAATTCTTCAGTGTTTCATAACTCGAAATTCTTCAGTGTTTCGTTACCCGAAAATTGTGTGCAAATATAGGCAAAGTCCTTGCATACAATTTCGTAGTGTTTAAGGCTATAGGCCAAATAGGTTTTTGAGAAAATTTATTCTAATCAATGTAGATATACCGAATATTATTAATTTCCTGTCTAGGCATATTTCTTTGATTTCCTCCCACGGAACCTGATAAAATACATACATTACATATGTCATTCATTGTTCTCTTTACGTACGTATACAGTTCTTACGGTATTAAGCATTTACTCCGTATACTATACATTTCTACTCATAATAAAATAGTACAGGTTAGATATATTAAGAAGAAAAAACAAGAGCCAATACATGATTCCAAACTTTAAAAAACGTAAGTCAGGATGAAATAATATGTATCATCCTTCATCCAAGTCAGAAGAAGGCAGATAGTTACTCAGTATAAATAAAATTCCAGCATTACCGCACTATGAATCAGTGGCAGAATTACAGCACATGTTATCGAGAAAATCGTGTCGGAATCATGTGAATTTGGTATAACCGCTCAGCGCTCACGTTTTCGAATAATCTAGTTTCACAATTTGGCATTCACTTATTGGTCATCGCTCATCGGTAATTGAACGGAATCTCATTCGACGCATGAAGTGTTA
This sequence comes from Melanostoma scalare, assembly GCA_949752695.1. Taxonomy (NCBI): domain Eukaryota; kingdom Metazoa; phylum Arthropoda; class Insecta; order Diptera; family Syrphidae; genus Melanostoma; species Melanostoma scalare. The sequence goes on along the minus strand of OX456985.1, from coordinate 160,674,247 downwards.
TTTGTTTATTTTTCAACTGCAAGTACCTAGTGTGTTTGAAAAGTGAAATCATTTTAACTTTTTATTTCAATGTTTAGATTTAAGTTTAAGTTTATTGTTCAAATAGCTTACACAGTAAGATAATAAATCTTATAATTTGTGAAGATAATGAATTGACTATTCAAGTTAAAAAGTTAATGATATAGACCAAAAATGTACAAGAAATGAAGAAATGATTAATTACAATATAGTTGATTAACAATTCAAATGTTTTTTTAAATGAAATAAGAAGTTTGTAAAAGAATAAATAATAAGGAAAAAGATGAAAAGAGAAAAAGATGAAAAAAAGGAAAAGGAAGTAGAATTAAGATAGAAATTAGTTGCCTTGTTCAGAGAAGAAAATTAATATGCAGACTATTCTCAAATCGTTGCATGTTGCTGATCTCTCGCAAATAAGCTGGAAGTGAATTCCACAGGCAACAGACAGCAATAAAGAACTGTCTTTCTGAATTCAGACATGAAAACCGCGGCAGAATTAAACATGTAGAACTGTTTGATGCCGAAAATCGAAGTTTTTCATACAGATATATTGGCTGTCGATTTCTTTGAATTTTGAAAAATTGTAGTAGCGTTCGAAATTTAATAAGATTATCAAAAGACATTGGAAGTAGGTTCTGCCGCAGATGCGAGACATGGTCATATCTTCTTAGGCCGTAAACGTAACGAATGGCACTATTAAAAGCAATTTTCAATTTATTTTTGCTAACGGAGTCACAATTATAGAAAATTTCAAAAAATCCTGGGCAGTCCAGAGTTAATATGGTCATTCCATGTAAGAGTTCTATTAAATACTACACCAAGATTTTTGGAGGAATTAACAAATCCTAAGGCACACTCGTTGAGCATGACTGGTGGAAAGTAAGACAGGTCTAGAACTTTTTTGGAAATCACTAGAGATTTACATTTATTTGGGTTGAGAGCCAACCCATTAGATCCTGCCCAATTCGAAATCTGATCGAGTTCCTGATTAATGATGGAGACACAGTTTTCAATAAGGCCTAGGGGGCAACTTTTATATATTTGGATATTATCCGCATAGAAGTGTTTCGATGCTGTTCGAATAATGGAGGGAATTTCATTTATATAGAGTGAAAATAACAGAGGGGCCAATATCGATCCCTGGGGAACACCCTTTCGTAATGGGAGAAAATCCGAAAACTGATTTTCTATGCAAACAGTCTTTTTTATATTAGTTAGATAGGAAGAAATTAATTTGATAGCTTCAACAGAAACATTAAATTCTTGGTGCAACTTGTTCAAAAGCACAGTGTGGTTAACCATGTCAAAGGCCTTGGAAAAATCTAAAAGAACCAGGTACGTCACTTTATTATCATCAAGCTCAGCCCTGATATCTTCAATAACTTTTAAAAGTGCAGTTATGCAGCTGTGTTGAGGGCGGAAACCTGATTGAATTTGCACTAAGAGATTTTTCCGGGCTATATAGTCATTCAGTTGCTTTTGCATAATACGTTCCATGACTTTTGAGATAGTATAGATATTGGTCGAAAGTCATTACAGAGTGAGTTCTTAGGAAGTGGTATTATTTTTGACATTGCTGCGGAATATATGCGTGAAATACGGTAGTAGCAGAGGCAGAATGGACTATAAGAAAACAGGGTTAAGTTCGTCAAATCCTATAGCATTCCATTTAACTAAAATGAAACTTTTGACTACATCCATAATGGTTACATTTGCAAAACTGAAGGAAGAGCCAGTTGAAAAAGTATGAAGACTGTGTGCATTTTCGACTTCTCGGGATGGTGTGACATTTGGCGTAGAGAGGAATTTCTGATTGAGTTCATCCATATCGATAATGTTATAGAATTTTGGTCTCTGCTTTAAAATTCCAAGTTTTCGAAAGTTTTCCCAAAATTTTCGTCCATTCGAATCAATAACAAGGCGATTTGAGTAGTATTGAGTTTTAGCAGCTCTTATTTCTTGAATAACTTTATTACGCAAAGGGCAAAGACTTAAGAGCCCAACCCATAGAATCCGTTGCGTCCGTTTGCTGCCGGATTCAACTGACAGCAGTGAGTTTTACCGGACACAACGGATTGGGGTGACCCATAGAATCCGTTGCGGTGTGAACAGAAAACTTCAAATTGGGTTTGACTGCGCATGTCATCAGTTCTGCCGGACGCAAAAGTTAAAAGTTGGGCTACTTTTTGCGTTGCGTCCGTTGCATCCGATGCTTATGGGTCACCTCTCATAAGATGGTGTACCTATATTTAATCGAGCTGTCAGTTGAATCCGGCAGCGAACGGACGCAACGGATTCTATGGGTCGGGCTCTTAATAAGCTAAATGCAGTTCTTCAACACGATAACGAATCCAGCTCTTATAAGCTTGATCTCTTTGATTCATTAACTCTTTGATTCTACTCGTAAACCAAGGTTTAGTGGGCAAATGATTCTCTCTGTTTTTAAAGGAACATAGCAATTAAATAGAAAATTTATGTTTTCTGTCAAAAATTTGACTTGATCATCTGGCGAAGGCATGAGATAAATATTATGCCAAGGTATGGAACTGATGTGGTATTGAAGTGAAGACATATCAATATTTTTAAAGTCCCTATACTGAAATGTTGGGTTTATGGAATTTTCTTTTGTAAAAAAGTCGTATGTCAGAAAAACTAGGTCGTGCTTGGAAAAAACTGGAGTGGAGAGTTGGTTATAAAAGAGTACCTTTTCGTCTTCACTTACAAAAAAGAGATCTAATAATGTACTTGAAGTTTGAGTGAAATGAGTTGGTTCAGATACATTTACAGAGTGTAAGTCGAAGGAACTCATATTTTTAAAGAGACTTTTATCAATAAATATCGCTGTTGAAATCTCCACACAAGATATTGTTCGATGAACTAACTGGCATTTGCTCTATGAGTTGGTAGAACAGCTCTAAGTCAACATTTCTATTCGGCTTATAGACAACTCCCAGGAGAAGATTACTGCCATGGCCAGTTATATCTAAAAATAAAAATTCGCAAGGAGAGCTTGGTGGCGAAAGACATCTTATTTTACAAATCAGACCAACTTTAACATAAATTGCAACCCCTCCACCCCGACTAGATCTATCCAATCTATCCAAATTATAGCCGTCCAATGAGCATGATGCATCTCTAACATCTACGGAGAACCAAGTTTCTGATACACAAAGAGCATCAATTTCCGATTTCTCAAACATATATCTGAATTCATCTATTTTTGCCATCAGACTTTGTGCATTGATATGAATAACTTTAAAACCTTCCTGCCGATTACAGAAAACCCTTAGCATTGCCCACAGTGTACCACTGCTGTTACCCCTGAAATTCACAAAGCTTTCACTCGACTCTGCGAAAAATAACTCGAACTCGAGCCACCAGCAACATGCTCATAATATTGAAAATGTCAATATATGCCCTCATATGACAAAAAGCAACAATAAGTAATAAGATATAGGAAAGAGTAAAAAAGAGATAAAAATAAGAGTAATAGAAGAAAGCGAAAGAAAGACAAATGAAAAAAAGAAAAAAATAATATAAATACTAATACCTACTTAATAAATGGTTAATATTCATGTCGTTGGCTGGTGGGTTCTTCTCTCGTCTTCTGTTGGCTTTTCTTGTGCTTGATTGATCGTGGTGGCGATCGCTATCATCGTTGCATCGCTGTGTATGGGAATTGCCTCCCATCTGCGCTTTTTTTAACGAAAACAGAACCAGAGCGTATGTAAACGGTGAAAAAAGCTCCACTTTGCTTAAAGGTAGTCCTAAAGCTAGTCCTAAAGGACAAACATGCTCGCCGAGCATGCTCGTGCTCGCCGTATTTTCATCGTCTAGGGGTTGGTTGGCGAGCAGTTGGCGAGCCGCTCGCTGTTGGCGAAAATTTTCGATTTCCTTATGTTCGTTGGCTTCTATGTTTGCCATGTAGGGCCATGCTCGCGAGCAAACCGGTTTTTTATTATGAAGCAAACTCATTTCTGCTGTGGACGTCGTCGTGTGCATATCGCGGATAAAGTAAAAAGGCAACAGACAGCCACAATTTAATAGAAGAATACACACGTTTACGCTGTGGGGAATCAACATGAAAGGAATGCTCGGCAAATGCGTTCGTCGTCTATGGGATAATGCAAACGAGCATGCTCGGCGAGCATGTTCGTCGTTTAGGACTAGCTTTAAACGACGAACATGCTCGCCGAGCATGCTCGTTTGCATTATCCCATAGACGACGAACGCATTTGCCGAGCATTCCTTTCATGTTGATTCTCCACAGCGTTAATGTGTGTATTCTTCACACGACACACGACGACGTCCACAGCAGAAATGAGGTTTGCTTCATAGTAAAAAACCGGTTTGCTCGCGAGCATGGCCCTCCCCTACATGGCAAACAACGAAGCCAACGAACATGACAAAATCGAAAATTTTCGCCAACAGCGAGCGGCTCGCCAACTGCTCACCAACCAACCCCTAGACGATGAAAATACGGCGAGAACGAGCATGTTCGTCGTTTAGGACTAGCTTTAAAACGCATCGCCTGTTGAAAGAGAGTGCGATTTTTTGCTGTCAGGCTCGCTTGCATGTAAATATAATACTTCCTTTTCCCTTCCGTCTTTAGTCCAATGTCTTGCAGTTGTAAAGGTCTATTGCTTATGTTTACTCTTTGAAAAAGAGCAATTGATTTTAATATGTACTGCATTTCTTTCATGTGGGGAACCAAATTTCAGTATGATGGGGGGATCGTGCCTGTTGTTTGTTGTTGTTTTTTAGTTTGGTACGAAATGCAGATTTTAAGAGAGGAGGTACACAGTCCACAGTGAAACAGATGCTGTTAAGAATGGATTTGAAGTCTTCGTTAGGTAGTTGTTTGATGCCAAGAAGAACAGCATTAGTTGCAACCTCCTTCCTTTCAGATGAGTCACATCTTTTCAGATAGTCATCGATTTCTTCTTTAAGACTATGAAAATCGTCTAAGTGGTCGGATTCAACTTTTGCAATCCGCTCTTTGAGGGACTGGATCTTTTTGTTGGCTTCTGTGACATGTGTGGAAAGATTTTTTTCAAATTGTTCTAATCTTTGAATAAATTCATTCCGAAGATCTCATGAGTTAGATCTTTTAGCAGGATGTCCATCTGGGAGCAGGTTATTGCGGTAGGTGTTGTTGTTTTTTCCGGTTCCAAGTTTTTGGTGGATGGTTGATTTTGAGTTTGTGATTTCTCACTGTCCAATTTTTTTTATAGTTGGTGGTATTGGTGTGGTTGGCAACTCGTTCTCTGAGTGATTATCAGCTGATGTTACAGTTGATCCCGTAGGTTTCCCCGTTTTTTTTGCTGCTAGAGTGGCTGTCTTTTTGTTGCATTCCGTCTTCCCGGCGACAGTTGGAGTTGAGAGCTTTAGATTTTCTTTTTCTTTTTGTTCCAGGGCGAGTTCTGACTGCCATTATCTTCAGAGAGAGATTTAAATACCAATACTTAAAAACTTGGAACGAAGAGGGCACTTGTGACGACATGTGTCGTGAAAAATATAGCATGAACAAGACATAAATGTAAAGGAGAAGTAATGTTATTATTTTAAAAAATCAAGAACTTTATTGATTATTATTACATTTCATAAAAAACTGAAGAGCAGGCTACCTCAAACACTAGCAAAATTTTCATGTTTTTTTTTTTTAAATTCCACTAGAATTTCGTCCTCGGTATGTTCAATATATGGGTAAATCCTAAAATCCTAATCCTAAATCTAAATCGTAATCCAATCCTGTCCCATCGTATTACTCAGGTAAGTTTTGATCCTCCTCAACGTCGAAAATGATCGTTCTGGAGTTGCTGTAGTTACAGGTACATAGTACTGCCAAGACTCACAAAATATAATCGACATTCTTGAACGACTTGCTATTGATAACCTGAAAAATATCGTCAGATTGATGTTTGCTTATGTGACTCGATCCGAAAAAGGGACTTACTAGGCAAAAATTCGAAATTCAAATTGTTGGATCATGATTGATTACACAAGTTCTTTTACTGAATATTCATGAAGCGCAATCAGAAATTGTAACATCGCTATTATTTCACAAAATATAAATTCAGAGAAACTATTTTTTCATAGGTTTAAATGGTACATCAGCACTTTTCAGAGCGTGCCGTGTAAGCTTTCACTTTTGCCTAAGGTGCCTTTTCTCGGATCGCGTCAAATAAAAACTTTTTTACATGTAAATTTTTGATCGAAAGATACTAACCAGTAAAGCATTAAGCGCATTTTGGATATTCTGGCCGTGGATTCGTCTTAACTTCTGACAGAAAATTTTATGATTTCGTATTCAGAACAAATTCTAGTAACATAAACAACGTGGAAAGTACAATCTGCGTTTTCGCGTTTGTATACGTAAATTCATTCAACATTCAAAGCGTCATCTGCCACCTTAGTAGCCTCACCCAGATCTTGGTTTTTAGATTGCAGTTCCCGACTCAAAGGCAAAACAATCGAATTAACAACCGTCGAAATCGCTGTCCAAAGATGCAATGCAATGATATTTATATATCCTACTAATATTATAAACGTGAAAGTTTGTATGTGTGGATGTATGTTTGTTACTCTTTCACGCGATTTCACGGATTTTACTTAAACTTTCCAATAATATAGCTTATACATCAGAATAACACATAGGCTACAATTTATCCCTAAATTCCCACGGGAATGGGAACGTATACGGGAACTTAGAAACAACAACACCGATTTCAAAAATTTTTCCACGGTTAGAATGCTTCATTATCCCCGAGTAACATAAAAACTAATTCGTCTCCATATTCCTACGGTTCCCTATATTCCCACTGGAGCAGGAACGTATACGGGAACTTTGACACTGCAGCACCGATTTAAAAAATTCTTTCACCGTTAGAATGCTACACTATCCCCGAGAAAAATAAAAACTAATTCATCCCCATATTCCTATGGTTCCATATATTCCCACGGGAGCAGGAACGTATACGGGAACTTTGACACTACAGCACCGATTTCAAAAATTCTTTCACCGTTAGAATGCTACACTATCCCCGAGTAACATAAAAACTAATTCATCCCCATATTCCTACGGTTCCCTATATTCCCACGGGAGCAGGAACGTATATGGGAACTTTGACACTACAGCACCGATTTCAAAAATTCTGTCACCGTTAGAATGCTATACTATCCCCGAGTAACATAAAAACTTAATCATTCCCTTATTCCTACTGTTCCCTATATTCCCACGGGAGCAGGAACATATACGGGAACTTTGACACTACAGCACCGATTTCAAAAATTCTTTCACCCTTAGAATGCTACACTATCCCCGAGTAACATAAAAACTAATTTATCCCCATATTCCTACGGTTCCCTATATTCCCACGGGAGCAGGAACGTATACGGGAACTTTGACACTACAGCACCGATTTCAAAAATTCTTTCACCGTTAGAATGCTATACTATCCCCGAGTAACATAAAATCTTAATCATTCCCATATTCCTACGGTTCCTTATATTCCCACGGGAGCAGGAACGTATACGGGAACTTTGACACTACAGCACCGATTTCAAAAATTCTTTCGCCCTTAGAATGCTACACTATCCCCGAGTAACATAAAAACTAATTCATCCCCATATTCCTACGGTTCCCTATATTCTCACGGGAGCAGGAACGTATACGGGAAATTTGACACTACAGCACCGATTTCAAAAATTCGTTCACCGTTAGAATGCTATACTATCCCCGAGTAACATAAAATCTTAATCATTCCCATATTCCTACGGTTCCTTATATTCCCACGGGAGCAGGAACGTATACGGGAACTTTGACACTACAGCACCGATTTCAAAAATTCTTTCGCCCTTAGAATGCTACACTATCCCCGAGTAACATAAAAACTAATTCATCCCCATATTCCTACGGTTCCCTATATTCTCACGGGAGCAGGAACGTATACGGGAAATTTGACACTACAGCACCGATTTCAAAAATTCGTTCACCGTTAGAATGCTATACTATCCCCGAGTAACATAAAAACTTAATCATTCCCATATTCCTACGGTTCCCTATATTCCCACGGGATCAGGAACGTATACGGGAACTTTGACACTACAGCACCGATTTCAGAAATTTTCTTTCACCGTTAGAATGCTACACTATCCCCAAGTAACATAAAAACTAACTCATCCCCATATTCCTACGGTTCCCTATATTCCCACGGGAGCAGGAACGTATACGGGAACTTTGACACTACAGCACCGATTTCAAAAATTCTTTCGCCCTTAGAATGCTACACTATCCCCGAGTAACATAAAAACTAATTCATCCCCATATTCCTACGGTTCCCTATATTCCCACGGGAGCAGGAACGTATACGGGAACTTTGACACTACAGCACCGATTTCAAAAAATTTTTCACCGTTAGAATGCAACACTATCCCCGAGTAACATAAAAACTAATTCATCCCCATATTCCTACGGTTCCCTATACTCCCACGGGAGCAGGAACGTTTACGGGAACTTTGACACTACAGTACCGATTTCAAAAATTCTTTCACCGTTAGAATGCTACACTATCCCCAAGTAACATAAAAACTAATTCATCCCCATATTACTAAGGGCTTCTATATACAACACCGATTTCAAAAATTCATCCACCGTTAGAATGCTACACTATCCCTGTGTAACATCAACTTTAATTCATCCACATATTCCTACGGGAACGGGAGTTTTTACTAATATAATAAGTAGTGTGAAAGGAGCTCTGTCTGTCCGTCGTTCCATGTTACCATCTCCCGCCCAAACTAATAAACCGATTTAAATGAAATTTTAAACAAAGATTGTTCAGAACCTGAGGAAAGACATAGACTATATATTTTTTCCCTATACTCCCACGGGAGCAGGAACGTATACGGGAACTTTTACACTACATTACCGATTTCAAAAATTCTTCCACCGTTGGAATGCTCCATAATCCCGGAGTAACATTAACTTTAACTTATCCACATATTCCCACGAAAACGGTCACCATATTCCCACGGGAACGGGAGTCTTTACTAATATTGAAAATGCGAATGTAGCTATGTCGGTATGTTTTTCGTATGTCTCCCTTTCAAACTGATAAACAGATTTTATTAAATTAGCTACAGAGATGGTCTAGAACATGCGGAAGGATAAAGGCTATATATCTATCCTTATATTCCCACGGGAACGGAAATGTGAATTCAAAAACTACGGTCTCAAAAGTATTTTAACAGGGCTACAAGGTGTTGAATGTTTTTTTTTGGAAATACCGCCATTTTTAAGGCTAGAAGTTTTATTTTCTAAAAAGTTAAAAATGCTGCTGAAAGTCACTATTCCACGCGGACGAAGTCGCGGGCACAGCTAGTATGTACATATATAAAAAAAAAAAGTCTTCGTAATAAAATATATTTTCGTAATGAAATAACCTCTTGTTCCAGACTTCCGCTCCATAGGTAAGGGTCGGTCTTACCATCATTAGGTACATCCACCGAATAATGCTTTTGCATATCTATCATTAGGGTTTTCGTAGCCTTTTCAGTTGCTGCTTCTACTTGCTTTTTCCACAGGAGTATACTATCTAGAATCACGCCTAGATACTTAACCTCTGTTGTGGGTACTATGGTTACTCCATCCAGTGTAATGTCTTTCATAAGTGGTAGGAGTCTTCTTCTGGTGAATGGTAGATATCATTGTAGTTTTTGTGGGGTTGATGTTCAGTCCTACAGATGTACACCACTCTTTCGTGATTACCAAGCCCCTCTGTATTATATAGCATACTAGCTGTGCCCGCGACTTCGTCCGCGTGGAATAGTAACTTTCGGCAGCATTTTTAATTTTTTAGGCTACTTATTTTGCAAATAAGACACATTCATGCGTTTTAGTAAACTATTTTTATATTATTTTATTTCAGTACATTTTTGCAAACGACGTTCTTACTTTTTCCTTCTTTTGTCAAATAAAAAGGTTTTGCGAGTTTGATACACTCTTTTAAACTAAAATGACAAATCAAAAAAATTGGAATCAAAGAAATACGGGGAATCAATAGTTTTCTAATTACGCTGTTCCAGTCATTATTAAAACTTTTATAATGCCACATCCCAGATGTGTAATTTGTAGCTGTGTGCAATTCTAGAATACTCATTATTGGCACTGGAACACCAACTTGCAGCCACTGCTGATAATTGAGGAAATTGGAATGATGAATTGAGAAATTCTAAAGGGTATAATGTGACTTGCTCAGTGTCCATAATATTGTCTATTGATAGACATTCGACAATATGCCCCAATACGTCAAAACATAATTTATAAGCTTATATGGTTAACTATCTCATTAGTCGGATTAGCCGAAATCGACTTTTCACACAGTCATTACCTATTGCCAATATTTATTTGAAGATCAAGATAGAAATTTCTTCTCAGGCCAACTGGGTAATCGACAATTTGACAGAGATCACCTCACGGTGAAAGGACTTTTGAAATAGGTCCAGTATCTTCAAGGTTCCCGCTTACGTTGCCGTTCCCATAGGAATGTTGGGAAAACAAATACAGCCTATGTCAAGACTATCTCTGCACCAAAATTCATACGAATAGGTTCAATAGTATGGGCGGTTGATGGTAAAAAAGTAAAACAGACAGACGGAGTTGATTTCGGATCTATAATATTAGTAAGTACTTCCGTTCGCATGAGAATATGGGGATAAATCGAAGTTAATGTTACTTTGAGATAGTGTAGCATTCTAACGGGGAAATAATTCTTGAAATCAGTTCTGTAGGTTCCCGTTTACGATTGCATTCTTGTGGGAATACAGGGATAACATATACTTATCATATGTCCATCTTCAGGCTCAAGACTATGACTCTGTACCAAAATTCATTTAATAGTTTGGGCGGTTTTTGATAACAAATAAAATTAGACCGACAGATTTCATTTCAGACTTATGATATTAGTAAAAACTCCCATTCCAGTGGAAATATGGTGACCGTTCCCGTAGGAATATGGGAATGACTTACAGTTGATGTTACTCAGGGATAGTGTAGCATTCTAACGGTGGAAGAATTTTTGAAATCGGTGCTGTAGCTTCAAAGTTCCCGTGTACGTTCCCATTCCCGTGGGAATATAGGGATAAAAAATATAGCCTATGTCCTTCCTCAGGTTCTAGACTACCTTTGTACAAAATTTCATTTAAATCTATTCATTAGTTTGAGCGGTAGATGGTAACATAGAAAGGCGAACAGACAGAGCTACTTTTGCATTTATAATATTAGTGAAGACCGGTTCCCGTGGGAATATTCGAATGAAATGTAACCTATGTCCTTCTTCAGGTTCCAGATTATCTCTGTATAAAATTCCAATTAAATCGGTTCTGTAGCTTGGGCGAGAGATGGTAACATAGAATGTCGGACAGACAGAGTGACTTTCACATTTATAATATTAGTAAGGATGGTTTCTTCATATTTCCCACAGGCTAATAATGTGATGTCATCAGAATAGCCAATGCATCTTATGCCTTGAATGGTTAGCTTTTCTAATAGTTCATCTACTACTAGACTCCAAAGTAAAGGTGATAAGACCCCTCCTTGTGGGCAGCCTCTCGTAGTGATGATTCTCTGAATCGTTTGGCTAGGCTAGAGTGTTTTTCTGCTATTCTTGTACTAAGCATTGCACTAACCCACTTTATTATTGTAATCGGAGTGTCCTTCCTCTGAAGTGCTTTGTTAACTGCCTTGTGCAAGGTATTATCAAAGGCACCTTCGATATCCAAGAAACATCCGATCGCTGTTTCTTTTGATTCGATTACTTTTTGGGTAGTTGTTGAGAGATGTATAGGGCAGTTTCCGCAGATCGACCTGCTCAGTATGCATGCTGTCTAGTGTTTAGTGGATTGCTCATTTTTTTTTCTTAAGAAATGATCGATCACTTTCTCCATGGTTTTCAGTACAAAGGATGTTAAGCTTATTGGCCGGAAATATCTAGGATGAGTTATGGCTTTCTTACTCATTTTTGGTATAAAGATAATTTTTGCTCGCGTCTATGGACTGGGTATATACCCTAGCGCCAGGCTGCTTCTGATTATTTTAAACAAGTGTAGTATGATAACTTCTTTTCCCATTTGTAATAATGCTAGGAAGATGCCATCTACACCTTTAGTTTTGAAGGGTTGAAAAGTACTAAATGCCCATTCTTACCTTTTCTTCGAGCAAACTATCGTTGCTGTCTTCCAGTCTTGCTTATCAGTACTGTGCACAGGTGTAGGTCTTTCGTGTCCTGTTGCCAGTATGCTTCCAGAGAAGTGAGTGTTAAGCAGAAGAAGAGATCTTTGCTCTTCATTTTCTGTGAAGCTGCCGTCAGCGTGTTTCAAGGCCATGGTGGTGTGTGACTTTTCCCTTGAAAGGGCCTTATGCAGTCTGCCTGCTGCTGGGGTCGTCGTTATGCTTTCACAGAAGGCTAAAAAGCTTTTTCTTTTTGCTTCCCTTACTTCTTTACTATAGGCTGTGAGTTCCGCATGATAGGCATGCCAGTTGCCATTACTTTTCGCGTCGTTGAAGAGTTTTCTTACCCTCTTCCTTTGCTCTTCTAGGTTTTTGTTGAAATAGGTTTTTGTTCCACCAGGGGGCGGTTTTTTTCTTGTTTGCGGATCTTAAGGGGCAGCTTGATTCATACGCATCAATCATAGCTGTATTGAGCTCGCTTACAGCATTTTCAAGCTCAAGACGACTTTAAGGTTCCCTGTTAGTAGCTATATTACCTATATTGTATGCGAGTTTATCTCTGTAAAGATCCTAGTTGGTTCTTTTTGGATTTCTCCTAGGAGTATTTCCACATAGGACTCCATCTAGAAAAAATTCCCTATATTGTAAATTTCTAGGCATTTTTCTAAAAAGATTTTTAAAAGGTACTCACCACTTTGATTTGTGTTTGTGCTACCCCAGATGCTGTTGAGTGCGTTTGCGTCGCAGCCTACCAGTAATGGTAGCTTCTTCTTCTGGCACTAACTTACCAGATTCTTTACTTTACTTTTTGATTTATTCATTGGCGACCGTGACAGGACACTCTTCTTAAAGTCTTAAGTGTACCTGTATTTATTAATTAATTTATTAATTTCATTAAAAAAAAAACAAAAAAAATATGTCGAACGATGAAGTGTTTCCAGAAGGTCTTGAAGAGCTCTCTGATATTCAAGATGCAACGGGGAAAGAAATTTTGGATCTTGTCCGCAACTACGGTAAGGATGGCCAAACCCGAAAAACGGTGGATAAACTGTTACAGAAAAAGGAAACACTAGAAAATCTATGGGACTATTTCGACACAAACGACACCCAAATCCGTGACAAGTATTCAGATAAACCTCATCACGAGTATTTCACGTAAGAGTTTTACGAAAAGATAAAAGGCGCTTATGAAAATATGAAAGCGGACATCATCAGTCGCTTGAGCAGTCTGCCAGTCCTGGACGCAAACCAGACCATGGAGAAGCCACCAGCAGCAACTCCATCAGGATCATCGGAAAAACCAGCAGCAGCAGCAGCAACAGAAGCAGACAAGATGAAGATGACCAGAGCACTTACGACAAGGGATAGGTATAAAATGTTGTCAAGGCATTTTCAATCCTCATTGGATAATTGCAGTACGGAACTAGAAAATACCTATCCCCATCCATATGTTCGAAATTAAAGTTAAGAACCTAGTGGATAATTTTGAACAATTAAAATTAGTTTTTCAACGCGTGGATGGCGATTTGGAAGAAGAAGATGTCAACATCTACTTTCATCTTCAAAAACAGCTAGAGATTCGACTGACTGGCTTACCAACAAAAGGTACTACATCGGATCATCAAATGGCAATTGCTTCTTTGAAGCTACCAAAAATTGAACTTCCAAAGTTTGACGGATGTTACCTTAAGTGGCGTCAGTTCTATGATTTATTTAAACCAATGATCCTTGAACAACCGATTTCGCCGGCCCAGAAACTGTACTTTTTGAGGACTAATCTGACAGGTGAGGCACTCAGTTTGATTCAAGGACTTCCAGCGACAGATAGTAATTTTGAAGCAGCCTGGAAGACACTGATGGACAGATATGACAACAAACGGTTACTTTTGTGTGCACAGCTCGAAAACCTATTGTCCCAATAATCAGCATCGGGAACTGCTTCTAGCTTGCGGAAATTGCATGACAACACAAAGGAAGGAATTCAGGCCCTGATCAATCTAGGATTCGCGGCACATGACTGGGATCCAATAGTCGTCCACCTTATCCTGAAAAAAGTTGACAAAGAGAGTAGGACCCTCTTCGAACAGTCCGTAGATGACCCAAGGAGCAGTCCATCGCTATCAGAGTTGCTGAAATTCATCGAATCTAGGTTTCAAACGCTTGAAACCATCACGCATTCCGATGAAAAAAGGAAGACAACCGCCATAGCAACTGAATCCAATGGCTGCGTGATGTGCAGCTTAGGTAACCATAAAATATATAAATGCAAAAAATTCTTGTCTCTTTCAGGTGCTGATCGTGAGAAGTCTGTTCAACGAATCGGAATTTGTAGAATTTGTCTGAGATCGGGTCATACTCAAAATTCGTGCAACGCAAGGGGGTGTTTTCCTTGCAATGGCAAACACAATACATTGTTGCACTACAAAAAAGAAAATAAATACAATTTAAAGGCAAAACCAATTTCTAATGCCAACACTATATCTTCCATAGGTGATCGAAACCAGCAAATAAAACAAGGTCAAGAGGTGGAAGGTCAGTCGTCAAACGCAGCTAGCACTTCCAGATCCAATCACCGTAGCATTTATCTAGCGACAGCATTAGTTAACGTAAGGTCCGCATGCGGCACATTACTTCCCTGTCGTGCGTTATTAGATTCTGGATCACAAATCCATTTTGTGACAGCAGCCTTTGCACAAGCCTTAGGAATTCAGAAGCATCGATCCGAAACTTCCATAAGCGGGATTGGAGGGCATGGAACGCCAACACAATTTGCCATAGAACTCTCATATCAATCGCGAAATAGAAGCTTCAAAGGCAATATTGAAGCAACGACCCTGGCTAAGATAACTGACTATAAGCCGCATGACAGTCACACCGAATTACGTGACCTACCTGCTCACATACAGTTGGCAGACCCAGGATTTATGACAAACCAAAAAATAGATTTGCTGATTGGTGCTGAATTGTTCTTTGATCTTTTACTTCCAGGAGAAATCTTTATTGGTCCTCAACTTCCACTACTTCGAAACACGAAACTGGGTTGGATTGTAGCAGGTGGTGTTCAAGGTACCAAACATAATGCTGTATGCAGCATTGCCACAGCACCATCTCTTTCAAAAATCGAAAAACTTTTAAGCAGATTCTGGGAGTGTGAAAGTCATGATTCTCCAATTAAACGGATGAGCAATGAAGAACGTAATTGTGAAGACTTCTTCAACTCGACTACACAAATTCTACCCAGTGGAAGATTCATGGTAAGTCTTCCGTTCAAAAAAGATCTATCGTCCTTAGGAGCATCTTTTGAAAAGGCACGCAAAAGGTTTATTTCACTGGAACGCCGACTGGAACTCAACAATGAATTACGTCTGCAGTACACACAATTTTTATTGGAATATGAACAATTGGGCCATATGAGTCAAATAGAGAATTCGGATATTCCACAGACGCACTACTTTATCCCGCATCATTTCGTTTTGAAACCAGAAAGCTCGGCAACAGCATTGCGTGTAGTCTTTGACTGTTCAGCGAAAACATCCTCTGGAAATTCTCTTAACGATGTTCTGGGAATCGGACCAACAGTTCAACCTCATTTGTTTTCAATAATCCTTCGATTTAGATTAAAAAGATATGCGTTCACAGCAGACATCAGCAAGATGTATCGACAGGTTTTACTTCGACCAGAAGACAGAGCTTTTCAACTTATTCTTTGGAGAACAAAAAATGATCAACCTCTAAGGACTTATAGGCTCAACACCTTGACTTATGGTTCGGCTTCCGCTCCATACCAACAGTTCAACCTGATTTGTTTTCAATAATCGTTCGATTAAGATTAAAAAGATATGCATTCACAGCAGACATCAGCAAGATGTATCGACAGGTTTTACTTCGACCAGAAGACAGAGCTTTTCAACTTATTCTTTGGAGAACAAAAAATGATCAACCTCTGAGGACTTATAGGCTCAGCACCTTGACTTATGGTTCGGCTTCCGCTCCATACTTAGCAACTAAATGTCTCGTTCAACTTGCAAAACAATACGAAAATGTTCACGTAAACGCATCCCAAACAGTAAGTCAAAACATTTACGTGGATGATTTACTTGCTGGAGCAGACTCAGTGTCAAAGGCTAGAGAACTCTTTGAGGAAATTATACTACTTCTAGAAAAGGGTAAATTTGAATTAAGAAAATTTTGTTCTAATGATGAAAACATTTTAAAGAACATCCCTGATGCACAAAAAGAAAAATTGGTAAGGTTGCATCAGTCTGACGTTATTAAAACCATGGGATTAATTTGGAATCCAACCATCGATTGTTTTGATTTATTCATTGTCCACAAACCGTTAACTCCACTTACTTCGGATCCCAACGATTTAGAAGCTCTCACATCTGGACACTTTTTAATAGGAGCGCCACTTCTGGCAATAGCTGAACCCGATGTTACTAACAAAGGTATCAGCTCCCTCAATAAGTACAGACAGATCCAACTAGTTCAACAGTCATTTTGGAAGAGATGGTCCAGAGAATATTTGCATCTCTTACAACAACGTGCAAAATGGAAAACAGAATCCCAAAACATCAAGCCTAGTACGCTAGTTTTGTTGAAAGAAGCAAACATGCCTCCAATGAAATGGAAATTGGGACGTGTAGTTGATGTGATTGAGGGAAGTGACGGGCTTGTTCGTGTTGCTAACATCAAAACCCAAGGAGGTGTGCTACAGCGAGCCAGTCATAATTTGTGCCCTTTGCCGGTAGAAGAAGCGAAAAAATATCCTGCGACTGTCAAGACAGATCATCCAATTGAGAAAGAAGAAAATCCTCGATTGACAGTTGAAGCAGACTCAACCAAACATGCAATATCCAGGAAATCCCAAGGTGGAAAAATAACAAAGGGACTTGTGTTAATATCTGGTCTCTTTGCATTTTTTGTAGCACCAATCAGTTCGACAAACATAGACAGCCAAGTGGTAATAAGCAACCTAGATAATGCTATTGGAATTTATTTTGAAGATATGGGAACGGCTACTAATTTTTTGGAATTTATTTTGAAGATATGGGAACGGCTACTAATTTTTGGAGTCTTTACGTTTACTACAATCTGACCAACTACTGGCTTGAATTGAGCGAAACGAAAGGGTATTTAAGGAATAAGAAAGGGCTTGTCTTACTTACTTACTTAAGGTGGCGCTACAGTCCGGGTCGGACTAGGGCCTCAACTAACATGCTTCTCCAGCCAGCTCGGTCCCTAGCTAGCTGCCTCCAGTTTTGCACGCCAAGTTGGTTGAGGTCCTCTCCTACTTGCGTGCGCCACCTGAGTTGAGGTCTTCCTCTACTCCGCCGTCCCTCGGGATTGGATTCGAAGACTTTCCGGGCCGGAGCGTTGGTGTCCATTCGCTCTACATGACCCAGCCATCTAAGCCGCTGGAATATGAATAATTGGGCCATATGAGTCAAATAGAGAATTCGGATATTCCACAGACGCACTACTTTATCCCGCATCATTTCGTTTTGAAACCAGAAAGCTCGGCAACAGCATTGCGTGTAGTCTTTGACTGTTCAGCGAAAACATCCTCTGGAAATTCTCTTAACGATGTTCTGGGAATCGGACCAACAGTTCAACCTCATTTGTTTTCAATAATCCTTCGATTTAGATTAAAAAGATATGCGTTCACAGCAGACATCAGCAAGATGTATCGACAGGTTTTACTTCGACCAGAAGACAGAGCTTTTCAACTTATTCTTTGGAGAACAAAAAATGATCAACCTCTAAGGACTTATAGGCTCAACACCTTGACTTATGGTTCGGCTTCCGCTCCATACCAACAGTTCAACCTGATTTGTTTTCAATAATCGTTCGATTAAGATTAAAAAGATATGCATTCACAGCAGACATCAGCAAGATGTATCGACAGGTTTTACTTCGACCAGAAGACAGAGCTTTTCAACTTATTCTTTGGAGAACAAAAAATGATCAACCTCTGAGGACTTATAGGCTCAGCACCTTGACTTATGGTTCGGCTTCCGCTCCATACTTAGCAACTAAATGTCTCGTTCAACTTGCAAAACAATACGAAAATGTTCACGTAAACGCATCCCAAACAGTAAGTCAAAACATTTACGTGGATGATTTACTTGCTGGAGCAGACTCAGTGTCAAAGGCTAGAGAACTCTTTGAGGAAATTATACTACTTCTAGAAAAGGGTAAATTTGAATTAAGAAAATTTTGTTCTAATGATGAAAACATTTTAAAGAACATCCCTGATGCACAAAAAGAAAAATTGGTAAGGTTGCATCAGTCTGACGTTATTAAAACCATGGGATTAATTTGGAATCCAACCATCGATTGTTTTGATTTATTCATTGTCCACAAACCGTTAACTCCACTTACTTCGGATCCCAACGATTTAGAAGCTCTCACATCTGGACACTTTTTAATAGGAGCGCCACTTCTGGCAATAGCTGAACCCGATGTTACTAACAAAGGTATCAGCTCCCTCAATAAGTACAGACAGATCCAACTAGTTCAACAGTCATTTTGGAAGAGATGGTCCAGAGAATATTTGCATCTCTTACAACAACGTGCAAAATGGAAAACAGAATCCCAAAACATCAAGCCTAGTACGCTAGTTTTGTTGAAAGAAGCAAACATGCCTCCAATGAAATGGAAATTGGGACGTGTAGTTGATGTGATTGAGGGAAGTGACGGGCTTGTTCGTGTTGCTAACATCAAAACCCAAGGAGGTGTGCTACAGCGAGCCAGTCATAATTTGTGCCCTTTGCCGGTAGAAGAAGCGAAAAAATATCCTGCGACTGTCAAGACAGATCATCCAATTGAGAAAGAAGAAAATCCTCGATTGACAGTTGAAGCAGACTCAACCAAACATGCAATATCCAGGAAATCCCAAGGTGGAAAAATAACAAAGGGACTTGTGTTAATATCTGGTCTCTTTGCATTTTTTGTAGCACCAATCAGTTCGACAAACATAGACAGCCAAGTGGTAATAAGCAACCTAGATAATGCTATTGGAATTTATTTTGAAGATATGGGAACGGCTACTAATTTTTTGGAATTTATTTTGAAGATATGGGAACGGCTACTAATTTTTGGAGTCTTTACGTTTACTACAATCTGACCAACTACTGGCTTGAATTGAGCGAAACGAAAGGGTATTTAAGGAATAAGAAAGGGCTTGTCTTACTTACTTACTTAAGGTGGCGCTACAGTCCGGGTCGGACTAGGGCCTCAACCAACATGCTTCTCCAGCCAGCTCGGTCCCTAGCTAGCTGCCTCCAGTTTTGCACGCCAAGTTGGTTGAGGTCCTCTCCTACTTGCGTGCGCCACCTGAGTTGAGGTCTTCCTCTACTCCGCCGTCCCTCGGGATTGGATTCGAAGACTTTCCGGGCCGGAGCGTTGGTGTCCATTCGCTCTACATGACCCAGCCAGCTAAGCCGCTGGACCTTGACTCGTTTGACAAGGTCAGTGTCGCTGTACAGCCCGTACAATTTGTCGCTAAATCTTCTTCTCCAATCTCCATCTATGCAGACGGGACCAAAAATCACCCGAAGAATTTTTCTCTCGAAGCATCCTAAAGCGTTCTCGTCTGCCTTTGACAAGGTCCGCGCCATATATAAGAACCGGGATGATAAGTGTCTTATACAGGGACACTTTAGTTGCTCGAGAGAGGACTTTACTACTCAATTGCCTTCTTAGTCCGAAGAAACAGCGATTGGCAAGAGTTATTCTTCGTTTGATTTCAGCGCTGGTGTCGTTGTCTGAATTAATAGCGGCGCCTAGGTAGTCAAAGTCCTTAACTACCTCAAAGTTATAGCTGTCTATTTTGACATTCTGTCCAAGACGTCGGTGTTGGGTGTCCTTTCTTGATGACAGCATATACTTGGTCTTGCCCTCATTTACCACTAAACCCATCTTCTTCGCTTCCGTCTCAATGCTCATAAACGCGCCATTGACATCATGCTGCGTTCTTCCAATTATGTCAGAAGAAAGGGCTTGTATGGCGGATAAATCGGAGAGAATTTATCACTGCAATTCGACAATCGACATTCTTCGAAAAAGAATAATAAACATTGATCAAAAGAACGATCTTATAAACGGGTTCAATACTACAACCCAGAGTTCAATGCGACATCGTAGATCTCACAGGATCAACACTTATATTCTCTCATCCGAAAACAGAGTTCCATTGCAGACTCTACGGCAAATATACTGGGGCGCAACTCATTAGAAGTAGAACAAAAACTTTCAATACAATTGGAAAACAGCAAAACGAAATTGTGAATAATCAAAATTTTCTTGCGCTCACTACGTATTTAAGTATGGTGCTTAATAATTTCGAACGCACTCAAGATGTCCTGCTAGATGTTATCCTGGACTTAAATCATGCGAAGATCAACCCGCAGATAATAACACCAATGCAAGTAGGTAGTCAACTGTGCAACTGATTCAAGGAAATCTACCTTCATCGCTGAGGCTGCCCATGCCCAGTGTTTGCCTTGGAAATGTTTAAATTAATAACAGTCAAAGAACGGACACTACATGAAACAATTGTGTTTGAAGTCTTAATCCCGTTAGCCGAAGATCAAGAATTCCAAGTTTTTAACCTCATTCCATTGCCCATTGTTCACAACCATATGAGCCTACTCGTCGATGTAACATCTCCATACCTTGCGGTTACATCAGCGCGAGATAGATATTTTGGACTCTCCTATATTGAATTCAATTGTAAACTAATAGGAACGAGAAGTCATCTTTGCAGACAGATTGTGCCTACTAGAGTTCACTCCAAAGATTTTAAAGTGTGCGAAATGGCTCCATTAAACCACGAGGAAAACGCTTTGGAAATATGTGATCTAAAGGAAGTACCTCCACAAGATCATTGGTATGCGCTGAGGCAAACAGACTCTTGGATATTTTCGGTGATGAACAATGCAACAGGCCTTCTGATTTGCAATGGTCAAACAAGAAGCATTTCTCTATCAGGCACTGGAATGATTGGTTTTAACAACATGTGCTCCCTTAAAATTGATACAATGATAATTAACGGTAATTTAAATTTAAAGACAAAGTCATTTGTTCCAAGTGCAAGGCTAAGCAATTGGATCAGAAATCGCAACTTGACAGACGACCATTTTTCCCCCTTGACGGTAAGAAATGATAATGAAACAAATGTTAAAAATCTTTCACAGGAAATAGAAGACTTTAAGAGAGCAATGATTTCTGATGAACTACCACCCGCCAACATACATGATTTTCATCACTATGGCTTGAGCTACTTGTTGCTGGCGATCACCATTGGAATGATAGTATTTTTTACCGATATCGAAAGCATCAGGCCGCACTACAAATTCCAATTCGAAGAAGAGGTTCTCGCTTTCAAGCAACTTTAAATTGAAGGTTAGGAACCTTCAAGGAAGGGTGTATGTTGGAACTCAAATGACTGCGTAGTACGCAACCACTTGGGTTTCAAATATCTTCATAAATTTTATTTATTTGTAACGAGAGCTGTGATGTGAACGCTCAAGTCCGGACGTTCACTGGACGACATACGAGTCTTGCGTGGACTGTCTACTCGCTTGCTGAATGGCCAGTTCCCACGATTGTTTGCGTGCCATCGCAGCTCATCGAACATTACCGTTTTTTAATTCATTCTACTGTAGACATTCAAAGCGATCACATACCTAAGTGATTAATAAAGATTGTAAAGATTTCAATTGTACATTTGTTTTGATTTATTCATTTCTGTGGCGATTTTAACTGTGCATTTGTTTTTGATTTATTCATTGGCTGATTTGATTTGATGTTCGCTTCATGTCCCGGAAAGTACCCTGATGCGGTTACCACCCACCTGGTTTGGCTTCCGATGTTGATTGAGGCCTGAATTGCAACCAGGTCTCTAGTCATTAACTCTGAAAGGCAAAAATGATTTATCGTTCCTTACTTTAATTGCTGTTCTAGGAGAAATTGACTCTTTATCCATATTACCTTCGTGTTTCTAATGGATAAACCTTTAATTTGTTCCCCAAAGGTCCTGGGTTCTTGGATCAGTGCTAGTCCAATGCATTCTTATGTAATTTTCCTCGCTATGACAGCTTTGGCGGCTATGGCGTGTTGTAAATTTATTTGGACTGGCTTGGTACTGATCCCGCGTACCTCCATTAGATGGCTTCTTCGTCGGGGGTTTCGGCCCCCGGACCTGTTAACAGGTCGTTTTCCTCCTCCATCGTGAGGGGAACTTCTTCTCCTTTCTCTGCAGTATCCATCATAACCGTCCCAGCCCCGATGGTTTAGGGGCTGGGAAGGGGGTAGGCAGTGGACTGGGTGGTAGGATAAGGGATTGGGATAATACTGGGATGGATTTTGCTGCGAGAGGTTTCGGTGGTGTCACCGGTTTCTCCTGCAATGGGATGAGGGTGAGTGTACTGGGGATTGAGGAAGTTGGTAGAGTACTGACTGGATTGGTATGAGTAGGCGGCTTGTCCTCTGTACCACTTCTTTTTGTCAGGCCATGTACCTGAATCTTACCAAATCTATAGTAGATGCTGTGATTGTTTTTGACAATCACCTCCACAGACTTTTCATTAACACCTATGTTAAGCAGTTGGCCGTTAACCTCCTCCTTGCAAGAAAGAACCTTTCAGACTTGGGTATTCAATTCTGCATTCTGCTGCTTTATCAGAGCCAGAACCATGCCGTGGTCTTGTCCGCTGCTTCTTGGCACATAGATCGTTATGTTGAACAGCTTGGTATGTCATCCCTTTGTCTTGTGGTGAGCTCACAACTTTTCTAACCACTCAGTTTTGGGACTGTCTTTTTGATCCAGTCAGCTGTTTTCTGATTGGTACAGTCTACTTGAATCATACATGGTTTAAAGGAAATGCCTTCAAATTTCAGCTCCGTTTCCCACCCTATTCTCATCTCGTCCACCATGGCGTCTTCGAGCTTAGAGAGTTCACTCTGCGAGAGAGTGATTCGGGGGTACTCCTTAGTCGGTAAAATCGCAACCCGTATGGTTCTGGCAGCCGTCGCATATGAGACTGCCCTACTTTTTATTACTGGGCCCTTGCTGACGGAGGCATTTGACTCGGTCTCAGTTTTTCTTGTCTTCTGGGCTGCCTGTTGGGGGGGAGATATATGTTTACTGTACGTTCAGTCCAAAAGAATCTCTTACCTGCAAAGAATTCGATCCGAATCAGAAAAGTTCTATCGCTCCTAACACTGAATCCAGTTATCCCCCTTCTAATCTCCACCCTCTATCTTTTTATTACCAAAACGTAAGAGGTCTTCGTTCTAAAACTCACTCAGTTTACTTGCAGTCTCACAATCTTCCCTTTGACATATTTGCACTTACTGAAACAAACCTTTCCCAGGACATAAAAAGCCAAGAGCTCTTTCCTTCGTTTTTCAATGTCTTTCGTGATGATGAACAACCTCATAGCGAAACCCCAAATAGAGGCGTCCTAATCGCTGTCCATAATAAATACGAATCTTCCTTTGTTTCATCCTCCTCTTCCAAACTACTAGACTACATCTCTATCAAACTAACACTCTCTAATCAGTCCATCTTCCTGATGTGTTTCTACATCCTTCCCGGCGAACCAACAGACTCGTACAAGTTGGTTGTTACTGCTATCGATAAAGTGCTTGACATCACAAGATGAGATAATTATTTTCGGTGACTTCAATCTTCCCTATCTTCAATGGAACACTTCAGTAGATCAAATTGCTTTCACTCCCTCACCCGTTTCCCTCAAAGAATGTGTCTTCGTGGACGGTCTTACTGATTCAAGCCCTTCCCAAATGAGTGGTATTAAAAATTATATGGGCCGGCAGCTTGATCTTATTTTCACTTCCGACCCCATTAACTCATCTGTCTCAGAAACCACATCCCCATTATCTACTATTGACAACTTTCACCCGCCTCTCACTCTCTCTTTTTTTATAACCTTACCTTTTCTTCTACCTAGCCCAAGTAAGTAATCGTTCAACTTTCGTAAAGCTAACTTCAAGAAAGTCAATGAAATCCTCTCTAATACCTCATTCGACTTTAATTTTTAATAATCTCTCAATGAATGACGCAACTAGTCTGTTTTACGCGAAATTGTTGCACTGCATAAATCTCTATGTTCCCCTTTCGCGTGATAAGTCCTACTCAACATCCCCTCCCTGGTACAATCATAGACTACGTGAGCTACAAAACAAGAGAAATAAGCTCTGGAATAAATTTCTACGCTCCCGTTCAGTTTTCGATTACTCTGATTACATTGGAGTGTTTTATAAATTTTCCAACCTCAATGAAGCTCTTTACAATGACTTTACATCCACCACCCAACCAAATATATTTTCGGAGCCAAAATCGTTTTACAAGTTTATGAAATATAAAAAGAAAAATGATGGTTTCCCTCCTTCTCTTCACTACGAAAGCCAATCTTCCAACGAACCAACAACAATCGCAAATTTTTTTGCAAGTTACTTTAAACTGTCTTTTGCCCAAAAAACCCCAGATCTAGACCAGACTTACTTTTCCTATCTTCGCCATTTCTCTACTGGGCCTTCTAATCTAAGATTTAATCAGTCAACTGTTCTTAATGGTCTCCTCAAACTCAAAGACGAGTATAATCCAGGTCCAGACGGCATTCCTGCTATTTTGCTTAAAAAATGTTGTTCGAGTTTAGCCCTTCCTATCACTAACCTTTTCAAACTATCCCTTTCAAGTGGTGTTTTTCCGGACTCTGTTATTTCACCTATCCATAAAAAAGGCCCCAAAAACCTAATTTCTAACTATAGACCCATAGCCAAACTCTCTCATATACCTAAGCTTTTCGAAAGCATTCTGTATGAAATACTTTCTTTCCAGTGCAAATCAATGAAGGTTGTTGCGGTAAAATTTACCACAACAAGTTCTATCTACCGTTCTTCTCCCGCTAACACACTTTTTCAGAGCTACTCGAAAATAGTAGAAGAATTCAATGGAAACCTGGTCCATCAGCCGGAGACCTGTTCTTCTAGAATTTTCGAAATGCCATTTTCAGGTCACATTGTTCCTCGATGCAACAGATTGCACAGTAGAAGACACTTTTCTTGTGTGACGGTCGCTCAACAATAGTCGTACGGCAGGTGGCCTACGCAAACATTGATAAAAGGAGAAAGGCATGAAGATCGAGATCCATGTCCAACAATGTGTGAACTATATTCACACCAACCTAAATTTTGTATTAAATTTCAATTAAAATTAAATTGAGTATCGTCAACATCAAGGAAGAATCACTAAAAGACGTGTTTCCGTTTTTATTCCCCTTTCTTCTTTTCTAACTATCTTTTTTTTTTTTTTTTTTTATAATTAACGCGCACATCAAGGGGTTATGACTACCCTTATAATGTTATTAAACACAGTGCGAGTATTTAGGAAAATAGGAGAGGATTTGAAAGGAGACATCGATGCACGTTGCTTTTGAACCTTTGTGAATCGTAATGCAGGGGAAAAACAGGGCCAAGTAGAGCATTCCACATTCGGGTGGTGCGACTAAAATATGAATCTCTATACTTGACTGTACGCCCGAAGTTGGGCTCAAGGTAAAACTGATGAGCATTCCTAGCGAGGCGGGTGTTGCGGCTAAATTGTTTCAGGGGAGGAATGCAACTGGCTATTTCACTAGAGCACTGTTTATAGAAAAAGCGATAAAAGAGAGTGAGACAGGTAACGTTTCGTCGATGTTCAAGAGAATCAATCGATTCTACGATTGAACTATCACCTATCAATTTTAACGCTCTATTTTGTACCCTATCAAGCAGATTCAAGGATGTTTGAGCGGCACCTGACCAGATATGGGAGTTATACTCCAGTTTAGGGCGGATGAAGGCCTTATAAATTGTAGCCAGATCAGAAGGGGTGAAGAATTTCCTGCATCGTCTCAAGAAACCTAAGCATTTAGCAGCGTTTTTGGCGACTTCAAATATGTGGTCGTTCCAACGAAGATCATCGTTTACACACATACCAAGTACTGACAGCTTTTCGGTTTCTTCGATGCTGGTACCATTCATGGATAATGGCAATGGGGGAATGTTAAGCTTCAACGACAAGAGACAGCATTGAGTTTTCGAAGCATTGAATTCTACTCGGTTCATAAGACCCCATGCAACAATGCTGTCAAGGTCAGAATTCAATGAGCTTATCATACGCAACCGTTCCATTTCCACATCCGAAGAGCAGGGACGTGAATTTGGAAAGGAATATGAAAAGCTGAGGGTCGAGTCGTCAGCAAAACAGTTAAGAGGATTAGAAGTTTCAGACAAGAGATCATTAATGAAAATGAGGAAGAGAGTCGGAGACAAAACGGAGCCCTGGGGCACACCAGCATTTATGAAGTGGGTATCAGACTTGAAGCCATCCAACACAACTTGTATTGAACGGTCGGAAAGGTAATTTCTAATCCAACGAAGAAGAGACTCATCGATACCAAAAGCACGCATTTTCGATAAAAGAGCCTGATGCCAAACTCTATCAAATGCTTTAGAAATATCAAGCGCAATAATCTTAGTTTCTCCAAAACAATGTAAAGATTGGTTCCACTTTTCGGTGAGATAAGCCATCAAATCACCAGTGGACCGTTTGCTACGAAAGCCGTATTGCCGGTCATTAAGAAGCTTTCGTTCTTCAAGATATTTCATAAGTTGACGGTTTATCAACGTTTTCATGACCTTGGAAAGAAGGGACGTTAATGCAATTGGACGGTAATTGGAAGGGGAGGAAGATTCGCCTTTTTTAGGGACCGGCTGGACAAATGCAGTTTTCCATCTGCTCGGAAAAATCCCAGCAGAATAGGAAAGATATAAAAGTTTACGCAGTGGTTTTGCCAGCGTAGAAGAACACCTCTTCAGAATAACGGCGGGGATACCATCTGGACCAGCGGATTTATGTATGTTGAGATCTTTGAGGACTCTCGCAACCGAGCGAGTTCGAAAAAATATCTGTTTCATCAAAGAATTTGCAGACTCGAGCTCAGGTGGAGCCAATATGCTATAAGGAAGTGTCGAGTTGGCAGCAAATTGAGCTGCCAGCAAATTGGCTTTGTCGATGGAGAGTCATTGAAGACGAGCGTTGGGACCGATGACGTGGTCGAGTTCTTAATGTTCTTCACAAAAGACCAAAAGTTTTTACTTCCTTTTGGACACAATAGTATTTTTTGCCTTACTTTTTGGTCATGTAAAAACTTAGCCTTTTGTATCTGAGCATTACAGCTATTTCTGGTCCGTTTGAACAAATTTCGGTTTTCTACAGTGGGGTTATCTTTAAATTTGCGAAAACTACTTTCTCGATCCCTAATCGCCTCTTTACAGCTTGAATCAAACCACGAATTTTCTTTGGGGATGATACTTTTTGTTCTGTGAGGAACAAAATTTCTCATGCCGTTGAGAATTACGTTAGATATCATATCAGCTGATGCATCAACGTTACCGTCGAGAAAGCACAATGACCAATTAAAATTTCGAAAGAAATTATTCAGGCCGTCCCAATTGGTTTTCTCGTATTGCCACACAGTTCTTTTAGGGACTTTATCTTTTTTTACCGTGACGGAAAGTGAAAAATCTACCGATATGACACAATGGTCCGATGTGCCTAAGGGAGATGATACTCCAACCCTGTATTTTTCGGGGTGAGAAGTGAGAAATAAGTCAAGAGTGTTGGCCGGATGGCCTTCAATATCAGGAACCCGAGTGGGCTCATCAACAAGTTGAGTTAATTCGTTAAACTCAGCGAAGATCTCAACACATTTTCCTTCGGGTGTTGTCTGGCCAGAATGTCGAAGCCAACCAGAATTGTGTACATTGAAATCGCCCGCAATGACGATTTCAGTGTGAGGATAAAGAGAAACAATTCTTATTATGGAGTCAGATAGCGCATCAAACTCGTTGGAGGTTGAATTGCTATCTTAATTGGGGCTTCTATAAATAAAACAATAGTGAATGATATGCTTACGGACGGTGAATTTTAACCACATGAAATTAAAGTTCGTATTAGAACAAAGGCCGTATTGTGGTAGAAGCTGGTAAGCAATATCATTTCGAACATAAACGGCGAGGCCATGGGAAGAAAAGAATAAAGGCACTAAGCTATAACCAGGCAGGTTGAACTCTGAGGGATCAGAACCAACACCCACCTGTGTTTCACTTAGTGCCAAAACAGCTGGCCTGCATTTTGCAGTGTGAGCGTACACAGCAAAGAAATTCGATCTTAGCCCCCTAATGTTGCTAAAATCGACCCGAAATCTACCCGACATTACAACCCACAAAAATACACAAAACAAAATATCAAACGTAGACGCTTAATAAGTCTAATCAACAAGTGTATATCCTATTAGAAAACAAAATCAAATTACTAGCGGTGTTATGCCCAGCTAGCAACTTGACTTTAGTTCACCAACGGGATCAACACCGTTGATTGACTATCCGCCTAACAAACCCACAGCCTCATTGACTGCACACACTGCCTAGATAAGATAAGAGATTATCAAATCGAAGAAATGTGTGCAGTCACTGGGACTGCAAGAGTGATGTGGGGGAGGAGACGATGTACTAGGTAACGCACTTTGTGTTAGGGCTATTGTTTTTGTTAATGTGTGGCTTTTTTTTTCCTTTATTTTTTTTCACTGTCACAGCACTGAGTAGATTTGCACAAGAATTTTTTTTTTCTCGCGGCGCGGCTGGAGGAATTTTAGTTTTATTATTGATTTGTTTTGGGTTGGAGAATTTTAATTATTTTTTTTTTTTTTTTTGCTTATTTCTTTATTTTGATTTTAATTAATTGGGTTATGGGAAGTGGCACAGGAGAGTTTATCGGACAACTAAGCGCGGCGCGTGTTGCTACGTTTGATGGCAGATCGACAACTCGACTGAACGAAGGTCTACGGATAATATCTGTCAAGCTTCAAACTTAGCATCTTTTGTTCTTCGTTCTCTTGGAAAATATCTTCTCTGTATTTTAGTTTGGGCCGGTTTGGGCTGGGGACTTTGCGCGAGTAAAATAATTTTTCGGAGTAAGTCTTTCTGAAAAGGGTTGAACTCGTCCACTCGGCTACTGGTGATCACATCACCTGAACGCAAAGGACCGCGGGTAGTTGATTCGTGACATCTCACTTGCACATCCTAGCCTAATGGCGGAATGCTGCAGTAAAAGTGAGACCGAACAACACCACGCTTAAAGGTCTGACGAGGATGGCTGCATGGCCGATGCCGGATGGAGGAGAAAAGCCCGCCATCTTGATGGTATCTTGACTTTTGGCGACGAAAGTGTGAAGATACTAAAGAAAGCGTGCAGAAAATTATTTGCGAATATTTAGCGTTTTTGTTGCGATTTTTTTTGTGAAGATATTTTGAGAAGCCGACTTTGCGGCAAAATTCCGGTCGGGAATTTTGAGACATTCCAGTTGGGAATTTTATAAATCGAGATAAGTGCGGAGAAGGGATTTTTTCCAAGGAGTTCAGGAGAGTGTTGTATCGACAAGAATAGCTAAGTATTTTCTCTTTTAATTCTTGTTTTTCGTTCCGAAGAATCCTTCCTTTTCAAGGGTTTTTCGAACGAATTTAGAGTCGCCTTATTTGCGGCAAAATTTAGATCCGCTAGGCCTTCGTTGACCTAACGTTCTTCTATCCCGAGATTGCGGGACTCGCGACCGTTTTCATTTACTTCTATCATTATTTCTTTTATTTCGGAAACTTTCCTTTCGTGATTCTTTCTTGTGTTCAAACGACACACCAATCTTTTTATAATCTTGCCTAACTTTCTTACATTTTCTTTATTTCGAGAATTGGCCTCCTGCCAACCTCGAAAACAACTTTGTACCTTTCTTTTATACCGAAAAGATTCTGGGTTTTTATCCAGGTATCAGCCACGGTTTCCCAGACCCCCTAAAAATATAATGAAAACCTTTAATTTTCCTTCTGAAATTTAGTATTTTTTTATTTCAGTTCTATCCTAGTTTCTTCTTTCTTCTTTAGCTATTTCAGCTTTGGTTAAGGCAAACCACCATCTTAAAAGGTTTCCTGGCGCCCATATTAAAAGTGAGTTAGTACGCCCTTGTACTCTCACTCATCAGAGTTTAATTCGAGATATTATTTTATAATTATTTGATATTCCGAAATAAAAATAAAAAATCTGATTGGAGGATCTAAGGATAAAATTGACCAACTTCAAAAGTCAGGAATTTATTCTATCGGATGTAATGATTGTGCAAAAGAATATATAGGACAGACAAGAAGACCTATTCTAAAAAGATTTAAAGAACATTTTGCACATCTTAAATATAATGAAAAAGAAAAGTCAAGTGTTGCAGAACATATGCTAGAAAATAGTCATAGCTTTAGTTTGCAAAATTTAAAACTAATAAGAAATGTAAATAGCAATTATGAATTAGATGCTTTTGAATCATTTTACATATTTAAAAACAAAAATAATCTAATGAATAGTGATGATGGACCAATCAAAGATTCAATATTCAAAAAAATTTTTAATAGATTCAACTCAACTCAACTGTAATTTTGTTTAGAAACATTTTTGTTTATTATTAGTTTTTTGACAAATAATTTAATTTAATTTAATTTTATAAATCTCACTGACGATGGAAGCATTGCTTCTGAAATGTACATCTGAGGAAATAAAATAAGTGTTTTAACTGTTAAAAACTTTACTAATCTTTTCATTTATTCCCTTTTAATCAAATCGGATTAAAAAGGAATATCAAATCGAACCCACCCATCAGGCTGAGCTACGGGAGACAGCACTGAAGTTTTGTTGGTTGCCGAATACGAACCTGTGTCACTTTGACATTTCGTTGTTAGACAAGTTGCGCGCACGTCGGGATTATTTACATCCCAATTTAGTTTCGCGGAAATATATATTCTTTTGTATCGTTTACGTTTTAATTTTGCTCGCGGTATTTGGAAACGATTTCCAAAGTTTTAAATCATTAGTTTAAAGTTCGGTTCGTAATAAATTCGGTAGCAATTGGCGTCCACAACGTGGGGCTTTCTTGTGCAATTTTTTTATATCGTGTACATATACCCTTCCCTTGTGTGCTGCATTTAGGGAAGTTTTTATTAAAGTGCTTTATTGTTGAAATATTTACTTGGTGTTTTTTTTTATAGCTGAAGTGCGTGAGAGTTTTGGGAGTTTGTTTGCCAGTGGAAGACTTGGAATCATAGGACAGGAGTCAGGAATCAGGATTGAAACCTGTGGGAGAGTCAGTGGACAGTTTGACACAAGGAATATATATCAGCAGTTCAGGATTAAACTGTGAGTTTATTTTTTCCGTCCTTATCTTTATTGATTTAATTTCAAGTGATTACATTGGATATAGATACATTATATTATATAAAAGTGCCTCAATAAAATTGATTAGTTTTGTTTTTTTGACATTTAGCGAATTTCGATAGTCGCCATTTGTGCAAAAATAGTTTAGTTAGTGTTAGTGTATATAAATTCATTGCACCCAAAGATCAGGGCTGTCACTAAAAGTATTAATACTTTTTAGTACTTTTGATTTGTTTTAATTTTTCTTTTAACCACTTACTGTTTGTATTATTTTTCCATTATTTTTATTATTTCTATTATTACATTTTATTTCATTTTATTTTAATTGGTTAAGTATATTTTCAATTTGCGGCAAACGTTTAAACGAGGTTTTATTTTACAAATAATTGCTTTATTTTACTTTCTTTGCGTTTTCTTTTGTTTTTCTTACAAGATTTGGCTAGGAAGTTTTTAGATAGTAATAAAATGGAGTTAAGTCAGGTGAATAGGTTATCTCAGGATGAAATAGTTTATGAAATAGAATGTAGAGGTTTGAATGTAGGGACTGTGTAGGATATGCGCAAAGCGCTAAGGGTAGCTATTAAACTAGAGCGTAGGAATTCTTTTGTTTCACCATCTTATCCGTTCACTTTCGAACAAGATTCAGCGGCAGTAGAGAAGAAGCTAGGAGAAATCAATAAATTGTTATAGAATCCTCCGAAGTCGGACACTTCGAAGGAATATGTGAAAATATTGAGTAAAGTTGAATGGTGTCTGCGTAGGTTGGATAGAAGCATTCCTGAGAATGAAAAGGATGAGAAATTGAAGTCGAAATTAAAGAATGACGTGGTGATGGCGATGACTATTTTGGATGGGGATGAGGATGAGGATGAAGATGTGGATGATGATGGGGACGTAATAGAAGAAGTAGGTTTGCTAGATAAAGGTTCAGAAAAGGGTAGTGAGGTCGCAAAGCAGCATTCAGCTGCACCTCAAGATATTAATGCTCATGTGAATACTATTGCTAGTCAAGACAGTGTAGAGTTTAGGAAATTTCATAATATTGCGAAGTGGGAGGTGAAGTTTACTGGGGAGCGCTGTGGCACCTCAGTTAACTCATTTTTAGAAAGGGTTGAGGAAATGAGACAAGCTAGGGGCATTTCGGAGGCTTATCTTTCTAGAGCAGCGGTGGAGCTCTTTGTAGGGAAAGCATTGATTTGGTTTAGGGCAATTAGGACATCTGTGAAATCATGGCCAGAATTAATTAAGGAGTTGAGACTAGAGTTTCTACCTCCTAATTATGATGACCAGCTTCTTGAGGAGATTAGGCACCGCACACAAGGGAAGGATGAAACAATAGGCGTGTACGTTGCTACGATGCAAAATTTATTCGGTCGGTTGAATGATCGTATTTCGGAAAATAGGAAGTTGCTAATGATTCAGAGGAACTTGACACCTTTCTACCAAACCCAAATGGGTTTGGCTAAGCCAAGCTGCGTTTCGGATTTGGTCGCGTTAGGTCGCAATTTAGAAGCAGTTAGGGCAAATGTTGAGGCGTATATTCCCCCACCCAATGTAAGGAGTAGTAGGACCTTGCTAGAACTGGATCTAGCATACGTAGGTGTTGATCATCCTTCGGTTTCTGTTGTTGCGGAGAACAACGAAATCAATCGTCAGGCCCCATCTTCAAGTCGGCAAAATCCTTCTGTTAGGTTCTTCAATTGCAATGGATCAGGCCATTTTGCAAGTAGTTGTTCCGCTCCTAGGCGTTGTTTTGGTTGCGGGGCTGCGGGGGTGACTAGGCAGAATTGTAGGAAGTGTTCGGGAAATGGGAAACGGGCTCCTGCGCCAGCAGGGCGGGAAGTCCGCAGACAGTGAGAGGGTCGCCTGCTGGAGACCAGCTGGCAGATAGGGTTCATTTAGGATTTACTTTAGAGGCAAACAGTAGTGATAGGAGACCTTATTTAACAGTTAGTATTTATGGTTCGAGATTTTTAGGTCTATTAGATTCAGGAGCTACTCGAACTATAATAGGTAGGGACGCATGGAAAACATTACAGAATTAATGGCTAATCAGTAGGAAGGACACTGTTCACTGCGTGTGCTTGGAAGATGGAACAGGAGTCGAAGTGTTAGGGACGATCTCTCTTCCAATTATAGTTGAGGATAGGGCTATACTAGTTGACTGTTTAGTCATTCCGTCGTTACCACATACGGTGATCCTCGGCGCAGATTTCTGGGCGCTGTCGGGTATTGTCCCGGATTTGAGGTCCCGTATCTGGAATTTTTCAGAACAGGATAGTTCAATTTCGATCTGTTCTATAACAGAACGTTCGGAATTGAGTGTTAGGGAATTAGAAACATTAGAAACATTAGTTCAAGAATTTTTTAGGAAGATGCCTGAGGGCTTAGGGTGTACGACTTTAGTCGAACATAAGATTAGGACGTCGGCGGAGCCGATAAAACAAAGGTATTATCCGGTCTCCCCGGCAATGCAGGAACATATAGATAGGGAACTTAATGAAATGTTAGAGGCAGGGGTTATTGAAAGATCGACTAGTGCTTGGTCATCTCCAATAATATTAGTTAAAAAGAAAGATGGCTCCTACAAATTCTGCGTGGATTATAGGAAGCTAAATAAGAATACAGATAGGGACGCGTACCCACTCCCATACATTAATTCAATTTTAGATAGGCTTCGAGGTGCTAGGTTCCTGTCTTCACTGGATATCAAGTCAGCTTACTGGCAGATGCCTATGGACGCAGAATCAAAACCTTACACCGCTTTTACAGTTCCGGGGAGGGGTCTTTATCAGTTTAGGAGAATGCCTTTTGGCCTTCACAACTCGCCCGCGACGTGGCAGAGATTCATCGACACGGTTTTGGGTGCCGATTTAGAGCCATTCGTTTTCGTCTATTTAGACGACATTATCATCATTTCAGAAACTTTTGAGAAACATCTCGAAATTCTGAATTAGGTTTTGAAAAGATTATGTGAGGCAGGTTTGAAGGTTAGCAAGGAGAAGTGCAACTTTTGCATGTCATCCTTGAAATTTTTAGGGTATATAGTTGATCAGAACGGTTTACATGTAGATCCAGAAAAAGTAGAAAGTATGGTTAGGATTCCAGCACCGAGGAATGTTAAAGAGGTCAGGAGCTTTATAGGGACAGTTTCATGGTACAGACGTTTCGTACCGAATTTCGCAGATTTGCTAAGGCCCTTAACGGACCTTCTAAAGAAAAATAGGAAGTTTAGTTGGACAACGGAATTTGAGGATAGCTTTAGGAAGGCAAAGGAGTGTTTGGTGACAGCACCTATACTCACATGCCCAGATTTTAAGCGACCATTCGTCGTACCAACAGACGCTTCAGATTATGGGATCGGTGCAGTTTTATCCCAAAACTTTGAGGAAGGGGAAAAGGTTGTCTGTTACCTTAGTAGGTCTTTGGATAGGAATGAGCGTAACTATAGCACTACAGAAAAGGAATGTTTAGCGGTACTGTGGGCTATTGAGAAATTGAGGCCTTATCTCGAGGGTGTTAGGTTTACAGTAGTAACTGATCATTACTCACTGATATGGTTAAGTAATTTGAAAGATCCGCAGGGTAGGTTAGCTAGATGGGCTATTAGGTTACAACAGTTCGACTACGAAATCATTCATTGTAAGGGAAAAGAGCATGTGGTTCCGGATATGCTGTCTCGGGGAGTGCCGCAGTTGGATGGTATCTCGGAAGAGGTTTTAGATCCTTGGGTGTTAAAAATGATTTCAGAAGTCAATACAAATCCACTTAGGTATCCGGCTTGGAGGGTTGAACAAGGCAAGTTGTTCAAACTCGTAAAGCCCAATCATATAGTAGTTCATGAAACCAATCAGGAATGGAAGAGAGTGATAGGGAAAAATGAGAGGTTAGGTATTTTACAGGAGATCCATGATGGTCCTTTAGCGGGTCACATGTGAGTTAGGAAAACGTTTGCCAGAATTGCGGCGAAGTTTTACTGGCCAAAGATGAGGGCCGATATCACAAAATATGTTAGGAGTTGTAAAGTTTGCCAACAGGTTAAGCCAATTAATGAGAAGCCAGCTGGTTTGATGAAGGAAAGAGTAGGAGTCAAATCACCTTGGGAGATGATTTGTATAGATTTAGTAGGGCCAGTAGGGTTTTATTTATATATTAACAGTAGTGGATTACTTTACGAAGTTTCCACTGCTATTTGCGCTAAGGTCGGCTACGGCTAAAGCAATTTGTAGGGAACTGGAAGACAATGTTTTCCTACTTTTTGGAATACCAAAAGTCACTATTTGTGACAATGGTCCACAGTTCCGTTCCAAGGAACTCAAAACGCTTTGTGACGCTTATGCGTCGAAACTACGTTTCACTGCGCACTACCATCCGCAGGCTAAGCCTGCAGAAAGGATCAATCAGATCCTAAAGACGACACTACGAGCTTACGTTGCTGGAAACCATAGAGTGTGGGATTCACAACTAAGCAAGGTGGCGTGTGCAATTCGCACGTCACAACACGAGGTTTTGGGTGTTTCACCCTACTACGCCAATTTTGGGAGAGACATGGTGACTTCGGGTCAGGAAGCACCAAGTGTAGGAGAGAGTTCCGAGGATGTTCAAGATCTGGATGAGATCACTGAACGTTTTCGGGAACTGAGAGGAGACATAGAGACGAAGTTGAAGGCAGCATCTAAGAGAGCTGCAGAAGCTTATAAACTTCGACGGCGTGATATACAATATCACATCGGCGATATGGTTTGGCGAAGGAACTTCACGTTATCGGATGCCGCGAATTACTATGCAGCCAAATTAGCACCGAAGTTTGTCGGTCCGTTTTTGATTAAGAAACGTGTGTCACCTTGGACACACGTACTACAAGATAGTAATAATAAAGAGCGCGGGACTTGGCACGTCAAAGACTTGAAACCGTATAAAGACGCATCCGAGAATGATTAATTTAAACGTAGCTTATTTTTTTTGTAATCTTATTATTCACATAAAAATGATTTGAGAATTGTCTTAGAGTTTTTTTCTGATGGAAAGTCCTTCTTCCACACCTTTTAATCCTAGGTACCTCTTTGGAAGTTTGTTACAGTTCTTACGAAATGTAAGCTCACTTCCGAGGAGGTGAGGGTGGGATTTGTTGCGGTAAAATTTACCACAACAAGTTCTATCTACCGTTCTTCTCCCGCTAACACACTTTTTCAGAGCTACTCGAAAATAGTAGAAGAATTCAGTGGAAACCTGGTCCATCAGCCGGAGACCTGTTCTTCTAGAATTTTCGAAATGCCATTTTCAGGTCACATTGTTCCTCGATGCAACAGATTGCACAGTAGAAGACACTTTTCTTGTGTGACGGTCGGTCCACAATAGTCGTACGGCAGGTGGCCTACGCAAACATTGATAAAAGGAGAAAGGCATGAAGATCGAGATCCATGTCCAACAATGTGTGAACTATATTCACACCAACCTAAGCTTTGTATTAAATTTCAATTAAAATTAAATTGAGTATCGTCAACATCAAGGAAGAATCACTAAAAGACGTGTTTCCGTTTTTATTCCCCTTTCTTCTTTTCTAACTATCTGAACGAAGGTCTACGGATAATATCTGTCAAGCTTCAAACTTAGCATCTTTTGTTCTTCGTTCTCTTGGAAAATATCTTCTCTGTATTTTAGTTTGAGCAGGTTTGGGCTGGGGACTTTGCGCGAGTAAAATAATTTTTCGGAGTAAGTCTTTCTGAAAAGGGTTGAACTCGTGCACTCGGCTACTGGTGATCACATCACCTGAACGCAAAGGACCGCGGGTAGTTGATTCGTGACATCTCACTTGCACATCCTAGCCTAATGGCGGAATGCTGCAGTAAAAGTGAGACCGAACAACACCACGCTTAAAGGTCTGACGAGGATGGCTGCATGGCCGATGCCGGATGGAGGAGAAAAACCCGCCATCTTGATGGTCTCTTGACTTTTGGCGACGAAAGTGTGAAGATACTAAAGAAAGCGTGCAGAAAATTATTTGCGAATATTTAGCGTTTTTGTTGCGATTTTTTTTGTGAAGATATTTTGAGAAGTCGACTTTGCGGCAAAATTCCGGTTGGGAATTTTGAGACATTCCAGTTGGGAATTTTATAAATCGAGATAAGTGCGGAGAAGGGATTTTCTCCAAGGAGTTCAGGAGAGTGTTGTATCGACAAGAATAGCTAAGTATTTTCTCTTTTAATTCTTGTTTTTCGTTCCGAAGAATCCTTCCTTTTCAAGGGTTTTTCGAACGAATTTAGAGTCGCCTTATTTGCGGCAAAATTTAGATCCGCTAGGCCTTCGTTGACCTAACGTTCTTCTATCCCGAGATTGCGGGACTCGCGACCGTTTTCATTTACTTCTATCATTATTTCTTTTATTTCGGAAACTTTCCTTTCGTGATTCTTTCTTGTGTTCAAACGACACACCAATCTTTTTATAGGGAAACGGACACAATCCCGAAAAAACTGTCCCCGAAAAGTCAAAATCACGAAAAAACATAATCCAGAAACAGACTTTCCCCGAAAATTCAAAATCCCGAAACAGACTTTTCCCGAAAACTCATAATCCCGAAAACATCAATCCCGAATGGCCAAAATCCCGAAAAAATTCAATTTTGAAAAATAAAAAATTTTAACCAAAACAATTTTTTAAATGGCGTATTTATTTCAACAAAAACAATTTAAGCAAACTTTGTCACGTCCCTTGTTCGTTTTTACAAAAATCAAATCCATTTTTCCTGTAAAATCATTTAAGAGAAACATCATTTAGTAGAAATCCATTCACTTTTCGTATAAGAAATTAAATAAATAAAAAGTTTAGGCACTTATATTTACCTATGTATATATCACGTAATTAATTCTTTAACACTCAACTAAATATTTGTATTACACATAATAACTTTCACTTGAACCTTTCAAAACAATAATGACACTGAGCACATGAAAAGATTATGTTCTGATAAGCAACGAGAATAACGGAACAACATTATGAACAATGATAACACTGATACTTACTCCAGGTAATCATTCCAATAAATAGATTTCTTCTTACACGTGACGACCAAACTTTAAAAAACATATTTTTATATCAATTTAATGCAAAATAGAAATCTCGAAAGGTTTT
Organism: Melanostoma scalare; assembly: GCA_949752695.1. Lineage (NCBI taxonomy): Eukaryota > Metazoa > Arthropoda > Insecta > Diptera > Syrphidae > Melanostoma > Melanostoma scalare. Next base: position 160,635,554 of record OX456985.1, on the reverse strand, counting down.
CCCAAAAAACGATATTAAATGAAAAATTTGCGCAAATTTTTCATTTTATATCTTTTTTCGGGAAAACCTTTCGGGATTTTCGGGATTGTGGGTTTTCGGGATTATGGATTTTCGGGATTGTGGGTTTTCGGGATTTTGGATTTTCGGGATTGTGGGTTTTCGGGATTTCGGATTTTCGGGATTTTGGCATTTCGGGAAAAGTTTTTTCGGGATTATGTCCCCAACCCCTTTTTATAATCTTGCCTAACTTTCTTACATTTTCTTTATTTCGAGAATTGGCCTCCTGCCAACCTCGAAAACAACTTTGTACCTTTCTTTTATACCGAAAAGATTCTGGGTTTTTATCCAGGTATCAGCCACGGTTTCCCAGACCCCCTAAAAATATAATAAAAACAAATTTATTATAATAAAAACCTTTAATTTTTCTTCTGAAATTTAGTATTGTTTTATTTCAGTTCTATCCTAGTTTCTTCTTTCTTCTTTAGCTATTATTTCAGCTTTGGTTAAGGCAAACCACCATCTTAAAAGGTTTCCTGGCGCCCATATTAAAAGTGAGTTGGTACGCCCTTGTACTCTCACTCATCAGAGTTTAATTCGAGATATTATTTTATAATTATTTGATATTCCCTTTTAATCAAATCGGATTAAAAAGGAATATCAAATCGAACCCACCCATCAGGCTGAGCTACGGGAGACAGCACTGAAGTGTTGTTGGTTGCCGAATACGAACCTGTGTCACTTTGACATTTCGTTGTTAGACATGTTGCGCGCACGTCGGGATTATCTACATCCCAATTTAGTTTCGCGGAAATATATATTCTTTTGTATCGTTTACGTTTTAATTTTGCTCGCTGTATTTGGAAACGATTTCCAACGTTTTAAATCATTAGTTTAAAGTTCGGTTCGTAATAAATTCGGTAGCAAGGTCTACAACCACTAATCTAGTTGAGTTTGTTTCCTTCTCTCGTTCTGCGATGGAAAAAGGAAACGAAGTAGACGTCATTACCACAGATTTCAGCAAAGCTTTCGACAAAATCTCTCACACTTTAATCCTCTTTAAACTTTCCTTCCTCGGATTCAGCCCTATCCTGCTCAAATGGATATCTTCATATTTGGATAACCGCCAATATAGAGTTCGTTTCTGTTCTACTCTTTCAGTTCCTTTTGTGGCAACCTCCGGTGTGCCCCAAGGCAGCCATCTTGGACCCCTCTTTTTCATTCTCTCCATTAATGATGTCGAACAGATCATCCAATATTCTTCTATCTCACTTTACGCGGATGACGCTAAAATTCTTAAAGTCATCACCTCCGATCGAGACTCTCTCCAACTTCAAAATGACCTCGATTCATTCGTCTTTTGGTGTTCTAAAAACTTCCTTGAGTTAAACATTGCCAAATGCGAAGCAATAACTTTTTCTCGTAAAAGTAATAAACCTCCCCCCAGGTCCTATTATCTTCAGAACATTTCCATAAACCGTGTGCAGCTTATCCGAGATTTAGGAGTTCTCTGCGACAGCGAATTAAATTTTCGTTCTCATATTGACGAGGTAATATCAAGGGCTAATTCCGCCCTTGGTTTTATCAAGAGATGGTCCAAAGAGTTCCACAACCCCCTTGTAACGAAATCCCTCTATATTGCCTATGTTCGCCCTCTCTTAGAGTATGCATCGCAAGTGTGGGCTCCATATCAAGCGGTTCATATCTCTAGGATCGAAAGTGTTCAACGTCGTTTTCTGCTGTTTGCCCTTCGGGATCTCTACGATGTTAGAAACTTTCTCACCCTGCCTCCTTACCGCGAACGTCTCGCAATCCTTAATCTCCACTCCCTAGAAAACAGAAGGAATGTGTTTGACATCATATTCATTCACCGACTTCTTACTGGTAACACTGACTGCTCCCCCCTTTTAGACCTTATCTCCTTCAACACTAATCCCCGAAACGTAAGACCATCCCGATTTTTTTTCCTTCCTGCTCATCGTACATCCTATGGTCTCAACGAACCCCTAACCCGCATGATGAGTAGGATTAACTCTGTTCCTTTTCTTTTCGACCTTAATCTTCCAAGTCCTTGTCTGAAAGTCCTCCTTTTAAACCATTTCTCATCCCTGTAGTTTAATTTAGCTTTAATTAGTTTTAATTAGTTTAAGTTTAGTATGTTTTAGTTATTTTAAGCTTGTATTAAGCTAATAAATGGGGCGGTAGCCCAACCAAAATTACTGTCTCTCTTACCCCCGCTACTTTCTATTGGCCTGCCTTCTGCTTGAGCCAACCTTCTCTCGTCGACCTATTTCCTCGATTCTATCTGCGAGAGACCCTACTTGATGAATCTGAGGTACTATTTCACTCCCGCACCACTCAGATCATGTCTGTGTGCATCGTCCAACCCACCTGGTTCGCCCAGTGCCGGACGAGGGATGGTTTTCCTCTTCCATACATACTTTTGAATAGTAGTGCTGGACTAATGGGTTTCCCCAGTTGTCCTTTCAGAGATTGCTCTTCTAGCACTTTCTGCCTCGTATTTGTCGGTGGTGGCATCCACTGGCTTCTTCCTTGCGTCTGGGATTACCCACTATGCACTATGCTCGGAAGACATCCTCTTGCTGGTGCTAGGTTGACCCCTACTATCGGCACGATCTCTTATGACAGGTTTGTCACCCCGGAAGTCTTTCTCCATACGATCCGCCATGTCCCTTGCAGATGTTCCCTGCGGAAGATAATAATTTTAAAAGTTTTTATTATTGTTACCTTTTTTCATTTGTTCCCACGATTAGATAAAGAAAATAAGTGAGCTGTGTCAGAGCTCCGCATAACACAGTAAGGTCTAGGTAACTTTGTGATGCGACCCGGTGTCACGAAGGTTCCGTTATACGACAGTCGGTATAAACCCCTGACTGCAAACCAACCAATGGGCACGGATCACATTACACCCTGGCTTAGGGGGTTGGCAGCTCTTAGTTCGTTTAACTCCTCAATTGCTCAACCCACCCAGCTTTTAACTAGATCGGTTGAGCAGGTGAGTCATTGAAAAACTTAAGCCTTCACACCACGTCAAGGTGTCTGCTGCGCGAAAGAATGAAATAAGTTACATTTCATTGCGCTAAACAGTGACCAAAAAAAAACGAAGAGGAATCAGATTCTTCAACAACACACATAAAGACCTGGATGGTGGTTCTGGGGCCATCAATACAAGAAACCAGCCTCTGCCCCTCGAAGTTGGTTCTTGCTTGGCTTGGTGGGCAACGTTGGTGTTGTTGTTACCTTGCTCTGGGTTGGATCTCTTGCTTCCACAATGCTGACAAGCAGCTTTATGTGGTAGTAGTCGGCATTGACGCTGTAAGTGTCCGGTCTAGTTGCAGTTCCAACATCTTGCAAGTCCGCTCCGCTGGTTCTTTTGTATTTCAGCTCTTTGAAACGAGCATTCTTCAACTATGGCTTCTTTAAGTCGATGTACTCTGTTCTGCTGCTTCAATTTTTATTGCAAATGCTAAGGTTTCAGAAAGAGTACGTGTTCTAGCAGCACGCATAGACCTCTGAAGATGTATGTCGAAAATGGCACGAACGAATGACTCAACAGCAAGCAAGATGATTTCTTCTCCAGCATCCGGATTTGCCAGGAGAACCAGTCTTTCGACGTCTGCTTGGAGCTGCTGTAGAATTTCACCCCTTTTCTGGACTCTGTTATTAAGTTGAACTCGGAACACTTCTTTTAAATGGCTATCCCCAAAGCGTTTATTTAAAGCTGCCACGAGAGAATTCAAATCGCCGCTCTTTCCAGCAGCAACAGTTTTAAGTAATTCTGCTGCTGGTCCTCTAAGAGCAAGAGTCAGTGCTATGTACTTGTCTTCGTCATCCCAGCAATTTGTTGTGGCTGCCTCAAATTGTCTCTTGTAAACTGGCCAAGAAGACTGTCCATCAAATGTTGGCGGTTTCATCTCTTTTTTCTTTGAAAACTCTCCAGCACATTCTCGAGTTTTGATTTTCCGGATCTGGTCCAATTCCTTGGTCAGAACAGAGAACTGTTTATCGCATCGGCTTTCTACGATTTCAAAACGATTCTCTACAACAGAAAGTTGTTTTTCCATACCTTCAACGCGTTCGTCTAGGAAACATAAATTTTTCTCAATGTTGCCCAATTTGCCCTCTAGAATGTTTTTCTAACCTTCCAAAACATTCTGTTGCGCCTCAAGTCTTTCTATTCTGTTGTTCCTTCTTTTGATCGTTTCGTTGTTCTTCAGCCAGCTTCCTTTGTTCGTTTTGTTGTGCTTCAAGTTGTTGGAGAAAATTCTGCTGTTCTTTCTTTTGTTCGTTTCGTTGCGCTTCAAGTTGCTCGAGAACATTCTGCTGCTTCTTTTTTTTGATCGTCTCGTTGCTCTTCAATCAGTTTCTTTTATTCTAACGGAAGCTTGATCATACTTGGAAAATCAACATTTTCACGTACTTCTTCTTTCTCTGCTTCTGCTTCAAAAACAGAACTGTTAACGTCTTCCCCTTGATATTCCAAATAATTAAGCAAGCTCAATTTTCGAACCCGCTCTAGAAAGATTTCGCATAGTTAGCTCACTTTTAAGCTCAATGCAGTTGAGCTCTTCCAACAACTTACTCATTTTTCACTGTATTCTTTTTCACACTTCAACAGTCAAACTCGTTATTTTTATCAAATAAGTTTTATTTACACTTCTGACACCAATGTAACGTGCGCTTAGTGCGAAATCATAGTAACTTTTCCTTTCACTTTAACTATACTACTTTTATTGGATATCCACTTTTATACAACTCGATCAAATATCACATTAAAGTAGTATTCACATGAGAACGACCAACGAACGACGAATGAACGAAAATTCGTTAATTTTGACATTTCATTCACATGAGTGTTTTACATTCGTCACGAATAACGAACAAAATTTACATGCAAAACAAAAATGGGGAATGGTTTTGAGGATAAGCACGCGCGAAAAATTTATTCGTTGGAGTGTGGATTGTATGTGGAACGAGAATAAAGTCTGACAGTTCGTACCTACTAGATGTTTATTCGTAACGAATAAACTTTTTTTCTCAATTTTTTTAATTTTAGGCACAAACATAAAAGTTTATCCACCTAAAAATAAGTATGAACTATGTTTCCATCGTTTCCAAAAAAAATCCTTAGGAATTTATGCTAGTAAGGTACTTAAAATCTAATTTCTTGATTTGTTCGTCGTTCTTTGGTCGTGCTCATGTGAATAGTCCTTAACTCAATCTTTTCACTATCACTTTATAATAAAAACTGACTCTCTGGTCACATCAGCACAGCAGCCTCTTTATATAGTCAACCAAATTATGCAGTCGAGATATTTCCAACATCGAAAGCTTTATAGTAATTTGTTGTCATTTCCCTCAGATTATTTCTACAGAAACACACACTCACTCACAAGCAACGCCTTCCATTAGTGTACATTATAGTGATGTGCTTTCGGTTGAACGTTTTCGTTTAGGACATTGGTATTAAATGGCTCGTAAAGATTTTTGCAGGTACTTATAGATTCTCAATTTTTTGTGTACACTTAAGTTGAAAGTGAGAATCACAATCGAGTGCAAGTATTTAATCTTACTTACTTACTTAGGCGGGCATTACTGTTCGGGGTGAACCTGGGCCTCAACCAACATCCTTCTATAACGACTTCGATTTCGAGCGAGCTCTCTCCAGTTTCGCACTCTAAGTCGGTTGAGGTCTTCATCCACTTGATTGCGCCACCTAAGACGTGGTCTTCCCCTTCCGCGATTTCCCTGCAATGTGCTTTCGAAACCCCGTCGAGCCGGAGCGTTTGGGTCCATCCGCTCTACATGACCCAACCATCGTAGGCTTGCGATGCGTACTCTTCTGGCTATGCCCATGTCGCGGTACAGCTCATACAGCACGTTGTTTTTTTTTTTTTTTATAATATACGCGCACATCAAAGGGTTATTAATACCCTTATAATGTTTTTTACACAGTGCGAGCGGTTAAGAAGGAAGGAAAGGATTAGAAAGGAGGTGCCGAAGTGCCGATGCACATTATTTTTAAACTTCTTTGTATTACAATGAGAGGGGAAAACAGAGTCAGGTAAAGCATCCCACATCCGAGTAGTACGGCTAAGGAATGAATCTCTATATTTCACTGTACGACCGAAATTAAGCTGAAGGTAAAAACTTATTTGCATTCCTTGCGAGGCTTGTATTGCGGTAAAATTTTTTTTTTTTTTATATATAATTTACGCGCACATCAAGGGGTTATGACTACCCTTATAATGTTATAAAAACACAGTGCGAGCATTTAGGAAAATAGGAGAGGATTTGAAAGGAGGCACCGATGCACGTTGCTTTTGAGTGTTGCGGCTAAATTGTTTCAGGGGAGGAATGCAGCTGGCTATTTCACTAGAGCACTGTTTGTGGAAAAAGCGATAAAAGAGAGAGAGACAGGTAACGTTTCGACGATGTCCAAGAGAATCAATCGATTCTACGATTGAACTATCACCTATCAATCTTAACGCTCTATTTTGCACCTTATCAAGTAGGCGCAAAGACGTTTGAGAAGCACCTGACCAGATATGGGAATTATACTCCAGTTTTGGGCGGATGAAAGCCTTATAAATTTTAGCCAGATCAGAAGGGGTAAAGAACTTCCTGCATCGTCTTAAGAAACCTAAGCATTTAGCAGCATTTTTGGCGACTTCAAATATGTGGTCGTTCCAACGAAGATCATCGTTTACACACATACCAAGTACTGACAGCTTTTCGGTTTCTTCGATGCAGGTACCATTCATGGATAATGGCAATGGGGGAATGTTAAGCTTCAACGACAAGAGACAGCATTGAGTTTTCGAAGCATTGAATTCTACTCGGTTCATAAGACTCCATGAAACAATGCTGTCAAGGTCAGAATTCAATGAGCTTATCATACGCAACCGTTCCATTTCCACATCCGAAGAGCAGGGACGTGAATTTGGAAACGAATATGAAAAGCTGAGGGTCGAGTCGTCAGCAAAACAGTTAAGCGGATTATAAGTTTCAGATAAGATATCATTAATGAAAATGAGGAAGAGAATCGGAGACAAAACGGAGCCCTGGGGCACACCAGAATTTATGATGTGGGTATCAGACTTGAAGCCATCCAACACAACTTGTATTGAACGGTCGGAAAGGTAATTTCTAATCCAACGAAGAAGAGACTCATCGATACCAAAAGCACGCATTTTCGATAAAAGAGTCTGATGCCAACCTCTATCAAATGCCTTAGAAATATCAAGCGCAATAATCTTACTTTCTCCAAAACAATGTAAAGATTGATTCCACTTTTCGGTGAGATAAGCCATCAAATCACCAGTGAACCGTTTGCTACGAAAGCCGTACTGACGGTCATTAAGAAGCTTTCGTTCTTCAAGATATTTCATAAGTTGACGATTTATCAACGTTTCCATGACCTTGGAAAGAAGGGACGTTAGTGCAATTGGACGGTAATTGGAAGGGGAGGAAGATTCACCTTTTTTAAGGGACAAATGCAGTTTTCCATCTGCTCGGAAAAATCCCAGCAGAATAGGAAAGATGGAAAAGTTTACGCAGTGGTTTTGTCAGCGTAGAAGAACACCTCTTCAGAATAACGGCGGGGATACCATCTGGACCAGCAGATTTATGTATGTTGAGATCTTTAAGGACTCTCGCAACCGAGCGAGTTCGAAAAAATATCTGCTTCATCAAAGATTTTGCAGACTCGAGCTCAGGTGGAGCCAATATGCTATAAGGAAGTGTCGAGCTGGCAGCAAATTGTGCTGCCAGCAAATTGGCTTTGTCGATGGAGCTGACATACGGAGAGTCATTGAAGACGAGCGTTGGGACCGATGACGTGGTCGAGTTCTCAATATTCTTAACAAAAGGCAAAAAGTTTTTACTTCCTTTTGGACACAATAGTATTTTTTGTCTTACCTTTTGTCATATAAAAACTTGGTCTTCTGTATGTGAGTATTGCAGGCGTTCCTGGCTCAATTAAACTTATGTCTGTTTTCTTCTGTAGGGTCATTTTTAAAAATCCGAAAACATTTTTCTCTTTCCCTAATCATCTCCCTACAGCTCGAATCGAACCACGAATTTTTTTTGGGGATGATGCTCTTTGATCTATGCGGAACAAAGTTAGTCATGCCGGCCGTTGAGAATTACGTTAGATATCATATCAGCTGATGCGTCCACGTTACCGTCGAGAAAGCACAATGACCAATTGAAATTTCGAAAGAAATTATTCAGGCCGTGCCAATTGGCTTTCTCATATTGCCATACACTCCTTTTTGGGACTTTCTCTCTTTTAACTGTGACGGAAACCGGGAAATCTATCGATATGACACAATGGTCCGATGTGCCTAGAGGTGACAACACTCTAACCCTGTATTTTTTGGGATGAGAAGTGAGAAACAAATCTAATGTGTTGGCCGAATGGCCAGAAATATCCGGAACCCGAGTGGGCTCATCAACAAGCTGAGTTAAAAGATTTAATTCAGCAAAGATCTCAACACACCTACCTTCAGGTGTTGTCTGGCCAGAATGACTAAGCCACCCAAAATTGTGTACATTGAAATCGCCCGCAATGACGATTTCAGTGCGAGGATAAAGGGAAACAATTCTTGTAATGGAGCCAGATAGCGCATCGTACTCGTTAGAAGTTGAATTACTATCTAAATTGGGGCTTCTATAAATAAAACAGTAATGCATGATTTTAACCACATGAAGTTAAAGTTCGTAATTAAAAAGAGGCCTTACTGTGGTAGAAGTTGATAAGCAACATCATTACGGATATACACGGTGAGGCCATGGGAGAAAAAGAATAATGGCACCAAGCTATACCCTGTAAGGAAAAAATCTTTTAAGAATCAGAATCCGGACCCACCTGTGTTTCACTCAGTGCCAAAACAGCTGGCCTGCATTTAGCAATGTGAGCGTACACTGAAAAGAAATTTGATCTCAACCCCCGGATGTTGCTAAAATCAACACTGAAAAAACCCCAGAAATAAAAAAACAAAATACTAACAAAGGCAACTAAGTCAAACCATCATTTGAAGTTCCCAAAAGAAAACCGAAAAAACTAATTGCAGCCGGTGTTATGCTCTAGCGCAATATGAATTCGGTTATCTAATGAGAAACAACAAACGATGGTTAACTGTCCGCCTTACGAATCAATGGGCTCCATGCAAGCATACATAGACAATGTATGCAAGTACAGAGACCATCGACTTGGCTAGGAAATTAGATAAAGGTAAAAAGAAAAACAAACCGCTCGCTGCGAAGAAGCTGATTATTGTTATTGATATTATACAGGGTGATTTGCATAAGGTGTTACAAGAAGATAGGGTGTGTAGGTTGGACCTAGACAAGCAAAAAATCGTATGGGAGGGGGGGGTCCATTTTCCCCCGTTTAGGCGGGAGGGGCAATTTAAGAAAAAAATCACTTAAAACGGAAAAAAAATTATTTTAAAATAACGGTAATACCTACCGAATCGTGCTATATCATTTTGAAAAGCCAAAAACCTATACATTAAACAAAATTTAAAAATAAGTTGATCATATGAATAGTTTTTGAAATATTAATTTTCAAAGTAAAAAATTTTGAAAAAAAACTTAATTTTTTTTCTTCAGACCATTTTTTTTTCAAAATTTTTTTTTTTTTTTATTTTTCTGGCTTATTTTCAATGCTTGTGATGCTTCTTTTACCTAGGCTGGGGTATACTCAGGGTGTCCAGGGTCTACCCAAGGAAGCTTCGTAAGACTTGGGCTTCGGCGGTCCAACTTCTTAAATGAAAACGAGGAGACGGTCGGATACAGTTTGAATAAGTCTATATTTATTTATGTCTATTTTTCTCGGTTCTCTCAGGATTTGGTTTACAATGCTATGTACAAGTTTTTACTCTGATTCAAAAATAGTGGTTGTCCCGGTCTGGCTAAGGGCTCGGTTCTGGCACTGGTCTCCGGGACGCCTCTTCTTCTTGGGGTAGCGATGTTAGATCCCTCAGGTGTATAGGTCGCAGCAACTGTTACTTCTATCTATCAATAGTAAACGTCTGTCAGCTTTAGGCAGGGCACTCTGTCGGCGGCGGCGGATTTCGTAACCAAAGTCTACGGAGTGTGGTCGGCAGAACAATATATCGGCGGGGGCGGACTACGTGGGAAGTGCCTGCGTTGATTTCTTCTCTGGATTCACTTCAACTCCTGGGAACGGCAGAACGATTCATCGGCGTTGGCGGACTTCGTAGGAAGTGTATGCGTCCACTCGGAGGCAAAACACTCTGTCGGCGGCGGCGGATTTCGTAGTAATAGTCTGCGGTTGTGGGGATGGGAGTTCCTCTTTGAATGATTGATGTCGATCGTATTAAAGGAAACCTAATCGCTCGGCCAAATGAAACCGCAACGAATAGGTTGGTTCTTAAAGACGGAGATAGAATCAAGAAGAACTTACACGAGCGGCCAAGAAAACCACCTCAATGTAATTCCCTTAGACGGAGATTAAATTAAGAAGAACTTACACGAGCGGCCAAGTAAACCGCCTCAATGTAATTCCCTTAGACGGCGATTAAATTAAGAAGAACTTACACGATTGGCCAAATAAACCACCTCAATGTAATTCCCTTAGACGGAGATTTAAATTAAGAAGAACTTAAACGATTGGCCAAATAAACCACCTCAATGTAATTCTCTTAGACGGAGATAGAATCAAGAAGAACTTACACGAGCGGCCAAATAAACCACCTCAATGTAATTCTCTTGGAAAGTAGACTATGAAAGTCGTAATCGGGGAAGAGAAAAGTAATGTACGTTAAGGCATAAAAGCCCGTAAATCTTTTTTCCTGACTTATCGCAATTAATTGACTCCTATTCATAGATTTTCCTACTATAAGTAAGTGTGAATTGAAAGGCAATGATAATATTCCATACAAAAATAGGCTGGCTATTGGCAATGCATTTCCCCATAAGGAAATGCACACAAACTAAGCGGCGAGCAATATTTGGCCTTGGAATAAACTTTTAGTGTGGGATTTACTTGCGTGTGGCCAATTTAATAAAAACACAAACACGTACTGTGTTTTGGTGCGGTGTTTTGGGGAAATTGTGACGCTTCGTCACAGATCCCCCCTTCTTAGAAAGACGAGAACCCTCTCGTCTCTACGCCCTCCGGCATTGACTGGAAGAGTCCGTGTATGTTTTTCTGTTCTGAAGGACTTAAATCCTGCCCTTCTTTTTTCTTATATATATTTTTTTTTCTTTTCTTTTTCTTTATATTATATTTTTTTTTTTTTTTTTTGATTTTTTTGTTTTTTTTTTCCTTTATCATTATTTTTTTTTTTGTTCCTTTTCTTTTTTTTTTCTTAAACGTTATAAGAAGTTGTTAATATAAACCAAATACCTATCCTGAGAGAGATAATATTCGTTCTATAATTATGACAAAAAAAAAAATCAAACCCGGTCGTCCTCATATTTCCTTAGATCCATTGGAACAACCTTGCTCCTTCCCTGGAACGACAACATTGCCTCGGTCCCGGTGTCGTGGGGAGTCGCGTTGATGATTCCGCATCCTTTTTGGAGGGTGAAAGGTCTGGTGTTGTCCCGGAATACGGAGTTGATGCCACGAAATGGGTCCGCTGTCTGGTTCTTCCGGCGGTCGGCTCTTCTTCGTTGGGTTTTGGTGAGCGGAGGTTGCTCGCCGGTTTTCGGTAGGCTGGGGCTCTGGATTACGGACATGGTCTTGGGTTTCTTTTTCGGTGGGTAAAATCGGTGATCTTTCCGGCTCGCCCTGTCCCTCACTAGTTGGACATGCACCGTTTGGACTTCGGGGCTTGTCATCCGTACGACGACTGGACGGGCTCCAGGATGTGGTCGACGGGGTTGCGTTGGTTGTCTCTTACAGGGATTGTTCGGAGAGACGGGACATGGTCTTTTGGCCGTGGACGTCGGCGGTTCGGTTTTAAGAGTTGGCATCGATGAGCCTTTCACGGTTCCTATCTTCGGTAATCGTTGCGCCCAACTATTTTCTTTAATTTCTAACAATGGTCTTTGCCTCACTACGGTCGGTGATCGACTGAGGACTTCTTTATTTGCAAACGCCTGCGCAATGCCGGCTGGTCGGTTGTTATTTATATGACATGCGTTTGCTGTTGCTGAGGTCAATTTTGGATTTCGTATATTTGTTCGTGTCGTAGCAGCTGTGTGCATAGCAATTCTGCGGCCTCCCAACTCTAGCGTGCATCCTGCCTTTCCTAAAAGGTCCATACCTAATATGGCGTCTTCTGCCAAGGTGGGTAGGAAAATAGTTTCTCCTTGCACTATTTTACCATTTAAATTGAACGACAGGACGTAATGCTCGGATGGTACGGCTTTGCGGCCGTCAGCAAATGCTACGGCATGCGGCTGGTCTCTTCTAGCTACTCCGAGTTGGCGGCATTCTTCTCGTAAGCCAGGGCCGATAAAAGATCGAGAAGAACCGGTGTCGACCAAGGCATAATATATTCGGTCGCCAGCCTCGATAGGTACGAACGGTCGAGGGTCGGCTGAACTGGTTGAGCCGGGTTGGCGGATAACGGCGTTGGAACTACGGTGACAAAGGCAATCCTTGGTGAGGCGTCCGTCCTCTCCACAGTACGAACAGAACAATCTGAAAGGGCGTCGGCAATCTTTCTTATTATGCCCCCTTTGCTTGCATTGCCAACAATGCGTGTTTCTGTCGTACTCGGCGGTAGGTGGCGGTATCGGTGTTCGTGGCATGACGGCTTGACTAGAGTAGGCGGGTGACGGCCTCTGTACTTGCAATCGAGGAACAGGTGCGGTCGGGTACTGGTATTGCTGATGACTTGTGGCAGGACGAGAGTTCCGCTCTTCTTGGCGTATGAACTCGTATTCCTCCGCAAGATCCATCAATTCATCCAAAGTCGTAAATTCTATACGCTTGATGTAAATTCGGTATTCGGGTCGTAGACCGTCATAGATGCGGTCTACGTTATCCTCTATCGTCATGCGTGGATGTTGCCGAATCAAGTACTGGAACGAACGTACATAATCTTTCGCTTTCTCCTTGGGGCCTTGTTTCTTGCGCATTATTTCATCTTCCAGTTTATGGAAATAACGTGCTGGCAGAAAATGACGTAGAAAGGCCCGGCGAAATGCTGCCCAAGTGGTTAAGGCGTCTCGATTGATCCTGAACCATTCTAGAGCCGTGTTGCGGAAAATTTCGGGAAGTGTCCGGAGCATGCCGTTTAATGGTATCTCGTAACACGCTGCCAGGTCCTCGATTCTCTCCAAGAATTCTAAAGGTTTCCCGGAGCCGTCGAAACGGAATCCCCACTTGCGCACCGTATTCATTAATTCGGCTTCGAAACTGCGTCCGAACCGACCAGGTGGCGGATATGGGGCGGCGGACTGATATGTATGAGGACTGTCGTGTGGCTCGACTTGTGGAGGGGCGGAAACTGCTCGTTCGGATCTGGCGGGGGGACAGTAGTTCGCTGTTCGAGAAGAAATAGGTGCGGGCATGGCTGGCGTCTGGAACACTGGTACTTGAAGTCTGCTTTGGAACACTTTCTGCTGCTTATATTCCGACGTGGATGGTGGTACGTGCGATCCAGTAGCCTGGTCTTCCTCGTCCGGAAGGTCGGCGTTATTCCTTTCCTCCACCTTGTCTTCCCACTCAGCGCACAAATTCTGTGTTGAGCGGTGCGTACGGGCTTCTTTTAGATGGCGACTCAGGCGTTGACGTAACTCTTGGACCGTTCCACTGGTGTCTTGTCCCCGTAGGGTCAGTGTCTCTATTAATTCGGGCTTTTTCAGGAAATAGATGAATCCCAAGTTCTGGTATGGATTTGAATCCTCTTCTAATCCCTGGGCATCTTCTTCGGGTACTTTAGGGCCGGTCTCGGTAGGCATCTTAGAAGCTGGTCAGTCAGGTTTCGGTGTCGGTCGGTGGACTCTGCGTCAGTTCCTGGACAGGTACGGCGGACGGCTGAACTTTCTGCAGGTCCCTGCTCGGGCGCCAAATTGTGATGCTTCTTTTACCTAGGCTGGGGTATACTCAGGGTGTCCAGGGTCTACCCAAGGAAGCTTCGTAAGACTTGGGCTTCGGCGGTCCAACTTCTTAAATGAAAACGAGGAGACGGTCGGATACAGTTTGAATAAGTCTATATTTATTTATGTCTATTTTTCTCGGTTCTCTCAGGATTTGGTTTACAATGCTATATACAAGTTTTTACTCTGATTCAAAAATAGTGGTTGTCCCGGTCTGGCTAAGGGCTCGGTTCTGGCACTGGTCTCCGGGACGCCTCTTCTTCTTGGGGTAGCGATGTTAGATCCCTCAGGTGTATAGGTCGCAGCAACTGTTACTTCTATCTATCAATGGTAAACGTCTGTCAGCTTTAGGCAGGGCACTCTGTCGGCGGCGGCGGATTTCGTAACCAAAGTCTACGGAGTGTGGTCGGTAGAACAATATATCGGCGGGGCGGACTACGTGGGAAGTGCCTGCGTTGATTTCTTCTCTGGATTCACTTCAACTCCTGGGAACGGCAGAACGATTCATCGGCGTTGGCGGACTTCGTAGGAAGTGTATGCGTCCACTCGGAGGCAAAACACTCTGTCGGCGGCGGCGGATTTCGTAGTAATAGTCTGCGGTTGTGGGGATGGGAGTTCCTCTTTGAATGATTGATGTCGATCGTATTAAAGGAAACCTAATCGCTCGGCCAAATGAAACCGCAACGAATAGGTTGGTTCTTAAAGACGGAGATAGAATCAAGAAGAACTTACACGAGCGGCCAAGTAAACCACCTCAATGTAATTCCCTTAGACGGAGATTAAATTAAGAAGAACTTACACGAGCGGCCAAGTAAACCGCCTCAATGTAATTCCCTTAGACGGAGATTAAATTAAGAAGAACTTACACGAGCGGCCAAGTAAACCAAAAACCACCTCAATGTAATTCCCTTAGACGGAGATTAAATTAAGAAGAACTTACACGATTGGCCAAATAAACCACCTCAATGTAATTCCCTTAGACGGCGATTAAATTAAGAAGAACTTACACGATTGGCCAAATAAACCACCTCAATGTAATTCCCTTAGACGGCGATTAAATTAAGAAGAACTTACACGATTGGCCAAATAAACCACCTCAATGTAATTCCCTTAGACGGAGATTTAAATTAAGAAGAACTTACACGATTGGCCAAATAAACCACCTCAATGTAATTCTCTTAGACGGAGATAGAATCAAGAAGAACTTACACGAGCGGCCAAATAAACCACCTCAATGTAATTCTCTTGGAAAGTAGACTATGAAAGTCGAAATCGGGGAAGAGAAAAGTAATGTACGTTAAGGCATAAAAGCCCGTAAATCTTTTTTCCTGACTTATCGCAATTAATTCACTCCTATTCATAGATTTTCCTACTATAAGTAAGTGTGAATTGAAAGGCAATGATAATATTCCATACAAAAATAGGCTGGCTATTGGCAATGCATTTCCCCATAAGGAAATGCACACAAACTAAGCGGCGAGCAATATTTGGCCTTGGAATAAACTTTTAGTGTGGGATTTAATTGCGTGTGGGCAATTTAATAAAAACACAAACACGTACTGTGTTTTGGTGCGGTGTTTTGGGGAAATTGTGACGCTTCGTCACATGCTCTTATTTATTTTTGATCAAACACAAAAAACCGGATGCCAAAATAACCTGTAGTTTTTGAGACAACCAAAAATTACAAAAACCACTTTTAAAATTTTTTTTTTTTTCTTAAAGTTTTTTTTTCGTTATTGGATCCTTAAGTGAATGTACGAAATAAAGGATGAATTTTCTCTTTACTTTTGTTCACTTAAGAATCACTTAAGAATCCAATAACAAAAAAAAACTTTAAAAAAACAACAGGTTATTTTGGCATCCGGTTTTTTGTGTTTGATCAAAAATAAATAAGAGCATTGAAAATAAGCCAGAAAAATATTACTTAATTACGTAAAATTTTGAAACAAAAAAAAATGGTTTGAAGAAAAAAAATTTAGTTTTTTTTTCAAAATTTTGACTTTGAAAATTAATATTTCAAAAACTATTTATATGAACAACTTATTTTTAAATTTTATTTAATGTATAGGTTTTTGGCTTTTAAAAATATTATAGCGCGACTCTGTAGGTGTTACCGTTATTTTTAAATAATATTTTTTCCATTTATATTGATTTTTTTTTTAAATTGCCCCTCCCGCCTAAACGGGGGAAAATGGACCCCCCCTCCCATACAATTTTTTTCTTGTCTAGGTCCAACCTACACACCCTATCTTCTTGTACTACCTTATGCAAATCACCCTATATATATATTTATTTTTCTTATTTTTGGTGTTTTGGTGGGTGCACTACACTTTTTTTTTTACTACTGCACTGGCTTTTGAACTGAATTTTTAATTTTTTTGTTTATTGCGCGGCGAGAATATGAGCTTTAATTATGATTAGCTAGTCGGATGGATTGATGGTTGATTGAATTATGGTATGTTTATAACTGAATTTTTTATAAATAAGTTGTATCTTCCTCTCCACACATTGTCTTCGCATACGAGACCAAAGATCATTCGGAGAATTTTTCTTTCGAAACGACCAAGGGTTTCCTCATCCGCTTTCGAGAAGGTCCATGCTTCCGCGCCATAAAGCAGGACTGGGATGATTAGGGTCTTATACAAGGTTACCTTGGTTTTTCTGGAGAGGGTTTTGTTTCTCTATTGCCTTCTTAACCCAAAGAAGCAACGGCTGGCAAGAGTTATTCTCCGTTTGATCTCCGCACTGATGTTGTTGTCCGTGTCTACAGCGGATCCTAGGTAGACGAAGTCCTGTACTACCTCGAAGTTATGTCTGTCTATTGTGACGTTTTGTCCAATTCGTCGATGTTCTGTGTCCTTGTTTGATGACAGCATATACTTCGTTTTGCCCTCATTAACCATCAAACCCATTTTTGCCGCTTCTGTTTCAATACTCGCAAAAGCACCTATGACATCACGCTTTTTTCTTCCCATTACGTCAATATCGTCTGCATAGGCGAGTAGTTGTACAGACTTTTGAAAGATTATTTCTCTGGTGTTGACGTTTGAGTTTCTTACAATCTGTTCAAGTATGATGTTGAAGAAATCGCATGAAAGTTAGTCGCCTTGCCTAAAGCCTTTTTCGACATCAAAGGTCTCGGTGAGTTCTTTACCGACCTTGACGGAACAGCGTGAATTCTCCAAAGTCATCCTGCATAGTCGTACGAGTTTTGCAGGGATGCTGAAACTAGACATGGCTCTGTACAGCTCGTCTCTGTAAATACTGTCATACGGGGCCTTGAAATCGATAAAGAGGTGGTGAATATTGATACTATGTTCTCGGGTTTTTTCCAAGATCTGCCGTAATGTGAAAATTTGGTCTATTGTGGACTTCTCTGGTCTAAAACCACATTGATAATGACCTATCAAGTTGTTGACGTGGGGTTTCAGACGTTCACATATTACAGCAGACAAGATGTTATAAGTGACGTTCTCTGTAATTGGCTCAATTGTGACTTGTGAGGGTCTCCCTTCTTTAGGATCGGGCATACAATACTGTGGTTCCATTCATCGGCCATGATTTCTTCCGACCATATCATTCAGATGAGCTGGTGCATGCTCCTTTCCAACTGGTCTCCAGCTGCCTTGAAAAGTTCGGCATCAAGGCCATCTGCACCTGCAGTCTTATTTGATTTAAGTTTGCATATGGCAAGCTTAACTTCCTCTAGATCGGGAGGACGGCATTCTTGATCATCGTAAAAGCTGAATGGGGCAATCTGCCAGACAGCGGAATTTGTGTCCTCATCGCCGTTAAGCAGTCTGCAGAAGTGATCTTTCCAGATCCTCAGTAGAGACTATAACTCTACAACTATGTTTCCTTGCTGGTCTTTACAGGCTTGAGTTCGGGGCTTGCCACCCTGGCAGGATCTTTTTACCTTTTCGTAAAACTTCCGAATCTCGTTCCTGTCATGGCACCTCTCTATTTCCTCAAACGAGCGCTTCTCATGCTGCTTATTTTTCTTTTTGAGAATTCGGTGTTCTTCCCTTCATTTCTCCTTGTAAATCTCGTTATACTGATCGTAAGCAGCCCTCGTTCGTTTTTGCATCAGCATTTGTCGTGCTTTTTGTTTGGCTGCATTTACCCGCCTGCATTCTCATCGAACCATAGGTTTCGGTTTGTTGGCCGAGTGAAACCCAGAGGCAGCGGCTCTGATGGCTTCTTGGCATTGCTGCCACTATGGTCTTCAATGTTTAATGCTAGCGGCATAGGATTCAAGGATAATTGAAGGGACACTCGATTGGAAAAGGCATTGGCAATCTCTTGCGATTGTAGCTTTCCGACGTCATATCTCTTCACAGCGTTAGTTCGTGTAGAATATCCTCATTCGTACCTTGGCTACAACAAGGTAGTGGTCCGAGTCAAAGTTGGCCCCTCGGAAAGTTCGGACATCTAACACACTGGAAGAGTGCCTTGCGTCGATCGCAACATGATCAATTTGGTTGACGGTTAATTGATCTGGGGATCGCCATGTACCTTTATGAATTTTAAGATGCGGGAAGCGTGAACTACTTACAACAAGATTTAGCCCCGCAGCAAAATCGATTAGGCTCAGTCCGTTTTCGGAGGTTTTGTCATGGAGGCTATGCTTTCGAGTGCACTGCTCGACAGGAAGAGGAACTCGTAGAAACAGTCTTGTCGTCTTTCTCTTCTGTGGGGGCGTGGGCGAATATTAGGCTAATGTTGGCGAATTTAGCCCTGATGCGGATGGTCATTATACGCTCATTAACTGTATTTTGGCTAATCACCTTATCCCTGAGTCTTCCTCTAACAACAAATCCGCATCCAAATCCATCTCTAATTCAATACCCTGTCCTAGTATTGAAAGACCCTGAAAGACTTTTAAACCAAACATGTTGGAGTAGCTCCTTCAGGGTTTTCTGCTTTTTTGACTGCTGAAGTCCACCGTTGATTCTGTCATTCGAATTCATCCGCTGGGACATTTACGCGCAAGCTCTCGTAGACCACTGAGATTCGTGCAGTCAGTCATTGTTCGCAGGGCAATTATAGTGTTGATCACAATTCTTTTATCCGCAGTCCTTTGTCAACACTCGCACTTACTAGTTTTGCAGGTCAGCTCTGGACGGAGCATCCCAGGGCCCAGTGGATACCGCGAGAAGGTATAGTAAGCACAATTGACGAGTACTATAAGTTGCAACATCTGGGCGCCGCCAAGTTGGCACCAGTCAGAGTCTACCCGAATAGTACAACGCTCATCCACCAATTATTTAATCACAACAACAATTACAGTAGGCATCACTTAGATGACGCTATCCATCCAGTTCTATTAAGAAAATCAGATAGATTGCCAAGCTACTTCCATTAGAGATGCCGACGCCGACGAGTTAGGTCGGGGGCAAAGTTTTTTTTTTTTTTAAAACTCTATGTACAATTATTCGACGCAATGCAACGTAATTGTTAAAACGTAGGACGTGGGGGACCGATGTTCGGGTAAGGCCAAAATGTTTTTTCGAGAGAAATGGTCCAGACTTGGAAAGTAATAGTGATGCCTTCACTTGTGCTTTCTCACCTTGCCGTTTGAACCTTCAGAAATTTTTTTGTTCCTTTCACTCCTCACCGGAATAGTTGAGAACTATCCTGAGCGCGCTTACATATATGTACCTATATTCGTTATTATGTATTTTTGAAATTATTTGCTTACACATTCAGAAATAGTCCGGCCAAATTAGCTTCAAAAATAGGGGTAAGGTTACATTAATTCGCACCATGCTAAAAATTGGCATGAATGTTGGGAACCCTATTACTTACAATTTGTCAATTATCCACATCAATCCGCCGTGTGGAAAAAATTTATTCAAGGTCAAACGTTGCAAACATCGATTTTTTGAGCTTTCCAGCTGCTAAACAGTAAGTTTTATCATAAAAATATACAGACAAAAAATATTCATCATGCAATTATCTATAAGAATTGTAAACACACTTTTTTTCCTAAGAATCACCATTTTGGAGATATAGCTTTGCAAAAAGTTGAAAAAGTTGTGTTATTCCTAATATGCACACGTTTCCGCGCCACCCGTGAGGTAGTGGTTTACGTGGTTTCCCTGGTAGGCTAATTCCAGTCCACTACCTTTTGGTGTTCTGTTGAGGTAAAAGAAATTGAAAATGGTACTATTGTAATGACTGTTGTAATGAATGAGAGCGGTGTAAGTAATGAGTAATTTGAGAAAACTATTCATCTGATTGAAACTCTGTCTTGTTCTTCTTCTTCTTTTTCTTCATCTTCTTACTGCTGGGTGCAAATTAATTGTTCAAAGAGCGATGCATCAGAAGTCTTCTGGCATATATCGTAAGTTTAGTTTAGTTTAGTTTTTTTTTGCCAAAGTGAGACAACATTAAGTATAAAAAAAGTATAAAAGGGATTTAACAAAGATTGCAATACATAAAAAAAATAAATTAAAATACATTTGTTGTACTAAGTATTATATAAAACCAATTTTTTGATTGATAAAACGGATTTGCTATATAAATTGGACATTGTTTATAGAAATTGTTTATGTAGTTAATTATTTATGAAAGTTTGATTTAATACAAAAATACACAAAGGAAAGTCAAGAAGAGTCTTCAAACATCATTCTATTTATAATTTTTCTCCGGAAGTTTTCCCTATTTATATTTACATTGAACAAGTCAAAATATTTGTTAAATGTTTTTGAACATCTGTTGAAACATTCATGAGAAGCATAATTAGTCTTTGAGTTGCTCTCCTTTAAAAATTTGGTATGTCGTAAACTACGAACGTTAGGATTTATAGATATTTTGGAACACAAAATTGGTGAGTTAATATTTCCATTTAAAAGATCGAACGCAAATAAAGCTTCGGACAACTCCCTACGATTTACAAGGCTGCACATATTAATAAGATTTAGTCGATGTGAATAACGAGGTAAGACAAAACTGTCGGGGTTCCATCCAAGACCTCTCAATGCGAACAGCAAAAATTGCTTTTGGACAGATTCAAGCTTCTTTATATCAACAGCATACAACGGAGACCATATAACACTACAGTACTCTAACAGTGATCGGACCAGTGAACAATATATAGCTTTAGTGATATAGGGATCACTAAATTCCTTGGATCTTCGCTTAACGAAACCAAGCATAGCCATACTTTTGGAATGAACTTTATCAATATGATGTTTAAAAGTTAGTTTTTTGTCAATTAAAAATCCTAAGTCTTTTACTACGTCAATTCTAACTAACTTTTGTCCGTCTATGTAGTAGTCAAAATTCATTGCACATGTTTTTCTTAAAAAAGAAATTATATTGCACTTCTCCACATTTAACATCATTCCGTTAGCTTTACACCACTTAACTAGGCTGATTAAACATTGCTGCAATAATTGCGTGTCGGCAATATTTTTTACTGTATGAAACAACTTTAGGTCGTTGGCATACCTACATCGAAAATCTACAACCATCAAACAGTAAGGGCAAGTCATTTATAAAAAGGAGAAATAAAAGTGGGCCAAGATGGCTACCTTGGGGTAAACCAGAAGTTACATTAATTTGACGTGACAAGATATCAGTAAGAATCCTCTTCTACTGGCGATTGAACATTGGAGCACGATTGGCCTCAACAACTTATACATGCTAATGAACAAAACAACCCAACTTTCTTACAGCCGCATTTACACCCCTTTTCGCAATTGCAAATAATTGAGTTGAGGAGTTTTTCCGGTGCAGGAGGGAGTAAAGTCTTAACTGGTTCCAATATGTTGTCAATTAACTTCCAACCCCAGTTTTCTGGGTTTAGTTTATTACCGAGCTTGGTAATATACCCGAAATAGATCTTGCTCAGCAGAAGCAGAGGTTGGAGGAAGACAAGCTAATTGTACTTGTTTCTTCTTATGCGTGTTTTTAGCAAAAGATAAGTATCGAAACTTATCCAAGCACGTAATTTTTTTTGGAGCTCCGTAAAAGGAAAGAAGAAAGCGAATTCCGTTGGTGATTACAGCTTGTGGAATAGAGGTACTTTCTTTGAAAACGTAAGCATAATCATCTAAATCTTGTCTCTAAAACAATTTCCAAACTGTTCTTTTACCTCTCCTGAAAAATTTTTTCGACACTGCACATGCACTGTCACAGAACACAGAAGTCTGGGCTTTCACGTATTCCGACAATTCATCACCTCTTTTAATACTTGCATCAATTAACGTCTTTAGCCCACGATCAACAGTAACTGTTTTGCTTTCGGCCAAATGTTTATTACAAAAAATAAAGTAAAATTGAGACATTTCTATAACTGCACATGTTTTGTTTGGAAATAAAAGCAATAACTATGTGTTCTTACTACGAAGGAATTCTTGAGACTAATACTATTCTATCTAGTAAGACCTTGAAAAAGAAGCAGTTATACTAGCGTCGCATCGCCACGCGGACAATTGAATAGCAGACAGTTGTGTTGTGGCTCAATACAAGCCTGCAAGACCGTACGGTCATATAAAATGAGGGACTGGGTTTTTTTTTCGAGTTTATATTCTTTTAATTGTATGTATACGCCACGAAAACTATTATTCTAACTTATGTTATCGTTCTGTAACGCATATAACGGTAATTGACATACATATTTATTTTTCAACTTTTTGCATAGCTATATCTCCGAAATGATGATTCTTAGGGAAAAAAGTGTGTTTACAATTTTTATAGATAATTGCATCATGAATAATTTTTGTCTTTTTTTTCATGATAAAACTTACCGTTTAGTTGGAAAACTCACAAAACCGATGTTTGGAACGTTTGACCTTCAATAAATTTTTTTCCACACGGCGGGCGGATTGATGTGGATAGTGGATAATTGACAAATTGTAAGTAATAGTGTTCCCAACATTCATGCCAATTTTTAGCTAGGTGCGAATTAATGTAACCTTGATTGTCTATTTTGAACGGAATAAAAGTCAATCTTATAATGTATATCTACAAAACATGTTCACAGTGCACCATTGTTTTCAACACAATGTTATGTTTTTGTGTGGTTACGGTCATTTTTTTGGTTGTAAAATTCGCTGGGGTCCAACATCTAATACCAAGCCTTTAACAGGAATGGCTGCTTTAAAGAGGACGTAGATGCAATATGAACATGAACCAAAAGTAAATGTTTGAACATTACACAAAAAAAAAAATGGAGACTTTGAAAGGACTCGTTGCTATAGACTCGGAGAAGCCCAATTAAGTTGCTACTCACAAGTGCAACTGAATACAGTTTTCTTATTTCGTTGGCATGGAAAACACTTCTATTCCATGATCTTTTCAAAGTAACTTACACACTGACTACATGGTTGGTCCTGATGTGAGTGCCTCCTTCTTTTTCTACATTAATTTGAAAATAAAGTGGACGAATGCTCTACAGATATCAGCACCATGGGCCCTCTTTCGTAAACATGAACGGCGCGGCGCTGCAATATATATTTGCTATTGGAACTGAATTGTAAGGAGTAGAATTTGCACTCCATTAAATGAAACGCTCGCCTCGTATATTCTGTGCCTTCTAGAGTGGGTCTCCATCTCCATCAGATATAATTTCGTTAAAAGGTTTTAGTTGTGATTCTCTTCTGCTTTTCATTTTGTCTATCTCCACAGTCTATATAGCTAGCTATACACGCGTTCATATTCAAGAGAAAAAAGAATATAGGGATATGAAAGAGGAAGGCAAATATGTATTCAAGTCCTATCAGTATGAATTCAGTTTCTCTTTACCCGAATGTTCACTTCACCGGATAAAGGTGCTCATGGAGACCACATCTTGTCCATTTCTTGGTCTATATTATCAGCATTCCTCTGTAATTTTTTAAATTTCTTTTTTGAAGTGAAAACTTCTTTAGGCGCGTTTGGCACTTTTGCGATGGGGGTAAAGCATTGAATTCGCGACCGACACCATTTTTTGGCTCATCGTATTTCGTATGTAAAGTCGTCATAGCCCAGCGTCTCAGGTTCGATTCCCAGCCATGACTTCCATTTTTTTATTTATTTAAAGTGAAAACATAAATAAATATTGTGGCCACGGCTGGGATTCGAACCTGAGACCCTGAGCTGACTATGCCATTGAGCCAAGAAACACCTTAATTTTCAGTCTGCTAAATGACTTAAAAGAATGTAATAGCAACGTTACCTAGTAATATTACTTACCGACTCAGAGAAATACAGAGAAGAAAGAAATGAATTGAAGAACATTGAAGAACAAGAATTCGCAAGAATTTTTATTTTTACACCACACATCCATACTCCTCTGGGAAAATTTCTTCCGCTTCGCTCTTATCTTCATTATTCTATAGCGAGTAAAAAGCCAAACGAAGAAAGATAAAAATTCGCGCGAATTTTTATGTTAACAGCACACATCCATAGATACTCCTCTGGGAAACTTTTTTCATCTATAAACATGTTTGAAATCCGGAATATAAAAAAAATTGCTGCCTTTTCGAAACCCTTCGCAAAAATTATAATTATATATAACTCTTTTAATTCTCTTTTTTTCTAAATTGAAACGACCGCTTGTGCAAATGATTAAGAAGTAAAGTTTTGATGAATGTAAATTTTCTCCGATCAATGGGAACATTTCGTCAAGCTCATAACTGTTGCACTTTAAATTGTGTTTAGACTACAGAAAATTACAATAAAATCAAAAATCCAACCCTCTGTTCTTTTTGCAGAAGAATAGTGGAAAATAACTTAACAATATATTCTTAAAATACTTTCTTTCAAAGATTTATTATTGCAAATATGTAATGAGATGTTTTTTTTTTTTTTTGGAATAAAAGAAAAATTCAGTTTCGTTGTTATTATGTTTACAGCTCTATTATGGTTGTCAAATATCAATACGATACTTGATAAATATGTTCGTTTATCAATAAAATTGATAAAGCGGTATTATAGTTGACAAAGATCAAAGTTTTTGATGACCAGTGAACGAAATACGTTTTTGTGGTCTATTGTGAACGACATTTTTCGTTTTTTCGCGGTATTATGGTTGTCAAAATTTTTGATATCTATCAACTTTTCAGTCAACCCCAAATTCGGTGTTGATAAATAATCATTTGGCTTATTTCATTGATTTATATTATGTTAAAAAAATGTCTACGGTAGAAATTTTTTTCGGTGAATATGGTATTGAGGAAGAAGATCATCCTAGACAAGAAATCATTAGAAAAAACTTACGCGATGCTTCTAACCCTCTGGATTTGGACGAACAAATGTATATAGATAAGTATTTACTTTCCTAAAAGTTGTAACATAAAACTTGGTTTAGATTTGTTCAAAACTTTAGACTGTCCAAGGAAGCATTCCTTAATGTATTTGAGGACATCAAGGACAAATTAAGACCTATCAAAAGACAGCAATCTGTTCCCACCCTACTTAAGCTTGCTGCTGTCTTAAGGTTCCTTGCGCAAGGAAGCTACCAACTTAGCGTCGGGAATGACTATAACATCGGCATGGCGCAGCCAACTGTGTCGGTTGTTTTAAAGGATGTGTTAAAAGTCCTGGAAATGCATATTTGTCCTAAATGGATTCAATTTAATTATTCAGACGAAGAAGAACGTCAAGCGAAGATATACTTCTTTGAAAAGAGCAGAATTCCGAATGTTATCGGTGCTATTGACGGGACTCATGTAAAAATTATTGGTACTCATAAGGAACTCAGACACCTGTACTATAACCGGAAAGGATTTTATAGTCTTAATGTTATGCTCGTAAGTTTTCCTTAAAATTCACTTAAAAACAACTAACTAGCTTTTGCCTTACAGATGTGTGACCACTTGATGAGGATAAAATATATTAATGCAAAGCATCCTGGGTCGTCACACGATGCCAATATATGGAATATGTCCCGCCTAAAAGCGAAATTGGAGCAGGACTACCGCAATGGCAGAACAGACTTTAGGATACTTGGTAATAAAAATGCGACAATTTAAACTTTCATTTTCACAAATTTAAATATTCAATAGGAGACGGAGGGTATCCTCTATCACCTTATCTTATGACACAATACCGAAATGCTGAAGGAAACTCTTTAAAAACGGTTTTCAACAAGAAACATGCACAGGGTCGCAATATAATTGAGCGGACAATTGGTTTACTGAAAAGCAGATTCAGGTGCACACTACAAGCGCGAGAACTACATTACGCTCCCATAAAAGCAACGCAAATAATCAATGTATGTGCGGCCCTTCACAATATTTGCATCAAGTTTAGAGTGGAAAACCCCGAAGTGTTGGAAGTAGAACCTGCCGGTACTGTCGAAAGCATAGACTTTGCTATAGATTCCACTGACACATCATTTACTAGGGCAACCGAATAAGGGACTCGATGGCAAGATTTATGTGAAAAAGAAAAGAACAAATATGTAAACAAATAAGAACCATTTTCAATTGAAGAGAATATTTTATTTATAAAAAAAAATAAGAAGAAGAAATAACGTAAAAAAAAACAAACTTAACAAAACAATTCATAAAATCATTAAATAACTAATCATAGCACTTCTTATACTTCTTATTATAAAAATCACATATCACTTACCTATATCATTAAGATATTGGATATCTTGTCTTTTTTTATCTATTTCTAGGATTTGCAGTTTTAGGTTTAATTTTGTTTTTCTATCATTTTCTTTATTCTTAATGTAGGTTTTTTTAAACTGAAACTTTTCTTTATGAAGTTTCAGTTTTTCAGACTTCAGTTTGTAATTTTCTTCTTCCAATTGATAAATTTTTTTACAATAATACTTTATATCACCAACACTCTTTTCCATTGAAGTATAAAACATTTCCTGTCTTTTGGTTTGTTCATCCAAAAGTTGTAATCGGTGTGTGTCGTTCTTTTCGCGCAATGTTTTTCGATTTTCTCTCACTGAAATCGCAGGTTCAGGTATTTGGGCACTTTCAGCATCCACTTCGGTGGTCATTGTTTCATCTAAGCCAAATTCGGCACCAGGTGGATCGATTGTGGAGTCCATGTGCATCAAAGCACTTATTGCTTCCTCCGTGTCCGTGAGTCGGTGAATTATGTTCGGACCACCACCCGTCGCTCGCCACAATTTCAATTTTATTTTAGGTTTTCTTCTTTTTTGTTTTGCATTTAAGATCCGCCCATACCTGCATATGAACATAGTGTTACTTAAAATTTACTAAAAAAAATAAACCTGTACCTACCCTTTGCCACTTTATGGCATCGCGTTCTGGTGGTACCAAACTGTTTAATTCTATAGTAAGGGATTCCCATTTTTTATTTATAAGAGCCTTTGGCCAAATTCCCTTGGCAAAGTCAGGGTTTCCTTCCATTACCTGTACCAGTCTGGAGAGCTGGTTTTTGTTACTTACAATTTTACTCCTAGGAAAAGAAAAAGTTGAGAACAATAACAAAAGTTTAGTTAGCAAAATACTTACATTAAATTCGATTCCCAAAAGCATGAGTTGGAGTACCTTCAGCTGCTCTCGATCCTTTTCCTTTCAGATTACTGCTGCTTGGAGCTGATGGTGTTGTGCTATCGGTGGCGTTTGCTCGCTCGCTTGCAAGCAGCTCCCGCTTTTTAGCGACTGGGGACTCAACGGAATTATCGATAAATTCAGTACTAGACATCGGAGGGCACCAGGAGCGGTTTTGAATTAATTTTGTTTTACCTTACTCGCTCCTACGTATGGGCTATAAGTATAAACTTCTTTTATATGCGCCTTCTTTGTTCCTCCTTGCACAAGCTGATAGAAACTATAGATGCTTCGACGGCGATTTTGTACGTATCCCGATTCCCGAACAAAAAATAGAATTTGTACAGACAAACGTCACTAACACGAAATATTTCAAAATTGTTGTGCAATTTACATGTGACTCGCCGATGATATTGGCAATTTGTTTTATAATATTCAGATGAGAATACTGACAACGCACAAGAAATTTACAAGCTCTGCCACCCGTCTCGGTAACGTCTGTGCCAAGTTTACAAGGTAATTGTACTGTTGTTGGGTGAAATTTCGAGGAACTACGATGTAGTTAGATTTTATTATCGAAAAAAGTGTGACGATTATGCGAGAACAACGGAGTACTCTCAAGAAAACTTTAAAATTTCCACGGTCCGCACAAAACGATTTAACAAAAATCTGGCGCCAAGTGATGAGAAATGAGATGAAGGTGAAATGCCAAACGAATTGCGTACTATTCACAATAGTTTTTTTTTAATATTCACAATGAGTCAAAAATTTGTCAATCGTGGTTCATAATACCGAAAAACCAATTGATTGACAAATTTAGTCAATTGTCAAATAATTGATCTTTGACAATCGTAATAAGGGTGTTAGTGTTTATTTTTGTAGTGAAAATTTCTTTAGGCGCGTTTGGCACTTTTGCGATGGGGGTAAAGCATTGAATTCGCGACCGACACCATTTTTTGGCTCATGGTATTTCGTATGTAAAGTCGTCATAGCCCAGCGTCTCAGGTTCGATTCCCAGCCATGGCTTCCATTTTCTTATTTATTTAAAGTGAAAACATAAATAAAAATTGTGGCCACGGCTGGGATTCGAACCTGAGACCCTGAGCTGACTCTGCCACTGAGCCAAGAAACACCTTAATTTTCAGGCTCAAATGACTTAAAAGAATGTAATAGCAACGTTACATAGTAATATTACTTACCGACTCGGAGAAATACACAGAAGAAAGAAAAGAATTGAAGAACAGAGAAAAATTTATGCAACGCAGAAAAAATAAAAAGCACCAAATATTTTACTACATTACAATGAAGTGGATGAGTGAAGCTGGAAATTTCATTATGGCAGAGTAGGACACGTACTGGTCGATGATTCGAACTTGACAACAAATTAAAAGAGATCAACAACTCATCGCGATGATTCATTGATGGAATTGAAATGGTTGCATGAAAACCATTACTCAAATATTAAATAATTTCGTTCCTAAACTTAATGCATTGTCCTTTTTTCATTTTATTGTCAAAGTTTACGAGCGCAGTTACAAGATCTGTAGACATTATCGTTAAAAAATTGAATGTATTGATTTTAACAGAATTTCACAAGGGTGACGAAGAAATATAGATATTATGATATTCCAGATTTCAATTTAGTTGCAAGTTTCAGTAGGCACGATCGTCCAGCAGCAGGAGATAGCTATCTGTAAAAGGATGATACAACTGATACAACTGCCATATTTTGCTCAAATCATATGGATTTGCATACGAGGTAAACTAGTATGTTTAGTACTAATGTTTTTAATATCGGCGATTTGTGTGTTTGTCGTTGCCACTCTGGACAGCAAGTTATAACAGTAGGCGTTTATAATTCACCGAATACGTCTCCAAGTGTAATACGACAGTTTTTATATAAAAATTTATTTATTTAGTCTGAAGACGCTTCTGCATACCTTCAAGGTAAATTGGGGAGAGATTTGATGATTTGCATATGATTTTGAGTGGTGATTTTAACATCAACTTCGCCGATGCTACAAATTTGCTACTTTTTAGTAGCTTTTTGCGATATATTTAAATAGATTCGCGACAAAATTGTTCGTTTGCTATTTAAGTTACAATAGACCTATTATTTCAGTATTAGAATACGATGATTGTAGAGATGATTAAAGAAGAGATGAAATTGTGAATGAAAACTCGTAAGTTTCATTGATGTTCTTCTATATGTGCATCTACATATATTATAAAAGATTTTTCTGTACATTTACTGAAAATTCAATTCTGTTTTCACTTCTGTCGGCACTCCCGGAGTGCTTCTTTTTTTACCTTAGCAAGGGGTTGATCTATCTTATATATAAGGTAGCACAATTAGTGCTTGCCTTATAGCTAGCGTAATTTATATTCGTTTGCGAGGGTAATTTTACCTTCTTATAGGGTGTTTTCTACCAATTTTTTACCTTAGCAAGGAGTTGATCTATCTTATATATAAGGTAGCACAATTAGTGCTTCGTAATTTATATTCGTTTGCGAGGGTAATTTTACCTTCTTATAAGGCGTTTTCTACCAATTTTTTACCTTAGCAAGGGGTTGATCTATCTTATATATAAAGTAGCACAATTAGTGCTTGCCTTATAGCTAGCGTAATTTATATTCGTTTGCGAGGGTAATTTTACCTTCTTATAAGGCGTTTTCTACCAATTTTTTACCTTAGCAAGTGGTTGATCTATCTTATATATAAGGTAGCACAATTAGTGCTTGCCTTATAGCTAGCGTAATTTATATTCTTTTGCGAGGGTAGTTTTACCTTCTTATAGGGTGTTTTTAATAAATTACTTACGTAAACAATTACATAATTAAAACATCAGTTACAAACGGAAAAGTCCAAATAAGCTGTTTCCTATAGGGGTTTCTTACCATTTCTTAGTTGAACAACCTGTATATCAATAAGGAAATATCTTAAGACGAATTTAAGATTTAATTATTTGTTTTATTATTAAGACTTTTTTCATTTTTTCGTTGTACATATACACATGCGTTAACAATATTTTTGAACATCATTTATAAATGTTTCAACAGATGGTATTTTTTCGCCATCTTCTATTTCAAAATAAAATATTTGAATAAATGTCCATACCGCAACGCACTGCGGTGGATATTCAATGTTCAAAACGAAACTGATTTAAAAAAAAAAAAATCTATGCATTCTAAATATACAAAATGAATTTGTATTTCGTATTATCTATTGGTACAAAAAAGTTTTGGAATTTAAACTTCTCACCGACAACAATTATTAACGGCTGCAGTGGTATTTTTTTTTTTTTTGTAGACATTCTTCCCGTTTTTCATTCAGCTTACTTACTTACTTAGGTGGGCATTGCAGTTCGGGGTGAACCTGGGCCTCAACCAACATCCTTCTATAACGATTTCGATCTCGGGCGAGCTCTCTCCAGTTTCGCACTCCAAGTCGGTTGAGGTCTTCATCCACTTGATTGCGCCACCTAAGACGAGGTCTTCCCCTTCCGCGATTTCCCTGCAATGTGCTTTCGAACACCCGACGAGCCGGAGCGTTTGGGTCCATCCGCTCTACATGGCCCAACCATCGTAGCCTCGCGATGCGTACTCTTCTGGCTATGCCCATGTCGCGGTACAGCTCATACAGCTCGTTGTTGTATCTTCTTCTCCACACATTGTCTTCGCATACGGGACCAAAGATCATTCGGAGAATTTTTCTTTCGAAACGACCAAGAGTTTCCTCATCCGCTTTCGATAAGATCCATGCTTCCGCGCCGTACAGCAGGACTGGGATGGTTAAGGTCTTATACAAGGTCACCTTGGTTTTTCTAGAGAGGGTTTTGTTTCTCAATTGCCTTCTTAACCCAAAGAAACAACGGTTGGCAAGAGTTATTCTCCGTTTGATCTCCGCACTGATGTTGTTGTCCGTGTCTACAGCGGATCCTAGGTAGACGAAGTCCTGTACTACCTCGAAGTTATGTCTGTCTATTGTGACGTTTTGTCCAATTCGTCGATGTTCTGTGTCCTTGTTTGATGACAGCATATACATACTTCGTTTTGTCCTCATTAACCATCAAACCCATTTTTGCCGCTTCTGTTTCAATACTCGCAAAAGCACCTATGACATCACGCTTTTTTCTTCCCATTACGTCAATATCGTCTGCATAGGCGAGTAATTGTACAGACTTTTGAAAGATTGTTCCTCTGGTGTTGACGTTTGAGTTTCTTACAATCTGTTCATGTATGATGTTGAAGAAATCGCATGACAGTTTGTCGCCTTGCCTAAAGCCTTTTTCGACATCAAAGGTCTCGGTGAGTTCTTTTCCGACCTTGACGGAGCAGCGTGAATTCTCCAAAGTCATCCTGCATAGTCGTACGAGCTTTGCAGGGATGCCGAAACTAGACATGGCTCTGTACAGCTCGTCTCTGTAAATACTGTCATACGGGGCCTTGAAATCGATAAAGAGGTGGTGAATATCGATACTATGTTCTCGGGTTTTTTCCAAGATCTGCCGTAATGTGAAAATTTGGTCTATTGTGGACTTCTCTGGTCTAAAACCACATTGATAAGGACCTATCAAGTTGTTGACGTGGGGTTTCAGACGTTCACATATTACAGCAGACAAGATCTTATAAGCGACGTTAAGGAGGCTTATCCCTCTGTAATTGGCGCAATTGTGAGGGTCTCCCTTCTTTAGGATCGGGCATACGATACTGAGGTTCCATTCATCGGGCATGCTTTCTTTCGACCATATCATGCAGATCAGCTGGTGCATGCTCCTTTCCAACTGGTCTCCAGCTGCCTTGAAAAGTTCGGCATCAAGGCCATCTGCACCTGCAGTCTTATTTGATTTAAGTTTGCATATGGCAAGCTTAACCTCTTCTAGGTCGGGAGGACGGCATTCTTGATCATCGTCCAAGCTGAATGGGGCAATCTGCCTGACCGCGGAATTGTGTCTTCATCGCCGTTAAGCAGTCTGCAGAAATGATCTTTCCAGATCCTCAGTAGCGACTGTGACTCTATAACTATGTTTCCCTGCTGGTCTTTACAGGCTTGAGATCGGGGTTTGCCACCCTGGCAGGATCTTTTTACCTTTTGGTAAAACTTCCGAATCTCGTTCCTGTCATGGCACCTCTCTATTTCCTCAAACGAGTGCTTCTCATGCTGCTTCTTTTTCTTTTTGAGAAGTCGGTGTTCTTCCCTTCTTCTCTCCTTGTAAATCTCGTTATACTGCTCGTAAGCAGCCCTCGTTCGTGTTTGCGTAAGCATTTGTCGTGCTCTTTGTTTGGCTGCATTTGCCTGCCTGCTTTCTTCATCGAACCATGGGTTTCGTTTTGGTGGCCGAGTGAAACCCAGAACCTCAGAGGCAGCGGTTCTGATGGCTTCTTGGCATTGCTGCCACTGGTCTTCAATGTTTAATGCTGGTGGCATGGGATTCAAGGATAATTGAAGGGACACTCGATTGGAGAAGGCATTGGCAATCTCTTGCGATTATAGCTTTCCGACGTCATATCTCTTCACAGCGTTAGTTCGCGCTGATCGTGAACAAGATATCCTCATTCGTACCTTGGCTACAACAAGGTAGTGGTCCGAGTCAAAGTTGGCCCCTCGGAAAGTTCGGACATCTAGAACACTGGAAGAGTGCCTTGCGTCGATCGCAACATGGTCAATTTGGTTGACGGTTAACTGATCTGGGGATCGCCATGTACCTTTATGAATTTTGAGATGCGGGAAGCGAGTACTACTTACAACAAGATTCAGCCCCGCAGCAAAATCGATTAGCCTCAGTCCGTTTTCGGAGGTTTTGTCGTGGAGGCTATGCTTTCCGATTGTATTTCCAAAGATGTCCTCCTTCCCTAGTTTTGCGTTAAAATCGCCAAGAACGATGTTCACGTCGTGTCGAGTGCACTGCTCGACACGACGAGGAGCTCGTAGAAACAGTCTTTGGAATTGTCGTCTTTCTCTTCTGTGGGTGCGTGGGCGCATATAAGGCTAATGTTGGCGAATTTAGCCCTGATGCGGATGGTCATTATACGCTCATTGACTGGATTTTGGCTAATCACCTTATCCCTGAGTCTTCCTCTAACGACAAATCCGCACCCAAATAAGCGTTGTTTCTTTTGTCTGTAGCAGTCGCCATAGTAGATGTCACAGTTTTTCATCTTCTTTATGCCCGGTCCACTCCATCGCACTTCTTGGATGGCGGTTATGTCTGATTTGCAGCAGTCCAGGGCGTCCGCTAATTCTCCAGCTGCACCTAGTCCGTTAAGAGACCTTACGTTCCACGCGCAGATCCGGAGGTCATTGTCCTTTTTTCGTTTGCTTGGGTCGTCAACTTTGAAATCATTATCGTTATCCGAGGCTTTTGGTTGTTTCGGAAACATATTTTTTTCCGTTGTTGGGTAGTTAACCCTACGCACAACCCCCAACCTGGAGGGCCAGGTCCTTTTGGATCCCTTCGGACACAAAGGGCTGGAATATCCAGTGTCAGTACACTGCTGCAGGGGTGTGAGTGCTGCTGTTATCTCACCAGGAGCTCATCCGCCACCATCTCTACTTCAATACCCTGTCCTAGTATTGAAAGACCCCGAAAGACCTTTAAACCAAATATGTTGGAGTAGCTCCTTCAGGGGTTTCTGCTTTTATGGCTGCTGAAGTCCACCGTTTATTCTTTCAATCTGCATAGAATAAAAAGAGATGTAGTGCAGTTAATAAATCTGAAGAATGTTAAGACTTAAATATTTAGTATCAGGGTCTATTCTATTTCGTTCCCTTTTATCAGAAAATCTCCCATTGCGCCAAAAGTGGGCGAAAAGACCCTATTCGTTTAAGGTCCCTATTATGAGTAGCGAATCGAACGTTCGACTGGAAGCGAATGTTTTAGAGAAACTCATTTATTGGATTATTATCAATAAACTTCGTCCATTCTCTTATCTGACATACCTTAAACGTCGAAAAAAAAGTTTTCTACAAAGTTTTTGATTCTACAACTTATAATACCGCTATAAAAGAAGCTCGCAAAAACATTCGCTTCCAATCGAACGTTCGATTCGCTACTCATAATAGGGACCTAAATATTTTTTTCTAAGAATACTTGTATGACTGAAAATCATTTCCTATGGTCTTAAAACAAATTGCAGGACGCCCTGTACGCAATTTAGAACAAAAATAAGTTGATTTTGTTATAAACTAACTAATCGAGTATTGCTTTTTTACTTACCAGTTCTTGCGCTTTTGAATATTTGTAAAGTTGCCAATCCAAAAAGATTTTTTGAAGGCCGAGGTCATTATTTGTATCGATCATAGTTCTACGAAATCGTAATGTTTGAACCCATAGTTTTACCACGATTTCCCAGTTTCAGTTGTGTTTAAGTTGGTTGCAAATGCTTATCAGCTCAAGTTCGCTTAAAGATTCTATATAAAAATGTTTTTTGCGAGTCGTTCTACTTCACATAAGCAAACACTTACATTTCGCGACAATATCCTTATCATGTTTTGTTTTTTTGGAACTGGGAGTGGAAGGGCACTCTTGAACATTTACTTTCTTCATCGCCCTCCTTTGTCCTCTATATCTGTCGTATAGCTTGCCTTTCGGGGGACCTCTATTAACGCCTCGAACGAAATAGGTTGCCTGTGTTGGAATCAAGCGCTTTATAAAAACAAAAAACCTCTAAATACTTAAATAATTTGATCAACCTTTTGCTCTGAAGGAAAAATATTTACAATTTCATCTGCATGCTCATCACATCTTTTAACAGAAAGATTTTTGTTCTGTTCTGTATAGAATTGGACTATTTTTCGAACAATATCTGATTTTACTTGTCAAAACAAGGAAAACATTCTAATGCTGATCGAACTTAACTTATTTAGTTTTCTGTTCTACTATAGTTTTAGAATCGAAAGGTGAATAACAATACTATTTTAGATTTGGCACAAAAGGTGTGTTTCTTTACTGAAAATTATCACGAAATGCACCGAAATTTGGCGAAAGTCAGTCTAATCCTGTTTCAGCACAGGGATTTTTCGTAGCTGTGCACAAAAGAGAGTGCTCACGAGAGAGTAAAGTAAAGAAACAGACCTAAATTTTTTGATCAAAGTCAAATTTTTGGCAGGTCAAAAGCTAATAAAACTTTGGGTGACATTCGATTTTTTTTAATGTGGTCGACCGTAGGTCAACGGACAGACTAAATCTTTTATTGTAATAATAATTACGAATTGACTCTTAACATTATATCGTTCGTTATACTGGACCACCACTGTATTGAAAACAGCACTTTTCTCTTTCGAACCATTTGTATGTGAATTCTATAGTCTGCTTTTACATTGAGACGTTCTTAGCTCGACGCTTTTCGAAAATACGTGAGAGCAAAGAGTGAAAGCATCTTTTTCCATCTATGTTTCTCTTTTACCCTACAGCATTTTCGAATTGCGTCGAGCTAAGAAGGTTTCCATGTTAAAGCAGATATAGTATTTTAGAGGGAACGTACTTAGTTATGCGCCGTTCGGGCAGCAGATGGCGAAGTAGGTCTATCTATTGATGAAAAAAAAATGTATAAAAACAAAAATGAAATTATTTTATACAGAACTATGTCAGATTAAAAAGAGGTTCGATTTTACTAATGAAAAATTAAAAAATATTGCGCTTCTAGATCCTGGAAAAATTGTTTCTGAAAGCAATTGTATCTTGCCACTATCAAATAATTTCCCGAATTTGTATGATCCCGAAAAAAAAAGAAAAAAATATACACTGAGTTTGGAAAGTTACAGTTACAACAAAACTTAAAATATATTGACGACATTGAATTAATTTGGGGCCTTGTTAAATCTTTACAAAATCCACAAAAAGAGAAATGTTTGAAAATGTTGTACAATTTTCCAAAAAAAAATATTAAGCTTACTTCACAGTTCCGCTACTGCGAAGTAGCGGAAGAGTTTGTCTGAACTTCATTAAATAAAAAGTAATAAGGCGAACAAATATGATTTAAAAACAATTGAGGCAATAACATTTGCAAAGTAAATCAAAGACTTGTACTTGTAAGACTAATGAGAAAAAAATGAATTTATTACATTTTCTTAGTATGTATGTATGTACATATATAAAAACGAAATGTGATAAGGTGTTCCTAATAAAGTTTTTTTTTTCTTTTTTTTTTAGTTAAGAAAACATGTTTTTATTATTATTGTAGTTTTTTTTCAGTTTGTTACATTTTCTTTCCATTTGTTACACTTTTTGAAAAAAATTGTTACACTTTCAAAAAGACCTGCGGCAACATTGGTAGAGCGTAATTTCATCGTTTTTATTCATTGGAGGAGTATTTACATACATTAGTATTTTCTACTCTAAACACACCCATATCACTGCCTTTATGGACATACTTGCAAATATATTTGGGGGAAAATCTTTTTTTGTAAAGTTACGCGCTAAAAATCTGCAGAGTTTCACGCTAAAAATTGGAGGGAAAGTTGCCTTATATTTGATGCATATTTACCTTACAGCGTAGTGTGAATTTGCCTAAGATATAAGGTAAAGTTACGCGCTAAAAATTATAGGGAAAATTGCCTTATATTTGAGGCAGATTTACCATATTTCGTATAGCGTGAATTTGCCTAAGAGATAAGGTAAAAATTGGAGGGAAAGTTGCCTTATATTTGATGCATATTTACCTTACAGCGTAGTGTGAATTTGCCTAAGAGATAAGGTAAAGTTACGCGCTAAAAATTGAAGGGAAAATTACCTTATATTTGAGGCAGATTTACCATATTTCGTATAGCGTGAATTTGCCTAAGAGATAAGGTAAAAATTGGAGGGAAAGTTGCCTTATATTTGATGCATATTTACCTTACAGCGTAGTGTGAATTTGCCTAAGATATAAGGTAAAGTTACGCGCTAAAAATTGTAGGGAAAATTACCTTATATTTGAGGCAGATTTACCATATTTCGTATAGCGTGAATTTGCCTAAGAGATAAGGTAAAAATTGGAGGGAAAGTTGCCTTATATTTGATGCATATTTACCTTACAGCGTAGTGTGAATTTGCCTAAGATATAAGGTAAAGTTACGCGCTAAAAATTATAGCGAAAATTGCCTTATATTTGAGGCAGATTTACCATATTTCGTATAGCGTGAATTTGCCTAAGAGATAAGGTAAAATTTGGAGGGAAAGTTGCCTTATATTTGATGCATATTTACCTTACTGCGTAGTGTTAATTTGCCTAAGAGATAAGGTAAAGTTACGCGCTAAAAATTGTAGGGAAAATTGCCTTATATTTGAGGCAGATTTACCATATTTCGTATAGCGTGAAATTGCCTAAGAGATAAGGTAAAAATTGGAGGAAAAGTTGCCTTATATTTGATGCATATTTACCTTACAGCGTAGTGTGAATTTCCCTAAGAGATAAGGTAAAGTTGCACAAATAGGATTCGAGTGAAAGTTGCCTTATATTCGATGCATATTTACCTTACAGAGTAGTGTGAATTTGCCTAAGAGATAAGGTAAAGTTACGCGCTAAAAATTGTAGGGAAAATTGGCTTATATTTGAGGCAGATTTACCATATTTCGTATAGCGTGAATTTGCCTAAGAGATAAGGTAAAGTTACCTTATCCGAAATTGGAGGGAAAGTTTCCTTATATTTGAGGCATATTTACCTTACAGCTAAGTGTGAATTTGCCTAAGAGATAAGGTAAAGTTGCACGCTTAAAATTGAAGGGGAAGTTGCCTTATATTTGATGCATATTTACCTTACAGCGTAGTGTGAATTTGCCTAAGAGAGAGGTTGAAAACTAGAGTTACCTTAAATCTTAGGTAGATTTACAATAGTTTTGAGAAAGTTTTACGCAATCGAAGGAAAAAGAAAACACCCTAGCATTTTAAGGCAGTTTAGCTTAGATTGCACTTCCTAAGCCATACATATACTGCCTTAAATCTAGGGTATAATCAAGCTTGACTAACAAAATTAATACAAAATAGTTTACCCAAGCAGGATAAGCAAGTTTTACACAGATTTTTTCTCTGAGTGTAGACATAAAATCCAATTCTGTTGGGATTGATGGCATACCACCGGTTTTTCTAGAAGCCATTTTATCGTTCATACTTAAATATGTTACACATTTGTTTAATAGTATTTTCATGACAAGCACCTTTCCATCTGCTTGGAAACAAGCTAAGGTAATTCCAATTCCGAAAAATAGAAATGGCAATGAATATCGGCCGATTGCTATCTTACCTATTCTCTCGAAAGTCTTGGAAAGAATTATAAACAAACAAATACGCTGTTTTTTATCCGAACGAAAACTGATTTGTTCTCATCAGTCTGGTTTCAAACCCAAACATAGCTGTACAACTGCTCTAATTGATGTTACTGAAGGAATTAGAAGTGCTGTTGACAATGATAATGTAACCATTCTTACTCTTTTAGACTTTTCCAAAGCTTTTGATTCGGTCAATAAAAATATACTATGTGAAAAGCTACTTAGCCAATTCCATTTTTCTTCGTCGTCAGCTAAACTAATTCACTCGTCGCATTTAGGTATTCCTCAAGGTTCTATATTGGGCCCCTTGCTCTTCTTAATGTATATTAATGACCTGTCTTCCTGCTCTTTAAATTGCTCCTTGCACATGTACGCAGACGATGTACAATTATACAGCAGCTTTCCTCTTGGAATGCTGGAAAATGGGATTTATGAAGTAAATAATGATCTACAGAAAATTGTACTTTGGTCTAAGCAAAATGATCTTTGCCTAAATGCTAAAAAATCCAAATGTATGGTTATAGCAAGAACTCTGATAGATACATCGTATTTCCCTCCCATTCTTTTGAATAACACCCCGATTGAGTTTGCTGAATCTGCAATTAACTTGGGAGTTGGGACTTACATTGAATCGTACCTTAACCTGGAATGATCACATTAGACTTACTTTAGGAAAAGTTTATGGAGGTTTACGATTACTCTGGGCTTCTCATCATATAACTCCTCCTAGAACGCGAATGATCGTGGCGAAGACGTTGTTAGTTCCAATTTTACTTTATTGCTGTGAAATCTAATGCTATTGCGACTATGTACATAAGACTTAATTAAATGTTGCTTTCAATAGCATTGCACGGTATGTTTTCGGAATAAAAAGGAGAGATCACATATCTAATTATTCGAAGTCAATGTATGGTATGACACTCGCCAATCTCTTCAAGTTCAAAACTATAACGTTGCTGCACAATATTATGCAACTTCGAAAACCTGAATATCTTTTTAACAGAATACAATTCCCTCGATCTATTAGGTCTTGCAACCTTGTTCCTCCGCGTTGTTCATTTCTCGTTTCTGAGCGCCAGTTTTATGTTAATGCTGTTCGACTATGGAATTCTCTCCCTACTTATCCAAAAATGATAACCTGCAAAACTCAGCTTAACAATCCATTAAAAAAATTCTATAAAGCGACTTGATGTATATTAATTAAAAAGGAAGGCATATGATGATGACGATACTGATGCTGAGCGATTGTGATGTTATTTTAATT
The DNA here is from genome assembly GCA_949752695.1 of Melanostoma scalare. Lineage (NCBI taxonomy): Eukaryota > Metazoa > Arthropoda > Insecta > Diptera > Syrphidae > Melanostoma > Melanostoma scalare. Next base: position 160,595,526 of record OX456985.1, on the reverse strand, counting down.
TAAAATCTTTTTTTTTTGGTATACATCTTTATATATATTATATATAATTATATATACTCCTAAACGGCTTTACCGATTTAAATGAATTTTTCTGTATGCGTTTGAGTGGCGCCCAGGATGGTTTAGATTCACAAATCAGCCATGCAAATGGCGCTGCAGTCGGTATTTAAGTAATAATTCCTATATTGTTAACTGTAATGAACAAAAAATTAAATTCAAACAATACTTTGTTTTTTTTTTAATCATTTTTGACAACAAAAATTTAAAATAATTAAGAACGGGAACCTTAAAACTACAGAACCGAGCAACGCCGGGCGGCTCAACTAGTAATATATAAATACTAGCTGACCCGGCAAACGTTGTTTTGCCATGTAAATAAAAATAATTATCTACTATAAGCGTGCGGGGAAGTAAAAAATTTAGGGGTGAACTACCCTTAACATTTAGGGGGATGAAAAATAGATGTTGGCCGATTCTCCACCCTGGCCGACAATCACGCTAGGATCACAAAAATCGGTCGAGCCGTTTCGGAGGAGTTCAAGTTCGAACACCGTGACACGAGAATTATATATATATGATATACATCTTTATATATATTACTAGCTGACCCGGCAAACGTTGTTTTGCCATGTAAATAAAAATAATTATCTACTATAAGCGTGCGGGGAAGTAAAAAATTTAGGGGTGAACTACCCTTAACATTTAGGGGGATGAAAAATAGATGTTGGCCGATTCTCCACCCTGGCCGACAATCACGCTAAGGATCACAAAAATCGGTCGAGCCGTTTCGGAGGAGTTCAAGTTCGAACACCGTGACACGAGAATTTTATATATATGACGAGAATATATAATTATATATACTCCTAAACGGCTTTACCGATTTAAATGAATTTTTCTGTATGCGTTTGAGTGGCGCCCAGGATGGTTTAGATTCACAAATCAGCCAGGCAAATGGCGCTGCAGTCGGTATTTAAGTAATAATTCCTATATTGTTAACTGTAATGAACAAAAAATTAAATTCAAACAATACTTTGTTTTTTTTTTAATCATTTTTGACAACAAAAATTTAAAATAATTAAGAACGGGAACCTTAAAACTACAGAACCGAGCAACGCCGGGCGGCTCAACTAGTAATATATAAATACTAGCTGGCCCGGCAAACGTTGTTTTGCCATGTAAATAAAAATAATTATCTACTATAAGCGTGCGGGGAAGTAAAAAATTTAGGGGTGAACTACCCTTAACATTTAGGGGGATGAAAAATAGATGTTGGCCGATTCTCCACCCTGGCCGACAATCACGCTAAGGATCACAAAAATCGGTCGAGCCGTTTCGGAGGAGTTCAAGTTCGAACACCGTGACACGAGAATTTTATATATATGATTTAATTTCTTTTTTTTGCAAATTATAAATTGTTATTTAAAACTAACTGAAATGAAATGAATTCTAACTTTTAATATTTGTAGCACAATATATCTTACATTTTTCTTTCAAATAGTACTGGGTACTGAAACTTACTCTAAATTACAAGATATTGTATCTTATTAAGTATTTACTACAATAAATTTAAACTAAACTAAACTAAACTAAATAACAGCTCATAAGATAGTAGACCAAGAGCTAACGACCGATTTGCTTACCTCATTTTAGCAAGGCTCATCTTTTAATATATTCTTCATTGATCCAATATATACACGAAAATAGCATTGTACGACGTTTTAGCGGTCCACAACATGCTGTAAGACGCTCGTATATATGTAAAAAAAATTACCCCACTTACCTCATTTTAGCAAGGCTGGTTTTTACACACAACTAAGGTGACATAAAAACAAACATACATTTCAAGTGTATTCGGTCGATAACCCTCCGTAAGACGCTGAAAATTAAATTAAGATAGAAGCAATTATTGTCTATTGATTATGTCATTTCTTAAAGAACTCGACATTGAATGAACTTTTATTGCATGAATCGATTAATGGGTTAATTTTAGAGAAAAAAACCAAAGTCCTATTAAATTAGAGGGTGCGAATCGGAGATATGGGTTCTAAACCATCTTCATTCATTTTTTCAATATATCTCGAGAACGAAGCAAAATTTTGATGCAATTGCAAGGACGTTTTTTATAGAAAACAAGTTTTCCCATAGAAATTCATTTTTTTAAAAATTATAAAAAAATATTTTTTATCCAAAATAATAAAATTCTCGACAGAAAAAAAGACAATTTTTTCCAATTTTAGAGTCTTGTCAGTTTTTTTAATGGCATTTCTTTCTGGTTGCAGATAGGTATAGGCAATGCTTCATAAAAAAGAAAGTAAAATAAATTTTCTTTAAAATGCTTTATTAGAGAGCTTTCTATGTTTGAAATTCACCGAAATATTGTGACTAAAATATAGACATTTATCGTTGTTTTTCATAATTTTTATACTGACTGCAGTTTTTTATAATGTAGCAAAGTTGAACCAGACCTTAGCAACTGTAGTTTCAAATATTTTTGCAAATTACCAAAAAGTAAAATTTTTTCGCTGGCAGAAATATCACCAACACGCGATGTGTGAACTTTTTCCGGGTTAGGGTCAAAATATTCTATGGGTCATAATACTTCATCTCAAAATACTGTATTTCAAAACACTGTTTGTACAAAATACTGTATGATCAAAGTACTGTAACTCAAAATACTGTATCTCAAAATTCTGTATTTCAAAATGCTGTATGGGCACCTTTTACATTGTCAAAACAATTTTTACTTTTCAGCCTGCCTACAGCATTTTGAAATACAGAATTTTGAGATACCTACAGTATTTTGACTTACAGTACAAAGAATTTTGTGATTCCGTTATGTGTGTTTTTTTGGGATCTTTCGCTAGTTTGTTTTTGTTGATAAATTTCTACTTATTATACTTTACTTATCTTTGACTTATTAATGTATTCTGGTTGTACCTTTGTTAAGATTTTCAATAAAAGAAAAAAAACGTTAATCGAGCTCTGCTCTATGTTTAATGGAAGTTAAAGAACGGAATTATGCAAAAATACAGTATTTTTAAAAACAGATTTTTGAGATACAGTGTTTAGCTCATACAGCATTTTGAGATGAAGAGTTTCGGAATATAGAATTTTGACCTACAGTATTTTGATCATACAGTATTTTGTACATACAGTATTTTGAAATACAGAATATTTACCTAACAGCATTATGAGCATGAAGTATCATACAGTATTTTGACCTTACCGTATTTTAAAATACAACATTTCGACCCGTTTCCCTTTTTTCCAAATCCAACAGTAGCACGGAAACCACTTATGTAAATCCTCTGAACTGAGGTTATGGATTGATTCCGATTCGCCTAATTGCACCTCCTGCACCAGAGATATTGCTCTTAAAAATGGCTGTGGTTGCACTACAGGATGCCATGGAAGCTATGGTTGCAGAAAACAACAACTTGCTTGCTCAATATTTTGTAAGGAATGTATGGGAGCTCATTACGATAGTGTGCAAGTAGCCGATATTGCAGAAGAGTACATTTTTAAAGATGTATATATGTTGATGTCGATATAGACCTTCAAAATGTTATTGAAGAATTATAATATGCACTACCAGAATAATAAAATTACATTAAGTAAAAAAATCCAAAAATAGTTTTTTAAGCACTTTTTTGTATAACAACTACATTTCCATTGAGTAACAAAAATAAAAATAAATGCAGTCAGTATAAAAATGATGAAAAAGAACGATAAATGTCTATATTTTAGTCACAATATTTCGGTGAATTTCAAACATAGAAAGTTCTCTAATAAAGCATTTTAAAGAAAATTTATTTTACTTTCTTTTTTATGAAGCATTGCCTATACCCATCTGCAACCAGAAAGAAATACCATTAAAAAAACTGACAAAACTCTAAAATTGGAAAAAATTGTCTTTTTTTCTGTCGAGAATTTTATTATTTTGGATAAAAAATATTTTTTTATAATTTTTAAAAAAATGAATTTCTATGGGAAAACTTGTTTTCTACAAAAAACGTCCTAGCAATTGCATCAAAATTTTGCTTCGTTCTCGAGATATATTGAAAAAATGAATGAAGATGGTTTAGAACCCATATCTCCGATTCGCACCCTCTAATTTAATAGGACTTTGGTTTTTTTCTCTAAAATTAACCCATTAATCGATTCATGCAATAAAAGTATTAGAGTCTCGGTTTTAATGATGAAAAAGGATAAGTAATTTATTTGAATTTATAAATTAGATGTTGTATTCACAACGTACAAAATCAGAATGAGAAAATTTATGACAGTAAATTTTCTCTAAATAATAAATAATAAAAAACGATTGCTACAATAATCGATACGTTACAGTTCTCAACACCCCTTCTCAATCGTTTAGTCCAAGTTGTAGACTCAAATCTTGAAAGCGTGTTGAATCAAGGGATTTTGTGAAAACGTCTGCAAGTTGATTCTTTGTTCCAATAGGCTTGACTTCAATTTGTCCATTTTGAATGTGATCCCGAATGAAGTGACGTTTTATATCGATGTGTTTAGACCGTTTGGTTTCTAAGTTGCTTGCCATTCCAATGCATCCCTTATTGTCCTCAAAGATTATAGCCGGTTCATTTCCTATTTGCTCAAGGTCCTGCAATAATCCTCTAATCCAAATGGCTTCAGATATAGTTGCACTAAGTGCCATATATTCTGCTTCGCTTGAGGAAGTTGCAACTGTGGTTTGTTTCTTGCTTGACCAAGATATTGTGCATCCAAAAACTTTAAATACATATCCGCTTACCGATTTTCTATCATTAATGTCGCTTCCCCAGTCGGCATCAGCATATCCAATCATCCCCAGTCGGCATCAGCATATCCAATCAGTGGATGATCATTACTTATCTCGAAAGTAAGGTTTTTCTTCTTGGTCCCTCTTAGGTATCTCACTATTCGTTTGAGAGCTTGCCAATGATTTTCAGACGGATTTTGCTGATATCGTCCCATGTACCCGATTGGAAAACATATATCAGGTCTCGTGCACATCATAATATACATCAAGCTGCCAAGTAATTCTCTATAGGGTTTGTCTAATGTGGAATCTGTTTTTGTTGACTCAAGTTGTAGTCCTTTCTCCATTGGGCTTCTTGTAGGGTTGCAATCTTCCATACCAAACTTGGAAAGTAGTCTTTCAATACTGGAGACTTGAGACAATTTTATGGTTTTTTCTTGAACATCGATTTTAATTCCCAGAAAATATTTAACACTTCCGCAATCTGACATCTTGAATATTTTCTCCAGTTTGCTCTTCAAATTCTCAATTCGATTTAAACTTTTTCCGGCGATTAACAAATCGTCAACATACAAAACTAGTATTATGATGTCATCTTCTTCTTGTTCAATATTTGTATAAAGACAATAGTCATGATAGGATCTCGTGAATCCCAATTTAAGAAGAAAATCATTAAATTTTTGGTTCCAACACCTGGGTGCTTGTTTCAACCCGTAAATGGACTTAATTAAGCGGCAAACACTTCCATCAGCTGCAGAAAACCCTTCTGGAACAGCCATGTAAAGTTCTTCTTTTAACTCACTATGTAAGAATGCCGTTTTCACATCCAGTTGGTGAAAAATTAGTTTTCTGTACAATCCAACAGCTAGCACAATTCTTATGGTGGTCAATTTTGCTACAGGTGAGTAGGTTTCATAGTAATCGATCCCTGCCTTTTGTGTAAAACCCTTAACCACCAGTCTAGCTTTGTATTTCTTCGGCTCTCCATCTTCATTAAATTTGATTTGAAAAACCCACTTCGGCTTAAGGATTTTAGCATTTTTAGGTTTCTTGACGACTTCCCAAACACCGTTTTCTTTCATTGAATGAAGTTCCTCTTCAATTGCTCCAAACCATTTTCTAGCATCGGATCGGGAATTAATTTCATCAAAAGAATTTGGAACACCTTTTAAGAATTCATCGGCAGAAGTTGCCCTATAGCTTGAATAATAAATAAGCAAACTTACTTGGAGGTCGGCGCTCCCTTTCGCTGCGCCTCACAATAATCTCACCTGGAGGATTAGTGTTGTTACTATGCGAAGGGAGCGCATCTGCACCATCGTTGACATTAAGATCTTCATCACCTAAGTCTTCAACCGTTTCATCTTCAGAAACATGCTGTACATTATTAGAACCATCGAGTATTTCAGATGACTCATCCCCTTCTTGCTCGTGGTTGCTTATAATGACCATAACTTCTTTTTTCTTACTTTGGTCTTGATTGTATGGAAAGTTGGTTTCATCAAATTTGACATCTCTAGCGGTAAATATTCGTTGAGTTTCCATATCCAGAAGTTTGTATCCATTCGGTACATATCCAATCATTATTGACTTGCGACTTTTGGAATCAAGTTTCTTTCTTTTCTGATTAGGAATCCATGCAAAAGCTTTGCAGCCAAAAACTCTAAGTTTTTCATAATCGGGTTTGGTGCCATACCACATCTCAGCTGGCGTCTTGGGACAATCTAAGGACTTAGTAGGTGTTCTATTTATCAAGTAGGTCCCAGTAAGCGCTGCTTCACCCCACATTCGTTTTGGCATTTTGGACTCTAGCAACATCGTTCTTACTTTTTCGATCAGTGTTCTATTAAACCTTTCTGCGACTCCATTTTGTTGTGGTGAGTACGCAATTGTCGGTTGAACTTGAATCCCAAGTTTCTTGTACCATAAGTTTTGTTCCTTTGAGCAGTACTCTCGTCCTTGGTCTACAGTGAACTTCGAAATTGATTTTCCAAACATAGATCTTGTCATAGCTTCGTATTCTTTCATTGCTCCGAAAACTTCAGATTTTCTTTTCATAAGATAAATCATGGCAAAATGTGTGAAGTCATCAATGAACGACACGAAATATCTCGAACCATTACAAGCAGCTTCGTCAATAGGGCCGCACACATCAGAGTGAATTCTTTCCAATACTCTTGTTGCTCTTGGTCTCATGGTCTTGAATGGATCATGACTTTGCTTACCTTCTGTGCAAACATCACAGAAGCCAATGTCATCCATTGAAGTCATCTTCAGCCCCTTAACTGTGTTTTCTTTGGCAATCGTATTCAACGCACCATGTCCAACATGACCTAAGCGCTTATGCCACAGCTTGACATCATCAGTTTTGCATAGATTTGCTGAATGTCTTTGAACTTCAAATTCAACTTCATACAAGTTTCCTTGTAGGTATGCCTCTGCTATCAGCAAACCATTTTTGACAAGTCTTGCTTTATTTTTGAAGAACTGCACATCAACTCCAACACTTGTAAGTTTTCTAACAGACAGTAAGTTGTCTCTTAGTCCTGGTAAGTAAAGCACATTTTTTATTATGACTTCTATATTCTCTGTACTCTTTCCGTTTATGATTCCTGAGCTCTTTGCCATTAAAAATTGATTATTTTTGGCAACATTGATTTTAATCGGTTCATCCAGCTCATTTTCTTCAGAAAAATACCAATTTTCATTTGAAAGATGATCACTGGCTCCGGAATCTAACTTAAACTTAATTCTTGTGCCAAGCTCTTTCATTCCCCCTGATTCGTTCTGATCTGACATCAAACAGACGCCCTTTGAAGTTTTGTTATATCTTTGATTCGGTGTCACATCTGTTTTCCTACAATCTTTTGCCAAATGTCCAAACTTGTTACACTTGAAGCATTTACCTTGAAACTTGAAGGTTTTCTTTGGATATTTCTTCCCAGCAAATGCCGATCTTTCTTGAATTCCTTCTCCATCTCTATCTTCTAACTTCGCTTCTTCCAAAAGAAGCCTATCTTTGACCATGACAAACGATAGTTCCGCACCCCTTAAATTTTGCAAGGCGAAAACTAACGGATCAAACTTTTCGGGAAGTGTCAGGAAGAACTGAGCCAATAAATCACTTTCATCTAGCGATGCCCCAGACATCTTCAGTTGTCTGATTAAGTTTTCAAACACCATTATGTGATTAGCTACTGCATCACCCTCTTTCATACGGAGCTTCATAAGCTGCTTCCGAACCAAAAGTTGGTTCACGACAGATTTTCGAGCGAAAGATGATTGAAGACTCTCCCACATTTCCTTAGCCGTATTCTTTTCACGAATGTAACTTAAATAATCGTTATGTACATAAGCTACGATTCTTTCCTTAGCTTTCTTATCTTTTCTCAAAAATTCTTCATATCCTTCATCATTCGTTTCAACGATCCTTGTTAAAACATCAGCGACGTTGAGCGAGTCCAGATGAATTCGAACTCTGAACTGCCAGTCATCGAATCCGGTTCCGTAGAACTGCGGAATTCCACAAATCGACTCCTTAGTTTCGCCCATAACCTATTAGAGTCTCGGTTTTAATGATGAAAAAGGATAAGTAATTTATTTGAATTTATAAATTAGATGTTGTATTCACAACGTACAAAATCAGAATGAGAAAATTTATGACAGTAGATTTTCTCTAAATAATTAATAATAAAAAACGATTGCTACAATAATCGATACGTTACAGTTCTCAACAAAAAGTTCATTCAATGTCGAGTTCTTTAAGAAATGACATAATCAATAGACTATAATTGCTTCTATCTTAATTTAATTTTCAGCGTCTTACGAAGGGTTATCGACCGAATAAACGTCTTACACTTGAAATGTATGTTTGTTTTTATGTCATCTTAGTTGTGTGTAAAAACCAGCCTTGCTAAAATGAGGTAAATGGGGTAATTTTTTTTACATATATCTATACGAGCGTCTTACAGCATGTTGTGGACCGCTAAAACGTCTTACAATGCTATTTTCGTGTATATATTGGATCAATGAAGAATATATTAAAAGATGAGCCTTGCTAAAATGAGGTAAATGGGCACTTATTTTTTACAACTTCAAGCCCTATTCTTAAGGCCTTGTGGACCGAACCGGAGTGTAAGACGGGCACTTTTATACTTGTCGGGCCTAAATCTTTCTATGAGCAAAGTTTGAGCCTTGCTACAATGAGGTAAGCAAATCGGTCACTAGCTCTCCGGCTATAGTCTATTGCTTCAATTTAACAGAAGCTCTTGATATTGGAAAATATCACTACATAGTATAAAACAAGGTCGCTTTCTCTGTCTCCCTATGTATGCTTAGATTTTTAAAACTACGCAACGGATTTTGATGCAGTTTTTTTTTTTAATAAATAGAGTGATTCAAGAAGAAGGTTTATATGTATACGCATAGGTATTATAGTAGAAAAAACAGAAAAATTTAAAGATTTGTAATGTGATGTCGTAACAAAAATATTTTTCTTACCAGACAAGTTGTGCATTTCATGTAGATCAAAATGCAGGCCACGGACAGTAATGAATAAATCAAAACTACTGGATCGGTCTTGATAATTTTTTCAGTGAGTGACATAGGCTATATATTTTATACCCGTGCGAAGTCATAGCGGGTCGCTCTGGTTTTATATAGAACGTTCACAAATTTTCTGTAGTGTATTTAGTATCAGCATTGTACCCGTGCGAAGCCGGGCGGGTCGCTAGTAAAATATAAATAAAGAAATATATGTAATTTTCTTTTGTTTTATTTTATTAAATAAACTTATCACAACTTTTATAATTTGTTTCGACGCGCTTCGAAATTAAAATTTCATCATCAGGTTCTTCGCCTTTTTATTGGATCAGCTATTGTTGTCTCTTTTGTTGATTTAACTTTCATATATCTGTCTAATTTTATTTTATGATTATTTTTTTTGTTTTGATTAAGTATTCTTTGTTATCTAATGGTAATTTTTTTGCTATTTGAGTGCAGTGTCATATAGCGCGTTTGTCTTAGATATTAATCAGTCGTTAATTAGTTTGTCTTTTTCTATCTTGTTTGCATGGTATATTTCGAACTCCTCTAATGCTCTTGTGCGTTAAGTGCTCTTCTTTTCTTGTATAAGTGCAAAGGTTGCAAGTTTGTATCGAAATCTCTGTAGTTATGGTTAGACTCTATTAAATGTAAAGCATAATTAGATTTTGTGTTCTGTTTTGGTTTATGTTCTTGAAATCGTTCATAGAAAGATCTTCCAGTTTGTCCAAAATATGTAGTATTTGTTGTAATCATTGCAATTCATTTTATATACGCCTGATTGTTGTTTGACGTCTGTTTTCTTTTTTGGCTGTAGATCCTAAGAAGTATTTACATATACCTATAGTGGAGGACCGTAAGCTTTTTACCTAGGAATCCAGGGCCAGTCCATGGATTTTCATGAAATTTTCGGAAATATGTTTTGAATGGCGTATAGAAAAAAGTTAAAAAGAAAAATTTCACCGCTCTCAATTTTTTAATTATTTTTATAATTATAATACAAACTTGAACTTTGGTCTCAAAAGTACTGATTTATGCCCCAAATGCTGTTTTCGGTCAAACGAGTGGATGAATCCGAATAAATATGGTTTTTTGCCAAATAAATACTCGCGAATTTTTCTACGTGCATTCAGTATGCAAACAAACATATATCAATAAGTGATGCATCAATTCTTTTTTAAAAGAAAGAACACTACATCAGCATGCTCTCCGCCTATAAAAAAAAACTTCGAGCCGTTAATTTCACTGATTTAGATATCTTTTATTGGTTGAAAATTGTAAATTTGGCAAAAAACCATATTTATTCGGATTCATCAACTTGTTTTGCCGGAAACAGCATTTGGGGCATAAATCAGTACTTATGCTGTCCTTTGAAACCAAAGTTCAAGTTTGTAATAGGTCTTCCTTTTAAAATTTAACTTATAACTAATATAATTATAAGATAACTCTAAAATTTTAATAATTATTTATAATTTATATTAAAATTAAGATCAAAGTTCAATTAGCGGGAAATTAACGACATTTTGTTTACTGGGAAAAAGTACCGTTATCTCTTAAATTTAAAAATTTTTTGTTTGCTTTTTTGCTTTTGAGTACAAATTAAGAAAAGCATTGAATATGGAAAGAAAAAATGGCCCTTAATAGGGCAAAACTATGTAAAAAAAAATTTATTAAGAAAAAAATATTTTCTTTTTTCAAAATTTTGACTTTGAGTCTTGATGTCTCAAAAACTTTTCAATAAGTGAACTCAAATTAAAGTTTTTATTAAAGAACAAAGCAATAACTTTCAAAAACATTAAAGTATGGGCAAGTAAGTGAATTAGTTGGTTTTTAATAATTTTTTAAAAAATTTAGTGAATTTCATATAAAATTGACCCTCGCGCCTACACGGAGGGATATAGACCCCCCCTCCCATACAATTTTTTATTTGTCTTGACCAAACCTATCCATCGTGAGCCTTTGGAAAACCGTATCTAAAAGACCCTACATAAATAAAATAAAATTCTAAAAGTTAATAATTAATTATAAAAATAATTAAAAAATTGAAAGCAGTGAAATTTTTTTTTAACTTTTTTCTATACGCCATTCAAAACATATTTCCGAAAATTTCATGAAAATCCGTGGACTGGCCCTGAGTTCCTAGGTTTTGCCTTTTTTATGTCTAACAGCCCTCATATTTAAGATTTGCTTTCTGTACGCTGTGAATTGTTGAATTGTGTTTACTTTTTTTGGATCATAGCTATCGCCTATCGGTGAGAAATTGTTTTTGTTTCTTTCCTCTCTTTATTTTCCGTAATTTGTGGAGTGCTTTTCGAGGGATTTCATACCTCTCCTATCTCCTTCTATCCTGAAATTTAAATCAAAACTAGTTTTACTCTAAGTTATTAGCTTGGCAGTGTAACTTTCTGGAGCATGTTGTAGTTTACTATACCATTTTCATCGTTTCAGCGTCTATAGTCCCAGCGCCCCTGTTTTTGCGTTTCACTGGTCTTGTGGTAATGTCTTTCATTCAAAGTGTGTTAGTTCAATTAATGAATTCTTGGATCTCTTTCTATCTACAAGCTGTTAAAATGTTCAATTTCAAATTGAATATTTTATAACTTTCTAAAGGCTTTCAGGAACTTCAAAAAGTTTTCAATGATTCTGTTTCCAGTCTAGAAACTTTTTCTTCTCCTTGGTGTTCAGCAGAAATTTCAACTTCTACAGACGACTTAGAGCAAACCATCATTGATCAACTTAAAAATTTTAATTTTACCTTCTTTGGGCCCTAGGCCTGAACCTGAAGAGTAAATGGTGCCCCCTTTGCATATATTCTCTTATATTGTATGGTTTACTACATACAAAATTAAATACTTAAGAAAACAAATAACAACGAATTCCGTAAAACAATTTATGTAATTTGCATTGAAGTTACCTTTGAGTCTAAGACAGGCTATGTAATTGGCACATACTTTACCCCAAAAAGTTCTGCCCTGCTTACAATGGTTGGTTTTAGTGTTAGATTATTTAAATAATCTTTCTTCTTCAGATTTAAATATTTTACTGCTGGGTGACTTTAATCTGTCTTATATAGAATAGTCTCCTTCAATTGATTGTTCATTTCAGAAAGCTTCCTTGACATCCTCTCAACAAGAGCTTATGTTATTGGACTATCTAATTTCTACTTACTTACAACAAGTAAGCTGTATTAAGAACTCTGTAGTTTTTACCTCTGACGCTGTTAGCACTGTCGTTCTTAAATTTAATTCCGGCATTTAGTCGCGTCAATGAAGCTTTTGCTTCGGAAGTCCTCAAGAACAGCTCCGATTTTGATGATTTTTGTTTTATAAATTTTGTTTTTTTATATTATTTAAAATCAGAAACCTTTTAGAGCGGGGACGGAACGGTTTATATTGTTTAAACAATATCTGTGATATTTATGCACAAAAAAATTTCTACTATACAATATCAATTAAAAACTTGTAAATATACAGGGTGTCAGTGGCGTAGATAGCTTTTGGCTAAGGGGGGGGATGAACCTAGTTCGCTCATTTTTTAAAAAGATTTATTAATTAAAAAAAAAAAAAAGTTAACAAGACTTCATTGAGCTCATTATGTATGTCATAAGAAATTGTGTATTTTTTAAAGATTTACTATGCGCATTAATTTGAATGTGAATTAAAATAAATATTGATGTGGTAGGTGAAATAATATTAATCTAAAAAATTTATCATAGACTTAAATCCTTTTAATTCTGTCCTTTTTATTGTTATTAAAAAAGACATATTTTTAAGAATCTCACTTCGTTGGTCACGCTTTTTTGTGTTGTTTTTAGGAGAAATTTCTTTCGGGAGTTGACATTGAAACGCGCAGTGTAGCTAATATCCTGTTAGAAGATATATATATATACTCGTATGTTAGGAAAGTTTTCTTTGGGGCAGCTATCGAGCGCTTCCAATGAATTCTTAGAGGAAGTAGGTATTATTCCTTCGGATCAAATATCTCTTCTTCAAGAACAAAAGATGGACTCAACATTTTCATTGAATTTTTCAGCTGCTTTGTATATTTCAGACGAAGAATCCTTGAAAAGAACCGAAAACCCTTCTAGTATGTTTTCATGGTTTGTAAATTTTTCTCCAAGGTTCATTACATAGAAATCGAGAAAAGGATTGCTTTCATAACACGAAAATATTCTTCTGTACTTGGAATCGAAGGGTTCGAACTATTCTTTTGTCGGTTCACTATTCTCTTATGTTTAACGTGAATATCAAGGACTTCAGCTATTTTTTTTTTTTTTTTGCATCTTCAAACACTTTCGAAAATGAGTCATCTTCTGCCCGTTTAATTTTTAGTTGATCCCTTAAATCTTTGGCTAGATTCATAGCTTGGACCAAGTCTAAAAACTCTATGAATCTCACGACTTATTGACAACGAGAGATGGTAAACCATACTTTTAACCTTTAAGCTAATCAAAAACTCGAAATCCACAGCGTTTTTTAAGTTCCTTGCGTCAATTTCCAATGTTCTTATTTCTCAAAATCTTCAACTGCTTTATATTTTGAGATCCATGGCTTCAGATTCAGCCTTTTTAAGTCTTTTTTTTGTGGAGATTGAAATAATTGTCAACTGCTTCAATTGTGGTTAGGCAGTCTCTAATGGCTGGTATTTTGCTGGAAACAGATACAGCAAGGATTCAAAGAATGTGCTGCACAGTGGACGTACAGAGCATCCGAAGCAAATTGTTGGCGAATTGCCTGAACACCATTGTATCGATCAGACATATTGCTTGCTCCGTCGTACCCTTGGCCGATCAAAAAAAGAAATGGCCAGATCACAATTTTGAAGATTTTCCACTATAAGCTTTGCAAGAACATCACCTGGTTTGTTAATACAGTAATGTTTGGTAAACTGCTGTACTAGAGATTTTAAGAGAAGAGATTTTATTCATACCAGTCGTGGAAAATCGGTATAAAAAATTAAATTCAAAACATTAGGTGATTTGCCGAAATAATAATTTCTTTCAGATGAAATTGACTTTGTATTTTCCCTGTAGAATGAAAGTATAGAATGTACAGTCCTGTGAGTACTAATAAGACTTAATTCACGTTGGAAGTAGCTACTAAATTTCACATTGTGTTTCTTTAACTTTTTTGGTTCATGACTGGTTATGTTGAACAATTATTATCGATCCCAATGGGGGGGGATCTATCCCCCTGATCCCCCCCCCCTATCTACGCCACTGCAGGGTGTACGATAATTCGTGTTACATACTTACATCGGGATATGATTCCTGGTCATATTCTAAGAAAAAATTGTTCTACAGTAAAGTCCGTTTCTCAACTTTGACATCATTCTTTGACAATTTAAAAAAAGGCTTACTTTGGTGTACCCTGACCTGTGTTAAATTAGATATCTCTATCAATACTGATGATAGAGACAGACTAGGTCTCTCTAGACTTAATTTTTTGAAGAAACAACAACTTTTAGGTCTGTATTTAAATTGGACTCCTATAGGCTTAGGGTTACCAGATTTTAAATGGTGTGCAAGTTTTCTTCCTCAAGCAAAGTTCTGAGATCGTTTTTTCAGAAAATGCCTGGTAAACTTAAGGTTTCTTTATTTTTAGCAGATGAACAAAACAATAATTAAAAAAATCATAGTGCTTTTTTTTTAAACGAAGAGAGACAAATTTTTTGTTTTCACGACAAATTTACGACGATTAATCCAATTAACAAACAACTGTGAAATTTATGAAGTGGTAGTGCTAACTGCTAACTTGACGGACATCAAATTGACAAAGATTTTTTTCATATAAGGAGACAAAATTTGAAAAAAAAAAAAAAAAACGCTCAGAGGTTAGTTGAATACATATTTTCTGGTCATAGAACCATAACGAAAAATTAAAAAGTTCATAAATACGGCTGCCCCGACCAAAATTTCGAACGAATCGAAATTTTCAATAAAAAAAATTAGCTTCTGGTCCCTATAAAAACCGTTACGGAATAACTTTCAACATTTTAATGATACACAAATGTTTGTGTGTTCATCATCTTTACAAAACATTTTGTTTCATCAAATTATCAAGAGAATTGCAAAAGTTATGAAACAATAGGTCGGCGAATCTTTCAAATACTAACGAAAAATACAAGAGACACCTACCCTTAAATGCTACTTTTTCAAAAAGATCTCCATCATTCTGGTTTTTGTTTATTATAACACTATGCGTTTAGTGGTTAGTCGAACTCTTGTCCTTAGGACAATCGGATACATCCAACTATTTATTTGTGAAAATATATTTTTGTAAAAGTATTTTAAAGTTATCTAGGATAAGGAAATAATAAAAAAAATCGTCGGAACTGAAACGCGAATTAAAACATTTGTTTCTTACTTTCAAAATTAAACAATATTCTTTTGGAACTATGTCCTTTATTAATGAAATACTTTATTAATTTTAAAAGGAGCTTAAGGCTACTATGTAGTTACTATAAGACTGTTGATAAACTCATCATACAGTCGTATTTATATTATTTTCTTATCTCTCTACAAGGAGACCCAAGCGTACAACCATCTTGCTTGATAATGAAGAAGAGATAATATTGCAACATTGTATAAGTTAACGTCAACAAAATTATTCAATTCTTCATATCCACGCGCAGCAACTTGAACTGCAATTATTGCATTATCGAATTCCCAGAAAACAGCACAGACGACCTCAACGACGGTCATCACCCCAACACCGGCGACAGGTCGTCAGCACTTTTACAACAGCAGCAGAGGTTTCAATTAAGATAGGTAGTTGTAAGTTATTCAGTTCAATTTTGTATTTTGAAGTGTTAATAAAGAATGGAAAAAAAGAAATGAAATTCTTTTTTTTAAACCAAATTAATATAGTTTAAAATAACTGGCGCCCATACGTGGTTTTTTTTGTTAAAGTACAAACGAAGTAAGTCGACCTAAAGTAGCTCGCCTCGTAAGACACTATCAAGCATTAAGCCGACCTAAAATAGCTCGCCGCGTGTGTTAAGTTAAAGTGTACCAAGCAAAGCAACCAACCCATCAATAGAAGTCAATCAATAGAAAGACGAACCACGAGGGAGTGTAAGAATTTTTACCCTAGTAGCTGACGCAAAAAGGACAACGGAAATCTTACCAGCGTGGGATGATCTCCAAGATCTTTATGTAAGAAAATTATTTTAAGAAACAAAAAGTGAAATTATTATTTTGTCTGAAACCAGAAATCAAAATCCTAATCAAAGAAATTATTTTAAGAAACAAAAAGTGAAATTATTATTTTGTCTGAAACCAGAAATCAAAATCCTAATCAAAGAAATTATTTTAAGAAACAAAAAGTGAAATTATTATTTAGTCTGAAACCAAGAATCAAGATCCTAATTAAAGAAAATATTTACAGAACAAAAGTGAAACTATAGTTAAAGTACTTAGAATTTTGCACATTAATGAGCAAACGTAGTTAATACTGATTCAAAACAAAACCAAATAGCTTTTATTTTCTAGTACCTCTTATGCGATTTATAAGCATTTTATACAAAAATTAAGATAATTTGAAACATAAGAGTTGAAAAGAACATTATAAATTTTCAAAATTCCGAAACACGAGAAAGAAAAAAGACATAAAAAAGCAATCATGACAGAACCTACAGGTTCTAGCAATACATTACCAAATGTTCCACTTCCAAATTTTAACCTTCCCCCCCCCAAACCCAAACATATCCAATCCAAATTCAGCAAGTGCTACACCCGAATTCGAGGCACTCGTCACTAGCATCGTTTCAAAAGTCTGCAATGATCAATGTAAAAACATTGTTCAATCCATTATAAATCCGCATGCCAACTTTTACAAGGGCGTAGAACAAAGTATTGATGTGCAATATGCAGGAAATTTAGGTGAACTAGATAAAGTACCCGATGTGGTACGATCAATTAGGGAATTCTCAGGGAATCCTGGCGAATACAGCTCTTGGCGAAAGAGCATTGAAAGAATCCTAAGCATTTACAACCATCTTAGATGCACACCAAAATACTTTGGTATCCTCAACACAATAAGGAACAAAATTGTAGGTAACGCAGATGCGGTTTTAGAATCATACAATACGCCGTTAAATTGGGAGTGCATTTCTAAATGCCTCACTACCCACTATGCCGACAAGCGCGATTTAGGTACCCTTGAGTACCAAATGACAACTCTTTCACAGGGTAATAACAACATCGAACAATATTATCAAATGGTATACCAACATTTGACATTGATATTGAATAAAATCTCTAGTATGGACATTTCTACAGATGCCATGCATTTGTTAACAGACACCTACAGAGACAAAGCTCTCGATACATTCATCAGAGGCCTTAAAGGAGACCTACCTAGATTGTTGGGTATTAGAGAACCCGCAGATCTTCCTCAGGCTTTATACTTGTGCCAAAAATTGGACAACCAACAATTTCGCACACAGCACGCTAATATTCCTAGCAGAAAACATACTCCCGAATTACCACCTCGAAAATCAAACCACTATCATCGAACACAACAATTCTACCCTCATTTAGCACATGTTCCTCAGTATCCCCCACGTCGGTCCCATTACCCGCAATACTCCCAACAGCCCCAACAATTTTATCAGTATCCTCCACAAAATCCTTTTGCACAGCAAAACCAATATGGTCCACCTCGACCAACTGCCCCAAAACCACTTCCTAGACCAGAACCTATGGAAATCGATTCAAGTTTACGTTCAAGAGGAGTAAACTACATAAATAGGCCAAAGTATCAGAATCATTTATACGGCAAAAGGCCAAACGATCAAAATATTACAACTCCATCTACACAAGCACACCCACCGAAAATTCAAAGAAATTTCCACTTGCCAACTAATCCAGTAAATCCTAATTCCTATCCCGAAACAGTAATCGATCCAAACCTTGAACTAACTAATAATATTGAACACTATTATCAACCAAATATCAGTGATTATAACTCTTTAGTAAATGCTATGAGTACAGTGAACATCGGAGATGAATCTTTAGATGAATATATTGAAAAACAAAGCAATTACTATGAACAATTAAACGATTATGCAGACATCCATTTTTTAGGTTAACAAGCTCGTCTTTGCCATACTTCGAATGTAAGACGAGCGACGGTAAAATTTTAAAATATCTAATAGATACAGGGTCAAACAAAAACTACATCCAGCCAAGCCTAGTAAAGAATCCAATTCCGAATAACGAAAACTTTTTGCAAACTCAGTTGGCGGTCAAGTCGAAATAAGCCAACATACTATGATAAATCTTTTCGGTATTAATAGCATTCAAATACAATTTTTTATTCTTCCCTCACTCAAATCCTGGGCAACGACAGCCTTAAGGATTTGTCAGCTGTCATTTTTACAAAAGAAAGTTATATGCTTATTAAAAATAAGCTTAAAATCCGATTAAAACAATAAATTTATGAGTCAATAAACTCCGTCACTATCAGAGACAAACACATGTCCGAAGAAAGCAAGTTTAAGCTTCGCAAGCTCACCGATACACACTCTGATCTATTCGAACCGGATGAAAAATTAACTTACACCACAACGGTGAAAGGAAAAATTAGAACCTCGACTAATGAACCAATATATACGAGATCATATCCATACCCTATGTCCTTAAAAGATGAAGTCGAAAAGCAAATAAATCAATTGCTTAAAGACGGCATCATCAGACCTTCTCGGTCTCCTTACAATGCACCAATACGGGTTGTACCCAAAAAAGTTGATGCATCTGGCGAAAAAAAATTTCGATTAGTAATCGACTATCGAAAACTAAATATGGTCACTATCCCCGACCGCTATCCGATACCGGAAATAAATGAAGTTCTATCCCAACTCGGACAAAACAAAGTCTTCTCAGTACTCGATTTAAAAAGTGGTTTCCACCAAATCAAACTACACGAGAACGACATAGAAAAAACAGCCTTCTCCGTAAGCAACGGAAAATACGAGTTTGTACGACTCCCATTTGGACTGAAGAATGCTCCGTCCATTTTTCAAAGAGCATTAGACGACATATTACGAGAACACATATAGGAAAAATCTGTTTCGTCTATATAGACGATATTGTCGTCTTCAGCAAAGACGAAGAGTCGCACTTCGAAAACCTTTCAATGATTTTCAGAACTCTTCAAGAAGCCAACTTAAAAGTACAAATGGACAAATGTGAATTCTTGCAAACTAATGTAGAATTCTTAGGTTTTATTATTACACCCGAAGGAATAAAGACCAACCCAAAGAAACTAGAAGCAGTAGAAAACTTTCCATGTCCAAATACACTGAAAGATCTAAGATCATTCTTAGGCCTGTCAGGGTTTTATCGCAGGTTTATAAAAGACTACGCTAAAATAGCGAAACCCCTAACAGTCCTTTTAAGGGGAGAGGATGGACGAACGCCCAAACATGCCTCAAGTAAAAAAGTCATAGCAATGAACGACGAAGCATTAGAAGCATTTGACAAAATAAAAAAATCTTTAACCTCGGAAGACGTAGTTCTCGCATATCCCGACTTAAAAAAAGAATTCCATTTAACGACAGACCCATCAGACTACGCAATTGGCGCTGTCTTGGAACAAGATAAGAAACCCATTACCTTCATCTCTCGAACACTTGATAAAACTGAAGAACATTTCGCTACAAACGAAAAAGAAATGTTAGCGATCATATGGGCACTCACTACTCTTAGAAATTACCTTTACGGTCAGTCAGTTGTAAAAATCTACACTGATCATCAGCCTTTAACTTATGCGCTGAGTAACAAAAACACCAACCATGAATTAAAACGATGGAAAGCCATACTCGAAGAGTATAATTACGAGCTTAAATATAAACCCGGCAAAACCAACGTCGTGGCCGATGCATTATAAAGACCACCGATTAATAGCAATATAAATTCTTTAACTGTCACACAACATAGTGACGAAAGCTCAGGACAACGCCTTATTCAATTTGCAACCGAGCCTTTAAATGTGTTCAAAAATCAAATTATTTTATCAGAAGGACCTGTAGCATCCTATAATTTCGAAATAGTCTTCCCTACCTATCATCGACATACAATAGTAGAACCAGAACTTTCCGACGAAAAAATTATCAATATTCTCAAACGATATCTCAATCCATCCGTAATCAATGGCTTACAAACAAACGAAAGAATCCTGGGACAGATTCAAGAAATCTACCCAATTCATTTCAAACAATATAGAACTAGATTTTCCAGAAACATAGTCACAGATTTACTTGACGAGGAAAAACAAGAGTCTGAAATTATAAAAGAACATACACGTGCACATAGAAATAGCAAAGAAAATAAACTGCAAATTCTGAACAAATTTTATTTCCCTCAGATGCGCCGCAAGGTAGAGAAAATAGTCAAAGAATGCAAAATATGCAAGGAACATAAATATGACAGACACCCCAGTAAACCAATGATTCAAGCCACTCCTATACCTACATACCCTGGTCAAATATTGCATTTAGACATTTATTTCACGAATAAACGCATTATCTTGACAGCCATTGATAAATTTTCTAAATATGCTTTAGTAAAGATCCTCAAATCAAGATCAGCCGAAGATATAAAACAACCCTTAAGAGAATTAATCCTTTCATTTGGTGTCCCTGACACTATAGTCGTCGACAACGAAAAATCCCTAAACTCGAATTCAGTTCTTTTCATGTTAGAAAACTTTTTCAATATAAAAATATTCAAAACTCCTCCATATACCAGTACCGCTAATGGACAAGTAGAGCGTTTTCACTCAACACTTTCCGAAGTGATACGTTGTTTAAAATCCCGAAACCCAAATTATACATTCCCAGAACTTCTGGACAAATCCATTTTCGAATATAATAACTCCATTCACTCAACCACAGGAAAAAAACCCATAGACATATTCTTTGCTAGACAGTTATCCAATAATCCCGAACAACTTGAAATAGAAAGAGAAATCACCAAAAACAAACTGATAGCAAAACAAGATGCAGATTTAGAATACCATAATAAGAAAAAAACTCCTGTTAAGAAGTTCTCAAACGGAGAAACCATTTATGTCAAAGTTAACAAAAGATTAGGAAATAAATTATCAGCCAAATACAGAAAGGAAATAGTAAAAGAAGACAAAAATACAACCGTCATTACTCAATCAGGAAAAACTATACACAAAAGCCTTATTAAAAACTAGATTTTTTCCCTTCCCCTTAGGTTATTGGTACAACTTTGTATCATAAGTGCAAACGTCCAAATATTGGACTACACCAATTCACAATTGATTAAAATTAACACTGGAAATTCCAAGATCCAAAATGGATCCTTCAAAATCATACACGTTATTGACATCGACGTTTATGGCAATTTCATCCGAGAATTGGAAACAGCAATAATCAACGTGAAACCCCAACATCCTATATATCCTATCCTTTCCTTCGAAATTGAAAAAATTAAAAATTACTTTTTAAGATTAAAAATAAAAGAAAAAAATAAGAGATCATTAGATTTCATCGGAAGTGCGTGGAAATGGATCGCCGGAAACCCGGACCAGCACGACTTCGAAATCTTAACTGATAAGATGAATAATGTTTTAAGTAATAATAATAATCAAGTTATAATCAACAGAATAACAATTGAAAAAATTAATGAAATCACTAACCTTACAAATAATATAATCAAAACCTTTAAAGAGCAAAATGACGTAGAAATTAGTTTAATTATGAAAATAAAATGTAAACTTGAGTTAATAAAAGAAGAACTCATAAATATTGCCTACGGCATACATTGGGCTAAGGCCAACATTGTTAATTCATACATTTTAAGTAGCAACGAAATCAATATTACTGAAACTATAATAAAAAATGAAAAAATTCCTTATGTCAATTTAGATGAAGCCTTAGAATTTGCAAATGTGAAAATTGCTTCCAACAATAAAAATATAATTTACATATTAGAACTACCTACAAGCGAAAATTATTCCTGTAGTGTTTTTATACTTAAAGCAATAAAGAAAAAGAATGTCATTAACAAAATTCCTTACGAAAATGTGTTAGAATGTAGAGATAAGATTTTTGGAATAATTAAAGATTGTTAAAAATTTAATGAACTATCCATATGTAATAAAAAAAACGTAATAGATATTAGCACCTCTGCCTGCATACCAAACCTACTGAAGAGCATCAAACCAACATGTACGCAAATAAACAACGAACACATTCCATCACTCGAAGAAATATCTCCTGGAATTCTCCTCCTCAACCAATTCAATGGTCCTGCAGTTATTAATAACGAAACAGTCGAACTCAATGGAACTTACATCATCCGCCATACAAACTCTTTGATACAAATAAACCAAAGAGAATTCACAAACAGATAAATCATCAACTATCATCCTATGCCAGCAGTTCTTCAGCCAGCTCCAATGTTAGAAGCCAAAGAAGAATTCCTATCACTCGAGAGACTTAAGAATCTCTACGCAAACAGCACAAACAAGATAGACTTGCTAGAAAACAATAATATCATCCATAGCACAACCAGCTCAGTACTAGTATTTTGCCTAGTATCAATAATAATAATATTGGCTGTCAAATTCCTTCGAAATCAAAAGAACAAAACCATTGGAAAAAACGAAAATCTAACTTCAACACCAGAATTAGATAAAAACGCAAAAACCATGGTAATAGGTATTGAAGACATCAAGAAACACCTGAGGTCATCAAACGAGGACGTTCGAATTTAAGGGCGGAGGAGTTAACGTCAACAAAATTATTCAATTCTTCATATCCACGCGCAGCAACTTGAACTGCAATTATTGCATTATCGAATTCCCAGAAAACAGCACAGACGACCTCAACGACGGTCATCACCCCAACACCGGCGACAGGTCGTCAGCACTTTTACAACAGCAGCAGAGATTTCAATTAAGATAGGTAGTTGTAAGTTATTCAGTTCAATTTTGTATTTTGAAGTGTTAATAAAGAATGGAAAAAAAGAAATGAAATTCTTTTTTTTAAACCAAATTAATATAGTTTAAAATAACTTATACAAACGATATTATCTCTTTACATAGTGATCGGTGTAGCGTTGTGTGCAAGACTGTACTAGAGACTAAAGATATCATTGAATACAAATAATGTTATCTTTTTATGGATACTTAACTCGCGCTGCTGTTGAAGAATGTAGGTTTTCGGGTTGAATCACCGCTACCGTTTACATAGCCCAAACTTTCCAAATGGTTTAATTGTGCAAATATGAAAATTATATGTAAATTGTACACACTTATAACTTTTTTTTTTCAAAAGCGTGTAAGTGCTTACATACTCGTAAGTAGGGATATGAACATCAAAGCAGTCGTGCTAAAATTTTGTCAATGGATGAATTGAAAATCCCTGAATGATCCTTGTCAATCCTTGAAAATCCTTAATTGCTCTAGATTATAATTAAAAAGAAATAAATCTACCGCAATTAGAGTAGCATAGGCCAAACAAATTCACTGAAGAATGCCTAAATTGCCATCCAAATACGCAACAGAAGCAGTAGCTAGTGACCTCTTTAATTGCACACTGTTAGGGTATAAGTCACGTACAAACTGAATGATGGAAAATTGACTTCTCGAAAGGTGCTAGTATACAGGGTGTTAAGCATAATAGGTAACAAAAGCCCGGGCGAATAAGTTGGGTCGAGACTAGAAAAAAATGTATGGTTAAGGGGCTTTTTCTCCTCCTGCTTAAGCGAAAGGGGCAGTTTTATAAAAAAAACTTTTGTTGCTCAAAAATTTATAAAGTCAGGTATTCTAATTAATTAGGGTATTAAACTATGTATTTCAATTTTGTTTTTTTATTATGTGCTATTTAATCTGATAATATGGAAGAAAAAATATAAAGAAGCAAAATCTCTTAAAAAAAAAAATCCGATCAAACAAAATTAAAAAAAAAGGATTTTCTGGAATAAAGGACTTTATTTTATTTTTCAAAAACATAGAATAATTTTCAAGTTATGTTCTCTGCGTTTGACTCAGAGAACAGCGTTGATTATATTGTAATGTACGCCCAACATTTAATACTAATTTCCTAAACGAGAACGTTCAACAGAAATCACAAATTGACATCACTATAATATACATCTACAGCCTTATTTATTAGATTTCACTAATACTCGTTTCAACCTGGTATTAGTTAATACTAGTATTAGCACTTAATACTCCCTTACGCCAGGTCGAGCGAATCCTTATTTATAAAACATTTTCCAACCCGTATTAGTTAATACTTGCTTATGTCAAATTTTTCATCAAAAAATGACCCATCTATAGCTCTGGTTACTATAAACGTAAACAAATCCCAGCTGACTTCATTTTGCACGTTCAATGCATTAAGTTTTTTCAGATAATCTAACTTCTTTCGGGCTCTGATTGGCCAGAGTTTTAGATTTGCTTTTGATGCGTGACTTTTGACCAATCAGAGGCCAAAAAAAGTTAGATTATCTGAAAAACTTAATTGCGTTGAACCCGAGCATTATGATTGTTTTTTTTTTTTTGTGGTTGGCGGAAATTTTTCCAAAATGGATATTAAACAAAACAAAACAAGAAATATTAGTTTTCATTTATTAATTTATTTATTTCGTAGTTAAGGCGGAAAAAGAATCAAAATTATTCACAAAACCAAAATAATTTTCCACTTTTTCTCCAAAAATTTGAACAAAATGACATTTAGACCTTAATACGACCTTAATCCTCCTTTAATACTCCTATGAACCATTATCAGCTTAATCCGCCTCTAATACTGGGGGTCGATTCTGTAACTGTGAAGCTGTGAAGTGATAAAAATTATTTCATTTCAGTCTTCACAGAGCTTTTTCATTTTATCACGTCACAAAAAAATCTGATGCGATTCCCGAACTCAAAATGATAAATGACTCTGACAGTATGTACTAAAATGTACTAAATGATAAATGTTGTCATTTTTGCTTCAATTTTAATTTTTATTTGTAAAAAAATATTTCAAAACATGTCAGGCATAGTATAGTTGGTATTTAACAATAGAGGCCGTAGTGAACAAAGGTTATTTCATTACGACAATGTCTTTTCATATGAAGTAGCTATTTTTTATATGTACATATATGTAATTATTTGCCCAGGAAGAAAATGAGGATATTGCGGCGCTCACTTCGAGATGGGCAAAGTCCATTTGAAATAACAAACGGAGGAGCACTTCATTCAACTCTATCGTTTTTGGTGTAGTAGGTACTATTTATTATTCGCGCGTCTGTTTCTGTGAGGTCTTTGGTTTTTTCCTTCGCGGTGGTGTCGCGGCTTCGAACACTTATTCTGTGCGTAAAGGAAAACATTTAGTGATTTCATGTCTGCCATAATGTTTTTACTTATAAAACTTACACAAGATCATTCCAATACTGCCTCCATTTCGGTTCCTCTTTTAAGGTTCCCACTAAGGTGTTCAACTGAACACTTAGTTCTGTCCACTCGTTTGAACGAAAATGTGAACCGTCAACAGTTATAGGTCTGCAAATGGAATTGTTTTGCATCGTAGAAAAGGATTATTTTAAATTATCTTAAGTTATGTACTTACTTGTCATTTGCCAGTTCTTGCCATTGCTCCAAAAAATCAATTAAAAACTGTTTTTGCGTTATTGAAGCCCTTTGCCCTCTTTTTTTGAATTACCATTTTCAAATTTAAATTTCACAGACAAACTCTTTTGTGATAAATAATTTATCATGTGAAGAAATTTTGACGTTAGTTTTAATTTTTTCACAGAACGAGAATCGCATTCGCTGTGAAGTTGTGATATTTTTTATCACTTCACAGCTTCACAGTTACAGAATCGACCCCCTGGCCCTGGTGTATTTTTTTTTATAAATAAGGTTTGGAGTATTAGAGGAGTATTAAACTCGTAGTAACCCTAATCCGCCGATAATACGAGTTTATAAATAAGGCTGTTAATGCTTTTTCCGCACCTGAGACTTAAACTTTTTTAACTAAAAACTATCCCAAACCAACATGATAACCAAGTGGTTTGCCATTCAAAATTTAATTTATGCTATGTCCGCACCAGAGATAAGAAATTAATTAGATGGCAAACTTCACAAACACATTGAAACTGCCTACAAGCTGATTTACCGAAAATCACCTCTACTACTTTGAGTACAGCTTCCACTCCAACTTTACTTTACACAAAATCTCACTACTACCACTTTGAGTACAGCAAATCTTACTACTACCACTTTGAGTACAGCTTCCAGCTTCCACGTATTCACAGACAGAGGATGTGATTACAAAAACAACAATGCAAACAAATGGTTGTTACGGGGCAAGAGAAGTAAAGGTTTGCCATCTAATTAATTTCTTATCTCTGGTCCGCACCTGAGAGTTAAACTTGTTTAACTCAAAACAATCCCAAACCAACTGATAACCAAGTGGTTTGCCATACAAAATGAAACCTTTTTAGTCACCGGGTTTCGTGATAACCTACTCGAAACCAAGTGCACTGAATGCACTATTTCCAATATTCCATTGAATTAGACATTTAAGAGAGTGGGAGTGAGTGGAGAGAGAATGAGTTCTCTCATACTTAGTTGACGTTTTGCTCACACTTTACGCCTATCTCTTTTTAACTTAAGACAAAAAGATAAACTGAAAACTTTTTTTCATATGCAAACACTACTTGGTTAAATCAAACCATCCTGGAATGAAACCCAGTTTAACTTCAGTTGCAGACATAGCATAACTTTAGGTGCGGACATAGCATAATGGAAGTATGGAAGGCGTTGCTTGTGTGTGTGTGTGTGTGTGTGTGTGTGTGTGTGTGTGTGTGTGTGTGTGTGTGTGTGTGTGTGTGTGTGTGTGTGTGTGTGTGTGTGTGTGTGTGTGTGTGTGTGTGTGTGTGTGTGTGTGTGTGTGTGTGTGTGTGTGTGTGTGTGTGTGTGTGTGTGTGTGTGTGTGTGTGTGTGTGTGTGTGTGTGTGTGTGTGTGTGTGTGTGTGTGTGTGTGTGTGTGTGGGTGAGTGTGTGTGTGTGTGTGTGTGTGTGTGTGTGTGTGTGTGTGTGTGTGTGTCTGTGTGTCTGTGTGTGTGTGTGTGTGTGTGTGTGTGTGTGTGTGTGTGTGTATGTGTGTGTGTGTGTGTGTGTGTGTGTGTACAGAAATATACCTGGAGGCAAATGCTTTACAGCAAACTACTGGAAAGCTCTCGATGTTGGAAGTTACTGGAAAGCTCTCGATGTGACATGGTTTATTATATAAAGAGATTGCTGATGTGACCAGAGGGTCACATAAACCCGCCATAGATAACTAGGAATGAACCACCTGAGAAGACAACAAAGTCAACCGACTTCTATTTTTATTACCTTTTGTCATGTAAATTATACAATACTCTATAATATTTTAAGCTAAGTCAATGTATATGGTTAGGCCCCCTATGTGCCAACAAAATATTACTATCATAGTATCCTAATTAGTTATAAGTCAAATTGTATATATTGTTCAAATAAAAACTAACTAACTAACTAACCAGAGGGTCAGTTTTGATTATGAAGTGATAGTGAAAAGATTGAGTTAATGTGATTATTAATCGAGTTGTTTATCGAGTAAAAGTGGATATCCAATAAAAGTAGTATACAATTAAAGTGAAAGGTTAAGTTTTATTATTACGAACTCAGTGAACTTTAAAATATAAAAAAAACTACGCTTCATAAAAAAACATTTTGTGAAAGTTTATTTCGAGGGAAAAATTTGATTCTTATTTTTTAATTTTGACTTTTTTACGGAAAAACCATTCACTAACTGAACTTGAACAAAAATTTTAGTTAAAAACGATGTAGTTTTCAAAAACACTACCTATAGTAATAGTAAGTAATATAGATAGTGAGTGTCTTAGTTTATTTTTATTTTTTTTTGTCTTGGCTTAATATATTATTCCTTTTGTCGCATCTTAAATCTTAAGTCTAGTACGCTGCTGGAACGAAAAGAAAAATCTCATACAAAAATGACAAGACAGAATAGTAGACGGAATTTCACGTGTATATTTTTTGGGAAAAAAGATAAAAGTAGGTAAAAAATTAAAAATTAACTAAGAAAACAAATGACTGTGGAAAAAGCTAAAAATTAAAAATTTAAAATAATTAATTTAAAAAAGTAAATTCATTTGCTTTTTATAAATCAGTGGGTCTTTAGACCGACCAAAAATTCCGTTTTGCATCAGCAACGTACCTACTTGACTTCATGCAAAACACTCTGTATAAAAAAATGTATGACAAGAGAAAACTTCTTGGCGCATTTGAATTCTGTTTTTTTTTTTTTCATTTACGTGCAAACGATGAAGGAGTCTGTTCTCTGTTGTGTAAAATACCTTACTGTGCTATTTATGAGCACGAATTCAATTATTCATCAAAACTGGTGTTTGGTGAAGGTACAAACGATTTTAGAAAACAATGAGTTAAGTCTAAACTCATTTGGGCATGAAATAATAATAATTAGTGATGCTTTTTAGCCAGCCATCCTCCGTGTCCGTATGCTTACAGTAAAAAGTAAGCAAGACGAGCGCTGACGTTGGGGAGGTAAATAGGTATTCTTTTATAGGTACAGTTCCCTTCCGCATTATTGCGTATGTTTTTGTAGGTTTTAATGGCAGGTGGCGAGACGATTGCCTTTAATTGTTTGCTGGTTGCGTGGTGGTGATGGTTTTTGGTACATCCCCTTCAGTTAGCTAATGAGAAAGAGAAAAAGAAAGTAATTAAGCATTGCAAAAGGAGCGTAATTATAATCTGGGGTGTTTCGTGTTTGCAATAATGACTGAACGACTACTACATGATGCCTATATGCCTAAGGTGGTGACCTCATTATTATTCCACGATATTATTTTATTAATGTGATAGGTATATGTGGAGCCAGTCGTGTGTACCTACAGCTGCAACGTTAATTTGAATTGTCTTACGGTGCATTGATATCCTTCCATATTGATACATAGGTTTCTTTTTTTTATGTTATCCTTCTTTTAGAAAAATTAGGTATGAGAGTAGGTAGATATAAACTTTACAGTGAGACATTCCATAAAAATGAGACACCCCACGGCATCCAAAAATATCTGTTGTAATTCTTTATAGGTAACCCTTAAGTAATAAGGCTACATTTCATTCCGGTATTCACAGAGGAACCGGAACTCAAAAACAACTCTATCATTTTCAAATAGGGAGCGGATCAAAATTCTGGCTTAAAAATACTGCTTTTCAAAATTCTACTTTTGAGACGAAAATTCTGCTTTTCAAAATCCTGTTTTTTAATCTGGTTGATAAAATGCTGCTGATTTTTTTTTATATTATATCTTATTTGCAGAAGAACAAAAAAAACTTAAGCATGAAAAAAGAACAACATAATACAAAGCTAGACAAGACCAAAAAGAACAACATTTTTTGCAATACGCCTGAGATATCCAGTGTGACTTAGGTCTCTTCTCTTTTTTATTATTCTTTTTATTTGTTTATTTTTCAAACACTTATCCTCTCACCATGCTGCGCACGCTCAATTTCTGATTTGGCACTGATAAGCTGCTTTTGTAGGTCTCCAATTAATTTATAGACACCTGTGTTGCTGCGGCCAACTATAACTTTCAGCCGAAGATGCCAAACCTCTACATTGCTTTGCGTTCTTGGGAATGCATCTCTAGTCTTATCATAAACTTACTGAATTATGTAATTCTTTTGAGTAGGAGTGAGGAAACCAAAGAACTATGTACTTCTTTACTTCAAATTCTTTAGAAAGTAAGAGTTTGCAATTATTATCAATATTCTGTCTATTAAAAACGCGCTTTTTAACATTTTCCAAAACTTCTTTTTCTTTATAATTGGCAGAATATTGATAAGCAAAATTTCAAAAGCAACATTTTTGAAAAAAGAATTTTGACCCCGGCAGAACTTTGACCCCAACCCAACAGGGGAGCGGGTCAAAATTCTGGCTTCAAAGCTCTGTTTTCCAAATTCTGTTTCTTTTTTCATTCTGGTTAGCAAAAATCTGCTTCACCAAATTCTGCTTTTCAAAAAGCTGGCTATTAAAAAAGAAAAAATTATGCAATTTGTTTTTATTTTACTTTTTTTTTTTGCAGAAGAACACAAACAAAATAAAAAACAATCCATAAAACTTAAGCATCAAATAAAAAAAAAACAACTTACAATACGCCTGAGTTATCCAATGTGACACCAAATCTCTTCTCTCTTTTATTTGTTAATTTTTCAAAATACTCTTTCTTTTTTTTGGGTATCCTCAATCTCAATTTCTGTTATTTTGTTATTTGGTATTTGTTTTTTGTTTTACAACAAAAAATTAAAATGATAAATAACAAATAAAAAGATAATAATTGGATTGTTTGTTTTTAATTCTGGTGATTTTATTTCTAATTTTTTACTGGTAAGAATAAGGGCTTAAATTTATTTAAGTTTAAAGTGTAACAGTGCTAGTTGCCATATTCCTCCGAAACGGCTGGACTGACTTTTATTAAATTTTATATGCATATTCAGTAGGTCTGAGAATCGGCAACTTTCTATTTTTCATACCCCTAAGTCCCTCGGGAACGGAAACTATACTTCATCATCAAATTCCCACAAAAACGGGAATTTGAACTTGGGATCGGGATCGGGAACTCAAAAACCACTGGAACGATTTTCAATTTTTGACGCTACTAGGTACGATTCGATGTTATCCCCAAATAGCATAAACTATATTTTATCCCCATATTCTTACGTTATCGGGACGGGGACAAGAACATAAGCGGGAACTTGGAAAATACTGGACCAATTCCAAAAAAATTTTCAACTTTAGAGTGCTTCAGTGCTCCTTAGTAAGAAAGACTATATTTCCTTTCCTTATTCATTTGACATATCCAGGAACCTGGAAAGTACTGAACCGATTTCAAAAATTCGTTAGAGAGCTTCATTGTCCCTGAGTAATATAGACTCTATTTCAACACCATTTTCCCTCAGAAACGGAAGTTCAAAAGCCACTGTACCAATTTCAATACATGTTTCACTTTTATAATACGGTGTTACTAGACAATATTTCATCCACATACGGGAACGGAACGGGAACCGCAACATATCCAGGAACTTGGAAAATACAGGACTGATTCCAAAAATTATGTTATCGTTTGAGTGCTTAACTGTCCCTGAGTAACATAGACCATATTTCACTCCCCACTCTCCCGCTAGAATGGAAACTTTGAAACTACTTTACTTAACTTTCAATTTGATAAACGTAGAGACTGAGCTACGCCGCGCCGGGCCAGTCAGCTAGTTATATGTATATGTAAATATATTAAAAGTGTCTGCAACGTCATATTTTTCTTTCAAAAGGTTAGGCAAAAGAAACTACCCGAGAATAATGTGAAATATGAGTAGGTGTCCTGAAAAAATTATTTCTTCTCTTACCTGACTCATTCAAAAACAAACCACCTAGCCTGTAAGTGTATATCATATACTTATTAGTTTCAATGCGCTCTAGTCAGAATCTTCAATATCTTGGATTATAAACGCTTTTGTTCGTTTCGTATTCATGAAAGAAACTCGTTCTCACAACTATTCGAACGTTGTTGTTAAGTCTCATAATAGTTTTTATTTTACAACCGAATACCTTCTGCTCCTCAAAGTGAAAAGAGCTTGGGCGGGTCGTTGGGATTTTTTCAAAAATGTTCACAACACTAAGCCCAAGCGATTATAAATTCCAAAGACAATGGATGCATTTTTTCGAACTATGGTCAAATTTCTATTAAAACTCCTTGTAAAATTTCTGTTTAGACACAAGACAACTCGTGTTGTTTGAATGCTTCAATTCTCAATGCTTTAAAAATTCCGAGTGGAAAAGGAAAAAGAATTCACCAAATTTAAGAAAGTCGGAAGTTGTCCATTTGATATCGAATTACATCTGTACTCACCTAGAATCATTACAAACAAAAATCTATAAGAACAAAATCTGAAAATGGTTATTCTTGTTCAAGAATTCAATTCGATTTTGTATACGTGCTACGAGCCTCAACCTGCCGACATTGCAGATATACAAAGTACCTACGCACAAAAAGAGACAAAGACAAGGCCGACAATTTCGGAACCGAATGTATAATCATGGAAGAAGATTACATTAAATGAGTGGGAAGTGGCAGCTAGAACTGAAACGAGGAATCCGGAATCCAATTGTCATTTCGTGTACAATGTTTCTCTAATGGGTCACGTTCCTCGTCCATAAATTGCAATAAAGGCTAACAGTTCGTGCGACAAGTCTCTGTCTATTAGAAAAAAGTAACTTCTTTTCTTTCACTGAGCTTTCTCCTTCTCTTTACTTTTTCATTTTAGAAGAGGGAAACCACAAACGTCAGCATATATGTCGATTTTCAGTCATTCGCTCCATTTTCTTTTTTTTTTTAAACCGCTGGAACAAGAAAAAAAATCGTTCATTTGAATTTTTAAAAATTATTTTGTGGTTTGCAAAAAAAAAATTATTTGAGCGGACAAAAATTAAATTAAAACTTCGGTTTGTTTTTACATGCAGTCACTTCTTTGCCCCGAGATAGAAACGGGAAACATAATTACAATAAATGGGATCAAGCTAAAAGCAGTTATAACTAATCCAAAAATACAAAATGACGATAAAGTGATACAACCAATAGTTCACGAGGAATGATTGCCGAAAGCAGCGGAAAAGCTAGAATTATAGAAAATTAGTAATTATATAATTATAATTTAAGACACTTAGTTACATGAAAATTGAAAATGTATTCAAATATCTTAACATTTTCTTTTTTTGGAGCAACTATCTACTTGTTTCGAAAAAGGTTATTAAAACTTACCTATTTCTTTGAAGTATGTATTTGTATTTATTACACTGCTCAACATTATTGTGAGCTACTATTAACTCTTTCAGATTGAAAAACAAGATTCTCGTTTTATCACTCACAACTAAATATTTTGTAAGTTTGGAACCAGTGACTTAAAATTTTCTGATTACAAATTTTGTCGGTCGATAGATTTAGAATTGAATTGCTCTCAAAAGAGCATGTTATATCGTCATCGGATGCATTACCTTTGCTAAGAAAACTTCACTGAGTTAGTAAAAATAAAAATAAAAGTATATAGTCAAGTAGGGATTCTTGAGGGACACCTAAAAGATCCTGTTTTACAATAACTCAGTTGATCATTCAGTTTAACCCTTTGTGATCTACCACTCATATATCACAATGGACCTAATATTGGTCTAAGTGTGTCAGTTTGTTTTCCTGACAGCCATTTAAACCTAACCACTCATATAACAGCTGAATCAACTGTAAATATTGTCAGGAAAGCTACATATAAAAAGTGTGTCCAACAGACCTAATTAAAAGTGAAGACCAAGACGAAGACCAGATTAAAAGTGTGGAATGCTTTTGTAATAAATAAAAAAAGGGTCAGCAGAATATTTAAGGATGGAATAATTTTCGGCCGAATATTACATTATGACATAAGGGTGAACCTACCCTTTAACAACGGAATTAAATAAATTATATGCTATACACTTGTTTATAAGTAGTCTTAACGGACAATTGACCAATATACTGTTTTCCCTGCGACCAGCTGATCTATCAAACGCGCTTGCTAAATTTCAAGAGCTTGAAAGCAATCAAATAATAAGGTCAAATTTTACATTACAAAATTTTAGAACAAAGGAATCAGGTTCAAGTAGCAAATAATAATAATGCTTTCCCATCACAAGGCTGGCAGGATTATAAGCTGTTCTCAGAACAGGACAATCCCTCAGCAATTATATACACACACACAAAATTTTTTTTACAGACAAGTCGATAGGAATTATAATAACAATTCAGTTTTAAAACTTGGATTAGAAAATACATAGTAAATAACGAATTATTGTTTTCAATTTGAAAAAAGAGCGAAATGAAGATATTGACACTCAAAAATCGTACATATTTCAGAATTTTTGAGTATCAACTAATATTATTTTTTTTTTTTTTTAAATTCAAAGAACTCAATGTTGTAAAAAAATATATTTTATCGGAAGTTCGGAGGTTAAGACCCCTTTTTCTTTATTTCTTAAGAATATGATCAAGGCTAACTTAACAAGAAATCTAATTTACTCAAGCTAACTCCTCTGCTTCGCGGATTTATCGAATTCTCAATATTCTCACAGGTCTTTTCCTCTTACAGCATCTTGACGTGACGGAATGTGGTTTGTTGTTTTCGATGTTCCCACAAGTGCTCTCTTCTTTCAGACGGTATGTCAGCGAAAATTATCTAGCATTTGGGAATGATCATAAACAGGGATGAATATTTGCTACATGTAGCAGATTACTTAATTTTATTTTCATGTTCTTCTCTTGCTACGTAGCAAATTTTTTTTACTTCACTTATTTTTTGTTCAGAATACTTCTCTTTAACACTTCTAGGTCCTACTTATACTTCTTAAAAAAAAAAAAAAGCTTGATACACTTATAAGAAAACATTTTTATTAAAATATCTTGTTAGAGTTGTAATCGTTAGGTTATTCTTCTGTTTAATAAAAAAAAAACATTGTTACTCAACAAATTTATATCATTTTTTTATTATCTGCTACATTTTCTGTGAATCTGCTTCGATTTTTTGAGGATTTTGCTACGTTTTTTGTTTGGGTCATATGCAGCCCTGGTTATAACTCATTTGGAATGTTGCAAATGTTTCTGGTGTTAACATACAGTATTGTCGTAAATTACGATTGTCTGAGGTCAATACATTGTACATTGCCTGATTTATCATTTCGAGAAACCAAATCTCCATATGTATTTTGCTAATGACGATGAATAAATTGTAAAATGAAGTTGTGCTCTTGAAGTAGCAGATTGCGATTCAAAGCTTATTAACTACTAAAACGAGAAAAGGCTTTACCTACGACACTTGATCGTAATTCGTAAATCACAAATTACATTAAAAATTGTTAACATAAAACGATGAAGTGTAAATTATATTTTTCCGATAAATTTATAATTAAAGCGGTATAGTTTCCAAAAAAAGGTGTCTCGCAATTTACAAACTAGAAATTCACAATTAATTTAAAAATTAAAATTTTCAATTCTCTCCATGTTCATCGCGATGTCAAAAGCCAAAACATAACAAATAATTATTATTTATTATTATTATTATTATTATTATCTTTATAAGTTACTAGCTGTGCCCGCGACTTCGTCCGCGTGGAAGAGTGACTTTCAGCAGCATTTTTAACTTTTTAGGAAATAAAACTTCTAGCCTTAAAAATGGCGGTATTTCAAAAAAAAAAAAACATTCAACCCCTATTTCAGCACCTTGTAGCCCTGTTAAAAATACTTTTGAGACCGTAGTTTTTGAATTCACATTTCCGTTCCCGTGGAAATATAAGGATAGATATATAGCCTTTATCCTTCCGCATGTTCTAGACCATCTCTGTAGCTAGTTTAATAAAATCTGTTTAGCAGTTTGAACGGGAGACATACGAAAAACATACCGACATAGCTACATTCGCATTTTCAATATTAGTAAAGACTCCCGTTCCCGTGGGAATATGGTGACCGTTTTCGTGGGAATATGTGGATAAGTTAAAGTTAATGTTACTCCGGGATTATGGAGCATTCCAACGGTGGAAGAATTTTTGAAATCGGTGGTGTAGTGTAAAAGTTCCCGTATACGTTCCTGCTCCCCTGATATAGTCTATGTCTTTCCTCAGGTTCTGAACAATCTTTGCTTAAAATTTCATTTAAATCGGTTTATTAGTTTGGGCGGGAGATGGTAACATAGAACGACGGACAGACAGAGCTCCTTTCACACTTATTATATTAATAAAAACTCCCGTTCCCGTAGGAATATGTGGATGAATTAAAGTTAATGTTACACAGGGATAGTGTAGCATTCTAGCGGTGGAAGAATTTTTGAAATCGGTGTTGTATATAGAGAGCCGTAGGAATATGGGGATGAATTAGTTTTTATGTTACTCGGGGATAGTGTAGCATTCTAACGGTGAAAGAATTTTTGAAATCGATGCTGTAGTGTCAAAGTTCCCGTATACGTTCCTGCTCCCGTGGGAATATAAGGAACCGTAGGAATATGGGGATGAATTAGTTTTTATGTTACTCGGAGATAGTGTAGCATTCTAACGGTGAAAGAATTTTTGAAATCGATGCTGTAGTGTCAAAGTTCCCGTATACGTTCCTGCTCCCGTGGGAATATAGGGAACCGTAGGAATATGGGGATGAATTAGTTTTTATGTTACTCGGGGATAGTGTAGCAATCTAACGGTGAAAGAATTTTTGATTTCGGTGCTGTAGTGTCAAAGTTCCCGTATACGTTCCTGCTCCCGTGGGAATATAGGGAACCGTAGGAATAGGGGATGAATTAGTTTTTATGTTACTCGGGGATAGTGTAGCATTCTAATGGTGAAAGAATTTTTGAAATCGGCGCTGTAGTGTCAAAGTTCCCGTATACGTTCCTGCTCCGGTAGGAATATGGGGATGAGTTAGTTTTTATGTTACTCAGTCTTCGATCTTTTTCTAAAGTTGGAAGAGTGTTTATCGGTCTTAAGTCTTTTGGTTGAACAGAAATATTAACTTTTTTTATAGGCACAAAAGTTGAAACTTTCCATACATCCGGAAATATTCCATTAATTAACGATCAATTTAATACAATCAATATTTCTGCGGCTACTAGGTTAAAGTTTTCTAGGATAATTTTCGAGTTCAACCCGAAACTGTCTTTTTTACTGTTCATTGCTATAATAATATTTTTAAGATCTAATATATTTAAACTTCTAAATATAAAAACTGACTCAATTGCTTGAACATTTAACACGAATGGAACGCATGGTCTTTTCTGAATCCTGACTGATTGATCTCGACTATACTGTTAACAAAGAAAATAATCATCGACCAGTTTTCAAAGGCAAACACAACACTCTGTAGTCTGTAGAACCCCCGCCTGTATAGAACGATCGAATCAATAATGCAATAGTAGATAAATGAGGATACGGACAATTAATTAGGAGGAGATTGGGCTTGCTCCACTTACGAAAGAACTAAAAATGATAAAAACATAAAAGTATTAGCGGCGCACCCCCTGCGGGGCGTAGCTCAGCTCCTACGATGATCTAGTGTAGGTATAGCATCGACTCTGAAATAATTAGATGAAATGAAATTTATCTGAGAAAATTAAAGAATTCTCATGTTGAAACAATTTTGGAGATCTGTTCAGCAGTTCTTAGTTTACACTTTACATCCCTGCTCCCCTGGGAATGAAATATAGTCTAATTACTCAGGGTAAAACAACGATTCAGTGGTTTTTCAACTTCCCGTACCCATTCCCGTGGAAAATGGGTATGAAATATAGTCCATGGTAATCGGGGAATATGGGAATGAAAAGATAGTCCATGCTATTCGGGCATAACAAAGTATTCTGACGGCGGCGAAGGAATTTTTAAAATCGGTCTAGTGTTTTCTTAGTTCCCGATTACGTTCCCGTTCCCCGAGGAACATGGGAATGAAATATAGTCGATGCCACTCGGGGATAAAGAAGGACTCTAGAGATGAACAAATGTTTGAAATCGGCCCATTATTTTCCAAGATCCCGGTTATGTTCCTGTTCCCGTCCCTTTCCCGTAAGAAAATGATGATAAAATTAAAACTTTATCTTTTCTCAGGCTCAAGACCGTCTTTGCTTCAAATATTTTTCAATTCAGCTCAGCAGTTTTTTAGCCTATTCAAAACAAAACTCTAAGTTCTCGTTTACTATCACGTTTCCGTTCTCGAAGAAATTTTGGATTGAAATTTGGCCTATGTTACTTTTTAGGTTTTATGCAATCTCTATTAATAAAAATTAATTCACATAACTTAATATCTTAAAGTATAATACTACATTGTAGTATGATAAAAACAATCATTCGATGATAGGTGATTTGGTTTGCAATTAACTAGTTAAGCAAAGAAAACAACTTATTTTTAAATATATTTCTGGGCAAAGATATATCTTAATTAGAATAATACAAATTAAATAACTTACAACTTGCAGATATGGGCTCACGTTGGCCATATAACGTGAGGTGTGAATTTATTGACAACAGTGGTCTCGCTCTCAAAGACACTAACGGAGCGTACAAATTCAAGCAGTTAAGCAGAATCTCACTTTCAATTGTCGAACATAATATATCTCGAATGAACATAATGCTATACATATTTCTTCTCGTTTCAAGAGTTTGAATTCCCAATAAGAGACATTTTGAATGATAAGAGTGATGGGTACCATTATCATTGATATCGAAGAAGTTTCTCAGGGCATATCTCAAAAATTTCTTCCGAACACTTTCGATTCGATTTTTATTAGAAATGGTAGTAGAACCCCAAACAATACTCCAAAATGGGACGAACAATACTACAAAATGAAGATTTTATAGTACATATAAGGATCTTTGAAGTCAGAGGAATTCCTTTTGACAAAACCAAGCAGTGAATTGGCCTTTGAGACAATACTATTAACGTGTAAGTTGAATGTAAGCTTTACATCAAAGATAACACCTAGATCCTTAAATACCTCAACAAATTTAAGCTGACTACCATTTACTGAGTAGTTTGGAATAATGTCAAGATGTGTCCTGTTGAAATTCATACAGGCACACTTGTCAATGTTCAACAAAAGATCATTAGATTCACACCACTCAAGAAAAATATTCAAATCGTTTTGTAACAGCAAACAGTCACTTATATTGGAAATACTCTTGAAAATTTTGATATCATCGGCATACATGAGACAGCACGAACTCGTCAAAAGAGCCGGTAGATCATTTTTAAACATTAAAAATAACGAAGGACCTAAATGGCTTCCTTCAGGAACTCCAGAAGTCACCTGTATTTCCTTAGAATAAAAGTCTCCTATTGCAACACATTGTTTCCTTCCAAATAAATAAGATCCAAACCATTGAAGCAAAGGACCATGAAATCCATAAGCCTGTAGCTTTTCTAAAAGAATAAATAAGTTAACTCTACTGAACGCTTTTACAAAGTCAGTGTAAATCACGTGAACTTGCTTGCGACTTTCCAGAGAGTTGATACAGAAATTTGAGAATTCAACTAAATTTGAAGTCGTTGACCTTCCCTTGTAAAAACCATGTTGGTATTTACTGTTGTTTTATTACGAACGTAAACTTGTCTTGTACAAGGCTATCTAAAATTTTAGGTAGAACCGAGAGTTTAGTAATCGGTCTATAAATTAGACACAAGATGCTTTGAACCAGATTTAAAAACGGGGTCAATAATTGATACCTTCCATTCATCAAGAAAAATTCCTTCAGATAAGGATTGATTAAACAACTCTAACAAGGAATACTTTTTAAATGCAGCATTCTTAGCATTTTTTAATTTCAATAATCTATAATTATACCAAACTGGGTGAGAGTTTACTTTACTGCGATGCATAGGAACACAATCCTCTAGAACATTATTCATAATAGTCTTAAAAATATGTGATTTTTCAGATATATTTTTGCCCAAAAATTTATTTGACCAATCAATATTATGAAAACAATCATTCATGTGAGATAAATTGTTTTGATCAAATTTATAAACAATCTTAGAGCTATTGAATTTGCAAAAATTATCATACTTGTAGGTTTTCAGACAAATATTAATAGATGTATGATGAGGAAAATTACGCAAAAAAGGAGTGCACTCAATAACAGAACCCTTTAATTCTGTTTATTCTTCTGATATAAACACTAAATCTAAGAATCTACCAAGCGAATTATGTACATTATTTATTTGAAATAAATTGTTTGACAACAAGGAATCAATTAATAAAATCTCAACCTCAGATGACAGTGAAATAGGTATTAAGATTAACTTATTTTCATTAGTTGGTGACCACACTATATCGCCACAATTAAAATCACCAAGCACACAAATATTATAATTAACAAATTCAGGCAAGGAAGCTACTTTATCAATATTCATTAAATGTTTCATATAAATGATAGATGAGCTTTTAGGTGGAACGTGGAAGAGTGTTGGAATAAAAAAAAATCTGAAATCTGGAAATCCTAACACGAAAATCTGAAAATATCTGGAAATGTCTGTAAATGTGAGGGTTTTTAAAGTAAAGTTAAAAAGAGTGAGAAGAACTACTGAAGAGTCCAAGTAGTATTCTCTCTTCTGTTGAGAAAACAATTAAACATGACATTACAATGTTAGAGAATACAAAAAAAATTGGGTCCTGCAATTTTGTCTGTCTGTCCGTATATGGATCTACAGCCTAAACTGCTTGACCGATTTTCTTTTGAATTTGTGTCTAGGTGGCAGTCTATAGAGGGCTTTTTAGAATTGCGTCTCTTGGTCTTGAAATACATAACGGTATCTGACACAATACCTAATTGTTAATAATGATTTCAACCAAATCTTCAAATTGCTGAAGTCCCAAAACATTTTTAATAAGACCCACTGTTTTCTTCCGCCCACAAGTCACACTTTGGCTTTAGAGTCTGGAAACGCTTTTTTTGCATCTGAACAAGATGGTCCGATAATAAAAATGACAAATTGTGCTCAGCCGTCATAGCAGCAATTTTGAGTTCTGCCAGCATCATACTATTTTGCATATTATTTGACGTAGATACTAGTTTTTGAACCATGATGGTACATTTTTTGTGAGTAGTAGTTTCTGTGTGCTTTTTTTCCTCAGTTTTTCTTTGTCAGTTTTTCCTCCAGTTGCCTTCAGTTCTACTCCGCAGGCCGAACAAAAAGCAAAGTAATGCACGTCATCTCTTTCGAAGCCCTCTTTCGAAGCCATCCCTTAAACTGTGGCATTTGTTCCCATGCCGAAAAATATTTCGTTTCATATCGGCTTCGTTTACGCTAAATTAAAAATTGTATCTTTACTTATCTTATCATTCACTATATGTACATATTTTCTCTTATTTCAAGGTTGTTTAAAAGTCTAAAATTTATGACTAGAGCTGTTAAAGAAACGCTAAAATGAGTACCCGTATGTAATCGTTACTTTTATTCTGAGTACTCGGTACAAAAATGTCGTTACTTTTTGAAAACTTAGGCGTTTTTAACTACATATGTAGTTATATTGGGGAAAATATCTATATCATTATTGTAGAAAATTTTCGAGTAAAAGTTATTAGCTTTTATTCAGCCATATGTCTGACGTTGTAATATAATTGTAGAACTGAATTTAAAAGAAAAAATGTTGTGGAAACCTTTGCTTCACACTTTTTTCCTTTCCTTAGAAATAGAAAACTATGCTCAAGGTTCTGCTAGAAATGCAAACTATCCACACCTACCGATTAGATTGGTTAACAAGCAGGGGCGAACGCAGAAAAATTTTTCGGGGGGGTTTGAACGGACAATTTGTTTTTAACATTTTTGTGTTTTTTTATACTCTGTATTGATTTGTATAAATACATTGCTAGCAACAATATTAACAAATATTATAATTGTAAAAGTAACTCTGTCTGTCCGGCTTACTATGTTACGTCTCCCGCCCAAACTACTAAACTGATTTTATTAAATTTTGTACAGAGATATTCTAGAACCTGGAGAAGGACATAAGCTATATATTTTATATCTATATTGGAACGGAAACGTATACGGGAATTTAGAAACTACAGCACCGATTTCAAAAATCTTCCACCGTTAGAATGTTACACAATCCCTGAGTATTATAAACTTTAGTTCATCCCAATATTCCTACGGGAACGGGAGTCCTTACTAATATAATAAGTGCAAAAGAAGCTCTGTCTGTTCGTCTTTCTATGTTACCATCTCTCGCAAAAGCTACAGAACCGATGATCTGGAACCTGAAAAAGGACATAGGCTATATTTCATTCGAATATTCCCACGGGATCCGGTTCTCACTAATATTATAAATGTAAAAGTAGCTACTGAGCGACTGGCTTTTAGTATGTGTGATGAAATTTTTCATTTTCGTAGATTTCGGTCGCAACTGCCGTTAGTTTTGGACTGGCAGATACGATGTGTTTGCAAGTAAGTAGGGAAGTGAATTTTCATATATTTGTATCGCAGGTCCCTTTGTATACGACCCAATACTACCTCCACATCAACATATCAAATTTACATACACGTCAAATGCAAATGAACTTATCGATAGATATAGCTTCCATATTTGGAGGGTTTTTTTCGTTGACAGAATGAAATTTTCAGATGAATTTTATACTTCCGTGTTTTAAGTTTGTTTTTCTTTTTTCTTATAAGAACTAATTATTATTTTTTTATTTCACATATTTCGGAGGGGGTTTAAACCCCCAACCCCCCCACACTGCGTTCGACCCTGTTAACAAGACTTCTTAGTTTTCATCAATGAAATCCTTGCAGAAATTTTTCTCAATGAAAAAAGCACATGATACTCATGGGAATTCAATTTTTTTTTCATTAATAGGAACATTTTCTTCATCGCATACATTACATATATCAAAAAAATTAAACAACTAACCATACAAACCTATCGCCAAAAAAATAATAGATAACTGCTTAAAGATTAAAGATAGAACATAAGTTCTCCAAAAGTTTCCAAACATCTTTCTTATCATGTTATTTTAACATGTCATTGTTAAACTTTATTGACAGACCTGCCCAAAAATTACCCATACAAAAACATATCATAAGAGTTTTGGAACTCAGAAAAAGCAATAATGCCTGTATAATCGGTAAAATTAAAGCAAGGTTTAATAAAAGATACAAATAATGCCAATAACAAACATTAACATAACACCAATTAAGAAAAAAAGATGGTTTCACTAACATTATTGCATACGTAAACATAACTCCCTTTAATTGTCTTATTCAAAAAGACATAAAAGCCTGAAACAATAAAAAAAGAAATCCATTTGTCTCCAATTCAGATTTCAGACACACAAATTAGCCTATGTGTTGCACTTTTCATCTCCACCGCAGGTATACAATACTCTATATTCACACAAGGTTTAGGTACTGGCACTGATATCGACACCGACTCGATTACTACCCACTCGAGTACCTAACTACCCAAAGTAACTAAACACGAAATACCGATACCTATACCGAGTAACGAAAGTAACGACATCGTAACACTAAGGAAATTTTTTTGCGAGTTACGTTTCGTTATTCGGTACAAAAGAGAATACTCGTTACTGAATACATACGAATACATACCATTTGCAATGGCACACGAATTACGGGACACAGTGTATACTATCTTCAAGGTAGTTGAATTTCAAACTTTATGCAACACATTATTGAATTTCTGAAAATCTGAATTCCAGATCTGGAATGACGCTTCAGATCTGATCATCTGGAAAATCATGAAAAATCTGGCAAACTCAGATAAATCTGAGCACATTCCAACGCTCCGTGGAACATAGCTCAAAAATATAAGCAGACCTCCGCAAACAGCATCCACGCACGCAAAGTTGATCGATATGCAATTCTTCAGGGACACAAACAACGTCTAGTTCCACTGCAACAGCTCCAAAAATTCGTTTCATCGATTCGATCATGACGAAATACAGAGAATAATGACGTATCAAAAAACTCTTCCACAAATATGCTTTCGTAAAGCCAAGTCTCAGTAAAAGTGATAAATATCATACTGGCACCACGGTTGCCAGTTGGGTCATTTATGTCCAAATCTGGTCATTATTTTTTCATTTGGTCACATGGTCACTTTTTATTCCATTTGATTTGGTCATTTTTTCAACAAATGAAATAAGAGAAGGGAGAATCCAGGTAGCAAACACTGATATCAAATGACACGTGCTTTTCTTCAAATGACCGGCATGTGTGGTGACTTCGTGATTAAATCTGTCTTACGAACTGAAAACCAAAGTTTTTTAGCAACTAGACAGGATGCTGCACAGCTTGTTTCTGTAAATACTATCGTACGCATGTTTTTTCAAATATCTCCCGTGTGCTGTACGAATTTGTTGACGTGGGGGTTTTCAGACTTTCACAAAGACAAGACATCGCATCTGACGTTAAGGAGGAGTATTCCTCTATTATTGGTCCAATTGTAAGATTTTCCATTCATTGAACATGCTTTCTCCCGAATAAATCATGCAGCTGGTGCACTGTCCTTTCAAGCTAATCACTAGCTTCCTTGAAAATTTCGGCATCGAGACCGTCTGGAAATCCAGTTTTATTTGTTTTATGCTAACATACGAGTTTGCAACCCTAACTTCTTCTGATCTAGATCAGTGGCGGATTAAGGCTTATTGCCGCCCTAGGCACTGTCTGATACGCCTCCCTTTTTGATCAACAAAATTCTATATATTTTGAATCACAATTGTTAT
Organism: Melanostoma scalare; assembly: GCA_949752695.1. Taxonomy (NCBI): domain Eukaryota; kingdom Metazoa; phylum Arthropoda; class Insecta; order Diptera; family Syrphidae; genus Melanostoma; species Melanostoma scalare. The sequence continues at coordinate 160,550,906 of OX456985.1, read as the reverse complement.
TAAAATATAGTTTTTATTTTTTACACGACTCATAATGCGAATCATTAGAGAGTGCTCTATTTTTATTCAAATATAATTAGTAAATAATACAAAAAAATGTTTATTAAACTCCAGCTAACATAACAAATAAAAGTAACCATTTTTTTCAAATTATAATGTATTACCTAGTTTGTAAATCCCTTCTTCCTGACTTTTGTCCGAGTAAAAGCATCAACTATGTCACTATTATCAATTTATTGAACTAGTTGAGCTTCAGTAGATGCAAAAGCATTAAGTCTATCTTAGCCCATACTTGCGCGTAAAAAATATTTAACCCTTTTCAAGGTAGAAAAAGATCTTTCTCCTGAATAATTGGTAGCGGGAATACTCAAAAAAATACGCAGAGCAATGTCTACCTTCAGATAAACAATCTCGAAGATTTTGAGAATGCATGCCATTGTATATTTCCTGTGCGTATATTTCTTGTATATTTCTTGTACGCTCCATCTTCCGTATTTGCTAGGGATACGGATACTTTTTAACTAATTTATTCTAAAGATTTTTCAGTTCTATCGTATGTATGTCAGGTAAATTATCAAAAAAACTAAAATTTTCGTAAAGTTTTTGATAAGCACTTTTACGTTCGGCCAATTGTACGCTTAAAGTATCTAAAATTCGGTAATACACATTGGTGCGAAAGTTTTCGTGACCAGATGAAGGTATTGTTTCATTCACCCGTAACTCATCTGCCTGAATTTTTCTGGTTTTCTTGCGATCTGTATCATAACGATAATTAACTTGAACTCCAGACAGTGGTTTTGCTTTTTCTTCATATTCAGAGTATTGTTTGTCCCTCATATCTTGAAGAAATAATGCCAAAGAACCATAAATTTTTACCACAGATGATAAGTTCGCATGAGATTCTTGAAGCTTCTTACTTGCAGCACTGAAACCATCTAAAATAACATTACGAACCATGACCAAAATTGCCGTTTCTAGATGCTGTAATTTTCGCTGCAATCATGTAGCTTCAGATCGCGTATTTCTTATGGAAACGCCTACCGGTCGTAGACAAAAAGCAAGAAACTAAGTAACCAACTTTGAGACTTCTACTTTTTAAACTGCACTCGTAAAACTGAAATAATTACTGCGACTCGCTTTCGAAAAAAACATTATTTTGTAAAACTTTAAATTGCGATATTTTTGAATCGCGTCGTTCGATATTGATCCGCTTGGCGGCATTCGGCGCAATTTCTAATGCACAATCGATATCTCAATCGGTTGATTCGTTCTTGAGATATCGTGAGACAAAACTATTGCTTACACACACACACACACACACGGCGGGACATCACACAGAAACTACTCAGAATAGCTCCCTAAGACCTCAAAATTTGAAAATCCGATAAGAACTCGATTTTTTGAAATTTTTAATATGTACATATGTAAGAGTAATCTCACCAAATATACAAAAGTGAAAAATTCGCAAGGAAGCTTATCAATTTGATTGTTTCTTTTTTATAACTTTGTTTGATAAAATTAGACTATAATTGATTCCATCAAAATATTAATAATGCACCCTCAAATTGAAAAGTCAATGAAAAAATAAATTATATTATAGTCCATAGAAAATTTTTAATGAATTTAAAAAAAAAAAACAGAGACAATTTAAAAATAAATTTTTGGTATATTTCTACGGCTCTTAAATTTTAACGTTCTGAAAATTTTTCCGCCCCCCAAATCGTGCCGCCCTAGGCCCGGGCCTCACGGGCCTATGCGGTAATCCATCACCGATCTAGAGTATGGCATTCTTGATAATCGTCTTAGTTGAGTCTGCATAATTAACTTTTCAAGATCCTCAGAGTTGAATGCGGTTCTACAGCTATGTTTGCTTGCTGATCTTTACGGGCTTGGTTCTTAGTTTTCCACCCTGGCATGATTTTTTAACTTTTGGTGCAAACTTTGAAGCTCATGCTGCTTTTTCCGTTTGAGAACCTGGTGTTCTTCCGTTCTTTCTTCATCGGAATCAATCATAGTTTTGTGTCATTTCAAGCTACGTTTGGTCATTTTTATTTTTATTTTTGGACACATGTTTTTTTGGCAAGTGGCAACCGTGACTGGCACGCATCGATGGCAAAAGAGAGTTCTCTTAGTTTGGAAGAAAAACCGTTCATATTTTGATAGTACATAGAAATGTTTGTGTTTGTGTTACTGTGCAATTGAGAGTGCAAACGATTATTTATTTCGGCATTGAGAGATATTGTTGGCGTAGATGTAGTTAAGTTGTTTGTTGAGGGCTTGCATTTTTGCGAAAAAACTTAAATGGTTTCACGTAAACACTTACAGGCCAATTGTTTATATCGATTGCTTCAGTTAGTTTAGCTGCAGGTACACCGACTTTAAAATTAACGTGATTTAGTTTTGTTGAGTCAGTGTCCTTTTTAATTAATTTGAAACACTGAATTTCGTTTTAGGGTGTTCTCAGTTTAGTTGAAACATATTTTTTTATTGTTTCTTCAGAAGTCTTAACTGAGAATTTGGAGACATGTAACCATTTCACTGGGGCAATAACATCCATATCGTCAGGTAAATTGTCAACACCAACTATAACATTTCGACTTCGGTGGCGCATTTGAGTTTGACGATTTAAATGAAAATTATTTGAATTTGCAGATGAGTTGTTAGTTACATGAGTATTTTCAGAGAGAGTCGGAGTTAACTTTGAACCGACATTGCTAATGACATTTGGTAAGGCACAAGGTTCAGGGGCAAGAGTGTGAGTTGGTTTCAGGGTGTCTAAGTATTGGACATTCACTTTAGAAACAGCATTATCGTTATGTTTAATAGAAGCACTATTTATAAATTCACTCAATTTTAATTGAAGAGAATTAAATTCATTAATTTTTTTGGTGAGAACATCTACCACAGAGACTAAGTCACTAACTTTAGTAAATAGTTCTCTAACTAGGTATTTAGAGCACTCAGAGCAATGAAAGAAAAAATTAGAATTTTTTTTCCGATTTCTTTAACGACGGCTTCAGAAATTCCGGTGCATATTTTATGAAATACACTACCACAAAATAAACCGCACTTAATTCCTTCATCAAGCAATGGGTTTAGACATTTTGCACACTTTAAATTAATTTTGCTTGTCATACTGAATAAAACACAACCGCACAGCTTCACGATCTCTCTAGAATGATTTTTGTAGCCTACTGAATAAAAAACAACTAAACAATTAAAGTAATAACAAACAAAAACATCTATAATCTTTATAATACTTACTTGCTTAGGTGGGCATTACAGTTCGGGGTGAACTTGGGCCTCAACCAACATCCTTCTGTAACGACTTCGATTTCGGGCGAGCTCTCTCCAGTTTTGCACTCTAAGTCGGTTGAGGTCTTGATCCACTTGATTGCGCCACCTAAGACGAGGGCTTGCCCTTCCGCGATTTCCCTGCAATGTGCTTTCGAAAATCTGTCGAGCTCTACATGGCACAACCATCGTAGCCTCGTGATGCGTACTCTTCTGGCTATGCCCATGTCGCGGTACAGCTCATACAGCTCGTTGTTGTATCTTCTTCTCCAGACATTGCCTTCGCATACGGGCCCAAAGATCATTCGGAGAATTTTTCTTTCGAAACGACCAAGAGTTTCCTCATCCGCTTTCGAGAAGGTCCATGCTTCCGCGACGTAAAGCAGGACTGGGATGATCAAGGTCTTAAACAAGGTTACCTTGGTATTTCTGGAGAGGGTTTTGTTTCTCAATTGCCTTCTTAACCCAAAGAAGCAACGGCTGGCAAGAGTTATTCTCCGTTTGATCTCCGCACTGATGTTGTTGTCCGTGTCTACAGCGGATCCTAAGTACTACCTCGAAGTTATGTCTGTCTATTGTGACGTTTTGTCCAATTCGTCGGTGTTCTGTGTCCTTGTTTGATGACAACATATACTTATACATATATACACGTTTGAGTTTCTTACAATCTTTCCAAGTATGATGTTGAAGAAATCTCATGACAGTTTGTCGCCTTGCCTAAAACCTTTTTCAACATCAAAGGTCTCGGTGAGTTCTTTACCGACCTTGACGGAGCAGCGTGAATTCTCCAAAGTCTTTATAATATTGTAGTGATTATTGTCAACCAGATATCTTCAGTGATCCCACAGATTTTGCTATTTTTTAATTTAACATGGCTCTACGGTAAACGCGGCCATAATTACAAAACAGTAGGTACCACGAAGGAGTCGTTTTATACACAAACATTAGATTTCGCGTTTTAAATAACGAATATGAAGTAATAGATTCCAATTTATTGAGGAGATAGAAAAACATACAGAGTAAATTTTTATAAACCCATAAGGATTCATTAAATCACATTCACTGAGGCGATGATTTAGAACTCACAATGTGGAAGAAAATTTCAGGTATCCCTTCAAGCACACCACATTTCATTTCAAGCACACCACATTTCTATTCAGAGCCGATGTTACTGCTGAAATACACGCGAGCTCAGACTGTCTTATCTGGACTAAGCATATATCCTTATACCCTAAGCGTGAACGAATTTGTGAACGAATAGATCAGAGAACTATTAAGAAAGGGTATTATACATCGAAAAGTCCTTTTATTTCTACTGTATTAGATGTTTCGTTGCCTTTTGTACAAAACAATGTGACTCCAACTCAAATCAAAAAGTTCAGTTTGCTTGAAGTTTTGCTCGGTTTGACATTAAAAAAAAACAACAGCAAATTCATAGTGTCAATACATAGCGAACACAAAGTGCTCGCACATATCGAGACTGAAGTCGAAGGGTGAGTGTGATGTGATTCAGGCGGTAAAATCTCAATTTTGACCTCGATCAAACAAACAATTTGATTTGCATACGAATAAAGAGTTCATTGACTTTGAGCTCATGGGTCACGTCCAAATGATTGGTGCTGTGAGTCACCAATCCCTTATTAATGTTGAGATTTCGTTCAAGCAGTTTCTTGAGCTCCGTTTCAGTCAATAAAGACATACACAATATTTCATACTGCACGAGCAAATGCAGTTTAATCAACATGATGAAACAAATTTACATTGCATCAGCAAATAGGTCACAGTGTTCGAATACGAAATTCAAATTCATTCTCTGGTAGATGACTGCAAATTAAGCAAATACTCAATATGGGACGATTCAAATTACACTTCCAATAACCACATCACCGACCCATCCAGCTGTGCCATCCAGGTCCGGGTCGTACATATTATCTAATCCTATTTTACGTGGCAACGATGAAAACTCAAATTTGGGTCTGAATATTTGATTAGAGTATTTGAGTAGGACTATGTGTGGGTGGATGTGTGTCAATTTGTGTGTGAGAACATATATATAGAACAAGAACACGAAGAAAATGAAATGCTAGTTAAAGTGCGGCTGTGTGTTGTGTATATAGGTATATATGTGTAGGTATAGTTTTCCCCAAATACATCACCCTACCAGTGTAATCCTTCGTTTTTGGAACTTAATTCGAGTGCTCTATGTATACCAATATCCATATCCTTGTGTCTACTCCTGCTCAATCTCATTCCGAATTTGTTCGCCTGACAGTCCAGTTACTTAACAAGCAAACTGACTGCCCTATTAGTCTTCCAGCACACGGAGTATTTTTTGAAGCAAAACCAGCAAAGATATTTTTTATAGTATTGTCAATTTGAACGCCTATGCCTATGGGACCATTGCAGCGGTACATCGATATACAATTTAATTTAAAAGCAGCTAGCATCACAATTTTAAATATGATTGTTATATTAAACTAACTATATATTAAAAAAAAATTTGCTTTGTCGGAATGCGTGACTTGAATAAGTCACAGGCTCTTGGACTATTAGCATAAGAACGGGAGGACATCAGCTTAGGAGACACAATCGAAGCACCTATACCTAGGAACCTATCTTGCTAGTAGGTAGATACAAAATACGGAATCAGCATTAACATTCTTACTAATGGTCGATGAGAAAGAAGAGCGTGTCATTGCGGCAGTTTGGGAAAGGCCGTATAGCAAATGACAAGGTAAGTTGGAAATTCGCACATTCATCATACCTATATCATAACCTAAATCTAGTCGATGCTCCATCTATTATATTGTGTTGAGTAGGAGGAATGAGTAAGGTACCAAAGGAAAAAATATTGTTGATTGGAGCTGAAATCCTAGTGATGTTGAAGAGCACAGTGATTTGCAGATGTTGGTATCGCTTCATAAAATTATGTAAACACAAAATGCTGCCCGGTGATTTTGGAACCATTGAAGATCTATGTATGCGCTTTTATTCAAAATTAGTTGAACTACAGAAAAAACATGTTTCTGCACACTTATATGTAACTAGCTGAATTGAAACCTTTTCCAAACTACTCTACCTCGAAACTACATAGCAGCTTTGCCTGACGTCACGATTTCGGCAGGATCGGACGTCCCGATTTTGACACAGGCTCAATCCCGCTTTTCCGAACGGCTTATCAAAAAAGCGCTTTTTTTGGCGATGAATTTACAAACGGAGGACTTGCCAATTCTTCGCGAAAGGTGATAGCCGTGGAAAAACGTTTTTGTCTTTGTTGAGATTCGGACCACGAACCTCTGGGTTAACAGCAGCCATGCACACCACTGGTAAAACGATTACTTATTAGAATCGTTTAAAGATTAATGAAATCGATAGTGGTGCTTCGATTTGCCCGTAAGTGGAAAACATCTCATCCAAAAACAATTTAGGAAAACATCGCCTCACGAAATAAAGGGTGTTTTCTTTAGAGGTATAGAACTTTGAAATGAAATAAAACACAGATGATTTTTTTTATTGATATGAAATTTACATTATACTTTATTCGGAAGACAATCTTCTGGCATTATAATTTAAATATGATTTCTGGCATGTGACCGCCACGGCTGGCTCGGACGTAGTCTAATCTGGAGCGTTTGTTTTGTAAATTATTCCTTATTGGCCGCAAGAAATCGAATGAAAATAAACAACAAAAGTCTCGGTTAAAAAACTCAAATTAATTTTTTTTTAAATACATATCGAATGCATTTCGGACAAAATTACTGTCTGCCCATCATCATCGAGCGCAAAATATACACTAAGCAAAAAGAGAAACAAAGTAAACTAACATTTTAGTCATTGTCTAGTTAGAACAAAGCTTAATACAAATACTTAGTTAGCAATACAAAAGTGTGAGCAAATTACAGATAATTAACATTGCAATAGTGTGAGCATCATACAAATAGTTGACATTATGATAAAATGAGAGAAATACAAAAGGTTAACATTACATTACAATATTGAGTTGTATTTGTAAATGAGAGGCAACAAAAAGATTTTTAATGTAAACAAACAAATGGAAATTTATGTATTATCTTTTAATATATCAAAAAGAGTAGATTCAATCGGTCCAGGCTGTAAATTCATTAAATTTTAATGTAAATTAATAAATATCGATTCATATGCGTCTAATTTGGATGGATTGGTGACCGTTTTTAGCAATTTTACATTTTGATCAAAAGTCCCAATGCTATGGCGTTGAGTATTGTTTACATCTAAACAGTGAGCGGGTATTGCTTTCGCTATTTCTCTCTTATGGACAGATCGAAGTTCGAAGATGCTCATTGTAACGTGTTGTTATTGTTCTCCTTGTCTGGCCAATGTATGTCTTCTCACAGTTCGAGCATTTGATTTCGTAAACTCAACTACGTTCGCTCATCGGTACCGACTACCGACTACCGAGTCTTTCGTCGAGCCGAGAAGTGTGCGTAGCTTGTGTTATTGGTATATGCAATCTGCATATTGGCTATTGGCTTCCTCAAACGAATGTTTCAAATGGTTTGTAATACTCGGTGCGAATGTCATGGCGATGTGATGTTTATTAGTTGACTGTGTCGTTCGATTTTGTCTGTATAAGGTTGTGAAACGCTCATTTTTAATTCTTCCTGAGATTTTCCGTACTAATTTATCAATAATCAGTCTTTTGTATCCATTAATATCTGCCAAATGTAATATTTGTTCATATTCTTTTTTGTAATTTTTGACGGAATCCTACACATGCGTTCAACCATTGATGAGAATGCGAATAATTTTACATGATGTGAACAGAAAGAATCATTTGTGATGTAGCGATCGGTTGTCGTTGACTTTCTGTATATGGCAAATTGCACTTTTCGACCGATTCGTGTGATTTTTAAATCCAAGAAAGCCAGCGAGTGATGGGTGTCGTGTTCACTCTCATAAGTGAATTTGATGCTATCGTATCTGCTCTTTAGCATGTTCAAAACATGATCTAAATTCCCTCTTTTTATGACAGCAAAAGTGTCGTCTACATACCTCCACCAGATGCATGGTAGGATTCCTTCTTTTTTCAAGTCGCATTCAAATTTACACATGAACGCTTCTGATACAAAAGGTGATAAGCTGTTACCCATACTGCAACCGAAGTCACTTCGATAAAATGATTTTCTAAATTGAAAACAGTGTTGTGTTTCATGCATGTTGTTACTGCGTAGATGTATGTGTTTATTTGTTCTTCAACCAACTCAAATTTTTCCAAATGTTCACGAATGGTGTAGCTATGTCTATCGGTACGCTAGGAAATAAAGCTGTGACGTCGAAAGAAACAAAACAAACGTTTAAGATCCGACCACAAATAGTTCTCAAGTTTAGAGATTAAAAATGCTAAACGAAAATGGTCTAATCTGGAGGTCCAATTTTCGATGACTTTTTCCAACATTTGTGGCCTTATATCGGCAATAACGCGTCGAATATTGTCCTCTAAGTGGTCAATCGTTTCGAATTAAATCGCACGATTTTGGAGGCCAATTCACGGGTCCGTGAAACTTTGCGGTCACCAAACGTTTCCTTCAACAAATCAATTGTGACACGAGCCGTGTGGCGTGTTCAGGACTTTGTAAGCACGCAAACCAAGATCTTTCCGCAAAATCTTCCATAAAGTAGATGGCAGCCGGATCTTCAATTTTTTAAAGGCGGGCAAATACTGAAAAATGCCGCATTTATAATCTTTATTATTTCAGCTATTATATCTTCACTAATTGACTGACAACTGGACACAAGCCTTTCAGCAAAAAATACTTAAACCGCTGTTTTTTCTGTTTTAATCCTATTTATATTTACAGATATGATAGGACTTAAAATAAAAATGTTTATAATAAAGACGAAATCAAATTTACTAATGTATTTATCATTTGCAATTACAATTTTACTCTTCGAGCTTTTCGCTTAGCAAATAAATCTATGACCTTATCATAATTTAATTCGTGTGCGATTCGATTTTCTATCGCTAAGATACCTAAGACTGGATAAGCGTTCCTGGCTCATAGACGATTGCAAATAATTCTTAATTAGTTTTAGTTTGCTAATACTTCGCTCAAGCGTAGAGTAAATTCGCAAGGCAACACAAATATTTGGAAAAGCATCCTGCAAATCATGCGCATAGATCTGTTGCAAGAGATAGAAACCGTTAACTTTTTCAATGTCACCAAATAAAAGCAAAGCTTGCTCTTAAAAAACGTAGAGTTCCTGACAGAATTCAACGGTGCTCACATCTCGCTAATTTTTTTTAGCCAGATCCACTCCATACTTTTGCAGTTCTTCAATTGACATTTTCAAAATATTTGAGCCATTAAGAAAAGCGAAGTTCATATTCAGCATGGTGGCACAATCAAATCTCTTTTTAATTTCTAATATGATTCGATCAAATACCATTATTATTTCCTTAGAAAAGATTTGAACAGGTTTAAGTTTTCTTCACATATCTCATCGAAATGTTTTTTATGTTTCGGAATTCCTTTGTTTTGCAAGATATTGTAACGTGACCATTTATTTTTTTTGTCAGAGCGGGACATCTGCATTATTATGTTATAAAAAAAGTTACTAGTTTCTTACAAGGCTTTTTATTATTAGGTAGGTATTTATATTTATCGGCTGAACGAATTTGTTTTAAAATATCGGGTCTTGTTTTTAGAAAATTGTGAAACTCAGTACATAATTTATTTATTTATCTTCGCTATCAAAATAGCTTCCATTACTGAGACACTCAACTATGTTTTATTACTTGTCCAAACCTTTTCATTTGAGAAAAAACTCTTTCCACAGGTGCGTTACTTCCAGGCAGACACATAACTCGTCAGAGTCTTTCGCATCTTGGCTGCTGCTAATAAATCCTTGCGTGATTAGTAAATCAACCACTTTTTGTACCTCTTCCCACGTAGGCACTTTTGTTAAATTTGCCCATTCAAACACTTCAAGTTCTGTGTTAAATTGACACCCTTGGTCCAAGTATTCCTTGCTTGTTTTATAAAACTCAGCCGCCGTAGTTTTTACGTTCTAGTCAACTGCTTCTTTTTCTTCTGCTCTTTCTTGTAATTTTACCATCAGGTTACGGACCATGTGGGGAAGGAAAATCGTATTCTCTTTTGGCCCCAGGCTATCTCGGAGACGATTAATTTCCTGGCAGACTCTATAGCCGACACATTTTGTGCTTCGATTTTCAAAACAACTTCATGAAAGCTCACTGCTTGTGCGTGCAAAAAATATAAACACAATTCTGAGCTGGGGTTTTCGAAAAACGTCTTTAAAATATTTGGGCATTTGTCGATACTCAAAAAATAGTTTTTCAAAGGCTGAAACATTTTTATAACTTGCTCAAGCGCAAACATCAACGCAAGCCACCTTATTTTACTATAGCCCAACAATTTGTGATACTCTGTCTCGGTAGAAATATAAAACTCTTTCAAAGCTTCTACTCGAACGCTGTAGATGAGTAAATTTTATTAGACAATCAGCGGCAAATTTGATCGCGTTGAGGACCATGAGGGCTCCACATCCAATCCCTATAATCTGTCTGCCGAGTGATTGGTTCAACTTTGTGTAAACATTATAATTTCCCCCGAAGTTGCAGTTCATGTTATCTCTACAAAACGCAACAGTTTTTTTTATTTAAGTCATTAAGATACTTCCTTCAAATAATGTACAATAATATCCGATGTGGTGGTACCCGTGGTTTTTTTTTTTTTTTTTAATTCATTTTTATTCAGTTTTTCTTATATCTACTTACGTGCTAACAAAAATGTGTAAAACTAGCTTATATAATAACTTAATTAACTCACTGACCCTAGGCGGGCACTCTAAATTATTCAATATCTTACTGCTAATGCCTTTCGGGCTTAAGATAACTTATGAATCAAAAACTAGAGCTAGTTAAAACTAAGAAAATTTTTTAAAAAACTTAGTTTGAATGATCATTTTTTTTTTGTTTTCTTAAGACTAATTAAAACTAATTAAAACTAATTAAAACTACTTAAAACTAGAGCAGCCACAGTAGCTTTTGGCTTTTTTTTGTTTTTTAAGTTTTGGAATTTTTTTTTGAGTTTTTTGTATTATGTAATTTTTTTTTTTTTTGTATTTTGTATTTTTTTTTTTTTTTTTTTTTGATTTTATGTTTTTTTTTTTTTTTTTTTGGATTTTTGTGATTTTTTTTGTTTGCCACTGTGCCTACCCCCTATACCCTAAGACTTACACGCTAAACCTGTGTAAGCCAGCCATTGGCGACTCGCTATCATTATCAAATTCGTTTTGTTGCTCTGACAACCACCAGAACATTTTCGACGTTTTAACAACGTCACGACGATCGCGATCTGAGACCGCCCTACTGAACCGGATGAGCTCTTCAGCTTCTCCGCCTACTGCGGTGACGTCTCGGTTGTAAAGGAGCCGTCGTTCCACGGACTTCCGGCAGACGTGGTAGATTAGCGGAACCGCCAACCTATCCTGAATCAGCCCTACCATATCAAAATAGAGGAAAGCCTCCGGTGGGACAAATCCACTGAAGCGCGTTTTCTCCATAAATTCAGTGTTGGGGTAATAAGCCCCAAAAATCAGGCCATTGGTCGATGTCATCGCTCTAGCAGTGTGACCACGAGTCAGTTTTATAATGAAGTTGTCGATCCTGTTTATTTGAGCACCGTTGTAAAGGACCTCATTAGGATAATATTTTCTGTACTCCGACTCTGGTGTTCTGTGCAATCCAAGACAGGTACGCAGACACTGTCTCTAAAACACCCGAATCTTTTCCATTTGAGACGCTGTAACATTGAACCACACGGGGCACCCATAGACAATCATTGGCCTTATGAGGGCCATGTAGCAAATCACCTTCACTCTGCTATCAAGTTGACTGCTGTGAAACAGTCGCCTTGTCAGAGCAAAAGCTCCTCTAGCTCTGGCCAGAGCCGCATCCATATGTTTGTTAAAATATAGATACTGATCTAGCCAGATGCCCAGGTACTTGACTACTACTTTGTTTGGCAGTGGGTTACCATACAGATCAACGATCACCAGCTTGCGCCAGTTCTTTCTCGTATCCCATGAGGCCCGAGCCAACGGGGTCCTAAACACAATTGTTTCCGATTTCTGGAAGTTGATTTTCAACTTCCAGTCATGGCAATATTGCTGGATCTTATCGAAGTCACGCTGCAAGAGTGTTCTGATGACTTCGATCTTTGGACCTGTTCTGTACGCAATGAGGTCGTCAGCGTACGCTATAGCATGGTGAAGAGAACCAATTAGATCGCCAGTGAAAAAGCTAAATAAAATAGGCGAATTCACCGCTCCTTGTTGCAGACCGTTCTGTATTTTAAAAGTTCTGGTCGAAGTTTTATTGCAACTTTTCACAACAAACGTTCTACCATGAAGCATGTCATTGAGAATATAAAGCAATGGTTTACTCATGCCATACCTGATCAACTTATAGAAAAGACCGTCTAACCAAACGGTATCGAAAGCCTTCTCCAAGTCAACCAGACATGCACCCGTACACTGTTTTTTAGCTTTGTTCCATTGAATATCAGATACTAGTTTAGACGCGGCATGTATGGTATCATGGCCCGCCTTAAAACCGAACTGATTTTCAGGAATAATATGTTTGTCCTCAGCCCATGTGGACAGAGCTCTATTGAGCACCTTCTCGAATACCTTGCTGATACTCGGAAGAAGACTAATTGACCGGAGATTTGCTGGATTGGAACCATCCTTTCCTTTTTTAAGGAGAGGATGGACCACTGCCGTCTTCCAACGCACTGGATAATATGCGTTATTCAGCGCATTGTTGAACAACGTGGTGTATATGTCCACCGCTTCCGAAGGGAGGTTTCGCAGCACAACATTGGGTATGCCGTCGACTCCTGCTGACTTCTTTTTCTTTATTTTGTGAAAGATGTCCAAGAGGTCCATCTTAGAAACGAACAGGGTGTTTCCCCGTTTCGCTGGGCGATGACTGCATTTGCAAGTCGGTCGTCATTGAACCTAGTGAAACCAGGATTCTCGGATCGCCAATGCGAGATCTCGTCTCTAAGATAGAAGTGTCCAACGAAGGCTCTATTTTCAAGGTCGTAGTTCGGGCGAATGCACTCATTCACCTTATATACTCGCTCGAAAACAGCACCCACCGTCTCTACCTTCTCTTGAGCATCTTCCACTATAAAGTGGTCATCATCCAAGATGGCCTCATCCGGATCTATTCCTATTGTCAGAAGTAAGTCTTTGTTCTCTGTCGTTCTTTGGAGTTTAATACCCTGAAGGTCATTTTGATCTTTTCTCCTAAAGATTTTGTTTATTTCCGGAAACATACTCGGGTTGTTGGACTGCACAGCCCGAATTTTGTTGTTCCAGAAACATGAAATGGAAATTCTATAGTTTTCTTTAATAAGTTGTTGGAGATTTTTGATCTGTGACCTCAGAGTTCTAATCTCCAAATCGTGTCGGTCAGTAAACCTCCTGTGCAAGAGTTTGAGTCTCGAAAGGAGTCTACTTTTTTGTTTGTAAAGTGCGTCTATTGTCGCGTTTCTGTACATGTTCGTTGGATCATTTTGCCTATACCTAGGAACTGTCCTGTCCATTGTACTACGGATTGCATCCTCCATACGTTGCAGGTATCCATCGATCTCAACGTTCGACAGATTCCTGTTGCATGGTGGCGCAATACCGTTCGAACGAAGTTCCCTTGAGACGGCACCGGAAAAGCGCGGCCAACGTGTCTTACCGTAGTTGTAAGAGTGCGTCGGCACGTACTCCTCCAGTTCCACAAGGTCGTTCGGAAGCAGTATGACGGCGGCAAGTCCACAGTGGTCACTGTCGTACTCAACCGTTTTCAAACAATTTTTTGTCCGTCGAAGAATGTCGTCGGTCGGTTTAAGTCTTGAGTCTAAAAGCAATAGATCCAAATAAGAGCCACTTCGAGGATATGAAGGCCTGTCAGTAGCTAGCAGATCAACTTTACACTCAATGCTGTGGAGCCCCAGCCAATTGAATAGCTGGGTCCCCCTTGGATTGGCTAATTGATTTCCCCAATCTTGGTGTTTAGCATTGTAATCACCGGCCAAAAGGAAATAGTTTTCTTCTGAGTTCAGTTTCAGACATCGAAAAAGTGTTTCAAGCTCTGTTATAAAACATGAATTTTGAGAAGCCTCCGGCGCATAGATCGCGACCACATACAACCGGCTCCCCTGTTGGAGAGGGATGCATACGATACACGCTTCAAGCAACTGGAATCGGCGTACTTCACCACTATATATTACTTTATGAGCAATGCCCTTACGTATGAAGATCGCAACCCCACCCGCGAAAGTCGAGTTGGGTCGGTCCCTCCTTACGATAATGTAATTATTATTCGTCAAATTGAGATGCTGGTTTAGCCTAGTTTCGCTAACCATACATACATCAGGACGTTGGTCTTTTAACAACTCAAAGAAGTTGGCTCGTCGTTCTACCCTAACTAGCGAATTCACATTCACGGCTAGGATCTTGAAAGGCCTCTCCGGCAGCGCGCCCGTTAACCTAAAAGATGCGCAAGCGAAGGCACTGCACGGTAGATTACATCCACCCTACGCGCCTGCTCACTTATTTGCCGTGATAGTTCACTCATTTGTGCCTGAATTACACGCAGAGCGACCATCACCTCTGACTCCCCAGAAGCTTCCTCTGACACAGATGGCTGTGCGGCCGCTTTCTGGGGAGGTTGTACCGTTTTCCCAGCCCCCCACGCCATTTGGGCGTAAGAGACTTCGGGAACGACGGTCCTTGGAATTGGTCTGGCTGTTTGCCTTCCCTCATCCTTAGTTGCTGTTGGAGCAGCTTTTTTTGATTTTTTAATAATCTGGTATCGAGGACAACCCCGATAATTAGCAGGGTGCCCATCTCCACCACAGAGAACGCACTTCAATAGGGTCTTGTCTTCGACCCTTGTCTCACCGAGCTTACACTCTTTGTCTTTGTGGTTCTCTCCACACTTTACGCACCTCGACTGCATTTGGCAGTTGAATGCGGCGTGCCCGAACCGTTGGCAACGAAGACATTGTAAAATGTCCCCGTGCCTGTTTAATTTTTCCCATCTTACCATCTGGTAGTCCAGGACGGAGATTCTCCTTAGACTCTCCAGACGGCTATTGGGTGATAAGGGGACGAGGAACATCGGCAATAGCCGCTTCTCCCGTCTTGCCTTGGCCGTGGTGAACGACTTGACCCCGATGAACTCGAGATCGTCGCCCGCCAACCTGCGGAGTTCAACTAAGAGCTCCTCTGGGTCAGAGGTAGGCTCTACCCCTTTCAATAGCATTGTTTTCGGTTTCTCCTCTTTGGGAGTATAACTAAAGTGTTGGGTGGTTGTTGTTTGCAACAACGCCCGAACGATCTTGTGGTCACCAATGTTTTCGCATTGGATCGCATGTCGATCTTGGCCTTATCTTTTAATTGTAATTTTGTCACCAATGGCGGACTTACATAAGTTTTTGGTAGCTTGAAGTTCCATCTTTAGAGTGTTGATAGGGGGCACCCTGCTTTTTGTCTTCTTCTTTTGTTGTTGTTGGGTTGGCTGCTGCTCTGCTGGTTGCTGCTGTTGGTCTGCTGGCTTCTTCTGCTGCTTCTGGATCTGGCTCGGTGTCGCGGCTTTTATAGCCGCGGTCCCCCGTGGCTGCTCTTCGGTAGCAGTTTTTTTATTTAACTCAGCTTTTTTAGCTGTAGTCCCGCGTTGCTGCACGGGCGCAGTTTTTTTGTTTGCAGCATTTTGTGCTGCTGCTGCTGGTCGCTGTTCTTTTGGCGCATCAACTTTTGGTTGCGACTGTTGTTGATGCGCCTCCCTCTCCGCTCGCCTACGATCCTCTTGCCTTTGCTTTATTTCGGCAATTTCTTTATTAAACTTAGCCAGTGTCTCTGTGAGAAACTGGATCCGCTGTTTTTCTTCCTCGTCGTTGTCGATGTTATCTGCCAAGGCAGCGAACGAATTGCCGCTACCTGTATAACGGCCCTCGCCACCGTTTGACTCATAATCGTAAGTCGAGTTGAGACTTACGATGCTTTCTGTGTCCGTCGACATTAAATCGTCATCGACCTCCTCTGCGGCTCCCTTCGCCTTCTTCTTTCGAGGCACTAAATTCGGCTTTAGTTTTAGGCGCCGCCTCCTTTTAACTGCAGTTCCAGCTGCCTCTGCTGTTGTTGCGGTTGTTGCCGCTATCATTTTTGCGGTTGTTGCCGCTGCTGTAGTATTTGTTGTTGTTGCCGCTGCTGTAGAATTTGTTGATTCTAACAATTCTTTACTCGCAGAGGCATCTTTCGATGCCCCTGCCTTCTTCTCTTTCACCATCTGCTTTTTTTCCCAATCAATGACGTTTTCAACCGCCCGGTTATGAAAAAAGCTTCCAAAATTTTGGTCGCCTCTGAGTGGGATTTGAACCCACGACCCTTGGCTTCAGAGTCCGCCACTCTACCACTGTGCTAACTTTTCAGTTAACAAATCGATAACTAAATTAGCACTTAAACTTTCACTCACTTGAAAATACACTGTCACTGCTCTGCTATAGTCTTTCCTGCACGAAAGTCAAAGATCGTGGTACCCGTGGTGTGATGGATAGCATGTCCGCCTGTTAATCCAGAGGTTCGAGTTCGAATCCCAGCAGAGGCAAAAATGTTTTTTCCACGGGTATCGCCTTTCGCGAGGAATTGGCAAGTCCTCCGTTAGTATTCATTGCCATGAAAAGCGCTTTCTCGATTAACCGTTCGGAACCGGCAGAAAATTGTAGGTCCCCTCCATTCCCCCACAAGGCATGGTTTTGAGAAATGCGCTAGGCCCAGGGGCTCCTCGCTCTGTTGCGCCACCCTATTTATTTTATTTTTTAATATCCGATGTCTCGCCTGACTGCTCCCGAATCTCGGAAACCTTAACTTTTATGCCTTCGTATGGTAAAAAATAGCGAATTAAAACTGGTACTAATTTGATTTAGCCATGATTTGAAGCATCCGTTAATAAAGTTATGCAGTTGGCTTTACGTAAATGCTCTTTTAAATCTCCGGTTGCCTGTGGTAAGAGAATGAAAATATTTTTGCTTGAATTTTATCGAATTAAAAGAAGCTCAGCCGTCACAAAAATTGCAAAAGCGGGACAATCTCATACCTGCGGGGGACAGCGGGACTGTCCTGCCCAAAACAGGACGTATGGTCACGTTAAGATAGGGTCAACATCACTTTTTTCAGCCACTTCTCTAGCCTCATTTATCCAATAGTCCATTGGATTTTGTCTCATTTTTGTAAAGTTTTGAGCAGACCTTGCGACGGAACGGGCAAGGATAACGGCGAGAAAACGTGAATTTTATGGAAAAATCCGGTTTAGTAGCCCGTACCACCTGGCCGGTATGAGTAACAACTTTGCCAAAAAGAAAATTTTTGTAGAGCGTTCAATTTTGAGAAAAAACCATCTTTGGTTGAAGCGATCCCATGAAATGCCGGTGAGCTATAGAAATTTAAAAATAAAAAATCAGAGTTTCCGTGTACATATTTTCAATGGGAAATCTTCATACCTCTTGATCGAGCCGTTAAAATTAATACTAAGGGCTCAAAGCTTCAGGGCTTATTTTTTTTAGTATTTTCAACAAAACTTCAAATCAAAATTTGTAAATACATAATATGTGTAGGTACATATTTTTTATAGCATTCAGTAATAAAAAATAGAAACAACAAATAATTGTTACTTTCAAATCGTCAGACTAAAAGTACGCCCCCATATAATTGTCAGATTATCATCCTGGAGGACGAAGACATCAAGTTGTAAACTCTATAAAAATCTGACGCGCTCGTGTATTTCAAGGTCACGTGTTTTTTTACACTTTTAAAAATCAGCCATGACTTATGGCCCCACTCAAATGGTAAGATTATTGAAACATACACTTTTTTGAGTACACTTAACATTCACTTTAAAAATCTGAAAGAAAAGTTGTCCACTTCTCGGTGGCAGTAACCGATGCTGCTTTGAAACCGAAAGGTAGAAAAATTGTGTACTTCTCGATCGAAACTAGCGTTGCTGTTTTGGAACCGAAAAGTAGCTAATTTTTTTTTGCGCTTGCAACCCTCGTTACCTGCACAAGATATGCTGGGTCTGGTAATGAATATGTAGTGTGAAATGGAAACTTTGTATAAAATAGTTTAACATTTCTTTTGGTAGATAAAACGACACGACGACGTAGTGAAATATTCAAAAACAAGTACTCACTCGAAGATCATCACTATGTAGTTCTCGCGCTGCAAAAAACATAACTCCCTATTTCCAGGCACTAAGTACCTCCACATCTGATAGTGATCGCGATGATTTTATGTACAAAACGTTAGCGGCAGAAATAACATCTACATATACGGGTGTCCCGTAATTTGTGTTACATACTTTGAGATGTGATTCTTTGTCACATTCTAAGAAGAAAATTGTTCTACAGTAAAGTCCGTTTTTCAACTTTGACATAACTTTTTGAAAATTTTAAAAAAAGCTAACTTTGGTGTTCTCTGACCTGTGTTAAATTCGATTTCTCTGTCAATAGTGATGGTAGAGACCTAATTTTAGACTTAATATTTTGCAGAAACAATACTCTTTATTCTCTCTTTTTGAATTGGGCTCCTATAGGCTTATGATTGCCAGATTATCAGTTTTAAATAGTGTTCCAATTTTCTTCCCCCAGCAAAGTTTTGGTACATAGAAATTCTTTATTTTTAACAGGTGAACAAAACAATAATGAAAAAAATCATATTGATAAGTGCACTCAAAAACCCATACATTTTATGATACTTGGAAAAATCTAAAGCAGGTAAAAAACCAAATTTTGGTCATTTCACACCCCTGCAGGGTACTGACACTGGATATTCCAGCCCTTTATGTCCGAAGGGATCCAAAAGGACCTGGCCCTCCAGGTTGGGGGTTGTGCGTAGGGTTAACTAACCAACCACGTAAAAAAAACATTAGTTCCGAAACAACCAAAAGCCTCGGATAACGATAATGATTTCAAAGTTGACGACCCAAGCAAACGAAAAAAGGACAATGACCTCCGGATCTGCACGTGGAATGTAAGATCTCTTAACGGACGCCCTGGACTGCTGCAAAGCAGACATAACCATAAGTGCGATGGAGTGGACCGGGCATAAAGAAGATGAAAAACTGTGACATCTAATATGGCGACTGCTACAGACAACAGAAACAGCGCTTATTTGGATGCGGATTTTTTGTTAGAGGAAGACTCAGGGATAAGGTGATTAGCCAAAATCCAGTTACTGAGCGTGTAATGACCATCCACATCAAGGCTAAATTCGCCAACACTATCCTTATATGCGCCCATGCCCCCACAGAAGAGAAAGATGACAATTCCAAAGACTGTTTCTACGAGCTCCTCGAAGAAACATATGAGCAGTGCCCTATTGTGAAAATTGTTCTTGGCTATTTTAACGCAAAACTAGGGAAGGAGGACATCTTTGGAAATACAATCGGTAAGCATAGCCTCCATGACAAAACCTCCTAAAACGGACTGAGGTTAATCGATTTTGCTGCGGGGCTAAATCTTGTTGTAAGTAGTACACTCTTTCCGCATCTCAAAATTCATAAAGGTACATGGCGATCCCCAGATCAATCAACCGTCAACCAAGTTGACCATGTTGCGATCGACGCAAGGCACTCTTCCAGTGTGTTAGATGTCCGAACTTTCCGAGGGGCCAACTTTGACTCGGACCACTACCTTGTTGTAGCCAAGGTACGAATGAGGATATCTTGTTCACGACCTGCACGAAATAACGCTGTGAAGAGATATGACGTCGGAAAGCTACAATCGCAAGAGATTGTCAATGCCTTTTCCAATCGAGTATTCCTTCAATTATCCTTGAATCCCATGCCGTCAGCATTAATCATTGAAGCAGTGATGGATTACCGCATAGGCCCGTGAGGCCCGGGCCTAGGGCGGCACGATTTGGGGGGCGGCAAAATTTTCAGAACGTTAAAATTTAAGAGCCGTAGAAATATACCAAAAATTTATTTTTAAATTGGCTCTGTTTTTTTTTAAATTCATTAAAAATTTTCTATGGACTATAATATAATTTATTTTTTCATTGACTTTTCAATTTGAGGGTGCATAATTAATATTTTGATGGAATCAATTATAGTCTAATTTTATCAAATAAAGTTATAAAAAAGAAACAATCAAATTGTTTTGTATATTTGGTGAGATTACTCTTACATATGTACATATTAAAAATTTCAAAAATCGAGTTCTTATCGGATTTTTACTTAGGGAGCTATTCTGAGTAGTTTCAGCGTGATGTCCCGCCGTGTGTGTGTAAGCAATAGTTTTGTCGCACGATATCTCAAGAACGAATCAACCGATTGAGATATCGATTGTGCATTAGAAATTGCGCCGAATGCCGCCAAGCGGATCAATATCGAACGACGCGATTCAAAAATATCGCAGTTTAAAGTTTTACAAAATAATGTTTTTTTCGAAAGCGAGTCGCAGTAATTATTTCAGTTTTACGAGTGCAGTTTAAAAAGTAGAAGTCTCAAAGTTGGTTACTTAGTTTCTTGCTTTTTGTCTACGACCGGTAGGCGTTTCCATAAGAAATACGCGATCTGAAGCTACATGATTGCAGCGAAAATTACAGCATCTAGAAACGGCAATTTTGGTCATGGTTCATAATGTTATTTTAGATGGTTTCAGTGCTGCAAGTAACGAGCTTCAAGAATCTCATGCGAATTTATCATCTGTGGTAAAAATTTATGGTTCTTTGGCATTATTTCTTCAAGATATGAGGGAAAAACAATACTCTGAATATGAAGAAAAAGCAAAACCACTGTCTGGAGTTCAAGTTAATTATCGTTATGATACAGATAGCAAGAAAACCAGAAAAATTCAGGCAGATGAGTTACGAGTGAATGAAACAATACGTTCATCTGGTCACGAAAACTTTCGCATGTGTATTACCGAATTTTAGATACCTTAAGCTTACAATTGGCCGGACGTAAAAGTGCTTATCAAAAACTTTACGAAAATTTTAGTTTTTTTGATAATTTACCTGACATACATACGATAGAACTGAAAAATCTTGAGAATAAATTAGTTAAAAAGTATCCGTATCCCTAGCTGTGATATTTGATCAATTTACAAATAAAACCCAACTTGTTAATTCATAACTTTATTAAGGTATTCTAATTCTATTAATATAAGGTTAGTCTTTTACAATGTAAGTAATGCAAGTAATGCAAGTGTAGAGCAATAGGAGAAGATGTCGACTGGCTGACCGTAAGTAAAAGTAAATGACAACTCATGTTATAGTTCAGTGTGTATCTGTTTGTACATAGATTCGTTAAAGCTTAAGGCAACTACATACGGACGTTCTAGATTAAAGATGCTGTTAATTGCAGACATTACAACTCTCCCCTCTTATTACTCTTTTACATTTTTTAAACAAATGTTATTGTTCTGTTTCTTAATTGCCTATGTCTATAACATACTTCATTTTCATCTGACCGAGGTGGTGGTATATTTAGTGCAGGCAGTTTTTCTATCTTATTTGATAAATTTACAGTTTCGTTCTCGTTAGAATTATTAATGGAGTGTGTTAAATCAAAAGGATATGGTGTATCATTTGCAATTTTTTTTACAGAGTTTGGGTCATCTATCTTTCTTAATTGATTAACATGTCTCTTCCTATTCAAATTTTTTGACTCTACATTAACAAGATAATATTGTTCACCAAGACGTTTAACAATTTTTGCTTTCACCCAAGTTACTCTCCCTGCCTTACTGAAATCTTTAGTCATAGCAAAATCATTTATTTGGAAATTTCTCATACCCCTGCCTTTATAAAATGGTTTTTGTTTTGATTGACTTTTTTTAACATTTTTTTTTATTAATTCTAAGTTAACACTTTTTTTCAATCTCATTGGATTAATTAAATCTAATCGTGTTTTAATATTTCTATTAAACATTAGTTCTGCCGGACTGACACCAGTTGTACTATGAATGGAACTGCGATAATCTAACAAAAAACGTTGCAAACATTGGTTTAAATCAATCAATGAATTTTTTCCATGCAAAGCTTTTTTTAAAGCTACTTTAACTATCTTAACGCCATTTTCCGCCTGCCCATTTGAAGCTGGATGACCCACTGGCGAAATTAAATGTTCAATTCCATTATTTTTTAAAAACTGTGCAAACTCCTCGGACTTGAATTGTGTACCGTTGTCCGTAACAATGATGTTTGGTAGCCCAAAACGTGAAAAAATGCCTCTAAGTTGATCGATTGTGCTTTTGCTACTTATGGATTTATTCATGTCTATACATTCGATCCACTTGCTATGAGAGTCCACCAATATTAAGAAATATTTTTCGAAGATCGGACCCATAAAATCTAAATGAAGCCTTTCCCATGGCTTAGATGGCCACTCCCAGGAAATTAGTTAATTTTTTGGAGGGTGTGCATTATAAGGCAAACATTGCTCACAACTTTTAACTATATGTTCTAGCTGTTGGTTAATTTCAGGCCACCAAAAATACGATCGAGCCATACTTTTCATTTTAACTATTCCTAGATGCGACTTATGCATCTCTTGTAGAACATTTTCTTGCATACTAACAGGTATAATTAACCTGTACCCCCAAAATAGGACACCTCTTGAAATCGAGAGTTCATTTTTCCTTTGAAAAAAATCACTTAGACTTTTATCCATTAACTTTTTTGGCCAACCCTTGTTCACTAGATCTTTTACTTTAAGTAAAACTTCATCCTTATCCGTTTCTCGTTTAACGTCTGTAAAGGTAACGGATACCGAAGACTCATTACTTGAAATGTAGTTAATGAACACATCATTTGAAATCATTCCCGGAATATTTAGTTCTGACTCTTCTACATAATCAACTGCTCGAGAGAAAAAATCTGCGATATTGTTTTTTGACTTTACGTGTTGAAGTATATAATTATACCCTGACAAGAAAAGAGCATATCTCTGTAGTCTATTTGTTTGTCTGACACTAAAACAAATTTTTTTCCAAATAGATACTGGTGAAATCTATTCACACCAAAAACTATTGCTAGAGCTTCCCTCTCGATCTGCGAATACTTCATTTCCGTTTTTGTAAGTCTCTTTGACGCAAACGAAATGGGAAGCTCTTTTCCATCTGAATACTGATGTACGAGTACAGCCCCTAATCCTACTGGGCTTGCATCCACAATTAGTTTAACCTTTTCTGACGGATCAAAATGAGCTAGGCAAATATCCGATGACATGATTTTCTTAACTGACTCAAAAAGAATCCTTTTGAGGCTTTCCCCATACGAAAATATCTGATAAATTATCATAAAGAGGCGCTGCCGTTGTGGCCAAATCTGGCATAAACTGCCGGTAAAAATTAATAACACCGAGAAATGATTGAAGCTCCGTTATGTTCTTCGGTTCCGACAAGTCCATGACCGCTTTTATTTTGGCTGGATCTTTACGTAAGCCTTGTTTATCTATTACGTGCCCTAGATAACAAACAGATTCTTTAAAAAATTCACATTTTTCTGGGGACACTTTTAACCCCGCTTCCTGAAGCTTGGAAAGCACTAACGACAGCGTTTTAAGATGCTGCCTTTTATTTTGTCCCGTAATCAATAAATCATCCATGAAAATAGTCACTCCATCTATTCCACTCAACAAGGATTCCATTTTTTCTTGGAAAATCGCAGGAGCCGTGGATACTCCGAACACCATCCTTGTATATTCTAGTAATCCTTTCGTTGTGGATATAGTGGTCAGTTTTCTCGATTCTTTGTCTAAAAGTAATTGTTGATAAGCCATCGCTAAATCAATTTTCGAAAATTGCTGACCCCCATGCAATTTTGCAAAAAGCTCTTCAATTCTTGGAAAAGGATACTGTTAGGGTTCTAAGTGTGGGTTCAGAGTAACTTTGTAGTCACCACATATTCTGACTGTTCCATCTTTTTTCATAATGGGCACAATCGGAGTACCCCACTCAGAATAATTTACATACTGAAGAACCCCAAGTCTCACAAGCCTATCAATTTCTAACTCCACCTTGTCTTTAATTGCAAAAGGCAATTTTCTTGGACGAAAAAACTTTGGTGTCGCACCTTCTTTTAGTTTCAATGATACCGTCCCATACTTAAATGTTCCCAGACTTCCATCAAAAACATTTTTAAAATTTTCTAACACCTGAACTAAATCATTATTTAAATTCTGTTTGCTTTTAGTTAAAAAATTAATATTCTCAAAACCTATGTTGAATGTCTTCATCCAACTCCTTCCCAATATTGGTGGACCGCCATTTTTAATTATATAAATGTCTACTTCTTTTTTTACGTTTCTGAATTGAACATTTACCTTACATACCCCAATAGGCTTAATTATCGCTCCATCATACGTTCTTAATGATATGCTTGACTCAGCTACCTTTAGCTTACTAAAATGCTTTCGATAAACGTCTTCCGAAATTGCGGAGATTGATGCGCCGCTATCAATTTCCATATTAATAGCAACTCCATTCATAGTAACTGTTGTAGTGATGGGCTTTAACAAATTATTTTCTCTGAAATAAAAAATTGACAAGTCATTACATTCTTCTTCTAGAAAATTACAATTATAATTGTTGTTTCTTTGCTTAACTTTGTTAGCTGCATTATTCACTCGATGATTTTTGCACACCTTTTTTAGGTGCCCCTTCTCCCCACACTTCTGGCAAATGTAGCTCTTGAACCGACAATTTTCCGCTATGTGATTTTTTAATCCACATCTGGTACAGGGCGATTGCTGTGTTGCATGTGTTTGTACTTGGGCTGTCGAGGAATTGCCTCTCCATTGAGGTTTTTGTTGATGTGACGATGATGGTTTTCTGTGATGCGACTTTAGTTGAAAAACTTCTTGTTCTCTTTTAATTTCCAGTTGCGGTGTCTCGTACTGACGTCGGATGCATTCGACTGCTAAAGAGATTTCCATAGCTTTTTCAAATGTTAACTTTCCAACATCTTCTAGGAATAATTTATCTTTTTCTGGACCTTTATCCAATCCCATGATGAACTTGTCTCGTAAGGCCACGTTGAGATGTGCGTCAAACTTGCAATTTGCTGCCAGTGACCGAACACGTGCCGCCCACTGCTGAAGCGATTCATTTACTAATTTCTTTGCTTCGTAAAATTTAAGCCTCTCTGCAAAGGCAGAGAAAGCTGGTTGAAATACGTCACCCAATTTTATCATTAAGACTTTGTAATCTTTTAAAGCAACTTTATCTGGAGCCACGAGGTCAGTTAACAATTTTAGAGTATCATCGTGTAAGGCAATCAACAGAAGGGCTCTCCTTTGCTCTACACTTGCCTCGTCGACTTTGTTGCCAATAAAAAACTGTTCCAATTTGTCTCGGAAAATTTTGAAGTCATTTACTTCATGATGAAACTTTGGAAGTTCTCCAAACGTGGCCATTTCTTTCTTGGGTATTAGATCTAACCTTTAGACACGTGCACTTTTACACTTCCCCGAGTATGTGGATAATTCGTTTCGAACACTCCTCGTCGCCAATTGTGATATTTGATCAATTTACAAATAAAACCCAACTTGTTAATTCATAACTTTATTAAGGTATTCTAATTCTATTAATATAAGGTTAGTCTTTTACAATGTAAGTAATGCAAGTAATGCAAGTGTAGAGCAATAGGAGAAGATGTCGACTGGCTGACCGTAAGTAAAAGTAAATGACAACTCATGTTATAGTTCAGTGTGTAACTGTTTGTACATAGATTCGTTAAAGCTTAAGGCAACTACATACGGACGTTCTAGATTAAAGATGCTGTTAATTGCAGACATTACACTAGCAAATACAGAAGATGGAGCGTACAAGAAATATACAAGAAATATACGCACAGGAAATATACAATGGCATGCATTCTCAAAATCTTCGAGATTGTTTATCTGAAGGTAGACATTGCTCTGCGTATTTTTTTGAGTATTCCCGCTACCAATTATTCAGGAGAAAGATCTTTTTCTACTGTCAAAAGTATTGTCAGCATATGTTAAAAGTATTGTCAGCAATACTTCAATTGTGGGAACAATTCAATGAATTCAGGTTCACGCATATCGTGTATCAATAATATCAATTATGAATGTCTGGTCCCACAGTTGAGGTATTGCACGCGCTACACAGTTTTGCATGCTTGCAATTCTTGTGCATTGCCAAAACTCAAATGTATAGACAATCGGAAAATAAAATGTGTTGACTGATTAAGTCGTTATTAAACCGTCGTTGCGTTCGTACTTGCTTCCTCTTTCTACACCGTCGTTGTGTTCGTACTTGATTCCTTCTTTTTACATCTACCTTGAAAAGGGTTAAATATTTTTTACGCGCAAGTATGGGCTAAGATAGACTTAATGCTTTTGCATTATTGTCTACTGAAGCTCAACTAGTTCAATAAATTGATAATAGTGACATAGTTGATGCTTTTACTCGGACAAAAGTCAGGAAGAAGAGATTTACAAACTAGGTAATACATTATAATTTGAAAAAAATGGTTATTTTTATTTGTTATGCTAGCTCGAGTTTAATAAACATTTTTTTGTATTATTTACTAATTATATTTGAATAAAAATAGAGCACTCTCTAATGATTCGCATTATGAGTCGTGTAGAAAATAAAAACTATATTTTAATAACAATTGTGATATATAGAATTTTGTTGATCAAAAAGGGTGGCGTATCAGACAGGGCCTAGGGCGGCAATAAGCCTTAATCCGCCACTGTATTGAAGACCAGTGGCAGCAATGCCAAGAAGCAAGAATCAATGCCATGGTTCGATGAAGAATGCAGGCAGGCAAATGCAGCCAAACAAAAAGCACGACAAATGCTGATGCAGAAACGAACAAGGGCTGCTTACGACCAGTATAACAAGATTAACAAGGAGAAAAGAAGGGAAGAACACCGAATTCTCAAAAAGAAAAAGAAGCAGCATGAGAAGCGCTCGTTTGAGGAAATAGAGAGGTGCCTTGACAGGAACGAAATTCGGTAGTTTTACCAAAAGGTAAAAAGATCCTGCCAGGGTGGCAAACTCCGAACTCAAGCCTGTAAAGATCAGCAAGGAAACATAGTTGTACAGTCACAGTCGCTACTGGAAAGATCACTTCTGCAGACTGCTTAACGGCGATGAGGACACAAATTCCGCTGTCAGGCAGATTGCCCCATTCAGCTTGGACGATGATCAAGAATGCCGTCCTCCCGACCTAGAGGAAGTTAAGCTTGCCATATGCAAACTTATATCAAATTAGACTGCAGGTGCAGATGGCCTTGATGCCGAACTTTTCAAGGCAGCTGGAGACCAGTTAGAAAGGAGCATGTACCAGCTGATCTGCATGATATGGTCGGAAGAAAGCATGCCCGACGAATGGAACCTCAGTCCCGATCCTAAAGAAGGGAAACCCTCACAATTGCGCCAATTATAGAGGGATAAGCCTCCTTAACGTCGTTTATAAGATCTTGTGTGCTGTAATATTGTGAACGTCTGAAACCCAACGTCAACAACTTGATAGGTCCTTATCAATGTGGTTTTAGACCAGAGAAGTCCACAATAGACCAAATTTTCACATTACGGCAGATCTTGAAAAAAACCCGAGAACATAATATCGATATTCACCATCTCTTTATCGATTTCAAGCCCGTATGACAGTATTTACAGAGACGAGCTGTACATAGCCATGTCTAGTTTCGGCATCCCTGCAAAACTCGTACGACTATGCAGAATGACTTTGGAGAATTCACGCTGTTCTGTCAAGGTCGGTAAAGAACTCACCGAGACCTTTGATGTCGATAAAGGCTTTAGGCAAGGCGACAAACTGTCATGCGATTTCTTCAACATCATACTTGAATAGATTGTAAGAAACTCAAACGTCAACACCAGAGGAACAATCTTTCAAAAGTCTGTACAATTACTCGCATACGCAGACGATATTGACGTAATGGGAAGAAAAAAGCGTCATAGGTGCTTTTGCGAGTATTTAAACAGAAGCGGCCAAAATGGGTTTAATGGTTAATGAGGGCAAAACGAAGTATATGTTGTCATCAAACAAGGACACAGAACATCGACGAATTGGACAAAACGTCACAATAGACATACATAACTTCGAGTTAGTACAGGACTTCGTCTACCTAGGATCCGCTATAGACACGCACAACAACATCAGTGCGGAGATCAAACGGAGAATAACTCTTGCCAGTATTTATTTTCTGCAAATTTTTATGCATGTCTTTTTTAAATAATTATTTTTATACTCTATTTACTTTTAATCTTTTTATTTTTCCCTTAGCTCTTTCTGTAACGACGTTTTGCCAAATATTATTCTTAGAGCATAAAAAAATAGCAATGCTTGTCTGTTTAACTTCTTATGCTTCTTATTCTCTCTTAAGGTACTGCTACTTTCGTAGCTATATTATTTGCGAGTGCAGCTAATGATACCAGGGAGTTCACTGGCAGTCACATGAATACGAGTTTATCAATATGATACGAGTTTTACGAGCTCAAAACAATGGACTAAGTGTGTGCCATTTAAATGCGCAGAGTCTGACTAAAAAATTAGGGGAAATCAGATACTTGTTTGCGGATTCTAAGATCGATATTGTTTCTGTGTCTGAAACATGGTTTCATCCAAACATATGTGACGAAGTCTATCGTCTGCAGGGCTATAAGCTTTTTCGAGCCGATCGTATGTCTCGGACTGGTGGTGGTTCTGCTTTGTATGTGCGCGATGGATTAAGTAGCAGGTTTGTTTGTAAATCGGACGACAGCAGTCCCATAGAATATTTATTTGTTAGTATCAAATGTGACACCGAAAACGTCTTGGTTGGATCTGTCTACCGGCCGTACAATTATATTAGCTTGACACAATTGGAGAATTCATTAGAGTCGATTTCATGTTGTTATTCTCATACAATACTGTGTGGTGATTTTAACTGTAATTTATTGGACAATCATTTATCTCAAAATTTTGTAAGTTCCTTTGAAGCCCTCAATCTTAGTCCCATAAACCGCTCTTTACCCACTCACTTTACCGATTCGTCCAATTCTTTGCTAGATTTATTTCTTTCTAGCGATGTTGAAAAGGTTTTGCTATATAGTCAGCTTCAAGCTCCAGGTTTCTCTAAGCACGATCTAATCTTTACTTGTTTAGATATGATTTGTCAAACTGATAAACAAAGATTTCAATATCGCGATTTCAAAAACCTAAACGTGTCTCACTTGCTGCGAGATTTCAACAATATAGACTGGAATTCACTTTACGTTATGCCGAACATTAATGTTTCTTTGGACGTAACCTCAGTTCTTTGTTTGACATGCATGTACCCATTAAAACCTGCCTTGTAAAACATACGTCTCCCCCTTGGTTGAATGGTGACATTTGCGCTTTGATGTCACGGAGACATGCTGCCTACAGTCAGTGGAAACGATATAGGGTCGAATACTTTCACCGAGCTTACCGCAGTTTGCGAAATCAAGTGGTTGCAATGATAAGATCAGCAAAAATGCGTTATTATGAACAAAAACTCGGTACCTCAGTTTCTAGTAAGAACGTATGGAGAAGACTGAGAGAAATTGGTATTGGAAAACAATCTAAGCCTCTTCCTAGTGACATAGACTGCGATGTTCTCAATAAGAAATTCACCTCTAAGCCTCATTCCTCAAACGAGGAAATTTCAAGCAGTTTCTTGAATGAAGTTGAAACAGGTACTGTTCAAAACAATTTCAGTTTTGTAAGGCTTCAGGAAGAGGACGTAGTTGAGGCAATATTATCAATTAGATCGAATGCCATTGGTCTCGATCTAATAAACCCTAAATTTATTAAGCTCCTTCTCCCATACTTACTACGTTTTACAACGCTCATTTTCAACACCATTTTAACAACCTCTGAGTTTCCTTTGGAGTGGAAGAAAGCAAAAATTATTCCCATTCCTAAGAAAACTACAAGCTTAGAGACAGAGTTCCGACTTCCGACCAATAGCTATTCTTCCCTTCCTTTCAAAAGTCTTTGAGAAAGCAGTCTATAAGCAGCATCTAAGGGAAATGCCTTAATCCTAAATCCAGTAAAGTCAAAAGCTATACCCATCTCTCGTAAAGTCCTCGATGAATCAACTTTAAGTTCATTGAAGCTTGAGGACACACCCAACCCATTGATTACGTAAGCTCTGCTACAAATCTGGGCATGGTTTTTAATCGCACCTTGACATGGAATAACCATCTGAATAGCGCGATAGGGAAGGTTTATGGATGCCTCCGTACACTACATGTTACAAAAAGTATCATTCCTAACAAAACTAAGCTTCAACTTGCGAAAACTCTGTTACTTCCCGTATTACTTTATGGGTGTGAAGTCTTCGGTGACTTAGACTACGCGACTACCCGTAAACTTAATGTTGTTTATAACAATATTGCCCGATATGTATATAACCTACGACGATATGATCATGTTTCTTCATTTTCGAAACAAATTTGTGGCTGCAGCCTTGAAAGACTATTGCAATTTCGATCACTAAGTTACTTGCATCTAATAATCCAATCCGAACAACCGGATTATCTACATAGTAGGCTGAGTTTCCTTCATTCTACAAGGTCTCGCGCTCTTATACTACCTCGTTTTAAATATCTCACAACTCAGCGCCAATTCTTTATTCATGCTATACGCCTTTGGAACTCCCTGCCAATCGCAATGAGGGGGATTAGAAGCATCAGAAGGTTTAGATGTTTGCTTTTCACATATTTGGCAAATAGTTGAACGTAAGGTTACATTAATTGTATTGTAAATTTTCTTTTCTTTTTTGTTTTCTTTTTATTTCTTATTTCTTTTATCTCTTTAAATTTCATAAATTATCACTTTTATTATTATTATTTTTTTCTCTTCTTTTTATTATCTTTTGAATACTAAATCCATTGTAATAATAATGTAAATTCAACTAAAGGCTTGCAATATTTTATTAGACGTATGCTCTACTTTGTAAGCGATTTAAAGTAAATAAATACAAATACAAATACAAACCGTTGCTTCTTTGGGTTAAGAAGGCAATTGAGAAACGAAACCCTATGCGAAGGCAATGTGTGGAGAAAAAGATGCAACAACGAGCTGTATGAGCTGTACCGCGACATGGGCATAGCCAGAAGAGTACGCATTGCGAGGCTACGATGGTTGGGCCATGTAGAGCGGATGGACGCAAACGTTCCGGCTCGTCGGGTTTTCGAAAGCACATTGCAGGGAAATCGCGGAAGGGCAAGCCCTCGTCTTAGGTGGGGCAATCAAGTGGATCAAGACCTCAACCGACTTAGAATTCAAAACTGGAGAGAGCTCGCCCGAAATCGAAGTCGTTACAGAAGGATGTTGGTTGAGGCCCAAGTTCACCCCGAACTGTAATGCCCATCTAAGTAAGTAAGTAAGTATTTCATTTAAATGAAATTTTCGATTTTCATTCAATTTGATAAACATGCTTAAGCTAAAATGCGTCTGGCAAGCAGAAGTCTGAAACCAAATCGTCTTGGACGAACTTTTTTATAATCAGGGGAACTTACCATTTGCTGGCTTAAATGTGATAAGAAAAAAGTTATCAGCTAAATTGAAAAATGCATTTGAAAAAATGTTGAAATGCGTATGGCAAGCAGAAGGCTGAAACCAAATAATTTTAGACATAATTTTTTGTAGTCGGGGGAACTTTTGTGATGTTTTGGCGCACCGTTTTCTTAGTTACACGTGATAAGAAAAAAGTTATCAGTACTTTAAGTTGAAAAATGCGTTTAAAAAAAAATGTTAAAGTGCGTCTGACAAGTAGTAAACTAAATCGTCTGGAACACACTTTTTTGAAATCAGGTTAAATTTTCTTGGTTACATGTAATAGGAAAATAGTTATTAGTGCTTTAAGCTGAAAAATGCACTTGAAAAGTGTTAAAATGCGTCTGGCAAGCAGTAGGCCGAAACCAAATCGTCTCGAACCGAGTTTTTTGTAATCAGTGGAACTTTTCTAATTTTTTGATGTATCATGTATGTGGTTATCACTTCGACCTCAAAATCTGTAAAATTACCATTTTCGAACGCTCACCCCCGCCCCCGGCTGAAAAAGAAACTGTGCAAAATTATTTGCACAAAAAAAATCGAATTTCGTGTTATAGCGTTGCCAAGTTGACGGAGGTGCCACTATACCTTTTGACGTTATCGTTCGTTGCTAATCAAAGGTACAGCTGCTTACTAATATTTTTCCAAATGAGCCCTAATAGATTTACATCAATATTTCTCTGCCTACTCTACGCCAAATTTTGAATTGTTATTTGCTTTATTTATGGACTTTTCCAAATTGCGAAAGTCGTTTACCAATAGAAAAGCTTATCAAGAACTCATGGTTGTATTTGAAATAGTGTGTACTGGGGATAAACTTTTTTTGTTGCTTTGGTAGCCATCTAGAGATTCATAGATGTAACATGTTTAAATTCATCTCACAAAAAATTACAACACGATATGCATTGTGGGATTGTGGCTCGCCTTCTTTCGCTGCTTTTGGCTATTTTGATTTGTTTGTTTTGGCTACTTTAATCCATTTCGTTTAGTTGTTTAGTTTGTGTAGCACGTGTTTGCTCGTTTATCGTTTTAAAGAAATTAATTTTTAAAAAGTGGTGCAAATACTTTGAAAAATGGCTGTAAACGATCAAATTGTTGTTGCACTGGTTCTTGACCATCTAATTAAAAAAGATAAGGTGCTTGCGGAAGTTTTTCAAAAGAACACAAAAGCGGTTAGTTGTAGCTCTAGCCGCTATGTGCTTTGGATATGTATTACCAATCAATTAAACAATGTTCTTTTTCAAAATCCATACTTAGGTTAACCGTCCTGTTAAGATTACGCAGAAAAACACAGATTTATATGTACACGTTTTATTAGAGCAAAGTATAATTTATAAAGAAAGACGTGTAGGTACGCAGCACGAAGCACGATATGAAGAAAGAGAGTCAGTAAAAGAATCACATTATTATTTGACATTAGTAGTAAGTATGAAATGAATTTATTGGAATGCTACATTTCAATACTCCCACTCATTTAAAAAATTATTTCATAGAACTTATATAATTCAAAAACTTCATCAAAACTATGAAAACTTGTTTGAATTACTCTCTCATATCAAATTTTTATCAAAATTATAAAGAAAAATTTAAATGCAAGCTAAGCAGGATTTGTAAGGTCCAATCCAAGACGAAGAATAGATTAGATTTAAATTTCAAAGCTGACAATGGTTTTGGTTGAAAACGTCTGCTAATTGGTCATCACTTTTAATATACTTGACCTCGATGACTCCATCCAGTTGTTTTTCACGAGTGAAATGCATTGCCTTGTTGATGTGTTTAGTCCGATGGTGATATTCTGGGTTCTTGACTAAACGAATGACACTTTGATTATCACAGAACATCGTTGTTCTCTTGCTTTGTTCAAATCCATGCTCTTTAAGAAGTTCTCGAAGCCATATTGCTTCTTTGGTACCTTCACGCAATACAGCATATTCCGATTCAGTCGTGGACAAGGTAACGTGCGACTTCCGTTGACTTTTCCACTTAACAACACCATTTCCAATCAAGAAAGCGTATCCTGTTATAGACCGACTTGTTTCAACATCTATGGCATGGTCAGCGTCCGTGTAGCCAACTAAGTCCCAGTTAAATGAGTCGTATCCGTATGCTAGGCTGATGTTCTTCGTATCGTTTAGGTACTGGAAAATACGTTTTACGGCTTTGGCGTGAAATTGATCTGGTTTCTCCATGACTCGACAAATTTCTCCCACTGCATACGAAATGTCGGGTCTCGAAACCGCTGCAGCAAACATGAGAGACCCACATGCCTGTCGATATGGCAAAACAGTTTCCGTGGCACTATCACTTTTCTTCGTTGGAAAAGTACCAACATCAGCTGGCGTTGCAACTGATCTCGAATTTTCCATGTTGAATCTTCGAACAATTCGATCAAAGTACGTTGCTTGACTGACTCGTATAGTTTTGGAGCTTCTATAGCGCTTAATTTCTATCCCAACATAGAAATTTCCATCTCCTAGCGTTATTTGAAATGTGTTGCGAAGCTTCTTGATTAGAGTATCTATAGCAGGTCTGCTACATGACAAAACTAAACCATCATCAACATAAAGCAAAAGAACAACCATTTCTCCACCAATTTCTCCGACGAACACACAATGGTCCGACTGCAGTTGCTCCAGGTTGCAATCCTTGATGAAAGCCACGAGCTTAGAATTCCATGCCCGTGACGACTGCTTAAGCCCATAGAGGCTTTTCTTCAACCGACAGACTTGACCTTTCTGATGATCCACTTGATCTGGAACTATCATAAAAATTGTTTCATTTAAGCTTCCATTCAAAAACGCCGTCTTCACGTCGAACTGCACTATCTCCATATCATAAATAACTGCCAGCGCCTAAACACATCTGACCAAATCATACCACACAACTGGAGAAAATGTCTCTGTATAATCGATCTCTGAACTCTGTTAATAGCTTTTTGCAACAAGACCTGCCTTGTATCTGGGCTCCTCGATCCTCGGTAGGCATTGTCTTGATTTTAAAAACCCATTTGAAGCCAACATCGTTCTTACAAGATTTCGGTTTATCGATAACATCCCAGGTCTGATTTTCATCCAACGATCTTAGCTCCTCTTCAACTGCATGTTGCCTTTCTGTAGACTGCTCTGACTCCATAGCTTCCTTGTACGAGGACGGTTCTATAAATGCAGCTAAGTAACCACGTTCAGCATCATATGGAACGACTGTCTTAGGACTATGTCGCAAACACTGGTTCTTGACCATCTAATTAAAAAAGATAAGGTGCTTGCGGAAGTTTTTCAAAAGAACACAAAAGCGGTTAGTTGTAGCTCTAGCCGCTATGTGCTTTGGATATGTATTACCAATCAATTAAACAATGTTCTTTTTCAAAATCCATACTTAGGTTAACCGTCCTGTTAAGATTACGCAGAAAAACACAGATTTATATGTACACGTTTTATTAGAGCAAAGTATAATTTATAAAGAAAGACGTGTAGGTACGCAGCACGAAGCACGATATGAAGAAAGAGAGTCAGTAAAAGAATCACATTATTATTTGACATTAGTAGTAAGTATGAAATGAATTTATTGGAATGCTACATTTCAATACTCCCACTCATTTAAAAAATTATTTCATAGAACTTATATAATTCAAAAACTTCATCAAAACTATCAAAACTTGTTTGAATTACTCTCTCATATCAAATTTTTATCAAAATTATAAAGAAAAATTTAAATGCAAGCTAAGCAGGATTTGTAAGGTCCAATCCAAGACGAAGAATAGATTAGATTTAAATTTCAAAGCTGACAATGGTTTTGGTTGAAAACGTCTGCTAATTGGTCATCACTTTTAATATACTTGACCTCGATGACTCCATCCAGTTGTTTTTCACGAGTGAAATGCATTGCCTTGTTGATGTGTTTAGTCCGATGGTGATATTCTGGGTTCTTGACTAAACGAATGACACTTTGATTATCACAGAACATCGTTGTTCTCTTGCTTTGTTCAAATCCATGCTCTTTAAGAAGTTCTCGAAGCCATATTGCTTCTTTGGTACCTTCACGCAATACAGCATATTCCGATTCAGTCGTGGACAAGGTAACGTGCGACTTCCGTTGACTTTTCCACTTAACAACACCATTTCCAATCAAGAAAGCGTATCCTGTTATAGACCGACTTGTTTCAACATCTATGGCATGGTCAGCGTCCGTGTAGCCAACTAAGTCCCAGTTAAATGAGTCGTATCCGTATGCTAGGCTGATGTTCTTCGTATCGTTTAGGTACTGGAAAATACGTTTTACGGCTTTGGCGTGAAATTGATCTGGTTTCTCCATGACTCGACAAATTTCTCCCACTGCATACGAAATGTCGGGTCTCGAAACCGCTGCAGCAAACATGAGAGACCCACATGCCTGTCGATATGGCAAAACAGTTTCCGTGGCACTATCACTTTTCTTCGTTGGAAAAGTACCAACATCAGCTGGCGTTGCAACTGATCTCGAATTTTCCATGTTGAATCTTCGAACAATTCGATCAAAGTACGTTGCTTGACTGACTCGTATAGTTTTGGAGCTTCTATAGCGCTTAATTTCTATCCCAACATAGAAATTTCCATCTCCTAGCGTTATTTGAAATGTGTTGCGAAGCTTCTTGATTAGAGTATCTATAGCAGGTCTGCTACATGACAAAACTAAACCATCATCAACATAAAGCAAAAGAACAACCATTTCTCCACCAATTTCTCCGACGAACACACAATGGTCCGACTGCAGTTGCTCCAGGTTGCAATCCTTGATGAAAGCCACGAGCTTAGAATTCCATGCCCGTGACGACTGCTTAAGCCCATAGAGGCTTTTCTTCAACCGACAGACTTGACCTTTCTGATGATCCACTTGATCTGGAACTATCATAAAAATTGTTTCATTTAAGCTTCCATTCAAAAACGCCGTCTTCACGTCGAACTGCACTATCTCCATATCATAAATAACTGCCAGCGCCTAAACACATCTGACCAAATCATACCACACAACTGGAGAAAATGTCTCTGTATAATCGATCTCTGAACTCTGTTAATAGCTTTTTGCAACAAGACCTGCCTTGTATCTGGGCTCCTCGATCCTCGTTAGGCATTGTCTTGATTTTAAAAACCCATTTGAAGCCAACATCGTTCTTACAAGATTTCGGTTTATCGATAACATCCCAGGTCTGATTTTCATCCAACGATCTTAGCTCCTCTTCAACTGCATGTTGCCTTTCTGTAGACTGCTCTGACTCCATAGCTTCCTTGTACGAGGACGGTTCTATAAATGCAGCTAAGTAACCACGTTCAGCATCATATGGAACGACTGTCTTAGGACTATGTCGCAAACACTGGTTCTTGACCATCTAATTAAAAAAGATAAGGTGCTTGCGGAAGTTTTTCAAAAGAACACAAAAGCGGTTAGTTGTAGCTCTAGCCGCTATGTGCTTTGGATATGTATTACCAATCAATTAAACAATGTTCTTTTTCAAAATCCATACTTAGGTTAACCGTCCTGTTAAGATTACGCAGAAAAACACAGATTTATATGTACACGTTTTATTAGAGCAAAGTATAATTTATAAAGAAAGACGTGTAGGTACGCAGCACGAAGCACGATATGAAGAAAGAGAGTCAGTAAAAGAATCACATTATTATTTGACATTAGTAGTAAGTATGAAATGAATTTATTGGAATGCTACATTTCAATACTCCCACTCATTTAAAAAATTATTTCATAGAACTTATATAATTCAAAAACTTCATCAAAACTATCAAAACTTGTTTGAATTACTCTCTCATATCAAATTTTTATCAAAATTATAAAGAAAAATTTAAATGCAAGCTAAGCAGGATTTGTAAGGTCCAATCCAAGACGAAGAATAGATTAGATTTAAATTTCAAAGCTGACAATGGTTTTGGTTGAAAACGTCTGCTAATTGGTCATCACTTTTAATATACTTGACCTCGATGACTCCATCCAGTTGTTTTTCACGAGTGAAATGCATTGCCTTGTTGATGTGTTTAGTCCGATGGTGATATTCTGGGTTCTTGACTAAACGAATGACACTTTGATTATCACAGAACATCGTTGTTCTCTTGCTTTGTTCAAATCCATGCTCTTTAAGAAGTTCTCGAAGCCATATTGCTTCTTTGGTACCTTCACGCAATACAGCATATTCCGATTCAGTCGTTGACAAGGTAACGTGCGACTTCCGTTGACTTTTCCACTTAACAACACCATTTCCAATCAAGAAAGCGTATCCTGTTATAGACCGACTTGTTTCAACATCTATGGCATGGTCAGCGTCCGTGTAGCCAACTAAGTCCCAGTTAAATGAGTCGTATCCGTATGCTAGGCTGATGTTCTTCGTATCGTTTAGGTACTGGAAAATACGTTTTACGGCTTTGGCGTGAAATTGATCTGGTTTCTCCATGACTCGACAAATTTCTCCCACTGCATACGAAATGTCGGGTCTCGAAACCGCTGCAGCAAACATGAGAGACCCACATGCCTGTCGATATGGCAAAACAGTTTCCGTGGCACTATCACTTTTCTTCGTTGGAAAAGTACCAACATCAGCTGGCGTTGCAACTGATCTCGAATTTTCCATGTTGAATCTTCGAACAATTCGATCAAAGTACGTTGCTTGACTGACTCGTATAGTTTTGGAGCTTCTATAGCGCTTAATTTCTATCCCAACATAGAAATTTCCATCTCCTAGCGTTATTTGAAATGTGTTGCGAAGCTTCTTGATTAGAGTATCTATAGCAGGTCTGCTACATGACAAAACTAAACCATCATCAACATAAAGCAAAAGAACAACCATTTCTCCACCAATTTCTCCGACGAACACACAATGGTCCGACTGCAGTTGCTCCAGGTTGCAATCCTTGATGAAAGCCACGAGCTTAGAATTCCATGCCCGTGACGACTGCTTAAGCCCATAGAGGCTTTTCTTCAACCGACAGACTTGACCTTTCTGATGATCCACTTGATCTGGAACTATCATAAAAATTGTTTCATTTAAGCTTCCATTCAAAAACGCCGTCTTCACGTCGAACTGCACTATCTCCATATCATAAATAACTGCCAGCGCCTAAACACATCTGACCAAATCATACCACACAACTGGAGAAAATGTCTCTGTATAATCGATCTCTGAACTCTGTTAATAGCTTTTTGCAACAAGACCTGCCTTGTATCTGGGCTCCTCGATCCTCGTTAGGCATTGTCTTGATTTTAAAAACCCATTTGAAGCCAACATCGTTCTTACAAGATTTCGGTTTATCGATAACATCCCAGGTCTGATTTTCATCCAACGATCTTAGCTCCTCTTCAACTGCATGTTGCCTTTCTGTAGACTGCTCTGACTCCATAGCTTCCTTGTACGAGGACGGTTCTATAAATGCAGCTAAGTAACCACGTTCAGCATCATATGGAACGACTGTCTTAGGACTATGTCGCAAACATCTTCTTTTGTGTTGATGGTCGATGCTTTCGATACCTGAGCTTTCATCTGTATCGCCACTTGTTGTTTCTTGCTTCACACAAGTTTCGCCCAAAGGTTCATCACCTATATCATTGGCACTGTTATCATCCTAGATTGTCACATATTCAGTTCGAACAACATTTTCATTAAACTTAACATCTAAACTCATGGCGATTTTCTTTGAAAGAGGTTCGTAAAGTCGAAAATTTTTCTTAGTAGACTCGTAACCAACCACCAGGTAAGCTTTCTTTGCTTTTGCATCTCATTTTTTTTTCGTTTAGGGTTTTTCGAATGTGTAAAAAACCCACTGTGCCGAACACTCTCACGTGATTCAATTGGTGTTTTATTTGGATTTTGTGCGGTTGTCGCTCGATTGAGAATATAGACGGCAGTTCGTACTGCCTCCGGCCAAAGTGTCTTCGCTAAACCACTCGATATAAACATAGTCCTCGCCGACTCTTGGACGGTTCTGTTGTCTCCCTCTATGAACCCGTTCTGTTGAGGGGCATATGGTGCGATTCGTACTAAAACGATACCTTTCTTTCTAAAGAGATTCATGACGTTATTGTTGATGAACTCCGCTCCGCTATCGCAACGAATTCTTTTTACACGACAGATCCATGAGTTCTCTGTTTGTTCCAGAAACTCTTCCATATATCCGATTACCTCGGATTTTTGTTCCAACAAATAAACAAACCTCAATCTTGATGCCTCGTCTTACATCAGCATAAAATAGCGAACACTACCAGCTCCTACTACTTCCATTGGCTCACACAAATCAACGTGGATACACTCTCCCTAAGCAAAAGTCCTTTTTTCGGTTGATGGGTGTGACACTCGGTGCATTTTCCCAAACTGACACTCTTCACAAAAGAAATCATCTTGATTAGTCAATTCAATGCCACTTACCAGACCTTTTGTGCCCATTGACTTAATAGTTGCTACATTTACATGTCCCGAGCGTCGATGCCACTGCTGTAAAGTGCCAGCTGAGGTTTTCGCTACTGACGAAAAACATGCCCGATCTAATTTTGCATTTTTGAATGCCATTCTGACCAAATTATTACTGTCAATACTCAATATACCCTGTAGCAGATACCGTCCTTGAATTTGGTCTCAAACCCCTTCTTTGCCAACTGAACAATAGAGAACAAGTTCACTTTAGCTTTTGGAACATAGCAAACATCTTCAATAACCCTTGCTTCCCATCTTCCATTAACTCTTCAGTTCCCGGTGTCACCCGTAGATGACACTTGGTTTTAAATTGTTTTCCATCATACCATCTTTGCCTGTCACCTGTAAGTGACACCCCC
Organism: Melanostoma scalare; assembly: GCA_949752695.1. NCBI lineage: Eukaryota > Metazoa > Arthropoda > Insecta > Diptera > Syrphidae > Melanostoma > Melanostoma scalare. The sequence continues at coordinate 160,510,178 of OX456985.1, read as the reverse complement.
GTAAAAAAAGAGTTGTGGTGAAAATTTTTTTCGAAATTTTTTTTTGATCTTTACTAAACCCATTTATATTCCTCAATAGCAAATAGTATTTATTTTCTAATACAGGCTTGAGAAATGAAGAGTTAACATATGCTTTAATTTAGTGGTTCCTATTCCTTCAATATCCAAAGTTTCATCGTTTGCTATTTTCAAACCCTTACGCGACCCTTGAGAAGAAAATACCGAAAACCAATCGCGTTGAAATGTTGTATATGCCGAGTCCACTAACCATACATCAGCATAGTCAGCCGCAAGAACATCATCTGTTATTGCATAAGCAACGGGTCTTACTACCTTGTTCTTGTTATTAAAACTGGTTTTGCTTTTGTTTTGCGGACACTTGCGCTTCCAGTGGCCCACTTGACCACACGTGTGACATAACGATATTTCTTTGTAGTTGTTACCTTTCTTTTTCTTCCTTAAAGTGCCTGCGCACTTGGCAATAAATGCTAGCTCTTGTACTTTGGTTTCTTCACGATGCAAACTATCCCGTTCAGCCTATTTCATTTGATCTTCTTCCAATTGCAGTTTTGACAAAAGCATCTCCATAGTTCGGCATTCCTTGATGTTATACCAAACTGTACGAAAATTCTGGAACTTTGTTGTCAAGCAACTAATTATCCGGCACATCTTTAAATTGTCCGACAATATTTCCCCTTGATCTTCTAGTTCTGAAGCAGTTTGTCGTACCCTAGACACATGTGACGTCACTGAGTCATCACTACCCATTTGCAGACTGAAATAGTCTTCGTATAGCATCATCACTCTTTCATCGCTCCTTTTTTGATGAATACTCTCCAGCATATCCATAAGTTGCTTAGCTGATTTGCAATCAAGAACATACGACGATTGTTCGGCATCTATTGATGCAAAAAGAACGGCCATTGCTTTTCCATCACACTGCAACCATTTCGATTTTTCTGCTGCTTGGTCATCACTTGGTTTCAAGACTGTTCCTTCTACTACATCCAGTAGATCTTGGCTACGAAGTATAGCGCTAAGCTCCAAGCTACAAAATTCGTGTTGCTGCCTATGTTACAGCATTGAATTTTCTACCATCGCCTTCATATCCATAGTCTTTTGGATACCTTTTAAAATTAAAAAAAATTTAATTAAGAAGCATTTTAATTTATTTATGTTGCTACCAAAATTGTTTATCTGGGCCCATAACCTGTTAAGATTACGCAGAAAAACACAGATTTATATGTACACGTTTTATTAGAGCGAAGTATGATTTATAAAGAAAGACGTGTACGGCTGTACGCAGCAGGTATGGAGAAAGAGAGTGAGTAAAAGAATGATATCACTATTTGACATTAGGCAAGTCGAGTGTCTGAGTGACATAAGGCTTAGTAGTAAATATGAAATGAATTTATTGGAATGCTGCATTTCAATACTTCCCAAAGGATGTCCCACACTTGACGAAATTATTGCACATTACCAAAAAACTTCAAGTAAAAAAAATTTCCGCACTTTTATACCTTTTTCACACCGCACGGAAATCCAGATTTTGATTTTGATTTGGGTGGTACTAGATTCAACCCATTCACACTGCGGCGAAGTACTAGAGTAGATTTTGTTTGACGTTTGACACTGACACTAACCTCACACTTTAAATTTTCTTATGAATTTTGTGGTTCTTCGTTCTTCTTAAAAATTAAAATAAAATTGCTGTTTTTCTCAAGAAATAAAAATAATAGAAGAAGAAAAACGTGACAAGTGAACATTTAAACAAGTTTTAAAAACTTAAAGAGTGTCTTGTTAGGTCTTTACCTGAAATAAATTTGGAAACCGGGAGAACCTCAACAGGGAAAGTGGCTTGGAAAAATAGAAATAAACCAAACAAAAAGTGAGTTTTTTTTCCAAATTTCAGTTTATTAAAAAATAGTAAATACAAAAGAGGTATCAATTCTATTCAATTCAATTCAATTCAACTTTATTTAGACATTCTGAAATCAATACATTTGTTTTGTCTTACGTGTAAATACTGTGGCCGACTTTAAAAGGTATGTTTGGCCGAACTTTATGAACAAACAATTTAATTTTTTTCAAAAAAATTTTAACAATATATTTGTAGGTTATTATAACCAAAAATCAGTTTTGTGTATATATGAGTACGCTTGCTACCGGCGTACAACCTCAACTTAGCCTTTAAGGCACTTCTGACTATTTTTTTTTAATATGACTAAAACTAAAACTAAAAATAAAACTTAAAGTACGAAAAATTACACAAAAATATCAAAAACAAAAGTTCAAAATAATTCATTGAATACAATTTGGGTGTAGTGCAGAAATTATTTTGCGACTAGCGCCCATCACTTAAGAGTATGTACATATAAACGTTGGCTTTTTCTTTCATCTCCTTATTGAATTATATATTGCTATATGAACAAAAATAGATTAGTAAATTTAACGTCGGGTTGTACATGCACTTTGAGTCAAAACAATTTATCCTCTCAGATTGCCAGGCAATGCCTTGTCGTAAAACGGTACTATGAGATTTGTATCTGTTTCTGGTCTGAAATGAGGGGCAGACGCGCTATGGAGAAGATTAAACGGAGAAATTTAGTAAGTATCGTTAATACTTAAATTAACGTTGGAATCAAACACAGGGCACGAGTACGATAACTTTGGCGACAAAAAATAATAACGGTTTCTGATACAGGGGTTCAATACAAGCATTTTTTACTATGGGAGGGGGGGGTCTATCTCCCCCCGTGTAGGCGGAAGGGGCAATTTTATAAAAATTGACTTAAAATCTAAAAAAAATATTGTAGAACAACGGAAAAACTTACAGATACAATTTATTTTTTTTTATAAAAGCCAGAAATTTGCACTTTATAACAAATTTTAAATTAAGTGGTTTCAATTTATAGTTTTTGAAATAACTGACTTCAAAGTCAAAATTTAGGAAAAAAAAATTTGAAAAAATCACTTTGAGTATTATGTTTCTCGTGATTACAAATGCCAATAAAAAAAATTTGATGTAGTTAGTTGCTTCAATCAATTTTTTATCAAACGATATAAATTACTTTTTTCTATGTCTTATAGTTTTTAAGATAATTGAAAAATAGTAAAACTATTGAAGTATGCAATATTTTCAAAAAATTAAGGAAATACGTACAAATATACGATAATGTTAGGCAATAGACTATTGAAAGTATAAATATTCATCAGGCAGGTACTTATGTGCAATTAATTTCCGTATGCAACAACTTTCCGCATGGCCCGCTTCGCGGGGCTCATTATTTTAACCCTTTTTCCGCAGGGTTAAGCTGTTCATGCTAAATATGAAAATAGCAATTAATTTCCGTATGCAACAGCTTTCCGCATGGCCCGCTTCGCGGGGCTCATTATTTTAACCCTTTTTCCGCAGGGTTAAGCTGCTCATGCTAAATATGAAAATAGCAATTAATTTCCGTATGCAACAGCTTTCCGCATGGCCCGCTTCGCGGGGCTCATTATTTTAACCCTTTTTCCGCAGGGTTAAGCTGTTCATGCTAAATATGAAAATAGCAATTAATTTCCGTATGCAACAGCTTTCCGCATGGCCCGCTTCGCGGGGCTCATTATTTTAACCCTTTTTCCGCAGGGTTAAGCTGCTCATGCTAAATATGAAAATAGCAATTAATTTCCGTATGCAACAGCTTTCCGCATGGCCCGCTTCGCGGGGCTCATTATTTTAACCCTTTTTCCGCAGGGTTAAGCTGCTCATGCTAAATATGAAAATAGCAATTAATTTCCGTATGCAACAGCTTTCCGCATGGCCCGCTTCGCGGGGCTCATTATTTTAACCCTTTTTCCGCACGGTTAAGCTGCTCATGCTAAATATGAAAATAGCAATTAATTTCCGTATGCAACAGCTTTCCGCATGGCCCGCTTCGCGGGGCTCATTATTTTAACCCTTTTTCCGCAGGGTTAAGCTGCTCATGCTAAATATGAAAATAGCAATTAATTTCCGTATGCAACAGCTTTCCGCATGGCCCGCTTCGCGGGGCTCATTATTTTAACCCTTTTTCCGCAGGGTTAAGCTGCTCATGCTAAATATGAAAATAGCAATTAATTTCCGTATGCAACAGCTTTCCGCATGGCCCGCTTCGCGGGGCTCATTATTTTAACCCTTTTTCCGCAGGGTTAAGCTGCTCATGCTAAATATGAAAATAGCAATTAATTTCCGTATGCAACAGCTTTCCGCATGGCCCGCTTCGCGGGGCTCATTATTTTAACCCTTTTTCCGCAGGGTTAAGCTGCTCATGCTTAATATGAAAATAGCAATTAATTTCCGTATTCAACAGCTTTCCGCATGGCCCGCTTCGCGGGGCTCATTATTTTAACCCTTTTTCCGCAGGGTTAAGCTGCTCATGCTAAATATGAAAATAGCAATTAATTTCCGTATGCAACAGCTTTCCGCATGGCCCGCTTCGCGGGGCTCATTATTTGAACCCTTTTTCCGCAGGGTTAAGCTGCTCATGCTAAATATGAAAATAGCAATTAATTTCCGTATGCAACAGCTTTCCGAATGGCCCGCTTCGCGGGGCTCATTATTTTAACCCTTTTTCCGCAGGGTTAAGCTGCTGATGCTAAATATGAAAATAGCAATTAATTTCCGTATGCAACAGCTTTCCGCATGGCCCGCTTCGCGGGGCTCATTATTTTAACCCTTTTTCCGCAGGGTTAAGCTGCTCATGCTAAATATGAAAATAGCAATTAATTTCCGTATGCAACAGCTTTCCGCATGGCCCGCTTCGCGCGCTTCGCGGGGCTCATTATTTTAACCCTTTTTCCGCACGGTTAAGCTGCTCATGCTAAATATGAAAATAGCAACTAATTTCCGTATGCAACAGCTTTCCGCATGGCCCGCTTCGCGGGGCTCATTATTTTAACCCTTTTTCCGCAGGGTTAAGCTGCTCATGCTAAATATGAAAATAGCAATTGTTTTTCTAACTGCAAGTTATTTGATTGAACTGAAAAAATTTTTGTTGCTATTTTCATATTTAGCATGAGCACCTTAACCCTGCGGAAAAAGGGTTAAAATAATGAGCCCCCCGCGAAGTGGGCCATGCGGAAAGTTGTTGCATACGGAAATTAACTGCACATAAGCACCTGTCTGATGAATTTTTATATTTTCAATAGTCTATTTCCTAACATTATCGTAAATTCGTACGTATTTCCATAATTTTTTGAAAATATTGCATACTTCAATGGTTTTACTATTTTTCAATTATCTAAGAAACTATAAAACTGGTGGGGGGAAGTTAATAATAAGTCAAATTGTTTATGGCTCGCTGTTCTAGTAGCAAGTGAGTTTTATTCAAATAAATATTCTTCTTTTATACTAATTAAATGCTTACGCGTAACTTAGTTTAGCTTAGGAATAATATGTACACAAAAATCAAATTGCCCAGTAGACAAAAATGCAATTTGTGAGAAATAATAAATTTAATATGACCTGCGTTCGTGCGTCGGTGCTGTGGAACTCGTTGTTCAGTTGTTGAAATATGATTCTGAAAAGTGTGTTCTCATATTTTAGCTGTCATCGTTTATTAGAATTGTGATTCCGAATTCATTCATATTGTTGTCACAACATGCTGGGCTCCTTAGATTGATGATACGCAAAAGTCCATGTCTTCAAAGGAAGCTCGGCTGGTTCGTCGCTTGTTAAAAGATCTCATTGGCTTGTTGAGCGATCTTTAGTAGTATTTAGTATTTATTTATTTCTTATAAAACTAACACAGTAAGATAAATCTTATAAGGTAGTGTAAGTTTACTATTTAACATTTAGCTCAAATATAGTAATTATGAAATGTTTCAATACTTCAATAATAATTATAAAATGTATCACAAAAAATGAAAAAAAAAAGGAAGTTAATATACCTAATAGATAAGAAAGAAAAGATTAAGATTGAATGTGAAGATAAAGAAAGAGAGAAGTATGAAAAGAGGGAAAAAGAAAAAGAAGAAAAGAATCTTAAAAAATTGAAGTTAGTTGCTGTCGTTAGAGAAGAAAGAATCTAAATTGATTTTGAAAGTTTTCGTGTCTCTAATATCTCGCAGGTATGAGGGGAGTGAGTTCCACAGGTTAACAGCGGCTACAAAGAATTGTCTTTCAGAAGTTAGACATGAGAAACGTGGTAAAATTAATGCTGTGGACCTACTTGATGTTGGAAATCGGAGCTTTTCAAAAAGATAATTAGGTTGGCGTGTTCTTATGATTTTAAACAGAAATATTAAGGTTCGAGACTTAATAAAGTTATCAAAAGACATTTTAAGAAGGTTTTTCTGCAGATGTGAGACATGATCATATCTTCTTAACCCGTAAATGTATCGGATAGTGCTGTTAAAAGCCACCCTAAGTTTACGTTTACTGATATAGTCACAGTTGTAAAAAATTTCACATCCATAAGTCAGAACAGGTATAACTAATGTCTTCGCAAGCATCATTCTGGTGTTAAGAGGGGTAAATTTTTGTGCGGTCCATAAAGTTCGAAGTATGCCATACGTTTTGCCAACCAATGAATTGATGTGATCATTCCATGTAAGATTTCTATTGAAAATTACTCCTAGATTTTTAGAACTGCTAACAAACTCTAAAACGGTATTGTTCAGTGTTATTGAGGGAAAATATGATAGATCGAGAGTTTTTTTTCGAAATAATTAGGCACTTGCATTTGCTTTCGTTAAGAGCTAACCCATTACAAGAGGTCCAATTGGATATTTTTTCAAGTTGTTGATTTAAAATGAAGGCACAATTTTCAATGAGACCTAACGGACAACTTTTGTAGATTTGAATGTCGTCCGCATAAAAGTGCATAGAAGCCTCGGAGATTATATGCGCAATTTCATTGATATAAAGAGAGAAAAGGAGTGGGGCCAAAATCGATCCTTGTGGAACTCCTTGTTGAACAGGAAGAAAATCTGAAAGAATATTATTTACACATACTGCTTGCTTTCGATTACAAAGGTAGGACGATATCAACTTAACAGCCTCTGGAGAGAAATTAAACCTTTGGCGTAATTTATTCAAGAGAGAATGGTGGTTAACCATGTCAAATGCTTTGGAGAAGTCTAATAAAACTAAAAAAGTAACATTTTGATTATCGAGCTCATCTCTGATATCTTCTATAACTCTTAAAAGTGCTGTGGTACAGCTATGCTGTGAACGAAAACCTGATTGTATTTGCACTAATAGGTTGTTACGTGTTATAAAATCGTTTAGCTGTTTTTGCATTATCCGTTCGCAGACTTAAGAGAGGAAGGGAAGTATAGAAATAGGTCGAAATTCTTCACAAGCTGAATTTTTGGGAATAGAAATTACTTTTGCCAGTTTCCACTGCTGAGGATAGACTCCGGAGGTGAGGATTGTGTTAAAAACGTGGGTAAGGTAAGGAAGAAGGATTGGTAAAAGGCACTTCAAAAAGATTGGGTTTAGCTGGTCAACACCTACAGCGTTCGAGTGTACTGAAATAAAACATTCGACTACGTCCATGCAATTCACACAAGCAAAACTAAAGTTAGAATCCGTGGAGGACGTGGATAAATGAAATTGGGGCTGATAATCTCTTAGAGGTAATGCATTGGGGACATTTAAAAATTTAATGTTGATATCGTTTATGTTCGTGTCTGTTTTAATATTCTTTCGTTCTTTTCCGATTCCAAGTTTTTTCAAATTATTCCACATCTTACGACCGTCAGCGTTAGGACCAAGAAGGTTGGAGTAGCATTGTTTCTTGGCAGCATTAATCTCTTGAGTAACCTTATTTCGTAAAGATTTATAAATGGTGTGGAAATCTACAAGGCGGAAACGTACCCAGCTTCGATATGCTTGATCGCGCTGATTCATAAGCTCTTTGATCCTTCTTGTAAACCAAGGCTTCGAAGAACGCGAACTTCTTAGAGTCTTGATGGGTACAAAACGATCAAGTAGAAGATTTATATTGGAGTTCAAAAATTCAATTTGATCATCAGATGAAGTCATGAGGTAAACATTACCCCATGGTATCAAATTGCAGTGATTTTCAAGCGATGGCCTATCAATGTTTTTAAAATCCCTATATTGAATGAGAGAATCTACCGGATCTTTTCTCGCACTAAAATCGTAGATCAAAAATATCAAATCATGCCTAGAAAAAAACTGGGGCTCCAAGTTGATCGTAAAAAAGTACTCTATTCGCTTCACTTACATAAAAATGATCTAGCAAAGTACTTGATGTTTGTGTAAAATGTGTTGGTACCGATATATTCACTGGGTGTAGATCGTAAGAAGTCATGTTATCACTTAACCTTTTATCTGTCAAAAGATCGCTATTGAAATCACCACATATAATAATGTTTGATGATGTTACCGTAAATTCTTCAATGACTTCATAAACGCACTCTAAATCAATATATCGGTTTGGCCTATAGATTGTTCCTAAGAGTAGGCTATTACTTCTCCCTATTACATCCAAAAATAAGTACTCACAAGGGCAGCCTTGTTGAGAGACATACTTTTTTTACATATCAGGTCATTTTTTAGGTAAATCGCAACACCTCCACCACGGTGGCCTCTATCTGAACGAAAAATATTATAGCCATTAAGCGAATAAGTTGCATCTCTAACATCTGTAGCAAACCCGGTCTCAGAAACACAAATTGCATCGACCTTTGAATTTTCAAATAAATATCTAAACTCATCGATTTTCAACATCAAGCTTTGTGCATTAATATGTGCTATTTTAAAACCCTCACGTCGATTACTAAAAACTTGTATCATAGATTGCAATATAACATCACTGGTGAAACCTCTGGAACTCATATTATGCTCACTCAACTCTGTAAGCAAGGGTTAAATGGCGAGATATCAACAAAACAAGAAAAACATTGTTGTTCAAAACTAAGCAACTACTTTTACAATAAAATAGATTAAAATGAATCGATAATTGAAAATAGAGAAAATAGAAAAAAGAAGGAAGAGTGAAAGAGAATAGGATAAAAATAAAAAATAATACTTGAAATAATTTTATGGAGTGCATCTTGAATTCAAACGTCATAGGTATGTGTAGGTGAGTTCAACTGTGTACTGTGGTCTTCTTGTTGATCTTCTTCATAATTGATAGTCGCGGCTGCGGTGATGGCTTTCATTGTGGTATCATTATTGATGAGTATTGTCTCCCCGTCGGCGCTCTTTTTCACAAACACAGAACCCGAGTGCGTATATACTCTATAGAGAGCACCACTCAGCGTTACCGTTGAATATTTTGGAAAAGTGGCAAAAAAAGTGGCACTCGAGAAAAAAAGGTGGCACTTGAAATTAAAAACGAAACAACACCATATAATGTTTGAAAAAATTTCATACATCTCAACGAATTCATAGGAGTTGAAAAAAACACATAACCTTCACAATCATTTTAAGGTTTATTGCAACGTAAGATAAAAACTAAAAATTTAACAGCTCATTTTTTATTAATATTTCAACACAACAATAAATAAAAGCTTGAATAAATAATAAAAAAGAGATAAATAATAATTTATTAAAAAGAATTCGTATTACACTTTACTTTCTTGTAATGGTTGTTTCCCTATATTTTTTTATAAGAAGCTCATCAGGACTCCATTCAGCTGTGTCACATTTGCTTACTAAATTTAAGGAATCCAACATATTTTCGCAAATTTCAGTTTTTAATCTGTTGGTGTGTTTACTTTTCATCAAAGTTATCTTGGAAAAAACTTTCTCAGCGCAAGCACTGCTATGAGTCAAGGTTCATATTTTTGCAAACAAATTCATATACATAAGTCGGAAAATAGGTATTCATTCAAACTATTTTTAATGTTACCCATTTCACACCAAAAAAATTATATTGTTCGATTACCTTTTCGGGACTTATGGTAGAATTACTAAGAACGAAAACTAACTTTTGATGTCATATCGATTAAATATTTCATCCCAAAGTATTTTATAATAGCTTAGAATATATTTCTTAATTTCAACAAGTTCACTTTCCGTTAATCTTTCACTTACAACACAATTTTCAGCTTCAGAACCAAAGTATCTATATATACGAGGTCTTCCCCTTCCGCGATTTCCCTGCAATAATCTTTCGAAAACCCGTCGAGACGGAGCGTTTGGATCCATCTGCTATACATGGGCCAACCATCGTAGCCTCACGATGCGTACTTTTCTGACTATGCCCATGTCGCGGTACAGCTCATACAGCTCGTTGTTGTATGTTCTTCTCCACACATTGTCTTCGCATACGGGACCAAAGATCATTCGCAGAATTTTTCTTTCGAAACGACCAAGGATTTACGGCTTTACGGGCGCGGAAGCATGCACTTTGTCCCGCTTTCGATAAGGTCCATGCTTCCGCGCAGTAAAGCAGGACTGGGATGATTAAGCATTACCTTGATTTTTCTGGAGAGGGTTTTGTTTCTCAAATGTCTTCTTAACCCAAAGAAGCAACGGTTGGCAAGAGTTATTTGATCTTCGCACTGATATTGTTTTCCGTGTCTATAGCGGATCCTAGGTAGACGAAGTCCTGTACTACCTCGAAGATATGTCTGTCTGTTGTGACGTTCTGTCCAATTCGTCGATGTTCAGTGTCCTTGTTTGATGACAACATAAACTTCGTTTTGCCCTCATTGACCATCAAACCCATTTTTGCCGCTTCTATTTCAATACTCGCAAAAGCATCTATGACATCACGCTTCTTTTTCACATTACGTCAATATCGTCTGCGTAGGCGAGTAATTGTACAGACTTTTGAATGATTGTTCCTCTGGTGTTGATGTTTGAGTTTCTTACAATCTTTTCAAGTATGATGTTGAAGAAATCACATAACAGTTTGTCACCTTGCCTAAAACCTTCAGAAACACTTCGACGAAATTTCTCCACAACATAATTTTCGTTTTGCCCTCATTGACCATCAAACCCATTTTTGCCGCTTCTGTTTCAATACTCGCAAAAACATCTATGACATCACGCTTCTTTTTCACATTACGTCAATATCGTCTGCGTAGGCGAGTAATTGTACAGACTTTTGAATGATTCTTCCTCTGGTGTTGACGTTTGAGTTTCTTACAATCTTTTCAAGTATGATGTTGAAGAAATCGCATAACAGTTTGTCACCTTGCCTAAAACCTTCAGAAACAATTTGACGAAACTCCTCTTTCGCGGCAAAACCTCGGCCGCTGATTCGTTGACTTAAGCTAAGGAGTGACTTACACAGCATATGTGCCATATAGGTATTCGGGATTCGTTTTTTTAAATGATTTTTGTTCAATGTGTGTGTTATGTTGAACTTTAAAACTTTGAGTTCTGTGAGTAACTTTTGTACGCATGAAAGATATGAAAAGGTATGATAAAATGGCATGGTGAAGTGCTAACTTTAGTTTTACTTCTGGGGAATGCTAAAAAAGTGGCACAGACTGAAAGGTGGTGGCTCGGTGGCACAGCCTAAAAAAAAGTGGCAATCTGACACTAAAGTGGCACAGCGGCAACGCTGGCACCACTATATTTGAGACGCATTGCTTGTTGCAAAAAAGAGCGATTTTTTAACGTCAAGCTCCCGTGCAAATATATGTTGTGTGTTTTTACTTTTTTATTTTTGTCAACACATACTCCAGTGTCATCAAGTTGCAGTGGTCTTTTGTTAGTTTTGTGGAAAAGAGCAATGGATTTTAATACGGTGTTTCTGTCATGTGGAGAGCCAAATTTTAATATTATGGGGTTACTATGAACATTGCTATCCCCGCGTTGAATTCGAAAAGCAGCTTTCAAAGTAGGAGGAACACAATCCACGGTGTAGCATATGCTGTTAAAAATCGATTTAATATCTTCATTTGGCAATTGAGGGATGCCAATGAGAATGGCATCAGATGCAACCAATGTTGCCGCAGGTCTTTTTGAAAGTGTAACAATTTTTTTCAAAAAGTGTAACAAATGGAAAGAAAATGTAACAAACTGAAAAAAAACTACAATAATAATAAAAACATGTTTTCTTAACTAAAAAAAAAAAAGAAAAAAAAACTTTATTAGGAACACCTTATCAGATTTCGTTTTTATATATGTATATACATACATACTAAGAAAATGTAATAAATTAATTTTTTTCTCATTAGTCTTACAAGTACAAGTCTTTGATTTGCTTTGCAAATATTATTGCCTCAATTGTTTTTAAATCATATTTGTTCGCCTTATTATTTTTTATTTAATGAAGTTTCAGAAAAACACGTTTCGCAGTAGCGGAACTGTGAAGTAAGCTTAATATTTTTTTTGGAAAATTGTACAATATTTTCAAACATTTCTCTTTTTGTGGATTTTGTAAAGATTTAACAAGGCCCCAAATTAATTCAATGTCGTCAATATATTTTAAGTTTTGTTGTAACTGTAACTTTCTAAACTCAGTGCATATTTTTTTCTTTTTTTTTCGGGATCATACAAATTCGGGAAATTATTTGATAGTGGCAAGATACAATTGCTTTCAGAAACAATTTTTCCAGGATCTAGAAGGGCAATATTTTTTAATTTTTCATTAGTAAAATCGAACCTCTTTTTAATCTGACATATTTCTGTATAAAATAATTTCATTTTTGTTTTTATACATTTTTTTTTTCATTAATAGAAAGGCCTACTTCGCCATCTGCTGCCCGAACGGCGCGTAACTAAGTACGTTCCCTCTAAAATACTATGTCTGCTTTTACATGGAGACCTTCTTAGCTCGACGCAATTCGAAAATGCTGTAGGGTAAAAGAGAAACATAGATTGAAAAGGATGCTTTCACTCTTTGCTCTCACGTATTTTCGAAAAGCGTCGAGCTAAGAACGTCTCAATGTAAAAGCAGTCTATAGAATTCACATACAAATGGTTCGAAAGAGAAAAGTGCTGCCAGTTAAACTTTTCAATATTTTTTAACGAAAAAAAAAAACAAAAAATTTTTACGGGAAAAGTGTAACGAAATGGAAAAAAAAGTAACATTGTAACAAAACTATAAAATAATTGAAAAGTGTAACACTTTTGTTACACTTGTATCATTGTGGCAACGCTGGATGCAACTTCTTTTCGTTCGGATGCGTCACATCTATATTGCAATTCTGCTAATTCTTCCTTCAACTCGTGAATAACGTCTAAGTGGTGGGATTCCATTTTTGCTACACGTTCCTGAAGGATTTGGACAGCCTTGTTAGTATTTTCGATATGAGTTGATAATTTTTCTTCAAGTCGTGCGAAGCGCTGGCTGAATTCAGATCGAAGGTCTTTTATTTCGCTGGATATTTGATTTACAATATCAGCAGTCGAATTTTTTAAGAGGTTGTCCAAATCCGAAACTGTTACAGATGTTGGTTGTGTGGGTTCGCTCTCGGTGCATCTAGTGGTTTCTTTGTGGGCGAGGGTTGACTTCTTGGGCTCTGAGTCGGCGATATTTGGTGTATTAAGAACTGAACCTGATGGTTTTTTCGTTGCAGGTGTATTTCCTTTTTTACTCTCTGATTTGTTGGCGGTTGCGGGAGAGGAAACAAACACTTTTAAATATTCTTTTTCAGAGCGCGTTCTGCCAGCCATTGTAACAAAGAAAAGCAAGAAAAAAAAAATATTTGATTTCTATTTTCGTGATTTTACTAAATCAAGTAGGGCCAGATAATTTTTCTTTTCGAAATTAGATACACCGCAAACGATTTTATCCCGAACTTAGACTTTATGGGTAAATAATACTAGCAATGTACAAATTAAGTATATGTTTAGCCGGACTAATCTATTGACACGTCTACTCTCTCTTAAGCATAGAATATGAATATGTTGAATTGTGCACCATACGATGTCCGAGGGCCTCATTTTGCATTTTGAAAATTCGTCTTTGTTCAGTGGAAAGAAATGATTAGCTTGTAGATTAACCATTAAATATTCCGATGATGGAATGATGCTTCTGAGGTTCCCGTTGTGTTCGGTTGGATCTGGCAATACTCTGTACAACTTGAACTCTTCATTGTACAGCAGTGGAAGGTTTATCTTAATTATAATGTTGCTATTGGTCACTCTAGCCCTTACACTTAGGATTTTGTATAGTTGCAGGATCGATTCATGATGTCTCTCTCCAGGAATCATTAAAGATTTTGGAATGTTTTCAAGAATTTTCGTAAGTTCATCCTTACATTGTTGTACCGAAAGTATAAGTGGATAAATTCTTCCAGTGTGAGTGGACAGCAAGATATCCAACAATATGCTTTGAGTTGCCTTATAATTTATCATAATAAGTATCGCATTTAGAGCATTTGACGAAAATAACTTCATGTCCTCATATTTTCCGGTTTCATCTTCAAGTTTCGAAACAATCGAACTTAGAAGCTGTATTTGCTTCTTATTTTCCATTTGTTCTTTCTTAAAGATGTTGACAGTAGAATCAACTATGGTTGTCTGGTTCTTCATAAGATTTAATAGGTGGCTTTAATTTTTCTTGACAGCTTCAATTGTTTGCTCATAACCTTTAGCAAATCGTTGGTCGAGAATTCCGAATAATTCATTAGTAATTGTTCCAATGAAGTCAAACGGTGATCGTTTTTGACGTCGTGTTGAATCTTCGTTTGCATGTAATAAGATCTCATTGTTAAGCTGTATTTGTTGAATTTGATGTTGAAACTGGTGTAACATTCCCTCACACATGACCGATTTGAAATCTTTTATTTCACTAGATGAGCAAATTTTTTCCATTTGCGACACAAGTTTTTTGTAGTTTTCAAACTTTTGCCAATAGGTTGTTAAGTTGAAGAACACAATTGTCTTCCATGAGCTCGAAATCAAATTTGCCTGTCCCACATCTTCGAAGTATATTCCAGGGTGTGTTTGAAATGGAACTATCTCGACATCGTAGGGGACTGGAGTGGAGCCAACTATGTTGAGAAAGGCAAACAAAGTGCACAAAGAAAGAATTTTATGTGAGCGGTTTGTGGATGTATTGACTTGTCTCACTTCCCTTTCTTCTTCATCATTTTCTATTGGTAATTTAGGTACCCGTGGCGTGATGGTTAGCATGTCCACCTGCTAACCCAGAGGTTCGAGGTTTGAATCCCAGCAGAGGCAAAAATGTTTTTTCACGGGTATCGCCTTTCGCGAGGAACTGGCAAGTCCTCCGTTAGTAAATTCATTGCCATGAAAAGCGCTTTCTCAATTAGCCGTTCGGAACCGGCAGAAAATTGTAGGTCCCCTCAATTTCCATTTCCTCACAAGAAATGGTTGTGAGAAATGCGCTAGGCCCAGGGGCTCCTCGCTCTGTTGTGCCACCCTATTTATTTTTATTCTATTTAGGACTTCTTTAACATTACATTTCGTCAGATTCGTGTAAGCCATTACCGAGAAAGTCGATTAAGAAAACGGTACTATGGGGGTAACTGTACATACATACAGTATAGGGTTGCCAACTACACATTAATTATGAAAATTGAAAAAATCACCAAAAATATTTAAAAAAAATTTAATTAAGTATCCCAAAGGTTTTAAGTGAAAATCTAATCGAAAATCAAAATTGTGTCAGCCATTGATGAAAAATTAGGTTTAAAAAAAAACGATAGGGGAATTGTGCTCAAGATGACATACTTTTTGTTTATAGTAAAAAATAAAATTTTCTACAAACCCTAGCGTTAAAATCTTTACATAATTAAATAATTAATGATTGTATGGAAAAAATAAAGTTGGAATGAATAATTTAAAGTAAAAAGAATTTATTTAAAAAAATTAGTTAAAAACAGTCCGAGGCTAAGGCTAAGATGACATAGTTGGGTATAAGATGACATACTTCATGAGGGTAAGATGACATATTGTAAAAATGCCTGCTTTATTTGGCTTTTCAGCTTCAGTCAGTGTATACCTCACATTTTCAACTAAGATTTTCGGCTACTTAGCTTTCATAATTTTTGTTTTATGCTTGGTGAAATATAATTATGTACTTTAAATTTGCATTAAAATGTTTAAATTAAAAAATAAGGTTTGTGTTTTTAGTAGGAATGTCATAGTATTTATAGTATGTCATCATGGACTGATAAGCAATATGTCATCTTACCCGATAGGAAATAAAACTTTTACAACCATTCAGGAATCAAAACATTATAATTTAGGAGCCAAATCACACAAAAAATATTCTCTATACACATAAATGCAAACAAAAAACACAAAAGATATAGAAAAACACATAATTTTTTAAGCAATTTTGAAGTAAACAATGACTCGCAAAAAAATTTATTCTCTAGCTTTTTCCTTTGAACCGATCACGATGACAGCAGGTATTATACTGGCAGCTGTAAGTTTATTCTGGCAAAACAGATAGAAAAAGTGCATGTCTGGATATGTTCGAGAGAACTGTGGCGGCTTTATAAACAGAGAAAATACGAGTATGTCATCTTACCTGAGTATGTCATCTTGAGCAGAACTCCCCTACTATGGGAAGTACCGTTTTCAGACTTTTTTTGAAAATATGTTTTACATCGTAACTAAGACGATTAGTCTCAGGTAAACTAATCCTTCACAAAAAATTTTATCGAAAACGTTGGAGCCGTTTTCGAGAAAAATAAATGTTATCATATCGGTTGTATGCCAGGTACCGTTATTTCAAGACCTAGAGACTCAATTCCAAGAACTGCTTCACAGATTTTAACTGCATAATTTGAAGAGAATCGGTCAAGCGGTTCAGGTTGTAGATTCATATACGGACAGACAGACATACAGACGTACAGGCGGGCAGAATTGCATAGTCATCGTAATGTCATGTTTAAATGCTATCTCAAAATATTTTCTGCACGAATGCAAAAGTTGCCTTACAGCACCTGTGTTAAAACTTACAATAAACCGTTTTTTTGAAATCAAGAATATATTCTACCCTTTCACGAACTAGAAAACTTCTAATTCCTCATACATGTCTAAATTACTAACATAGGCTTACGGCCACAACTGTGAGGTATTCATATGTATTCATAGTAGGAAACGGGTGGAGTAAATGATTACAAAACAGAGCCAAACGTTGTTGTAAGTATTTCAAACTCTCTAAAGTATATATGTATGCAGATAATATAATTCCGAGAATGACCCGAGAAACTCGTCACATCGAACTCAAAACATTGATAACAACGTTTGATTATATGATTAAACATACATACATAAATGTATCTATACCAAGTACAACTTTGCTATAAGTGACGACCGATAAGTCTGATACTCTCCAAAACAACTTGTGTATACTATAATTAAGTCTTATCTCTTATGCGATTAGATTTCAAAAAATGGAAAATAATTCTATTCAAGAACATTAAAGCATCGACAGTCAACGCGGACGTATTTAACAGCTTTGTTTTTAAAGTAAAGATAAAATGAGCTCAATTTTAAAAATTGGATTTCTGGGAGGCGGAAAAATCGCTCAAGCAATGGCAAAAGGCTTTATTGCATCTGGTGAGTTTGGAAACAGAAAATTAAATCAAAAGGCCAATATTTATAATTCAAAAAATTCCATGAATTAATTTGTTTAAAAGCTAATCTAGCTAAAGGAAGGCAAGCCAGCGATAAAACAACTGTTTTCTGGATTTCTAAATTGTTCTGCTTTAGTTAATGTGTATATGCATGTATGTTCTTAAAATTTGATAGCACTTATTTTATTTTTAATTGCAATGTTCGCCTCTTACATTTTGATATTTATGATAAATGCCACTACCTTCTCAATTGTCTTCGTAAGCCAATTTATTCAAACAAGTGAAAAAGCAAGTGAAACTTTATACTTATTAAAAAGGAAGTTTTTTTTTGTGGTCAATTGGTGGAATGGAAAACACGCACAGTATAGTACGATTTATGTGGCTCCAGGATTTGGATATGCCATTTTGTAAATCATGCCAAAATAAGTGGAAAATGTTAAATAAAATTTTTTAGATATGACACTTCGTTTTCGAGATATGGATACTTTAAATCATAATTGAATGTTATTTCGAGATTCGCTTTATATGTAGAACAGATGACTCGAAGTGCTCCATGAGAAGGTATTTACTAAAAGCATTTCGTACCAACAAAAAGGGACCTCGGCTTCTTCTTTTCCAAAGAATATTTGATTAATCCAAACCAATTCGGTTGGGTGATACTCCTGTAAATCCTTTAAGGACATTCTCACCTTTATACCAACGGTCGTTTCAAATTAACCTTTTAATTTCATGAATTTGTTATGGGAAAATACGTAATAGTTAATATCTATTAACTGGTAGTAAAAGCGAAAATCGATTGCAAAATTTGTGACCTCATCCTAGTGGTTGGCAGTGTACAATCAGGATCGGCTTTTCCCTATATTAGCATCTTCATCGTTCCATGTTTCTCGCGGCTTTTTTAGCGGAGAAAGATAATTTTCCTCTAGAGACATGATTTTCAATCACAAAGCTATAATAGTATTATTATTGTATTCGCGCGTACTTACAACTACTATACAGCAAAAAATAATTTTTTCGATTTTAAGTACGAATATTTTGAAAACGAGGCGAGAGATCGAAATTTTTTGATTACATTTTCGTTTTATTTTGACTTAATTTAGCAAAATTTATTGTCAGAACGGGTGCCACGGATATCGTACTATCCCTATTTTAAAGATCTACCAGGTAAAATGTAAGAGATAATAAAAACTAATACAATCGAATTTAATTTCAATAGTAAGTTTATCAAAAGCATCGGAGTTCTTTGGAGTGCACGAAGATCATTATCACGATCTTTCCGAAAAGGGCATACTAATTAGTATTTAACATTTCTGCATCGTAATTCAGTGCTGGGCTTTAATCGACGTATTGTTCAATCAACTATTAAACTCGCATTGAATTAATGATTAATCACAATTGAACTTTTAAATTATTTGGATTCATATAAGTTAATCGTTGCTCACAATAAAATAAATTGCAATGAACTTTTTTAATTGTTTTATGAATCAATCGAAACAAACAATTAATTTTTGTAATGACGCGGCGCGAAATATATTCAAATATAAAAAAAAAAAATTTACAGCACAATGTTCTCGGCTCTCGATCACAGGCAAATGTCGCATATCCTGGTTTTTTTCACTCTCGCACAAGGTGAAACGTGCAAATCATAACAGAAGTGGTATTTTTCACTGAGGCAGTATCCTTGTGCATAGAGTAACTTGCGCAGTGTGGAAGGAGACGGGTTCGTCACCCAGTCGAGCATTCAAATTTGTAATCCTTGGCTGAAAAAAAAAACAATTTAAGGAGTAGCAAAGGTTACAAAAGGATTGGGAAGGAGACATTGTCTTCTGTGATGAACCATCCCGGTCCATCAACTTCTAATAAAGCGTTGGAGTTAAATCGAACAATAACAAACAGTAGCGGCAACAACCGCAATCCGAAACGGTGGAAAGAGCCGTTACATCGACCGGTAGCGGCAACTCATTCGTTGCATTAACAGTAATGGTGATGGTATCGACAAAAACGAAGCCAATGATAATGATGAGCGACTTCAATCGTTGACAGTAACATTTGAAAAGCTAAATTTGGAAATCGAAGCCATCAAGGCAAGGCAAATGACCCGAAGGCAAGCGGAATGCGAGGCCAAACAAATATCACAGCCAAAGCCACAAAGACAATCTGCAGCCAAGAAAGCTGTAGTTAAACAACAGCAGCCTAAAACAACTAAGGCTGCTATTATTGAACTACACCCGGTATTGCGCCATCATGCAACAAGAATCAGTCGAGCTTTGAGATTGACGGCTGACGGGTACCTGCAAAGTACAGAACAATTCCTTAGTACATGTACAGAAACGATACAGTAGACGTATACTTTACAAAAAAAAAAGTAGACTCCTGTCGATACTCAAACTCTTGCAAATTAGGTTTACTGACCGACACGATTTGGAATTAGAACTTCGAGTTCGCCGATCAAAAATCTCCGACAGTTAGTAATAGGAAACTTAAAAAAATCGATATCTCTTTTCTAGAACCACAAAATTAGGGCTGTACGTGTATAGTCCAACAACCCGAGTATGTCTCCGGAAATGTATAAAATTTTCAGAAGAAAAGATCGAAATGAACTTCAGAGTATTAAATTCCAGAGGACGACGGAGAACAGGAGATACTTATGACAATAGCCGTTTTTTATTATGACGATGATTCAGATCCAAACATTAAAACGAGATCCTGCTTGTTGGTGTGATCTATTTTTGTGATCCAAAAACTAGTTCTTCTATTTCACACAAGAGGAGATTCTCCATTATAAAAATTGGTTTCACTTCCACTATTTCCGTTTTGAACTTAGCATCATTTTCCTCTCCCTGTAGCTCTGTTGACTTGTCTACATCTACAGAGGTAGACGGCTTATCGCCAAACCATCTAGACTATAAGATAACTTTGTAATAAGGAATATACATATGCATACGCTTGAACATTTAGTCAATAAAATAAAATATACAATACATCTACAGAGGACTTACAAATTCCAATTCCCAAAAAACTCTTGACTTGAAGGATCTCATTGCTCAGATTACGTCGCATCGTCGGGAAGTAAAAGCTCTGTCTTGTTTCCAAGTTCGGGCACTAGACGAAACAGTGAGGGCTCAGTGGCCTCCTTCAAAGCGCAAGACATTGAGAAGCAACTCTAGCCGTGTTTTATTATCACAATGGTCTAATCCGGATCGTATTATGATAAAAAACAATTCTCACTTTTTAGAACACGTTTCTGTGTTTTAAGATGTGAGCATACTCAAGACACAAAAAGTAAAAAGAGCTTTAACATCTCGCAAAAAGAGATTATCAATGTGATTATTTCTTTTTCAAAATATATTTTTTTGTCAAAATCTCAATTAAATCCCAATCAATATTGGACCCACGAATAAAAAAGTTAATTGAAGAATGAATTACATTTGTTTTATAAACAAAAAGTCCGAACTACTTCAAAGCGGAATGAATTGTCTTTACATTTTATCAAGTTTAAAATTTTGACAATCTGAAAAATTTTCCGCCCCTTAAATTATGCCGCCCTAGGCCCGGAACACACTGACCTAGACGTAAATCCATCACTGGTAGATAGTGTAGGTTGGTATAACACCGCATTTGTGAGAAATCTCTCAAAGAGGACCAATAGCAGTCGTATCAGTTAAAAATTTTTTGGAGTCGTCAGAACTCGCGCGAATTTGAACATGTTACTATTTTTGTATTGAAATGCAAAGCTAAAATAGTTTAATGTTATATTAAATTTAATTTACGTAATTCATTATTTTACTAGCCTGCTCAAAGACAACTTTATTTATTTTACTAGCTACAAGTTCTGCGATTTTGAACAAAACTATTTTGACCTTGTATTTAAATCACAGAACTTGCAGTTGCAGCTATAGAAATTGAATAGATTTAAATCCACGCGCGACTTAAATATTTGTATGGTCTATGGTGACCTTAAAGAATAAAGCAATTTGTCCCCTATTACATGATGTCTCACGAGCCCAGTCTCACATGAGTGCGAAAAAGAAAGGAGATGTGAGGAAATGAGATGCACAAAAAAATTCCCGATGAGTACCGTGCCGATTTTTAGCAGTCTCATATTGACGTTTCTCTTTTCCCATATTCGTTTTTGCTATGTTGCTTTAATGTATTTTTTGTGTTGGTCAAATGAGCGTCAACTGAATGTTTTTTCATTTTCGTTGTGGTCTTGTTTTTTATTTTTCAAATCAAAAGTTGTAAAACCAATTTGTTAATTTTGTAATTTTATCAAGCAACTTACTTTATTTAGAGAAAAATAAAACTTTGAAATTTATAAAGTGACAACAAGAAAAGGATTGAAAGAGAAATGAAGAATTGTAATATTTGTGACGTGAGCCTACTAAAATTGAACATGTAATAGTGATTGTCTCACGGGATGGAAATTTAAAAGGAACGTCAAAAATTAGACATGTCTCGTGAGACATCGTATAATAGGGGACTTTTCAATAGGGTAATCACCTTCAGTGGCTGCATTAATATGTAGGTATAGGTATCTCATTTCTCCTAAATTATAATAGCAGATACAAAATGAAATAAAAGACACGGCAACAACCTTCCGTTGTTGCATTTCCGTTCCCACACTATTTATTAGAATCAACAAACTAGACGATGGGAAAATATTGAAGTTGAAGGCCATCGTCATAATTGTCATTAGCTTTAAGAAAATAATAAAGAAGATTGATTAGGGGCCAGTTATAGCGATCAGGAAAACGAATCAGGAAGAATTTTCAAATGGAATAATAACTATGTTTTCGTTACAATTGAATAACAAATGTTATACCAATCAATGGCAAATCACTCAAAGTATTTTTTGTGCCCAGAAAAGGTGTAATAGAACAAATATTTTCTGTTTAATTTGTATTTTTCTATTTTCCTGATTCAATTTCATCTGAAAAATAAAAAAATACAATTTTAACGCAAAGTATTTGTTCAATTGAAAATTTTCTTGGCAAAAAAATTCTGTGGGCTATTTACTATCGATTGGTATAACATTTGTTATTCAATTGTAACGAAAACATAGTAATTATTCCATTTGAAAGTTTTTCCTGATTCGTTTTCCTGATCGCTATAACTGGCACCTTAGTCTCAATCGACCCAACACTTTGAACGAAGAAATAATACCAGCCAACGACGAAGCCACCAATTTCTACGCTGACCCTGGGTCACCATATTTCCGTGGCTAATGCCAACCCCTACCTCCTCCCCATGCAGAGGGACGCCAGCGACAACCGGGACGGAACATCCCGAGATCACCCAAGTCAACCGACTTATAATTAAGATTTTTCTTTTCTTTTCAGCTATATAATATTAAGTTATTATTTCAATTCTAGACAATGTATTTGGTTAGGCCCCCTATGTGCCAAAATTCTAACATTATCATTTTTAAATTCTAAAATTATCTAGTATAAGTATCAATTGTATATATATAACGTTCAATAAAATAATTATTATTATTATTCTCAATCGACCCGGCAAACAACAACGTTCTTTTAACTGGCGCGGCGCAGTCGACGGCGAACCTCAAGTAGAAAATTTCTTTTTGATATACATTACGGTTTGATAGTTTAAGAAAGCAATTAAGGCAGGAACAATAGGCATATATTCTGAAGTGGAAGACGAATACAGTAAAGTACAGAAGGTTTCAATTGATATGTATGGAAATGATAAGGGAGTTTAGTTTTATAAGCTCACTCAAAGAGCAAGAGATATAGAAAAAGCCGAAGATGTTCACAAGCAAATATCTCTTTATCATACCGAAGAGAGTAACCACTCAGGTATAGTTGAAACTTATCATAAGCTAAAGTTCAAAATATATTTTCCAAAACTAATTAAAGAAATTTCGAAAGTCTTAGCGAATTGCCAAACAAGTCAGGAAGGAAAATATGATAGAAAACCGATAAGACCGAAGTTTAAACTAACAGAAACTCTAAATAAAGGAAACGAAGTAATGCATATTGACGTTTATCATTTCAATAAACTAATATATCTGACATTCGTATATAAGTTCTCTAAAAAAGCTTATGGCTCTAGTTTAACCAGCAAAAACTGGACTAGCAAACTAGAATGTATAGACGATCAATTGAATCAATTCCGAAAACCCAGAAAAATCGTTTGTGACAATGAATTTAATTCTGAAAATATAAAAGAACACTTTCGAGAAAAGGGGATTAGAAATGCACATGGCAAAACTAAACCCGCATACTGGAAACTCGGACATGGATTCAATAATGTAAACAATTGTTTGGGTATTATTGATTAGTTCTACTGAACCGCGATTTAGAATAGTGTAACCTTGGCCCGTTTGAATTTGCGATACTGGAAACTCGGACATGGATTCAATAATGTAAACAATTGTTTGGGTATTATTGATTAGTGCTACTGAACCGCGATTTAGAATAGTGTAACCTTGGCCCGTTTGAATTTGCGATATTAGAAGTGCCGGTTCCGCTACCATTATTGTCATCATAAATATTATTCTTGCTTTTTTTTTTTTTTTTTAATAAAAACCCGTTGATATGTTTTTTTTTTTTTTCTTACTAGGCAATTTTCTTAGATTGCTTGATCGAAGCTGGTCGGAAGTTAATAAAAGCCGATTTAAAAGGTCCTTATTTGTAATAACGCGAGACATTTTTCTTGTAAAATTGAGTCTATAATTTTTTCACTCAATTCGCCTATAGATATTAGGCCATCATGTTCAATAATTGATGCGCCATGTAACAGCACCTTATGAACAGAAGCAGGCAGATAATACCATGGATAGGTCTTAACTAAATGCTCAACTGTTTCTAAGCAGAAAGCTTTGAATCTATCGGCGTCGATCATGTACCCAGAGTTCAAAACTTGTAGGATTGTGGCACATCTCTCAATCAAAGTTTGGTCAATTGCGGTAATTTAAGCCGAAATTTGTGGGTTGTTGAAAAAGTTTCTGGCTGTGTTGCCATCATTCGAGGTACCACTTCCACCCGGTTTTGGTCTGTCCACGATCAAGCCTAGCTTTTCTCGGAACTGAGCTTGAACCACTTTCTTTTTGTTTTCGAACTCGGTTTTGTCTGTACCTCTGACCTGCCATTTCTTAAATGTTTGTCTGTATATGAATGTGTATAAAAAACTCAAAGAACCTTAGCCAGGCATGAAGTGGGGACAAGCCAAAAGAAAAACTATTTTCATTGACCGCTTTTTGAAGGCACCGATTAATATCGTTCATTTCTTTGGGTGAAGCTCCATATATATAACATTTTGCAGAGGAACGAGTTGTTAACCGCGTTGCAAATTTTCCCGTCAACCATCGTTAAATGCATGTTGAAAGTGACGGAGCATTCGACATCCCCGATCATCATAGTTAAAGGTTGTAATAAATTAATTTGTTCAGAGTAGTACTCTTCTTCAGCCAGAGAAACAGCGGCAGTTTCTTTTTTAAGCTGGAATCTCATTGGACGACAGTATCGTGTTGAAGCTGGTCGAGGATTTTTCCAAACTGTAATTTCTTCATATTCATTCTTTAAGTGAAGCCTTAATGGAACGTTAGATGTGACGAATAAGTCGAAATCTTTCGCATCAGAATCACAAAAATTTTGTTTATACTCGCTTTGTCCGGTACTTCCATCGAATCCCCATTTTCCTTCTAATATAAGGCTTTTAGACGATTCTTTGTTGAACGTGTCTAGAACGTCTCTCTGAGAAAAAAGGAGTCTTTCTGCTGTGTGATTGAGAAGAGCTTGTAAATCTACTTCAGCGCTTGATTAGTTACCGTTATTTTTTCAGGTTGTAGAAAAGAGCTTTGCTTTTCATTTTAATGGCCTTGTAGCTGGGTAATGCATTCTTCTTAATTTTTGTGTTGACAAAATGTTGAATAAGCAAATACTGATTTTTTGTTAACATCGCTTCAACAAAAAGAGATAGTATCTCGCTACATGTAACAGCCACTTTTTCATCTTCTTTATCCGAATTAACTGACGTATCACGCAGAGCTGTTGCAATAGATTCGTCGTGTATGGAAATTTCTGCCAAACGTCTCCACTTAGTTCGAGAAGAGCATTCCTGAAACAATTTTCTCGGACGACCTCGTTGTTGAGTCGTACGCATACTAGCGATGCTCAAGAACACAGTTTCTGATTTCCCGAGCCAGGCGGGATGTTTTCTTATTAAGCAATTTTTTCTGGCTTTATACTTTTTCCAGAATCCCGTAAGCCTATTGCATACCAAAAGAATTTGATCATAAAGAGGATCGAATGTAACGCTCTCCACGCCTTCATCTGGCCAATTGCTTTTGATGCTATCAAGTATTAGGTTGGCTTGGATTTTGCATGTTGAATTATTTTCACGGATTTCAAGCCATTTTCCAAACAAAAAGTTGCGTGTGAAACAGCATTCATAGCCATTGTCTACAAAATATGAAACCATAAATGCATAAAAATAATTTTAGTTTTTTTTTACACTAAATTTATGAGATATATGGTTACGTAAACTGTTATAACTTCAAAAGGGGAAAGAAGTGGAAAAAAAAACAAAGTTATTTTGAAAGGTTAGACAATATTCTACATTTTAATACCAAATTTGTTGAGGTAGCTCGGTGTGAACCCAACTAAATCCTCTAATTTACTTTAAAAAAGTCTTTTAAAAATATTTGAAAAACAACAGTACGAAAGAGACCCCATATAAATACACCTGAATATATTTTACAATAAAATGTATGATTTTAGAAAGTAATCACCTTCTATTTTAATATCCATATTTAAGAAAATAGTTTTAAGCTTTTTTAACACGTGTTAGCACTACCACAAGATCACAACCAATAAATTGAAGTGATAAGCGAGATGTGCTTTTAAATTTATATTGACTTTGAAGGACCTATAAGTAAAGAAAACAAAAATTACCGTTCAATATTTCTGTTGCTTTTTACTAGCGGGAATGTATACAACATAATTTCATCACTTTTTTGATTTTTGACCTATGGCGGGACCCACAATGATTTTCTATTTTTAGTTTTTGTAAATTTATTTCAATGCGCATTGAAATAAATTTACAAAAACTAAAAATAGAAAATAGCTTATCAATAGTTAACGAAATTATAAATATTAAAGCAAAAGTTAGAACTATTGCATCCACCTTCAGACAAAAGCGAACAAAGAGAGGTCTTATTAACTTTATTGGAACTGGTCAAAAGTGGTTGTTCGGGAGCATGGACGATAATGATAGGCAATACGTTTTACAACATTTTGAAACTGTTGATATTGTAACGTGCGCTTAGTTCGCAAAAATAAAACTTTACCTTTCAATTTAATTCTACTACTTTTATTCAGTATCTACTTTATTCGATTTCAACTCTACCAATAATCACATTAACTCACTCTTAAGTCTTAACATTATCACTCTATAATCAAAACTGACATCTGGTTGCCTCGGCGGCCTATTTATATCGAATGACATTACATCTAGAACTCTCCAGTAATTTCCACATGGTCTCCACTCTCCACTTCTGTCAAACATTTTCCCTCCTGGTATATTTCTACACTTACACTAGTGTTGCCGCTTGTGTTTTCGGTTGAACGTTTTCGATTAGGAAATTGGTATAAAATGTTGAGTTCGCGTTACACTGCCCCCTCCTTAAGATTGTTCGTCCCGAATAATTCCATCTGCAGCCTCGCCACTATATCGATGCAGCCAGTCACAATGAACTACTTTTAACTTGCCTCTTAGTCCTCTTTGGATGCGGTAAACCACGCCGTTAATCCTAGTGACAACAGTATAAGGACCTTCCCAATCAGTGGCGGATCCAGGATTTGGGCATGGGGGGTTATCTATTACGCAAAATTTTATTTATATGTACGAGGTTTAGCAGATTCAATCAGAAATTATTTACATGATGTTGGCGTCGATTGCTCATATATGTATGGCCAAGGATTCGACGGAGCTCCGGCAATGAGTGTCCAATTCATTGGTGCACAGACTCATCTGAGATCGTATTTCCCCCTGGCAATTTATGTACATTGAGGTGCACATAGCTTTAGTTTGGCAGTCAATGCAGCATGCGAAGTGTCAGGAATCAAAAATGCGTTAGGAACTAAGCGGTTGAAGCATTTTTTCACTGGTCTAAAAGACAAGACGTTCTACACCAAGAAATTACAAAAATGACAAACAAAAGTGAGAAAAAAAAAACAAAAGTTGAAGTCTGTTTTTCCTACCAGGTGGGCTCAGTCTCATGAAGCAGTTGGAACGTACGTTGAATTGCAACCGGCTGTTATTGGATCTTTGGAAGAAATCAAAACGTTTAAAGATCGAGATACTTCGCAAAATGCATTGCATCTTTTGACAGTGATTTCGACGGTTGAATTCCAAATCGCCTGTCACATTATGAAATCAGTTAATTCGATTGTTTTGCCTTTGAGTCGGGAATTGCAATCTAAAAACCAAGATCTGGGTGAGGCTACTAAGCTGGCAAATGACGCTTTGAATGAATTTACGTACAAACACGAAAACGCAGATTCAACTTTCCACGTTATTTATGAGCATGTTGTTAGAATTTGTTCTAAATACGAAATCACAATGAAATTGCCACGCCGCCGCCGTTGCAATCAACTAAAAAACCGTTGTAACGTTCAAGCACAAAGTATTGAAGACTACTACAGAATTTCTTTCTTCATTCCGTTTCTTGATACGTTCAATTCTCAACTCAAAAGTCAGTTCTCAGAACACAAATCCAATTTCCAAAGTTTCGGGCAACTGGCCAGAACATCCAAAATGCGCTTGATGCTTTACCGGTTAGTATCTTTCGATCAAAAATTTACATGTAAAAAGGTTTATATGTGACGCGATCCGAGAAAAGTCACCTTTTAGGCAAAAGTGAAAGCTTACACGGCACGCTCTGAAAGGCGCTGATGTACCTACCATTCAAACCCATGTAAAAAATCGTTTCTCTGAATTTATATTTTGTGAAATAATAGCGATGTTACAATTTCTGATTGCGCTTTATGCATATTCAGTTAAATAACTTATGTAATCAATCATGATCCAACAACCGATTTTTTGCCTAGTAAGTCCCTTTTATCGAATCGAGTCACATATGCAAACATCAATCTGACCATATTTTTCAGGTTATCTACAGCAAGTCGTTCAAGAATGTCGATTATATTTTTATAATCAATAAAGTTCTTGAATTTTAAAAATAATAATATTACTTCTCCTTCACTTTTTTGTCTTGCACATGCTATATTTTTCCGTCCCGTAACAAAATTTGGACTTTAGGAGCCGATAAATGTTACAAATAACATCTTTTATTTTCCCGATTGACGGGGAGGGGGGGGGCGGACCCAAAAACCCCCCCGTGGATCCGCTTATGTTCCCAATTTTGCTGAAGTTTCGGTGACAATCCCTATTGACGATGAGGATTATAAAGCCACACACGATCTCCTGCTTGGAATCCTACCGTTGTCGCTTTTGTGTCGTACCGTGTCTTCATCCGGTCGCTGTAGGCTTTCATCCGTTCCCTTGTTCTTTTATGGATGTCAGCGAGTCTCTCCTTGAGTTCGTCCACTTACTCGTTCGTGTACTGTGGCTCC
This sequence comes from Melanostoma scalare, assembly GCA_949752695.1. Lineage (NCBI taxonomy): Eukaryota > Metazoa > Arthropoda > Insecta > Diptera > Syrphidae > Melanostoma > Melanostoma scalare. Next base: position 160,481,121 of record OX456985.1, on the reverse strand, counting down.
TCTGTGGGGCATCCAAATTTAAGTTCGCTGGGCAGCCGCATGGTTTTCCCGAACAGGATGTCAGATGGTGTTTGTCCTGTCGAGCTATGTACCGCACTTCTATAGGCCATTAGGAATAGCGGTACGTGCCTATCCCAGTCTCTTTGGTAGTCGGCTACGACCTTGGTGAGGTGTTCTTTCAAGGTCCGGTTGAATCTTTCAACCATCTCATCAAATTGTGGATGAAGTGGTGTGGTTCTCGTCTTCTTAATGCCAAGTAGTCCGCACACTCCTTGGAAGATGTTTGACTCAAAGTTCCTCCCTTGGTGGGAATGCAGTTCCATAGGCACGCCAAACCTACTCACCCAGTTAAACACAATCTGGTCGACCACCGTTTTGGCTTCTTGATTTGGGATGGCATACGCCTCAGGGCACTTGCTAAAACAATCCATTACAACCAGAATGTACTTGTTTCCAGCGTTCGTCTCTGGAAAAGGGCCAGCCACACTGCAATCCTCTCAAAAGGCGATCCAATGTTGTACTGATGCATCTTACCTTGAATCTTCCTACCAGGTCCTTTGGTTGCAGCACACTTGTCACATGTTCGGCACCACTTCTCCACGTCATCTCTAGCATGTAACCAGTAGAACCGATGTCGCACCTTCTCCAGTGTTTTGTTAACTCCCAGGTGGCCTCCAGAAGGTCCGTCGTGCATCTCCCGAAGAACTTCACTGACTTTCGATTGCGGTACGATCAGCTGCATCACATATGATTTACCGTCAGCGGACTTCCATCTTCGCCTGAGGACATCTTCTTGCACATATAGTGAGTCCCTATGTGCCTAATAGGCTTTGAGAACTGGACTACTGTCAGAAATGTCTCCCCATTCAGGTTTCTCTTCATTTTCTTTCCATGCTTCCAGGGTTCGATATCTGGATCCTCCTGTTGAGCAGTCCTCACTTCCTCATTGCTCCATCCGCTTATTGGGTCAGCTCTTAGTCGCTGAGCGGTAATATTTTCTTTGTCTTCTTGCCGCCTACAATGCTTGCAATCCACTATGCAAGGTCTTCGGGATAATGCGCCATGGTCTGTCCGCAGAAGGAATTTCTGTCCAAAGATGTACTTATGGAAGTGCTTTGTTGCCAAGATAAGAGCTAGCAGTTCCCTTCTGGTCACGCAGTAGTTTCTTTCGGGTTTCGAGATTACCTTGCTGTAATATGTCACCACTTTCTCTTCGCCATCATGCACTTGGGATAGTACCGCCCCCCTATTCCAACGTTGCTTGCATCTGCGTCGATGATGAATGTTTCGCCAGGTGTTAGATGTGCCAGCACTGGAGCGTTACAGAGGCGGTATTTGAGTTCCAGAAAAGATTTCTCACACTCACCTGACCATTTAAACTGATTCCCTTTTTCGGTGAGCTGATGCAAGCTCTTTGCAACTCCAACAAAGTTCTTAACAAAACGTCGGTAATATGTGGCAAGACCAAAAAAGCTTCGAAGTTGATGTTTGTCCTGTGGTGCTGGCCAATTTTTGACGGAGTCAACTTTTTCAGGATCAGCCTTCACTCCTTGGGAAGAGATGATGTGTCTCAAAGAAAAGTGCACATTTTTCCGGATTCAGTTTAAGGTTAGCCTCTTGAAGTCTCTGAAACACGGCTTTTAGATTCTTGCAATGTTGGTCAAATGTTTTCCCGTAAACAATGACATCGTCCAAGTAGACTACTCAAGCTTTCCACGTCAGTCCTTGAAGAACGCACTCCATCGAACGCTCGAATGTTGCCGGAGCGTTGCATAGCCCAAACGGCATAACTTTGAACTGCCAGAGCCCATTACCTGTAGAAAACGCCGTCTTTTCCCGATCATCTAGGTGGATGTCAACTTGCCAGTATCCACTTTTCAATTGCAGCGTCGAGAACTTTGGGAAGAACACTCTGGGCCTGGTTCCACCATGAGGTATCGAAGGCTTCCAAACTCACCTTCCAGTTTTGTCCAAACGAACACTTCAGAAGAAGGAGGCGGAATCAGATCTTCCGTGATGACTGTCCTCAGTGTTGACGTAATTTCATTCGAATAGATCATTGGAATTTCTTTATTTTGGTATTCCAAAACTTGATTACCGATGTCCAAAATAACACCGTGCTGTTTCATAAAGTCTATTCCAATGATGCACTCGTCACATATATCTGCCACCAGGAATTGATGAGTAAACACTAGATCGGCCAGTCGGATCTTAAGACACACTTCTCCATATACTCTTGCTGCTTCTCCTGTTGCGGTTCTTAGATGAAGCCATGTCGTCTTTACCAGGTCTCGACGTACTATGGAGACTGTGGCACCGGTGTCGATGGTAGCCACATGTTTGTTCCCGTTAATCGTAGTCTCCACAGTCAGACTTTTGTTGTCTCGTTTGGTCTGAGAGACCTGGATGGTGGTTCTGGGGCCATCGACACAAGAAACCAGCCTCCGTCCTCGAAGTTGGTGTTGTTGTTACCTTGCTCTGGGTTGGATCTCTTGCTTCCACAATGTTGACAAGCGGCTTTATTTGGTGGTAGTCGGCATTGACGCTGTAAGTGCCCGGTCTTGTTGCAGTTCCAACATCGTGCTAGTCCGCTCCGCTGGTTCTTTTGTATTTCAGCTCTTTGGCACGAGCATTCTTCGACTATGGCTTCTCTTAGTCGATGTACTCCATGAGAAGCCAGTTCTGCTGCTTCAATTGTCAATGCAAATGCTAAAGTTTCAGAAAGAGCACGTGTTCTAGCAGTTCACACAGACCACTGAAGATGTATATCGGAAATGGCACGAACGAAGGACTCAACAGCAAGCTGGTTGATGATTTCTTCTCCAGCATCCGGGTATGCCAGGTGAACTCCACGTCTGCTTGGAGCTGCTGTATACTTTCACCCCTTTTCTGAACTCTGTTATTAAGTTGGACTTGGAAGACTTCTTTCAAGTGGCTATCTCCAAAGCGTTTATCTATTGCTGCCACGAGAGAACTGAAATCACCGCTCTTACCAGCTTGAAGAGTTTGAAGTAATTCAAATTCGATGCAGGAGCAGCAACATCAACAACACCAACACCAATACCATCACCAACACCCACAACAACAACAAGAACAACAACAACAACACCAACAACAAGAACAAGAAGAAGAAGAACAACAACAGGAGAAACAGCAACAGCAACAACAAAAACAACAGGAGAAACAGCAACAGCGACAACAAGTGAAACAGCTACAGCAACAACAAGTGAAACTGCAACAGCAACAGCAACAGCAACAGCAACAGCAACAGCAACAGCAACAGCAACAGCAACAGCAACAGCAACAGCAACAGCAACAGCAACAGCAACAGCAACAGCAACAGCAACAGCAACAGCAACAGCAACAGCAACAGCAACAGCAACAGCAACAGCAACAGCAACAGCAACAGCAACAGCAACAGCAACAGCAACAGCAACAGCAACAGCAACAGCAACAGCAACAGCAACAGCAACAGCAACAGCAACAGCAACAGCAACAGCAACAGCAACAGCAACAGCAACAGCAACAGCAACAGCAACAGCAACAGCAACAGCAACAGCAACAGCAACAGCAACAGCAACAGCAACAGCAACAGCAACAGCAACAGCAACAGCAACAGCAACAGCAACAGCAACAGCAACAGCAACAGCAACAGCAACAGCAACAGCAACAGCAACAGCAACAGCAACAGCAACAGCAACAGCAACAGCAACAGCAACAGCAACAGCAACAGCAACAGCAACAGCAACAGCAACAGCAACAGCAACAGCAACAGCAACAGCAACAGCAACAGCAACAGCAACAGCAACAGCAACAGCAACAGCAACAGCAACAGCAATAGCAACAGCAACAGCAACAGCAACAGCAACAGCAACAGCAACAGCAACAGCAACAGCAACTACTCTTCTCTTAGACCTAGTTCTTCTAGTGAATGCAATGTTAGTGAGCCACTGGATGCCCCAATAGCTTCCATAACGGATGAGGGGTCTTCCAACTCGGTAACAATTGTTTCCACTGAATCTAATTCTACCTCGAATCAATGTTTTATTGAAGAACTCACGGCTTTACCACCTGTAAAGAGTATTTTTGTTTCTCGACTTTCTCCATCAGCTTCGGAGGATTTAATACAAAATTATATTTTGAAAAATGTTCCACCAGTTTGCGTGTCGAACCTTACGATTCGAAAATTTATCATGACACCGGAAAAAGATTACTCTTCATTCGAAATTAGAGTCGGAAGGAACCTTGAGCTCTACAATTTGATATGCAAAAGATCATTTTGGCCTTTGCATACAGTAGTTCATGATTTTTTTCGCAACAAGAAACAACGACCCAACAACAGCTGAGAGGGCCTTGCTCTATAACACCATCTACTGCTCATATGCAACCTTTTAACAAAGACTTTCTCCTTTATTTTCAAAATACTGGTGGTCTACGTACAAAAACAAATAAACTAAATTTGTATTCATCTACAATGCAATATGATATTTTCGCTTTAACTGAAACTTGGCTTAACAATGACTATTCAAATGCAGAACTGTTCGATGATAATCTCTTCACCGTATTTCGTAAGGATAGATGCATGATTACAGTGGCGTAGCTAGAAAATTTTTCGGGGGGGGGTTACATGTAAATATTTGAACGTAAGTAAAAGTCGTTGTTCAATTGTATTGATTAGGTTTTTTCCCATTTAATGATATACAATAATAAAGTGCAGAAAATAAGAACATATGAAAATACAAGAAATTATAAATCAATTCTTCTCTACTTTGCACGAATCATTCGATAACTTCTTCCACCTTAATGTCAATGTGCCTGTTAATGCTCATAAGAGCAAGCCCATTCAGCTTATCTTCGCCTGTAGAATTCCTAATCCAATATTTTAGACGCCTCAACGTGGAAAAACTACGCTCGCTGCTAGCAATGGTCGCAGCCAATGTTGCACCTATTTTCAAAAACTTGAAAATGTTTGGAAAAAGTGCATCGTTACAAAGATTTAATGATTCTATAAATGTCTTTGGTTGAGTTTCTGGCGCAACCCAACGTTGTCTCCAAAATAACACTTCATTTATTACGGTTGAAGCAGCTGCCTCAGTCGCTGTTGGCCATTGATTCATTATTACTTCCACGGTTTCATCAATATTCTCAACGTCTTTCCTGACCAATTTTTCAGGGATGTTATTTCCGATTATTGACAAAATTTTTTTGTGTTTCGCAAATCTGTCAGATATGGATGATATGAAGTGATCCAGGAAAAGTATGAATATTGATGTACGGTAATAATCTTCTGCTGAGCTGCTTTGGTAATTTTGTCGATTTTTTTGACGATGCACAATCCTGGAAACTTCAATTTTTTCTCCTATAGACTCGGCTATTTTTTTAGCATCAGCGAATATACTGATAGATATTGTACATTCTGATGATGATGAGTAAAAGTTTGAAAACAAGGACACAGTTGAGCAGAGAATTATGTTCCACAAAACTGTTTGCGCTCCGTCACAGTGACATTGAGTGCTCAGTGAGATTTTTCTTTGTGGAACTGGCGTAATAGATCATTGTGATTGAAGCATTGTATTGACTTCTGATACACGGACTGCTAGTTGCATTAATTCTCTATACAAAAGTTGGATAATAATAGGTGTGTTTCTTTACTGAAAATTCGCACGAAATGCACCGAAATTCGTTGAAAGTCAGTCTAATGCCGTTCCAACACAGCGATTTTTCGTAGCAGTGCACAAAAGAGAGTGCTCACGAGAGAGTAAAAAATTTCCCCACCCTGTGAATTCCTGCCACCTAAATTTCTATGGACAGAAATCGTGCACAGCAAAAACAAATACAACAACTGTCAAACACACATTTTTCCAAGCGTTGCTGCGAATGTTTTGTTCAAGGCGTTTCTTTACTTTTAGGACAATTAGGCTCTTTCAGAGAGTTTCTGAGAGTTTCTGAGAGAATTTTACCCCCACTCCTTATAATATGACAGATTGTGAATTTCTGTCCACAAAGTAAAGAAACAGACATAATGATTGCACTTATTTTTGGTTACACTAGCCAATATCTTACTCTTAACTAAAACACTAACGACATATGCTGTGATTTAGCTAGCGTGATTATTTAGCAGTATCAAAAATGTTTCACTAGTTTTCCGCTGAAATGATGCTCGCTAGTATGGCTTAGAATAAGTGGAACCATCGTGAAGTTGGGTCCTAGCAGTCCATGTTTAATAAGTCAATGATTTTATTAAATAGGAGCCCTACTAACGCATTTCAACTCTTTTCTATAGCTCAATGTAGGCAAAACACAAACATACATGTATTTAAATACTGATTTGTGAAAAGCTCGAACTTAAATTTTAAATATGAAAAACAAATTTGCATCAATAAAACAAAAAAAAAAAAAATGATGTGTTTAAATGATATTCGACTGAAATATTTTCGGGGGGGGGGGTTTTATCCCCAAACCCCCCCCCCCCCTACGCTACGTCACTACATGATTAAAACTAATAGGATTAGAGGGGGTGGTGTACTTGTTGCCGTTCGCTCTTCTCTTGTATGTCACGAGATTCAGCTACCTACGTTATCATCTGATTTGGATGTTGATCAAATTGCTGTGTGTGTGTCTAAAAGCGGTTCCAGAGATGTCTTCATTATTTTAAGTTATATACCACCAGGTAGTTCTTTTGAATTATACAAATTGCATGTCGAAAATTGCAAGTTTATTTTAAATAATTTAAATTCCAACCAAAGTCCAATTATTTTAGGTGACTTCAATTTATGCAATGTAAATTGGGTTTTTGACCATGATGAAGGTAATTTAATTCCATTTAATGTTGTTAGTGATTCTGAATGTCTTGTTATCGATTCTTTAGTCGAATTCGATCTTCTACAAATAAACAAGTTTTGTAATAGTTTTGATCACTTCCTGGACTTGATCTTTGTTGATAAAGAACTATGTTCAAATGCTAACACAACTATTGGTCCAGTTTTTCCATCAAATACAATATATCATTTATCTCTTTGTATTAGTTTTAAATCTTATCATTATTATTAACATTATGAGAAAGAAAAGTTTAAATACGAATTTAATAATACATTTGATTGGCATTGTATTTTTGACAATGAAAGTCTATTGGATGCTTATAACTTTTTAAGTAGTTCCTTACGTGAAGCTATTGATCGTTTTGTACCTAAAGTTGTCATTCGAAAGAATTCCAAACCATTCTGGTTCAATAAAAGACTATGCAACCTATCGAACAAAAAAAATAAAGCCTATAAAATCTTTCGAAAATCTAATAATAATATTTCTTTTCTAAATAATTATCTGCGACTACAGAAGGAATTCGATGTACTAAAAAATTTTCTTTATAAAGACTATATTTATCGCACCGAAATGGATCTAAAGAAAAACAGCAAACGTTTTTGGTGCTTCGTCAATAGTAAAAGAGGTTCAAATGGTATTCCCAGCAGCATGCACTACTCAGGGAAGAATTCAAGTGACCCTATTGAAATAAATAATATGTTTTCAAATTTTTTTCAGTCGGTTTATTCTTCTTCGAACACACTCCCAAATTTTTCTCCTACCACTCCAGTAAATCAAGTCAATATCAGTTCCATAATTTTAAGTAACTCAGATGTTGAAAGAGCCCTATGTGAACTTGATTGTGATAAAAAATCGGGCCCTGATGGTTTTCCTCCAATTCTCTTAAAATCATGTTTTACTGCTCTTTCTGAACCATTAACTCGACTGTTTAATGAATCTCTGAAAACGGGCCATTTTTTGAGTGATTGGAAAATCTCTTATATTATTCCCATTCACAAATCGGGACCCAAGCAAGATGTCACCAATTATCGTCCTATAAGTAAAATTTCAACTATTCCGAAGTTATTTCAAAAAATCGTTTATAGCAAATTGACTTTCATGACCAAAGATATAATTTCCCCGTTTCAACATGGTTTCGTCTCTGGAAGGTCTACAGTAACTAATTTAACAATTCTTTGTAATGAGGTTATAAGTAACGTTGAGTGTGGTTTTCAGTCTGATGTTATCTACACAGATTTCTCTAAGGCCTTTGACAGAGTTAATCACTATATCTTAGTAGCTAAACTATCTGCATTAGGTTTTTGTTCGAGCTTCCTGCTATGGTTAGAATCATATCTGGTAGGTCGAACCCAATACGTCAACTTAAATTCAGCTTTGTCTCTTCCAATATCTGTTACCTCTGGTGTTCCTCAAGGAAGCCACCTAGGACCTTTGCTTTTTCTTCTTTTTGTTAATGATATCCCTCAAATCATTGAATCGTCTCTCTGTCTTATGTTTGCAGACGATATTAAATTACAAAAATGTATTAGAACGGTATCTGATCGAGTTCTACTTCAAAACGATTTAGATAGGCTACTTTGCTGGTGTTATTCACACCAATTACATCTTAACGTGTCTAAATGTGATTATATAACCTTTCGTCGTGGCCTTGAATTGTCAGATTTCACCTATTCAATAAACGGAATCAATCTTCAAATGGTTTCCAAAAAAAAGGATTTAGGAGTCATCTTTGACTCCAAATTAACTTTTACTTTGCATATCGACTATATTGTAGCTAAAGCTAACCCTTTATTAGGTTTTATATCCCGAAATTCCAAAGAATTCTCTGATCCTTTCACTCTCAAGGCGTTATATTACTGCTATGTTAGGCCCGTACTTGAATATGGCTGTGTGGTATGGAACCCATACTATGCTGTTCATTCTAATCGAGTTGAAAGTATCCAAAAACGATTTACCAGAACTGCAATATATAGACTTAATTGGAATATTCGAATGCCTTCTTATGGTACAAGATGTAACCTCCTTGACCTTCAACAACTTAAAACTCGAAGAGGATACTTTGAGATAGTTTTTATTCGTGATATTCTTGCTTATCGAATTGATTGCTCCTTTCTACTTTCGTTGGTAAAAATAAATGTTCCTCTAAGAGGGCTGCGAGTTCATAGATTATTTTTGAACCTTTTCATAGAGTAAACTATGGACTCAATGAACCGATGACACGGTGCTTGAAACAAGTAAATCTAGTAAGCAGTCATATTGACTTTCTAAATAATATTAGTCGTGACTTATTTAAAAAAAATGTGATGTACCACTTAATTGTTCTTTATCCTGGTGGTTAGTCTGTAAGTATTTATCTAATTATATAAAGCAAAGCATGCAGCTTCTATGTATCTTCTCAATTAGTCTATAAGAGTATGTATTAGTGACCTTGTATATATTCTGCTTGATGAATAAATAAATAAATAAATAAATAAATAAATAAATAAATTCAGCTGCTGGACCTCTAAGAGCAAGAGTCAGTGCTATGTACTTGTCTTCGTCATCCCAGCCATTTGTTGTCGCGGCTGCCTCAAATTGTCTCTTGTAAACTGGCCAAGAAGACTGTCCATCAAATGTTGGGGGTTTCATCTCCTTTTTCCTTGCAAACTCTCCAGCAGATTCTCGAATTATGATTTTCCAGATCTGGTCTAATTCCTTGGACAAAACAGAGAACTGTTTATCGCATCGGCTTTCCAAACGATTCTCTACAACAGAAAGCTGCTTTTCCGCACCTTCAACGCGTTCGTCTAGGACACATACATTTTTTTCAATGTTACCCAATTTACCTTCTAGAATATTTTTCTTACCTTCTAAAACATTCTGTTGCACCTTAAGTCTTTCGAGAATATTCTGTTGTTCTTTCTTTTGTTCGTTTCGTTCTGCTTCCAGTTGTTCGAGAACATTCTGCTGTTTCTTCTTTTGCTCGTTTCGTTGTGCTTCAAGTTGTTCAAGAACATTCTGCTGTTCCTTCTTTTGTTCGCTTCATTGTTCTTCAACCAGCTTCATTTGCTCGTTTCGTTGTGCTTCAAGTTGTTCCAAAACCTTCTGCTGTTCCGTCTTTTGTTCTAATAAAAGTTTCATTATACTAGAAAAATCTACACTTTCACTTACTTCCTCTTCCTCCGCTTCTGATTCAAAAACAAAAGTGTTTACGTCTTCCCCTTGCTGTTCCAAATAGTTGCGCAAGCGCAGGACGAGCTCATTTTTCGATCCCGCTCTAGAAAGATTTTGCTGACCTAACTCACTTTTAAGCTCAATGCAGTTGAGCTCTTCTAACAACTTACCCATTTTCACTGTATATAATTATTATTTTTTTCTATTTTTTATTTTTTTTTTTTATTTTTACACTTTACTAGTCAAACTCGTTCTTTATTTTTAAATAAGCTTTATTTACACTTCTGACACCAATGTAACGTGCGCTTAGTTCGCAAAAATAAAACTTCCTTTAAACTAAATGGAACAAAACAAGTTTTAGCTATTAAATTACCAAAATATTATATACAAACTCAATTAAAAATGATTATCCCATAATGCCAAACAAAGATTAAAGAGAAATAGATATCATTCCAATTGAATATGTAGAAATAAATGGCACTAAATATATTTATAATGCAAACAATATTTATGTTAAAGACTTGCAAAAAATGGATAACTGCTTAACTGATGGCATTTGTAATTTTAAAACAAATAATCAAACTAAAATTGAGAATGTTGAAGAAAATTTAATCATTTGTAAGAGCCTTAATAAAGATAAAATAACTAACGGTTGTGCCGACCGAAACTTGGAATTAACTGGAAACTTTATAATCAATATTTTATAAAAAATATAATTGTACAATAAATGTGAGGAACATATCTGTGTCTGATTTTAAATTAGGATTTTGTGCATCAATTTACCTATGAAGAAAATCAAAATGTTAACATTAAAGAAAAAATTACATTCGAAACAATGTTAAAAATATATCAAACTTAAAATTTAAAGTATATTGATGAAATTAAATAGGTACCACAAGAACAATAACTATATTATGAGCATATTTATAATATCATTTGTTTTCATAGCCATTATATTTACAGGTGTTATAATTTTTTTAATGAAAGAAAAAACTAGTATAATAAGACAAATAATATGTATTAAAAAATATTGAGATTCCTATAATACCAGCGATTCAGGAGAATCTTGAAAATAAGGAGGGAGAAGTTAAATATTTGTACGGTGACCTTAAAGATATAATAGCATAAGCTTTAAATATTTTATTATCAAATTTTAAGAAAAATTTATTTTATTTAAGGTCTAACTAAAGCTGATTCGATCATAGCAAGTGTTCATCCCGCCGACTTTTCAAGTTTGGAGTCATTCAAGGTATGTATACGGAGCTTTGATTTAGTAAATTATTATTTATTCGTTTATTTTAATAAGAACCTTGGAGCAGAAACAATTACAGAGAATAGACCAGTAGTTCAATATTCTGATGTCGTGTTTGTTGCTGTTAAACCATACGTCGTACCAGAAGTGTTAAAAGAAATAGAACCTTACAGTGACGGGAAACTTTTTCTATCTGTTGCTATGGGCATCACAATCAAAACTATTGAAAATGTAAGCCTGTGGAAAGTGACATGCTTCCTAATATTCTAAGAGCTGGAAGTAAATTTTTGGAGTGGAGTGATAACCAAAAATAATGCACATGTATGTGTAGATACACGCACCATTATATCAGATTCAACCGTCTGGCACGTTTCTTTTTCAGCCGGGGGCGGGGGTGGGCGTTCCAAAATGGTAATTTTTCAGATTTTGAGGTCGAAGTGATAACCACATAAATGATAGATCAAAAAATCAGAAAAATTCCCCTGATTACAAAAAAATCGGTCCCAGACGATTTGGTTTCAGCCTACTGCTTGCCAGACGCCTTTTAACACTTTTCAAGTACATCAGCTTAAAGCACAAATAACTTTTTTCCTATTACATATAACCAAGAAAGTGGTACGCCAAAAAATAAGAAAAGTTACCCTGATTTCAAAAAGTGTGTCCCAGCCTCCCAGACGATTTGGTCTCAGTCTACAGCTTGCCAGACGCTCTTTAACATTTTAGTAAAATGCATTTTTATACTTAAAGTACTGATAACTTTTTTCCTATCACATATAACCAAGAAAGTGGTATGCCAAAACATCAAAAAAGTTTCGCTGATTACAAAAAAGTCCGGTCCACAACGATTTGGTTTCAGCCTTCTGCTTGCCAGACGCATTTTAGCTTAAGCATGTCTATCAAATTGAATGAAAACTAAAAATTTCATTTAAACGAAATACTACAAGCAATTATTCATTCAATTTGATAAACATGCTTAAAATGCGTCTGGCAAGCAGAAGGCTGAAACCAAATCGTCAAAAAAAATTATTTGTTATCGACTCTGTATATCCCTTTAAATTACGCAGGCTTTCGAGCAGCAGTTGCGGGAGCAGTAGAGGCTGCTACTAAAAGATGTAAAGAAATATCAGGAATATAAACATTAAAGTAATAAGAGGAAAACTTTTATTCGATCACTTCTACCCGATGAGATTTTGTTAATTCAACCGTTTACACTTTTTATATAAAATTCCTGTTTCTGTGGAAATGAAAGTTAAGCCTCAGAATCACGCCCCTTCAGTAGCTTTTTTTTCATAGTTGAGTGGCTCTGAAGTAAAGTTGTGATTGGTGTTTACGGAAAAAATTAGGCCCAGGAACTACCGAAATGATCTATTGTATTCAAAGAAAAGACGGATCGTTAAAATTTTCTTGAATAGGTACGTACCAAGAAAATGTGCAGGAGTGAGAGGCGCACAATCTGATGAGTCGTCAGAGAAATAAGTCAATGGTCGTGCTTAACCACACCCTCAACTTCGGTGAGCAGAGAAGTGAATTGATCGAAGTTTAAACACGCTGTGTTTGGCGGTTCATGATAGACAAAATAAGTACATTTATGTTGTCGCCAAACAACGACAGAAAAAATCGACAACTTGAACAAAACGTCACTGCAGACAGACACAGCTTAGAGGTAGTAAAGGATTTCGTCTACCTAGGATCTGCTATTGACACAGAAAAAGACATCAGTGCGAAGATCTAACGAAGAATAAAACTTGCCGACAGTTGCTTCTTTGGTACCTGTGGCGTTATGGTTAGCATGTCCGCCTGTTATCCTAGGGGTTCGTTGTTTTGAATCTCAACAGAGGCAAAAACGTTTTTCCAGGGGTATCGGCTTTCGCGAGGAACTGACAAGTCCCCCGTTTGTAAATTCATTGCCATGAAAAGTGCTTTCTCGATTAGCCGTTCGGAACCGGCAGAAAATTGTAGGTCCCATCCATTCCCTCATGAGGCATGGTTTAGATTAGATTAGATTAGATTTATTTTAATTATAAAAACATATTTACATAACATTATTTTTTTTTTTTAATTATACATATATACTAGGGTGCTTTTTTTTTGGACAATTTTTTTTTTTCACTCCCATCCCGAAATTTTGTGGAAAATACCTAAAAAAAAATACGGGTCACCAACCCAATTTTTCCATTAAATTCTTGTTCTTTTGCCCCTATCTCGTAAATGACAATAGCCACAAAAAAAATGTTTTTCACAAACTTGTAGGAAATTTAATTTTCTACAAAAAAATTGTGATATTGAGGTTTTAAGTTGAGAAAGTATGGAATTTTAATTATTATTATTATTACTATTATTAATTAAAATTCCATACTTTCTTAACTTAAAACCTCAATATGACAATAAATATCAATGTTAGCATATTGATTTTTGAAATTTTTTTGTAGAAAATTAAATTTCCTACAAGTTTGTAAGAAACATTTTTTTGTGGCTATTGTCATTTACGAGATAGGGGCAAATGAACAAGAATTTAATGGAAAAATTGGGTTTGGTGACCCGTACTACTTCGCCGATGTGAGTTACGCCTTCACCGCAATAAGAGCTTTTGTAGAACATTCAATTCTAAAGAAAACTCACTAATGCCCTAGACTATACCATAAAATGCCTCTGAACTGTAGAATTTTAAAGAAAAAAAGTTGAAGTTTACGTGTATTTTATATGGGAAATCTTTGCATGCCTTGGTCGAGTACTAAATGTTAATATTAAGGGCTAAAATTTTTTGAGAATTTTTTTTTAGGTATTTTCCACAAAATTTCGGGATGGGAGTGAAAAAAAAATTTGTTAAAAAAAAAGCACCCTAATATATACATTATTATTATTAATTCAATTTCAAAAATAGAAAAAAAGTTTTTTTTTTAGGTTTTCTATTTGTGTATGATCGTATGTAAATAGCCAAGACTTTATTGATTTTAGGACAATTTATAATACTTTAAGACTTCTGATTCTGAAAGGTAATTTATTAAAAATAGAGGGGGCAACAACTGAGAAAAATTTTTTAAAGTGAACTTTATTGTGGCGAGGAATGTTAACAAGATTGAACGAGTTCAAGCGCAGATTGTGCCGTGAATTTCTCCTTACTGAAAGATAGCCACTTCTTACAAAAAATAATTTAAGAACTTTATAGTAGTAAAGATGTTTAAGTGGAAGAACTTTCAGTTCCTGAAACAAGATAAAACTTTTATGTAGGCAATTCTTTCTACAAATAATTCGCACCAGATGCTTTTGTAATATTAGAAGAGGATTAATTTTATTTTTATACGTTCCTCCCCAACAGCTAATACCATACTGAAGTTTAAAATTAACAAGACCATAGTAAACCATACTTAATATTACGGTTTTACACTTAAATAAAACCGATATTATTTGCCGACAGAAAACACAGCGTCGCTGTTGAAGAAGCCATTGTGTGCTCGTCCTTAGATCTTACGTATTCAGCTTAAATATCGAAAGTAGTATGTCGACTTGTCATTTAGAGGGCATCTCTGCGTCTGTCAAACACTGCAAGCATCAGCCAGGTGTTCAATTCTTCATAGCGTCTTCAGCTTCACCAGTAAGGAACTTACTGCGACGCTGTGTTTTCTGTCGGCAAATAATATCGGTTTTATTTAAGTGTAAAACCGTAATATTATCTGCCTGGTGAAAACACAGCGTCGCTGTTGAAGACGTGTTTGTTATCTGCTGGTGTTTGAATACAACGCTATGATGATAGTATAGAAATTTTTATCTCCGAGATAAATCAAAACTTCATCAACTATATAAAAATTCAATTGTATCTTATTGTATCTCCGCGATATTACAAAATATACATTGATAAAAAACAAAAATTTAGATTATGAATTAAAACTTACACCAGTAAAATTACATTGCCTTAAAGTTGCTCGAAAGATTTTCTACTCTTGCGGTCTGGTTTAAATTTACGCTCCTGCAATAATGACGCCTAAAAGTTTCTTCAGTCTTCCAGTTGCCTCTCGTTAAGATCTCATCAATAGGGTGGTTTTGAAGCCAACTTAATGAAGCAACTGCCGCACGTTCACTTCCAGGTGTATCCTTTATTCCAGCTTCTCGTAAGATAGAACGTATCCATCCACCTATCAAAGTTCTCGATGCTGGTTTTGCTTTGCACCAAGCTATCCACGCTCGTATAACTGGCAAGTAAGTTTTAAAAGTTGACTCCCTCCATCCTTTCTTTAACAGCTCTTTCTCTTTATTAGACCACTCTCTTATTTGTGAACCCCACCCCCAACCTTCCATACGCTCAGGCTCAAATGTTGTATCTGAGGAGGAGGCTGTCTGGTTGTCATATCGACCAATACATTCTGGAGGTTGTTGATTGCTTGTGGAGGCTCCAGTGTTCGAGCTTTCAGGTCGGACATCCAAAAGGTCTTTGACCACTCGGGGGCTACAATCAGAAAATTTCCCTTTGAATGATTTAGATGAGCTAGCACTCTCGGTATGAGATTTGGTGGAGGAAATATCCAACGCAGTTGATAATTCCACTCGCGACTGAATGCGTCTAGAAATTCTGCTGTATGATCTCCGGGATCTATAGATACGTATCTTTTGACCACAGCTGTTTTTTTTTTGAAGCAAACAGATCGATCTCGGGTCTCCCCATCTTTCGAAGATAAGGGTCGTCGCTGCTCCTAGAAGATGCCATTCGGGTCTCGGTTTTCCTCTTGAAAGTCTGTCTGCTATTCCATTGTACCTTCCCGGAAGGTAGTAGGCAGACATGGTTATGTTGTACTGGTCGACTAGGTGGAGAATCTGATAGGTCAATTCTAACAGGCCAATCGACCTGGTTCCCCCCTCTTTGCGAATGTAAGCTACCAGAGTACGGTTGTCTGTCTGAAGCAAAATGTGCGAACCTCTTAGGTTCTCCGCCTGGGCACTTATAGCTCTGTAAACCGCATACATCTCCTTCATGTTTGAGTGCCACCCTATCTGTTTTCGTGTCCAACTGCCGGATATTGTCACCCTGTCCAACTGAGCGCCCCAACCTTCGGCTGCTGCATCTGTAACTAAGAAACTTGTTACTGTTTGTTTGTGAATGGCTGTGAAGTTGTTTGTGGCTCCGCAAAACCAATTTATCTCCTCTAAGGCCCTCCGAGAGATGGAGAGTGTCTGCCTCACATGACTTCTGAACTTCCGAATGAACATCTGAAGCCAACGGCAATTTAGTCTTTCTCTTGGGACAACAAAACTGGCAAAATTCAACTGGCCCAAAACTCTCTGGAGTTGGCGCAGGTTGCACCTCTGCTTCCGCAGCAATACTTTAAGGGAAAGTCTGATCTTTTCTCTCTTTAACTTTGGGTTGCTCATACGATTTGCTCTCGATTCCCACTGAACGCCTTGGAATTCTACAGACTGAGTTGGTGACAGGACCGATTTTAAAAAATTTACCTTCCATCCCAGCTTCTTTAACAGTTCTACGGTCTCCGCAACCTGAACAGTCAGTTTGGAACAATCTTGATTGACCAACAGAAAATCGTCCAAATAAACTAGGACTCGGATACCCTTGTTTCGAAGAATCTCCGCGATCCAACAAGTTAAAGCCGAAAACATTCTGGGGGCTGATGAGAGGCCAAACGGGAGGCAAGTTAGCTGTAATAGTTCGCCTCTGTACACGACTCGTAAAAATGGGCGATGTACCTCTGCTATTGGCACATGAAAATAAGCCTGTGATAGGTCTATCTTTACCATCCAATCGTTTTTCTGTAAAAATTCTGGAACTGAGGCGTGAGAGACAAGCTTGAAAGATCTTTTTGACACATAATAGTTCAGACCTCTGAGGTCGAAGATTGGACGAACTCCGCCACTGGATTTCTTTACTAGGAACATCTTTGAAATAAAACTTGGACTGGTTTGTGGAGAGGGTTCTAAGACACCGAATTCCTTCATTTCTTGCATTTGCAGATCCATCTCCTGAGATGTTCTTGTTGAGAACTTCTGAAGTACACCTCTTGTTGGAAAGATTAGAAGGGGTTTGGAACAAAAGGGTATTCTGGCTCCTGAAATAATGTTTAAAATGAAGGGACTGGCGTCCAGGTTCTTCCAGCTGTCTATGAAATATTTAGCTGCCCTCCCCTGAAAATCTCTTTGCTAGTTATTACTTTTAGTGATCTCTCTAGAGCGAAAGGAAGTGGTTCCTCTCTTTTCCTGCTTCGACTCTCCCCGTCTCTCTTTGTAATTTCTGGGTGCCGATCTCTTATACTTATATCTTGTCTCACCCTTCCTTCTTTTGTCGCTATAGGAAGAGCGTTGATCATGAAAGAGCTTTCTCTCTCTTGAAAAAGAAGGGTTGCTTACCCAGGAGTGAGTACCACCCAGAGATTGCACTAAAGCCTGCAGTGCTGTCTTGTCAAAGAGATGTTCAGAGCTGGGGTAAATGTTTCTGAGTGCGTTCTGAACATTTTTGTTTGAAATTTCTGAAATCAATCTCTCACGCCTCACCTCAATGCATTCAGCTCTCTTTCCGCAAATAACTTGCAAAGCTAGCTCGGTGTTTTTGTAAGATTCCGAAGCTGAGCCGAAAAAAGTAGTAAATTTATCAAAAAGTGAATTTGGGTTCAAGTCATCCGCTGACTTGAAAGCCCAATCGACAATAGATTGCAACCCGACTTTAATAACGACTTTTGTTCCAGCAAAGCATTTGACAAAGCTGCCATCACTTGCTCCGTAGAAACTAAATAATCTTTTGTCTTGCTGAGCATGCAAAGTTCGTCATTTACCTGTAATTCCACAAACCCAGGTGTTGCAGCCTGCATCTTTGCTGCCTTAGAATACCTCACGTTTTTCCAGGTCGGCAGTCCGAAATGCTGCAATCTGATCAGGGATTCTAAATTCTCTTTCTTTGCTGGTTGGATGACTCTGCCCTCACTTTCCGTCTGCAGTTCACCAAGATTAAGAGTCTTGTTGAAGGTCTCTGGATGACGCAAAAAACCCTCGGGTTGTTGATCTTGGCCTCCAAACTCATTTTCCTCTTCTTGTGGGATGAACATGCCCATACACTGTGACAAATAACTCACCTGATCCGCGAGTTCACCAAGCCTCTGATCAATGGATGATGGATCTTGGGATCTAGAAACTTTCATTCGTTTGTTTGGTGGGGGTGAAGCAATTCCTTCACTCTCTGAGGACGATGAACTTGACGATGAGCTGCTCCTTGAACGAGGAGGAGTTTTATCTTTTTTCACAGATTTACTTGGTGATGGACACATCTTAGTTATTTAATCTTCTTATTCTTTTAAAAATTGTTCGATTTAAATTATTCTTCTTTAAAATACAAAATTCTTTGTTAAAATACGACCTAACGGGACGAGAAACACAACGCTATGAAGAATTGAACACCTGGCTGATGCTTGCAGTGTTTGACAGACGCAGAGATGTCCTCTAGGTGACAAGTCGATGTACTACTTTCGATATTTAAGCTGAATACCTAAGATCTAAGGACGAGCACACAATGGCTTCTTCAACAGCGACGCTGTGTTTTCACCAGGCAAATAATAATTTTTGTGAACAATACAAACTGAGGTTATACAGCAACACATCAAATATTTTTTTAGCGCACTGGTATGATCGGCCCAATTCATTCGATGGTCAAGTATTATACCAAGATATTTGAATGTTTTAACAAAATTCACTTGAAAACAATGGTCCGAGCAAACTCTATTGGAATCAAATGTCTCACAAAGATTAAATTTAAGACATCCAGGGGAATGATAGAAAATATCACAATTACTCAGGCTAGTTGTTCCAGAGAGATGAAAGTGCATTAATTTAGTTTTATCGCTCAACAACGATTTGTTGCAAGAAAAATATCGCCTTAAAAGATCCAAGTCTGAGTTAATGTCTGCAACTAAGTTAGGCAAGGAATTAGAGCCATAAGAATAAGCCATATCATCAGCAAACGCTGTAATTAAGCCTTTAAAATTCTGTTGAAGGATAGAGTTGACGCATATTAAAAAAAGTATAGGACCCAGAACAGAGCCTTGTGGAACACCAGCATGTAGACCACATAATTTACTCAAACTTTCATTTATTTTGACTCTTTGCTTTCCATCAGATAAGTAGGTTAGGTTAGGTTGAAATAGTTGTCAGGAAAACCAACTGACACACTTAGACCAGTATTTGGTCCGTTGTGATATCAGATAAGTAGGAAGTTAACCAATTAAAAATAAAACCACGCATACCCGCATTCTCCAATTTCGATAAAAGAATATTGTGGTCAACTAAATCAAACGCTTTAGTAAGGTTAATAAAAAGGCCTGTGGATAACAGGTTTTGATTTAAGTTTTCGTTAATTTCACTACAGAATTTTATTAAAGCATCTTCGGTAGACCTTCCGATACGAAACCCATACTGTGAATCACTAAAAAAGTTATTTTTGTTTAATATATACGAAACGAAACCCATACTGTGAATCACTAAAAAAGTTATTTTTGTTTAAGAACCCTAAAATTCTACTTTTCATTGCCTTTTCAAAAATCTTGGAGCAAGCAGGTAATAAAGAAATAGGTCTGTAATTATTCATATCATTAGGATTAGCCTTTTTGTGAAGAGGAATGACTTCTGCAACTTTTAGTGACTGGGAAAAATACCACCATAAACGCTCTTATTAAAGATATGAGCAAGTACATCTATTACATTGAAAGCAATTCTTTTTAGAATCATATTGGAGCAACCATCATTTGAAATTGAATTGGAA
Organism: Melanostoma scalare; assembly: GCA_949752695.1. NCBI lineage: Eukaryota > Metazoa > Arthropoda > Insecta > Diptera > Syrphidae > Melanostoma > Melanostoma scalare. The sequence goes on along the minus strand of OX456985.1, from coordinate 160,461,151 downwards.
TTATTAAGTGATTTAAACTTTAAACATTGAAACATTTTGAGATAATGAAGTGAAGAACTCATTAAAACGATTTGCTATTTCATTAGCATCAGTTATTTTTATATTACCATCATCTATAGTCAATGGTTTTTCACTTACAGAACTGCGATTTAAGATTCTGTTAACAACATTCCATTCAGATTTAACATTTCCTTTAAAATATAAACCAGCTCAGCTAAGAAATATTTTTCTTTACAGGTTTTAATTTCCTTCGACAATGAACTGCAATGAACTGTGGTACCCGTGGTGTGATGGATAGCATGTCCGCCTGTTAATCCAGAGGTTCGAGTTCGAATCCCACCAGAGGCAAAAATGTTTTTTCTACGGGTATCGCCTTTCGCGAGGAATTGGCAAGTCCTCCGTTAGTATTCATTGCCATGAAAAGCGCTTTCTCGATTAGCCGTTCGGAACCGGCAGAAAATTGTAGGTCCCCTCCATTCCCTCACAAGGCTTGGTCGTGAGAAATGCGCTAGGCCCAGGGGCTCCTCGCTCTGTAGCGCCACCCTATTTATTTATTTTTAATGAACTGCATAGATTTTTGTAGTTGGTTTTAAGTAAGGAGTTATTTGGAGATTTCCTGAGCTTTTGGCGAAGTCTGTTTTTTTCATTTACTTTAGTTAGTAAGTACACTGACATCCATTCCTTCAAACGTTTAGGTCTATTGTTTGTTTGATTTAGTCTGATAGTACAATTTTCAATGAAGTTGCTAAGAATATTTTTGAAACTATCAAACGCAATCGATGGATCACTCTCGTTATAAACACTGTCCCAAAATTCAAAACGTAAAAGTAAATTTAGCTTCTCAAAATCGATTTTTTTAATTTGGCTGTTGGCTATACAAGAATCCGTCTTAACTAGAACATACAACAAAAATATGGTCAATATATGTCTTGGAATTATCAGAAATTCTAGTAGGTACACTTATACAGCAATCTAAACCATTGGCTGCTAATATCATTAAATACATAGTTTTCAACGAAAGGGGTGTTAGACAGGATATCAATATTAATATCTCCTAAAAACAAAAATTTTTAGAATTCTCATTCAATAATAACTGTTTAAGATCTTCAAGAAAAACATCTTTACTAGCAATATGAAGTCTATAGAGACAAAGGAAACAATGTGCTTCATTATTGAGATTCAAAGTTACTTTTATAGCTTCTGCTGTCTCTAAGTTTATGTTTACAATTTCGCAATGAGTGAACTTCTTTTTGATAAAGACACCGACACCACCAGCGCAATAGGAATTGTTACAAGTCGAAAAAAAAGCATATCCTGGAATTACAAAATTAGATATTTCGAAGTCGAAAATCCAAATTTCAGAAACAAAAATAAAATCCGGCTTGTTTGTAAACGTTTCAATTGAAAGCAACAACAAATCAAAATTAGCTCGCAAACTTCGAATATTCTGTTGAACAATAAAAAAATCTAAAGAGTGATTTTGACTTATTCGAAATACTTTACACAAGAAATAATTTACAAATGTACAAGAAGTTACAACATTATCATCTGTTTCTAAATCATTTAAATTTGACAGTGGCATATAAAAACAAGATTCAAGAAATAACGAAAGGTGAAATAAAAGAAAAGAAATAGGATATATAAATGAACAAATATTAAATGTTATTTAAGTCGTCCAAGCAATTTATTGCAATAGCCTTGTCACCTTCCCTTTTCCTCATCAATATAAGGTTTGTTCGTTGAAGCCCTATGGTCGCCCTAGGGTCGCCACAAAGCGTTTTTTGAGAAACCTAAATTCACCCTGAATGTCAAATTGAGTGTTTTTTGAGCCATAGGTTTGCCATAGGTTTTCCCCAAACTCGCCCTAGCTTTTTGCTGTGGCGATTTGAGGGCTGTCAAATGGCATGTAATTTTTTTTTAAATGACATGGATGTGTGGTGATTTGTGGTTTAGTGTTTTTTGAGGACTGGAAAACGCAGGTTTTTTTGACAACTCATAGGGTTGTCAAGAAAACCTGGGTCAACCCTGGGGAAAGTTCAACGAACAGACCTATAATTGAATTTTGTAACCACAAAAATTTATAGCCTTTAGTTTTTTTGACAATCTCAGCTGCTTTCCAAATTCCGCGTGTATGAAAGGAGAGGCTATTGTTTACGTAAATATTACTTTTATCACTGTAGTTGTTTCCAAACAGCTTGGCAGATAAGATTATTCTTCAATCTTCATTAGCTTAAGCTTGGTAAAGTTAGAACAAAATTTCACACAAAGAACACCAGCATCAGTGACTTAAGGAGAATTTTACTTTTGTTTCTGTTTTCTGACCTTTTTTATGTAAAAATTGTCTATTTGCTCTTTAGTTATATTTACATCTAGTCCCTCTGAGAAAAGCTTAAGAGCCTTTTCAATAGCATTAGTTTTGTATTTTGTTTATGTCTGGTAAACCAACAATTTCAACAGAGTTTGCAATTTGCAAGTTCACGTTGCTCTAACAAATTTACTGTCTAGAGTCTAGACTGAAGCGAACCAATTTTATCTTGTAATTCTTTCTTCTCTTCTTTTAGAATTTGCAAAGCAAAGAGAAACTCACAGTTAATTCTCTTAAGATCCACAATTTCCTTATAAATTGCTTCTAACGAAATAGATTTACTTTTAGCAGTGTCATCTTTCAATGTAGAAAGTGAAGGAGGGGTGAATGGTGATGCAAACACCATCAGTACTCTTGGCAACTGCAGAGCCGTCGGCGATAGAGGAGAGGGCAGCAGTGTTGGTTAAATTAGATGATGGTTGTGAAAAATACGCTAGGCCCTGGGGCTCCTCGCTCTGTTGCGCCACCCTATTTATTTATTTATTTCTGACAGTTGCTATTTTGGGTTAAGAAGGCAATTGAGAAACAAAACCCTCTCTAGAAAAACCAATAATACCCGTTATAAGACCTTTATCATCCCAGTTCTGCTTTACGGCGCCGAAGCTTGGAGGGGGAAAACCTACATAGGTCGTTTCGTAAGAAAAGTACTCCGATTGATCTTTGGTCCCGTATGAGAAGAAAATGTGTGGAGGAGGAGATAATGAGCTGTATCTCGAGCTCGACATTGGCACAGCTAAAAAAGTACGCATTACGAGGCTAGGAAATGTGGAGCGTATGGACATCAACAATCCCTAAATGTACTGTTATTACCGCTGTAAGTAAGCATAATAATGTAAATATAACTTTTTTGACTGTGAAGCAGAAGTTTCGTTCGTGTTTGGAGACCATCTCTTATATTTATGAGAGGACGAAGAAGAGCTAAGGCACCGTTCGCTTTGCGAAGAGTGTGTTTAGCATGTTGGTTAAATTTAAAGCTTTTGAAGAAGAAAACTCCAAGGTATTCAACGCTTTGTTTGGGAGTGATAATTGAGTTATCAAGGAGAGTCAGGGACAGAAGTTTGCATCTTGTAGATTTGCCAGAACATGTAAGAATTTTTCAAAATGTAAAAAAAAAAAAAACATTCACATTGAAATACTCGAGCGCGTCAGACATTCATAGGGTATACGCATTTTGTCTTTCTGATAACCGATAAATATTAGTCTGTCGACTAACTGGGGGTGTTGGGCGTATAGAGAGGTAGAAAAACAAGAAAAAAGTTATTGGAGCGTGTCAGATTTTTAAGGTTAATGTAAAGTGAACTCAAAAAGGTGTCCTATTTAAATAACTGACTGATTTAAACGTGACCAAAAGTCATGACTGATTCTTAAAAATGTAAAAAAAAAAAATGTGACCTTGAAATACTCGACCGCGTCATATTTTTAAGCAGAGGGATCAACTTGATGTCTTCATCCTCCAGGATGATAATCTGACAATTATATCGAAGGGTACTGTTCGTCTGACAATTTTAAAGTAACTTGTTTCGACAAACGCCTAATAACTAAAAAACTTTAAAATAACTATTGTGAATTAACAAAACAATGTTCTAAAATTTGAATTTGCCGCCCTTTCGGCCATATTTATTTTGTAATTCGAAAAGTGGAAAGAAAGAATAGCAAAATAAAATAGAATTTATCATTCCTTTGTCAAGAATCAAGTTGAACACACGTTTTTTACTGCATATTGATATTTTTTAACCGGTGTACACCTAAGTACGATTTTTCAGACTTCAATATTGAAAGTTCAATTCGCAAAAACCATTGCGAAAAATCATAACTATTATTATTTAATAAATGAAAAGATAAGTAAAATTACCATTTTCGAACGCCCACCCCCGCCCCCGGCTGAAAAAGAAACCTACCAAACGGTTGAATCTGATATAATGGTGCGTGTATCTACACATACATGTGCATTATTTTTGGTTATCACTCCACTCCAAAAATTTGCTTCCAGCTCTTGGTCTATAAATATATACTGATATTTTACCTATTGTTAAGTCCTTGTCACCCAAATCTCGTGTGATCAGAGTGATGCCCAACACACCGGCTTTAGTACAATGCGGTTGTTCAGTATTTGTTCGAGGGACTAAAGCAACAAATAACGACGTCACAATCACTTCTAATCTACTAGGAGCCATTGGAACATGCGAAGAAGTAAGCGAAAGCCTCTTAGACCCAATAACAGCTCTCAGCTCTAGTGGACCAGCGTTTGTTTTCGTTATGATTGAAGCTTTAGCTGATGGTGGGGTGCTAATGGGACTACCTAGGGATGTAGCCTACCGCCTGGCTTCTCAAACTGTAATGGGTTCCGGTCTTTTAGTGAGAGATTCTAAAGTACACCCAGGCCAACTAAAGGATGATGTTACTAGTCCAGCTGGATGCACCGCTGCTGGATTGAGGCACTTAGAACTATCAGGTATGCCAAAAAAAATGTATTTATTATCGACTCTGTATATCCCTTTAAATTACGCAGGCTTTCGAGCAGCAGTTGCGGGAGCAGTAGAGGCTGCTACTAAAAGATGTAAAGAAATATCAGGAATATAAACATTAAAGTAATAAGAGGAAAACTTTTATTCGATCACTTCTACCCGATGAGATTTTGTTAATTCAACCGTTTACACTTTTTATATAAAATTCCTGTTTCTGTGGAAATGAAAGTTAAGCCTCAGAATCACGCCCCTTCAGTAGCTTTTTTTTCATAGTTGAGTGGCTCTGAAGTAAAGTTGTGATTGGTGTTTACGGAAAAAATTAGGCCCAGGAACTACCGAAATGATCTATTGTATTCAAAGAAAAGACGGATCGTTAAAATTTTCTTGAATAGGTACGTACCAAGAAAATGTGCAGGAGTGAGAGGCGCACAATCTGATGAGTCGTCAGAGAAATAAGTCAATGGTCGTGCTTAACCACACCCTCAACTTCGGTGAGCAGAGAAGTGAATTGATCGAAGTTTAAACACGCTGTGTTTGACGGTTCATGATAGAAAAAATAAGTACATTTATGTTGTCGCCAAACAACGACAGAAAAAATCGACAACTTGAACAAAACGTCACTGCAGACAGACACAGCTTAGAGGTAGTAAAGGATTTCGTCTACCTAGGATCTGCTATTGACACAGAAAAAGACATCAGTGCGAAGATCTAACGAAGAATAAAACTTGCCGACAGTTGCTTCTTTGGTACCTGTGGCGTTATGGTTAGCATGTCCGCCTGTTAACCTAGGGGTTCGTTGTTTTGAATCTCAACAGAGGCAAAAACGTTTTTCCCTGGGTATCGCCTTTCGCGAGGAACTGACAAGTCCCCCGTTTGTAAATTCATTGCCATGAAAAGTGCTTTCTCGATTAGCCGTTCGGAACCGGCAGAAAATTGTAGGTCCCGTCCATTCCCTCATGAGGCATGGTTGTGAAAAATACGCTAGGCCCTGGGGCTCCTCGCTCTGTTGCGCCACCCTATTTATTTATTTATTTCTGACAGTTGCTATTTTGGGTTAAGAAGGCAATTGAGAAACAAAACCCTCTCTAGAAAAACCAATAATACCCGTTATAAGACCTTTATCATCCCAGTTCTGCTTTACGGCGCCGAAGCTTGGAGGGGGAAAACCTACATACATAGGTCGTTTCGTAAAAAAAGTACTCCGACTGATCTTTGGTCCCGCATGAGAAGAAAATGTGTGGAGGAGGAGATAATGAGCTGTATCTCGAGCTCGACATTGGCACAGCTAAAAAAGTACGCATTACGAGGCTAGGAAATGTGGAGCGTATGGACATCAACAATCCCGAAATGTACTGTTATTACCGCTGTAAGTAAGCATAATAATGTAAATATAACTTTTTTGACTGTGAAGCAGAAGTTTCGTTCGTGTTTGGAGACCATCTCTTATATTTATGAGAGGACGAAGAAGAGCTAAGGCACCGTTCGCTTTGCGAAGAGTGTGTTTAGCATGTTGGTTAAATTTAAAGCTTTTGAAGAAGAAAACTCCAAGGTATTCAACGCTTTGTTTGGGAGTGATAATTGAGTTATCAAGGAGAGTCAGGGACAGAAGTTTGCATCTTGTAGATTTGCCAGAACAAGTAAGAATTTTTCAAAATGTAAACAAAAAAAAAAAAAACATTCACATTGAAATACTCGAGCGCGTCAGACATTCATAGAGTATAAGCGTTTTGTCTTTCTAATAACCGATAAATATTAGTCTGTCGACTAACTGGGGGTGTTGGGCGTATAGAGAGGTGGAAAAACAAAAAAAGAAGTTATTGGAGCGTGTCAGATTTTTAAGATTAATGTAAAGTGAACTCAAAAAAGTGTCCTATTTAAATAACTGACTGATTTAAACGTGACCAAAAGTCATGACTGGTTTTTAAAAATGTTGTTAAACTTTTTTTTTTGCGAAAACTAACTTTACGATGAGACGAAATTACTAAACACGATTGGATTTTCCGAATCCAATTAATTAAATAAAATAAACGAAAATTAGAATTATTAAAAGAAATGCACAACCGGTGTGCCGCGAGGTAAACAAACGAACTGTCAATCGCGCTGATAAGTAAAAGTGCAACACTCAGCAGGTAGGCTGTTGACACCACGACTAAGCTCAGCTGGGCTGTGTTTGTATACAAAAAAAAAGGTAGCGTAGCGCGATAAAAGATCGATCGCGAATTAAAAGTCCGATTTATTAATTAGTAAACGAAGAATTAAAAGTATTTTCTAAGTATAGGGTGTACAAAGAAAAGTGGGCGCCAGGAAATTTTAGGTGAAATTTCCAAACCAAGAATCAAGGCTGAAATGTTAAAACCGATTAAAAACAATTCAATTAAATTCCCAAAAGGGATTTAAAGCTATTTATTCTTTTACGTGTTGGGAAAACCTTATAAAAAGTGGGATTAAAAACCCAAATCTTTTCGACAATGAAAAGTTACAATGGTGAACGGTTAGGCGAACCGTTTAAAAATGTAAACAAATGCAAGTAACCGGAGAATGAAACGTTAATTGTTCTTTCCCGAAAAGAACAATTAATAAGAATTAAAAAGGGTCGCGTGTCTCACAATTTTGAGAGTTTTCGATGGCAAAGATCAACCGAAACTTTTTCTTGACAACACTATAAAAACTAGCACACTCTACTTATCTTTTCTTTTTCTCCTGCTTTTCTTTCCTCCTTCGAAATTCTCTGTTTTCTGTCCGTCTGACAATTCCTTCTACTCCTGTAATAATAATCCTCTCACTGACTCTAAAACTTTTCTTTAAACACTTTTTTCGATTTGCAAAACAATATTCTCAACTACTTTCAACTTTCCTCAAACTTTCACTATTCTCTTTTTTTTTAAATCTCTAATTCGCAAGAAAACCACTTGTCGTTAACTAGGTCAACCAAGAAGTGGTTGATCTTGTCAATTTGTCCTTTCTCGACTTTCAAATTCCCCCACACATTCATACAATCGGCCAATCGTGTCTCGAGGTTTTCGGTCACGGTTCTCTAGCACATTTAGCCTTATGGCTGACAAGTACCTCCGTTGTCGAATTCCAGCGAGACCTTTCACTCGCACAATTTTCCAGTCACATTGAACTGAAAAAGTTGTTGGGTGTTGTTCCCAAAACTTATCCAGCTCATTAGTCGAGATCAGACCCCTCCCATAAAACATGTCGAGAAAAATGAAAGTTCCTGAAAGTTGAAAATAATACTTCTGGGCATTTTCCCAGTTACTCTACTATATAATCTACTGAGTCAGGGGAAGGATAAAATTCTCTGTGTTACAACTTTTCGAAAATTGAAGAAGGGAGGAAAAGCTACCAAAACCAACATGAACTACTTTACCCTATTCGGTGGATCTTTGCGCAGATTTGGGGAAAAGGGAAAACTATTAACGTTTCATCATGATTTTTTTACAAAAACAAAAGTTAAATTTAGGATGTTTACACTTGCAGCACTACACTGCACAGTGTGTTTCATAACGAAGTATGGCGTTTACAAGTGCCATTTCAATTGTTCACATCTTTGATATGTGTATGTATGTGTATAGTGTTGTGTGTGATATATCCTGCTTGTGTAGTGTGTGTAATGAAGATGATAGTTGTAATGATGATAAAGGGTGAATGATTGTATAAGCATATGAATGTAGTGTTCGTCTAGACCACAACTCCGAATGCAGACCACACTTGTGCTAAAATTCCAGACTCAGTTTTTCTTTGTAATTTGTTATTTATTTTTATTTGTTAGCACGTAGGATTAATAATACTTCTCAAACATCTTTGCACCTCCTTGATAGGGTACAAAATAGAGCGTTAAAATTGATAGGTGATAGTTCAATCGTAGAATCAATTGATTCTCTTGAATATCGTCGAAACGTTGCCTGTCTCACTCTCTTTTATCGCTTTTTTCACAAGCAGTGCTCTAGTGAAGTAGCCAGTTGTATTCCTCCCCTGAAACAATTTAGCCGCAACACCCGCCTCGCTAGGAATGTTCATCAGTTTTACCTTGAGCCCAACTTCGGACGTACAGTCAAGTATAGAGATTCGTATTTCAGTCGCACCACCCGAATGTGGAATGCTTTACCTGGCTCTGTATTTCCCCTTCATTACGATTCACAAAGGTTCAAGAGCAATGTGCATCGGTGTCTCCTTTCAAATCCTCTCCTATTTTCCTAAATGCTCGCACTGTGTTTAACAACATTATAAGGGTATTCATAACCCCTTGATGTGCGCGTTAATTATAAAAAAAAAAAAAAAAAAAATTTTAGGTTGTTTGACATTTTTAAATTGAGGCCAGAAGGGCAAAATGTAGGAATTTAGAAAAAAAAATTAGAGCTTGAAGAAAAAATGGCAGATGGCCCAAGACAAAGTTAATTTGATGTGTGCTGGATGGTGGTTGACAGTAGAATGCCGTGCCGTCGCTATGCGACGAACCACTTTTCAGGCAAAATGTACTAGAATTTTACATAGATTAAATTATTTTAGAGGGCGAACTATCAGTTGCCTAGATTTTTGAGTTAGGCACTGTTCACACTGGAGTCGTATGAACATTACCGCCCCCCTTGGCGAGATACGCCAAAAAAAAATATTACTGAAAATAAAGTAAGTGAAAATTGATTAATTGGCAATTTGGTTAATAGGCAATAGGCACAGTTTTACTATGGGTCGGACTATTTCTCCGTTTTGGGTCTTTAGTGTTGCAACTCTGACTCGACCATCGGAACCCGGGTGTATATTTATAACACGGCCTAGACGCCATTCGGTGGATGGCAGATTTTCGTTTTTAATGACGAACAAATCATCAACTTTAATATCGGTTTGAGGTGTTTTCCATTTGTGTCGTTGATGTAGTTCCTTGAGATATTCATCTTTCCATCTGTGGCAGAACTGTTGTTGGAGGCATTTTACTTTTTCCCACCGATTGATTAACGATAAATTTGCTTCGGCCAGATTCGGTTCCGGAAAAGATAAAGCTGACCGCCGCGTAAAGAATGCCCCGGCGTCAATGCCAACAGATCAGAAGGATCTGTGGACATGGACGATATGGGACGCGAGTTCAAAACACGCTTCGATACGTACTAAAACCGATACGTACTAAAACCGACCAAGGCCAACGTAAACTTGGCCTTGGTCCCCAGCCCCTTTAAATGGCTTTTGAAACTTTTAACGCCGGCTTCCCATAGACCTCCCATGTGAGGTGCCCCGGTTGGAATAAAATTCCATTTCAAACCCTGAGATGTCATGAGACTTGTATTTGCTGGGTTGTTGCTTTGAGATAGACCCGAAGAAGCGAAAAACGAAGCACAATACGCGCATTGCGCGGGATAGAGTCGAAAAAAAATCAAGAAAATCTTCCGGTTCTTGTTGAACTACCAATGAGTTGGTGTTTTGTTCGGAGTTGTCGAGAGAAATGCCTGTTAGTCCCACTAGAGGACTCTGAAAAATTGCGAAAGAGGATTCGTTGAAATGGAGTGTCTCTAGGGTCGACCAAGATTCGGCGGTACAAGACAAATTTATAAATCTCCAGCGGAGAATGCGAGATGGTATGGCGAGATTACCACTGATTCCGAAAATGGATGTATTCTTATTGGTTATGGGCAAGTTCAAAACGCTTTTGTCTTACCACTGAGATAAAGGATATTTCGGAACCAGGGTCGATAAGAGCGCGAACTATGTGCAACGATGCAAACTAGTACCGTTGCAAGCAATATTTTCTTAGAGGCACCGACATGAAAGTTTTGAAACGACGCGACGCTTGAGGCACGAATGGCTGTGACGACGACGACATTTGAGGAGCTTTAGTTGCACTAAGGAGATTAGTGGACTGTATTTTACTATTTCCGTCTTCGTTAACGTTTAGATGCAACAGTGAGCGATGTCGATTTTACAGTGCTTATAAGAATATTTACTCGGCTAAGCGACATTTGCATGACTCGCGCTAAAACAGTTGTTGCACAGTTTGTGCTGCCATACCGTTTTGATTCTCGTTGGGATCAACATTGCCGAAAATTTGCCAAGGTATGTGTTTAAAAAAAAGAAACGCGATAGTAAACGCGGACTCCTTCGAAGAAGAAGGTAGTCGTTTAAATTTTAAAAGGGAAAATTGAAAAGGAAAATGGAAAGTAGTCGATTAAATTTCAAAAAAAGTCAAAATTTAAAAAACACTAGAATCTTCAAAAAGCTTGAAAGATTCTATTGGGGCCAACCACCCCGGCTTGGATACACCGTTACCGACGGTGTGTTCGGCACGAACGGGTACCAAACGCAATAAAAAACGCGGTAGAATCTTCAAAAGGCTTGAAAGATTCTACTGGAGGGCCAACCACCCATGTGACATAACGAGGACAAAACGCGATAAAGAAAACGCGATAAAGAAAAAACGCAGACTCCTTCGAAGAAGAAGGAAGTCGATTAAATTTCAAAAAAAGTCAAAATTTAAAAACACTAGAATCTTCAAAAGCTTGAAAGATTCTATTGGGGGCGAACCACCCCGGCTTGAATACACCGTTACCGACGGTGTGTTCGGCACGAACGGGTACCAAACGCGATAAAAAACGCGGTAGAATCTTCAAAAGGCTTGAAAGATTCTACTGGAGGGCCAACCACCCATGTAACATAACGAGGACGAAACGCGATAAAGAAAACGCGATAAAGCAAAAACGCAGACTCCTTCGAAGAAGAAGGAAGTCGATTAAATTTCAAAAAAAGTCAAAATTTAAAAACACTAGAATCTTCAAAAGCTTGAAAGATTCTATTGGGGGCGAACCACCCCGGCTTGAATACACCGTTACCGACGGTGTGTTCGGCACGAACGGGTACCAAACGCAATAAAAAAACGCGGTAGAATCTTCAAAAGGCTTGAAAGATTCTACTGGAGGGCCAACCACCCATGTGACATAACGAGGACAAAACGCGATAAAGAAAACGCGATAAAGAAAAAACGCAGACTCCTTCGAAGAAGAAGGAAGTCGATTAAATTTCAAAAAAAGTCAAAATTTAAAAACACTAGAATCTTCAAAAGCTTGAAAGATTCTATTGGGGGCGAACCACCCCGGCTTGAATACACCGTTACCGACGGTGTGTTCGGCACGAACGGGTACCAAACACAATAAAAAACGCGGTAGAATCTTCAAAAGGCTTGAAAGATTCTACTGGAGGGCCAACCACCCATGTGACATAACGAGGACAAAACGCGATAAAGAAAACGCGATAAAGAAAAAACGCAGACTCCTTCGAAGAAGAAGGAAGTCGATTAAATTTCAAAAAGAATCAAAATTTAAAGCACAAGAATCTTCAAAAAGTTTGACAGACTCTACTGGGGGCCAACCACCCCGGCTTGATACACCGTTACCAACGGTGTGTTTGGCACGAACGGGTACAAAAACGCGATAAAAAATGCGTCAGAATCTTCAAAAGGCTTGAAAGATTCTACTGGGGGGCCAACCACCCATGCGACATGACGGTGCGACATGAACGAGGACAAAAAACTCGATATAGAACGCAGACTCCTTCGAAGAAGAAGGCAGTCTATCAAATTTCACAAGACGAAAATTTAAAGCACTGAAATCTTCAAAAGGCTTGAAAGATTCCGTTACCAATGGTATGTGCGGCACGAACGAGGACAAAACTCGATAAAAAAAGAACGCAGACTCCTTCGAAGAAGAAGGCAGTCAATTAAATTTCACAAAACGAAAATTTAAAGCACTGGAATCTTCAAAAGGCTTGAAAGATTCCGTTACCAATGGTATGTGCGGCACGAAATAGAAAAGTAGAACGCTATAAAAAACGCAGACTCCTTCAAAGAAGAAGGCAGTCTATTAAATTTCAAAAAAATCAAAATTTAGCAGCACTAAAATCTTCAAAAGGCTTGAAAGATTCAAAAAATTTCAAAAAAAGTTAAAATTTCAAAGCGCAAGAATATTCAACAGGCTTGATAGATTCTACTGGGGGCCAACCACCCCGGCTTGGATACACCGTTACGAACGGTATGTGCGGCACGAACGTGAGAAAAAATTTCAAAGGTAAAAAATTTTAGATTTTAAAATTCCAAAAAAATCAAAATTTTGAAGCACAAGAATCTTCAAAAGGCTTGAAAGATTCTACTGGGGGCCAACCACCCCGGCTTGAATACACCGTTACGAACGGTGTGTGCGGCACGAACGAGAGAAAAAATTTCAAATGAGCCAAAAAAATCACGATTTAAAGCGCAAGAATCTTCAAAGGCTTGAAAAATTCTAAAAATTTCAAAAAAAAGTTAAAATTTTAAAGCGCAAGAATCTTCAACAGGCTTGATAGATTCTACTGGGGGCCAACCACCCTGGCTTGGATACACCGTAACGAACGGTAGAAAAATTTCCAAAAAGTCAAATTTTAAATTTAAATATAAAAAAAGTCAAAATCTAGAAGCTCTAGAATTTCAAACGGCTTGATAGATTCTACTGGGGGCTAACCACCCCGGCTTGGATACACCGTTATGAACGATGTGTGCTGCACGAACGAAAGAAAAAATTAACGCGCGATGAAAAACGCAGACTCCTTCAAAGAGGAAGACAGTCTATTAAAATTTCCTAAAAAACCAAAAAAAAGCTGGGGAACACAACCAAATCGCGTTTATCGAAGTTGCTTAAAAATTTCAAAAAATGAATGAAAAGTCAAACTACTGAGATGGAACGATGAATATCTCAAGAACCGCTTCAACCAAAACGAAATATATATATACCGATACATAAAAAACGGAATGACGCGTTTGAAGGTCAAAGTGCAACACAAAAAAATTGAAATGTATATTTAAAAAAATTGCCAATTAAAAAATGTTCACTTACCCTTTACACGGTGTTATAAAAAATTACAGAAAAAATGAGAAAAAACAGGAAAACTCCGCTCTGGTCCCACGTTGACGATGGGCACACTTCCGCGTGGCTAGGAGGGCAAAGCAGCGTGATGTCGAGCGCTGGTCAGCGCAATGTGGAGCGCAATGTGGAGCGCAAGCAGCGTGGTGTGGCGCGCTATGCAGCGTGGTGTGGCTCGCAAAGCAGCGTGGTGTGGCTCGCCAAGTAGCGTGGTGTGGCTCGCAAAGCAGTGGAGCGCAATGTGGAGCGCAAAGCAGCTTGGTGTGGCTCGCCAAGCAGCGTGGTGTGGCTCGCCAAGCAGCGTGGTGTGGCTCGCCAAGCAGCGTGGTGTGGCTCGCCAAGCAGCGTGGTGTGGCTCGCAAAGCAGTGGAGCGCAATGTGGAGCGCAAACAGCGTGGTGTGGCTCGCAAAGCAGCGTGGTGTGGCTCGCCAAGCAGCGTGGTGTGGCTCGCCAAGCAGCGTGGTGTGGCTCGCAAAGCAGTGGAGCGCAATGTGGAGCGCAAACAGCGTGGTGTGGCTCGCAAAGCATCGTGGTGTGGCTCGCCAAGCAGCGTGGTGTGGCTCGCAAAGCAGTGGGCGCAATGTGGAGCGCAAACACCGTGGTGTGGCTCGCAAAGCAGCGTGGTGTGGCTCGCCAAGCAGCGTGGTGTGGCTCGCCAAGCAGCGTGGTGTGGCTCGCAAAGCAGTGGGCGCAATGTGGAGCGCAAACAGCGTGGTGTGGCTCGCAAAGCAGCGTGGTATGCGTGTCGATGGCGATTATTTATCCGCTCGGATGGACCAAATGTTCGTCTAGACCAGTGGTTCCCAAAGTTATTTTTCTCGTGGACCACTTTCAAAATTTTACTGGTTTCGGTGGACCCCCTGCTGCTACATTTCTACCACATTCTTAAAGTCACCAAAAAATAAAAATTGAATCGCTTCTGAGATCTGTCCCTTTATTATGATAGGTAAAATAAAAATGAAAAATGGTACATTTTATAACACTTAGTTTATTTAAAGAATAGAATTACAAGAAAAAATTAATAAGGTAGATAATATAGGTTCAGGTCATTTGATGGAGTTCAGGTGTATTTGATGGAGTGTCAGCAAACGATCAATGTTTGGCTTTATTTTTGTGAGCAATAACCGCAAATCCCCCCGCTCTGTGATGTTTAATTTGCTTCTTTTTTTTTTGCCAAGAGGTTTTCAACGGCACTAAAACTCCTTTCGCAAGGTATGACGAGGGAAAAGCTATTCAAAATTTCCTTGCGATTTCCTACAGTCCAGGATTTTTTTCGGGTATTTCTGCTTGCAGCCACAATGTTTGGTAGCCTTTTCTAAATTTCACCTTCAGCTCCTCATTGGTGCTTAGCTCGAGCAGCTCCTCTTGTAATACAACATTGGCCACTTCCGTTTCATTAAATGGATTTGTGATCCATAGTGGTATATCCATCGTCAGCATATCTTCAAACCTGGTTTTGAAGTCATCATGCAGGGCACTTAAATGTTGATTGTAGGTATGGTTATCCTCATCAATACATTCTATTATTATAGGTATCACACCGCAGATTTTGTCAGCACCCGGAAATAGAATTACGGCTTGTAAAGGAACCAACTAATAAACCGCTAAGACCAATTGGTGTACCCAGTATCGAATACTGATCATATTTGTGTAGGAAAAAATAAAATTCGAAATCGCAAAACTGTCCACAAAAACGATAACTAACATTTCATCAAATCAATGAGTTCACACGCTCCGTGTATTTGCGTATTTTTTGTCTGCGGCTTCATTGTTAAAACCTGACAAACTGGCATCGAAGCCCAAGCCCCGCTCTTCCGAAAGGGAAATTTGATAAAATAGACACTTCAAAATCAATTTAAAATGATTGTGGAATTACTGTTTTATAAAATTAGTAGTTATTTGCAAGACAAATTTCAAAATTAATTGCTCTGAAATATTGCTTATTCGGCCTTTTTAGAGAGGCAGTGCTTCTCTCGTGAAAAAAAGCAATTGAATAAAACGTGCTGTGTTTGTTTTCAAATCGAAAGAGGACAATCAAAATATCTGTAAGTTACTAAGTTGCCTATCTATACGAGCAGTTGTGATCAAACGATTAGTACACGTAAATAAAATACTTAACTACTATATCAAAAAAAAAGGTAGGTACTTACTTTTCTCCGCCACTAGCAAACACTGATGATATAAGTGTTCTCATACCTTTTTTCGAATTTCCGGAAACAAATGAATGAGTTCGCCTTTGGCATCAAGTATTTATAGTATAGTAGATCAAGTTCATGTCTGAACAAGCAATAAGCATTGTCGGGAGGATAGCGCTTTGCAAGTCTGTACACGAAATTGTACGTAATATCGAATACGCAAGTTTGGACAAGTAACAGTCGCTTGCCTTATTGAAATATTATCTGATTAGTTAGGTACTTAAAACAATGTAGGTAGTAGGCCCTTATAAAAACTATGCTTACATTTTTGCTCTTTACTATCAATAGCAGATAAATGTTCGTGGACCCCCATTAACATCTTATGGACCTCCATTTTTTGTTCACGCCTACGTAGACCCCCAGCAAGTCTCCCGTGGACCCCTGGGGGTCCAACTGGACCACTTTGGGAATCACTGGTCTAGACCACAACTCCGAATGCAGACCACACTTGTGCTAAAATTCCAGACTCAGTTTTTCTTTGTAATTTGTTATTTATTTTTATTTGTTAGCACGTAGGATTAATAATACTTAAATTTTAGGTTGTTTGACATTTTTAAATTGAGGCCAGAAGGGCAAAATGTAGGAATTTAGAAAAAAAAATTAGAGCTTGAAGAAAAAATGGCAGATGGCCCAAGACAAAGTTAATTTGATGTGTGCTGGATGGTGGTTGACAGTAGAATGCCGTGCCGTCGCTATGCGACGAACCACTTTTCAGGCAAAATGTACTAGAATTTTACATAGATTAAATTATTTTAGAGGGCGAACTATCAGTTGCCTAGATTTTTGACTTAGGCACTGTTCACACTGGAGTCGTATGAACATGTAGGCATGTGTAAATGATGATATTGATGGGAATGTCGATAAATGGAATGATGATGCTTGTAAGTGACGAAGTATGAATGACATTCAATTTAATTAAATGGTGTGCGAGTCTCCAGAGGCTTCTGGCTCGACACACCAAACGCCGACTTCAGTTCAGCTCATCCGCTGATTACGACATGCACCTATTTTGTCATTTGCTCAAAGCTATGTTTCGATCACATTGCTAAGAGCAAACAACGGAGAAATGATGGGACGAAGAAATGATAGGGAAGGGTTTGAGGAAAAGAGAGGGATATCGAAATTAAAATAACAAAATGTAAGAATGGTTTTTGTTACGGGAAAATTTACCGTAACAAATTCCACCCTTACCTACCAAAGAGAGAAACTAGGCTTTTCGAAAGAAAAGCCGAAGTAACAGGAAAAGAAAAGGTAAGACAACACAACCAGATGGAACACACACTAGCAGACAACACAACCAGAACTCAATCGCTCCTGGCGAGAGTATGAGCACATCACAGAGCTTTTACTGCTCTCAGTATCTCTTTGCGAGCACGTCCTTGCTACGCGACTACCTTACGCCCTCTCTTCAGGGTCGTCGGAATAAGGTTTGAGGTCCTTGAAATTCCACGTTCCTCGAGAGACACCATTGGCATCTTCGAGAACGTATGTCCAAGCCGACACTTTTTTCTTCACCCGAAACGGGCCCACAAACTTCGGAGCTAACTTTGCAGCGTAATAATTCGCTGCATCAGAAAGCGCGAAGTTACGTCGCCAAACCAACTCGTTTGGAAGGAACTGAACGTCCCTGCCTCGAAGGTTATTGCTTTTCGACGCCTTCTTTGACGCCGACTCTAATCTCATTGCTATCTGTTCCCTAAGCTTCCTAAACTGTTCCCTACTGAAGTCCCTATCACTATCCCTACTATTTTGAATGGCCGTTGAGGTGGAGGAACCAGCAAACGTCACCATTCCCCTACCGAAATTCGCGTAGTACGGTGAAACTTCTAAAACTTCATGCTGAGCCGTGCGAATACTGCACGCTACTTTCGCAAGCTGCGAATCCCAGACCCTATGATTCTCTGACACATAAGCCCTAAGTGTAGGTTTTAAAACCTGATTAATACGTTCCGCGGGATTCGCTTGCGGATGGTAATGCGCGGTAAACCGAATCGACGAACCGTAGGCATCACACAACGTTTTCAGTTCCTTTCTTTTGAACTGGGGACCGTTGTCGCAGACAACAAACTTGGGTACGCCGAACAACAAGAAGACATTGTCTTCCAGCTCCTTGCAAACAGACTTTGCAGTAGCTGATCTTAAAGGGAACAAAAAAGGGAACTTTGTAAAATAATCTACAACGGTTAAAATATAAATAAAACCCCTACTAGACATTTTCAATGGACCAACTAAGTCCACACACACCATCTCCCAAGGGTCGGTAACCCCTTTCCTCTCCGTCATCAACCCAGCCGGTTTCTCGTTAATCGGTTTCACGCTTTGGCACACTTTACAAAACCTAACATATTTAGTAATATCTGACCTCATCTTAGGCCAGTAATACTTTTCTCCTATCCTAGCAAATGTTTTCTTTACCCCCATATGCCCTGCTAATGGATGGTCATGATTCTCAAATAAAATCTTTTTCCTATCTTCCCTACCTACTACTAATTTCCATTCACTACTACTGTCATGGACTATCACATGACTTGCCCTAACAAACTTATACAATCTTCCATCTTCTACTCTCCACGCTGGAAAAGACAATGGTTTCTTTTCCACTTCTCATATCATTTTTCCAATCCAAGGGTCGGAAATCCCAGAAACAACTGGCACACTCCTAGAGAGTAATATCTGACCTCATCTTAGGCCAGTAATACTTTTCTCCTATCCTAGCAAATGTTTTCTTTACCCCCATATGCCCTGCTAATGGATGGTCATGATGCTCAAATAAAATCTTTTTCCTATTGTAATGAACACCCAACATTTATACCAATTTCCTAATCGAAACGTTTAACCGAAAACACAACTGGCAACACTATAATGGAATGGTATAAAATGACAGGCATTGCTTGTAAGCCAGTGTGTGTGAGTGTAGAGATTTTTGACAGCAAATGTGGAAAACATGGAGATTAAACTGGAACGCTCTAGATGAGTGTTGTTCTATATAAATAGGACCGCTGACGCAACGAGCAGTCAGTTTTGACTATAGAGTGATAAAATTAAGAGTGAAATGTTGTTAACCAGTGATAGTCCAATAGTCGAGTTGAGTTCGAATAAAGTATAGATACTGAATAAAAGTGATAGAAATAATTTGAAAGGTGAAGTTTTATTTTGCGAACTAAGCGCACGTTACACTATCTTCCCTACCTACTACTAATTTCCATTCACTACTACTGTCATGGACTATCACATGACTTGCTCTAACAAACTTATACAATCTTCCATCTTCTACTCTCCACGCTGGAAAAGACAATGGTTTCTTTTCCACTTCTGGTATCATTTTTCCAATCCAAGGGTCGGAAATCCCAGAAACAACTGGCACACTCCTAGAGAGCATGCATTTGTTTTTGTATTTGTATTATAATTTCCTGTACATTAAGAACTAGTCTTAAAATAGTTACGTACATAATTATTTTAATTTAATAACAGATTTTAATAACATTCGATCAAGTTTAACAAATAGAGAAGAAGGAAACTATTTTGAGCAATAATAAAATTAAATTAAAAGAAAAAATAGAAAGATAAAGAAATGAAGAGAGTAGAGTATAAAAGATTAAAAAAAAAGAAACATTAGCGATGAGCACAAAAATAGTTAAAAAGTTCCTGAAAATAGTCTCTGTGCTGAATTTTAGTCCTTATATGAATGGGAAGTTTATTCCATAACCTAACTGCGTAAATGAAAAATTGCTTTCGCGATGTAACACATGTGTACAAGTTTGGTCTTATTGCTAGACTGCGAGCGGAATATGATAAGTCTAGCTTTTCAAACCAGTAGTAGCAAGGGTGTTTCCTTATCAGTATCTTGGAAAGCATACTGACGGTACTGTAGTCAATGTACTTTACTAGGCTACATCCCAAAATTTGCGCAGAGTACATTGAAATGTGGTCAAAACGACGTTTATTGAAAACAAACCTAGCGATAGAGTTGAACGCAACATTCAGATTTTGCAAGGAAGATGAATCAGCATCAGCAAATAGTTCACATCCATAGAGTATAATTGGAACAATCAAGGCTTTCACGAGCTTAAGCTTAACTGACACGGGGAGGAAATCCCTGCAAACAGACAATCCTCTCAAAGCTCCATACACTTTAGACGTCACTGAGTTTATATGGTCATTCCATCTTAGCGTACTATTTAGTATGATGCCCAGGTTTTTGATTCTCGACACCGTCTGAACTTGTTCACCATTCAAAAACACGGGAGGAAGATCAGTCAAAATAGGGTTTTTGTATACAGACAATGTTTTTGTTTTAGATGGATTCAGAAGTAATTGGTTTTCGGACGCCCACTCAGAAATACTTCTCAAATCACTGTTCATTTTCTCAACTGCGTCTTCCATTAATCCTATGGGAAAATGTAGATAGACCTGTACATCATCAGCGTAAATATGATATTGAGAGTATTTCAGAACACCAGGTAGGTCATGGATAAAAAGTAAAAAGAGTAAGGGTCCCATCAATGAACCTTGAGGAACTCCACAATGAACGGGCAAAAAAGTCGAAAGGCATTGGCTATGAAAGACAGCTTGTATTCTGTCAGCAAGGTACGAGCGTATAAGATTCACTGATATGGCTGAGAAGTTAAATAAGGTTAGGAGTTTGTTCGATAAAATATTAGTATTTAATGAACCAAACCCTTTTGAAAAATCAAGCAAGGTGATTAGCGTACACTTATCTTCGTTGATGGCAGTACGGATATCATCAGTTACCTTCAGTATAGTGGTTATACAACTGTGCCCACCAGACTGCAATGGCGTCAACATATTGTTATTTTCAATGAAAGACTTAATTTGAGAACTCATTATAAACTCGAATGATTTAGACAAAAAAGGCAGAATCGAAATCGGTCGAAATTCAGTGTTAAGGTTATTTTTTGGGATAGGGACAATCTTTGCTTGTTTCCATTTAATAATAATATACTTAGATGAGCGATCGGAGTTAAATTTACTGGCATAGAATGATAATTTCGCTTTTTTAACCATAGAAACAACTTTGTTTTTAGCCTTTTTGAACTCGGTCAGCATGGAATCCATTTTATATCTTTTCCAGCGACAATAAAGATTATCCCTTGTTGTCATAGTTTGCTCAATTGCAACTGAAAACCAGGGGCAACTTTCACTCTTAACTAAGCGCGTTTTAAAAGGAACAAACTTACTAAAAAGATACAAAGTATTACAGTTAAAAATTTCGATTTTCTGGTTTACATCAGGTGTAAAATAAATTCCTTCCCAGTTCAAAGAAGCACATTCGTGAAAGAGACTCATACTGTCTAAATTTTTAAAGTCATAGAAGGAGTAGTATTGCTTATGTCTGGGATCTGATTTAGGCAGATCTAGAGTGACAAACACAAGATCATGGTAAGAAAAAGACGGAAAAGATAATTGGGAATAATGCTTAAATAAACGTGCATCACTAGATCGCCAGAGCCACGGCCAATTTTTGGCAAAACCATCGCCGCCAGAGCCACCTTTGCCACGGCCATTTTTTGCCACAGCTACCACGCCAGAGCCACGGCCAATTTTTGGCAAAACCATCGCCGCCAGAGCCACCTGTGCCACGGCCATTTTTTGCCACAGCTACCACGCCTGCGCCACTGCCAATTTTTGGCAAAGCCATCGCCGCCAGAGCCACCTTTGCCACGGCCATTTTTTACCAAAAGCTATCGCCGCCAGAGCCACCTGTGCCACGGCCAATTTTTGGCAAAGCCATCGCCGCCAGAGCCACCTTTGCCACGGATATTTTTTTGCCAAAGCTATCGCCGCCAGAGCCACCTGTGCCACGGCCAATTTTGCCAAAGCTATCGCCACCAGAGCCACCTGTGCCACGGCCAATTTTTGCCAAAGCCATTGCCATCAAGGGGTGTGTTACACCGAGCCACACAACCTCTCGAGAAAGCCACTAGCAGCAGCACGAGGGAGCCACGAGTAACATCACGAGAAAGCTACTCCCAGCAGGACGAGGAAGCCACTAGCAGCACCACGAGGGAGCCACCAACAATATCATCTAGGAGTCAACATCACATAAATTGTAAAGGTACTGTAAAATCTTATCTTTTGTAAAACACATGAGTACATATATACCGCCGTATTAATAAACGCAGAATAACTGAGTTTTCCTTATTCCATGGATTAAGTTAAAATTATACCATTTTCCATTTAATTAAAGCCACCATTATACCATTTTGCACTTAATCCATGGAATAAGGCTTAACCCAGCTATTCCACGTTTATTAATACGGCGGTTAGTCTTTAAATTACGAGTGCATTATTATGGTAGTGGTGTAGATATATTTTGGAGAGGTTATATCCTAGGACATACTAGCGGTCATAACAGTACGCTATTCGGGGTATATCTTATGATATATTAGCGGTAATATCGGTACGCTATTCGGGTTATATTATATGATATAGTAGTGGTAAAACTGGTACACTAATCGGGTTATATCTATATCATAGGATATATTAGCGGTAATATCGGTACGCTATTCGGATTATATCATATGATATATTAGTGGTAAAATTGGTACACTAATCGGGTTATATCATAGGATATACTAGCGGTAAAATTGATACGCTATTCGAACGATTTAAAGTCATATGTGATAACGGTGGTAGATAGTTTTGTCTTTTGTGGTGCATAAATTTGGAGTGATAGAAATAAACTTTGTCAAATAAAATGAGTTTGGAGGATGTAATTTTGGCGTGCGATTCGATGACTGAATTTCATGAGCTTTTTAAAGAAAAACGTAAAGAATTGTCGAGTTCAGTTATCGAAGCATACCGTGCAGAGCTTCAAGAAATACGGTTAAGCGTAAAGGAAGTTTATCAGGAATTTATACGCGCGGCGGTTAAAGATGGTGATCTCAAGGCGTCACTCATTGAGGTAAAGGCAAAATATAAGCAGGCAACAAAAACTTATATAGAATTTTTAAGCGGCATCGTTGAAGTTACGCGCGCATATGGGGAAGGGTCAAAGGTTCGGAACGATGAAGGGCAAACGGGGAGTAAAGACAACGATGATGAGTTTTGGCATAATACACGTGTGCCGCCATGTGAAACCGAGATTTCCTGTGGGGATTACGTGAAGTGGCCAACATTTAGGGATATGTTCACGGCACTTTATATTAGACATGCAAAGCTTAGTTCGGTGCAAAAACTTTTTCATCTGCGTGCTCGAACTAAAGGTGATGCCCAAAATATCGTTTCGAAATTTGAGTTGACCAATGACAATTTTGAAGTAGCATGGGCTGCTCTTAAGAATCATTATGAAAATAAACGTGTATTAGTGAACAGCCATCTTAATATTTTGTTCGGGCCACCAAATATAGCAGCTGAAACTGCTGATGCCTTGAAAGAGCTGCAAAGCAATATTAACGACGCGCTTATAGCCATAAAATCATACGGCATCGAAGTCGACAAGTGGGATGCGTTCGTTACATACTTATGTGCCTCGCGTCTTCCGGCACAAACTTTATCTCTATGGGAGCAATCTTTAGCGATGCCAACTGAAATTCAGACGTGGGAAAGCCTGAATAATTTCATAACAAATAGGTATCGAGTACTAGAAAATGTGGCTGATATGCAGCAGGGAGGGAAAGTGATACGAACGTCAACCAAACCATCTTCAAGTAGTACACCGCGTGTACGCACGCACCATTCGCAGATCGATTCGCAATTAGGGTCGCAGATAGGTTCGCAATGTAAGGTGTGTCAAGGGAATCATACGCTACGATTATGCCCACAGTTTTTAAAAATGAATGTTTCGAAAAGGCGAAACATAGTAAGGAAATTTAAACACTGCTACAACTGTCTTGCATACACGCATATGGCAACAGGGTGCCAAAGCAACAATACATGCTTCCATTGTAAAGGAAAGCATCATACGCTCCTACATTGGGAACCTACAATGCAAACAGGTTCTAGGAGGAATTTTCAAAATATACAGTCCACTCCACGGTCAACAACAAGTGTTAATTCGGGTCTCACTCCCACTACCGATGCAAGTTGCAGTCGAAGTCAGGCCAAAGCATTTGATCCCAGTAGTTCTTTTACAGTTCCATCTGAAAATCCTAACGTCTCAACTAAGTCTTATTTTACATCGACACGATGCACGGCCCTTCTGGCGACAGCGATAGTTAGAATACGATTCAATAGAACGGAGTTTGAATGGCGGGCGCTCATCGATCCGGGTTCGGAAGTATCCTTTATATCGGAAGAGGTACAAAGCAAGTTGAAGCTGCCCACAAGATCAGTGAGAGCTTCGGTCGCCGGAATTAATTCGTCGCTTATAGCGACTGCGTCCCGGATATGTTCATTCACTCTTAGTTCAAAGTTTGATAAAACATTTTCGTTGCTAGCTGAAGCGTTGGTGTTAAAAAAGGTTGCGGATAATTTGCCATCAATATCCATAGAGGTCAGTGACGCACAAAAACGCTTTGAGTTCCCTTTAGCCGATCCGTTTTTCAATCGTAGTTCAAAGATTGATTTGTTGATTGGCGCCGATTTGTATCCAAGTATTATACGTGAGAGATTAAAAACACAAGTGTTTCAACAAGTTATGGCACAAAATACTGTATTTGGATGGGTATTGCTGGGACCGGTAGAAAAGTCATTCTCTAGGGCTACGTCAAGTTTTTCGACGTTTTTATCTTTTTTTAATGAGGTTACATTGGATAGTGAGATTCAGAAGTTTTGGCAGCTGGAAGAGCTTCCAAAAACCATAAAGTTAACAACAGCTGATCAACAATGTGAGAGGTTGTTTGAAGAAACAACATATCGAGACAACACCGGTCGGTATGTAGTGCGTTTGCCTTTTAAAGAAGAGTTTCTTCAGAATCCCGGGTTAGGCGCTTCACGCGAAAATGCACAACGTCAATTTGTACGCAATGAAAAACGACTTTTGGGGAATCCAAGCGCTAAAGGGGAGTACGATGCAGTGTTGTCAGAATACATTGACCTCGGGCACATGAAGCCGGTCGATCAACCAGAGGACATGAAACGTGTCCAAATAAAGTTTTGTCGTATTTTATGCCGCATCATGCGGTTTTAAAGCCAGACAGTGCAACGACGAAGGTGCGTGTGGTGTTTAATGCATCGTGTGCCTCTTCAAACGGGAAGAGTTTAAACGAGGTGTTACATCCGGGTCCGGCTTTACAGACCGATATCACGCTCTTGATATTAAACTGGCGGCTTTATCAGTACGTGTTCAACAGTGATGTTGAGAAAATGTATCGGCAAATCAAGATACACCCCGATCAAACGCCGTTTCAGAGACTATGGTTTCGGTCGCACCCGGGAGATTCTCTAACTGCCTTTGAAATGGTAACTCTCACTTTTGGAGTTTCGTATTCCCCATATTTAGCGATACGTTCGTTGCACAAATTGGCCCAAGAGGTAAGGCTTTCACATCCTCAGGCCGCCAATATTTTAATGCGAGAGCTATTTGTGGATGACGTGCTATCCGGGGCTCATACAGTTGCAGACGCGCTTTCGGCTCAATCAGAGTTGATATTGGTTATGCAATCCGCGGGGTTTCATTTGAGAAAATGGACAGCAAACTCAAAGGAGTTGTTAAGACATTTACCCCGTGAGTCACTTCTCAATGAAGATTTTCTGTATTTGGATGACAAAAGTTCCGTCAAAACTCTGGGAATACAATGGAAGGCTACTTCAGACACATTCTCATTTTCAGTTAATCCAACTGGTCAATCAAATCTTATCACAAAACGCTCGGTGCTATCGGTAATCGCCAAATTGTATGACCCGGTAAGGTGGTTGGCCCCTGTCGTGGTCATAGCAAAAATTTTAATGCAGCAAATTTGGAAGGATAAGACTGAATGGGATAGTAATCTTCTTCCAGAAACGGAACAAAGTTGGAAGCTGTTTGTGTCTAGGTTGCCTGAAGTTGCCCGTTTGAGTATTCCGCGCTGATTGGAATATACTCCTGAGGGTGTATCGCAGATACACGGATTCTGCGACGCATCGACAAAAGCGTATGCGGCGTGTATCTTTCTCCGCGTACAAAAGGAAAACCAAATCACTGCCCATCTGTTGTGGGCCAAATCGAAAGTTGCTCCAGTGAACACTATATCGCTACCAAGGTTAGAATTGCAGGGAGCCGTTTTGCTCTCAAAAATGCTGCACCATGTGTCGAACTCTCCCCCCATAAAAAATACGTCATCGGTCAAGTTATGGACCGACTCCACTATAGTCCTGGCGTGGTTGCAAAAGCATCCGAGTACCTGGGAAACATTTGTGGCCAATAGAACAGCCCAAATCTTAAATGTTACCTCCGTTACGGATTGGTCACATGTCGTTTCAGCGGAAAATCCGGCTGACTTAGCAACGCGGGGGGTTTATCCCATGGATCTGGAGAGAAGTTCGTTATGGTGGAAGGGTCCGCCATGGCTAATGCAACCTGAGGCAGAGTGGCCGACGGCTAAGCAAAAGGTAGTGGATGAAACACTGTTAGAAAGGAAAAGGGCATCAGTCTTAACAGTACAAGTCGTGTCAGATTTTGAAGAAGATCTCAGCAAGTTTTCAAAGTGGCATAAACTCGTATGTGTGATGGCATACATGCTTCGGTTTTTCTACTCTTTTAGTAAAAATGGATATGTTAAACACTCAACATCGGAACTATCTCATGCCGAAATAGTAAACGCTAGCAAAAACTGATCATTCTCAGTCAGAAAAAATATTTTGCGAAGGAATATTCAGAGTTAATAGAAGGTAAGCCCGTAGCGGAAAAAAGTTGGCTCGGAAAATTTAATCCATTGGTGGATGAAAAAGGCATTATCCGTTCAAATGGTAGACTGGTCTTATCCACTTTATCCTTCAACGAAAGGTTTCCCATATTGCTACCATCTAATTGCCTTTTTTTGCAACGCTACGTTGAATACGTTCACGAACTCTCCATTCATGGTGAGATCCAAATCATGATGCGATTGGTCAGATCTGAGTATTGGACACCGCAAATTAAGAAAATTATCAAAAAATGCCATTTTCAATGCACCACTTGCCGTCGATACAAGCAAAAGGTACATACGCAATTAATGGGTGCGTTACCGCGTGAAAGAACGGTGCTAGGACGCCCATTTGCAAATGTAGGAATCGACTTCGCGGGTCCCGTTTGCATTAAGACTTATTACGGAAGAAAATGTCGCCTTGATAAAGGGTATGTTTGCATCTTTGTATGTTTTGCGACCCGAGCTTTCCATTTGGAGCTGGTGAGCGACCTCACCACTCAGGCGTTTTTAGCTTCATTTACAAGATTTGTGTCCCGAAGAGGAACTCCAGAACAAGTTTTTTCCGATAATGGTACCAACTTTGTCGGGGCGTCGAAGGTTCTGTTACGAGAGTTTCAAAAATCCTCGTTGCATTGTCAGACCGCAGATGTCCACAACTTTTCCCAAATAAAATGGAATTTCATTCCTCCTGGGTCACCACACATGGGAGGGCTATGGGAAGCGGGGGTAAAAAGCTTCAAAAAACATTTTAGGAAGATGGCCGGTAACGAAAAATTTACATTTGAAGAGTTGACAACTTTGCTCACGCGAATAGAATGTAGTCTTAATTCACGTCCTTTATCACCTATGACTGAAAATGTATCAGACTTGGTTCCTTTAACGCCTGGTCATTTTTTGACAGGTGGTTTGTTGATTGGCTTACCTGAACCGTCATGTGAAGATCAGTCACTGAGTATAATGAATCGTTAGAGAAAGTTGCAAATTCTTCATCATAAAATTGCGTCCAGATGGAAAGAAGAATATTTAAAGGAATTGCACAAAAGATATAAGTGGAAACACCCCCAAAGAAATATTCAGATAAATGACATAGTCATAATTCGAAACGAAAATTTGTCACCCAATGAGTGGCGTCTCGGGAGAGTCATCAACGTGCATCCTGGTAAGGATAATAAAGTTAGAGTCGCCGACGTGAAAACAGAAAAAGGAATCATAACTCGATCAATTGCCAAACTTTGCATCCTCCTACCTCAATAACCTATTGCAGTATAACCAAAGACATTCACAGGTTTAATCTTGTATACCAAAACACAAAACTAACATATCATCTGTTATCAAACATTAGAACAAACAAAATAAACAAAATTTTATTTCTAAATTAAAATATCGATCCTCTACTATGGTATATGCACCCACATGCAAAGTAAAAACAAGTGAAATAAATTATTTCGAATACTCATATGAATTTACAAAAGGTTTATTTTAAGTATCTCTAATATTTACAAAAAAAAAATGATTCCTAATTTATCTTGTACAATTATTGAATAATCAGCCCTATCACAGATTCCATCGTAATCGAAAAAAGTCTAAGTTTCCCGATGTTGCTATCACATAATCCATTCGGAGTGGAACGAATTTCGAAATTCGTAATTTGGTATCACGAATTCCGAATGAAACGGAAATATGACGTCCTTTTCTACGACAAGTTTCTTCTGTCGTAGAGCGTAGAGCCATAGGTAAAATCCATTTGTTAAAACATAAAAAACACATTTGTATAGAACAATTTTACAAAATATAATTCTACTTAAGAAAAAACAATCACCCCTATCATGAAATCCATTCGGAGAAATCCCCGAGTGAAAAATCACGATACGAATCCCGACAAAAAGCAATCACAAATTCCGAACGAATTCGAAAAAAGCATTGCCTGATTGAAAAAACGAGTGTCCATTTTCGAAGTCAGCTGTCCTATGTCAAAATAAATACTCGAAGCAATAGAAACAAAAATCCCTAAACTTAAAAAAAAAATCCCTTAACTTTTCCCAAACACATTTTTTACCGATTTTTGTTTTCTAGTAAAAATTGATTTATTTGCACTTTTTGTGCTTAGAATAAGTTATAATAGATCTGTATTATTGATCAAATCTTAAATGTTATATGAAATAAACAATTTTACTGTCGAATATAATCAAATATTTTCTTCATCAAGTTATAAATTCCCAAAAGAGGATTTTTGTTACGTGGTCCTTGAGTACTTTCCAATCTGTCAAACAGAAATTCATTCACTTGTGCTTTTTAACAAACCATAAAATAATTTGTGAAATCCAAGTTTGTTTACAGATAAAATTCAAGTGTTATTTTGGCTATCAGATAAAGTAATTTAACAATAATACGAGTACTATTTAAACACTCCAAATCTGTAAATTTCGCCGCTCAAATTTGGAAACGGGCATAACGAAGACAGTCTTTTGAAAAAATATAATTTCTTTTGGAAATAATTCTATTCATTGATTGTTTCTGTTTATAATAACCGATGTTCTTAAAGGGTGAAAACAACAAACAAACAACAGGTTATATGAAATGTTATCCTGTAATCCAGACGGCAAAAGGATACGCTAAACGCCTAAAAGACGAAGTTAATGACCACTGGGAGGGAATAAAAACAGAGTTGGATGTAATTTAATTTACGAGATAATTTTTGTTTTCATTGTTTTTTCTTAAGTAGAATTATATTTTGTAAAATTGTTCTAATGTGTTTTTTATGTTTTAACAAATGGATTTTACCTATGGCCTACGCTCTACGACAGAAGAAACTTGTCGTAGAAAAGGACGTCATATTTCCGTTTCATTCGGAATTCGTGATACCAAATTACGAATTTCGAAATTCGTTCCACTCCGAATGGATTATGTGATAGCAACATCGGGAAACTTAGACTTTTTTCGATTACGATGGAATCTGTGATAGGGCTGAATGAAAACAAAAATTATCTCGTAAATTAAATTACATCCAACTCTGTTTTTATTCCCTCCCAGTGGTCATTAACTTCGTCTTTTAGGCGTTTAGTGTATCCTTTTGCCGTCTGGATTACAGGGTAACATTTCATATAACCTGTTGTTTGTTTGTTGTTTTCACCCTTTAAGAACATCGGTTATTATAAACAGAAACACATATCAATGAATAGAATTATTTCCAAAAGAAATTACATTTTTTCAAAAGACTGTCTTCGTTATGCCCGTTTCCAAATTTGAGCGGCGAAATTGACAGATTTGGAGTGTTTAAATAGTACTCGTATTATTGTTAAATTACTTTATCTGATAGCCAAAATAACACTTGAATTTTATCTGTAAACAAACTTAGATTTCACAAATTATTTTATGGTTTGTTAAAAAACACAAGTGAATGAATTTGTGTTTGACAGATTGGAAAGTACTCAGGGACCACGTAACAAAAATCCTCTTTTGGGAATTTATAACTTGATGAAGAAAATATTTGATTATATTCGACACTAAAATTGTTTATTTCATATAACATTTAAGATTTGATCAATAATACAGATCTATTATAACTTATTCTAAGCACAAAAAGTGCAAATAAATCAATTTTTACTAGAAAACAAAAATCGGTAAGAAATGTGTTTGGGAAAAGTTAAGGGATTTTTTTTTTAAGTTTAGGGATTTTTGTTTCTATTGCTTCGAGTATTTATTTTGACATAAGACAGCTGACTTCGAAAATGGACACTCATTTTTTCAATCAGGCAATGCTTTTTTCGAATTCGTTCGGAATTTGTGATTGCTTTTTGTCGGGATTCGTATCGTGATTTTTCACTTGGGGATTTCTCCGAATGGATTTCATGATAGGGGTGAATATTCATTTATATTATCAACACATCAAATGTTAAAAAAAAGAAAATAGATATCAATAATCAATGGTGGTGGAGTGTACTGCTTTTTCCGTAGGTTTTTGGTTGCACTGATAGTGCAAGGCGGGCGATAATGTTTAAGTGTAATCAGCCCATTTCTTAATGTAATCACCCCTATCATGAAATCCATTCGGAGAAATCCCCGAGTGAAAAATCACGATACGAATCCCGACAAAAAGCAATCACAAATTCCGAACGAATTCGAAAAAAGCATTGCCTGATTGAAAAAATGAGTGTCCATTTTCGAAGTCAGCTGTCCTATGTCAAAATAAATACTCGAAGCAATAGAAACAAAAATCCCTAAACTTAAAAAAAAAATCCCTTAACTTTTCCCAAACACATTTTTTACCGATTTTTGTTTTCTAGTAAAAATTGATTTATTTGCACTTTTTGTGCTTAGAATAAGTTATAATAGATCTGTATTATCGATCAAATCTTAAATGTTATATGAAATAAACAATTTTACTGTCGTATATAATCAAATATTTTCTTCATCAAGTTATAAATTCCCAAAAGAGGATTTTTGTTACGTGGTCCCTGAGTACTTTCCAATCTGTCAAACACAAATTCATTCACTTGTGCTTTTTAACAAACCATAAAATAATTTGTGAAATCCAGGTTTGTTTACAGATAAAATTCAAGTGTTATTTTGGCTATCAGATAAAGTAATTTAACAATAATACGAGTACTATTTAAACACTCCAAATCTGTCAATTTCGCCGCTCAAATTTGGAAACGGGCATAACGAAGACAGTCTTTTGAAAAAAATGTGATTTCTTTTGGAAATAATTCTATTCATTGATATGTGTTTCTGTTTATAATAACCGATGTTCTTAAAGGGTGAAAACAACAAACAAACAACAGGTTATATGAAATGTTATCCTGTAATCCAGACGGCAAAAGGATACGCTAAACACCTAAAAGACGAAGTTAATGACCACTGGGAGGAAATAAAAACAGAGTTGGATGTAATTTAATTTACGAGATAATTTTTGTTTTCATTGTTTTTTCTTAAGTAGAATTATATTTTGTAAAATTGTTCTATACAAATGTGTTTTTTATGTTTTAACAAATGGATTTTACCTATGGCTCTACGCTCTACGACAGAAGAAACTTGTCGTAGAAAAGGACGTCATATTTCCGTTTCATTCGGAATTCGTGATACCAAATTACGAATTTCGAAATTCGTTCCACTCCGAATGGATTATGTGATAGCAACATCGGGAAACTTAGACTTTTTTCGATTACGATGGAATCTGTGATAGGGCTGAATGTAAACAGCCCATTACTGGCTGGAGGAAACGAAACTCCACTACTTTCGTAATAGTAAGTAGACTATTACTTTCTTGTTTCGTTTCCTCCCTTTCCAAATGAAAAGGGCAGCCATTTGTTCTATCGAATTATTCTTTCCTTTCTGTTGCCAACCACCACACGAAGTAGTCCACAGCCACCCGCCATATTCATTCTTTTTTTCATTGCCACAGAGCAAACAGTTTTTGTAAAAGTTAATACGTCTAATAAAGAATACACAAAAATACACAAAACGGATTGTGCAAATTATTTTATAAGAAAAACTTTAAGAAGAGCGAAACAAGCATAATGGAAGCATTCTCATTCACGGTGTTAGGCACATTTACAATAACGCTGTTCATAATTATGTTGAGAAAAGGAAAAGATAGGTCGTAAAATATAGCACAGGAAAAGGAGTAGACAGATAAATAACAAGTAAATAAGAGCTAATGTTTTTCTTTCAGTACACTTAGTAAAAGAATAATAGAGAGAAAAAAGAAAAACATTACAAAAATAGAGGAAAAGGAAAGGTTATTAAATTGAGAAAAAAAAACTATAAAAAATAAAGAGAAAAAAGAATAATAATAATAATAAATAATCAAGTTAATGCAAGTGTGTAAAGATATATTCAGGATGTAAATCGATGTTCTTTCATGAGCATGTCCGGCACTACATGATCCTTCCCTTTACGATGGATGATATCGAAGTCAAACTGCTACATACGTACAGCCCACCTCGCCAGCCTTCCCGCTGGATCCTTCAACTTGCTAAGCCAAATCAAGGAGTAGTGATCGGTAATTACCGAAAACCTAACTCCCTCCAGATAAGGCCGCAACTTTTCTATCGCCCACAAAACTGCCAGGCACTCTTTCTCTGTGGTCGAATAATTTCGCTCACACCTATTCAGTGATCTGATCAAATAGCAAATCACCCTCTCACCTTCCTCGAAGGTCTGACTCAAAACAGCCCCGATCCCGAAATCAGAAGCATCCGTTTGAACGACAAACGGCTTCGAAAATCAGGACACGTCAAAATGGGTGCTGCCACTAAACACTCTTTAGCTTTCCTAAAGCTCTCTTCGCAAAAACTATTCCACTCAAACTTCTTGTTTTTCCTAAGTAAATCGGACAACGGCTTCACCAAACTCGCAAAGTTTGGTATAAATCGCCTATACCAGGACACCGTGCCGATAAAACTCCTAACTTCTTTTACATTCTTTGGCGATGGAATCCCTAACATACTTTCTATTTTCTCTGGATCCATGTGTAAACCATTCCGGTCTACAACATAGCCTAAAAACTTCAGAGATGGCCTACAGAAACTACATTTCTCCCTACCAACTTTTAAACCTGCCTTAATAAGTCTTCTGAAGACTTCCTCTAAAATCTCCATATGCTTCTCAAAGGTATCTGTGACGTTAATGATATCATCCAGATACACGAAGACACATGGTTCTAACTCGGGTCCTAAAACATTATCTATAAATCTTTGCCAAGTTGCGGGAGCATTGTGCAACCCGAACGGCATTCTAAAAAACTGAAACAGACCGCGGCCAGGTACCGTAAAGGCAGTATATTTTCTTGACTTTTTTCCATCGGAATCTGCCAGTAGGCAGACTTGATGTCCAAAGAAGACAAGAATTTCGCGTTTTTCAGCTTATCCAGGATAGCTGTTATGTATGGGTGGGGGTACGCGTCCCTATCTGTAGCCGCATTTAACTTTCTAAAATCTACACAAAACCTATACGTACCATCCTTCTTCTTAATCATGACAATGGGTGAAGCCCATGGACTGTCAGATTTTTCTATCACTTTATCTTCTAACATCTGCTCTAATTCTTTATCAATAAAACCCTGAATAGCCGGAGACACTGGATAGTATCTCTGCTTAATCGGCTCTGCTGTTGTCCTAATCTTGTGCTAAACCATTTGTGTGCACCCTAACCCTTCAGGCATTTCCTTAAATGTCCTGTCCAAAAAATTTTCTAACTGTTGCTTTTCTACCTCTCCTACCTCAGTCAAATGCTCAGAATGGGAAATCGAATTCAAAGAATTCTGATTCGAAAATTCCCATTCCCCTGATTGTAAATCCGGGACTATTCCCGCTAAAGCCCAAAAATCGGCTCCTAAAATCAGACTATGAGGAAGATGAGGTATAACTAAACACCCTACTAAAACTACCTTGCTTTTAATTGTAATTGGAAGTGAAACTTCACCTTCCACCTGTACTCCTACACCACCAGCTAATCTAACACTACCTACTTTGCTAGTGCCTGAGTTAATACCTAAGCCCTGTAAAATTTTCCATCCATCCCTACATATGATCGTGCAAGAAGCACCTGAATCCAAAAGCCCTACTAACCTAATCCCATAAATACTAACACCTATATATGGTCTCTTGCCCCTACCTACATGCTCAAGCGCGAAACTCAAATCAACTTCTGCTGACTGGTTACCAGTATTCAACACCGCATTTAACGGCGCTCTCGTCCTACTGACCCGAGAGTGCGTCTGCCGTTTCCCGAACACTGAGGGCGGTTACTTTTTGTAACCCCCTGCTTCCCACACCCAAAACATCGCCTAACAGCGGAACACCTATTTGCAAGATGGCCTTCTCCATTGCAATTAAAACACCTATAAGACCTTGATAAGTTGACGGGCGGACGAGATTGGGTGTTGTCCTCAACAACCGCAACACTCCTTACAGCCGGCCTCGCCGAAACGAAATTCGAGTTAGGACTCGACTCCTGCACGACCTGTCCAGTTTGGTTGTTTCCTTTCACAACCGAAACTCTTGGGGGTTCAACTCCTACATAAGCCAGATCCGGCTCAAGTAGGTTCCTACTTCTACTGTTGGGCGGTGGAACGTATGATTCAACGTTAGCCCTGACAAACTCTAAACTGCGCCCTAATCTAACCAACTCGGAAACGCTAGTCGGATTAGCCAATCCAAGCTGCGTCTGGTAAAAAGGGGTCAGATTCTTTTGAATCATTCCTAACTTTCTAGCCTCCGTTCGGAAAGCCTTCCAAACATATTTTGCATCGTCGCCACATAGACTCTGATGGCTTCATCTCGGCCTTGTGTACGACGCCTAATCTCATCTAACAAAAGATCATCATAATTTGGTGGCAAAAACTCCAGCTTCAACTCGCTGACTAGTTCTTGCCACGAACCTATCGATACCCTAACTGCCCTAAACCATATCAAAGCCCTACCCACAAACAAATCTGCTGCCGACCGCAACAGCTTTGCTTCCGTCACTCCACGAGCCTGACGGATCTCCTCAACCCTCTCCAGGAATGCGTTCACGGAAGCTCCACAACGCTCTCCGGTGAACTTAACATCCCACTTCGCTAGGTTCTCAAACCACTCACTAACATAAACCCTTTCTCTATTAAATTCCCTATATTCTCATCTATCCTATTAACATTAATTTCCCTAGCTATGTTTTCTTCCCTACCTCCAGTCTCTAATACGACTGGTGTTAAAGTTGGTACTGCTGTTGGTGTTGATGTTGCTGTTGCTGCTGCTGCTGATGATGTAGATGCTGCTACTGTTGTTGATGTTGATGCTGCTGATGGCGCTGGTCCTACCGCTGAAGCCCTCAGACTATCGGTTGATACTTCT
This sequence comes from Melanostoma scalare, assembly GCA_949752695.1. Taxonomy (NCBI): domain Eukaryota; kingdom Metazoa; phylum Arthropoda; class Insecta; order Diptera; family Syrphidae; genus Melanostoma; species Melanostoma scalare. Next base: position 160,425,628 of record OX456985.1, on the reverse strand, counting down.
TCCATATCAAGGATTTCTCATATGTAATTCGGCTAATGCCATTATAAGTTTATTTTTTAAACCTAACTTCAATTTTTCTTGCTCGCCATCTTCTGGCTGCGACCTATCTAACCTAGAGATACACCACTCTACCTTCAAATATTCCTTACTTTTCCTAGACTTTGGTTTCCCTTCTAAAATTTTACCTATCTCTCCTAACTTATTCTCAACCGCTTCGTAATCCTGTTCAAAACTGAACGGATATTGTGCGGGAGTACCTAAAGAACCCCTACGCTCAAGCAATCTAGCTCCTCTTAGAGATTTTCTCATCTCATCTACAGACCCTACTTCTAGCCCTCGGCTCTCCATTTCATAGGCGAGCTCTTCCTGTGCTAACCTATATATATCCATTTTCAACAAAAAACAAAACTAAAAAGTACCCTCAAAAAAATTTATACAAAATATTCCGAAAAGGATGAAAAAAAAAATTACAAGTTTTAACTAAAAAAAAAAACTCTCAACAAAATGAAACTGAGTCTCAAAATAAACACTTCCAAGCTCCAATTGGATGCAACAATTCAAAACACAATGTCAATTGACACCAAAACAAAAAAAAAAAAATCGCACAAAACAGTAGGTATGTAGGTATATAAAAAAATAAAAATCAAAATAATATAATGATAATAAAATTCACAAAAATATAATAATCAACGACAGCAAAAATATTAAAAACGATAATGCGTGTGGTTGTGACTGACAACCAAAACACCCTGTAAAATTTTCTACTCGCCAACCGTGCGAGCTATGAACTTTAATACCTAGTGGCAATGCAAACCACCCAAAATCAAAACACAACAATATATAATTTGCACCTTCGTGTGCAACTAACGCAAATGAACAAAACACTCTTTATGCTTTATGGGTCAAAGCAACCCAGAAACAATATTGAATTACATATATGATAATAATAAACAAAATAAAAAACTAAAAAAAACAAAACACCTTACTTGTGATTGGTACTGTCGTATACAGACCAATTAAAAAAACGAAAAAAACAACAACTCGTTCCTTCAATTTTCCACACGTTGCCCAAGCAATTAAGAATGGGATTCTGCAGCCAATCAATCTTATCGCACTTATTCCACACAATATACACCTCACCTAGGGATAAGAAAAAAAAGCAAAAGTAAAATATTCACTCACAGGCAAAAAAAAAACACAACACAAACCGATTTACTTCCCTAAAAAATATTAAAACAACTGTAGTCTGTTCTTTTTTTCTTGGATGTTACGCTATGTAACATCCGGTAACATTATGTCGTTCCTAAATGCAAAAAAGTTACGCGATGTAACATCGATGTCGTTCCTAAATGCAATGTTGAAGTGTCAGAATGTTACGTTTCGTAACTTTTTCCAACTCATCTCTGGGACTTGAGTTTCGATGTTGATCTGTCAAACCCCTCTAAAATTGTTGTTGCTCAGATTTGTGTTGGTTTTTTTTTTAATTAATCTTTGAAAATTCTGTGAGCAGTTATTGATTTTCAATCTTTTTCATTTCAGAATTCATTTTTCTTCATCAAAAACGAGTTTTCTTTAGCTGGGTTTATATTTTAAGAAATATTTTATTCTTATTTTTGACAGACCAGCAAAGTGTAACATCGAGTCGTTCCTAAATGCAATCATGATTTTGTAACAAAGTCAAACATACACAACAACAACGATGATTTTGACACTACAACATCGCGTAACATCGAAGTCATTTAGGAACGCGGTTCTGTAGTTATAGGTACCAAGTACCAAGAATATGCACAAAATGCAATATGTACAAATGTATGTACAATCTTGAATCATTCCATGCCCCACGTTGTGCACGCCAATTTGTTACACTTTTTTTTTTGCGAAAACTAACTTTACGATGAGACGAAATTACTAAACGCGATTGGATTTTCCGAATCCAATTAATTAAATAAAATAAACGAAAACTAGAATTATTAAAAGAAATGCACAACCGGTGTGCCGCGAGTTAAACAAACGAACTGTCAATCGCGCTGATAAGTAAAAGTGCAACACTCAGCAGGTAGGCTATGAACTTTAATACCTAGTGGCAATGCAAACCACCCAAAATCAAAACACAACAATATATAATTTGCACCTTCGTGTGCAACTAACGCAAATGAACAAAATACTCTTTATGCTTTATGGGTCAAAGCAACCCAGAAACAATATTGAATTATATGATAATAAAAAACAAAATAAAAAACTAAAAGAAACAAAACACCTTACTTGTGATTGGTACTGTCGTATACAGACCAATTAAAAAAACAAAAAAAAACAACAACTCGTTCCTTCAATTTTCCACACGTTGCCCAAGCAATTAAGAATGGGATTCTGCAGCCAATCAATCTTATCGCACTTATTCCACACAATAGGCGTGTTTTTTTTTATGCTAGTATATAGTACAGCATTCGAGTTAAAAAAAAAACGATCTGTCCACAGTATTTTCAGTTCTATTTTCAGCAACAAGATGGAGCTCAACGTCAAAGCTTGCTGTTACTTTTCAAAGCTCTCTGTGAAATTCAAGATGAAACAAAATCAAATTCATACCAGGTTTGTTTCGTTAATTGTTCTATCAAATGAATAACGATACAAAGCCAGGTATGAATTTGTATTTTTTTCTTATTTTCCATACATCAGATTCTCTCTTAAGGGTAATTCACATGAGTGCGACCAATGAACGACGAATAAATCAAGAAATGTGATTTTAAGTACCTTACAAGCATAAATTCTTCACGAATTTTTTAGGAAACGATGGCAATATAGTTCATACTTATTTTTTGGTGAACAAACTCTTATTTTTGTGCCTAAGCTTTTGGGAATAGAGAAAATAAATTTATTCGTTACGAATAAAATTTATTCGTAACGTACAAATTTCTTTTCTCTATTGCTTTAATTTTAGGCACAAAAAGAAAAGTTTATCCGTCTAAAAATAAGTATGAACTATATTTCCATCGTTTCCTAAAAAATTCGTGAGGAATTTATGCTTTTAAGGTACTCAAAATCACATTTCTTGATTTATTCGTCGTTCGTTGGTCGCCCTCATGTGAATTCACCTTTACAGCTCTTTTTTTTTTTTACTATTTTTGGAGGCATCGTCCAGCAGTGAAGAAAGCTCTATGTCAAAGTCAGCTGTTTTGTTGAAAAAAATTTCTGGTATGTTCGGGGAGTATGTAAAAAGATATTAAAAACTAATCTTTGATGAGATTTTCCATTGGCAAACAGAATCAATTTATTTTTTATCCAAATCTTTGGGAAAGCAATTCTACGCTATTGACCAGTCTTTTCGATAGGTTAAGAAGGAAAATAAGTTGTTTCTATTTACAAAACCGTGAAATTGAACTATAATACCGCACAAATAAACACAACCCAAATTAAATTAAGTTGAAACACGTACTGCTAGTCCCAAACTTGAATTCTATTGAAGAATGTTTAATTTTCATACATATATCTTTCCCTTTTGATCATTTTTTACTGCTTTGTTTGTTTGTTTGATTTTGTTTTTTTCTTACATTGGGCTACATTTTTTAGTCAAATATTTCCATGAGAAAAGCTATTAGCTTCAGCAAAAAAAACTAGTGCAAAATCCTGTATTATACATATACACCACCAGGTAAGAAACAGGGCGAAAATTCAATATGAATATAGTTTTTATTTCTTTAATTTTTAATCGAGAGAAAAAATTTCTGTGCAAATACCACATTTTTTTTGAACACGTCCTTTCGAAAAAGCTTTGATGAACTGAAATCAATGGTGGTGCCATCTTATTTTCAAAGCTGGAAACTATCAATCCACAGCAATGCCATCCCTGTTTTCACTGTGGAAAACTACGACAGTAAAATGATTTGTTGTTGTTCCCCAAGAGAAATTTTTACTGTACTATATACTAGCATAAAAAAAAACACGCCTACCAATTCCGTTAGACGAAAAATCAAATCAAAAATATTGTAACGTGCGCTTAGTTCGCAAAATAAAACTTCACCTTTCAAATTATTTCTATCACTTTTATTCAGTATCTATACTTTATTCGAACTCAACTCGACTATTGGACTATCACTGGTTAACAACATTTCACTCTTAACTTTATCACTCTATAATCAAAACTGACTGCTCGTTGCGTCAGCGGCCTATTTATATAGAACAATACTTATCTAGAGCGTTCCAGTTTCTTCTCCATGGTTTCCACATTTGCTGTCAAGCATCTCTACACTCACACACACTGGCTTACAAACAATGCCTGTCATTTTATACCATTCCATTATAGTGTTGCCAGTTGTGTTTTCGGTTAAACGTTTTCGATTAGGAAATTGGTATAAATGTTGGGTGTTCATTACACTGCCCCCTCCTTAAGATTGTTCGTCCCGAATAATTCCATCTGCAGCCTCGCCACTATATCGATGCAGCCGGTCACAATGAACTACTTTTAACTTGCCTCTTAATCCTCTTTGGATGCGGTAAACCACGTCGTTAATCCTCGTGACAACAGTATAAGGACCTTCCCAGTTCTGCTGAAGTTTCGGTGACAATCCCTTTTGACGATGAGGATTATAAAGCCACACACGATCTCCTGCTTGGAATCCTGCCGTTGTAGCTTTTGTGTCGTACCGTGTCTTCATCCGGTCGCTGTAGGTTTTCATCCGTTCCCTTGTTCTTTTATGGATGTCAGCGAGTCTCTCCTTGAGGTCATCCACATACTCGTTCGTGTCCTGTGGCTCCTCTGTGGGGCATCCAAATTTAAGTTCGCTGGGCAGCCGCATGGTTTTCCCGAACAGGATGTCAGATGGTGTTTGTCCTGTCGAGCTATGTACTGCACTTCTATAGGCCATCAGGAATAGCGGTACGTGCCTATCCCAGTCTCTTTGGTAGTCGCCTACGACCTTGGTGAGGTGTTCTTTTAAGGTCCGGTTGAATCTTTCAACCATCCCATCAGATTGTGGATGAAGCGGTGTGGTTCTGGTCTTCTTGATGCCAAGTAGTCCGCACACTCCTTGGAAGATGTTTGACTCGAAGTTCCTCCCTTGGTCGGAATGAAGTTCCATAGGCACGCCAAACCTACTTACCCAGTTAAACACAATCTGGTCGACCACCGTTTTGGCTTCTTGATTTGGGATGGCATACGCCTCAGGCCATTTGCTAAAATAGTCCATTACAACCAGAATGTACTTGTTTCCAGCATTGGTCTCTGGAAAAGGCCCAGCCACATCTACTGCAATCCTCTCAAAAGGCGATCCAACGTTGTACTGATGCATCTTACCTTGAATCTTCCTACCAGGTCCTTTGGTTGCAGCACACTTGTCACAAGTTCGGCACCACTTCTCCACGTCATCTCTAGCATGTAACCAGTAGAACCGATGTCGCACCTTCTCCAGTGTTTTGTTAACTCCCAGGTGACCTCCAGAAGGCCCGTCGTGCATCTCCCGAAGAACTTCACTGACTTTCGATTGCGGTACGATCAGCTGCATCACATATGATTTACCGTCAGCGGACTCCCATCTTCGCCTGAGGACACCTTCTTGCACATATAGTGAGTCCCACTGTGCCCAATAGGCTTTGAGAACTGGACTCCTGTCAGAAATGTCTCCCCATTCAGGTTTCTCTTCATTTTCTTTCCATGCGAGAATGGGTTCGATATCTGGATCCTCCTGTTGAGCGGTCCTCACTTCCTCATTGCTCCATCCGCATATGGGGTCAGCTCTTAGTCGCTGAGCGGTAATATTTTCTTTGTTTTCTTGTCGCCTACAATGCTTGCAATCCTCTTTGCAAGGTCTTCGGGACAATGCGTCGGCGTTTGAGTGCAGCTTTCCTCTGCGGTGTTGAATCTGATAATCATAAGTCTGCAGTCTTTCTATCCACCTTGCGACTTGACCTTCTGGATTTTTGAAGTTCAACAGCCAGTTCAGAGCACCATGGTCTGTCCGCAGAAGGAACTTCTGTCCATAGATGTACTTATGGAAGTGCTTTGTTGCCAAGATAAGAGCTAGAAGTTCCCTTCTGGTCACGCAGTAGTTTCTTTCGGGCTTCGAGAGGACCTTGCTGTAATATGCCACCACTTTCTCTTCGCCATCATGCACTTGGGATAGTACCGCCCCGATTCCAACGTTGCTTGCATCAGCATCGATGATGAATGTTCTCCCAGGTGTTGGATGTGCCAGCACTGGGGCGTTACAGAGGCGGTATTTGAGTTCCTGAAAAGATTTCTCACACTCACCTGACCATTTAAACTGCTTCCCTTTCTCGGTGAGCTGATGCAAACTCTTTGCAACTCCAGCAAAGTTCTTAACAAATCGTCGGTAATATGTGGCAAGACCAAGAAAGCTTCGGAGTTGATGTTTGTCCTGTGGTGTTGGCCAATTTTTGACGGAGTCAACTTTTTCAGGATCAGTCTTCACTCCTTGGGAAGAGATGATGTGTCCCAAATACTTAACTTCGTTTTTAAAAAGTGCACATTTTTCTGGATTCAGTTTAAGGTTAGCCTCTCGAAGTCTCTGAAACACGGCTTTTAGATTCTTGCAATGTTGGTCAAATGTTTTCCCGTAAACAATGACATCGTCCAAGTAGACAAGGCACGCTTTCCACGTCAGTCCTTGAAGAACGCACTCCATCAAACGCTCGAATGTCGCCGGAGCGTTGCATAGCCCAAACGGCATAACTTTAAACTGCCAGAGCCCATTACCTGTAGAAAACGCCGTCTTTTCCCGATCATCAGGGTGGATGTCAACTTGCCAATATCCACTCTTCAAGTCCAGCGTCGAAAACCACTGGGCTCCCTCCATAGCATCCAGGGTATCACTGATTCTCGGCAGGGGATAGCTGTCCTTCTTAGTCACATCATTCAGCCTTCGGTAGTCCACACAAAAACGAGTGCTTCCGTCTTTCTTTTTCACTAGCACCACTGGTGAAGCCCAAGGACTTTTCGAATTTTCAATAAGACCGTCCTTCTTCATTGCTGTTATCATTTCCTCAACCTCGCCTTGTTTGGCCAGTGGAAGGCGTCTTGCGGGTTGACGAATCGGTCTTGCATCTCCTGTGTTGATGCGATGCTGCACCAACTGTGTCCTACCATATTGTCCCTTTTGCGATGCGAAGATGTCAGTGTACTCTTGTAGGAGATTTTCAGCCATCCTTGTTTGTTGGTGATCAAGGTTGGATGAATTCAGTATTTTAGCTCTGATGGTTTTGAGCTCCTCCGGAGTTATAGTTTTTCTCGGGGTTTTGTCTGTGATCTTCGTAATTGCTGTAACCGATTCGCAACGTCCAACGACTTCTCCTTTCTTCAACCTTACATCGTACGGTCTGGTGTTTAGTAATCGTACGGGGACCATTTTGTTTTTCGGTGCTACTAGTGTTTTCCCAATGATGACGCTTTGGGAGGAACACTCTGGGTCTGGTTCCACCATTAGGTATCGAAGGCTTCCAAACTCACCTTCCAGTTTTGTCCAAACGAACACTTCAGAATCAGATCTTCCGTGATGACAGTCCTCAGTGTCGACGTACTTTCGTTCGAATAGGTCATTGGAAGTTCCTTATTTTGGTACTTCAAAACCTGATTACTGATGTCTAAAATAACTCCGTGCTGTTTCATAAAGTCGATTCCAATGATGCACTCGTCACATATATCTGCCACCAGGAATTGATGAGTAAACACTAGATCGGCCAGTCGGATCTTAAGACACACTTCTCCATATACTCTTGCTGCTTCTCCCGTTGCGGTTCTTAGACGGTAGCTATTGGTGTTATGAAGCCACGTCGTCTTTACCAGGTCTCGACGTACTATGGAGGCTGTGGCACCGGTGTCGATGGTAGCCACATGTTTGTTCCCGTTAATAGTAGTTTCCACAGTCAGACTTTTGTTGTCTCGTTTGGTCTGAGAGACCTGGATGGTGGTTCTGGGGCCATCGATACAAGAAACCAGCCTCTGCCCCTCGAAGTTGGTTCTTACTCGTTTCCCTGATGGGAAACGGGCTGATACGTAACGCTGGTGTTGTTGTTACCTTGTTCTGGGTTGAATCTCTTGCTTCCACAATGTTGACAACCGGCTTTATTTGGTGGTAGTCGGCATTGACGCTGTAAGTGCCCGGTCTTGTTGCAGTTCCAACATCTTGCTAGTCCGCTCCGCTGGTTCTTTTGTATTTCAGCTCTATGGCACGAGCACTCTTCGACTATGGCTTCTCTAAGTCGATGTACTCCCTGAGAAGCCTGTTCTGCTGCTTCAATTGTCAATGCGAATGCTAAAGTTTCGGAAAGAGTACGTGTTCTAGCAGTTCGCACAGACCTCTGAAGATGTATATCGGAAATGGCACGAACGAAGGACTCAACAGCAAGCTGGTTGATGATTTCTTCTCCAGCATCCGGGTATGCCAGGTGAACCAGTCTTTCGACGTCTGCTTGGAGCTGCTGTAGACTTTCACCCCTTTTCTGCACTCTGTTATTGAGTTGGACTCGGAAGACTTCTTTCAAGTGGCTATCTCCAAAGCGTTTATCTATAGCTGCCACGAGAGAACTGAAATCGCCGCTCTTACCAGCTGGAACTGTTTGAAGTAATTCAGCTGCTGGTCCTCTAAGAGCAAGAGTCAGTGCAATGTACTTGTCTTCGTCATCCCAGCCATTTGTTGTCGCGGCTGCCTCAAATTGTCTCTTGTAGACTGGCCAAGAAGACTGTCCATCAAATGTAGGGGGTTTCATCTCCTTTTTCTTTGCAAACTCCCCAGCAGACTCTCGAATTTTTATTTTCCGAATCTGGTCCAATTCCTTGGTCAGAACAGAGAACTGTTTATCACATCGGGTTTCTACGATTTCGAAACGATTCTCTACAACAGAAAGCTGTTTTTCCACACCTTCAACGCGTTCGTCTAGGGCACATACATTTTTCTCAATGTTACCCAATTTACCTTCTAGAATGTTTTTCTGACCTTCCAAAACATTCTGTTGCGCCTCAAGTCTTTCGAGAATATTCTGTTGTTCCTTCTTTTGCTCGTTTCGTTGCTCTTCAATCAGCTTCTTTTGTTCGTTTCGTTGTGCTTCCAGTTGTTCGAGAACATTCTGCTGTTCCTTCTTTTGATCGTTTCTCTGCTCTTCCAGACGTCCGAGAATATTCTGCTGTTCCTTCTTTTGCTCGTTTCGCTGTTCTTACAAAAGTTTCATCATACTAGAAAAATCTACACTTTCACTTACTTCCTCTTCTTCCACTTCTATTTCAAAAACAAAAGTGTTTACGTCTTCCCCTTGCTGTTCCAAATAGTTACGCAAGCGCAGGACGAGCTCATTTTTCGATCCCGCTCTAGAAAGATTTCGCTTACCTAACTCACTTTTAAGCTCAATGCAGTTGAGCTCTTCTAACAACTTACCCATTTTCACTGTATATAATTATTATTTTTCTTTTTACTTTTTTTTTTTTTTTACACTTTATTAGTCAAATAAGTTTTATTTACACTTCTGACACCAATGTAACGTGCGCTTAGTTCGCAAAATAAAACTTCACCTTTCAAATTATTTCTATCACTTTTATTCAGTATCTATACTTTATTCGAACTCAACTCGACTATTGGACTATCACTGGTTAACAACATTTCACTCTTAACTTTATCACTCTATAATCAAAACTGACTGCTCGTTGCGTCAGCGGCCTATTTATATAGAACAATACTTATCTAGAGCGTTCCAGTTTCTTCTCCATGGTTTCCACATTTGCTGTCAAGCATCTCTACACTCACACACACTGGCTTACAAACAATGCCTGTCATTTTATACCATTCCATTATAGTGTTGCCAGTTGTGTTTTCGGTTAAACGTTTTCGATTAGGAAATTGGTATAAATGTTGGGTGTTCATTACAATATCTTACTAATATTATAAACGTGAAAGTTTGTATGTGTGGATGTATGTTTGTTCCTCTTTCACGCAAAAACTACAGAATGGATTCTACTTAAACATTCCAATAATATAGCTTATACATCAGAATAACACATAGGCTATAATTTATCCCTAAATTCCAACGGGAACGGGAACGTGTACGGGAACTTAGAAACTACAACACCGATTTCAAAAATTTTTCCACTGTTAGAATGCTTCATTATCCCCGAGTAACATAAAAACTAATTCATCCCCATATTCCTACGGGAGCAGAAACGTATACGGGAACTTTGACACTACAGCACCGATTTCAAAAATTCTTTCACCGTTAGAAAGCTACACTATCCCCGAGTAACATAAAAACTAATTCATCTCCACATTCCTAAGGTTCTTTATATTCCCACGGGAGCCGGAACGTATACGGGAACTTTGACACTACAGCACCGATTTCAAAAATTCTTTCACCGTTAGAATGCTACACTATCCCCGAGTAACTTAAAAACTAACTCATCCGCATATTCCTACGGTTCCCTATATTCCCACGGGAGCAGGAACGTATACGGGAACTTTGACACTACAACACCGATTTCAAAAATTCTTTCACCGTTAGAATGCTACACTATCCCCGAGTAACATAAAAACTAATTCATCCTCATATTCCTACGGTTCCCTATATTCCCACGGGAGCAGGAACGTATACGGGAACTTTGACACTACAGCACCGATTTCAAAAATTCTTTCACCGTTAGAATGCTACACTATCCCTGAGTAACATAAAAACTAATTCATTCCCATATTCTTACGGTTCCCAACATTCCCACGGGAGCAAGAACGTATACGGGAACTTTGACACTACAGCACCGATTTCAAAAATTCTTTTACCGTTAGAATGCTACACTATCCCCGAGTAACCTAAAAACTAATTCATCCCCATATTCCTACGGTTCCCTATATTCCCACGGGAGCAGGAACGTATACGGGAACTTTGACACTACAGCACCGATTTCAAAATTTCTTTTACCGTTAGAATGCTACACTATCCCCGAGTAACATAAAAACTAATTCATCCCCATATTCCTACGGTTTCCTATATTCTCACGGGAGAAGGAACGTATACGGCAACTTTGACACTATAGCACCGATTTCAAAAATTCTTTCACCGTTAGAATGCTACACTATCCCCGAGTAACATAAAAACTAATTCATCCCTATATTCCTACGGTTCCCAACATTCCCACGGGAGCAGGAACGTATACGGGAACTTTGACACTACAGTACCAATTTCAAAAATTCTTTCACCGTTAGAATGCTACACTATCCCGAGTAACATAAAAACTGATTCATCCCCATATTCCTACGGTTCCCTATATTCCCACGGGAGCAGGAACGTATACGGGAACTTTGACACTACAACACCGATTTCAAAAATTCTTTCACCGTTAGAATGCTACACTATCCCCGAGTAACATAAAAACTAATTCATCCCCATATTCCTACGGTTCCCTATATTCCCACGGGAGCAGGAACGTATACGGGAACTTTGACACTACAGCACCGATTTCAAAAATTCTTTCACCCTTAGAATGCTACACTATCCCCCTGGGGCGGCCGTGGTGCAGTGGTAGAGTGTTTAGTAGATAGGCCGGACGCGTGGGTTCGAACCCCGCTCTGGACATCTACTTTTCTTTCAACCTCCCAGTTTCATATGGACGCCGCCCTTGAGGTTATATATGTGAACAACTAACAACTAATTTTCAACTACTCTAACACAAAAAAAAGGGAAGGCTGCTACTCTGGTAGTACAATGGACCGGATATTAGGTCTGAGTTCTCCAGATTAGCATATAAGCCTCTTCTTTAAAAAAAAAAAAAAAAAAAAAAAAAAAAAAAAAAAAAAAAAAAAAAAAAAAAAAAAAAAAAAAACCCGAGTAACATAAAAACTAATTCATCCCCACATTCCTACGGTTCCCAACATTCCCACGGGAGCAGAAACATATACGGGAACTTTGTCACTACAGCACCGATGTCAAAAATTCTTTTACCGTTAGAATGCTACACTATCCCCGAGTAACATAAGAACAAATTCATCCCCATATTCCTACGGTTCCCTATATTCCCACGGGAGCAGGAGCTTTTACGGGAACTTTGACACTACAGCACCGATTTGCCGTGGTGCAGTGGTAGAGTGTTTAGTAGATAGGCCGGACGCGTGGGTTCCAATCCCGCTCTGGGCATCTACTTTTCTTTCAACCTCCCAGTTTCATATGGACGCCTTGAGGTTATATATGTGAACAACTAACAACTAATTTCCAACTACTCTAACACAAAAAAAAGGCAAGGCTGCTACTCTGGAAGTACAATGGACCGGATATTAGGTCTGAGTTCTCCAGATTAGCATATAAGCCTCTTCTTTAAAAAAAAAAAAAAAAAAATCACGGAGTAACATAAAAACTAATTCATCCCCACATTCCTACGGTTCCCAACATTCCCACGGGAGCAGAAACATATACGGGAACTTTGACACTACAGCACCGATTTCAAAATTTCTTTTACCGTTAGAATGCTACACTATCCCCGAGTAACATAAGAACTAATTCATCCCTATATTCCTACGGTTCCCAACATTCCCACGGGAGCAAGAACGTATACGGGAACTTTGACACTACAGCACCGATTTCAAAAATTCTTTCACCCTTAGAATGCTACACTATCCCCGGGTAGCATAAAAACTAATTCATCCCCATATTCCTACGGCTCCCTATATACCATACCGATTTCAAAAATTCTTCCACCGTTAGAATGCTACACTTTCCCTGTGTAACATTAACTTTAATTCATCCACATATTCCTACGGGAACGGGAGTCCTTACTAATATAATAAGTGTGAAAGGAGCTCTGTCTGTCCAAACTGAAAAACTCTGTAAACCCAAACTAATAAACCGATTTAAATGAAATTTTAAACAAAGATTGTTCAGAACCTGAGGAAAGACATAGACTATATATTTTTCCCTATATTCCCACGGGAGCAGGAACGTATAAGGGAACTTTTACACTACAGCACCGATTTCAAAAATTCTTCCACCGTTGGTATGCTCCATAATCCCGGAGTAACATTAACTTTAACTTATCCACATATTCCTACGAAAACGGTCACCATATTCCCACGGGAACGGGAGTCTTTCCTAATATTGAAAATGCGAACGTAGCTATGTCGGTATGTTTTTTGTATGTCTCCCGTTCAAACTGCTAAACAGATTTTATTAAAATAGCTATATATCTATCCTTATATTCCACGGGAACGGAGATGGGAATTCAAAAACTACGGTCTCAAAAGTATTTTTAACAGGGCTACAAGATGTTGAAATAGGGGTTGAATGTTTTTTTTTGGAAATACCGCCATTTTTAAGGCTAGAAGTTTTATTTCCTAAAAAGTTAAAAATGCTGCTGAAAGTCACTATTCCACGCGGACGAAGTCGCGGGCACAGCTAGTATTTAATAAAACACTTTCAAATGTAATCGGGATATATATTTGATTTACCAATCTTATATATTTATTTACAAATAAATATATTTGATTTACCTTAATTGTAGATCACCCCCTATGAGTTGACCTTGTCGTGGTGGGGGTGCTTAAGGACATCTTCTCCAGCAATCCAGCTGCAGAACCTGACCAACCAACATAACTCAAAACAAAACCTCAATGTTAGAAAACTTGAACTGAAAAAAATGGAAAAAGTAAATAAAAGGAATAAAAAACGAACGGGGATATACGTTCAAAAGTCGGCAGGTGTCGCGACTGCCGGCGATGGCTTGGCCTCGAAAGAGGATAAGTCGCCAGTGACAAATTTATTTACTGTGACGAATAAAGCGATTTGCGGAAGGGCTGGGGAGCCGACTGCAGTTCCAGGAAGGCCTAACAAGCCAACCAAGAAATGTGGAGAGCCCTCTGGTTCTAACGCCCCTCCTAAGGAGGATGCCCAAACTAGTGGAAGGGTTGCAGTGACTCTCTGTAGCACTTCCACTCATACTGCGCGTATTGAAGGGACCCCGGAGAAGACTATTGCAGCAAGTAGAGGGGCCGAGACTTTCGGTTCTAACGCAAACAGTCATATGTTGACGAAGGTGCTACCCTCATCAAAAACACTGCCCCAACCTCCCACCTCATCCCATCCTTTGTCAAAGGACTCAAGGTCGACCAACCCGGACGGTATGGGTGCCGAGACTATCGGCTCCGTGGCTGAAAGGGGAGGACCTCCTTCGAGCTCCGGAAACTATCCTTCCCTCCCCCAAGTTGTAGGTGAAACTGTGACTAACAGTGGAACAAACAACGAAAGGTTGTCCAATCCCCCTAACCCCAAAGTTGGAGGTGAAACTGTGACTTACAGTGGAACTGAAAACAAAAGGGTTTCCAATCCCCCTAACCCCCAAGTTGAAGGTGAAACTGTGACTTACAGTGGAACTGAAAACGAAAGGGTTTCCAATCCCCCTAAACCCTAAGTTGAAGGTGAAACTGTGTCTAACAGTGGAACGGACAACGAAGGGCATCCCAACCTCCCTACCTTCCCAAACCACAAAGAAAGACGGAATGCGGAGAAAATTGCGAAGGTGTTAGGTGCGGTACCTAAACCTAAGCTTGATTCAACGCAATCTGCCAAACTTGATTGGGCAATGAAAATCATTGCAATAAACGAGAAAAACTGCGTAGACTCAACGTCTAAGCGCCAACGTTCGTTCTAACAGTCAACCCCGAACGCCAAAAGGCCTAAGGTGCAAAAACCAAGCACCCTTAGCTCCAAAAAAGACATGTCATACAGTGACGCACTGAAGGACAAACCCATTTTCGCTGTCATTGACAGGAGTAACGCGGATGGTGCGATCTCTTTTGATCAATGGGCGATCATCATGAACAAGCTCCAGGCCTCCTACTGGACTCTTATGATGGAAAACTCAGGGGAACCTGCCATCTTTGAGGACGCAGGATGGTATCAGGGGCGCGTCAGGTTAGTCGCGTTTGATGGAGAGAGATCGCGCGATCTGTATAAGCTTGCGATAAGCAGGTTAGAGGGACTCTGGCCTGGTGCTAAGCTTGAAGTCGTGTCAAGGGAGGATATCCCTTGCAGGCCTAGGCCTCGCGCTAGGCTACCAGCAGAACTCTCCTGTAAAGATACTATCATGAAAATGATTCAATTTGGCAATCCAACCCTTCCTACTCATGACTGGAAAGTCGCGAAGCTGGAAGAGCCGGAGGGTCACTATAGATCGGCTATAATAGTCATCAATAAGGACTCCCTTGCTCCCCTGGCTGCGACAAAAGGCGTGATTCGGTTCGGCTGGTCAAACATTGCCTTAAAAATATACAAAAAAGATGAAGAACAGAACATCGTTCCATCTCCCGAAACAAAAAGTGCGTCCTCAGTGGAAGAACCCGCAGGGCAAGTCGACCCTCCATCCAGGAGATAGACGAGCTCGGCACATCCTCTGCTGAAACGTATGAAAATAAACCCTCCACATCCCACTTGGATGCCCAAAACGTCGTCAAATTCTCCGACTTGGAGACTGATGACTCCGCTAACGAGGTTTCGCTCAGCGAGGATGACCTTCTTAGGTCAAACTCTGAGAGCGATACAGACGACGACCTCAACCAGACCGTGGTGGGGGTTAGTCTACTTAGTTGTTCCCAAGATGGTGCAGCTAACTCAGATTAACCTCCAACACTCCAAGCAGGCTTCGACCTCCCTTCTTCTCCGCCTAAACAAGAGAGGGGAAGATATTGTCCTTATCCAAGAGCCTTGTATCATCAAGTCCATCGTTCGAGGACTAAGGACTCCTGGATATACTCTACTGTATATGAAGGACAAAGATGAACCCAGATCCTGCATATTGGTAAGAAGTAGCACTAATGTATTGTAACGTGCGCTTAGTTCGCAAAAATAAAACTTCACTTTTATTTATTTATTTCTACCACTTTATTCAGTATTTATACTTTATTCGAACTCAACTCGACTATTGGACTATCACTGGTTAACAACACTTCACTCTTAACTTTATCACTCTATAATCAAAACTGACTGCTCGTTGCGTCAGCGGCCTATTTATATAGAACAATACTTATCTAGAGCGTTCCAGTTTCTTCTCCATGGTTTCCACATTTGCTGTCAAGCATCTCTACACTCACACACACTGGCTTACAAACAATGCCTGTCATTTTATACCATTCCATTATAGTGTTGCCAGTTGTGTTTTCGGTTAAACGTTTTCGATTAGGAAATTGGTATAAATGTTGGGTGTTCATTACACTGCCCCCTCCTTAAGATTGTTCGTCCCGAATAATTCCATCTGCAGCCTCGCCACTATATCGATGCAGCCGGTCACAATGAACTACTTTTAACTTGCCTCTTAATCCTCTTTGGATGCGGTAAACCACGTCGTTAATCCTCGTGACAACAGTATAAGGACCTTCCCAGTTCTGCTGAAGTTTCGGTGACAATCCCTTTTGACGATGAGGATTATAAAGCCACACACGATCTCCTGCTTGGAATCCTGCCGTTGTCGCTTTTGTGTCGTACCGTGTCTTCATCCGGTCGCTGTAGGTTTTCATCCGTTCCCTTGTTCTTTTATGGATGTCAGCGAGTCTCTCCTTGAGGTCATCCACATACTCGTTCGTGTCCTGTGGCTCCTCTGTGGGGCATCCAAATTTAAGTTCGCTGGGCAGCCGCATGGTTTTCCCGAACAGGATGTCAGATGGTGTTTGTCCTGTCGAGCTATGTACTGCACTTCTATAGGCCATCAGGAATAGCGGTACGTGCCTATCCCAGTCTCTTTGGTAGTCGCCTACGACCTTGGTGAGGTGTTCTTTTAAGGTCCGGTTGAATCTTTCAACCATCCCATCAGATTGTGGATGAAGCGGTGTGGTTCTGGTCTTCTTGATGCCAAGTAGTCCGCACACTCCTTGGAAGATGTTTGACTCGAAGTTCCTCCCTTGGTCGGAATGAAGTTCCATAGGCACGCCAAACCTACTTACCCAGTTAAACACAATCTGGTCGACCACCGTTTTGGCTTCTTGATTTGGGATGGCATACGCCTCAGGCCATTTGCTAAAATAGTCCATTACAACCAGAATGTACTTGTTTCCAGCATTGGTCTCTGGAAAAGGCCCAGCCACATCTACTGCAATCCTCTCAAAAGGCGATCCAACGTTGTACTGATGCATCTTACCTTGAATCTTCCTACCAGGTCCTTTGGTTGCAGCACACTTGTCACAAGTTCGGCACCACTTCTCCACGTCATCTCTAGCATGTAACCAGTAGAACCGATGTCGCACCTTCTCCAGTGTTTTGTTAACTCCCAGGTGACCTCCAGAAGGCCCGTCGTGCATCTCCCGAAGAACTTCACTGACTTTCGATTGCGGTACGATCAGCTGCATCACATATGATTTACCGTCAGCGGACTCCCATCTTCGCCTGAGGACACCTTTTTGCACATATAGTGAGTCCCACTGTGCCCAATAGGCTTTGAGAACTGGACTCCTGTCAGAAATGTCTCCCCATTCAGGTTTCTCTTCATTTTCTTTCCATGCGAGAATGGGTTCGATATCTGGATCCTCCTGTTGAGCGGTCCTCACTTCCTCATTGCTCCATCCGCATATGGGGTCAGCTCTTAGTCGCTGAGCGGTAATATTTTCTTTGTTTTCTTGTCGCCTACAATGCTTGCAATCCTCTTTGCAAGGTCTTCGGGACAATGCGTCGGCGTTTGAGTGCAGCTTTCCTCTGCGGTGTTGAATCTGGTAATCATAAGTCTGCAGTCTTTCTATCCACCTTGCGACTTGACCTTCTGGATTTTTGAAGTTCAACAGCCAGTTCAGAGCACCATGGTCTGTCCGCAGAAGGAATTTCTGTCCATAGATGTACTTATGGAAGTGCTTTGTTGCCAAGATAAGAGCTAGAAGTTCCCTTCTGGTCACGCAGTAGTTTCTTTCGGGCTTCGAGAGGACCTTGCTGTAATATGCCACCACTTTCTCTTCGCCATCATGCACTTGGGATAGTACCGCCCCGATTCCAACGTTGCTTGCATCAGCATCGATGATGAATGTTCTCCCAGGTGTTGGATGTGCCAGCACTGGGGCGTTACAGAGGCGGTATTTGAGTTCCTGAAAAGATTTCTCACACTCACCTGACCATTTAAACTGCTTCCCTTTCTCGGTGAGCTGATGCAAACTCTTTGCAACTCCAGCAAAGTTCTTAACAAATCGTCGGTAATATGTGGCAAGACCAAGAAAGCTTCGGAGTTGATGTTTGTCCTGTGGTGTTGGCCAATTTTTGACGGAGTCAACTTTTTCAGGATCAGTCTTCACTCCTTGGGAAGAGATGATGTGTCCCAAATACTTAACTTCGGTTTTGAAAAGTGCACATTTTTCTGGATTCAGTTTAAGGTTAGCCTCTCGAAGTCTCTGAAACACGGCTTTTAGATTCTTGCAATGTTGGTCAAATGTTTTCCCGTAAACAATGACATCGTCCAAGTAGACAAGGCACGCTTTCCACGTCAGTCCTTGAAGAACGCACTCCATCAAACGCTCGAATGTCGCCGGAGCGTTGCATAGCCCAAACGGCATAACTTTAAACTGCCAGAGCCCATTACCTGTAGAAAACGCCGTCTTTTCCCAATCATCAGGGTGGATGTCAACTTGCCAATATCCACTCTTCAAGTCCAGCGTCGAAAACCACTGGGCTCCCTCCATAGCATCCAGGGTATCACTGATTCTCGGCAGGGGATAGCTGTCCTTCTTAGTCACATCATTCAGCCTTCGGTAGTCCACACAAAAACGAGTGCTTCCGTCTTTCTTTTTCACTAGCACCACTGGTGAAGCCCAAGGACTTTTGGAATTTTCAATAAGACCGTCCTTCTTCATTGCTGTTATCATTTCCTCAACCTCGCCTTGTTTGGCCAGTGGAAGGCGTCTTGCGGGTTGACGAATCGGTCTTGCATCTCCTGTGTTGATGCGATGCTGCACCAACTGTGTCCTACCATATTGTCCCTTTTGCAATGCGAAGATGTCAGTGTACTCTTGTAGGAGATTTTCAGCCATCCTTGTTTGTTGGTGATCAAGGTTGGATGAATTCAGTATTTTAGCTCTGATGGTTTTGAGCTCCTCCGGAGTTATAGTTTTTCTCGGGGTTTCGTCTGTGATCTTCGTAATTGCTGCAACCGATTCGCAACGTCCAACGACTTCTCCTTTCTTCAACCTTACATCGTACGGTGTGGTGTTTAGTAATCGTACGGGGACCATTTTGTTTTTCGGTGCTACTAGTGTTTTCCCAATGATGACGCTTTGGGAGGAACACTCTGGGTCTGGTTCCACCATGAGGTATCGAAGGCTTCCAAACTCACCTTCCAGTTTTGTCCAAACGAACACTTCAGAAGAAGGAGGCAGAATCAGATCTTCCGTGATGACAGTCCTCAGTGTCGACGTACTTTCGTTCGAATAGGTCATTGGAAGTTCCTTATTTTGGTACTTCAAAACCTGGTTACCGATGTCCAAAATAACTCCGTGCTGTTTCATAAAGTCGATTCCAATGATGCACTCGTCACATATATCTGCCACCAGGAATTGATGAGTAAACATTAGATCGGCCAGTCGGATCTTAAGACACACTTCTCCATATACTCTTGCTGCTTCTCCCGTTGCGGTTCTTAGACGGTAGCTATTGGTGTTATGAAGCCACGTCGTCTTTACCAGGTCTCGACGTACTATGGAGGCTGTGGCACCGGTGTCGATGGTAGCCACATGTTTGTTCCCGTTAATAGTAGTTTCCACAGTCAGACTTTTGTTGTCTCGTTTGGTCTGAGAGACCTGGATGGTGGTTCTGGGGCCATCGATATAAGAAACCAGCCTCTGCCCCTCGAAGTTGGTTCTTACTCGTTTCCCTGATGGGAAACGGGCTGATACGTAACGCTGGTGTTGTTGTTACCTTGTTCTGGGTTGAATCTCTTGCTTCCACAATGTTGACAACCGGCTTTATTTGGTGGTAGTCGGCATTGACGCTGTAAGTGCCCGGTCTTGTTGCAGTTCCAACATCTTGCTAGTCCGCTCCGCTGGTTCTTTTGTATTTCAGCTCTATGGCACGAGCACTCTTCGACTATGGCTTCTCTAAGTCGATGTACTCCCTGAGAAGCCTGTTCTGCTGCTTCAATTGTCAATGCGAATGCTAAAGTTTCGGAAAGAGTACGTGTTCTAGCAGTTCGCACAGACCTCTGAAGATGTATATCGGAAATGGCACGAACGAAGGACTCAACAGCAAGCTGGTTGATGATTTCTTCTCCAGCATCCGGGTATGCCAGGTGAACCAGTCTTTCGACGTCTGCTTGGAGCTGCTGTAGACTTTCACCCCTTTTCTGGACTCTGTTATTGAGTTGGACTCGGAAGACTTCTTTCAAGTGGCTATCTCCAAAGCGTTTATCTATAGCTGCCACGAGAGAACTGAAATCGCCGCTCTTACCAGCTGGAACTGTTTGAAGTAATTCAGCTGCTGGTCCTCTAAGAGCAAGAGTCAGTGCAATGTACTTGTCTTCGTCATCCCAGCCATTTGTTGTCGCGGCTGCCTCAAATTGTCTCTTGTAGACTGGCCAAGAAGACTGTCCATCAAATGTTGGGGGTTTCATCTCCTTTTTCTTTGTAAACTCCCCAGCAGACTCTCGAATTTTTATTTTTCGAATCTGGTCCAATTCCTTGGTCAGAACAGAGAACTGTTTATCGCATCGGCTTTCCAAACGATTCTCTACAACAGAAAGCTGTTTTTCCACACCTTCAACGCGTTCGTCTAGGGCACATACATTTTTCTCAATGTTACCCAATTTGCCTTCTAGAATGTTTTTCTGACCTTCCAAAACATTCTGTTGCGCCTCAAGTCTTTCGAGAATATTCTGTTGTTCCACCTTTTGCTCGTTTCGTTGTTCTTCAATCAGCTTCTTTTGTTCGTTTCTTTGTGTTTCAAGTTGTTCGAGAACATTCTGCTGTTCCTTCTTTTGCTCGTTTCGTTGTGCTTCCAGTTGTTCGAGAACATTCTGCTGTTCCTTCTTTTGATCGTTTCTCTGCTCTTCCAGACGTCCGAGAATATTCTGCTGTTCCTTCTTTTGCTCGTTTCGCTGTTCTAACAAAAGTTTCATCATACTAGAAAAATCTACACTTTCACTTACTTCCTCTTCTTCCACTTCTATTTCAAAAACAAAAGTGTTTACGTCTTCCCCTTGCTGTTCCAAATAGTTACGCAAACGCAGGACGAGCTCATTTTTCGATCCCGCTCTAGAAAGATTTCGCTTACCTAACTCACTTTTAAGCTCAATGCAGTTGAGCTCTTCTAACAACTTACCCATTTTCACTGTATATAATTATTATTTTTCTTTTTACTTTAACTTTTTTTTTTTTTTTACACTTTATTAGTCAAATAAGTTTTATTTACACTTCTGACACCAATGTAACGTGCGCTTAGTTCGCAAAAATAAAACTTCACTTTTATTTATTTATTTCTACCACTTTATTCAGTATTTATACTTTATTCGAACTCAACTCGACTATTGGACTATCACTGGTTAACAACACTTCACTCTTAACTTTATCACTCTATAATCAAAACTGACTGCTCGTTGCGTCAGCGGCCTATTTATATAGAACAATACTTATCTAGAGCGTTCCAGTTTCTTCTCCATGGTTTCCACATTTGCTGTCAAGCATCTCTACACTCACACACACTGGCTTACAAACAATGCCTGTCATTTTATACCATTCCATTATAGTGTTGCCAGTTGTGTTTTCGGTTAAACGTTTTCGATTAGGAAATTGGTATAAATGTTGGGTGTTCATTACAGTATTTTTACTCCCTCATTACAGCAATCGTGATGTAACTACAATAAGATACCAGACCGGTGACAACACTTACTGGCTGTTATCTGCTTACCTCGGCCACGACCATCCTGGCCCTCCCCCAGGCGACTTATTAAAAAGGATTGTCGCTGAAGCAGAACGGCAGAAGATCTGCCTCATCATTGGATGCGATGCCAATGTGCATCACACAGTATGGGGAAGCACGGTTGCCACTCGAAAAAAAATTTTACGTCCAATATTCATAAAAAAAAGGACCAAACGCAGTACAAAGCGACCAAAACACTACTTACATGAAAAAATTGCAAAACTTACAAAAACATACAGTTTGATCAATTTCATATTTTATTTCATTGCACAAAACAGGAACAATATTTAAATCACATATTGTTTAATCTTAACACAGCTCATAAGTTATTAATAATAATAAATCACATCGTATATTTATACAATACAGTCAAGATATTTCTTAAATATCAAATCTGGTGCATATCACATTTGAAGATCTACTATAGATGCTTCAAAACTTATGAGTTATGATAAGTAATGAAAGAGAGTAATTTATATTTAATAATAAAAATAAATAAAACAAAACAATATGATTGTCACTTGCTCCATTCAGTTCTTTGGCTAACATTATATTATTTATGGTATCAAAGTTCAGTTTATTTCTCAGCTTTGTTTTCACTAAACTTAGCTCATAAAATTTTCTTTCAGCCGCGGCTGAGCTGTGGGGCAATGACATCAGGTTGTTAACAAAAGCAGTCAAATTTCCGAAGCTATATTCACCCAGGCCATTTTTCAGGTAGCTCACTTTCTCCCAATATTTGGCTATATCTAGTTCATTGCCTAGGTTATTATTTTTCTAATCGCCCTCAACTAAATTTGGAAAACTTTCTATTAAAGGTAGAATTGAAACTTCGGATTCTGATAAAACACTTTTAGGAGTAATTACTGATAGATTTTTTAATTCATTGTTGCTTAAATCAAACCTGATTAACATCTCTTTTATTAGTTCTAAATAGAACTGTAAAACGTTTGATTTTATATAATTTTTACTGAAATTTGTGAGCTTTGACTTTTTCAAAAATTCTTCTGCCTTGCTTCCAATAAAAACGTTCTCCAAAGGTAAATAAAAGTTTTTGTTTTCCAAATTAAATTCCGTCCATGAAAAGGTAATTTTGGTAGAGAGTGTGACAAAGAGACGAAAAGTTAGAGGAAGCTAGTTGGTAGTTGCAATGGTTAGAAGGTGTCGGACAGTTTAAGTATGTTTTCCATAACTTGTTTCTGACGTTGCGGATGGTTTTTAATTCTTTTGTATACCAGGGTGGAGAAGAAACACAGGATTTTTGAAGCGTATAAGGAACACATGGGATCAAACATGCAAAGACAGAGGAGTAAAAGAAGGAAAGAGCTATGTCGATGGAAGTAGACAGGTTGATGAATAGATTGAAGTCAATGTTACTGAGAAGATTACAAAGCATGTTAAAGTCGGCTTTGCGAAAGTTGAAACTAGGGGAGTTTTCGGGTTCCATAGTTGGAACGCTATCATCAATACGGAAAATGAAGGATAGAGGGGTATGATAGTGATCTAGAGTAGAGAGAAAGTGGGTGCTTTTAAAAACAGAGGAGTTGAAAGGATCAGAAGAAAAGGTGAGATCGATCTGTCTCTGAAGAATATTAAGGATACCACTGATTTGAAACAAGCCAGACTGGAGAAAGCAATCAGTGAAAATAATTTCCTTTTCGGAGGAAGGATTAGAAGAAACAAAACAAGTTTCATCTTCGGATGGAATCCATTTCAGGTCGGGCAAATTAAAAGCACCCACGATAATGAAGTCATTTGAGTGCCGATCTGCAACTCGACCCGACCACACGCGAGTGCGAAATAGTTAACAAGTCTGCTTCCCGACCCTCCAAAATTTTAGACTATTACCAAATAAAGAAAAAAACAAAAAAATCAAAGCTCTTCCCCCAAAATATAAAATATAAAATAGATAATTCAAAAAAAAAAAAAAAAAAACAATAGTAATAATCAGCAAATCAATCAGTTAAACGCGTCGCGCAATTAACAAAAAAGAACATACATTCAATTGCCTTCAGTGCAGTGCATGCGAAAAAAAAAAAAAAAAAAAAAAAAAAAAAAAAAAATCAGTGCAGTGCGCGCACCCAAAATCAAAATCAATATTGTGCGGAGTGTTATCTATTTTTCCCATTTACCATCTCCTCCCTTTTTTTCCCCGTCTCAATGATCTCTGAAACTGTGCACAATTGTGTGCAATTTTGGAGCCCATTAGAGGCGTAAGGCGAAAAGTTGCACATCATGTGTTGTTCTCCGTTAGAGATATGAAATGTTACGAATGGTTGCTAGGGCATAACACCAGCAGCTATTTGTTATTTTCATTTCTGTCTCTATTCTGTGAACTTCACTTGATGTTTTTACTTAGTGGCGTCTTTGTTGTGATTTTGTTCTTGTGCTTCTGTGTTTTATAATGCGTGGTAATTTTTGTGTTGACTTTAACAACATTCGGGGGCTAAGATCCAATTTTTTTGCAGTGTACGCCCATACTGCTAAATGCAGGCCAGCTGTTTTGGCACTAAGTGAAACACAGGTTGGTGAGAATTCTGATCCTTCAGAGTTTTCCCTTCCTGGCTATTGCTTAGTGCCTTTATTCTTCTCCTCTTATGGCCTCGCCGTGTATGTTCGTAATGATGTTGCCTATCAAGTTCTACCACAATACGGCCTCTGTTCAACTAAGAACTTCAACTTCATGTGGTTAAAATTCAGCGTCCATAAGCACATCATCCATTATTGTTTCATTTATAGAAGCCCCAATTTAGATAGTAATTCAACCTCTAACGAGTTTGATGCGCTATCTGACTCCATTTCAAGAATTGTTTCCCATTACCCTCTCACTGAAATCGCTATTGCGGGTGATTTCAATGTACACAATTCTGGGTGGCTTCGTCATTCTGGCCAGACAACACCCGAAGGAAAGTGTGTTGAGATTTTTGCTGAATTAAATCTTTTAACTCAGCTTGTTGATGAGCCCACTCGGGTTCCGGATATTTCTGGCCATTCGGCCAACACATTAGATTTGTTTCTCACTTCTCATCCTGAAAAATATAGGGTCAAAGTGTCATCACCTCTAGGCACGTCGGACCATTGTGTCATATCGGTAGATTTTCCGGTTTCCGTCACAGTAAAAAGAGAAAAAGTCCCAAAAAGAACTGTATGGCAATATGAGAAAGCCAATTGGGACGGCCTGAATAATTTCTTTCGAAATTTCAACTGGTCTTTGTGCTTTCTCGACGGTAACGTGGGTGCATCAGCTGATATGATATCTAACGTAATTCTCAACGGCATGACTAACTTTGATCCGCATAGATCAAAGAGCATCATCCCCAAAGAAAATTCGTGGTTCGATTCGGGCTGTAAAGAGATGATTAGGGAAAGAGAAAAATGTTTTCGGATTTTTAAAAATGACCCTACCGAAGAAAACAGAAATAAGTTTAAGTGCGCCAGGAACGCCTGCAATACTCATATACAGAAGACCAAGTTTTTATATGACCAAAAGGTAAGGCAAAAAATACTATTGTGTCCAAAAGGAAGTAAAAACTTTTGGTCTTTTGTTAAGAATATTAAGAACTCGACCACATCATCGGTCCCAACGCTCGTCTTCAATGACTCTCCGTATGTCAGCTCCATCGACAAAGCCAATTTGCTGGCAGCTCAATTTGCTGCCAACTCGACACTTCCTTATAGCATTTTGGCTCCACCTGAGCTCGAGTCTGCAAATTCTTTGATGAAGCAGATATTTTTTCGAACTCGCTCGGTTGCGAGAGTCCTTAAGGATCTCAACATACATAAATCCGCTGGTCCAGATGGTATCCCCGCCGTTATTCTGAAGAGGTGTTCTTCTACGCTGGCAAAACCACTGCGTAAACTTTTCCATCTTTCCTATTCTGCTGGGATTTTTCCGAGCAGATGGAAAACTGCATTTGTCCAGCCGGTCCCTAAAAAAGGCGAATCTTCCTCCCCTTCCAATTACCGTCCAATTGCACTTACGTCCCTTCTTTCCAAGGTCATGGAAACGTTGATAAACCGTCAACTTATGAAATATCTTGAAGAACGAAAGCTTCTTAATGACCGTCAGTACGGCTTTCGTAGCAAACGGTCCACTGGTGATTTGATGGCTTATCTCACCGAAAAGTGGAACCAATCTTTACATTGTTTTGGAGAAAGTAAGATTATTGCGCTTGATATTTCAAAAGCATTTGATAGAGTTTGGCATCAGGCTCTTTTATCGAAAATGCGTGCTTTTGGTATCGATGAGTCTCTTCTTCGTTGGATTAGAAATTACCTTTCCGACCGTTCAATACAAGTTGTGTTGGATGGCTTCAAGTCTGATACCCACATCATAAATGCTGGTGTGCCCCAGGGCTCCGTTTTGTCTCCGACTCTCTTCCTCATTTTCATTAATGATCTCTTGTCTGAAACTTCTAATCCGCTTAACTGTTTTGCTGACGACTCGACCCTCAGCTTTTCATATTCGTTTCCAAATTCACGTCCCTGCTCTTCGGATGTGGAACTGGAACGGTTGCGTATGATAAGCTCATTGAATTCTGACCTTGACAGCATTGTTTCATGGGGTCTTATGAACCGAGTAGAATTCAATGCTTCGAAAACTCAATGCTGTCTCTTGTCGTTGAAGCTTAACATTCCCCCATTGCCATTATCCATGAATGGTACCTGCATCGAAGAAACCGAAAAGCTGTCAGTACTTGGTATGTGTGTCAACGATGATCTTCGTTGGAATGACCACATATTTGAGGTCGCCAAAAATGCTGCAAAGTGCTTAGGTTTCCTAAAGCGATGCAGAAAATTTTTCACCCCCTCTGATCTGGCTATAATCTATAAGGCATACATCCGCCCAAAACTAGAGTATAATTCCCATATCTGGTCAGGTGCTTCTCAAACATCTTTGCACCTTCTTGATAGGATACAAAACAGAGCGTTGAGATTGATAGGTGATAGTTCAATCGTAAAATCGATTGATTCTCTTGAACATCGTCGAAATGTAACTTGCCTAACTCTTTTTTATCGCTTCTTTTACAAACAGTGCTCTAGTGAAATAGCCAGTTGCATTCCTCCCCTGAAACAATTTAACCGCAATACCCGCCTCGCAAGGAATGCTCATCAGTTCTCCCTTCAGCCCAACTTCGGGCGTACAGTCAAGTATAGAGATTCATATTTTAGCCGCTCAACCCGAATGTGGAATGCTTTACCCAACTCAATTTTCCCCACGCAATATAATGTACAGAAGTTCAAGAGTGATGTGCATCGGCATCTCCTTTCTTATCCTTTCCTAATTTCCTAACACCCGCACTGTGTTCTATAACATTATAAGGGTAGTCACAACCCCTTGAAGTGCGCGTAAATTATAAAAAAAAAAAAAAAAAAAAAAAACAACGCGATTAATTACATTTTCCAATGCGAGCCACCTTGTCAATGACTGAAAGAAGTTCACATTCAGCGTCAGTTAAATCATTGAAATCTGTGCGTTCAGTGCTCTAAATGCGGCAATTTCCAATGTGCAAACTGATTCAAAACTAACAAACTGCAGTAAATGAACAACCTGTTTTGAACATATTTTTAATTTTTAAAAAAAGCGACCAAATGAAAAAAAAAGTTACCAAGCGACCAAATAAAAAAAAAAGCGACCAAATTTGGTCGCATGCGACCAAAGTGGCAACCGTGTGGGGAAGTACTGACATAAATGAAAGGGGTGAGTCACTTTTTGATTTTATTTTAAGTACTAACCTCATAGTAAGTAATACTGGCAATGAACCAACATTCGTTACCAGAAACAGACAAGAAGTTTTAGATATCACTCTTGTCTCCGATTCGGTTCATCATAGGATTACTAATTGGAAAGTATCTACTGAACACTCCTTTTCTGATCATAGATACATTCAATTTGATCTTAGTGATGAACCTCTTAAGCAACCAATCTTCCGAAACTACCGGAAAACTGACTGGGAAAAATATCGGGTAACTTTGAAAAAGTTTATTAAACCTGAACTTTTACAAAACCCTACAAACAAACTTGATCTAGACAAAAAAGTCAATGATCTTACCACTGCCCTTAACCATTCACTGCAGAAATCCTGTCCTCTTATAAAAATAAGAGGAAAACAGAAACCACTGTGGTGGAGCTCGGGGCTAGAACCGCTCAGGAAGGAATGTAGAAAACTTTTCAACCGAGCTAAACAATCTAAAACTTTAATAGACTGGGACTCCTACAAGGAATCCCTCAAAACTTATAAATATCAACTGAGGAAAAATAAAAGAACTTCCTTCAGAAACTTCTGTGGAAAAATAGAAGATACTTCAGAAGCTTCTAGATTAAGAAAAATCCTCTCAAAAAGTCCGACCATGCCTAGCAGTCTCAAAACAGCTGACGGCTGGACAGAATCCTGCGAAGAAACGCTCAATCTGCTTCTGGACACTCACTTTCCAGGCAGCTCTAAGAACTTATGTAACTATGATTCCATAGAATCAGGTAGCATAATAACTAACACCCCCGATCTGATTACAAGGGAAAAACTAGTTTGGGCCATTAACAGCTTTGACCCATACAAATCCCCTGGACCTGATGGTATAATTCCAGCCGAACTTCAAAAGGCCGCGGATATTATTATCCCTGTCCTGGAAGTAATTCTTATCGGCTGTACCACCTTGAACTATATCCCCACGCAGTGGAGAGAGGTCAAGGTTGTGTTTATACCTAAGGCTGGGAAATCATCCCACGTAAATCCGAAAGATCTCCGACCAAAAAGTCTATCATCTTTCCTTCTTAAAACACCACCTGCGTACAGCTATAGATCCAAAATTATTATCTACAGCACAACACGCCTACTGTAAGGGAAATCTGTAGAAACGGCCTTACACACCTTGGTTCGTACTATAGAATATTCCCTCCATCACAAAGAATTCACTCTGGTCGCTTTCCTCGACATAGAGGGCGCCTTCAATAACGTCAGCAACTCTTCAATTACAAAGGCACTGACGAAGCTCAAAGTAGATGGTTCCATAGTGGAGTTGATAAATCTAATGTTAAAAAGCAGAAGAATCAACTCTACTCTAGGAAACTTCTCTGCAAAAAGATCTGTCAGTAGAGGAACACCGCAAGGCGGAGTCCTATCCCCTCTTCTATGGAATCTCGTCGTCAATGAACTTCTAGTTGACTTAGAAGCTGAGGGATTCAAAGTGATTGCATATGCAGATGACGTCTCCATTGCGGTATCTGGCAAACATGCTCACGTCCTTACGGATCTGATGCAGACCGCTCAAAATATACTAGTAAAATGGGCGGGAAAATGTGATCTAGGGGTCAACCCTAAGAAAACTGAACACGTTCTCTTCACCAGGAAATACAAAATTCCTCAACTAATAACTTTATCAATTAATGGAATCCCACTTGAACTTTCAAACGAAGCCAAATATCTAGGTATAATCCTAGACAAGAAGCTAAATAGGAAATCCACCGTTGCCTTATTTTCCTGTAAAAAAGCCATTGGTAATAAATGGGGTTTCTCCCCCCAAATCACCCACTGGCTCTACACCGCGGTCATCAGACCAATACTCACATACGGAGTAGTGGTATGGTGGACCGCTCTTGATAAAAGGACCTACTGCGACAATTTAAGCAAGGTCCAACGAACAGCCGGTTTGTGTATAAGCGGATCACTGAGATCAACACCCTCAGCTGCCCTAAATACACTTTTTAACCTCACACCACTAGGTATCTTCAGCAAACAAATGGCCGCCAGTGCAGCCACTCGTATGAGAGCTATCTCCCAATGGACCGATAACAACATCGGTCACGCTACAATCCTGAATTTATTCGGATCAATCCCTTATCACTCCGACTACACCATCCCCAAATTGGTTTTTGATAAGTTCCAAGTCTCAATCCCACCGAGAACGACCTGGGAAGACGAAGAATTTTTGAGATATGATTCAATTCATTTCTATACAGATGGTTCAAAAACCGAAGAAGGGGTAGGCTGTGGGGTGTACTCAAACCGACTTAACGTAAGTCTCTCGTTCCGCTTTCCAAACCATTGTAGCGTGTTCCAAGCGGAAATTCTGGCGATCAAAGAGGTCCTATCATGGCTAAGAGAAAACGTGATATCCTCAACGACTATCCAGATTTTCTCAGATAGTCAAGCAGCCCTCAAATCACTCGGCGCTGTTTCTACGAACTCAGTAACCGCCCTTAGCTGTCGCCTATCTCTTATGGAGATGGCTGAACAGTTCAATATTCAACTTATTTGGGTGCCGGGGCACAGAGATATCGTGGGTAACTGCAAAGCCGATGAACTCGCCAGAGAAGGAACCGTTCTACCGATCTCAACTAGTAGGTTGAACATTGGTATACCAATCGCTACATGTAAACTTATGCTAAAGCAAGAGGCAATGGATAGAACAAATCATAGGTGGAACAATATCACCACGTGCGTGGCAACAAAACGGATATGGCCAGGACTAGATCCAAAACGCACAAGACATTTGTTATCCATTACCAGACTGCAAGTTAGCTCCGTAATCAATGTCATCACCGGACATTGTCTGATAGGAAGACACGCCATAAGACTTGGCGTTCCCTCAAATGACTTCTGCAGAAGTTGCTTAGATGAGGAGGAGGAGGAGACAATCCCACACCTCCTCTGCTCATGTCCTGCCTTCTCTTTTAAAAGAAAACAGCATCTAGGAAAATATTTTCTTGATGATCCAAGCGATCTGGCGCACACAGATCCCCTACATCTCCTTCGCTTTATTAAAAGCTCCAAATGGTTTTGTTAAGTGAGATACTTCCTCGCATAATTTTATGGTATCACAATGGACCTAATATTGGGCTAAGTGTGTTAGTTTGTTTTCCTGACATCCATTTAAACCTAACCTAACCTAACCTAATTGTAGATGTTACTGAATTCACAGAAAATAAATAAAAATAGAGAACCACCAAAGTCATTAGGCACAAATACTGTAACTCAAAAATTTCTTTAATTTTGTATTTTGACACAATTCTTTTTTATTACTTGGCTAAACCACCCTCATCGCTGGAATAACTTAGAAGACGTCAGTTAACAAAAATTTTCCTTTAATATCAATTTCCACTTAGTCCATGGAATAAGGCTTAACCCTTCGCTACTCCGCGGAATAGCTGGGTTAAGCCTTATTCCATGGATTAAGTTACCATTATACCATTTTCTACTTAATTAAAGTTACCATTATACCATTTTCCACTTAATCCATGGAATAAGGCTTAACCTAGCTATTCCGCGTTTATTAATACGGCGGTAAGTGTTTAAAAAATTTATATTTGCGAAGTCCCTTCAGGTGCGACACCGTGGGCGGTCGCCGTAGTCGCTGACGCCTAGCGCCACCACTGTTCTCGGTTCATTTATGGCTTACTGAAATGAGACATGAGAACAGAATAGAGAATACCCCTAAACAAAAATTATTTTCGTCGTTCATAAACTGACAGAATCTTAAGATAAGATTTTCGAGCCCTCGAAGTTGTTGTAAGCCCGGACCCCGGACAATAATAAGCTGGAGCACAAATTGATCGAAATTTGCTGAAAGGTGATCGTTTTGTCTTAGAAAGCCGATTTTGTGGTGAGCTTTTTCATATAAAGTGGCCGCTGTCGCAAGCAGAGACTAGTTGGGATTGTAAGGAATGGTGTAAAGATTGGATGAGACGAAGCGTGGTTATTAATTTATTTGTATAACGAATAAAAAGTGGGGTAGTTAAATTACAGATAAGAAGTTGAAAGTAAAGTTTTATTTTCGAACTCGGTGAACGTTACAATACTACTCTCTTCGTTCAACTGAAAAATTCAGAATGGTTCATGGATGCTTTGGGAATAAATTAATTGAGGAAGGAGATGAACAACTGAAACCGCGGAAACAGAGAGATGTATCTGTGCAGGGTATATAATACCTTAGTCACCGCTCCTTCATACATATGCTCAATGCCTCTGGAACTCCTCGTTGTCTGATCACATTTGATCTCGTGGCTATGGCGCTTGCCTAGCACTTCTTATAAATTAACGTAGTATCAATATCTTGAAATGCCAATAATATTTTTGGGAAGTGAAGCAAGCACGCAAGCGTTTTGATGATTCGTCTTTCGTTATTATAATTATTTTACTTGCGATTATTGGTACTATAAGGTAAGTTTTGCAATGATGCAGAAAAAAAAATTTGAGATAAAAATTAAACATGCCATTACGATAATAGAGAATAAAAAAAGGGGGTATATGGATCTACAGCCTTATTCGCTACGCCGATCTTCTTTAAAATTTGCAGTTAGAGTATGTGGGGCAGACTACAGAGGGGTTTTTGGAATTGATTATCTATGTAGGTCTTGAAATAACGGTACCTGCCATACAACCGATATGATAATACTTATTTTTCTCAAAAACGGTGATTACGATTAAATTTTGTATGAAGGACTTGTCGCCTAACATTCGACGACAAGGGTCGAAAGCTTCCATAAATTTTCCTTTGGGATAGCGTATCTTTATCGACAAGGATTTCTTTTACTGTGAATAGTGAAAGTACCCATTGTGAATAAATCCTATAATTTGACATTTGAGTTAGTTTCAGTGATAGTCGAACGCAAAAATACAGACAATAACGACCGAATTCAAAATTGAAAGTATCGAAAAATAAGAATACGCAATATCAAATTTCATTTTCGATGTTCGACGATCGACAATCGCCGTGTATCGACAACCAAACGACACTCGCAATAAGGGCCCTAGATTGTCTTGTTGATGATGCAAAAATCATTTTTGGAAGTTCTAAAAACGCTACCTCCTATAGCACCTTATTTTTTTTAACCGACTTTCTCGTTGATGACGAAATTTTGTTTTTTAAAAGTCCTAAGTTTTAAAAGATTGCAAATCAACATTTGACAAATTTAAATTTATGAAATTTTTACAAATTCTTTAAAAAAATTTTGATTCTTTAACTTCAAAACAGTCGGGCCCATTTTTTTACAGATGCTACTTCAAAAGAATGTAAAATTCATTTGTTTTGCTGAGGACATTTCCAGTTTAAAAAATGGGAAGAATTATGTTCAAGTCGCATCCAATTCAATAATTGGGGCAAACCGAGGCGAGTCGAGAATATGTCGAATATATAGCTATTGGCCTCGAATTCCATAATTGGGCCCCTTATGCATGCTCTTTTTGGATATTCTTCTCTTTAACAATAAGGATTTCGAATATTTATAAGGTAATGAAGGTCTATTCTTTTATTTTCGTATAATTTTTTACACGTTATAAGATAAAAATTGAATAAATATGAAATAAATCATAGGATCAAATCATTGTTGTGACGTTCCACGACGGCCTCATAATTAAGAAGGAAATTGCTGGTATACCATTGATTTCAAGTTATGATCATACAGATGTCAAATTATATTTTGTTAATTCGAAGGAGGTGGCGGAGGTGGTGGATGAACTAAACCGGGCACACCTGGTGGTAATGCAGGTGGCGGAGCACACGGAAGGGGGGGTGGAGCAATTCCTGGAGGAGGTGGAGGCAAATATCCACCGGATCCACCCTGGCCCCATTGAAACGGTGGCATCAAACCAGGCGGCGGAGGTGCAGCCCAGGGTGGAAGCGGAGTGTTTGATGTGCCTGGTGGAGGAGGAAGAAGTGAAGGCAAAGGACCTGTACCTGGAGGAGGTGGAGGTAGTGATGAGCTTCCTGGAATCGGGGGATTTCCTGTTTCTCCACCCGGTGGCGGGGGTTGCACTGGAGGTATCCATGGCATCATTGGTGGAGGCGGCGGAGGCGGCCCTGGTGGAAGCGGCTGAGCAATTGGCGGAGGCTGCATCAATGGCGGCATTGGCATTGAACCGTTTGTTATCCATGACTGCGGAGCCATTGGCGGCGGTTGCACCTGTGATTGAGACATCATCGGTGGGGGTGCAGCAATTGCTTTAGGTTGAGACGGTTTATTATCGAAAAGACTATATCCGCGGTTTAAATGCGCTTGAGCCAGGGGATCCGCTGAAGGCTTTACCGGTGGTGGACCTTCACCTAGCTCAGCCATTAAACTCATATATTCCTCGTCAATTTTAGCTTGAGAATCATCTGTTGGAGGTCCACCTTGTCCTGGTCGCTTACTGCGACAATCCTTGGAAATGTGACCAGCACCGCCACAAGACGAGCATACAATGCTGTTGGTAACATTCGGTTTGTCA
This sequence comes from Melanostoma scalare, assembly GCA_949752695.1. NCBI lineage: Eukaryota > Metazoa > Arthropoda > Insecta > Diptera > Syrphidae > Melanostoma > Melanostoma scalare. Next base: position 160,391,585 of record OX456985.1, on the reverse strand, counting down.
GGACAAAGCCAACTTTTATGTTCAGTAGAGCCGCAATTTGTGCATCGGGGGCAGTCCGTTTCACGAAGCGTACCGTTTAACTGTGCTAGCTCACGTAACTGCATACGACGAAGATCATTGTGTCCTTCGGGAACTTCAATACCCTGCCGAATAACATCTTTAATTTTATCCACTGCTTTTTTAACGGCTTCGGGATTCGAAGCTGTGATGAATGCATGCAAAGGCTCATCCTCTCCAGGCAAAGGCTGACCATCCTTTCTTCCAACTTTGCCCTCCTTCACTGAACCTTTGCCGCGGATAATGATCTTGGCCCCAGTTTCTTTTTCCATGGCTTTTAATGTGTTGCCTCGGGGACCGATCAAAAGTCCCACAAAATTTATATCTGGATGTTGTTCTTGAGGTATAAGCACTTTATCGCTCACACGAATAACAGGCGGTCTATAAATAAAACAATTATAACATGATTTGAAGTACTTTCAATAAATATGCTTCAATACACACTTATAATCCGCCGGTGGTTTAAAATCAGGGTTCACGCTCTGCATACGCATAATAAGCTGATGACGCTGTTCCTCCAAACGCTTTCTGAAGCGAAATTCTCTAGTATTTAACCGTTTGCCATCAGAACTGTAAATGGGCTCCGGTGATGGTGATCTGTGAAAAAAAAAAAAAATTCACTAACCATAGATGTCATACCCTTCATGCCGATGTTACAAAGATCTTCGTGACATCAAACAATTGGTATGATAGATAATCGCTTTCTTAATTTTAAAATAATTTTATAAAAAAAAAAATAGCCACGAGGCCTATGTGCAGAACTAAAGTTTTGCTGAAAAGAGTTTCGATTAAGGTTAGCATTATTAAAATAAATTAATAAATTAATTAGACTTGTTTACACGAGTTTCATGAAAATCGCGCAACCGTGGCAGTTGAACGATAGATGATGAATTCCAACAAGCCAATGGGGGCTTTGGATAGTAAATGTTTCCATCTTTGATCACTGCCATATAAAGAAAGAATTTGTTCTGAGCAAAGTTTTAATTAGTACTAATTACTTTTTAACCGACTCTGCATTGTTCAGTATTACACTGTTAATGTAATGATTTAATTTTTTGAAATAGGTTAAAGCAACCAACTGAAAACAAAGAAGAAAGCAAAACTATTAACTATAATTCCGAAGAGTAGTAATTCTATTACTCAAATCGATGACGAATATCTTTACTTGGAAATTGATTCGTTCAGACCGTAGCTCGTTCTATCTTATATCATTGGTCTCTTTGGTGCATATATGTATTTACAAAAACAAGAGAACTTCAATATGGTAACATATTAATCTCTCGCATAATCAATCGCGAACGGTTGATTATAAAAACGTTAAAAAATAGTCTGTCTTTAGTGTTGTTGTTCCACCTGCATATTGCAAAGCTTATAAAGGGTTTTCGATTTTCCAGGCGTCCGTAGCAAATGATCCAAATCGGTCAATTCCACGGCGCTCTCAAGAATTGCATCACTCAGACCACATTATGACGTATTTTGCGTAAGGTTATTAGTTTACGCCCATACAAGATTAAGCTGAATCAAGAATTGAACCATTTGAAGCGATATGCGTTCTCCAATTGGGCTCTGGATGCGACAACACAAAATCATCTTCAGTGACGAAGCTCATTTTTGACTCAATGGGTTCGTTTCATGAATCACCACTTCATTAACAAAAAATAACTATTTGGTGCGGTTTGCCCGCCAACGGTGTTATTTGGCCGTATTTTTTTGTCGACGATATAAATCCTCACGTTACTGTCTATGGCCCCATAATTACCGATTATTTTTGGCCCGGTTTGAAAGATATGGACTTGGACGACATGTGGTTTCAACAGGATGGTACCACACGCCACACAGCACAGTAAGTTGATAAGCTGTTATCTCAAGAAAAAAACCAATCGATTGGCTGCCTAGTTAGTTTGATTTAGCGCCTCCAGACTATTTTCTTTGGGGCTACGTTAAGTCATTAGTTTATGCCAATAAGCTGAAAACCTTAGCTCAGAGCTCAGAGCCAACATTGAACGCGACTCATCGAAAATTTGGTCCAACGAATCGACCGCTGCTAACGTGCCCGCATTGGTCATTCACAAATGCTTTGGTTGAAATTCGAGCTGATATCTTGAAATATCTCAAATGGTTTGCATTCTATTTACAAAAAAAACAAGCTGCCAAGTCCTTATTGGAAAACAAGCGTGTTGTATCATTGAAGTGAAACTTTGTTCATACTTTCGTAGTCGCTTTGTCTTTTCAGAAGTTTCACTTCTGCCGTGTTTGAATTGCACACTTACACATTTTATTTGTAATTTCGAATAAGAGATTATAGATTATGGAATATCATCAAAGGATATTATAATATGTGTTTTGATTATCAAGACATTAAAATAGTTTTATGTTAGATTCTGGCTGTGTAATACTGAACAAGCTTTTCCATTCTGAAAAAATAAAAACGAACATTAAATTATTTTGGTTTTTTTTTCCACATATTACAACACATGGTGCGTGCTTCTTTTTATCGAACACCTCCACTATGTCACTGTTGCATTATTAAATTTGGTCCTCGCTTAGCTCCAAACAGCGCGAATCTGCTGTGGATAACAAGAGATGGAAATTATTCAAACCTTTCTTCTGGAGTTTGCGGTATTCCCAATTCCCCGGTCCTAAGTTTACGGCTTATTTCCTCAATTTGCAGTTGAACTGTAAGAAAATTTGGTTAAAAAGAAAGAAATCGAGGCAAGCCTCGATGTTAGTGAGATTTAGTTTTCTAAAAACAAAGAAATAATTGATATTTTTGTAAATTATTCTTTCAATTTAGTAGAATTATATGTTTTTTTTTTCAGATTTCTGAGATAGCAGCAACAAATTCTATGATACATTTGATCGGCTGTAGATACTTACATACTGCACTTCAAAATAAACAAACGAAAAAATTAATAATAATGAAAGTATGCCAAAGCAAGAATAAAAATATCAACACAAACATAATTAGGTGGTTTTACTGTATGGCGCTTTGTGATTTGCTGAAAATATTTGTCATTAGTTTAGCTTATGATAAAGTGAGTTGCTCTCTCACGAGGATCTCTACTATCGAATCTGAGTGGAGGAGGAATAAATTTTATATTAATAAGTTTACAATCAACATTTGGTAAATAAACTAGAGAAAGAAGAAATGTTTCGGTTATGTTTTTTTTAGTTAGTTAGTTAGTTTAGATTCTAATGAGATTTTGAATCCGCACATCTCACTGCCTTGTTTTGAGCTTAAATTGGATCATTCCTATGAAAAAATTGGTTTTGATTAGCAATTGGTTTTAACAACAAAAGATCAATCAAACTAGAACATTTGGGGAATTTGTGTGCCCTGACATAAACATTTGATTCAACTGTCTCAGTTTTTCTTTCCTTAAATCACTTCCTCCGGAATACCGGATCCCTCTTGGCGGGACCTAAGATTTTTTTTCATGCTGATACTTAAAATTCTGATTAAACTTACAGTTAAATATTTAAAACTACGTCTAGCTTTTTCTTATTCAGTAACTTTAATTACCTAAATAGGCCTCCTGTTGTGTGGGATCCAATGTAGATGGCAAAATAGTTGGCATTCCAGGAATAAATGTTTTGTCATTCTCGGTTCCACCCCAGCGTGATTTTCTCTTTGGTTTTTTGCTGCCATCCACTGGAAAAAAAGAAACATTTTTTGTATAAAAAATGTTGATCTAATATTGCTTCAAGAGTTAACAGTCACTTCCCCGCAGATAACACACAAATCCATGATGATAACTCGAAAGAGGTTGTAAAAATAAACTAACAGATTAAATACATAATGAAATCAAATATTTACAGTCACCGACTAACTATGAAGCAGGTAAAGTCTTTCAAAGTTGTAACTTGATGTGCAGCTATTTGCTCATGTAAAAGTAATTATTTGTGAAATTTGTAGTTTTTGTAAAAGTGTTTTTGCACAAGGCCACCATGGACACGCATACACAATTATGGCAAAACAACTTTGATTGATTTCCGACATTTATTTTGCTGAGAGTATTTATCATATTATGATCTCGGAAAGTTAATGTCTTGTCTCAATATACACCTAGATAATTGTCAGAGTAAACTCATGTGATATGGGTAATGATCTTTATTCTAATACGAACTTTAATTTAATGTGGTTAAACTTCACCGTCCATAAGCAAGTCATTCATTATTGGTCCATTTACAGAAGCCCCAATTTATATAGAAATTCAACTTTTATAACCGGTTTGATGCGCTATCTGACTGCATATTGAGAATTGTTTCGGCTCTTCTTTCCTTCTCCGCTACGGGACTTGGAGGTTGAAACTTTTTTTACAGGTTGGGGGGCGTCTAAATAGATTATATTTCAAATTATTATGAGTGAGTGTTCTTTTGCCCCTTCTCGTAAATGACAGTAGCCACAAAAAAAATGTTTTTTACAAACTTGTAGGAAATTTAATTTTTGTATGGAATTTTAATTAATAATAGTAATAATAATAATTAATTAAAATTCCATACTTTCTTAACTTAAAACCTCAATATCTCAATAAATATCAATGTTAGGATATTAATTTTTGAATTTTTTTTGTAGAAAATTAAATTTCCTACAAGTTTGTAAAAAAAATTTTTTTTTGTGGCTACTGTCATTTACGAGATAGGGGCAAAAGAACAAGAATTTAATGGAAAAATTGGGTATGGTTACACGTACTACTTCGCCGGTGTGAGTTACGCCTTCACCGCAATAAGAGCTTTTGTAGAGCATTCAATTCTAAAGAAAACCCACTAATGTCCTAGACTAACATTAAATGCCTCTGAACTGTAGAATTTTAAAGAAAAAAAGTTTAAGTTTACGTGTATTTTATATGGGAAATCTTTGCATGCCTTGGTCGAGTACTAAATGTTAATATTAAGGGCTCAAATTTTTTGAGAATTTTTTTTTTAGGTATTTTCCACAAAATTTCGGGATGGGAGTGAAAAAAAAAATTTGTAAAAAAAAAAAAAAAGCACCCTAGTGTGTAGGTTGGACCTAGACAAGCAAAAATTCGTATTTGAGGTTGGGGTCCATTTTCCCCCGTTTAGGCGGGAGGGGCAATTTAAGAAAAAAATCACTTAAAACGGAAAAAAATTATTTAAAAATAACGGTAATACCTACAGAGTCGTGCTATAGCATTTTGAAAAGCCAAAAACCTATACATTAATTTAAATTTTAAAATAAGTTGTTCAAATGAACAGTTTTTGAAATATTAATTTTCAAAGTCAAAATTTTGAAAAAAAAAAACATAATTTTTTTTTTTCAAACTTTTATGTAATTAAGTAGTACTTTTCTGGCTTATTTTCAATGCTCTTATTTATTTTTGATCAAACACAAAAACCGCATGTCAAAATAACCTGTAGTTTTTAAGAAAACCAAAAATGACCAAAACTACTTTTTTCTGAGAAAAACCTTTTCTTTTAGTTTTTACGTTATTGGATAATTAGGTGAACTTAAGAAAGAAAGGATTAACTTTATCTTTTTCTTTTTTTATTATTAGTCCTCAGGATAGTTCAGGAGCTAACTGCCAACGACAAGATATTGAGAGCTGCATTTTGTCGAACATTATTGCTAAGATATGAAACTGACCACAATTACTTGCGAAGGATATTCTGGACGGATGAAGCTCAATTTACCAGAGACGGAGTAACGAATTTCCACAATTTACATCACTGGAGTAGCAGCAATCCGCATAACAAAAAAAAAAAAAACAAACCAAATCTCAACACCGTTTTAGCTGTAATGTTTGGCTTGGTATTGTTGGACAAACAGTTATTGGACACAGGTTCCTGAGTTCAGTTTTAAATGGAGAATCCTATCTGCAGTTACTACGAGACCTTCTGCCCGATTTGTTGACAACGTTCCATTGGCCATAGCAGAAAATTTAATATACCAGCAAGATGGAGCTCCAGCACACTACAGCCGCATTGTAAGGAACTGGCTTGATGACCATTTTAGTGACCGTTGGATTGGAAGAAGAGGTCCCACAGAATGGCCACCTAGATCACCAGATTTAACTCCGTTAGATTTTTATGCTTGGGAATTCATGAAGGGCTATGTTTACGAAAAGGAAATAGAATCTTTGGCTGAACTGAAACAACGGATTGAAACGGCTGCAGTGTTCTAGTCTGCAGAGTTCTAGTCCATTAAAAACGTAGTGGCCGAGTTCTTTAACCCACCAAAGTTGAATTTTTGAGCAGCATTTAATGTATTCCAAAACCCCTACATTCTAAGTTGGACTTTGAACCTTAGATGTAAACAAACCTCTTCATTGAAAAAGGCCCATGAACAATAACCATCTGTCAATTTGCTATCATATACCACAACCTAAAAAATCTTTAAAAATTACTACTGTTATACACACCAACAGCACAGATAGTACATTATTACTAATTGCAGCAAGATCTAGGAAGTTTTCTTCAACTACACTAACAATACTCACATCTCTTTAAATCAACAGAGGTGGCTGTTGTATTGGCTGTCTGGTTTTGCTTCTAACTGAGCACACTATTTTATTTTATAGAGTTTTCTCAGCCAAAGGAGGTTTGTCAGAGCATACTTTTAGGTGCGCTTAGCGATTTTGGTCAAACTGGAGCAGGGAGGAAAAAACAAACGTCTAGAGGACAAAACTCACCGGATCCTTTACAACCGAGCAGCAAGAAACTTCAAAGAAAGAAAATGGACGAAGAAGATAGAAATAACTCCCTGAATACCACAATGGTCGAAACAACAACATGGAGTGAAATGATGGTGGAATTCCGGAAAATGCTCAAAGAGGAAATGTTAATGACATTAAATAAAGTAGAAACGAATACAACGGATATACAACTATTAAAAACTCAAAATCATACCTTACAAGAGGAAATAAAAGCGCTTAAAGAATTCAAAAACGAAAATGAAAAGAAAAATGAACAATTTGACAAACATATGAGAAGAAGCAACCTAATTTTTCACGGATTCGGAACTCGAAAAGTGGATAGAAAACTGTTTTAGACCTCTGTAGAGATATCATTGGAGTCACCGAAAACATTGAAATAATTAGATTAATTCAAATCGGAAAATTAAACCATCCTAGCTACTTAGTGGAGTTTCAAAACAACAGAGTCGTAGCCGAAATTCTAAGAAACACGTCGAAACTGGCAAATGCACCTTATGGTATTAAACGAGATTTGACGAAAACTGAACGTCTGCATCAAAATTGTCTCCACCGAATCAGAAGTGACATAAAAAAGGTCGACCGGGCTAAGGAAATTAAGTTTAAAGGCAACTACCTGGAAATAGGAGGCAACATTCTCAAGATAGTGGAAGGTGAACTGAAATGCGGGGAAAGAGCAGCAAAGGAGGTCTTGGAAGAAATCTACGAAAAAGATCTATCTAACATAAATTTCAAGTTACTTAATAACTAGCAACTAGAAGTCTGTGGCGATCTTAGAATAAGTAAAAATGTAAATGAAGTAAAAAATCCAATCAAAATAATTTCTTATAATATACACGGCCTGGGCAATAAAACATTATACCCAAATTTTTTCAATAATATTTGTAATCATGAAATCTTCTTTTTATTTGAAACGTTTTTAACTGAGAATTTTGAAAGATATGCAAAATTTTTTAATGGTTTCAATCTTCTGTGGATACCTGCCGTAAAAAATGCACGTTTTGGAAGAGCAAGTGGAGGTGCAGTGTATGGAATAAAATCATCGGGCGGCCGTGGTGCAGTGGTAGAGTGTTTGGTAGAGAGGCCGGATGCGTGGGTTCGAATCCCGCTCTGGGCATCTACTTTTCTTTCAGCCTCCCAGTTTCATATGGACGCCGCCCTTGAGGTTAGATATGTGAAATGACTAACAACTTATTTCCAACTACTGCAACACAAAAAAAAGGGAAGGCTGCTAATCTGGTAGTACAATGGACTGGATATTAGGTCTGAGTTCTCCAGATTAGCATAAGGCTCCTCTTTTACTCTTTAAAAAAAAAAAAAAAAAAAAAAAAAAAAAAAAAAAAAAAAAAAAAAAAAAAAAAAAAAAAAAATGGAATAAAATCAGGTGTTAGCTTCGAAGCAAGCTTCGTCAAGAAAATGGAAAGGGATCTTGTTCGTATAGTCCAAAATGGTTCTGAGCTCTACATTATTCCGGTCTATTTGAACTGCAACAGATGGGAGGAAGACTTCCAAGGACTTAGTAACTGCCTTCAAGAAGGAAATATTCAACATTTTGCTGCGATAGGGGACTTCAATGCCAGGATAGGGGAAAATCAAGTGATACCAAATGAAATTACAGCTCTAAACAGCCACATATCAAACGAAAGAAAATCAAAGGACAAGGTTGTAAATGGCAAAGGTAGAAGGCTTTTAGAGATATGTGATGATTTTGGAATGACCATTCTCAATGGACGGACAAGAGGCGATATGGACGGAAGCTTGACTTTCGTGGAAAGAGTTGGTTCATCTACGATCGACCTGTGTTGTGCATCTTACAATATGCTTCAGTACGTTGGAAGTTTCAGTGTGCAAGACCAGATTCACTCGGACCATATGCCCATAGTTCTAACGCTGGAGCTAAATACTATTGATGAGCAATCTGTAGAGATGAAACTACTCCCCAAACTAAGATGGACAAGCAATCTCGAAAACAACTATACGCAAAAGCTGCATGAATATATCAACGCCACAGAGCATACAGAGTGGACTAGCCAAAACCTTACAGATGCTATAAAAACTATCGTTGGGGATCAGAGGTACACCCAAAGAGCTGTCGGAAAGGAAAAATGGTATGATGAAGCCTGCGAATGTGCTCGGAAAAAATCTTTCTTTTGGCTACGAAAACTGCGGAGAAACCACACCCTGGCTACAAAAGAAATGTATCTTCAATGTAACGCAACATATAAAGCATTCTGCAAAACCAGGAAAATGGAATACTACGAAACGTTGGGAGAAAAACTTAAAATGGTAAGAAACACACAAGACTGGTGGAAGCTTTCAAAAGAGCTTAAAATAAGTAACTTCATGAAAGGTAACAACATAACAGGCGATACCTTCAAGAACTATTTCCATGCCCTTCTTAATCCACCGACGTGCATCGTTGAAATAGAAGACATAACCCCCTGCACAAGTATCTCTTTGCTTGATGGAGCTATTTCAAACGCGGAGATACGTGTCTTCTTGAATAACACGAAGAGCAATAAAGCGCCAGGTCATGACAGAGTACCTTACGAATTCATCACTAATGCACCAGATTCAGCTATAGAAATACTACAAAAAACTTTCAAACATATGCTTTCTTCTGGAAAGGTAGAACCAAACTTCAAAAAATCACTGATATTTCCCATCCACAAAAAAGGAGACTGCAATTTAGTGGCAAATTACAGAGGAATATCTTTTATGGATTGTGTAGCAAAAACATTTGCCGGTGTTCTGTTGGCAAGACTTCAGAGATGGGAAAAGGAATATAGAATTTTAAACGAATATCAAGCCGGTTTTAGAGAAAGATATAGTACTGCAGATAATCTTTTCAATTTATTCAACATAATAAAGCTAAAAATGCATGAAAAAAAGAAAGTTTACTGCTTCTTCATAGACTTTAAGGCTGCGTTTGATCTCATTGACCGCAATGCTCTCATGTACAAGTTAAAAAAGTCTGGAATATCGGAGAAAATTTTAGAAGTTATCAAAGACCTCTATGAAGACACTGCGTCAGCTGTTTGGGATGGAGAGAAACTTTCGGAGTGGTTTAAAACATCAATGGGTGTAAAGCAAGGATGTCTTCTTAGCCCGCTTTTCTTTGCCCTATACATCAACGATTTGCACGAGTATATTGGTGGCGGGATTGACGTGAATGGAACTCTGATACGCTTACTCATGTACGCAGACGATATTGTGCTCATGGCTGATAAGGCAACGGTTCTCCAGGGAATGATAGACAAGATTGCTGAGTACTGTAGACGCTGGAACCTGACAATCAACCTCGAAAAATCAAAAATTGTTGTATTTAGAAAAAGAGGAGGGCGGTTAAGTGCACAGGAACAATGGAAGCTTAACAACGAACAAATAGAAGTTGTAAGAAAATATAAATATCTTGGTGTATGGCTGACCCCTAGTTTGAGTTTGACCGAACACTTTAAGGAGAGGACAAAGCTGGCCAGGCAAGGTTTGAATTTGACATGGTCAAATTTCATAGCCAACAAGGATGTAAGACTCTGCTCAAAGATAGAACTCTTCAACGCAGTCACCAGAGCCGTCGTAGCATATGGAGCACAGGTATGGGGACACACAAAGTATGAAGAAGTGGAGAAGTTACAAAGGTATTTCTTTAAAAAAGTTCTCGGCCTACCAAGAGTAACTCCAAACTACTCGCTAACGCTGGAATGCCAAATGAAGCCCATTCTCGAATTTACGATGCGGTGCCACATGAATTATATAGGAAAAGTCTTCAACTGCTACGAAGAAAACAGACTTCCTAAAATATTGGCTAGGAGAGTCAAGGAAAAACAAATTTATTGGTTTGAGGCTTGGCAAAACTCTCCTGACCGATTTAGGTTCACTAACCTAGAAGAACTTGTGGCAAAAGAACACAACCCAAAAAATTGTTACCGAAGATCACCAAGAGGCACTTCAAAGAGCGAATCTGACGAGATCACATGAGCTGTACCATCAGCTTAACTACGAAGTTGTCAGGAGCTATGTCGGCGATGGTCTAAAAGCCTCAGTAACGAGATGGATTTTCAAGGCAAGGACACATAAGGCTAAATGGAACATCAAGAACAGCACAAGAAAATACGAACTGTTCACTCTGCAACATGAATGAAACAGAATCATACATGCATTTCATGGGAATTTGTCCAATTCTAAGAGGGATACGCAGAAACTGCTTCGGAACCGCGACACTCGATGAGAACACCATAGTCAGTCTATTGGATGGAGAAAGGGACTGGTGTCATCTCATAAAATATCTGGAAACAGCCCTCAAATATCGACAGAATTTAATCGATGAGTTTAATTATTAGAAAAAAAAAAAGAAAAAAAAAATAAATTTAAAAAAGAAATCAAGAGCGTGTAAAAATATTGGCGATAGATCGCGACAGACGACGAAAGTTATTGTTGTAAATTTGTTTTAAAATTAATTAAAATATCTTAAATTATCTTACATTGTTATTTAAACCTATCTTTTAAGATATAAAAATAAGGATATTGGTATAAAATGTATGTATTATTATTATTGAAATGAAATTTGAATAAAACATACTACTACTACTACTACTACTACTACTACTACTACTACTACTACTACAGTCCAAATTACAGGAAAATTTATCAGGTATAAATTTATGTGCAGAAATAAGAAGGCGCTATAGTCTTTACCTTCTTCAAAATGGGGATCATATTGAAAAATTTTTATAAGAAGCTTAAGATAAAAATATTATAATAAATAGTAACTTAGTATTTTTATCTGAATATGCAAGTATTTCAACTTAGATTGATTTCAAGATTAAGGCTTTCTTAAATCGCAATTGCATTTTTCTTCCACTGGCTAGGTAGCGCGTGATGTTGCATGATTAAAAAAACAATCACAAGCTAATTATAACCCTAAGTTCTCACGCAGGTGTTCTAAATAAAAAAAGTAAAGAGAAAATTCATCCTTTATTTCGTAAATTCACTTAAGAATCCAATATCGAAAAAAAAACTTAAAAAAAAAAATTGAAAAAAGTCGTTTTTGTAATTTTTGGTTTTCTCAAAAACTACAGGCTATTTTGACATCCGGTTTTTTGTGTTTGATCGAAAATAAATAAGAGCATTGAAAATAAGCCAGAAAAATACTACTTAATTAAGTACAATTTTGAAAAACCTCAACTGACGAAATGGTTTGGTTGTGAAGAAAATAGCAACGAAGAGGAGAATTGAAGCTCCAACGAGAGAAGGTAGTGTTCAATTCCAAACAGTTTTTAGAACTACAGATAAAAAAAGTTGTCGACATCCTGTTGAAAATGATCTTTACCAGAAGAAAATAATATGGGAATGGTGAATGATCAATCAATTCGAATAAAAAAAAGAGGACCTAAATGACTTCCCTGGGGGACGCCAGAAGTAGTTCAAAAGGACTTGATATGGAAGATCTAACGAACACTTTAATAACGGTTTAAAAAATAAGATAAAATCCATTTCAAAAGCAGGGTTCGAAGCCGAGGTTGGATCGTTTAAAAAGAATTAGTCTATGGGAAATTTTATCAAAAGCTCCACTATAGTCTGTGGAAATAACATCGTCTTCTTTTCGTTTTTCAATGCAGAAAATGTAAATGAGACAAATTCAACGAGATTAGTGGTTGTTGACCTGACTTTGAGAAGGCCATGTTGTTGAGTGAAATGAGAGATTTGAAATGAAAACTCAAGATTTCATACAAAATGCAAAATTGGCTATCGGATGGTAACTTTAGACATCGGATTTTTAAACTTTTTTTTGTGAAAAAAAGTGCTAAAAGAGTTTTTCCATACTTGAGGAAATACTCTTTGAGAAAGGGATAAGGTTAAAGTTTTTGAGAGGGGTAGAGAAATCGAAGAACATTTCTTTAGGAGTATGGCGGTTGGCGGGGATATGATCGGGGCCAGGTACGAAATCATCATTAAGTTCATTTTTATTTTTCTCAATAAGAGACGGTTTAATAGTCCGACTAAGAAATGCACCACCCAAGAAGTTTGGCAAATACTCAAATTAAATTATACTCAGAATAAATTTTCTTTTGTAGTTGACAAATTTATAAAAGGTCTTACTGAGGTCGAAAATAAAAAAATATATATAATGGGTGGCAACTTTTACAGTAAGATTTCCGAGATTGAAGAATTATTATTACTATCAACTTCTTTATTTAACAACTTGAGTAAAATTACAATTAAAATGTAAGTGTAAAAGAAAAAAGCATGGCATTGATTAGCCGTCTGCCGATTGAGAGCAATTTAAAAGTTCAGAAATTTCTTGAAGTGTGCAAAGCTCTTGGAGGAACATAGCCTCAAGTAAAACTGGGAGTTCTGCAAGGAGTCTACTGGAGTTCTACCAGTGTCTTCTGGTACATTGAGATTACAGCAGTGTTGGCATTAATCGATTAATTTTTTAATCAATTAATTAATTTGATTAAATTTAATCTTATTATTTTAATCATGATTAAAAAATTAATCTTAATCATGATTAATGTCATTAATCATTAATCATTAATCACCAATTGATTAACTTGATTAACCTAATAAATCTATCAACCCAATTCAACGTACCCGTAACAATGAAAATTATAACACAGATTTCTTAAAACATTTTGTAAAAAAGACCTTGTTCCGAAACAACAAGCAGCCTCGGATAACGATAATGATATCAAAGTTGACGACCCAAGCAAACGAAAAAAGGACAATGACCTCCGGATCTGCACGTGGAACGTAAGATCTCTTAACGGACTACGTGCAGCTGGAGAATTAGCGGACGCCCTGGCAGACATAACCGCCATTCAAGAAGTGCGATGGAGTGGACCGGGCATAAAGAAGATGAAAAACTGTGACATCTACTATGGCGACTGCTACAGACAACAGAAACAGCGCTTATTTGGATGCGGATTTGTCGTTAGAGGAAGACTCATGGATAAGGTGATTAGCCAAAGTCCAGTCAATGAGCGTATAATGACCATCCGCATCAGGGCTAAATTCGCCAACATTAGCCTTATATGCTCCCACCCCCCACAGAAGAGAAAGACGACGATTCCAAAGACTGTTTCTACGAGCTCCTCGAAGAAACATATGAGCAGTGCCCTAGACACGACGTGAAAATCGTTCTTGGCGATTTTAACGCAAAGCTAGGGAAGGAGGACATCTTTGGAAACACAATCGGTAAACATAGCCTCCATGACAAAACCTCCGAGAACGGACTGAGGCTAATCGATTATGCTGCGGGGCTAAATCTTGTTGTAAGTAGTACACGCTTCCCGCATCTCAAAATTCATAAAGGTACATGGCGATCTCCAGATCAATTAACCGTCAACCAAGTTGACCATGTTGCGATCGACGCAAGGCACTCTTCCAGTGTGCTAGATGTCCGAACTTTCCGAGGGGCCAACTTTGACTCGGACCACTACCTTGTTGTAGCCAAGGTACAAATGAGGATATCGTGTTCACGACCTGCACGAACTAACGCTGTGAAGAGATATGACGTCGGAAAGCTACAATCGCAAGAGATTGCCAATGCCTTTTCCAATCGAGTGTCCCTTCAATTATCCTTGAATCCCATGCCGCCAGCATTAAGCATTGAAGACCAGTGGCAGCAATGCCAAGAAGCCATCAGAACCGCTGCCTCTGAGGTTCTGGATTTCACTCTGCCACCAAGACGAAACCCATGGTTCGATGAAGAATGCAGGCAGGCAAATGCAGCCAAACAAAAAGCACGACAAGTGCTGATGCAAAAACTAACAAGGACTGCTTACGATCAGTATAACGAGATCTACAAGGAGAAAAGAAGGGAAGAACACCGACTTCTCAAAAATAAAAAGAAGCAGCATGAGAAGCGCTCGTTTGAGGAAATAGAGAGGTGCCATGACAGGAACGAGATTCGGAAGTTTTACGAAAAGGTAAAAAGATCCTGCCAGGATGCTCGCACTGTGTTTTATAACATTAAAAGGGTATTCATAAATCCTTGACGTGCGCAATAATTATAAAAAAAAAAAAAGTTCTGCCAGTTGCTAATTTTTTCGCGGAAGTCTTCTACCTGCGGATATTTGGATTTTGGTTGATAAGCTAGATTTCATTACCTTTGATTTGCTTGTTGATAACAAGACTCCATTTGTGACAGTATTCCGCCAGGCGATTGATCTTGATTGATTGACTCTGATAAAAATCACTAGATCATCAGCATACATTAATACATTTACGTTTGAATCGGTTATTCGAATTCCTAAAGGAATGTATGCAACCACATCGTTGATAAATAGAGACAACAACATGGCACTGAAAACGCAAGCTTGTTTTGCCCTGTTATTAGTTTCAAACCATTCTAAGTAACTCGATCCGTGCCACACCGCTGCTTTTGACTTCAAGTATAGTTTTTTTATTAACTTAATGAACCATCTTCTTACTTTCATTGTGTCTTCTGACTTAGATATTAACAAGTAGCAATATGCCAACCTTTGTTGCGGCTATAGGACAGAACGTAATTGACTTATCATCATCTAACAGATATGCAAATGAAACTACCAACTGGAAAGTTCTGCCGGACGTGTCACTTTCAGACTACAGATACATTCATTTTCATGTAGCAAATGTGGTCTCCCTTAGTTACAACGAATTCCAAAAAACTAAATGGACAATATTCAATGAGGAGCTTAGTAATTTAGTCAAAACTCTACCTAAGCTCTCAACAACACAGAAAGTGGAAGATGCAGATCTTGAAGTTAATTGTGCCCTTACAAATAACTTTGAGCTGGCATGCCCAGCTAGACAAATGCCTTATAGATCTATGGTTTCATGGTGGAACAATGAACTACAGAAACTTCGAAGGGAAACCAGAAGTCTTCTGAATAGGTTCCTCAAGACCAGGTCAGAGGTCGACTGGAACCTGTACCGATCTAAACAGAAGGAGTTTAAAAGGTTAATTCGAAGATCAAAGAATGCTTCTTACAATAAATTCTGCGAAAATATTGACGCACTCAGTAAAACTAGCACTTGCCAAAGCCCATAAAAGGAGCAAGGTTATAAAACTAGAAACAATTAGGAAATCAGATGGTTCCTTTACCGAGCCTAAAACAGAGACACTCTGTCTTATGCTGGAAACTCATTTTCCAGGAAACCAGGTATCAATCGGACCACAACAATCTATTACCCTTAGATCAGGTGAATCCGATAAATATACTGGTACACGTCATCGTTAGTTGTTAATGATAATCAAATATGCCGTGGCATCTTTTGACAGCGTCACCTCACCCGGCACTGACGGTGTTCATTCACCTATGTATGTTGCAAAAAAGTATAAACCTTTTGCTACCTACTTTGAAAACATTTTCATTGGCAGTTTAGCTTTTGTAAAGTGTCTAAAAAATAGGTGTTTTTAGAAAAATAAGGAAAAATATATCTATGATCAAAGATCATTCGGAGAATTTTTCTTTCGAAACGACCAAGGGCTTCCTCATCCGCTTTCGATCCGTAAAGCAGGACTGGGATGATCAAGGTCTTATACAAGGTCACCTTGGTTTTTCTCAATTGCCTTCTAAACCCAAAGAAGCAACGGTTGGCAAGAGTTATACTCCGTTTGATCTCCGCACTGATATTGTTGTCCGTGTCTACAGCGGATCCTAGGTAGACGAAGTCCTGTACTACCTCAAAGTTATGTCTGTCTATTGTGACGTTTTGTCCAATTTTTCGATGTTCTGTGTCCTTGTTTGATGACAGCATATACTTCGTTTTGCCCTCATTAACCATCAAACCCATTTTTGCCGCTTCTGTTTGAATACTCGCAAAAGCACCTATGACATCACGCTTTTTTCTTCCCATTACGTCAATATCGTCTGCGTAGGCGAGTAATTGTACAGACTTTTGAAAGATTGTTCCTCTGGTGTTGACGTTTGAGTTTCTTACAATCTATTCGAGTATGATGTTGAAGAAATCGCATGACAGTTTGTCGCCTTGCCTAAAGCCTTTATCGACATCAAAGGTCTCGGTGAGTTCTTTACCGACCTTGACGGAACAGCGTGAATTCTCCAAAGTCATCCTGCATAGTCGTACGAGTTTTGCAGGGATGCCGAAACTAGACATGGCTATGTACAGCTCGTCTCTGTAAATACTGTCATACGCGGCCTTGAAATCGATAAAGAGATGGTGAATATCGATATTATGTTCTCGGGTGTTTTCCAAGATCTGCTGTAATGTGAAAATTTGGTCTATTGTTGACTTCTCTGGTCTAAAACCACATTGATAAGGACCTATCAAGTTGTTGACGTTGAGTTTCAGACGTTCACAATATTACAGCAGACAAGATCTTATAAGCGACGTTAAGGAGGCTTATCCCTCTATAATTGGCGCAATTGTGAGGGTCTCCCTTCTTTAGGATCGGGCATACGATACTGAGGTTCCATTCATCGGGCATGCTTTCTTCCGACCATATCATGCAGATCAGCTGGTGCATGGCCCTTTCCAACTGGTCTCCAGCTGTCTTGAAAAGTTCGGCATCAAGGCCATCTGCACCTGCAGTCTAATTTGATTTAAGTTTGCATATGGCAAACTTAACTTCCTCTAGCTTTCCTTTTCCTCTTTACGTTTGCTTGGGTCGTCAACTTTGAAATCATTATTGTTATCCGAGGCTGTTGGTTGTTTTTATGTAGTTAACCCACGCACAAACCCCAACCTGGAGGGCCAGGTCCTTTTAGGATCCTTTTGGACCTAAAGGGCTGGAATATCCAGTGTCAGTACCCTGCTGCAGGGGTGTGAGTGCTGCCGTTGGCTCACCAGGCTTATCCGCCACCATCTCTACTTCAATGCCATGTCCTAGTATTGACCTGATATTCGGGCAGTCAGTCATTATTAGCAGAGCATTGTAGTGTTGATCAGAATTGTTTTCTTCCGCCTTCCTTTGTCAACACTCGTACTTACTAGTTTAGCAGGTCAACTCCGGACGAAGCATCCCAGTTCCCAGTGGATATCGCGTGGAGGTATAGTAAGCACAATTGACGTGTACTATAAGTAGCAAAATCTGGACGCCGCCAAGTTGACACCAGTCAGAGCCTTCCCGAATAGTACACGCCCATCCATGGCGTTCTAGATATTTGTGTTTAAAATAAAAAACAATTTATTACCTGGGTACTTATGTGAAAATATACGAGCAAATTCCGTAATGCAACAAAATTTCAGAAACAATGAGCACTTCAGAATTGAGAGATCTAGAACATCAAGGGGTCAAAAAACAATTTTTTACATGGGATTTCATGGGTTTGATAACCTTCCTAGAGAAGTAAAATGCTTCACAAACCCAAATGATTTTAAAAGAAAACTAATTGAGCACATACAAAGTACAAAATAAATTTTATAAGCACAAAATTTTTCTTTGAGTGACATTTGTAGAAGACAGACGTGTTTTAGATCGGTCCGAGTAATAATAATAGTGTTTGATTGTTTATTCGGATAATTGCACCGGTGCACATAAGAAAAAGGACTTAAAGTGCGCGGGTGAATCGCTGTAAAAAATAAAATACTTTGTGATAAATATGGAGTGTTTTAAATGGAAGTGCGAAATAAGCGGAGAATCGGGATTGCAATGTGCCGGTATATGCAGAAAAGTTTTTCATAAAAAACAGGCATGTAGTGGTCTCGACCGGTACAGCAGTAGTGTATTGGACACGAGTCCAATGCTAAATTTTATATTTGATGACTGCATCATGTACATACACAATGTTGACATAGAAATAAGAGAAATTCAACAGACAGTAAAAAAAAACGGAAACTATTTACGCGAATACAGAAATGAATTTGAAGAAGCTCTGAAAAGAATGAAATAGAAATACATAAAAAATTTATTGCATGCGATCGAAGCGATGTACATACATGGATAGACTGAAAGAGATGAAAATAGCTCAAAAAGCTTGCGAAAACAGTGTGAAAGAAATTTTAAAATTCAGTGAATGTTTGAAAGATCAAAATGTAAAAATATGTGAGAATTTAAAAAGAAAAGAAAGTGAAAATACGAATACAGTACAAAGTGTCAAAAATATGAATAAAGATTTAGTGAAAGATTTAAAACAAATGGAAGTATTGAGTGAAGTAAAGAAAGTGTGTAGTAGTGAAAAAAAGCTTTCATATGCTGAATCATTAAGAAGAGATCAACCTGTATAATGATTAAACCAAAAAAAAGCTCAAGAGAGTAAAAAAACAAGAGATGATCTTAAAGAACACATTAACCCCTCTTCTCTTGCAGTGAAAGTAAATAAAGTTGTTGATAAGCGAGATGGTGTTATCCTAATTAGTTGCGATGATGATTGTTCGCGAAAAATAATAGAAAAAGAAGTGAAAGAAAAGTTAAGAAGTGATTACGATGTTTCCTTGCCTAATTTACAAAACACGTGTGTGCAAATATGAGGAATTAAAGAAAAGTGGAATGAAGAATATCTGTTGTCAGTGATAAAAAAGCAGAATAACATAAATTGTGAGCTCAAATGTTTGAGTAGTGTATAGTGTATATATAGTGTTGAAAAAGATAAAAAGAAGAGTTATAGTGCAATAATTTCAGTTGAAACGGAAGGATACAGATGTATGATGGAAAAAAGTCGAATTAACTTAGGTTAGGATAGATGTGTTGTTTATGATTCAGTGGCTGTCAAAAGGTGTTATAAGTGTTGGGGTTATAATCACAACGCAAAGGAATGTAGAAACGAAATAGTTTGCGCGAAATGTAGTGAAAATCATGATGCAAAGAGTTGTCTAAATGTGATCTCTAAATGTAACAACTGTGTTTTGGCTAACTCAAAGTTTGGACTAAATTTAGATATTAATCATTAGGGCGGATCGAAAAACCACTTTTTTCGCGGATCGCTTCGTAAAAAACCGTCTTTATTAAGTATAAAATTAAGAAATCCGAAGCCTGTGGGTGGACAAACGATGCCTTCAGTTAACGCATCGAGCTCAAAGTTTTTTTTCACTCGAAAGATGCACGCACGTATCCGACCGACTTAGTTTTTACATTTCTCGGCTCAGGAGCGACCGATTCATTTGGGCTTATTGTACATCATAAAAGGAGGTTCTCTATTTAATTTTAGCTCTCTAGGTTATCTAGAAGCTAAGATAAACGCAAAAGAAGTTGTTGAATACATAACGTAATTTTTGGCATTTTTTGTATTTTCCACAGCTTTGAATAATTCTACGCGCCACAATTTTGCAGTTATTGAAACGCAGTAAAAAAGAATTTTTTTTGTTTTTTTCAAGAGCTTTACAACCATATAACTTAGTAAGTAAGTAGTAAGTAAGTAAGTATTCATTTATTAATTCGATGTTTTGATACCGTCAGCTCGGTTAGCAATTTTGAATAAATGTATATAAGATTCTTTTCATTACAAAATAATAAAAAATTATAACTAATCGAATTCTGATATTAGCAACATCCTATACTTGGATATTTCTTTCTAATGTAAGAGTTTTCCAGTTCGTTTCGTTCAAAAGTTTTGTTGTTTCATGCATTGTTAGACATCTTTTTCCATAATATGATAACCGTTGGGATGCAAAAACTGGACATATACTAATGAAATGAAAGCAGTCTTCTTTGGATTTAGGATTACATAAAGAGCAGAATTGGTTGAAACTTCCATTGTAAGGTGCTAAGTTGAGTCCTAAGAGCTCACATCTTGCTTTAAATATTAAGGAGATCTCGTTGTAGCTCAATGAGTCATTAAAGTAATTTGCTTGATTTAAGCACAAATTGAGTACTGTACTCCCAACATGAATCTACTAATGGACTGACGAGCGTTAGCTTTAAATCCATCACGCACAGAGTTTTCGTATTTTCCAATAATGCGATAGAGCTGCTCTTTCAAAATAACCAAGTTTCTTCCATCCATCGATATATCTTCATCAAAATTGATTGCCATATCTTTCCATTTCCTTATCCACCAATCTTCATTTCTTATTTCGTATCGAAGCATTTTTTTGGACAGCCGTTCACCTGGTTGATCAAAAACTTTTACGATATAGTCCGCTTGGGTATTCAATGTACTGATAAAAAGTTTAGGAAGTCCTGTTTCTATGTATAACGCGTAGCTCGGGGTTTTAAGAGGTAGGTTAAAAAGTTTTTTAAAGAAGTTTCTGTGGAATTTTTCGATCGCTTCGTACTCATCTATACCCCATACTTGAGCAGCATAGCAAAGTGTAGACTTCACAACAGCGTCGAATATTTTGTACTTTGCAGAGAGTGGAATTCGTTTATTTGTGAAGACATTTCTCCACGAGAGATTCAACATACTTTGGCATGGGTTAGTTTTAACTTAGTATGGGATTTTGATAAATATTAATCAAACTACAGTGCAAAACGTGCGAACTCTCTTATATCTTATAGTCTATTGATTATGTCGTGAAAAAGGGCATAAAAAGAAACTAGAAATTAAATGGACTTTTATTGCATGAAGCGATTAATGGGTTATTTTTAAAGAAAAAACCGAAAGTGCTATTAAATTAGAGGGTGCAAATCGGAGATATGGGTTCTAAGCCATCTTCTTTCGTTTTTTTAATATATCTCGAAAACGAAGCAAAATTTTGATGCACGTTTTTTGTAGAGAGCAAATTTTCCTATCCAATTATTTTTTTTTGAAAAATTATAAAAAAAAATATTCATCCAAAATCAAATGAATCGGTCGCTCCAGAGCCGAGAAATGTAAAAACGAAGTCGGTCGGATACGTGCGTGCATCTTTCGAGTGAAAAAAAACTTTGAGCTCGATGCGTTAAGTGAAGGCATCGTTTGTCCACCCACAGGCTTCGGATTTCTTAATTTTATACTTAATAAAGACTGTTTTTTACGAAGCGATCCGCGAAAAAAGTGTTTTTTCGATCCGCCCTATTAATCATGATTGTCGAAGCAATGAGTGCGAAGTTTTTAAAAAGAAAATTGAAATAAAAAAAAATAAAACTGCTTTCTAGCAATCAAAATCTGTGCGAGTTTGTTACGTTAACATATGTGGTTTTTTAAATAATATGGCGGAGCTACAAACAAATATCGAATCCCAAGATTTTCAAGTATTAGTATTATGTATCTGAAACTCATGTGACACAAGCAGTGCAAAATAGTGAACTTTATTTGAATGGATATACATACATTAGTCGACAGGTGTGACACAAAATCGACCCACACAGGTGGTGTTTTAGTGTATGAAGAAGCGATCTTAGAGCGTCATATACAAAAAAATTTGTGAAAGAAGTGGAGTTATGGTGGTCAGTAAACACTTTTTACTATGCTAACTATTCTTGTGTTATTGTTGGTATGTATAGATCCCCAAGTTCAAGTTGTAGAGTTTTTTGTGAAGAATTCGTGAGATTGATGGATGATCTTTATGATTTAAATAAAGACATTAAAATCGTGGGAGATTTTAACATTGATTGGCTTTCCACAGAAAATATTTATAAAAGAGATGTTGAAAAAATTATAAAAGATAATGCATGCCTTCAAATTGTAAATGAACCGACCAGAATTACTAGAAATTCAAGAACACTGATCGATTACGTAGTTACAAACGGTAATCAATCAATAAGAGCAAAAACTGTAAAAGAACTTAAAATAAGTGATCACGAAACAATTGTAATGGAAATAAAATGTGATGCAAGTAATAGACAGTTGAAAGTTAGTCCATATTTTAAATATCGAAAAAATTTGTTCGGGCAAGTGTTACACTCAGTACACTCAGTTTACAAGACTCCACTTCCTTAGCATGTGATTATTTGAAAAAAATTAACGAAAGCGTTTCGGTGTTTCTGACCGAGAAATCGGTCAAATCTAGTGAAAATGCGTGGTTCAACAGTTTTTTAGACAATCTTAAAAATCAAAAAATTTTAAAGTATTCAAAAGCGTTGCTAAGCGGTTCGGAACTAGACTGGAAAAATTATACAATCATTCGTAATAAATATAAACAAGAAATTTGTAAGCGTAAGCGTGAATATAATATCCTTTTCCCATGACCAAAAAACAATGTGGCAAAACATAAAAAATTTTATTTAAAAAAAAGATAAAAGCGAAAATAAAACCGTTATATTTGGAACGGATACTTGTAACAAAAGTATACTGATTGCAAACAATTTCAATAAGTTTTTTGTTAAGAGTGTAGTGGACATAATAAACACCTTCCCGTTAGCCCCTTTCGTAAATCACGTTGAGGAAGTCGAAAGTGTTTTCAGATTTAAGAATATAGCATTAGCCGATTTAAAACAAACAATAAAAAATATGAAAAACAAACGGGATTTTCAGTTCATAAGCCCAAGTATCTACTTAGACCATTTCGAAAGCCCAGTTCTTTGTAAAATAATAAACTGTTCTTTGTCTACAAGTAAATTTCCTGATGCCTGGAAAAAAACTTCGGTGACACCAATCGAAAAAATAGTTAATACGGTAAAATGTGAAGAATTTAGACCTGTGAATGCTATGCCGTTGTGTGAAAAGATTTTTGAAAAAGTAGTATTCAAGCAGTTGTACGAATATATTGAAAGTAATCATTTAATTATTGACTTGCAGTCAGGTTTTAGAAAAGGACACTCGTGCGAAACTGCCATTAATGTAGTTGTTACGTCATGGAAGGAAGAACTTGCCAAAAAAAGAAGTGTTTATTGTGTATTTTTGGATTTGAAACGGGCGTTCGAGCCAGTCAATAGAATTATTTTATTAATGAAAATGAAAAAATACGGCGTTAAAGATAAAGAACTACTGTGGTTCTGAAAAATCGAAAGCAAAGAGTTAAAGTCAATGGCGTAGTGACAGAATCGATTGATGTGGAATATGGTGTGCCTCAAGGATCTGTCCTAGGGACTCTTTTGACGATTAATATCAATGAACTCCAATTTGTTTTGAAACACAGCAAATTAGCTTTGTTTGCGGATGATGCTGTTGTCCATATCTCCGGAAACAATAATGTAGACAGTAAGGCAAAACTACAAGAAGAATTAAACGCAATAAACCAGTAGCTTGTGGAAAATAAACTTAAACTGAATATCGGAAAAACAAAGCTTATGGTGCCGAACGA
This sequence comes from Melanostoma scalare, assembly GCA_949752695.1. Classification (NCBI taxonomy): domain Eukaryota; kingdom Metazoa; phylum Arthropoda; class Insecta; order Diptera; family Syrphidae; genus Melanostoma; species Melanostoma scalare. Next base: position 160,367,805 of record OX456985.1, on the reverse strand, counting down.
GAGGAGCAGCGACGACATCGATATAAAAATAGGGGGCATAGCAATAGAAAGAATAACAGAAATAAAATATCTAGGTGTAGTGTTAGACCAAAAGTTATTGTTTGGAAAATATATAAACTATATGTGTAAAAAAAATTGCTAAAAAATAGGATTTATGAAACGAATTCGAAATCAAATTTCAACTATCAGTGCAAAAAATATTTATTACGTAATTGTAAAACCACATTTTGAGTACTGTTCAACTATTTTGTTTTTTTTTTTTTTTTGTAAAGAGAGTGATTTTATAAGACTGAAAAGATTACAAAATAAAGCAATGCGATGTTTATTAAAGTTCAATATATATAATGTCAAGTCGTTATATGTTAAATTCGTGGAAATAGTTATCAGTTAAACAAAGAATACCTATGAATGTTTTAGTGTTTATACATAAAATAAAAAATAATTTAATGCCAAATTACTTATTTGATTATATGAGGTTTATAAAAGATTTACAACCATACGCTTTAAGAAATATTATTAGGTATGTTTTTTTTCTCAAGCCTATACGGCTTGGAAAAATTCACGTGCTAAATACAACAAAAATTTAGCTATCTGGGCTTCCCTTAGCCTCATAATTTATTCGGTCTTATTTCCTTAGCCCGATAACAAAAAATGTGCTACCAAACTATTTTTTGGAAATGTTATCGAAAATGGCAAAAGCTGTCGTTGGGTGTGTTCGGTGTAGCTACAAACTAGTACAAATGCTAACAATTATTAACAAATTCATGTTACCTGACAAAATTTTAGTTAACAAAAATGTGCAATTTGTGAACACACCGAACACACCCAATGTACCAAATGACATTTCTCATTTCTTATTTCTCAATTTATTGTGTGCTTTTTCAATTTCTGCCCTCAACATGAGGGAACCACAAAATTTATTGGATTCCTTGAAAAAATAAAATACAATGACGCAGTCGAAAGTATTCATCTGGAACTGTTGCGGCAACGTGTCTCAGAGAAGCTAGAACAAGAAAATATACCACCAAACCAAACAACAAACGACGAGAGTCTAGAAACCTGAAAAATAAGGACCCACCATCAAATCAGTGCTAAAGTTTTTTGAAATTGTTAAGGACAGACAACACATCAAGAACTCTTTGGAAAACATGGATGGTATTGAAATTGTCCTCAATGGACATGAGCACTATCGGCTAAGCGTCAAAAATAATGGCAGTAAATTGCAATAAATGCAGCTACTAGCAAATAACAATGGTGAATCTAAAGAATGTACTACTAATTACGAGGCTGTTTGTGAAACAAGTGAGTTTTCCATAATTATGTATACATGTGATTGTTTAAAACTTAAATTGTTGTATATTTCAGATATTTCCACCCAACAACTGCAACAACCCCAACAACAACAGCAGCAACAGCCTTAACAAGGTTCACAAATGAACCCAGTGGCTGCAATGACCCAACAACAGATGCAGCAACAATAATTAAAAAATGCAACAACAGCAACAGCACTTTCAAGTACAGCAACAACATTTGAAAATTAAATTTGGCACAGAGATAGTCGACCCTTGGGCAAGCGCTAAGGAACGTGAAGATGTTGTGATTGCAGACATTGTACGTTGACTTCTCAAAAGTGGAACAAGAACAAAACATCTGATAATGTAAAGAACAACTCGGAGAACTTTAAAACTTCAATAAATGTAAACTACATAGGTACTTCATTGAAGAAGAAACAAAAAAACAAGAAAAACATTCGTATTTGAAATTTTTTTTAATAAATGAACAGAAGAAGTTGAATCTAGAGTTTTATTTATTTACCGAAGATAAATATGATTCACCACTATTTCTTGAACCGGAACCACTAGCAAGCAGGCTTATTACACTGTGCATGTGTGCATATCTCTGTTAGAGCTGGGATTTGGAGTTTCCACCAATATCTGAAACAAACATCTTTAGCAAAGTTTAAATTATAATTTGAACTTAACTTTTTAAATTTTTTGAAGAGCAAGTTTCTCAATTTCTTGAAATATGACTGATTTTAATTTTTAATTTATTTATTTTGAAGCTGCCTGTCAGAACCCATATGCCAAAAACATAGTGCTGCCAAATTGCTGAATCGTGTTTTTTTTTTCTCTATTTCATCAAGGGTTTATAGGCTTGAGAAAAAAAACACCCCTATTATTATTATAATAATAATAATTCATTCAACTTATTTGCTGAAAATGTTCAATCAGTCTATTCAAATAGTCCTGATTTGAATCTCAATTGTCCAACATTTGAATCTGTGAGTATTTAAAGCAAGTTTTTGCTAGCTCTGAAGTAGAATCAGCTATATTTGAATGTAAATCGGACACAAAACCTGATGTTGATGGAATTCCTCCCATTATTTTAAAAGCTTGTAGAAAAGATCTTGGGTTCAGGCAAACCAGAAGAAGTAGAATATGCTCTCAAAGAAACGCTTCATAGAGCACAAGACTGGTGCAAAAAAACAGAAAACGTCGGAAAAATGAAACTCCTCCACATATGCAGAAAAAGACTGCCCAAATACAAACATAAATCTAAACGGAAAAAACAAAGGTCCTTGGTCTAGTTTGCACAGCACCAAGTCGTGGAAATGGCACGCACATTCAAAGCTTGTAGCCGATAAACTCAGCAAATCACTGAATCTGCTAAAGGTGATATGTCACAAAAAAAATGGCCCACATCTTAACACAGCCATAAATATAGCTCAAGCGCTTGCAAGAGGAGCTATACAACATAACATCTCAATCTACTCACACTGGACGAAAAATAACGATAAAAAAATACTAACAAAAATCAATTATCTTCTTCGTAAAGTTTTAGGAGCTTTACCCTCGTCGCCTATTGACGCACTTTTATATACATACAATACATCCCAGTTTGTCGACACCAAAAGAATAGCACAAACCAAAATCATAACCAAAAGCCTCATAGATCAACATCACCCATTACATGATATCTGCAAACAAGTTTGGACAACAACCACGATAAAGTAAAAATCAAAAACGCAATTGGCAATTCCATTTTCCAACTCAAATTGATGCACATTTCGATACCCGAAACACAAGTCTACGACATTGACACACCGCACAGTGGCCCGAATTGACGTTTTTGGTTGCAAAAATCATATCTCTTAAACGAATAAAGATATAGATTTAATTTATTTTTACCTTATTGGAAATTTCCAAGGCTATAAAGTTTGTAAATTTGGGAAAAAAATATTTATAGGGTGGTTCAGAATCTGCTGTCGAAATAAAAAGTTTTAGTTAAGGTGGTTAACATAACTGGTATTTTATATTAAAAAGGTTAAAAGTCAGTTTATGAAGTAATTTGAGTAAATTAAGTTTAAATGTGAAAAAAAAAATTTTCTCATATAATTGGTTTTTGTATTTTTTAAATTTTTTTTTTTATAAAATACTACTTATAAGTATTTGTAAAGTATTTTATTGACATATTATGAAAAACCCATTCCAGCAAAACAAAGAAATAACATTTTCCATGCCTTTTTTGCACTTCAAAAAAAAAACTCAGAAAAAATGACTGACTTTTTCAAGTCAAATCTCTCTAGCTCAGTGTTATGCAATTTAATGCAGCTGAGTTTTTGGTTGTAAGTGAAGAGATATATAAGGATTCATTTACCGTCCATTTAGGCTTGACAACTTTTAAAAACTTTTTTTTTTACTCAATGTAAAGTTGAAAAAGTGCGCAAAAAGTGCTGTTTCGAAAATAATTAAATTTAGTATTTCAAAAAGCGTATAACATTTTTTTTCTGATCATAGCAATAAACACATATATCAAGGAAAAAAAAAACAAAACACGGTCTAACTAACCCTCTTTTCCTAGTATTTACTCTCAAAGTTAAAAAAAAAATTTTTTTAATGTTTTTTCTCACATTAAATATTTGTCAACTTTGACAAGCTCTATAAGGCGAACCGATCGTTGAAATGAAATAATTTTTTCGATTACTAAAGCCCCAAACATTTGTTAATTCACAAAAATTAAAAGTTTTGCGTTAGAGACCCACCCAAAAAATGAATTTTGCAAGCACTTTTGTCTAAACGGGCCACTGTGCACCGTGGCTATTTCCGGAAAGAACAAAACGATGATAAACATTCTACAAGATGTTTTTACATCATTTCTGAAACAACATCACACGACCTTAGGAAAAGTAACTTACAACAAAGCTTTAAATCGACTACAGTCGGTGCAACTATCCGATTAAGGCTGGGACATACACTTTTCAACAAATTACATCTATACAAAAAAGAATCACCATCATTATGCTCCTACTGCCATGAAGTTGTGACCGTGTATGACGTCTTACAAAGCTGCCCACTTACAAAAGAATACTTAGAGCATAACAGACCACCTATTTAAAGAATTTTAGACACAACAGTGCACTCAACCAAATCGCTAATTTTCCCACTTTTGAACAAACACAAACTTAACCTTATATAAATTTACTATCCAACTTACAATATTATTCTACGTTTTCCTTTTCAAATTGTAACTTATCCTTCTGTATTTTATGCCTTAAATTTGATATAACTAAATTTAAATTTGTCATTCCTTATTTAATAACTGCCTTATTGGCTTTGCTCCCCGGCGCTAAATATTCCGGACAGTGTAAATTTATTTTTTACTGTTACCAGTGAAATAAATAAATAAATATTTTACACCTATTTTAAAATCAGGAATCAGACAAGCTTTCTTAAACTACCGTCCTATAAGTAAAATTCCTATTATTCCTAAAGTATTAGAAAAATTGGTTTATCAAATTGGTTTAAAGTGAAAATATCTTGCCATCAACATGGTTTTATAGCTGGTAGATCCACTGCCTCTAACCTTATTTATTTTGTAATCAAATTTTAAATGGTCTTGAGAAGAGTTATGAGTATGATGTTATATACAATGATTTCAATTCAATTTTTCAATTTTTTTTTTATTAAATTTTTTTTTCAATGAGAATGGACTAAAGAAACAAAAAAAATAAATGAGATATGTAGTAAAAAACATATTAAAATTTAAGTAACTTCGAAAAAGAACCATATTATTTAACGAAAACACCTTCATTGCACAACACATTCAACTATTGTTTGTCGCCTGTTTGATCATTTTTATGTTTCTTTAGTCCATTCTCATACACAATGTGTAGTAATAGTTCTTCACAAATTTGTTTTAAACAGTAGTTTGTAATCTAATGATGTAAGTTTCTTTTGACGTCACACAAAAAATTGTGAATTAATGTTTACATAAAATTTCCTTTCTCCCATTTATGTTAATAAAGTCCTGGTGATGAGCATAACCATGTTCGAAACGTCGAAATAAAACAAAATACAAAAATAAACTAACACCTCTATTTACATTGACCTATAGCCCATATAAAGAATAATTAGTTTTTGTTCAATTTTCAATTTTCTTTTCCTCTTTTGCCAGGGCGCAGGGACATACCAGGCAACTCTACGGCAGACGAACTAGCCAAAAAGGGCACGACCACTTCCCTACGCTCAGAATGGAACAACATAGGTGCAGTTATCGCTACATGTAAACTCCTACTTAGACAAGACGCTTCGGGGATAACAAACACTAGATGGACTGAGAGTAACAACTACCTTGCAACCAAAAAAGTTTGGTCGTGTGTAGACTCAAAACGCTCGAAGAGTTTGTTAGCCCTGAACCGCCTGTATCTAGGTTTTACCATAGGTGTTCTTACGGTACACTGTCTAATAGGGAGACACGCCAAAAGACTTGGTGTGCTTTCCAGTGATTTCTGCGAGGAGGAGGAAGAAACCGTTCAACACCTTCTTTGCTCATGCCCTGCACTACTTCATAGGAGCAAAACTCATCTCGGTGAATTCTTCTTCGATGACACTAGCGACTTAGCTTACAAAGACCCTAAAAGTCTTTAGAAATACATTAAAAGTTCCGCGTGGTTCGACTAGCAGGTGATTAACCGGCTAGTCCCGTAATGGAAGATTAATAAGTGATCAACTCGTTAATCTTACATCGGGTTTCTGAGATCAGTAGGTGATTAACTTGCTGATCTCTGTGGTATCACAATGGGCCCTTGCGGCTTAAGTGTGTCAGGCAATGTACTCATTGGCTGACAGCCACTTCCACCTAACCTAACCTAACGCATTTTCAACCCAATTGCTCTCCCTCATTGTTAGATGTTCTTATTCTTATCTTATTTAGTGACCCAAATCATCTAAAATTCTATAACCAACTTTCTGCTTCAGCTTTTTCATTTCATGATTTAATTTTTGCCACTGTTGACTTCAGTAAAAATTCTAATAATTCTCCACGCAGCTTTCAATACAGAGATTTCCGTAACGTTCAGCTACAAAATTTATTTTATGAATGTGATTCTATGAACTGGACTGAAATGTTTCAAACACTTGATGTTAACTTGCAAGTGGGCACTTTTAATAGGCTTGTATCTTATCTTTTCGACAAATATGTTCCTATTAAAACTAAAGTAATTTGATTAAGAACCCTGATTGCCCATGGATGCCGGACAATATTATGAAAGCAATGTCACTTCGTGGTACCCGTGGTGTGATGGATTACATGTCCGCCTGTTAATCCAGAGGTTCGAGTTCGAATCCCAACAGAGGCAAAAATGTTTTTTCCACGGGTATCGCCTTTCGCGAGGAATTGGCAAGTCTCCGTTAGTATTCATTGACATGAAAAGCGCTTTCTCGATTAGCCGTTCGGAACCGGCAGAAAATTGTAGGTCCCCTCCATTCCCTCACAAGGCATGGGCTCCTCGCTCTATTTTTTTTTTTATTAATGTCACTTCGTGACAGTCTGTTTTTGAGATGGAAAAGGTTTTTATGTCAGGATATGCTCGGCGACTTTAAACGGGCTAGAAATAGAGTTACTTGCATGATCAAACAGGCGAAAAGATTGCATTACATAAACAAATTCAGCTCGATTCGCTCCTCCAAAAATTTCTGGAAAGAAGTTAAAGATCTGTTAATTAGTAATAACTCTTCTTCCCATGAAGATGAAATCAATATAGACAAGTTGAACGCCTTATTTGTTAATCCTGTCGCAATCGACCAAAACATTGTTGAACTGAGAAATGAAAACCATTCTCATGATGCTTTCTGTTTTTCTGAGGTCAACATATATGATGTTGGAGAAACTATTTTCTCCGTAAGATCAAAGTGTATTGGGCTGGACTGTGTTCAACCCGATTTCATCAAAATTTTGCTGCCCAAAGTTCTCCCATACATAACTTTTATATTCAATTCAATTATCTCGACAAGCCAGTACCCTATGGAGTGGAAGCGTGCGAAAGTAATCCCAGTACCAAAGAAAAATTCAGATAAAAACTCAGAATATAGACCGATCGCTTTTTACCGTTCATCTCTAAGGACCAAAATACTTTAAGAGCCTAAATTTACTTAACCCTTTGCAATCTGGCTTCAGGAAACAGAGTTGTGTATCTTTTGAAAAGCGTTCCCTATCTTTAATTTGAATTTGGATAATTTGTCTATAGCATTAACATCCACTTCTATCAAGTTGTTACATGTGACATCTGGACAAAATCAGGTGATTTGATTAATTAAAATGTTTTGGGAAACAAAACAGGATCAGGAACGTGAAACTATAAACTACTCAGTAACATAGACTATATTTCATTCCCATATTCTTACGGGAACGGAAACAAGTGCTTAGAGACTACTGGTCCGATTTCAAAAGTTCTTTCAACATCAGGCTAACGCTTTAAGTTAGTATTAAATGTAAATATGTACATACATGAATCTGGGCTTCTATATAAAGCCTATTAAGGACCTAGATGCAGCTTTCATTTCACATTTATCATCAAAACACTTTAGTTTCAAATTTCTGGACTAAAGCATAAGCTAAAAAACTATAAAAAAAACTTTACTATGAATTAACACTGTTATTTCACGCTCTTCTTTTAATGAAGAAAGTTAAATAAAATATTGGATTTAAAAAAAACTTTCAAAATGTATTATGTACTATTGTTCAGCAATACAATAGCTGCTGAACTCGCTATTAATCTTAAATCGGAGTTGAAAGTTTTCAATCGCAGAAAAAGGTCACACAAAGGCATCTGGTGATAAGAAAACCTTGGAACTTTTGGAGAATATTTTGGAGATGACCTTCTCAATTGATAGGAAATTTGATAGAGCAATTGAAAAAATTAATTTTTAATATTTGTGCAAAAAAATTACTTACTTGAGGATGCTTCTGAGGGACCATTACTTAAAGAGTCATTGCTATTTGTGCAACTAAACAAGGCTGCAAAATTTTTTGTTGATGATGTGCTATTCATTAGCTCCTGAATTGTCTGTGTTAAGTCAAACCTTGACTCTCTGGTTTCTTCTTTAATTGTTTCCATTTTTAAGCCCCTGTCATAGCGATCGCGATCATGATCAGATGTGTTGCCCCGATCTCTTCGATCACGATAGCTTCCTCTGTCGTCACGTTCTCGGTCAAATCTCCTACTACTTCCACGATCGCGACTTCTACTCCTAGATTTGCTTGAGCGCCGTCGTTCGCGACTACGAGTCCTCTTTCTGCCACAATCACGATCATAAGTCCTAGATCGACTCCTTCGCCTTTCTCGGTCACGTTCACGTTCTTTTCCACGTTCCCGATCTCGCTCTCTTTCCCTCTCACGTTCAAGTTCCCTATCCCTTTCACGTTCTCTATCCCGTTCACGTTCTCTATCCCGTTCACGTTCCCTATCCCGTTCACGTTCCCGTTCGCGTTCGCGGTCTCGCTCTCGATCTCTATCTTTTCCTTTTTCTCCCTTCCTTCTGCGATCTCGGTCATCATCGCGATCACGACTTTCACGAAGTCGCTCACGTTCTCCTTCACGATCTCGACTTCCACGACGGCGGTTTCGGTCTTTTTCACGACTTTTGCTGCGATCTCTGCAAAAATTTATTTAAAAATTTAAGAATATAACCTTCTCAATAATATGTACTTCAAAGTGCAATATAAGTACTTCCACTTGCCTCTTTCTCTTATCACGTTCTTTTTCACGGTCTATAGATTTGGAACGCGAGGCCGACTTTTTGGACCTCTTAAGATCTGGCTCCTCCTTATATAGTTCACTCATTTCTATCGTTCTTTTATTTTTAATTGAATAACAATTCTATTGTTTGATGCACAATTAAACTAAATTAGAATTTGTACATTAATTTCTTACTTTAATTGCTGTCCACTATTACGAAGAATTAGAGTTACGTTTAAACCACAGAGGAGATACAACCAAACCACATAAAATTATATTAAACCATAGAGGAATAAAGAACAAGAGGGAAAACTCTCAAAAGTGTGCGTTTCGAAAATTTAAGTTCAATTAATTTTTTCGCTTGTGGACTTGCTCCCACAGGCACACACAACATATCAGGCTACCTCCACTAGCAATTATTTTTGTTCTTTATTTAATGAACAATAAATTGATGCGAAATTAAGACAGTTCTATTTTTTGTTTTTTGGGCATATATTGTTCAATTTCAATTAAATTTTGTTAAGCACGGGTCACACACGGCTGGTTGCCAGCGGCGAGTTGAGTAGCCGACACTGCCGGCCGCTGATCAGCTTTGTGTGACCCCGAAATTCACCACAGTCGTTGGCAGCTGGCGAGTAACTAACAACGCCTGGCAAAGTTAAACATGTCCGACCTTTGGCTGCTTGCAGCGGCTGGGAAAATTAAAAAATACTGGTATACACATTCTATTTAGTAATTGTTCATTCGAAATTTGTGCCAAATATCATAAATAGGCTTAAAAATTAGAAATAATGTTAAAAAAAATTTTTGTATGGTTTTCTACAGCTGTGTGACCGGGCTGCCAGCTGCTGCCTACTTCTGCTACTGCCAGTCGCTGGCAAGCAACCGTGTGTGACCCGTGCTTGATCCGTGTTTAAAGAAGAAAATGGAAGAATTTTATTTATACTACGTTTTCACTAGGGCCATAACTACGTAGTTATGAAATTTCAAGAAAAAGTGTTTTCATTAGAGGTTCCTAATTTTGTTTGACATCTGGCAGCACTTTGACAGGAACTTGGTTTTGACAACTAAAACTTAAAAGTCATTTTTTTTATTTCTTTCTTTTTTTTTATCTAGGACGGACTCTTGCCGATTAAAATTATTTCTTTGCCAATTTTATTCCTTATCCGCCGTATTAATAAACGCGGAATAACTGGGAAATACTTATTCCATGGATTGAGTTACCATTATACCATTTTCCATTTAATTAAAGCCACCATTATACCATTTTCCACTTAATCCATGGAATAAGGCTTAGCCCAGCTATTCCGCGTTTATTAATACGGCGGTATATGTATACCGCCTTTGCCAATATACTGCCAGAAAATAAACTGTTAAGTGATATTTGAGATTTGAGATAATCAAGAATTGTGCAAATAATTACTCTCTGTTGCATGGAAAACTATTGAAGCAGCAAACGCTAGGTTCTCATTCTCATTACCCTTGGGATTATTGGCCACAAGATGGTAAACGTTCAGAATGCGGATATGTTTCTTCAACAAATGCAAGTGCAGGTGGAAACAATAGAGGAGTCATTTTATGCTATGTCCGTACCTGAAGATAACCTGGGTTTCGTTCCAGGATGGTTTGAGTTAACCAAGTAGTGTCCGCATATGCAAAAAATTTTTGAGTTTATCTTTTTGTCTTAAGTTAAAAAGAGACAGATATAAAGTGTGAGCAAAACGTCAACGACGTATGAGAGAATTCATTCCACTCACTTCCACTCTCTTAAATGTCAAATTCAATGGAATATTGGAAATAGTGCATTCAGCGCACTTGGTTTCGAGTAGTTTATTTCGAAACACAGTGAGTAAAAAGGTTTCATTTTGTATGGCAAACCACTTGGTTATCATATCATGTTGGTTTGGGATTGTTTTCAGTTAAACAAGTTTAACTCTCAGGTGCGGACATAGCATTAAACTGTAATGAACACCCAACATTTATACCAATTTCCTAATCGAAAACGTTTAACCGAAAACACAACTGGCAACACTATAATGGAATGGTATAAAATGACAGGCATTGTTTGTAAGCCAGTGTGTGTGAGTGTAGAGATGCTTGACAGCAAATGTGGAAACCATGGAGAAGAAACTGGAACGCTCTAGATAAGTATTGTTCTATATAAATAGGCCGCTGACGCAACGAGCAGTCAGTTCTGATTATAGAGTGATAAAGTTAAGAGTGAATTGTTGTGAACTAGTGATAGTCCAAAAGTCGAGTTGAGTTCGAAAAAGTATTGATACTAAATAAAAGTGGTAGAAATAAATTGAAAAGTGAAGTTTTATTTTTGCGAACTAAGCGCACGTTACATTGGTGTCAGAAGTGTAAATAAAACTTATTTGACTAATAAAGTGTAAAAAAAAAAAAAAAAAAGTAAAAGTAAAAAGAAAAATAATAATTATATACAGTGAAAATGGGTAAGTTGTTAGAAGAGCTCAACTGCATTGAGCTTAAAAGTGAGTTAGGTAAGCGAAATCTTTCTAGAGCGGGATCGAAAAATGAGCTCGTCCTGCGTTTGCGTAACTATTTGGAACAGCAAGGGGAAGACGTAAACACTTTTGTTTTTGAAATAGAAGTCGAAGAAGAGGAAGTAAGTGGAAGAGTAGATTTTTCTAGTATGATGAAACTTTTGTTAGAACAGCGAAACGAGCAAAAGAAGGAACAGCAGAATGTTCTCGAACAACTGGAAGCACAACGAAACGAGCAAAAGAAGGAACAGCAGAATGTTCTCGAACAACTGGAAGCACAACGAAACGAGCAAAAGAAGGAACAGCAGAATGTTCTCGAACAACTTGAAACACAAAGAAACGAACAAAAGAAGCTGATTGAAGAACAACGAAACGAGCAAAAGGTGGAACAACAGAATATTCTCGAAAGACTTGAGGCGCAACAGAATGTTTTGGAAGGTCAGAAAAACATTCTAGAAAGCAAATTGGGTAACATTGAGAAAAATGTTTGTGGCCTAGAAAAACGCATTGAATGTGTTGAGAAACGATTTTCCAAGCTTGAGAGTCAATGCGAAAGTCAGCTTGCCACTTTGGAGAAACGAATCGAAAACATGGCTAAGGAAATAGACCAGATGCGGAAAATGGAGCTACGGAAAACTTGTGGAGATTGTCTAAAGCAAAGAGAAGTACAACCACCAACATTCGATGGACAGTCGTCTTGGTCAGTTTACAGGAGACAATTCGAGGCAGCTGCGACAGCAAATGGCTGGGTTGACGAAGACAAATACACAGCACTGACTCTTGCTCTTAGAGGACCAGCAGCTGAATTACTTCAAACTGTTCCATCTGGTAAGAGCAACGATTTCAGTTCTCTCGTGGCAGCTATAGATAAACGCTTTGGTGATAGCCACTTGAAAGAAGTCTTCCGAGTCCAACTCAATAACAGAGTCCAGAAAAGGGGTGAAAGTCTACAGCAGCTCCAAGCAGACGTCAAAAGACTGGTTCACCTGGCATACCCGGATGCTGGAGAAGAAATCATCAACCATCTGGCTGTTGAGTCCTTCGTTCGTGCCATTTCTGACAAACATCTTCAGAGATCTGTGCGAACTGCTAGAACACGAACTCTTTCTGAAACTCTAGAGTTTGCATTAATGATGGAAGCATCTGAGCAAGCTTCTCAAATGGTACATTGTCAAAGAGAAGCCATATTCGAGGCTGGATCATGCCCAGGAGTTAAGCTACAAAGGAACCAGCGGAACGGACTTGCCAGATGTTGGAATTGTAATAAGACGGGGCACTTACAGCGACAATGCCGGTTTCCACCAATTAAAACTGAAACTTCTTGTCGACGTTGTGAAGTCCAAGAAAATCAATCCGTGAGCTGTAGAGTAAGACCGCAGACTTATCAATACCGAATTGGACATCAGGTAGAAAACCCCCAATGGAATTGCTGGGGCAAAGTAGAGACCGAGACTCAGCGGATGAGAATGGAACCCATATTCGGATGGAACAAGGAAGAATTGAGGTCTGCTCAAACGAAGGATCCAGACATCGGACCGATTCTCAAATGGAAAGAGAACAACACGAAACCTGACTGGGACGACATTTCTGACCAAAGCCCTGTTGTCAAAGCCTATTGGGCACAGTGGGATTCGCTTCGCGTGCAAGAAGGAGTACTCCAGCGCAAATGGGAATCTCCTGACGGTAAATCTTTTGTAATGCAGCTTATTGTTCCTCAATCGAAAATCAAGGAGGTTTTACAAAAGATGCATAGAAGCCCTACAGGAAGCCACCTGGGAGTCAACAAGACGCTGGAGAACGTGCGAAAACGCTTTTACTGGCTGCATGTTAGAGGTGACGTGGAGAAGTGGTTCCGAAATTGTTATGTCTGTGATTCAAACATAGAGGTGGGTAGGCTTACAGATAGACCTAATAGAACAGGGACATGGGTCACAGTGTATGGCGACCGGATGAAGACCCGGTATGACACAAAAGCGACAAAGGCAGGATTCCAAGCAGGAGATCGTGTGTGGCTTTATAATCCTCATCGTCAAAAGGGATTGTCACCGAAACTTCAGCGAAACTGGGAAGGTCCTTATACTGTTGTCACGAGGATTAACGACGTGGTTTACCGCATCCAAAGAGGATTAAGAGGCAAGTTAAAAGTAGTTCATTGTGACCGGCTGCATCGATATAGTGGCGAGGCTGCAGATGGAATTATTCGGGACGAACAATCTTAAGGAGGGGGCAGTGTAATGAACACCCAACATTTATACCAATTTCCTAATCGAAAACGTTTAACCGAAAACACAACTGGCAACACTATAATGGAATGGTATAAAATGACAGGCATTGTTTGTAAGCCAGTGTGTGTGAGTGTAGAGATGCTTGACAGCAAATGTGGAAACCATGGAGAAGAAACTGGAACGCTCTAGATAAGTATTGTTCTATATAAATAGGCCGCTGACGCAACGAGCAGTCAGTTCTGATTATAGAGTGATAAAGTTAAGAGTGAATTGTTGTGAACTAGTGATAGTCCAAAAGTCGAGTTGAGTTCGAAAAAGTATTGATACTAAATAAAAGTGGTAGAAATAAATTGAAAAGTGAAGTTTTATTTTTGCGAACTAAGCGCACGTTACAAAACATTGGAATCGGTGACTGCCTCACCGTCAACGTTGTAGTATTCTGCTTGTGCGTGGTAGCGTAATTAGTGTTTCATTTTTATTATTTCAAATACCTAGTTCCATTTTTATTACAGTGTTGCCATACAACACATTTCCAATATTTAATACAGTAATGCTAGACACTACAACGTCATCTAAATTCAACGAACAACCAGAATTAAATGAGCCTGAAACGAATGCCGCTAGTAGGAGCATTGAATATTCATCAAAAACCAATTGTTTTGACGAGCCACATATCGAAATACACCATAAACTAATTCGTCATGTTCAAACTCCGCGCCCTTCCGGCCATATTTAATTGCTCGTTATTTTGTTCAAGAAAAAGTAAGAAGAAGACAAAGAAAAGAACAATGAAATAAAACACTTTTGTTTTGAAATTTGAACCGCTCGGTCTTTTTTATTTGTCGCCTTTTTCGCTTTTTTTGCAGTTTCTAAACTTATCTTTTTTCGTTAATGTAAGCACGAAATAAGAGCTAATTTGTAAAAAATATTACAATTTTTCATGGCGCCCGAGCAGGGACAAATTTAAGTTACTTAAACTAATAGTTAAAGTATTACATACAGACATACATCAGTGTCCTCAAACCATAACCGCTTAACTTGAGTTATGATGAAATTAAGTTTTTATCATAATCTTACAGAGGATATCAAAATCTATGCCCACTCAATTTTTTATGTCTGTATCTCTATTCAAACAGAAGTTATAAGCATAAACCTAACAGCTTAACTCTTTTTTTGAAAGTTATAGTTTGCCATAACCACTTAACTTAAAAAAAAATCAATTCTTTAACTGGCTGAACACAATGCATACGGAGCTGCAACTGGAACTGGAACTGGAAGAGCTGTCAAATTATTGAATACACACAAATTCAATAGCGCGAACACAATGCGACGGAGCTGCATACTGAACTGGAATCGGAACTGGACAAGTTGACGAACTTTTAACTTTTGCTGTACAGCAAATTTGACGTTTATGATTTTGAAGGAAAAAAACATTTTGTGTGTAAATTATTGTGTGACAGCCAAGTGTTACTTTAGTTTTTTGTTTTTTGGTTTTTACTTTTAATTTATAACAATTTTGTGGTGAGTGATAATTAATGAAAGGTTTGGGTGGTTGGTGTACTAATTTTGTTGTTGTTGTTTTGTTGATGGAAATGTCAAAAGCTGTACAGCTGCATTGTGGGCCGATTAAAATCGAAACGTACAGCAATTTTGACAGCTCATCCAGTTCCGATTTTGCAGTCCAGCTCCGTTTTTGCATTGTGTTCAGCCAGTAAAGCGGCTCTTTCATAACAGAAGTTAGGCTTTTTTATTTTCTATGAAATAAAAATAGTAATCAAGAGTAATAACATAAGTCAAGTTAAGAAATTTACAATCTGCTTATAATTAAAAATTGTCATTTTTGAATTTTTCTTAAGTCAAATTAGGCTGTTGTTCCTTAAGGCCGTGTGTGAATTGCGTTAAAATGTGTGTTAAAATTTAACCCGCGTTAACATTTTACACTAATGAGGTGAATAAAATATGTTAAAATTTATTGAGCTGTGGAGCAGGTTAAAGTGTGTTAAAATTTGACGTTTCTAGGGATAGAGAAATTTGCTCTTGCTTTTGCATTCAATTCAAACATCGAAATATGAATCAAGAAAAAAAAACGACGAAAGGCTGGAAAACCATACTTAAATGTTAGTTTGAAATCAATTAATTTGTATAAGTTCAATGCTTTTGTTTTCTTGGGTTTCACGAAAAAGAAATAAAACTAATTGAAATTAGGATAAAGCCTTGCGCAAACCAATGCGGTGAGATCGTACGATGCGATTACGATAAGTCAAATCCCTATGCATTAAGTCAAACGTTTATGGACGTTTGACTTAATGCATTGGTTTGCGCAAGGCTTAAGTCTGGATGAAAAAAACAAGAATTAATACAAAATACTTCAAATTTGTCATTTTTCTAAACCAAATACGAATTTATTGTTTTGTTTCTTTTGAAATGTATGAAAGATATCAGCCATGAAAACTAATTTTCAGTGTTACTACACCGAATAAATCAATGAATCAAAATGGGAATTTTGTTTGAATATTTTTTATTGTTGTTTTAAAATATGACATTAGAATCGAGAACAATAAATAAAAAAGATTTTTTTTCAGTTTCAGAAACTTTTTATTAACCCTGTTTTCTTAAAAATATGTTTTGTAAGAGAAATTATTTTTCCATGGAAAGAAAACCAATTTTTGTTCAGGGAAATTTCTTAAATTATCGAGGGAAATTTTTTTAACCTACGCAGAAATCTTGGTTAAAATAATTGTTTTAACGCAATTCACACAGCAAATGGCTAAATTTGATCCCACCTCAAACAAGACGTCAAATTTTAATCGTGGTAGAAGTTTTAACGCAATTCACACACGGCCTAAATTAGAAAAAATATTTGATATTCCTATCTTGAGTTAGGTTGTTATGGAAAATCACAATTGCATTCGTGGGTAGTCTTATTTTGAATTAAGTTATTTAGGCAAAGCAATCTATGGTTCTTTGAATGTCATATATCGAGTTACTTCCTTATTCCGAATTTGAATTTAAGAAATCACTAATCTAAGTTGGCTTAGGCTTTTTTGCCATAGTGAAATTACTATAAAAGGAGAAGAAATATGAGTCATATTTCATAAGTTTTCGCAAGCAGTCGGATTTCAAGTGAAAGTGTTGTTTTAAAGTCAAAAAGTGTGTTTAAAGTTTGAATTTTTTCAAAGTTAAATGAAAAAAGCTGTGAAAATGTTCAATAGAGCAATGAAAATGGTAGAATTAGCAAGGATACTTGCAAAGCGTACCAAAGCCAAAGGTAAGATAACAAAAATTTGTTGTTTTTATTAATGAATAGTTGTTATGTGTAAAGGTAAATTAAAGTGGTCTTTCATTGTGACAGTTAAAATTTTGTCAAAATTAATTAAAAATACTTTTTGATTCAAAGTAAAACAAAAGGATGAGTTCTGTTTTTTAACTAATTGATTTCCAAAATGAAAATTACGTTTCAATTTTGAAATTTTCCTTCCTAGAAAACATTCAAGGTTGTGAGCGAAACATTGAAGAAGAAAATATTGTCAAATATATTGAAAAAGGTATGAGAACTATTTAGAATTCACAAATGAAATGAGTATTCACTATTAGCACTTAGGAAACACTTACGAACCGGAAACCTGTTGTCAAGAACATTTGAAAAATCAATCTTCAACAGAGCAATGGTCAAATAATGAAAGGCTTACAAATGATCTAGTGCCAAACCTTACACATATTACACCTAATGAAACACAGCATTTTGAAATTGACTTCCTACAAGGTAAGAATATAAGAGCATAAGGAGTATTAGCTATAAAATTTTTACTTCAAGATATAAAATTTTGGGGTTATAATTAGATTTTAAAATTATAATACTTTATTATTTAGATGAACTTCAACAAGCCGAAAACATTGAAAATAATTTTAAAGTAGAAGGTAATTTATTCAATGTGCCAGAATGGATGAACTCCGATGATTCACTATCAGATCCAGATTTTGATTTGTCTACTAAGTCTAGCGATTCCGATTCTGAAACTGATGAGGATATGATTGTTCTGGGAGCTCAAATAGAAGAAGCATTAGCGACACCAAAGCGCAAGAACAAGAAAAAACTTCGATCCGAACTCCGAAATAGTTGGAAATCCTATAAATCAGTTGGCGGAAAATCTGTTAAGGCTAGAACTTGCAAGAAGTTTGATGATTGCAGAACTAAGCGTAATGAAAAAGTGGAATTTGAAAAAATTCAATTATTATTTAACAAGTACTGGTCATTGGGAAGCTATAAACAAAGAATTTTATATATTGGTTCGATGATACACGTAGAAGATAAAAAATGTGATACCTTGGTCAATGCAGTCAACAGAAAGCGTAAACGCAGTCACACTATGAAGTATACGCTCAAAGTTGACGGTAAAATTTCTAGCGTTTGTAAAAAACACTTTCTGTACTGTTTTGACGAAACTGAGAGCTTCGTTAAATCGGTCATTCAAAAAAAACTTGGATGTCCTTCACTTTCTTTTAAGGATAAGAGAGGAGACCATACCCCTGCAAATAAATACAGTGCAGATGTAGAAGAAGAAATAAGAGGCCATATTTCAAGGTTTCCTGCAAGTAGGTATTGGGATACTTTGGACTGGGAATTTTTTGTGGTTTAGTGCAAGGTCAGTATTTTTTGGCAGTGAGTGGTGTTGTTATTTTTAGTGTTGAAGAATGAAAAAATTCCTATGTGATGTTGAGGTCGTTCTATTTTAAGAACTGTGTGTGGAAAGAAATTAGTGGTAGGTCGGTGTTTTTTGGGGTAGTGATAGATAAGAGTGGTGTTGTTTGTTTTGGAGTAGAAAACATGTTTGTTTATTGTAGAAGTAGGTCATTAAAAAATACTGAGGTTAGTGACTTATTGTAAAAAGTAGGTCAATGTTGTTTGTCGATGCGTAATAAGAATAACGTTTTTAGACAGGATTGATGTTGTTATGTTTTGTAGTTTTGCTGAATGGAGAAAAATGACGAGACTGTAGAAAAAAATGTTTTATTATATTTGAAAAGAAAAACGTTGGTAAAAAATCATGTTTTTCTTCTTATCAGAGAGAGAATTCTTTGAAAAGTGTTTAGGCTTAGGTACCTACAGTGTGCTTTTTTTTTTCCTCGACTTTTATTACAGTATTGGATGGTTACCGTGTGTATTGAAAATAAATGAGTTTGACTCATGGTTCAATGACCTTACGAATGTGAAGGGGGAATAGATGGTATTATGTATGTCTCAACATGTATATAAGTAGTGATTTTCTTTTTTCTATATCATTAATTGGAAATGTTTTGGTGTGAAAAATTTAAACAGGGGGAAACTTTTTGTATTTGTGAAGCGGCATGGGCTGAGATAAGATTTTCTGATGCACTCTTCTTTGCGAATGCCTTACAGGTTTTTATAACACCCAACATGGGAGAGAATGTTCTTTTTTTCGTCTGAGAAATGGAGAGTCATCATGCTCAATCACGAATTACAGTTTACAATTTCAGCATTTACAGCATGTACGGTTAAGAGTTACGGGTGGTGAAATAACTCTTATTGGATCAATTTTCCCTAGTTTGAATGTTATTAGTCTTAATGAGGGTCATTATCCTGCCTTATGTCCTTTTAATGAAGCGGAAATTTTAAATCATCGGCCTGAAAAGATTACGAGAGAGGAAGGACAGCATTATTATCATCAACAGCATAAACAAGATCCAAAACCATATATTGTTAAGTATCTAACTGAAGAAGTGGAAACGGTTTAAGATGATTCATGAATCAACATTGTTTTGATATAAGTCATTCATTTCTACTAAAATAAGAACTAGTATAAATACCACTCAATTAGACTTTTTTGATTTATTAGTTCAATTTAAGTTGGTCGAGCTATTACTAGTCTATTCAACTGAAAGTAAAAATGTTTTACTTAACATTGTTCTCTTTTCTACTGGTCATTCCGTTTTTAATTTCTGGATTTCCTCTTCCTATGGATATAAACTTGCAAGAGGCAAAAAAAATGAATAATCTTTCTTTTTCATTGAATTTACCCAACAATGATACAGTACAAATTGGTCTATCATTTCGTTTGTTAACATTTACGGATGGTAAAACCTTATTAAAGGCCTCAAATGGGGATAATACATCATTTCAAAATGATATTCAGTCAACACAAACAACAACGGAAAAAAATATACAAAGGAAAATCGTTACAGTGGATGAGGCTATAGAGAGTTTTAGGCAAGATTTAATAAAAAAAGAAAGTGAAATATCTGGCATTATCCAAAGTAAAGATGTTTTTTATAGACATTTTAAGTTAGAATTTGATGAAGATCAGGCTCTGACAATACGATGTACCTACATATGATAGTAACTATAACTCTAAAACGCTTTCTATTAAATGCTATGAATATTGTAATGAACACCCAACATTTATACCAATTTCCTAATCGAAAAGGTTCAACCGAAAACACAACTGGCAACACTATAATGGAATGGTATAAAATGACAGGCATTGCTTGTAAGCCAGTGTGTGTGAGTGTAGAGATTTTTGACAGCAAATGTGGAAACCATGGAGAAGAAACTGGAACGCTCTAGATGAGTGTTGTTCTATATAAATAGGACCGCTGACGCAACGAGCAGTCAGTTTTGATTATAGAGTGATAAAGTTAAGAGTGAAACGTTGTTAACCAGTGATAGTCCAATAGTCGAGTTGAGTTCGAATAAAGTATAGATACTGAATAAAGTGGTAGAAATAAAATAAAAGTGAAGTTTTATTTTGCGAACTAAGCGCACGTTACATTGGTGTCAGAAGTGGGATAAAACTTATTTGACTAATAAAGTGTAAAAAAAAAAAAAAAAGTAAAAGTAAAAAGAAAAATAATAATTATATACAGTGAAAATGGGTAAGTTGTTAGAAGAGCTCAACTGCATTGAGCTTAAAAGTGAGTTAGGTAAGCGAAATCTTTCTAGAGCGGGATCGAAAAATGAGCTCGTCCTGCGTTTGCGTAACTATTTGGAACAGCAAGGGGAAGACGTAAACACTTTTGTTTTTGAAATAGAAGTGGAAGAAGAGGAAGTAAGTGAAAGTGTAGATTTTTCTAGTATGATGAAACTTTTGTTAGAACAGCGAAACGAGCAAAAGAAGGAACAGCAGAATGTTCTCGAACGACTCGAAGTACAACAAAAGAAGCTGATTGAAGAGCAACAGCAGAATATTCTCGGACGTCTGGAAGAGCAGAGAAACGATCAAAAGAAGGAACAGCAGAATGTTCTCGAACAACTGGAAGCACAACGAAACGAGCAAAAGAAGGAACAGCAGAATGTTCTCGAACAACTTGAAACACAAAGAAACGAACAAAAGAAGCTGATTGAAGAGCAACGAAACGAGCAAAAGAAGGAACAACAGAATATTCTCGAAAGACTTGAGGCGCAACAGAATGTTTTGGAAGGTCAGAAAAACATTCTAGAAAGCAAATTGGGTAACATTGAGAAAAATGTTTGTGGCCTAGAAAAACGCATTGAATGTGTTGAGAAACGATTTTCCAAGCTTGAGAGTCAATGCGAAAGTCAGCTTGCCACTTTGGAGAAACGAATCGAAAGCATGGCTAAGGAACTAGACCAGATGCGGAAAATGGAGCTACGGAAAACTTGTGGAGATTGTCTAAAGCAAAGAGAAGTACAACCTCCAACATTCGATGGACAGTCGTCTTGGTCAGTTTACAGGAGACAATTCGAGGCAGCTGCGACAGCAAATGGCTGGGTTGACGAAGACAAATACACAGCACTGACTCTTGCTCTTAGAGGACCAGCAGCTGAATTACTTCAAACTGTTCCAGCTGGTAAGAGCAACGATTTCAGTTCTCTCGTGGCAGCTATAGATAAACGCTTTGGTGATAGCCACTTGAAAGAAGTCTTCCGAGTCCAACTCAATAACAGAGTCCAGAAAAGGGGTGAAAGTCTACAGCAGCTCCAAGCAGACGTCGAAAGACTGGTTCACCTGGCATACCCGGATGCTGGAGAAGAAATCATCAACCATCTGGCTGTTGAGTCCTTCGTTCGTGCCATTTCTGACAAACACCTTCAGAGATCAGTGCGAACTGCTAGAACACGAACTCTTTCTGAAACTCTAGAGTTTGCATTAATGATGGAAGCATCTGAGCAAGCTTCTCAAATGGTACAATGTCAAAGAGAAGCCATATTCGAGGCTGGATCATGCCCAGGAGTTAAACTACAAAGGAACCAGCGGAACGGACTTGCCAGATGTTGGAATTGTAATAAGACGGGGCACTTACAGCGACAATGCCGGTTTCCACCAATTAAAACTGAAACTTCTTGTCGACGTTGTGAAGTCCAAGAAAATCAATCCGTGAGCTGTAGAGTAAGACCGCAGACTTATCAATACCGAATTGGACATCAGGTAGAAAACCCCCAATGGAATTGCTGGGGGAAAGTAGAGACCGAGACTCAGCGGATGAGAATGGAACCCATATTCGGATGGAACAAGGAAGAATTGAGGTCTGCTCAAACGAAGGATCCAGACATCGGACCGATTCTCAAATGGAAAGAGAACAACACGAAACCTGACTGGGACGACATTTTTGACCAAAGCCCTGTTGTCAAAGCCTATTGGGCACAGTGGGATTCGCTTCGCGTGCAAGAAGGAGTACTCCAGCGCAAATGGGAATCTCCTGACGGTAAATCTTTTGTAATGCAGCTTATTGTTCCTCAATCGAAAATCAAGGAGGTTTTACAAAAGATGCATAGAAGCCCTACAGGAAGCCACCTGGGAGTCAACAAGACGCTGGAGAACGTGCGAAAACGCTTTTACTGGCTGCATGTTAGAGGTGACGTGGAGAAGTGGTTCCGAAATTGTTATGTCTGTGATTCAAACATAGAGGTGGGTAGGCTTACAGATAGACCTAATAGAACAGGGACATGGGTCACAGTGTATGGCGACCGGATGAAGACCCGGTATGACACAAAAGCGACAAAGGCAGGATTCCAAGCAGGAGATCGTGTGTGGCTTTATAATCCTCATCGTCAAAAGGGATTGTCACCGAAACTTCAGCAGAACTGGGAAGGTCCTTATACTGTTGTCACGAGGATTAACGACGTGGTTTACCGCATCCAAAGAGGATTAAGAGGTAAGTTAAAAGTAGTTCATTGTGACCGGCTGCATCGATATAGTGGCAAGGCTGCAGATGGAATTATTCGGGACGAACAATCTTAAGGAGGAGGCAGTGTAATGAACACCCAACATTTATACCAATTTCCTAATCGAAAAGGTTCAACCGAAAACACAACTGGCAACACTATAATGGAATGGTATAAAATGACAGGCATTGCTTGTAAGCCAGTGTGTGTGAGTGTAGAGATTTTTGACAGCAAATGTGGAAACCATGGAGAAGAAACTGGAACGCTCTAGATGAGTGTTGTTCTATATAAATAGGACCGCTGACGCAACGAGCAGTCAGTTTTGATTATAGAGTGATAAAGTTAAGAGTGAAACGTTGTTAACCAGTGATAGTCCAATAGTCGAGTTGAGTTCGAATAAAGTATAGATACTGAATAAAGTGGTAGAAATAAAATAAAAGTGAAGTTTTATTTTGCGAACTAAGCGCACGTTACAATATCATGAATATGAAACAGAACGAGTATTGAGCAATGGAGAAGTTGAAGTGTTTATGAAAGAGGATCTCAACTATAAATCTCAAGTGGAATTATTGGATTTCAAAACGATGAAACAAACATATAAAATGAGTATTTCTTAAATCGAGAAAAGTAAAAAAAACATGTGAAATTTTTGTATAATAAAGAATATTGTTTTATTGCATTTATTACAGTTGGCTGTTTTTCTTAAGATGTTGAATTGCCCGATGAAGAAGCTATCCATGAGTTGTGCTCAGAAGGAAAACCGAGCCATTTGACAAATATACGATTTTTTTTCTTTTGAAGTATTTTCTCAATAAGATATGTATTGGGAAACTTAGTTTTTTGCAGTTCATATTCATAAAATCTTCCTTTAACTGGATGCCCTTGAAAGTCCTCAATTAAATATGTCACAGGGTTTGTATGTTGAACTTTCGTTATCTTGAAAATTTCAGTAGTCCAATTAGGTGTATAACCCTTTTCAAATACATGTTTATATTTGCTAATTCTAACATAATCTCCAATATGGAACTTGGGTGTAATATGAATTTTGATATGATTTTATACTGTTGAAAGCAGCTCTTTCTCATTGTACATGTTGACTTCTGATGGTTTCATTTTTATTGTACGATGTTTTGAGTTATTGTATGTTTTTGTTAGTGTATCTACTATATCGATCCAGCGATAAGAACCATTAGCGCTGAATTCTTTCCACATAAGCGATTTTAAGGTACGATTAAATCTTTCTATAATTGATGCCTTTAGAACACTATAAGTAGAGTAATGGTTAATTTTATGTGTTTTCATTAAATGATGAAAATGAGAATTGAAAAATTCTTTCCCGTCATCTGTTTGTAGATTGTTTGGAACCCTATGTTCGCTTAGTATATTTTTCATGGCTTCGGTAACAGATTTATTTTTAATAGGAGATGTCCAAGCAAATTTTGAAAATGTATCGATCACAGTAAGAAGATAGCGATAGTTATCATTCTCTGGCGAATAAATTATCATTTCTACTAGATCTGCTTGCCATAGATCATCAAGTCCTTTGATAATGACACGTCTTCTTTTGAAATTCTTACGAGAGGGCTTATGTAGTTCATCAACAATGTCTCTTTTACTCATATTGTGTGAGAATGATTGGAAACATAGGGTGATGTGGTCATAAATGCACCAGTGGTGCAAGATGCACCATAGCTATATTTGCCAAATACGCCACTGTATTGGCGTATGGCTCACTCAAATGTATCCGTTACTTCCAGTTACCACGGTAGAGTTCAGTCTGGTAGTGTTTCTCTTAGCTGTCGCACGTGTGCGGAGATTTTTTTACTTTCATAGCGAAAAACGAAAAAAAGAAGGTGAGTTAATTTTTGTAATATTTCCATGAAATTCCAGTGTTAGTTCATTTGAAAGTACTAAAAGATTTGCTTGGACTTTTGTTCTTATTTTCATGTGAAGAGTGCGTAGTTTTGTTACGTTCTTTTTGAACAGCTATAATTTGTATCAAAAATTCCATGGTGGTGCAAAATGCACCAAACAAGCATAGTGCTCAATGCACACTCAATGATCCTACTGTATCGGGACCTACCAAACGGCAGCACTCCTTATATAAATTTTCCGAATCCCTGGGTTCACTAAATATTCGTTGAAAGGAATTATTATTTGTTATTTAGTTTTGTTTCTTTTTTTTGAGAATAATTTATTTTTGTTAATTTTTTGTGTGATATGAAGTCTTTCGGTTTATTTTTATTTATTGTTTTTCTGTTTACTTTTGTTCTAATAAAAAATAGTAATGCTTTAAATCAATTTGTGGTGCATTAAGCACACTGGTTCATTGTGGACATATGACTGGTGCATTTAGTACCAACCATGGTGCTCTATGCACCATTTGCCATTTTTCGAACAATTTATGTTTACTTCAAATTTTCAGATCATATCGACAGTTGAATTTTGTAAATATTTTCAGAACTAATCTATCAAAAGGATATCAAAAAGCCAACTAGAAACGACTTATTTTAAAAAAGTTATGATCATTTGAAAAGAGGGTGGTGCATCTATGACCACGTCACCCTACCTCATACTTACCCTTATATAATTAAAATAACAGTTCGGATTATGAAAAGACATTGTTTATTTTTTCTAAAAAATTTTATTTCAATCTTTTGTATAATGATAACAAATTTTCCACTTTTATTAATCTAATTTCAAGCATATAGCATGCACATGTATCAGGACCATCTTTACAAAGGTCGGAAGACCAAGAGCAGTTAGCAAAATGACATCCATGTTTTGATGATGTTGTAGATACGTTTTCAAATCGTCTTAGAAAGGATATACAATCCAATAAGTACTCATAATGTTCACTTAATATAATATTACGATCGGGATCGGCTTTCAATAATTTCAAAATTTTATCTAAAACTAATGAAGTATTTAGATTAGACATGGTGTATGACTTGATCAAGGCTTATAGACTGAATTCTGGAAAGTTTCTGCTCATGATTATATATTCAAATTAATTGTTGTTATTTTTATGCAATCTTACGAACCTCACTGGTAATTGGATTATATTCGATTATTCGATCATGTAGAATCGAACAGTATGCGGTTGTTAATGCAGGTACAGGTGTCTGTGTTTTATGTTCTATTTTAACATCAACAGGACTGGTTTGAATTGTTTCGTTTTGATGAGAGCAATCTATAACCACAACTGGTGCGTTGTCTTTAAATTCTTGACGAGTCATGAGCGGTTGTGATTCCTTTTTATAGTATGATTGTTGAAATTTACTGTACATATCATACAGAATAGCATAACGATCAGTTTTAAAATTCAATTTTAAATCTTCGCGAGGGTATTCTTCAGAATTAAGATGTACCTTTAAATTAGTTAAATCACAATGGTCGAATTTGCTGGCATCTTTACGATGATTTTTTCGGCCCGTTTGAAGTGCTATAATAATGAATCTAGGTTTTTCTAGTTGTGTTGAAGTCTTAACTCTCCATATATGATCAGTTCAGTACCTATAGGTAAACTAGGGAACTCATGCATTTCCCAATTCCGAAAGTGAATTTGTATAGGATTTGTTTGTATTTGTTTTAACAGTGTAAGCTTATCCGAATCGGATAGCGTAATGTGTGGTACTCTCCATTGTATCTTAAAAATTGAGAGTTTTACATCTTCGCCTTCTTTAAAAAAATAGACGTTGTCATTAGATCTTGTACGTATTAAAATCAATTCGTGTTTAGCATTTGTTAAAATATTTTTATAGTCTTCAGCAAAACCTAAAAGATTTTTTAACGGAACACAAAAGTTAAAAAAACCCGATGCAGCTAATAATTCTTCTTTTCCCGTCCATGATGCATTTTCTAGGTTTCTGCTTTCATTCTTATTCAGTGATACATAATTTTTTAAAGTTGTAGTTATGCCAACATTTTTATTGCTTTCAATAGTTACTCCATTAAGCTCGTAATGAATTTCCTCAGAAAGAAATGACATAGAATTATTATAAAGTTTTACATTTGGTGATACTTCATTGTCTGTGCTCTTCTGAAATCCTCCTTCTATGTAAATGAAGCTTTCACTGGGTAAAATACTCAGATCTTGTTGTTGTAAAGGAATGCGTATTTCATCACTTGGATTGAACGATTGAAGAAATGGAGAACAACTATGATATTCGTATTTAGATATACTATTGTCGTAGATAGGTCTTTGATTTATATTCAATACTTCACTCATATTTTTATTTTATGGTAAATCCTAGAGAAATTAAATAGAGCTTATTTGCAGTAGTAAGCCTAGGTCTCAACGTTCTCGAAGTACTAGTTGAACTAATCACCTGATTGTGATTAGAGGTGTTTATATTATTATAGATTAGCATTACTAAGGGGTAGGAGTTAGATGTAGTCGTACGGTTATTGTTTCTCCTCTAAAGTTTATATAGTCTCCGTCCTGATCCAGTAGTTTTAACGTTAGCGATGTTATTCGATTGGTATTCACTGGTAAATAGATCACATTTCTCGGTATTTCAATAATTTTATACCCTGGTCCCACTTCTGGTGAAAATTCATGCAACGTATGAACAGGAGCATTATTCAGATACGAACCAGTAATAATATTGCACTCAACTCGGATAACACTAACTTTGTTTATATCGACTGGTAAATCTGATATATGAAAATTGTGAATGTCTCCAATCAACATCTTTTTACTGAAACCCAATAATTTTCCAATTGATCGGTCCGAGTCGAAATGTATATTTTCATCGCTCGTGATTTCACAGTGTAAAGTGTTATTATTTGCTTCAATAGATAGAAATATCTTAGAATTCTGTAATAGCAGTTCTTCTGTAATATACGCTGCTATATCATCTATTTCATAGGATCCTACAAGAATTTCGATAGTATGTTTTCCAATATGAAAAAGGTTATTATGTTCATCAATATTAGGTATCGAATTGTATGTTTGAAAATCAATCAATCCACAAACATAGTTCTGTTCTAGTTGTAAAGGAGGAAAATATTCAGCATTTAAATTAGAAGTATTACCACTCAACGTAAGTGTAAACGACGTGATGTCAAAACGAATAATGAGAATATGATAGTATTTATTGAAATAACAGTTGTACAAAAATCTTAAACATAAGTGACCACAATTTACAGAATTATAACTTTGATACTGAAGATAATTATAGCTAATCTTTTCACCCATATATTTGATTATCTCAGTCGGTGGTTGAAGATTTCCAAAACTATCGAAATATTCTATTTTAGACCCCTTTTTGCAATACGCTACCCAATGTGTTCCACTACCATTTGAAGAATCAAGATTGACAACTCCACACTCATTTTTGAATGGTTTACCTTTGGGTAAACTGTCACGCATAAAAACACCTCGAAAATGAGGAATCCATTTCGATGCAAAATTCCACAAATCCAATTCATTAAGTGGTCTATTGGGTAGCGAACTTACTGGTTTTTTGGCATGGTTCTTAAATATAGACCTAGACCTTTTCTATATGGTTTAAGATGTAGACCATGGCCAATCGAAACAGCTTCCATTCTCTGAATATGACGTTTTTTCTCTTCTAGATCTTTTCTGGCAATATTGATATCATTTACAGCTTTTGCTACACCAGCAGCTCCTCCACTCAGAGCTCCGAGAGCTGACAGTCCAGCAAACAATGGAACAAGAAATGGAATTACACCTCCAATTTTCGGTAATGATATAACTCTGGGTGTCTTTATGTTCTATCCCCGTTATATCCCCGTTCTTCTTGATTGTTTTATTTACAGCAGATAGCGCTACTTTGACAGCTTTTTCAAGGCTATGAGGTTTTTTTCTTTGAAGGAGTTTCCTTACATCTTTAATAGCAGTACCAAGCGTAATTGTTCTACTTTTTGTTTTTTTATTTGTTTTACTTCGTGAACAACCCATACCTAATTTCAGTTTAGACTTCATAAGACCAGTAACTAATATTGCATTTGCTCGTTCTGATATATTAGCGTCTTTTAAAACAGCTCTTTCCCAGGCTTTTTCACATAAAATTTTATCCGCTATATGTCGTTCGACTGTGTTTTTGAATTTAGAATACGAAATATCGTGTTGTTTGCAAGCCTGATCGAGTAAATTAACTCCGGGGTATCCTAGGGCTAAACGAACATCCAACTTAGTTCCAGGGCCACAATATTGATACCCTGGCAAATGTAACTCGATAGGTAATTTATTGATTACAGAGTTTAACAGTCCTCATCCATGTACACGGTTTTGTTGACTAACGGTCTTTTTTGAAAAATCAATCATTTTATAACAATTATTTCTTTTTCATCTCAATTGAACAAGTGTTAATAACCATATGAGACTTCATATATATAATCTACTCATTTATAGTATTTCTATTTAGTTTTTATTATCATGCGTTTCATTAAACAACATCATCTTCTACCAATAAAAAATATGGACTTAGTTCAAAGTACGGAATCGAAGAGGAAGAAGCATGGGATACTATTACCTTATAGTATAAGAGGTTTAATTACTTGGCCATCGAATTGTGGGAAAACCAATGTCATGATGAGCCTAATACAACAACCTAATGGTTTAATATTTGAAAACATTTATATCTACTCAAAGTCTCTGCATCAACCCAAGTATGAGTTTCTACGTCAGGCTATTAAACCAATCAAGTCTATGGGGTTCTACACATTTTACAATAATTGTGATGTTATACCTCCTGAAGAAGCTAAACAAAACTCTGTGTTTATTTTTGACGATATTGCATGTGAAAAGCAGAATGTAGTTCGAAACTACTTCAGCATGGGTCGTCATCATCATATCGATTGTTTTTATTTGTGTCAAACTTACACAAAAATTCCGAAACATTTAATACGTGATAATGCAAATTTTCTAATCATTTTTAAACAAGACGATATGAACCTAAAACATATATATAATGATCATGTCAATTCTGATATGTCATATCAAGTATTTCAAAGAGCTTGTAACGAGTGCTGGCAAGCAAAATATTTTTGGTGATTGACAAGGACAGTCCTTATAGTAGGGGTCGTTATAGAAGGGGTTTTGACGACTTCATAATGCTATAAAAACCACCCACCAACACTCATCTACTACATTCGTATCGTTAGGCCGCAACAGAGTGGAACAGGTGCGAACAGTAATCGGATTGAAGCAGTTGGTTAGCTGTTGATCATCAGATTGAATTATAATAAAGAAATCAGGGGTTTTGACGACTTCATAATGCTATAAAAACCACCCACCAACACTCATCTACTACATTCATATCGTTAGGCCGCAACAGAGTCGAACAGGTGCGAACAGTAATCGGATTGAAGCAGTTGGTTAGCTGTTGATCATCAGATTGAATTATAATAAAGAAATCAATATGATGCATTTAAATAAGGAAGTAACAAAAGAACTTATTAAAACTACCAATGCTCTTAGAAAAAAATACAAGGCCTTAAGAAATGGAAAAGAGGCTTACGAATTTCAATTAGAAGAGACATTTAAACCTATCACTAAACCACTGAAAGAACTAGTTGAATCTAACACCAAGCAAATAATTAAAGAACAGCAATCTGAATTTGAATATCCTGTAACAAAGAAAATAAAGCATGATTTTGAGAATGATGAGTTTATTACTCCTAACAATACCATAGATATTGAGCATACCTCGAACAATAGTGATGTTACCCCAAAAACCGCTGATACACCTAAAAGCAGTAGAACAAGAAGCAAGTTGTTCGCGACTTTGCAAATCAGCTTGATCTAGACAGTTTCAATGTAATTCCAAGGAAATATATGGATTTATATATAAATAATTCGACTGCTATAGACGATGTGTTGTGTACGGTATACACGTTGATAATGGAAAGCTAAAAATAGGTGATAAAGATTTCAAAATTCATGGAGATGATATTGAAATAAATAATAAAGCATGTAAAGGTACGCTCGTACGACTATGCAGGATGACTTTGGAGAATTCACGCTGCTCCGTCAAGGTCGGAAAAGAACTCACCGAGACCTTTGACGTCGAAAAAGGCTTTAGGCAAGGCGACAAACTGTCATGCGATTTCTTCAACATCATACTTGAACAGATTGTAAGAAACTCAAACGCCAACACCAGAGGAACAATCTTTCAAAAGTCTGTGCAATAACTCGCCTATGCAGACGATATTGACGTAATGGGAAGAAAAAAGCGTGATGTCATAGGTGCTTTTGCGTTGGCCAGGGTCATAAGACCCAGGAACAGGTGAAGCGCAATAAAAGTCTGGTATTCCATGAAACTCTAGCCTCTCCCTTTTCAAGACCGTTATGCGTTAGCAAATAACATCCTGCTCGAGGTGCCACTGCAACTTGCTTACGCAATAACCGAACATAACGGATCTAGACCAGTAAAGGTCGATAAACAATCCTCAAGCCAGTGGTTGAACAGCGACGCCGAGGGCTGAATGGCTAAGGAGTTCTTAGTCGGTAGTTGCGAACTCTGGATACCTAGGCAAATCCAGTTTAAATTGTAAGTCCTTTACGTTGGCATAGGGCTCTGCCAATGGTGACCTCCTTTCCCTATTACTCGTGGGTACAAGATTGAAAACATTAATGAAAATAAAAAAGAGAGTGATGCTGCTCTAACTGCATCCACACCAATGGAGACAGGTCTTGACGACCTTCCACCTATTGGTTCTTTGGAGGAGGCGAAACTTCTTAACGAAGCTGCCCCTTCAACACGCTCTGATCAAACGATCAAAACAACCCAAAAAGCGCGCGTCAAGCTTTGCGGAGCTGCTCGCAAACGCTTTAAAAAAGTAAGTAAAGTAAAGTAAGTAAGTTATTCATTTATTAACATTTAAATACAAAATGATAGAACATAATATGAATTTAAGCGCTATGGCTAAGCCGTCAGCCTGGGTTAACAAATTTATAAATTAATATTGTTTTAACTTAATTTTCAATACATAAACAAAAAATTTTAGATTTAAACGTATTCAGATATTAACAACATTCTATATTTGTAAACTGATTTTAAAAAGCTGCTTAGGGTTTTCCAGTTACACTCATTTAGAAGATAGATAGTTTCCTGCAGTGTTAGTGTATTTTTTCCAAAGAAAATAAGCCGTTGCGGTCTGAATATTGGGCATATGCTTATAAAGTGAAACCAATCTTCTTTTGATCTCAGATTGCAGAGCGTACAGAATTGGTTGAAGGATCCATTGAAAGGGGTACCATTTAAGAAGAGGACCTCACACCTTGTTTTGAATATCAGCGATATTTCGTTATAACTAAGTGAGTCATGAAAGTAGTTTCTTTGGTTAAGATTCAAATTAAGTTGACTATATAACTACCTGCTTTCAGAATCACGGGCATTTTTGATGAATGTAACTCGAACAAGGTCTTCATTTTTCTGGATAATACTGTAAAGTTGGTATTTCAGGTTACTTAAGTTGTTTACATCAATGTGTAGTGTTTCTCCACAAGCGTTACCAATAGTTTGCCATCTTGCGTACCACCAGTCCTTGTTTCGTAACTCATATAGCAATAGTTTTTTTGTAAGTCTACATTCTTCATACTGACTGCATATTTTGATTATGAAATCAGCTTGTGACTTCAAAGTATTTGTCAGGAGTTTTGGTAGACCAGTTTCCAGGTATAGAGCGTAATTAGGCGTATTTTGTGGCAGATTGAAAAGTTTTTTAATAAAATTCCTGTGGAACTTTTCTATTTCCTCATACTCATAAGCTCCCCAAACCTGAGAAGCATAGCAGAGAGTTGATTTCACTACTGCATCGAATATTTTATATTTTGCAGACAACACTATTCTTTTGTTTGCAAACACATTTTTCCATGATAGATTAACCAAGCTTTGAGAACTTTTGGTTTTTTCGATTAAGTGTTTGCTGAAATTTAAAGCAGAATTCAGTTTAATTCCCAAGTATTTGATCTCATTAGTTGTTTCGAGAGGATGCCCATCGTATGTCCATTGTCTTTCATTGTGAACTCTCGTGGATTGCGCAAAGTCCATCATTTTCGATTTGTCTGTATTAATTGTAAGACCCCATTTTATGCAGTAACTTGATAAGCGGTTGATCATTAATTGCATATGCTCTGGTGTTTCCGAGAGTATGACGAGGTCATCTGCATACAACAGTACATTGATGGTAGAGTTAGCAACTCTTACTCCTCCAGGAAGAGCATCTACTATGTCGTTTATAAACAACGAAAACAACATTGCACTCAAAAGACAGCCTTGTTTTACACCAGTATTTGTACCGAACCATTGCGAATAGTTGTTGCCATCCCAGACTGCCGCTTCTGTATCGGTGTACATTTCCTTGATCACTTTTATGAATTTAGAAGATATTCCAATTTGAGAGAGCTTAAAGAAGAGCGCATTTCTGTTGACTAGGTCAAAGGCCGCTTTAAAGTCTACAAAAAAGGAATATACTTTTTTGTTCCGAGCTTGATATGCTTTGATTATAGATGAGAGAGTGAATATCTGATCGATGGTTGAATAATTCTTTCTAAAGCCAGCTTGAAATTCGGATAGAATATTTTTCCGTTCAACCCATTTTTCTAACCTCTCTACAAGGACACCGCAAAATATTTTGGCTATGACATTCATGAAAGAAATTCCTCTGTAGTTTTCCACAACATCTAAAGGTCCTTTTTTGTGTAAAGGAAAAATCACAGACTTTTTAAATGAAGAGGGGATATCAGCAGTAGAGAAAACTTTGTTGAACAGAACTTGTAGACCGCTAATAAATGTTGGTGTTGCATTTTTAAAGAACTCGTATGGGATCCCATCTTCACCTGGAGCTTTTCCATTTTTTGAATTTAAAATCACTGTTTGTATTTCATAAAGTGAGATATCTACATCCAATGTTTCATCCACAGTTAATGGTTCAGCGTATGTGAACATTAAATTAGAATCGTTGGAGACAAGGAGCTTAAAATGAGTAGAAAGATCTTCAGCAGATACACCTGCGCCGATTTTGTAATTCATACCATTGATCTCCCTCGCGATCTTCCAAAAATCTTTTGAGCTTCTAGTTTGGCCCAATGCTATTGCTTGTCGATTTTCATACTCAATTTTCTTTTTAAGACACAGGTTTTTGTAATAAGAATTAGCTTCGATGTACCAAATCCTAAGATGATGATTGTTTGAGGTTCGCAAGGCTCTCAGAAGAGAAAACGTTCTTGTCCGTGCTTTCTGGCAGTCAATGTCAAACCACTTTTGTTTGAAAGCGATTTTCTGACTTGTGAAATTGTTTGATGTTGAGTTTCTCATATAATTTGTGAGCTGTGTAGAAAGTGCTTCTGTGGATTCAGTGGTCAACTCACTTCTTAAAAAGAAATTATCCAAATTACGTTGATAATGAACTTTATATTCGTTTTTCCAACAAAGACGAGGAAGTAGACGAAGATTTACTTCTGTGGGAGAAGATTCAAACGAGAATTCCACAACAATAGGTAAGTGATCCGAAAAGGTTTTACATTCCACTTCAAACTTATTGATCCGTCCGATCCAGTCACTATTTACGGCACAAAAGTCGATAACGGATTTTCCTTGACTTCCGATGAAAGTGAAGTGTCCTGCCTTATCTCCTTGCGTACAGCCATTCAGAATGATGAAATCGTACATTTGAAGCAAGTGAAGCAAATCTATACCATTCTTATTTTGAATGTCATCAGCTGAGTTTCTGTCAGCATAAGAGATCGCGGGATTCGATACATTCTGAACAATTGTAGTTTGTGAATTGCTAGTTCTTGCGTTAAAATCGCCAATCAGTAAAACGCTCTTCGATGCAAGACACTGCATTGTATTATATAGTTTTTCAAAATCATTTGCCCACTTGTTGCAGTTTATGTAGTAAGGTACAATACATATATCCTTCTGTTTTAAACAATTTACTATAGTTGTGCCTTCACATTCGCCAAACGCGTACGTATTTAAAAGTGATGTTCGTATCCCATATAGACTTCCCCCACTCGCACGACCTTTTAACTTTGCTTTAATTGCTTCACCCCATAAAAGTTTAAACCCATCAAAATATTTCTCAAATTTACTAAAATTTTCCTTTGTAACATGTGTTTCAAACAAAAAAAATATTTCAAAATTCTTAACGTATTTAAAAAAAATTACAAATAAAAGCTTATTATTTAACCCTGAAATATTGTAAGATAAAATTTTAAAAAAAGTATTATTTTTAATTTGACTGACGGCTTCTAAATCTCAATTATTAATTAATCTAGTACAATTTTGATTTTCATATGCCATCCCTGGTGTATCATGTAGATCTGCTACACTCCATCCATTTTGACGTCTGGTTGACACCATCCTATCACTGACAGTAGTGACAGCTCCAAAGTTTAAACTTCAAAATATATTTTGCAGTTCTTCTTCACCATTTTTATTTTGATATTTTAAGATGTTGTTTTTCGTTAAATAAAATATTTTATCACGAAGTATCAATGTATTATTTTTGATGGGAATTGTTTCAGTTGAATTGCTTGCTTTGATGACTTTCCGATACCCAAGTAGGATGCGATGTTTAAGTTGTGACTGCTTGCTCCGGTCGCGCTGTATGAAAGCACCTGTGCCCTTCAATTTGAATGCATTTTTTAGAATTTGTGTTGCAGTTTCGTTAGATCCCGTGTTTAGTTTAAGTTTGACAATATTATTATTTTCACTGAGCTTAACAGCGGGTGGCATATTGGGAGCTTCATTATTGAGCAAAAGTTGGGTTAAGACCTCTATTTTAGCCTGTGGGTTGTTGGTGTCGTTTGGTATCGAAAATATTAGATTTTTTCCACGTATTTCACGGCTTTGCAGTTCGAGCTCTTCTTCTAAAACACAGCAACGTACTTCAAAATCATGAATCTGCTTGGATAGCTCTTGGTTTTGTTGTCGCAGATGATCGAGTTCTTGGTTCAGTATACTGACGTCATCTTTGGTCGCCCAGTTAGCTATGGCAATTTGCAGAGAGCTGTCGACAATTGTCTTGATTTGTTGGAAATCGGATTGAGTCATAGACATTTTTCGGTATGTCTTAAAACGCTTTAAATTCCTTCTGGCTAGCGGCCTTAACGAAGCCGAAGCCAAGGAAAGAGCCAGAACGGCTGTTCCAAAGGGAGAAAAAAGGAATCGTTCTGAATCCTTCCCTAGGGACTTAAATCGTGCCAAAATGGCAAAACCCAACATTGCTCACAAGCAGAGGTCTGTTGATGTTTCCACATCAAATCCGCCTCCATATCAACAAAAAACAGAGCAACAAAACTTTAAGCAAGCGCTGGAGAGTTACAAAATAGGTATCCTTGCCTCAGACTACCCGGAAACGCTACTTAACACTGACCAAATGACAGTAGTGCAAGACACCATCTTTGGTTTGATTTGTAGCCAAAAGACAGGGGATATCAGCCCCAAATTCTTTGGCACCAATTTCAGACCAGGCTGGCTTGTCTTCAACTGCAAAAATAAGGTCACGGCTGATTGGCTAAAAGGCGAAATTCCAAAAATAAAGCCTTGGGTGAATGCCTCACTGAAGGCGGTTGAAGAGGAAGAAATTCCCAAAAACCAAATTCTGGTGGGCCATTTCCCCGTTGGCCAAACCTGCACAAACGAACAGATTCTCACTGCGATCAAGGTCCAGAATGAGGGTCTCCCCGTTCCTGAATGGAGGATCATAAGAAGAGAAGCCAAAGGCGCCGCTTCTATTCTCACCTTTTCGGTGGACCATAAATCCGTGGCTCTACTGAAAACAAAAAAAGACATCATAGACTTTAGGTTTGGCGATGTTCAACTCCGCCATCCTAAAGCCCCTAACAGAACTGGTGCCCCCAAACCCCCACCTAACTCCCCTGTCAAGACAGCCTGTATGACTCTGACGACAGGTAATAGTGCTCCACAGCCTTCACCAACGTCAGATCTACAAAACAGGCTGACAGCTCCAACAATCCCAGCTCCCCCCCCCCCCCCCCCCAGTTGCTAATGCCACATCTGACTTACCAAAGGAGTCAGCCGTAAGGCCTTCTTTACCAAAAGGTACCTCTGGCAACGCAACAACAACTCCCACCCTTCCCTGCTCAACAACCGTCGCCACAACAACACCAATATGTGAGAACGCAACACCAGCTGCAAAAAGCAGCACAGCCAAATTCATGGCTCAAAAACGGGACCCCAGGCCCAAAGGTAAAGCTCGGCAGAGGCTATTGAAAGCACCAGCGAGCTTTACCTCAACCCCAAAAACAAAATGAATTACACCACCCTAAAATTCCTGCAGATAAATCTCATGCACGCCAAAGCTGCCTCAGCTGCGGCAAGCAGGGAATTTGTCAAGCAGGATCTGGACTGCTTACTAGTCCAGGAACCATGGGTGGTAAGAGGCCAAATAAAAGGCCTTCCAACACAATCGTGTAAGTTAATATACGACAACACGCAACTCCAACCACGAGCTGCGCTTCTTATCCATAAAAGAACTAACTTTATTCCCTTTCCAGAATTCATCACAAATGATCTCGTTGTGGTACTAGCTGAGATCCCCACGGCAAGAGGCTTACAAGATATTGTAATAGCCTCAGCCTACTACCCGGGGGATACTACCTCCGCACCACCTGAAGAGGTAAGAAAACTTGTTAGATACTGCAACGCAAGGGGAAGACAGCTACTACTTGGTTGTGATGCAAACTCCCATCACACCATATGGGGTAGTACAGATATCAACAAAAGAGGTGAGTCACTTTTAGATTTTCTTATGCACTCAAACTTAGATATTCTAAACAAGGGAAATGAACCTACTTTTGTCACCTCCACTAGGAAAGAAGTGTTGGATATGACAGTGGCAAGTTTTGCCATAGCCAACAACATTCTCAATTGGCATGTCTCGAAAGAGATATCATTCTCGGACCACCGGCACATCAGATTTGATCTGTCAAGGCCGAATACCAACAATATAGAAAACAATAGGGTACCAAGACACACGGACTGGAATCTCTACACAGAGACACTTCGTTGTGAATTTGAACCATCCTATCCAAACATTGACTCTCCTTATCAACTTGAAAGGGAAGCAGCACGCTTAAGCTCACAAATCACAAGCGCATACGAGTCCAGCTGTCACATTAGACAGATCAACTCAAATCGCGATGTTCCCTGGTGGAACAGTGAGTTGGAGAAGTTAAAAAGAAAGCTTCGAAAGTTGTTCAACAAAGCTAAACGAACCAATTCGTGGAGCGAATATCGAACAACTTTAACGACTTACAACTCGATGATAAGAAGGCAAAAACGACTTACCTGGAAAAACTTCTGTGAAAGTATCGATAACTTGCCTTCTTCAATTAGAGTTCAAAAAGCCTTAGCTAAAGATCATAACAATCGTATTGGTCTCTTAAAAAAATCGGATGGTAGTTTTACCCAAAGTTACAGTGAAACTCTGAGCCTACTTTTGGCCACTCATTTTCCTGACTGTATACATACCACTGATCAATCTCTAACCACAAATGTGAGTTACACTACACCTAACAGCACAACAAGAAGTCTAGCTAGAAAAATTTTTAACGAAGACTCCATTAAATGGGCAATATCCTCCCAACAGCCTTTCAAGGCGCCCGGGGAAGATGGTATCTTTCCTGCTCTCTTGCAGTATGGAATTGATACCATAATCTGCTCACTTATACTTATCTATAGATCCAGTTTTGAATTAAGCTACATCCCTCAAACTTGGAGAAAGGTGAGAGTAGTATTCATACCAAAAGCTGGCAATAGATCAAACTCAGACCCAAAATCCTTCAGACCAATCAGTCTCACATCCTTCTTTCTAAAGGTCATGGAAAAAGTGATTGATTTACACATTCGCAGTACGGCCTTAATAGCAAATCCTCTCAATGCTAACCAATTCGCTTACCAAACGGGTAAATCCACTGTTACAGCTCTCCATCAGCTGGTAAGCAAAATTGAGACTGCGTTTGCTAAGAAAGACATCATACTCTGCTCTTTTCTTGATATTTCTGGCGCCTTTGACAATACTACGTACTTGTCAATTCAAACCGCTGCAACTGTCAAAGGAATTGACACACCAACCATTAAATGGATTGACTCTATGTTAAGTGGCAGAATCATCTCCACGACATTAGGTCAAACATCAATAACAGTTAATGCTGTTAAAGGCTGTCCCCAAGGGGGTGTTTTATCTCCCCTGCTCTGGTCAATTGTAATAGATCAGCTCTTGGATGACCTCAATAAGCTGGGCCTTGATACACAAGGCTACGCTGATGACTTAGTCATCTCTATTCAAGGCAATCAAGAAGCACAGGTCACAAACCGTATGCAAAGTGCCCTGAACAAAGTTAATGACTGGTGCAACAAAGAAGGGCTTAAGGTCAACCCCACCAAAACAGTCATCATTCCATTCACCAGGAGACGTAAAATCAATCTATAAACACTATCCCTAAATAGTGTTCAAATTAATTTTTCCAAAGAGGTCAAATATCTAGGAGTAACCCTGGATAATAAACTCAATTGGAAACCACATCTAGACAAAACCGTAGCAAAAGCAACAAATGCTTTCTGGGCCTGTTCTAGACTTTTTGGTAAAAAGTGGGGACTCAGGCCAAAAATGATTTACTGGACTTACCTCACTATTATCACACCCATCATAACCTATGCTTCGCTGGTCTGGTGGCAAAAAACAGAACGAGTTTATGCCCGCAAATCTTTGCAAAAATTACAAAGACTAACCTGTGTAGGTATCACAGGTGCAATGCGCACCTGCCCAACTTTAGCGTTAGAAAGTTTATTAAATTTTCCTCCGCTACATCAAAGAGTAAAGAAGACTGCTGCGTTAAGCGGACTAAAGCTTCATCTCACTAACCACTCAAGAAAGGAAAACTTACAAGGACATATGAGTATTCTGCAGGTGCTCCCAATACTGAAATCGCCTGCAGCACACTCCTCGGACTTTATGCCTAAACGCATAATGTTACACCACCCCTTTGAAGTAATCTTTCCAAACCGCTCAGCATGGAAGAACCCTGTAATTCTTACAAATAACTTCCAATACATCTGGTATACTGACGGTTCAAAAACAAACAACGGTGTAGGTGCAGGGATTTACGGTCCCAACTTTAAATCATCTACATCCCTTGATAACACAACTACTATCTTTCAGGCAGAGGTAATGGCTATAGAATTCTGTATTAGGGAATGCATTAGAAGAAACCTCCGAAGATCAAGCATCCTAATCTGCTCTGACAGTCAGGCAGCACTAAAGGCTCTGTCCTCGACAAAAATCGAATCCAAACTAGTTTGGAACTGCCTGACTTGTTTACTTCAATTAGCTACTCACAATAAAATAACTCTTTCATGGGTGCCTGGTCATGAAGGCGTACCGGGTAACGAAGAGGCTGACCGACTTGCTAGACTTGGCTCTCAGTCCCAATTCAAAGGCCCTGAACCCTACTGTGGTCTCCCAATAAGTAGCCTTAAAAACGAATTAGCTACCTGGGAACGACAGAACATGATCAGCACCTGGAACAACTCAAATGGCGATCGTCAGTCAAAACTATTCATTGACTTATCCCACAAACGTATGAAAGAAATTCTTGACATGAGCAAACGTGACGCAAAGTTACTTACGGACTTCTTCACGGGACACTGCTCTCTCAAGTATCATCTTAAAAACATGGGCATCAGCCAAGATGACACCTGTCGTCTCTGTCTTGAAGACATAGAAACGGCTGAACACATTTTATGTGAATGCCCTGCCTTAGCTAAATCCAGGCTTAAAATATTCAATAAAGGGTTCCCCTGTCCCCTTGATATCAGGAACACCTCTTCCTCGAAGATTCTTAGGTTCTTACATGACCTCAGCTTCGAATGAACAAACCTATACACTACGTGTAATTAAACCTAAGGGAACAGCACAAAAGATCTTTCAGGTCGACGTGCTTGTAAAGGTAATTTTCACCTTCACCCTATAAATTAAAAAAAAAAAAAAAAAATAGGTGCTTTTGCGAGTATTGAAACAGAAGCGGCAAAAATGGGTTTGATGGTTAATGAGGGCAAAACGAAGTATATGCTGTCATCAAACAAGGACACAGAACATCGGCGAATTGGACAAAACGTCACAATAGACAGACATAACTTCGAGGTAGTACAGGACTTCGTCTACCTAGGATCCGCTGTAGACACGGACAACAACATCAGTGCGGAGATCAAACGGAGAATAACTCTTGCCAACCGTTGCTTCTTTGGGTTAAGAAGGCAATTGAGAAACAAAACCCTCTCTAGAAAAACCAAGGTGACCTTGTATAAGACCTTAATCATCCCAGTCCTGCTGTACGGCGCGGAAGCATGGACCTTATCGAAATCGGATGAGGAAACTCTTGGTCGTTTCGAAAGAAAAATTCTCCGAATGATCTTTGGTCCCGTATGCGAAGACAATGTGTGGAGAAGAAGATACAACATCGAGCTGTATGAGCTGTACCGCAACATGGGCATAGCCAGAAGAGTACGCATCGCGAGGCTACGATGGTTGGGCCATGTAGAGCGGATGGACCCAAACGCTCCGGCTCGTCGGGTGTTCGAAAGCACATTGCAGGGAAATCGCGGAAGGGGAAGACCTCGTCTTAGGTGGCGCAATCAAGTGGATGAAGACCTCAACCGACTTGGAGTGCGAAACTGGAGAGAGCTCGCCCGAGATCGAAATCGTTATAGGAGGATGTTGGTTGAGGCTCAGGTTCACCCCGAACTGTAATGCCCACCTAAGTAAGTAAGTAAGTATATAAAGGTACGCGTGGATTATTTGAACTAATATTCAAGAAAAGACCAAAACGTGAACTGTTCGATAGTAAAGATCTTGATATGTATAAATCAATTATGTACGACAAGGATTATTTGAACTAATATTCAAGAAAAGACCAAAACGTGAACTGTTCGATAGTAAAGATCTTGATATGTATAAATCAATTATGTACGACACTAATGCCTATAGACGAAATCATGATTCAGGAAAACAAATACTCGGACATAAAGGATATAAATACAAAGAAATCATAAGTAAATTATTTGAAGATACTGTAACGTGCGCTTAGTTCGCAAAAATAAAACTTCACTTTTTTTATTTATTTCTACCACTTTATTCAGTATTTATACTTTATTCGAACTCAACTCGACTATTGGACTATCACTGGTTAACAACACTTCACTCTTAACTTTATCACTCTATAATCAAAACTGACTGCTCGTTGCGTCAGCGGCCTATTTATATAGAACAATACTTATCTAGAGCGTTCCAGTTTCTTCTCCATGGTTTCCACATTTGCTGTCAAGAATCTCTACACTCACACACACTGGCTTACAAACAATGCCTGTCATTTTATACCATTCCATTATAGTGTTGCCAGTTGTGTTTTCGGTTAAACGTTTTCGATTAGGAAATTGGTATAAATGTTGGGTGTTCATTACACTGCCCCCTCCTTAAGATTGTTCGTCCCGAATAATTCCATCTGCAGCCTCGCCACTATATCGATGCAGCCGGTCACAATGAACTACTTTTAACTTGCCTCTTAATCCTCTTTGGATGCGGTAAACCACGTCGTTAATCCTCGTGACAACAGTATAAGGACCTTCCCAGTTTCGCTGAAGTTTCGGTGACAATCCCTTTTGACGATGAGGATTATAAAGCCACACACGATCTCCTGCTTGGAATCCTGCCTTTGTCGCTTTTGTGTCATACCGGGTCTTCATCCGGTCGCCATACACTGTGACCCATGTCCCTGTTCTATTAGGTCTATCTGTAAGCCTACCCACCTCTATGTTTGAATCACAGACATAACAATTTCGGAACCACTTCTCCACGTCACCTCTAACATGCAGCCAGTAAAAGCGTTTTCGCACGTTCTCCAGCGTCTTGTTGACTCCCAGGTGGCTTCCTGTAGGGCTTCTATGCATCTTTTGTAAAACCT
The DNA here is from genome assembly GCA_949752695.1 of Melanostoma scalare. Classification (NCBI taxonomy): domain Eukaryota; kingdom Metazoa; phylum Arthropoda; class Insecta; order Diptera; family Syrphidae; genus Melanostoma; species Melanostoma scalare. The sequence continues at coordinate 160,324,952 of OX456985.1, read as the reverse complement.
CCTTGATTTTCGATTGAGGAACAATAAGCTGCATTACAAAAGATTTACCGTCAGGAGATTCCCATTTGCGCTGGTGTACTCCTTCTTGCACGCGAAGCGAATCCCACTGTGCCCAATAGGCTTTGACAACAGGGCTTTGGTCAGAAATGTCCCAGTCAGGTTTCGTGTTGTTCTCTTTCCATTTGAGAATCGGTCCGATGTCTGGATCCTTCGTTTGAGCAGACCTCAATTCTTCCTTGTTCCATCCGAATATGGGTTCCATTCTCTTCCGCTGAGTCTTGTTCTCTACTTTCCCCCAGCAATTCCATTGGGGGTTTTCTACCTGATGTCCAATTCGGTATTGATAAGTCTGCGGTCATACTCTACAGCTCACGGATTGATTTTCTTGGACTTCACAACGTCGACAAGAAGTTTCAGTTTTAATTGGTGGAAACCGGCATTGTCGCTGTAAGTGCCCCGTCTTATTACAATTCCAACATCTGGCAAGTCCGTTCCGCTGGTTCCTTTGTAGCTTAACTCCTGGGCATGATTCAGCCTCGAATATGGCTTCTCTTTGACAATGTACCATTTGAGAAGCTTGCTCAGATGCTTCCATCATTAATGCAAACTCTAGAGTTTCAGAAAGAGTTCGTGTTCTAGCAGTTCGCACAGATCTCTGAAGATGTTTGTCAGAAATGGCACGAACGAAGGACTCAACAGCCAGATGGTTGATGATTTCTTCTTCAGCATCCGGGTATGCCAGGTGAACCAGTCTTTCGACGTCTGCTTGGAGCTGCTGTAGACTTTCACCCCTTTTCTGAACTCTGTTATTGAGTTGGACTCGGAAGACTTCTTTCAAGTGGCTATCACCAAAGCGTTTATCTATAGCTGCCACGAGAGAACTGAAATCGTTGCTCTTACCAGCTGGAACAGTTTGAAGTAATTCAGCTGCTGGTCCTCTAAGAGCAAGAGTCAGTGCTGTGTATTTGTCTTCGTCAACCCAGCCATTTGCTGTCGCAGCTGCCTCGAATTGTCTCTTGTAAACTGACCAAGACGACTGTCCATCGAATGTTGGTGGTTGTACTTCTCTTTGCTTTAGACAATCTCCACAAGTTTTCCGTAGCTCCATTTTCCGCATCTGGTCTAGTTCCTTAGCCATGTTTTCGATTCGTTTCTCCAAAGTGGCAAGCTGACTTTCGCATTGACTCTCAAGCTTGGAAAATCGTTTCTCAACACATTCAATGCGTTTTTCTAGGCCACAAACATTTTTCTCAATGTTACCCAATTTGCTTTCTAGAATGTTTTTCTGACCTTCCAAAACATTCTGTTGCGCCTCAAGTCTTTCGAGAATATTCTGTTGTTCCTTCTTTTGCTCGTTTCGTTGCTCTTCAATCAGCTTCTTTTGTTCGTTTCTTTGTGTTTCCAGTTGTTCGAGAACATTCTGCTGTTCCTTCTTTTGATCGTTTCTCTGCTCTTCCAGACGTCCGAGAATATTCTGCTGTTCCTTCTTTTGATCGTTTCTCTGCTCTTCCAGACGTCCGAGAATATTCTGCTGTTGCTCTTCAATCAGCTTCTTTTGTTGTACTCCGAGTCGTTCGAGAACATTCTGCTGTTCCTTCTTTTGCTCGTTTCGCTGTTCTAACAAAAGTTTCATCATACTAGAAAAATCTACACTTTCACTTACTTCCTCTTCTTCCACTTCTATTTCAAAAACAAAAGTGTTTACGTCTTCCCCTTGCTGTTCCAAATAGTTACGCAAGCGCAGGACGAGCTCATTTTTCGATCCCGCTCTAGAAAGATTTCGCTTACCTAACTCACTTTTAAGCTCAATGCAGTTGAGCTCTTCTAACAACTTACCCATTTTCACTGTATATAATTATTATTTTTCTTTTTACCCTTTTTTTTTTTTTTTTTTTTTTTTTTTACACTTTATTAGTCAAATAAGTTTTATTTACACTTCTGACACCAATGTAACGTGCGCTTAGTTCGCAAAAATAAAACTTCACTTTTTTTATTTATTTCTACCACTTTATTCAGTATTTATACTTTATTCGAACTCAACTCGACTATTGGACTATCACTGGTTAACAACACTTCACTCTTAACTTTATCACTCTATAATCAAAACTGACTGCTCGTTGCGTCAGCGGCCTATTTATATAGAACAATACTTATCTAGAGCGTTCCAGTTTCTTCTCCATGGTTTCCACATTTGCTGTCAAGAATCTCTACACTCACACACACTGGCTTACAAACAATGCCTGTCATTTTATACCATTCCATTATAGTGTTGCCAGTTGTGTTTTCGGTTAAACGTTTTCGATTAGGAAATTGGTATAAATGTTGGGTGTTCATTACAATACCATCAGTTCTCCACACCTTCCTCAAGGTATGGGATTAATTAATTTTTCAAAAAAAGAGAAAGACTATATCTTTTGGGATGATCCAAATGAACTCGTAGTTCGTTTGAGATTGCTTATTGCTTCACATCAGGCTGGTCATAATAATCACTCTAGCGAGATTGTTTCAATAATTGAAGAACTAAAAGAAGCCGATATTATAGAATGAGTGTTGACAAGTTTGGTTGTTCTTCGAACAGAATCCCATCCAGAGCTAGATTAATAGGACCAAAAGGAGAACGTGGAGAGATAGGGCCAAGAGGATTACAGGGGGAAAGAGGGTTACCAGGTTCTCGAGGTCCATCTAGTGAAGGATTTTTAGATGGAAATTATAACTTAAACAAGAAACGGATACAAAACCTTGAAGAACCTCTGGAAAAGGAAGATGCTGTTACAAAAAAATATGTTGATGAAAAACTTGAAATTCTTAGCCGATATATTCAAACGGAAATTGAAAAAATTGAAAACTATTTATTTGAAAACATAATTCATAGAAACGTTGAAAATACTTCTGTAAATTTAAATTCAAAATCCATTTCAAATAAATAAACAAAGCACAAGTACAATGAAATAATTTTCTATTTTTTATTTCTCTTAAAAATACAATTGATTAAGGGCTTATTTATACCCAAAAAAAAAAAATTTATTCCTCAAGAAAACCACCACATGAAAAAAGAAGAGATTAGGACTTTAGACTAGATACAAACTATGAACTGTCACGTTAAATATTCCACTGTGAAGAGCTTGTTTATACCCGAAAAAAAATATTCTTTAAGAAAACCACAAGGCAAAAAAAAAATAAAAAAATAAAAAGAGATTAGGACTTTAGGTAAGACTAGATTCCGTTCTAGAGTATAAAAGAGGTATTTTTCCTTGAAAGAAAACATTCTGTTCCGTATTCACGTAGAGTACTTTTGACTTCAATTTTGAAATTCTAAAACCTGTTGTTTTTTTTTGAAACATGTTTTTCCTCCAAAAAATCAAGAAAATCGGAAACAATGCTTGCGAGTCGCAGAAAAATGTAACCAGCCTGAAAACACTAGACCTTAAAAAAAAGTATAAGATTCACAGTGCAAAAAAATGTTCTACGAAATTTGGGCCACAAATTATACTGGAATTGGAGGAATGTATGGTGTTCCTACCAAAAAGATTTAATCCAGTATTAGATGACAACGACATCCTAGAGTTATCAAAGTGCTCCTTGGAGGTGGTAGAACCACAAGACCAAACATTTAAATTGGATTTCCACCCAGAAGAGGTAGAGGAAATTCAAACTTTTCTTCAACCACTACAGCAACAATGGGTTAATCCGGATGAAATACAGTTACAACAGCAAATTTTACAATACCAATCGCAGCAAAACTGCAACCACAAACACAACAACAACAATCGATACAGAGGAAGAGGAGAGTTAAGCAGCAGATTTCTCAAGAAGTTGATAATTTTCCCGAGGTAATTCCTTCCTCTCAAAAAGCTATCTTTTATAACGACTTAGCTATACTCTGTCCAACAAAGATTGTCAGTACAGGGAAGATAGGACGTTGGCATCTCACTTTGGCTGCAACATATTGCATAAGTCTATCACACGTGAAAGCTCTTTCAGCGTTCCCATAGCATGTATAAAAAATCATACTAAATCGCTTCAAAATGAGAGAGAAAAGTACCAGCGCTACCACTTTTGCTTTTTAATTTCACAATTACGATTTAAACAAAAATTTGATCATCTTTTTCCACACCACCATGAGGTAAGATAATAGGTGCGTTTTTTTTTAAAAGGTATCCCCAACCCGAATAACGAATCCTTCCTGAAAGACAGTTGTAATCAGTGGCGACACACGTGCATGAAAATAATATTGTCGTTCAATATATTTTTCATTTCCAACGTCCCACATCATTTTTCATAACGGATTTAAATGGCTTTTCTGTACAACCAAAGTGAGAAATATCATTATATAGTTGCATTATAACGTATTTGCACACAAAAGAAAAAAGTAAAACAACATACACTGATGGCAGTACTTACATATTAAATTTATCTCAAAAGCTTCAGAAAAGCATTATTTTTCAAAGTTCTTTAACGAACTCTGAAGGAAGAGTTGTATTATTTCGGTCAAATTTGGTCATGGCAACGCCGTCTGAATGTACGCATTCTCATTGCACTCAGCAAATAAACGAGGGTTGAATTGAATAGCAAACACAACACACAAGTCATTCTGATTCTGCTATCGACCGTGTGGCAGACAAGTTGTATGGGGGACTATCGCAAAATTTTTATTAAAACTACATGAAAAACTCATAGGTAGGTCAGTGGGTTGTTTTTATTTCAGTGGGCGCTACGTACATTATTACTTGTGTGGTGTCCTGAGAGCGTTGACAGGCACCACAGTTTCGAAAAAAGCTCTCCCATAAGGCATGTACTGACAATCTTTGTTGGACAGAGTATAATTAAATGTTTTTGCAAATAAAATTAAAATCTTACAATATACATACAAACAAATTCTGTTTTTATTTCCTCTTGTATCAACGGCTTTTATAAAATGCTTCTCTTTTTTCTCTCATCGTTTTATTTTGTTTAACCCAGCGATTCGATATTCTGAGCAATGTAGAGCAAAGAGTAAAGCGGTTTAATTTGAAAGCCCGAAAAATCTGCTTTAAACTGAAACCCATACCTAAAAACGAGGAAGCAACTTCATGGGTAAAAGATGAAAAGATAAAAAGATGACATGCTTGATTATTCTGTCATAAATGTCTTAGCCCTTCAGATAAAGTAGGAATTACTTTCAGTGGAACAGCATTCGAGGAGATAGGAAATGGATGGATCTCTTATAGAAATCTTTCAGATCTTAAATTCGGTGATGTTTGGGATATGATAACCAACATATTTCAAAGTAATTCAGAAGGAATAAGTTCTGATAATTTTTCTATGGCTGTTACATCTGTAAAGCTACCTTCCTGATAAGACTTCAGCCATTGACATAGTAGACATGGACTGCTAGTTGCTACTTTACGAGGGGTCCATTTAAGAGCAGCGCTTTAGTTTTGGGTGGAATTTTTATGAAGCTACCAATTTGACAGTAAACGTCATAATTCATATCTAATGATATTCTCTATTCGTGTTTCTGCGTGTTTCTTTATAAAGTGCGATTTGAATTTAAAAGTGAGAAGTAGAGAAAAAAACCTTTTTTTGATTGTGATTAAACTTGGTATATATTGTTTATATAAATTATGAATTGCTGCATATTGGGATGTTGGAATTTTCCTTCTATGGACCGCATTTCTTTGCACAGGTAAGAAATATCAAGTCATTTAAAAACAATTTGGATTTGAGTGTGTTTGAACAACTTTCCGCTTGACAAGTCGAAAGGCTTTAATTCAATAAAGAAAAATTAACAAATCTGTTCTTTTTATCAACGAACAGGCATTGCGTACATGGCTTACCAAAGCAACACCTACCTGGATCATGGTTTTAAAAGCAGTAAACTTTTTGCTAGGGAGTCTTTCACATGTTTCGTGTAACCCCTGGCAAGTTCGAAAGGTGTTTTTAAATTAAGAATAGTTAAGTATGGCTAAGCTTAGAGTACCCGATTCAGGGCAGTAAGATAGTTTAGTAAATTTATAGGCTATTTTATATTCTTTAGAATAGTGTACTGTAAACAGTAGACATAAGATTGAGTTTACAAAACTAAGCCAAAAATAAAGTTTGAAAGACAAAAATACACAGATGTATGTATTAGTTATTCAATTTTATGAATTAAAACCAAAACTTGAAATGAGATTGTTTACTTCTGCTTTGCATTCACTAAATGCAGTTCAAATATCTTCATGTTTTGAGTTTGAAAAATAAAAGTCGAGACTGATTTGAAGAGTTGATACCTTTCATAACTATAAGACTTTCTTAAATATAAAATCAAACAAATAGAGTCTTAATACAGGTCTCGGAGAATGATTGGGCTTGCGGATTTTTCTCAATCGTACCTTGTGGGTAAGTTTCCGATAATTTCAAACGGCTAAAACGATAAAAAAAGGCTCAATCCGTTTGCCCATATTTCAAACCTTCTGTATTCTCAAATTTAAATATATCACACAGTCACGGTTATGCCATGCTCAATGAAGGCTTCCTGCATTCCCATATGTACAACGCCATTAGACAACGATTTCCATCTTAAAGATTGGGAAAATTCAACGGGTACTCGTTACACACGAGTAGATCAGGATGTATTGCCATGATCTTTTCCACCTTCCCATAAATTTAAGCTGCATTCAAAAAGTACTGAAATTAAAGATTATAGTTTATTTTCATAGTCATCAATAAGATACTAGCTCATATTTATATACATTCTATCTTACCGTATGGAATTGACTTTTATCTTTTCTGCTTTGATCAACTCAAAGTTCGCTGTTGAAGTGATGATGATTAAACAACGATGGAAAAGTAAGTGACAAAATAAATGCTTATGCTGATTTGTAAAGATTGAGTCAGAAAGCATTATCTTTATTGTGATGATTGTTTTCAAAACTAATGAAAAGGTAAATTCAAATCGATATCTTTGACTGGGTGTTTTGTTATTCACCCTTATTATGATAGGCGATTTAGTAGAACGCCAGTAAAATGACATAGCTCTAGGTGCTGCAATTGGCGACTAAATAACAATAGCCCTGTTTTTTTGGTCGTTCTACACTGTATAGTACATTGGATTTACCTGTATAACAAAAACAACAAGTTACACTGGATGAAAGGTGGTGTAGAATTTTGCACTGGATAGACAAGGATACACAATGTACTACACAGTGCAGCCTGACAAAAAAAAAAAAACACCCTGGATGAACGAAGATTACGATAAACTTGAATTTTTATTAAAACGCAAACCGCTGTGTCAGGATCTCTGTCATTTTTCTGACGTTTAAGTGAAACGCCTATTGTAATAAGGGTAACTATTTTTTACTCAAAAAATATTTTTACCAGTTTTTAATTTTCAAACCTTCAGGATGCTTCGTCATGGGAAGATAAGAGAAGACTGGCTAGAAGCTATCCATTGTTTGAACGATCAGTATATCGATCCTGAGAGCGTTACGAGCTCCACTGTAATTTGTTCAAGACACTTTGATAAAAGTTGTTTGGTAAATGGTTGGCGGGTATCGTTAATTCCAAACGCGATTCCCACAATTTTCCCAAAAATGTTTGAATACGGAATGTGAGTTAATTCGTTGAAAATGAATTTAAAGGAATAACTTATGCAGTAGTACTTCTTATTTTAGAGAAAGTGTTGAATTTGTATCAGGCTACATAATGGAAGAACCGTCATGTTCACCGGGAAACGTAGAAACTCTTGCGAATTTAACTTTCGAAGAACAACCGTCATGTTCACCGGGAAACGTAGAAACTCTTGCAAATTTAACTTTCGAAGAACAGTTTTATTCAACGACCGATTCAAGACTTTTAAGAAAACGAAATACAGATTTCAGGACCATATTAAAAAAGAAAAACGATGTTATAAAACAATTGCGGCGGCGATTGCAGAGACGTGAAAAAAAGATTGAAACGCTACATGCTTTAATTAGCGATTTGGAACAAAGAAGTATTTTATCCGAAAATGCTTCGGAAGTATTGAAGGTAATATGTTTTTGATTTTGTTTTTTTCTTATGTCAAGATTTAATTATATTTTTTTGTAAAAAACCGAAGAATGGACTTTTGATAAAGTTCTTTGAAATCTGTCCCCACTTAGAAAACTGGAGTTGCAATTTGGTTAGAGTTAAGCTTATAGTTAGCTATAGAAAATTATTTAAATAATTATTAATTAAGAACATAATCAATAAGAACTCACTTTTAGGTCAATGAAACTTTTTTTATTATAAGACAAACTAGGAATCTTATTTATATGGCTAGATGGTAGCCGTTAAAGCATAAGGATAAGTGATGCCAAAAGTTTTTAAATTTGAATAAAATTCGAATCGTTCATAGCAAAGAAATATGACTCCTTTAGTATGTGGTTGTAAAATATTCTTCTCACTGAAAATGAAACAAAATAAAACAGAACTATATTGTTTAATAACAGCTTAAGTCAGTAATATTTCAATTAGATAATTTTTTCAACTAAAAAAATGTTTTTTTTTAATGAGTTATTCTGGAATTTGAGTCTATACCGGACAAACAAACATACATCTATTATTATATATAAAGCTAGATAAAAATATTTCTATAAGTTTTTTTTTATAGACTTATGACAATAATTTGATACAAAGCTTGTCAAGTGGGAAGCAACAGGAAAATATCCCGTGGATCTCCGCTCATTTGCCCTCACACTACATTTTTATAGCCCTCGAGCATACAGCTATGTAAGGTCCTTTTCAAAAAATAAATTGCCAGCCCTAAGTACTTTAAGATCGTGGTACAGCCAAACTGAGGTATCGGCTGGTTTCACAAGAAAATCGCTAGATGTTTTGACCATGAAAAGCTTATCTTTGGCAAGGCAGAATAGAGAACTCGTCGCCTGTTTAATGATGGATGAAATGGCAATTCGAAAGCACCAGCAATATGACAGCTCAAGAGGAGTATATGTAGGCACTATTGACTATGGTAGCGACTTCTCATCAACTGAGGAACTACCACCAGCAAAAGAAGCTTTGGTCTATTTATTAGTCGGCTTAAATGGGGCATGGAAGCTTCCGGTGGCATATTTTTTGTGCAACGGATTAAGCTCCTCTGAAAAAGCTAATCTTACGAAACAGGTTATACGTTTTTTAAGTTCATCAAACGTCAAAATAGTTGGACTTACTTTTGACGGACACGCGAGTAATATAGGAATGATTAGACATTTGGGGTCCAGTTTGGAAAATTTCGAACCAAAATTTGTACATCCGGAGGAAAATTCAAATACCTCCATATTTCTTGACGCGTGCCACTGTCTCAAGCTAGTGAGAAACACATTTGGTACTAAAAAAGTGTTACATGACGAAGATGGAGAGGCCATAAGATGGGAATATATTGAAAAGCTGGTCGAATATCAAGGCGAGTTAGGCCTACATTTCGCTAATAAATTAAACAAAAGGCATGTTGACTTCCATCAAAAAATTATGAACGTTAAACTAGCAGCTGAAACATTGAGTGAAAGCACTGCAAATGCGCTTTTGTTTTTATTGAAAACTAGAGTTTCAGGCTTTGAGGGATGTGAGGCAACGATAGTTTTTATACAAAAAAATGAACGACATCTTTGATTGCCTCAATACGAAAACTAAATTTGCTTTCGGTTTTAAACAAGCCTTGAGCGAAAAAAACAAAAACGAAATTTTTCAATTTTTCGAAGATGCTATTTCATATATTTCGGGTTTGAGGTTGGGGACAGAATGGCTTATAAATTCAAAAAACAAGGTAGGATTTATAGGTTTTATAATAGGGATGAAAAATTTGAGGAAAATGTACGAAAAATACGTTGAAGAAACTAAAATGCTTGATTATATTTTGAGCTACAAGCTGTCTCAAGACCACCTTGAGCTTTTTTTTTTCAAGTATGAGGTCTAGAGGGGGTTTCAATAACAATCCGACATCGGTGCAGTTTGCCTCAGCATATAAGAGACTTCTAATACATAATGAAGTTAAGTCTTCTGCTGACGCGAATTGTATTTCATGTGACGAGACCAGTATTTTAATGACATCCTCATCGGCAAAAAGAGCGAATAAAGAAAATATGGAAAACAGTGATCCTGATGTCTTCATTTTGAACGCTATCACCGAAAACCATTTCAAAACCACACCAATAGACGAAATTATGGCTTACATTAGCGGTTTTGTGGATCACAAAATAATAAAAACAATCGGCTGTAAAAAATGTAAGGAGTTTTTAACAAATTGCCAAACGGAAAAATCGGAGCTCATCACACTGAAAACAAAAGGATTCTTACGATATCCTCATAAAGATACCGTCAGAATTTGTAAGACAGTCCAAAAATGCATTGCAATTTTAGAAGTCCAACAAAAATTAACAAACAAAAATGTAATAAACTTAATTTTAATAAACTCATTGAGAAGCCTAGATTTAAGTAAAATTTATGTTGAACTTGACAATCATGTTCTTGAATGTTCAATATTGGACAACCACAAATATAATTTAACCAAATGTGTTATAGAACAATGTTCTAAAGTGCTATTGCACTATAAAGCAAAAAAAATGAATCTTGAAGAACACAAGAAGGTAGTCAGAAGTAAGTTGACAAAAATTGTTCAATTTATGGGACAATAAATATGTAAAATTGAATTTTTTGGGCATTTTTATTTCGAATTTATTAAACCTAATAAGAACAATTTCTTTGTGGTTCTTTGCATTATTACTACCCATTGAAAAAACTTGTTTTTATTTCTGTCTGTAGAAAGTCAGCTGTCAGATAGATTCATTAGAAGCTAGTTTTTCTATTTTACATTCGGAATAATAATCACCTTTTGCCTTTGTTTAGTGGTGTAGTGGTCACAACAGCCTCATTAACATCAATACCATTTGCCGGTTCAAGCAATTCTAGAGATTTATCTATCTCTTGCTCTTTATGGCGTAAAATAAGAGTATTATTCGTCAGTTCATTCTGAAAGAATTATTATTTCATCAAATTAATTATTTCATCATGATTTCATCGATGTGACCAAAGATAACCTGCTCTCTTTGTAAACGTCCGATTATTGCTTCGATTTTGTAAATTCCTTCAACCAGCTCCCGTTTTGTTCAATTAAGGGTTTCGATTTCAGCTTGACACCGATTTACTTTCTCGTAGTTTATCTTCCTCGGCACTAATGAGGGATGCTTTAATGTGTTCTTCAGTGATGGTTCCTGTTTCGACTTGGATTACCCGGATTCTTTAAAGAAAACAAAACAACTAAATATACACTTTGTAAAGGAAAACGTAGGAATTATGAACGGGAATCTACATTTAATGAAGAGCGTTGAAATGTTTGCACAGAATAATTACAAACTATTAATCTTTTGTTTGAAACGTAAAAAAAATTAAAAGCCAAAACACAATAGAGCGTCGCGGCGCGTCGACCTCACGTAGGCTTCACGATACATGAGAAATCCTCAAAGCGCTCTACTGTCATTCATTCGTCTAAGCTTGTGCAAAATTAAGAAAATATATCGATTGAAATATCGAACGACCATCGTTGTTATCAGTAACTATCGATAACAAAAATCGATTTTTTTCTTTTGTATTAAGTACGTCGAAAACTAAATCGATTGCTAATTTGTTAATTACTTCTGATAAAGAGATAAAGAGAGGAGCTTAGTGAAATGTGTGGTGTAATCAATTGAGCTTAGTATAGGGTGTCCATCTGGCTACTTCCAGAAAAGAGGACAAGTAACTCAAAAACTATTGAAAAAGAGAACTTTGAAGAAGAAAATAGAGAACATAAAAAAAACTGAATAAAGCAATAAAAACAATTTATTTAACATAAACATTTTAATTGATTTAACACAAAAATAGAACTTTAAAAAACCAACAAAAAAATTACAAAACTAGAACAAAATCACCTTAGGTAGTTCATAAGTACGTATAAGTCTTTAAGTCTTTAAATGGATTTTACATAAGTGTTTAATTCACAGTAAAATGTTTTTATATAGATTCTTCGACCAATTTATCCTCTTCACTTTTGTCTTCTTCGTATTTTTCCTTTCTTTTTATCTTTGTCGTGTTACAAAAACAACAATAAAATAAATAAATAGGGTAGCGCTACAGAGCGAGGAGCCCCTGAGCCTAGCGCATTTCTCACAACCATGCCTTTTGAGGGAATGGAGGGGACCTACAATTTTATACCGGATCCGAACGGCTAATTGAGAAAGCGCTTTTCATGACATGAATTTACTAACGGAGGACTTGCCAATTCCTCGCGAAAGGCGATACCCGGGAAAAAACATTTTTGCGCCTCTGGACATGCTAACCATCGCACCACGGGTACCACAAAAACAACAATACATATAAATTAAAGAAACTTTATGGCGATAGAAGCAAAGGCTTGACCATCGTGAAAATAGCTAAGCACATTTATAGTAGCCCTTTTGGAAATGTAGTATATAGAAAGAAGTAAACTACCTTAACACTCGTTAAACTACGCTCTCATAAATGCAACCTACGTCTACATCTGATTTTAGGTGATTGAATTATATATTTTATGGTGAAATTAAATTTAAATACGTAAATAAAATGAAGGTGAGTTTTGTCTAAAAAGAGAACAAAAATAGATCCTTGCAAGAAAAGATAGTGTAAAAAAGATCGGGCCATAAAAAGAGAACATGTTCTCTTTTAAAGAGATACAATGGACACCCTAGCTTAGTATAATGTCCGTAGTTGCATTTCCATACTGTGTTGTCGCATGCAATCTAGTTTGTGATAACATTTGCTGTTTAAAATGAAAACCTTGTCGATTTTTCAACATAATCGACTTTATATTCATATACAAATATCAAAAATGTTATCGCAATATACTGTATGAAATTATCTCATAAGTTATTGGTCGAGCATCTTAACAAAAAGAAAATGATTTAAGTGCTTCAATATCGCCCATATTGACTGACTTTATATTCACCCATGCGGTTATGCATCAAAAATTAATCGAAATCTACGGCATGATAGATATAACATATATATATATCGATTTTTAAGAACATCTTTTCAGAATTATAGTTGTTTAAGTGATTAAACATCACCTACGTTGAACAATCTGGCAAAAGTCAAGTTTAATACAGGTTTAACAACGAGAATTGAAATACTATCTATTTACTAGTTACATCGATAAAGTTCTGCTAAAACATACTAAAATTCAGCTTAAGCATACTTCATGCACAAATATGAAGTACAATTTGATTGATTTGTTAGCCATAAAAATCTGTAATCAACTTTATACTCACTCATATATCGAAAGTTCATCGAAATCCTCGATATGAAAAATATTATATAAAGTATAAGTCGATTTTTCAAAACATTATGGCAAATTCATAGTAGTTTAAATGCTTCAACAACACCTACATTGAATAATCCAACAAAAATTAAATTTTATACAACTGTAACAACGAGAACTTAAATATTTGTTTATTATTTACATCGATAAATTTCAGCTGAAACACATTTCAACATCGATACCAACATATCGATAATTTGTTTCGTAAATCGATGTTTTGCTTACATCGATTTATTACTATTCCCTATTGTAAAACTGAAAAGGAGAGATATGTCAGAAAGCGAGCAAAAGTTCAACATAGCTGAACTTTTTTTTGAAGGTTGGTCGCTTTGTTACGTTTGCTTACGTCTGTCAAACGACGCGTTTGATGACAAAGCGTGATTGTGTGAGACTCTACAGATTTCGTATAGTTGAACTTTTGATTGTTCTGTCAAATGAGGTCGACGCGAGGCAAACGCGCTATTGTGTGATGGCTTTAAAACACCACTTTAAATATCGAACGAAAACAAATTTGTGACATTTATAGCTACAGAATAACCATTGAAGTACTGCAATGAGAAGAACGAGAAGAACTTTTTGCTTTTCGTTTGCAAGACGCAATAGATGGCACTGGTTTCAATAGAACTGGTATTATATTTTTTTGGCACAACAAACTAAAGCAGCACCGTCACTGTCGACAAAAGTTCTGCAAGGTTTGTATGGAAATGACATTCAACTAGCAGTCCATATCTACTATGTCAATGACTTCAGCATATTGATATTGCGTACTTATACATGAACGTATCATTGTGTATACCCCTCTTACTGGAGCGGTTAAACGAATAGTATAATTAATTTTCAGTAACAAATTTGAGTCTTAAACTCTTATTCAGATGATTCTGACAACAGTATTATTATAAGATCAAATAATATTTGACGAACGCATGAGCATATGGTAGTGACAGCGGAAGAAATCAAAACATACAAACCACGAGCTGAAAAACGCCGTTTTCTATCTGATCATAGCTCTCTTCCATATGGATTCAAAAGACAATCATTGTTAAATTGACCATAATCTTCTTTTTTTTTTATATTTTCTGAATAAAACCGAACAATTGAAATATCCAACGTTTTTCTTTTCAAATATAGTAAAACATTTTTTTTCTACAGTCTCGTCATTTTTCTCCATTCAGCGAAACTACAAAACATAACAACATCAATCCTATCTAAAAACTTTATTCTTATTACGCATCGACAAACAACATTGACCTACTTTTTACAATAAGTCACTATCCTCAGTATTTTTTAATGACCTACTTCTACAATAAATAAACATATTTTCTACTCCAAACCAAACAATACCACTCTTATCTATCACTACCCCAAAAAACACCGACCTACCACAAATTTCTTTCCACACACAGTTCTTAAAATAGAACGACCTCAACATCACATATGAATTTTTTCATTCTTCAACACTAAAATTTTTTATTTATCCTTTGACGCAATTTTTATTTTTGATGACCTTCCGATTGGACGTTAATAGGTCAGGGTGTAAGGTGATATATTGATGCTATCCATGGCATCATCCGATAAGCTGTTGTATCGGTCGGGAAGAAAAATCTATTTGAAGATAAAAGTTAGTATACTGTTTTTTTCTTTTTGATTGTACTTACTTGGAAATCTTCATCTACATCAACAACTATCAAAACAAAAACAGACATCTTACCAAATAAATTTTGATACAATTAAAGAAGCAGTCTTAAACTCTTATTCAGATGATTCTGACAACAGTATTATTATAAGACCAAATAATATTTGACGAACGCATGAGCATATGGTAGTGACAGCGGAAGAAATCAAAACGTACAAACCACGAGCTGAAAAACGCCGTTTTCTATCTGCTCATAGCTCTCTTCCATATTGATTCAAAAGACAATCATTGTTAAATTGACCATAATCTTCTTTTTTTTTATATTTTCTGAATAAAACCGAACAATTGAAATATCCAACGTGTTTCTTTTCAAATATAGTAAAACAATTTTTTTCTACAGTCTCGTCATTTTTCTCCATTCAGCGAAACTACAAAACATAACAACATCAATTCTATCTAAAAACGTTATTCTTATTACGCATCGACAAACAACATTGACCTACTTTTTACAATAAGTCACTAACCTCAGTATTTTTTAATGACGTACTTCTACAATAAACAAACATATTTTCTACTCCAAAACAAACAACACCACTCTTATCTATTGTGAGACGACATCTATCAGATACATTATTTATCATCATTCAGTTTGCACCCTAATCCAAAGATAGATTGTATTGTACTTTTATACTATATTCTTCCCACTCATACACAATCCCTTTTCATCCACTCGTTCGTTCGTTCTTACATTCCCAGAAACTCCATTCTTAATCTTTAGCAGATGCAATAAAGTTGTGCAAATAATATATAAAAGTTAACACTCGTTTTTTATTTAAAGTCTTATGCAAATCATAAGTTTACATGGTGCCGAAACCCAATCTACAGAATTTGCCAATCAATTTCGAGTAGACTAATAAGAAAACATATAAAAATAAAACAAAAATATCTACTGAGATCTCCAAGAAAGAAACTAAAAAAAAAAAATGGCGAATCCACAAGGTGCAGTCGAAGACGCAGTAATAAACCATTTTATCCGTCCACCAAAAGCTCTCATAATAGAGCACGATAAAGATATGGTAAGAGCGTGGAAATTGTGGAAACAACAGTACACATATTTCGAGACGGCGGCAATGATGGTTAATAAACCACAAAACATACAGATTGCGACGTTTATGTCCACAATTGGCCCAATGGCTATTCAACTGTATAATACATTGCCACAGCCCGAGATTCCCGCTGGAGGAGAGCTCACGTTGACACAGGTAAAAAATATTTTTGAAAATTACTTTATCCCAAGAATAAATGTTACGTTTGAACGTTATAAGTACCACCAAATTTGTCAAAGCGATAATGAAAGCATCGATGAATTAATGTCGAGATTAAGACTTCAAGCACAAAATTGTGCATTCGAAAATTTAATTGATGGGATGTTGCGTGACCAGCTAATCTTAGGGATTAAGAATGACGAACTACGAACCCGCCTTCTTTCCCAAGATATCACATTGGAGCAGGCTATTGTAAAATGCAAAGCCACAGAAATCGCACAACAACAAACTGCGCACATCACTCAGGAAACTGAAAAAAGTGTCTCATTGGTACACAAACAATCTAAAACTAATAATTTAATTGATTGTAGAAACTGTGCCAAGAAGCACAAACTCCGAAAATGTCCTGCATTTAGACACAAATGTAAGATCTGCAACAAAGAAAACCACTACGAATCATGCTGTAGACAGCAACAGTCCAACAAATCTACAAAATTCTCTTACAACAAAGACAAGGCAGTGAAATCAGTAGTTTACGATAATAAAAGTGATACAAGCGATGAAAACAGCTGTTCAGCATTCATTGGAAAAATTTCCACTCCAACAACACCCAAGGAACCAAAACAAGATCCAAAGCTATGGACGGAAGAAATCCACTTCGAATTTGGAAAAAAGTGCAACATACATCTCGACACTGGCGCAGAATGTAATGTACTGCCAATAAAATTATTAAATGGCACTAAAAACACCTTGCAGCAATGCAAAATAAAGTCACTCCGTTCATTTGCCAACCACAAGATTAAAGTGCTAGGTGAAGTCGTACTCAAAAGCACTATTGCTAATCAAAAGTGCAGAATAGCATTTAAAGTGGTTGAAGAAGACTTCATGCCAATTTTGGGTGCAAATGCATGCCAAAAGCTAGGTCTTGTTCGCAGAATTCATTCCGTCAAGGAGAAAGACATATTTAAGGGACTCGGCTGTATTAAAAACGTCGAGTATGACATTGACCTTATACCAAATCCAATTTTTGAAATATGTACCCCAAGAAGAATTCCGTACAAGATAAGAGATGATGTAAAGAACGCTCTAGACGAAATGGTTGATTTGGATGTCATTGAGCCAATTAAAGAACCAGCTGTTTCACCTATGGTCGTAGTCAAAAAGAACAACAAAATTAGAATCTGTATTGACCCGACCATAGTCATTAAAAATATTTTACGTCGACACCACCCGATGACAACAATTGAAGACATTGCTGCAAGAATCAATGGATCAAAGTTCTTCACTCTATTGGACTGCAGGAGAGGCTTTTGGCAAGTCCGAGTCACGGACCGTACCAAACGTATACTTACCTTCGCAACACCGTGGGGACGATATTGCTGCAAACGTCTTCCATTTGGCATCTCCTCAGCCCCAGAAGTATTCCAACGGATCATGCAAGAACTTTTTAGTGATCTCACAAAGGTAGAGGTAGCAATTGATGATATCCTAATACACGCAAGAACAATAGAGGAACTCAGACGCACTACTAAAAAAGTTCTAACGATTATCCAAGAAAACGGCCTGAAACTAAACAAAGACAAATGTGAGTTTGAGCAGTCAAAAATAAAATTCCTCGGACACATCATTGACCGTAAGGGCATGTCTGCAGACCCAGAAAAAACCGAAGCAATCCGTCGATTTAAGCCCCCAACTAACCGAAAAGAACTACAGCGAATCCTTGGTAAGTTCACACATTTAAGTAAATTTATACCAAACTATTCGCAGATGATGACACCACTTCGAAAACTCCTTGAGAAATCAACTCAATGGATGTGGGACGAAGTCCGACAAAAGGCATTTGACGAATTAAAAGAAATCATCACAAAGCCACCTGTACTCAACCTTTACGACGTAAATCAAGATGTCAAGCTTCAAGTTGATGCAAGTTCTTCAGCACTAGGAGCCGTACTTTAGCAACAGGAACAGCCGGTAGCATATGCATCCAAATCGCTAACCGAATGTCAACAGCGATACTCTCAGTTGGAGAAGGAGGCTCTTGCTATCAAGTTCGGATGCGAAAAGTTCCATGAATACGTGTGGGGTAAGCAACCAATTGTCGAATCAGACCATAAGCCCTTGGAATCAATATTCCAAAAACCACTACATGCATGTCCAGCTAGACTCCAAAGAATTCGCTTAAGTTTATTGACTTACAACCCAAAGGTGACCTACATAAAAGGATCAAAGATGTTCCTGGCAGATCCACTAAGTCGCGATGTTGAAAATCCACCACCAGTCAATGACACAGAAGACAATGAATTACAAGTTCAATCAGTATTGGCCATAACAGATGCAGAACATAGTCGCTTAGCAAAGTTAACAGCTGCCGATGAATCATGTCAACAACTTTTCAAATACATATCAAAAGGCTGGCCAAATGATATTCAACAAATACCTGAATCACTTAAACCATATTGGTACTTCCGCGAAGAACTCTCAGTTTGCGATGGTGTAATCCACAAGTCACATAAAACGCTAATACCCGAAGCAATGCGTTATGAGATGTTGAAGTACATT
Source organism: Melanostoma scalare (assembly GCA_949752695.1). Taxonomy (NCBI): domain Eukaryota; kingdom Metazoa; phylum Arthropoda; class Insecta; order Diptera; family Syrphidae; genus Melanostoma; species Melanostoma scalare. The sequence continues at coordinate 160,306,186 of OX456985.1, read as the reverse complement.
CATGGAGGTCATCTTAGCTACGAAAATTGTATACGTCATGTAAGAGACTACGTATTCTGGCCAAAACTGAACAAGGATCTACAAAATTTCATCCAAAAATGTGCATCTTGTCAAGTTCATCAGCGTAGTAACAACAAGCACCCAATAGAATCCAAAGATGTTCCTAAATTTCCATTTGAAATTGTGGCTACCGACCTTTTCCACTTCTTGGGAGAAGAATACATTGTTCTCACTGACAGCTACTCAGGATTCATCACATTTGAAAAACTAATAGAAACAACATCAAGCAATGTGATTAAATTTTTGAAAAACATTTTTGCTCACCATGGAATCCCGAAAGTTCTAGAATCAGATAATGGTCCACAATTTTCATCTGTCGACTTCAAAAATTTTGCGAAGCTATGGCAATTCGACCACTTCACCAGTTCACCACATCACCCAAGGGGAAATGGCTTGGCAGAAAGAGCTGTACAGACCGCCAAACAACTATTGAAGAAGTGTCACTACGACAATACCGATTATCACCTGGCTATACTTAATTTCATGAATACACCTAGAGGAAATATCGGTACACCAGCCCAACGTCTATACTGCAGAAATCTTAGATCACAAATACCAGTTACTACTCAGTCACTCATACCAAGTCATCAAAACAACATCACAGACGAACTGAAAAATATGAGACATAACCAAGCTATAAACAACAGCCAAGGTTCCACACCACCTCAACAACTAAACATCGGACAGGATGTCCTTACTCGTATTGATAAGAGAGAATGCGAACCTGCAGTAGTCAAAGAAAAAATACATTCTAGATCTTTTAACTTGAAATTCAACAATGGCAAAGTGCTGCGCCGAAACATCACCAACATCAAGCCAACAGAAGCCAAAATTTATCAAAAGCCGAATCTTGACCTTGACGAGAGCGAACCAATTCAAAACGTACCGAACTCAGAAAACCCAACTGACAAGAAATGGACATCACCTAATCCAACTACAACAACTCAAGCTGAGAATCAAAAAGTAAATTCACCACAACAATCTACTCGTTCTGGGAGAATCATCCGACGCCCACTCCGACTAGACTTGTAAAAAAGGGGGATGTGAGACGACATCTATCAGATACATTATTTATCATCATTCAGTTTGCACCCTAATCCAAAGATAGATTGTATTGTACTTTTATACTATATTCTTCCCACTCATACACAATCCCTTTTCATCCACTCGTTCGTTCGTTCTTACATTCCCAGAAACTCCATTCTTAGTCTTTAGCAGATGCAATAAAGTTGTGCAAATAATATATAAAAGTTAACACTCGTTTTTTATTTAAAGTCTTATGCAAATCATAAGTTTACATCTATCACAACCCCAAAAAACTTCGACCTACCACTAATTTCTTTCCACACACAGTTCTTAAAATAGAACGACCTCAACATCACATAGGAATTTTTTCATTCTTCAACACTAAAAATAACAACACCACTCACTGCCAAAAAATACTGACCTTGCACAAAACCACGAATAATTCCCAGTCCAAAGTATCCCAATACCTACTCCTGCATACGAAAGCCATTACAGCCGAAGGGATACCTGCAAAAAATACTTACCAGCCAGCCTTAATTTGACATCTATGCACCGCCTGTATAAATCAGAACACTCCAACCCAGTCAGTTTGTCAAAATATTCCAAAATTTTTAGAACAATGGGCCTCAAATTCAAAACACCGAAAGTAGACACATGTTCTACTTGTGATACTTTTGTTTCGAAAATAAAGGTGGCCGAATGCGAGGACCAAAAGTTTGCTCTGATTGAAAGCAAAAAAAATCATTTGGACAAGGCTGATAAGGCATAAATATGAAGCTAAGCGGAATGATAAAAAAGAGGCAACACAATCCAGAAATGTTAAAACTTTTTCATTCGATCTGCAGCAATGTTTGCCAACCCCATTTTTAAGAAACTCCATGAGTTTCTATAAAAAACAACTCTGGACTTTTAATTTAACGGTTCACGACTTGTTGCGGCAATGTTTATTATATTTTTAAAAAGTTCTGTAAATGTTGATACCATAGACCACAAATTCCTGGAACCAGGACATACGCACATGGAATGCGACAGTGACAACGCACTAATTGAGCGGATGAAAAAAAAAACCAATATCCAAATTGAAACGCCAAGAGATTGGTATCAATTCGTAAATAGTGTTGGAAACAAAATGGAAGTCGTCGAAATGAAGTGTGTCGACTTTTATGACTTTGAAAAATTTTCCAAATCTAAATTTACATTTAAACGAGTTGATGAAGATGGCAACAAATTTACTTGGAATTCAGTTCGGTGGCTTCGCTATTCCAAAAAATGGAATCAAGTATCGTACAAAAATTCTCTTGACGAAGATGAGAAGAAGAAAATTTTAAAAGTAGGAAAGAGAGGAGCTTCTCTCAATGTGAACGACATTTCAATCGTGACGGATCCACCAAGCATTTCTCAAGAAAAGAAAAAAGATCTTATGGACCTGAAACAGTTCATCAGTCCTGAGTTTCATTCTTTTTATGAAAATCTTTCATCTAATAAGGACGAGCGAAATACACATCCTGATTTAACAGACCCTGAAAACTCAGACGATATTTAAATAACATTGCCAAAACCAGTTACCTAAAAATACATATCAATAATACTTACGTATGCATAAAATTAATTAATAAAGTTTCCTTAAAAAAATTTCAAAATTTTCCTTTGTTTGTATGATACTGTAACGTGCGCTTTGTTCGCAAAATAAAACTTCACTTTTTACTTTATTTCTATCACTTTTATTCAGTATCTATACTTTATTCGATCTCAACTCGACTTTTGGACTATCACTTGTTAACAACAATTCACTCTTAACTTTATCACTCTATAATCAAAACTGACTGCTCGTTGCGTCAGCGGCCTATTTATATAGAACAACACTCATCTAGAGCGTTCCAGTTTCTTCTCCATGGTTTCCACATTTGCTGTCAAGCATCTCTACACTCACACACACTGGCTTACAAGCAATGTCTGTCATTTATACCATTCCATTATAGTGTTGCCAGTTGTGTTTTCGGTTAAACGTTTTCGATTAGGAAATTGGTATAAATGTTGGGTGTTCATTACACTGCCCCCTCCTTAAGATTGTTCGTCCCGAATAATTCCATCTGCAGCCTCGCCACTATATCGATGCAGCCGGTCACAATGAACTACTTTTAACTTGCCTCTTAATCCTCTTTGGATGCGGTAAACCACGTCGTTAATCCTCGTGACAACAGTATAAGGACCTTCCCAGTTTCGCTGAAGTTTCGGTGACAATCCCTTTTGACGATGAGGATTATAAAGCCACACACGATCTCCTGCTTGGAATCCCGCCGTTGTCGCTTTTGTATCGTACCGTGTCGTCATCCGGTCGCTGTAGGTTTTCATCCGTTCCCTTGTTCTTTTATGGATGTCAGCGAGTCTCTCCTTGAGGTCATCCACATACTCGTTCGAGTCCTGTGGCTCCTCTGTGGGGCATCCAAATTTAAGTTCGCTGGGCAGCCGCATGGTTTTCCCGAACAGGATGTCAGATGGTGTTTGTCCTGTCGAGCTATGTACTGCACTTCTATAGGCCATCAGGAATAGCGGTACGTGCCTATCCCAGTCTCTTTGGTAGTCGCCTACGACCTTGGTGATGTGTTCTTTCAAGGTCCGGTTGAATCTTTCAACCATCCCATCAGATTGTGGATGAAGCGGTGTGGTTCTGGTCTTCTTGATGCCAAGTAGTCCGCACACTCCTTGGAAGATGTTTGACTCGAAGTTCCTCCCTTGGTCGGAATGGAGTTCCATAGGTACGCCAAACCTACTTACCCAGTTAAACACAATCTGGTCGACCACCGTTTTGGCTTCTTGATTTGGGATGGCATACGCCTCAGGCCATTTGCTAAAATAGTCCATTACAACCAGAATGTACTTGTTTCCAGCGTTGGTCTCTGGAAAAGGCCCAGCCACATCTACTGCAATCATCTCAAAAGGCGATCCAACGTTGTACTGATGCATCTTACCTTGAATCTTCCTTCCAGGTCCTTTGGTTGCAGCACACTTGTCACATGTTCGGCACCACTTCTCCACGTCATCTCTAGCATGTAACCAGTAGAACCGATGTCGCACCTTCTCCAGTGTTTTGTTAACTCCCAGGTGACCTCCAGAAGGTCCGTCGTGCATCTCCCGAAGAACTTCACTGACACTGGACTCCTGTCAGAAATGCCTCCCCATTCAGGTTTCTCTTCATTTTCTTTCCATGCGAGAATGGGTTCGATATCTGGATCCTCCTGTTGAGCGGTCCTCACTTCCTCATTGCTCCATCCGCATATGGGGTCAGCTCTTAGTCGCTGAGCGGTAATATTTTCTTTGTTTTCTTGTCGCCTACAATGCTTGCAATCCTCTTTGCAAGGTCTTCGGGACAATGCTTCGGCGTTTGAGTGCAGCTTTCCTCTGCGGTGTTGAATCTGGTAATCATAAGTCTGCAGTCTTTCTATCCACCTTGCGACTTGACCTTCTGGATTTTTGAAGTTCAACAGCCAGTTCAGAGCACCATGGTCTGTCCGCAGAAGGAATTTCTGTCCATAGATGTACTTATGGAAGTGCTTTGTTGCCAAGATAAGAGCTAGCAGTTCCCTTCTGGTCACGCAGTAGTTTCTTTCAGGCCTCGAGAGGACCTTACTGTAATATGCCACCACTTTCTCTTCGCCATCATGCACTTGGGATAGTACCGCCCCGATTCCAACGTTGCTTGCATCTGCGTCGATGATGAATGTTTTGCCAGGTGTTGGATGTGCCAGCACTGGAGCGTTACAGAGGCGGTATTTGAGTTCCTGAAAAGATTTTTCACACTCACCTGACCATTTGAACTGCTTCCCTTTTTCGGTGAGCTGATGCAAACTTTTTGCAACTCCAGCAAAGTTCTTAACAAAACGTCGGTAATATGTGGCAAGACCAATAAAGCTTCGGAGTTGATGTTTGTCCTGTTGTGTTGGCCAATTTTTGACGGAGTCAATTTTTTCAGGATCAGTCTTCACTCCTTGGGAAGAGATGATGTGTCCCAAATACTTAGCTTCGGTTTTGAAAAGTGCACATTTTTCTGGATTCAGTTAGCCTCTCGAAGTCTCTGAAACACGGCTTTTAGATTCTTGCAATGTTGGTCAAATGTTTTCCCGTAAACAATAGGCCTGGGTAAATCGATCAGTTTTGATGATCGAATCGATCAAGTATCGGTTTACTAAATGATTCGATCATTTGAATCGATCGATCATTCAGTCATTTTTATTTTCTCGTTCTGTTTCGATTTCAATCATTTTAGTTTGTAGTTGTACGATTCGAATTGAACTAAATCAAATAGTATGTAATATGTATGCGTCAAACCAACTTAACCGTGGGCGTGGTTTGGTGCTGTGGAGGCATAGGCAACAATATATTTTTTCTATCAACATTAGCTCGGGAAGATTTCTCTTTCAAACTTGAAGAATTGCTCGCACTGAAAATGCTAACAAACATACATGTGTGTATGTGTATGTATCCTACATCTACTCAACATTATTCCGATAAGCTATACCATTATGTCCTGAAGTCACCACACACGGGACGGCTAGAAATGCTTGACGCATACATACAAACATCCTTTAAATTCATTTCTCATCTACCCAACATCAACATCATTCCTACACTGCTTATGAGATGACTCCACCCTTTACTGCACCATGATAGAGAGAGCAACGTAAAGTTTTCGTAGACATTCAAATGATTGAATAAGATGGAGTCAAAAAGATCGAAATCGAAACTAAATGGAAATGAAATATCGAATCAAAATGCATAGCATAATATTGAGATCGAATATCGAGATTGATTGAGATTGATTGATTCGGACTTGAATGATTTCGATCATCAATACTTTTGAATGATCGAATCAAAAAGATCGAATCGATCATAATTTACACAGGCCTAGTAAACAATGACATCGTCCAAGTAGACAAGGCACGCTTTCCACGTCAGTCCTTGAAGAACGCACTCCATCAAACGCTCGAATGTTGCCGGAGCGTTGCATAGCCCAAACGGCATAACTTTAAACTGCCAGAGCCCATTACCTGTAGAAAACGCCGTCTTTTCCCGATCATCAGGGTGGATGTCAACTTGCCAATATCATCTCTTCAAGTCCAGCGTCGAAAACCACTGGGCTCCCTCCATAGCATCCAGGGTATCACTGATTCTCGGCAGGGGATAGCTGTCCTTTTTAGTCACATCATTCAGCCTTCGGTAGTCCACACAAAAACGAGTTCTTCTTTCTTTTTCACTAGCACCACTGGTGAAGCCCAAGGACTTTTGGAATTTTCAATAAGACCGTCCTTCTTCATTGCTGTTATCATTTCCTCAACCTCACCTTGTTTGGCCAGTGGAAGGCGTATTGCGGGTTGACGAATCGGTCTTGCATCTCCTGTGTTGATGCGATGCTGCACCAACTGTGTCCTACCATATTGTCCCTTTTGCGATGCGAAGATGTCAGTGTACTCTTGTAGGAGATTTTCAGCCATTCTTGTTTGTTGGTGATCAAGGTTGGATGAATACAGTATTTTAGCTCTGATGGTTTTGAGCTCCTCCGGAGTTATAGTTTTTCTCGGGGCTTCGTCTGTGATCTTCGTAATTGCTGCAACCGATTCGCAACGTCCAACGACTTCTCCTTTCTTCAACCTTACATCGTACGGTCTGGTGTTTAGTAGTCGTACGGGGACCATTCTGTTTTTCGGTGCTACTAGTGTTTTCCCAATGATGACGCTTTGGGAGGAACACTCTGGGTCTGGTTCCACCATTAGGTATCGAAGGCTTCCAAACTCACCTTCAAGCTTTGTCCAAACGAACACTTCAGAAGAAGGAGGCAGAATCAGATCTTCCGTGATGACAGTCCCCAGTGTCGACGTACTTTCGTTCGAATAGGTCATAGGAAGTTCCTTCTTTTGGTACTTCAAAACCTGATTACCGATGTCCAAAATAACTCCGTGCTGTTTCATAAAGTCGATTCCAATGATGCACTCGTAACATATATCTGCCACCAGGAATTAATGAGTAAGCACTAGATCGGCCAGTCGGATCTTAAGACACATTTCTACATATACTCTTGCTGCTTCTCCCGTTGCAGTTCTTAGACGGTAGCTATTGGTTATATGAAGCCACGTCGTCTTTACCAGGTCTCGACGTACTATGGAGGCTGTGGCACCGGTGTCGATGGTAGCCACATGTTTGGTCCCGTCAATAGTAGTTTCCACAGTCAGACTTTTGTTGTCTCGTTTGGTCTGAGAGACCTGGATGGTGGTTCTGGGGCCATCGATACAAGAAACCAGCCTCTGCCCCTCGAAGTTGGTTCTTACTCGTGTCCCTGATGGGAAACGGGCTGATACGTAACGCTTGTGTTGTTGTTACCTTGTTCTGGGTTGGATCTCTTGCTTCCACAATGTTGACAACCGGCTTTATTTGGTGGTAGTCGGCATTGACGCTGTAAGTGCCCGGTCTTGTTGCAGTTCCAACATCTTTCTAGTCCGCTCCGCTGGTTCTTTTGTATTTCAGCTCTTTGGCATGAGCACTCTTCGACTATGGCTTCTCTAAGTCGATGTACTCCATGAGAAGCTTGTTCTGCTGCTTCAATTGTCAATGCGAATGCTAAAGTTTCAGAAAGAGTACGTGTTCTAGCAGTTCGCACAGACCTCTGAAGATGTATATCAGAAATGGCACGAACGAAGGACTCAACAGCAAGCTGGTTGAAGATTTCTTTCCCAGCATCCGGGTATGCCAGGTGAACCAGTCTTTCGACGTCTGCTTGGAGCTGCTGTAGACTTTCACCCCTTTTCTGGACTCTGTTATTGAGTTGGACTCGGAAGACTTCTTTCAAGTGGCTATCGCCAAAGAGTTTATCTATAGCTGCCACGAGAGAACTGAAATCGCTGCCCTTACCAGCTGGAACTGTTTGAAGTAATTCAGCTGCTGGTCCTCTAAGAGCAAGAGTCAGTGCAATGTACTTGTCTTCGTCATCCCAGCCATTTGTTGTCGCGGCTGCCTCAAATTGTCTCTTGTAAACTGGCCAAGACGACTGTCCATCAAATGTTGGCGGTTTCATCTCCTTTTTCCTTGCAAACTCTCCAGCAGATTCTCGAACTTTGATTTTCCGGATCTGGTCTAATTCCTTGGTCAGAACAGAGAACTGTTTATCGCATCGGCTTTTCAAACGAGTCTCTACAACAGAAAGCTGTTTTTCCACACCTTCAACGCGTTCGTCTAGGGCACATAAATTTTTCTCAGTGTTACCCAATTTGCCTTCTAGAATGTTTTTCTGACCTTCCAAAACATTCTGTTGCGCCTCAAGTCTTTCGAGAATATTCTGTTGTTCCACCTTTTGCTCGTTTCGTTGTGCTTCAAGTTGTTCGAGAACATTCTGCTGTTCCTTCTTTTGCTCGTTTCGCTGTTCTAACAAAAGTTTCATCATACTAGAAAAATCTACAGTTTCACTTACTTCCTCTTCCTCCACTTCTGTTTCAAAAACAAAAGTGTTTACGTCTTCCCCTTGCTGTTCCAAATAGTTGCACAAGCGCAGGACGAGCTCATTTTCGATCCCGCTCTAGAAAGATTTCGCTTACCTAACTCACTTTTAAGCTCAATGCAGTTGAGCTCTTCCAACAACTTACCCATTTTCACTGTATTTAACTTTTTTTTTTTACACTTTACTAGTCAAATAAGTTTTATTTACACTTCTGACACCAATGTAACGTGCGCTTAGTTCGCAAAATAAAACTTCACTTTTTACTTTATTTCTACCACTTTATTCGATCTCAACTCGACTTTTGGACTATCACTTGTTAACAACAATTCACTCTTAACTTTATCACTCTATAATCAAAACTGACTGCTCGTTGCGTCAGCGGCCTATTTATATAGAACAACACTCATCTAGAGCGTTCCAGTTTCTTCTCCATGGTTTCCACCTTTGCTGTCAAGCATCTCTACACTCACACACACTGGCTTACAAGCAATGTCTGTCATTTATACCATTCCATTATAGTGTTGCCAGTTGTGTTTTCGGTTAAACGTTTTCGATTAGGAAATTGGTATAAATGTTGGGTGTTCATTACAATACTTTCGCTTTCGCTTCGTGGTTAAAAGTAAGAAAAAACATCTTTAATTAACATAGAAAATCTTGTCTCACAATCACACACAGGGAATAACGACCTAAGCCGACAAAAAATATTTGAATCGTGTTTTCTAAATATGTCATAACAGCTTTACTGGAATTAAGCTTTTTGTTTTTTTGAAGTTTAATATGCCATAAAAGGCTAACTTGAGTTAAGCTTTTAATTATGACGAATTTCAATAAACCATATCGGCTTAAGTGTCTTTTTCTTAAATTACTCCTAAATTATAGGGTATAAATTTATACACTTTTAATATATTGCAGAGGTGTATTCTTTCTTCATTTTAGCATTTCAAAAACGTTTAGTTCAGCAACTACTGATTCCTAGTAAAAATTGAAACTTAAAATTGCTCTCCTGAAAAGTAGTCAAAATCGACTTAAGCGGTTATGGTTTGTGGCCACTGACATATATATACGCGCCGCGAATTTCAGAATCGTGTTTATTGATTAAAAATCAATATGAATAAACAATTAATCGAATCTTACGCCGCCTGAATTATATATTCAGTGGAATAAACTTGTGCTAAATTGGACCAGCTCGTTGGACCAGCAACCACCATCAGCCAGATTGTCAAAGGAGTACCTACCACCCTACACATCAATTCAGACCTTTTGCGAGAAGTGTCGCAGGACAGGAAAGTTTTAAGAAAACGAAACAGAAAAATACAGGTATTCACAAAAACTGAAAGTGTCTAAAATAATTTAGATTTTATTGCGGCCTCTGACGTTCAATTTTTGTCCTTTGCATTTACATATATATATATTGATGGTGAAACAATACAAGTGCGCGGTTGATTAAAAAATTTACAATAAAATTTATTTTAATTGTTTTATTCTAATTATTAATACTAATTCAAACACATAGCATAATATAAGCACATACATAAATTACTTAAAGTGTTAAACTACCGCGTTCTTTGTCACCACGCCGCCGCCGTCATCGTCACATTTCGCATTGGCATACACACTCTCAAGCTTATTTCACGATTCATTTTCAAACAATAATAATTCGATTGTTTTAATCTCAAATTAGAATTTAATCAATCAAATTGTAAAAAAGACGAATAATTGAATGCAATTGACATTTGCTTACATTTATTTGACATTTCAAATTTAATTTTTTGACAGTTCACTCACTCGCTGAGTTTCCAGCTGTCAAGAGTGATCGTATTCAGTAATCAAAAATTGATTTGAAATTTTCCGTGCGAAGAGTGTGTTCAGCGATTAAATTTTGATTAATAAATTTTTTTTGTTTACGTTAAATTTATTTCGCTTTGCAAATAATTAGAAACTTTCAACAGTTTTGAAGCAGTTTATTGAAATTTATTTTCGTTTTCGTGGAATTTCGTATGAAAATAAACTAAATTTTCAACGATTTCCAAATATTGTTTAATTCATAAACTGTGGTAAAGTGAACAATTTCCAGAAAAACTAATTCTTGAAAAGAAAGTTATTTCGAAAGTTTTTAAGCGAAGTTTAACAAAAAGTTCATGAAAATGACGAGCAAGAAACAGCAGGCTTAACCTAAACAAAAGGCAGAAATAGAACAATTAAGACATCAGCGACAAGTTCTTAAAAATAATATTGTGCGAATTAGAACGGCCTTAGAGGAAAAAACGATGTCACTTAATCCAATAGAATTGGAATGTCGGTTAGATATTTTGAATTCATACGTCGATCAGATCATGGTTTGTCAAACTGAGATTGAATCAGCTGATCATAGCGACGTATTCCGCGGAGAGTTAGAAGACATTTGCGTCAGTGCAAAAGCTTTACTTGTATCTAAAGTAAGTAAGGGTCGTAAGCCAAGTGGAATTGAATATTCTTTTAGTAATCCACATCACTCGCGCCTTCCAAAAATGTCTCTCCCGAAATTCAGTGGGAAATATTCCGAATACAAAAATTTTATTAGCCTTTTTGAGAGTCTAGTATAGATATTGAAAAGTTCAATCATTTAATATCATGTTTATCGGGTGAAGCTTTAAGAACAGTTAAAGCTTTCCAAATAACGGAACAAAATTATCCAAAAGCTTCAGCAAGTTTAAAAAAGGTTTATGACAATAATTGCCTTATATTTTTCGACAATGTGTCTACTCTTTTCGAACTAAAAGAAATTCAAAAGCCGTCAGCTTCTGCATTGCGCAGCATGATAGACACTGTTTCCGCAATTAATGATTCGCTTCTTTCGCTTGGTGATGAAAAGATTATCACAAACGCGATCATAATTCATTTAGTAATGTCAAAGGTTGATTCGATGACAAGATCAAAGTGGGAAGAGCAACTAGATTTCAGTACACTTCCTTTATGGAGTGACTGTGAAGCCGCGCTGAATAAACGATATCAGCATCTTTCTGCTGAAGAAGCATCGTCTTCAAAGCATAAAATTCCTGATAGGTCATCGAAACCAAAACATGAAATGAACCATAACAGAAACCAAAGGGCTTTATTTGCTTGTGTTAACCAACAAGCAAATAAATCGAAATGCTTATACTGCAATTCAAGTGATCATTTTATAACGACATGCCAAACTTATGCTTCAATACCCGTGACGCAACGATTTGAGTTTGCGAAAAGTGTGCCTGTTTGCATCAACTGCCTTCGAAAAGGACACACAGTTTCAAAGTGCAAATTAACTCGGTGCAGTGTTTGCAATAAATCGCATCACACATTATTGCACCAATATCAAACTACGTTTAATAGCACACCGTCACAAGGAGCTTCGAGCTTTCAAGCTATGCATGGCTCAGTTTCAAAAGATCAAGTTATTCTTGCTACTGCTATTGTTCAAATTAAAGGCAGTAGTGGTGAATATACGCTAGCTCGAGCGTTACTTGATTCAGGCTCGCAAATCAATTTTGTAACTGAAGAGCTTGCACAAAAATTGAAGCTGCGAAAGGAACTAAAAACCTTGAATCTTCTCGGCATCAGTAAAGCTCGGCAAAGTAAAGATTTAACGATCACTCCTTTTCTGCTGATTTTTGGGTAATGAACTCAATATCGTCATATTAGCCGGATCAAGCAATAAATATTACGAATTGGAATATACCTTCCAACATTCAATTAGCTGATCCTTACTTCAATAAGCCTCAAAAAATTGACTTACTAATTGGAGCGTAAACATTTTTCGAATTATTGTCGGTGGGTCAAATTAAACAAGGCCCTGAATATCCTACTATTCAAAAAAAAACACTTTTGGGTTGGATTATATCCGGAAAATATCCCAAAGGTACAAATTCAAATACCAAACAATGCAATTTGGTATGTCAGTCTGAAGAGCTACCAGACTGAGACAAAATTGTGCAAAAATTTTGGTTACTGGAAGAAATTCCTGGAGAAACGAAAAAGTTTCTAACGCCAGAACAACAGTTGTGCGAAAAACACTTTGTTGATAATACAAAATTTTTGCCTTACAGTCGTTTTGAGGTTAAACTACCGTTTAGATCGTCTTAAAACTCGCTTGGATCATCGTTTGAAACTGCCAAACGAAGGTTTGCACTTGAGCGAAAACTATCCAAAGATAGCGAGTTAAATGCTTGTATATGGATTTCATGAAAGAGTATCTTTTGTTAGGACATATGTCGCCGACAAATAATGAAATCCCGAAAAGCCCGCACTATTTCATTCCACATCAGTGTGTTTTGCGCCCGCAAAGCACAAGTACTAAGCTGCGAGTTGTTTTCGACGCTTCAAGTCGAACTTCATCTCAATTATCTCTGAATGACATCTTAATGGTTGGGCCAACCATTCAAGAGGAGCTATTTTCGACGTTTCTCCGTTTTCGAATACACAAACACGCCCTTACGGCTGATATTACGAAAATGTACCGGCAAGTATGCATTGCTGAAGAGCACTCGATTTATCAGCTCATAGTGTAGAGGCAGCATCCGTCCCAACCACTACAACATTTTCGACTAAACACTGTAACATATGGCACGTCTCCAGCGCCATTTTTAGCAATACGGTGTTTAAAGATGTTGGGCGATGCTAATGAGAAAATATACCCTACTGGTTCAAATATAATTCGAAAAGATTTCTATGTAGATGATCTCTTAACCGGTGCCAATGATCTTGAAACTCTAAAAATAATAAAGTTTGAAATTCAAGAAGTCCTAAAAAAAGGCGGGTTTCAGTTGGCTAAATGGTTCTCAAACCATCCAGAGTCTTATAACACTACGAGTACTGAAAAATCAATCAAATTTAATAGTTCAGACTCTACCAAAACTCTAGGAATTTGTTGGCATCTAGAAGAAGATATTTTCAGCTTCAATTTGGAAAATAATTCTCATGATCTACGAGCTACTAAGCGAAACATACTATCAGTTTCCGCTCGTCTTTTCGATCCTCTTGGTTTGTTGCCTTATAGTCACCAAAGCAAAAATCTTACTGCAAGAGCTTTGGATTGCAAAAATTGATTGGGATGAGTCGATTCCATTGCGCCTTGATACAAGTTGACAAAATTTCAAAACCAATTTATCTCAACTTGGCGAGATAAAAATTAAAATATTACAATTTTTCACCAATAATATAGGAGTACTAGCAGGCTCGCCATCAACACAACAATGTGATATAGAAGCTTAGAGCTGTATCAGAGGTCTGTTTATATTTTTTAGTTTTGGTTTGTTAATGAATGAATCGTATATTATAAAAGAAGTTCTTACAAGAAATGGTAGTAGTAGCAGTGTAATATCAAAAGTGAATGTTGCTGACCGAAAATCTTTGCTAAGCAAACAGTTTTAAGACTGGATTTGGCAAGAGAACAGGCTTTTTACAAGACAGAAATTAAAAAACGAGTACATCACTTGCTGCCCTCATACCAACGCTCAGAATACGATTGCCCAAATCTGGACCGTCAACAGTTGCAGGTGCCTTGCCTCATCCACCACCTTTTCTCGCCAATCATAATTATTAATCAAGCCGATGCTGAACTGGATCTTCCTTCTGCGAGACCACCGCAGCACTACTGCTTCTAGCATGGAGAGCTTCAAAATTACCATCTGTAATTGTGAAGCCTCACACCCCTCCATCTCCTCAGGCTTCGGTTTTCAATCAAAAGATTCCACCTGCCTTGTTACTTAATCTTAATTTAGCCACTATTCAGTGTTTAAAGCCTAATAGCATACGCTATATCCGATTTGGCAGTCAGCTGTGCCCCTGTTCTGTAACTATCGCCTCGATAAAAGCAGGCGATAAACGGTGGAAAATGGAACGAAATCCTACTAAATTCATAGAATTTTGTTCCATTTTCCACCGTTTATCGCCGAGGCAATAGTTACAGAACAGGGGCACTGGAGCCAGTCCGGGATAATGCATTTGGCTATTGTCGTTGTCCTTACGATATGATGTATCAGAGCTCAGAGGTAATTGCTTGTGATGGAGAAAATTGTGTTGTTGTGGCATAAAAGAAAATATAAATAAAAGTTGTTTTGAAGGCATTGATAGTGTTTTTTTCTGCTTTTATTTTTGTTGCATTCCAAAAGTTATAGGAAAAATTAGCATGAAAAAAAACGCAAGTTAGTTATAGTTTTTAATACAAGTAAAGAAAATCGAAATCTATTTCGACTCTAACTTCTTAGCAGCGTCAAATTCCCTCTGTTCGGCCTTGCTCAGTTAGGTACATACTTCTTTTTCTTTAGAGCGAATATGTATCGTTCGCCAGACTTCTTAGTGTTAATGCGTCTGAAGTACCTTGCTATCGTTGATGTTGTCTTGGGATCTTTATATCTCACAAGTCGATACGGGTTTGGCATTTAATAGCATAACGTTGTGGAACACGACGTAGAGGACATGAGTTGATACCGAAGGGACTGACAACCAATCCATCATCAACCGTCCAGAATCCAAAAACTTGAGTAAAACAACACATTTACCTTGGTGACGACCAGCCACAAGTTGGTTATTTGCCCTTTGGTTTCTTAAAGTAAACAACACCCTCAACACCTTTCTTAGGACCTCCTCTACCTTCATGAATGGAATTAAAACTTTCTTCACATTGTAAAAATACCGTTGATTATTTTATTTACAAGTAAATACATTTAACTGGTGGTACTTTTGGAACGAATTCATAAAAACAAAATACAAAATGCTTAATTGGATGTTGATGAAATCAACTGGCAAAGATGGAAGTCACATTTTTATGCCCTGGGTAGGTTTCCGAGTGTTACACTTTTCTCTCGTGCCAATCCATGAATTTATACCTTGCTTTTAGAGTAGCGCATAATTCCACCAAATAGGTATATAAAGCAATATAAAGTGTGTCTCTTGAGCTTTTCGCTGGATTTGGAGAATTTTTTAGTTTTTCCGACGGGTTGCCATTCTTAAAAATAAGTGTAAGCCGCACAGAAACTACTCGGAAAAATCCCCAATAGGCAGACTACGCTGCTGACTTGGCTGAGCGAGCAAACCTATTAAAAATGGAGTTATTGGTTATTTATTTATTTTGTGGTACCCGTGGTGTAATGGATAGCATGTCCGCCTGTTAATCTAGAGGTTCGATTTCGAATCCCAACAGAGGCAAAAATGTTTTTTCCACGGGTATCGCCTTTCGCGAGGAATTGGCAAGTCCTCCGTCAGTATTCATTGCCATGAAAAGCGCTTTCTCGATTAGTTTTATATGAATTTTATGAGATGAAATTAGTTAGTAAGTGTAATTGTGTGATTTTTTTTATGTTAGTATATATGTTACCAAAACTCCAATGAAATGTGTGACTTGTGTAATGTGTATTGTGTGATGTGTGCCTCTTCTGTACAAAACCCCAAATAAATGTGTAGTCGTTTAGCACCGACAAAGTTGGTACCGTTGTCGCTCCAAATCTCGGATGGTTTGCCACGACGTGCAACGAAACGATCTAGAGCTGATAAAAACGCTGCTGATGTTAAGTCTCCGACTAGCTCCACATGGATTGCTTTAGTCACAAAGCACACAAAAAGAGCAATGTAGGCCTTTATGAACCTCGGGTTGCGACCTCAATTTAGTCGAAGTGTTATTACTCCTGCGTAGTCGCAACCAACTCTGCTGAAGGGTCGAGCATATCGAACGCGATCAGACGGAAGATTTCCCATAAGTTGTTTCGCTGTTGCTTTTTGCTGACGAATACAGCCAATACATTCTCGTACAACCCTTCGAGTAAGATTTCTGCAACCAAGTACATATACAAAAATTCTGTTTGATTAAGGCAAATAAGAGAGAAGCACCAGCATGTAAATGGGTTTTATGGGTAAAGTCCGCGATTAATTCAGAGACTCTGTGAGATTTGCACAAGATAATGAGGTGTTTCTCAGAATATGTCAAGTTCGAGTATTCCAACCGACCGCCGACACGAAGAACACCTGATGAATCGATAAACGGATTTAAACCTTTCAGTTTGCTTTTCGATTGAAGTTCTTTTTTTGGTTTTAAGCATAGAATTTTAGAATAGAATAAAGACGATTGGATATACTTAATGATTTGAGTTTTAGCGAAGAGTAGCTCCTTAGTTGAAAGTGGTTCTGATTTTCGAAGTTCTTTGGATACAAAGTAATTTTGAGTAAAACGATACACATATGCTGTTACTCGTACTATTTTAAACCAACTAGACGAACTATTAATGATTGTTTCGAATGGGTGACTTGAATTTTGATTTACAAGAAATGACTTTACTATTTTGTTAGTTTTACACTCTTCGACATGCTGAATGTTGATATTATCTGGGCTATAGCTTGACGCAGGCCATTGATCTCGGTCCTTACTTAACCATTCTGGGCCCTCCCACCATATACTAAATTTTTCCAACATTGATGGTAATAGCCCCCTTGTAGCGGCATCAGCGGGATTGGAAGCCGATCGAACATGATTCCATGATTTAAAAGGCATCGATGTGAGTATTTCGAACGTTCGATTTCCGATAAATACCGACCATTTCTTTGGTGCTGCGGCTAACCAATGCAAAACGATTGATGAATCAGTCCAACCAAATACCTTTACATCTGGTACCTGTAAAGAGAGCTTGATTTTGTTTAACAATCGAACCAGTAATAAGGCTCCACACAACTCAAGCCTTGGAAGAGGTAAGACTTTCAAGGGAGTGACCTTAGATTTTGCTGCGACGAGAGTAACAGAGATAGAATTATCAGATTTGACGTTTCGACAATAGACCACTGCTGCGTATGCATCCAGAGATGCATCGAAAACCATCAAATATATATTTGATGGATTGAATTTGACCTTGTAAGAAAAAACATCTTTCGACTGACACCACTGCATACCCAATACCTTGACAGAATTTGATTCCACCCAGTCAACTGGTGAAAGTTCTCGTTGATCTTCTGGCAGAGAAATCAAGAGTGGCCAACATTTTGTCGTCCATTTCCGAAAGTTGAGCCCAGCTGATTTCAAGAGCTCGACTAGCTCCGTTCGAAGCGATATAATATCATCAATGGTATCTGCGCCTGTGATGACATCATCAATTGCATATGACGAAGAGCAATGTATTCATTAATGAATTTAACATATTCTGATTTAAGATTTGGATTCCAATTGAATTTCCGTTCAATGGAATGAAAACGAGCTATAGCGGTTCCCAAGGAATCTCCGAAGTCAAAGGTTGTCGATGGTTTGAATGGAAGTTCTACTTCATACTTTCCATTTTCACAACGCTTGTGATTTTGAACAAAATTGTCTTCTGACAACTGCTCCTCGACAGACATTGGTTGCTCGTTATATACTTCCTCCAGCCTCCAAAACCTTTCTAAATCGAATTCTAGATCCTGATCTAAACGAATATGAAGAATCTGAATTCCTGAGGATTGCGAATTACACCCAGCGATAACCCAGCCAAAAATGGTTGGGATGGAAGTAAGGAATCCGTCTTCCTGAACTTTAGCAGCGCCTATAATAATATTAAAAACACTATCTACCCCTATCAGAATATCAATTGGACCTGGTTCATAATATTTCGGATCAGCGGGATTTGACGAATAAAGGTGTGCAGGAATTTGGTTTACTGGTACTGGTGGAAGTGACGAAGTGATGTTTTGCAAAACAAAGCAGTTGATATCAATTGAGTCCGAATTGTAACAAGAACTGAGGTTAAGACTAACTAAACCGTTAGTTACCCCAGCAGACTTTGATGCGATACCTACTATTGGAATCCTCACACGTTTGCGAGGAAGGCCTAGGAGTTGAGCGGTTCGCTCGGCAATGAATGACACCTGAGACCCTGAGTCGAGAAGAATGCGCATACTATGGTAACGTCCCTGCTTGTCCTGAGCTTTGCTATGGCTGTTGGTAGAATAGTTGAAGTTTCGTGTTTTGGTTTGAACGAGATTGAATGATTTGTGATGAGTGAACTCGAAGATGTTGGAATTGAATTTGCAAACGAATTGGATTGATGATTTGATTGAGAAGATGAAGCAGCATTTGAGTTATGATTTGAATTACGATTTGAGATTTGATTTGTAAAATGATTAGAATTTTAAGATATAGGGGTATGGAGCAGAGAATGGTGGCGCGAGTGACATTGGTGGCAACGAACGGTGAGACGACAATTATTGGAAGCATGCCCCGAACGCAAGCAGTTGAAGCAGAGTGAATTGTTTTTTACGAAATCACGACGAGAGTCTATATTTAACGATTTGAAATCTGAACAACTTGATAGCAAATGATGATCTTGGCACTTAGGACAACTAGGAGTAGATTTAACAAAATGCGTACGAACAGCCCGATTACTGTTAGGCGTTGAAAACGAACTACACGATTCAAGATTTTGGCAGCGCGTTTGAAGAAATTCAAGAAGTTCATCGATAGTTAAATCATCTTTTGAGTTAACTTCTTCTGCCCAAGCTTTTTTAGTGTCTTGATCTACCTTTTGTAGAAGCACATAGATGAGCCATGGATCTCGTGAACTAGAATTTAAAGCCTTAAGTCCGCGTACGGCTTCATCAGCTTCGTTGGTGATCTTGCGAAGCGATTGAAGATTGTTCATACTACACGACTGCAGCGATAAAAACGATTGAATAAATGATCGAACGATTAAATGTTTTTGATCGTACCGTTGTTCTAATTTTGCCCACGCCTCGATATAATTGAGAAGATTAGCGGCTTCTCCGCGAAGAAACGATTTTAGAAACTGAAGCTTTTGAGTGTTCGTAATTGTACGGTTTGAATCGACAGTTCCAATGAACATGACTTAAAATGTCGGCCAGTCCTTGTATTCACCCGAGAATGGTTCAATTGTTATACGCGGTAACTTTATAGATTAACGAGCTATTTCCAAATCTGAATCTTCCGAAGGAGTATGAAAGCGATGAGCCACAACCGGTTCACACTCTAACGTTTTCGACTTAGACATAATCGGATCAGCAAGCAACGCATGTGCTTCAAAATATTTTGCCTCATATTCCGAGTATTCACGCTCACGATCCCGCATCATATAAGAATTCGTCTTGCAAGGCTACGAATTCGTTCCATGCTTCATTTAATCTTTCGAGACGAAATTCTAGAGTTTTTACTGTCGCCTCAATAGGAATCGATGAAGCATATGCAGCTGCAAGAGTTATACAGCCTTTTGCACGATCACGTTTTGCCAAGATTTTATTCATTATGAATAGCGAAAAAGAAAATGAAACTTATAAATGTTCAATAAATCGCAACCGCACTGTAGAAATTTTCACTTACGGTCTATGTATGTATGGATGACTTTTGTCCATAGTATAAAGAACCTATAGTAGCACCATGGCGAGGAAAGCGATGGTGTCGCCGTCTGTCGACCCAATTTAACGTTTTATCGGTTCAAAAAATTTTGCTGCGGTTGTTCACTTAGGCATGTGGATGGTATTTTTTCGGATGCTTTAATGGTTGTGGATGGTATTTTCATCAATTAATAAACGTGTTTAAATGATTTTCAAACAATGTCATGACACGCCAAATGCAAAACAACAAACTTTTTATCATTTAGAATCAAAAAGCACATCACTCGCACATCACTCTTTTATATTGCTAACACATTTACGAAGCAAAGCTGCCCTAACAAAAAACAATAATATATGACGTATTGACAGCATGTTGGCACGGTTCTACGATAAATTTGTTCCGATTGAGAAGGTAGTATGTTTAATTGGGTCGACAGACGGCGATACCATCGCTTTCCCCGCCATGATGCTACTATAGGTTCTTTATACTATGCCTTTGTCTGACAAAATTTAGTACAGTAACTAAGGTTTATTTATTGAGCCTCGATATCAAGAAAAATTTTCGAAATGTCCACGTGTAGTTCATGCAGTAACAATTTCGGTATTTTTATGAAACTGCTATTTTTACCGTTTGAATAGCTGTCAAGCACCCATGCGATATGCGGAATCACGTGTTTCCTTAACTGCCCTCTATCTGAACTAAGCTCAAACAACCCCGATTAAATTATGTCCTATTTAATTGCACCGCACTGTATATTATTTGCTAATTTATTTTTATCAATTTAATTTGATTAATTAATATTTAACGCCACTGATTCCTTATATTTGGCTTCCGAAGGACCAGAAAATGAATTGGTTTTATATGAATTTTATGAGATGAAATTAGTTAGTAAGTGTAATTGTGTGATTTTTTTTATGTTAATATATATGTTACCAAAACTCCAATGAAATGTGTGACTTGTGTAATGTGTATTGTGTGATGTGTGCCTCTTCTGTATGTTGTATATTAATTTTTAATTAAATAAGAAAACAAAAGAACTTGGGTAATCGTCTACTTTTATTACTGTCTAATTTCAATGCGATTTGATTTAATGACTTTGTACTAGTGATTTATGTTAAGGCCAACCGATCTCGTTGGCGATCAAATTACCAATGACATCACATGAATATGATTTATGATTTGTTAAGCATAGAGTACGAATGCGACACAAAAGGGAATATGCAAAAACCAGTATTTCGGTTATCTTAAACATAACTGATTAATTTCAAGTTCAATTGAAAAAGAGAAATTTTTTCATAACCATCTCATTTGCCCTAGTGAAAACGTAGTATAAGTATAAGGCCTTGGTCAAATAAACGCGGTGAGTGCGTGCGATGCGATTGCGTTAAGTCAAACCTCTATGTAATCTTATGGATGTTTGACTTGAATGAATGAATGAAATTTTTATTGAGGCTTAAAACGTTTACAGCCGTATTTATTAGATTTTCTTAAGACGTCTCTTAGACGTCGATTAGTTAAGTTTCAATTAAAATTTAATTGGAACTTAAGAGAGGTTGATTAAATTCTTATCGATAATCGATTCTGCGCTGATGCTAAACTAATTGATAGTTGTGTCAAAATAAAGTAGTAAAAACAGAAATCTAGTCCAATTTAAACTGCGTTTTGACAACCATTCGTTTGTAAACAGATGTGGTGCCTTTTTGCTTATCAAAAAAAAAAAAAAAACACTATGTACGAGTATCATCAACCTAAAATGTGATGAGGATTTCTTCGAATATTCATTCAAAACTAACGCAACGCATTGTTCGTCTTAGGCCCTTATTATGAGAAGCAAATCGATCGCTCGACCATGGAACAATCTTTCTTTGCCAAGCAAAACTGCAATTCCCTGACAATCTCTTAGCTCTGGTTGTAGGCACACGACATCCATAGCGAAATGGATAAAGCATAACTACTGCGTGGGCGTTCGACCACCATAAACATCCAAAATGATTTTTCTCTGGTAGGTATCACCTCAAGGCAGGAAAATATGCCTTGAAGAATGCTATTCCAATTTAACCTTTCAGACCCGCACGAGAATGGTTGTTGCGAGAACAACGCGTTTGGCCTTGTAGCTCTGTGGAGCTTTTGTGCCAGCTTTTTATGTTTCTATTTATTAATCATGACATCTGAAAAATTCTTAGCACATTGAAAACATTTAAATCGCGACGAAAATCTTCCATATTTTTATTTTTAGAAAAGTTTAATTTTATTACCAAAACAACAGAGCGAAATTGACACCGATTTTCCCGAAACGTCAGAATGAATTTTTAATTTGGATTTAAGAGACCTTTAAACGTCATTATTGGCATTTAAGTTAAGAGGGCTCTTAGCAAGGTTACTTAAATGTGAAATTTGATTATCGATACGGATTCGTTACTTAAGTGTTACTTAAATGGCAATTAAATCTAATCGATGATTAAAAGTTCTTTATAGATACGGCTGTTACAGTTTCTTTCTTAACCTATGTTTCCAACTTGTTTTATCACCGGCTTTGAATTGGCCTGGTATAATTTTTAATTTACAAGAGTTATTTTTGATTTGACTCTTAAATGATAATATGTACAATGGATTTATCTATCCTTTACTTCTTTTTGCAATTGCGATTGCTCACTGTCACAACTCCATTTTGTATTTGAGTGTGGCTAAAAAGAGAAAACAATAACAAGGAACGACGAACCATCACGGTGGTAGCACTAAACATTCCAATAATATTCAGTGCCACCAAAATGCCGCTTCTTTCGTTTTAATAATAATGCATCTGTTTAATGGATCACTTATTACCTAAATCTTTTAGTTTAATCCGATTGTTCTTTAGATTAATATTGATAGTATTGATAGCAGTGTCGTAGCGTAGGGGGGGGGGTTTTGGGGATAAACCCCCCCCCCCCTGAAAATATTTCAGTCGAATACATTTAAACGCTTCATTTTTTTTTTTTTTTTGTTTTATTGATGCAAATTTGTTTTTCATATTTAAAATTTAAGTTCGAGCTTTTCACAAATCAGTATTTAAATACATGTATGTTTGTGTTTTGCCTACATTGAGCTATAGAAAACAGTTGAAATGCGTTAGTAGGGCTCCTATTCATTGACATTGCTCCACATCATTGACTTATTAAACATGGACTGATAGGACCCAACTTCACGATGGTTCCACTTATTCTAAGCAATACTAGCGAGCATCATTTCAGCGGAAAACTAGTGAAATATTGTTGACACTGCTAAATAATCACGCTAGCTAAATCACAGCAGATGTCGTTAGTGTTTTAGTTAAGAGTAAAATATTGGCTAGTGTAACCAAAAATAAGTGCAATCATTATTATCCAACTTTTGTATACAGAATTAATGCAACTAGCAGTCCATGTATCATAAGTCAATACAATGCTTCAATCACATTGATCTATTACGCCAATTCCACAAAGAAAAATCTCACTGAGTGCTCAATGTCACTTTGACGGAGCGCAAACAGTTTTGTGGAACATAATTCTTAGCTCAACTGTGTCCTTGTTTTCAAACTTTTACTCATCATCATCAGAATGTAAAACGAAAATTCGCTGATGCTGAAAAAAAAACCGAATCTATAGGAGAAAAAATTGAAGTTTCCAGGATTGTGCATCGTCAAAAACATCGACAAAATTACCAAAGCAGCTCAGCAGAAGATTATTACCGTATATCTATATTCATACTTTTCCTGGATCACTTCATATCATCCATATCTGACAGATTTGCGAAACATAAAAAAATTTTGTCAATAATCGGAAATACCATCCCTGAAAAATTGGTCAGGAAAGACGTTGAGAATATTGATGAAACCGTGGAAGTAATAATGAATCAATGGCCAACAGCGACTGAGGCAGCTGCTTCAACAGTAATAAATGAAGTGTAACGTTGGGTTGGGCCAGAAACTCAACCAAAGACATTTATAGAATCATTAAATCTTTGTAACGATGCACTTTTTCCAAACATTTTCAAGTTTTTGAAAATAGGTGCAACAATGGCTGCGACCATTGCTAGCAGCGAGCGTAGTTTTTCCACGTTGAGGCGTCTAAAATATTGGATTAGGAATTCTACAGGCGAAGATAGGCTGAATGGGCTTGCTCTTATGAGCATTAACACGCACATTGACATTAAGGTGGAAGAAGTTATCGAATTCGCGCAAAGCAGAGAAGAATTGATTTATGTATAATTTCGTGTACTTTCATATGTTCTTATTTTCTGCACTTTATTATTGTATATCAATAAATTGGAAAAAACCTAATCAATACAATTGAACAACGTCTTTTACTTACGTACAAATATTTACATGTAATTTTTTTTTTGCTTTTAGTTACCTTAAGGCTACGTCTGGCAGAAATTTTGGAATTAAAACTTTTTTTTGGTTTGTAAATAAAATTTATTTGTGATTATATTGTATGAACACCTAACATTTATACCAATTTCCTAATCGAAAACGTTTAACAGAAAACACAACTGGCAACACTATAATGGAATGGTTTAAATGACAGGCATTGCTTGTAAGCCAGTGTGTGTGAGTGTAGAGATGCTTGACAGCAAATGTGGAAACCATGGAGAAGAAACTGGAACGCTCTAGATGAGTGTTGTTCTATATAAATAGGCCGCTGACGCAACGAGCAGTCAGTTTTGATTATAGAATGATAAAGTTAAGAGTGAATTGTTATGAACAAGTGATAGTCCAAAAGTCGAGCTGAGATCGAATAAAGTATAGTATAGATACTGAATAAAAGTGGTAGAAATAAATTGAAAAGTGAAGTTTTATTTTGCGAACTAAGCGCACGTTACATTGGTGTCAGAAGTGTAAATAAAACTTATTTGATAAAAAAAAAAAAGAAAAAAAAGGCAAGTAAAGTGTAAAAAAAAAAAGTTAAATACAGTGAAAATGGGTAAGTTGTTGGAAGAGCTCAACTGCATTGAGCTTAAAAGTGAGTTAGGTAAGCGAAATCTTTCTAGAGCGGGATCGAAAAATGAGCTCGTCCTGCGCTTGCGCAACTATTTGGAACAGCAAGGGGAAGACGTAAGTACTTTTGTTTTTGAAACAGAAGTGGAAAAAGGAGAGGAAGTAAGTGAAAGTGTAGATTTTTCTAGTATAATGAAGCTTTTATTAGAACAAAAGACGGAACAGCAGAAGGTTCTGGAACAACTTGAAGCACAACGAAACGAGCAAGAGAAGCTGGTTGAAGAACAACGAAGCGAACAAAAGAAGGAACAGCAGAATGTTCTTGAACAACTTGAAGCACAACGAAACGAGCAAAAGAAGGAACAGCAGAATGTTCTTGAACAACTTGAAGCACAACGAAACGAGCAAAAGAAGGAACAGCAGAATGTTCTCGAACAACTGGAAGCACAACGAAACGAACAAAAGAAAGAACAACAGAATATTCTCGAAAGACTTGAGGCGCAACAGAATGTTTTAGAAGGTCAGAAAAACATTCTAGAAGGTAAATTGGGTAACATTGAGAAAAATGTATGTGCCCTAGACGAACGCGTTGAAGGTGTGGAAAAACAGCTTTCTGTTGTAGAGAATCGGTTGGAAAGCCGATGCGATAAACAGTTCTCTGTTCTGACCAAGGAATTGGACCAGATCCGGAAAATCAAAGTTCGAGAATCTGCCTGAGAGTTTGCAAGGAAAAGGAGCTGAAACCGCCAACATTTGATGGACAGTCGTCTTGGCCAGTTTACAAGAGACAATTTGAGGCAGCCGCGACAACAAATGGCTGGGATGACGAAGACAAGTACATTGCACTGACTCTTGCTCTTAGAGGACCAGCTGCTGAATTACTTCAAACAGTTCCAGCTGGTAAGGGCGGCGATTTCAGTTCTCTCGTGGCAGCTATAGATAAACGCTTTGGCGATAGCCACTTGAAAGAAGTCTTCCGAGTCCAACTCAATAACAGAAACCAGAAAAGGGGTGAAAGTCTACAGCAGCTCCAAGCAGACGTCGAAAGACTGGTTCACCTGGCATACCTGGATGCTGGAGAAGAAATCATCAACCAGCTTGCTGTTGAGTCCTTCGTTCGTGCCATTTCGGATATAAATCTTCAGAGGTCTGTACGTACTCTTTCTGAAACTTTAGCATTCGCATTGACAATTGAAGCAGCAGAACAAGCTTCTCATGGAGTACATCGACTTAGAGAAGCCATAGTCGAAGAATGCTCGTGCCAAAGAGCTGAAATACAGAAGAACCAGCGGAGCGGACTTGCAAGATGTTGGAACTGCAACAAGACCGGGCACTTACAGCGTCAATGCCGACTACCACCAAATAAAGCCGCTTGTCAACATTGTGGAAGCAAGAGATCCAACCTAGAGCAAGGTAACAACAACACCAGCGTTGCCTATCAATCCAACTTCGAGGGGCAGAGGCGGGTTTCATGTATCGATGGCCCCAGAACCACCATCCAGGTCTCACAGACCAAACGAGACAACAAAAGTCTGACTATGGAGACTACTATTAACGGGAACAAACATGTGGCTACCATCGACACCGGTGCCACAGCATCCATAGTACGTCGAGACCTGGTAAAGACGACGTGGCTTCATAACACCAATAGCTACCGTCTAAGAACTGCAACGGGAGAAGCAGCAAGAGTATATGGAGAAGTGTGTCTTAAGATCCGACTGGCCGATCTAGTGTTTACTCATTAATTCCTGGTGGCAGATATATGTGACGAGTGCATCATTGGAATCGACTTTATGAAACAGCACGGAGTTGTTTTGGACATCGGTAATCAGGTTTTGAAGTACCAAAATAAGGAACTTCCAATGACCTATTCGAACGAAAGTACGTCGACACTGAGGACTGTCATCACGGAAGATCTGATTCTGCCTCCTTCTTCTGAAGTGTTCGTTTGGACAAAACTGGAAGGTGAGTTTGGAAGCCTTCGATACCTAATGGTGGAACCAGACCCAGAGTGTTCCTCCCAAAGCGTCATCATGGGGAAAACACTAGTAGCACCGAAAAACAAAATGGTCCCCGTACGATTACTAAACACCAGACCGTACGATGTAAGGTTGAAGAAAGGAGAAGTCGTTGGACGTTGCGAATCGGTTGCAGCAATTACGAAGATCACAGACGAAGCCCCAACAAAAACTATAACTCCGGAGGAGCTCAAAACCATCAGAGCTAAGGTACTGTATTCATCCAACCTTGATCACCAACAAACAAGGATGGCTGAAAATCTCCTACAAGAGTACACTGACATCTTCGCATCGCAAAAGGGACAATATGGTAGGACACAGTTGGTGCAGCATCGCATCAACACAGGAGATGCAAGACCAATTCGTCAACCCGCAAGACGCCTTCCACTGGCCAAACAAGGTGAGGTTGAGGAAATGATAACAGCAATGAAGAAGGACGGTCTTATTGAAAATTCTAAAAGTCCTTGGGCTTCACCAGTGGTGCTAGTGAAAAAGAAAGACGAAAGCACTCGTTTTTGTGTGGACTACCGAAGGCTGAATGATGTGACTAAAAAAGACAGCTATCCCCTGCCGAGAATCAGTGATACCCTGGATGCTATGGAGGGAGCCCAGTGGTTTTCGACGCTGGACTTGAAGAGTGGATATTGGCAAGTTGACATCCACCCTGATGATCGGGAAAAGACGGCGTTTTCTACAGGTAATGGGCTCTGGCAGTTAAAAGTTATGCCGTTTGGGCTATGCAACGCTCCGGCAACATTCGAGCGTTTGATGGAGTGCGTTCTTCAAGGACTGACGTGGAAAGCGTGCCTTGTCTACTTGGACGATGTCATTGTTTACGGGAAAACATTTGACCAACATTGCAAGAATCTAAAAGCCGTGTTTCAGAGACTTCGAGAGGCTAACCTTAAACTGAATCCAGAAAAATGTGCACTTCTCAAAACCGAAGCTAAGTATTTGGGACACATCATCTCTTACCAAGGAGTGAAGACTGATCCTGAAAAAGTTGACTCCGTCAAAAATTGGCCAACACCACAGGACAAACATCAACTCCGAAGCTTTCTTGGTCTTGCCACATATTACCGACGTTTTGTTAAGAACTTTGCTGTAGTTGCAAAAAAAGTTTGCATCAGCTCACCGAAAAAGGGAAGCAGTTCAAATGGTCAGGTGAGTGTGAAAAATCTTTTCAGGAACTCAAATACCGCCTCTGTAACGCTCCAGTGCTGGCACATCCAACACCTGGCAAAACATTCATCATCGATGCAGATGCAAGCAACGATGGAATCGGGGTGGTACTATCCCAAGTGCATGATGGCGAAGAGAAAGTGGTGGCATATAACAGTAAGGTCTTCTCGAAGCCTGAAAGAAACTACTGCGTGACCAGAAGGGAACTGCTAGCTCTTATCTTGGCAACAAAGCACTTCCATAAGTACATCTATGGACAGAAATTCCTTCTGCGGACAGACCACGGTGCTCTGAACTGGCTGTTGAACTTCAAAAATCCAGAAGGTCAAGTCGCAAGGTGGATAGAAAGACTGCAAACTTATGATTACCAGATTCAGCACCGCAGAGGAAAGCTGCACTCAAACGCCGACGCATTGTCCCGAAGACCTTGCAAAGAGGATTGCAAGCATTGTAGGCGACAAGAAAACAAAGAAAATATTACCGCTCAGCGACTAAGAGCTGACCCCATATGCGGATGGAGCAATGAGGAAGTGAGGACCGCTCAACAGGAGGATCCAGATATCGAACCCATTCTCGCATGGAAAGAAAATGAAGAGAAACCTGAATGGGGAGACATTTCTGACAGGAGTCCAGTTCTCAAAGCCTATTGGGCACAGTGGGACTCACTATATGTGCAAGAAGGTGTCCTCAGGCGAAGATGGGAGTCCGCTGACGGTAAATCATATGTGATGCAGCTGATCGTACCGCAATCGAAGGTCAGTGAAGTTCTTCGGGAGATGCACGACGGACCTTCTGGAGGTCACCTGGGAGTTAACAAAACACTGGAGAAGGTGCGACATCGATTCTACTGGTTACATGCTAGAGATGACGTGGAGAAGTGGTGCCGAACATGTGACAAGTGTGCTGCAACCAAAGGACCTGGTAGGAAGATTCAAGGTAAGATGCATCAGTACAACGTTGGATCGCCTTTTGAAAAGATTGCAGTAGATGTGGCTGGGCCTTTTCCAGAGACCAACGCTGGAAACAAGTACATTCTGGTTGTAATGGACTATTTAAGCAAATGGCCTGAGGCGTCTGCCATCCCAAATCAAGAAGCCAAAACGGTGGTCGACCAGATTGTGTTTAACTGGGTAAGTAGGTTTGGCGTACCTATGGAACTCCATTCCGACCAAGGGAGGAACTTCGAGTCAAACATCTTCCAAGGAGTGTGCGGACTACTTGGCATCAAGAAGACCAGAACCACACCGCTTCATCCACAATCTGATGGGATGGTTGAAAGATTCAACCGAACCTTGAAAGAACACCTCACCAAGGTCATAGGCGACTACCAAAGAGACTGGGATAGGTACGTACCGCTATTCCTGATGGCCTATAGTAGTGCAGTACATAGCTCGACAGGACAAACACCATCTGACATCCTGTTCGGGAAAACCATGCTGCTGCCCAGCGAACTTAAATTTGGATGCCCCACAGAGGAGCCACAGGACACGAACGAGTTTGTGGATGACCTCAAGGAGAGACTCGCTGACATCCATAAAAGAACAAGTTAACGGATGAAAACCTACAGCGACCGGATGAAGACACGGTACGACACAAAAGCGACAACGGCAGGATTCCAAGCAGGAGATCGTGTGCGGCTTTATAATCCTCATCGTCAAAAGGGATTGTCACCGAAACTTCAGCAGAA
This sequence comes from Melanostoma scalare, assembly GCA_949752695.1. Lineage (NCBI taxonomy): Eukaryota > Metazoa > Arthropoda > Insecta > Diptera > Syrphidae > Melanostoma > Melanostoma scalare. Next base: position 160,276,462 of record OX456985.1, on the reverse strand, counting down.
CTGGGAAGGTCCTTATACTGTTGTCACGAGGATTAACGACGTGGTTTACCGCATCCAAAGAGGATTAAGAGGCAAGTTAAAAGTAGTTCATTGTGACCGGCTGCATCGATATAGTGGCGAGGCTGCAGATGGAATTATTCGGGACGAACAATCTTAAGGAGGGGGCAGTGTAATGAACACCCAACATTTATACCAATTTCCTAATCGAAAACGTTTAACCGAAAACACAACTGGCAACATTTCATTTCATTTTCATTTCATTTATTTATTAATATTCTATAAGCCTTGAGACTGAGTCTCATTTATGGCAAAAAAAAAATTTATAGGTTATATACAATATAAAAGTAAAGATTTGTTATTACAATAACAGTTTAGTGGAGATAATTGTAAAATTAATTAAAGGAATATAGATTTAATCCAAAGAAAAAAAATAATAAAACATCATAACTATATGACAAATAAAGAGTGAAAAAGCAAGGCTGTGTCTGGGTTCGAGAGAAGATCAATTAAAGAACCGATGAAATTATTTAAGGAACTTAATGTTTTTAGACTATGAGGTAAACTGTTCCATATTCTGGCACCGATCACGAAGAATGATCGTCGAGTTTGCAAATTTGTGCTTCTAGGAATATTTAAGTTGTTAGTACGTGGAGAGACTGAAAATTCGAACTTGTCATACAAATACTGGGGCGTTTTAAAACGTATTAATTTAAAAATATTTTTACATATTTCTATTACGAAATGTGACATTAATGACATACCAAAAACGCTATGTGATAGGTGTGAAACATGATCAAATCGCCTTAATGAATGTACGAAGCGGATGCAAGAATTAAATGCTACATTCAGTTTCTGTTTGCTTATCGAGTCCATACCGCTATACAAAGGGGATCCATAAGTTATTAATGGAGCTAATAGTGTTTTTACTAGCATTAGTCGAGTTGTTTGAGGTAAATAAGATGAAAATCTCCATAACCGCCTAAGGCCTCCATAAATGCCACAAATCACTTTATTTACGTGATCACTCCAAGTGAGCGTTTTGTTAAGAATGAACCCTAAGTTCTTAACCGTAGAGCTGTAAGGGATTACATGGTCATTCAAGTATAAGCAAGGGAAAAGGGACTCTTCTAAGCTACGTTTAAAAATAATTATACTTTGTGATTTGAAAGGATTTAAAACTAAGTCATTTCTAACTGCCCAATCGTAAATATTTTTTAAATCGTCGTTCATATTACAAATGGCGTTTTCGACGCGACCGATTGGGAAGGGAAAATAAATTTGTAAGTCGTCGGCGTAAAGATGATACCAACAATGTTCAATAACTTCAACAACATCATTAATGAACAAACTAAAAAGCAAGGGGCTCAGTAACGAACCCTGAGGGACGCCTGCTTTAAGATTTAAGAAGTCGGAAGTTACTGAACCGAAACAAACGACCTGTTTCCAGCCCGTTAAATAACTTTGCATCAGCTTTAAGGCGGATGAAGAAAAACTGAATTTATGCTTTAATTTATGAATGAGGAGTGAATGATTTACTGATCCAAAAGCATTAGAAAAATCGAGCAAACATAAAACAGAAACTTTATCTTCCGTCATTGCAATCCGTAAATCATCTTGAACTTTCAAAATGGCAGAAACGCAGCTATGCATTCTTCGGAAACCCGATTGCAATGTCGACAAAAAATTTTGAGATTCGACATATTCAGAGATTTGATTGACCATAATCTTCTCTAAGCCTTTTGCTAAAAAAGGAAGAATGCTAATAGGACGAAAATTCGAAAAGTCGTTAGAACTTCCTTTCTTGCGCACAGGAAGGACCTTTGTTACCTTCCAAGAACCTGTGGAAAAACGATTTGGTCAAACAATCATTGTAAATGTTAACAATGCTGGGCAGGAATGCAGGAAGTAAGATTCGAATGAATTTAGGACAAATATTGTCAAGACCTATTGCATTAGAACTAATTAAGGAGAGAGATTTGAAGCATTCGACGGGTGAAACACAATTGAAAGAAAAGGAACCCCCATCATTTTCTAAAGATGATGAAGAATTTGATTGACGGTTATGGTTATTCCCTGACGAAGAAAAAAAGTTGTTCATATTGTTCACGAAAATGGGGTCTACGGAAGTTTCAATGTTAGATTTTCCAATGGCGCCCAGATTTTTCAAATTGTTCCATAATATTTTGGTAGAATTATTTGAAGTATTTAATTTCTCGAGGAAGTATGTTTTCTTAGAATCTCTAATGTATTTAACTACTCTGTTTCTACAAGTTTTGTAACGCGCCCAATCAGTTTCCGATCTCGAGTTCTTAAACACCCTGTATAGGAAATTTCTTTCACAAATTAGGTTACGGATCTCTAAAGTAAACCAAGGAGTGTTGTTATTTATCACTTTTCTTTTAATTGGAACATATTTGTCATATAAGAACTTTAATAAGTTAGTTAAATATTCAACCTTGAAGTCGATCGATGTGGAGAATCTATAAGAATGCCAATCAATTTGAGATACTTCTTGAGAAAGCTCATCAACATTAATGTTTTTAAAATCTCTGTAAAAAACAAAATTTCTCTGTGAGGGGCTATCCACCGCCACGTCGAAAATTAAATAAATTAAATCATGATCGGCAACTCCATGAGCTTGATTAAAAAATAAAATTTTGTGTTTGCTCGAAACAATAAATAGGTCGAGAGCGGTTGTACTTGTTCGTGTAAATCTCGTAGGAAAATAACTAACAATATGTAAACCAAAAGAGTCGAGAATGTTTTCCAAATTATTAGAAGCAGGAGAAGAAACAGTTACATCGATGTTTAAATCACCACAAACAATTATATTTTCATATTTAGCGCTATATTTAGACAGAAATGACTCAAAAACTTCAAAAGGAAAATGACCTGGATGTCTGTAAATGCAATTAGTTAAGACTTTTTCAAAAGGTAACGTGATTTCAAGAAGCAAACACTGAATATCTTTGGTTTTTAAGAAATCTAAGCAAATAGCGTTAATACCTTCACGTACATAAATCAAGACACCCGAACTACGGACATCACTATCGCAACGAAACACCCGGTAGCCTTTAATATTTAACTCCCAGTCCTCAATTAAATTTTTAGAGTTATTAGATAGCCAAGTTTCCGATAAACAAATAATATCTGTGGTTACTGATTGAAAAAGTGATCTTAGCTGATCGATTTTTGACAAGATGCTCTGAACGTTCATATGACAGATTTTCAATCCCGAGGAACCCGAAGAAAAAATATTCAACAATGTATTACCATAATCAACTTCGGCGGTGCCAGCTGTAGAGGGATTGTTTACGAAATTCATGAAAAGAGAATAAAAGAAAGAAAAGAAATTCCAATTAAGAAAGAGACCACTAGACAAAGACAGCCTTTTCACTAAGATAAAAAAAGAAAAAAAAGAGAAATCAATTAATATTTACAAAATTAACAAAAGATTTATGAAATTGAAAAATATATTCAAGATTGATGCTCAATTAATGAGAGATTAGATATATGTATATAATGTATATGATAAACGTAAGTGTAGCTTGAGTTTATATAGCTTGTAACATTATGTACGAGCAGCGGCAGCAGGAACAGGAGAGAGTAATCGATGTAAATCGTCCAAGTGGTTTAATTTGATAAACTGGTCGGTTGGTGTAATTTTGACAGCAACAACTCCGTTGAATGAATGAACCGAATGAATTTTCTTATAGACCGGGCGCTAGAGGTAGTTGAGTATGCAAAATCCGAGTGCCGAATTCCGCCAACGGATTTAAGTGAAGAAAAGGCCAAAGAATAATAAAGTGAATCTTGCCGGTCGATTTTTTGGTCCATTTTCTTTTTATTTATATTTATATTTATTTATTTTTTTTATTCTTAAATAATAAAAAAAAAATCAAAAATGAAAGTAATAAATTTTTTTGATTCTTAAATAATAAAAAACAAATCAAAAATGAAAGTAATAAATTTGTTTATTAACAAAAAATTGAAAGTTACATGAAAAACCAGCGAATCCAAGCATAAATGTATTTAAAGTAGGTAAAAAATTAGTCATTTTTATTTTTACATTTGTTATTGGTGCATTTACATAATGAAATACAAAACAATGAACAAATGAAATGAAAAACAAAAAAAAGAACAGCTTTATTTTTATTTAACGATGAAGATAATTCAACAAAATTTGAAATAGAGCCTGAGAGCCGGGAACTCTCTACTAATCTGTCAATCGGTGAAAATGGCGTAAAAACTCTTGGCCTGTTATCGGATACAGAGTTCGATAATTTTAAATTTGATTTTCACCTTCCTTTGCTAGAACCGCAGATTACCAAACGACAAGTGCTATCGGATGTAGCGCGCATATTCGATCCTATGGGATGGCTGGCTCCAGCAGTAATCAAGATGAAAATATTTATGAAGAAATTGTGGATCAAAGGAATTGGCTGGGATTCGTTTATTCCCTCCGAACTCTACCTAGAGTGGGCCGATTTCCGAAATGACCTCTTTCATATCGGTGAGGTTAAGATTCCACGATGGATCAACTACGCACCAACCACCCGCCTTCAACTTCATGGTTTCGCAGACGCTTCTGAATCCGCTTACGCCGCAGCCATCTATGCTCGAATGTTCAAACCTGACGGGAGCGTTAATACTTCTTTGATTTGCGCTAAATCTCGTTTTGCGCCGATTAAGCCAGCCCTAACCGTACCCCGTCTGGAACTCTGTGCTGCTTTATTACTGACTAAACTTCTTTGCACTGTTAAAGAAGCTTTAGGAATACACGATATTCAATGTTGCGCGTACTCTGATTCGTCAACAGTATTACACTGGATTCAGGGGCATGCTCGACATCGAAACGTCTTTGTCGACAACAGACTGTCTCAAATAACTGCAAGTCTACCCCCCTCAGTTTGGCATTATGTTCGATCCGCCGATAACCCAGCTGACTGCGCCACGAGAGGTTTAATGCCCAGGCAACTATCAAGTTTGGATTTATGGTGGAAGGGACCCGTGCTTATTCAAAGGCCTATCTTAGAGTTTGAAACACTGATGGACTTGAGGGAGAATCGTGAAGACGAGGTGGTAGCGCTGTTCACAAGTCCAGCCGATTCTGAATTGATCTCAATGGACAACTTTTCCTGCTTCAACAAACTACCGCGCGTCGTAGCGCGCTGTATCCGTTTTCTAAGATGTTTTAGAGCTGAGTTCCGGCTTGACTATGGGCGCAGATTACATACGTTCTCCGTTCGCGGCATCAAATCAGCTAGGATTTTGATCTACAAGCTTTCGCAATCGACATCCTTCGCTGACAAACTATCCTGTCTTCTACGCCACAATGCAGTGCCCAACAAAAGCAAGCTTTCGCAGTTAAATCCTTTCATTGACGAGGACGGCCTATTACGAGTTAGAGGAAGAATTGCATATAGTAATATCCAATTTGAGCAAAAACATCCTCTAATCCTTCATAAGGAGCATCACCTCACCAAACTCATCGTACTGGATAATCACCTAAGAAACATGCATGCCGGAGTTCGCCTCATGACTTACCTCTTATCATTGGAGCATTTTATAGTAGGTGCTTCCAACGTCATCAAGCGGTGTGTCTACAAATGTGTAACCTGCGTTAAGCAACGAGCTACTCCCTATACTCAACGAATGGGAAACTTGCCGCGTCAGCGATTAGAGCCTGGTTTGGCTTTTAACAGCACCGGAGTGGACTTGGCGGGGCCGTTTATGATAAGTTCATGGAAAGGACGAGGAGCGAAACGTCTCAAAGCCTATATCACACTCTTTGTCTGCATGGCCACCAAGGCGCTCCACCTCGAAGTGGTCACCGAGTTATCCTCAGCGGCATTTATTGCAGCCCTGCGTCGATTTGTCTTCAGGCGAGGCAAATGCCATACGATATTCAGCGACAATGGCACGAATTTTGTCGGAGCCAATCAGCAGCTTCAGGAGTGGGCAGCACTTCTCGACTTTTCGATTTCAAGAGAGCGTTTCTAATCAATTAAATACGGAAGGCATCGAGTGGCGTTTTATCCCCCCGCATGCGCCTCACTTCGGAGGTTTCTGGGAGGCGGGCGTCAAAACGGTCAAACATCATTTACGACGAGTCATGGGAATGGCGTCCGTTACGTACGAAGAATTCACCACAATTTTATGTCAAATCGAGGCTTGCGCTAATTCTAGACCCTTGTGTTCAAAATTCGAAGGAGATGTCGACCCCCTCACGCCGGCTCATTTTCTTATACTGCGACCAATTAAAACTGTTCCGGATGAGGATCTCTCTGGTGCTCGCATTTCATCGCTTAAGCGCTGGCAGTTTGTTCAGCGAACAGTTCAAGACTTTTGGTCTCTCTAGATGGTCGAAAGAGTATCTCACTCAACTGCAAAGGCGAACAAAATGGAAGAATAGCAATAAAAACCCCGAAGTCAATGACGTAGTCATCATTAAGGAGGACAATCAACCACCTTGCAAATGGCTGATTGGAAAAATCACAAAGACGTTTCCAGGACGAGATGGATTGGCCAGAGTAGCTCTGGTTAAAACTTCCAAGGGGGAGTTTAAACGGGTTATCACGAAGCTTTGTCCATTACTGGTAGACTGCTGAAATCAAATTTCAACCGGGGGAGTATGTTGGTAACCCTACCTATTCAATCACAATTACTCACCAAACGACAAAGGTTCAGTTCTCATTCCAACACCCAAGCCGTCGCGTCGGTTCGTTTTCTTTGGTTTGCTGCACATCGACAACCGTTTAATACATTTTTTTGTTTTCCCCCTTTTTCTTTTGTAAGTCGTGGCCGGGCAAAGGCCAACAATAAAGAACTAATAAAAATACAGTCCACTTATTTATTTACAAGTTGTGAAATTTACAATACTATCAATAACAAATTTCAATATCTTGGGTTACTTTATTACTACTTGGCTTCATTCCTCGCAGGTCCATGTCTTTTGTATAGGTCTACTTCTCCAAGACTCGTTACGAGAACGCTTCAGTAAACAAAACTCATCCCCAGGGCAAAATCCCTTGGGTCGTAAACAGGAATTACGCTCAAAACGAAAACAACTAATTTCAACACTCTACTGTATTTGAATTTAACGATAATCCCATGATTATCTCACACTGCGTTATTACCGAACAATCTTACTTTCTCTTTTCTTTCCGGAGAAACTTCAACAAAAATATCAAGCGAAATAAAACCGATTCTTCCTACGCCAATTGCTTGATGTATTACTATAGTTCACTATCATCAGTAATTAGGTATAACCAGTTGAAACAATATATCTATATCTACTTTTACTACCAAGTTACCTGTTTACCAACGAGGAGTTTCCCAATTCGGGAACCCTCCGTACGCCGACGCAGGAGTGCACTTCTGCGGGGCTGTAAGGTCAAGGTTAGGAAAAAATGTAATATGGTTATATTCATAAACATAATCTTGATAACTATAGGATAGTTCATGCAATTTGGGTTGGTTGCTTTAATTCCGGCCGAACGATGTGTGTGCAAAATCTAGTAATGACCTCGACACCATCAAACGATTTGAGATATGCGTAACGATGCATTAGGCATCTGCGATGTCTGAGTAATATCTGGACTCTTTCCCGTCACACGGTAGGTACTCGCGTTGATCATGGATGTCTCTTTGAAATTTAGTCTTACAATTTTTGCAATAAAAAAAAATTTATTCAATGCAACGGACGGTCTTACCGCCGAGCATGTGATCACTACGTTAACTATACTTTCTTATCTTATGTAATTTTCCTTTTTTTTCTTTACTTTCTTATTCTTTTATTTATATTCTTCTTGTTCTTTTTTTTCTTTTACTAATATTACGTTGTCTTATCAATTAGGAGTACACCCCAGTGAAATTGACTATAGACATAAGGTCTAGTCGCAACGATGTGGATCTTAACTTCGTTTTTTTTTTCATTTATTATTGGGGGTTAGCGCTGTGGCACCCACGATACGAGCAATACGAACTTAAATAAAAATGACATACTAAATTGTACCTTATTCGGACGTAAACTTCTTTATTGTTGAAGGGGGTAAGTAAACGGGAACATCATATACCTCAGCCTTCTCCCTGAATGGGTAAGATTCCCTTGGCGTGGAGTTTTCTCCTTCTGCAGGCACGCGGTGCAGACACGCGATCGGTATGGGCGGACAGGTAGGCCTAGATTCACGACGAAAACGCCGACTACGGGGGTGTGTAATGATGGATAATTGCAGTTTCGATGGTTTGCGCGTGGAGGACTTTCTGAGTCGGCGGTAGCTTCGCCGCGTGACTCGTCTACTACCGCGTATGGTTGGGTTGTGCGACCTGTCTTGCCAAGCACTGGGCAAATCGCCCCCTTCGAACGAAAATACAGAACTAATAGTTGTAGGACGCCGGTACGATTTTCGCAGCCATCGCATAGCCGCCAGGGAAACTCGTCTCAGTCCTCGTAATGATGCGCCTTTCTTCGTTGCGAGGGACTTACTTCTCCTTTGCGACACTTCGGTAACAAAAATATTTAATTGGGTTTTTCCAATTTTTCCTGAGAGTTTTCTTCCTCGCCACGAGGGAACAAGTTTTATGGTCTACGTCCAAATTGAAAATGGACGAACGACAGTGAAAAAATTAAGTGCACACCCATACTATTAACATGTGCTGACAATCGAGGTACGTGCTTCCGATTCAGCGCGGCGTTGCCAGACACGCAAAAAGGAGAATTCCGAACTTTTCGCGGACTACAATACCCACATTGAATCTGAGGGTACCGACTCATAAACAAAAATAGTTCTTGACCGTATGTCGGGAGTTATTATAAGGATTTAGTTGCACTTTCGTGCCAAAAAAAAATTTTCCTTACAAAGCTTGGGGTTTTGACTAAGATTTCTTCGATCAAAAACCAAAGAAAGAGGATACTGGAATCCCTTTCTGACGTAACGACGATAGTTGGGACTGGTCTGACTACTACTGCTGGTAAAAGAAAACAGGGTCTCATGAATAAGAGTTCACGGATAAGAGTTCTTAGGTAGATTTCTCTCGTGATCCAATTAATTTTTTTAAGTCTTTAGTGTGCGCAACTACCTTGTTGCCTTTTTGATCTTCCACTTCGTACAAATTATTATACCAATGATTTTGAGAACTCTTACTTTGACGAATTTCGGGCACAGTTTGGCACTTATGTGCTTTGCCGCGTCGCTGAAAACGTGGTACTTTTTGAAAATTTCGTCTCCTACTTTGAATTCAATCTTCCTGCTGCGAAGGTTATACGTTTTTTCGGAGGCTTCATGAGCCTTTTCCAAAGCGGATTTTAAATAAGAGTGAAGAATATTCATTTTCACGACCTTCGTTAGCCAATCTATTTCTGAATGGTTCAGTCCGTTCAGTCCTTTAGGAAGGAATTTAACTACATTGGCAGCTGTTGTTTTACGTAGTGTCTTGACAAAAACAAACTTCGTGAGTTGATCTAATACAATCACTATGACCGTATTTCCACTTCTTGACCTGGGGTAAGGTCCGAGAAAATCAACATATAAATGTTGGAATGGCCTTTCTACTTGGATACTACTTCCCATCTCTGCTCGTAGGGTCATATTTGACGCTTTAGTCGTTTTGCATGTTTCACATCGGTCAACAAAAGTCTTCACCTGAGCGTACATGTTCGGCCAATAGAATCTCTCTCGTAGAAGCGCGAGGCGGGCAGTGTGCTAGCGAAATTAAAGAATCCGTCACTTCTGTCGGAACCCACAGTTTTCAGATCAGATCGTCGGCCAAGGGATTGCCTACTGCATGCTTAGTGCGTTTATAAATAAACCCTTCTGACACTTTGAGATCCGGAAGACGCTCCTGTTCACTTTTGATATGGCTGATGAGCTCTGAGTAACTTTCTGACTTGAACGATGGGTCGTCTAGATTAATGTGGAGCACTTCCGAGGTTTCATCCCGTGACAGGCATGAGAGGAAGGCTTCTACTGTTAACTCGTCGTCTTCATATACCCTCGATAGTGCGTCAGGTACGACATTTAGCGTTCCTTTCCGATGTTCTACCACGAAGTCGAAACCCTGGAGACGCATACTCCTACTCCACCTGGTCAATCTTCCGGTAGGATCCTTAAGACTCATCAGCCATTTCAGACTGGAATGGTCCGTGATTACTCGAAAACGGTATCCCTCAACATAGGATCTAAACTTCTGGATTCCCAGAAAAGCCGCGAGACATTCGCGCTCGGTAACCGAATAATTTCTCTGTGCAGCGTTCAGTTTCTGTGAGAAGTAGTAAATTGGCTGCTCCGCCCCTTCCTCATTCCGCTGACAGAGAACGCAACCGATACCAAATGCCGATGCATCACACAAGATAACAAACTCTTTTGAGAAATCAAGATTTACCAAGACGGGTGCTGACGTTAATGCCTGCTTGATAGTTTGGAAGGCTTCAACAGCTTCTGGACTGAGCTTGAACGCTTGACCTTTCTTTAACGTATCGGTCAACGGTGCAGCAAGGGTGGAAAAATTATTCACGAATCTCCGGTACCAACCTGCCATGCCCAAGAAACGTCGGACTTGACGAGTCGTTGTCGGCTCTGGAAATTCTGTGATTGCTGCAATTTTGTCGGGGTCAGCTTTTAAACACCCTGGTCCTACCTTATATCCGAGATAGTGAAGCTCATCAAAACAGAATTTTGACTTTTCGACATTAATAGTCAGGCCGGCCTTAGCCAAACTTTCACTTACTAATTTCAGAATCCGGAGATGCTCGTTGAAATCCTTGGACATGACCAAGAGATCGTCCAGGTAGACAAAGACTCTATCTTGTAACTCTGTTGGGATTACTAACTCATAAAGTAGCTCAGACTTTGCGCAGCGTTACCTAGGCCGAATGGCATGACTTTGAACTGGTATAAACGTCGGCCTGGTACCTGAAATGCTGTCTTTTCTCTCGATGATTCCTCCAGCGGTATCTGCCAGAACGCATCTTTCAGATCTACGCTTGAAATAAAACGTATATCTGAAAGGCGTGCTAACAGTCCCTCTATATGCGGAATCGGCCTCGCATCTTTCTTGGTTACCGAGTTCACCTTTCAAAAGTCCAGACACAGTCGGTGTCCATGCGCTGGAACCAAGCCACATCTACTGCAATCCTCTCAAAAGGCGATCCAACGTTGTACTGATGCATCTTACCTTGAATCTTCCTACCAGGTCCTTTGGTTGCAGCACACTTGTCACATGTTCGGCACCACTTCTCCACGTCATCTCTAGCATGTAACCAGTAGAACCGATGTCGCACCTTCTCCAGTGTTTTGTTAACTCCCAGGTGACCTCCAGAAGGTCCGTCGTGCATCTCCCGGAGAACTTCACTGACTTTCGATTGCGGTACGATCAGCTGCATCACATATGATTTACCGTCAGCGGACTCCCATCTTCGCCTGGGTTCGATATCTGGATCCTCCTGTTGAGCGGTCCTCACTTCCTCATTGCTCCATCAGCTCTTAGTCGCTGAGCGATAATATTTTCTTTGTTTTCTTGTCGCCTACAATGCTTGCAATCCTCCTTGCAAGGTCTTCGGGACAATGCGTCAGCGTTTGAGTGCAGCTTTCCTCTGCGGTGTTGAATCTGGTAATCATAAGTCTGCAGTCTTTCTATCCACCTTGCGACTTGACCTTCTGGATTTTTGAAGTTCAACAGCCAGTTCAGAGCACCATGGTCTGTCCGCAGAAGGAATTTCTGTCCATAGATGTACTTATGGAAGTGCTTTGTTGCCAAGATAAGAGCTAGCAGTTCCCTTCTGGTCACGCAGTAGTTTCTTTCAGGCTTCGAGAAGACCTTACTGTTATATGCCACCACTTTCTCTTCGCCATCATGCACTTGGGATAGTACCACCCCGATTCCATCGTTGCTTGCATCTGCATCGATGATGAATGTTTTGCCAGGTGTTGGATGTGCCAGCACTGGAGCGTTACAGAGGCGGTATTTGAGTTCCTGAAAAGATTTTTCACACTCACCTGACCATTTGAACTGCTTCCCTTTTTCGGTGAGCTGATGCAAACTTTTTTTGCAACTACAGCAAAGTTCTTAACAAAACGTCGGTAATATGTGGCAAGACCAAGAAAGCTTCGGAGTTGATGTTTGTCCTGTGGTGTTGGCCAATTTTTGACGGAGTCAACTTTTTCAGGATCAGTCTTCACTCCTTGGTAAGAGATGATGTGTCCCAAATACTTAGCTTCGGTTTTGAAAAGTGCACATTTTTCTGGATTCAGTTTAAGGTTAGCCTCTCGAAGTCTCTGAAACACGGCTTTTAGATTCTTGCAATGTTGGTCAAATGTTTTCCCGTAAACAATGACATCGTCCAAGTAGACAAGGCACGCTTTCCACGTCAGTCCTTGAAGAACGCACTCCATCAAACGCTCGAATGTTGCCGGAGCGTTGCATAGCCCAAACGGCATAACTTTTAACTGCCAGAGCCCATTACCTGTAGAAAACGCCGTCTTTTCCCGATCATCAGGGTGGATGTCAACTTGCCAATATCCACTCTTCAAGTCCAGCGTCGAAAACCACTGGGCTCCCTCCATAGCATCCAGGGTATCACTGATTCTCGGCAGGGGATAGCTGTCTTTTTTAGTCACATCATTCAGCCTTCGGTAGTCCACACAAAAACGAGTGCTTTCGTCTTTCTTTTTCACTAGCACCACTGGTGAAGCCCAAGGACTTTTAGAATTTTCAATAAGACCGTCCTTCTTCATTGCTGTTATCATTTCCTCAACCTCACCTTGTTTGGCCAGTGGAAGGCGTCTTGCGGGTTGACGAATTGGTCTTGCATCTCCTGTGTTGATGCGATGCTGCACCAACTGTGTCCTACCATATTGTCCCTTTTGCGATGCGAAGATGTCAGTGTACTCTTGTAGGAGATTTTCAGCCATCCTTGTTTGTTGGTGATCAAGGTTGGATGAATACAGTACCTTAGCTCTGATGGTTTTGAGCTCCTCCGGAGTTATAGTTTTTGTTGGGGCTTCGTCTGTGATCTTCGTAATTGCTGCAACCGATTCGCAACGTCCAACGACTTCTCCTTTCTTCAACCTTACATCGTACGGTCTGGTGTTTAGTAATCGTACGGGGACCATTTTGTTTTTCGGTGCTACTAGTGTTTACCCCATGATGACGCATTGGGAGGAACACTCTGGGTCTGGTTCCACCATTAGGTATCGAAGGCTTCCAAACTCACCTTCAAGCTTTGTCCAAACGAACACTTCAGAAGAAGGAGGCAGGATCAGATTTTCCGTGATGACAGTCCTCAGTGTTGACGTATTTTCATTCGAATAGGTCATTGGAATTTCTTTATTTTGGTATTTCAAAACTTGATTACCGATATCCAAAATAACTCCGTGCTGTTTCATAAAGTCGATTCCAATGATGCACTCGTCACATATATCTGCCACCAGGAATTGATGAGTAAACAATAGATCAGCCAGTCAGATTTTAAGACACACTTCTCCATATACTCTTGCTGCTTCTCCCGTTGCGGTTCTTAGACGGTAGCTATTGGTGTTATGAAGCCACGTCGTCTTTACCAGGTCTCGACGTACTATGGAGGCAGTTGCACCGGTGTCGATGGTAGCCACATGTTTGGTCCCGTCAATAGTAGTCTCCACAGTCAGACTTTTGTTGTCTCGTTTGGTCTGTGAGACCTGGATGGTGATTCTGGGGCCATCGATACAAGAAACCCGCCTCTGCCCCTCTAAGTTGGATTGATAGGCAACGCTGGTGTTGTTGTTACCTTGCTCTAGGTTTGATCTCTTGCTTCCACAATGTTGACAACCGGCTTTATTTGGTGGTAGTCGGCATTGACGCTGTAAGTGCCCGGTCTTGTTGCAGTTCCAACATCTTGCTAGTCCGCTCCGCTGGTTCTTTTGCATTTCAGCTCTTTGGCACGAGCACTCTTCGACTATGGCTTCTCTAAGTCGATGTACTCCATGAGAAGCTTGTTCTGCTGCTTCAATTGTAAATGCGAATGCTAAAGTTTCAGAAAGAGTACGTGTTCTAGCAGTTCGCACAGACCTCTGAAGATGTATATCAGAAATGGCACGAACGAAGGACTCAACTGCAAGCTGGTTGATGATTTCTTCTCCAGCATCCGGGTATGCCAGGTGAACCGGTCTTTCGACGTCTGCTTGGAGCTGCTGTAGACTTTCACCCCTTTTCTGGACTCTGTTATTGAGTTCCACTCGGAAGACTTCTTTCAAGTGGCTATCGCCAAAGCGTTTATCTATAGCTGCCACGAGAGAACTGAAATCGCAGCCCTTACCAGCTGCAACTGTTTGAAGTAATTCAGCTGCTGGTCCTCTAAGAGCAAGAGTCAGTGCAATGTACTTGTCTTCGTCATCCCAGCCATTTGTTGTCGCGGCTGCCTCAAATTGTCTCTTGTTAACTGGCCAAGACGACTATCCATCAAATGTTGGCGGTTTCATCTCCTTTTTCCTTGCAAACTCTCCAGCAGATTCTTGAACTTTGATTTTCCGGATCTGGTCCAATTCCTTGGTCAGAACAGAGAACTGTTTATCGCATCGGCTTTCCAAACGATTCTCTACAACAGAAAGCTGTTTTTCCACACCTTCAACGCGTTCGTCTAGGGCACATACATTTTTCTCAATGTTACCCAATTTGCCTTCTAGAATGTTTTTCTGACCTTCCAAAACATTCTGTTGCGCCTCAAGTCTTTCGAGAATATTCTGTTGTTCCACCTTTTGCTCGTTTCGTTGGTCTTCAATCAGATTCTTTTGTTCGTTTCTTTGTGTTTCAAGTTGTTCGAGAACATTCTGCTGTTCTTTCTTTTTTTCGCTTCGTTGTTCTTCAAGTTGTTCGAGAATATTCTGTTGTTCTTTCTTTTGCTCGTTTCGTTGTTCTTCAATCAGCTTCTTTTGTTCGTTTCTTTGTGTTTCAAGTTGTTCGAGAACATTCTGCTGTTCCTTCTTTTGCTCGTTTCGCTGTTCTAACAAAAGTTTCATCATACTAGAAAAATCTACAGTTTCACTTACTTCCTCTTCCTCCACTTCTGTTTCAAAAACAAAAGTGTTTACGTCTTCCCCTTGCTGTTCCAAATAGTTGCGCAAGCGCAGGACGTGCTAATTTTTCGATCCCGCTCTAGAAAGATTTCGCTTACCTAACTCACTTTTAAGCTCAATGCAGTTGAGCTCTTCCAACAACTTACCCATTTTCACTGTATTTAATTTTTTTTTTTTTTTACACTTTACTAGTCAAATAAGTTTTATTTACACTTCTGACACCAATGTAACGTGCGCTTAGTTCGCAAAATAAAACTTCACTTTTTACTTTTATTCAGTATCTATACTTTATTCGATCTCAACTCGATTTTTGAACTATCACTTGTTAACAACAATTCACTCTTAACTTTATCACTCTATAATCAAAACTGACTGCTCGTTGCGTCAGCGGCCTATTTATATAGAACAACACTCATCTAGAGCGTTCCAGTTTCTTCTCCATGGTTTCCACATTTGCTGTCTAGCATCTCTACACTCACACACTGGCTTACAAGCAATGCCTGTCATTTATACCATTCTATTATAGTGTTGCCAGTTGTGTTTTCGGTTAAACGTTTTCGATTAGGAAATTGGTATAAATGTTGGGTGTTCATTACAGTACCCAAGAAGTCTGTCGAAGGTCAAAAAAGATGGAGGGTTGTCGTTGACTTCAGAAAACTGAATGAAGTCATAATTTAAGACGCGTTTCCCTTACCAAGAATAGAAGAAATTCTTGACCAATTGGGACACTGCCAGTTTTTCACTACTATGGACTTAGCAAGTGGTTACCATCAGGTATTGATCGATCCAGCCGATCGAGCGAAAACCGCGTTCAGCACTAGTACAGGGCATTACGAGTTCAATAGAATGCCTTTAGGTCTAACCGGTGCTCCGGCAACATTTCAAAGGATCATGAATCACATCCTGACTGGTTTGCATGGCATTGATTGCTTCGTATATCTCGATGACATCGTGGTACATGGTAAAAACTTAGAGCAACACAATCAAAGACTTTCAAAGATATTGGCCAAACTCAGACAACATAATCTTAAATTGAATACTGAGAAGTGCAATTTTTTACGCCGTGAGGTGACATATTTGGGACATATATGCTCAGAAGCCGGTGCATTGCCGGACCCAGCTAAAACTCAATGTGTCACAGATTTCCCTGTACCTTCAACTATTAAACAGGTGCAATCATTCCTGGGACTCGCGAATTACTACAGAAAATTCATACCTCAATTTTCTAAAATTGCTGCTCCAATCAATAAGCTACTGAGAATCGACAGTGTTTTCGAATGGTCTCCAGACTGTGAGAGATCATTTAAGTATCTCAAAAAAGCAATTTGTTCCCCCCCCCCCCCCCCCCCCCCATACTTATCTATCCAGATTTTACAAAACCTTTTATTTTGACTACTGATGCCAGCAACGAATCATTAGGTGCCGTTTTGTCTCAGGGTAAAGTGGGTGAAGATAAGCCTATTGCGTATGCAAGCCGACAACTTGGCAAGTCGGACAAGAGATACTCTTCAATAGAAAAGGAACTGCTTGCGATTGTGTGGGCATGCAAACATTTTCGTACATACCTTCTTGGTCGCCATTTCACAGTTTTTACAGATCACCGTCCTCTTATAGGAGTTTTCAATGTAAAAGATCCAACTACTAGACTTATTAGATTCCATCAAAAGCTGTCTGAGTATGATTACAAAATTATTTTCAAACCAGGCAGAACCAATTGTAATGCGGACGCACTCAGCCGAATTCAGACGGATCCCGAAGAAATTAAGGTGGTTCAGACAAGGGGTAAAGCGAAATTGAACATAGAAAGCACAAAGGTACCTACAGACGAAATGAACAAGAATGACATTGTTGTGACAGAGCAAATCCCTAAAGGTGAAAAAACAAAAACAGACTGTACAAAGGAGTCATCGTTCGTTACCTTAACGGATCCTGCTGAAATTGAAACTGTTCTTCATGATTTTCATGAGTCTGCACTCGGTGGACATCAGGGAGTAAAGAAGACATATATGCGTATCCGAAATCAGTTTAGATGGAAACATATGCAAAAAGACATTAATCAATACATAAAAAATTGCGAAAAGTGCTAAAATAATAAGTTCTCGAAAATTACCAAAATGCCCATGCAATTGACTGATACTCTTAGTCGACCTTTCGACAAGGTAATTATGGACATGGTGGGTATTTTGCCACTAACTTATTCTGGCAATAGGTACATATTAACATTCCAAGATGACCTGACTAAGTACATGGCCTGCGTGGCGATTCCGGATGCAGAGGCATCTACAGTGGCCAGAGCTTTCTATTCTGAAATAATTACACGTTTTCGTATACCCAAAATGCTCGTTACGGATAATGGCTCTAACTTTACTTCTAGATTGTTTTCTGAAACATGTAAACTGTTGGGAGTTAAGAAAGTCCATATAACCGCCTACCACCCACAGGCCAACGGTTCGTTAGAACGGAGTCACAGACCCTTAGCGGAATATCTAAGGAGTTTCGTTGACAATGACGACCGAAATTGGGATCAATGGCTTAGCCAGGCCATGCATATATATAACAATACGCCGCATTCTTCCACTAAATTGACACCATTGAACAGTTTTTACGGCTTTGAGTTCGAAATGCCTACAAACTTGAAAAAAAAGCCCGTCCCTTTATATAATACCGAAGACTATCCGCAACAGCTGCGATTTCAAATTCAGAAATCGCATGAAATAGCTAGAAAAAATTTGGACAATGCTAAGCTTACGTCTAAAAAGTTTTACGATCGGCATGTTAACTCCGCATCATTTGCTCCAGGGCAAAAGGTATTATTGAAAAACCCGGCCCGTAAAAACAAGTTTTCTTCAATTTGGTTGGGACCATATGAGGTGTTGTCTGTCGGCGGAGAGGTGAATACCCACATAAGAGTAGGAAAACATACAAAAAGAGTTCATAACAACCAACTGAAATTATTCCACTCATAAGCACTAATTTACCTTAACTTAAATTTTTTTCAGGCTTCACAGATGCTAAGACCTTTTGAAAATATATATATATATATCTTGATTGAATAAATAATCAAATACGTTTATACTTTCAGATATCCCAAAGGCTTAACACAAAAAATTAAAAATAAAATTTTTTATTTGGTAGTTTTTTATCTACACATAAACTCCCAACGGACTTATAACTAAGAACTAATATTATCAGATATTTGGCTTGTAAACGGAGTAATGTACACATTAATACTCTTTCAAATACATATTACAAAAATGTTAGTTTTAAGCAAAATAGACTACGGATTATGCATATATGGACAATGCCCGAAATCAACACTAAACATTATCAAAATTGTCTACCACCAAGCCGCTCGGAGAAGCATAAACGCATTTCCCACTTCACCTATCAAAAATATCCTTGTTGAAGCAGGACTCCCAAATATCGAGGAACGAAGAGATTCGGCAACATTAAAACTCTTTGCCAAACTCATGTTCTCTAGAAACTCCATCATAGATACCGATATCAATAGAGCAAAACACCACCAACTTGCAAAGAGAATCCCATCCGCAATCGCTACCGTGCTTGACAAAGCAAAGATAATCAATCTTTCACTAACGTGACACCAGTATGCCACTCCACGACACCCTCCATGGAATCTCAATCCCAATTCCTTGATACTGACCTTAGCCGAATATAGGAAAATAAATACAAGTAATACAACCTATCGCCAACTATTCGCAAGCGTCTCATCGGAATTAAAATCTGAAGGGTGGAATTTTGTATCCACGGACGGATCAAAGACCTCGACAAATACATCGTATGCTGTAGCTCTCGAAAACGGTGCGATCGCCTCCATTGGCAGTCTCCCAAACATCGCTGCAAGCTACGAAAACGGTAACTAATAAGCCAGGCAAACATATCACGCTCCGATAGTATCTCCGTACTAAACGCGATAAAAAATCCAAACAACAATAATGAGCTTATATCAGAAATCCGACACCAACTTACATGTTGGGAATTTTCTAGTTCAAGAAGTGAAAGACACGAGTTTCTAGTTCAGCGTATAATTCAGGAATAGGTTAGGTTTTATTATAGGTATACATAGTTAAGCAAATTATAGTAAGATAGTTTAAGTGTTGCCATTTAGTATATTATATTTAAATAGTAGTGTATTTACGATATTACAGATTAGTATTAATTTAATTTGCATTAATATATTCATAGATATTCAATACACCTTCTCAAATTAAATTTCTGTATTAAATCCAAGCTTATTGACAAAATACCAATGCTTTACTTTTCTTAAGTTTTTTGTTAAAATATCGGCAATCATATTATTTGTTGATATATATTTTAAATTGATAAAACCTTTTTCAAAAATGTCTCTTACAAAATGTACTTTGATATCTATATGTTTACTCCTTGCATGGTAAACTGGATTCCGGACCAGCTGTTGAGAGCTTAAGTTATCTCCATACAATACAATAGGATTTGTGGCGAAATATCCAAAACCAATGTCATCAAGAAGGTTGCGCAAGTAGATGAGTTCCTTAGATGCCGAAGAAAGTGCCATATACTCCGCTTCAGTACTGCTGAGAGCCACAGTAGGTTGTTTTCGGGACTCCCATGAAACCGCGCACCCAGCGAGAATAAACACGAAGCCAGTAAAAGATCGTCTATTATTCGAATCTCCACCCCAGTCAGCATCAGCGTAACCAACCAACTCAGTAGAAGACTTTCTGAAAATAAGTTTTAAATTTATAGTTTTGTTCAAGTATCTGAGCAAATGCTTTGCAGCTGTAAAATGCTCTTTATGAGGGCTCGTGTTGAACTGTGATAATTTAATCACAGAATGCGAAATATCAGGCCGTGTTGTTAGACTAATAAAGTTTAACGACCCTATTAATGATTGATAAGTCTTTGTATCAACCTGTGCACAGTTTGGACACTTAGTGCATTTCTCCAAATTCGATCCCGGATCCAACGGTGTGCTAACTGGCTTGCAATCTTGCATTTGAAAGTCGGCTAAAATCTCTGTAATCAGTTTTGACTGACCCAGTGTAATTTGCCCTCTATCACCTTCTCTTTCAAACTCCATCCCCAAAAAATAGTTGAGGGGTCCTTTGTCTTCGAGTTTAAACTCCGCAGCAAGTTTCAACTTGATATTATTAAGGTCTTCTTCGTCCTTAAAAGCGAGAATAATATCATCTACATAGACGACCAAAATATTAAGAATTCCATGTTGATTAGAGTATGTATAAACGCAATTGTAGTAGGATGATCTCATAAAGCCAATTTTCAACAGGACGCTATTTAGTTTCTGATTCCATTGCCTTCCGGACTGCTTCAGCCCGTATAATGCTTTTACCAGCTTACATACTTTTGTCGGATGTGCTTTGCTCACAAAATGTTCAGGCTGCTCCATGTATATGGATTGGTCTAGCTCACTGTTGAGATATGCAGAAGTAATGTCAATTTGATGTACAAGCAATTCTAACTCTACGGCCAAGGCAACTACCAGTCTTATAGTAGAATACCTCGTAACTGGTGAGAAAGTTTCAGTAAAATCCTGGCCATACTTTTGACCACAGCCCTTCGCTACTAGCCTAGCCTTGTAGCGCTAAATTTTCCCAGATTTATCTCTTTTGATATTAAAAACCCACTTAGATTTTATAGCCTTTCGGGATGCTGGTAAATCTACTAAAACCCAGGTTTTATTATCTAATAATGAATAGTAATCAGCATTCATAGCATTCTGCAACAATTGTGAGTCTTCACCACTAAGGGCTTCTTTCACGGTATTCGGTACTTTCTCACAATTTTGCTCAACATTCATCATAAAATTCAAAGAATTTGATCTTCGTCTTAAATTTTTGTTTTTTATAGTTTTACTTTCTAGGTTTCTAACTCTACCACTTCTTAAAATGCTAGGACTAACCTGTTTTCGGTTTTCAGTAGGTGCATCTTTATTCGTTGCATTGGAACACATTTGCAATTCATCGTCCTGACAGTCCTCCAACTCATCTTCACTTCCAACAGGAATGTAATCTTCAGAAATCTCATATTCATCATCAGGCTCACACTCAACAATATCCACATCTTCGTCTACAACCTGAACAGCAACAATATCTTGTGGGACACCAACAGCAGCATTTTGTGGAGAATCAACAACAACTCCAAGTTGTTTAGCTTTAGCTATAACCGGTATTTCAATTTCACATAGTTCTCGTGCATCATGATCCTTTTCAACAGCATCTTCGAATTCGGTTTCATCATCTTCTTCTTTGAATGAATTGACTTATGTGCATTCGTCGTCTTTCGATGACTCGATAAGAACATAATCAGAGTCCGTAAGACATATTTTAGATGGGTTCTCAATAAATTTTACATCTCTACTTATATGAATTTTACCAGTTTTGCGTTCATATAACCTACAGGCTTTAGCCTCCTCAGAATAACCAACCATGAAACATTCAATGCCCTTTGGGCTGAACTTGGAATTACCTAGTTTTTTATTCAGCATGAATGCCTTACAGCCGAAAATCCTTAAATGAGATACATTTGGTGTAAATCCAAACCAAACTTCGAATGGTGTTTGAAATTCCAATAATTTCGTTGGTGATCTGTTTCTGAGATAAACAGATGTGTTTATTGCCTCAGCCCAAAAACCTTGCTTCATCTCAGCTGTGATTAGCATACAACGCGCCATCTCGACAAGGGTTCTGTTTGCTCTCTCAGCGCACCCGTTCTGCTGTGGGGTATAAGGAGAAGTTAATTGATGTTTGATACCATGATGTTTTAAAAAATTGTTGAAATCTTTATTAACGTATTCTTTCCCATTATCACTTCTTAAAATTTTAATTTTGTTACCAGATTGTTTCTCTGCCATCGCCTTAAACGACTTAAAAAAGTACAGAGCCTCACTTTTTTGACGTAAAAAGTACACAAAAATCATACGGGAGCGATCATCAATAAAAGTCAGAAAGTACTTGGCCATTTGATACATTCCTCATCGGCCCACAAATATCGCTGTGTATAATTGAAAGTAAAGACTTACTCCTATTTTCTGATAATGCATACGGTAGAGATGACATTTTCCCCTGCAGACAAACCTCACACTTCATTGCAGCCTTTTTGATTTTTTGAGAGCTCACACCTCGAACCATGTTATTATTGAACAACGTATGTAAGCTTTGTCCATTTAAATGGCTATACCTTTGATGCCACAGTGCAAACACTTTATTCCATGCATCAACAACAACAAGCCTACCAGTTCCAGCAACACAACTACTCTTAGCAGCACCAACAACATCTCCAGTATCGCAGCTTAAGCCAGCACCTGTTGCATCTCTAATTCTCTTGTTCAACATAGTACTCTCAGTCTTGTTAGGGCTGTCTGAGCAAGCAGCTAGTGCATTGAATTGTTTTTCTTTAAAAACATAAATGTTGTTGACCTTGGTCGCACATAGCAACTTAACAGATGAGACATCAATTATTTCTGCACTCTTGTCTAAAAAGACAACTTTATTTCCAGCGCTAGTAGCTCTGCTAACTGAAATAAAATTCATTTGTAGATCGGGTACAAATAAGACGTTCTTTAGTGTGATCTTTTCATTCGCGAATAAATCTATTTCGCCGATCCCCGCTGAATTAATAAATTGCCCAGCAGCTAGTTCGATTCTCTCTACGTGATCGTTACAGAACGAAAACTTTTTCTTGTCACAGCATAAGTGACTCGTGGACCCACTGTCTATAATCCATGTGCTTTTATCAAATTCTTTGGTACATATAGAATTTAATAATGCAAACGCTGAAGAGGCTGTAACATTTGATGAGTATTTTTGCTTTTCGTGACAATTTGATGCCACGTGCCCCTGGCGTTTGCATCGATAACACCTACCTTTGAAAGACTGTTGGTCTGACGATCTATTCGTTTGTGCATACTGTTGGTTTACAGAATTTTTGTGGGCATATTTATTTTTCTTTTGCTTACTATGCAAATATAATGCTCTTTCTGGCGAATGTTCGGCTGGCTCATTATCTCCACGACCGACGCTGTCCTTCCTCTAGAAGTTTAACTTTTAAGACTTCGACCGATGGTAACTCATCTCGTGACTCGATTGCGATGATGAAATTTTCGTAGGCACTGGGTAAACTGGACAATATTATAATCGCCAAAAGTTCGTCTTGTAGCTCGATGTTTAGTTCCTTGATTTTTTCTGCCAAATCAAAGAAAGAATTAATATGGAGCTGAACATTATTACCTTCCATTTTTAATTGTAGAAGTTGTTTGAAAAGTGTGACTTTCCTGGCCGGTCCAGTAGGTTGATGGATTTTTTCCAAACTCTCCCAAGCTTCTGCCGATGTCTTACAGTTCTTTATGTAATTAATTTGCGATGGTTTCACACACAAAAGTATTGTAGCAAGGGCTTTTTCGTCTTTCGTGCACCATAATGTAGATTCCTCGACTTTTTCTGGTTCTGGCTTCACAGAACGCCCAGAGACATAGCTCCACAAGTCGTTGTGTATAAGCACACTTCTAACTAGAATTTTCCACGAGTCATAATTTTGATCGCTTAATTTCTCGATTTGGTAAATTGAGTTTGACATATTGCTTTAATTAACGAAAAAAAATTGAAATTAGCAACACGCGGAAAAATGATGGCCCATAACCTCTGTTGGGAATTTTCTAGTTCAAGAAGTGAAAGACACGAGTTTCTAGTTCAGCGTATAATTCAGGAATAGGTTAAGTTTTATTATAGGTATACATAGTTAAGCAAATTATAGTAAGATAGTTTAAGTGTTGCCATTTAGTATATTATATTTAAATAGTAGTGTATTTACGATATTACAGATTAGTATTAATTTAATTTGCATTAATATATTCATAGATATTCAATATTACAAAATCACCAAACAGCATTAAACTGATGTGCACTCCTGGTCACGTTGGGATTGTCGGTAATGAAAATGCTGACCTTGCTGCAAACCTCGCCAACAACGCTCCTGTATTTCTATTTGATACATACACAAAACTGGATGTTATAAAATATATACAGAAAGTAACAACATCAAATTTAAAGCATGACTGGAGTCTTTACCACCATCACTACAAAAAGTCAAACCCCCGAAAGACTCCAACTACGTTATCCCATAAATACTAGTAAGCTAAAAATTTCAAACTTCGTTCGCCTCAGACTTGGTCACACTGCTGCCCCATACGAACATCTTCTCACAAAAAACAGTCCACCAACTTGCAATTATTGTAATGTCATCTTAGATTTAATACACATACATATTTGAAAATTGTTCAGTACTAACTCCTATATTTAAAAACTTATCGAAAAACAAACCTATTTATGATATTTTGAAAGAACCAAACTACACAAACATCGAACTCATTGCTGAATTTATAAGTAAAACCAATATTAACATGTAAGTTGTATATAATCAGAACCATTAGCCTATCTAGCTAGGTTCATCTAATTTTATATTACCATGTAATTTTAATTACTTGTGAATAAATTTTACAAAAAACTTTTAATTTTTTAGAACTAAATTGAATAAAAAAAAAAAATGTTGTTTTATTAATTTCGGAAAAAGATTTAAATAGTGTAAAAATTTCATTATGTAACTTCGAATTAGATTAAATATTAACTAAGCAATATAAAAATAAAAAATTTATAAATTTAGAATTGGTTTAAGGTAATATAGAAATTTGGAATTAGATTTTGGTAATATTTTGACGAAATGTTTTGTAAGACTTGAAATTAAAAATATATACGTAATATATATAAATATATAGAAGTTCGTTGGGAGATATTCCAAATTTCAATAATATATATATCAATTAGTGTATTCCAAATTATGAAAGTAAAATATTTAAATTTTAAAAGTTTTGATTTAGATTTAAGTAATTATTTATTTTGTAATTATTATTAGACATAATATTATTATACTATTATATATTATATTATATATTATATTATATACTATTATATAATAAAAGTAAGTCGATTATCGATTGTCATTCGGCTGGTCGCGAACTTTTCCCAGGTAGGGTGGGATGTTGTGCTTTGATTTCCCACACCTTCAGAGGAAGTCGTCGTGCGTTGAACTCAATGCAATTTGAGTTGACTCGTTGCACATCGATTGCCCAATGCCTTGCATTGGGTAAAACGTGTATGCATTTTAGTCATCAAATTGTGCTGAGTTTTCAAACGCATCGGCTATCCAATGTTGAACTTGGAGTTCGCGATCGGTTCTATGACACGATAAGTCGAGTTGTAGTTTAACCATTCAAGTGCGCGGTTGTTTTGGATTTGTGTTTAGAAAAGTATATATAACACAACCTTGACCACCAACAAACAAGTATGGCTGAAAATCTCCTTCAAGAGTACACTGACATCTTCGCATCGCAAAAGGGACAATATGGTAGGACACAGTTGGTGCAGCATCGCATTAACACAGGAGATGTAGGGATGTGAAAAATATATCGATATAAAAAATATCGATATATTTCGTTCGATATATCGATATATATCGACGATATTTTTTTACCGATATATCGATATATCGATATAAATATTCATGTATCGAAAAGGTATAAAAACGATACTTTTTTCGGGTACTAGAAACTAACCTGAAAATATACCAAATTTATTGCAAAAAAAAACTTTTCTATACTTTTCACTATATTATCTTAGACAGGAAAATACCCATAAAATGTGTGCAACCTTTCATTGACCACTTAGCAAATCATTTTGTGAGTTTTAATAATTTCACAGTGTACAGTAATAAACCAAAATATCGAACACAAATAAAAAGGATTTGTAACCTAAGTGGTCAATGAATAGGTAGGTACATGAATTTTAGGGACCTTTTCCTGTATAATGTAACTGATATACCTTGCATACATTTCTCATAGTTGGAAAACTCTTTTCTATACCTGTCGCTGTTAGTTTTGTTTAACAGGAACAACCCATAAAATTCATGCAACGTTCATTGATCACTGGGCACTGGGGTTGAAAAATATCGGTTTAATTAATAAAAATACATAAAAAAAATTAATTGAAAAAAAGAAAAAATAATAAAAAGAATTTATTTATAATTTAGAAAGGTACAAACAACATTTAACTGATGAGCCCATTGTTTGTACCTGGGCGAAACGCATAAGGAGTGAAGGTCAATTGAACTTTTCATTTTGATTTTTGAAAAAATATTAATTCTTTATGTTTGTTTTTCTTACTACTTTTTTTTATTATTATTTCTCATTTTTAAGGTAGCACATTTCATTATTTAAAATATATCGATATATCGATATATCGATATTTTTCTGATTCGATATATCGATACTTGATATTTTTTTTGATATATATCGATACGATATATATCGATATATTTTTCCATTTCCAACATCCCTAAGGAGATGCAAGACCGATTCGTCAAGCCGTTAGACGCCTTCCACTGGCCAAACAAGGTGAGGTTGAGGAAATGATAACAACAATGAAGAAAGACGGTCTTATCGAAAACTCCAAAAGTCCTTGGGCGTCACCAGTGGTGCTAGTGAAAAAGAAAGACGGAAGCACTCGTTTTTGTGTGGACTACCGAAGGCTGAATGATGTGACTAAGAAGGACAGCTATCCCCTGCCTAGAATCAGTGATACCCTGGATGCCATGGAGGAAGCCCAGTGGTTCTCGACGCTGGACTTGAAAAGTGGATACTGGCAAGTTGACATCCACCCAGATGATCGGGAAAAGACGGCGTTTTCTACAGGTAATGGGCTCTGGCAGTTCAAAGTTATGCCATTTGGGCTATGCAACATTCGAGCGTTTGATGGAGTGCGTTCTTCAAGGACTGACGTGGTAAGCTTGCCTAGTCTACTTGGACGATGTCATTGTTTACGGGAAAACATTTGACCAACATTGCAAGAACCTAAATGCCGTGTTTCAGAGAGGCTAAGCTTAAACTGAATCCGGGAAAATGTGCACTTTTCAAAACCGAACTTAAGTATTTGGGACACATCATCTCTTCCCAAGGAGTGAAGACTGATCCTGAAAAAGTTGACTCCGTCAAAAATTGGCCAACACCACAGGACAAACATCAACTCCGAAGCTTTCTTGGTCTTGCCACATATTACCGACGATTTGTTAAGAATAAAGAATTCACAAGGACCTCTTGAAGATACTGGTACCCTTTCACAATTTACTTTTAGCTAGAAAAAAAGTTTCAGTCGATTTAGTATTCCAGCTCCGATAGAACAATGAAGCCAGAATAGTAAAATGATGATACGAGTACCTTGTTAAGGTCCTTGTGAAGATCCTTGCAGAGTTTTAGAATTTACTTATAGCTAGAAACAAAGTTTCAGTCGATTTAGTATTCCAGCTCCGATAGAACAATGAAGCCAGAATAGTAAAATGATGATAACTTTTTTCTAGCTATAAGTAAATTCTGAAACGATACGAATATCTTTTAAAGATCCTTGTAAAGATCCTTGCAGAGTTTTAGAATTTACTTATAGCTAGAAAAGGAGTTATTTACTAAAAACTAATGATTGGAAAAAAAAAGTACTCTCGTTTTTACTCTGCGTAGATTTGGGGCAGTTTGCGAAGGAAATAGAACTTTTGCCACATTACGTGTTTTTTTCGTTAAATGCCAAAAATATCTCTTGAAAATTTCGGACTGTACTTTAAAAGAACGGTATTTTCAGTGTTGCTCTTCTCTCCTCTGTGTTATGTGATATTTCCCATGTGCTGTCTGCTGTTCAGTTCATTATTTCATTTCATTCACGCTTGATAAATGACCACGGACAGTTGCAGAGCAAAGGGGAAAGGCATTGAAGCAAGGTACATGTGCTTGTGCTATACTTTTAGTTTGTTTACTTTAAGATAATTTTTATTTAATTTAAAATGTCTATTGTAGGTTCTTTAAGTATAGAAATCCGTACCATCAGGCCATATTCAAGTTATACTTATTCTAAGCAGCGTTCTTAAGGAGAAGTAACCATTTGGGAATCTTGTCAACGCAAAAGTGTCAAATTGATGTCCATTTCAACAAGACTTTTTTTAGATTTCTAGTAGATATGATTCAACGCGACACCTAAATTTCGAAAACAAAATAAAAATTAATAAAGAAAGTAGAACTTCACAGACATCTTAAAGCTGCTATTTGTTTTGCAAATTTTTGGCACTCATAACTGATAACTTTAGCAGAGCATTAAGCTTATCAAAAAAACAGCATTTGGCATGTGGGTATGAGAAATTCAAAACCCTGGAGGAGTATTTGTCATAAATTTTTCACCTTTGACGAAAAGTTGAACTGTAACTGGTTTGCTATCCACTATGTCATTTTCCTTTTTATATCGCTGTGAGTAAGATTTTCTTTCAGATCAAAAGTGCACCGTTTGGGCGGAACTATGTACCACTATACCAGCTGTAGTTACACGATAATCACTGCTTCTAGTTGATTCAAAATTGATTATACCTAAACAAGCAGCTGATTTAAGGCTATGGCCCAATCACTCCGTCACACTTCAACTTCAACTTCAACTTCAACTTTAAAATATGTGAAAATTTTGGATGGCCCAATGAATCCGTCGCGTTAATTACACTTTTGTTACACAGAGCACCATGTGTGTGAGCATGTGTGTCTACCAACCAACAAAAAATACCATTAGCAAATGTCAAAGTCGTTAAGTGCGTTGATATTAAAAATGTTTTAATCTCAACGCCGCCACGGACGCCACGTACGTTGCTTATGGGCCATTCCCCATAAGAGTACATGTGTTTTAATCGAGTTGTCAGTTGTGGCCGCTGAAGTCGAACGCGTGACGGAGTGATTGGGCCATAGCCTTTAATGTCGATTTCCAGTGGTACACAAAAGCACTTTTAAAAGTGCTTTTTTGCTCGAAATATGTTACATTGAGGCACTAGATCACTTTTTTTTTGCCCCGAAAAAGCACTTTTACGAATCTCGATTCAGAGGCAAGATTTACACGCACTTTCACGTACACCAACACAAAACATTTGACGTTTACCAGTTTGCAGTTTGATTATTTTGCATTTTTGGTTAAAGGACTGTGAAAGAGAGATAATAAAAATAAACAATAAACTATTTTGTGAAAATGGATCGCTCAATTTTAGCTGAAATTATCAAAATATATATGAGTCGTCTTCTAGTTCTGATTCCAACGAAGAAGTGTTTGAAATTCTGAAATTCCTTACACAAAACGAAAGGCATTCTGTGAATAATTTTGTTCAAAGTGTTGTGTACAATTATTCGGATGAGGAGGTTTCTTCCTAGTGCATTTATTAATAAAGTTTCGAAAACATTCTTTCTATATAAATTGCAGAACAAAACAAACTGTCAAAAATAGCACACATACAATGATAAAAAAAGAATTTTGTCTTTTCTGTTCCAGCGAGCACGAAAAAAAAGCACTTTTTTAGAGTGCTTTTGTTTTTGCTGTTACCGAAAGGTGTCTGGAAGGGATTCAAATTTTAGTCGGAAATTTCCATAGATGGTAGGGTTGATCGCTATTTTTTTTTTGGATAGGAGTGGAAACAAAATCTTTGGAATTGGGACGTGAATAGGGATCAGTTAGAAGGAACGAATAAAAGCTGGGATCAATCCTGTATCCGACAAAATAAATTAAAAGGAAGGGAAGGAGGGATAGATTACTAGTGGAAACTGGTATGCTTGCATTATGCTCGGCTTGAGCTCGCCGGATGGGGAGGTTCTTGTCTCCACTAATAATCTTTAACCTTTCGCACAAAACATAAAACATGCCGGGGAACCAAACAACATAAAAAAAAATTACGGCCTACAGAAAATACCACTTTCATAGATGGCTGCCGCCACTACACTGATACGCGCTGGTGATGATTTAAGCGCGCTATCTCCCACCCTACCTGGAATTTCCCTGACACATCCATCGAAAATTCCCCTTTTTTTATTACATCTCGGATACCAACTTACCTCATTGCACCCAAAGAAACGCCTTTCCTCCTTTCTCGCCTCCTATTTATTTATTAGCTTAGCGCATCATTAGGGTTTCTCGAATCACTATGGCAATCTTTGAAAAACTGAGATCTTTTCTCATAATACCTTTGGAATTATCATTTACAAGCGTCTTGCAGCGTCGGAGTAAAGTACAGGCTCATAAATTTAGTCGTACAAAAATATTTCTCATTGCAAGAAAAACTTTCAGGTTTGAGCCTTGCTTCCTTCACATTCTCGGGTATCCCTTCTATTCGGATTGGTACCCCTATATTTTTCGTTAAAACAATTTACAAAACCCTCCTAGATCGAGCTCGGTATAGGGGACAATAATTTCGCTGGCTTTTGCCGCGTCTTTACTAAGTTTATACTACGCTCAGGAAACTAAACTTCAACCCTAGAACTATGCAAGAAAAAAAAAACAATGGGCTATGTGAGCAACACACAAAAAATAAACCACTTTTTATAGCATTCCTCAGTCTGACACTGCAAGTTATTATAATATCGAACTACCTTTTTTTTATTTTAAGCCCACCATATTGGTGTCACGGTTAGTATATATATATATATGTTGGTAGTGTATCAAGGGGATACAAAAATCTACCAAGTTGGCACCGAAAAAAATACAAATCTAATGACGCAAAAAAAAAGAATGTGAATTTATATATATAATACAAATATGTAACAAAAAAAAAACAAAATTAAGCTTCACAAAAATTGCCTGGATCCTATCCTTAGATGGCTTGGCTGGTCAAGGAGCTCTGGCAGGGATGACGGAACTTCTGCTCGCTGACAAAGCGACAAAGCGATGTAACACACTTCCTTTTTCTTTTTGGGTTTTGACACTTTATTTATTTTATTTTATTTTATTTGAATTATTAAAAGGTCTTTGAACGCGACGCTCATGGGTTTATTTTTTTTGCAACCGTATGTTAGAACAAACCGCACTATCGATATAATTAAGTTAATAAAATTACATAGCTACTTTCATCTTTATCATCCTTTTAGATGTCTTTTATGTCTTTGTTTCATTCGACAGTATCTCTCAATCACATAATTACTAAGTATCTTTAGCTTTTAAGTTTTGATCTTTACTCAAAGAAAAACGCACCAGATTCAAAGACGGCACTCTTATAATTATTTTTGCGACCGTATATTCGCATATATAACCATCAATATCGATTCTAATTTAATTTTAATACGTTAATTCTTCTCGGCTTAAATATTTAATTACGGCCGGATGATATTCAGACAACTCAGCACGATCGACCGTTTTCTTCCATCAAAAAAAGTTCGGAATTTGATCTCCGATCTTTGCCTCAAGAATGCTCGTACCCAACTAACTAATCTTTTCTCTTATTTTCTTCTTCACCCACAATTCCTCTTATCTCAACCAGGCTAATCCACCTGATCACCTCACAATCATCCCATCCTCCTGTTATATTGCAATAGTTGTTAAAAAAAAAAACGATCGAATGATGATCATAAGACTTTCTCTTCAGTCAATTTCTTTTAACTTCTCATCCTGGAATCACTCTCTCAGTTTCTCTCAACTTCCACTCAAACGATGATTTGGCGACCCTATAGCCTTTTTTTAGTACCCATTATTCGTTTACTCTGCTACAATACTTTTGAGCAACTTGGGCTAAACAGCTGGATGACACTTTCTTTTCTTGCGAGACGACAGATCGGGACTTTGTAAACAAACAAACAACAAACTTTATTTTTGCTGTGCCTTAATAAATTAACTTTTTCCTTTCTATTTTAGGTATCCAGGAAGTATGGCGTATAGGAAAGTGAAGGAAGGTTCCTGATGAGCATCGTATCTTTGAGGACGGGGTTTTGTGGTAGACCGGAGTGGATGCACAGGCGAGAGTCTAATAGGTAAGTTTATGCAACAAAAAAAACTCAGATAGCTAACGTAAGTGTTTATATCCTAGGTGTCCATAACAAACCACTGGACTGGAAGGAGGATCATTCAACGACTAGGACAGTGGAAGGACAACGACGCAGATATTTATATTTATATCATTAGGTGTGGGTGAGGATATGTTGTATACCAAAAACATAAGTTGCAATAAATACTGCATGCTTCGCGGTCAAAAGAAATACGGATAAAACCCTTTTTTTTCTACTGTGGCATTTGCCGTGGTATTTAAATTATTTATGGAACAGGTACATTGGGGTTAGACTTATTGAACGTAGTTGTTGTGGGGAAGAACCCTCGAAAGCCGGGCTACTGACTTGCGCTCACAAGGAACGTGAACGTATCACATACAGGTTCAGGTAAGTAGTTATATTCTCGATTATCTCCTTTTTGACAAACGAAAGCTGCGGATCAATTGGCATACGGCTCACTGAGGGCGATAGAACAGCAATCGTTTTGCTAAGATTCTTTGCCACTGGGCTGCTAGATGATAGTTGGCCACCAAAAGACTTTCAGCTGCTTTCAGTCTCAGTGGCTAAATTCATTGGAAGTATTTGCTGCCCAAGCAGCTGACTATTGTCATAAGAGGCAGGAGAATGCTGCAAATGCGATTGTGTTGGGGGTCTTGACTGTGACGAATTGGGTGAATCTGGAATTTCTTGTTTGATTGCAAGCGCACTAAGAAGAACGTCGTCACTGGATCTCGATGGTTCGTTCAATGACCCTAAAGAAGAAGCACGTTGTGTAGTGCTGGATTCAGAAGAACTTGAACCCTTGCGTTTTTTCTTCCGACGTTTCTTACGCGGACCAGAATCAGCATAAACTCGCTTCCTTTTAGCGTCTCGCTGTAATAGTTTTTTCTGTAGCAAAACTCGTGAGCTGCCAGCTCCTCCACCAGCGGCATATTCATTTAGACCAATGTGTTCAGCCAAGTATTTGATGTTCTGCACACTTTGAGGGTAGCCATCATAATTCCTATGGTCTGGTGGATGCTGAGAAAAATAGTTTGGTTGATTGATACCTGCATTTTGATTTAAGTGTTCAATGGGTTTGAAGCTATTTAGGGGTAGGTTTGGTTGAACGGGTATGTTCGGAAGCAAATTAGAAACAGGAGGTTGATGTGGTTGTGATTGTTGTTGAGGGTGAAAATAATTACGTTGTGGTTGTGGTTGCTGTTGGGATTGAGGGTGGCTAGGTTGTTTTGGTTGCCTATGAGGCACTGGCTTTCTGAAAGAGGATGTATTTGAATGTGGTTTAATTGCATTTTCTAATGGACGTGGCTGTTGTACCAATGGACGCGTAGTTGAGTTGATTTCTCCTAAGAAGTCAACGAAATTATCTTTAATAACTTTTTTAATGCTTTCTGAAATATCAGATTTCATAGAATCGGCATAAGAGGAAAAAGCGTTCACAATAGCTAAGTTGACGTACGCTTTTAGTTCGTTTGGTATATTTTCAGCTTGGTTTATGGCGTTGTTACGAACATTGTCGTTGGTCGGTATCTCTTGATTACGAATAGTTAGAATACTATTATCTAGTTTGTCCGACGCTCTGTTTACATGACTGAGACTACTGTATGAAGGAGTGGTAATGGAATCTATTGACCCATACGATCCATCTCCAGTACCTGAAATATTAAGCAGAGGAGATTGATGTTGCGCGCTGCCTGTAGGAGGCGAGTGTTGAACTCGTTGGGCTAAACTAATGTTTAAAAGATTCAATCCACTATTTTCAAGAGAACCTTGAATGTTTGAGCCATTAAACTAGCTGCTCCTTGGGCTGTCGCTTGACCTTCTGAAGGAGGGACTACCCCTGATTGGGTTTTGTGCAGCGCGTCTGACTTGGGATGTGGTGTTTTTGTTGTCGATGGAGGACTGTGCTGTACCAATGCATTACGACTATTAAGCGTCGTTGACGCCCTGGTAATTTTTTTCTTTGCACCCGTTTGGGTATTCTGACCGTTATTGTTTTTCTCCATTTTAAAGAAAAATATTAAACCACGTTGAAAAAAAATCAAAAAAAAACAAAACTAATGTAGGTGGAAAACTGAACAAAGGAAAAGAATGTATAGTAAACAAAATTATTATTAAAAATTTTTTTTTTTTTTTTTTTAAATGTTAGAAAATGTTATGATTGATCATTAGAATCAACAAAAAAAAACAAAGAATATAAACTTGAAAAGCTTAGGAACAAAATAAGGAACAAAAACAAACGCTTGCGCTTTACCAACTTAACTTCACCCACGATTTAAGGGCTTTGAAGCTTGGAAGGGCAAAAGGCTTGGCAACAAAAAAAAATGTAATTTTTGAAACTTCGCCTATGAGGCTTCAAAAGGAACTAACATTTGAACTAAATAGATAGTTACGTTCAATAGCTAACTATGAACAAACAAAAAAAAACTAAAGTCTTACTAAAAAAAAATCAAACGAATGGTATTTGTTATTATTTTAATAAGTGTAATTTTTCTTTGAAAAATTAAGGGATACTTACTTAATTTTACTTATAAGTAAAAGAAAAAAAAAGTAATGTGAACTCAAACAAAACAAAAAAAATAAGGAACGAAAAATTGTTAAGCAAAAGAGAATACTTCTTGTTGCTTACAAAAAAAAACTGTTGATATTAAACACGACGGTAGTTAAGAAAACGAAAAAAAAACTAAAGAATTTAGCACGAATCGTATGAAACGTATAAATCGACAAAAAATTTTATAGATTGAATTTAAGGCTTTCAACCTATACCAAAAAAAAAAACAAATCTGGGCCTTTTCCAGAAGGACAAGATTTCGAATTGAAATTAAAAAAAAAAACGATGATTCAAGTTTTCATGAAGCAAAAAAAAAACAACGAAAGCAAAAATTAACAAAAAATTTTATATGTAAACAACGATAGTGAGCTGAATTTGTTTGGGTTTGGTGTATATGATATTGTGGAGGCGATCAAGAGGATTTTCTTGGGCGCATTTATGTTGGCGACGATGAGGCGGTTGTGGATATCCGAGATTTAAGAATTATCAGTGTAGTGGTGGCCAGTGTAATACTTTCTCTGTAGTAATGGATATTTTGGACGGGACTGGTGAATGGCAGTAAATATTCATTCCCGCAATTCAAGTCTATCCTGTGGACTTAGCTTGAAGACATGGAACAATAATACTGACAGTTGAGAAAAAAAACTTAGAGGTGAAAAAAAAACAATAGGAAAAAATTTACGAAAAATCACGGTATTCTCGTCGCAATTGAGCACTGGTTAAGAAACTCTTGGTTCAAGTCATACGTGAAACCGCGATGGCTAATAATTTATAGAAAACACCATAGAAAACGCTGCGTCGCAAATGTGTCAGTATGTTAATGAACTTTCTGACCCATGACTTACGCTGTGATTGCTTGGTGGGTAATGAGGGATGATACGAATACACAAAAAAAAATTAGGGCAACACGTGCGGGCGCCATTTGTTACCGAAAAGTGTCGGGAAGGGACTCAAATTTTAGTCGGAAATTTCCATAGATGGTAGGGTTGATCGCTATTTTTTTTTTTGATAGGAGTGGAAACAAAATCTTTGGAATTGGGACGTGAATAGGGATCAGTTAGAAGGAACGAATAAAAGCTGGGATCAATCCTGTATCCGACAAAATAAATTAAAAGGAAGGGAAGGAGGGATAGATTACTAGTGGAAACTGGCATGCTTGCATTATGCTCGGCTTGAGCTCGCCGGATGGGGAGGTTCTTGTCTCCACTAATAATCTTTAACCTTTCGCACAAAACATAAAACATGCCGGGGAACCAAACAACATAAAAAAAAATTACGGCCTACAGAAAATACCACTTTCATAGATGGCTGCCGCCACTACACTGATACGCGCTGGTGATGATTTAAGCGCACTATTTCCCACCCTACCTGGAATTTCCCTGACACATCCATCGAAAATTCCCCTTTTTTTATTACATCTCGGATACCAACTTACCTCATTGCACCCAAAGAAACGCCTTTCCTCCTTTCTCGCCTCCTATTTATTTATTAGCTTAGCGCATCATTAGGGTTTCTCGAATCACTATGGCAATCTTTGAAAAACTGAGATCTTTTCTCATAATACCTTTGGAATTATCATTTACAAGCGTCTTGCAGCGTCGGAGTAAAGTACAGGCTCATAAATTTAGTCGTACAAAAATATTTCTCATTGCAAGAAAAACTTTCAATACAGGTTTGAGCCTTGCTTCCTTCACATTCTCGGGTATCCCTTCTATTCGGATTGGTACCCCTATATTTTTCGTTAAAACAATTTACAAAACCCTCCTAGATCGAGCTCGGTATAGGGGACAATAATTTCGCTGGCTTTTGCCGCGTCTTTACTAAGTTTATACTACGCTCAGGAAACTAAACTTCAACCCTAGAACTATGCAAGAAAAAAAAAACAATGGGCTATGTGAGCAACACACAAAAAATAAACCACTTTTTATAGCATTCCTCAGTCTGACACTGCAAGTTATTATAATATCGAACTACCTTTTTTTTATTTTAAGCCCACCATATTGGTGTCACGGTTAGTATATATATATATATGTTGGTAGTGTATCAAGGGGATACAAAAATCTACCAAGTTGGCACCGAAAAAAATACAAATCTAATGACGCAAAAAAAAAGAATGTGAATTTATATATATAATACAAATATGTAACAAAAAAAAAACAAAATTAAGCTTCACAAAAATTGCCTGGATCCTATCCTTAGATGGCTTGGCTGGTCAAGGAGCTCTGGCAGGGATGACGGAACTTCTGCTCGCTGACTTCTCTAAACGCCTCGGTTCAAAGCGATGTAACACACTTCCTTTTTCTTTTTGGGTTTTGACACTTTATTTATTTTATTTTATTTTATTTGAATTATTAAAAGGTCTTTGAACGCGACGCTCATGGGTTTATTTTTTTTGCAACCGTATGTTAGAACAAACCGCACTATCGATATAATTAAGTTAATAAAATTACATAGCTACTTTCATCTTTATCATCCTTTTAGATGTCTTTTATGTCTTTATTTCATTCGACAGTATCTCTCAATCACATAATTACTAAGTATCTTTAGCTTTTAAGTTTTGATCTTTACTCAAAGAAAAACGCACCAGATTCAAAGACGGCACTCTTATAATTATTTTTGCGACCGTATATTCGCATATATAACCATCAATATCGATTCTAATTTAATTTTAATACGTTAATTCTTCTCGGCTTAAATATTTAATTACGGCCGGATGATATTCAGACAACTCAGCACGATCGACCGTTTTCTTCCATCAAAAAAAGTTCGGAATTTGATCTCCGATGTTTGCCTCAAGAATGCTCGTACCCAACTAACTAATCTTTTCTCTTATTTTCTTCTTCACCCACAATTCCTCTTATCTCAACCAGGCTAATCCACCTGATCACCTCACAATCATCCCATCCTCCTGTTATATTGCAATAGTTGTTAAAAAAAAAAACGATCGAATGATGATCATAAGACTTTCTCTTCAGTCAATTTCTTTTAACTTCTCATCCTGGAATCACTCTCTCAGTTTCTCTCAACTTCCACTCAAACGATGATTTGGCGACCCTATAGCCTTTTTTTAGTACCCATTATTCGTTTACTCTGCTACAATACTTTTGAGCAACTTGGGCTAAACAGCTGGATGACACTTTCTTTTCTTGCGAGATGACAGATCGGGACTTTGTAAACAAACAAACAACAAACTTTATTTTTGCTGTGCCTTAATAAATTAACTTTTTCCTTTCTATTTTAGGTATCCAGGAAGTATGGCGTATAGGAAAGTGAAGGAAGGTTCCTGATGAGCATCGTATCTTTGAGGACGGGGTTTTGTGGTAGACCGGAGTGGATGCACAGGCGAGAGTCTAATAGGTAAGTTTATGCAACAAAAAAAACTCAGTTAGCTAACGTAAGTGTTTATATCCTAGGTGTCCATAACAAACCACTGGACTGGAAGGAGGATCATTCAACGACTAGGACAGTGGAAGGACAACGACGCAGATATTTATATTTATATCATTAGGTGTGGGTGAGGATATGTTGTATACCAAAAACATAAGTTGCAATAAATACTGCATGCTTCGCGGTCAAAAGAAATACGGATAAAACCCTTTTTTTTCTACTGTGGCATTTGCCGTGGTATTTAAATTATTTATGGAACAGGTACATTGGGGTTAGACTTATTGAACGTAGTTGTTGTGGGGAAGAACCCTCGAAAGCCGGGCTACTGACTTGCGCTCACAAGGAACGTGAACGTATCACATACAGGTTCAGGTAAGTAGTTATATTCTCGATTATCTCCTTTTTGACAAACGAAAGCTGCGGATCAATTGGCATACGGCTCACTGAGGGCGATAGAACAGCAATCGTTTTGCTAAGATTCTTTGCCACTGGGCTGCTAGATGATAGTTGGCCACCAAAAGACTTTCAGCTGCTTTCAGTCTCAGTGGCTAAATTCATTGGAAGTATTTGCTGCCCAAGCAGCTGACTATTGTCATAAGAGGCAGGAGAATGCTGCAAATGCGATTGTGTTGGGGGTCTTGACTGTGACGAATTGGGTGAATCTGGAATTTCTTGTTTGATTGCAAGCGCACTAAGAAGAACGTCGTCACTGGATCTCGATGGTTCGTTCAATGACCCTAAAGAAGAAGCACGTTGTGTAGTGCTGGATTCAGAAGAACTTGAACCCTTGCGTTTTTTCTTCCGACGTTTCTTACGCGGACCAGAATCAGCATAAACTCGCTTCCTTTTAGCGTCTCGCTGTAATAGTTTTTTCTGTAGCAAAACTCGTGAGCTGCCAGCTCCTCCACCAGCGGCATATTCATTTAGACCAATGTGTTCAGCCAAGTATTTGATGTTCTGCACACTTTGAGGGTAGCCATCATAATTCCTATGGTCTGGTGGATGCTGAGAAAAATAGTTTGGTTGATTGATACCTGCATTTTGATTTAAGTGTTCAATGGGTTTGAAGCTATTTAGGGGTAGGTTTGGTTGAACGGGTATGTTCGGAAGCAAATTAGAAACAGGAGGTTGATGTGGTTGTGATTGTTGTTGAGGGTGAAAATAATTACGTTGTGGTTGTGGTTGCTGTTGGGATTGAGGGTGGCTAGGTTGTTTTGGTTGCCTATGAGGCACTGGCTTTCTGAAAGAGGATGTATTTGAATGTGGTTTAATTGCATTTTCTAATGGACGTGGCTGTTGTACCAATGGACGCGTAGTTGAGTTGATTTCTCCTAAGAAGTCAACGAAATTATCTTTAATAACTTTTTTAATGCTTTCTGAAATATCAGATTTCATAGAATCGGCATAAGAGGAAAAAGCGTTCACAATAGCTAAGTTGACGTACGCTTTTAGTTCGTTTGGTATATTTTCAGCTTGGTTTATGGCGTTGTTACGAACATTGTCGTTGGTCGGTATCTCTTGATTACGAATAGTTAGAATACTATTATCTAGTTTGTCCGACGCTCTGTTTACATGACTGAGACTACTGTATGAAGGAGTGGTAATGGAATCTATTGACCCATACGATCCATCTCCAGTACCTGAAATATTAAGCAGAGGAGATTGATGTTGCGCGCTGCCTGTAGGAGGCGAGTGTTGAACTCGTGGGGCTAAACTAATGTTTAAAAGATTCAATCCACTATTTTCAAGAGAACCTTGAATGTTTGAGCCATTAAACTAGCTGCTCCTTGGGCTGTCGCTTGACCTTCTGAAGGAGGGACTACCCCTGATTGGGTTTTGTGCAGCGCGTCTGACTTGGGATGTGGTGTTTTTGTTGTCGATGGAGGACTGTGCTGTACCAATGCATTACGACTATTAAGCGTCGTTGACGCCCTGGTAATTTTTTTCTTTGCACCCGTTTGGGTATTCTGACCGTTATTGTTTTTCTCCATTTTAAAGAAAAATATTAAACCACGTTGAAAAAAAATCAAAAAAAAACAAAACTAATGTAGGTGGAAAACTGAACAAAGGAAAAGAATGTATAGTAAACAAAATTATTATTAAAAATTTTTTTTTTTTTTTTTTAAATGTTAGAAAATGTTATGATTGATCATTAGAATCAACAAAAAAAAACAAAGAATATAAACTTGAAAAGCTTAGGAACAAAATAAGGAACAAAAACAAACGCTTGCGCTTTACCAACTTAACTTCACCCACGATTTAAGGGCTTTGAAGCTTGGAAGGGCAAAAGGCTTGGCAACAAAAAAAAAATGTAATTTTTGAAACTTCGCCTATGAGGCTTCAAAAGGAACTAACATTTGAACTAAATAGATAGTTACGTTCAATAGCTAACTATGAACAAACAAAAAAAAACTAAAGTCTTACTAAAAAAAAATCAAACGAATGGTATTTGTTATTATTTTAATAAGTGTAATTTTTCTTTGAAAAATTAAGGGATACTTACTTAATTTTACTTATAAGTAAAAGAAAAAAAAAGTAATGTGAACTCAAACAAAACAAAAAAAATAAGGAACGAAAAATTGTTAAGCAAAAGAGAATACTTCTTGTTGCTTACAAAAAAAAACTGTTGATATTAAACACGACGGTAGTTAAGAAAACGAAAAAAAAAACTAAAGAATTTAGCACGAATCGTATGAAACGTATAAATCGACAAAAAATTTTATAGATTGAATTTAAGGCTTTCAACCTATACCAAAAAAAAAAACAAATCTGGGCCTTTTCCAGAAGGACAAGATTTCGAATTGAAATTAAAAAAAAAAACGATGATTCAAGTTTTCATGAAGCAAAAAAAAAACAACGAAAGCAAAAATTAACAAAAAATTTTATATGTAAACAACGATAGTGAGCTGAATTTGTTTGGGTTTGGTGTATA
Organism: Melanostoma scalare; assembly: GCA_949752695.1. NCBI lineage: Eukaryota > Metazoa > Arthropoda > Insecta > Diptera > Syrphidae > Melanostoma > Melanostoma scalare. The sequence continues at coordinate 160,235,663 of OX456985.1, read as the reverse complement.
TGATATTGTGGAGGCGATCAAGAGGATTTTCTTGGGCGCATTTATGTTGGCGACGATGAGGCGGTTGTGGATATCCGAGATTTAAGAATTATCAGTGTAGTGGTGGCCAGTGTAATACTTTCTCTGTAGTAATGGATATTTTGGACGGGACTGGTGAATGGCAGTAAATATTCATTCCCGCAATTCAAGTCTATCCTGTGGACTTAGCTTGAAGACATGGAACAATAATACTGACAGTTGAGAAAAAAAACTTAGAGGTGAAAAAAAAACAATAGGAAAAAATTTACGAAAAATCACGGTATTCTCGTCGCAATTGAGCACTGGTTAAGAAACTCTTGGTTCAAGTCATACGTGAAACCGCGATGGCTAATAATTTATAGAAAACACCATAGAAAACGCTGCGTCGCAAATGTGTCAGTATGTTAATGAACTTTCTGACCCATGACTTACGCTGTGATTGCTTGGTGGGTAATGAGGGATGATACGAATACACAAAAAAAAATTAGGGCAACACGTGCGGGCGCCATTTGTTACCGAAAGGTGTCGGGAAGGGACTCAAATTTTAGTCGGAAATTTCCATAGATGGTAGGGTTGATCGCTATTTTTTTTTTGGATAGGAGTGGAAACAAAATCTTTGGAATTGGGACGTGAATAGGGATCAGTTAGAAGGAACGAATAAAAGCTGGGATCAATCCTGTATCCGACAAAATAAATTAAAAGGAAGGGAAGGAGGGATAGATTACTAGTGGAAACTGGCATGCTTGCATTATGCTCGGCTTGAGCTCGCCGGATGGGGAGGTTCTTGTCTCCACTAATAATCTTTAACCTTTCGCACAAAACATAAAACATGCCGGGGAACCAAACAACATAAAAAAAAATTACGGCCTACAGAAAATACCACTTTCATAGATGGCTGCCGCCACTACACTGATACGCGCTGGTGATGATTTAAGCGCACTATTTCCCACCCTACCTGGAATTTCCCTGACACATCCATCGAAAATTCCCCTTTTTTTATTACATCTCGGATACCAACTTACCTCATTGCACCCAAAGAAACGCCTTTCCTCCTTTCTCGCCTCCTATTTATTTATTAGCTTAGCGCATCATTAGGGTTTCTCGAATCACTATGGCAATCTTTGAAAAACTGAGATCTTTTCTCATAATACCTTTGGAATTATCATTTACAAGCGTCTTGCAGCGTCGGAGTAAAGTACAGGCTCATAAATTTAGTCGTACAAAAATATTTCTCATTGCAAGAAAAACTTTCAATACAGGTTTGAGCCTTGCTTCCTTCACATTCTCGGGTATCCCTTCTATTCGGATTGGTACCCCTATATTTTTCGTTAAAACAATTTACAAAACCCTCCTAGATCGAGCTCGGTATAGGGGACAATAATTTCGCTGGCTTTTGCCGCGTCTTTACTAAGTTTATACTACGCTCAGGAAACTAAACTTCAACCCTAGAACTATGCAAGAAAAAAAAAACAATGGGCTATGTGAGCAACACACAAAAAATAAACCACTTTTTATAGCATTCCTCAGTCTGACACTGCAAGTTATTATAATATCGAACTACCTTTTTTTTATTTTAAGCCCACCATTCTGGTGTCACGGTTAGTATATATATATATATGTTGGTAGTGTATCAAGGGGATACAAAAATCTACCAAGTTGGCACCGAAAAAAATACAAATCTAATGACGCAAAAAAAAAGAATGTGAATTTATATATATAATACAAATATGTAACAAAAAAAAAAACAAAATTAAGCTTCACAAAAATTGCCTGGATCCTATCCTTAGATGGCTTGGCTGGTCAAGGAGCTCTGGCAGGGATGACGGAACTTCTGATCGCTGACTTCTCTAAACGCCTCGGTTCAAAGCGATGTAACACACTTCCTTTTTCTTTTTGGGTTTTGACACTTTATTTATTTTATTTTATTTTATTTGAATTATTAAAAGGTCTTTGAACGCGACGCTCATGGGTTTATTTTTTTTGCAACCGTATGTTAGAACAAACCGCACTATCGATATAATTAAGTTAATAAAATTACATAGCTACTTTCATCTTTATCATCCTTTTAGATGTCTTTTATGTCTTTATTTCATTCGACAGTATCTCTCAATCACATAATTACTAAGTATCTTTAGCTTTTAAGTTTTGATCTTTACTCAAAGAAAAACGCACCAGATTCAAAGACGGCACTCTTATAATTATTTTTGCGACCGTATATTCGCATATATAACCATCAATATCGATTCTAATTTAATTTTAATACGTTAATTCTTCTCGGCTTAAATATTTAATTACGGCCGGATGATATTCAGACAACTCAGCACGATCGACCGTTTTCTTCCATCAAAAAAAGTTCGGAATTTGATCTCCGATGTTTGCCTCAAGAATGCTCGTACCCAACTAACTAATCTTTTCTCTTATTTTCTTCTTCACCCACAATTCCTCTTATCTCAACCAGGCTAATCCACCTGATCACCTCACAATCATCCCATCCTCCTGTTATATTGCAATAGTTGTTAAAAAAAAAAACGATCGAATGATGATCATAAGACTTTCTCTGCTGGTGTTCCACAAGGATGCATTTTGAGCCCTATACTATTCGCTTTATACATCGATGGTATAAGTGATGTTCTTCCTGGTGGTGTAACTTTTGCCGAAAGTGTCATAAAAGTTCTACTCTACGCTGACGACTTAGTGCTATGGGCTGAAAACCCTTATGCTCTTCAATTGCAAATTAATAAATTGCAATCATACTGCGCAACTTGGGATCTTCACATCAATGTGCAGAAAACAAAGGTTATGATCTTCGAAAGCCGACAGAGAAGAAGACAACGTGAGGAAAAATGGCGACTTAATAACCAGCAAATAGATGTAGTAAGTGAGTTCAAGTACTTAGGTGTTTTGTTGACATCAAACTTAAACTTTGGCAAACACGCTAAAGATAAAAGCAGGGAAGCTAAGTTGGCGCTCAATTTGATGTGGCCGAAATTCTTTTCAAATCAAAATATTGATCTTTCATCAAAATACCAAGTCTTTAAAGCCACGGTTAACACCTGCTTGTGTTATGGAGTGCAGGTTTTTGGAGTCAACCCGTTAGAAGAATTCGAAGCTGTTCAAAGATTTTTTTTAAGCGACTGTTTCGATTACCAAGCGCAACACCGACCTATGCTATACATGTGGAGTCTGGTTTACCACCCATTTACATTCAAAACCTCAAAATTCACTCAGACTACTTAACTAGAGTGATGAAGAGAAGTAGCTCCAGTCTCCATAAAAGAATCATGACTAGATTATTGCTCACAAACGCTTCCCCATTCAAAGAATGGCACCAGCTAGCGTTATCTCATGATCTAGACTTAACTCTGACAGAGAACAACGTTTGTGATTGGACGGATATATTTGCAAGGATCATATCTAGAATAGATGACAAGTTATATAATCAATATTTAACAAGAGCTTCAACATCAGATTCTAGATTAATTTATAAGAATCTTAATCATAGACTATTAACCGAAGAAAGCTATTTCGCTTTCAAATACTCTTCAGAAGTTATAAGCACCATCTTCAGAGCTAGGGTTGAAATTCTAAATCTGAACTTCATTCCACATAGAAATGATCTCCAGCAATATTGTAATCTATGCAACAGAAGAGAACCTGAAAATATTTTTCATTTTATTGCAGTGTGTCCAATATTACAAGAAATTCGACGTTTGTATTTCCGGGAAAGTTGTCTGTCCCTAAATAGCCTCTACGAAGTCTTGAATGGAAAGAGTGGCTGGTTGTGTTTGTTCAAATATTGTAAACATGCGTTTACTTATCGCAATAGTTTCTAAAAAAAAAAAAAAAAACTCCTCTACCAGTTGTTGCGTTAAATCACCCTTCAAGCTTGAAATCAAGCCTATATGCTAATTGCAAATTATTCAAATTGTAAAAGATCTCAAAATCCTCGCTTTCTCATTTCAGCCAATTTTAGAAAATGTATTTGCTTTCACATCATTTACCTTACTGTTCAACGTATTTTTTTTTCTCAATGAGCATTAAATAATAACTGTTTTTTATTCAATCATAATAAACATTTCTCTAATTTTAATTTTCTCTTTCTTCAATTGAAACTTTTTTTGTCAAAATATCCGATGAAATTATCATAAAAATTGTTAATTAACTAAAACTTTTGCAGCTCTTTAAAATAAAAATTCTTTTATGTATATAACTTATTTTTACAAGATAATAATTTTATTCTTTACTTCAACTTTTGTATCTTTTTTTTTATTGAATGTCTTTCCGGCAGACGGCAGAATTGCCATGTTCGTATTCTTAAGACAAAAATATTGTAATTTATCGTAAAATAAAGAATCTATCTATCTATCTATCTATAAGACTTTCTCTTCAGTCAATTTCTTTTAACTTCTCATCCTGGAATCACTCTCTCAGTTTCTCTCAACTTCCACTCAAACGATGATTTGGCGACCCTATAGCCTTTTTTTAGTACCCATTATTCGTTTACTCTGCTACAATACTTTTGAGCAACTTGGGCTAAACAGCTGGATGACACTTTCTTTTCTTGCGAGATGACAGATCGGGACTTTGTAAACAAACAAACAACAAACTTTATTTTTGCTGTGCCTAAATAAATTAACTTTTTCCTTTCTATTTTAGGTATCCAGGAAGTATGGCGTATAGGAAAGTGAAGGAAGGTTCCTGATGAGCATCGTATCTTTGAGGACGGGGTTTGGTGGTAGACCGGAGTGGATGCACAGGCGAGAGTCTAATAGGTAAGTTTATGCAACAAAAAAAACTCAGTTAGCTAACGTAAGTGTTTATATCCTAGGTGTCCATAACATTGCAAAGGAAATCGACATAAGCTTCAAGAGGTTCCGGATGACATGGTTGGTGATCGAGGATCACAAAACAGCATACAAACTTTAATGCGATTGCTAAAGACACACCATGGGAATTGTTTAAAAGTGATGCTAAACTATTATGGTGTCTAATCAAAAGATATGTGGTCATAGCACATCTTTAGTGGAAATCTCGTTAAGCCTTCGAGTGCACAAAAGCCATGGTGTCTTCTTTACTAGGTTTTTTTTCATGAGAACGATAATCTGCCCTATCGAGGTATCCGTTCGGAGAGGAAAATTCTCCGATTTGTACGATTCGGAGGTTTTTGCTTTGAAGTATTCTTCCGAACAGCTTTTTGGAATTTTTCTCCAATATTATTTCAATACACAAAGCGAACTGCATTGAAGTGCGATCAATTGCTTTATTTGTGAAATTTGTGGCACCTTATTGCAATAGTTTTTCCGATTTCATCCGACGTTGCGGACAATTTTCCGCTCCGAACGGATACCTCGCTAGGGCCGAATGTCTGTTGAAGACGACGTACACGAAATTAGATTGGAGCTTTTAAGATCCAGTTTGAACTAAATTTGTTTAGTAGCAGCGAAGTCGTTGATTAGCGTCAGAGTATTTGAGACTTTTTAATATACCTATGCATCCCATTTACTTGGCCAGTTCTTTTTTTCTGTTTTAAAGATCCTAATATGTTTTTGGTGTCGCCGCTTTATACAGATATTTATATATTGGTGTGTAACATTAGATTCCCATTTATAGCGAACAGGAAAAATTGTTTAATCTCTAAACTAAACTCTTCACAGCCACAGACTACCAACGGGTTTTGCTTATGCAAATGAATTCGAAAAAATTCTGTGTTGGTACGTGGAAAGTAATTGTAACAATTTGTTTCATTTTTGATAAAATTTCAATCAGCTGATATGAAAAACGAAATTGAAATTGAATTGAAAAACACAATCTACAGAAAATGATTGGCTCTTGGTTCAAGCCCTGTCGCAACCATCTCGGATTAAGGATGCCAAAAAGGAAATCATAAACGCCCTCGTAGTAACAGGGCGTTTTGATAAAATGAGACAAAAGCTGAGGACGGATAGGCTAGTTCAAGACAAGAAAAAAATATTAAGGGAGAAAGGTCTGTCTCTCTGTGTTTCGGAAGGGGCTGTTTTATGTAAAATTGATTTAATTTTCTAAATAAAAATATTGAAAATCTACTAAACCACTTACTACAACACACCATTTTTTTGAGAAATTAAAAAAGTTATGGGTTTTGTTTTAAGCCTTATTTTCTGAATAAAAATTGAAGTACCTTGTATTTTTTTTAAATTTCTCAGAAAAATTGTATTCGAAATTAAGTTGATTGTTTTTTTTATTATTTAATTTTGACTGGGGTAAAAAATAATTTTTGATGATACGTGTGATGTTTTGCCTATTATAGCTACTGCCGTTTCATTTTGATTTTCGTATTACAATGTTATGAAGATGTAGTTTTTGCTGTTTATAGGTACTCATGAGTTTCGATTCGTACGCATCGATAACAGGAGAGTCAAGTGTGTCAATGACATCACAATCACAGAAAAAAAACTTTGAAATTATTCAAATTGTAAAAGATCTCAAAATCCTCGCTTTCTCATTTCAGCCAATTTTAGAAAATGTATTTGCTTTCACATCATTTACCTTACTGTTCAACGTATTTTTTTTTCTCAATGAGCATTAAATAATAACTGTTTTTTATTCAATCATAATAAACATTTCTCTAATTTTAATTTTCTCTTTCTTCAATTGAAACTTTTTTTGTCAAAATATCCGATGAAATTATCATAAAAATTGTTAATTAACTAAAACTTTTGCAGCTCTTTAAAATAAAAATTCTTTTATGTATATAACTTATTTTTACAAGATAATAATTTTATTCTTTACTTCAACTTTTGTATCTTTTTTTTTATTGAATGTCTTTCCGGCAGACGGCAGAATTGCCATGTTCGTATTCTTAAGACAAAAATATTGTAATTTATCGTAAAATAAAGAATCTATCTATCTATCTATCTATCTATAAGACTTTCTCTTCAGTCAATTTCTTTTAACTTCTCATCCTGGAATCACTCTCTCAGTTTCTCTCAACTTCCACTCAAACGATGATTTGGCGACCCTATAGCCTTTTTTTAGTACCCATTATTCGTTTACTCTGCTACAATACTTTTGAGCAACTTGGGCTAAACAGCTGGATGACACTTTCTTTTCTTGCGAGATGACAGATCGGGACTTTGTAAACAAACAAACAACAAACTTTATTTTTGCTGTGCCTAAATAAATTAACTTTTTCCTTTCTATTTTAGGTATCCAGGAAGTATGGCGTATAGGAAAGTGAAGGAAGGTTCCTGATGAGCATCGTATCTTTGAGGACGGGGTTTGGTGGTAGACCGGAGTGGATGCACAGGCGAGAGTCTAATAGGTAAGTTTATGCAACAAAAAAAACTCAGTTAGCTAACGTAAGTGTTTATATCCTAGGTGTCCATAACATTGCAAAGGAAATCGACATAAGCTTCAAGAGCTTCCGGATGACATGGTTGGTGATCGAGGATCACAAAACAGCATACAAACTTTAATGCGATTGCTAAAGACACACCATGGGAATTGTTTAAAAGTGATGCTAAACTATTATGGTGTCTAATCAAAAGATATGTGGTCATAGCACATCTTTAGTGGAAATCTCGTTAAGCCTTCGAGTGCACAAAAGCCATGGTGTCTTCTTTACTAGGTTTTTTTTTCATGAGAACGATAATCTGCCCTATCGAGGTATCCGTTCGGAGAGGAAAATTCTCCGATTTGTACGATTCGGAGGTTTTTGCTTTGAAGTATTCTTCCGAACAGCTTTTTGGAATTTTTCTCCAATATTATTTCAATACACAAAGCGAACTGCATTGAAGTGCGATCAATTGCTTTATTTGTGAAATTTGTGGCACCTTATTGCAATAGTTTTTCCGATTTCATCCGACGTTGCGGACAATTTTCCGCTCCGAACGGATACCTCGCTAGGGCCGAATGTCTGTTGAAGACGACGTACACGAAATTAGATTGGAGCTTTTAAGATCCAGTTTGAACTAAATTTGTTTAGTAGCAGCGAAGTCGTTGATTAGCGTCAGAGTATTTGAGACTTTTTAATATACCTATGCATCCCATTTACTTGGCCAGTTCTTTTTTTCTGTTTTAAAGATCCTAATATGTTTTTGGTGTCGCCGCTTTATACAGATATTTATATATTGGTGTGTAACATTAGATTCCCATTTATAGCGAACAGGAAAAATTGTTTAATCTCTAAACTAAACTCTTCACAGCCACAGACTACCAACGGGTTTTGCTTATGCAAATGAATTCGAAAAAATTCTGTGTTGGTACGTGGAAAGTAATTGTAACAATTTGTTTCATTTTTGATAAAATTTCAATCAGCTGATATGAAAAACGAAATTGAAATTGAATTGAAAAACACAATCTACAGAAAATGATTGGCTCTTGGTTCAAGCCCTGTCGCAACCATCTCGGATTAAGGATGCCAAAAAGGAAATCATAAACGCCCTCGTAGTAACAGGGCGTTTTGATAAAATGAGACAAAAGCTGAGGACGGATAGGCTAGTTCAAGACAAGAAAAAAATATTAAGGGAGAAAGGTCTGTCTCTCTGTGTTTCGGAAGGGGCTGTTTTATGTAAAATTGATTTAATTTTCTAAATAAAAATATTGAAAATCTACTAAACCACTTACTACAACACACCATTTTTTTGAGAAATTAAAAAAGTTATGGGTTTTGTTTTAAGCCTTATTTTCTGAATAAAAATTGAAGTACCTTGTATTTTTTTTAAATTTCTCAGAAAAATTGTATTCGAAATTAAGTTGATTGTTTTTTTTATTATTTAATTTTGACTGGGGTAAAAAATAATTTTTGATGATACGTGTGATGTTTTGCCTATTATAGCTACTGCCGTTTCATTTTGATTTTCGTATTACAATGTTATGAAGATGTAGTTTTTGCTGTTTATAGGTACTCATGAGTTTCGATTCGTACGCATCGATAACAGGAGAGTCAAGTGTGTCAATGACATCACAATCACAGAAAAAAAACTTTGAAATAAGCTTCGAAATCATCCCCAAATGGAGAAAGGGCAAGTCCAACTAGAAATTAAGTAGGTACTCTGAGTGACCTTACCAACATGGCAGAGAAAATGAAGAAATGTACTTTTTTTAGTTCAATGAATAAAAATTTTTTCGTTTAGATGCTTTAATGACATGAAATACGCTTATAAATTCATTCATCTGCATTAAATATTTTGTTATAAACTTAATTTTTTGGCAGGCTATGGATTTTAAAAATTTGATCTAAAAACTGATTTTTTGGATGGTTCTTTGACCAACAACAAAAAAGGACTTTTTTTTTGGAGTTTGAATATTACAATTGCTAGTTTTCAGCTGGTTTGTGGGAAATAATAATAATCTAAAAAAGTTACATTAAAAGTTTTCTTAAGGGAATAGAAGGGACTCTCAACTTCAGAATTGACTTTATGTACCAACGTGAGAAATTTGAAAATTGTTTCAAACTGTATTGCAACACTTTTTGAACGTATCCAATTGCTTTCGATAAAAATAATGAAATTTTTCCAGACGCCATTTTAAATTTCGAAGCACGTAATGACCACGTTACGTTAAAAGGCATAGGTTTGTTTGATTTTTCCATTTGTTTATAGCCACGTGGCTATTGTTAACAATTTGTTGATTTATGGCTTAATTAAGCAAAAATATGAAAAAAGCTTTCATACATTAATTTCTCCTTGTCGCTCCGAATCGATTGAGACCAATTTGAGGCCAATCTGTGAAAACCGTCAAGCCAACTATACGCCAAATTTCAATTGTTAATAACTTTTGATCTAGCCATAAGTAAATTAAAAGCTTTCATACATTAATATACATTAACTCATAGGAACTCAGCAAGCGAGTATGAACCCAGCACGCGAGAACTGTCGAGCCAACTATACGCCAGTTACGTTGTCTTATCAATTAGGAGTACAACCCAGTGAAATTGACTATCGATATAAGGTCTAGTCGCAACGATGTGGATCTTAACTTTGTTTTTTTTTTTTTTTCATTTATTCTTGGGGTTTAGCGCTGTGGCATCCACGATACGTGCAATACGAACTTAAATAAAAATGACATACTAAATTTTACCTTATTCGGACGTAAACTTCTTTATTGTTGAAGGGGGTAAGTAAACGGGAACATCATATACCTCAGTCTTCTCCCTGAATGGGTAAGATTCACTTGGCGTGGAGTTTTCTCCTTCTGCAGGCACGCGGTGCAGGCACGCGGTGCAGACACGCGGTCGGTATGGGCGGACAGGTAGGCCTAGATTCACGACGAAATCGCCGACTACGGGGGTGTGTAATGATGGATAATTGCAGTTTCGATGGTTTGCGCGTGGAGGACTTTCTGAGTCGGCGGTAGCTTCGCCGCGTGACTCGTCTACTCCCGCGTACGGTTGGGTTGTGTGACCTGTCTTGCTGAGCACTGGGCAAATCGCCCCCTTCGAACGAAAATACAGAACTAATAGTTGTAGGACGCCGGTACGATTTTCGCAGCCATCGCATAGCCGCCAGGGAAACTCGTCTCAGTCCTCGTAATGATGCGCCTTTCTTCGTTGTGAGGGACTTACTTCTCCTTTGCGACACTTCGGTAACAAAAATATTTAATTGTTTTTTTCCAATTTTCCCCGAGAGTAAGATACCTCTTGAATATTTTTAATAATTTTCTTCCTCGCCACTAGGGAACAAGTTTTATGGTCTACGTTCAAATTGAAAATGGACGAACGACAGTGAAAAAATTAAGTGCACACCCATACTACTAACATGTGCTGACAATCGAGGTACGTGCTTCCGATTCAGCGCGGCGTTGAAAGACACGCAAAAAGGAGAATTCCGAACTTTTCGCGGACTACAATACCCACATTGAATCTGAGGGTACCGACTCATAAACAAAAATAGTTCTTGACCGTCGGGAGTTATTATAAGGATTTATTTGCTCTTTCGTGCCAAAAAAAAATTTCCTTACAGTTTTTGTAACACGAGAACCATCTGTGATACACGTATTAAGTGAATTTACTAACACCACTTTATTTTGGGATCCCGAAAATAACACCACTTTATTTTGGTATCCCGAAATCAGTTTCGGAATCCGAAAATAAAGTGGGGTTTGTGATGTCAGTACGAGGGCAGATGCCATGGTGTGTGTGTGGTTTTCCATCTTGTTCTTTATTCCTCTAAGGTGTATACCTAGATCTTAGAGGAAAAAGAACAAGAGGGAAAACCATTACGTCTCTTGCCCTGCAACTTCCATTTGCTTACATTGTTTTTTTTTGTAATCGCAGCATTCATCTGTGAATACGTGTGAGCTGCAGCAAAAAGGCGCGAAAAAGTTGTGGAAGTATATGTGTGGTGAGTTTATTTTCATTTGACGTTTCAGATTTCAGTAATTTTATTTATTTTCAGAAGATGAATTTCTTTGCAGTCGGGATCGTTGGGACTATTATCAAAATTTTTTAACCAGTTGTTTTGAGCTTCACAAATCACAAAGATTAAGATTGAAACCAATCGTTTGAACGAAATGAACGACCGAGACCGAAACCAATCACCAATCACTTGAACCAAACGACCAACCGAGAATGAAATCAATCGTTAGAACGAAACGAACCAAACATTTAAACCAAATGAATGCACATGAACTTCTAGGCGATTTTACTAACCTAATCATTGAGTATTTCCGATTGTTTGGAGATAAATCATGCTGTACTCCTGATGTCACACTATTTGTCACATCAATTCCACTTGAAGATCGATTGGTACTTGCTAGCAAACTACTTCAAGAGACTGGAATATCTTCGACATCATTACCACAGAGTGCAAGTAAAATGACTTCGGGATTAATGGCAGTGCATTACGAACACGGCCTGAGCTCGTTTGGTAAAAATCTCTTGCCCACTGATATGGGACCATCAGACCCATATGCGTTGCTTGCTGGTGTGTACTTAAATCTTAATTTAAGCAATGTCACATTTCACAATTTTTGTATACATACATCTTTTTTTGTAGCCAACGTATTGTATGACGTTTGTGTAAGAGAACAAAAATCAGACTGACCGTTCTAGGCTCTGTGTTAACTGCAATATGTTCTGAAAAACAGTCCTAGTAATTTCCATGTAAAGTTGTTGTGCTTGAAAATCTATCACATTTTCGGTTGCATAACAGGAGCGCAACATATGTACGAATCTATTGATATAAAACACATTCAACTGGACTCAATGGGATATATTCATTACACTCTGTGCCCCTGTTCTGTAACTATCGCCTTGGCGATGAACGGTGGAAAATGGAACGAAATTCTATGAATTTAGCAGGATTTCGTTCCGTTTTCCACCGTTTATCGCCTGCTTTTATCGAAGCGATAGTTACAGAACAGGGGCACTGGTGCCACTGTGTGGTCGGCCATCGATTGCTCGTGTCATTTTCGATACCACCCCAAAGTTTTTCACCAATAGCTTTAAGGAACGTTTGGAATACATCGCATTGACATACCGCTTCTGTTCATTTTCCAAACTACAAGAGTTTCTTAATTTTAAGGAACGTTTGACAAACAGTTTACATTACGTTTCTATTTCGGTAGAAGCTCAGCTCGCTGATTTGGTAGCCCTCTTTGGATCTGTCCAAAAGAACCTTAATACTGTAACGTGCGCTTAGTTCGCAAAATAAAACTTCACCTTTCAATTTATTTCTATCACTTTTATTCAGTATCTATACTTAATTCGATCTCAACTCGATTTTTGCACTATCACTTGTATACAACAATTTACTCTTAACTTTATCACTCTATAATCAAAAACTGACTGCTCGTTGCGTCAGCGGCCTGTTTATATAGAACAACACTCATCTAGAGCGTTCCAGTTTCTTCTCCATGGTTTCCACATTTGCTGTCAAGCATCTCTACACTCACACACACTGGCTTACAAGCAATGCCTGTCATTTTATACCATTCCATTATTGTGTTGCCAGTTGTGTTTTCGGTTAAACGTCTTCGATTAGGAAATTGGTATAAATATTGGGTGTTCATTACACTGCCCCCTCCTTAAGATTGTTCGTCCCGAATAATTCCATCTGCAGCCTCGCCACTATATCGATGCAGCCGGTCACAATGAACTACTTTAAACTTGTCTCTTTATCCTCTTTGGATGCGGTAAACCACGTCGTTAATCCTCGTGACAACAGTATAAGGACCTTCCCAGTTCTGCTGAAGTTTCGGTGACAATCCCTTTTGACGATGAGGATTAGAAAGCCACACGCGATCTCCTGCTTGGAATCCTGCCGTTGTCGCTTTCGTGTCGTACCGTGTCTTCATCCGGTCGCTGTAGGTTTTCATCCGTTCCCTTGTTCTTTTATGGATGTCAGCGAGTCTATCATTGAGGTCATCCACATACTCGTTCGTGTCCTGTGGCTCCTCTGTGGGGCATCCAAATTTAAGTTCGCTGGGCAGCCGCATGGTTTTCCCGAACAGGATGTCAGATGGTGTTTGTCCTGTCGAGCTATGTACTGCACTTCTATAGGCCATCAGGAACAGCGGTACGTGCCTACCCCAGTCTCTTTGGTAGTCGCCTACGACCTTGGTGAGGTGTTCTTTCAAGGTCCGGTTGAATCTTTCAACCATCCCATCAGATTGTGGATGAAGCGGTGTGGTTCTGGTCTTCTTGATGCCAAGTAGTCCGCACACTCCTTGGAAGATGTTTGACTCGAAGTTCCTCCCTTGGTCGGAATGGAGTTCCATAGGTACGCCAAACCTACTTACCCAGTTAAACACAATCTGGTCGACCACCGTTTTGGCTTCTTGATTTGGGATGGCATACGCCTCAGGCCATTTGCTAAAATAGTCCATTACAACCAGAATGTACTTGTTTCCAGCGTTGGTCTCTGGAAAAGGGCCAGCCACATCTACTGCAATCCTCTCAAAAGGCGATCCAACGTTGTACTGATGCATCTTACCTTGAATCTTCCTACCAGGTCCTTTGGTTGCAGCACACTTGTCACATGTTCGGCACCACTTCTCCACGTCATCTCTAGCATGTAACCAGTAGAACCGATGTCGCACCTTCTCCAGTGTTTTGTTAACTCCCAGGTGACCTCCAGAAGGTCCGTCGTGCATCTCCCGGAGAACTTCACTGACTTTCGATTGCGGTACGATCAGCTGCATCACATATGATTTACCGGACTCCCATCTTCGCCTGAGGACACCTTCTTGCACATATAGTGAGTCCCACTGTGCCCAATAGGCTTTGAGAACTGGACTCCTGTCAGAAAAGTCTCCCCATTCAGGTTTCTCTTCATTTTCTTTCCATGCCAGAATGGGTTCGATATCTGGATCCTCCTGTTGAGCGGTCCTCACTTCCTCATTGCTCCATCCGCATATGGGGTCAGCTCTTAGTCGCTGAGCGGTAATATTTTCTTTGTTTTCTTGTCGCCTACAATGCTTGCAATCCTCTTTGCAAGGTCTTCGGGACAATGCGTCAGCGTTTGTGTGCAGCTTTCCTCTGCGGTGTTGAATCTGGTAATCATAAGTCTGCAGTCTTTCTATCCACCTTGCGACTTGACCTTCTGGATTTTTGAAGTTCAACAGCCAGTTCAGAGCACCATGGTCTGTCCGCAGAAGGAATTTCTGTCCATAGATGTACTTATGGAAGTGCTTTGTTGCCAAGATAAGAGCTAGCAGTTCCCTTCTGGTCACGCAGTAGTTTCTTTCAGGCTTCGAGAGGACCTTACTGTAATATGCCACCACTTTCTCTTCGCCATCATGCACTTGGGATAGTACCGCCCCGATTCCAACGTTGCTTGCATCTGCGTCGATGATGAATGTTTTGCCAGGTGTTGGATGTGCCAGCACTGGAGCATTACAGAGGCGGTATTTGAGTTCCTGAAAAGATTTTTCACACTCACCTGACCATTTGAACTGCTTCCCTTTTTCGGTGAGCTGATGCAAACTTTTTGCAACTCCAGCAAAGTTCTTAACAAAACGTCGGTAATATGTGGCAAGACCAAGAAAGCTTCGGAGTTGATGTTTGTCCTGTGGTGTTGGCCAGTTTTTGACGGAGTCAACTTTTTCAGGATCAGTCTTCACTCCTTGGGAAGAGATGATGTGTCCCAAATACTTAACTTCGGTTTTGAAAAGTGCACATTTTTCCGGATTCAGTTTAAGGTTAGCCTCTCGAAGTCTCTGAAACACGACTTTTAGATTCTTGCAATGTTGGTCAAATGTTTTCCCGTAAACAATGACATCGTCCAAGTAGACAAGGCACGCTTTCCACGTCAGTCCTTGAAGAACGCACTCCATCAAACGCTCGAATGTTGCCGGAGCGTTGCATAGCCCAAGCGGCATAACTTTAAACTGCCAGAGCCCATTACCTGTAGAAAACGCCGTCTTTTCCCGATCATCAGGGTGGATGTCAACTTGCCAATATCCACTCTTCAAGTCCAGCGTCGAAAACCACTGGGCTCCCTCCATAGCATCCAGGGTATCACTGATTCTCGGCAGGGGATAGCTGTCCTTTTTAGTCACATCATTCAGCCTTCGGTAGTCCACACAAAAACGAGTGCTTCCGTCTTTCTTTTTCACTAGCACCACTGGTGAAGCCCAAGGACTTTTGGAATTTTCAATAAGACCGTCCTTCTTCATTGCTGTTATCATTTCCTCAACCTCACCTTGTTTGGCCAGTGGAAGGCGTCTTGCGGGTTGACGAATCGGTCTTGCATCTCCTGTGTTGATGCGATGCTGCACCAACTGTGTCCTACCATATTGTCCCTTTTGCGATGCGAAGATGTCAGTGTACTCTTGTAGGAGATTTTCAGCCATCCTTGTTTGTTGGTGATCAAGGTTGGATGAATTCAGTATTTTAGCTCTGATGGTTTTGAGCTCCTCCGGAGTTATAGTTTTTCTCGGGGCTTCGTCTGTGATCTTCGTAATTGCTGCAATCGATTCGCAACGTCCAACGTCCTTACATCGTACGGTCTGGTTTTTAGTAATCGTACGGGGACCATTTTGTTTTTCGGTGCTACTAGTGTTTTCCCAATGATGACGCTTTGGGAGGAACACTCTGGGTCTGGTTCCACCATTAGGTATCGAAGGCTTCCAAACTCACCTTCAAGCTTTGTCCAAACGAACACTTCAGAAGAAGGAGGCAGGATCAGATTTTCCGTGATGACAGTCCTCAGTGCTGACGTATTTTCATTCGAATAGGTCATTGGAATTTCTTTATTTTGGTATTTCAAAACTTGATTACCGATATCCAAAATAACTCCGTGCTGTTTCATAAAGTCGATTCCAATGATGCACTCGTCACATATATCTGCCACCAGGAATTGATGAGTAAACAATAGATCAGCCAGTCGGATTTTAAGACACACTTCTCCATATACTCTTGCTGCTTCTCCCGTTGCGGTTCTTAGACGGTAGCTATTGGTGTTATGAAGCCACGTCGTCTTTACCAGGTCTCGACGTACTATGGAGGCAGTGGCACCGGTGTCGATGGTAGCCACATGTTTGGTCCCGTCAATAGTAGTCTCCACAGTCAGACTTTTGTTGTCTCGTTTGGTCTGTGAGACCTGGATGGTGATTCTGGGGCCATCGATACAAGAAACCCGCCTCTGCCCCTCTAAGTTGGATTGATAGGCAACGCTGGTGTTGTTGTTACCTTGCTCTAGGTTGGATCTCTTGCTTCCACAATGTTGACAACCGGCTTTATTTGGTGGTAGTCGGCATTGACGCTGCAAGTGCCCGGTCTTGTTGCAGTTCCAACATCTTACTGGTCCGCTCCGCTGGTTCTTTTGTATTTCAGCTCTTTGACACGAGCACTCTTCGACTATGGCTTCTCTTAGTCGATGTACTCCATGAGAAGCCTGTTCTGCTGCTTCAATTGTCAATGCAAATGCTAAAGTTTCAGAAAGAGAACGTGTTCTAGCAGTTCGCACAGACCTCTGAGGATTTATATCCGAAATGGCACGAACGAAGGACTCAACAGCAAGCTGGTTGATGATTTCTTCTCCAGCATCCGGGTATGCCAGGTGAACCAGTCTTTCGACGTCTGCTTGGAGCTGCTGTAGACTTTCACCCCTTTTCTGGACTCTGTTATTGAATTGGACTTGGAAGACTTCTTTCAAGTGGCTATCGCCAAAGCGTTTATCTATAGCTGCCACGAGAGAACTGAAATCGCCGCCCTTACCAGCTAGAACTGTTGGAAGTAATTCAGCTGCTGGTCCTCTAAGAGCAAGAGTCAGTGCAATGTACTTGTCTTCGTCATCCCAGCCATTTGTTGTCGCGGCTGCCTCAAATTGTCTCTTGTAGACTGGCCAAGAAGACTGTCCATCAAATGTTGGTGGTTTCATCTCCTTTTTCTTTGCAAACTCTCCAGCAGATTCTCGAATTTTGATTTTGCGGATCTGGTCCAATTCCTTCGTCAGAACAGAGAACTGGTTATCACATCGGTTTTCTACGATTTCGAAACGATTCTCTACAACAGAAAGCTGTTTCTCCATACCTTCAACGCGTTCGTCTAGGGCACATACATTTTTCTCAATGTTACCCAATTTACCTTCTAGAATGTTTTTCTGACCTTCCAAAACATTCTGTTGCGCCTCAAGTCTTTCGAGAATATTCTGTTGTTCCGTCTTTTGTTCGTTTCGTTGTGCTTCCAGTTGTTCGAGAACATTCTGCTGTTCCTTCTTTTGCTCATTTCGTTGCTCTTCTAGCTTCTTTTGTTGTACTTCGAGTTTTTCGAGAACATTCTGCTGTTCCTTCTTTTGTTCGCTTCGTTGTTCTTCAACCAGCTTCTTTTGCTCGTTTCGTTGTTCTTCCAGACGTCCGAGAATATTCTGCTGTTGCTTGTTTTGTTCTAATAAAATCTTCATTATACTAGCCTTTCAAGATTCTCTGGTCTATCCAATTTTTAAAAAAGGCGATGTTAACCTGGCAAATAATTACAGAGGAATATCGTTTATGAATTCTATTGCGAAGCTTTTTGCATCTGTACTCCTTAGTCGCATCAACATTTGGTTAGCAAATAATGAAGTGCTTAGTGAATTCCAATCTGGTTTTCGTAAAGGCTACTCCACAGTTGACAACATTTTCACCTTAAACTCAATTGCACAGTATTTCCTTCGCCAAAAAAGGAGTTTGTACATATTTTTCGTGGACTTTAAAGCTGCTTTCGATTCGATAGATCGACAAGCATTGTTTTACAAACTGTCTCAAAAGGGATTGTCGACGAAATTTCTTTTGGTCCTGAAAAACATGTACAAAAGCAATCGCTCAGCGGTTTGGGATGGGATATGTATGTCTGAATGGTTTGAAACTACATCTGGTGTCAAACAAGGTTGTCTTTTAAGTGCAGTTCTCTTTGCTATATTCATTGATGATATTTCAATTTATCTACCCGCTGGAATAAGTTTTGCAGGTCTAAACGTTAAGGTACTCATGTACGCAGATGACATTGTGCTTTTAGCAGAATCGCCCCAAAGTTTACAACTTATGATAAATAGGCTAGTTGATTTTTGTAGAGTCTGGAAATTAACGGTTAATCTAGAAAAATCAAAAGTAATGATAGTAAGAAATACACAATCAAAACTTAAGTCGAATGAAAAGTGGTTCTTTAATGGTGAGGTCATTGAAATAGTGACAGAATACAAATACCTTGGACTACTTTTAAAACCTAATATGAAGTTAACCCCACATCTTGAAAAAAAACTGATTGCATCAAAAAGTATGATTAACGCGTCATGGAAAGATGTTATGAACAACAAAGATGTACCAACCTCAGCTAAGTACAAGGTATTTGACGCTGTTATGCGCTCTGTTATGTGCTATGGCTGTCAAACATGGGGATATCAGTCACACGAAGAAGTAGAAAAACTTCAACGTTACTTTCTCAAACGACTTTTTTACTTACCATCCAATATACCAAACTATGTGCTACAACTAGAAACCGGCCTTCCTGCTCTTTTTATTCATACTCTGAAACTCCATTTTGACTACATTTTGAAAGTACTGACCAAATAGAATTCAATTGTCAATAGCAAAGTACATCATGGATAAAAAAGTGGAGTGGATAGGAGAATGGAGACAATGGGCAATGAAGTGTGGAATTGAGCTAAATTTCCAATATACTAATTTAAACCTACTAAAAGAACAACTCTACGGGTTATTACAGGCTCCGTTACAGAGAAATGATTATAACAGAATTTTCTTAATACTTAAATTAAGAACGGTACAATTATATGTCATGTTTTTGTAATTACGATCATATATTTTTGTTGTATATTATTTACTATTATATTACTTTTTTAACTAAACTAAAAGTCTTCAAATAACGCTTAACTTTTAATGGATTCAAATACCCTTTATTTTTGTTTTAGCCAAACTAAAAGCCCTTCTTTTTTATAATCTTGAATCAATTTTTTACTCAACTTTAATTTTGTTTTTTGCCAAACTAAAAGCTGTTAATTCTTTTGCCAAAAAAATTATGTATTATCTATTAAGTAATTTATTTTTCTTTTAGCTAAACTGAAAGCCCATTTACAACTTTTACAACTTTATATAATTTTCGCGATTGTTCATTTACATTTTGTTAAATAGCAAACATTTTCTTTGAAAAAATTTGAAAACACAAAGTCAATCTGGCAGACGGCATTGCCACAGCCAAAACACTTTTATTACCAAATTTATATTCAAATCAAATGTTACCGAAATATTGAATGTAACAATTTTAAGTAATAAAAATCATCTATCTATCTATCTATCTTGATTATACTAGAAAAGTCTACACTTTCATTTACTTCCTCTTCCTCCACTTCTGTTTCAAAAACAAAAGTGTTTACGTCTTCTCCTTGCTGTTCCAAATAGTTACGCAAGCGCAGGACGAGCTCATTTTTCGATCCCGCTCTAGAAAGATTTCGCTTACCTAACTCACTTTTAAGCTCAATGTAGTTGAGCTCTTCTAACAACTTACCCATTTTCACTGTATATAATTATTATTATTTTTTTTTTTTTTTACTTTTTTTTTTTACACTTTACTAGTCAAATAAGTTTTATTTACACTTCTGACACCAATGTAACGTGCGCTTAGTTCGCAAAATAAAACTTCACCTTTCAATTTATTTCTATCACTTTTATTCAGTATCTATACTTAATTCGATCTCAACTCGATTTTTGCACTATCACTTGTATACAACAATTTACTCTTAACTTTATCACTCTATAATCAAAAACTGACTGCTCGTTGCGTCAGCGGCCTATTTATATAGAACAACACTCATCTAGAGCGTTCCAGTTTCTTCTCCATGGTTTCCACATTTGCTGTCAAGCATCTCTACACTCACACACACTGGCTTACAAGCAATGCCTGTCATTTTATACCATTCCATTATAGTGTTGCCAGTTGTGTTTTCGGTTAAACGTCTTCGATTAGGAAATTGGTATAAATATTGGCAGCCTTATTTATAAACCCATAATAGGGAGTGAATAGCGCTATGTTCCTCTTATAATATCTCTGAAAAGAAAAACGTATTTATAAAACTTTTTGAACGTAACATAGGCTGAACGCCGATTTAGGTAGTATAGTGACTGAATAAATTTGTGTCTTCGCTATTTTGAAATGACAGGGGACTGTTAGTACGCCGGCGGATACATAGATGGCTTTCAGAGACCGGTTTGTTTTCGATAGCGAAGAACACCTGTGTATTACCGCTCAATGCTATAAATTATATTATAGATTATAGATAGGTAAGATATACACATCATAACTATAATGGTTTATAAATAAGAATTTTTTCAACGTGCTATTCACTACATAACTATTCATCCGTTCAGAGCTATTTAGGGTAATCTAATAAATACGGCTGTGGGTGTTCATTACAATACATACAATTTGATGAGTAAAGAACCCCAAGAGGATCGTATCAATTGGAATGAGTTATCAGATAATCGTGACTTACCTGCAATCGTTCGCTGGGATCCTATGCATATCGTTACATATGAGCAGCACCAACGGGAGACCATTGAGCAAGAACTTGAAGCACTTCAGTTGCGATCGTTGATGTTGAGACTAGTTGCTTCTTTTGCGGATCTCTACCATTTCAACGGCAACAGCAGTAGTAGTAGGACGAAGGATGACCCCAACGCAAAAGATACCGACACTGTGGAATTGCTGCAACAAGGTTGGAATGGTCTGTTCCAGAGGATACGTCCGATGAATTACAAGAAGATTTTTAATAAATTCTTCGTTTCTAGTCAATTTGCTCCCTTCACAACTTTATCTGATGCTTGAACTACCATATGAAAAATTCTTCAGCGATCTATCACAAATCACAATTCATTGTAGACCTGCATACAGGCAATATAAAAATGAAGCAGTGCAAAGTGATAAGCAATAGTGTCGATGATGTAACATTGGTGTTTTTAGATGCTAGAGGAAGTTGGGGTATTGTGGTATACATGTTTGTTTTTAACACTTAACAGAAAAAGTAGTGAAGCAAATGACCCTAATCTTTGCACATTTCTCCAAAAACTAATAGTTATTTCTTTGTGTTTAATTCTAACATCAATTAACAAAGATGTACACAAAATATTGATATGACCTCGAAATCATCGCTTTTGAAACTGTGAGGGTAATGTGGTATACTATGCTGTCTAATGTGGTATACTATACTATACTACCTAGCCTTAATTTTTTTAATTAAAAAATTTAGATAAATGATTAAATTAATTTTTATTGAAAAGTATAGGCATTTAACAAATAGATCATGAGAAAAAATACAAAACAGCCAACTTTGGAAAGGAACTCAATTTTATAGTGGGTAATGTGGTATACTATACTATATGTGGTATACTATACCACATTAGCCCATGCCAAGTATACCACATTAGCCGAAGCTGTATACTTTTACAAAAATAATTATTAAAAATAATCTAAACACATTTTTAGCAAAACTTACATGTATTTTTCGTAGAAGATTCTTTTATTTTTTTGAAAAATATATTTTCACTGTTGAAAAAGAACTTTTATAACCTCACAAACAATTTTTGTATCACCCCAAAAAAAACTCAAACTCCCTCAATTACTGTTGTTGGCTATTTTTCTGACAGATATGTAGATTTTTTACTCGTTGAAACACGCATTATTAGTTTCATTAATATCTGCACCTAACAAAGTAGAAGACGTTGAAGTATGCTACTTAGTTTAAGAAAAAACTGCCTGTACCACATTACCCACCTATACCACATTACCCCAAATTACTCTATTAAAGAAAGTAATAACAGCGAAGATAACCTTTGGTGTCGCAGGTCGGTGCAGCAAAGGATTTCAGTTGCCATTGAGGTATTTAAAAAAAAAATCTTTTGGTTCAATTGTCAATTAATTTGATTGCTTTGTTGTTACAGATTCTATCCCTTTATGCGTTTATTTTGTCTATGTGTCATGAACGGTTTGCAATAACATCACAAAATTCACAAGCTAAGAAAAAAAAAAAGAAAGACGGCAAGGCATCCCAAAACGATGAAAAAGTTCCCACAAATATCATGAATGAAAAAGAACGGATGCTTATAATAGTCGAACTGATGCGTCATCTTAAACAACATTTACACATTACATTTACGTAAATTACATTTACGTTGAAGAAATGGAAGGAGTCAACTATTCCAAAATGAGATATACACAAAGTATCTTGAAGATCTAGAAGGCAAAATTATTGAAAGCACACTGAGAAATGGTGAATGGGTGTTTTTGAGAGATCGAACTGATAGAACTCACCCAATTAGTTACAAAAATGCCGAATGTACATATTATGTACATACTTGTAATATAATTCTTATTTAATATTATATTCATGTTGTTTTCTGTTTTTGTTTCTGCTGCCGTATGCCACAGTATTAGTTATTCAGTATCAAAAGAAGATCTATTGTTCATTCAAAATGTTTTGTTAAATAACAATGAAAAATTACTTGGATAACCCTTGATTACTTTATTACTAGTATAAGAGCGAGCGAGACCAAGACATGCTGAATTGGTATATGCCCTTCAGGCATATACCATTTGATTATTCATTTGGGCATTCTGTTCGATACCGTCATAGAGTGAAGAAGTACTTTGAAGACAATAAACAGATATATAAATTTGACTTGAATACTATTATTATTTTATGGAAATTAATTCGAACTTTATAGAATCAGAAGTGGGATTACCTAAACAAAAGATAAGTGATTGTGAAAGCAAGGTGGAATTACCTAAATAAAAGATAAGTGGTTGTGAAAGCAACGTGGAATTACCCAAATAAATAATAAAAGATAAGTCGTTGTAGAGATCAAAGTGGGTGAGTACTGCGAAGTAGGATTAATGTGCGTGAGTTGCGGTGCGTGGATGAGGAATTTGGGTGTTCTTGTCCGAACTGCTAGGATGTGGAGGAGTTAAGCTTTTGAATAATAAAGAGAAGAAATAGAGTAGGTATTTATAAAGTGCTAAAATCGAATATGTAAGAGGAATTTGGCGGTTACGGTTTAAATAGCTGTGAAAAAAAATATAATAAAAGAAAGACAACAAGATTCTTGTTACTGACTAATGAGTGTGAAAGAGATAAGTACTTTAATACTCGGTATGAGATTAAAGTATAATATGGCTGCAAATAAGTGGCGTCTGTGGTATACACAGAAGTCATAGATGCAAGCAAACGAGACAGTATGAATGTCGAAATTATGATTGTCATGTTTCTAGTAAATCATGGAAAGTACAGTAGAGACTTAAGAATTTGGACAGCAAGATTGAAAGCAAATTTGCTGTATATAGTAGTAAATTTGATGGTATTGAATGTGTGTTTAATACATTTCAGTAAACAGTACAGATAAAAAAAAAAAGGAATATATGTATATATATAAAGATCAACGATGTCATTGGACATGTTGAATGTGTTTTTCCTATGTATCAAATTGGTCGGTTATTGCGTGTGTGTTCAACACATTCAAAACGATTTCATTTAAAAAAATTGATAAGTTGTTGAAATATCTGAACAGAAATATTGGTAAAATTGATACTAAAATTAAAAGACTCACTCGATTTGCTTCAAAAGTTTTTGTTGTTGTTGTTAAGTTAGAAATAAATATTTTAATTAAATTGTTTAGATGTTCAAGATGTAGTGTAGAGATGGAGGAATAACTTCATTTGCACTGCTTGAACATTACACATTACACATTTGCTGTTATTGGGTCGTTTATTTATTTATAGATATGGAAAATCTAAGCGTTAGACAACTAAAAGCAGAGCTGAAGGAAAGAAGATTACCAATTACGGGTACAAAAAGAGTTCTAATAAATAGATTGCAAGCACATAACAAGAAAAATACATCGGCAGTAACAACCCAGCATGCGAGTCGAGAAACAACGCCAAGTTGTGAAATGACTGGAGTTACCTTATTAGCTTCAGGAATTGACCGAATGCAAGAGGTAGCAAGCTCAGCTTCAAATTTAACGAGCGTTGATGATAGTGATCTTAGAGCTAGAGAGTGGGATATCATCAAAAGGGAAAAAGAATTGCTCGAGAAAGAAAGATCTATGATGAGGCAGGAAAAGGAGCTAGCTGACAAGCTGAAACAGTTAGAGAGAAGAGTTGTAGAAAGCGGTAGTGTCTTCAGGCAGAAGATAAACTGTAGCATTAGGGACATTGCGGATGCAATCCCAACGTTTAATCCTGGAGAAATGTCGTCGATTTCATCCGAAAGTTGGGTAAGAAAAGTGGAAAACCTCATGAAAATCTACGACTGGGATGAAAGGGCCCTAAAGATGGCAGCGGCTGCTAAAATGCAAGGACCAGCTCGATCCTGGTGGGATACTACCCAGGAGGTCTCATTAACATGGAACCAACTCGCAAATGGACTAAAATTGAATTTCCCTCAGCATAATAGTGAGGTGGAGATCCATCAACAGTTGGTAAGAAAAATCAAAAAGCCACAAGAGTCGATTGAGGGATACTGCCATGAAATGAATATGTTAGGAAAAAGGATTAATCTCAAAGACAAAACCATAATTCAATATGTCCTGACTGGATTGAATGATCACCATATGAGCGCAAGTTTAGCAGCGATTTCAAAGACATATCAGAAGTAGTTGAGAAAGTCAAATGGTATGAAAGCATTAGAAACAGCCTCCGACACAACACTAACATCAACAATAAATCGATTATAAAGTCAAATTACAACCCGTCGAAATGGCAAGCTAAAGGCGACATACAACCACAAAAGAAAATCAACAATGTGAACTGTTATAATTGTAATCAGCCAAGACATTATGCTAGGCAGTGTCAGCAAAGTAGGAAACGTTCATATCCTCATACAATTGACCGTAACAACCGACCACAAACAAACGTAGATAAACCGGAGAAACGGTTTAAAATCAATCAAGTAATAGAAAACTCGGATTAAGACTGCTACCGCAAGAAAGTCAAGATTCAAGAAGACGAATACAATTCACTACTCGATTCAGGCAGCAAGCGAACAATTATAAGGGAATCAGTAGCAAAATCGTTAAAGACACCATACTGTGAAGAAAATACGGTACTAGATGGTTTTGGTGGAGTTGTTTGCAGGGTAAACAAAAGTTTTAATTTTCTATAATGATAGACGGAGCAGAATTTCAGGTCAATGCATTAGTGGTAGACGATTCCTACCTAACGGAACCAATATTGGTTGGTAAAGATGTACTGTGTCATCGGAATTGTACTATGTGTAAAGAGGGACCAATATTAACAGTGAAGCTCAGCGACAGGCCAAATGGTGATCCACGAAAAGGAACATACGAATCAACGCAAATCACCTGTGCCGATCTTCAGGTAGGTGAACATTGTTCAACCAGCGATTTGGTGACTTTATTGAATAAGTATCGCCGATGCTTTGCAATGAATCAAAAAGAACTCGGTCGTACTCATTTAACCGAAATGGAAATAGTGGTTACCAAACCAGAACCCATACTACATCAACCATACAAGGTTCCATATGCCAAAAGACAGGTGCTGACAAATATGGTGCAAGAGCTTCTTGAAAGTGGTATTATTCAAGAGTCACATTCTGACTATGCGTCTCCCGTAGTCCTTTTAAAAAAAAAGAATGGTGAAGATAGAATGTGTGTAGATTTTCGTAGTCTTAATGCAGTCACGCAGAAGACGAAATATCCAATGCCGTCGATGGAAGAACAGATTAACAACCTAGTCTGATTTACCCATTATACTGCACTTGATTTGGCGTCTGGGTACTATCAGGTTCCAATTAAAAAAGAGCATGCCCACCTAACTTCGTTTATTACTCATGATGGACTCTATGAGTTCGTAACAATGCCTTTTGGATTGGTGAACGCACCTGCAGTCTTTCAAAAGTTAATGAATCAAGTCACGCAGAAAATGAAACCAGACATGGTTGTGTGCTATATGGACGACATTGTAATACCAACAAAATCAGTGGAAGAGGGTATGCAAAAATTGGAGAAGTTCTTGCGAATTCTTAAGGAATCCAAATTAGCCTTAAATCTAAAAAAATGCAGTTTCTTCCAAACAAGTATAGATTTTCTTGGACACACAGTACGCAACGGTGAAATACAACCAGGGAACAATAAGACAAACGCAATTGCAAATTTTGAAAGGCCGAAGAACGAACGCGAGGTGCGCCAATTCATAGGTCTTACTAGCTTCTTCCGTAAATTTATTAAAAATTATTCCATTCTTGCAACTCCACTAACAAACCTGACGAAAAAAGATGTACCATTCGTTTGGGGTGAAAAAGAACAGGAAGCTTTTGAGAAATTAAAAGAATCAATAATAAATCAACCGGTATTGACTCTATACAATCCAAGGATGGAACATGAACTGCACACAGATGCTAGTTCCAAGGGCATAGCTGGAGTACTGCTACAGAAGGGGGGCAAACAGATTCGACCTGTGGCTTATTTCAGTCGAAAGACTTCAAAGGAAGAGTGTATGTATCACAGTTTTGAGTTGGAAACATTGGCAGTTGTAGAATCAGCAGACAGGTTTCGGCAATATCTTATAGGAAAACATTTTACTTTAGTAACTGACTGCGAAGCCTTAAAAACCGCTACAAAGAAAAAAGAATTGGTAGCGAGAATTGCCCGATGGTGGTTACGTATGCAAGAGTTCGATTATGAAGTGGTACACCGACCAGGAAAAAAAATGGCTCACGTAGATTCACTTTCTCGAAATCCGTGTGACGAACATAGAGAACCAGCGGTGGTTGATATGACCGTTCTCAAGGTGGCAGTAACCGAAAATGATTGGCTCTATTCAGTACAATTACAAAACGAAGAAATAAAGGTAATAGCCAATGTGCTCCAAAAGGTTCCAGAAATTGAAAATGAAAAGCAGATACATAACGACTATAAATTACAGGATGGTCGAGTCTATCGGGTAGTAGATGATGAGTTACGACTTTTTATACCCAAGGGGGTGCGGAATAGGGTGTTGCGGAATAGCCATGACCTCGTGGGTCATTTCTCGGAAAATAAAACAATAAACCACCTTAAAGCAAGATATTGGTTTCCGAGGATGACCCAGTTTGTGAAAAAATTTAAAAGCGTGTGTGGAATGCGCCTATAATAAAAGAGAAGTTCAGCCACGTGGAGAACTGCATATGATAAAGAAAGTCAGCACCCCCTTTGATACTGTACACGTGGACCATTTGGGACCCTTCATAACATCAACGAGAGGCAATACCCATTTAATCGTACTAGTTGACGCGTTCACGAAGTTTGTGATACTTAAAGCTCTTCCAAATACTCAGGCTAAGCCTACCATCAACTTCCTTACGGAGCTTTTCTTTACATTTGGTACGCCACGACGTCTGATATCAGATAGAGGAACCGCCTTCACAGCAAAGAGTTTTGAAGAGTTTATAAAAAACCATGTTATTACTCACACCTTGAACGCAACAAAAACACCTCGCGCCAACGGACAGGTTGAAAGATATAACCGTACAATACTTCATGTTCTTCTAACCACGGTTGAGGAAGAAAACAAATGGGACCAGAAGGTTAAAATGGTTCAGTGGGGCATAAACAATACACGGAACAAAGCGACGGGAAAGACCGCTCATCAAATGCTGATGGGATATCTACCTAGAGACCCTTTTAAAGATGTATTAACCCAAGGAGTCGATCTTAATCAAACTAACAAAAGTATAGAACAAATCAGGAAAGAAGGCGAAGAGATTATAACAAAAACTCAACAAATGCAGAAACTAAAACACGATGCAAAACACCCCAAGGCAAAAACGTATACTGTTGGCGAATTGGTAATGTCAATGAATGATTCTGTTGCTGCTTCAGGAACATCACGCAAACTAGAACCGCGTTTCTTCCCCACGACCGCAGTTCTTCCCCACGACCGATATCAGGTAGCTGACATGCCGTTTGCTCCGCGAACTCAAAAGCCATATTCTGGGATCTGGTCGTCTGATCGGATGAAGCACTGGATTGATCTGGACATCGATTTCGACGAGGGCGACGAAGAAAGTCAGAATGGCCGAACTATAAGAGCGAGCGAGACCAAGACATGCTGAATTGGTATATGCCCTTCAGGCATATACCATTTGATTATTCATTTGGGCATTCTGTTCGATACCGTCATAGAGTGAAGAAGTACTTTGAAGACAATAAACAGATATATAAATTTGACTTGAATACTATTATTATTTTATGGAAATTAATTCGAACTTTATACTAGTATCATTATAAGTTTAATTTTTGTATTTTTTGTCATGATGTAGGCACGGATAGAAGTCATTATATTTATATTATATAACAAGAAAAGATATAAAAGCTTTTGAACTGGCTTTTAAAAACACTTCGAAAAGACTGACCTGTGCTGTGTGTAACGATCAATAATGACCAATTATATATTAACAAAAAGAAAGAAGAACAAAAGAAATACACAAGTGTGTACAGTGTAAAATGCATTTAATTGTCATAATAAAGTGGAATTGCATGTTTATATACAATAAGAAAGAATGTATTATAAGTATGAAAGATATACATATTTTTACTGCAAATGTACATTATGCTTTTATTTATTAAATTGCACAAAAAACAATCTTTTTATTGTTGTTTTTATGAAAATGAAGTTCCTGCTTAAATTGTAAATGTCCTTGCTATTCTTTAGCTTCTTTTTCGATGTTTTCTTTAGAGTTTTCAGAACGTTTGCTGCAACTTTGTCGGAACTAAATACGCATGCATTACTCCTTTACTGAAATGAAATTTTTATTAATTCTGAAAAAGAAAAAATCGTCAACACTTGATGACGTCGTCTGTCTAATTTTAATCTTTGGAAATGAAGTATTTATCTATGCTGTTTCCACACCACCATGAGGAAAGCATAATGGCACGTTAACCTTTCTTTATGGTGTAAGGTTTCCCCAAGAGGCCTATTATACAGCCTTATTATCGTAACAGATCGGAACGAAATTCATTCCGATTTCTACGAAATGTAAGATATTTGTATTATGGTAACGTTTCCGATTGCTTAATCGGACATATCTCCGAAAAGAACGAAACAATGCGATGAGAATGTCAAACTCACCGCAACGCGTCTAGAATTCATGCGATGCATGGCGATTAAAAGTGAAAATGGTGGGAACGCATTCGGAATTCATGCGATGCATGCCGATTTCTTGGTTTTCTGTTCTATCCGATGTCTCCGACAGCAAAGTAGTCGCGGAAGGGTTGTACGTAAACAAAAAAAAAAAACTTATGTCAACTACATGCGTCAGTGTTTCCTTTACGAAATGGATACCATAAACAAAATAAATGTTACGATCGGAACTTCTCTACGATCGTATGTTTCTCCGATCTGTTACGATGATAGGGCTGATAAGCACCCAAACTACTAAAACATTCGTAAAAAAAACACAAATATATATCTAGATAAAAAATAACCAAAATAAAATAGACTCATTCAAAAAAAAATAAAAAAATAATAATCATCATGCTCTTATAAGTAGATCACCAAAAATTAGCAAAAAGGAACAAAACGGATAGAGATAATCGTCATGGTTAGTAAAAACAAAATAACGAGGGAATTATTAATCAAAATTCAAAAAAAATCTTCAAAATATAACACATATTTCAAATATCCTTACATCCCAAAATAACCATCACAAGAAACTAAAATTCTATAAAAAACAAATAAAAACTAAATAACGAAGGAGTTCTTAACCATATTTGAAATATCCTTAAAAGACAAAATAACTATCACCAGAAACTATGAGTTTCCACAAAAAACAAATATTGAACTGAAAACAGTTGTTCAAATTGAGCTATTTAAAACAGAATGAAAGAAAGAACAGCTGTTAATTTTAAGAAACTTAGAGATGTGCAACACAAAGAGCCTTGTTCCTAAAAGAAGGTTCACTTGCATTCCTATTCCAGAATTTTAATACAAAATATATCCTGACTTTCACAAAGTATCTTAAGATAAAATCGGATGGAAGATTTTCACAATAGGAATAACTAAAATTTGGCGTTATAACAATTGCCAAATGTTCTGTGACGCCATTGAAATGTCCACAATGTTGGAAGAGCTCAAAAAATTGATCTTCTATATCGCGTATGTAGTCAACGAAAGCACTAGGGGGAGCAAGAAGATTACAATTTTCAAACTGTTTGAACTGTGTAAATGTCAATCCTAATGATTTTTGTGCATTAGCAAGAACGGGCAAGCTCAAATTACATTTATGGCTTTGAAAACATTTTCGGAAAAGCCAACCACAAACATACATGAAACTATTTTCTCTGAGAAAATTGTCGGAAATTGCATCCATAGGCAAATTTAACCTAAAGTCTGATCTCTTGGGCCCTAATTGTTCTAATATCCAGGATGTTTCTGTGACGAGTAGGTTATCGCAAATAACGTTCAGTTGTTCTGCATCCACTTGTTCACAGTTACCTCTTTTTACTAATTTTAGGTATTGAAGCCCCCAATTTTTTTAGAAAAGGCTAGTGAATAACATCGGTGTAGGACGAGTGTTGTTTCCTCCAGAGCTTCTAATTTCGCCGAAAAATTGTTCCAAACAATCTTGGTTGAGATGTCTCGTTTGAATCACCTCAAAACCGCATTCACTCAGCTTACGCCACAAATCCTTAAGGGAAGATATGTTGAGTAACCAATCTTTTCTTCATAGAACTGGAGAATATCCTTCCAGACGGCTTTGAAAGTTGTTTCATTCTTTTTAAAAACTAGTGTGTTCTTTAACAGACAATTCCTAGTACTTTTGATTAAATGGGGGAATCAAAGAAAAAGAAAATTTGTTCGTTATCAACTGTAAAAAATGGTTGCAAGCGACTAATTTTCATATTCCTA
Organism: Melanostoma scalare; assembly: GCA_949752695.1. NCBI lineage: Eukaryota > Metazoa > Arthropoda > Insecta > Diptera > Syrphidae > Melanostoma > Melanostoma scalare. The sequence goes on along the minus strand of OX456985.1, from coordinate 160,204,333 downwards.
GCAAATTGGGAATTGGGATCAAACCACTTTTCTTTAAAGCACGAACAGCTTCAACAATGAATTTTTCCAATTTCAAAAATGGACAGCTTGTACGAATGAAATAATAGGCAAGAGCGTGCTTCCAACGCTTAGCAATTCCTTGAACCATTATTACAAGAACATTATTCGCTAGAAAAGGCGATCGGCCTTCTTCCCCGCCAAAATCTTCGTGGCCTATAATGGTTCCTGTTTTCGTACAAAGGTCAAGATCAGTTTTTAAAGACATTTCGTCAGCTGAAATGGAACAATACTTGAATAAATTAGGTTGCTGGCTGAGTTTAAGTTCCAAACTTTTAACATTAAAATCAATGTTTCCTGGTCTTTTTGGCCAAGAAGAAACAAAAGACCGCAAAGTTACTACTGATGGCAAACCGAGAGATGGTCAAAGTAGTCTATAAGTTACAGGAGATGTGAAATGAATTGTTAAAGCAAGAACTTTTAATTCATTGCTATATCTCCTGCCACACCCATCCCGCATATAATTTGCTTTATAATTATTGACCAGTTTTTTTAAATCAGGGCTTAAATCATTATTTCCACCTATTCTTTCTAAAGAATTGCTATGCTGCTGTTGTAAATCACTAATATTTTTCTCTAGAAACAAGATTTGCATATCTCTATCTTTTAAAATTTTTTCTAACTGACGGCATTTGTCTTCCATTTTAAAAAGCTATTTTTCAGTGTTTTCCAATTTTTGCCTCAGTTTTTGTTTTTTCGGAGTTGTTTAAGTTTCATTTAGTATTTCAGTTCAAGTTTCATAATTTTATTTTTAACTAGCTACAGTTACAGAAATTATTTTGGGAGAGCTACTGTGTGAACCATGTTGATTATAAGTTCCCGTCAATACGTGGGAATCGCAAACTAAACAAAACGTGCCAACAAAAATACCTAAGTTTCATATTGCGTCTGGCAAGTTGTAGGAGCAATGGTTTACACAGTGGCTCTCTTTACTATGTGAACAAATAAATTCATTACCTATCTAACATTAAATGAAAACAGTCGTGTTTATCTTGAGTGGTTTCGTCTAAAACATTTTAATCATTGGCGACCGTGACAGGACTTGCTAAGAAAAGTTTTAGTAACCTGTATCAGTTTGTTTTTTTTTTTCGATAAAAAGAAAAGTGCAATTTATAGTGAATCAAGTGCAAAACAAAATAAAAAAATGGCTTACTGGAATGAGAACCACACCATCGAAGAGATCGCCGCTCAGCAAGAGCAAGTGGGCGAATCTATCTGCACCATAGTCCGCAACTATAACAAGGATAGTTCAAGCAGGAAGACGCTAGAGTATCTAAATAAGAAAAAGGCGCAACTAGAACCTCTCTGGGAACAATTCGACCAAAATGATTCGATTCAAATATGAATTATAATATCGCAAGTTGGGACCCAATAGTGGTACATCTTCTGCTGCAAAAACTCGACAGGGAGAGCAGAGAAAAGTTTGAGTTCGTGTTAAAAGATCCGAGAAGCAGTCCCACCATCCAAGAGTTCCTGACGTTTGTTGAGTCCCGATTCCAAACACTCGAAGCAATCAACTCCCGAGACGAAAAAAGAAAGTTCCAGAGCCTAGAGGTCACCACTAGCAGCCACAATGGACGGAAGTCAATAGCCCCCTAGATGGATCTGGATAAGACACTGAATTGCCAATTTTGCAATTCTGGTAAGCATGGGACTTACAATTGTATTAAATTCTTGTCACTTTCAGGTTCGGACCGAGGAAAGGCCGTTCACAGGCTGATGTTATGCAGAAACTGTTTAAAGAAGGGCCACTACTCCCAATCATGCTCATCTCGAAAGTGCCAAAAATGCAACATGCCACACAACACACTACTTCACTTGCAGAAGCAGCAGCAAAACTCACCAAGTACGCATCGATTCGGTGAGGAGGGTAGTTCACAACCAACACTTCAAGCTGTCAATGCAGCAGCAGGAACACACTTCAAGAAACGTCATGTCTATTTAGCAACGGCAGTGGTCAATGTGATCTCATCACACGGTACACGCATCCCGTGCAGAGCGCTTCTTGATTCTGGATCACAGCTGAATTTTGTAACAACATCATTACTACAGCAGCTAGGAATCAAGAAACATTACAAGGACACATCAATCTGCGGAATAGGTGGCAATGAATGCAGATCTGAGTTTGCGGCCACAATAAAATTGGAATCTAGGACGTCAGCCTATCAAACAACAATAGAAGCGAACCTCATGGCTCGAATAAGTGATTACCAGTGTAGTCAAGAAATCGACGTCTCAGTGTGGAAGATTCCATCTTACATCGAACTGGCTGATCCATCTTTCTGCAAGTCCAAGCAAATCGACATGCTATTGGGAGCCGAACTATTCTTTGACCTGTTGCTACCAGGAGAACATAGAGTTTCGAACGATCTACCAATCTTACGAAAAACAGATCTAGGATGGATAGTAGCCGGAAGTGCTCCAGCTTCAAATTCATGTGCTCATTGTCACATAGTTGCAAAGCCATCGTTAACATCGTTGGATAAACTCGTTCGCTCTTTCTGGGAAACAGAAAGCCATGACACTCCAACTAACACCCAGAGCGAAGAAGAACATCAGTGCGAAGAACATTTCCAGAAATACACAGTGCAAAATTCTGAAGGTAAATTTGTTGTTAAATTACCATTTAAAGACGATCCTACCATAGCATTAGGTGACTCTCTTCAAGTAGCAAGAAAAAGGTTTCTTTCATTAGAAAACAAGTTGAGCAAGGATGAAACGTTAAAAATATCTTACATCAACTTCATGGAGGAATATAAGACATTGGGTCACATGACGCCAATTAACAAGGACAATATTCCAAAGAGGCACTACGTCATACCTCATCACTGCGTCATGAAACCCGAATGCTCGTCGACGAAACTTAGAGTAGTTTTTGATGCATCAGCCAAGACTACTTCTGGTCACTCACTAAATGATATACTCATGGTAGGCCCAACTGTTCAACCAGATCTATTTTCAATAGTTCTAAAATTCAGGATGCACAGGTATGTTTTTACAGCAGATATAACAAAGATGTATCGCCAGGTCTTAATGCACGAGGATGATCGAGCATTACAACTTATCTTCTGGAGATCAAGAAATGATGAGCCATTACAGCTGTACAAATTAAACACCGTCACGTATGGGACCGCATCGGCTTCCTACCTAGCAACTAGATGTCTAGTTAAATTAGCAGAAGATAATCAAGATTCATTCTTTAGAGCATCACAAGCCGTTAAAAACCATGTATACGTGGATGATTGCCTGGCTGGTTCAGAGACTATTGATGACACTTATGAGTTGCTTAATGAGGTAATTTGTCTACTCAAGGCAGGCAATTTTGAATTGAAAAAATTTTGTTCCAATCATCCTATGATTTTAAAGGGAATTCCTGAAGAAGATAAAGAGAAACTAGTAACACTTCATCAATCTGAGATAGTTAAAACATTTGGACTAATATGGGATCCTTCTCAAGATGTCTTTGATTTCAGCTTCAATGACGAAAAAGTAAACAAAATATCCACACAAATAACAAAACAAACAGTTTTGGCCGATCTTGCCAGACTTTTTGATCCTCTTGGCCTACTCGGACCCATAATTGTCATTGGAAAGCTATTCTTACAAGAATTATGGAAATCGAAATTGTCTTGGGATGACAATCTTTCAAATGAAAAGGCTCAAAAATGGATTAAATACATTGGACAGTTCTCCCTAATGAGCAATATAAGCATTTCACGATACGTTTTTCTTCCTTCTGCCAAGACAATTGAACTTCATGCTTTCTCCGATAGCAGTTTAAGTGCTTTTGGATCATGCGTTTACTTACGTTCAATCGATGAAAGAAATCAAACATTGTGCCAACTGCTTTGTTCAAAATCAAGAGTTGTTCCACTGAAAATTGTCAGCATAGCCCACCTGGAACTACAAGCAGCAGTACTTATGGTGGAGCTGGTGGATAGGATAATTCAAATACTTCCAAAGAAAATTGACAAGGTATGTTTTTATACAGATTCTACCACCGTGCTGGCCTGGCTAAAATCACCATCTTACGCTTGGGAAACTTTTGTAGCAAATAGAGTTGAAAAAATTCAATCACTCTCAGAGTTTCATCAATGGCAATTCATCAAGGGCCATTTAAATCCAGCGGACTTGGTATCGAGAGGATCAAATTTATCAGGACTATTCAAATCATCAGTATGGTTCAAAGGTCCAGAGTTTCTTCGAAATCGAGAAATCGCTCAATTTGAGGAATGCGAATATCCTGACGTAATCCCAGAACGACGTAGGAAAAAATCGGTGCTGTCGGCAACAATTCAAAACGATCTAAGCTTAATCGAAAATATCAATTATAGGAGTTCATTTTTTACATTGAGAAAAATATTTGCATTCTGTTTCAGATTTTACTATAATTGCAGAAAACCAAATGAACTAAGAAACACAGGCCAGCTAACAATTCAAGAATTAAGAGAAGGAACGCGATGGATTCTTGTTTACACGCAAAGAGTCTCATTCCCTGACGAATACCGTGCGTTAGAAGGAAAAAGGCTTGTAAATAGAAATTCATCTATAGTTTCTCTTGCTCCATATTTTGATGAAAGAACAAAACTGATCCGAGTTGGGGGCAGGTTGACAAGTGCCAAGATCTCTTCAGACTATAAGCATCAAATTTTAATTCCAAAAAACAATACAGTAACTAAATTAATATTAACATATCTTCATTTCAAGCACATGCACGCCTCACATAGAGCGTTAATAGCCATCTCTCGACAACAATACTGGATCTTAGGTGTTGGACATGCAGCTAGACAAGTAATAAGCAGATGCATCATATGCTTTAGAGCAAAGCCAAAATTCATCAATCAGGTGATGGGAAACATGTCTGTGGAAAGGGTGAATTCAGCAAGACCATTTTCTTATGCTGGGGTGGACTTTTGCGGTCCCATAAAAACTCACTACAAGGTCAGAGGTAAGACTCCTACAAAGTCATATTTAGCTATTTTCGTTTGTTTTTCTACTAAAGCCATACACATAGAGGTGGTAGGAGATTTATCTTCTCAATCATTCATATACGCTCTAAAACGATTTATAGCACGGCGAGGACTCTGCCACACAATATTTAGCGATAATGCAACGAACTTTGTTGGTGCGAAGAATGAATTAGCAGAGCTAACAAGAGAATTCAATTCCAGTAGAATGCAAGCGGCAATACAGACACATTGCCTCGAGGAAGGAATAACTCGGAAAAACATTCCGCCACGTTCACCTCATTTTGGAGGCCTTTGGGAGGCTGCCGTAAAATCTGCAAAGACGCTACTCGTTCGTCACTTAGGTGAAGCTTCACTTACGTACGAAGAATTGCTAACTGTTGTCATACAAATCGAAGCTATATTGAATTCTCGACCTTTGACACCGTTATCATCTGATCCAAACGACCTGGAAGCTCTTACACCCGGTCACTTCTTAATAGAAAGTCCTCTTACAGCAATGGCAGAACCAGATGTAACAAACTGCGAAATGAATAGCCTAAATAAATTCCGGCGAATTCAACATATTCAACAGCACTTCTGGAAAAGGTGGTCAGATGAGTATTTACATCTTCTGCAGCAAAGATTTAAGTGGAACCTTGAATCAAATGTTAAAGTGTTTTCCGTGTAAAGAATGCGAAACGACCGACTTCATTGAATGTTTTCAAAAGACTCTCTTGTCGTGTCATTTAGGTGACCGCAAGCCCAAACATTCGCAGTGGATAATCGTCGGCACGTTAAAAGAGTCAGCACAATTCAACTATTGTATGATTGCACTTTGATTGACCCAAAACAACATCCGTAATATGATATCGAATTGGCAATCAAAGAGTACAACACAATTGAAGTGTGCTGAGTTCAACGCACGACGACTTCCTCTGGAAGGTATAGGAGGAATTACAACATCCCTCCCCACCCGGAGGACGAACTCACGATCAACCGGATGACAATCGACGAGATTAAATTATTTTTATTGAACAATTTCTTACAAATACTTAACAAATATAGTTTTATATTCTAGGAATTACTTTGTTTTTTATTACATTACAATTGTTTCATTTTCTTTTTTATTTTTATTTAGGAACGTTATTATCTTCTTTATTTAAGAACATTAATATATATATATTATAACAGCATTATATTTAAAAATAGGTTTAATTTTGTTTTTGTTTTTAATTCATTCTAATATATTGTATTATAATTTTTCTTTTATATACAAAAATAACCCTTTTTTTTATGTAAGCAATGCATTTTTCTGAGGTAATGGACAGTTTGTTTTTATTTATATTTTTGAATATATAGAACAAAACGTTATATTTGTATAGACGTGTAATTAACAGTTTTAAGATTTTTATTTTTATTTTGATCTCATTTTTACAATTCTTTATTTAATTATTATTTATTTTGTTTTCTCTTTTTCTTACTACATTATACATTACAAATAAGTTTTTTAAACTCGGGCAAACGTTACTTCTCTTATCGATTTCCTTGTTGCAGCTGTACGATCGGGCAGGGCATCCATCTCGACGGCATCTATCTTGACGGCATGGGATATTTCTGGGACAATGTTTGTTACATTTGTTGTTATGTGACTCGGTATGTTGGCGGTGTTTTCAGACGAACTTCTTGAAAGGTACCATTTAAACAATACGAGTGCTATTATGAGAACACTGATGGACACAAGAGAATATCGATGGACGTCGACTTCCAATCGCTGAATGTTTACACGCTTTCTGTTTTCGACCTGATTTGCTTCCTCTTGTAGATCTTCTAACGACTTCTTCCCCTCCTTCAAACTCGCAATCATATCGCTATGACTACCTAGGGATAGTGGTGGTGGTTTCGAAAAGGTCCTCACTGTAAGATTGGCATATCTTTCCCTTAGTAGTCCAATAAGATCCGAATGGTTCACTCTCGGTTGATGGATCTTAAGCTTTGAACTCCAAACCAGCTCGTATGGTATACGCAATTCCTTCGTATTTATTTCGCAAGGATGTAGAATGTGCAGAATTCCGAATCCTTTGAGCTCTGGAGCATACAGTTCCCCATCGCAATTAAAAATGAGAGCAATCGATTCTCTTACATTGAAAAACCATTGGTTCTTCGTTGACATCTTCGTGATTACCCCCTTTGTAGTTGGTGCAGCGACGTAGTTGCAGTTCGTTTTTGAGGTAGCAGAATGTTGCAACAGCTCTACTAGGCACTCGGAGCTTCCACTGGTATGTATAGGTTTTTGGTGTTGACATACCTTTATCGTTATTGACGAATTGAACGGGACCTCGGAACATTGCATCAACTCTGTACGCGACATGGTGACAAATACGGTATGATCGTCTGCTTCTGCGATGTATTGAGTCTTAACGTCCAAAACCAGGTCCCAATGGTTATCCAGTTTTGTTCGCACTGGGTATACCTTGAACAAGGAAAACATGGTGGCTTCAGGTAGCGGAACAGTAATCTTTAAAACGATTGAGTCTCTTTGTGGATAGGTCAACAGCCGAACAACTTGGAACAACGCGGCTGGATTAAGAACCATTCTTTCAAACTTTGAATTCTTCAGCACTGATGATATATTGTTTGCGTCCAAAATAAAGGGATGAAGCTTATTTTGGTACAAATCGTTAAAAATTGATAGCTCAGTTGTTTGGCGACTTTGGACTTCAAGTAGTTTAGAAGTAACTAATGAGATCATTTCGTTAATCTCCACTTTCAATTTCGTCGCAGCTAAATCTTTGATTGCAGCCGTCGCGAAATTCTCCATATCCGTGGTGAAGTTTTCGAAACTATTTCCAATTTTTTCCACCTCTTCTGCTAATGTTTTAATAGGTTTACTGAGCCTATCAAAATTGGAATTTGCCACCGTTATCTGCTTCGTAATTAAGTTGAGCGTTTCCTTTTCGTTCGTATCCAAGTTGTCAAGATGGTCATAAATCTTATCCGAATCCTCTTTGTCCATAGTTCCAAAAGCCCAATGGAAGAAATGTCCAATTGTTTCTATAGCTCTCTTATTTCTTCGGTGAGAGACCATATGCTTTAGTCGCATGTTGTTTTGCCGAAGGTTGTAAATGATAGCTTCCAACTCGTTCGTTCTCATGTTGCAATTTATTTGGAATTTTGATTGTAGAGGAACGCACAGCTGTTTGATCTTAGCGTCACACTTGTTTACAAAATCGAGAATTTCAGAAAAATCCATGGGTTTTATTTTCGTGAATATGGTCCATTTGTTATTAAAAAAGACAGCATTCCCAATGCCTTCAAATAGTGCCGGAGTTAAAGTAATGCTTTCTATTTGATAAGGAGCTGATGTCGTTGTTGTGTGGGATGTTGAGACGTTCGGTATGTTTGCCACGAGAAAGATTAGTTTATACATTAAGGCAACATTTAAAAGTGTTTGTTTAATATTAAGTATTGAATACATTTTTCTTCTATCACTTTTTTTTTTTTTATAACAGGAATAGTCTAACTTTTTGTTCTATTTGTTTTTTTTTTTTTTTTTTTTTTTTCGAATTTAGTGAACAAACTGAAAGTTATAAATTTAATGTAAAAAGATAATTTATATTTGAATAAAAAAAAATAAAAATAATTATTTTTACCAGTCAGTCCACAATCTAGAAAGAGAAAAAAAAATAAAAGAAATCAAATTTAATCATTACAATAAGCCTTAAGTTGGTTGTTGTGTACCCTTTTGATTTTCCTACCTACTTGAATATTGGTATTTACAATATCATTTACAGACACCACCTCGTAGGGACCCAACCAAATAGGGGAGAACTTATTTTTCCTAGTTGGATTTTTAAGCATGACTTTTGCTCCAACTGCAAACGAAACAGGGTTGGTTTGACGGTCGTACTGCTGTTTCGATTTTTGCTTGGCCAGTTCGAGATTCTTTCTTGCAAGTTCATGAGTTTTCTGCAGTTGATGCTGAAGAAGTTTCGGATAGTCTTCATCATTATACAGAGGTTTAGGTTTACTCTTTAAATTTGTCGGCATCTCGAACTCGAAACCATACAAGCTCCTAGTTGGTGTCAGTTTAGTGGCGGTATGCACCGTGTTATTGTGGACATGTATTGCCTGTCTCAGCCACTGGTCCCAACACTGATCATCATTGTCAACAAAACTCCTTAGATATTCCGCTAAGGGTCTGTGACTGCGTTCAAGTGAACCGTTGGCCTGTGGACGATAGGCGGTAGTGTGGATCTTTTTAACTCCCAGAAGCTTACAAGTTTCGGAAAAAAGCTTCGAAGTAAAATTTGTTCCGTTATCTGTGACTAGAACTTTGGGTATACAGAACCTTGTTACAATCTCTTCGTAAAAAGCTCTTGCTACAGTGCATGCTTCAGCATCAGGGATGGCCACACAGGTCATATACTTCGTCAAGTCATCCTGGAATGTTAAAATGTATCTATTACCGGAATACGTCAGTGGAAGAACACCGACCATGTCCATGTAAACCTTTTCGAAAGGAAAACATGGGGTATCTGTCAATACCATTGGCATTCTAGTCATTTTCCCTGACTTATTTTTTTGGCATTTTTCACAATTCCTGATGTAATTTGCAATGTCATTTTTCATCCCTTTCCATCTAAACTGACGACGAATCCGTGCAAAAGTTTTTGTCATCCCCTGATGCCCTCCTAGTGCGGAGTTGTGGAAATCACGAAGAACTGTTTGTATGTCTTCCGGATTTTCAAGAATTTGGAAGTCATTTCTATTTCCTCGATTGTTCTTACCTTTCTTACCATTTTGTGTTACGATGTCGTTTTCAATACTTATGTTGTTTCTAATGCTAGGAACTTCCCTATTCTGTTTGGCCTTACTCCTTGTCTGAACCATTTTGATACAATTATTATCTTTTTGTATCCTGCTTAACGCATCTGCATTGCAGTTGGTTTTGCCAGGCTTATACGTGATTTTACCTCGATATTCAGACAATTTGTGGTGAAAACGCAAAAGTCTCGTGGTTGGATCCTTTACATTAAATACTCCTACAAGGGGACGATGGTCTGTGAAAATTGTAAAATGTCGACCTAGAAGATATGTTCGGAAATGCTTACACCCCCAAACTACGGCAAGCAATTCCTTTTCTATCGTAGAATAATTTCTTTCAGATTTTTCTAGCGAACGGCTAGCATAAGCAATAGGCTTATCCTCACCCACTTCGCCCTGAGACAAAACGGCTCCTAGAGCTTCGTTGCTGGCATCTGTAGTCAGGATAAATAGCTTTGTGAAATCTGGGTAGATGAGAACAGGTGGTGAGGTAATCGCTTCCTTGAGGAACTGAAATGATTTCTCACAATCTGGAGACCATTCGAAACTACTTTCGCTACGCCGCAGCTTTGTTATTGGGGCTGCTATTTTAGCGTATTGCGGTATAAATTTTCTATAGTAGTTCGTAAGTCCCAGAAATGATTGCACCTGTTTTATTGTTTTGGGTCTAGGAAAATCTGTAACACATTGTGTTTTAGCTGGGTCGGGTGAAGCACCAGCTTCAGAACATACGTGTCCCAAATATGTTACTTCACGCCGTAGAAAGTTACATTTCTCGGTATTTAATTTGAGATTGTGCTGCCTAAGTTTTCCCAAAACTTTAGAAAGTTTTTGATTATGTTCTTCTAGATTTTTACCATAGACAACAATATCATCTAAATAAACGAAACAATCAATGCCATGTAAACCTGTCAGAATGTGATTCATGATCCTTTGAAATGCTGCCGGAGCACCGGTTAGACCAAAAGGCATTCTATTGAACTCGTAATGCCCTGTACTGGTGCTAAACGCGGTTTTTGCTCTATCGGCTGGATCGATCAACACCTGATGGTAACCGCTTCCCAAATCCAATGTGGTGAAAAACTGACTATTGCCCAACTGATCGAGAATTTCTTCTATTCTAGGAAGGGGAAATGCATCTTTGATTGTGACTTCATTTAGTTTTCTGAAGTCAACAACCACCCTCCACCGTTTTTGACCTTCAACCATTTTCTTTGGCACAATGAGCAATGGTGAATTCCAAGGTGATTTACTTTCAGAAATTATGTCTTGGTCAAGCATTTCTTGCACTTGCCTTTCAATTTCCTGTTTGTGAATCTGCGGAGTTCTATATTGCTTTGTATTGATTGGTGCTTGGTCAGATTTGGTGGGTATGTTGTGGGCTAACACGGGTGTATAACTTAAACGATCACCTTTTAGTAAAAATACATCATTAAACTTAATGCATAAATTTTGTATAGATTTTTTTTCTTGCTTTGTTAAGTTATGATCTAGTTTAATTAAAGATAGAAGGTTCTTTTCCCGTTCCTTAATGTGGATTTGTTTAAAATTCGCATATATTTTCGATCCCGGACTATTTTTTACAATTGTATAATTTTTAAGATTTGAGTGTGTAGGTATGAAGCTTGTATCCATGAAATAGTCCTCTTTTGTACTGTTCAAAACAGGGACATGGACGTAGTTGTCGTGTGCCTTAACTATTGTGTTTCCTAGATAAATTCCATCATCAATTTCCTGTGAATGTATCAGGAATTCGTTTGACTTGGAATTCGGAATTTTTATTTTAACAATAGTTTGCGTACGAGCTCCAATCCTACACTTGACAACGTTTAGTAAAGAAATAGGAGGAGGATTTGTTGGCAGGCATTTTAGAGGTAGATCAATTAAAAATTCTTTTTTTTCATCCAAAAATTTTATTCTTTTGGAAACTGCGTCGATGATTGAGTGATTCCAAAGGATATCACGACCCAGTATACCATCAGCAGGTATATCTTCTAGTCCATCTACAACATTCCACTTAGTAAAAAATTTTCTTGGAAAAAGTAAATTGGTTTTAATTGTACCCAATGTCATACCTACTCCACCGAAAACACCACCCAGTTGCTTTGTTTCATTTATATTTATATTGGTAGCATTTTTTAATGAGCTTCTTTTTAGTAAGCTCCAGTCTGCTCCTGTGTCGACCAGAAGAAGTACCTTTTCGGACTTGGCCATTGACATAGGCAGCTCGACGAAAAGGTCATGCTTACGAAGATTCCTAAATGCATATAATATTTTTTTCTTACTTTTCGGCAAAGCATACGTTTTACGAATCGACTCAAAAGTAAAGAAATTTAACTCCTCCGAGTCAATGTTTTGTGTTCTTTTTTCTTTTTGTCGATCGTTTAATACAGGCGCTAATGGCTTTACTTCGTCTACATTGCTTTTTTTATTTTTCGTTGTTGATTTTGTGGAGAGCGAATTCTCTGGGGCACAATTTAGTGATTCAAATTGGCCCCCAGGGCGTTTCCCGATTGGTCTTTGAGGTAATTTCTCTTAGAGAAACAATCGTCCTCCACATGACCCACCCTAGAACACCACTTGCATTTGACTCTAGGCCTTTGACTTATTGTCTGAGTAGCTCGTATTTGTGAGCGGGGACAACTGTTTTGAGCATGCCCATAGTCCTCGCAAGTGTCGCAGAATGGCGTTCTTTTACGAATATTACAATCAACATAGCTGTGATTTTGCTTACCACAGAATCCACAGGTTTTAATGGGATTTGCAGACCTTGTTGACTGTCTATTGCTGGAGTGGGGAGGGTCTTGAAAATTCTGGATGTATTGAGGTGTTTCATTATGTGTGATGTGTGAAGGATGTTGTGCGGGTTTAGATGTGTAGTCTTGTGTCACTTGAGGTAAATTGTGAGGTAGTGTAGTATAATTGTTAAAAAGGTGAGGCATGGAAGGCATAGATGGATATGCTTGAGTCAGGCTATTGTAATTTTGTTGGAAAGTATCGGGAATTTGGTACATTGAGCTAATACGATCAAAAGGTAAGTTTGGTGTTGTTCCAACTCCCATATAGCCCATCGAGTTTGGCTGTAGTAGCAAGGAAGTTTTCAAGGCTTCCTCAGAGATTTCGTTGAGATCTTTGCTTTTGCTCCCTAGCATAAACTGTCGAAGAGCTGGATCGACTAGCCCTTTTTTAAAAGTTGTCAACACCGTGTTTTCAACTTCTTTTTTGAGGAATATCTTGAGTCAATAATCTCAACAGATGTAGCTTTCAGTTTCGCTAGACGTCTAGCGAACGCTTTTACATCTTCGCCTAACAATTGATGGCCTTGTTTTAATTCGTTCATCACATTGTCCAGAGTTTTTGGCACTAAATAACTGTCTTTAAACAGTTTTGCCAAACCCTCTATTGTGTTCACATTGTTTGAACGAATTAACTCAAACGCATCGCCTTGCAATCGGGTTGAGATTAGAGACACTAAGATCCCCTCTTCTTCTGGCTTTACAATTTTCAAAGCCAGATCGCATGCGTTTAAGAATTCATGAACTCTTCGTGAAAGTTCATGATTTCTCTCCCCGTTGAATATGGGGACTAACCTTGAAACTACCTTGCTTATACTCTCAAGTGGCATTTCGCAATTTTCTTCTATTTCTACCTGAGTGATTTTATTTGATTTAAATACTTCTACAACTGTGGTTTGAACTCCTGTGTTGACCAGGTTTCTTTCCAGAGACGATTTTGGTGTAGAAGTATGTTGAGGAGTGAGCAACGGAATAAGGTGTTTTGAACTGTCAGGATAAGGTGATGATTTACCTTTTTCCCTTAGCTCCCTTTGAGTTGTTAAACTTTTGTTTAACTCAATAGTGAGCTGGTCTATTTCCTGGTCAGCTTCTTCTGTTGTTTTCAGAAGTTGTTTTTCAGCTTCCTTACGCTTAAACTCGCTCTTTTTAAGCTGTTTTCTAAGGTCTTCTGCCTCTTTAGCGTGGTTTTCTACTAGAGCGTGAACGGCTTTGACGTATTCGTTAACGATTTCGTCAGTCGATTCTACTCTAGTTAATTTACCCCACTGAGACGTTAGCTGAAAACTTACCAGTTTGTAAACCTCAGGATTCAAAACTTCCCTTAATTCTGTGAAAAGAAATTCATTCACCGACTTTAATTGTCGTTGATTTTCTTTCTTTTCTTTTTTAAAATACTCTAACTCCTCTATTAGATCGTTAAGTTGGGCTTCAATTTGGGTGCGGGCCATTAACTAACGCCAACCAACAGATCTAATTTTTTTTCTTTTTTAAATCAAATAAAATCAAACGACCACCTCAACTAAAGTTACTACGAAAAACAAATGAAAGAAACGAAACTTGACTTGAAAAACTAAACCGAAAAAGAAATAAATAAAATTTATAGGTACACAACTTTGTCACTTACGATCTAAAAAATAAAATATAGGTACATACATTAAAGTATACTCACCTGTATTTCGCCCTTTGTATCTACTTTTAATTGTCACAGCGATGGATTTTTTTTCTTTTTTTTTTTTCAGATATACTTTTTGCTCTTTGTTATTATTTTTTTATTTTTCGTTCACTTTAATGTCACAACAGCACTACACAACCCAACATTCGACGCGATTCTTTTTAAAACATTTACAGCCGTATTTATTAGATTTTCTTAAGACGTCTCTTAGACGTCGATTAGTTAAGTTTCAATTAAAATTTTATTGGAGCTTAAGAGAGGTTGATTAAATTCTTATCGATAATCGATTCTGCGCTGATGCTAAACTAATTGATAGTTGTGTCAAAATAAAGTAGTAAAAACAGAAATCTAGTCCAATTTAAACTGCGTTTTGACAACCATTCGTTTGTAAACAGATGTGGTGCCTTTTTGCTTATCAAAAAAAAAAAAAAAAAACACTATGTACGAGTATCATCAACCTCAAATGTGATGAGGATTTCTTTCGAATATTCATTCAAAACTAACGCAACGCATTGTTCGTCTTAGACCCTTATTATGAGAAGCAAATCGACCGCTCGACCATGGAACAATCTTTCTTTGCCAAGCAAAACTGCAATTCCCTGACAATCTCTTAGCTCTGGTTGTAGGCACACGACATCCATAGCGAAATGGATAAAGCATAACTACTGCGTGGGCGTTCGACCACCATAAACATCCAAAATGATTTTTCTCTGTTAGGTATCACCTCAAGGCAGGAAAATATGCCTTGAAGAATGCTATTCCAATTTAACCTTTCAGACCCGCACGAGAATGGTTGTTGCGAGAACAACGCGTTTGGCCTTGTAGCTCTGTGGAGCTTTTGTGCCAGCTTTTTATGTTTCTATTTATTAATCATGACATCTGAAAAATTCTTAGCACATTGAAAACATTTAAATCGCGACGAAAATCTTCCATATTTTTATTTTAAGAAAAGTTTCATTTTATTACCAAAACAACAGAGCGAAATTGACACCGATTTTCCCGAAACGTCAGAATGAATTTTTAATTTGGATTTAAGAGACCTTTAAACGTCATTATTGGCATTTAAGTTAAGAGGGCTCTTAGCAAGGTTACTTAAATGTGAAATTTGATTATCGATACGGATTCGTTACTTAAGTGTTACTTAAATGGCAATTAAATCTAATCGATGATTAAAAGTTCTTTATAGATACGGCTGTTAGATTTCACACTTTGATTAATTAATTTTTTTTTTTTTTAACTATTCTGAATTTAGATTCGCGAGTTTACATAAAAGAAACGAGATTCGCGGACCGGCTGCGCCAATGTTAAAGTGTTTTCCGTGTAAAGAATGCGATACGACCGACTTCATTGAATGTTTTCCAAAGACTCTCTTGTCGTGTCATTTAGGTGACCGCAAGCCCAAACATTCGCAGTGGATAATCGTCGGCACGTTAAAAGAGTCAGCACAATTCAACTATTGTATGATTGCACTTTGATTGACCCAAAACAACATCCGTAATATGATATCGAATTGGCAATCAAAGAGTACAACACAATTGAAGTGTGCTGAGTTCAACGCACGACGACTTCCTCTGGAAGGTATAGGAGGAGATACAACACAAACAACCTCAAGCCTGACACCTTGGTGCTTATCAAAGAAGAAAATATTCCTCCAATGCGCTGGAAACTAGGACGTGTGATTGAAATCTTCAAGGGAAGTGATGATAAAGTACGCGTAGCTAATGTTAGAACTCAAACCGGTACGTACAAAACAGCAATACATAATCTTTGCCCACTTCCAATAAATGAACCGGAGAATGAAAACAAAAATACAGATTGCTTCAGTGTTGAACCAACTAGAAGCACGAGACGTTTAAGACCTAGAAAAGCTAAAAAATTTACATTGCTTTCGGCTTTACTTGTAACACTTTTTTTTTTTTTTTTTTTTTTTATAATTTGCGCGCACATCAAGGGGTTATGAATACCCTTATAATGTTGTAGAACACAGTGCGAGCATTTAGGAAAATAGGAGAGGATTTAATAGGAGACACCGATGCACATTGCTTTTGAATCTTTGCGAATCGTAATGCAGGGTGTTCATACAACTCCAGTGTGAACAGTGCCTAACTCAAAATCTAGGCAACTGATAGTTCGCCCTCTAAAATAACTTCATCTTAAGTAAAATTCTACTACATTTTGCCTGAAAAGTGTTTCGTCGCATAGCGACGGGACGGCATTATCATTTCAACCACCATCCAGCACAGATCAAAATTAAATTCTCTTGGGCCATCTGCCATTTTTTTGTTGGTTTTCTTTTAAGATTTTTTTTATCTTCAAAATTATAAATTTCACCTTTTCGGCCTTAATTGTTTCTAAGAAAATCCTTATTTTGTGTACATCAAATAATAAAAGAACGACAATCCTACGTGTAATAAAGTAATATAACAAAAGAAAGAAAAAATAACAAAATTTGTTTCACTGCGGAGAGAAGAATTCTTGGTGGGGCAATTTCGGTTAGCGTCATTTGCATTTGTGGTCGCTGAATCATCTTTAACCTGGTTCGTGGTTGTGGAGCAGCTATTAACTTGTGAGCCACATGAGCATTTGGTCCATCCGAGCGGATTGCTAATCACACACCGGCACGCTGCCCACGCTGCCAAAAAGGCACCACGTGCTGCAACACGCTGACCACGCTGCAACGCGCTAAACACGCTAACCACGCTGCAACACGCTAATCACGCTGCAACGCGCTAACCACGCTGCAACACGCTAACCACGCTGCAACACACCGGCACGCTGCCCACGCTGCCCACGCTGCAACACGCTGCAACACGCTAACCACGCTGCAACACACCGGCACGCTGCCTACGCTGCCAAAAAGGCACCACGTTTTGCAACACGCTGCAACACGCTGACCACGCGGCACGCAGCCCACGCTATTAAAAAAGGGCCACAACCCGCTGCCAAAAGCACCACGTTCGGTCAACATCCATTGCTACGTCGAAGAAATTGCCTGGCTACGCGGCTAGAACGTTGCTCGGCCATTTTTTTAATTTGCTGGCGTCTACTGTGACGCACGTGACCTGACCAAGAAGAAGGAAGTGCGCCCATGATCATCGTGGGAACGACCATAAGCGAAGCGAAGTAGTTTCCATCATCCTAACATCCTAAAAGTTTTCATTTCCATGTAAAGGGTAAGTGAAATTTTGATTAATTGGCAATTTTTTAAAAAATATACATTTCAATCTCTGCGTTGCACTTTGACCGTCAAACGCGTCATTCCGTTTTCTTTTTTATATATACCTATATCGGTATATACATATTTCGTGTTGGTTGAAGCGGTTCTTGAGATATTCATCTTTCCAACTCAGTAGTTTGACTTTCATTCATTTTTTGAAATTTTCAAGCAACTTCAATAAACGCGTTTTGGTTGTGTTCCCCAGTTCTTTTTTTGGTGTTATAGGAAATTTTAATAGACTGTCTTCCTCTTTGAAGGAGTCTGCGTTTTTATCGCGTGTTAATTTTTCTTTCGTTCGTGCAGCACACATCGTTCATAACGGTGTATCCAAGCCGGGGTGGTTGGCCCCCAGTAGAATCTATCAAGCCGTTTGAAGATTCTAGAGCTTCTAAATTTTGACTTTTTTAATATTTAAATTTAAATTTTGACCTTTTTTGAAATTTTTTCTCTCGTTCTCACGGTGCATTCAAGCCGGGGTGGTTGGCCCCCAGTAGAATCTTTCAAGCCTTTGGAAGATTCTTGTGCTTCAAAATTTTGATTTTTTTTGAAATTTTTAAATTTAAAATCTTTTACTTTTGAAATTGTTTCTCTCTTTCGTGCCGCACACACCGTTCGTTACGGTGTATCCAAGCCGGGGTGGTTGGCCCCCAGTAGAATCCTTCAAGCCTTTTGAAGATTCTTGCGCTTTAAAATTTTAACTTTTTTGAAATTTTTAGAATCTTTCAAGCCTTTTGGAGATTCTTGCGCTTTAAATTTCGATTTTTACTTTTGAAATTTTTTCTCTCGTTCGTGCCGCACACACCGTTCGTAACGGTGTATCCAAGCCGGGGTGGTTGGCCCCCAGTAGAATCTATCAAGCCTTTTGAAGATTCTAGAGCTTCAAAATTTTAATTTTTTTTGAAACTTTTAGAATCCTTCTAGCCTTTTGAAGATTCTTGAGCTTTAAAATTTAAATTTTTTTGAAATTTTTAGAATCTTTCAAGCCTTTTGAAGATTCTTGAGCTTTAAAATTTTAATTTTTCTGAAATTTTTAGAATCTTTCACGCCTTTTGAAGATTCTCGCGCTTTAAAGTTTTAATTTTTCTTGAAATTTTAGAATCTTTCAAGCCTTTTGAAGATTCTTGCGCTTTAAATTTTGACTTTGAAATTTTTCTCTCGTTCGTGCCGCACACACCGTTCGTAACGGTGTATCCAAGCCGGGGTGGTTGGCCCCCAGTAGAATCTATCAAGCCTTTTGAAGATTCTAGAGCTTCAAAATTTTAATTTTTTTTTGAAATTTTTTGAATCCTTCAAGCCTTTTGAAGATTCTTACACTTTAAAATTTTGACCTTTTGAAATTTTTTTCTCGTTCGTGCCGCACACACCGTTCGTTACGGTGTATCCAAGCCGGGGTGGTTGGCCCCCAGTAGAATCCTTCAAGCCTTTTGAAGATTCTTGAGCTTTAAAATTTTAATTTTTCTGAAATTTTTAGAATCTTTCACGCCTTTTGAAGATTCTCGCGCTTTAAAGTTTTAATTTTTCTTGAAATTTTAGAATCTTTCAAGCCTTTTGAAGATTCTTGCGCTTTAAATTTTGACTTTGAAATTTTTCTCTCGTTCGTGCCGCACACACCGTTCGTTACGGTCTATCCAAGCCGGGGTGGTTGGCCCCCAGTAGAATCCTTCAAGCCTTTTGAAGATTCTTGCGCTTTAAAATTTTAACTTTTTTGAAATTTTTAGAATCTTTCAAGCCTTTTGGAGATTCTTGCGCTTTAAATTTCGATTTTTACTTTTGAAATTTTTTCTCTCGTTCGTGCCGCACACACCGTTCGTTACGGTGTATCCAAGCCGGGGTGGTTGGCCCCCAGTAGAATCTATCAAGCCTGTTGAAGATTCTTGCGCTTTAAAATTTTAACTTTTTTGAAAATTTTAGAATCATTCAAGCCTTTTGAAGATTCGTGCGCTTTAAATTTCGATTTTTTTACTTTTGAAATTTTTTTTTTTTCTCTCGTTCGTGCCGCACACACCGTTCGTTACGGTGTATCCAAGCCGGGGTGGTTGGCCCCCAGTAGAATCTATCAAGCCCTTTGAAGATTCTAGAGCTTCAAAATTTTGACTTTTTTTGAAATTTTAAATTTAAATTTTTGACTTTTTGAGAGTCTCGTTTTGTTTTGTGAGTGCTTTAAGCCACGAGTTTTAAAATTCTTGGTTTCGTGTCGCTTCCTTGTCATTTATACAATTTTAAACGCACTTTGTGATGGCTTTGATGGAAGACTTCATTTTCGCGACTGATCAATTGGTCAAGTTTCACCAAGCGGCGAAAGAGGTGCCGGATCACGGGCACACACTGTCCGCTCTCGAAGTCAGAAAGTCAGAGTTAAGAGAACTGTGGCTCGGAGTCAAAGAAACCTATGCCCTATACATAAAAGGCGGCCCCAAGACAAGAGAAGCAGCAGTAGACCTTGAAGCCATAGAAATCAAGTATAAACTGTGCAACGAAAGTTATGTGGCATGCTCAGCACTTTTCCTAGATCACGAAGCACGACTGAAACCTGAGGGTACTGGCAAAAATTCGATAGCTGAACCAACATTCGCTCCTCGTCACCTCAAATTACCTCCATGTGAGACGGAGGTCTTCAAGGGGGATTATATCTCCTGGCCGGTTTTCCGAGATATGTTTGAGGCAGTCTACATTAAACACCCCCAGTTGGGTGAAGTAGAAAAACTCTTCCACCTTAGAGCCAAAACCAAAGACGAGGCTTATCGGATTGTCAGCCAATTTCCGCTAACCAATGCCAGCTTTTCTCTAGCCTGGGAAGCGTTGCGGGCTACGTATGAAAATACTCGAATCTTAGTCAACAATCAGGTAAAAAATATCTTTAACTTGCCAACAGTACATGAAGAGTCGGCCAAATTGATCCGAGCCCTTCAGAGTACTGTAAATGATTCGGTATCAACGTTGCAAGCGCATAAGGTAATAACACAAAACTTGGATCCGATTCTCGTCTTTGCGTGTTCAAGTAGACTGCCCAAAACTACCTTGACCCTTTGGGAACAATCCCTGGAGGACCCGACGAAGGTTCCAACCTGGCAGCAATTAGACTCGTTCTTAACGTCTCGCTTTCAGGTGCTGGAGTCCATTTCGGACACCACGTCGACAAAAGGCACAGGGCTTAATAGACTTCCCAAAAAGGAGACGAATGTTCGAAACAATAATAGAGTCAACACTTACTTTGCCAAAACAGGGGGGGGAATGCAAAATCTGTGCGGCTGCGCACTCCATTTATGAGTGTGCCAAATTTTCGGCAATGTCGATCCCAACGAGAATCCAAACGGTACGGCAGCACAAACTGTGCAACAACTGTTTAAGCGCGAGTCATACAAAGGTCGCTTGTACGAGCAAATATTCTTGTAGCCACTGCAAAAAACGGCATCACTCACTGTTGCACCTCAACGCTAACGAAAACGGAAATAAAATACAGTCCACTAATCTCCCTAGTGCAACAACAGCTCCTCAAATATCGCCGTCGTCACTTCCATTCGTGCCTCAAGCGTCGTTTCAAAACTTTCATGTCGGCGCTCCCAAGAAAATATTGCTTGCAACGGCACTAGTTTGCATTGTTGGCAAAGAATCCAAACACATAGTTCGCGCTCTTATCGACCCTGGTTCCGAAATATCCTTTATCTCAGAGGCAGTACAAAAGCGTTTGAACTTGCCCGTAACGGATAAGAATACAACCATTTCCGGAATCAGTGGTAATCTCGCCATAACGTCGAAAAAACTCTGTGCGTTTGCAATCACGTGCTTAGATGAAGCCCAGATCACCATTTCTGCCCAGGCAATTGTGCTTCGATCATTGACGAACAATCTGCCAAGTTCATCGTTTAGTATCATCGGCCCTAACCTTTGTGGCGGCCTCAAACTGGCTGATCCCACGTTTAATAAATCGTCCCAGGTCGATCTGCTGATCGGTGCGGATTTATACCCATCGATCATAAGGAACGGTCTCCAACTTATCGCAGATTCCCTCGTGGCTCAGAACACAATGTTCGGCTGGGTACTGTCCGGACCAGTTCCGGAGTCGTTCCAATCGTTCAATACATTCGTAGTATCGAACAGTTCGAGTACTTCCAATCTGGATACTCAGCTACGAAAATTTTGGGAGCTCGAGGAACTGCCGTCCACAGTCATTCGGTCAACAGAAGACTGCTACTGTGACGAACTTTATAAAAACACAACTTCGAGACGTTCGGATGGGAGGTATGTTGTTCGTTTGCCGTTCAAGGCACAATCGTCAAAGGGCAAGTTAGGGTTCTCTAGACACATCGCACTAAGGCAGTTCTCTAGAGTCGAAAGATCGTTAGCCATGAAGGCGGAGCTCAAGTCTCAATATTCAAGCGTTATTTCGGAATACCTCACCCTTGGCCATATGCGGAAAGTACCTCCGATGGAAAAGATTGCAAAAGGTCAAGTAAACTCGTTCTACCTGCCACATCATGCGGTCATAAAGCCTGAAAGCACGACCACCAAAGTGAGGGTTGTTTTTAATGCGTCTCAATCGTCGTCGAATGGGGTAAGTTTAAACGATTTGTTGTATCCAGGGCCCATATTGCAGCAAGATTTACCATCTCTCATCCTCCGCTGGAGATTTTATAAATTTGTCTTTAATGCGGACATTGAGAAAATGTACCGCCAAATCTTGGTCGACCCTAGAGATACTCCATTTCAACGAATCCTCTTTCGCAGTTCGCCAGAGTCCGAAATCGAAGACTTTGAACTTCAAACCGTCACTTTTGGTGTCAATTGTGCTCCATATCTGGCCATCCGCACCCTCTTGCAACTGGCAAAAGAAGGCAGAACCGTGTATGCCCTAGCGTCTAGAATCATTCAATCGGAGTTCTATGTCGACGATGTTCTATCTGGTGGTCACTCTCTCAGTTCGGCTAAACAGGCACAAATCGAACTTATAGCGTTGCTTAACTCAGCTGGGTTTCCACTACGTAAATGGACCGCAAACTCGTCTAGCTTACTTAACCATTTGCCACCGGAACATGTGCTGAACGAAAGTTTCTTGAAGCTCGATGCTGACAGCATCACAAAAACGCTAGGGGTACGATGGAATGCCAAAGGAGACAATTTTTACTTCACCACGCAACGCATTCCACTGTCGACAAATCCGACCAAAAGAGAGGTCTTCTCTCAAATTGCTCGTCTTTTCGATCCTGCGGGGTGGTTGGCCCCCGTAGTGATAATTGCCAAAACGTTGATGCAACGCATTTGGGCGGAGCACACTGAGTGGGACGAGCGTATCAGCCCTGAATCATTTGCCACTTGGAAAGAGTTTGCAGAGTCATTACCTGAAATACAGGTTATAGAAATCCCACGTTGGATTGAATACTCCCCCACTGTGGAGATTCAGTTTCATGGCTTCTGTGACTCTTCCGAGAAAGCATATGCGGCAGCGCTTTATATACGCGCAAGTCACCCTAATGGAGAAGCATCCTCCTACTTGATGTGTGCGAAGTCCAAAGTTGCCCCTCTAAAGACGGTCTCTTTACCGCGTCTTGAGCTGTGTGGAGCACTTTTGCTTTCAAAAATGATCAAATTCTACTTACCCAATTTTCCAGTCCAGACATATCAAATCTTTTTATGGACAGACTCATCCATAGTTTTGGCCTGGCTCAAAAAACCTCCGTGCGTTTGGAAAACCTTTGTTGCAAACCGTACCAGTGAAATACATGACAATGTCGGCAATGCAGTATGGAAGCACGTCAGATCTGCCGAAAATCCCGCGGACTTGGCCACTCGAGGTGTAATGCCCTCCGATCTGAAGCAGAATCGTATGTGGTGGCGGGGCCCATCATGGCTCTGTGAACAAGCCTCTCAATGGCCGGTGGCATTACCAGACGCTCTACGTACTGAAGATCTCGAACAGAAAGAGGTTTCCTCGTTAGTGGTCCAGCCAAATTTTCAGAGTCCTCTAGTGGGACTAACAGGCATTTCTCTTGACGACTCCGAACAAAACACCAACGCATTGGTAGTTCAACAAGAACCGGAAAATTTTCTTGACCGTTTTTCGACGTTATCCCGCGCTATGCGCGTATTGTGCTATGTTTTTCGCTTCTTCGGGTCAGTCTCAAAGCAACAGCCCAGCAAATACAAGTCTCGTGACATCTCGCAACCAGAAATGGAGTTTGTGAAAATTCGTCTAATCCGATTGGCTCAAGAAGCTCATTTTTCGACAGAATATTCTCTGCTTGCAGCTGGCAAGCCAGTGTCAACGAAAAGTTCTATTTTGTCCTTTAATCCATTTTTGGATTCAAACAAGCTTCTTAGAGTCAATGGGCGACTCTCGAACTCAGATATTTCGTACAATGAACGTCACCCTATAATACTACCCTTTGAATCCCGTTTTGCTTGTCTCCTGGTTCAATTCATTCATGAGATTTCTATGCACGGTGGCAACTCGTTAATGGTGCGACTAACACGACAAAGTTTCTGGGTACCAAAACTCCAAATTCTGGTTAAGTCTTGCATCCGTCGTTGCACCATATGCGCGACCAACAAAAGAGACTTAAGCAAACAGATGATGGCTGCCCTACCGCCCGAAAGAGTTACCTTTTCTCCACCTTTCACATTTACTGGAATCGACTTCGCGGGTCCCTTCATAATCAAGAGTTTCAATGCACGGAATTGTCGTATGACCAAAGGGTATGCATGTGTGTTTGTCTGCTTTTCCACCAAGGCAATTCACCTTGAAGCGGCAAGTGATTTGTCATCTGAAGCGTTCCTCGCGGCCTTTGCCAGATTCACCTCTAGACGAGGTTTACCTAAAGAAGTGTTTTCCGACAATGGAACAAACTTTACAGGTGCCGATGCAATTTTGCGCAAGGAGTTTAAGAAGTTTGTAGGCACCATTCCCAAAGAAACGAGCCTTAAGTATGGTGTTCAGGGTTTGAAATGGAATTTTATTCCACCCGGGGCACCTCACATGGGAGGTCTATGGGAAGCCGGCGTTAAAAGTTTCAAAAGCCATTTAAGAGGGCTGGGGACCAAGGCCAAATTTACGTTCGAAGAATTTGCAACGGTTTTAGCACGTATCGAAGCATGTTTGAACTCGCGTCCAATATCGTCCATGTCCACAGATCCCTCTGATCTGTTGGCATTGACGCCGGGGCATTTTTTACGCGGCGGTCCGCTTTTATCTTTTCCGGAACCGAATCTGGCCGATGCAAATTTATCGCTAAGTAATCGGTGGGAAAAAGTAAAATGCCTCCAACAACAGTTCTGCCACAGATGGAAGGATGAATACCTCAAGGAACTACATCAACGACACAAATGGAAAACACCTCAAACCAACATTAAAGTTGATGATTTGGTCGTCATTAAAAACGAAAATCTGCCATCCACCGAATGGCGTCTAGGTCGTGTTATAAATATACACCCGGGTTCCGATGGTCGAGTCAGAGTTGCAACATTAAAGACCCAAAACGGAGAAATAGTCCGCCCCATAGTAAAACTGTGCCTATTGCCTATTAACTAAATTGCCAATTAAACAAAATTTCACTTACTTTATTTTCAGTAATATTTTTTTGGCGTATTTCGCCAAGGGGGGCGGTAATGTTCATACAACTCCAGTGTGAACAGTGCCTAACTCAAAATCTAGGCAACTGATAGTTCGCCCTCTAAAATAACTTCATCTTAAGTAAAATTCTACTACATTTTGCCTGAAAAGTGTTTCGTCGCATAGCGACGGGACGGCATTATCATTTCAACCACCATCGAGCACAGATCAAAATTAAATTCTCTTGGGCCATCTGCCATTTTTTTGTTGGTTTTCTTTTAAGATTTTTTTTATCTTCAAAATTATAAATTTCACCTTTTCGGCCTTAATTGTTTCTAAGAAAATCCTTATTTTGTGTACATCAAATAATAAAAGAACGACAATCCTACGTGTAATAAAGTAATATAACAAAAGAAAGAAAAAATAACAAAATTTGTTTCACTGCGGAGAGAAGAATTCTTGGTGGGGCAATTTTGGTTAGCGTCATTTGCATTTGTGGTCGCTGAATCATCTTTAACCTGGTTCGTGGTTGTGGAGCAGCTATTAACTTGTGAGCCACATGAGCACAGGGGAAATACAGAGTCAGGTAAAGCATTCCACATTCGGGTGGTGCGACTAATATAATGATAACTGCATCCTTAGGTCAGACTTTGACACAGGAACAAGTAAATATCAAGAAACTTGATGATGGTGTTGGCATGTACTTTGAAGATATTGGCAGGATTCGCACGGTAAACACGCACTGGAAAATTTTTGTATTTTACAATTTGACAACGTACTGGCAAGAATTCAATGAGCTTAAAGCATATGTCAACAGAATGCAAGATATAAGCACAGAAGCTCCTGCTATTCAAATTTATTACAAGCCAATAAGACACACTACGAAACAGAATCGCAGTAATCGAACACAACCATGAGTTGCTTCAAAATTATCATGCACCAAAATAAGAAAAAACAAGGATGGCAAGATCACCATTTGACATTGTAGGAACTCTGGCACATAGTTTGTTTGGTATCCTTGACCAAGAAAGTGCAGACAACATTCAGGGTCAAATCAACAATGCCTTCAAGAATGAAAATCATTTGATTGAGCTTTTGAGAAAACAAAGTTCAATTGCAGATGCTACGTCAAATATTTTAAAACGTGATCACATTCAAGTACAGGATCAATTTAAAGCTTTAAATGAACATCTCCAAAAGACTTTTGCAATCATCAACGAGAAACAAAAGACTAATGGGATAAAGCAGAACCTCGGAGCATTGACCTCTTATCTAATTCTTGTTCTCACGAATTTCGAGCATATACAAGAAATGCTTTTAGATGTTCTTTTGGATTTAAATCACGGAAAAATTAATCCTCAACAAATAACTCCCAAACAATTAAGTGAGCAGTTGCAGCTTGTAAGGAATAATTTACCTTCCTATTTATCATTGCCAGAAGGTTCAGTTACTGATATGTACAAAATCTCAACAGTGAAAGGTCGGTACTTAAATGATTCAATTATCAAAATTACTCTGAAGAATTTCAACTTTTTAATCTTGTTCCCATTCCTATTATTCACAGAAACAATACGTTTATAGTAAAAACATCTGCGGCATATCTAGCTGTGTCATTACCTAGAGATAAACATTTTTTATTGAGTGATCTCGAGCTGGGAGCATGCAAACGAATAACGTCAACCAACTACATGTGTAATCAAGTTCATCCTACTAACATCCAACAAGGAATGTTGGAGATCTGCGAAATGATTTTACTAAATCATAAAGAAGAGAGTTTCAACAAATGTACCTTGAGGGAAACGCAGTCACAAAACGTATGGAAAGCACTCAAGTTTTCAAACAGTTGGATTTTCTCTATTCCATCAAAGGTTTCTGGCCATCTGATTTGCAACGATGTAAGTACAGCTATTAATTTATATGGAAACGGTGTTCTGGAGTTCAAGAAAACTTGTGTTCTTCAACTGCCCAATGTAATCATCAAAGGTAAAATGAATTATGAGAGCAAAATAACTTCACCATTTATTCCGAGATTAAATACAAGTAGCTGGAACATAACTATAAGCCAAGGTAAAACAGCAAATACAACAGATATGAAAATACAGAATCGCATTGACCAATCGGAGTTTGAGAGCTTGAAGTCCAAAATCAGAGAAGTAATTGAACATTCTAAGAAACTGCCTGCCCCCACTACTGACATCAATACACATGACTATCATCACTATGGAAGCAGTCTGTTGTTATTGGCATGCATGATTGGGATCTTCATCATTTTTTTTCGTCGCACAAGAAGACCAACCCCTATGCCAAGAAACTTCGAGGTCAACATTTAAGATTAAGCTATATTTATTTTAAAGCTCAAATTTAGAGAGTTAAGAACCCTCAAAAGGGGGGAGTATGCTTAAGTTTCATTTAGTATTTCAGTTCAAGTTTCATAATTTTATTCTTAACTAGCTTCAGTTACAGAAATTATATTGGGAGAGCTACTGTGTGAACCATGTTGATTATAAGTTCCCGTCAATACGTGGGAATCGCAAACTAAACAAAACGTGCCAACAAAAATACCTAAGTTTCATATTGCGTCTGGCAAGTTGTAGGAGCAATGGTTTACACAGTGGCTCTCTTTACTATGTGAACAAATAAAATCATTACCTATCTAACATTAAATGAAAACAGTCGTGTTTATCTTGAGTGGTTTCGTCTAAAACATTTTAATCAGGAGTATTGTTACTCAAGTACTCACAAGTCTGTGAACTTGAGTCTGCAATTTCACTCACGAATAAACTTGCTTCGTTATCAGAAATAAATTCTGAAATGAAGGAATTAGTCCCAGAAGTTTGAATTGGAAAATTATCGTGAAATTGATATAGTTCTATTGCATTCGGATCTTGAAGTATTTGAACGACTTGATGCTCTTCAGTTTCAGACAGTCCTTGAGTGCTTTCAATTTCTTGAAGTCCTTGAGTGCTTTCAATTTCTTGCATTACTTGAATTTGTTGATCTTTAAATGGTTCCTCTGAAACATGGTGAAGTTCTTCTATTAAAAAAGTTGCAGAGAGTTCTTGAATGTCTCGAGGTTCTTGATCTTCATAGGTTCTGGAAACAGACGTTCCTAAGTTGACATCGGGGAACGCATTTCTGAGAAGCCATTTTCGTTTGTCACAGCCAAACATGATGTTGGAAAAGTGTTGATCGCAAACTCTGGTTAATGAGTGTTTTTTTTTTTTATAATTAGCGTGCACATCAAGGGGTTATGACTACCCTTATAATGTTATAAAAACACAGTGCGAACATTTAGGAAAGTAGAAGAGGATTTGAAAGGAGACACCGATGCACGTTGCTTTTGAATCTTTGTAAATCGTAATGCAGGGGAAACACAGAGCCAGGTAAAGCATTCCACATTTGGGTGGTGCGACTAAAATAAGAATCTCTATACTTGACTGTACCCTCAAAGTTGGGCTCAAGGCAGAACTGATGAGCATTCTTAGCGAGGCGGGTGTTGCGGCTAAATTGTTTCAAGGGAGGAATGCCGTAGGCTATTTCACTAGAGCACTGTTTGTGGAAAAAGCGATAAAAGAGAGAGAGACAGGTGACGTTTCGACGATGTCCAAGAGAATCAATCGATTCTACGATTTAACTATCACCTATCAATCTTAACGCTCTATTTTGTACCCTATCAAGTAGGCGCAAAGATGTTTGAGAAGAACCTGACCAGATATGAGAGTTATACTCCAGTTTTGGGCGGATGAACCTTATAAATTGTAGGCAGATCAGAAGGGGTGAAGAACTTCCTGCTTCGTCTCAAGAAAACTAAGCATTTAGCAGCGTTTTTGGCGACTTCAAATATGTGGTCGTTCCAACGAAGATCATCGTTTACACACATACCAATTACTGGCAGCTTTTCGGTTTCTTCGATGCAGATACCATTCATGGATAATGGCAATGGGGGAATGTTAAGCTTCAACGACAAGAGACAGCATTGAGTTTTCGAAGCATTGAATTCTACTCGGTTCATAAGACCCCATGAAACAATGCTGTCAAGGTCAGAATTCAATGAGCTTATCATACGCAACCGTTCCAGTCCCACATCCGAAGAGCAGGGACGTGAATTTGGAAACGAATATGAAAAGCTGAGGGTCGAGTTGTCAGCAAAACAGTTAAGCGGATTAGAAGTTTCAGACAAGAGATCATTAATGAAAATGAGGAAGAGAGTCGGAGACAAAACGGAGCCCTGGGGCACACCAGCATTTATTAAGTGGGTATCAGACTTGAAGCCATCCAACACAACTTGTATTGAACGGTCGGAAAGGTAATTTCTAATCCAACAAAGAAGAAACTATTGTCAATTTGACTATTGTCATTGAAAAAAACTTTGAATTTCAAATTTCTTGTGGGTGCCATTTTGAAAATATATAATGACATGTCGATTGAAAGCCATTTGCCTGGCAAATTTTAAGTCGCCTACGTCACAGCCGAAACACGAACAGGAATTTGACATAGTGTATATGTAGGCTGATGGCTTACCATATCTTGATCGTGTAGCTGCAGGGTAAGAGAGCTGCGATCTTAGAGGAATAAAGAACTCTAGGAACTCTAAGAAATTATTCCTCTAAGGTTGCGATCCTTTCGAGATGGCAATACTTGCAACTCCTAAAAGGAAGAAATATCATGCAAAGTATTTAAGCAAAAGACGGAAAAGTGTCGTATTACATTCAGACTGTTTGCCTGCTGCGTGTTTCGTTTATTTTCTTTTGAACCCTCATCCCGACAGTCTCTCATTATTACACTCAGACGTTTTGCGGCTGCGGGTTTTTTGACACTTCTCTTTCATTTTTTGTTCTCACCCACAGAGTCAAAGTGTGAAAATAATCAAAGAAGCTCAGCTGCAGTATTTATAAATCCACAAAAAAAAATCTCATAAAGAGCAAAATGTCATTCGAAGTGGTAAATAATTTAATTAGATTTTGCAGCAATGATTATATGGAAAATGCATGAAAATATATGAAAAATTAAAGAAATTGTCCGAAGACATACTACTTCTTTACTCATGAACATTAGAAGATACAATAAAGCAACGACAAGAAACAAAGAAAGACTAGAAAGAGGAACGTCAAAAACCATCCAAGACAACTGGACAATCCTCAACCCAAAACTTTGCGGGTTGAGATTTTTTAAAGTATTTCTATTTCATCTGCTTTCTCTTTCGCACTTATTTCCGTCTTGCAAAACCGTCTGGGTGTAATACGACACAAACACTTAAATCATAAGCGATAAGTACCTAGAACTTTGCTAACCAAAAAAAAAAAATTACAGGTAAATACATATACCTAGTGTCCGACCGAAGCTTCGGCTTCGGCTTCGGCTTCGGCCACATTCGGCTAAAAAATCTACAATCGGCTAAACCTTCGGCTTCGGCCAAAATAAGCCGAAGTTATGGCCGAAGCCGAAGGTTTAGTTTTTGGTTGTTGTGCGTTGTGGTAGGGGCTGAAAAAAAATTCAGTTTTTCATAGAACGTGGAACAGTGTTGAGTTATTTGTTGTTCTTTTCCTTAATTTCAATAAAATATTAATACTAGTTCAAATTATTATTATTTTTGAAACGTTAATTTAATTTATCCCGTTAATTTGGTTACTGCATGCACACATTAGATTCGTTTTGAGCTTTACCCAGAGTTGACCCAGGTTTCCTTGAGAACTCTATGAGTCCTCAAAAAACACTAAACCACAAAATCTTCACAAATCCCTGTCATTTGAATAAAAATACATGCCATTTAACAGCCCTCAACTCGCCCCAGAAGAAACCAAGGGCGAATCTTTTTGTGCCAAACCCAGGTCAACCCCAAGGCTCAAAAAACACTCAGTTTGACATTCAGGGCAAACTTAGGTTTTTCAAAAAACGCTTTGTGGCGACCACAGAGTGACCTCAGGGCTTCAACTATCGAACCTATTCTAGAAAAAAATCATAATTTTTTCATTTTTAGTCAATCTGGAACGAAAATTCTTCAAGTTATTGAAGCTTCGGCTTCGGCCGAAGGTTAATGTCAAGCCGAATAATCGGCTTCGGCTTCGGCTTCGGCTACAAATTGACCTTCGGTCGGACACTACATATACCTACATAAATGCTATCCTTCACAAAAGTGTAAAATAATTCTTAACAGCATAAGAAATAATGCACATTCACTGTTAAACCAGTTGGTTTCAAATAAAATATATACATTACATTTACATAATCCAAGATTCTAATTTCAATAGTAAACAGAAGTATATAATAATTTGGTTTATGGAATTCAAAAACTTTATGATTGAAACAAATCCAAATATCCAAATATGTAGAACATTTTCTATTTTTAACTGATTTAAAAGATAGTCAAAAGGGTGGCTTGCTGTTTCTTATCATAAAATTTTACAAAGATTAAGAATATTTAATAGATAAAGCAACTATTTACTTGTTACTATCTTAAAATAATTTATTAAAACTGAAAGAAGTTACCAGCTACTTTTCTTTAATCGGAAAAGGTGTTTAATTGTGCTACACCCCATTACACAAACACGTTGGATATGTTCCATATTATAAATATATTATGTCCCACACAATATTTTTTTCTATACATATATTTATGTTTAAAAAAAACAGGACAGTATCCAAAACATAATTTAAATTATTAGGGCTGTTTTTTTGGGAAGAAGTCCGGTACCTTGTATTGTAAATCCAAAAAAACGGTTCGCGTTTTTATGTTTGATGGTTGGCTGATTGGTTGTCTATCCCTTGTAAGATTTACTCATCCTTTTATCCCCTGTATCTTTTGTTGTTTTTGCTTTACATGTATTTACAATACAAGGTACCGGACTTCTTCCCAAAAACCAGCCCTATTATTTGCTGATTATTGTTTACTTGTTTTTGCTTGGCAATTTAAAACATAACCTGAAATTGAATTTTCACCACACTACTGAAAATTCTTAAGGGCAGGGTTTGAACAACACCAAAGTTATAGATTTTTAAAAACTCAATTTTTTTTGTAAGGCTGGGCAAGATGTGAAAACTCATAAACATGCAACTATACTGATTCTATTGGGACTCATTATATTGTGATTCGCTCCCTCAGCTCGGTTATTTGTCTTAACTTTTTATTAATACCAAAACCTAAATATCAAACTATTTAGACATTTTTTGAAAAACTTATCTCAGTCAAAATATTGAAATGCAGCAATCTTGTAGATATTATGCAGAGCTCAGAAAGCCTTCAATCATATCTGTAGCAA
Organism: Melanostoma scalare; assembly: GCA_949752695.1. NCBI lineage: Eukaryota > Metazoa > Arthropoda > Insecta > Diptera > Syrphidae > Melanostoma > Melanostoma scalare. Next base: position 160,172,020 of record OX456985.1, on the reverse strand, counting down.
AATTATTAACAAAGCGCCAACACTCTAAGTTTTCATTTTTTTGAAAAGCGGACATCATACTATGTAGACATTTTTTGAAAAACTTATCTCAGTCAAAATACTGAAATGCAGCGATCTTGTAGATATAATGCAGAGCTCAGAAAGCCTCCATTCGTCTCTGTAGCACATTTATTAACAAAGCACCAACACTTTAAGTTTTCAATTTTTCTTAACCCCAAAAAAATTTAAAACTAAAAGTGTTGGTGCTTTGTTAATAATTGTGCTACTGAAATGAAGGAAGGCTTTCTGAGCTCAACACAACGTGGACAAGAATTCCACATTTAGAGATTTTGATTGAGACAAGTTTTTAAAAAATTTTCTACCGAGCTTTTAATAAAAACAAAAAATCAAAACTTAAAAAGTGTTGGCGCTTTGTTAATAATTGTGCTACAGAAGATGAATGAAGACTTTCTGAGCTCTGCATAATATTTACAACATTGCTGCATTTCAATATTTTGACTGAGATAAGTTTTTCAAAAAATGTCTACATTTTTTGGATATGCGCTTTCAATTATTTTACTTCTGATTTTTTTTTTAAATTCAATTTATTAACTGCTTAAATTTTCAACACAGCTTCAAGAAGAGAATCGAAATCTTAAGTTGCAATCTCTTTCATAAAATAAATGCAAAATTAATTCATATTTATTTGTTACTGTTTTGCTTTAGCGCATATTTTTTATGCAGTCATACTTTTCTGTCTATTTCTCTTGAGAAATGTTAAAAAAAATAGAAGAAAGGAGAGTACTCAGAAAAATCTTTAACAAAAAGGAAAATATTTTAATATTTTGATGCTTAAATTTTTATTTCCAAATCCTTAAAAAAGTATAATCACAAATATTTAGAAATAAATTTTATTTACAAACCAAAAAAAAGTTTTAATTCCAAAAATTCTGCCAGACGTAGCCTTAAGGTAACTAAAAGTAAGAAAAAAATTACAAAAACCGGTTCCAGTGCCCCTGTTCTGTAACTATCGCCTCGATAAAAGCAGGCGATAAACGGTGGAAAATGGAACAAAATCCTACTAAATTCATAGAATTTCGTTCCATTTTCCACCGTTTATCGCCAAGGCGATAGTTACAGAACAGGGGCACAGGACGAGAATAAAGTAGTATTGGTACAATTTTGTGTAAGCCCAGTTTTTTTTCCTCTAAGCCGGAGATAAGAAATTAAGTAGATGGCGATTCTTTACTTCTCTTGCCCCGCAACAACCATTTGTTTACATTGTTGTTTTTGTAATCTCATCCTCTGTCTGTGAATACGTGAAAGCTGTACTCAAAGTGGTAGTAGTGAGATTTGCTGTACTCAAAGTGGTAGTAGTTAGATTTTGTGTGTGGACTGGAAGCTGTACTCAAAGTAGTAGAGGCGATTTTCGGTAAATCAGCTTGTAGGCAGTTTCAATGTGTGTGTGAAGTTTGCCATCTAATTAATTTCTTATCTCTGCTCTAAGCCTCCAACTGACTTCATAAACACCACTTTATTTTCGAATTCCAAAACAGTTTTCGAGATCCCAAAATAAAGTGGGGTTAGTAAATTCACTTAATACGTGTATCACAGATGGATCTCGTGTAACAAAAACAACAATGTAAGCAAATGGAAGCTGCGGGGCAAGAGAGGTAATGGTTTTCCCTCTTGTTCTTTATTCCTCCATTTGTTTACATTGTTGTTTTTGTAACACGAGATCCATTTGTGATACATGCATTAAGTGAATTTACTATCGCCACTTCATTTTGGGATCCCGAAACTAACACCACTTTATTTTGGGATCCCGAAAAAGGTTTCGGAGTCCGAAAATAAAGTGGTGTTTGTGAAGTCTGTTCGAGAGCAGATGCCGTGGTGTTTGTGTGGTTTTCCCTCTTGTTCTTTATTCCTCTAAGGTAGATACTTGCATCATTGTATGTGGAATTAAATAAATAAATTCCATATACAATGATAGTACTGATCTGAAAAAATCACACTGACATACATTACATTGGTTGAAATCTCTCTCATATTCAAGAAATTCTTGGTCGTCAATATATAAAATACAAAAAAAAAATGTCTATGCTTGGTGGCTTTCTTGCCCGCAATGTTAGTTCAAGTCACTTAAAATTTTTGGGATTACGTAATTTTGTAAATGTTATTTTCTTATCCATTTAGTTCCAACATTTCAAAGACATTTATGGATATGGAAAGCTAACGAGAAGACTTATTTACCAAAGTAAGTTTTGACTTTTTAGCTCCAATGCATGCTATATTTATTACGTTATCTCACCTATAGATCTGCCTCTATGTGCAGCTAAAGTTCAACAGCCTGCACCAGATTTTAAGGGATTGGCTGTTGTTGATAATGATTTCAAAGAAATAAGTCTCTCAGATTACAGAGGAAAGTATTTACTTCTGTTCTTCTACCCTCTGGATTTGTAAGTATTTTTGTCAAATCGTTTCCTAGAATTAAATAAAACTGTTATCTTTATAGTACATTTGTGTGTCCTACTGAAATATTGGCATTTAGTGATCGAATAAAAGAATTCAAGGAACTGAATACTGAAGTTATTGGAGTTTCAGTTGATTCGCATTTTAGCCATTTGGCTTGGTGTAATACCCCACGTAAAGCAGGTGGATTAGGAAGCTTGAAGTATGCACTTCTATCTGACATCACGAAAAGAATTTCTTCAGACTATGGAGTCCTTTTGGAAAACGATGGAATTGCACTACGTGGAACTTTTATCATTGACACAAATGGAGTTTTACGACAATACTCTGTAAACGATTTGCCAGTTGGTAGATCAGTCGATGAGTGTCTGCGTTTGATAAAAGGCTTTCAGTTCGTCGAAAAACACGGTGAAGTCTGTCCAGCTAACTGGAACCCTGAATCGAACCCAGACACTATCAAACCTGATGTTAACGACTCAAAAGAATATTTTGAAAAACATGGTTGATAACCAACTGTTTTGATATACTGTTTTAAATAAATAATTCCAAAACTGATGAGGTCGCATATCTGCTTGGTTAAGCTTGAAAGTTTATATCGAAACATTGTGCAAACATTTCTCTTGCCATGCAATTTCCCACATAATTGTCGTTTTCCAAAAGTTTTTTACTAATTCACAAAATTTTCATCGACTTGTTTTGTTGTTAATTTGGTGTTTGGAGTGAACTATTCGGAAAGGCTGTGATTAGTGTCAACTTGGAGGCTCCCATCCCAGATGTTGCAACCTAGACTAGTTTACGTCAATTATGTCGTTTTCCAAAAACCAAATCGCGAGTGAATTGGAGAGTTCTTATGTCAGATCTGACAGATAAAGTCTCCAAATCACTCCCAAACGTTTTCCAAAATGCGGTTTGGAGACAACTTTTGGAGTGATTTTTTCACTCCCGTTTCTGTTTGGGTGCAAGGGAGTGAACACCAATACATGTACAAACTGTCATCTGACTGCTTGTCAAAGCAAGCTGCAGTTTCTATTTAATTTTTGTCAGCTCCAGAAACCCGCGATAGCTAATAAATTTTCTTTAGAAAACTATTAAATAATTTTTAAAATTCAAGTGAACGATTTTTAGTCGTGTTTTCTGCTTTAACATGAAAAAATTATAGCAAGTTACCACTACCAATGTAATCACTCCAAATCTGTCACTTCGCTTAAAACGAATTCCAAAATAAAACGAAAAAGGAGTGAAAGAGTGAATTTGTTTTTGGAAAACGACATTATAATGAATTACTAGTCGTGTTTTATGACCGGCTGTAGATCGACTAGAGCAGAAAAAAGGAAAAAAGTAGCTTTTGGGTGTTTAACGGGCACGTTCAAGAACCTATCGGATAGCCGTATCTTAGATACCTTTTTGGACGGTTCAGATATCTTTTCCAGATTGCTGCAGACAACAGCTGTGAAATATTAAAATTCCACTTTTGAAAACAGAAAAACATTCAAAATATCTTTGCTAGACGATTATAATTTATTTTTTTCGATTTCCCATGCGTTTACTCGTTTTTCGTTTTATTTTGGAATTCGTTTAAACCGAAGTGACAGATTTGGAGTGATTGCACTGGTAGTGGTTAGCTTGCTAGATTTTGTCTTTCATATTAAAGCAGAAAACAAGACTAAAAATCTTTCACTTTAATTTTAAAAATTATTTAATGGTCTTCTGAAGATAATTTATTAAACTATCGCGTGCTTTGTGAGCTGACAAAAAATAAATAGAAACTGCGGCTTGCTTTGACAAGCAGTCAGATGACAGTTTGTTTATGTGTAGGTGTTCATTCCCTTGCACCTAAACAGAAACGGGAGTGAAAAAATTATTACAAATGTCGTTTTCCTAAATATCACTCCCCAAATGAAATCGGGAGTGATTTGGAGAGTTGGAGTGATTTTTTGACAGAAAAGCTATACTAGAAATGTCAAAGCTGACACTTCAACTCTCCAATTCACTCCCGATTTGGTTTTTGGAAAACGAGAAAAATGTGACTCCCATAGTATAAAGAATCTATAGTAGCACCATGGCGGGGAAAGAGATGGTGTCGCCGCCTTTAGTTCCCATTAAACGTACTTACCTTCTCAATCGGAACAAGTTTATCGTAGAACCCTGCCAACATGCTGTCAATACGTCTGTTTAAGTTTCATTTAGTATTTCAGTTCAAGTTTCATAATTTTATTCTTAACTAGCTACAGTTACAGAAATTATTTTGGGAGAGCTACTGTGTGAACCATGTTGATTATAAGTTCCCGTCAATACGTGGGAATCGCAAACTAAACAAAACGTGCCAACAAAAATACCTAAGTTTCATATTGCGTCTGGCAAGTTGTAGGAGCAATGGTTTACACAGTGGCTCTCTTTACTATGTGAACAAATAAATTCATTACCTATGTAACATTAAATGAAAACAGTCGTGTTTATCTTGAGTGGTTTCGTCTAAAACATTTTAATCAACGTCATATATTAGATATTGTTTTTTGTTAGGGCAGCTTTGCTTCGTAAATGTGTTAGCAATTTAAAAGAGTGATGTGCGAGTGATGTCTTTTTGATTCTAAATGATGAAAAGTTTGTTGTTTTGCATTTGGCGTGTCATGACATTGTTTGGAGATAATTTAAACACATTTATTAATTGATGAAAATACAATCCACAACCATTAAAGCATCCAAAAAAATACCATCCACTTGCCTAAGTGAACAACCACAACCAAATTTTTTGAACCGAAAACACGTTTAATGGGAACTAAAGGCGGCGACACCATCGCTTTCCCCGCCATGGTGCTGCTATAGATTCTTTATACTATGGTCAGATCTGACATAAAAACTCTCCAATTCAATATCGCTTTGGTTTTTGGAAAACGACAAAAAAGTCAACATAAAAAGAAATTTTCTATGAGCCTGATCACTTGAATAGAAAGACTGCTATTATACGGTGAAATTTGTTGCACGAAACTACTTCGAATTCGAATTCTTCTTTGTTCTGTCATCCCGTGTCGAAAGTGTTATTACATGATGAAAGCCAGTTTCACGAAACTAGTATCACATTTCTCTTTATCTTTCATTCGGTGTTTTTATTTTTGGGGAAAAATAGTTATCTAGTAGTTCCTGGTTGCTTCAAAACCTCTTTTATTGGCAATTGAAAAAAAAAGTAATTATTATTAGTATTATTACTTATTATTGAACCAAATGAAACAGAATAAACAGAAACACGAACAAAGACAAAGGGGCGTTCGAGAATCGTATCCGGATAGCTTGTTGTTGTTGTTGTTTACGTGTTAAACTTTTAACAGAGTCACACACCCATTTCAACTAAAAAGCTATCTAAAGGTATCCGAGTATTTTTGGTATACCTTTCAAATCAAGTGATCAGCTGATAGAAAATTTATTTTCATTTCTTTTCATGTTGATTTTTTGTTTTGGTGTGCATTTATTTCAGCATAATGGTGGATTTACATGCATCTGCAAGTTCAGATGAAAATCGGAAAAAGACACAAGATGTAAAATTCATACTTGTCTGATAGAGAGGGAAAGAACTTCCTAGTTATGGTTGCAGATGAAAAATTATGGGTGCAGATGAACATGTTCATCTGCAACCATAATTTTTCATCTGCAACCATAATTTTATTCGTTCAGGTGCTTCCTTTTCAGGAAAAAAAATTTTTTTGTTCTAAAAACTAGCCGCCTGAACTGGAGTGACGACATACGAAACGTCAAACTTCATCGGTTTTTTTGTTTATTTTTATTTGGATAATCGAAAAGGGCGGTAAGTGAATTCTTTTCTTAACTTTTTCATTATAAATTTTTTTCCTAGGTCGACGAAATCCTGTATGGAACGCATATGTTAAATGTCTTCGAATTTAAGCTTGGCCAGTCAGAGACAAAGTCGATGTCGTTCTGTACAAACACAAATGGGCGATGGTGCTTTGAACGTGGCTTTGAACAAGAAGGTATCCTCTTCTTGCAGATCCTTGGAGAGATTATCTCGTGGACCGGGAAGAGTTTCCATATGGGGCGACCAGGCACCGTTGCAAGTACCACACCCATTTCAAGGAGCATTGGGAAGTCAAATTGTGTGCAACGGATGTGGATTTAAGTCAACAGTGCGCTATGATAAGTTCGATAGCATCACTCTTCATCTACCAGACCAACGTAGATCTGGACTCAGTTTGGGTCATTTATTAAGTGAATTTATTGCTTCAGAGAACTTAACGGGAGTTAAATGTGACTTGCAGCGAAACAACCAATCACAGAAAATCACTCACATTTGCCAAATTACCAGCTTGCTTATGCATTCACATTTCCCGCACCTTGTGGCTACCAAGTGGACAAGTATGCAAGCGACAAGATTATGTACATTTTCCAAAAAGCCTCTCGATGGCTCCCTATAGTTTTGTCCACACTTGAATAGTGAAGTAAGTGTTTCAACGAAATCACCTGACAGCTTAATATTTTTTCACCACTTTGTTTTAATTTCTTAACAAAAATTCCAGGCCAACACACCTTGGGGATCTACCAAGCCACTTTTTTCATCGAGTATCCCAACATCCAACAATATTGACACCTTTGGCAACTATTCGACTTTCGGGTCGATGTTTCCTCGGAATTTGTATCGATTACTGGCCATTGTTGTGCATTCTGGAGAAGCGAACAGTGGACACTGGACACTTCGTCACCTATCGAAGAGGAGCATTGCGCAGCTCTCATAGGTAAGAAGATAAAGTTATTTCGAAAGTATTTTTAATAATAATAATAATTTTTATAAATTTTTTGGTTCAGTCGAAAAGGAATTTGCGATTTCCTCAGATGAGTGTAACAATTGATTGGTTCCATCAGCATCTTCGAGGAAAAGAAAGTCTTTTTTTTTTGGTTACTTTTAAGATTATGAATAACTTACATTTGGGATTGAAAACTCTTCCCAGGGCGTGCATCATTGTGATTGTTTCATCTTGGCGAACAGATTTTAGTTTTTTTGGACTTTGCTTCTCGTCTTCGACTGCGATGATGTTTTGAGGGTATCGGTAGTAAGATTTGGTGCACCTATTAACGTTAATTGTGTCGGAAATAAAAAATAAGGCCTCCACAAATAGTTAAAAAGAAGTATAGAGGAATGTGTTAACGCCATTTTGTTGGTCAATGCTGCAAATATTTTATCAGCTTCCGTACTTTTTAATTCTTCACTCCCACATTGAATTTTTTTTTGGAAAATACTTTAAAAAAAAAATTTCTAAAATTGGGTTAGTAGGTATTGGTGGACCACGGCGTGGGAAAATTTTGGATGGTATGGTGCCCTTGAATTCGTTTGAGGTCACCGCGGGTGTTATTTAATGGGTTTTTAATGGAGTGTTTAATGGGTGTTTAATGGGTTTATGTTTTGTTTGAGGTGGCCGCCGCTGCGCTATGGGTGATTTTGGAATTTAATTTAAATTGAAATAAAAATGCACACTGCCGAGGCTGAGATTTGAACCGGGGCCTATGGCGTGTCGCGCGTGTGACGTTGCACTAGGCTATCGGGGTAGTTGTAGGTTGATGTGTAAAAAGTCTACTTATGCGTACAAAAAAGTTATTTATAGAATCTTTTGGTATGTTGAGGGTTATAAAAAGTGTGACGGTTGGTGGTGGTTTGAATTTGTTTTTTTGTTTAGCTTTAAGATAGAGAATTTGTCACGATCGATTTTTGGTTGTGCATTGATTGTGGATGAACAGCATGTCATTTTACAGCTTATCATGAGGTTTCTTTCTTTCAGGCATAGACACTGTTAGTTGTTCTATTTTTAGATTTAGATTTCAGAACTGAAAATTTGAATTTGAAAAATAATCTGTCTTCTGTTAGTTGTTCTATTTTTAGATCTTGTTGAAGGGGATTGTGACAAAAACATGCTGCTAAGATGTTAAATGACATGCTCATGCACAATGTTGAATGTTATAAAAAGTGTGTGTGACGGATGGTAATGGATTGAATTTTGAATGGTTGACTATGTTTGAATAATCACAAAAGTCGGTTAGTGGTGGCTGCTTACTCTTTTAAATTTTGAATTGTAGATTTTATGAAAGAGGATCTGGTCATGTTGATGCATTTGATCGTTGAATGTGGATCTGGCATTTCAATGGAGCTGATGGGGGGTTGATAAATATAAGGAAGTATTTATGTGTCTTAGCATGCACAAGTGGAAAAAAAATATTATTTTAATGCCTACAATTAATCTAAAACTCAATTTGTTTGTTATCAGTAAAAGTAATAATTTATTTCCTTGTGTAGGTATTGAGATTACATAGTTTAGTTTTTCTTAAATTTCTTATGAATCCATGAGTTGTGTTTGGATGAAAACCCAAGCCATTTAACAAATATCTGATTTTTTTTCGTTTGAAGAACTTTTTCAATTAGGAATGTGTCGGGAAATTTTGTTTTTTGTAGTTCAAGTTCGTAGAATCCACCCTTAATTGGGGTACCTTCATAGTCTTCTAGTAGATATGTGACAGGATTTGTATGTTGCACTTTGATTATTTTGAAGATTTCCGTTGTCCAATTCGGTGTGTATCCTTTATCAAATACATGTTTGTATTTACTTATTCTTACGAAATCTCCAATTCTAAATTTCGGGGGAATATGAATTTTTATATGATTATATACTGTTGAGAGTAAATGCCTTTCATTTGTAGCATTTACCTCGGATGGTTTTATTTTGATTGTTCGATGAATAGAATTATTATATTTTTTAGTAAGCATATCTATTAAACCAATCCACCGATATGAACCACTTGCACTGAATTCCTTCCACATAAGTGTTTTTAAGGTACGATTAAATCTTTCAACAATAGATGCCTTAAGTGAAGTAAATGATGAATAATGATTGATTTTATATTTTTTCATGAGACTTTGAAAAGAGGCGTTGAAAAATTCTTTCCCATCATCAGTTTGTAAGTTTTTGGGGGTACGTGTATCTTTACTGAAAATATGTTGCATAGCAATAGTGACATTGTGCCCTGTTTTGTTTTTGATGGGAACTGTCCAAGCAAACTTGGAAAATGTATCAATAACCGTGAGAAGATATCGGAAATTTTCATTATCATTAGAATAGACACCCATTTCAACTAGATCAGCTTGCCATAAATCATCTAATCCCTTAATAATAACTCGCCTTTTTTTAAAATTCCTCCGAGCAGGTTTATGTAGTTCATTGACAACATCTCTTTTACTCATCTTTCTTTAAACTGATTGAAAAGAAAAAAACATTTCATTCTTATATTTGTTTATTTTGTAATCTTTTATATAATAGTATCAATTTTTTCATTCTTAATAATTTATTCTCAAGTATATAGCAAGCACATGTGTCTGGGCCTTCCTTACATTGATTCGAAGACCATGGGCAATTTATAAAATGACATCCATTGACAGACTCTGACGATGATACACCTTCAAACTGGTTCAAAAAACTCATAGTGTTCAGAAATTCCTCATAATGTTCCTCTAATAAGATATTCTGATTATACTTAAGCAAGTTTAAAATATCTTCAATAATCAAAGTATATTTAATGTTAGACATAACGAATGAATTGTGACTTGACACTATGATGTCTATAATTAAACTGATTTTACTTTCCAGTTGCTGAATCTTTCACCACAATATATGCATTTTTTAAAAACTGTTGTCGTAAATGATGGATTTCGTTTTGAAAGCTTCGCTGCATGTGCTCAATTTTTTCATCGACATAGGTTTTGGAAGTAGCATCTCTCTTATCATAGGGTTCCTGAATATTTTGTAATCTTTTCAATTTTAAATCGTAATCTCCAGCTTCTGTTTTGAAGAATCCTTCGCCAGGTGGTCCTGGTATACCTTGTGGACCCCGCTCTCCCTGCAATCCTCGCGGCCCAATCTTTACTCGAGCTCTATTGGAAAAACGACCAAATTTGTCTTTACTCATAATATGTCTTTATACAATTATGTTATTCTCTTTTAATTCTTCAACAATAGAGACAATTTCATTAGAGTGATTATTATTCCCTGCTTGTTGTGACCCGATTAAAAGCTTCAATCGATCTACAAGTTCATTCGGATCATCCCAATATATAAAGTCTTTCTTCATGCTTGATAATGTCATTAATCCACTTCCTAATGATGGTGTGGTATTCGCAAATAAATGTTTTATTATGTTGTATTTAGCACCACGGTTACCTCGTACTTGTTTCTCTGAATCATGGGAATCTCTATGCGAATTGGTATCCGTTAATATAGTTTTATAGTTGTTTAAGTCTTCACTATTATATATTTTTTCGTTTGGTCTTTTCATGAATAGGAGCTCGTATAATCCATGTGTCCCTTTAAAGTTCTTAGTTTTTACATGTATATCATTTCCTTGAACTTTGAACTCACCATCTCCAATATATAACTTTCCATTTTTCAAGTATATACCATATATATTATCAATTAAATTGGAATTGTTAATAAATAGATCCAGATATTTTTTAGGAATGTCGGAAAATTCTTCATGAGATAACTGCTCTGCAAAATTCCGATGCTTAATGCGTTGACTTTTTCTAGTCTTCGAAAGTTCTAAATGGGTTCTTGGAGTACTATTATTGTTATCTGTAATGGCGTAACTAATGGAAGGTGACGGTGTAATAAATTCTTCTTCCTTTTTAGTGGGTTCAATTTTCTTTGTAGAACTTTGAAAAATATTTTTCTCATGATCTTCCTCTTGCTTGGAGTTTGATATTTTAACTAATTTATTAAGTGGAGTAGTAATTGGTCTTAAAGCATCCTCTACTTGAGTTTCGTAAGCTTCTTTACCCCGTTTAAGAGCTTTGTATTTTTTTCGTAGTGCTTCTGTGGTTTTAATAAGTTCTTGTTTGAGTTTCACATCTATATGCATCATATTTATTTGTTTGCTTTTTATAAAAACAATCCGTAAATAAGGTTCGTATACATCGAAATAATCGAATTAATGGATTTAAGTTTAGAATGATATTACAGGTACTTGTCTTAATTGATGAACTTTGATCATTGAACTGTGTGAATCGATTTTTAACTGTAGTATTGTGTTCAGTAAACTGTAACGAAGTGTTCTCATAGAACATTTCTGCACATATGACGCAAAATGATAATGTGATTTGTTTTATAGGGAAGGGGTAAGACCGCTTTAAACAGAACTTTGGAAAAGGCTCCGAACAGCTACAAAACACTTTTTAAACAGCTCGTAACAGCTCCAAACCGCTTTTCAAACAGCCCCAAACAGCTTCAAACCGCTTTCAAACCGCTTTCAAACCGCTCCGAACAGCTCGTAACAGCTCCAAACCGCTTTTCAAACAGCCCCGAACCGCTTTTCAAACCGCTCCGAACAGCTCGTAACAGCTCCAAACTGCTTTTCAAACAGCCCCAAACCGCTTTTCAAACCTCTCCGAACAGCTCGTAACAGCTCCAAACCGCTTTTCAAACAGCTCCCAAACAGCTTCAAACCGCTTTCAAACCGCTTTCAAACCGCTCCGAACAGCTCGTAACAGCTCCAAACCGCTTTTCAAACAGCCCCGAACCGCTTTTCAAACCGCTCCGAACAGCTCGTAACAGCTCCAAACTGCTTTTCAAACAGCCCCAAACCGCTTTTCAAACCGCTCCGAACAGCTCGTAACAGCTCCAAACCGCTTTTCAAACAGCTCCCAAACAGCTTCAAACCGCTTTCAAACCGCTCGTAACAGCTGCAAACCGGTTTTCGAACTTTTGAACTGTATATTTACACTGTATTTAGTTTCAGAAAACTATCAAAGCCTTTTCTATAACGACCTTTATTCAAAGACACATCTTTATCAATAACTAAAAAACCATGTTTAATGTTCCAACATTCTTTACATAATTTTTGAAATGTTGAAAACGACATATCTGAATTTACATGATCATTGTAGATATGTTTTAAGTTCATATCATCCTGTTTAAAGACGATTAGAAAATTAGCATTGTCTCTAATTAAATGTTTGGGTATTCTGGTATATGTCTGGCACAAATAAAAACTATCAATATTATGATGTCGCCCCATGCTAAAGTATGTTCGAATAGTGTCTTGTTTTTCACAGGCAATATCATCAAATATAAATATAGAGTTTGGTTTAGCTTCTTTAGGTGGTATAACTTCACTGTTATTGGAAAAAGTAAAGAACCCCATATGCTTTATTGGTTGGACGGCTCTTCGTAGAAATTCATATTTTGGCTGTTGTAAAGATTTCGAATAAATATATATATTTTCAAATTTCAAGCCATTTGGATGTTGTAGCAAAGTCATCATTACATTAGTTTTTCCGCAATTTGATGGACCAGTTATCAAACCTCTTATGCTATTGGGCAATAATATACTGTGCTTTTTTGTTTCAATTCTTTTAACCAAATCCATGTTTTTTATTGGTAGCTGATGTTGTTGTTTTATGAATCGCATGATGACAAAAACTAAATGATTTTCCCATATATATCAAGGTTTTATTGAAAAAATGTCATAACATTATTAGTGACCTCTGCAAATCGTTGTATACCTAATAAAATGATTGATTTTTCTAATCAACCTAATAGTCAACGAGAAATTGTGAAAGGAGAAGGTTTATTGAATTCTGTAATTAATAAACTACCATTTGAACTTCACTTACCTGGTTACCAGTACTGTGGGCCTGGAACAAAATTGGAAGAACGTTTAGCTAAAGGCGATCCTGGGATAAACTTACTTGATCAAGCTTGTAAACAGCACGATATTTCATATTCCAAATTAAAGAATACTCCTGAACGACATATAGCAGATAAAATTTTAGCTGAAAAAGCTTGGCAAAGAGTTAAATCAAAAGACGCAGGTATAACAGAACGAGCAAACGCATTATTAGTCACCAACTTGATGAAGGCAAAAGTAAAGTTTGGAATGGGTGTAACTGATAAAAAAACTAAAAAGAGCAAGTGTAAGCTCACATTTAACAAATCAATTAAAGATGTGGGAAAAATTGTTATTACTAAAAAACCCTACAATTTAAACAGTGCTATTAAAATAGCTCTGTCAGAGGCCAAGAGAATAATTAAGAGAAACAAAAATATTAAGACACCAAGAGTTATATCTGTACCTAAATCAGGTGGAGTAGTACCATTCCTTGTTCCTCTTTTTGCAGGACTTTCAGCACTAGGTGCATTATCTGGAGGTGCTGCAGGTATAGCTAAAGCTGTGGATGAGGCTTTTAATGCTAAAAAAGATCTAGAAGAAAAGAAACGTCATAATACAAAGATGGAATCTATTGCAATGGGTAATGGACTACATCTAAAACCTTATAAGAAGGGTCTTGGATTATTTTTACAGCCAAAAAACTTTTAGATTCGCTACCCAAACGTGCATTGAATGAATTGGATATAATTCATTTTGCAAAAATGAATATTCCTCATTTTCATGGTGTTTTTATGCGAGATAATTTACCCCGGTATAAGCCATGGAAAAATGAATGTGGAATCGTTAATCTAGATTCTTTAAAAGGACCAGGAACACATTGGGTAGCATATTGTAAAAAGGGCAAACTAATTGAATATTTTGATAGTTTTGGGAATCTTCAACCTCCTATTGAAGTAATTCATTATTTAGGTTTAAATATCAAATACAATTATACTAAGTACCAAGATTTCAATACGTTCAATTGTGGTCATTTATGTTTGAAATTCTTATATGATTGTTACTTCTAATAAATATAAAGATTATTTTTTTGAAAAAATGTTCATTGTTTATTTCATCGTCATGGCATTGACACTTACACTAAGCGGGGAAACTTCCTATCTATCAGCTGAATATTTCCCACCATTAAACTTGAATAAGGATTACGTTTGTGGCCTCGTAGATTTTCAAACATATAACTCAATTCCAAATGTGGATGAACGAAACAATTTGTTCCATATTGGAGAAAACGAAATCGAAATTCCAGTAGGATTTTCTACATAGATTTGAAATAGATGACATTGCGTTTTTGATTTCTAAGACCTTGTTAATGCAAAATTCTACCGCCAAAGTAAAGATAGAAGCAAACAATAATACATTAAAAGCAGAAGTTGAGAGTAATGAGATAATTTACTTCGATAGACCTAGATCTATTGGAACATTATTGGGCTTTGGTAAGCGTGTACTTGAACAAGGTATAACTCATATGTCAGATTTAGCGGTTGACATTAATAAAGTAAACGTCATAAGAATTGAGTGCAACATAATTGTTGGTTCCTATTTTAATAATACTCCTGTACACACTATTCATGAATTTTCACCGGAAGCAGGAGCAGGGTATAAAATCATAGAGGTTCCAAAAAAATGTCATCTATTTACCTGTGAACGTCAAGCAAATAACTTCTTTATCATTAAGGCTTGTAGATCAAGACGGTGATCTAATAAATTTTAGAGGAGAAACAATAACCATTCGATTACATTTAAAACCGAAATCAACGTAATGTTACTCTATAATAATTATATATCTGACATCAAAGGTGATCATTCAACTAGTTCTGAAAAGACATCAAACCGATCAAGATCAAGATTGTCTCTTGAAAAAACAAAGCATTTCTACTATCACTAGGATTTGTCCTGAAATAATAAAAAGAAAAAATAATAATAAAATGAGTCAAATACTAAATATTAGTCACTGTCCTAACTATGATAATAGCATTACAAAATTTGAGTATCATAGTTATTCAGCATTTCTTCAATCCTTCAATACCAATGATGAAATACGTATCCCTATACAACAGCAGGATCTGTGCATTTTACCCAGTGAAAGTTTCATTTATGTAGAAGGAAGTTTGACAAAAGCAGATGGAGGAGTTTCTTCCACAGCAAAACTATGTAACAATGCTATACCATTTCTTTTTGAGGAAATACATTATGAACTCAATGGTATTGATATTGAAAACAATAAAAATGTTGGTATTACAACATTATTAAAAAATTTTATATCATTAAATGAGAATGAAAGTAAAAGTTTGGAAAATTCTTCATGGACTGGAAAGGATAGTATTTCACTTTCATCGGGTAGTTTTAACTTTTGCATTCCATTGAAAAATCTTTTAGGATTTGCTGAAGATTATAAGAAAATCATTATAAACGCAAGACATGAATTGATTTTAATTCGAACTCGAACTGATGAAAATGCCTACATTAATACAGAAAAAGAAAATTTAAAAATGGCAATCCATAAACTACAAAAACAGGATGATATGAACTTAAAACATATCTACAATGATCATGTAAATTCAGATATGTCGTTTTCAACATTTCAAAAATTATGTAAAGAATGTTGGAACATTAAACATGGTTTTTTAGTTATTGATAAAGATGTGTCTTTGAATAAAGGTCGTTATAGAAAAGGCTTTGATAGTTTTCTGAAACTAAATACAGTGTAAATATACAGTTCAAAAGTTCGAAAACCGGTTTGCAGCTGTTACGAGCGGTTTGAAAGCGGTTTGAAGCTGTTTGGGAGCTGTTTGAAAAGCGGTTTGGAGCTGTTACGAGCTGTTCGGAGCGGTTTGAAAAGCGGTTTGGGGCTGTTTGAAAAGCAGTTTGGAGCTGTTACGAGCTGTTCGGAGCGGTTTGAAAAGCGGTTCGGGGCTGTTTGAAAAGCGGTTTGGAGCTGTTACGAGCTGTTCGGAGCGGTTTGAAAGCGGTTTGAAAGCGGTTTGAAGCTGTTTGGGAGCTGTTTGAAAAGCGGTTTGGAGCTGTTACGAGCTGTTCGGAGAGGTTTGAAAAGCGGTTTGGGGCTGTTTGAAAAGCAGTTTGGAGCTGTTACGAGCTGTTCGGAGCGGTTTGAAAAGCGGTTCGGGGCTGTTTGAAAAGCGGTTTGGAGCTGTTACGAGCTGTTCGGAGCGGTTTGAAAGCGGTTTGAAAGCGGTTTGAAGCTGTTTGGGGCTGTTTGAAAAGCGGTTTGGAGCTGTTACGAGCTGTTTAAAAAGTGTTTTGTAGCTGTTCGGAGCCTTTTCCAAAGTTCTGTTTAAAGCGGTCTTACCCCTTCCCTATAAAACAAATCACATTATCATTTTGCGTCATATGTGCAGAAATGTTCTATGAGAACACTTCGTTACAGTTTACTGAACACAATACTACAGTTAAAAATCGATTCACACAGTTCAATGATCAAAGTTCATCAATTAAGACAAGTACCTGTAATATCATTCTAAACTTAAATCCATTAATTCGATTATTTCGATGTATACGAACCTTATTTACGGATTGTTTTTATAAAAAGCAAACAAATAAATATGATGCATATAGATGTGAAACTCAAACAAGAACTTATTAAAACCACAGAAGCACTACGAAAAAAATACAAAGCTCTTAAACGGGGTAAAGAAGCTTACGAAACTCAAGTAGAGGATGCTTTAAGACCAATTACTACTCCACTTAATAAATTAGTTAAAATATCAAACTCCAAGCAAGAGGAAGATCATGAGAAAAATATTTTTCAAAGTTCTACAAAGAAAATTGAACCCACTAAAAAGGAAGAAGAATTTATTACACCGTCACCTTCCATTAGTTACGCCATTACAGATAACAATAATAGTACTCCAAGAACCCATTTAGAACTTTCGAAGACTAGAAAAAGTCAACGCATTAAGCATCGGAATTTTGCAGAGCAGTTATCTCATGAAGAATTTTCCGACATTCCTAAAAAATATCTGGATCTATTTATTAACAATTCCAATTTAATTGATAATATATATGGTATATACTTGAAAAATGGAAAGTTATATATTGGAGATGGTGAGTTCAAAGTTCAAGGAAATGATATACATGTAAAAACTAAGAACTTTAAAGGGACACATGGATTATACGAGCTCCTATTCATGAAAAGACCAAACGAAAAAATATATAATAGTGAAGACTTAAACAACTATAAAACTATATTAACGGATACCAATTCGCATAGAGATTCCCATGATTCAGAGAAACAAGTACGAGGTAACCGTGGTGCTAAATACAACATAATAAAACATTTATTTGCGAATACCACACCATCATTAGGAAGTGGATTAATGACATTATCAAGCATGAAGAAAGACTTTATATATTGGGATGATCCGAATGAACTTGTAGATCGATTGAAGCTTTTAATCGGGTCACAACAAGCAGGGAATAATAATCACTCTAATGAAATTGTCTCTATTGTTGAAGAATTAAAAGAGAATAACATAATTGTATAAAGACATATTATGAGTAAAGACAAATTTGGTCGTTTTTCCAATAGAGCTCGAGTAAAGATTGGGCCGCGAGGATTGCAGGGAGAGCGGGGTCCACAAGGTATACCAGGACCACCTGGCGAAGGATTCTTCAAAACAGAAGCTGGAGATTACGATTTAAAATTGAAAAGATTACAAAATATTCAGGAACCCTATGATAAGAGAGATGCTACTTCCAAAACCTATGTCGATGAAAAAATTGAGCACATGCAGCGAAGCTTTCAAAACGAAATCCATCATTTACGACAACAGTTTTTAAAAAATGCATATATTGTGGTGAAAGATTCAGCAACTGGAAAGTAAAATCAGTTTAATTATAGACATCATAGTGTCAAGTCACAATTCATTCGTTATGTCTAACATTAAATATACTTTGATTATTGAAGATATTTTAAACTTGCTTAAGTATAATCAGAATATCTTATTAGAGGAACATTATGAGGAATTTCTGAACACTATGAGTTTTTTGAACCAGTTTGAAGGTGTATCATCGTCAGAGTCTGTCAATGGATGTCATTTTATAAATTGCCCATGGTCTTCGAATCAATGTAAGGAAGGCCCAGACACATGTGCTTGCTATATACTTGAGAATAAATTATTAAGAATGAAAAAATTGATACTATTATATAAAAGATTACAAAATAAACAAATATAAGAATGAAATGTTTTTTTCTTTTCAATCAGTTTAAAGAAAGATGAGTAAAAGAGATGTTGTCAATGAACTACATAAACCTGCTCGGAGGAATTTTAAAAAAAGGCGAGTTATTATTAAGGGATTAGATGATTTATGGCAAGCTGATCTAGTTGAAATGGGTGTCTATTCTAATGATAATGAAAATTTCCGATATCTTCTCACGGTTATTGATACATTTTCCAAGTTTGCTTGGACAGTTCCCATCAAAAACAAAACAGGGCACAATGTCACTATTGCTATGCAACATATTTTCAGTAAAGATACACGTACCCCCAAAAACTTACAAACTGATGATGGGAAAGAATTTTTCAACGCCTCTTTTCAAAGTCTCATGAAAAAATATAAAATCAATCATTATTCATCATTTACTTCACTTAAGGCATCTATTGTTGAAAGATTTAATCGTACCTTAAAAACACTTATGTGGAAGGAATTCAGTGCAAGTGGTTCATATCGGTGGATTGGTTTAATAGATATGCTTACTAAAAAATATAATAATTCTATTCATCGAACAATCAAAATAAAACCATCCGAGGTAAATGCTACAAATGAAAGGCATTTACTCTCAACAGTATATAATCATATAAAAATTCATATTCCCCCGAAATTTAGAATTGGAGATTTCGTAAGAATAAGTAAATACAAACATGTATTTGATAAAGGATACACACCGAATTGGACAACGGAAATCTTCAAAATAATCAAAGTGCAACATACAAATCCTGTCACATATCTACTAGAAGACTATGAAGGTACCCCAATTAAGGGTGGATTCTACGAACTTGAACTACAAAAAACAAAATTTCCCGACACATTCCTAATTGAAAAAGTTCTTCAAACGAAAAAAAATCAGATATTTGTTAAATGGCTTGGGTTTTCATCCAAACACAACTCATGGATTCATAAGAAATTTAAGAAAAACTAAACTATGTAATCTCAATACCTACACAAGGAAATAAATTATTACTTTTACTGATAACAAACAAATTGAGTTTTAGATTAATTGTAGGCATTAAAATAATATTTTTTTTCCACTTGTGCATGCTAAGACACATAAATACTTCCTTATATTTATCAACCCCCCATCAGCTCCATTGAAATGCCAGATCCACATTCAACGATCAAATGCATCAACATGACCAGATCCTCTTTCATAAAATCTACAATTCAAAATTTAAAAGAGTAAGCAGCCACCACTAACCGACTTTTGTGATTATTCAAACATAGTCAACCATTCAAAATTCAATCCATTACCATCCGTCACACACACTTTTTATAACATTCAACATTGTGCATGAGCATGTCATTTAACATCTTAGCAGCATGTTTTTGTCACAATCCCCTTCAACAAGATCTAAAAATAGAACAACTAACAGAAGACAGATTATTTTTCAAATTCAAATTTTCAGTTCTGAAATCTAAATCTAAAAATAGAACAACTAACAGTGTCTATGCCTGAAAGAAAGAAACCTCATGATAAGCTGTAAAATGACATGCTGTTCATCCACAATCAATGCACAACCAAAAATCGATCGTGACAAATTCTCTATCTTAAAGCTAAACAAAAAAACAAATTCAAACCACCACCAACCGTCACACTTTTTATAACCCTCAACATACCAAAAGATTCTATAAATAACTTTTTTGTACGCATAAGTAGACTTTTTACACATCAACCTACAACTACCCCGATAGCCTAGTGCAACGTCACACGCGCGACACGCCATAGGCCCCGGTTCAAATCTCAGCCTCGGCAGTGTGCATTTTTATTTCAATTTAAATTAAATTCCAAAATCACCCATAGCGCAGCGGCGGCCACCTCAAACAAAACATAAACCCATTAAACACCCATTAAACACTCCATTAAAAACCCATTAAATAACACCCGCGGTGACCTCAAACGAATTCAAGGGCACCATACCATCCAAAATTTTCCCACGCCGTGGTCCACCAATACCTACTTGGGTTCATTGGGTTCAAATATTTCGCATATCAACGTAAAATTTGACTTTTTTTATATTAACTACAGTTCAGAGGCATTTTATGATACCATCTTCGTCGATGGTGGGATTACATTAGTATTTATAGATTATGTTGGCAATCAAAGCACAACCTCAGGTGAAGGGTGTAATGATCGGTGGAAGGATCGACTTGATTATCGATTTCGCTAAAAATCGTGATATCATACATATGTACATACTGTGGCGCAAAACAGCGGGGAACCTCGAAGCCTAGCCCATTTCTCACAACCATGCCTTGTAAGGAAATGAAGGGGACCTTCTGCCGATTCCGAACGACTAATTGAGGATTCGTTTTTCATGGCAACGAACCCACTTCTTCCTTTAGTTCACGAATCACTTCGCTGCTATGGCACACACCCGGCTTTGGGAATACTCTATAAAGGTTAATGCTAGACAAGATATTTACTAAAACATACTCTTTTAGAAAGCTTTGGTTGTTCTTGTTCGACCGATGAATCACCTTCCTTTGTATTACTGCCATTACCAGTGATCTGTAAACATATTTTAGAATTTAAAAATCAAATACACCAGCGTATAGTACCAGTAAAGTTTACAAGTCTTAACTTAAAAATCCTTGGCTTCATAGGATTGATTAACGGCAATTCTAAGATGCTCATCTTCCAAAAATTGCATACGATGATTTGACCATGGTTGAGGACTGTTTCAAAACAAGAACCAAACAACGACCACAATGTGAGATATAACTGGTCGCTGCATTCCGTCAGAGAAAGAAGAAACAAATGGAAGATTATTCACACAAGCTTAGACTAGAGGAAAAAAAAAATGATAGCCTTACCATTTTAAACGCCTGGCAAGACGAATATCTGCATTGGTACCAACAAAGACTTTCATACCTAACAAATTAAGAACCTCTGGACTCTGCAAACCCTTTTTCCTTAACTTTTTCCGTGTTGGACTTTAATGCGATCTAGTTCGAAAAATTGAAATGGAAAATTTTGCTTCAATTTGGAATTTGAGATTTGAAAACATGTGACTTTGAAAGCTGTCAGTAGAGTTATAGCAACTCCGAAAAGGAATATCGGTTATCTCTTTCTGTCTATTGTGCATACAGTCTATATCCGTCCTGCTTTACTTTTCTGAACTTCCGCACTTGCAGATGCATGTAAATCCACCATAAGAATCTTTTAAAACGGATGGGAAATTGAAAAAAATAAGTTATAATCGTCTATCAAAATATTTTAAATGTACTTCTATTTTCAAAAGTCGAATTTTAATATTTCACAGCTGTTGTCTGCAGCAATCTGGAAAAAGATATCTGGATCGTTGAAAAAGGTATCCAAGATACGGCTATCCGAGATAGGCTATCCGATAGATTCTCGAACGCGCCCAAAGAGAAACGTCAAAGCTGCTTCACGAACAGAGATAAGAAACTAATTAGATGGCAAACCTTTACTTCTCTTGCCCCGCAACAACCATTTGTTTACATTAGCCGCGTTTTATTATCACAATGATCCAATCTGGATCAGATCTTGATAATAAAACAGCTTCATGCTATGTCCGCACCTGAGAGTTAAACTTGTTTAACTCAAAACAATCCCAAACCAACATGATAACCAAGTGGTTTGCCATACAAAATGAAACCTTTTTAGTCAATGGGTTTCGAGATAACCTACTCGAAACCAAAGGTGCTGAATGCACTATTTCCAATATTCCATTGAATTTGACATTTAAGAGAGTGGAAGTGAGTGGAGAGAGAATGAATTCTCTCACACGTCGTTGACGTTCTGCTCACACTTGTATGTCTGTCTCTTTTTAACTTAAGACAAAAAGATAAACTCAAAACTTTTCTGCATATGCGGACACTACTTGGTTAACTCAAACCATACTGGAACGAAACCCAGGTTAACTTCAGTTGCGGACATAGCATTATGCTATGTCCGCACATGAGAGTTAAACTTGTTTAACTCAAAACAATTCCAAACCAACATGATAACCAAGTGGTTTGCCATACAAAATGAAACCTTTTTAATCACTGGGTTTCGAGATAACCTACTCGACGTTCTGCTCACACTTTATATCTGTCTCTTTTTAACTTAAGACAAAAAGATAAACTGAAAACTTTTATGCATATGCGGACACTACTTGGTTAACTCAAACCATCCTGGAACGAAACCCAGGTTATCTTCAGGTGCGGACATAGCATTAGATCATCATATTTCCAGTTGGAAGCTGTGAGAGACTCGCTCTCTCAACTGACATTTCAAAAGAGTTGCAGAGTTGGCCTACGAACTTTTTTTTCAATGGTTAATTTTTTGTTCTTTTTTTTAGGGAAAAATGATATTCATCCACTTTGTCAAATATATATTTTTTTGCACTAATTCTTATTAATTTCACGAATATATGTTTTGTGTTGTAAAACTTTTTCATTATGTCATGTATTATACAAAAATGAATAAATGTGAAGTTTCTCGGTATCTTTCTAAAATATATTTCATTTCACACAGATAAAAATGTTCATGTGGCAATACTGTTGTTATTGGAAATATTGGAAATGATACCAACGTTTCAATGGAAAGTCTCCTCTTGTGTGAAATAGAAGAACTAACTTTTAGATCACAAAAATAGATCCAAATGAAAAGCAGGATTTCGCTTTGTTGTTGTAACGCTAATAAACCCATGATCTGATCCGGATCAGATCAATAATAGGCGTGTTTTTTTTTATGCTAGTATATAGTACAGTAAAAATTTCCCTTGGGGAACAACAACAAATCATTTTACTGTCGTAATTTTCCACAGTGAAAACAGGGATGGCATTGCTGTGGATTGATAGTTTCCAGCACAGAGTAGATAATACAGAGTGCCAACTCGTACCCCCCTTGCCTGAAACACCCTCAAAAAATTTTTCAACACGAATTCAAAATGGCGACCTATTTCTTGATTAAAAATGGAGTCGTGGTCAGTCGTGGTGAAGTTCCAAACTTCAATAAATAAAAAAAAAAAACAAGATGACATTTATCTTTGACAGTTTGCAAAATATTGCAAAGTTTTATAATGTTTTATTGCTTGTAAGTATTTCTAACTAAATTAGTTTCTAAATTGATCAACCAGCAGATTTTCCAGACAATCTACTATGGGGCTCTAGAAACGCCAAGTCTCAACTGAAGAGGGCGAAAGAAAAGTAAAAGAACTGAATGTGATGTTCATCGAGACCAGCGCTAAAGCCGGTTACAATGTCAAGCAGCTATTTAGAAGAGTCGCCGCAGCCCTACCCGGCATGGACTCCATGGATAACAAACCACCCGCAGACATGCAGGAAGTTGTCCTCAAGGACTCATCCCACGAAAGAAAAGACCCCGAAGGAGTCAATATTAGTATTCTTAAAGTACTGAGTCCTTTCAGAATTTTAGATAACTGATGTGGTACGTTTTAGGTAAAGCCATTCCCAACAAAAAAGCAGCCAACCAGCCTCAGCAGTCAAAAACCAACCGCCTAACAAAAAATTGGAGGAACAGGCACCTGGTTCACAGCCCAACGAGAATACAGGTGGAAAAAAGAAACAAAAGTATGTCAATTTGCTTACGAACGATGGCAAAGTTCCGAACACATTATGCTTAAAGGACGTCGGCCTTGTGATTGTGAAGCGACACAACATAAATTGATGAACAACTGTCTGAGTTGTGGAATAATTGTTTGTGAACAAGAAGGAAATGGTCCATGCCTCTTTTGTGGTTATCTGGTTTGTTCGTTGCTGGAAATGCAGTGTTTGTCGATGCACCAGCCGTATGCATCACTATTGGTCTCTGGCATAAAGAAGTAAGCGAGAAATGGACACGTAAGCACATGAAGTAACTTTGACGTTTTTTTGCAGACACGAAGGACGAGTATGGTATACTAATCATCGGGATCGTATGTGGATTGCATCAACGGCTAAAGAACCAACCGAAGAAGAAATTACTGAAGTTCATAATTTCTACAAACAACACAACAAAGGTTACACGCTCTCCTTTTCCAATGAAACAGATTTTTGAATTTGATTTTGCAGATAATTCCATTAAGTTTCCATCGCAATACCAGACTGGTTGTCTACTGGGCGTTATTATTAAAGACGTACTCACACAAGAAGAGTATCGCAAGAAGTATCCCAACGAAGAATCGGATATATGTTTTTATATGCAAAAAAACCCCAAGTTCTTCCTGTTGCCTTTCCAATCAAAGGATCTCATAAGATTTGTCAGTTTGCGTTTTGTTAATTGAGTCATAATTTTTTTCTTTCCACCCTAGATCAAATCGAACCAAAAATACACCGAGCAGCTTCATTGGCACTACTCAAAGCCGGAGGTTCATCGGTAAAATCTTGAGTAAAAGAAAATATAAGCAATAAACCTGGTTAGAGCGTGTTAATTAACTACTGAATTTTTATATGGTTATGTAGATTCAAATAATTCTTTTAAAAACACAAAAGACCTATATATTGGAAGTGAGATCGGCAAAAACTGATTTTCAAATTGACGGTGGTACCACTTTTGCAAGAGGAAAAACATCTCATCTTAGTCCACTAATAAGCAGCTTTTGTAAAATGATTATTATCGATTACCTTCAATCAATACTTACATACTTACTAACCAGCCTGACTAAATGGTTTCTAATTCTATTCTCATTACATTCACATCTAACAAAATTCATTTTGAAACTGATCAACCAGCAGATTTTCGAGATAATCTACTATGGGGCTCTGGAAGCCAGTTGTGAGCTGGCTGAGAAGGAAGGCCCATATGAAACACACGAAAGAAGTCCATTCAGGAAAGGTATCTTGCAGTATGACATGTGGAACAAAACGCTAACCGACCTCTGGGATTAGGCTGCTCTTAAAAAAAAATTGCCAAACATGGCGTTCGGAACCAACTGCATCGACATAAAAGAAATAGACTTCCTTTTAAGCATTCCCAGCATCATACACTCCCATAAACCACCAATTGCTCATCTATTTCAAAATCTGCCACAAAACTCAAATTGTTTGGAACTATTTGAGAGATATCTCCAGGCTTTACATCCATCGGTCTTGAAGTCATCAAACTAATGGACAAACGATTGTATGTCAAACACTACAACAAAGTAATTAGTAATTAAAAAAACAAGTTTTATTAATTTGGGACATGAGATAATAAAATAAAAGGTTAATACAGAAAAAGAACAATTTTTTCGTGATTATTTTTGTTTGTTACAATTACAATCAAATGGTGTGTGATAAATGATGAAATGAGAACCAGGAGCTTATTATATTCTTATTCCTGAGCTGCTCGTCCGAAATCGAAGTCCTTAAAGAAGGATGTTGGTTGAGGCCCAGGTTCACCCCGAACTGTAATGCCCACCTAAGTAAGTAGGAGCTGCGACAGCAGCTGGGTTCATGGGTTCATTGTCCTTCCGCTTCTTTGAACCAGAGACTATATTATCAATACGCAGCAGAAGAATGACTGTCTCTACAGCAGTTTTGTATGTTTGCATCTTTCCAGCTAGTGGTTCCCACATAGCTTTGACGTTCATGTCTAATATCTGACCAGATTCGCCGTCAATACCCCAGGCACAGACACCATCGCCAGAATGTGAGGCGTGTTTAGCGCGCAGCGCTGTCAGAGTTCGGATGGTATTAGCTCCGCATTTCTGTGCCAATGTTCTTGGAATGATTTCTAATGCCTGCGCAACGGCGGTGTATGTTCTCTTCGATTTGCAGCATTCTCGAGAAATCTTGCTCTCCAACAATTTCTACATTTGTTTGACTCTCGCCCTTTTTGTATTCCAAAGAGCAGTCGAGTAGAATATTCATTTAGCATGGGTCACGTCTTTGTTGAGCATAACGCCTCGAAGAACACAAGAATCTTCAAGACTACCGCCAGGAACCTTTTCAACTTTGGCGTAGCTAAAAGGTTAATTCAAAATATTATCGAGTTTTGCAAACATCAAAATTTCACTTACCGCCTGATATCGACTTCCAAGCGACCGTTTTCAGTAAGGGTTACAGTTTGCACAGCCTCTAGAGCAATTTTTACTGCCAAATCGGACCATTTTCCAATGAATTTTGTCCCAACACAGGCTATTACAACATCAGCCTTGCGTTCCTTGTTGTATACATCCAAGGGAATGCTTAAATCGTTCTGCTTAGTAATGTCTTCCAATACCTCACGATAAACACGAATGATCACAGCGGGAGTGAAGATTTTAGAGCTGTGTCAATCGCGATTGATTCGGTCTTTTCGACCCGTTCACTGGAAATGATTGATGATTGCAATCATACAAAACTAAAACAATCAATCACCATTTCAATCATTTCCATAGAACGCCACTGAAAGAAACTCAGTATTTTACTATTATATATGCTGTATTTGTATGAGATGGGTGAAGACGACCGAAACTGAAACCAATGATTTGATAGAAACGAACGAATAGACCGAAACCAATCCTTTGTACGAGCCGAACGTCAGAAAATGAAACCAATCACTTGAACCATAGACGAACGACCGAAAATGAAACCAATCGTTTGAACGAAATGAACGACCGAGACTGAAACCAATCACCAATCACTTGAACCAAACGAACGACCTAGGCTGAAACCAATCGTTTGAACGAGACCCGAAACGATTGACCGAAACTGAAACCAATCAAACAAGTACTACAGTACTCTGACTTTAATGCTCATAGAATGGTGCTATTGCTGAGCAGGTAGGCGATGTTTATCATTTCAGATAAAGCACATATACATACTTATGTTTATTTTATATTTTCAGCTTTTAGAATTTGATTGATTTAGAACTTTTCTAGTCCTTGTTTCAAAGCGATATGGAAAAATTTCTACTTTGAATTTTTTAAAGCGATTCTCACTGAAAATGTGTAATGAATGTAATGTGTGTATGTATATATGCACTTTTAAAAAAGAAAACCATCCCCCATCAACAACTCAGTACCATACTATTGGTTCTTGCCTACGTTTCTGTTTCGATGTTGACTCGACTGCACCTATGTATGTATGTATGTAGGTACTAGGTTCTAGGTAGACACGAAACGTAAACAGAGAGTAATAAAAATTAAAAAATACAACGCTGCTGGCTGCCTGTGCCTGCAAATGATTGGTTTCAATTTCGGTCGTTCCTCGTTCTCGAGGGTCTATTGGTTTCAGTTTCAGTCGATCGCCTCGGCCAGTTCAAGTGATTGAATGATTGATTGAAATGACCGAATCTTTCCATTGAACGATTGATGACTGGTTCGTTCACTGGAAATGAACGATTGACACAGCATTAGAAGATTTATTATATATGAAAAACAAATTGTATGTACTTCTTTCTTTCGATTTCGACTTCAGTTCATTATTTATTTACGAAGAACTGTCATTTTTTGTCCTACCACACCAGGTGCTATCGTGTGGGGAGTTTAAGGCTATGTGTACATTGGTATGTTCTGTGAAACTTAACAAAACGTCTGCATCGGTATGAAATTTTTAACTAATTTTTGTCTTTTTCAGTGAAATACTGGCCAAAATGGAAAAAAAAGTTAATTCCTGCAACTTAAATTCATTTTTCTAAGTTCTAAGCTGTATGAAAATTAAAAATTATCGATTTTTTTGCAACCAAAAAAAAATTTTTTACTTTTCAAACTCAACTGATTTTTGTTCTCTGACAAATCAATGGCGGCCAATGGCGGGTGTGGTAAGTGAGGGTTCCCGGTCGAGGGTTCCCGGTCTAGATTAGCTTTTAGGCAAAATGGCACTACCTTGCCGGAGTTGACTCTCTGGTTATACTCTGTGGTTTCCAGCTTTGAAAATAAGATGGCACCACCAATGATTTCAGTTCATCAAAGCTTTTTCGAAAGGACGTGTTCAAAAAAAAAGTGGTATTTGCAAAGACTGCTATTATACGGTGCAATTTGTTGCACGAAACTGTTCGAACACCATAAGTGCAAAAGAGAACGAAAGTTCGAAAAACAGAGATGGACAATGTGCTACCGTGTGTCGCATGGGTTATGGTTTCGTGAAACAGCTTTGACGTTTCTCTTTGGGTGGGTTCGAGAACCTATCGGATAGCCTATCTCGGATAGCCGTATCTTGGATACTGTTAGAATTCTGGCAATTCCCTTACCTCCGATGTAAATCTATGAAGCGCCACGCGCGACATCTGAACTTCATTCATTATATGTATTATTCAAACTTTCTCATAACGAATAAAACACTTCTTTCTGTATTTTCTAACCAAGCGGTCGACTTTTTAATTCCACTTCTCTGATAGGTTATGGGCCCAGTCCCAATTTTAACAAGTAAAACCAAAGTAAAGTAATAGTTTTCTTTTCGCAACAATGGCCAACGCCATACGAATCGAGACATTATCGAAAAGTAATTTTGAAACGTGGAAGATACAGATTGAGGCCGTCCTCGTAAAAAATGAAACATGGGTTTACGTTTGTGGTGAAAAACCAAAACCCGAAGTAGCTGGAGCAGATGAAACTTCACGAACAGCATCGCAACTCAAACGAGATGCGTGGATACTGGAGGATCGTAAAGCCAAATCCGATCTCATACTAGCCATCAGTCCTTCTGAACTGAGTCAAATCAGAGGATGCACGACATCAAGGGAAATCTGGCTAAAACTTGAAGCCGTATATGCGTCAAAAGGACCCGCTAGGAAAGCGACGCTCCTGAAACAACTAACACAAAACAAAATGACGGAAGAAGACGACATAAGGGAGTATCTATCTAAGTTTTTTGACATCGTAGACAGACTCCGTAACATGGAAGTCATCATAAACGATGAGTTACTGTCTGTCATGTTGTTGTACAGTTTGCCTGATTCGTTTGAAAATTTCAGGTGTGCCATCGAAACCCGAGACAGTCTTCCCGACATCGAATCACTAAAAGTGAAAATTATAGAAGAAAACGACGCAAGAACTCGCAAAACCAGCGACCGACCATCTGGGGCACTGTTCGCCAAACATAACACCGGCAGTCGATATGCCAAGAATAATTCCTACGAGAAATCTAAAACCAGGAACGGCAACGGCGAAGAAAGTCAACCTTTCAGATACAACTGCAATTACTGTGGAAAAAAGGGGCATAAGGCAGCTGATTGCTTTAAGAAGAAGGAAACAAAAACTGGTACAGGACAATCCTACAAATCTTACCTCATCGACACTGCCAACGAAGACGACGTCGACGAAAGGTGGTGCTTAGACAGTGGGTGCACGTCGCACGTTTGTAAGGATGAGTCACTTCTTCAAAATCGGAAAACTACGCAATCTACATTAAAGCTAGCAACAACTGCATCATCGTCCATCACAACCAAGGGTGACGTAGACATATCAACATGGAACGGGAAGGAAAACGTCGATGTAAAGCTGAACAACACGCTGCATGTTCCCGACCTACGCACCAATTTGATATCTGTCGCAAAGATAGTAGACAAAGGTGATATTGTAGTATTCACCAAGAACAGAGCACTTATCCAAACAAGTGACAAAGAAACGAAAATTATAGCCGAACGCAAAGGCGATTTGTTTTACGTGCGTGCAGAACACCAGCAAAGTCACCTCGTAACAAACAAGATAGTAGGAGACCCTGACATATGGCATCGAAAACTCGGCCATTTGAATTTTCAAGATCTGCTGCTCATGTCCAAAAAGCATTTAATCCCTGAACTGACAAGGGATCCCAAGGTTTGTGAAACATGCATCGCATCAAAACTGACACGTCTTCCATTCCAAAATCGAGACGAGCGTTCCATTGGACTATTGGATATCGTGCACAGCGACGTATGCGGACCTATGAGAACAGAGTCTCACGGCGGATCTCGCTACTTTATAACATTCATCGATGATTTCAGTCGATTCTGTTTGACGTACTTTATGCAAGAAAAGAGCGAAGTTGCTTCAAAGTTCACCGAATTTAAAAACTATGCAGAAGCTCAAACTGGCAGGAAAATAAAGTCCTTGCAGTCAGACAACGGAACTGAATACTGCAACAGAGTCATGGACAACATTTTGAAGGAACACGGTATCAAGCGTAGACTCACGACTACATATACCCCCGAACAGAACGGAGTAGCTGAACGGAAAAATCGCACCTTAGTTGAATCGGCCAGGTGCATGCTGAAGGAGTCAGGTCTACCATCTACTTTCTGGGCTGAAGCTGTGGCCGCAGCAAATCATATTCGAAACCGATGTATCACAAAAAGCCTAAAAGGAGAAATACCTTATAAGATATGGACTGGAAAACTACCGAAATTAAATTACCTTCATCCATTTGGTAACAAAGTTTTTATCCTGGATAAAACACCTGGAAAAGGAAAATTTGACGACAGAGGCATCGAGGGAATATTTGTTGGATACCCCGATACACATAAAGGATACAGAGTCTGGGTTCCATCTCAGCAGAAAATCCACATCACCAGAGACGTTAAATTTGTTGACCTCAATAATCAAGGAAAGTTTAGTGAGTTCACAAACGAGGAAACATTAAATGGACGTTTCAATTTGGAAAACTCGAACGACACCGTAAATATTGTTTTCAGTCAAAGCAAACAACGAGACAACGAATTAAGAATCGAAAACGTCAAAACAGAAAACGAAAAGTGCTCGACTCCTACGATGTTTAAAAAATTTAAAAAGGCAAAGTGTTCGAAAACAAAAGAAGGCATACAGAGTACAGTGGAAACGTATAAATATACTCCAGCGACAACAACGAAATTAAGACCAGGTCTTAGAGCACGTCCGAGAAAAATCTTCGAAGATGTTGAGGAATTCGAAAATAGTGTCAAGGATCGAAAACCTGAGGACAACGAATCTCAACACGAAAATGTGGATTTGGCAATGAATGCTTCTGAAGTTCCTATTACACAAGCTATATCAGGAGATGACAAAGCTGACTGGGAAGAAGCAATTTACTCGGAATTTAGAAATTTAGTGGGAAACAACACATGGAAAATTGTGAACAAACCCGAACATGCAAGAACGATTGGCTGCAGAATAGTGCTGAGGAACAAATGGACTGTTGACGGTGTGTTGGAGAGACGGAAAGCTAGATTGGTGGCGAAAGGATTCTCACAGAAACCTGGTGTGGATTTTAACGATACTTTTGCTCCAGTGGCTAGACTAAGCTCATTGAGATTGTTGGTTGCTCTATCTGCAAGAGAAAATCTAAGTATATCTCAACTGGACATCACCTCGGCTTATCTGAACGGGAGAATTGACGAAGATATATACATGGACAAGCCGCAGTTCTTAGAAGCCATGCTACAAAGGATGTCGACTAGCGAAAGCGACAGAAAACTTAAGTGCAATGCAAATAAAATGTTGAATGATCTTCGAGGCGACAGCAATAAGGTTTGCAAACTCGAGAAGGCCTTATACGGACTACGTCAAGCTGGACGCCAGTGGAACATCGAGATTGACAAGGTGCTGAAGAACATGGGACTAGTTCCAACAGACTCTGACCCATGTGTCTATAGTGACAAGAGCAAGAAAACTTTTCTGCTCGTATACGTCGACGACCTACTCATATTCTCTAATGACCGAGCTATGGAAGCTCACATCAAGCAAACTCTATCCAAGCATTTCACAGTGCGGGATCTAGGAGAAGCCGAATGCTGCCTGGGCATCCAGATCAAAAGATCACATCACAAGATTCAACTGTCTCAGAGTGGCTACATCGAAGATGTTCTGAAGAGGTTTGCAATGGAGAACAGTAAGCCAGTAGCTACACCCATGATAGCTGATCGCAAACTTTTGAAAAACGATAAACAACGTGAAGAGGAAAAAGGTGAAAAACCGTATCGAGAGTTAGTGGGTGCGCTGATGTATCTTGCCCTAGCCACCCGTCCGGATATCGCCTATTCGGTAAGTGCTCTTAGTCAATTTAACAATTGTTACAGCCAGGAACACTGGATTGCTGCCAAACGAGTACTACGTTACCTCAGAGGCACAACCTTTTTGGGGCTGGAATTCCGAAACGACGACAAGACACCGATTTGCTTCGTAGATGCCGATTGGGGAAACTGTACACTTGATCGTCGATCGTATACTGGTTCCGCTTTTATTTTTGGACAAGCTTCTATATGTTGGGAATCCCGCAAGCAGCGCACGGTTGCGCTATCCTCGACTGAGGCGGAATACATGGCCATCAGCGATGCTAGCAGAGAAGCCATCTTTTTATCAAAATTTCTGAAGGAGTTAGGATTCAAACACCTATGCCAAATTAAAATGTACAACGACAACCAAGGTGCTGGGAAGTTAGCTGAAAATCCTGTCTTCCATTCACGATCCAAGCACATCGACATCAGATACCACTTCGTTCGTGACGTCATCAAGAACTCGTCTATTTCACTCGACTACATACCTACGGAGAACATGGTTGCCGACATTCTGACGAAGCCATTGACAAAACCAAATCATGAGAGATGCCTCCTTGGACTTGGGCTTCGACATCTCCGAACACCGAATTGAGAGGGGGTGTTAGAATTCTGGCAATTCCCTTACCTCCGATGTAAATCTATGAAGCGCCACGCGCGACATCTGAACTTCATTCATTATATGTATTATTCAAACTTTCTCATAACGAATAAAACACTTCTTTCTGTATTTTCTAACCAAGCGGTCGACTTTTTAATTCCACTTCTCTGATAGATACCTTTTTGAACGATCCAGATATCTTTTTCCAGATTGCTGCAGACAACAGCTGTGAAATATTAAAATTCGACTTTTGAAAATAGAAAAACATTTAAAATATCATTGCTAGACGATTATAACTTATTTTTTTCGATTTCCCATGCGTTTTAAAAGACTCTTATGCTGAAACAAATGCACACCAAAACAAAAAATCAACATGAAAAGAAATAAAAATAAATTTTCTATCAGCTGATCACTTGATTAGAAAGGTATACCAAAAATACTCGGATACCTTTAGATAGCTTTTTAGTTGAAATGGGTGTGTGAATCTGTTAAAAGTTTAACACGTAAACAACAACAACGTAAGCAACGGATACGATTCTCGAACGCCCCCTTTGTCTTTGTTCGCGTTTCTGTTTATTCTGTTTCATTTCGTTCAATAATAAGTAATAATACTAATAATAATGACTTTTTTGTTTTTCAATTGCCAATAAAAGAGGTTTTGAAGCAACCAGGCACTACTAGATAACTATTTTTCCCCAAAAATAAAAACACCGAATGAAAGATAAAGAGAAATGTGAAACTAGTTTCATGAAACTGGATTTCATCATGTAATAACACTTGCGACACGGAATGACAGATCAAAGAAGAATTCGAAGTTGTTTCGTGAAACAAATTTCACCGTATAATAGCAGTCAAAGAAATTTTTTCTCTCGATTAAAAATTAAAGAAATAAAAACTATATTCATATTGAATTTTCGCCCTGTTTCTTACCTGGTGGTGTATATAATACAGGATTTTGCACTAGTTCTTTTTTGCTGAAGCTAAAAGCTTTTCTCATGGAATTATTTGACTAAAAAATATAGCCCAATGCAAGAAAAAAACAAATCAAACAAACAAACGAAGCAGTAAAAAATGGTCAAAAGGGAAAGATATATGTATGAAAATTAAATATTCTTCAATAGAAATTCAAGTTTGGGACTAGCAGTACTTGTTTCAACTTAATTTAATTTGGGTTGTGCTTATTTGTGCGGTAGTATACAGTTCAATTTCACGGTTTTGTAAATAGAATCAACTTATTTTATTTCTAAACCTATCGAAAAGACTGGTCAAAAGTGTAAATATGCTTTACCACAGGTTTGGATAAAAAATAAATTGATTCTGTTTGCCAATGGAAAATCTCATCAAAGATTGGTTTTTAATATCTTTTTACATACTCCCCGAACATACCCGAAAGTTTTTTTCAACAAAACAGCTGACTTTGACATAGAGCTTTCTTCACTGCTGGACGATGCCTCCAAAAATAGTAAAAAAGAGCTGTAAGAGAGAATCTGATGTATGGAAAATAAGAAAAAAAATAAATACAAATTCATACCTGGCTTTGTATCGTGATTCATTTGATAGAATAATTAACGAAACAAACCTGGTATGAATTTGATTTTGTTTCATCTTGAATTTCACAGAGAGCTTTGAAAAATAGCAACAAGCTTTGACGTTGAGCTCCATCTTGTTGCTGAAAATAGAACTGAAAATACTGTGGACAGATCGTTTTTTTTTAACTCGAATGCTGTACTATATACTAGCTTAAAAAAAACACGCCTAATAAAACGCGGCTATTGTTGTTTTTGTAATCACATCCTCTGTCTGTGAATATGTGGAAGCTGTACTCAAAGTGGTAGTAGTGAGATTTGCTGTACTCAAAGTGATAGTAGTGAGATTTTGTGTAAAGTATAGGTGGAGTGGAAGCTGTACTCAAAGTAGTAGAGGTGAAATCAGCTTGTAGGCAGTTTCAATGTGTGTGTGAAGTTTGCCATCTAATTAATTTCTTATCTCTGTTCACGAACAGAGATAAGAAATAAATTAGATGGCAAACTTCACACACACATTGAAACTGCCTACAAGCTGATTTACCGAAAATCACCTGTACTACTTTGAGTACAGCTTCCACTCCACCTTTACTTTACACAAAATCTCACTTCTACCACTTTGAGTACAGCAAATCTCACTACTACCACTTTGAGTACAGCTTCCACGTATTCACAGACAGAGGATGTGATTACAAAAACAACAATGTAAACAAATGGTTGTTGCGGGGCAAGAGAAGTAAAGGATTGCCATCTAACTAATTTCTTATTTCTGTTCACGAACAGAGATAAGAAATTAAGTAGATGGCAAACTTCACACACACATTGAAACGGCCTACAAGGTGATTTACCGAAAATCATCTCTACTTCTTTGAGTACAGCTTCCACTCCACCTTTACTTTACACAAAATCTCACTTCTACACCTTTGAGTACAGCAAATCTCACTACTACCACTTTGAGTACAGCTTCCAAGTATTCACAGACAGAGGATGTGATTACAAAAACAACAATGTAAGCAAATGGTTGTTGCGGGGCAAGAGAAGTAAAGGTTTGCCATCTAATAAATTTCTTATCTCTGTTCACGTAACCATAACCACAGAGTATTTTCAGAGAGTCAACTCCGGCAAGGTAGTGCCATTTTGCCTACAAGCTAATCTAGACCGGGAACCCTCACTTACCACACCCGCCATTCGCCGCCATTGATTTGTCCGAGAAAAAAAATCAGTTGAGTTTGAAAAGTAAAAAAATTTTTTTTTGTTGCAAAAAAATCGATAGTTTTTAAGTTTCATGCAGCCTAGAACTTAGAAAAGTGAATTTAAGTTGCAGGAATTAACTTTTTTTTTTCCATTTTGACCAGTATTTCACTGAAAAAGACAAAAATTAGTAAAAAAATTCATACCGATGCAGGCGTTTCACAGAACATACTAGTTTGCTCATAGCCTTAAACTCCCCACACAATAGCACCTGGTGTGGTAGCTCATAAATGACAGATATGCAAAAGAAAAACAAACCAATTTCATTCGTGGTTCGCGCGTGCAAAGTATTTTGGTCGAAAAGTTTCCGAAAAAGTTTGCGTAGTTATCTAATACGAAAAATAATCGACAGAGAAGACAATAAAAACAAACTACAACAAATCTTAATGAGCCCGAAAGTCACATGCACATGGAAGACACTGCTGCGGAAGCTGAACGTTGCGAGGACGCAAAAAGAAATTCGTAAAATCTGCTCATAAATCATTTTCCATTGATGAAAGCAATAGTGATGAGCGTTCCAGTAGTAAACATTCCGGTCAACATGATCCCCATGGTGGCGCATTTAATTCAAAACTTCGCTGAATTCACTTGCACCAGATAATAACCCAGCCGGTGGGCATATAATCGACTCACTGGACATGAAAATCGATAGTTTATTAACTGGACCACAGTCCAGTTTTGTTGTACTCAATCCATCCGATCGATGGAAGCTTATTTGATATGGGTAATCAAATGGCTAAATGACTTCTATCCAGAATCATTTCGTCAGGCGCAAGTTTCGTTCTCAACAAGGATTCCTGGAGCTTTTCCGTTGGGTTACGCCATCTCTATGTTAACTATGGTTAGTTTGTATAACACCGGAGCCAGCCCCTTGAATTTCCGCGAAATGGTGAAGTCTGTCAAAAGAAACGAGAATATCTCCTGTTCCTCGGAGACGATCGACAAACTTATATATATTCAAGTTTGTCGATCGTCTCCGAGGAACAAGAAGTTGATGAAGACGATGAAAATAATGACTGTGATGAAGACAAAGAGAAAAGGAAAGAAAATGGTGACGATCAGTCAAAGGGTAGTGGCCCGGATGACATGATGAACACTACACCATCACCCACAGTATCCATGGTAACCAAGCATTCAAATGGAACGCTAAATTTGTGGTAGGTGACTTTGTGTTTCGGGGCACAGGTTCCGAGTTAACGATATTACTTGCCACACAGTTCTGCCTCTTTTGGTAAGTTTCAATCGAATTTGGTTTAGATATCTGACGCTTTCACATGTCATTCCATTTAACACAGGTATCGACTTCACACCATAACATTCCTGACGCCAACAGCATCCATCGGAAAAGCATCGTAATTTCAACAAAGAAAGGAGGAGTTAGTGAATCGGCTCGCATCAACTCGCCTGAAATATCGGCATTCAGTAATGTAGCCTGGATTCCGACTCTACAGAGAATTTCTTCTCCAATGCCTCACTGCATGATAAAATCAAGATTGTCTCTCAACAATCAACTGCTCGCCCTGGATGCATTATTCAACTCGATGCTCTTTTCGATGCGGAAAACGATTTGCAAAATACAAAATTTCTGCATGTATTTACGATACATTTTTCAAAAGGAAAATTTTTTACGAGCTAAACGAAAGCAAGTCACTGGAGAATCAAAACCGCATGAAGAAGGTATTGAATACCTTCCTATTTCTTCACCCAGGAAGAAACCAATGTTAGAAAGTAGTCAAACATTGACATCCACTGAGCCGAAGATGGAAACAATACCGAAGTCAGGAAGAGAACTTGTTGCTTTAACTTGAAGTGTACAGTTCGTGATGAAGAATTTTAGACTTTATTCAGAATTGAATCCTATTAATGAAGTTTATGGTCAGTTAATTTGTATAATGAAATAAAACAATGTTTTACAAGTATTTTTCTTTAGGAAAACATTCTACAAACTGCCAATGAAGTTCTCATTGATGATTCAAAAGACAAATTTAACCTTCTCTACAAATGTCCGAGGATACGCTGTGGGAAATTACAACCTGCTGGCAGGATGCTCTTTCTAGGGAAGATATTGCTATGGAAGACGACAATTTACAATGAAAAGCAAACAGAAAATAAAGACGACGACGGTGCTGAGATTTTTATTAAAATCTTTATTTAGTTCTCTGTATCCATAAAATAAAACAATCAAAATATTCACCTTACATTTTAATTTGTTTAATTTGTACATATCCATAAAGCTTTTCAATTTGGGTTCAGGCTCCATCTGCTCAGCTTGACAAGGCTTCTTTGTGGGTGGTGAGTCAGCTGAAATGCTTAGCTCTTTAACTTCTGCTTTTCTCTTTGTTTGGATTTTTTTTTTTACTTCTTGTACATGTGCTGGTTTTTCTAGTAACCTAACTCGAGGAGCTGCTTCGGCTGGTTTTATGATAACATCCTCAAGTATTTAGATGTTTGTCTTTTTTACCGGCATTTTAACATCCTCTTTTGGGCTAGAATCAGCAGCAGGATTTCCCGAGATAGTCGAATATAACGAAATATGAGAAGCCTCACCTAAGGCCAAACTGTTGTTATTATTCTTTTGCTGAATATCGTCTTCAAATGACACACTTTTCGTTAAAATCTCTGTCGGTTTTGGACTTGGCTAAAGTTTAGGGAACTTCAAAGTACTAGAAAGGTTTGTATTCGAGGAATGAGTGTTACATAATTTTGTAGAACTTGTTTTCATTGATTTATTATTTCTGCTTGTTGCAGAAGACGATTGAAGCCGTTTTTCTGTTCGATTTTTCGTATTCTTGACAAGGCAGGAGTATTAGGCGTTTGAAATCGTTGAAAATCCATAAGCCACTGTATGGACATTGAAATCATGAGCTTTCAGTTTTGTTTGAGTTGGGTAGCTGAAAATATGTGTATGAACTACAGTTACACATAGATACGAAGAAAACTAATCAAACCTCTTTCCACATTAATTGCATAGGTGATTTTTGGTGTCAGTTGCTCAGTTATGTCTTTCAGAAGACGCTGACTGACGATCTGGAACTCACCGGACAGGACTCGTCTGTTGTAGATGTTTGAAGTGTACGGTGAAGGACTCACTCTTGCCAAGAATTTGTGCGGTCGATGCAGTTGGCATTGGAGCAACAAGTAGAGATTTCCGAACGCCATGTTTAGCAATTTTTTCTTTAAGAGCAGCCCAATCCTAGAGGTCGGTTGGAGTTTTTTTCCACATGTCATATTGCTAGACAAGTTTGCTGACTGGATTCCCTTCGTACGTTTCATATGGGCCTTCCTTCTCAGCCAGCTCACAACTGGCTTCTAGATTGTCTGGAAAATCTGGTGGTTGATAAATTTAGAAACTAATTTAGTTAGAAATACTTACAAGAAATAAAACATTACAAAACTTTGCAATATTTTGCAAACTGTCAAAGATAAATGTCATCTTGCTTTTTTTTATTTATTGAAGTTTGGAACTTCACCACGACTGACCACGACTCCATTTTTAATCAAGAAATAGGTCGCCATTTTGAATTCGTGTTGAAAAATTTTTTGAGGGTGTTTCAGGCAAGGGGGGTACGAGTTGGCACTCTGTATTATCTACTCTGTGACCATAACCCATGCGACACACGGTAGCACATTGTCCATCTCTGTTTTTGAACTTTCGTTCTCGTTTGCACTTATGGTGTTCGAACAGTTTCGTGCAACAAATTTCACCGTATAATAGCAGTCAAAGGTATACCACAAATACTCTGATACTGTGGCGGCGACTAACCCTGCAGCTACACGATTAAGATATGGTAAGCCATCAGCCTACATATACACTATGTCAAATTCCTGTTCGTGTTTCGGCTGTGACGTAGGCGACTTACAATTTGCCAGGCAAATGGCTTTCAATCGACATGTCATTGTATATTTTCAAAATGGCACCCACAAGAAATTTGAAATTCAAAGTTTTTTTCCAGGCACTCTTTTCTCTTTTTGAGGGTATTT
Source organism: Melanostoma scalare (assembly GCA_949752695.1). NCBI lineage: Eukaryota > Metazoa > Arthropoda > Insecta > Diptera > Syrphidae > Melanostoma > Melanostoma scalare. Next base: position 160,132,413 of record OX456985.1, on the reverse strand, counting down.
GACGAAGCTGTCAGCTTCATGGCTACTGAAACTGCTTCCCGGGTGGCTTTCAATATTCCATACCAGCTGGGTTTCAATTTCGAAAAATTTGATTGTAAGTGTAAGAAAATTTAAATGTATTGTAAATGGCTTACCATATCTTGATCGTGTAGCCCCCGGGTTACGGCGAATTGCTCGTCGTACAAGTTTGGACACCGCCACTAGATGTCAGCAAACCAACTGGGAAGAAATTCAAATAATTTCCCAACGGGCAATTACTCACTCTGTTTTGCGACGTTCAATAGTTCAGAAGTGTTTCTACCAAATTCCTTATTTTCAATATTAACTGCCTCATATTGTTTTCAATTATCAATTCCACAATTGATTAATTTATAAATAAAGTTACAAATTTGATACGAAAATTGTGTGTGTGTTTATTTCCCAACCAAGTAGCTAAAGTGGTGACCCCGACGTGATCGTGGAAAAGCGCACATTATAGACAAACAGAAACAAACACAAGTAAGTTTCTCAAATTTGTATTTTTTTTTTCTCTGCACAACAACATAATTGCTGAGGACGAGCAGTACGCGGCAGAAATCGCAGCTTCCCCACCTCCACCTGACGGTTTCCGAAACGGGGGCAGAGGAATCACCAGCTGAAATGTTGGAAATTGCTGCACTCAGGCACCTAAAGATACCGCCGTTCTGGAGAAACCTACCAGCTCTCTGGTTCATTCAGGTGGAAGCGCAGTTCCACAACCAGCGCATCGTCTCGGATAGCAGCCGATTAAGTGCTATAGTTGCGTCTCTTGACCCGGAGGTACTGACTGAGGTATCAGAACTCGTCCAAAAACCACCGGCAAGTGAAAAGTACTTAGCCTTGAAAATGTAAATAATTGCAAGGTTCACTGAGTCCAAGGAGAGGCAACTAAATTGCTTATGACATCCTTAGAGATAGGCGATAAACGACCATCAAATCTGCTGAGGAAAATGCGAAGACTAGCTGGTGAAAATGTCCCAGACGAAATGCTTGCCACTATTTGGATGTCCAGGATGCCCAACAACGTTCGTGGAATCCTCTCCGCTAGCCAAGACGTCAACCTTACGGCACTGGCGGACATCGCGGACAAAATTGTGGATAACATGGCATCCAGTGAAGTGTTTGAAGTGCGCAAGGAGCAGAAGCAGCCCACTGATGTCAACACCAGGCTTCTCAACATCGAGTCATCTTTGGCAACGCTGACTCAGCAAATGGAAAAACTGTTGTCACATGATTCGACCAACAAAAGCCGCAGTCGATCTCATCATCCGTCAAAGCGCAAAAACTCCAGCTCAAGAGGAGCATCAAAAGATTCTATTGTCTGTTTTTTTATCAAAGGTACGGCAAAGAGGCGCGCAAGTGCAAGGAACCCTGCAAGTTCCAAGAAAACTAAACAAGCTGTTGACTACTAGGGCGGTCGTCAACAGCATTAGAGTCAACAAGGAATGCCGCCTTTACGTCCACGACAAAAACACCCATCAGAAACTCCTTCTCGACTCGGGTTCCTCGATTTGTGTTTTGCCACGTTCCGCTGACTGCCGAAACACCAAAGCGGAAACAACTCTTCTGGCAGCCAACAACTCGCCGATCCATACATATGGCGAGAAAATGCTCACATTGAATCTGGGACTCCGTCGAGCTATAACCTGGCCTTTCATCATCGCAGATGTTAAAACCGCCATCATTGGAGCTGACCTTAAATCCAAGCGTGTCGTTGACAAAGTGACATCACTAGCCGTATCTTCCGAGATTGATGCCATAAATCCGTCAAAACTATTGACTATCAGTGGCCCAGAACCATATATAAGTCTCGTCAAAGAATTTCTTTCGACCGACAACAACAACACATCCCAGGATTTTCAAGCCAGAAGCCAAAGTCAACTCCGTTCAACACTGCATCATCACAACAGGTCAACCAGTTGCAGAACGACCTAGAAGACTTTCCGGTGACAAGCTGAAGCAGGCCAAGGCGGACTTCGAAGACTTCCAAAAAAAAGGCTACTGTCGAACATCCAGTAGTCCTTGGGCAAGTCCAATTCATTTGGTGTAAAAGAAAACTGGTGAATGGCGATGCTGCGGTGACTACCGTCGTCTCAATGCGAAGACACAGCCAGATAGCTACCCTATTCCTCACATCAAGGATTTTACAGAACAGCTCAACAACAAAAGCTGGTTCGCAATCCTGGATCTTGATAAGGCATACTATCCAAAAAACCGAGGTGACGACACCATTTGGACTGTTTGAGTTTTTGGTCTTGCCTTTCGGACTGAAAAACGCCACTCAAACATTCCAAAGGTTCATGGATATGGTACTACGTGAGCTGGACTTCGCATTCTGCTATATCGATGACATTCTGATTGCTTCCGAATCCCAAGAGCAACATCAGAAACACGTTCGACAGGTGCTACAACGTCTACAGGAACATAACTTGATCCTCAACATCAAAAAGTGCGTCTTCGGTAAGTCTCAAGTTACCTAACTAGGCCACGCAATCAACAAAGAAGGCTGTAGACCACCAGAAGATCGGATTGAGTCCATCGCAAACTACACAAAGCCAACAACCATCGTAGAGCTTCGTCGCTTCCTTGGAATAAAGAATTATTACCGTCGCTACATTCCAAATTGTGCTCACATTCAAGCACCATTGAATGATCTCATCAAGGACTCCAGGAAGAACGACAAGCGACCAGTTGCATGGACCTCTTCCGCAGAAAAAGCCTCTGAACTCTGCAAGGACAACATCAAGAAAGCCGTTTTGCTCAACCACCTAAAGCCAAAAGCAAAACTTTTCCTGACCACAGATGCATCGGACGTAACTGTTGGTGCCAAGATGGAACAAGTGTTTGAGAACCAGTTTCAACCGGTCGGTCTTTTTTCGTGCAAACTATATAAACCTCAGAGTCGTTGCAGCACATATGATCGCGATCTACTAGCGATCTATCTTGCTGTACGAATATTTAAACACATTCTGGATGGTCGACCTTTCACGATTCAAACCGACCACAAACCACTTATCTACGCTTTCCAGCAGCATTCGGACAAGGCACCACAACGTCGCTTGAGACATTTGGATTACATATCCCAATTCACCTCGGACATAGCATACCTACCCGGTGAAGAAAATACTGTAGCTGATGCACTTTCGCGTGTCAACATTATAATCACGCCAGTGCAATTCGACATAAGGCAGCTACACTTGTTTCAGTTACTGGATGCAGAGCTTCAAGAGCTATTAAAGAACGAAAAGTCTGCATTGAAGTTGAGCAAGCTATCATTGGAACCTGATGTAAAAATTTATTGCGACGTCAACCATAACATCATTCCACCATACATACCAGCGTCCCTTCGTCGGAAGGCCTTTGATTCTGTTCACGGACTCGCACACCCTAGTGGACGAACAACAAGTCTACAGTTAAGACAAAAGTATGTGTTGCCGAACATCAAAAAGGATGCACTGGAATGGTCACGTACGTGCATCCAATGCCAACGCTCGAAAGTCAACAGACATACGCACCCATCACCAGATTCCATCACAGTTCCGGAGCAACGATTCCATCATGTCTACATCGACATCATTGTTTTGCCTCTCTGCAAGGGCTACAGGTATTGTCTTACCATGATCGATAGGTTCAGTCGATGGCCCGAGGCAATACCCATACTGGACATGACAGCTGAAACAGTGGCAAGTGCGTTCTACACTAACTGGGTTGCACAGTTTGGTTCACCTGAACAACTAACCACGAACCAAGGCACTCAGTTCGAGTCGTCACTCTTCAACGAACTGACCAACATGTGTGGAACAACACGCATCAGAACATCGCCATATCATCCGGCATCTAATGGACTTGTTGAATATTGGTATCGTTCTCTGAAAGCCGCTCTCATGTGCCATGAAAAAACCAACTGGGTTGATGCTCTTCCAACAGTTCTGTTGGGATTGAGGACGGCATACAAAGACGACATCAAAGCCTCAGCATCTGAGATGCTTTAAGGAAAAAATCAGAGAGTTCCTGGTGAGTTCTTTGTAAGTAACGAAACATTTTCTAATCCACAGGTTTTTCTTGATAAACATCGAGAGACGATGAGAAAACTTCGGCCAACAGGAACGTCAAACCATGCCAACAATACAATTTTCGTTCCGTCCAACCTCCAAACATGCTCACATGTTTTCCTGCGACGTGATGCCGTAAAAAAACCATTACAGCAACCATACACTGGCCCGCATCCTGTAATGAAAAGAATCACTGAGAAGCTGTATACCATCTAAGCAAACGGAAGAACAATCAATGTTTCCATTGATCGCCTAAAACCTGCGCATGTTCTTTATGAAAACATTCCATCCACATCCATCCACAGTCAATCGCCTTCTTCAGGAATTTCATCCAAAAATCTTCAACCTGAAGGCCCTGACCCATAGAACGCGTTGCGTGCGGTGGGAGCGGCGCGGCAACTGATGCGGTGGGTTTTGCCGCACGCAACATAGCGGTGACCCAATGAATGCGGCGCGGTGTTTTGACGATAGTGTATTTGCTAAAATTATTTTGAAATATGCAACACAAACGTCAATTGAACTAGTGATGAGTCGATAATTCACTAAAACTAGAGGTGGGTGAGGTTTTCACTGGTACATGGGTAATATTTTCTTGAATGTTTCAAATACCTCATTTCAACTTAGGATCGAATCCTGTTTTAGATCGAACTAGTGTCAGGATATACCTTTTTATGATACTGTAATGAACACCCAACATTTATACCAATTTCCTAATCGAAAACGTTTAACCGAAAACACAACTGGCAGCACTATAATGGAATGGTATAAATGACAGGCATTGCTTGAAAGCTAGTGTGTGTGAGTGTAGAGATGCTTGACAGCAAATGTGGAAACCATGGAGAAGAAACTGGAACGCTCTAGATGAGTGTTGTTCTATATAAATAGGCCGCTGACGCAACGAGCAGTCAGTTTTGATTATAGAGTGATAAAGTTAAGAGTGAATTGTAAACCAGTGATAGTCCAATAGTCGAGTTGAGATCGAATAAAGTATAGATACTGAAAAAAAGTGGTAGAAATAAATTGAAAAAAGAAGTTTTATTTTGCGAACTAAGCGCACGTTACATTGGTGTCAGAAGTGTAAATAAAACATATTTGACTAGTAAAGTGTAAAAAAAAAGTTAAATACAGTGAAAATGGGTAAGTTGTTGGAAGAGCTCAACTGCATTGAGCTTAAAAGTGAGTTAGGTAAGCCAAATCTTTCTAGAGCGGGATCGAAAAATGAGCTCGTCCTGCGCTTGCGCAACTATTTGGAACAGCAAGGGGAAGACGTAAACACTTTTGTTTTTGAAACAGAAGTGGAGGAAGAGGAAGTAAGTGAAACTGTAGATTTTTCTAGTATGATGAAACTTTTGTTAGAACAGCGAAACGAGCAAAAGAAGGAACAGCAGAATGTTCTCGAACAACTTGAAACACAAAGAAACGAACAAAAGAAGCTGATTGAAGAACAACGAAATGAGCAAAAGGTGGAACAACAGAATATTCTCGAAAGACTTGAGGCGCAAAAGAATGTTTTGAAAGGTCAGAAAAACATTCTAGAAGGCAAATTGGGTAACATTGAAAAAAAATGTATGTGCCCTAGACGAACGCGTTGAAGGTGTGGAAAAACAGCTTTCTGTTGTGGAGAATCGTTTGGAAAGCCGATGCGATAAACAGTTTTTTTTATCTCAGAGACATAAGTCGCACTGGGCTTAGAGCAAGCCCATTTGTACGTACTTATTTACGCTCTTCATCATAAATGCAAGTGTTAGAAGTTAGTAAAACGCCTACACCAGCACAAAGAGAGCGTATAAAGCAAATAAAAACAAAGAAAATTTATAGCTACATAACATAAACAAATTAAACAAGACTATACTACATAATATAAAAATTAATACAGATTACAAATGAAATAAATAATAGAAAAAAAATAGAAAAAAAAAATCAAGTATGTGAAGCACTGGTTTTAAGCTTTTGTTTCAAACTATTTTTGCTAATGTTAAAATCAATAAGTAAATGATTTGAATTAAATAATCTACTCATGCGCGATATCGGCTCATGCATGCCATAATTGGTTCTGTGATGGGGGCAGTGAATTAACTCTAAATTACGTAAGTGGTGAGATCCTCCGCGGTAGTTAAAACCTATGGACGAGAGCAAGTAAGGAGCATCAATATAACCAGCAATGAGCTGATGGATAAATATTAGATCATTGTTGATACGTCTTTGGGAAAGGGTTTGCAAGCTTAAAAGCTGAATACGGTGCTCATACGGAGGCAGATTAAAAGGATCCTCCCAAGGAAGACCTTTCAGAGCAAATCGTATAAATTTGTGTTGAACTGCCTCAATACGAGACTTATGAATTTCATAAAGTGGAGACCAGACTTGAGATGCATACTCCAGATGAGGACGAACATAACAGTTATACAAAGATAGTGTTACATAAGGATCATTAAATTCTTTTGCCCATCTTTTTATTAAACCTAGCATAGAGTTTGCTTTCCTTACAATTGAGCTAATGTGCTCATTAAATTCGAGGTTAACATTAAAGTAAACACCAAGGTCTCGAAAACTTGAAACATTACATAATAAATGACCAGGCATCGAATACACAGCTTTACAAGGTTCCCGTTTTTTCGAGAAAGTCATAGTTTGGCATTTGGAGGGGTTGAGACTGAGGAGCAAACAGCAAACAGTTCTCTGTTCTGATCAAGGAATTGGACCAGATCCGGAAAATCAAAGTTCGAGAATCTGCTGGAGAGTTTACAAGGAAAAAGGAGATGAAACCGCCAACATTTGATGGACAGTCGTCTTGTCCAGTTTACAAGAGACAATTTGAGGCAGCCGCGACAACAAATGGCTGGGATGACGAAGACAAGTACATTGCACTGACTCTTGCTCTTAGAGGACCAGCAGCTGAATTACTTCCAACAGTTCTAGCTGGTAAGGGCGGCGATTTCAGTTCTCTCGTGGCAGCTATAGATAAACGCTTTGGCGATAGCCACTTGAAAGAAGTCTTCCAAGTCCAATTCAATAACAGAGTCCAGAAAAGGGGTGAAAGTCTACAGCAGCTCCAAGCAGACGTCGAAAGACTGGTTCACCTGGCATACCCGGATGCTGGAGAAGAAATCATCAACCAGCTTGCTGTTGAGTCCTTCGTTCGTGCCATTTCGGATATAAATCTTCAGAGGTCTGTGCGAACTGCTAGAACACGTACTCTTTCTGAAACTTTAGCATTTGCATTGACAATTGAAGCAGCAGAACAGGCTTCTCATGGAGTACATCGACTAAGAGAAGCCATAGTCGAAGAGTGCTCGTGTCAAAGAGCTGAAATACAACCAGCGGAGCGGACTAGAAAGATGTTGGAACTGCAACAAGACCGGGCACTTACAGCGTCAATGCCGACTACCACCAAATAAAGCCGGTTGTCAACATTGTGGAAGCAAGAGATCCAACCCAGAACAAGGTAACAACAACACCAGCGTTGCCTATCAATCCAACTTCGAGGGGCAGAGGTGGGTTTCTTGTATCGATGGCCCCAGAACCACCATCCAGGTCTTACAGACCAAACGAGAACACAAAAGTCTGACTGTGGAGACTACTATTAACGGGAACAAACATGTGGCTACCATCGACACCGGTGCCACAGCCTCCATAGCACGTCGAGACCTGGTAAAGACGACGTGGCTTCATAACACCAATAGCTACCGTCTAAGAACCGCAACGGGAGAAGCAGCAAGAGTATATGGAGAAGTGTGTCTTAAGATCCGACTGGCCGATCTAGTGTTTACTCATCAATTCCTGGTGGGAGATATATGTGACGAGTGCATCATTGGAATCGACTTTATGAAACAGCACGGAGTTATTTTGGACATCGGTAATCAGGTTTTGAAGTACCAAAATAAGGAACTTCCAATGACCTATTCGAACGAAAGTACGTCGACACGGAGGACTGTCATCACGGAAGATCTGATTCTGCCTCCTTCTTCTGAAGTGTTCGTTTGGACAAAACTGGAAGGTGAGTTTGGAAGCCTTCGATACCTCATGGTGGAACCAGACCCAGAGTGTTCCTCCCAAAGCGTCATCATTGGGAAAACACTAGTAGCACCGAAAAACAAAATGGTCCCCGTACGATTACTAAACACCAGACCGTACGATGTAAGGTTGAAGAAAGGAGAAATCGTTGGACGTTGCGAATCGGTTGCAGCAATTACGAAGATCACAGACGAAGCCCCGAGAAAAACTATAACTCCGGAGGAGCTCAAAACCATCAGAGCTAAAATACTGTATTCATCCAACCTTGATCACCAACAAACAAGGATGGCTGAAAATCTCCTACAAGAGTACACTGACATCTTCGCATCGCAAAAGGGACAATATGGTAGGACACAGTTGGTGCAGCATCGCATCAACACAGGAGATGCAAGACCGATTCGTCAACCCGCAAGACGCCTTCCACTGGCCAAACAAGGTGAGGTTGAGGAAATGATAACAGCAATGAAGAAGGACGGTCTTATTGAAAATTCCAAAAGTTTTTGTGTGGACTACCGAAGGCTGAATGATGTGACTAAAAAGGACAGCTATCCCCTGCCGAGAATCAGTGATACCCTGGATGACATGGAGGGAGCGCAGTGGTTCTCGACGCTGGACTTGAAGAGTGGATATTGGCAAGTTGACATCCACCCTGATGATCGGGAAAAGACGGCGTTTTCTACAGGTAATGGGCTCTGGCAGTTTAAAGTTATGCCGTTTGGGCTATGCAACGCTCCGGCAACATTCGATCGTTTGATGGAGTGCGTTCTTCAAGGACTGACGTGGAAAGCGTGCCTTGTCTACTTGGACGATGTCATTGTTTACGGGAAAACATTTGACCAACATTGCAAGAATCTAAAAGCCGTGTTTCAGAGACTTCGAGAGGCTAACCTTAAACCGAATCCAGAAAAATGTGCACTTTTCAAAACAGAAGTTATGTATTTGGGACACATCATCTCTTCCCAAGGATTGAAGACTGATCCTGAAAAAGTTGACTCCGTCAAAAATTGGCCAACACCACAGGACAAACATCAACTCCGAAGCTTTCTTGGTCTTGCCACATATTATCGACTTTTCTTAAGAACTTTGCTGGAGTTGCAAAAAGTTTGCATCAGCTCACCGAAAAAGGGAAGCAGTTCAAATGGTCAGGTGAGTGTGAAAAATCTTTTCAGGAACTCAAATACCGCCTCTGTAACGCTCCAGTGCTGGCACATCCAACACCTGGCAAAACATTCATCATCGACGCAGATGCAAGCAACGTTGGAATCGGGGCGGTACTATCCCAAGTGCATGATGGCGAAGAGAAAGTGGTGGCATATTACAGTAAGGTCCTCTCGAAGCCTGAAAGAAACTACTGCGTGACCAGAAGGGAACTGCTAGCTCTTATCTTGGCAACAAAGCACTTCCATAAGTACATCTATGGACAGAAATTCCTTCTGCGGACAGACCATGGTGCTCTGAACTGGCTGTTGAACTTCAAAAATCCAGAAGGTCAAGTCGCAGGGTGTCAACACCGCAGAGGAAAGCTGCACTCAAACGCCGACGCATTGTCCCGAAGACCTTGCAAAGAGGATTGCAAGCATTGTAGGCGACAAGAAAACAAAGAAAATATTACCGCTCAGCGACTAAGAGCTGACCCAATATGCGGATGGAGCAATGAGGAAGTGAGGACCGCTCAACAGGAGGATCCAGATATCGAACCCATTCTCGCATGGAAAGAAAATGAAGAGAAACCTGAATGGGGAGATATTTCTGACAGAAGTCCAGTTCTCAAAGCCTATTGGGCGCAGTGGGACTCACTATATGTGCAAGAAGGTGTCCTCAGGCGAAGATGGGAGTCCGCTGACGGTAAATCATATGTGATGCAGCTGATCGTACCGCAATCGAAAGTCAGTGAAGTTCTTCGGGAGATGCACGACGGACCTTCTGGAGGCCACCTGGGAGTTAACAAAACACTGGAGAAGGTGCGACATCGGTTCTACTGGTTACATGCTAGAGATGACGTGGAGAAGTGGTGCCGAACATGTGACAAGTGTGCTGCAACCAAAGGACCTGGTAGGAAGATGCAAGGTAAGATGCATCAGTACAACGTTGGATCGCCTTTTGAGAGGATTGCAGTAGATGTGGCTGGGCCTTTTCCAGAGACCAACGCTGGAAACAAGTACATTCTGGTTGTAATGGACTATTTTAGCAAATGGCCTGAGGCGTATGCCATCCCAAATCAAGAAGCCAAAACGGTGGTCGACCAGATTGTGTTTAACTGGGTAAGTAGGTTTGGCGTACCTATGGAACTCCATTCCGACCAAGGGAGGAACTTCGAGTCAAACATCTTCCAAGGAGTGTGCGGACTACTTGGCATCAAGAAGACCAGAACCACACCGATTCATCCACAATCTGATGGGATGGTTGAAAGATTCAACCGGACCTTGAAAGAACACCTCACCAAGGTCGTAGGCGACTACCAAAGAGACTGGGATAGGCACGTACCGCTATTCCTGATGGCCTATAGAAGTGCAGTACATAGCTCGACAGGACAAACACCATCTGACATCCTGTTCGGGAAAACCATGCGGCTGCCCAGCGAACTTAAATTTGGATGCCCCACAGAGGAGCCACAGGACACGAACGAGTATGTGGATGACCTCAAGGAGAGACTCGCTGACATCCATAAAAGAACAAGGGAACGGATGAAAACCTACAGCGACCGGATGAAGACACGGTACGACACAAAAGCGACAACGGCAGGATTCCAAGCAGGAGATCGTAAGTGGCTTTATAATCCTCATCGTCAAAAGGGATTGTCACCGAAACTTCAGCAGAACTGGGAAGGTCCTTATACTGTTGTCACGAGGATTAACGACGTGGTTTACCGCATCCAAAGAGGATTAAGAGGCAAGTTAAAAGTAGTTCATTGTGACCGGCTGCATCGATATAGTGGCGAGGCTGCAGATGGAATTATTCGGGACGAACAATCTTAAGGAGGGGGCAGTGTAATGAACACCCAACATTTATACCAATTTCCTAATCGAAAACGTTTAACCGAAAACACAACTGGCAACACTATAATGGAATGGTATAAATGACAGACATTTCTTGTAAGCCAGTGTGTGTGAGTGTAGAGATTTTTGACAGCAAATGTGGAAACCATGGAGAATAAACTGGAACGCTCTAGATGAGTGTTGTTCTATATAAATAGGACCGCTGACGCAACGAGCAGTCAGTTTTGATTATAGAGTGATAGAGTTAAGAGTGAAATGTTGTTAACCAGTGATAGTCCAATAGTCGAGTTGAGATCGAATAAAGTATAGATACTGAATAAAAGTGGTAGCAATAAATTGAAAAGTGAAGTTTTATTTTGCGAACTAAGCGCACGTTACAATACGTTAAAAACTAAACAGCAAAGTTTTTGACTTAAGCAACAAAAATTTGTTTTAAGCTTGCTTACGAAACAATGTTGCCTTAGCAAAAAATTATAGAGTGAAGCGTTCCACTGGTTCTACGATTCGCCTTTTCTGATTTGAAAAAGTTGTTCGTGAAACTGTGAATATAGGTGGCGGTACCAGCGTTTTCCCTACCTTTTTTGAATTCGAATACTTTGCTTAGTAATGGATTGAAGAAAAAAAACAAAGCAAAAGTAATTTACTGTCTCTATATATCACAGGAAAAACAGGGGTGTCTTTACTTTGAATAAATAATTTATAGTGTTGAAAACAGTATAGTTTCACCGTTTAGAAATGTTTGTAATGTTGAAATGAGAATAGCGCACCATTGATTTTGAAAGTTTTTTTTGAACTGGAATACTTTACCAGCTCCTGGCTTTGAAAAAAAATCACAATAAAGCTACGCCGCTGACGCTGCATTTCTGCTGTTGTCACAATATTTCGTCATGTTTGTGTGGTTACTTACATACTCTTGATAAAAATAAAACTTTTTTTGTGAAAATGTCGCCGTCACAACAAAAAAATTGCTTCGGTTTGGGTAATGTCTAAATAGCCTGAGAGTAGGCAAACTCAATTCATTTACGAAAACGAGTGAACCGTTCCTTGACAGTTTTTGTATGACGCCTCACCATTTCGCACTTTATGTTTTTAGAAAAACCACCTTTATTAATGATATTGTATTGTTACAATAATTTATTGTAGAATGGAAAGACATAGTCAAACACAAATTAACTTATATCATAATACACATAAAAAATTATGTGCTAGAAGTGTCACAACGACAACACTGATGCGGCTAGTGACACATTAAACGTCAACACAAGACAAGAGAGAAGAGACGTCAACAGTCAGTTCAGTTTGCGAGCGTTCGTACATGTGATCGGTTCTTTTTATTTCTTTCCTCTCGTTCGAAACTAAACGAATATTTTCCAAAAGTCGTTGTATTTTAATTTATAACTTAACTATAATAAAAGACAAAACCTTATTAATAGACTAAACGTCAAATCGTTTTATAATTGTTCTCCATCCTTTGACAATTCAGAAGTAGGATTTTCATCCAAATCGGTTGCACATGGAAAGCTTACGAAAGCTAAAAATAAATTCGCTCCGGAAAAAATGTGCGGAAGCCGGTCTTCCCACAACAGGTACAACAGCAGCACTCGTTGAGCGATTGGAGGGAGGCGGTAGTGAAGAAGAATATAGCAGTTTTAGTGCGCCGCAAGACATGGCAGACCGGTTGAGCTTTCTAGAAAAATCTATAACGGAGCTAACGGCTCAAATAAAAAACACACCACCGTTTCAACAAAGTCTAACTTCTTCGCCATCGACACTTACACAGCCGTTACCCCTACCACACAATAAAGAAGATATAACCGAATTTTCTTCGTCTCCTTTTTCGACAACACATTCTTCGTTTCTGCAACCGACGTGCGCGCCATCGAAAATATCGTCAACACATACCCAGAATGTACTCGCACCTTTTGTTTCGTCTCCTCCGGTAGTATGTACTTCGTCTTTACCTATGCCAAAGCCGTGTGTGTCATCTCAATACGCCCCCCTACCGTATGTTAATATGTGTGCGTTTTCGCAATCCGCCTCGCACGCATATCAGTGTGTACCACCGTCTTCGTTGACGTCGACTGTATATGAACAAACACAACCATTCGTACCTTCTTCTCTGTGCGCCCCGACCGCGTTCGGCTTAAATACGTCGCCAACCTATGCCCATGCTCCTAGAATTTCTTATACACATAATAACAGAGTAAATACGAATTCGTGGGAATATACTACCAGCAACCCGGTTCCATATGGACATTCAGTATCGCATTTCAACCCCTACGCGAACATCCGTGATATAGTGAAGTTAATTCCCGATTTTGATCCATCTTCGGATAAAACTTTAAATGCGCGACAGTTCCTAAATCGAGTAGGAATGTTGATGTCCGCTTATAAATGGGACGACCAAACAGTCCTTTTCGCTGTTCAACAAAAAATGACGGGACCAGCGAAATATTGGGTAGATTCCCTACAGATTTTTGAAAACTGGGAACAGTTCGTAAATAAATTTCTAGCCGATTTCCCATGCAGCGAAAACGTCGCGGATGTCCACATTAAGATGGCTAGTACGAAACGTAACCTAAATGAAACGCCGCAAAATTACTTCTATAAAATGGTGTCGATCGGAAAAAAAGGCTTGTTGCCCGAGACTGCAATTGTGCGGCACATTATAAATGGCATAAATGAACCGGATCTGAAAAAGAAAATATGCAATGAATATGCGGAATGCAATCAACTGCTGTTAGACATAAATCATTACTGCGAATATAATGAAATTCGAAGTGTCGTGTCGAGCAATAAATCTAATAGTCCAAATAAAGTGTTCCAATATAGCAACAACGCCAATGCAAAGAAACAAGATGAAAAAAGTAAACAAGATTTGACATACACAAAAAAAAGTCCCGAGATCGCGCAAAATAATTCAGTGAAGTGCTACAATTGTTTTAAAATGGGACATTATTCAAAGAATTGTCCTGAGCCGTCATATGTGTCCTCAGATAACGAAGTCTAACATTCACAAAATAGAAAATTCAACTAAAATCAAACGCGAAATATCGAACGATATAATCAAGAAATCGATTAAAATCAACGGAGTGGAAATGCTAGCTTTCATCGATCCGGGAAGCCAGTACTCCCTCATACGTAAGTCTTTTGCAAAACAATATTTTCCAAATTTTTCAAAATGCATGAAACCCTTAATTGGTTTTGGTGGTGGCCGGTATGTGTGCACGAGCAAAGTTGGGGCAGATGTGGAAATCGACAACAACCTGTACACCATCGATCTCCTCATAGTCGAAGACGACTATGTTAGCGAAGACGTTTTACTGGGACGAGACATCCTCTGCCGTGAGGGAAATCGACTAATTATCGAAGGCGACGAATGTCGCATGGAAATATTTGACAAAATCCAAATCTCCTCTGATTTAACACCAAACGAAGCCGATAAACTGAAAGTTTTGCTCACGAAACGTCGCCGCAGCTTTGCCAAAACCATATCCGAATTGGGTGTATGCACCGTCACTAAAATGCATATCGACCTCACCACTAACGTCCCTGTCAACATGACGGCATATCGACCAGCTTTTGCTAAAAGACCAATAGTTAGGGACATAATCGCAGACCTTTTGAAAAACGGCATCGTCCGCCCATCAAACTCTCCTTACGCTTCTCCGGTTGTATTGGTGGAGAAGAAAAATGGTGAACATAGACTCTGTGTGGACTACAGGTGTCTAAATCGTATAACTGTTAAAAATCCGTTTCCTATGCCAATTATGGAAGAACAATTTGCTCAGCTTGCTGGAAATCGATATTTCACGACCTTGGATATGCGCATGGGATATCATCAGATCGAAATCGACGAAAATTCTAAGCCATTCACTGCTTTTATCACTACCGAAGGGCATTTTGAGTATAACCGTATGCCGTTTGGATTGGTAAACGCGCCCGCGGCATTTCAAAACCTAATGAACCAACTCATAGCGGACATGAGACACGGTGAAGTTTTGGCATATCTGGATGACGTCATAATTCCTAGCAAGACCATTGCCGAAGTGTTTGACCGCTTGGATAGATTTTTAACGCTGCTGGATCAATACGGCCTAACGCTTCGATTGGACAAATGCAAATTCCTGTCTACAACAATAACACATCTGGGCCATATTATTGACGCTAGTGGTATAACTCCAGGAAACGAAAAAGTGAGCGCCATCACAAATTTTCAAACACCTACCAACATCACCGAGGTAAGACGTTTCTTGGGACTTACGGGATTTTTCCGAAAATTTGTGCCCCAATATGCGTTCATTTCCAAACCACTGACACAACTGCTTCACAAAAATGAAAAATTCAATTGGGGTGTTACTCAAGAGAACGCGTTTAGAAAACTCATCGAAATCCTTAGCCGACCACCGATACTTCGATTTTACCACACTGATCCTGAGCCCATTCCTTTTCGCCTGATGCACATCGATCACCTTGGACCTTTCATTCGATCATGCAAAAGTAATACTCACATTTTAGCTGTATCTGATGCTTTCAGCAAATTTTTAATAGTTAAAGCTGTGAAAAGCACGAAAACCGCTCCTGTTATCGACATCATCAACGAATTTACATCTTATTTTGGCTTGCCATCACATCTCGTCACCGACCGCGGTACTGCTTTCACATCTAGAGCTTTCGAAACCTACTGCGAAGAGAATAATATTTACCACACGAAGAACGCCGTCCGTACACCGAAGGCAAACGGTCAAGTTGAAAGGGCCAACCAAATTATTTTGTAATACCTTCGAACCACCACCGAAAATCCAAGAAATTGGGACCGCACGCTGAGAGACCTGCAATGGAACGTGAATTCGCAAGTGAACTCTACTACTGGTTTTTCTCCGAATGAGCTGGTATTCGATTTTCAAGTCAAAAACATTATCCAAAATCGACTCGTTGCTGCCCAGCAGGATGACGACATCAGAAATCCCGATGCTCCCACAGCAAGTCAAAAGCGGGAGCAAGCTGTTGTGAACATTCATCGCGAAAGAGAAAAATGGAAAGCACGTTTTGATCGGCGACACACTGAACATATACGCTACAGTGAACACGACCTGGTGGTCATACAAAATGAGCCTGCAGCCACTGGAGAATCACGTAAACTTGAGCAAAAATTTCGTGGACCGTATGTAGTTTCACGTGAACTGGGGAATGATCGTTACCTTATTGAAGATCCTCCCGGTCTACAGTTAACATCCCGAAAATTTTGCTCTGTCTTTGCTTCAGATAAAATGAAACCCTGGTGCAGTAATTTCGTCGACCTGGTTGAGGGTATATCCAATGATGATTCCGATCTGGATCCTGATTGTCCGTCATCCGAAATCGAGGACGATTTGATGTCAGAATTGGCCGACTGTCACAACGACAACACTGATGCGGCTAGTGACACATGAAACGTCAACACAAGACAAGAGAGAAGAGACGTCAACAGTCAGTTCAGTTGGCGAGCGTTCGTACATGTGATCGGTTCTTTTTATTTCTTTCCTCTCGTTCGAAACTAAACGAATATTTTCCAAAAGTCGTTGTATTTTAATTTATAACTTAACTATAATAAAAGACAAAACCTTATTAATAGACTAAACGTCAAATCGTTTTATAATTGTTTTCCATCCTTTGACAGAAGTGAAAAGAAAAGATTTGTTATAACAATTGCTTTTGGTGAACAAATTTAGAACATAAAATAGCTTCTTTTCCGTCATTTATTTGCTATTGGTTTCAGCATAAGCGACTTGAAAACATCTCGCTACTGAAAACATTAGGTTCCAAAAAATTAATGTGAAAATTTGTTAGTATGTATTTGAGAATCGTTACGAAAACTACGTTTTTGTCCCAGTGGAAATAAGTTACAAGCCTAAAAAGTGCATGTCTGAGTTCATATATTCACATATTATATATAAAAAACATTGTATTTTTGTAGATATTTTATTAAATTTGGCGGAAATATTGGCACTTGACTTCAAAGAATTAATTCTTTTGCAACAAATGAAACATAAGCTTTTTAAATTGTGACTACAGTAAAATATAACAAAAAATACGTTTTTTAATAAATTTTTTTTGCTGTTGTCAAACTTTAAAACGCTTTTGTTTCATTATTTTCAAAACGAATATTAATCTTTATAACTTAACTAACATATTTTCAAGAAATAATTTGTACTTTTCAACATTTAAAACAGTTTGACAGTAAAATCTAATTGAAAATGCTACTTAAACTGTTATTTTAGCAGTAGTAGCAACCACAGTTAAGTCACATCTCGGGTATCAGTTTGTCCTACCTCATCACTAGCAACAAGAGAGAACTTCAAATTGGTTTGACAGCAAATGTAACCGCGTGAGAGCCGCGGTAAAGTAGAAAGTTGGGCTACTCGGCGCGTTCTAATGGGTCACCTCTCATAAGAACGTGTGTATTTAATCCAGCTGTCAGTTGGAAGCGATGCCGCACTCGCGCAACGCGTTCTATGGGCTGTGGCCTTGAAAATCAAAATAAAAATAGCAAAACAGCTGATGGAAAACGAAGAGTAAATTTTTGTTTGACATCTGAGTCATCGTAACTTCGGCACTGAAGGGGGAGTTATGTGGCGGCGACTCACGGCGAATTGCTCGTCGTACCAGTTTGGACACCGCCACTAGATGTCAGCAAACGAATTGGGAAGAAATTCAAATAATTTCCCAACGGGCAATTACTCACTCTGTTTTGCGACGTTCAATAGTTCAGAAGTGTTTCTACCAAATTCCTTATTTTCAATATTAACTGCCTCATATTGTTTTCAATTATCAATTCCACAATTGATTAATTTATAAATAAGGTTACAAAATTTGATACGAAAATTGTGTGTGTGTTTATTTCCCAACCAAGTAGCTAAAATACCTTTAAGCTTTTTAGTAGAAATGGGTTTGTGACTCTGCTGAACGTTTTAGCACGTAAACAACAACAAAAAGCTATCCGGATACGATTCTTGAACGTTCCCAATGACAATTTTTCTGCTCCGAGCAAGAATTTGTTATGTATAATTAAGCCTTGCCCAAACCAATGCGGTGAGTGCGTGCGATGCGATTGCGTTAAGTCAAATCCCTATGCACTAAGTCAAACGTCCATAAGATTACATAGGGATTTGACTTAACGCAATCGCATCGCACGCACTCACCGCATTGGTTTTTGCAAGGCTTTAAGCCTTGCGCAAACCAATGCGATTGCGATAAAATGAAACACGTAACCTTATGGAGTAGCACACACCTATGCGTTCTGACGGTTGCACTTACGTTCCACAGCTACGTTTTGTAGAACGATTTTCGGAACGCAGCATCCACTTTCCACTTATTTAAAAACGAAGTTTGAAGTTTCTGTGCGCTCACACTGACCCGCTTAAAATTTTTATTTGTTTATTAATTTTTATTTTCAAATGGAATAAAGACCGATTGATGCGTTGTGGTTAATTAAAAATGGGAAACAGCTTTTGCAGGTAGCCTGTGCTGAAGAATGGCAAGAAAGCAGGTGAGGAGGTAAATATTGATTTGAAAGCAACAAATCAAACGATTTCTTCTAGGCCAGGGCATCTATCAGAAGAGAAATTTAAACCATTCGATAGGACTTTTTCAACCTCTCATGAAGGCACACTCAACAAGTTTACCATTGAAGAGACTGACTGAAGACTTTATACGTTTTCAAGCTCATGGCAAAAAAAAGATACTCTTCTATCATGATATCACTTTATTTGAAGATGAACTCCTTGATAATGGTCACTCAAACATTGTTTCATGTACCACATGAAATTGAGAAACTTCTATCCATCAAGAAAAAACAGACGTACAAATAAGTTTTTAAGTAAATCTTCAATTATGAATAATTTGTTCCTAGACTGTAAGTTGTAACATCATTCCTATGAGGAGTGTTCATTTTTCGGATCAATTAAAACAGTTGTATGTAATCTTAGGCCGTGTGTGAATTGCGTTAAAATTTGCGTTAAAACTTCTACCACGATTAAAATTTGACGTCTTGTTTGAAGTGGGATCAAATTTAGCCATTTGCTGTGTGAATTGCGTTAAAACAATTATTTTAACCAAGATTTCTGCGTAGGTTAAAAAAATGTCCCTCGATAATTTAAGAAATTTCCCTGAACAAAAATTGGTTTTCTTTTCACGGAAAAATAATTTCTCTTACAAAACATATTTTTAAGAAAACAGGGTTAATAAAAAGTCTCTGAAACTGAAAAAAAAACTTTTTTATTTATCGTTCTCGATTCTAATGTCATATTTCAAAACAACAATAAAAAATATTCAAACAAAATTCCCATTTTGATTCATTGATTTATTCGGTGTAGTAACACTGAAAATTAGTTTTCATGGCTGATATCTTTCATACATTTCAAAAGAAACAAAACAATAAATTCGTATTTGGTTTAGAAAAATGACAAATTTAAAGTATTTTGTATTAATTCTTGTTTTTTTCATCCAGACTTATCCTAATATTCAATTAGTTTTTTTTTCGTGAAACCCTAGAACATAAAAGCATTGAATTTATATAAATTAATTGATTTCAAACTAACATTTAATATACCTATAGTTTTCCAGCCTGCCTTCGTTTTTTTTCTTGATTCATATTTCGTTGTTTGAATTGAATGCAAAAGCGATAGCAAATTTCTCTATCCCTAGAAACGTCAAATTTTAACACACTTTAACCTGCTCCACAGCTCAATAAATTTTAACCCATTTTATTCACCTCATTAGTGTCAAATTTTAACGCGGACTAAATTTTAACACACATTTTAACGCAATTCACGCACGGCCTTAGAACTATTTGATTTTATTATTCGTTTTTCAATGAAGCATCTTTGTCAACTTTTCTCTATTTACAGAGTATATGGCATGTGAAGCAATCATATTTTTGTCGTTGAATGCTTGTCGCAGTTCCTTAAGAGTTATCAAATTGCCCTTCTATGGGTATCTGTAAAATATAAAATTTCAATAAAGACTAGGGTAACCAGTATTGGCAAAATATAGTTACATTTCTTCGCATGCAGAAAGAAATATCCATTGTCCGCTTGCAAACCATTGTGAGAAGTTTCCGATTTCGACATTCAATTTATTGTAATAGTTTAAGAACTCTCCAGCGGTCGGTTTAAGCTGATTTTCATTGATTAGGAACTCGAATTGCTTCAAATAAGAATCCCTCAGTTTAGTCATACTAAGCTTGTCAACAACCAATCTGTATTCGTTGTGGTAAGAATGGCCGTGTATTTTGTAGATATTCATTAGAAAGATAGTAACACAGTATTTGCCAACAATGGTTAGATTCTAAGTCCTAAGAAACAAAGAAAACTTTCTGTAACAATTCGTAGAGGTGAGAAGGGATGGTTCGACTTACTAATAAATCCTTCAATTTTTTGGTAAACGGATAAAATTTTTCTTGTTTCTTTTCTTTGAGAAGTGTCTCCAGGTTAGTGTTGGGTGAGTTGAAACCTTAAAATTGAAGAAGAGAATCTTGGAGTTCCTTGGATACATTGAGTAATTTTTTTTTTTACCGTATCCTCAGGAGTTTCGTAGTGTGTTCCTGATACCAACTGTCACAGCCGCTTCCAATGTTAATTTATACGCATTTAAAAATTAGGGCTCGAACGAAATATGAAACTTATTGCAAAATAACATTTTCCTGTAATCCGCTTTTAAAGAAAATTTGATTTTTTTCCTGAGCTGAAGTTTGAAAAAAATATGAAAAATTTATGCAAAAAAAACAATTTGACAGAATATCGCTCCGTGCCAAATCGCGCTAGTTTGAACAGGAAACGTATCGCAACCGCATCACACGATACGTTCCCCTTATCGCAATCGCATCGCACGCATTCACCGCATTGGTTTGCGCAAGGCTTTACCCGCTCTAGATCACAGAGTATAACCAGAGAGTCCACTTCAGCAAGGTAGTGCGTTTTGCCTACAAGCAAAATTAGACAGGAAACCCGCACCCGGAAACCCTCACTGGCCCTCACTTACCACAGCCACCATTGTGGCCACAGAACAAAGTCAGTTGAGTTTGAAAAGTAAAAAATTTTTTTTTTGTTGTAAAAAATCGAAAATTTTTAATTTTCATACAGCCTAGAACTAGAAAAATGAATTTAAGTTGCAGGAATCAACATTTTTTTCCATTTTGGCCAGTATCTCACTGAAAAAGACAAAAATTAGTAAAAAATTTCATACCGATGCAGGCGGTTTGTTATGGTTGATTTACATGCATCTGCAAGTGCAGATAAAAATCGGAAAAAGACACAAGATGTAAAATTCATACTTGTCTGATAGAGAGGGAACGAACTTCCTAGTTATGGTTGCATGTTCATGAACATGTTCATCTGCACCCATAATTTTTCATCTGCAACCATAATCCTATTCGTCTCTCTTTTTAACTTTTGTGCTTTGTAATCTTCATCCGTCTCGCTTTACTTTTCTGCACTTCCGCAGTTGCAGATGCACGTAAATCCAGCATAATGCTAATGACGGATATAGATTGTAGTCACAAAAGACAGAAAGAGAAAACCGATATCTCCTTTCGAAGTTGCTATAATCGGCTATAGCTTGCTGACAGCTTTCAAAATCATATGTTTTTTATTTTCCCAAAAAAATTGAAGTCTTACGTTAAAAAGATATCACAACTCGATCCCAATATCGAAGCTGCAAACAAATCCAAAGAAAAAGCTGGCTGTGTTGTCAATACAGTGTATTTTAATTCCAAAGACAGACCTACAAAATATTGTGTACGACGGTGGTTGAGAGAACCACTTGAAGCCTTAATCATTCCATCGTCATTATTTATAAGGAACCGTAATAACTTCCCAGTTCTGCCTAAGGAATGGCAAGTGGCAAGAACTGATCGCACTGTTTCTCAAAGGCTATGTAAACTTAATTGTTAGTGTGGATCCAAATGATAACAGTCTGAAGCACTGCTCTGAGTATCCAAACAACTTGAGAGAAATGAACAAGGAAACTTATGAACTGCAGAAGTGAGTAGGGACCTTCCTCTGAGAATGTCGAAGTCTATATTTGCCTATTTTCAGTTTCGAAGACGTTCTGGAAATCCTACTGCAGCCTTTGTACGACAATTTGGACTGCTACAACTACGAGACGTTTGAGAAGGATCCAGAAAAATATAAACTCTATCAAGATGCAATTGAGGCTTTTCTTATTGACAGAGTCCCCGAAGAAAATATCGACATGAAAAGAGTAATCAAATCTGCAATTCTCATTTGAACGCACTGATTTCGATTTTATTATTTCAGACGATTGTAATGGTCCTTGGACCAGGCAGAGGACCCCTGGTTCGCTCTGCCTGCCTGCAAATTGTTAAATAAATTTCTTTTTCATTAAATCGATCGTTTAAGTTGTTATATAATTCTCCTCTCTATGTTAAATCTACAAACAAATCTAAATCACTTTGGCTGGAGTCTTCAATGATTTAATCGAAGATCGGACTGCCGCAGCAGGCAGTTGTGGAAAAACAGTATGAAGGTAAATTGTAAAATTTTTGATAAATTATTTTCTATAATTGCTCTTTTTTATTTTAAGAAACAGACAAGAAGTCAGTGTTGTTTATTTCTGAGCTGGCTACGAATAAGGTCATTATCATTCCCAAAACGAATGGGATGCGCGAAATTTAATTGAATGTTCGAAGGTGATCAAATCGCCTTCAATTCATTCTCAACTTGACACCAAGAAAGTTCAACAAGCTCTAGCTACACCTAGAATGGTTAAGAGATTCATCACTGATCCAGGAAAGGTGAAAGCGATTGGCAAAATATTCATAGTGCTTTACTCGTTGAACAACGAAGCTGGAAATGCTTCTTATGACAAAGCGTTGAAGAATCAAGAAAGGTTTGTCCCACTCGTAGCAAATAAACTTAATTTCAGTTATTAAAAGATTTTCATACTTGATATTTTTTGCAGATTTTTTTTAAAGCCACAAAGAGAAGTAGGAGGAAACAATGCATACGTTGCTGACATTCTAGATGCCTTAAAGGTTACTTTTTCGTGTTTCGCGTTTATAAATATTTATCGCTAATTCTTTCAAAGGGTATGAGTTCGGGGGAACGCTCAGCGTGAAAACTGATGTACAGGATTCATCCACCAAAGTATATACACATATGTTCCGACCAGATCGACCTATGTCATCACCATTGGTGGATCTAGTTTCAGAGCTTGGAATTTTTGGTTCGATAGTTTGTCTCAAAACCCTTTCTCTTAATTTTGGTCGCAGCTGCATGGTTCTGGGTGAGTTGGGGGCAGCCATGGTCCCATCAACCAGTGGCGTACTCACAGAGAACCCTGCAAAAGCAACCAACCATTTTCGAACAGAACGGGTGGTTCTGCAAAACACTCTACCCATCCTATTCACTTCCCAATTCCTTTTTACCTACCCCATCTTTCCACCTGGATTATCATCAATCGTGTCGAGCCAGCAGGTTGGCTGGAGACTCGCACGCAACTCTGTGTATGAATATTGGAATGACAGAAGGAGTCTGTCCAAATGATCAAAAACACAAACCAACACTAACCATATCATACTACATCACATGCACAAACCACACGAAGAACCAATTATTTCACGAGACGCACCATATTAATTATCACATACACAAACCTATATTCATATACAAATAGTAATCACACATACACGCATACCTACACTGAGGCAAACAAACCATTCATCCAACACAAATCATCCATCATACACATACAACTACATACACACAAAATAGTCATCATCCACATACAATCACACTGACACATAAATCGATCAACAAAAAATTATCAATGGCAAAGTACTCAACGAAAACACTTTTCTATGGCCGAGTGCCCGACTTTTAACTTTACATTTAAATTTTAATAATCGCCACTTAAATCTCTTTTGCAAGGAAAACACGTTATCAGCCAGTCATCCCCTTCTAGACAAATCTGAACAAAAGTCCACCTGACATAGATTTTCAAAATTCGCGTTACCAGTTTCTTTTTACTCCTTCTACTCAAAACATTTTACTACAACATTTAACTTGAAACTTGTTGGCAGACCCGTTCTGCACCTAATCTTTTAAACCTCCGATGTAACTTCACTTTTTAGTTGCACAGTATGGGATTTGTTGCGGTAAAATTTACCACAGCAAAAACCATCTTACGAAAGTTTGTCTCAAAACCCTTTCTCTTAATTTTGGTCGCAGCTGCATGGTTCTGGGTGAGTTGAGGGCAGCCATGGTCCCATCAACCAGTGGCGTACTCACAGAGAACCCTGCAAAAGCAACCAACCTTTTTCGAACAGAACGGGCGGTTCTGCAAAACTCTCTACCCATCCTATTCACTTTCCAATTCCTTTTTACCTACCCCATCTTTCCACTTGGATTATCATCAATCGTGTCGAGCCAGCAGGTTGGCTGGAGACTCGCACGCAACTCTGTGTATGAATATTGGCTAATGACAGAAAGAGTCTGTCCAAATGATCAAAAACACAAACCAACACTAACCATATCATACTACATCACATGCACAAACCACACGAAGAACCAATTATTTCACGAGACGCACCATATTAATTATCACATACACAAACCTATATTCATACACAAATAGTAATCACACATACACGCATACCTACACTGAGTCAAACAAACCATTCATCCAACACAAATCATCCATCACACACATACAACTACATACACACAAAATAGTCATCATCGACATATAATCACACTGATACATAAATCGATCAACAACAAATCATCAATGGCAAAGTACCCAACAAAAACACTTTTCTATGGCCGAGTGCCCGACTTTTAACTTTACATTTAAATTTTAATAATCGCCACTTAAATCTCTTTTGCAAGGAAAACACGGTATCAGCCAGTCTTCCCCTTCTAGACAAATCTGAACAAAAGTCCACCAGACATAGATTTTCAAAATTCGCGTTACCAGTTTCTTTTTACTCCTTCTACTCAAAACATTTTACTACGACATTTAACTTGAAACTTGTATGCAGACCCGTTCTGCACCTAATCTTTTAAACCTCTGATGTACTTTTTAGTTGCACAGAATGGTGCATATTATCGTTTTATCGTTTTCGCTACAAAAGGGTACTGAACTCTTCCGTCAGCTGTAAGCCGACCAAAATTTCCCAAGATCGTGGAAATTTGGTGGCTAAGGGGAATATTGAGAGACAGTAGGGTATTCCAAATAAAATGGTAGTCCTCTCACGCAAACGCTGATTGGTGCTAAATATCCGTAATGGAACCCACTGTGGTTGAATGAACGGCCAAGAAAAACGACGATCATGAAGAAGCTTGATGAGAGAGTTGGGGAAGTCACTTCATTGTTGGCTATTGAACAAGAGGTTGTGGAAAAAGCGATAAAAGGATTTTTAGATATTTTTGCGAACGGCCATATTGGTTAGATTTTGTTAAAAAAGTTTCTTGAGTTTGAAATTACAAGTTGTGTAATTTCACAACACAATATCATTCATTTTAATTTCTATTGGTTTTTTTTTGTTTTGCTGGCAGAACGGGCCAGACAACAGGAATTTTACACACAAGAAGATTTGTGGAATCGTGATAGAGAGGTGTCAGAGACGGACACAAGAGTAGAAGGAGTATCAGGAAATAAAAACACAGATAAGTAGCTAAAATCGTTCATTTTTAACTTTTCTGTGGATTGCATTATAATCTAGTTGGCTTTTGTGCCGCAACATTCCCGACTTTGTTGAAGGACTCGTGAACTTTTATCATTGCCATTTTTCGGCATTTTCAAGACCGTGCCATAACGGGTTTTCCTTCCATTTAACTTTTCTTTTGGCGAAAAATACTGTTTGCTTCTTTTCTTATTTATTTCTTTAACTATCATCAATTTTTATAATTATCTGTTTATGAAAAGATCTGGGTTTTTAATCCTAAATCCTTAAGTTTTCCCAACCATAAAATACACTTTTAAGCACTTTCAAAATTGTCTTTGGTCTTTTCCACTCTAATCGTTTATTCTTATTCTTGGTCGTATTCTTTTTTTTTCTTTCTTTAATTTTCAGCAAAGGTTTGAAAATTCCTTTTCAACAAAAATTTTCTGGCGCCCATTTTTATTTTTGTTAGCTCTTGTACTAACAAAAATTTTATTATCATCCACGCACCCACTTTATACTTCGATTAAAAATTTTCATCCCATTAATCAATCCATAATTAAACATTTCCACCGAACGCACCCCCAGCTGAGCAGCCGTGGACACAGCATTAATTGTTGCTGGACGCGCTTTTCTTTTATGAGAACATTAATCAAACGCACCTTTTTAATAGACGTTATTCTATCGAAATTTTCATCGCGGTGCTTTTTCTGATTTTATAATTTTGCAAGGAATCGGAAATTCCTTTTGTTTATTAGTTCGCGGTTTTCAAGTGCGTCTTCGTCCTAAATTGTTTAACTTTTTAACGTAGCTTACCTTTTTAATTATTAACTAGTAAATAGTCAAAATCCCAAGAGAAGAAAAGGTGCAACAAGTGGCGCCCAACGTGGGGCGAGTGGAAAAGTTTTAATTGTTAATTCCTTAACATTATACAAGCGGTTTTGGTTTGTGAATATTGTTATTGTGTCGTTCAATTGTTTTTTTTTATACGAAACTATTTTGTGAACCATTGATTCTGTTGTTTTTTATTCCCTAGGTTTGGTGAATTCTGCGAAAGAAGTTAATTTTGCTAACGAGTAGAAGAGAATAGTTTTGATTCAAGCTAGAAGTCTTGTTTTGGATTTTTATTTTGGTCTGGATTGGATAAGTATACGTACATTCGTTATCGTACAAGCAGAATACACCAAAGTAAAGTTTCATTTTCTTTTTTAATTTTGTTGTTGTGGTTATATGCACAGCAGACGGCTGGTGACAAAACAATCAAGCCTACATTACATACATATGTATTTCCTTGATTTGCATGTTTTTATATTGGGTTTTCTTGGTGATTATATTGATATACATATTCCATTTTTTTTTTGCTACATATACCTACGGTGTTTTCACATTTACCTGCATATATATATACATATTGAATTCCTTTATCGAATTGCGGGATAAACTTTTTTTTCCCAATTAGAGTTTTTTGGGTGAACGAGTGATGTGTATGTGTGGATGCAATTGGCAATTTTGGAGTTGCCGTGCAATTTTTTTCGTGTAAAATACTTTTTATAATTGATTTAGTAGTGAAAAGTACCAAATTATTTTTTGTGTAGGAATTATTATTTCCAGTGCTTACAGTAGGTTACAGGAGAAATTTAAAAAGTTGTTGAAAGAGTTTTTTTTTTGTGCAAGGCGTTCAACTGATATTTTTTTTTGGGGTTGTTTTTATAGAATATAGATTGAAGTGAGTTATTTTTGTGATTCTGAAAACAATTGCTGTTTGTTTTTAAAAGTTTTTTTTGAAAGTTTTTTTGAGATTGAGTAATAGTAAAGTTTGATATTTCCAGTTTTAAACAGTTTTATATCGAAGGTTTTGAGAAAAATTTGTTGAGTTATTTTGAGATTTAGCGAGTGACTTGAGTGAAAATCAGGTTTTGTTTCGTTGTGTGTTGAATTAGTTTGAAAAGTTTTGAAAATGAATATTGGACGATTAGCAGCGGACGAACTGGCATATGAGATGCAGATTCGTGGTCTGAGAGTGGGTACAGTGGAAGTGATGAGGAAAGCCCTCAGATCTTCAAGAGTGTTAGAGTCTCGGGGGACATTGGAAAACTCGAAGAGTTATCCGTTTAGCTTTGAGGAAGACAGTGAGGCTGTGAAGATGAAAGTCGAAGAGATTAAAGTATTATTGAAGGATCCTCCAAAAGATCCGAAATCGTCTGAGTGTGTTAAGATAGTAACAAAGATTGAGTGTGCGTTGGGTCGTATTGGCAGGGCAATTTGTGAGAATGATGATGATGAAGAGGTTCAGAGTGAGCTGAAAAATGATTTTTTGCTTTTATTAGGAGTGCTTTTTGGAGATAGTGGGGACAGTGATTTGGAGGATGTATCCCCAAAGAAGAATGTTAGATCAGGAGTTTCAGGTGGCGGCTCGGTGAGCGTAATTCCATTGCAAGTTGCAAGTTTGAATTTGAGAAATTCAAGGGCAAGGGAACAGGATAGTGAAAATAATGCAGCTGTTGAGAGAATGACTGCGATGCGAATGAATGAGCAAGGAAGTGTTAAGAGTGCGAGTGAGGTTCGTATTAGAGAGCATGAAAGAGATATTGAAGGAATACGATTGTTGAGAGAGACTGATAGGGAGACTATAGTGAATAGGGAAACTGGAGGAGTGAGTAGGGAGATTTTAGGGAATAGAAGGATAGGTGATGCTGAAGCTTCAACAAGTGAAGCAGCTCATAGGGATGAACCAGTTAGTAATGCTTCAAATGTAGTGTAATGATTTTTGAACATTTATACCAATTTCCTAATCGAAAACGTTTAACCGAAAACACAACTGGCAACACTATAATGGGATGGTAAAATGACAGGCATTGCTTGTAAGCCAGTGTGTGTGAGTGTAGAGATGCTTGACAGCAAATGTGGAAACCATGGAGAAGAAACTGGAACGCTCTAGATGAGTGTTGTTTTATATAAATAGGACCGCTGACGCAACGAGCAGTCAGTTTTGATTATAGAGTGATAAAGTTAAGAGGAAATTGTTGTATACAAGTGATAGTGCAAAAGTCGAGTTGAGATCGAATTCAGTATAGATACTGAATAAAAGTGATAGAAATAATTTGAAAGGTGAAGTTTTATTTTGCGAACTAAGCGCACGTTACATTGGTGTCAGAAGTGTAAATAAAACTTATTTGACTACTAAAGTGTAAAAAAAAAAAGTAAAAAGAAAAATAATAATTATATACAGCGAAAATGGGTAAGTTGTTAGAAGAGCTCACTTGCATTGAGCTTAAAAGTGAGTTAGGTAAGCGAAATCTTTCTAGAGCGGGATCAAAAAATGAACTCGTCCTGCGCTTGCGTAACTATTTGGAACAGCAAGGGGAAGACGTGAACACTTTTGTTTTTGAAACAGAAGTGGAAGAAGAGGAAGTAAGTGAAAATGTAGATTTTTCTAGTATGATGAAACTTTTGTTAGAACAACGAAACGAGCAAAAGAAAGAACAGCAGAATGTTCTCGAACGACTCGAAGTACAACAAAAGAAGCTGGAAGAGCAACGAAATGAGCAAAAGAAGGAACAGCAGAATGTTCTGGAACAACTTGAAGCACAACGAAACGAGCAAAAGAAGGAACAGCAGAATGTTCTCGAAAGACTCGAAGTACAACAAAAGAATCTGGAAGAGCAACGAAACGAGCAAAAGAAGGAACAACAGAATATTCTCGAAAGACTTGAGGCGCAACAGAATGTTTTGGAAGGTCAGAAAAACATTCTAGAAGGCAAATTGGGCAACATTGAAAAAAATGTGTTTGCCCTTGACGAACGCGTTGAAGGTATGGAAAAACAGCTTTCTGTTGTAGAGAATCGTTTTGAAATCGTAGAAAGCCGATGTGATAAACAGTTCTCTGTTCTGACCAAGGAATTGGACCAGATCCGGAAAATAAAAATTCGAGAATCTAATGGAGAGTCTGCAAAGAAAAAGGAGATGAAACCGCCAACATTTGATGGACAGTCTTCTTGGTCAGTTTACAAGAGACAATTTGAGGCAGCCGCGACAACAAATGGCTGGGATAACGAAGACAAGTACATTGCACTGACTCTTGCTCTTAGAGGACCAGCAGCTGAATTACTTCAAACAGTTCCAGCTGGTAAGGGCGGCGATTTCAGTTCTCTCGTGGCAGCTATAGATAAACGCTTTGGCGATAGCCACTTGAAAGAAGTCTTCCGAGTCCAACTCAATAACAGAGTCCAGAAAAGGGGTGAAAGTCTACAGCAGCTCCAAGCAGACGTCGAAAGACTGGTTCACCTGGCATACCCGGATGCTGGAGAAGAAATCATCAACCAGCTTGCTGTTGAGTCCTTCGTTCGTGCCATTTCCGATATACATCTTCAGAGGTCTGTGCGAACTGCTAGAACACGTCCTCTTTCCGAAACTTTAGCATTTGCATTGACAATTGAAGCAGCAGAACAGGCTTCTCATGGAGTACATCGACTTAGAGAAGCCATAGTCGAAGAATGCTCATGCCGAAAAGCTGAAATACAATAGAACCAGCGGAGCGGACTAGCAAGATGTTGGAACTGCAACAAGACCGGGCACTTACAGCGTCAATGCCGACTACCACCAAATAAAGCCGCTTGTCAATATTGTGGAAGCAAGAGATCCAACCTAGAGCAAGGTAACAACAACACCAGCGTTGCCTATGAATCCAACTTCGAGGGGCAGAGGCGGGTTTCTTTTATCGATGGCCCCAGAACCACCATCCAGGTCTCCCAGACCAAACGAGACAACAAAAGTCTGACTGTGGAGACTACTATTAACGGGAACAAATATGTGGCTACCATCGACACCGGTGCCACAGCATCCATAGTACGTCGAGACCTGGTAAAGACAACGTGGCTTCATAACACCAATAGCTACTGTCTAAGAACCGCAACGGGAGAAGCAGCAAGAGTATATGGAGAAGTGTGTCTTAAGATCCGACTGGCCGATCTAGTGTTTACTCATCAATTCCTGGTGGCAGATATATGTGACGAGTGCATCATTGGAATCGACTTTATGAAACAGCACGGAGTTATTTTGGATATCGGTAATCAAGTTTTGAAATACCAAAATAAAGAAATTCTAATGACCTATTCGAGTGAAAATACGTCAACACTGAGGACTGTCATCACGGAAGATCTGATCCTGCCTCCTTCTTCTGAAGTGTTCGTTTGGACAAAACTTGAAGGTGAGTTTGGAAGCCTTCGATACCTCATGGTGGAACCAGACCCAGAGTGTTCCTCCCAAAGCGTCTTCATTGGGAAAACACTGGTAGCACCGAAAAACAAAATGGTCCCCGTACGATTACTAAACATTAGACCGTACGATGTAAAGTTGAAGAAAGGAGAAGTCTTTGGACGTTGCGAATCGGTTGCAGCCATTACGAAAATCACAGATGAAGCCCCGAGAAAAACTACAACTCCTGAGGAGCTCGAGACCATCAAAGCTAGAAATCTGTATTCATCCAACCTTGATCCCCAACAAACAAGGATGGCTGAAAATCTCCTACAAGAGTACACTGACATCTTCGCATCGCAAAAGGGACAATATGGTAGGACACAGTTGGTGCAGCATCGCATCAACACAGGAGATGCAAGACCGATTCGTCAACCCGCAAGACGCCTTCCACTGGCCAAACAAGGTGAGGTTGAGGAAATGATAACAGCAATGAAGAAGGACGGTCTTATTAAAAATTCCAAAAGTCCTTGGGCTTCACCAGTGGTGATAGTGAAAAAGAAAGACGGAAGCACTCGTTTTTGTGTGGACTACCGAATGCTGAATGATGTGACTAAAAAGGACAGCTATCCCCTGCCGAGAATCAGAGATACCCTGGATGCTATGGAGGGAGCCCAGTGGTTTTCGACGCTGGACTTGAAGAGTGGATATTGGCAAGTTGACATCCACCCTGATGATCGGGAAAAGACGGCGTTTGCTACAGGTAATGGGCTCTGGCAGTTTAAAGTTATGCCGCTTGGGCTATGCAACGCTCCGGCAACATTCGAGCGTTTGATGGAGTGCGTTCTTCAAGGACTGACGTGGAAAGCGTGCCTTGTCTACTTGGACGATGTCATTGTTTACGGGAAAACATTTGACCAACATTGCAAGAATCTAAAAGCCGTGTTTCAGAGACTTCGAGAGGCTAACCTCAAACCGAATCCAGAAAAATGTGCACTTTTCAAAACCGAAGTTATGTATTTGGGACACATCATTTCTTCCCAAGGATTGAAGACTGATCCTGAAAAAGTTGACTCCGTCAAAAATTGGCCAACACCACAGGACAAACATCAACTCCGAAGCTTTCTTGGTCTTGCCACATATTATCGACTTTTCTTAAGAACTTTGCTGGAGTTGCAAAAAGTTTGCATCAGCTCACCGAAAAAGGGAAGCAGTTCAAATGGTCAGGTGAGTGTGAAAAATCTTTTCAGGAACTCAAATACCGCCTCTGTAACGCTCCAGTGCTGGCACATCCAACACCTGGCAAAACATTCATCATCGACGCAGATGCAAGCAACGTTGGAATCGGAGCGGTACTATCCCAAGTGCATGATGGCGAAGAGAAAGTGGTGGCATATTACAGTAAGGTCCTCTCGAAGCCTGAAAGAAACTACTGCGTGACCAGAAGGGAACTGCTAGCTCTTATCTTGGCAACAAAGCACTTCCATAAGTACATCTATGGACAGAAATTCCTTCTGCGGACAGACCATCGTGCTCTGAACTGGCTGTTGAACTTCAAAAATCCAGAAGGTCAAGTCGCAAGGTGGATAGAAAGACTGCAGACTTATGATTACCAGATTCAACACCGCAGAGGAAAGTTGCACTCAAACGCCGACGCATTATCCCGAAGACCTTGCAAAGTGGATTGCAAGCATTGTAGGCGGCAAGAAGACAAAGAAAATATTACCGCTCAGCGACTAAGAGCTGACCCCATATGCGGATGGAGCAATGAGGAAGTGAGGACCGCTCAACAGGAGGATCCAGATATCGAACCCATTCTCGCATGGAAAGAAAATGAAGAGAAACCTGAATGGGGCTCTCCCACGAGGTTTCACCTTGACGTGGTGGGGGAGCTTACGTTTCGACACTCCAGCAATCCAGTTGCAGGGTCAAACAACCAAGTAAACCTCAAACAGAGATGTCTATCTAAAATATGGAAAAAGTAAACGTAGAAGAGAAAAATCGAGCGGGGATATACGCTCAAAAGTCGGCAGTAGTCACGGCTGTCGGCGATGGCTTGGCTTCGAAAGAAGATAAGTCGCCAGTGACAAGAAAAGATGAAGAGATAGACAATGCAGAAGATTGCATTCCTGGCTGCAGCATTAAAGCCGCTGAAACCAATGAGGAACTCTCGGAGAACCTCATGGATTTCACAGACTCCGATGATGGAGAAGGAGGAGCAGGAGGTCGAGAGATAACGTCGGAAGAGGAACATCGCATCCTCAAGGAAGACGACTATCAATCTTTCACCAGTTCTGACGACTCTATCGCGGATGTCACCGTGGCCGAAAATCCTGCCCCAAAGCGGCCAGAGGCCAAAAGAGTTGAATTCCTGGCGAAAAATGAGATTTCGGCCAAAATGACCTCAACGCCAAACAAGGGTCCGGAAAAGAACGCTCATCCCAAAGTCTGTGTGGAGAAAGCCCCAACCAAGAGCCATCGCTCATCAGAGCCGGCAAAAGGTAAAGGCCCTAATCCGAGGGTACAGAAAAAGGAAGATGCACAAGACCCAGGTCAAAAGAGGCTCGAAAATGCCAGAAGGACCGTAAGAAGATTCGGCAAAGGTGACACCTCAACGCTGTGTTTCCGTGTTTGGAAACGCCTAAGCTGGGCTCGGAAATTCATTAATAAAATGGAAGCCAAGACCTTGCCCTTGGCAGAACCCAGAGGTAGAGTCACAAAAGAAGAAGCAAAAAAGAAAACCATATTGGCAAAGACTGCGGTGGCCAAAAAAACCCCAGGGAGACCACCACCATGGTCCTAAACCCGAAAGGTTTAAAAAGCCCGAAGAAAGCAGTCAAAGAAAGAGAGCCGGACACAATGACTCGACACCCCCTCCAATGTCCGTGAACAAAAAGCCCAAGACGGCCAGTACAACTGACAAAAATAGTACTGTAGCGGAATTGATAAAAGAGAGCCTTCAGGTGGCCATTATCAATGAGGGGAGTCCAGAAAAAAGGCTAAGCGAAGAAGACTGGACTCGAGTGGAAATAAGGCTACTCGAGTGCATGACTGACGAGCTTCCCACGTCCTCGGGCGCGGTGCCTGATTTTGGACCCATCTCGACGTTAAAGGGTTTCAAAATTCTCACGTGCAATGATGAATTTACCCTTAACTGGCTAAAAACAAAGATATCCGAAATGGCGGATTTTATAGAAGGAGCAGCGCTTAAAGTTGCCTTAAAAAAAGACCTCCCCACCAGACCCAAAGTCCGAATAAACATTCCTGGGTCGCGCTTGAAGAAGGAAACAATTGAGCTTTTCTTACGAAAACTCAACCCAAGTTTCCCAAGTGCTGACTGGGAAGTACTGGAGATGGAAGAGCCTACGAGTGCAGGCCAAGAAGTCTTAGTCATGCTCAATCATGAGTCAATGGCTATGCTTCCAGAAAGGGGATATAGAATAAATATTGGCCTAAACAAGGTTAGGGTGAGGCCGGCAACGGCTGCCAACTTACAAAACCAAAATGACGCACACAAAAAAGATAATGAAGGTGCTACAAATAAACCTGCAGCACAGTAAGTTGGCCTCTGCCACCTTGACCGCGTTGATGTCAAAAACTGACATCGATATAGCCCTAATTCAAGAGCCGTGGATGAATCATGGCCGGATCTGCGGACTGAAATCCAAAGATCACTTCCTTTTCTTTAACAAAGGGCCTACAGAAGGTAACTATCGTACATGCATTTTATCAAAGACAAACTTAAATCTCTTCCGTCTAACCCCTCATAGCAGTAATGATCTGACAACAGTGAAGTGCGAGCGAGAAGGGGCTCCATCCCTAATCCTAGCCTCCGTCTACATGCCGGGCGATGTAATCTCCAACCCCCCGCCGGCAGCTGTTGCAGAATTGGTCGCCACAACAAAAAGGAATGGCTGGGACCTACTCATGGGCTGTGATGCAAATGCCCATCATATACAGTGGGGTAGTACAAACACGAACGAAAGAGGTGAGCCACTTTTTGAATATATTATTGAGAACAACCTGATAATTATGAATAGAGGTAACGAACCAACATTTGTAACAAAGGTAAGAAAAGAAGTGTCGTTACACTTTCCACCAACTCTGGTACGCTAGTAACCAGTAATTGGAGGGTCTCCAACAACGTAACCTTCTCTGACCATAGAATGATAACATTCGAAATAGAACACAAATCTGAAAACTTTACCCCTAATAGAAACCCTAGGAAAACTGACTGGGGTCTCTATAACCAAAAACTGGTCCTAACTCTCAGCCAGAACAACAATCAGCCTTTGCTTAACTGCTCAGCCATAGAGACACAGGTAAACAAGCTTACGTCAGACATAATCAATGCCTACGAAAGCTCATGCCCGCTATCCAAAGGGAAAGGTAGATCCAACCCCATATGGTGGTCAAGCGAACTATCGACACTTAGAAGGAACTCTAGGAGGCTCTTCAATAGAGCAAAATTTAGCAACCTTTCGGCTGACTGGGACCTATACAAGATCAGTAAAAATGAATACAAAAATAGAACTACCTACGCAAAAAGAGCAGCCTGGGGCAACTTTTGCTCAGATATTGAGTGCACAAATGACGCAGCAAGGCTAAGAAAAGTCATGTCCAAGGTCCAAAATACCCCTAGTTTTCTTAGAAGACCTGATAACACATGGACTGACTCATGCTCTGAAACTCTAGAGTCACTCATGAACACCCACTTTCCAGGGTGTTCTCAAATGACATCCCCAGAACGCGGAAACCCTAGCGCTAACGTTAGATCCAACATAGGAAATCTATTAGTAGATAAGAGGAAGGTAATGTGGGCCATTGACTCATTCTCAGCATACAAATCTGAAAACAAAAACTGCAACAGGTTTGAAGGAGTTGTTGTTCACTACACGGGAGTGTATGTCAGCGCTGGAGAACATGGACGTTCCGGTGGATCAGTGGGATACGGTGCTCATTTGGTTCCTGCACCAGAAGTTGCCGTCATCAACGCAGAAGCTGTGGGAAGAGAAGATGGGAAACAGGAAGGATTTGCCAAACTTCGTCGAGTTTGCGGACTTCTTGGACACTCGTTTCCGCACTTTAGAAGTTGTTGACCAGCAGGAGATGTGCTCCGCGTCAAAAATGAAAGCTGAGACACACGCCAACAACCGTTCTCGCTTTCAGAGCACGAAGGTGATGTTTGCGACGCCAGCATCTAAGCCAACAGGTAAGCCAGCCAGTAGGCAAGTAGTTAGGCCAGCAGTTCGGCCAACTTTTAACAGGGAGTCGGGAATGTGCAGTTTATGCAATCTGCAACAGCATTCCATAAGGAAGTGTCAGAGGTTCCTGAACATGGACACAGCGGAAAGGAAGCAGACTGCTCGACGCCTGAGAGTTTGCGACAACTGCCTTTCTTCAGGACATTTTACGCCGGATTGCCCCTCACCTGGCTGCTGTTACTTTTGCCAACAGCGTCACCACACTCTTCTACATGTAAACGTGGCCCAAGCATGACACCGTCGAGGTCAACAACAACTTCTAGAGGTAACAATGCAATTTCTCATTCGTTCAATGCAAACGCGCTGGAGTTTGAACCACGAGAGGTGCAACAAGCTTCTACCAGCGGTCAGGTTTTAAATTACCACACGTCGCATGGTAGCAGAACGCACCAGGTGCTTTTAGCGACAGCTATTGTGAAGGTGCGAGCAGCCGATGGTCGTCAACACCATCTCCGAGCTTTGATCGACCCAGGATCGGAAGCATGCTTCATCACTGAAGATGCAGCACAGCAACTGAAGCTGAAAAAGCGACGTACCTTTGTCGAGGTGTCAGGGTTAGGGTTAGTCAGCAGTGGCACAACGCAAACTTGCGTGGATATTGAGCTGGCGTCATGCAACTCAACTTATGGAGGCGCGGTGCGGGCACTGGTCTTCAAGTCACTGACTGGCCATCTCCCAGCCCAACAAATGATACCTGACAAATGGCAACACCTTAAAGGGTTAACGTTGGCAGATCAAAATCTCCACGTTCCTGGACCTATTAATATACTTCTTGGTAGCGACGTATATGCCGATATACTCCTTCCAGAAGTGAGAAGACCTGCAGATGGAGTCGGACATTTGGTCCTATCGATCCGTTTTTTAAAAACAATTATTTAACAAGCAGTGTGTGTGTGTTAGGACAATAACTTTGACAATAAAGTGAAAACTTAAAGAGTTAGTTAAATATATATTTACATATATATACACAAAGTGCATTTTTCAAAAATCCTTTCAAATTTAAAAACTAACTACTTATAGTTAAATATATTTCGCGTTTCATAAACCGAAATAACGTCGCGTCGCGCAAAAATTATCACCAGATTTTTAAGAAGATACAGGAACTGACGGCAGCTGCCGCTGATATAATACGTGAGTTTTGCACATTTTAATTGTTTCGTATCTGAAAAAACAAATAAATTATATAAAAATGTATAAGTATGGTGAATTGCAAATTGGTTTGCTGACAACCATTAAGAGGGATCTCACCAATTTCAAAAAATCCCCAAAAGAGCGCTTGACGCGCTCGTACGTAGCCGCAAGGTTGACTAAGTTGGAGGAGGACGTCGCCACTTCAAAAGTATATAACGAGGCTATCATCGGAGGACAGCATCTGGAAGCTACGATGAAAAAAGAAGATATGTTAGAGGTAAACGACCAGATAATGGATATCTCAATAGATTACCGTGTTGTATTAATGGATGCGTTAGAGAAACACAAACCTGTGCCCACAGGGGACGTCAATGCAGCATGTTCGGACGCAACATCGCAACAGTCTTCATCTCGGTCGGAGATAAGGCTCCCCCGCATCGACTTGCCCAAATTTGATGGCGCGTATACCAGCTGGCGAACCTTCCATGATCGTTTTGGAGCGTTGGTGCACAACAACAACAGTTTGGCCGACATAGACAAGCTGCACTTTCTGCAATCGTGTATGGTTGGTGACGCCGAGCGTTTTTTGCAGAACTTGTCGGTCGAGGCGGCAAATTACGAAAAGGCGTGGGAGTTGCTGAAGGAGCGCTACGACCACAAGCGCATTCTGGTGCATTTGCAGATGCAGGCTCTATTTGGGCAGTCTCCTATGGCCCGGGAAACTGCAACAGGTTTGAAGGAGTTGTTGTTCACTACACGGGAGTGTATGTCAGCGCTGGAGAACATGGACGTTCCGGTGGATCAGTGGGATACGGTGCTCATTTGGTTCCTGCACCAGAAGTTGCCGTCATCAACGCAGAAGCTGTGGGAAGAGAAGATGGGAAACAGGAAGGATTTGCCAAACTTCGTCGAGTTTGCGGACTTCTTGGACACTCGTTTCCGCACTTTAGAAGTTGTTGACCAGCAGGAGATGTGCTCCTCGTCAAAAATGAAAGCTGAGACACACGCCAACAACCGTTCTCGCTTTCAGAGCACGAAGGTGATGTTTGCGACGCCAGCATCTAAGCCAACAGGTAAGCCAGCCAGTAGGCAAGTAGGTAGGCCAGCAGTTCGGCCAACTTTTAACAGGGAGTCGGGAATGTGCAGTTTATGCAATCTGCAACAGCATTCCATAAGGAAGTGTCAGAGGTTCCTGAACATGGACACAGCGGAAAGGAAGCAGACTGCTCGACGCCTGAGAGTTTGCGACAACTGCCTTTCTTCAGGACATTTTACGCCGGATTGCCCCTCACCTGGCTGCTGTTACTTTTGCCAACAGCGTCACCACACTCTTCTACATGTAAACGTGGCCCAAGCATGACACCGTCGAGGTCAACAACAACTTCTAGAGGTAACAATGCAATTTCTCATTCGTTCAATGCAAACGCGCTGGAGTTTGAACCACGAGAGGTGCAACAAGCTTCTACCAGCGGTCAGGTTTTAAATTACCACACGTCGCATGGTAGCAGAACGCACCAGGTGCTTTTAGCGACAGCTATTGTGAAGGTGCGAGCAGCCGATGGTCGTCAACACCATCTCCGAGCTTTGATCGACCCAGGATCGGAAGCATGCTTCATCACTGAAGATGCAGCACAGCAACTGAAGCTGAAAAAGCGACGTACCTTTGTCGAGGTGTCAGGGTTAGGGTTAGTCAGCAGTGGCACAACGCAAACTTGCGTGGATATTGAGCTTGCGTCATGCAACTCAACTTATGGAGGCGCGGTGCGGGCACTGGTCTTCAAGTCACTGACTGGCCATCTCCCAGCCCAACAAATGATACCTGACAAATGGCAACACCTTAAAGGGTTAACGTTGGCAGATCCAAATCTCCACGTTCCTGGACCTATTAATATACTTCTTGGTAGCGACGTATATGCCGATATACTCCTTCCAGAAGTGAGAAGACCTGCAGATGGAGTCGGACCAACCGCTCAGAAGACGCAGTTAGGGTGGACTGTGTTAGGGAGAGTTCAAGCGGAACCTCCCCGGCAAATACGCAGTTTTGTGCAGACTGCTGACCTGAATTCTCAGCTGCAGAGATTCTGGGAGATGGAAGAATTGCCGTTCCAGACACATGAATCTGAGGAGAACATCGCATGCGACGCGCATTTCAACGAACACACGATACGCTTTCCTGACGGGCGTTATGAAGTGCAGCTGCCGTTTAAGGGTGGATGTCTTCCAGCGATGGGATCCAGTAAGCAGAGCGCGGTCCGACGATTCCTGCACTTGGAGAAGAGGCTGGAGGCAAACCCAACTCTTCGGGCAGACTATGCCAAATGCATACAGGAATATGCAACCCTAGGACATATGGAAGAAATTCACGTCGGCGACTCGGTGTTGGCAACCCCATACCACTATTTTTTGCCTCACCATGCAGTTTTCAAGGAATCGAGTTCCACCACGAAACTGAGGGTCGTGTTCGACGCAACAGTGAAGACTTTGGATGGAAGTTCGCTCAATGATCGACTTTTGGTGGGCCCAAAATTACAGTCGAGCATTATTGATCTGGTTCTTCGATGGCGAACCCACAGAATCACGTTTACGGCTGACATCGAGAAGATGTATAGGCAGGTGTTAGTGGATACACCGGATACTTACTATCAGTTGATCCTGTGGAGAAACGATCGTTTATCTCCAATCAAAATGTATCGGCTTAAAACGGTAACGTTTGGCACAGAAAGTGCACCGTATCTTGCCATCAAAATTTTGAAGCGTGTAGCCGAAGAGGAAGAATCGCACCTGCCGGAAGGCGCAAAGGTTGTCCGAGAGGACATGTATGTGGATGACCTCATCAGTGGTGCCGACACTGTGGAAGAAGCACGAACAAAACGCGACCAAGCGAATCAACTTCTGGCGTCCGCGGGCTTCAATTTAAGAAAATGGACAAGCAACGTGAAGGAACTCGTCGAAGACATACCTGTAGCGGATCGAGAGTTAGATTTTGAGGTGCCGTTCAACATGTCAAATCATGTCAAAACCCTTGGCATAAAATGGTTCCCGGTAGACGACTACTTTTCTTACCAAAATGTGCAACAGTCATCAGAAGCCACAACAAAAAGGTCAATGCTGTCCACCATAGCCAAACTGTTCGACCCCCTTGGCTGGATATCACCATGCGTCATCACGGCAAAGTTAATGATGCAGCGGCTTTGGGAACTAAGTTGTGATTGGGATGATCCGGTTCCAGCTACTTTGAAGAAGGATTGGGATGTTTTTCATGGAGAACTTCCTATGATCGAGACGCTTCGAATACCACGCTGGACTCAGATAAGCAAAACCAACAAGGATATCGAGCTACATGGATTCTGTGATGCGTCGATGAAAGCATACGGTGCGGTAGTATACGTTCGTGTGCTTGACAGTGATGGGAGTATACAGGTCAACTTGCTCCTGGCAAAGACGAAGGTAGCTCCAAGGCAGCGTACGATCACGCTTCCACGTTTGGAACTTTGCGGAGCAGTAGTGTTAGCGCAGCTGATGCAGTATACGAAGGACGTTTTGGCTGTTCCCGACATCAAGATGTTCACATGGACCGACTCAACCATCGCGCTCGCGTGGATACGAGCTACTCCCGCCAAATGGACTACTTTCGTGGCCAACAGAGTGTCCGAAATTCAGCGGTTAGTGGGGATCGATTGCTGGGGACATGTTGCAACGCTTCATAACCCAGCCGATCTGGCGTCTAGAGGTGTGTATCCAGCAGAACTGACGTCACTGCAAACTTGGTGGATTGGTCCTGAATTTTTACGCAGTCAATGGACTTTCGATGTTCCGCATCAACCTGTTGACATCGAAACTGACGAGGAACGACGTACGGTTAAGGTACTAAGTGCTCAAGTCAATCAGGATGATCGTATACTTCAAACTATCTGCGACTGTTCGAGTTTGTTGAAGGTGATTCGAGTTATCGCCACATGTTGCCGTTTCGCAACAAAATGCCGACGAAAAGCAGTTTCTGATGGCCCGCTTAGCCCAAGCGAATTAGAAGCAGCGCGCATCATCGTCGTGAAGGCCGCACAGAAGGAGATGTTCAAATCAGAGCTTCAACAAATCGTGGAAACCTCGAAGATACCCAAGTCACTCAAGACTTTGAACGCTTTCGTTGATGCTGATGGACTTTTGAGAGTTGGAGGACGCTTGGAGAATTCTCTCCTCCCCTACGACGCGCAACATCCGATACTACTTCAAAATAGTCACCATTTTACGAACCTGGTTGTCAGAGATGCCCATAAGAACACCTTGCATGGCGGCATCCAACAGATGATCAGTTACATCCGTCAAAAGTACTGGATTGGCCAGATACGAAGAAGCGTGAAATACCAGCTTCATAGATGCACTTCTTGCTACCGGCAAAAAGCATCGGAAATGCAGCAGTTGATGGCGAATCTACCTGCACCTAGAGTCCAGATGTCACGACCGTTCAGTCATACTGGAGTTGACTACGCAGGACCCATCGAAATAAAAAGCTGGAAAGCTCGAGGTGCTAAAATACTAAAGGGGTATTTTGCAGTATTTATCTGTTTGGCAACAAAGGCCATTCACTTGGAAGTCGTGTCTGACCTGACAACCCAAGCATTTTTAGCAGCATTTCGACGGTTTACGGCCAGGAGAGGTAGCTGCAAACAAATCTACAGCGATTGTGGAACAAATTTTGTCGGCGCTAATAACGAATTAGCCAAAATGTTGAAAGACGCAAAGCACGACTTTAAAGAAATTGCCGAAAACCTAGCAAATCACGGTACAAATTGGCACTTTATTCCCCCAGCTTCTCCACACTTCGGTGGATTATGGGAAGCGGGAGTGAAATCGGTGAAATACCATTTAAAGCGAG
Source organism: Melanostoma scalare (assembly GCA_949752695.1). Classification (NCBI taxonomy): domain Eukaryota; kingdom Metazoa; phylum Arthropoda; class Insecta; order Diptera; family Syrphidae; genus Melanostoma; species Melanostoma scalare. The sequence continues at coordinate 160,090,210 of OX456985.1, read as the reverse complement.
TTGTTGGAACCGAAAGGCTTACTTTTGAGGAGCTCACAACGCTTCTAAGTCAGGTAGAAGCGTGCTTGAATTCGAGACCCTTATGCCCGCTCTCCGACAGCTTAGATGATTTGAATGCGCTAACTCCTGCGCGTTTTCTTGTAGGCGAATCTTTACACGCTGTGCCACAAGGCGAACTCAACAACGACATCATGTATATCGACCGATGGAAAAGAGTACAAGCGCTGGCGGAAGGATTTTGGAAAAAGTGGAGTTCCGAATATCTTGCGCGATTGCAGCAACGTCCGAAATGGACTGAAGTACAAGAAGCTCCCAAAATAGGAGACCTAGTGTTGCTCAAGGATGAGCGGCTTGCACCGACTTACTGGAGTCTCGCTCGAATCGAGGACACCCACGCGGGAGCGGATGGACTTGTACGCGTTGTCACGGTGAAGACACAAAATGGAGATTTTAAACGACCCATCGCGAAAATCTGTTTTTTACCTTCCAACAAACACCAAGAACAATCGGCGTTAATATAAAAATCAATTTCTAAAATATAAGCTGTTTACGAAACATTTCAAAGGGTATGCTGTTTTCAGAACACGAAACACTCAAAATTCAAATTAATTTCATACAAGTCATCACTCACTACAACAATCAACCCATCTGTACGTTACAAAACACTTGGAATCAACACATTTTTCATTTAAGTCACCATTCAACACAACAATCAACCCATCTTTAAAGCACCTGTAAGGTTTCGCAAAACCAGCAATCAACACATCTGTACCATATATTTAAACCCAATCATAATCACACAACTCATCAATCATCACATCTTTAAAAACATCTGAAAGCTGTTCAAGAAATAAAAAATCAAACACGAACCTTTTTTAAAATCATCTTTAATTAAGGATATTTAACAATTTACAAAAATTACACGAAATTCAATCGGTGCACTTCATCTTTAATGCTGTGCTGCTACACCGCACACACAAACTCAAACTTAAAATCTAAAGGGAACTAAAACAACTTATTCTAAAAAACTTAAGCTACGATATAAAATTAATTTAAAAAAAAAAAAAAAACACATCAGTTTTAAAACTTTGCAAAGAGAACATCGAAGACCGAGGAACACCGCACGTCGAAGTCGATTTCCCGTCGGCAAAACAAAACAAAACAAGGAAAAATCGTCGTCGACATGACACATTTTCATAAAATAAATTTGTGCACTGCAACACCGCCCACGCAATATTAACATTAACTAATAATGATATGGCTGAAACAATGCACACATTTATTAAATTTACAATTTATTATGCAAAACACAAAATGCACTGCCATTTTAAACACAAAAAAAAAATATAGAACACGATCCACATCACAAAGAAAATGAAAAACGCGAAATGTCAAATGCCGTGTGAAGGAGTCACAGCCAACGACCTCGTAATTAAATGCTCTACAACTATTAACAGGTTGTCAACCTTCGGCTGTGCCTCGATATCCGATCCTCTCACATTCGGCTACATTGCATAGAAATGCATAACACTTGACTTGCTTGTGTATTCATAGAGTGCATTGTACTCGGAACAATATGATTCCCAACGGCAGGCCACTGCCAGCCGACAGAAGTAATAAGGGATCATATTGCTTTGACTGCATGCGCGCTGTTTATGTCACAGCAATAGTCTTTGGGTATGAGCATTTGTTTACGATATAGGTCATTGGCGCTCACCCAAAAGAATGTGATGATGAAGCATTTTAATCGGATATCGAAATGTAGTCGATTGTTCGATAGCCAGAAATGGAGCTTAATAAATTTGTATAAATAGGGAATGAATTTACTAATAAAATGTCATTAGTGATCGTGGACTCGATCGAACATACTCTCTGGTTTTTGTTGAAATAAGGCATTGAGCCGAAGACAATTCCTGGGTAAGTTCCAAGTTGTTCCCACTACCATCCCTCGACTTTGCAGTTAGTGCGAAAGAGGTTTGAGCCTACAGCAGTGAATGCTTGGCGATTTGGTAGTTTGGAAACCAAGAGAACTTTACATGGCGATCCTGCCAGGAGTCTTCGATTTCCAGAAGTAAAATTCTAAATCAACAGAATCAGGAGCCAGAGAGTGTTCAGAAAGAGTGTTTTGGACAAGACAAAGTTAAAGTCTTTTTCGTCCATTCAAGTTAAAGCTGTTCAAAGTAGTTTTTTTCTCTCTCGCTTGGTACTGTAAAACCAAAAACAAACCTTTTAATGACCACACGGAGCGACCTAAAAGCGGCCGCAGAGCACCTCGCAGAGGCGCAACTACTCCTTCAAAAGAACCAACCAACTCCAGACCAAACTATTGGCCCGCGCCGTCTGTCCATAGAAGAATACAGAAGGCGCACAAAGAAGACGCAGCCTCCAGTAAATCCGGTGCCCGAGAAGAAGCGTACCCGAGGGGGAAGAAGAGAAAGAGCCAAGCAGGAACTGAGTAATCTGCACCGTTTGGCCAATATTCCAAACATAGGAACAGAGGAACGGCAGAAATTCCTCTCACAAATAAAAGAGCATAAACAACACCAACGAAACCAAAAACGAAGCCGAAAACAGCAGAATAGACAGGAAGAACAACGGTTCCAAAGTCTCTTCAAGAAGGTGGCGACCCAAATCAAGGAAAGAATACAGTGCCGCCAAACCTGGACTATTTAAACAAAATCAGCAGATATTATTATTTTAGGGTTAGAAATCATTTTAAGGGAATGGGAAAAGCCCAGTCCAAAGAGGAGGTGGTTGTCAATAACAACGGCTCTTTAGACAACACCAACTCTACTCCAGTCCACTTTGGATTGGATGTTAAAACAATTCTCTATGTAATAGTAATTTGTATAATATTAAAATATACATGGAAACATCTAAAAAATAAGTTCAGGTCAAATGTTAGGCAGCAAATAATTCAAAGCCATGTTTCAAGGCGGAGAATGTCTGTATAAAATAGAATAAAAAAAAAAAAAAAAAAATTTTTCAAAAAATTTTCCTTTTTACTCCTTCTTTTGACCATTGATATCGGGTTGAACGTACATAAAATTCTTAATGGACTTTAAACCACTAGAAGAGGCTTTAACAAATTTGAAAAATTTATATGAAAATTTAAAAAAAAGTCCGAATCGGAAGAGAAAACCAAAAGGAGCAAATTTAAAGTTAAATGAAATCTCTGATTTATTTGATGTCTTCATCAAAGAATTCACACTTTGTAACATAAACGACACCACCAAAGAAGAACACGAATATTTAACGCACTTAACCACTAAAGCAAATGAATACAAATAGTTGTCGAAAACTATTGTTAATCAAAACATTCAAGAAGTATATTCAGAACCAGAATCAGAAGTAGAATCCAAAAAACCAGCCACAGAAGAAGTAGGAAGTAATTCAGACAAAGAAAATAAACCTTCAGCTAGTTCACCAAACAATAAAACAATAGACAAAATGACAGACTTTGACTACAGCAAGGCACAAAAGTTGCCAGTACTTAACTGCGAAACAGTCAACAAACGAACAGAAAATATTAGGGATTTTTTAAATAGCATCGAGTTTTACCATGACACCCTTAACGACACGTCAAAACCTATTCTTATTAAATTTTTATTAAAGTGCAAAATACAGGGTAAGGCGTTAACAGAACTAGGTTCACTCAAACCTGAAAACTTAGAACAATTAAAAGCCAACATAACAGAAAAATGTGGAGATAGGGAAACCATTGAAAGCATACAATCAAAATTAGACAGATCACGCCAGAAAAATAGGCCGATGCGAGAATTCGTATCGGAAGTGGAAGGTCTTATAGCAAAAATGACAGAATTAGAAATTAGCATTCAAGGGGAGCAAGCTAGGGAAACACTGACTTTAGCAAACGAACGCAGAGGCTTAGCTTTCTTAAAGCAAGGGGTTAATGAAAGATACAAAATTATCCTCGATAGTGCCCGACACGTCAAAATGCAGGATGCTATCTCCCACTTGTTGGAGTTATCTCAAAACAATGCAGGAGCTACAGAAACGATACGATATGCAAATAATAACTATAATCCGAATCTTAACCATACTGCTCAAAATTTCCGCAATAACTATCAACCTAACTACAACCGACCTGTTTACCACAATAACGACAATAGAAACCGAAATCCAATAAGGCAAAATAATTTTAATAATAATAATTACTCACAAAACTTCCCAAGATCCAACAATTTTGCTAACCAAGCCCAAACAAGATTTAGCTCAACACAAACTCGCTACCCGATTCAACAGAATAACATGATTAGAAATAATTACAATAGCAACGGAGGTAGAACAAACAACAACCAAAATAATTTACATCCCAGAAATAACAGACAAGGTAACAATCAAAGTAACCCTAACAATAACAGAATAAGACGTAGCATACATAGAGAATCAGCCTATATTTTAAATGAGGGAAACGAAGTACCCACCGAGGGGGGAGCCGACCCATCGGGGGGGATTATTTAAGCCCAATAGAACATATCATATGTACAGGGGGCATAATAAACGGCCTATATGTAGTTTTCAATACAAATAATAAGAATACAAAATTTTTACTGGATACAGGCGCATCCATTTGCACCATAAAAGAACAAGCATTAGACAAAAGCATACAAATAGACACATTAAGTAAAATAACAGTAGTAGGTATATCTGGAGAATTAACAACTATAGGAACTTGCAAAATTACACAGTTATTGGGACAGCAATTAACTGACTATCCTTTTCACGTAGTAAAAGATTCATTTCCCGTGCCCGTTGATGGCATTATTGGTGCTAACTTCCTTAAAGATTTTGGAGCTATAATTGACCTAGAACATTTCATTTTAAAATTATCTCTAAACACTAGCCAAATTTCCTTACCTATAGAAAGTCAAAATAAACTTAACTCATTAACAATAGCACCCAGATCTGAAGCCACCTATTGGTTGAACAGTAAACATACAGGAAAAAGAATTTATACTCCGAACAGACGCCTCTGGATTTGCCTTAGGTGCTGTTATATCAAATTTTGATGATAAACCCATCGCATACGCAAGTAAATCATTAAATAAAGCCGAAAAGAATTACAGCACTGTAGAAAAAGAATTGCTCGCTATAGTATGGGCAGTAAAACATTTCAGACCTTATCTTTTCGGAAGACGTTTCAAAATACTAACGGACCATAGACCACTAGTATATCTGTTCTCACTAAAAGAACCTTCAAGTAGATTAACGAAATTTAGGCTAATATTAGAGGAATATAACTTTACTGTGAAGTATTCACCAGGCAAAGACAACTGCACTGCGGATGCACTAAGTAGAATACAACTAAAGTCAGAGGACTTACAGAATTTATTTGTGTGTGTCACAACAAGAGCACAAGCTAGAAACTCAAATTTAGAAGAAGAAAACCCAACAACAAGTAAATTAGAGAAAGAAAAAATCATAAGTGAACTTCTTCTTCTTCGCCAGAAAAGGGGCTAAAAATAGTCGAGTTGAAAATATTAAATAGCTTCAAAGATGAAGACAAAGATTACAGTTTATTAAAAGGTACCAGAGTTATAAGTCCAAACCTCATTGTAGGATACATTCCAGGGAATAATTGTTTGATATTAAATAGGTCAAAGATAAGCACTATTACCCGATCAGCATCATTTGACAAAATGTTGTTGAGGGACGTGCAAACTATCAAAGAACCATTTTTAAATAGTAAAAGGGAATCCAGAAAAAGCACTACTGCCCGATCGGCATCATTTGACAAAATGTTGTTGAGGGACGTGCAAAATAACGGTGAACCATTATTAAATAATGAAGAGGAATCCAAGAATAGCACTATTGCTCGATCGGCATCATTTGACAAAATGTTGCTAAGGGACGTGCGTTCAATTTGCGGATCTCTATCAATTAAAGATATTTATATAACTAAAGAAGAGTTAGGTAAACTCTCAGACGGCCGTCGTAAAGAGAAATTATATATATTAAAGAAAAAGATAGAAGAATTATTCAAAGGAAATAAAATAAAAGTGCACATAATTGAAGATAAAATAAAAGTAACGGACCCTGGAAAACAAAAACTTATACTCAATGATTACCACATGTTACCGACAAGTGGACATGCCGGAATAAATCGCATGTGGCGGAATATTAAGAAAAAATATTTTTGGACAGGAATGCAAAACGATGTGACGACATACGTTAAGCACTGCCCAATGTGTCAGCGAAACAAACACATACAACCAAAAAATCAACCGATGACTATTACTACAACAGCAGAAACATGCTTCGACAAAATATATCTTGATCTAGTTGGACCTCTTGACGAGACGGAAGATGGGTCAAAATATATATTAACACTACAAGACGAACTTACGAAGTTTACAGAAGCCATTGCTTTACCAAATAAAGAAGCTAATACGGTAGCTAAAGGACTTGTAGAAGGCTTTATCCTAAAGTATGGAGTCCCTGCTACCATAGCATCTGACCAAGGTACAGAATTTATAAATAGAGTTTTCAAAGATCTATGTAAGTTATTAAAGATAGAACAATTGCAATCCACCGCTTATCACCATGAAAGCATTGGAGCACTAGAAAATTCTCATAAAGTTTTAGGAGCATACCTTAGGAGTTATGTAGAAGAAAAACATACAGATTCGAACAACTGGTTGCCATACTATGTTTTCTGTTACAACACTTCAGTACATTCAGAAACAGGATTCACCCCATTTGAATTAGTATTTGGAAGACAATGTAACTTGCCTTCAAATCTTACAAAGAAAGTTGAACCAGTGTACAACTACGAAGACTATGTGATAGACTTAAAACACAGACTACAAATTGCTCATAAGGATGCTAGGGATACTTTAATACAAAAGAAAATTTCTAGGAAAGATAGGTACGATTCTGATGGAAAAGCAAAAACTCATGATTACAACGTAGGTAGCTTAGTCTTGTTAAGAAACGAAAGCAGAAAGAAGTTAGATCCAATATATATAGGACCATATGAAGTCTTATCACAGGAAGGAGTAAATTGCGAAATTAAATGTGAAAATAAGAAAGTAATTGTTCACAAGAACAGATTGAAACCATTTTATATATATATGTTACTATTATAATTTGTAAACTTATACATTTGCGAAGTTCAGAAAGAAGATTTGAAGATAAGAATTGATTGTTAACAAAAACAGATAAAAACGATTTTATGTACGAATATTATTGTATAATTTGTGAAATTGTGAAAGAAAATGTAGAAATAAGAAATTGATTTAATGGATGTTATTGTGTTATTTGTGAAATTGTGAAAAAAAGTAAAAATAAGAAATTGATTGAATGTATGTTATTGTATAATTTGTGAAATAAATGTGAATTGATAAATAGGTTAAGACCACTTAAGGCATATATACTTGTATTGTAAATTAAAAAAAAAAAAAAAGAAGAGACAGAAATATATACATATTGTCAAACCGAATGTTCTGATATAAAAGTAATTGAAAAGTAATTCTAAGAATAGAATTAATATCACCTATAAGAAAATATCACTAATTATAAGAAAATCAATGGCCATTGATCTAAATATAGTACCCATTGATCTAGATATAGTACCCGTTGATATAACATAAATTCTAAACTAAATATAGTACCCATTGATCTAAATATAGTACCCATTGATCTAGATATAGTACCCGTTGATATAACATAAATTCTAAACTAAATATAGTACCCATTGATCTAAGTATAGTAATCTAAAAAAAAAAAAAAGGTTTAGAAATACATTAAAATTAAAAAAAAAAAAAAAAAAAAAATATTTTGTAAGACATATTAAATAAAATAGAAACAAACGAATATATGTACCAAATACTGAATAACAAGCAATGAAAATGTAAATATCCCAAATGATATCAAACACTGACTAATATGTAATGAGAAAGAGACTAAGCAAAATATAATAACTAATGTAAATATCACAAATATTAACTAAAAGTAAACATCCAGAAATAGCCACAATGTTCAATCCAATATGATAAAAGAAAAATTTTTTTTTTGGTTTCATACTCCCGTATTTGTAAAAGAGTCGTGGAAAAGTAGAAATCAACACTCTTGTCTTGATTTCTTCTTTTTCCCCAGGAAGGGTGGTGTGAAGGAGTCACAGCCAACGACCTCGTAATTAAATGCTCTACAACTATTAACAGGTTGTCAACCTTCGGCTGTGCCTCGATATCCGATCCTCTCACATTCGGCTACATTGCATAGAAATGCATAACACTTGACTTGCTTGTGTATTCATAGAGTGCATTGTACTCGGAACAATATGATTCCCAACGGCAGGCCACTGCCAGCCGACAGAAGTAATAAGGGATCATATTGCTTTGACTGCATGCGCGCTGTTTATGTCACAGCAATAGTTTTTGGGTATGAGCATTTGTTTATGATATAGGTCATTGGCGCTCACCCAAAAGAATGTGATGATGAAGCATTTTAATCGGATATCGAAATGTAGTCGATTGTTCGATAGCCAGAAATGGAGCTTAATAAATTTGTATAAATAGGGAATGAATTTACTAATAAAATGTCATTAGTGATCGTGGACTCGATCGAACATACTCTCTGGTTTTTGTTGAAATAAGGCATTGAGCCGAAGACAATTCCTGGGTAAGTTCCAAGTTGTTCCCACTACCATCCCTCGACTTTGCAGTTAGTGCGAAAGAGGTTTGAGCCTACAGCAGTGAATGCTTGGCGATTTGGTAGTTTGGAAACCAAGAGAACTTTACAGCCGTCAGCAAATGCATTTGACCATTTTGTACATAGGTCTGATTAATTTTAAGACCAAATATACAGTCCACTGAATTTAAGTTAATAAGCACTTAATAAATTTAATGAATTCAAAACACACCTACAACTTAAGCAAACTTATAAAATTCGCGAAACATTTCCGAAACAAATCGCAGATTTGTTTACAATCAAAATGTAAACAACAATTCTAGTTTTCTAACTAGAGAAGGATGGCACTAGGTCACATTAAATTGGCCATTACTATTGTGCATTCTAGCACACCGCGTATACCCATACACACACACACGCAGTATATATTCATATAATAGAATAAAACTCTTTCATGCGCGACACCGAATACCGAAGTCCGCGAAATAAATTGCAAAACCTTGCACAAGCCACACACACATACATACATATCTACGCATGCAGAACAAAAAACTTAATTAAAACTTAAATAAGGTACATTCACGAGATTAAACACAAATCACAAACATACATAAATATCAACCACACAAAAGGAATAAAATTTAACATATTCAAAACAAGATTTAAACAAAAAAAAAAAAGGAAAAGAAACTCATCCTCGAACATGAGGGTAGGCACACACATGTAATCCATTCGCCTTAACTTATGATGTACACGACTCCAACGCAGCAGAATCACCAACCCAATTAATTAATTTATAAAATCTATAAACCTAACCACAGTTTAAACACAAAACTCACTCTTAACAATAAATCGCGATTACAAAATCGAAAAGAACGCATGTCGGCACCATGCTTCTTCACTTCTTCATACCGTCAACTTCAATACAAAATGACAATTGAATAAATTAATTAACTATATGGTTAATGGAAACGAACCACAACCACCACCGGTTGCCTATTGTCATTCATCTATAGTATTGCTGTACTATACTCACTACCAGCAATATAAGAAAATCCCATTCAAGCGTGAATGAGATAGCTCTTCAATTGTCACTGTACTTAGTAGTATGCATGTACCATGTAGGCATTAAAAGTTTCTTTAAGCTGGTGTATATGGGATTATGTTATTTTTATAATGCACTAATACTATTGTCTCTTTATATGTAACTTAGTGGTCCCACTATCGTGAAACGTATTGGGAAAGAGGTCACTGATGAAAATAATGGGAAACAATGATGCCAAATATTCCTTAACGTCTCCGCTACATCGAGCTGAAATCTCAAAACTCAACATTTAGAGGCGGGAGAATGTACGAATGTACAATGTATTTCAAATATTTAAATGAGAAATGTTAAATTAAATTATCAAATCGAACTATACTTTGAACTTTAAATACAATCCACAAATATTAAATGTCAAACTAAAATGTAAACAAAATCATAGAATTTGTTCTTTTGACCTCTGGATCAAATATATAATGTAAATACACAACCGAATTATAACGATTACAAAGTGGACGTGTTTTATTTTTCTTGGAAAGTTTTTTAGTAATTTTTTTCCTAGTTTTTTATATTAAACAAACCTAGTCAGAAACAGAAGCCAAGACCTTGCCCTTGGCAGAACCCAGAGGTAGAGTCACAAAAGAAGAAGAAAAAATTGGCAAAGACTGCGGTGGCCAAAAAAACCCCAGGGAGACCACCACTGGATGGTCCTAAACCCGAAAGGTTTAAAAAGCCCGAAGAAAGCAGTCAAAGAAAGAGAGCCAGACACAATGACTCGACACCCCCTCCAATGTCCGTGAACAAAAAGCCCAAGACGGCCAGTACAACTGACAAAAATAGTACTGTAGCGGAATTGATAAAAGAGAGCCTTCAGGTGGCCATTATCAATGAGGGGAGTCCAGAAAAAAGGCTAAGCGAAGAAGACTGGACTCGAGTGGAAATAAGGCTACTCGAGTGCATGACTGACGAGCTTCCCACGTCCTCGGGCGCGGTGCCTGATTTTGGACCCATCTCGACGTTAAAGGGTTTCAAAATTCTCACGTGCAATAATGAATTTACCCTTAACTGGCTAAAAACAAAGATATCCGAAATGGCGGATTTTATAGAAGGAGCAGCGCTTAAAGTTGCCTTAAAAAAAGACCTCCCCACCAGACCCAAAGTCCGAATAAACATTCCTGGGTCGCGCTTGAAGAAGGAAACAATTGAGCTTTTCTTACGAAAACTCAACCCAAGTTTCCCAAGTGCTGACTGGGAAGTACTGGAGATGGAAGAGCCTACGAGCGCAGGCCAAGAAGTCTTAGTCATGCTCAATCATGAGTCAATGGCTATGCTTCCAGAAAGGGGATATAGAATAAATATTGGCCTAAACAAGGTTAGGGTGAGGCCGGCAACGGCTGCCAACTTACAAAACCAAAATGACGCACACAAAAAAGATAATGAAGGTGCTACAAATAAACCTGCAGCACAGTAAGTTGGCCTCTGCCACCTTGACCGCGTTGATGTCAAAAACTGACATCGATATAGCCCTAATTCAAGAGCCGTGGATGAATCATGGCCGGATCTGCGGACTGAAATCCAAAGATCACTTCCTTTTCTTTAACAAAGGGCCTACAGAAGGTAACTATCGTACATGCATTTTATCAAAGACAAACTTAAATCTCTTCCTTCTAACCCCTCATAGCAGTAATGATCTGACAACAGTGAAGTGCGAGCGAGAAGGGGCTCCACCCCTAATCCTAGCCTCCGTCTACATGCCGGGAGATGTAATCTCCAACCCCCCGCCGGCAGCTGTTGCAGAATTGGTCGCCACAACAAAAAGGAATGGCTGGGACCTACTCATGGGCTGTGATGCAAATGCCCATCATATACAGTGGGGTAGTACAAACACGAACGAAAGAGGTGAGCCACTTTTTGAATATATTATTGAGAACAACCTGATAATTATGAATAGAGGTAACGAACCAACATTTGTAACAAAGGTAAGAAAAGAAGTGTCGTTACACTTTCCACCAACTCTGGTACGCTAGTAACCAGTAATTGGAGGGTCTCCAACAACGTAACCTTCTCTGACCATAGAATGATAACATTCGAAATAGAACACAAATCTGAAAACTTTATCCCTAATAGAAACCCTAGGAAAACTGACTGGGGTCTCTATAACCAAAAACTGGTCCTAACTCTCAGCCAGAACAACAATCAGCCTTTGCTTAACTGCTCAGCCATAGAGACACAGGTAAACAAGCTTACGTCAGACATAATCAATGCCTACGAAAGCTCATGCCCGCTATCCAAAGGGAAAGGTAGATCCAACCCCATATGGTGGTCAAGCGAACTATCGACACTTAGAAGGAACTCTAGGAGGCTCTTCAATAGAGCAAAATTTAGCAACCTTTCGGCTGACTGGGACCTATACAAGATCAGTAAAAATGAATACAAAAATAGAACTACCTACGCAAAAAGAGCAGCCTGGCGCAACTTTTGCTCAGATATTGAGTGCACAAATGACGCAGCAAGGCTAAGAAAAGTCATGTCCAAGGTCCAAAATACCCCTAGTCTTCTTAGAAGACCTGATAACACATGGACTGACTCATGCTCTGAAACTCTAGAGTCACTCATGAACACCCACTTTCCAGGGTGTTCTCAAATGACATCCCCAGAACGCGGAAACCCTAGCGCTAACGTTAGATCCAACATAGGAAATCTATTAGTAGATAAGATGAAGGTAATGTGGGCCATTGACTCATTCTCAGCATACAAATCTGCGTGTCCGGACGGTATCATTCCAATGATGCTCCAAAGTCCCAAAGACTTGATTGTGCCGATACTAGTGGAAATATTCAGAGGTTGTCTAAACCTCACCTTTATTCCAACTAGTTGGAGAGAAGTTAAAGTCATATTTATTCCCAAAGCCGGTAAGCCCTCACACACTGAACCCAAAGATTTCAGACCAATAAGCCTATCCTCCTTTCTACTTAAGACTCTAGAAAGAATTATAGAAACGCATATCCGAACAAAACTGAATAACAATGTGATCTCTACAGCCCAACATGCATATATAAAGGGCAAATCAGTTGAGACTGCACTTCATGAAGTAGTCGGAACCATTGAACAGTCAATCCAATATAAAGAGTACACGTTGGCTGCATTCCTCGATATGGAAGGGGCCTTCAACAACGTTGAATACAATGCTATTCGCATGGCATTAAGTTCCGTTAATATCGAGCCAACGCTATCAAACTGGATCGACTCCATGCTCCAAACGAGAATAGTAAAAGCAGAAATGGGTGAAAGTACCCTAAAAGTCAAAACTTGTAGAGGTACACCTCAAGGAGGAGTGTTATCCCCGCTACTCTGGCTCCTAGTAGTTAACCAAATCCTGGTTAAACTCGACAGGAGCGGAATAAAAGCAGTAGCCTATGCCGATGACATCGTCATTATGACTTCGGGAAAATTCACAACCACCCTTTGTGAACTTCTTCAGACAGCTCTAAACAAGCTCACCAGCTGGGCGAAAAACTGTGGGCTAAACGTCAACCCTACAAAAACAGAACTTGTTCTGTTTACGAGAAAACGTAACATTCCAGATATACTTCCTCCCTCCATTAATGGAATACCAATAAACTTATCTGGTACGGCAAAATATCTCGGAATTGTCCTTGATCGTAAACTTAACTGGAAAGAAAATTTAAAAGAAAGAGAAAGGAAAGCTCAAATCGCTTTCTACACTTGTAGTAGAATTTTTGGTAAAAAATGGGGACCTGGTCCCAAAACCATTCACTGGATGTATACATCCATAATAAGACCAATCCTCACATATGCCTGTCTAGTCTGGTGGCCATCATTAGAGAAGGCTTCAAACCTTAAGACCATGACCAAAATCCAAAGGCTTGCATGCATTGGTTCAACTAGTGCCATGAGAACAACACCAACTGCAGCTCTGGAAACCTTCCTATCGCTAGCCCCCCTAGATCTCTTTACTAAGGAGATGGCGGCCAAAAGCGCACTGCGACTCAAACAATGCAACAATTGGAAAACAGGCATATCAGGCCATAGAACCATCATGAACCATACAGATATAGACATCCAAACAGACTATACCCCCCGCATATTAATTTCAATCCAGTGGCCCTAACAGTCTTTCCGACTAGAGAAAGCTGGGAGGAAAACAGGGTTATAAAAGAAAATCACATTTCCGTCTTCACAGATGGTTCCAAAACGGACGAAGGGGTAGGATCAGGTATCTTCTCAGACTACCCTAACATGAATAGATCAATAAAGCTTCCCGACTTCTGCAGTGTCTTTCAAGCAGAAGTACTCGCAGTGTGCGAAGCCGCGAAGCACCTTGCTACGCAAAGGTTAGGTTAGGTGGAAGTGGCTGTCAGTCAATGAGTACATTGCCTAACACACTTAGGCCGCAAGGGCCCATTGTGATACCACAGAGATCAGCAAGTTAATCACCTACTGATCTCAGAAACCCGATGTAAGATTAACGAGTTGATCACTTATTAATCTTCCATTACGGGACTAGCCGGTTAATCACCTGCTAGTCGAACCACGTGGAACTTTTAATGTATTTTGAAAGACTTTTAGGGTCTATGTAAGCTAGGTCGCTAGTATCATCGAAGAAGAATTCACCGAGATGAGTTTTCCTCCTATGAAGTAGTGCAGGGCATGAGCAAAGAAGGTGTTGAACGGTTTCTTCCTCCTCCTCGTCCATGCAGCTTCTGCAGAAATCATTGGAAAACACACCAAGTCTTTTGGCGTGTCTCCCTATTAGACAGTGTCCCGTAAGTACACCTATGGTAGAACCTAGATACAGACGGTTCAGGGCCAACAAACTCTTCGAGCGTTTTGAGTCAACACACGGCCAAACTTTTTTGGTTGCAAGGCAGTTCTTACTCTCAGTCCATCTAGTGTTTGTTATCCTTGAAGCGTCTTGTCTAAGTAGGAGTTTACATGTAGCGATAGGTACACCTATGTTGTTCCATTCTGAGCGTAGGGAAGTGGTCGTGCCCTTTTTGGCTAGTTCGTCTGCCATACAGTTGCCTGGTATGTCCCTGTGACCTAGCACCCATGAAAAGTGAATGTTAAACTGTTTTGACATCTCCCTCAGAGACATCTGACAATTTTGGACCGTGATGGATTTTGTAGAGACAGAGGCAAGAGATTTAAGGGCAGCTTGGCTGTCTGAGAAGATCCGAATATCCGTGGAGGATATGACGTTTTCTTTGAGCCAAGACAGCACCTCCTTAATCGCCAGAATTTCCGCTTGGAACACACTACAATGATCGGGTAGGCGGAAGAAAAGACTGAGATTCAGTTTTTCTGAGTAGATTCCACTTCCCACACCTTCGCTGGTTTTTGAACCATCGGTGTAGAAGTGTATTGCTTCATTTTCCAAAAGAGCGCCATTTTCCCAAGCTTCTCTTGAAGGTATGGTAACTTGGAAATTATTGTCAAACACCAACTTGGGGGTGGTGTAGTCGCATCGATTCGGTAAGAATCTAAAGTTATCTAGAATGGTAGTGTGGCCGATTTGATTATTGGTCCACTGTGATGTAGCTCTGAGTCGAGTAGCTGAGCTAGCTGCGACTTGTTTGCTGAAGATATCTAGGGGTGTGAGATCTAGTAGTACATTGAGGGCGTCCGATGGGGTTGTCCTCAGTGCACCACTAATACACAGACTAGCCGTTCTTTGAACTTTGGCCAGCTTGTTGTAGTTGATCATCTTGTCTAGTGCTGTCCACCAGACTATCACCCCGTATGTGAGTATCGGTCTAATTACCGATGTAAACAGCCAATGGGTGATTTGGGGGGAGAAACCCCATTTCCCGCCAATGGCTTTTTTACAGGAGAAGAGTGCAACGTTGGCTTTATTTACTCTTTCCTCAATATTGGTTTTCCAGGTCAGTTTTTTGTCAAAAATGAGACCTAGATATTTAGCCTGATTTGACAGTGTGAGAGTTACCCCTTTAATAGTTGGGGGTCTGAAGTCCGGAATTTTGTATTTCCTCGTAAAGAGAACTAATTCCGTTTTGTGTGGATTGATGTTCAGACCACAATCTGCAGCCCAATTGTTAAGCTTGTTAAGTGCTGTTTGTAGCAGCTCAGCTAGGGTTTGCGGGTGCTTGCCTGAAACGGCAATTGCTACATCATCGGCATAGGCTATTGTTTTGAAACCTTCGTCCTCTAGGTCGATTAACAATTTGTTAACGACCAGGTTCCACAGTAGGGGAGATAAAACTCCTCCCTGCGGGGTTCCTCTATTGGCCATTCTGCTTGTTTTGTAGTTCCCCATTTCGGAACTAATGATTCTGCTGCTGAGCATTGTTGTTATCATGTTTTTGATGTGTTCCTCTATGAGCAGCCCATCAAGAGCATTAGTGATTGCTGAATTTTTAACATTATTAAATGCACCCTCTATGTCTAGGAATGCGACGAGAGAGTATTCTTTGTAGTGCAGGGATTTTTCAATGGTGCAAACCAGAGAGTGGAGTGCAGTTTCCACTGATTTACCTTTTGTATAGGCATGTTGCGCTGTTGAGATCAGACTAGGTTTAATTTCTTGTCTTAAATGTATGTCAATCATTCTTTCCAGTGTTTTAAGGAGGAAGGATGACAGACTAATAGGTCTTAAATCTTTTGGATTTACATGGGAGCTTTTGCCGGCTTTAGGTATAAAGACGACCCTAGCTTCTCTCCAGGCCTTGGGAATATATGCATAGCTGATGCATCCTTTCATGATCATCTCTAAGTTATAGATGATGATGTCTGAAACCTGTTGCAGCTCCGCAGGAATGATTCCGTCAGGCCCTGGTGATTTATAAGGGTCAAAGCTGTTTATTGCCCATAACAGTATATCTCTAGAGATAAGACCTTTTCCTGATTGGTTTGCGAGTCGGGGCAAGTGCTCCTCGTCTGTTATTGTCAACGAGCTACCAGGGAAATGAGTATCCAGTAGCAGGTTTAATGTTTCTTCATATGAGTTGGTCCAGTTGCCGTTTTCATCTTTTATAGAACTTGGCATGTTTGGACTCGTTGATAGGATTTTCCTAAGTCTAGATGCCTCTGAGGAGTCTTCAATTTTATTGCAGAATTCTCTCCAAGAGGATCTTTTGCTTATTCGTAACCTCTTTTTGTAAATCCTAAGGGATTCCTTATAGAGATCCCAGTCTATGGGATTTCTGGAAGATTTGGCTCGATTGAAAAGCTTCGCACAACTTTTCTTGAGCGGTTCTAGCTCCTTGGTCCACCAGTGTGGTTTCTTCTTCCCTCTTACTATGGTAAGAGGACAGGAGTTACACAAGGCATGGCTAAGAGCACTAGTTAGATCGTCGACTTTGTTGTCAAGATCCTTGGGGTTTGAAGGGAAGCTATTGTCATTGTAGTTGTAACAATGTTTGAAGATTTCCCTGAATTTTACCCAATCAGTTTTCCTATAATTACGGAAGCCTATGGGTTTTGGTGTGTCATCTGTTAGACTAAATTGGATGTATCTGTGATCAGAGAAGGAGTGATCCTTAGATACAGCCCAATTTTCAATCTTGTTATAGATTGATTGAGATACAAAGGTAACATCTAAAACCTCTTTTCTTTTTTTGTGACAAAGGTTGGTTCGTTACCAATATTGCAGATAAGAAGGTTAGTACTTAATATAAAATTAAAAAGAGACTCACCCCTTTCATTTACGTCCGTACTCCCCCATACTACGTGATGTGCGTTGACGTCACTTCCTATTATAAGGTCCGCTTTGAGCTTTGTTGCGCTTTTTATTACGCGCTCGAGCGTCTCTCCTGGTAGCGGCCCCGGTTGGTCATGGCCTAGATAAGCGGACGTGAGCCAGTAAGTCCCACTGTTGGTCTGCAGTTTTACTGTTGTGGTGTCGCAATTGCTGTAATTAGGTAGTAAAAATACGTTAAGTGTTTTCTTTGCCAGTATGCAGGATCTTGGTTCACCTTTGTCCGTCACATACAGCAGAGAATAATCTTTCGTCCTGAGTCCTTTTACCACGGATTTATTAATCCATGGTTCCTGGATCAGGACTATATCCTCGCCGGACTTGCTTAGTTGGAGAAGGAGTCCGGCTGAGGCTTTGATCGAGTGTTGGAGATTAATCTGGAGTATTTGCAGCATTGCTACAATCATCCAGCTTAATCTCCATTACTGTAGCATTAAGGTCCTCCATATCTGAGGCGGAGTCTAGCAACTCATCCTCAGAAAGGAGAACCCCAAGCATTTCATCGTCGGAGTCTAAGACTCCACCTTTGTTGTTGTCGTCCTTATCGGACGATTTGTTGTCAGTTGCGTCTTGATCAGACACTATTATTGTAGTCTTTTCGACCAGTTTCGAGCAAGACAGCTGTTCCAAAGAATCAGAGCAACTTGCCGCGTCTGTCTCCATGATGGAAGATTCGACGCTCGCAGTGGACTCCTTGGCTTCGGATTCAGCCGCTTGCTTTGGAAGCTTTGCAGCGTCCTCATCTTTTTTGTATATTTTCAGCACTAGGCTATCAAAGCCATACTGAATAACACCCCCGCGTGCCGCCAGGGGTTCTAATGACTCCTTATTCAAGATGACAAGAGCCGACCGATAACGACCCACCGACTCTTTTTCAATAACCGGAACCGTCCAATCGTGAGTGGGCAGATCCGGGTTGCTGTATTTAATCAACTGGAGAACCATCTCCCGCGATTCGTGTAGGGCCGGTACCAAGGCACGAGCTCTCGGTCTGCTTGGGATATCCTCCCTTGCCACAACCTCTAGCTTAGCACCTGGCCAGATCTCACCTAAACCGCTGACAGCAAGTTTATATAGGTGAAGCGATCTCTGGTCTTGGCAGGCGATCAGCTTGACGCGGTTTTGATGCCAGCCAGCGTCGCTAATTCTTGGGAGGGGTCCCGGATTCGCCTCGATAACAGGAATAAACCTGAAAGCGAGGTGAGCCTTGACGTCCGCCCACCTGTCGGCAGAGATGTTTCCATCCATATTGCTCCCGTCGATGACCGCGACAACAATCTGTCCCTTTACCACGTCACCAAAGGATTGCCCCGGCACCAGTGTCGATGGAACGCTAACCCCGACTCTTGGCTTTTTTGGTTGAGGTTTTTCAACCTCAAACGACCTGTTTCGCTTCGACGTTGAGTCTTGGCTGGTCTCTTCTGCAATTTTACTTGCCCACTTCAATCTTTCAACCTCACCCGGGGTTCTCTCCACTGCGGGTTTACCACCCACCGTTTCAATTACCCTTCTGGCTTGGCGACGTATCTGAGCGGGCGTTTTTTTGGTCTGAGTCCCCCCCTTGGCCGAGCTGGAGTTGTTAATCACCTCTCCCGCTCCACCAGTTGGAGGATTCATGGTACTCGACGAGGGTACGTACCGACCCGCAGAGGTAGGGTTGCTATTCGCCTCCCCAACCCTGTCAGTCTGAACGGCCCTCCCCGTGTCCTTTGTTTTAAGGGCATTCAAGGTGGAGACGGAGTCGTTGATCACCCCTCCATTTCCCCTCTTTGTTAGTTTCACCTCGTCCTGTCTTGATGATGGCACCAAAGCAGGCGAATTGTTTTCAAAGCTAATATTGGGGACTTCATCCCCACTATTAGCAGTGGCGGTCCGTTTGCCCTCCGATTCACTGGTTAGAACTAGCTTTGCAGCATGCTCTTGACCAGTTTCCAGCGGGCTGTGCTGCTCGCCAGAGTCGGGATTCTTGGTTCCCACTGCACAGACCTGAACTGGCTTTGCAGCTGGTTCAGAGCCTGTGTGCGAACCTTGTATCCCACTGGTAGAAGGTTTGCTCGTTGGCTCACATTCCTGCTTCGACTTTGCAGCCAAATCGGAGAATGTGTACAACTTACGTTGCCTCCCCCCAGTTTTCTTTTTTGTCTGTTTGTTTGTTTGTTTGTTTGTTTGTTTTTAAAAATTCCATAGAAGGTCCCACGAGTATCTACGGAAGGAAAAGGTCAGCCCCGGCAGAGCCGTGTACCGGTGTAAGGCTAGTCTATTCTGGACCCTGCCAAGCATCCAGAAGAGCTCGTTATTGATTGGTTTATCCCCCAACCTTTAATTCTTCGGCACGGATTATAAATGCTCACACCACCACTGAAACTAGGAACCTCGTATCTATGGTGAGATTGGATTTCTAAGGATTGTGCTATTGAGAAGTCACAACCACCCAGCGATCCAACCTAACCTTGGCTGTCACCGTCTGTCATCGTACAGACACTGATAAGTATATGTAGTGAACATTGCCCGCCCGGCACCCACTTGGAGGGTTCGATCGAGGATTTTTGCCAGGCTTGCTACGCAAAACTTGATCAACAAAAATATTGACTTTTTTGTAGACAGTCAGGCGGCCATTAAAGCTATCTCATCCATTATCACAAAATCCAGGCTAGTAGACAGCTGTCGCAGTAACCTTAGACTGCTCAGTGAGACAAACACAGTTAGTTTAATCTGGGTTCCAGGACATCGTGACATTATCGGTAATGAAATGGCGGATAAGCTGGCAAAAATCGGGTCAGCACTCGAATCCAGCGAAGCGAACACTTCAGTTCTAAAGCCACTAGAGCAAGAAAAAAGCAGAATCAAACACAATTTTCTAAAAATCGCCAATGACAGGTGGTCATCTTTAGAAACATGCCGAGTCTCTAGAAACCTTTGGCCAGATATTTCCAAGAAAAAAACAGAATTTCTACTCCAGCTTAGCAGACCTCGGCTCTCTCTGTTGATTGGCATTCTCACGGGTCACAACTCTTTGGGTACCCACATGATGAGAATGGGCATTAGCACATCCGACTTATGTAGAGGATGCCAAGATGAGGAGGCAGAGGAGGGATCTTTCCACTTCCTCTGTGAGTGTCCTAGCTTAGCCCACACTCGGAAAAAACCCTCGGAGCATACTTCTTCGACGAACTGGGCGACATCTCTAACCTCTCACTGAGCAACGTCCTGAAATTTACTCAGGGCTCCAAATGGTTCAGTGGGAGTTCCCTACCACAATAACCATCCACCTCTCCAGTCCTCCCATTTCCTCATCCTCAGATTTCCCGGGGAGCACAATGGATCCTCGAGATCCGAGTGAGGTGTTGCCACTTGTGGCTGCACCCCCCTTTCAACCTAACCTAACCTAACCTGAATGGGGAGACATTTCTGACAGGAGTCCAGTTCTCAAAGCCTATTGGGCACAGTGGGACTCACTATATGTGCAAGAAGGTGTCCTCAGGCGAAGATGGGAGTCCGCTGACGGTAAATCATATGTGATGCAGCTGATCGTACCGCAATCGAAAGTCAGTGAAGTTCTTCGGGAGATGCACGATGGACCTTCTGGAGGTCACCTGGGAGTTAACAAAACACTGGAGAATGTGCGACATCGGTTCTACTGGTTACATGCTAGAGATGACGTGGAGAAGTGGTGCCGAACATGTGACAAGTGTGCTGCAACCAAAGGACCTGGTAGGAAGATTCAAGGTAAGATGCATCAGTACAACGTTGGATCGCCTTTTGAGAGGATTGCAGTAGATGTGGCTGGGCCTTTTCCAGAGACCAACGCTGGAAACAAGTACATTCTGGTTGTAATGGACTATTTTAGCAAATGGCCTGAGGCGTATGCCATCCCAAATCAAGATGCCAAAACGGTGGTCGACCAGATTGTGTTTAACTGGGTAAGTAGGTTTGGCGTACCTATGGAACTCCATTCCGACCAAGGGAGGAACTTCGAGTCAAACATCTTCCAAGGAGTGTGCGGACTACTTGGCATCAAGAAGACCAGAACCACACCGCTTCATCCACAATCTGATGGGATGGTTGAAAGACTCAACCGGACCTTGAAAGAACACCTCACCAAGGTCGTAGGCGACTACCAAAGAGACTGGGATAGGCACATACCACTATTCCTGATGGCCTATAGAAGTGCAGTACATAGCTCGACAGGACAAACACCATCTGACATCCTGTTCGGGAAAACCATGCGGCTGCCCAGCGAACTTAAATTTGGATGCCCCACAGAGGAGCCACAGGACACGAACGAGTATGTGGATGACCTCAAGGAGAGACTCGCTGACATCCATAAAAGAACAAGGGAACGGATGAAAACCTACAGCGACCTAATGAAGACACGGTACGACACAAAAGCGACAACGGCAGGATTCCAAGCAGGAGATCGTGTGTGGCTTTATAATCCTCATCGTCAAAAGGGATTGTCACCGAAACTTCAGCAGAACTGGGAAGGTCCTTATACTGTTGTCACGAGGATTAACGACGTGGTTTACCGCATCCAAAGAGGATTAAGAGGCAAGTTAAAAGTAGTTCATTGTGACCGGCTGCATCGATATAGTGGCGAGGCTGCAGATGGAATTATTCGGGACGAACAATCTTAAGGAGGGGGCAGTGTAATGAACACCCAACATTTATACCAATTTCTTAATCGAAAACGTTTAACCGAAAACACAACTGGCAACACTATAATGGGATGGTAAAATGACAGGCATTGCTTGTAAGCCAGTGTGTGTGAGTGTAGAGATGCTTGACAGCAAATGTGGAAACCATGGAGAAGAAACTGGAACGCTCTAGATGAGTGTTGTTTTATATAAATAGGACCGCTGACGCAACAAGCAGTCAGTTTTATTATAGAGTGATAAAGTTAAGAGGAAATTGTTGTATACAAGTGATAGTGCAAAAGTCGAGTTGAGATCGAATTAAGTATAGATACTGAATAAAAGTGATAGAAATAATTTGAAAGGTGAAGTTTTATTTTGCGAACTAAGCGCACGTTACAGTAGGATTTTTAGAGCAATTAGTTAATGGTATGAATGTCTTGAATGTGTCGAACGGTAAATATTCTGAGCGAATTGGAAAATGGAATGTTAAGTTTTCAGGCGAGTCAGATAGTTTTTCGTTGAATGCGTTTTTGGAAAGGGTCGAGGAACTTCGTTTTGCTAACGATGTTCCGGTAGCCCAGTTGTTTAGGTCAGTGACAGTATTACTCACGGGGAAGGCCCTTATGTGGTACCGAACCGTGAGGGAAGACTTATCAACCTGGGGAGAGTTGGTAAGGGAATTGAAGGCGGAGTTCCTACCCACGAACTACGATGATCTCCTCTTCGAGGAGATTAATCGTCGTTCCCAAGGGAAAGACGAAACCTTAGGGTATATCAGTGATGAGGACTTTGTTTAGGCGGTTGTCGGAACCGATTTCAGATTGAAGAAAACTTGCAATTTTGAAAAAGAACGTGGACCCATTCTTCCAACAGCTGATTGCGTGCGCCAAACCGGCAACGGTGAAGGAACTCGCATCACTGAGTAGGGAACTGGACACGCTAAAGGTAAACATGGATACGTTTACCCCACCATCGAAAGGGAAGAATCTTCTCGAACCAGAGTGTGGTTACAAACCGGTTGCAGCTGTGCAACAACGGGTTGCTGTCGTACACCCTGCCCCGGAGAATCCTCATCGTCGTGTCAAATGTTTCAATTGTAATCAGGAAGGCCATTTTTCATCAAGTTGTTCTGTTCCTAGGAAGTGTTTTGGATGTGGTGCTTAAGGTGTTTCTCAGCGTGAGTGTAGGCGTTGTTCGGGAAATGGGCAACGGGCTCTCGGGTCAGCAGGCCGAGTAGCTCGTCGGAACTAGATAGGTCGCCTGCTGGCGACCAGTTGGAAGACGTTCATTTAGGTTTTGCTCTTGCGGCAAGTGATAGGGACAGGTTAGGTAGGTTAGGTAAAATGGGCTGACGGTTGATCTTATTACCATCACACTTAGATCAATGTAGATCCGTTGTGATACCCTGACGTATTGTAACGTCCCAGAAACCTATGATTTTATGTCTGTTCAGTATTTAACCATTTTGTGTTCTTAGTGAAGTTTAACAGGCTGCTCTTTGGAGCGTCTGATAATTCTTCTAGTTCATTAAAGAAGTAATTTCCTAGAAATTTTTTCCTAGTATGACAGAGTGCTGGGCATTGACAAAGGAAGTGACTAGTGTCCTCATTTTCATCTTCGTCATTGCATCCTCTGCATAGGTCATCGGTGCAAAGACCCATTTTCTTTTTGTGATAACCAAGTAGGTTATGTGCAGTTATGATACTGATAAGCGTTCGCAATGAAATTCTATTCAATGATAGCAGCTTTTCAGATTCTTTCTTATCATATTTCGGCCATAGTTTCCTGGAAGTAACACAGGAATCTAGGCATTCCCATCTTTCATTGGATTTTCGCATTATTTTGTTACCAATGATCTGTTTCATTTCACAGGGTGGGATCCTGATTGATTTATCAATGAGAGAAGGGTCAAGTGCTGATCCTTTCCTCGCTAGTTCGTTCGCTTTTTCGTTTCCCGGTATACCACTATGACCGGGGACCCAGCAGAGTCTAACGTTATGCTGTGTGCCAAGAACCCTTAGCTCTTCGCGACAGCAAGAAACAAGCCTTGATTTGACAAGAGTGGCAGAAATCGCTTTTATTGCTGCTTGGCTATCAATGAAAAAAGTGATATCAACATGTGATAGCGCCATCATGGACACCTGTTTTGCAGCGTTTGTAACTGCCAAGATCTCGGCTTGGAAGACGCTGCTGTGATTAGGAAGTCTGAATGAACTGGCAAGTTTTAGGCTTTCTGAAAAGAAACCTGCCCCTGTTCCAACTTCCATTTTTGAACCGTCGGTATAGATTGCTATAGACGTTTCGTAAGGTGTTTCATTCTCCCAATCTTGTCTATTGGGGAAGCTAGTTGTGAAGGATTTTTTAAAGTCCAAGTATGGAGTTATGTAATCCGTGCAGATATTGTTATCTGCGTATCTTGATAAAATCTGTGCGTGTCCTATTTGGCTGGTTTTCCAGACATTACATTGGTTTAGTCTAAGTGCACTATTTGCTGCCGCTTCTTGAACGTAGAGATCAAGAGGTGTGAGATTGAGGATTACTTCCAAACTCGCGGTCGGTGTAGTTCTCATTGCACCAGTTACGCAAATACAGGCAGATCTTTGAACTTTGGTTAGGGTTTTTAAATGCGTGGATTTTTCCAACGCCTTCCACCAGACCAAGTTGCCATAAGATAGGATAGGTCTAACAATGGCAGTATACATCCACAGGATGATCTTGGGATTTGGTCCCCAGTTTTTGCCAAAAATCCTGTTGCACGAATATAGTGCTATCATAGATTTCTTATATCTTTCTTGTATATTGGGACTCCAATTTAGTTTTTTGTCTAAGATCACACCCAGGTATCTGGCTTGATCAGAGATTTTAAGAGGGGTCCCATTTAGTCTTGGTAACTCGAAAGTAGGTATTTTTCTTCTATTTGTAAAGAGTACCAGCTCTGTTTTGAGGGGGTTCACTGCAAGGCCGCACCTTTTTGTCCAAGCGCTTACCTTGGTTAGTGTGTAGTTCAATTGTGCGCTAATAGTGGAAGGGAATTTCCCCGTTGCCAGAAGAGCTAGATCATCGGCATAGGCGACCACTTTTACGCCATCATGTTTGAGAGCTACGAGGATCTCATTCATGACCAGGATCCAGAGCAGGGGTGAGAGGATACCTCCTTGTGGGGTTCCCCTTGACACACACTTTTTCAAGTTTGCACCTCCCAGTTCACTGTGGATCTGACGTTTTGTTAGCATATTCATGATCCAATTTGTTATTGTTTCTTCAACTTCTAGATCATTTAGGGCCTTCTTAATTGCACTGTTCTGTACATTGTTGAAAGCTCCTTCAATGTCCAGGAAAGCTGCCAGAGTGTATTCCTTATCTTGCAGCGTTTTTTCTATGGTTCTTACTACACAGTGAAGTGCTGTTTCCACACTTCTTCCTTTTGTGTAAGCATGTTGAAAGCTGGATATTACTTCCGGTTTCATAAAACTACGGATATGTAAATCAAGCAACCTTTCAAAAGTTTTCAGTATAAAGGAGGTCAGACTTATAGGTCTGAAGTCTTTTGCTTCTGTATGGCTGGGTTTGCCGGCTTTCGGTATGAAAACGACTTTAACTTCCCGCCATATTTTGGGAATGTAACCCCATATGAGGCTACTTTCAAAAATGTTCTTGAGATGTGGGATGACTTTTTCTCTGCTTTTTTGAAGCATCATAGGAAAAATGCCATCGTGACCCGGAGATTTAAAAGGGGAGAAGGAGTTGATAGCCCATTTCAACTTCTCTTCTGTTACGATATCTATCGGGATTTCATGTCTAGAGTAATTAGTGGTATCTACTTCACCGTTCTCTATAGGGCTGCATCCAGGGAAGTGCGAATCGAACAGATGTTCCAGACTCTCTACCGGGGATTCAGTCCAGTGGTTATCCGGTCTCTTCAGAGAACCAAGGGGTATGGTCTCCTTAGAGAGGATTTTCCGTAGTCTGGCCGATTTGATCGTACACTCAATTTCGCTGCAAAAATTTCTCCATGAGCAGCGTTTTGCTCGTTGAGTTTCATTTTTGAATTTCCTTTGGCTGGATTTGTAATGTTCCCAGTCATTTTCGGAGCCGGTTCGTTTGGCAGCATTGAAAAGTCTTCTAGTTTCTTTCCTAATGCTGCTCAGCTCGTTGGTCCACCAAATTGGTTTTTTGTTCTTTTTTACCGTTGTGATCAGAGGACAGCTTTTATCCAGGGCATTTCTCAGAATCCCTGTGAGTTCTGCAGTCAACTTATCAAGGCTTTGCGGTTCAAGGTACCTATTTGTATTTAGGGAATCTATGTTATCGTCTACCTCCCTACTAAATATTGCCCAATCTGTTCGTCTATTATTACGAAATGGTTTGATTGGGCGATCTGTAGTGGGAATGATAAAATTTATCAGACGATGGTCTGAGAAAGAGAGATCTTCTAGTACTTTCCACTGCTCTACTGGACAAGTGTCCGAGTTATTAGTGAGGGTAATGTCAAGTACTTCTTTACGGTTTTTTGCAACAAAGGTAGGTGTGTTACCTCTATTGATAACCAAAAGATTGTTTCTTAAAATAAATTCAAATAAGAGTTCCCCCCTAGAATTTGTGTCGGTGCTTCCCCATTGCACATGGTGTGCGTTGGCGTCACAGCCCATAATAATATCTAGTCTACTCTTACTTGTGTATTCTACCAGTTGGTAAGTAATATTCGCTGGTGGTCCTTCAATTCCATCATGTGGCATGTAGATGGAAGCTAAAATTAGAGGTGGGAGTCCCTCACGTTCCATCTTTACTGCGGTCTGGTCTATTGTGCTATAAGTAGTTAGAAGAAAAAGATTTAACTGTTTTCTAGCTACTATGCATGTTCTGAGGTTACTGTCTGGGCTGACAAAATTAGATTTGTACAGCGTAAGTTCTTTGGAGTGTAGGCCCTTAATTTTTCCTCTTGCGACCCAAGGTTCTTGTATAAGGGCTACATCAATTTGTCTACTCTCCATGAGGTAGACCAGGTTGGCGGAGGCGGCTTTACTATGTTGGAGATTTATTTGTATTAACTTCAATTCCATGACATAATTTGTTTTATATACAACGCCTTACTAACCTGTTTTTTGATTCTGGCTATCAGCCTGAGCTTGCATCGGGTTATGCCAACGCGAACTTTAAAGCTGACTCGTCTTAAAAGTGGTATGGAGTTGTGGTTCAATCTCACAATCACTTCAGTTCCTGTCTCCGTTTCCTCCACCTTCATGATCTTCCATTGATCACTCAGAAGTTCGGCATTTAGAGAAAGGATATACCTTTCCAGCCGATCGCGGGGAATAGCGGGGCCTCTGACCAATAGTTTTCCTATTGGTCGGTTAAGATCTTTAATCTCACTGGCAGTCACAAGCCGTAAATCGGCATTCTGCCAGGGAGCTGCCGTCTTCTTCACAAACTCCTGGAGCCATTGAAGGGTCCATTCATTTTCGCAGTTCAACATCTTGAAACCATGGACGGTAGTGAGGTCCCCGAAGAGTGGCGGTGGCCTACTCTTGACGATCGCCTCGTTTACCTCTTCCAGGATTCTTAGTTCAAATAACTGCCATTCGTCTTCACTCAGTTTGCGGTCGGGTTTCCCAAAGTCGGCGATAGCGTTTGGGTGGCCCTTTACAGCAGGGACTGAGGAGGTCTTCATCCTCTTAGGTATCCTGTTGGGTGAGGAGTTATTTGGGGAGGAGCTGGCATTTCTTGCTCTTTTTGAGCAGCTCGGCATACCGGTGTCGACAAAGGGCAGGGAGGCCACCTCGCCAGTTCCGGTACTTGCTCCGCAGCCAGCTTGTTTTTTGTTTGTTGGGTCTTGTCCAGTTCGTTTTGTTATGTCTGTTGGTGTCACTGTCCGTAGTCTTTGTTCGGACCTGACCAGCGCCCTTTTGGCCTTTACCGTTAAGGATTCGGGGTCCTTTTTCGACAGGCGTCTGACGATCCTTTCCGCGTTGCGTCTTTGTCTCAGTAGTAGTTCGTTATTACTGAGGACCCCAGCTCGTCGTCGTTGTCCGGCATTTCTGTCGATGACAGTTGCCAGACTGTCCGTTGTTTTGTCTAGTGCCAGGTTTTCGGGGTTGGATTCCTCAGTCACGTTCAGGTCTTGCGGAGGGCTGAGGCCTTCTACACTACCTTCACGCAACCGTTCTTCCTTCCCCTCAGCAAGGACTTCGTTTCCCATTTCTGGGTTAGGAGTTCGGCTGTGTTTCCGTACTCTAGGGTCTGTCTGTCTGTCCTTCGTGTTATGTCCTGTATTCGTTATAGTCTTTGCACCAGCCATCGATGGGGTTGGCCTTTTCTTCGGCTGAATTTTATCAGCGTATGGAGCAGGCGGACCCATCAAAGTCTTAGCACTCTCACCTAGAAGGGAGAGAGGGTTCGGTGCTGGATTAGCAGTAGGCCCATCCTTTCCCAAGCCCTCCCTATCCAAAAAGGCTCGTGTGTTGTGCGGTTCGTTTTGGTCGGTCTTGTCAGTTTTGTCGGTCTTACCTTGCAGGGGGCTTGGTGCTAGACTAGCAGTAGGCCCGTCTTTTCCCAAGTTCTCCCTGTCTAAAAAGGCTCGTGCGTTGTGTAGTCTTTTCCGGTCAGTGTCAGTCATATCGTTCCAGTCAACCTTCCCCAGCCTTTTGACCGTGCGCTTGCAGTTGGAGATTTTACTCCGCCTGGACACGCACGATAGGTTTGACTTATCGGAGTCCGCTATGGAGCTGGCATCGCTGATGTCATCAACAATGGTAGCCTCACCACTGGCTCCATCTTCCATACCTAAGCTGGAGAATGGGTCTAGGAGGAGGTTTTCCTCTTCCTCGGTCATCTTCGAAACGTTGTTGTTCTTTAAGTTGTTCATTTTTAGTTCAGCTTTATCGTTTTTATTTTTAGGAGTTAATTTGAGTACTATATAAGTTGGATCTATAAGAAAATGTAAAAAGAAAAAGAAAAAGAAAAAGAAAAGAACGAAAAAAGAAAAAGA
The DNA here is from genome assembly GCA_949752695.1 of Melanostoma scalare. Taxonomy (NCBI): domain Eukaryota; kingdom Metazoa; phylum Arthropoda; class Insecta; order Diptera; family Syrphidae; genus Melanostoma; species Melanostoma scalare. Next base: position 160,061,156 of record OX456985.1, on the reverse strand, counting down.
AAAAAGGAAAAGATCCAAAATTATAAGTAAAATCGTCAAACAATCCAAACAAAAAGTGAAATAAGAAAAGTCAGTCACTGGCGACTTCTCCTTACGATATTGAGATCGTAGGGCAAAGCCCAAGCCAGCAGCCGTGACATCTGCTGACACTTTAGCGTATATCCCCGCTATTTTTTTATTGCTTTTTTGTTTCCTTTTCATAAATTTTCATAGGGGTGGGTCTCACTTAGTTTGCCCAAAACCCTAGCTGGTAGCTGATTTTCCGCTCAGAAGCATCTAACCATAGCCATCATGCTTGAGGTTTCCAGCGTAAGCCTCCTCACCACGGCAAGGTGGAGACCCGTTGAGGAGGAAGTGATAGGGACATAAGGCCATATTTAGGAATTTTTATTTATGGAATCAGGTTTTTAGGGTTATTAGATTCAGGTGCCTCCCGAACCATAGTTGGTGGTGAGGGTTGGAAAATTCTACAGGATTTAGGGCTTAGTGTAGGGAACTCAGACATTAAATCAGTAGATTAAATCATCAGACACACCGAGAGTGATACTCATAGCGAATAGTTGTGCTCGTATATTTCTCCTCTTGTTGCAAGTTTTTTTTTTTTTTTTCATCTAAGTATGGCTAGTAAGCCATGAAAAGCGCTTTCTCAATTAGCCGTTCGGATCCGGCATAAAATTGTAGGTCCCCTCCATTCCCTCACAAGGCATGGTTGTGAGAAATGCGCTAGGCCCAGGGGCTCCTCGCTCTGTAGCGCCACCCTATTTATTTTATTTATTTATGGCTAGTAAGAAGAAGTTAAACAATATCAGCCTTATTTATTAGATTTCACTAATACTCGGTTCAACCTGGTATTAGTTAATACTAGTATTAGCACTTAATACTCCCTTACGCCAGGTCGAGCGAATCCTTATTTATAAAACATTTTCCAACCCGTATTAGTTAATACTTGCTTATGTCAAATTTTTCATCAAAAAAATGACCCATCTATAGCTCTGGTTACTATAAACGTAAACAAATCCCAGCTGACTTCATTTTGCACGTTCAATGCATTAAGTTTTTTCAGATAATCTAACTTCTTTCGGGCTCTGATTGGCCAGAGTTTTAGATTTTCTTTTGATGCGTGGCTTTTGACGAATCAGAGGCCAAAAAAAGTTAGATTATCTGAAAAACTTATTTGCGTTGAACCCAAGCATTATGATTGTTTTTTTTTTTTGTGGTTGTGGGAAATTTTTCCAAAATGGATATTAAACAAAACAAAACAAGAAATATTAGTTTTCATTTATTAATTTATTTATCTCGTAGTTAAGGCGAAAAGAATTAAAATTATTCACAAAACCAAAATAATTTTCCACTTTTCCTCCAAAAACTTGAACAAAATGACATTTAGACCTTAATACGACCTTAATCCTCCGTTAATACTCCTATGAACCAGTATTAGCTTAATCCGCCTCTAATACTGGTGTATTTTTTTTATAAATAAGGTTTGGAGTATTAGTGGAGTATTAAGTTCGTAGTAACCTTAATCCGCCGATAATACGGGTTTATAAATAAGGCTGTATGTGTTTTGCCTGCAAAAATGCAATTTACGATGATAGTGGCATTAAATGCGGATTTTTTTGCGGTAATTCATTTCTTAAAATCTATGCTACAATATCTGATGACATGCAAAAACAAATTATCAAAGAGCATTCAAATGTTTTTTTTCCGTTGCTCTGATTGTGCCAATTTTAATATGCCTCATTTATTTGCAAAAGTTAATGATCTTGTTTCAACGGTTGATTTACTTTCGAAAAAAATGCATGATGTAAGCTCTCTTCATGTTTACCTTCGGAAACTCTTTGATGCTGTTTTTACTCTTAGCAACAATAATGAAATACACCAGCACCAGCACCAGCACTGTGAGGGAAGTGGAGAATCCATCAATATAAATAAAAAATGCACAGCTTCTGTTTCTAATTTGATCTCTTCGAATGATGGTCAAAGAGTGGCTTTACTCGATGCTGAACTTATATCAGAGAGGGTGAGGAGTAGTGAAAATGGTGTGTTAGGAGCTGAAACTAGTGCAAATGGGACAGGTTCATACGTACTCAGAGAAAAATCACCGAAAAGTGAAAGCGATGCACTTGTAAATAATGTTTTGGAAACTGCTGGTGTTCGTCCGCAAATTGCTACACATTATCCAACAATGCATGTATGTGGTGAAGATGTTGCCGATGGTTTAAAGGTGTTTGTAACTCATCAATGGTTTCATGTATCCAAATTCGATGTATCAACACCTACTGAGGCGTTAACCAAATATGTTGCTGCTTAACTTGGGATTGATGAAACAACAATTAAATGCTATAAACTGGTAAAAAAGATGCAACAAATTTTAGGTATATCAATTTCAAAGTTGGTATTCCAAGAAACATAGTGAATTTAAGTATGGTATTATTGGGATCTAATTGGCCAAAGAATACAGTTGTGCGAAAATTTACTCAGCATAATAATCCAAAAACATCAAAGTGGCGCGAGTTCCCAATCCTGGCGAAATGATTTCCAGTCAGCTTGGACAAGCGAAAATGTAGACAAACCAGATGTTTCTATTTATTTTCAAAATATGGGTGGAATGAGAGGTAAAATTCACGATCTCTATGCCTGTGTTGATTCTTTTGAGTACGATGTTTATGCATTTGCTAAGACCTGGTTTTATAATGATATAAGAAATGAAGAAGTTTTCGATACCCTTAATTTTACTGTGTTTCGGCGTGATCGTTATGATGTTGGATCCGGAAGAGGTGGCGGTGTTCTTTTGGCTGTTCGTAATAGTTTTTCTGCTTATGCTATTGATCTTGATTTATATTCTTTAGAAGTAAATACTGATCAACTGTGTATTTGTATTCAAGGCAATAATGATCATAAGTTCTTAATTTTTCTTAGTTATATACCTCCTGACTCTCAACTATCTATTTATACAAGTCATTTGCACAATATTGAAAAAATCATTTCTGATTTTTCTGATTATAAATCTTCTGTTTGTGTAATTGGTGATTTTAATTTGGGTGGAATTAAATGGATGCAACAAGAAAATAGGGTTTTACCAGTTGTTCTTACAACTGAAAAAGAATTTGATTTTGTCGATACCCTTTTTGCCTTAAATTTAACGCAATTTAGTTTCGTGCATAACTCATTGCAACGAATGCTTGATTTGGTACTTGCTAATGATGGATCCGACGTAAATGTTTCTGAATGCATCCCTTTATTCTCAAATTCAACTCACCACGTTGCCATGTCCATTTCTCTGAATAATATTTGCTTCAATAATGTCAATGCTTATCAGTTTGTTAGTAAATTTAAATATCATTTCAACTCTATTAATTTAAATATCTTAAATGAGTCGTTTCTCAGAATCGACTGGCAACTGTTATTGAATAATCAACTGAAAGACAATTTTGATAATTTTTTAAATATTTTTGTAAGAGAATTGAATTCCTCTGTTCCGCGTTGTATACTTAAAGTTAACTCTCATCCTCCTTGGTCGAATTTTAGATTGCGCAAACTTAAAAATGCAAAGAATAAAGCTTTCAAAAATTACAAGCATACGAATAGCAATGATGATTTCACTCTATATTCGCGTCTAAGGAAAGAGTATGTATTTCTTCCAAAATTTTGCTATAGTAATTATGTTCATTTGACTGAAATTGAATTGAAGCAAAATCCTAAAATTTTTTGGAGATTTATGAACTCAAAACGTAAATCTGTCGGGTTTCCTACAGTAATGGCTTATAAGAATGAATTTTCGAGTGACTCTCGTACAATTGTAAATTGGTTTGCAGAAAGCTTTCAAAGTGTTTATAATACTTCTGATTCAGTAGTTGGAAATAATTATTTTTCTAATAATTTAATTCCAATGACTGATTGCTGTTTGTTGAGCTGTGAATTGGATGAAGTTTCTACGGCTTTATTTGAATTGAAGGCTTCACTCAGTCCTGATTTTCATGGAATTTTTCCGATTGTATTGAAGCATTGTTTCAAATCTTTAAGCCTTCCGCTTCAGTTCTTATTGAATCAATCACTTTCAACTGGAATTTTCTTAAACGAATGGAAAATCTGTCATATAAATCCAATTTTTAAAAATGGTGATAAAAAGAAAATTGAAAACTATCGCCCAATATGTAAGCAGCCAACCATTCCAAAACTTTTTGATAAAATCATGAAAAATAAAATATATGCTATCATTAAATGCCACATTTCAAACAGCCAACACGGCTTTTATCGTGGTCGGTCAACAAGTACAAATTTGGCTTGTTTTTCAAAAACGTGTTTTAACCCTACAATGCATAATTTTTTTGAATCATATCAAAAAAATATATTTGTTTCTATATAGTGTCTAGACATCACAAAGTACAAAAATAATAATCAAAGACCATTGCTTTTGTAGATATATATATTTTTCAATTTTGTTCCATATGTGGTACAATATGCATTTATACTAATATTTGGCTCTTAATTAGGAATAACGAACATAATCAAATAGTTTTAAATATATAACGTTTATGAATGAAATCTATTGAAACAATTGTTGTCTTTGTTCAAACACAACTCAACACGACACTTTTCGCAAGATATGTATGTTTTTCCTTTACACTGTGGATACTTACAGCGTTGTCTCTTCTCGTTCCATATAGGAAGATGATCAAATTTATCAAGTCTTACATCTCGAGGTGGAAGGATAGCTGCATTACTCCTTTTCTTCTTCTCGATCATGTCATCTGTGGCAGAAGAGGGTCTTCCTCTTTTTCTTTGCCACGGCGGACCACACATACACAGACTCTTAGCTAGTTCTAGTTTGAAGTCTTTTAATTTAATATGATTGGGCTCATTCTTCTCTTCTCCAACCCTCTTGTGCAGTAGCCAGCAATTTATGGCGGTAATGTCTAAGAAATGGTATAGAACAAACGATGGTACCATTTTCTAGAACGCATTTTTATTTTATGCTTTCCAAGGAAGGAGTCCAATAGATCTACTCCCCCCATATGTTGATTATAAATTTTTACTATTTGAGGACAATCCACTTCAATGTATTTTTTTTTGTTTCTTGCAATACCGTCTGACCTTGCTAATGGGCTGTTGTCCTACAAATGATGAGGATAAAACTACGGGCTTGTTATCATACCACATGACTGTAGTGACTTCCGTACCATCTACATCAGCTACCCATTCTTCTGAATGGCCTCGTTCTGTTTTAGTGTGCTTCAGGTCTTTTAGGGATGGGATTTTTAAATCTTTGCCTAGTCGGCCTTTGTTGACAGTTCCGAGTGCTTGGATACCTTGTTTCGACAGGAAAGAAATAAGTTCAGCTGATGTGTAATAATTATCGAAAAATAATGTATATTCTTGGTGTCTCGGAATAGTTCTAGCTAAGCGAACTACTATATTTCCACTTGCGCCCAAGTCAGGCTCATTAGCATATCTCAAGCCAAGATTATTTTCCATCCCAGAGTATATTTCGAAGTCGTATGCCATGCCCCTATCATCACATAGCACGAGGAGCTTATATCCCCATTTGTGCGGTTTATTGGGAAGATATTGACGAAGGAAATTTGCAGCTTTCGTTGCGCACATCTGTTCGTCCACTGATAGTGTCTCCCTCTTAGGTATATTCTGGCATTTCTTTTTTAGTGTTTCTAGTATTGGCCTTATTTTGTGGAGGCGATCATGTCCTGGATGATGTGATGGTACTTGTGTGGAGTTGTCGTTAAAGTGCAAGAATCGTCTTATCTTCTCAAAATGGTTCACGGTCATAGTCTCTCTTACTATAGGTATACCTAGCTCAGATTCCCAATACATTCGTATATTAGGTAATGGAACAATGCTCATGAGCAAACATATACTTACTTACTTACTTAAGGTGGCGCTACAGTCCGGGTCGGACTAGGGCCTCAACCAACATGCTTCTCCAGATAGCTCGGTCCCTAGCTAGCTGCCTCCAGTTTTGCACGCCAAGTTGGTTGAGGTCCTCTCCTACTTGCGTGCGCCACCTGAGTCGCGGTCTTCCTCTACTGCGCCGTCCCTCGGGATTGGATTCGAAGACTTTCCGGGCCGGAGCGTTGGTGTCCATTCGCTCTACATGACCCAGCCATCTAAGTCGTTGGACCTTGACTCGTTTGACAAGGTCAGTGTCGCTGTACAGCCCGTACAATTCGTCGTTAAATCTTCTTCTCCACTCTCCATCTATGCAGACGGGACCAAAAATCACCCGAAGAATTTTTCTCTCGAAGCATCCTAAAGCGTTCTCGTCTGCCTTTGACAAGGTCCATGCCTCTGCGCCATATATAAGAACCGGGATGATAAGTGTCTTATACAGGGACACTTTAGTTGCTCGAGAGAGGACTTTACTACTCAATTGCCTTCTTAGTCCGAAGAAACAGCGATTGGCAAGAGTTATTCTTCGTTTGATTTCAGCGCTGGTGTCGTTGTCTGAATTAATAGCGGCGCCTAGGTAGACAAAGTCCTTAACTACCTCAAAGTTATAGCTGTCAATCGTGACGTTTTGTCCAAGACGTCGGTGTTGGGTGTCCTTTCTTGATGACAGCATATACTTGGTCTTGCCCTCATTTACCACTAAACCCATTTTCTTCGCTTCCGTCTCAATGCTCATAAACGCGCCATTGACATCACGCTGCGTTCTTCCAATTATGTCAATATCGTCGGCATATCCGAGCAATTGAACGGATTTTTGAAAGATTGTGCCTCTTGTGTTGACGTGGGAGTTTAGCACTATTCTTTCAAGAACGATGTTGAAGAAGTCGCATGACAGTGCATCGCCTTGCCTAAAACCTTTTTTGACATTGAATGTATCGGTGAGATCTTTTCCGACCCTGATGGAGCAGCGTGCGTTCTCCATCGTCATCCTACACAATCGGACAAGTTTGGTAGGGATGCCAAAACTAGACATGGCTCTATATAACTCCTCTCTATAGATGCTGTCATACGCGGCCTTAAAATCGATGAAAAGGTGGTGGGTATCGATTTGAAGCTCCTGGGTTTTTTCCAAGATCTGCCGTAGTGTGAAGATTTGGTCTATGGTGGACTTTCCTGGTCTAAAGCCGCACTGATAAGGACCTATCAGGTTGTTGACGAATGGCTTCAGACGCTCACACAATACGGCAGAGAGGATCTTATATGCGATGTTAAGAAGACTGATACCTCTGTAGTTGGCGCAGTTCAGAGGGTCTCCTTTCTTGAGGACCGGGGAAACAATGCTAAGGTTCCATTCATCGGGCATGCTTTCTTCCGACCATATTTTGCAAATGAGCTGGTGCATACTCCTGACCAGGTCATTGCCTGCCGCTTTAAACAATTCGGCAGTGAGGCCATCAGCTCCAGCAGCTTTGTTGGACTTTAGCTTGGATACTGCTGTCTTCACTTCGTTCAGGTCGGGTTGGCGGAATTGTTGGTCTACGTCGCCTAAATCGAATGGTTCTATCTCTCTAACAGCGGAATTGGGTTCATCATCGCCGTTATAGAGCTTGGAAAAGTGGTCTTTCCATATCCTCAGCATTGACTGCGGTTCCACCACGATGTTCCCTTGGTCGTCTTTGCAGGCTTCGGCTCGGGGCTTATAGCCCGAGGCTGTTGTTTTTACCTTTTGGTAAAACTTCCGAACCTCATTCCTGCTGTGGCACCCTTCTATCTCCTCGATCGCACGCTTCTCATGCTCTCTCTTTTTCCGTCTGAGAAGCCGGTGTTCGTCTCTCCTCTTCTGCTTGTAGAGCTCGTAAGCAGTTCTAGTCTTTTTGTGCAGCGCCGCTTTGTATGCTTCCTGTTTAGCTGCATGTGCTTGCCGGCATTCGTCGTCAAACCAGGGGTTTCGTTGTGATGGCCGTGTGAAACCCAGCACTTCAGAGGCGGCATCTCTGATGGCTGATTGGCAGTGCTGCCACTGGTTCTCTATACTTGATGCTGGCGGCAAAGGACTCCTTAAGAGGTTGTAAGAGACTCGATCGGAAAAGGACTTGGCGATCTCTTGCGATTGTAGTCGTCCAACGTCGAATTTTCTCACAGTATTTCCTTGTGTTGGCTTGGATCGGGATATCCGCAGTCGTACCTTGGCTACAACAAGGTAGTGGTCCGAGTCAATGTTGGCCCCTCGGAATGTTCGGACATCCTCTATACTGGAGAAGTGTCGTGCGTCGATCGCAATGTGGTCAATCTGGTTGACGGTTGATTGATCAGGAGATTTCCATGTCCCTTTGTGGATATTGAGGTGCTGGAACCGCGTACTAGCTACCAGAACATCTCGCCCCGCAGCGAAATCGATCAGCCTGAATCCGTTATCGGAGGTGTTGTCGTGCAGGCTGTATCTACCGATTATTCCACCAAAGATATCCTCTCTTCCTAGCTTGGCATTAAAATCTCCTAGAACAATCTTAATGTCATAGCCAGGGCACTGCTCATATGTTTTGTCCAGGAGCTCGTAGAATACGTCTTTGGTGTCTTCATCCATTTCCTCTGTGGGGGCGTGTGCGCAAATGAGGCTTATGTTGACGAATTTAGCCTTGATGCGGATTGTTGCTATGCGCTCGTTCACATAGTTGAAACTCAAGACTTTTTGCCTGAGTCTAGTTCCAACAACAAATCCACATCCAAACAATCGCTGCTTTTGCTCTCGGTAGCAATCGCCGTAGTAGATATCGCAGTCTTTTAATTTGCGTCTTTCTGGTCCATCCCATCGCATTTCTTGGATAGCGGTAATATCTGCTTTGTAGCAGTTTAGGGCTTCCGCTAGTTGTTCGGCTGCACGTGGTCTATTAAGGGACCTAACATTCCACGTACAGATCCGAAGTTCGTTGTCCGTTTTTCGTTTGCTTGGTTCGTCATCAGTAAATCCGTCCGTATCCGAGGCTTGTTGGTGCTTCGCAACTAACAATTTCTTTACGTGGCCGGGAAGTCACCCCGACAGCACGACCCCCAACCTGGAGGGCCAGATCCTTGTATAACTCCAAAGATGGGGAGCCGGATAAACCGTTCCTTATAGGCCTGAGCTCCAAATATGTTGTAGTAGCCCTATAAGGTGTTCACTAAGTAGTTCAACCTGACTGGAACTGTAGACGCCACCGTTGATTCCATCTAGGGAATTCCTCCGCTGCCGTCTGGATGAAAGAAGAGGTGCCTTAGTGGGAACACCTCTCCCCCCCTCTCTCGTTTGCTGCCACCAACAACCTTCCACTGGGGTTGAGACCCAATCTCCAGTTGAGGTACTAGGCACCCGATGTTCACCACGTGGAGGTGAGAGTAGGAGTTGATAGACAGAGGTGGGTTTTAAGAAAAACCTATGAACGCTAGGGTCCTCTTGGGTGCACGTGTCTACCAAACATATGCCTAAATACTTTTTTATCTCGTATGTGGTGATAAGGAACGGTTTAGACGGGTCTTTTTGGATGCTGAATTTATGCATTTCTTCAACTATGTGGTTTAGTAGGTCTTCGTCAAAAAAATATAAAAAATATTGCAATGGAGTATCCAAATTTGTGATAAGTGGCTCTAAATTTGTATTTCCAGAAAATTAAGGATGTTCAGCTTGTAAAGATTTCTTTTTCCAAATTAAATTTCTATTCTTTCTTTTATTAGTCACATTATTCGTAATTCTATTTCTTCTCTCTGGCAAAGCGAGAGAACTTCTACTTTGGCGGGATGACGTACTTGGTCCAGTTATGCTGGCCTGAGGATTTGTCGATTCTTCACTCACATTTTCGTCGAGGGTAGTACTACAATCAGCAGAACAAAATGCTGCATATCTGGTAGGCTCATTTTCAGCGTCACTATTTTCATTGATTTGGTGCAGGTTGTCTCTGATTTTCGCCAAGTCATCATCACTGTCTGCACTCGAAAAGTCTTGACCGTCTTCACTTCCTGACGGTATATCTAAATACTGCTCAATCAACTCGTCAGACAATACATTCTTCGCCATAATCTACAATAAAATCAAAAATGTTTGAACTAATGCATGGTGTTCCATATCTGGAACATTTAAATAAGTTGATATGTTAGAACAAAACACAGTAATATTTCAAAAAAATAACTTACCTTCGTTAAATATATACTATTTCGAATGTAATTGTACTTTTTTTACTTCCTAACATCCAAAAAACAATTTTTTTAAGAATTTTTAGTTTACGTTAACCACGAGTACTCGCCGAGCTTTCAAATTGTGTACGAATCACAACAACAATCGATAGCCAACACTATCTGATGACACTTCCCATTATTATCCGTTACAAAGTGTTCAAAAGATCATTCTATCAGTCGACAGATGTCGCTAGGTGTCTTGAAACAAACAGTAAATTTAATTATTTTGATTGTACCATTAGGTTTGTTCGTTGAAACCCTAGGGTCGCCATGGGGTCGCCACAAAGCGTTTTTTGAGAAACCTAAATTAGCACTGAATGTCAAATTGAGTGTTTTTTGAGCCATAGGTTTGCCACAGGTTTTCCCCAAACTCGCCCTAGCTTTTTGCTGTGGCGATTTGAGGGCTCTCAAATGGCATGTGTTTTTATTTAAATAACAGGGATGTGTGGCGATTTGTGGTTTAGCGTTTTTTGAGGACTGGAAAACCCAGGTTTTTTTGACAACTCATGGGGTTGTCAAGAAAACCTGGGTCAACCCTGGGGAAAGTTCAACGAACAGACCTATTTATGGCACAGTATGCATTGTAGGGTTAAAACGCTTGAAAATCGATGCCAATTGGATGTTGTATATACCGATTTTACTAAAGCTTTTAGTAGAGTAAATCACCTTGTTTTAATTAAAAAATTAAAATTATATGGTTTTGACGGCACTCTTCTTAAATGGTTCTGGTCTTATCTGACTGATAGAATGCAAATTGTTAAAATTGGGGATGTTGAATCATTCCCAATTATTGCTTCTTCTGGTGTCCCAGAGGGAAGTCATTTGGGCCCACCGTTATTCGATTTGTTCATCAACGATTTCCCAAACATATTGTCTTCATCAGAATGCTTAATTTTTGCTGATGACGTAAAAATGTTTAAAGTCATAAAAAATTATAATGATTGCATTGCATTTCAACAAGATATTTCCAAATTCGAGGTTTGGTGCCGGCAAAATGATCTAAATCTTAACCTGTCTAAATGCTCTGTTTTAACTTACTGTCGTCTGTCCAATCAAATTGTTTTTGATTACACCTTACAAGGTTTTAAATTATACCGGCTTCATGAAGTTAAAGATCTTGGAATAATTTTTGATGCTAAACTAAGTTTCGACTCTCATGTTTCTTACATTGTTTCAAAGTCAAACAGTATGTTTGGTTTTCTAAAAGAAATTCTAGCGATTTTAAAGATCCTTATACTCTTAAAGCTATTTACTGTTCAATTGTTCGACCTTTATTAGAATACAGTGTAGTTATTTGGAATCCTGCGACAAAAAAATTGATTAATAGAATTGAAAAAATTCAAAAAAATTTTCTAAGATTTGCTTTGAGACAATTTTCTTCCTATAATGGTGTAAACCTTAACTACAAAAGTAGATGTTTGTTATTGGGAATACCAACTCTGGAGTCAAGACGTGTAATGTATAGTGTATTATTTATTCGCGATATTATTTCGAATGATATTGATTGTGAATTTCTTTTATCTTCAATCAATATTTATGCGCCTATTCGATCATTGAGAATGAGACCGTTTATTTATGAAATACCTCATTCTACAAACTACGGTCAAAGGGAACCAGTTTCTCATTGCTGTTCATTTTTTAATTTGTATTACAACAATCTTGATGTAACTACTACAAGATTTCATTTCAAAAGTTGCCTCTGTTCATTGTTATTAACAAATTCTTAGTTTCAAATCGAATCTTATATAAATTTGTATCGATATATTAGCTGTAAGCATAATCTGTAGATTTATTAAATCGTAGATTGAATAAATAAATAAGTAGCGCTAGCAGATGGGAAGGGTGTAGGAGTAGTAGGTTCTCTGCCTCTCCCGATGGTAGTTGAGGGTAGGTCCATTTTGTTGGATTGTTTGGTTATTCCAAACCTTTCACAACTTTTGATTTTGGGTGCAGATTTTTGGGCACTTGCGGGTATAGTCCCGGATTTAAGATCAGGAGTTTGGAGTTTTTCCGAGGAGCAGAGACTAGCTGCGATATCGGACATAGGTAGTATTAGGGAAAAATCTGAATTGAGTGTGGATGAAAATAAAAAGTTAGAGTCTGTAGTCGAAGACATGTTTAGTAGTATGAGTGAGGGATTAGGATGTACAAATCTCGTAGAGCATAGGATTAGGACGTCTGCAGAACCGATCAAACAACGGTACTACCCGGTCTCACCGGCAATACAGGAACACATCGACAAGGAATTAAAGGAAATGTTGGACGCAGGGGTGATCGAGAAATCGAAAAGCCCTTGGGCGTCCCCAATATTGTAAGTAAAGAAGAAAGGCGATTCGTATCGGTTCTGCGTAGACTATAGGAAGTTAAATGAGGTTACTGATAGGGACGCTTACCCTCTTCCGTTTATTTCAGCTATTTTGGACAAGCTCCGAAATGCTAGGTTTTTGTCTTCCTTAGACATTAAATCTGCCCATTGGCAGATACCAATGGAGGAAGGATCAAGAAAGTATACGGCCTTTACCGTACCGGGTAGAGGATTATTTCAATTTTTGAGGATGCCTTTCGGGCTACACAACTCCCCGGCGACATGGCAGAGGTTCATTGACGACGTTCTGGGTCCCGACTTGGAACCGTTCGTCTTCGTATACTTGGCTGACATCACATCGTCACCGATTCTTTTGAAAAACATTTCGAAATATTGCAGGAAGTTTTTAAACGGTTGAGGGAAGCAGGATTAAAAGTAGGTAGGGAAAAGTGTAATTTTTGTAGGCCTTCCTTAAAGTTTCTGGGATATGTGGTAGACAGGAACGGACTTCACGTCGATCCTGAAAAGGTCGAAAGTATGGTGAAGATTCCTCCACCCAAGAACGTAAAGGAAGTTAGGAGTTTTGTAGGGACCATTTCATGGTATGGGAGATTTGTACCTAATTTTGCAGGTTTAGTTAGGCCCCTTACTGATTTGTTAAAGAAGAATAAAAAGTTTGTGTGGTCGAATGAGTGTGATGAGTGTTTTAGAAAAGCGAAAGAATTTTTGGCACCGATTCTGACCTGTCCAGATTTTTCTCGACCATTTGTCGTCCAGACTGATGCGTCGGATTATGGAATCGGGGCTGTACTTTCGCAAAGTTTTGATGAGGGTGAAAAGGCTATATGTTATATTAGCCGATCACTTAATAGAAGTGAGAAAAATTATTCGACTACGGAGAAGGAGTGTTTGGCAGTGATGTGGGCCATTGAGAAGTTGAGGCCGTATTTGGAAGGTGTCCAATTTACGGTTATAACTGATCACTATTCCTTATTGTGGTTGAGTAATCTCAAGGATCCTCAAGGGAGATTAGCGCGTTGGGCCATTCGGCTACAACAATTCGATTTCAAGATTATCCACCGAAAGGGAAAAGAGCATGTAGTTCCTGACATGTTGTCGCGAGGAGTGCCGGAGTTAGCTGGTATCTCAGAAGCGGATTCTGACCCTTGGATAATCAAAATGAAAGCGGCTGTTGAGAAGGATTATATCCATCGTGGAGAGTTGAGAATGGTAGGCTTTTTAAACATGTCAGAGCGAGTCATGTTTTGGTGAATGAAAGTGGAGATGAGTGGAAATTAGTGATAGGAAAAAAAGATAGGTTAGGGATTTTAGGAAAATGTCATGATAGTCCATTAGCAGGACACATGGGCATACGTAAAACTTTTGCTAGGGTAGTTGAAAAATATTATTGGCCTAAAATGAGAGGAGATATTACCAGATATGTTAGGAATTGTAGGACTTGCCAACAAGTGAAACCGATGAGAGAATGAATGAGAAACCAGCTGGTTTGATGACAGAAAGGGAAGGTACCTCCAAACCATGGGAGATGATCTGCGTGGACTTAGTGGGTCCGCTTCCAAAATCATCGAGGGTTTTTATCCACATTCTGACTGTGGTCGACTACTTCACTAAATTCCCTTTGTTGTTTCCGCTTCGGTCTGCAACTGCTAGGTCGGTATGTAAGGAGCTTGAAGAGAATGTGTTTCTTTTGTTTGGTGTTCCGAAATGGATTGTGTGTGATAACGGCCCCCAGTTTCGCAGTAAGGAACTGCAATCCCTTTGTGCAGAGTACGCGTCAACTCTGAGGTATACAGCACATTAACATCCCCAAGCTAACCCTGCGGAACGAATCAATCAGATAATTAAGACAACGTTGAGAGCTTATGTCTCTGAAAACCATCGGAGTTGGGATACGCAGCTGGCAAAGGTGGCCTGTGCGATCCGGACTTCACAACATGAAGTCTTAGGTTTTTCACCTTACTTCGCAAACTTTGGCAGAAACATGGCCACTAGTGGTCGTGACTTCGAATTAAGAGTCGATGGTGAAGAGAGTCACCAATCACAGAAAGAGATAGGAGCTCAATTTAAGAAGCTCAGAGATGACATAGCTAAGAAGCTAGGGGCAGCGACTAAGAAGTCGGCCCAGATTTATAATCTGCGCAGGAGAGACACGCAGTATCAACCTGGCGATCTCGTGTGGCGTAGAAACTTAGTACTCTCCGACGCTGCGAAATATTATGCTGCGAAATTGGCACCAAAGTTTGTTGGGCCTTTTCGTATTAGCAAGCGCTTGTCACCTTGGACATACTTGCTTAAAGATGATAAAGGGAAAGATCGCGGAACGTGGCACGTTAAAGACCTCAGGCCGTTTGTTGATGAGGCCAATTAAAGTAGAAGTCCCTAATTTTGAATTAATGTAATTTATTTTATTTTGTTTTGTAATTTTTTTTATTTGTTAATATAATTCACACTTGATCGCTACATCTTTCCCTTTCATTTTTCTTTGTTTTTCTTTTTAATTTAACTTTGATTATTTTTTTTTTTTTTCTTTCGATCTTAAAACTCATTCATTTTTTATTTTATTTTATTATTCTTTACAACTAACATTTTCTCCAGTTTTACTTTTCTTCTTTTCCTTATTTTCTCGAACTCGGTTATATACTTTGTCTTGATGGAACTTATACTTGTGTTGTTTACCCTTCCATTTGTTTCCTCTTTTTCCTGTGTGTGTGGTAAGACTTTAGGAAATGGTTTACGTTTCTTGCGAAAAGTAAACACATTTTCTGGGAGGTAAGGGTGGGATTTGTTGCGGTAAAATTTACCACAGCAAAAACCATCTTACGATAGTTTGTCTCAAAACCCTTTCTCTTAATTTTGGTCGCAGCTGCATCGTTCTGGGTTAGTTGAGGGCAGCCATGGTCCCATCAACCAGTGGCGTACTCACAGAGAACCCTGCAAAAGCAACCAACCATTTTCGAACAGAACGGGCGGTTCTGCAAAAAAAAAGGTTGGCTGGAGACTCGCACGCAACTCTGTGTATGAATATTGGCTAATGACAGAAGGAGTCTGTCCAAATGATCAAAAACACAAACCAACACTAACCATATCATACTACATCACATGCACAAACCACACGAAGAACCAATTATTTCACGAGACGCACCATATTAATTATCACATACACAAACCTATATTCATACACAAATAGTAATCACACATACACGCATACCTACACTGAGTCAAACAAACCATTCATCCAACACAAATCATCCATCACACACATACAACTACATACACACAAAATAGTCATCATCCACATACAATCACACTGATACATAAATCGATCAACAACAAATCATCAATGGCAAAGTACCCAACGAATTCACTTTTCTATGGCCGAGTGCCCGACTTTTAACTTTACATTTAAATTTTAATAATCGCCACTTAAATCTCTTTTGCAAGGAAAACACGGTATCAGCCAGTCTTCCCCTTCTAGACAAATCTGAACAAAAGTCCACCAGATATAGATTTTCAAAAATCGCGTTACCAGTTTCTTTTTACTCCTTCTACTCAAAACATTTTACTACGACATTTAACTTGAAAATTGTTGGCAGACCCGTTCTGCACCTAATCTTTTAAACCTCCGATGTAACTTCGCTTTTTAGTTGCACAGAATGGTGCATATTATCGATCGTTTTATCGTTTTCGCTACAAAAGGGTACTTAACTCTTCCGTTAGCTGTAAGCCGACCAAAATTTCCCAAGATCGTGGAAATTTGGTGGCTAAGGGGAATATTGAGAGACAGTAGGGTATTCCAAATAAAACGGTAGTCCTCTCACGCAAACGCTGATTGGTGCTAAATATCCGTAATGGAACCCACTGTGGTTGAATGAACGGCCAAGAAAAACGACGATCATGAAGAAGCTTGATGAGAGAGTTGGGGAAGTCACTTCATTGTTGGCTATTGAACAAGAGGTTGTGGAAAAAGCGATAAAAGGATTTTTAGATATTTTTGCGAACGGCCATATTGGTTAGACTTTGTTAAAAAAGTTTCTTGAGTTTGAAATTACAAGTTATGTAATTTCACAACACAATATCATTCATTTTAATTTCTATTGGTTTTTTTTGCGTGTGTAAAAAAAAAGGTTTTGCTGGCAGAACGGGCCAGACAACAGGAATTTTACACACAAGAAGATTTGTGGAATCGTGATAGAGAGGTGTCAGAGACGGACACAAGAGTAGAAGGAGTATCAGGAAATAAAAACACATTAAAAGATAAGTAGCTAAAATCGTTCATTTTTAACTTTTCTGTGGAGTGCATTATAATCTGGTTGGCTTTTGTGCGTAACATTCCCGACTTTGTTGAGGGACTCGTGACCTTTTATCATTGCCATTTTTCGGCATTTTCAAGACCGTGCCATAACGGGTTTTCCTTCCATTTAACTTTTCTTTTGGCGAAAAATACTGTTTGCTTCTTTTCTTATTTATTTCTTTAACTATCATCAATTTTTATAATTATCTGTTTATGAAAAGATTTGGGTTTTTAATCCTAAATCCTTAAGTTTTCCCAACCACAAAATACACTTTTAAACACTTTCAAAATTGTCTTTGGTCTTTTCCACTCTAATCGTTTATTCTTATTCTTGGTCGTATTCTTTTTTTTTCTTTCTTTAATTTTCAGCAAAGGTTTGAAAATTCCTTTTCAACAAAAATTTTCTGGCGCCCATTTTTATTTTTGTTAGCTCTTGTACTAACAAAAATTTTATTATCATCCACCCACCCACTTTATACTTCGATTAAAAATGTTCATCCCATTAATCAATCCATAATTAAACATTTCCACCGAACGCACCCCCAGCTGAGCAGCCGTGGACACAGCATTAATTGTTGCTGGACGCGCTTTTCTTTTATGAGAACATTAATCAAACGCACCTTTTTAATAGACGTTATTCTATCGAAATTTTCATCGCGGTGCACATCGGTCGTGCAATTTGCTTTTTCTGATTTTATAATTTTGCAAGGAATCGGAAATTCCTTTTGTTTATTAGTTCGCGGTTTTCAAGTGCGTCTTCATCCTAAATTGTTTAACTTTTTAACGTAGCTTACCTTTTTAATTATTAACTAGTAAATAGTCAAAATTCCAAGAGAAGAAAAGGTGCAACAAGTGGCGCCCAACGTGGGGCGAGTGGAAAAGTTTTAATTGTTAATTCCTTAACATTATACAAGCGGTTTTGGTTTGTGAATATTGTTAATGTGTCGTTCAATTGTTTTTTTTTACGAAACTATTTTGTGAACCATTGATTCTCTTGTTTTTTATTCCCTAGGTTTGGTGAATTCTGCGAAAGAAGTTAAGTTTGCTAACGAGGAGAAGAGAATTGTTTTGATTCAAGCTAGAAGTATTGTTTTGGATTTTTATTTTGGTCTGGATTGGATAAGTATACGTACATTCGTTATCGTACAAGCAGTATACACCAAAGTAAGGTTTTATTTTTTTTTTTATTTTTGTGGTTGTGGTTATATGCACAGCAGACGGCTGGTGACAAAACAATCAAGCCTACATTACATACATATTTATTTCCTTGATTTGCATGTTTTTATATTGAGTTTTCTTGGTGATTATATTGATATACATATTCCATATTTTTTTTTGCTACATATACCTACGGTGTTTTCACATTTACCTGCATATATATATACATATTGAATTCCTTTATCGAATTGCGGGATAAACTTTTTTTCCCAATTAGAGTTTTTTGGGTGAACGAGTGAAGTGTATGTGTGGATGCAATTGGCAATTTTGGAGTTGCCGTGCAATTTTTTTCGTGTAAAATACTTTTTATAATTGATTTAGTAGTGAAAAGTACCAAATTATTTTTTGTGTAGGAATTATTATTTCCAGTGCTTACAGTAGGTTACAGGAGAAATTTAAAAAGTTGTTGAAAGAGTTTTTTTTTTGTGCAAGGCGTTCAACTGATATTTTTTTTTGGGGTTGTTTTTATAGAATATAGATTGAAGTGAGTTATTTTTGTGATTCTGAAAACAATTGCTGTTTGTTTTTAAAAGTTTTTTTTGAAAGTTTTTTTGAGATTGAGTAATAGTAAAGTTTGATATTTCCAGTTTTAAACAGTTTTATATCGAAGGTTTTGAGAAAAATTTGTTGAGTTATTTTGAGATTTAGCGAGTGACTTGAGTGAAAATCAGGTTTTGTTTCGTTGTGTGTTAAATTAGTTTGAAAAGTTTTGAAAATGAATATTGGACGATTAGCAGCGGACGAACTGGCATATGAGATGCAGATTCGTGGTCTGAGAGTGGGTACAGTGGAAGTGATGAGGAAAGCCTTCAGATCTTCAAGAGTGTTAGAGTCTCGGGGGACATTGGAAAACTCGAAGAGGAAGACAGTGAGGCTGTGAAGATGAAAGTCGAAGAGATAAAAGTATTATTGAAGGATCCTCGAAAAGATCCGAAATCGTCTGAGTGTGTTAAGATAGTAACAAAGATTGAGTGGGCGTTAGGTCGTATTGGCAGGGCAATTTGTGAGAATGATGATGATGAAGAGGTTCAGAATTGTTGCTTTTATTAGGAGTGCTTTTTGGAGATAGTGGGGACAGTGATTTGGAGGATGTATCCCCAAAGAAGAATGTTAGATCAGGAGTTTCAGGTGGCGGCTCGGTGAGCGTAAGTCCATTGCAAGTTGCAAGTTCAAATTTGAGAAATTCAAGGGCAAGGGAACAGGATAGTGAAAATAATGCAGCTGTTGAGAGAATGACTGCGATGCGAATGAATGAGCAAGGAAGTGTTAAGAGTGCGAGTGAGGTTCGTATTAGAGAGCTTGAAAGAGATATTGAAGGAATACGATTGTTGAGAGAGACTGATAGGGAGACTATAGTGAATAGGGAAACTGGAGGAGTGAGTAGGGAGATTTTAGGGAATAGAAGGATAGGTGATGCTGAAGCTTCAACAAGTGAAGCAGCTCATAGGGATGAACCAGTTAGTAATGCTTCAAATGTAGGATTTTTAGAGCAATTAGTTAATGGTATGAATGTCTTGAATGTGTCGAACGGTAAAAATTCTGAGCGAATTGGAAAATGGAATGTTAAGTTTTCAGGCGAGTCAGATAGTTTTTCGTTGAATGCGTTTTTGGAAAGGGTCGAGGAACTTCGTTTTGCTAACGATGTTCCGGTAGCCCAGTTGTTTAGGTCAGTGACAGTATTACTCACGGGGAAGGCCCTTATGTGGTACCGAACCGTGAGGGAAGACTTATCAACCTGGGGAGAGTTGGTAAGGGAATTGAAGGCGGAGTTCCTACCCACGAACTACGATGATCTCCTCTTCGAGGAGATTAATCGTCGTTCCCAAGGGAAAGACGAAACCTTAGGGGGGTATATATCAGTGATGAGGACTTTGTTTAGGCGGTTGTCGGAACCGATTTCAGAGGGAAGAAAACTTGCAATTTTGAAAAAGAACGTGGACCCATTCTTCCAACAGCTGATTGCGTGCGCCAAACCGGCAACGGTGAAGGAACTCGCATCACTGAGTAGGGAACTGGACACGCTAAAGGTAAACATTGATACGTTTACCCCACCATCGAAAGGGAAGAATCTTCTCGAACCAGAGTGTGGTTACAAACCGGTTGCGGCTGTGCAACAACGGGTTGCTGTCGTACACCCTGCCCCGGAGAATCCTCATCGTCGTGTCAAATGTTTCAATTGTAATCAGGAAGGCCATTTTTCATCAAATTGTTCTGTTCCTAGGAAGTGTTTTGGATGTGGTGCTTAAGGTGTTTCTCAGCGTGAGTGTAGGCGTTGTTCGGGAAATGGGCAACGGGCTCTCGGGTCAGCAGGCCGAGTAGCTCGTCAGAATTAGATAGGTCGCCTGCTGGCGACCAGTTGGAAGACGTTCATTTAGGTTTTACTCTTGCGGCAAGTGATAGGGACATAAGGCCATATTTAGGAATTTTTATTTATGGAATTAGGTTTTTAGGGTTATTAGATTCAGGTGCCTCCCGAACCATAGTTGGTGGTGAGGGTTGGAAAATTCTACAGGATTTAGGGCTTAGTGTAGGGAACTCAGACATTAAATCAGTAGCGCTAGCAGATGGGAAGGGTGTAGGAGTATTAGGTTCTCTGCCTCTCCCGATGGTAGTTGAGGGTAGGTCCATTTTGTTGGATTGTTTGGTTATTCCAAACCTTTCACAACTTTTGATTTTGGTTGCTAATTTTTGGGCACTTGCGGGTATAGTCCCGGATTTAAGATCAGGAGTTTAGAGTTTTTCCGAGGAGCAGAGACTAGCTGCGATATCGGACATAGGTAGTATTAGGGAAAAATCTGAATTGAGTGTGGATGAAAATAAAAAGTTAGAGTCTGTAGTCGAAGACATGTTAAGTAGTATGAGTGAGGGATTAGGATGTACAAATCTCGTAGAGCATAGGATTAGGACGTCCGCAGAACCGATCAAACAACGGTACTACCCGGTCTCACCGGCAATACAGGAACACATCGACAAGGAATTAAAGGAAATGTTGGACGCAGTGGTGATCGAGAAATCGAAAAGCCCTTGGGCGTCCCCAATATTGTTAGTAAAAAAGAAAGGCGATTCGTATCGGTTCTGCGTAGACTATAGGAAGTTAAATGAGGTTACTGATAGGGACGCTTACCCTCTTCCGTTTATTTCAGCTATTTTGGACAAGCTCCGAAATGCTAGGTTTTTGTCTTCCTTAGACATTAAATCTGCCCATTGGCAGATACCAATGGAGGAAGGATCAAGAAAGTATACGGCCTTTACCGTACCGGGTAGAGGATTATTTCAATTTTTGAGGATGCCTTTCGGGCTACACAACTCCCCGGCGACATGGCAGAGGTTCATTGACGACGTTCTGGGTCCCGACTTGGAACCGTTCGTCTTCGTATACTTGGCTGACATCACATCGTCACCGATTCTTTTGAAAAACATTTCGAAATATTGCAGGAAGTTTTTAAACGGTTGAGGGAAGCAGGATTAAAAGTAGGTAGGGAAAAGTGTAATTTTTGTAGGCCTTCCTTAAAGTTTCTGGGATATGTGGTAGACAGGAACGGACTTCACGTCGATCCTGAAAAGGTCGAAAGTATGGTGAAGATTCCTCCACCCAAGAACGTAAAGGAAGTTAGGAGTTTTGTAGGGACCATTTCATGGTATGGGAGATTTGTACCAAATTTTGCAGGTTTAGTTAGGCCCCTTACTGATTTGTTAAAGAAGAATAAAAAGTTTGTGTGGTCGAATGAGTGTGATGAGTGTTTTAGAAAAGCGAAAGAATTTTTGGCACCGATTCTGACCTGTCCAGATTTTTCTCGACCATTTGTCGTCCAGACTGATGCGTCGGATTATGGAATCGGGGCTGTACTTTCGCAAAGTTTTGATGAGGGTGAAAAGGCTATATGTTATATTAGCCGATCACTAAATAGAAGTGAGAAAAATTATTCGACTACGGAGAAGAAGTGTTTGGCAGTGATGTGGGCCATTGAAAAGTTGAGGCCGTATTTGGAAGGTGTCCAATTTATGGTTATAACTGATCACTATTCCTTATTGTGGTTGAGCAATCTCAAGGATCCTCAAGGGAGATTTGCGCGTTGGGCCATTCGGCTACAACAATTCGATTTCAAGATTATCCACCGAAAGGGAAAAGAGCATGTAGTTCCTGACATGTTATCGCGAGGAGTGCCGGAGTTAGCTGGTATCTCAGAAGCGGATTCTGCCCTTTGGATAATCAAAATGAAATCGGCTGTTGAGAAGGATCCATTGTTATATCCATCGTGGAGAGTTAAGAATGGTAGGCTTTTTAAACATGTCAGAGCGAGTCATGTTTTGGTGAATGAAAGTGGAGATGAGTGGAAATTAGTGATAGGAAAAAAAGATAGGTTAGGGATTTTAGGAAAATGTTATGATAGTCCATTAGCAGGACGCATGGGCATACGTAAAACTTTTGCTAGGGTAGTTGAAAAATATTATTGGCCTAAAATGAGAGGAGATATTACCAGATATGTTAGGAAATGTAGGACTTGCCAACAAGTGAAACCGATGAATGAGAAACCAGCTGGTTTGATGATAGAAAGGGAAGGTACCTCCAAACCATGGGAGATGACTGCGTGGACTTAGTGGGTCCGCTTCCAAAATCATCGAGGGTTTTTATCCACATTCTGACTGTGGTCGACTACTTCACTAAATTCCCTTTGTTGTTTCCGCTTCGGTCTGCAACTGCTAGGTCGGTATGTAAGGAGCTTGAAGAGAATGTGTTTCTTTTGTTTGGTGTTCCGAAATGGATTGTGTGTGATAACGGCCCCCAGTTTCGCAGTAAAGAACTGCAATCCCTTTGTGCAGAGTACGCGTCAACTCTGAGGTATACTGCACATTAACATCCCCAAGCTAACCCTGCGGAACGAATCAATCAGATAATTAAGACAACGTTGAGAGCTTATGTCTCTGAAAACCATCGGAGTTGGGATACGCAGCTGGCAAAGGTGGCCTGTGCGATCCGGACTTCACAACATGAAGTCTTAGGTTTTTCACCTTACTTCACAAACTTTGACAGAAACATGGCCACTAGTGGTCGTGACTTCGAATTAAGAGTCGATGGTGAAGAGAGTCACCAATCACAGAAAGAGATAGGAGCTCAATTTAAGAAGCTCAGAGATGACATAGCTAAGAAGCTAGGGGCAGCGACTAAGAAGTCAGCCCAGATTTATAATCTGCGCTGAAGAGACACGCAGTATTAACCTGGCGATCTCGTGTGGCGTAGAAACTTAGTACTCTCCGACGCTGCGAACTATTATGCTGCGAAATTGGCACCAAAGTTTCCTCAGATCTAGGTATACACCTTAGAGGAATAAAGAACAAGAAGGAAAACCACACACACACCACGGCATCTGCCCTCGAACTGACTTCCCAACCCCCACTTTATTTTCGGATTCCGAAACTGTTTTCGGGATCCCAAAATAAAGTGGTGTTAGTTTCGGGATCCCAAAATGAAGTGGTGTTAGTAAATTCACTTAATACGTGTATCACAGATGGATCTCGTGTTACAAAAACAACAATGTAAACAAATGGAAGTTGCGGGGCAAGAGAAGTAATGGTTTTCCCTCTTGTTCTTTATTCCTCTAAGGTATACACACACTCTTTCGAATCGATCCAGCTAAAATAGCTGTATCGAATCGGGTAATCCCATGAATGAAAGAATAATAAGATTACGACAAGCGCATGTCTTGCTTTTTTGACATTTAGCTGTGATGTATGAGGAGACAAAAAAAGCGGGTATTCAATAGGAGGATACGGGTCATATTTGTTATTCAAAAGTTTAAATTCAAAAATTTAATATGCATTCTGCTGTGTGCGGGTGCAATAACAACAATAACAAAAACGATCCAAACAATAAGGATTACGTATCGTTCCTTAGGTTTCCAAATGAGATAGAACAATAAGGATTACGTATCGTTCCTTAGGTTTCCAAATGATTCTGTTATACTTTAAAAGTGGATTCATTTCTGTAAGCGGAAAGACCAATTTAACCCGAAGACAAGAAGGATTTGCAGTGAGCATTTTGTACCAGATGACTTCGAAAGGAACCTCCAGTATGAAATGGGTAACTACACAGAAACACGCATACATAGTTTTTAGAGGTGCTAACATTTTTTTAGGGTCTGTGAGTTATAGACGGCTCATACTGAAACCTGGTTCTTTTCCCTCCATCAACACCACTGGAAACATAGATGTAGATTCCACTCTGGGAAACAGAAAAAAAGGATTGAAGCAAGAGAAGATAACAGGATTGTAGATGCCTTGTTACAGGAAGAGTACGTTCCTCCATGTATACCGAATGAAGACTGCTTACTGCTGCAATGATATACAAATCAGTTCTTGCGACGTTCTACAAATTCTTAACAGATATTTTAAGTGGAACTGAAGACTGTTGCTATACTATTGATGACATGGTTAGTGACTTGGGAGAAGGGAGTAGAGGGCTATACAGTGAACTGCATATAACACTGGAGAAGCCATGGTAGTAATTTTTAACCTATAAGACCATACCTCACCTTTTATAACTTTGTAGGTTTGTGTAGGTTAGGTTAGGTTAGGTAGAATGGGCTGACGGTTGGTCTTATTACCGTCACACATATGGCACTTTCCATTGGTTTCACTCGGGGAAGCACTCATTTTAAAAACCAATGGAACACCCAAAATAATTTCTGTTCAGTTTAACGTAATTGCCTTTGTGTGAGTGAAACACCTATGGCTCTTACAAAATATTCCTTGAAGAAAATTTTCTTTTTGACATTTGAGTAACATGTGTTAGTGCTTCTTGAGTCGATTCTCATTTCAAATCGAGAAGCGGCTGTCACTCCTCAGAATCATGAGAAGCGATCTTTTTGCACCAACGGAACGGTTTGAGAATACTTCTGGACGCTCCTGGACGGTTCTTTTCGTCCAATGGAAAGTGCCATTAGATCAATGTAGATGCATTGTGATTCCCTGGAGTATTGTAACGTCCTAGAAACCGATGAGTTTATGTCTGGTCAGTTTTTAACCATTTTGTGACCTTAATGAAGTTTAACAGGCTGCTTTTTGAAGTGTCTGATAATTCTTCTAGTTCATTCAAAAAGTAATTGCCTAGAAACTTTTTCCTAATGTGGCATTGACAAAGGAAGTGAGTTGTATCCTCGTGTTCATCTTCGTCATTGCATCCTCTGCACAGGTCATCGGTACAAAGACCCATTCTCTTTTTGTGGTAACCTAGTAGGTTATGTCCAGTTATGATACTGATAAGCATTCGTAATGAAGGTTTATTCAATGATAGCAGCTTTTCAGATCCGTTCTTATCGTATTTCGGTCATAGTTTCCTGGAAGTAACACAGGAGTCTAGGCATTCCCATCTTTCATTTGGTTTCACATTATTTTGTTACCAATGATCTGTTTAATTTCACAGGGTGGAGTTCTGATTGATTGATCAATGAGAGAAGGGTCAAAAGCGGCAGCACTGGTTTGTGTGTTATTAGTCTTGCTTAATTTAGCTCTGTCGAAAATTTCATTTCATTACAGTATTTCTATTGATTTTAATATCATTGTGAATTGTTTCAGTGTTTTGAAGTGTTTAAAATCAATTAAATCAATTAAATTTGTTTGTTTCCTGCATTTTTGTTGTGAATTAGTTTTATTTGTTTGTCGCTCTGCATTCATTGTGTTTGGTGAGAAATAGATTTTTTTTTTATTTTTCTGTTTCGTTTGAGTGTGTTTTGAGTGATTTCAATAAACTTTCTCTTCTCTTTCTATTATATTGTAAATCTTAACTATCATCTTTGTCTAAATTAAGTATATTCCAATTTAATTTTGTATATCAAAAGTAAAAGCTTCCCTTAAATTATCTGCTTGGTGGTGCAATCGTCTAGCAGACCAGCATTTTTAGTACAATTCAACTCCCGGGACACAAGTTCAAATCCCATTGTGGTCACTTTTCTTTTTTTTTTTTGTTAATAATTATTATTTTGATTTCACATTATTTTTATTGCACTTGCAAATTAATTTAATTTTTAATTACATTTTTAATATGGCTTGTGCAGCGGGTAAATGCATCGAAAACGCATTTTTTGTGTCTTTCTTGTATATTGGGACCCCAATTCAGTTTTTTGTCTAAGATCACTCCCAAGTATCTTGCTTGATCAGAGATCTAAGGAGGGTTCCTATTAAGTCTTGGTAACTCGAAAGTAAGTATTTTTCTTCTATTTGTAAAGAGCACCAGCTCTGTTTTGAGGGGGTTAACTGCAAGGCCGCACCTTTTTGTCCAAGTGCTTACCTTGGTTAGTGTACTATTCAATTGTGCGCTAATAGTGGTAGGGAATTTCCCCGTCGCCAGAAGAGCTAGATCATCGGCATAGGCAACCACTTTCACGCCATCATGTTTAAGAGCTACGAGGATCTCATTCATGACTAGGATCCAGAGCAGGGATGAGAAGATACCTCCTTGTGGGGTTCCTCGTGACACACACTTCTTCAAGTTTGCACCTCCCAGTTCGCTGTGGGTCTGACGTTTTTTTAGCATACACATGATCCAATTTGTGATTGTTCTTCTACTTCTAGATCATTTAGGGCCTTCTTAATTGCACTGTTTTGTACATTGTTGAAGGTTCCTTCAATGTAAAGGAAAGCTGCCAGTGTGTATTACTTGTCTTGCAGCGTTTTTTTTTATGGTTCTTACTACACAGTGAAGTGCTGTTTCCACACTTCGTCCTTTTGTGTAGGCATGTTGAAAGGTAGATATTACTTCCGGTTTCAGAAAGCTACGGATTTGTAAATCAAGTAACCTTTCAAACGTTTTCAGTATAAAGGAGGTCAGACTTATAGGTCTGAAGTCTTTTGCTTCTATATGGTTGGGTTTGCCGCCTTCCGGCATGAAAACGACTTTAACTTCCGGCCATATTTTGGGAATGTAACCCCATATGAGGCTATTTTCAAAAATGTTCTTGAGATGTGGGATGGCTTTTCCGCTGCTTTTTGCAGCATCATAGGGAAAATGCCATCGTGACCCGGAGATTTAAAAGGGGAAAAGGAGTTGATAGCTCAAACCAACTTCTCTTCCGTTACGATATCTGTCGGGATATCGTGTCTAGAGTACTTAGTGGTATCTACTTCACTGTTCTCTACAGGGCTGCATCCAGGGAAGTGTGAATCGAACAGATGTTCCAGACTCTCGACCGGGGATTCAGTCCAGTGGTTATCCGGTCTCCTCAGAGGTATGGTCTCCTTGGAGAGGATTTTCTGTAGTCTGGCCGATTTGTTCGTGCACTCAATTTCACTGCAAAAATTTCTCCATGAGCAGCGTTTTACTCGTTGAGTTTCGTTTTTGAATTTTCTTTGGCTGGATTTGTAATGCCCCCAGTCATTTTCGGAGCCAGTCCGTTTGGCAGCATTGAAAAGTCTTCTAGTTTCTTTCCTAATGCTGCTAAGCTCGATAGTCCACCAGATTTGTTTTTTGTTCTTTTTTATCGTTGCGATCAGAGGACAGCTTTTATCCAGGGCATTTCTTAGAATCCCTGTGAGTTCTGCAGTCAACTTATCAAGGCTTTGCGGTTCAAGGTATCTATTTGTATTGATTCAAATAAAAGTTCCCCCCAAGAATTTGTGTCGGTGCTTCCCCATTGCACATGGTGTGCGTTGGCGTCACAGCCCATAATAATATCTAGTCTACTCTTACTTGTGTATTCTACCAGTTGGTAAGTGATATCCGCTGGTGGTCCTTCAATTCCGTAATGTGGCACGTAGATGGAAGCTATAATTTGAGATGGGAGTCCTTCGCGTTCAATCTTTACTGCGGTCTGGTCTATTGTGCGATAAGTAGTTAGAAGAAAAAGAGTAAACTGTTTTCTAGATACTATGCATGTTCTGAAGTTACTGTCTGGGCTGACAAAATTGGATTTGTACAGCATAAGTTCTTTGGAGTGTAGGCCCTTAATTTTTCCTCTTGCGACCCAGGGCTCTTGTATAAGGGCTACATCAATTTGTCTACTCTCCATGAGGTAGACCAGGTTGGCGGAGGCGGCCATCAATTCCATGGCATATTTTGTTTTTTATACAACGCCTTACTAACCTGTTTTTTGACTCTAGCTATCAGCCTGAGTTTGCATCGGGTAATGCCAACGCGAACTTTGAAGCTGACTCTTCTTAGAAGTGGTATGGAGTTGTGGGTCAATCTCACAATCACTTCAGTGCCTGTCTCCGTTTTCTCCACCTTCACGATCTTCCATTGGTCGCTCAGAAGTTCGGCATTTAGTGAGAGGATGTACCTTTCCAGCCGATCACGGGGAATAGTGGGGCCTCTGACCAACAGTTTTCCTATTGGTCGGTTCAGATCTTTAATCTCATTGGCAGTAACAAGCCGTAAATCGGCATTCTGCCAAAGAGCTGCCGTCTTCTTCACAAACTCCTGGAGCCATTGAAGGGTTCATTCGTTCTCGCAGTTCATCATCTTGAAACCATGGACGGTAGTGAAGTCCCCGAAGAGTGGCGGTTGCCTACACTTAACGATCGCCTCATTTACCTCTTCCAGGATCCTTAGTTCAAGTAACTGCCATTCGTCTTCACTCCTCAGTTTGCGGTCGGGTTTCCCAAAGTCGGCGATGGCGACTGGGTGGCCCTTTACAGCAGGGACTGAGGAGGTCTTCATCCTCTTAGGTATCCTGTTGGGTGAAAAGTTATTTGGGTGGAGCTGACATTTCTTGCTCTTTTTGAGCAGCTTGGCATATCGGCGTTGACAAGGGGCAGGGAGGCCACCTCACCAGTTCCGGTGTTTGCTCCGCAGCCAGCTCGTTTTTGTCTGTTGGGTCTTGTCCAGTTCGTTTTGTTATGTCTGTTGGTGTCACTGTCCGTAGTCTTTGTTCGGACTTCACCAGAGCCCTTTTAGCCTTTTCCGTTAAGAAGTCGGGGTTCCTTTTCGATAGGCGTCTGATGGTCCTTTCCGCGTTGCGTCGTTGTCTCAGTTGTAGTTCGTTTTCGCTGAGGACCCTCGCTCGTCGTTGTCCGGCATTTCTGTCGATGACAGTTGCCAGACTGTTTCGGGGTTGGATTCCTCAGTCACGTTCAGGTCTTGCGGACGGCTATGGCCTTCTACGCTACCTTCACGCTTCCGTTCTTCCTTCCCCTCAGTAGAGGCTTCATTTCCCATTTCTGGGTGAGAAGTTCTGCTGTGTTTCCGTACTTTAGGGTATGTCTGTTAATCCTTCGTGTTATGTCCTCTATTCTTTGTAGTCCATGCACCAGCCATCGATGGGGTTGGCCCTTTCTTCATCTGAATTTTATCAGCGTAAGGAGCAGGCGGACCCATCGAAGTTTTAGCACCCTTACCTAGAAGGGAGAGAGGGTTCGGTGCTGGATTAGCAGTTGGCCCTTCCTTTCCCAAGCCCTTCCTATCCAAAAAGGCTCGTGTGTTGTGCGGTTTGTTTTGGTCAGTCTTGTCAGTATTGTCAGTCATACCTTGCAGGGGGCTTGGTGCTAGACTAGCAGTAGGCCCGTCTTTTCCCAAGTTCTCCCTGTCTAAAAAGGCTCGTGCGTTGTGTTAAATGTGCTTGGATGCTATTATTCCGATGTACAACTTTAAACTCAACTTCTCTATTGTCATCCCCCCAGGCAAGACTTTGAGAACACAAAGCCTCATCCTTCAAGGAAATTGGCATTTTCAGCGACTGTCCCAGAACGAATTTCTCAGTAAGTCTGGGCAGTCACTCGTCCGTTTTCCAAGCTGAAGTCTTTGCCATTAACAAATGTTCGAGAATAAGCATCTAAACCATTCGTCGGTCCTGAACCCTTCTGCGGTGTAAATAAAAGCACCTTCAAACATACTGCCAAGAACATCCTACTGGAGGAATCTAATAAAGCTTGGAGTAACTCATCTGGTCAAATCTGTTCAAAACACTTTTTGCCAGAATATACTGAAAAAACATCGAAATTCCTACTGAACCTCAATAGGAGAACCCTAAAAATTTGCACAGGACTACTCACCGGTCACTGTTCTTTAAAGAAACATCTTCACCAAATGAGGCTGGTAGCGGACCCCATCTGTAGACTATGCCTCGAAAGTGAAGAGAAATCTCTGCACATCATTACAGAATATCCAGCACTTTTCCGCCTTAGAAAGCAAATACTTGATTATGAGATTATCCCCCTAGATAAACTCAAACTCATTCACCCACAGAAGATTGCTAACTTCTGGTTCAATTCAGGAGCAGAAGAACTGTCCTGAAACCTCACATGGGCTGGCACAATAGGTTTCATTCAGACACCGCAGTGCCCGGAGCTGAGCAAGCTATACCCGTCAATCTAATTCTAAAATCTAATCTAAAACACTGATATCTTCGCATCGCAAAAGGGGCAAAATGGTAGGACACAGTTGGTGCAGCATCGCATCAACACGGGAGATGCAAGACGGATTCGTCAACCCGCAGGACTCCTTCCACTGGCCAAACAAGGTGAGGTTGAGGAAATGATAACAGCAATGAAGAAGGACGGTCTTATCGAAAATTCCACAAGAAAAGAAAGACGGAAGCACTCGTTTTTGTGTGGACTACCGAAGGCTGAATGATGTGACTAAGAAGGACAGCTATCCCCTGCCCAGAATCAGTGATACCCTGGATGGCATGGAGGGAGCCCAGTGGTTTTCGACGCTGGACTTGAAGAGTGGATATTGGCAAGTTGACATCCACCCTAATGATCGGGAAAAGACGGCGTTTTCTACAGGTAATGGGCTCTGGCAGTTCAAAGTTATGCCGTTTGGGCTATGCAACGCTCCGGCAATATTCGAGCGTTTGATGGAGTGCGTTCTTCAAGGACTGACGTGGAAAGCTTGTCTAGTCTAATTGGACGATGTCATTGTTTACGGGAAAACATTTGACCAACATTGCAAGAACCTAAAAGCCGTGTTTCAGAGACTTCGAGAGGCAAGGTTAGCCTAACTGAATCCGGAAAAATGTGCACTTTTCAAAACCGAAGTTAAGTATTTGGGACACATCATCTCTTCCCAAGGAGTGAAGACTGATCCTGAAAAAGTTGACTCCGTCAAAAATTGGCCAACACTACAGGACAAACATCAACTCCGAAGCTTTCTTGGACTTGCCACATATTACCGATGTTTTGATAAGAACTTTGCTGGAGTTGCAAAAAGTTTGCATCAGCTCACCGAAAAAGGGAAGCAGTTCAAATGGTCAGGTGAGTGTGAGAAATCTTTTCAGGAACTCAAATACCGCCTCTGTAACGCTCCAGTGCTGGCACATCCAACACCTGGCGAAACATTCATCATCGACGCAGATGCAAGCAACGTTGGAATAGGGGGGCGGTACTATCCCAAGTGCATGATGGTGAAGAGAAAGTGGTGACATATTCCAGCAAGGTCCTCTCGAAACCCGAAAGAAACTACTGCGTGACCAGAAGGGAACTGCCAGCTCTTATCTTGGCAACAAAGCACTTCCATAAGTACATCTATGCACAGAAATTCCTTCTGCGGACAGACCACGGTGCTCTGAGCTGGCTGTTGAACTTCAAAAATCCAGAAGGTCAAGTCGCAAGGTGGATAGAAAGACTGCTGACTTATGACTACCAGATTCAACACCGCAGAGGAAAGCTGCACTCAAACGCCGACGCATTATTTCGAAGACCTTGCAAAGTGGATTGCAAGCATTGTAGGCGACAAGAAGACAAAGAAAATATTACCGCTCAGCGACTTAGAGCTGACCCCATATGCGGATGGAGCAATGAGGAAGTATCGAACTCATTCTCGCATGGAAAGAAAATGAAGAGAAACCTGAATGGGGAGACATTTCTGACAGGAGTCCAGTTCTCAAAGCCTATTGGGCACAGTGGGACTCACTATATGTGCAAGAAGGTGTCCTCAGGCGAAGATGGGAATCCGCTGACGGTAAGTCATATGTAATGCAGCTGATCGTACCGCAATCGAAAGTCAGTGAAGTTCTTCGGGAGATGCACGACGGACCTTCTGGAGGTCACCTGGGAGTTAACAAAACACTGGAGAAGGTGCGACATCGGTTCTACTGGTTGCACGCTAGAGATGACGTGGAGAAGTGGTGCCGAACATGTGACAAGTGTGCTGCAACCAAAGGACCTGGTAGGAAGATTCAAGGTAAGATGCATCAGTACAACGTTGGATCACCTTTTGAGAGGATTGCAGTAGATGTGGCTGGGCCTTTTCCAGAGACCAACGCTGGAAACAAGTACATTCTGGTTGTAATGGACTACTTTAGCAAATGGCCTGAGGAGTATGCCATCCCAAATCAAGAGGCCAAAACGGTGGTCGACCAGATTGTGTTTAACTGAGTAAGTAGGTTTGGCGTACCTATGGAACTCCATTCCGACCAAGGGAGGAACTTCGAGTCAAACATCTTCCAAGGAGTGTGCGGACTACTTGGCATCAAGAAGACCAGAACCACACCGCTTCATCCACAATCTGATGGGATGGTTGAAAGATTCAACCGGACCTTGAAAGAACACCTCACCAAGGTAGTAGGCGACTACTAAAGAGACTGGGATAGGCACGTACCGCTATTCCTGATGGCCTATAGAAGTGCGGCACATATCTCGTCAGGACAAACACCATCTGACATCCTGTTCGGGAAAACCATGCGGCTGCCCAGCGATCTTAAATTTGGATGCCCCACAGAGGAGCCACAGGACATGAACTAGTATGTGGACGACCTCAAGGAGAGACTCGCTGACATCCATAAAAGTACAAGGGAACGGATGAAAACCTACAGCGACCGGATGAAGACACGGTACGACATAAAAGCGACAACGGCAGGATTCCAAGCAGGAGATCGTGTGTGGCTTTATATTCCTCATCGTCAAAAGGGACTGTCACCGAAACTTCAGCAGAACTGGGAAGGTCCTTATACTGTTGTCACGAGGATTAACGACGTGGTTTACCGCATCCAAAGAGGACTAAGAGGCAAGTAAAAAGTAATAGTAAAAGTAGCATTGTGACCGGCTGCATCGATATAGTGGCGAGGCTGCAGATGGAATTATTCGGGACGAACAATCTTAAGGAGGGGACAGTGTAATGTACACCCGACACTAATACCATTTTTCTAATCGAAAACGTTCAACCGAAAACAAAAGTGGCAGCACTGTAATGGAATGGTATAATGGAAGACGTTGGTTGTGAGTGTGTGTGGGTGTGCAGAAATATACCGGGAGGGGAACTTGTCTAGACATCATGGTTCATAGCAAAACAACCAGAAAGCTCTCGATGTTTCACACTTCTATATAAAGAGGGAGCTGACGCAACCAGAAGTCAGTTTTATTTAGAAAGTGATAGTGTGAATATTGAATAAACGTGATTATTAGTCGAGTTGTATACCGAAAGTAGATATTGAATAAAAGTAATATAATTAAAGGAAAGAAAGGAAAAGTTTTATTTTTGCGAACTAAGCGCACGTTACAATAGGAAATGCCAATACCGATACCGAGTACCGAAAGTAACTAAATATGAGAAATGCGAACTCGAGTACCTAACTACCCAAAGTAACTAAACATACGAAATGCCGATACCGATATCTAGTACCCAAAGTAACTAAACATACGAAATGAAGATACCAATACCGAATAACGAAAGTAACGAAAGTAACGACAGTAACGACATCGGAAAAGTAACGACATTTTTTGCGAGTAACGTTTTGTTATTCGGTACTAAAAAGAAAACTTGTTACTGAGTAACGAATGCATGCCATTTGCTACAGCACTAGTTGTCTATGGGTGTGTTGTTCAATGTTACAGCGAGCGTCTCAAATGGAAAAGATTCGGGTGTTTGAGAGACAGTGTCTGCGTACCTGTTTTGGATTGCACAGAACACCAGAGTCGGAGTACAGAAAATATTACCTTAATGGGATCCTTTACAACGGGGCTCGAATAGACAGAATCGACAACTTCATGATAAAACTGACTCGGGGACACAATGCAAAGGCGATGTCTTCGAACAATGGCCTGGTATTTGGAGCTTACTACCCCAACATAGAATATATGGAGGGAACACGTTTCAGTGGATTTGTCCCACCGGAGGCTTTCCTCTATTTTGACACGATAGGTTTGATACAGGACAGATTGGCGGTTCCGTTAATCTACCACGTCTGCCGTAAGTCCGTAGAACGATGGCTTATGGCCGGGACGTCGCCGCAGTATGCGGAGAAGTTGAAGAGCTCCTCCGGTTCAGTAGGGCGGTATCAGATCGCGATCGACGGGACGTTATTAATATGTCGAAAATGTTCTGGTGGTTGTGTGAGCAACAAAATGTAAATGTTACTGATAGCAAGTCGCCAATGGCTGGCTTACAAAGGTTAAGAGTGTAAGACTTAGGGTATAGGGGGTGGGCACAGTGGCAACCAAAAAAATTTTTAAAACAAAACAAAAAAAAAAAAAGTAAAAAATACAAAAATACAAAAAAATTAGAAAAATAAAGCGGCGTCGAAAATAAAAAAAAAATTGTAAAAGATTAATAAAACCAAAAAAAATTTTTTTTAAATAAAAGCTGCATCGAAAATCAAAAAAAGAAAAAACACAAACAAAAATCCAAAAAAATTATAAAAAAGCTACTGTGGCTGCTCTAGTTTAAAGTAGTTTTAATTAGTTGTAAATAATTTTAAGAAAAACCAAAAACTGTTGATCCATAAAACTAAGTTTTTCAAACTTTCTTAGTTCTTAATATTAGTTTTAGGTTGAAATATTTATATTGTATCTTTAGGCCGAAAACTTACTTACTTACTTAAGGTGGCGCTACAGTCCGGGTAGGACTAGGTCCTCAACCAACATGCTTCTCCAGCCAGCTCGGTCCCTAGCTAGCTGCCTCCAGTCTTGCACGCCAGGTTGGTTGAGGTCCTCTGCTACTTGCGTGCGCCACCTGAGTTGCGGTCTTCCTCTACTGCGCCGTCTATCGGGATTGGATTCGAAGACTTTCCGGGCCGGAGCGTTGGTGTCCATTCGCTCTACATGACCCAGCCATCTAAGCCGCTGGACCTTGACTCGTTTGACAAGGTCAGTGTCGCTGTACAGCCCGTACAATTCGTCGTTAAATCTTCTTCTCCACTCTCCATCTATGCAGACGGGACCAAAAATCACCCGAAGAATTTTTTCTCTCGAAGCATTCTAAAGCGTTTTCGTCTGACTTTGACAAGGTCCATGCCTCTGCGCCATATATAAGAACCGGGATGATAAGTGTCTTATACAGGGACACTTTAGTTGCTCGAGAGAGGACTTTACTACTCAATTGCCCTCTTAGTCCGAAGAAACAGCGATCGGCGAGAGTTATTCTTCTTTTGATTTCAGCGCTGGTGTCGTTGTCTGAATTAATAGCGGCGCCTAGGTAGACAAAGTCCTTAACTACCTCAAATTTATAGCTGTCAATTGTGACCTTCTGTCCAAGACGTCGGTGTTGGGTGTCCTTTCTTGATGACAGCATATACTTGGTCTTGCCCTCATTTACCACTAAACCCATCTTCTTCGCTTCCGTCTCAATGCTCATAAACGCGCCATTGACATCACGCTGCGTTCTTCCAATTATGTCAATATCGTCGGCATATCCGAGCAATTGAACGGATCTTTGAAAGATTGTGCCTCTTGTGTTGACGTGGGAGTTTTGCACTATTCTTTCAAGGACGATGTTGAAGAAGTCGCATGACAGTGCATCGCCTTGCTTAAAACCTTTTTTGACATCGAATGTATCGGTGAGATCTTTTCCGACCCTGATGGAGCAGCGTGCGTTCTCCATCGTCATCCTACACAATCGGACAAGTTTGGTAGGGATGCCAAAACTAACCATTGCTCTATATAACTCCTCTCTATAGATGCTGTCATATGCGGCCTTAAAATCGATAAAAAGGTGGTAGGTATCGATTTGGAGCTCCTGGGTTTTTTCCAAGATTTGCCGTAGTGTGAAGGTTTGGTCTATGGTGGACTTTCCTGGTCTAAAGCCGCACTGATAAGGACTTATCAGGTTGTTGACGAATGGCTTCAGACGCTCACACAATACGGCAGAGAGGATCTTGTATGCGATATTAAGAAGACTGATACCTCTGTAGTTGGCGCAGTTCAGAGGGTCTCCTTTCTTGAGGACCGGGGAAAGAATGCTGAGGGCATGCTTTCTTCCGACCATATTTTGCAAATGAGCTTGTTCATACTCCTGACCTATTCATTGCCTGCCGCATTAAACAATTCGGCAGTGAGGCCATCAGCTCCAGCAGCTTTGTTGGACTTTAGCTTGGATACTGCTGTCTTCACTTCGTTCAGGTCGGGTTGGAGGAATTGTTGGTCTACGTCGCCTAAATCGAATGAATTCTACCTCTTTAACAGCGGAATTGGGTTCATCATCGCCGTTATAGAGCTTGGAGAAGTGGTCTTTCCATATCCTCAGCATTGACTGCGGTTCCACCACGATGTTCCCTTGATCGTCTTTGCAGGCTTCGGCTCGGGGCTTGTAGCCCGAGGCGGTTGTTTTTACCTTCTGGTAAAACTTCCGAACCTCATTCCTGTTGTGGCACCCTTCTCTCTCCTCGATCGCGCGCTTCTCATGCTCTCTCTTTTTCCGTCTGAGAAGCCGGTGTTCGTCTCTCCTCTTCTGCTTGTAGAGCTCATAAGCAGTTCTAGTCTTTTTGTGCAGCGCCGCTTTGTATGCTTCCTGTTTAGCTGCATGTGGTTGCCGGCATTAGTCGTCAAACCAGGGGTTTCGTTGTGGTGGCCGTGTGTGTTGTGCTTTGATTTCCCACAACTTCAGAGGAAGTCGTTGTGCGTTGAACTCAATGCAATTTGAGTTGACTCGTTGCACATCGATTGCCCAATGCCTTGCATTGGGTAAAACGTGTATGCATTTTAGTCATCAAATTGTGCTGAGTTTTCAAACGCATCGGCTATCCAATGTTGAACTTGGAGTTCGCGATCGGTTCTATGACACGATAAGTCGAGTTGTAGTTTAACCATTCAAGTGCGCGGTTGTTTTGGAGTTGTGTTTAGAAAAGTATACATAACATTTTGGCGCAGCCGGTAGGATCTGAATCTGAATCTCACTTACACACCCGTTTTGGCACATAGCATACGCATCAAGTCTGATCAAGCACCTATAAATACTAAGCAATATAGAACTCCAGAGGTGCATAAAAAAGAAATAGAGAGGCAAGTCCAGGATATGCTTGCTCAAGACATAATTTCTGAAAGTAAGTCTCCTTGGAATTCTCCATTGCTCATTGTACCCAAGAAGTCTGTCGAAGGTAAAAAAAAAAATGGAGTGTTGTCGTTGACTTCAGAAAACTGAATGAAGTCACAATTAAAGACGCGTTTCCCTTACCAAGAATAGAAGAAATTCTTGACCAATTGGGACACTGCCAGTTTTTCACTACTATGGACTTAGCAAGTGGTTACCATCAGGTATTGATCGATCCAGCCGATCGAGCGAAAACCGCGCTCAGCACTGGTACAGGGCATTACGAGTTCAATAGAATGCCTTTTGGTCTAACCGGTGCTCCGGCAACATTTCAAAGGATCATGAATCACATCCTGACTGGTTTGCATGGCATTGATTGTTTCGTATATCTCGATGACATCGTGGTATATGGTAAAAACTTAGAGCAACACAATCAAAGACTTTCAAAGATATTGGCCAAACTCAGACAACATAATCTTAAATTGAATACTGAGAAGTGCAATTTTTTACGCCGTTAGATGACATATTTGGGACACATATGCTTAGAAGCCGGTGCATTGCCGGACCCAGCTAAAACTCAATGTGTCACAGATTTCCCTGTACCTTCAACTATTAAACAGATGCAATCATTTCTGAGACTCGCGAATTACTACAGAAAATTCATACCTCAATTTTCTAAAATTGCTGCTCCAATCAATAAGCTACTGAGAATCGACAGTGTTTTCGAATGGTCTCCAGACTGTGAGAGATCATTTCAGTCTCTCAAAAAAGCAATTTGTCCCCCCCCCCCCCCCCCCATACTTATCTATCCAGATTTTACAAAACCTTTTATTTTGACTACTGATGCCAGCAACGAAGCATTAGGTGCCGTTTTGTCTCAGGGTAAAGTGGGTGAAGATAAGCCTATTGCGTATGCAAGCCGACAACTTAACAAGTCGGAAAAGAGATACTCTACAATAGAAAAGGAGCTGCTTGCGATAGTGTGGGCATGCAAACATTTTCGTACATACCTTCTTGGTCATTTCACAGTTTTTACAAATCACCGTCCTCTTATAGGAGTTTTCAATGTAAAAGATCCAACTACTAGACTTATTAGATTCCATCACAAGCTGTCTGAGTATGATTACAAAATTATTTTCAAACCAGGCAGAACCAATTGTAATGCGGACGCACTCAGCCGAATTCAGACGGATCCCGAAGAAATTAAGGTGGTTCAGACAAGGGGTAAA
Organism: Melanostoma scalare; assembly: GCA_949752695.1. NCBI lineage: Eukaryota > Metazoa > Arthropoda > Insecta > Diptera > Syrphidae > Melanostoma > Melanostoma scalare. The sequence continues at coordinate 160,022,811 of OX456985.1, read as the reverse complement.
GCGAAATTGAACATAGAAAGCACAAAGGTACCTACAGACGAAATGAACAAGAATGACATTAGCACAGTTCACACTGTACAATTAGTTGGACAGACTTCGTTTGATGGAAGTTGGATGGTCTGATGTAGTTTTCGTTCACACCTATCAAGCTTGTCGTCCAACTTTATGTCACATACCCTTCCACTCCATCCAACACACTATCAAGCATTGGTTTGTCCAACCGAGGTTTGTCCAACTAATTGTACAGTGTGAACAGGGCTATTGTTGTGACAGAGCAAATCCCTGAAGGTGAAAAAACAAAAACAGACTGTACAAAGGAGTCATCGTTCGTTACCTTAACGGATCCTGCTGAAATTGAAACTGTTCTTCATGATTTTCATGAGTCTGCACTCGGTGGACATCAGGGAGTAAAGAAGACATATATGCGTATCCGAAATCAGTTTAGATGGAAACATATGCAAAAAGACATTAATCAATACATAAAAAATTGCGAAAAGTGCCAAAATAATAAGTTCTCGAAAATTACCAAAATGTCGACCTTTCCACTAACTTATTCTGGCAATAGGTACATATTAACATTCCAAGATGACCTGACTAAGTACATGGCTTGCGTGGCGATTCCGGATGCAGAGGCATCTACAGTGGCCAGAGCTTTCTATTCGGAAATAATTACACGTTTTCGTATACCCAAAATGCTCGTTACGGATAAAGGCTCTAACTTTACTTCTAGATTGTTTTCTGAAACATGTAAACTGTTGGGAGTTAAGAAAGTCCATATAACCGCCTACCACCCACAGGCCAACGGTTCGTTAGAACGGAGTCACAGACCCTTAGCGGAATATCTAAGGAGTTTCGTTGACAATGACGACCGAAATTGGGATCAATGGCTTAGCCAGGCCATGCATGTACATAACAATACGCAGCATTCTTCCACTAAATTGACACCATTGAACAGTCTTTACGGCTTTGAGTTCGAAATGCCTACAAACTTGAAAACAAACTTGAAATTGTCTCATAATATTGTAATGAACACCCAACATTTATACCAATTTCCTAATCGAAGACGTTTAACCGAAAACACAACTGGCAACACTATAATGGAATGGTATAAAATGAGTGAGTGTAGAGATTCTTGACAGCAAATGTGGAAACCATGGAGAAGAAACTGGAACGCTCTAGATAAGTGTTGTTCTATATAAATAGGACGGCTGACGCAACGAGCAGTCAGTTTTGATTATAGAGTGATAAAGTTAAGAGTGAAATGTTGTTAACCAGTGATAGTCCAATAGTCGAGTTGAGTTCGAATAAAGTATAGATCACAGAATAAGGAATATACAGAAGGTCATCTCCCACCATCTCCACCCGCAAAACCCGCAAATTTTGAAAAAATGAACTTGAGTGAACAGGAAATGGTTCATTGAAAAAGTTCATTGCTGAGGTGAGATATACAGAAAAAAGAACTTTGACTAAAGCTTTGCAGGATCTCCTAGAACTATACCTTATTGAGTCGTGCTTCAATTAAATTGAGGATTTCCTTTTGGTAACAAGAACTCAACCTTTGTGTATGATATAATCTTGCAAACACCGTAGGGTTAAGTAATAATTCGGTTTAAGTGCACTTGGGAGGTGTAGAAGGAGAAGAAATAAAATTTGTGTCGTTTTTTATACCTACTCCTAAATGTATGTTCTTTTTTATTCTTTCGTAAGCCTACCACACCAGTTGCTTTCGAGTGGTGAGCTTAAAGCTATGTGTTGTAAAATTTTTTAGAACGTCTGCGTCGAAATGCAGTTAAGGTTATTTTTTTCTCTTTATGTGTAAAATATTGCCTGAAATGGTAAATAAAGTTTATATATGACACATAAATCAGTTTTTCAACATTCCAGACTGTAAGAAAACTTAAAAATACCAACTTTTATGCAACAAAATAAAAAACGTAAAATTTTCGGAATTGATCTCACCTCAACCTTCTTTTTCCACTAACCACACTTTCCGGCCCGGGGGCTTCCGGCCCGGGGGCTTCCGCTAGTTTTAGCTTGTAGGCAAAATGAACTTTTTGGATGAAGATGACCTTCTGTATATTCCTTATTCTGTGGTATAGATACTGAATAAAGTGGTAGAAATAAATTGAAAAGTGAAGTTTTATTTTGCGAACCAAGTGAACGTTACATTGGTGTCAGAAGTGTAAATAAAACTTATTTGACTAGTAAGGTGTAAACAAAAAAAAAAAAAGTAAAAAGAAAAATAATAATTATATACAGTGAAAATGGGTAAGTTGTTAGAAGAGCTCAACTGCATTGAGCTTAAAAGTGAGTTAGGTAAGCGAAATCTTTCTAGAGCGGGATCGAAAAATGAGCTCGTCCTGCGCTTGCGTAACTATTTGGAACAGCAAGGGGAAGACGTAAACACTTTTGTTTTTGAAATAGAAGTGGAAGAAGAGGAAGTAAATGAAAGTGTAGATTTTTCTAGTATAATGAAGATTTTATTAGAACAAAACAAGCAACAGCAGAATATTCTCGGACGTCTGGAAGAGCAACGAAACGATCAAAAGAAGGAACAGCAGAATGTTCTCGAACAACTGGAAGCACAACGAAACGAGCAAAAAAAGGAACAGCAGAATGTTCTCGAACAACTTGAAACACAAAGAAACGAACAAAAGAAGCTGATTGAAGAACAACGAAACGAGCAAAAGTTGGAACAACAGAATATTCTCGAAAGACTTGAGGCGAAACAGAATGTTTTGGAAGGTCAGAAAAACATTCTAGAAGGCAAATTGGAAAACATTGAGAAAAATGTATGTGCCCTAGACGAACGCGTTGAAGGTGTGGAAAAACAGCTTTCTGTTGTAGAGAATCGTTTGGAAAGCCAATGCGATAAACAGTTCTCTGTTCTGACCAAGGAATTGGACCAGATTCGGAAAATAAAAATTCGAGAGTCTGCTGGGGAGTTTACAAAGAAAAAGGAGATTAAACCCCCAACATTTGATGGGCAGTCTTCTTGGCCAGTCTACAAGAGACAATTTGAGCCAGCCGCGACAACAAATGGCTGGGATGACGAAGACAAGTACATTGCACTCACTCTTGCTCTTAGAGGACCAGCAGCTGAATTACTTCAAACAGTTCCAGCTGGTAAGAGCTTCGATTTCAGTTCTCTCGTGGCAGCTATAGATAAACGCTTTGGAGATAGCCACTTGAAAGAAGTCTTCCGAGTCCAACTCAATAACAGAGTCCAGAAAAGGGGTGAAAGTCTACAGCAGCTCCAAGCAGACGTCGAAAGACTGGTTCACCTGGCATACCCGGATGCTGGAGAAGAAATCATCAACCAGCTTGCTGTTGAGTCCTTCGTTCGTGCCATTTCCGATATACATCTTCAGAGGTCTGTGCGAACTGCTAGAACACGTCCTCTTTCCGAAACTTTAGCATTCGCATTGACAATTGAAGCAGCAGAACAGGCTTCTCATGGAGTACATCGACTTAGAGAAGCCATAGTCGAAGAGTGCTCGTGCCAAAGAGCTGAAATACAAAAGAACCAGCGGAGCGGACTAGCAAGATGTTGGAACTGCAACAAGGCCGGGCACTTACAGCGTCAATGCCGACTACCACCAAATAAAGCCGGTTGTCAACATTGTGGAAGCAAGAGATCCAACCCAGAACAAGGTAACAACAACACCAGTGTTGCGTATCAGCCCTTTTCAGATCAGGGAAAAGTAAGAACCAACTTCGAGGGGCAGAGGCTGGTTTCTTGTATCGATGGCCCCAGAACCACCATCCAGGTCTCTCAGACCAAACGAGACAACAAATGTCTGACTGTGGAAACTACTATTAACGGGAACAAACATGTGGCTACCATCGACACCGGTGCCACAGCCTCCATAGTACGTCGAGACCTGGTAAAGACGACGTGGCTTCATAACACCAATAGCTACTGTCTAAGAACCGCAACGGGAGAAGCAGCAAGAGTATATGGAGAAGTGTGTCTTAAGATCCGACTGGCCGATCTAGTGTTTACTCATCAATTCCTGGTGGCAGATATATGTGACGAGTGCATCATTGGAATCGACTTTATGAAACAGCACGGAGTTATTTTGGACATCGGTAATCAGGTTTTGAAGTACCAAAATAAGGAATTTCCAATGATCTATTTGAACGAGAGTACGTCGACACTGAGGACTGTCATCACGGAAGATCTGATTCTGCCTCCTTCTTCTGAAGTGTTCATTTGGACAAAACTGGAAGGTGAGTTTGGAAGCCTTCGATACCTAATGGTGGAACCAGACCCAGAGTGTTCCTCCCAAAGCGTCATCATTGGGAAAACACTAGTAGCACCGAAAAACAAAATGGTCCCCGTACGATTACTAAACACCAGACCGTACGATGTAAGGTTGAAAAAAGGAGAAGTCGTGGGACGTTGCGAATCGGTTGCAGCAATTACGAAGATCACTGACGAAGCCCCGAGAAAAACTATAACTCCGGAGGAGCTCAAAACCATCAGAGCTAAAATACTGTATTCATCCAACCTTGATCACCAACAAACAAGGATGGCTGAAAATCTCCTACAAGAGTACACTGACATCTTCGCATCGCAAAAGGGACAATATGGTAGAACACAGTTGGTGCAGCATCGCATCAACACAGGAGATGCAAGACCGATTCGTCAACCCGCAAGACGCCTTCCACTGGCCAAACAAGGTGAGGTTGAGGAAATGATAACAGCAATGAAGAAGGACGGTCTTATTGAAAATTCCAAAAGTCCTTGGGCTTCACCAGTGGTGCTAGTGAAAAAGAAAGACGGAAGCACTCGTTTTTGTGTGGACTACCGAATGCTGAATGATGTGACTAAAAAGGACAGCTATCCCCTGCCGAGAATCAGTGATACCCTGGATGCTATGGAGGGAGCCCAGTGGTTTTCGACGCTGGACTTGAAGAGTGGATATTGGCAAGTTGACATCCACCCTGATGATCGGGAAAAGACGGCGTTTTCTACAGGTAATGGGCTCTGGCAGTTTAAAGTTATGCCGTTTGGGCTATGCAACGCTCCGGCAACATTCGAGCGTTTGATGGAGTGCGTTCTTCAAGGACTGACGTGGAAAGCGTGCCTTGTCTACTTGGACGATGTCATTGCTTACGGGAAAACATTTGACCAACATTGCAAGAATCTAAAAGCCGTGTTTCAGAGACTTCGAGAGGCTAACCTTAAACTGAATCCAGAAAAATGTGCACTTTTCAAAACCGAAGTTAAGTATTTGGGACACATCATCTCTTCCCAAGGAGTGAAGACTGATCCTGAAAAAGTTGACTCCGTCAAAAATTGGCCAACACCACAGGACAAACATCAACTCCGAAGCTTTCTTGGTCTTGCCACATATTACCGACGTTTTGTTAAGAACTTTGCTGGAGTTGCAAAAAGTTTGCATCAGCTCACCGAAAAAGGGAAGCAGTTCAAATGGTCAGGTGAGTGTGAAAAATCTTTTCAGGAACTCAAATACCGCCTCTGTAACGCTCCAGTGCTGGCACATCCAACACCTGGCAAAACATTCATCATCGACGCAGATGCAAGCAACATTGGAATCGGGGCGGTACTATCCCAAGTGCATGATGGCGAAGAGAATGTGGTGGCATATTACAGTAAGGTCCTCTCGAAGCCTGAAAGAAACTACTGCGTGACCAGAAGGGAACTGCTAGCTCTTATCTTGGCAACAAAGCACTTCCATAAGTACATCTATGGACAGAAATTCCTTCTGCGGACAGATCATGGTGCTCTGAACTGGCTGTCCCGAAGACCTTGCAAAGAGGATTGCAAGCATTGTAGGCGACAAGAAAACAAAGAAAATATTACCGCTCAGCGACTAAGAGCTGACCCAATAAGCGGATGGAGCAATGAGGAAGTTAGGACAGCTCAACAGGAGGATCCAGATATCGAACCCATTCTCGCATGGAAAGAAAATGAAGAGAAACCTGAATGGGGAGATATTTCTGACAGAAGTCCAGTTCTCAAAGCCTATTGGGCGCAGTGGGACTCACTATATGTGCAAGAAGGTGTCCTCAGGCGAAGATGGGAGTCCGCTGACGGTAAGTCATATGTGATGCAGCTGATCGTACCGCAATCGAAAGTCAGTGAAGTTCTTCGGGAGATGCACGACGGACCTTCTGGAGGTCACCTGGGAGTTAACAAAACACTGGAGAAGGTGCGACATCGGTTCTACTGGTTGCACGCTAGAGATGACGTGGAGAAGTGGTGCCGAACATGTGACAAGTGTGCTGCAACCAAAGGACCTGGTAGGAAGATTCAAGGTAAGATGCATCAGTACAACGTTGGATCACCTTTTGAGAGGATTGCAGTAGATGTGGCTGGGCCTTTTCCAGAGACCAACGCTGGAAACAAGTACATTCTGGTTGTAATGGACTACTTTAGCAAATGGCCTGAGGAGTATGCCATCCCAAATCAAGAGGCCAAAACGGTGGTCGACCAGATTGTGTTTAACTGAGTAAGTAGGTTTGGCGTACCTATGGAACTCCATTCCGACCAAGGGAGGAACTTCGAGTCAAACATCTTCCAAGGAGTGTGCGGACTACTTGGCATCAAGAAGACCAGAACCACACCGCTTCATCCACAATCTGATGGGATGGTTGAAAGATTCAACCGGACCTTGAAAGAACACCTCACCAAGGTAGTAGGCGACTACTAAAGAGACTGGGATAGGCACGTACCGCTATTCCTGATGGCCTATAGAAGTGCGGCACATATCTCGTCAAGACAAACACCATCTGACATCCTGTTCGGGAAAACCATGCGGCTGCCCAGCGATCTTAAATTTGGATGCCCCACAGAGGAGCCACAGGACATGAACTAGTATGTGGACGACCTCAAGGAGAGACTCGCTGACATCCATAAAAGTACAAGGGAACGGATGAAAACCTACAGCGACCGGATGAAGACACGGTACGACATAAAAGCGACAACGGCAGGATTCCAAGCAGGAGATCGTGTGTGGCTTTATATTCCTCATCGTCAAAAGGGACTGTCACCGAAACTTCAGCAGAACTGGGAAGGTCCTTATACTGTTGTCACGAGGATTAACGACGTGGTTTACCGCATCCAAAGAGGACTAAGAGGCAAGTAAAAAGTAATAGTAAAAGTAGCATTGTGACCGGCTGCATCGATATAGTGGCGAGGCTGCAGATGGAATTATTCGGGACGAACAATCTTAAGGAGGGGACAGTGTAATGTACACCCAACACTAATACCATTTTTCTAATCGAAAACGTTCAACCGAAAACAAAAGTGGCAGCACTGTAATGGAATGGTATAATGGAAGACGTTGGTTGTGAGTGTGTGTGGGTGTGCAGAAATATACCGGGAGGGGAACTTGTCTAGACATCATGGTTCATAGCAAAACAACCAGAAAGCTCTCGATGTTTCACACTTCTATATAAAGAGGGAGCTGACGCAACCAGAAGTCAGTTTTATTTAGAAAGTGATAGTGTGAATATTGAATAAACGTGATTATTAGTCGAGTTGTATACCGAAAGTAGATATTGAATAAAAGTAATATAATTAAAGGAAAGAAAGGAAAAGTTTTATTTTTGCGAACTAAGCGCACGTTACAATAGGAAATGCCAATACCGATACCGAGTACCGAAAGTAACTAAATATGAGAAATGCGAACTCGAGTACCTAACTACCCAAAGTAACTAAACATACGAAATGCCGATACCGATATCTAGTACCCAAAGTAACTAAACATACGAAATGAAGATACCAATACCGAATAACGAAAGTAACGAAAGTAACGACAGTAACGACATCGGAAAAGTAACGACATTTTTTGCGAGTAACGTTTTGTTATTCGGTACTAAAAAGAAAACTTGTTACTGAGTAACGAATGCATGCCATTTGCTACAGCACTAGTTGTCTATGGGTGTGTTGTTCAATGTTACAGCGAGCGTCTCAAATGGAAAAGATTCGGGTGTTTGAGAGACAGTGTCTGCGTACCTGTTTTGGATTGCACAGAACACCAGAGTCGGAGTACAGAAAATATTACCTTAATGGGATCCTTTACAACGGGGCTCGAATAGACAGAATCGACAACTTCATGATAAAACTGACTCGGGGACACAATGCAAAGGCGATGTCTTCGAACAATGGCCTGGTATTTGGAGCTTACTACCCCAACATAGAATATATGGAGGGAACACGTTTCAGTGGATTTGTCCCACCGGAGGCTTTCCTCTATTTTGACACGATAGGTTTGATACAGGACAGATTGGCGGTTCCGTTAATCTACCACGTCTGCCGTAAGTCCGTAGAACGATGGCTTATTGCCGGGACGTCGCCGCAGTATGCGGAGAAGTTGAAGAGCTCCTCCGGTTCAGTAGGGCGGTATCAGATCGCGATCGACGGGACGTTATTAATATGTCGAAAATGTTCTGGTGGTTGTGTGAGCAACAAAATGTAAATGTTACTGATAGCAAGTCGCCAATGGCTGGCTTACAAAGGTTAAGAGTGTAAGACTTAGGGTATAGGGGGTGGGCACAGTGGCAACCAAAAAAATTTTTAAAACAAAACAAAAAAAAAAAAAGTAAAAAATACAAAAATACAAAAAAATTAGAAAAATAAAGCGGCGTCGAAAATAAAAAAAAAATTGTAAAAGATTAATAAAACCAAAAAAAATTTTTTTTAAATAAAAGCTGCATCGAAAATCAAAAAAAGAAAAAACACAAACAAAAATCCAAAAAAATTATAAAAAAGCTACTGTGGCTGCTCTAGTTTAAAGTAGTTTTAATTAGTTGTAAATAATTTTAAGAAAAACCAAAAACTGTTGATCCATAAAACTAAGTTTTTCAAACTTTCTTAGTTCTTAATATTAGTTTTAGGTTGAAATATTTATATTGTATCTTTAGGCCGAAAACTTACTTACTTACTTAAGGTGGCGCTACAGTCCGGGTAGGACTAGGTCCTCAACCAACATGCTTCTCCAGCCAGCTCGGTCCCTAGCTAGCTGCCTCCAGTCTTGCACGCCAGGTTGGTTGAGGTCCTCTGCTACTTGCGTGCGCCACCTGAGTTGCGGTCTTCCTCTACTGCGCCGTCTATCGGGATTGGATTCGAAGACTTTCCGGGCCGGAGCGTTGGTGTCCATTCGCTCTACATGACCCAGCCATCTAAGCCGCTGGACCTTGACTCGTTTGACAAGGTCAGTGTCGCTGTACAGCCCGTACAATTCGTCGTTAAATCTTCTTCTCCACTCTCCATCTATGCAGACGGGACCAAAAATCACCCGAAGAATTTTTTCTCTCGAAGCATTCTAAAGCGTTTTCGTCTGACTTTGACAAGGTCCATGCCTCTGCGCCATATATAAGAACCGGGATGATAAGTGTCTTATACAGGGACACTTTAGTTGCTCGAGAGAGGACTTTACTACTCAATTGCCCTCTTAGTCCGAAGAAACAGCGATCGGCGAGAGTTATTCTTCGTTTGATTTCAGCGCTGGTGTCGTTGTCTGAATTAATAGCGGCGCCTAGGTAGACAAAGTCCTTAACTACCTCAAATTTATAGCTGTCAATTGTGACCTTCTGTCCAAGACGTCGGTGTTGGGTGTCCTTTCTTGATGACAGCATATACTTGGTCTTGCCCTCATTTACCACTAAACCCATCTTCTTCGCTTCCGTCTCAATGCTCATAAACGCGCCATTGACATCACGCTGCGTTCTTCCAATTATGTCAATATCGTCGGCATATCCGAGCAATTGAACGGATCTTTGAAAGATTGTGCCTCTTGTGTTGACGTGGGAGTTTTGCACTATTCTTTCAAGGACGATGTTGAAGAAGTCGCATGACAGTGCATCGCCTTGCTTAAAACCTTTTTTGACATCGAATGTATCGGTGAGATCTTTTCCGACCCTGATGGAGCAGCGTGCGTTCTCCATCGTCATCCTACACAATCGGACAAGTTTGGTAGGGATGCCAAAACTAACCATTGCTCTATATAACTCCTCTCTATAGATGCTGTCATATGCGGCCTTAAAATCGATAAAAAGGTGGTAGGTATCGATTTGGAGCTCCTGGGTTTTTTCCAAGATTTGCCGTAGTGTGAAGGTTTGGTCTATGGTGGACTTTCCTGGTCTAAAGCCGCACTGATAAGGACCTATCAGGTTGTTGACGAATGGCTTCAGACGCTCACACAATACGGCAGAGAGGATCTTGTATGCGATATTAAGAAGACTGATATCTCTGTAGTTGGCGCAGTTCAGAGGGTCTCCTTTCTTGAGGACCGGGGAAAGAATGCTGAGGGCATGCTTTCTTCCGACCATATTTTGCAAATGAGCTTGTTCATACTCCTGACCTATTCATTGCCTGCCGCATTAAACAATTCGGCAGTGAGGCCATCAGCTCCAGCAGCTTTGTTGGACTTTAGCTTGGATACTGCTGTCTTCACTTCGTTCAGGTCGGGTTGGAGGAATTGTTGGTCTACGTCGCCTAAATCGAATGAATTCTACCTCTTTAACAGCGGAATTGGGTTCATCATCGCCGTTATAGAGCTTGGAGAAGTGGTCTTTCCATATCCTCAGCATTGACTGCGGTTCCACCACGATGTTCCCTTGATCGTCTTTGCAGGCTTCGGCTCGGGGCTTGTAGCCCGAGGCGGTTGTTTTTACCTTCTGGTAAAACTTCCGAACCTCATTCCTGTTGTGGCACCCTTCTCTCTCCTCGATCGCGCGCTTCTCATGCTCTCTCTTTTTCCGTCTGAGAAGCCGGTGTTCGTCTCTCCTCTTCTGCTTGTAGAGCTCATAAGCAGTTCTAGTCTTTTTGTGCAGCGCCGCTTTGTATGCTTCCTGTTTAGCTGCATGTGGTTGCCGGCATTAGTCGTCAAACCAGGGGTTTCGTTGTGGTGGCCGTGTGTGTTGTGCTTTGATTTCCCACAACTTCAGAGGAAGTCGTCGTGCGTTGAACTCAATGCAATTTGAGTTGACTCGTTGCACATCGATTGCCCAATGCCTTGCATTGGGTAAAACGTGTATGCATTTTAGTCATCAAATTGTGCTGAGTTTTCAAACGCATCGGCTATCCAATGTTGAACTTGGAGTTCGCGATCGGTTCTATGACACGATAAGTCGAGTTGTAGTTTAACCATTCAAGTGCGCGGTTGTTTTGGAGTTGTGTTTAGAAAAGTATACATAACATTTTGGCGCAGCCGGTAGGATCTGAATCTGAATCTCACTTACACACCCGTTTTGGCACATAGCATACGCATCAAGTCTGATCAAGCACCTATAAATACTAAGCAATATAGAACTCCAGAGGTGCATAAAAAAGAAATAGAGAGGCAAGTCCAGGATATGCTTGCTCAAGACATAATTTCTGAAAGTAAGTCTCCTTGGAATTCTCCATTGCTCATTGTACCCAAAAAGTCTGTCGAAGGTAAAAAAAAAATGGAGTGTTGTCGTTGACTTCAGAAAACTGAATGAAGTCACAATTAAAGACGCGTTTCCCTTACCAAGAATAGAAGAAATTCTTGACCAATTGGGACACTGCCAGTTTTTCACTACTATGGACTTAGCAAGTGGTTACCATCAGGTATTGATCGATCCAGCCGATCGAGCGAAAACCGCGCTCAGCACTGGTACAGGGCATTACGAGTTCAATAGAATGCCTTTTGGTCTAACCGGTGCTCCGGCAACATTTCAAAGGATCATGAATCACATCCTGACTGGTTTGCATGGCATTGATTGTTTCGTATATCTCGATGACATCGTGGTATATGGTAAAAACTTAGAGCAACACAATCAAAGACTTTCAAAGATATTGGCCAAACTCAGACAACATAATCTTAAATTGAATACTGAGAAGTGCAATTTTTTACGCCGTTAGGTGACATATTTGGGACACATATGCTTAGAAGCCGGTGCATTGCCGGACCCAGCTAAAACTCAATGTGTCACAGATTTCCCTGTACCTTCAACTATTAAACAGATGCAATCATTTCTGAGACTCGCGAATTACTACAGAAAATTCATACCTCAATTTTCTAAAATTGCTGCTCCCATCAATAAGCTACTGAGAATCGACAGTGTTTTCGAATGGTCTCCAGACTGTGAGAGATCATTTCAGTCTCTCAAAAAAGCAATTTGTTCCCCCCCCCCCCCCCCCCCCCATACTTATCTATCCAGATTTTACAAAACCTTTTATTTTGACTACTGATGCCAGCAACGAAGCATTAGGTGCCGTTTTGTCTCAGGGTAAAGTGGGTGAAGATAAGCCTATTGCGTATGCAAGCCGACAACTTAACAAGTCGGAAAAGAGATACTCTACAATAGAAAAGGAGCTGCTTGCGATAGTGTGGGCATGCAAACATTTTCGTACATACCTTCTTGGTCATTTCACAGTTTTTACAAATCACCGTCCTCTTATAGGAGTTTTCAATGTAAAAGATCCAACTACTAGACTTATTAGATTCCATCACAAGCTGTCTGAGTATGATTACAAAATTATTTTCAAACCAGGCAGAACCAATTGTAATGCGGACGCACTCAGCCGAATTCAGACGGATCCCGAAGAAATTAAGGTGGTTCAGACAAGGGGTAAAGCGAAATTGAACATAGAAAGCACAAAGGTACCTACAGACGAAATGAACAAGAATGACATTAGCACAGTTCACACTGTACAATTAGTTGGACAGACTTCGTTTGATGGAAGTTGGATGGTCTGATGTAGTTTTCGTTCACACCTATCAAGCTTGTCGTCCAACTTTATGTCACATACCCTTCCACTCCATCCAACACACTATCAAGCATTGGTTTGTCCAACCGAGGTTTGTCCAACTAATTGTACAGTGTGAACAGGGCTATTGTTGTGACAGAGCAAATCCCTGAAGGTGAAAAAACAAAAACAGACTGTACAAAGGAGTCATCGTTCGTTACCTTAACGGATCCTGCTGAAATTGAAACTGTTCTTCATGATTTTCATGAGTCTGCACTCGGTGGACATCAGGGAGTAAAGAAGACATATATGCGTATCCGAAATCAGTTTAGATGGAAACATATGCAAAAAGACATTAATCAATACATAAAAAATTGCGAAAAGTGCCAAAATAATAAGTTCTCGAAAATTACCAAAATGTCGACCTTTCCACTAACTTATTCTGGCAATAGGTACATATTAACATTCCAAGATGACCTGACTAAGTACATGGCTTGCGTGGCGATTCCGGATGCAGAGGCATCTACAGTGGCCAGAGCTTTCTATTCGGAAATAATTACACGTTTTCGTATACCCAAAATGCTCGTTACGGATAAAGGCTCTAACTTTACTTCTAGATTGTTTTCTGAAACATGTAAACTGTTGGGAGTTAAGAAAGTCCATATAACCGCCTACCACCCACAGGCCAACGGTTCGTTAGAACGGAGTCACAGACCCTTAGCGGAATATCTAAGGAGTTTCGTTGACAATGACGACCGAAATTGGGATCAATGGCTTAGCCAGGCCATGCATGTACATAACAATACGCAGCATTCTTCCACTAAATTGACACCATTGAACAGTCTTTACGGCTTTGAGTTCGAAATGCCTACAAACTTGAAAACAAACTTGAAATTGTCTCATAATATTGTAATGAACACCCAACATTTATACCAATTTCCTAATCGAAGACGTTTAACCGAAAACACAACTGGCAACACTATAATGGAATGGTATAAAATGAGTGAGTGTAGAGATTCTTGACAGCAAATGTGGAAACCATGGAGAAGAAACTGGAACGCTCTAGATAAGTGTTGTTCTATATAAATAGGACGGCTGACGCAACGAGCAGTCAGTTTTGATTATAGAGTGATAAAGTTAAGAGTGAAATGTTGTTAACCAGTGATAGTCCAATAGTCGAGTTGAGTTCGAATAAAGTATAGATACTGAATAAAGTGGTAGAAATAAATTGAAAAGTGAAGTTTTATTTTGCGAACCAAGTGAACGTTACATTGGTGTCAGAAGTGTAAATAAAACTTATTTGACTAGTAAGGTGTAAACAAAAAAAAAAAAAGTAAAAAGAAAAATAATAATTATATACAGTGAAAATGGGTAAGTTGTTAGAAGAGCTCAACTGCATTGAGCTTAAAAGTGAGTTAGGTAAGCGAAATCTTTCTAGAGCGGGATCGAAAAATGAGCTCGTCCTGCGCTTGCGTAACTATTTGGAACAGCAAGGGGAAGACGTAAACACTTTTGTTTTTGAAATAGAAGTGGAAGAAGAGGAAGTAAATGAAAGTGTAGATTTTTCTAGTATAATGAAGATTTTATTAGAACAAAACAAGCAACAGCAGAATATTCTCGGACGTCTGGAAGAGCAACGAAACGATCAAAAGAAGGAACAGCAGAATGTTCTCGAACAACTGGAAGCACAACGAAACGAGCAAAAAAAGGAACAGCAGAATGTTCTCGAACAACTTGAAACACAAAGAAACGAACAAAAGAAGCTGATTGAAGAACAACGAAACGAGCAAAAGTTGGAACAACAGAATATTCTCGAAAGACTTGAGGCGAAACAGAATGTTTTGGAAGGTCAGAAAAACATTCTAGAAGGCAAATTGGAAAACATTGAGAAAAATGTATGTGCCCTAGACGAACGCGTTGAAGGTGTGGAAAAACAGCTTTCTGTTGTAGAGAATCGTTTGGAAAGCCAATGCGATAAACAGTTCTCTGTTCTGACCAAGGAATTGGACCAGATTCGGAAAATAAAAATTCGAGAGTCTGCTGGGGAGTTTACAAAGAAAAAGGAGATTAAACCCCCAACATTTGATGGGCAGTCTTCTTGGCCAGTCTACAAGAGACAATTTGAGCCAGCCGCGACAACAAATGGCTGGGATGACGAAGACAAGTACATTGCACTCACTCTTGCTCTTAGAGGACCAGCAGCTGAATTACTTCAAACAGTTCCAGCTGGTAAGAGCTTCGATTTCAGTTCTCTCGTGGCAGCTATAGATAAACGCTTTGGAGATAGCCACTTGAAAGAAGTCTTCCGAGTCCAACTCAATAACAGAGTCCAGAAAAGGGGTGAAAGTCTACAGCAGCTCCAAGCAGACGTCGAAAGACTGGTTCACCTGGCATACCCGGATGCTGGAGAAGAAATCATCAACCAGCTTGCTGTTGAGTCCTTCGTTCGTGCCATTTCCGATATACATCTTCAGAGGTCTGTGCGAACTGCTAGAACACGTCCTCTTTCCGAAACTTTAGCATTCGCATTGACAATTGAAGCAGCAGAACAGGCTTCTCATGGAGTACATCGACTTAGAGAAGCCATAGTCGAAGAGTGCTCGTGCCAAAGAGCTGAAATACAAAAGAACCAGCGGAGCGGACTAGCAAGATGTTGGAACTGCAACAAGGCCGGGCACTTACAGCGTCAATGCCGACTACCACCAAATAAAGCCGGTTGTCAACATTGTGGAAGCAAGAGATCCAACCCAGAACAAGGTAACAACAACACCAGTGTTGCGTATCAGCCCTTTTCAGATCAGGGAAAAGTAAGAACCAACTTCGAGGGGCAGAGGCTGGTTTCTTGTATCGATGGCCCCAGAACCACCATCCAGGTCTCTCAGACCAAACGAGACAACAAAAGTCTGACTGTGGAAACTACTATTAACGGGAACAAACATGTGGCTACCATCGACACCGGTGCCACAGCCTCCATAGTACGTCGAGACCTGGTAAAGACGACGTGGCTTCATAACACCAATAGCTACTGTCTAAGAACCGCAACGGGAGAAGCAGCAAGAGTATATGGAGAAGTGTGTCTTAAGATCCGACTGGCCGATCTAGTGTTTACTCATCAATTCCTGGTGGCAGATATATGTGACGAGTGCATCATTGGAATCGACTTTATGAAACAGCACGGAGTTATTTTGGACATCGGTAATCAGGTTTTGAAGTACCAAAATAAGGAATTTCCAATGATCTATTTGAACGAGAGTACGTCGACACTGAGGACTGTCATCACGGAAGATCTGATTCTGCCTCCTTCTTCTGAAGTGTTCATTTGGACAAAACTGGAAGGTGAGTTTGGAAGCCTTCGATACCTAATGGTGGAACCAGACCCAGAGTGTTCCTCCCAAAGCGTCATCATTGGGAAAACACTAGTAGCACCGAAAAACAAAATAGTCCCCGTACGATTACTAAACACCAGACCGTACGATGTAAGGTTGAAAAAAGGAGAAGTCGTGGGACGTTGCGAATCGGTTGCAGCAACTACGAAGATCACTGACGAAGCCCCGAGAAAAACTATAACTCCGGAGGAGCTCAAAACCATCAGAGCTAAAATACTGTATTCATCCAACCTTGATCACCAACAAACAAGGATGGCTGAAAATCTCCTACAAGAGTACACTGACATCTTCGCATCGCAAAAGGGACAATATGGTAGAACACAGTTGGTGCAGCATCGCATCAACACAGGAGATGCAAGACCGATTCGTCAACCCGCAAGACGCCTTCCACTGGCCAAACAAGGTGAGGTTGAGGAAATGATAACAGCAATGAAGAAGGACGGTCTTATTGAAAATTCCAAAAGTCCTTGGGCTTCACCAGTGGTGCTAGTGAAAAAGAAAGACGGAAGCACTCGTTTTTGTGTGGACTACCGAATGCTGAATGATGTGACTAAAAAGGACAGCTATCCCCTGCCGAGAATCAGTGATACCCTGGATGCTATGGAGGGAGCCCAGTGGTTTTCGACGCTGGACTTGAAGAGTGGATATTGGCAAGTTGACATCCACCCTGATGATCGGGAAAAGACGGCGTTTTCTACAGGTAATGGGCTCTGGCAGTTTAAAGTTATGCCGCTTGGGCTATGCAACGCTCCGGCAACATTCGAGCGTTTGATGGAGTGCGTTCTTCAAGGACTGACGTGGAAAGCGTGCCTTGTCTACTTGGACGATGTCATTGCTTACGGGAAAACATTTGACCAACATTGCAAGAATCTAAAAGCCGTGTTTCAGAGACTTCGAGAGGCTAACCTTAAACTGAATCCAGAAAAATGTGCACTTTTCAAAACCGAAGTTAAGTATTTGGGACACATCATCTCTTCCCAAGGAGTGAAGACTGATCCTGAAAAAGTTGACTCCGTCAAAAATTGGCCAACACCACAGGACAAACATCAACTCCGAAGCTTTCTTGGTCTTGCCACATATTACCGACGTTTTGTTAAGAACTTTGCTGGAGATGCAAAAAGTTTGCATCAGCTCACCGAAAAAGGGAAGCAGTTCAAATGGTCAGGTGAGTGTGAAAAATCTTTTCAGGAACTCAAATACCGCCTCTGTAACGCTCCAGTGCTGGCACATCCAACACCTGGCAAAACATTCATCATCGACGCAGATGCAAGCAACATTGGAATCGGGGCGGTACTATCCCAAGTGCATGATGGCGAAGAGAATGTGGTGGCATATTACAGTAAGGTCCTCTCGAAGCCTGAAAGAAACTACTGCGTGACCAGAAGGGAACTGCTAGCTCTTATCTTGGCAACAAAGCACTTCCATAAGTACATCTATGGACAGAAATTCCTTCTGCGGACAGACCATGGTGCTCTGAACTGGCTGTCCCGAAGACCTTGCAAAGAGGATTGCAAGCATTGTAGGCGACAAGAAAACAAAGAAAATATTACCGCTCAGCGACTAAGAGCTGACCCAATAAGCGGATGGAGCAATGAGGAAGTTAGGACAGCTCAACAGGAGGATCCAGATATCGAACCCATTCTCGCATGGAAAGAAAATGAAGAGAAACCTGAATGGGGAGATATTTCTGACAGAAGTCCAGTTCTCAAAGCCTATTGGGCGCAGTGGGACTCACTATATGTGCAAGAAGGTGTCCTCAGGCGAAGATGGGAGTCCGCTGACGGTAAATCATATGTGATGCAGCTGATCGTACCGCAATCGAAAGTCAGTGAAGTTCTTCGGGAGATGCACGACGGACCTTCTGGAGGCCACCTGGGAGTTAACAAAACACTGGAGAAGGTGCGACATCGGTTCTACTGGTTACATGCTAGAGATGACGTGGAGAAGTGGTGCCGAACATGTGACAAGTGTGCTGCAACCAAAGGACCTGGTAGAAAGATGCAAGGTAAGATGCATCAGTACAACGTTGGATCGCCTTTTGAGAGGATTGCAGTAGATGTGGCTGGGCCTTTTCCAGAGACCAACGCTGGAAACAAGTACATTCTGGTTGTAATGGACTATTTTAGCAAATGGCCTGAGGCGTATGCCATCCCAAATCAATAAGCCAAAACGGTGGTCGACCAGATTGTGTTTAACTGGGTAAGTAGGTTTGGCGTACCTATGGAACTCCATTCCAACCAAGGGAGGAACTTCGAGTCAAACATCTTCCAAGGAGTGTGCGGACTACTTGGCATCAAGAAGACCAGAACCATACCGCTTCATCCACAATCTGATGGGATGGTTGAAAGATTCAACCGGACCTTGAAAGAACACCTCACCAAGGTCGTAGGCGACTACCAAAGAGACTGGAATAGGCACGTACCGCTATTCCTGATGGCCTATAGAAGTGCAGTACATAGCTCGACAGGACAAACACCATCTGACATCCTGTTCGGGAAAACCATGCGGCTGCCCAGCGAACTTAAATTTGGATGCCCCACAGAGGAGCCACAGGACACGAACGAGTATGTGGATGACCTCAAGGAGAGACTCGCTGACATCCATAAAAGAACAAGGGAACGGATGAAAACCTACAGCGACCGGATGAAGACACGGTACGACACAAAAGCGACAACGGCAGGATTCCAAGCAGGAGATCGTGTGTGGCTTTATAATCCTCATCGTCAAAAGGGATTGTCACCGAAACTTCAGCAGAACTGGGAAGGTCCTTATACTGTTGTCACGAGGATTAACGACGTGGTTTACCGCATCCAAAGAGGATTAAGAGGCAAGTTAAAAGTAGTTCATTGTGACCGGCTGCATCGATATAGTGGCGAGGCTGCAGATGGAATTATTCGGGACGAACAATCTTAAGGAGGGGGCAGTGTAATGAACACCCAACATTTATACCAATTTCCTAATCGAAAACGTTTAACCGAAAACACAACTGGCAACACTATAATGGAATGGTATAAATGACAGACATTTCTTGTAAGCCAGTATGTGTGAGTGTAGAGATGCTTGACAGCAAATGTGGAAACCATGGAGAAGAAACTGGAACGCTCTAGATGAGTGTTGTTCTATATAAATAGGCCGCTGACGCAACGAGCAGTCAGTTTTGATTATAGAGTGATAAAGTTAAGAGTGAAATGTTGTTAACCAGTGATAGTCCAATAGTCGAGTTGAGTTCGAATAAAGTATAGATACTGAATAAAGAGGTAGAAATAAATTGAAAAGTGAAGTTTTATTTTGCGAACTAAGCGCACTTTACAATATTATACTATATAAATTTAAAGCATTTGGATTTCCCCCATTATTTATTGTTTGGATAAGCTCCTACCTAAAAAATAGGTCTTATGAAGTCAAATTTCGTAACGTTTTATCAAAACCTTTCAATGCTTTGTCTGGTGTGCCACAAGGTAGTCATCTTGGTCCCTTATTTTTCATTGTTGCAATTAATGATGTAATTTCTTGCATCTCCTATAGTGACATTTTAATCTTCGCTGATGATATGAAGATTTTTGAAACCATCAAAAATGCTTCAGATCGAGACTTCTTACAAAAAGATATCGACAGTTTTGTTCTATGGTGTTCTAAAAACGTACTTAGTTTGAACGCTTCCAAGTGCCGACCTTCTCCCGCAAAAGATCGCCAAATATTGGAGAATATTCAATATCGCAACAATCCCTATCTCAAGTTTCTAGATTCCGTGACCTCGGTGTTCTATTTAGTACCAATCTCGAGTTTAATGAACACATCAACCTCATTATTAACAAATCAAATTCAATGCTTGGCTTTATTAAGCGATGGGCAAAAGAATTTAATGACCCCTATGTCACCCTCTCTTTATATAACTGTTATGTTCGTCCGCATCTAGAATATGCGTCTCAGGTGTGGTCACCATTTTATGATATTCATAAATCTCGAATCGAAGCAATACAGCACAGATTCATACGTTTCGCTCTCAAAGGTCTTCCTTGGGAAGATCCTTTCAATCTTCCTCCTTACGAAAATCGTATTCGCTTGTTAAATCTTCAAACCCTCTCGCAGAGACGAATTAACAATGATTTAGTATTTTTTCATCAATTAATAACCGGTTCAACTGATGCCCCCGACTTGCTTTCCCACATTAGTTTCAACTATCGTGGAGGATCTCACCAACTACGTAATTTAGAGTTTTTACATTGCTCCTACCACAGAACTAACTATGGCATGCATGAGCCATTAGCTCGCATGAGTAGATTATCTAACTCCTATCCTTTTGTTTCCGATTTCAACCTAAATAAAAATACTTTAAAATTAAAGCTAACAACCAGTGTGCCACCTGCATGACTTATGTTTGATATTTTATTATTGTAATTTAATTTCTGTTCTAACTGATAATTTTTGTTTAATAATGTTTACCTAGTTTATTTTGTTAAAAATTGTAACGTCTTTTAGTTTTTCCTCGTATACGTTCTCTTTGTGTTTGGCGTTATTTAATAACCACTAACACTTGCATTAATGATGTAGAGCGTAGTCTAAGATAAAAAAAAAAAAAAAAAAAAAAAAAAAAAAAAAAAAAAAAAAAAAAAAAAAAAAAAAAAAAAAAAAAGCCCGTCCCTTTATATAATACCGAATACTATCCGCAACAGCTGCGATTTCAAATTCACATGAAATAGCTAGAAAAACTTTTGACAATGCTAAGCTTACGTCTAAAAAGTTTTACGATCGGCATGTTAACTCCGCATCATTTGCTCCAGGGCAAAAGGTATTATTGAAAAACCCGGCCCGTAAAAACAAGTTTTCTTCAATTTGGTTGGGACCATATGAGGTGTTGTCTATCGGCGGAGAGGTGAATACCCACATAAGAGTAGGAAAACATACAAAAAGAGTTCATAACAACCAACTGAAATTATTCCACTCATAAGCACTAATTAACTTTAACTTAAATTTTTTTCAGGCTTCACAGATGCTAAGACCTTTTGAAAATATATATATATATATATCTTGATTGAATAAATAATCAAATACGTTTATACTTTCAGATATCCCAGAGGCTTAACACAAAAAATTAAAAATTAAATTTTTTATTTGGTAGTTTTTTATCTACACATAAACTCCCAACGGACTTATAACTAAGAACTAATATTATCAGATATTTGGCTTGTAAACGGAGTAATGTACACATTGATACTCTTTCAAATACATATTACAAAAATATTAGTTTTAAGTAAAATAGACTACGGATTATGCATATATGGACAATGCCCGAAATCAACACTAAACATTATCAAACCTGTCTACCACCAAGCCGCTCGGAGAAGCATAAACGCATTTCCCACTTCACCTATCAAAAATATCCTTGTTGAAGCAGGACTCCCAAATATCGAGGAACGAAGAGATTCGGCAACATTAAAATTCTTTGCCAAACTCATGTTCTCTAGAAACTCCATCATAGATACCGATATCAATAGAGCAAAACACCACCAATTTGCAAAGAGAATCCCATCCGCAATCGCTACCGTGCTTGACAAAGCAAAGATAATCAATCTTTCACTAACGTGACACCAGTATGCCACTCCACGACACCCTCCATGGAATCTCAATCCCAATTCCTTGATACTGACCTTAGCCGAATATAGGAAAATAAATACCTACAAGTAATACAACCTATCACCAACTATTCGCAAGCGTCTCATCGGAATTAAAATCTGAAGGGTGGAATTTTGTATTCATGGACGGATCAAAGACCTCGACAAATACATCGTATGCTGTAGCTCTCGAAAACGGTGCGATCGCCTCCATTGGCAGTCTCCCAAACATCGCTGCAAGCTACGAAAACGGTAACTAATAAGCCAGGCAAACATATCACGCTCCGATAGTATCTCCGTACTAAACGCGATAAAAAATCCAAACAACAATAATGAGCTTATATCAGAAATCCGACACCAACTTACATGTTGGGAATTTTCTAGTTCAAGAAGTGAAAGACACGAGTTTCTAGTTCAGCGTATAATTCAGGAATAGGTTAAGTTTTATTATAGGTATACATAGTTAAGCAAATTATAGTAAGATAGTTTAAGTGTTGCCATTTAGTATATTATATTTAAATAGTAGTGTATTTACGATATTACAGATTAGTATTAATTTAATTTGCATTAATATATTCATAGATATTCAATACACCTTCTCAAATAAAATTTCTGTATTAAATCCAAGCTTATTGACAAAATACCAATGTTTTACTTTTCTTAAGTTTTTTGTTAAAATATCGGCAATCATATTATTTGTTGATATATATTTTAAATTGATAAAACCTTTCTCAAAAATGTCTCTTACAAAATGTACTTTGATATCTATATGTTTACTCCTTGCATGGTAAACTGGATTCCGGACCAGCTGTTGAGAGCTTAAGTTATCTCCATACAATACAATAGGATTTGTGGCGAAATATCCAAAACCAATGTCATCAAGAAGGTAGCGCAAGTAGATGAGTAGCACAGTAGGTTGTTTTCGGGACTCCCATGAAACCGCGCACAAAGCGAGAATAAACACGAAGCCAGTGAAAGATCGTCTATCATTCGAATCTCCACCCCAGTCAGCATCAGCGTAACCAACCAACTCAGTAGAAGACTTTCTGAAAATAAGTTTTAAATTTATGGTTTTGTTCAAGTATCTGAGCAAATGCTTTGCAGCTGTAAAATGCTCTTTATGAGGGCTCGTGTTGAACTGTGATAATTTAATCACAGAATGCGAAATATCAGGCCGTGTTGTTAGACTAATAAAGTTTAACGACCCTATTAATGATTGATAAGTCTTTGTATCAACCTGTGCACAGTTTGGACACTTAGTGCATTTCTCCAAATTCGATCCCGGATCCAACGGTGTGCTAACTGGCTTGCAATTTTGCATTTGAAAGTCGGCTAAAATCTCTGTAATCAGTTTTGACTGACCCAGTGTAATTTGCCCTCTATCACCTTCTCTTTCAAACTCCATCCCCAAAAAATAGTTGAGGGGTTCTTTGTCTTCGAGTTTAAACTCCGCAGCAAGTTTCAACTTGATATTATTAAGGTCTTCTTCGTCCTTAAAAGCGAGAATAATATCATCTACATAGACGACCAAAATATTAAGAATTCCATGTTGATTAGAGTATGTATAAACGCAATTGTCGTAGGATGATCTCATAAAGCCAATTTTCAACAGGACGCTATTTAGTTTCTGATTCCATTGCCTTCCGGACTGCTTCAGCCCGTATAATGCTTTTACCAGCTTACAGGCTCACGCTCAACAATATCCACATCTTCGTCTACAACCTGAACAGCAACAGCAGCATTTTGTGGAGAATCAACAACAACTCCAAGTTGTTTAGCTTTAGCTATAACCGGTATTTCAATTTCACATAGTTCTCGTGCATCATGATCCTTTTCAACAGCATCTTCGAATTCGGTTTCATCATCTTCTTCTTTGAATGAATTGACTTGTGTGCATTCATCGTCTTTCGATGACTCGATAAGAACATAATCATAGTCCGTAAGACATATTTTAGATGGGTTCTCAATAAATTTTACATCTCTACTTATATGAATTTTACCAGTTTTGCGTTCATATAACCTATAGGCTTTAGCCTCCTCAGAATAACCAACCATGAAACATTCAATGCCCTTTGGGCTGAACTTGGAATTACCTGGTTTTTTATTCAGCATGGATGCCTTACAGCCGAAAATCCTTAAATGAGATACATTTGGTGTAAATCCAAACCAAACTTCGAATGGTGTTTGAAATTCCAATAATTTCGTTGGTGATCTGTTTCTGAGATAAACAGATGTGTTTATTGCCTCAGCCCAAAAACCTTGCTTCATCTCAGCTGTGATTAGCATACAACGCGCCATCTCGACAAGGGTTCTGTTTGCTCTCTCAGCGCACCCGTTCTGCTGTGGGGTATAAGGAGAAGTTAATTGATGTTTGATACCATGATGTTTTAAAAAATTGTTGAAATCTTTATTAACGTATTCTTTCCCATTATCACTTCTTAAAATTTTAATTTTGTTACCAGATTCTTTCTCTGCCATCGCCTTAAACGACTTAAAAAAGTACAGAGCCTCACTTTTTTGACGTAAAAAGTACACAAAAATCATACAGGAGTGATCATCAATAAAAGTCAGAAAGTACTTGGCACCTCCATTTGATACATTCCTCATCGGCCCACAAATATCGGTGTGTATAATTGAAAGTAAAGACTTACTCCTATTTTCTGATAATGCATACGGTAGAGATGACATTTTCCCCTGCAGACAAACCTCACACTTCATTGCAGCCTTTTTGATTTTTTGAGAGCTCACACCTCGAACCATGTTATTATTGAACAACGTATGTAAGCTTTGTCCATTTAAATGGCCATACCTTTGATGCCACAGTGCAAACACTTTATTCCATGCATCAACAACAACTAGCCTACCAGTTCCAGCAACACAACTACTCTTAGCAGCACCAACAACATCTCCAGTATCGCAGCTTAAACCAGCACCTGTAGCATCTCCAATTCTCTTGTTCAACATAGTACTCTCAGTCTTGTTAGGGCTGTCTGAGCAAGCAGCCAGTGCATTGAATTGTTTTTCTTTAAAAACATAAATGTTGTTGACCTTGGTCGCACATAGCAACTTAACAGATGAGACATCAATTATTTCTGCACTCTTGTCTAAAAAGACAACTTTA
Organism: Melanostoma scalare; assembly: GCA_949752695.1. Classification (NCBI taxonomy): domain Eukaryota; kingdom Metazoa; phylum Arthropoda; class Insecta; order Diptera; family Syrphidae; genus Melanostoma; species Melanostoma scalare. The sequence goes on along the minus strand of OX456985.1, from coordinate 159,998,001 downwards.
TTTCCAGCGCTAGTAGCTCTGCTAACTGAAATAAAATTCATTTGTAGATCGGGTACAAATAAGACGTTCTTTAGTGTGATCTTTTCATTCGCGAATAAATCTATTTCGCCGATCCCCGCTGAATTAATAAATTGCCCAGCAGCTAGTTCGATTCTCTCTACGTGATCGTTACAGAACGAAAACTTTTTCTTGTCACAGCATAAGTGATTCGTGGACCCACTGTCTATAATCCATGTGCTTTTATCAAATTCTTTGGTACATATAGAATTTAATAATGCAAACGCTGAAGAGGCTGTAACATTTGATGAGTATTTTTGCTTTTCGTGACAATTTGATGCCACGTGCCCCTGGCGTTTGCATCGATAACACCTACCTTTGAAAGACTGTTGGCCTGACGATCTATTCGTTTGTGCATACTGTTGGTTTACAGAATTTTTGTGGGCATATTTATTTTTCTTTTGCTTATTATGCAAATATAATGCTCTTTCCGACGAATGTTCGGCTGGCTCATTATCTCCACGACGCTGTCCTTCCTCTAGAAGTTTAACTTTTAAGACTTCGACCGATGGTAACTCATCTCGTGACTCGATTGCGATGATGAAATTTTCGTAGGCGCTGGGTAAACTGGACAATAATAGGCGCGTTAATTTGGGACTTTTAAACTACTTATTAGTACTTCGCAGTAGACGTTGAATGGAACGCGTTAATTTTTCAAAAAGTAAAATCTAACCTCCAAAATTCATTTTTCAAACTTAAATAAACAAAAAAGAAGTTTAGTGATTCAAATAGATTTAATAAATTACAATTTTACAACTCACATTGAATAAATCCATTGCAAGAAATCTTAAAACTTTGAAAAGAAAGAAATTTCACACCCGAAAACATTCGCAAAATTATTGTTTTTGAGAAACGTCAAATCAAACAACAACAATTTCTATTTCTTTTTACTGATGCCATCTGGCGTAGACTAGTATCGTAACTACTTCGAAGAACTACTTTGACCACAAGGGAAAAGTAGTTCAAAGCAGCCAGAAGTACTAAGCAGTAGATAAATGTTCCCAAAGGAACGCAGCTAATATAATCGCCAAAAGTTCGTCTTGTAGCTCGATGTTTAGTTCCTTGATTTTTTCTGCCAAATCAAAGAAAGAATTAATATGGAGCTGAACATTATTACCTTCCATTTTTAATTGTAGAAGTTGTTTGAAAAGTGTGACTTTCCTGGCCGGTCCAGTAGGTTGATGGATTTTTTCCAAACTCTCCCAAGCTTCTGCCGATGTCTTACAGTTCTTTATGTAATTAATTTGCGATGGTTTCACACACAAAAGTATTGTAGCAAGGGCTTTTTCGTCTTTCGTGCACCATAATGTAGATTCCTTGACTTTTTCTGGTTCTGGCTTCACAGAACGCCCAGAGACATAGCTCCACAAGTCGTTGTGTATAAGCACACTTCTAACTAGAATTTTCCACGAGTCATAATTTTGATCGCTTAATTTCTCGATTTGGTAAATTGAGTTTGACATATTGCTTTAATTAATGAAAAAAAATTGAAATTAGCAACACGCGGAAAAATGATGGCCCATAACCTCTGTTGGGAATTTTCTAGTTCAAGAAGTGAAAGACACGAGTTTCTAGTTCAGCGTATAATTCAGGAATAGGTTAAGTTTTATTATAGGTATACATAGTTAAGCAAATTATAGTAAGATAGTTTAAGTGTTGCCATTTAGTATATTATATTTAAATAGTAGTGTATTTACGATATTACAGATTAGTATTAATTTAATTTGCATTAATATATTCATAGATATTCAATATTACAAAATCACCAAACAGCATTAAACTGATGTGGACTCCTGGTCACGTTGGGATTGTCGGTAATGAAAATGCTGACCTTGCTGCAAACCTCGCCAACAACGCTCCTGTATTTCTATTTGATACATACACAAAACTGGATGTTATAAAATATATACAGAAAGTAACAACATCAAATTTAAAGCATGACTGGAGTCTTTACCACCATCACTACAAAAAGGCAAACCCCCGAAAGACTCCAACTACGTTATCCCATAAATACTCCTAAGCTAAAAATTTCAAACTTCGTTCGCCTCAGACTTGGTCACACTGCTGCCCCATACGAACATCTTCTCACAAAAAACAGTCCACCAACTTGCAATTATTGTAATGTCATCTTAGATTTAATACACATACATATTTGAAAATTGTTCTGTACTAACTCCTATATTTAAAAACTTATCGAAAAACAAACCTATTTATGATATTTTTAAAGAACCAAACTACACAAACATCGAACTCATTGCTGAATTTATAAGTAAAACCAATATTAACATGTAAGTTGTATATAATCAGAACCAATAGCCTATCTAGCTAGGTTCATCTAATTTTATATTACCATGTAATTTTAATTACTTGTGAATAAATTTTACAAAAAACTTTTAATTTTTTAGAACTAAATTGAATAAAAAAAAAATGTTGTTTTATAAATTTCGGAAAAAGATTTAAATAGTAGGGGTATTCATGCATCAGCGTAAAACCCGCGTAAACCGTGTAGACTGTGTAAGTTTACCAGATGGTAAAAGAACTGTCAAATTTTGTATGGAAAATATTTTACACAAATTTGGTAAAACTACGCAACGAATTCAATGCGGAAACGAGATGGTAAAACGGGTAAAACTACACAAAAATCTTTTTTGACATTTCGAAAGAAATGTTTCAGTTAAGTTGAACATAGAAGTAGGTACTTTTTATCAAACAAAAAATAAAATATAAAAGTATAACAAATAAATATGGAAATGAGCGGAGTAAGTAATTAAAAACAAAGTTTTGAAGTTTCTTACACCACTTACACAAAGTAGCTTAAAGGGGTACTCATGCAAGGTCTCGCGTAAAGTTACATATTTACACAAAACGTGATCTTACGCCGAAGCATGAATACCCTTAGTGTAAAAATTTCATTATGTAACTTCGAATTAGATTAAATAGTAACTAAGCAATTTAAAAATAAAAAATTTATAAATTTAGAATTGGTTTAAGGTAATATAGAAATTTGGAATTAGAATTAGGTAAAATTTTGATGAAATGTTTTGTAAGACTTGAAATTAAAAATATATACATAATATATATAAATATATAGAAGTTCGTTGGGAGATATTCCAAATTTCAATAATATATATATCAATTAGTGTATTCCAAAATATGAAAGTAAAATATTTCAATTTTAAAAGTTTAAATTTAGATTTAAGTAATTATTTATTTTGTAATTATTATTAGACATAATATTACTATACTATTATTATATTGTATTATATACTATTATATAGACATAATATCTAATTTTGTAATAAAAGTAAGTCGATTATCGATTGTCATTCGGCTGGTCGCGAACTTTTCCCAGGTAGGGAGGGATGTTGTGCTTTGATTTCCCACACCTTCAGAGGAAGTCGTCGTGCGTTGAACTCAATGCAATTTGAGTTGACTCGTTGCACATCGATTGCCCAATGCCTTGCATTGGGTAAAACGTGTATGCATTTTAGTCATCAAATTGTGCTGAGTTTTCAAACGCATCGGCTATCCAATGTTGAACTTGGAGTTCGCGATCGGTTCTATGACACGATAAGTCGAGTTGTAGTTTAACCATTCAAGTGCGCGGTTGTTTTGGAGTTGTGTTTAGAAAAGTATACATAGCATGTGAAACCCAGCACTTCAGAGGCGGCATCTCTGATGGCTGATTGGCAGTGCTGCCACTGGTTCTCTATACTTGATGCTGGCGGCGTAGGACTCCTTAAGAGGTTGTAAGAGACTCGATCGGAAAAGGACTTGGCGATCTCTTGCGATTGTAGTCGTCCAACGTCGACTTTTCTCACATTTTTTCTTGTGTTGGCTTGGATCGGGATATCCGCAGTCGTACCTTGGCTACAACAAGGCAGTGGTCCGAGTCGAATCAATGTTGGCCCCTCGGAATGTTCAGACATCCTCTATACTGGAGAAGTGTCGTGCGTCGATCGCAATGTGGTCAATCTGGTTGACGGTTGATTGATCAGGAGATTTCCATGTCCCTTTGTGGATATTGAGGTGCTGGAACCGCGTACTAGCTACCAGAACATCTCGCCCCGCAGCGAAATCGATCAGCCTGAATCCATTATCGGAGGTGTTGTCGTGCAGGCTGTATCTTCCGATTATTCCACCAAAGATTTCGTCTCTTCCTTGCTTGGCATTAAAATCTCCTAGAACAATCTTAATGTCATAGCCAGGGCACTGCTAATATGTTTTGTCCAGGAGCTCGTAGAATACGTCTTTGGTGTCTTCATCCTTTTCCTCTGTGAGGGCGTGTGCGCAAATGTTGACGAATTTAGCCTTGATGCGGATTGTTGCTATGCGCTCGTTCACATAGTTGACACTCAAGACTTTTTGCCTGAGTCTAGTTCCAACAACAAATCCATATCCAAACAGTCACTGCTTTTGTTCTCGGTAGCAATCGCCGTCGTAGATGTCGTAGTCTTTTAATTTGCGTCTACCTGGTCCATCCCATCGCATTTCTTGAATAGCGGTAATATCTGCTTTGTAGCAGTTGAGGGCTTCCGCTAATTGTTCGGCTGCACGTGGTCTATTAAGGGACCTAACATTCCACGTACAGATCCGAAGTTCGTTGTCCGTTTTTCGTTTGCTATTTTCGTCATCAGTAAATCCGTCCGTATTCGAGGCTTGTTGGTGCTTCGCAACTAACAATTGCTTTACGTGGCCTGGAAGTCACCCCGACAGCACGACCCCCAACCTGGAGGGCCAGATCCTTGTATAACTCTAAAGATGGGGAGCCGGATAAACCGTTCCTTATAGGCCGAAAAGCATTAGAAAATAAGTTATTCGCCCTTATTATGGTAGGCGTTTTGCTTGAACGACAACTTTCATTTAGGGAAATCGGTATTATGAAAGTCACTATGTAGTCGTTTAACCTAGCGTTACGCCATTTGACATTTAGCGTTCAGTGGAATGTAATTTTTTTGAACGACACTCTGTCATTCTTCGGTATTGCAGCTGTCGTTTTATTTCAGTTAAACGACTAGTAAAACGCTAATTTTTGGCGACTTTAAATTTGCAAACGCCAAGAATGTTTTACTTGAATAAAAATGTAAGTTGTAGTTGGTTTCTTCTTTTTTCTTAAATAACTTTTATTTTGACTGAATTTAGGGTGAATAAAACAAATCAGGAGCATATCAAAACATTAATCGATCTGACGGAGCAAAATCCTCAACTTGCAACAAATTTTCGACGGGGTGTCTCCCAAACGGAGGACAAAAAAAAAGAATGGATAGCAGTTAGCGGTTAGAACTGAAAAAGAATGGCAAAAGTTAAAATAATTGAGAAACGAAATCTTTTCATGCCGTATTTTTCACGTGTGTATATTTTTAAAGGTTTGGTTCAATGCAATGCAATTAACAGAGGAAAACTATTCATTTTCATTTGTTATTCAAAAATAATTTAAATTTCAAGACAAAACCAGAATTTCTATTCAAATCCAAATCTGTCATGATCAGCTGATCATGTGGAAGGCGTTTGGATTGTAAGTAAAGGCCCCGGCCCATAGAACGCGGTGCGTGCGGTAGAAGCGGCGCGGCAACTGATGCGGTTGGTTTTGCCGCGCGCAACTGATAGGGGTGACCCATAGAATCCGTTGCGGTGTTTTGACAGATAAATTTAGTCAAAATGGGGGCGTTCAAGAATCGCATCCGGATAGCTTGTTGTTGTTGTTTTCGTGTGGGAAATCGAAAAAAATAAGTTATAATCGTCTAGCAATGATATTTTGAATGTTTTTCTGTTTTCAAAAGTCGAATTTTAATATTTCACAGCTGTTGTCTGTTGTCGATCGTTCAAAAAGGTATCTAGACACGGCTATCCAAGATAGGCTATCCGATAGGTTCTTGAACGCGCCATTGTCATTCTTTCCATATAAGAGAAAACTTCAAATTGGTTGTGACTGCGCATGTCTCTCTTCTGTCACCGCGTGAGAGCCGCGGCAAAATAGAAGTTCGGCTACTCGGCGCGTGCGGCGCGTTGCTCGCGGTGCTTATGGGTCACCTCTCATAAGAACGTGTGTATTTAATCGAGCTGTCAGTTGAAAGCGGTGCCGCACGCACGCACCGCGTTCTATGGGCCGGGGCCTTAAGTGGCGTTCAAGGTACGTAAAGCCTTGCGCAAACCAATGCGGTGAGTGCGTGCGATGCGATTGCGATAAGTCAAATCCCTATGCATTAAGTCAAACGTCCATAAGATTACATAGGGATTTGACTTATCGCAATCGCATCGCACGCACTCACCGCATTGGTTTGCGCAAGGCTTAATACCGATACTTAAACGCCTAAAAAGTGACTCGACAAATAAAGTGACTATTGTCACTCAAGTGTAACGCCTTTCATAATAGGGGTGATTGAGTAATTTAGAGTACCCGCCTAGGGTCAGTAAGTTAATTAAGTTATTATGTAAGCTAGTTTAAACATTTTTGTTAGCAAGTAAGTATGTAGTTATAAGTAAAAAACAATAAAACATGAATTTAAAACTATACTACAGCACTAGTCAGAAGCAGACGTAGATGCGGATTCCTGCGAAACCAATTTTTGCTGTAATAGAATTGACCTACCAATTATTTGTAATTAAAACTTTTTTGTATATTTTTAAGCTCTAGAAATAAGGATTGTTACAACAATATTCAAAGATATTTCTTTCCTTATAACATAAAAAATCCAACCCCGAATTTTCTTGGATTACAATTTTTCTCCAAAGCATTATTTCCGAATATATTTCTTAAGATATTTATTCTTGGAACTGTAACTGTTGTGAATTTACAAAATCCCTATTTTATTATCAACTTTGATTAACAATAAACAAAAATATATATTCTACATTCTACAATGTATACAGATGGTTTTTTTCATTTCTCCATTTTTGGCTGTATTAGGTGTGGCAATATGATGCTATATTGGACCAACAAAAACCCCCGAGTACAAGATTTCAGGTCGATCGTTAAAGTTTCGAATTTTGGCCGCCCTGTGTGATGGCACCAAAAATCAAAGCGGTACAGCATTCGCTGTAGTAGACGAAGCTAGAAATATCCTTAGTAAGAGTGTCTTCCTAGACTTTTCATCTATCCTAACAGCCGAGGCCGCTGCTATCCTCACAGCAACCAAACTCATCAATAAACAAAAAACAATAATTTTCTCTGATAGCCTATCAACAATCACAGCTGTAAAAAAATTTAAATAACAACTCACCATCTATACAATTCATAAGAGATCAACTCATTGCTAAAAGGAAACGCTGAAACTTTTTTGGATTCCTGGACACGCGGGGATCATAGGCAATGAATTTGCCGATTAAACTGCAAAAAGCTTCCAGGGAACCAGGAACCACTCTATGTCGTTTTCCCTAACTAAAAGGACCCATCAAAAATGATAAAAAATCACTTTTTAACGGCAAGACACACCGAATGGATTACTTACCATCACCACTACACATATTTCAATCCAGAAGGACAACAAAACTGTTTACCCGAAAAACTGTTCAACAGCCACGATTCGTTGTTACCTTACCTACGCTTGCGAATGGATCACTCCATGATAAACCATAGCCATCTGCTGGAGAAAAAGGAACCTCCAATGTGCCACGTCTGCAATAGGGAAGTATTTCCCATATCTCATATGATATTCTCCTACAATTTAACGAAAAAAAAATCTACATACCTACATACATATCTAAATAATATATCTATGATTGACATCTTAAGAAACCGAAGAGCCGTATTACATTCAGACTTTCTGTATGCTGCGTGTTTCGTATATTTTCTTTTGAACCCTCATCCCGCCAGTCTCGCATTATTACCTTATGCTATGTCCGCACCTGAGAGTTAAACTTGTTTAACTCAAAACAATCCCAAACCAACATGATAACCAAGTGCCTGTCCAGACGGGTTATTTCAATAACGTTATGCTGTTAACGCTAGGTGTCTACACGTTGTTATAATTCCTCGCACAAGTTCTCCATTTTGTGTTGGAAAGTGTATTAAAAAAAGCATAACGTTATGAGTATAACCCGTTTGGACACGCCAAGTGTACTGCTTAGGCAGATAAATCTGATTTCGTTTTGCGCATCCAACCTCTTTCTTCCTCACCCCTTTTGCCCAGAAACGACCGATATAACGTTATTGGAATAACACGTGTGGACAGGGACCAAGTGGTTTGCCATACAAAATGAAACCTTTTTAAGTCACTGGGTTTCGAGATAACCTACTCGAAACCAAAGGCGCTGAATGCACTATTTCCAATATTCCATTGAATTTGACATTTAAGAGAGTGGAAGTGAGTGGAGAGAGAATGAATTCTCTCATACGTTGTTGACGTTCTGCTCAAACTTGTATGTCTGTCTCTTTTTAACTTAAGACAAAAAGATAAACTCAAAACTTTTCTGCATATGCGGACACTACTTGGTTAACTCAAACCATCCTGGGGCTAGATTCCGCAAGAGTGAATTTTAAATGTGTACACGAAAAATTGTGCACACACTCTAATTTGGATTCCGCAAGGGTGAAGGTGAGTTTTTTTGACATAAGACGTGTACACTATCTTTCAAATTTACTCACGGTCTTTCAGAGAGTGAGTTTTCAGAGGGCCGTGAGTGTGAGTTTTGTATACTCACTCTTGCGGAATCTAGCCCCTGGAACGAAACCCAGGTTATCTTCAGGTGCGGACATAGCATTATGTCGAATTCCTTTCAAAAAAAAAATTGACTGCAGTCGACTGCAGTCAATTTTTTTTTGAAAGGAATTCATTTAGGAGGAAAAAAATCGACTTGCCGTCGATCTCTTTTTTGAGACGGATTTGCACACAGATTTTCACACACACAACAATTTTGACAGATCGAAAACGGCAACCAACAACATCAGCATATGAAAAGAATTAAAGGAAGCAGAATTGTTTTGTATTTAGTTGTGAATTTGGAAAACATTTGGTGAAAAAAAATATAAAAATTGTGTGCTTAACAATATGAATGTAATTGTTTTGTTTCATGGTACTTGTTTTTCTTCATTAGTCAGTTGGACACACATACATTCATAAAAAAGAAAATCGCTACTTTTTTAATTTCCTAAATACCCAAAAAAGAATCGAATTTAGTAGCGACTGCAGTCGACTGCAAAGACTACTATTATACGGTGCAATTTGTTGCACGAAACTACTTCGAATTCTTCTTTGTTCTGTCATTCCGTGTCGCAAGTGTTATTACATGATGAAATCCAGTTTCATGAAACTAGTTTCACATTTCTCTTTATCTTTCATTCGGTGTTTTTATTTTTGGGGAAAAATAGTTATCTAGCAGTACCTGGTTGCTTCAAAACCTCTTTTATTGGCAATTGAAAAACAAAAAAGTCATTATTATTAGTATTATTTCTTATTTTTGAACCAAATGAAACAGAATAAACAAAAACACGAACAAGGACAAAGGGGGCGTTCGAGAATCGTATCCGGATAGCTTGTTGTTGTTGTTAATGTGTTTAATGTTTTAACAGAGTCACACACCCATTTTAACTAAAAAGCTATCTAAAGGTATCCGAGTATTTTTAGTATACCTTTCTAATCAAGTGATCAGCTGATAGAAAATTTATTTTTACTTCATTTCATGTTGATTTTTTGTTTTGGTGTGCATTTATTTCAGCATGAGTCTTTTAAAACAGATGGGAAATCAAAAAAAATAAGTTATAATCGTCTAGCAATGATATTTTAAATGTTTTTCTATTTTCAAATTTCGAATTTTAGTATTTCACAGCTGTTGTCTGCAGCAATCTGGCTATCCGAAAAACGCTATCCGATAGGTTCTCGAACCCACCCAAAGAGAAACGTCAAAGCTGTTTCACGAAACCATAACCCATGCGACACACGGTAGCACATTGTCCATCTCTGTTTTTCGAACTTTCGTTCTCTTTTGCACTTATGGTGTTCGAACAGTTTCGTGCAACAAATTGCACCGTATAATAGCAGTCAAATTGGTGAAAGGAAATCGACATTAGATGAATAAAGAACTTTTCTTCTTCTTCTTTCTTTATAGTTCTTTATTCATCTAAAGGCCCCGGCCCATAGAACGCGGTGCGTGCGTGCGGCACCGCTTTCAACTGACAGCTCGATTAAATACACACGTTCTTATGAGAGGTGACCCATAAGCACCGCGAGCAACGCGCCGCATGCGCCGAGTAGCCGAACTTCTATTTTGCCGCGGCTCTCACGCGGTGACAGAAGAGAGACATGCGCAGTCACAACCAATTTGAAGTTTTCTCTTATTTAGAAAAAATGACAATGGGTGCGTTCAAGAACCTATCGGATAGCCTATCTTGGATAGCCGTGTCTAGATACCTTTTTGAACGATCGACAACAGACAACAGCTGTGAAATATTAAAATTCGACTTTTGAAAACAGAAAAACATTCAAAATATCATTGCTAGACGATTATAACTTATTTTTTTCGATTTCCCACACGTAAACAACAACAACAAGCTATCCGGATGCGATTCTTGAACGCCCCCATTTTGACTAAATTTATCTGTCAAAACACCGCAACGGATTCTATGGGTCACCCCTATCAGTTGCGCGCGGCAAAACCCACCGCATCAGTTGCCGCGCCGCTTCTACCGCACGCACCGCGTTCTATGGGCCGGGGCCTTAAGAATTATTACACTCAGATGTTTTTCGGTTGCTTGTTTTTTGACACTTCTCTTTCATTTTTTGTTCTCACCCACAGAGTCAAAGTGTGAAAATAATGAAAGAGGCTCAGCTGCATTATTTATAAGTCCATAAAAAAAATCTCATAAAGAGCAAAATGTAATTTGAAAAGGTAAATAATTTAATTAGTTTTTTCAGCAATGATTATTGACATCATGGATACGGAAAACACATGAAAATACATGGAAAATTAAAGAAATTGTCCGAAGACATACTACTTCATTACTCATGAACATTAGAAGATGCAATAAAGCAACGACAAGAAACAAAGAAAGACAAGAAAAAGAAACGTTAAAAACCATCCAAGACAATTGGTCAATTCTCAACCCAAAACTTTGCGGGTTGAGACGTTGAAAACATTTGTTTGACTTGTATTTGAATTTGACAAACCAAAACCACTTTGAGACGCTCGTCGAGTTGATAGGGAGGAACGTATAGAGGTTTTTGAAGGAAATTTAAAAAACGATGTGAAAAAGGAACCTGCTGCGATAGCGGAGCAGCAAGGATCCTCCAGTAAGATACGGGGATGGTTGGCAAAAGGATTGAATTACTTTTGTCAAAATACATATGTATACATTTTTATAAATGTTTGCTTTTATCAGGTTTGGGCTGACATAAAGGATAATGTAAAAAAAAACAATGATACACAATTCGAAAGAATTGAATGCGACTGGAGAAGAGGTCCAAACAAACTAAAAATTTTATCTCCACTGGAAGAAGCTGTTGCAAATTTATTACATATAGAAAAAGTGGTAAGCCCGAGCGGAAATATCATTGGTTTATCGCAGTCCATTTTGCTTCCCAACCCCTTGGCAAATGCCACATCAGTTCCTTCATCGTCAAACAAACGCAAACTGCATACACATCGAGGTGAAATTATGGAGAGGGAAGGTCAACATCAGTACATCCGATGACTCCAGGAAATCACGTCATATTGAAAAGCAAAGCTTTGCTTCTGATTTTTCGGCAGGTGTCATTCGGAATCGAATCTATTTGGGGCAAATATGTTTTTCTATGGCGTTGATAATTTCTTTGATAAATTTGCTAACTGTTGGTTGAGCTAGTCCCAAAATAAAGTCATTCCCGGCGCCGCGGCCGTGTTGGTAACTTCCCTCAGCTAAAATTCTTAAGGTGACTGCAAGTCTCAATATGATTGGAATTGATGATGAACGACGATGCCGAATCCTTTTTTATCACTTATTTCATCCAACAAATACTTAAAAGCTTCTTTTGTCAATCTAAAGAAATGCTTGAATCTGTTAAAATGTACAAAAGATTTATTTAAAAGCAACTATTGGGCTAAAAGTGTGAACTCACTTTGAATCAGTCGAATGGATTGGAATTGTGACGTATCTGTTTTCGTTTAATAAACGATTTTTCTTTCCGGATACTTTCTTCTATATCTTCTTCACTTTCACTACTTGTGCTGTAATACATTTCTATACTTATAATTTTAATATCCTATTTATTTAGGAGCTAATAAATGTACAACCGCATTCGAGCAGAAACAATGATTTTTTATTCAAACTTTCTTCCAATATCTTTTGATTTTGACAGATGTTTATTAGTTTTTAGTCGTTTTAAAATCTATTACGTATTTTTCGTGTCGAAGAAGTTATGGAATGCCATTTAAAAAACGACACGACAGAGAAAACGAGAGTTGACGACGAGACGAGATCGGTAATAGGGGTGTATAAAATTGACATAGGTATACAATTTTAAAAAAATTGAAAATTGATCAACTTATTTAACATACATTCATATTTCGAATTTTTTTCATACATTCAAATTTCGAATTTTTTTCCCATTGAAAAAACAATAAATCTGTATAAATATTAAAAAAAAATTACTTTTTTAACCATTATTCTATAGTTTAAGCCAATGGCCCGGGTAGCTAGTGCTTTTATCTTTTGTTATTTTGTAATTAATTTACATTGTAATAAAATAATTATAATAATGTTTTGGCACTGGCACATTTAGGTGAGACTCTTGAGAGAACTCTGGAGGAGAGCATTTAAAACGTTGCAAAGGGTATCACGATTCACGAGAAAACTTCGATCTTAAAAAAGAGAGGTTTAATTAGGACATCTTAATAGAATAAATTTCAAGTATTGTAGTTGAGTTAGCCCCCCTAAATTGTTTAATAAAATTTAATTTATTTAAAAAATGTAATTTTTCGGTCTTAACCCCACTTCTGATTGTTTTCCTCCTTAAAATCAGAAAAATTGAATGAAAACAAACAATAAAATAACACTTTTTATACATACATTTCACTATTTTAATGCGGAGAAACACTTAATTTATTTAAAATTTAAGTAATGCCAGACGGCATTTTTAAGTGGGAAATTTTTAATTCAAAATAGTGCAAGTGGGATTTTTGTCATTTGAATTGTTCAATGTTTAATTTCAGTCTTTGTCGCTCTGCATGGTACAACAAAATTCAAAAACATTTTCATGGTTTAAAATATGTTGTGATTAAGATTATTCTATTTCTTGATCACTTTCGTCTAATGTTCACAAGTTCATCAATTTTTTTTTTTTTATAAAATTAAAAACAAATTCATATCTACTTCTACACGTAATGATAAATTAAAACATTCCCTATATCTTTTTTTTCTTTCTGCTTAATTCATTAAGTTCTCCCTGTTGGACTGAAGCCTCCATATATATACGTTTAACCTTCTCCTTTCGTTCAAGATCACTTGAAAAAGAAAAAAAAACATTTTTTGATACCATGTAATTTCAATTACGTTAATACTTACCTCTGAATCTGTTGATTGATACGAATTTTCTGCAGGAACTCGGTATCTCGACGAATTTCTCTGACAGCTCCTTTTGTCTCTCGCCTAATCTTGTGGATTAGTTTCACTTTTTCCTCCTTTGCTTTAGAAATTTTTGGTCGACGTTTGTCGTCATACACTTTCTCTATACGAGGTTCAAAGAGACGAAGAGCTTTAGGTTTTCTTTCAATTGGAATAAGTTTTTTCAAAGGCTTGTTAGCTATAGATAAGAGCGTGGAAACTGTTTTGTCGTGGTTAAATTTAACGAACTTAGGATAAACTTCTAGATCGATTCTTTCCAACATAGGAAGGAAGGACTGCGCTAAAAAATTCGATCCCACATTTTCTGCAACGCTAGCTATTGCGTCATTGGTTAGTCTTAATGCCGCATTGAGTGCACGTATTTTGAAATCTGTTGTGAGCGTTGTCGTGACTAAGTCATCTCCTTTTAGTAGTTCGCTCTCTATTAATAATTCCTCATCTGATTCCACTGCAACTGCTAAAATTCTGTTAAGAAATCCCACTGATACGAACGGTGGTACAATCTTCAACACTTCGATTGGTCTCTTTGGGATAGCAAGACATATAACTCCAAGAAGAAAATTGAAAGCAGCTGGAACAAAGCGGTGTGAAAATTGACAATACTCTAGAAGTAGAGTAACTAAAAACAGGCCCTTAGCAACATCTTGCCGTGTTCGCACTCTGGCTTTAGACAATATATGACTGATAAATATGAAGCAAGGCGTAACTAGATTATGTCGATAGTCCGATGTTGTGAACAGGTTTGAAATAATTTTAAAAAACACAAGAGTATTCATTGATGGATAGAAGTTATTATTTTTTTTGAATATTGAATATTTTTCTTGTATAATATTCAATAAACAAACGGAAGCCTTTTCTGGATTAATATGAAGTAAATCGTACAAAAATGGATTAAGTTTGTCTAAAATTTGAAAAGACTCGGATATATTTTCCGTTGATGTATTAGTAAAAAGATTATGTATATACTGAAGAAGGTAAGCAAATAGGTTGTTTAGCTTCTCTTTGTTTTTGGGTTCTAACGTTGGATGATTGCACTTGATAATTCGTTCGACTAAAGTACCTTGATCTTTTGGAGAGTGCTTGTGGAGAATATCATATAACTCCTCATAGCTTAGAGGCATTTCTATGGCGAAAGGTATATTGCTATTGACTTTAATCGCATTAGATTTATCTGTTACATTTTTTGTTTGTTTCGCTCTCGTTACTAATGTAGGTGTATCTTCTTTCTCAAATTCACTTTCCGAATCTTTGAGATCACTCAAAACATCCTCATCACTTTCATCAGAACTATTGTTTTCCAAATCACTACTTATGACTTCTTTCTCTTCATCTTCTTCATTATTTTCATCACCGCTATTTTTGTCGTTTTCCAGCTCTTTTTTGGTTTCTTTGGAGAGTGAATCACCTAAAAAGAGGAAATAAATAAAGTAATAAAAGATTAATAATGCAAATCGTCTTCATAGCATGCACTTATAATATCAAGTGGTCATGCATGAAATCTCCCTTGATAATTATCGAACGGGAGAGCTGCGGTTAATATTGCCCTATTGTTTCAAAACACAACATAAAACAGTTGATGAGTGGAATTATAGCTATTTCAGGGTTGTGTAGTCTATGATCAGATTTTTTTTAGGTGCTGTTAGTAAATACATAAATAAAGAAGATAGGGTAAACCTACAAAGCTTGGGGAGCCTTGAGGCCTAATGCATTCCAAGGACCTACAATTTTATTCTACTTCCGAACGAATGGCAATATACATTGTTTGAGATTTGTAAAGTGGCAGCTCTGACAAAAAGTAAGAAGGAGAAGAGAGAGACTGAAATAATCGAGATGTACATAACAAACACATTGCAAGAAAGACGAACAAGATCTCAGCGGTGTTCATTGATAGTTTGGCTTGCACATCGTTCGCTTGGTTTTTAACTTTCGCTGTAAATTTGATAATTAATGAATTTTCTTTTTTTTAATAAATAAGTTTGAGTAAATAAATTCAAGTCTGAATGTATTTTGTACATTTTTTGGTGCCGAAACCCGGGAAACGTTATAAAGTAGAGTAATATTGCGTGCATTTTGTTTTTGGCAATAGAAATTTTCCGTTGCTTTAACAACTGGAGTAAGCAACCGTTGGAAAAAAACCATACCGAAGAACATACATTATCTACATACCTTGGATACAACGGCAAAGTTTTTTGCTTGCAATTGCGTGAACACGTTAAGTGTCGTATGATTTAGCGTTCCAACAGTACATCTGTACGTGCTTATAGGTGCAACGGTAGTTTTTGGCAAATTCTTCTAGAATTAAGGAGACGTGATGGCTGCGTTAAATAAACGGACGGGTGCAGTTAGTGGCATCAATCGTGTGGTGAAGCACATTTTAGAAGAGGACTACAATGGTGATGGTTTTGCCCTTAGACAAAGTCAATCTTCGTTGCAAACACATTTTGATCGATTTGTTGCGGCTCATGATGAACTAATTTCCGAAGCAGATATTGATTATTTAGATGTACACCTGGAACTATGGGATCGGATGGAACATCTTTACAACACTGCTATGGCCAAACTTAGTCGTTTGCTGGCAGCTTCATCAACAGTGCTAAATCCAGCTGGGGCTGACAGTGCTCAGTCCGAGAACATTGGCGATAGTGGCTCGGTGATCTCAAATTCAATGCACATAAAACTTGAACGGCTTTCCATTCCTAAATTTGATGGAACTTTACGCAATTGGCTTGCGTTTAAGGACACTTTCGAGACACTGGTACACTCACAAGATTTCCCAGAGGCATATAAACTTGGTAAGTTACGGGAAGCGGTTCAAGGCGATGCTGTATCATTGGTGGGCGGCATGTACAGTGGCGGCTATGAAGATGTATGGAAGGCCCTCAAGGGTCGCTATGATAGTCCGAGGCAACTGGCAGAGATACATGTGGCACGATTTATAGGTATTGTACCGATTACAACCGAATCTACCTCGACATTGCTATCCGTAGTCGACACTGTTCGTGAATCGTTGCGGGCACTAGTAGTGATGAAATTACCAGTGGACACGTGGGATGCATTGGCAGTTCCTATAGTCATCTCAAAGTTGGCAAGTCGTACTCAACAGGCTTGGGGAATGAGTCGGATTAACAACGACATTCCAACTCTAGAAGAATTGTTAAAATTTTTGGAGAGGCGAGCACATAGCCTGACTGCAGACCTACTCAAATGGACATCGACAACCACATCTGGCACTAAAGTTGGTGGCAATCGAAACGCTATGCCAGCTGATCACTCAGTACGTCTTGTAAAAACCAATTTGGGAACAGTCGTACCTGGAAACTGTGTATTTTGCAACATTTCGGGCCATCGAATAAGTCAGTGCCCGGATCTTACGTCGTTGCCGGTATCTGACCGATTTTCGAGGCTGAAAGGATCAAATCTTTGTTTCAACTGTTTGAAACCTGGACACTCTTCGAAAGCTTGCTCTTCTACAAATTGCAGAACATGCAACGGTCGACACCACACTTTATTGTGTCGAAACTCACAGGTAGCCTCAGAGGTTCCTGTTCGAGGAACATCATCAAAGGCTGGGGCAAGGGAGATGACGTCATCACTACCTCCAAAGGTGCATCAATGACTAGATGGCACCGTCAAGACATATACTATTTTAAGTAACCGTTTGATACTACTGGCTACAGCGCAAGTGCTCATGATAGATGGCTTTGGCAATACAACAACTTGCAGATTACTTTGCGATCCTGGATCACAGGTTAGTTTAATTACAAAACATTTTTTTGACCATTTGTCTATTCCCAGACGAAAGCATACCCTGAAAATAGAAGGCATTGTTGACGGAGCGTACTCATACACCCGAGGCCGGGCAGAAATTAGTCTTGCTTCAATGATCAACCCATCATTTACGATTCCAGTTGAGTTCCACATCGTCGACTCAATCACATCTGTGACGCCAGTGGCACCGGTTGCAGATCATTGTTGGCAACATTTGAGTGACTTACCTTTGGCAGATCCGAAATTTGGTGAACCTGGCCACATTCAGGCGTTACTTGGTTCTGATGCATGGGGCCAAGTTATTTCGGATGGAGTTACTCGTGGCAATCGAAACGATCCAATTGCTCAATGCACTCAACTTGGATGGGTGGTTTTTGGACCAGCAGAATCAACTTCTTCCACCGACATTTCAGTTAAGTCTTTTTCAATCCAGATGGCTAGTGAAGATGCGTCAGTCGACCAGTTGTTACGCACTCTGTTTGAAGTTGAACTTGAGGATCCACAACCTGGTATGAAAACAACTGCAATTGACCCCTGCGAAGAAATCTTCAAGACAACCTTTAAACGCAGTCGTGATGGGCGTTATTCAGTGCAGATTCCATTTCGCCCGGATGCTCCTGCGCTTGGCAATTCACATCGACTGGCTCTTCGACAGTTTCTTCAATTGGAGAAAAAATTGGCTTCCGACCCTGATCTAAGGCAAAAATATTTGGACTTCATGCTGGAGTATGAGCAATTAGGCCACATGTACCATGTTCCAGATCAACAAGATGAACCAGCTCAGGCGTACTACATTCCACATCACGCTGTCACAACGAAGTTCCGTGTTGTATTCAATGCTTCTGCGAAAACTTCGAATGGATATTCATTGAACGATACACAATATGCTGGTCGACCTATGCAAGGCTTATTAATTCAAATGTTACATCGATTCCGTCTCTATGCAATTGCACTGACAGCTGATGTGGAAAAAATGTTCAGGCAGGTACGCATAGATAAACGACATCGACGCTGGCAACAAATACTTTGGCGAGATACACCAACTCAACCGATTCGTACCTACCAACTGGCTACAGTTACTTATGGCACCACAAGCGGACCGTACCTGGCTGTCCGATCAATGCAACAGTGTGGGTTGGATAATTGCCATCAACTGACTGACCCGGAGAGAATTCTGGCCGCTCGAACTAGTATTTTGCAAGATTTTTATGTGGATGACTATCTGACAAGTGTGAAAACGGTAGGCGAGGCAATTCAATTAGCAACTGATGTGTCATCAGTGTTGGCTGGAGGTCATTTCCACCTCCGGAAATGGAGATCAAATAGTAGAGAAGTTTTGGCTCATATCATTGGCACATCAAAGGCGTTCCCACTCGATTTACATCTGGGAGAAACTACCGTGCTTGGCTTGCATTGGGACCCTTCGACAGACGAGCTCTTTTATCGTGTTAGTTTGAGTGGAGATACATACATCACAAAGAGACAGGCACTTAGCGACGCAGCAAAATTGTACGATCCAACTGGTATGTTAGCACCAGTCTTACTTTTGGCAAAGCTTTTTATACAGCGTATGTGGCAAGCGAAATTGGATTGGGACAACCCGCTTCCATCTGAATTATTGCACGAGTGGCTGGTGTTCCGCAATCAACTGTCACAATTAGAAGCTATTCGTATACCCCGATGGTTAGGTGTTCAAGATCCACTTGAAGCACACCTATATGGGTTTTGTGATGCCAGTACAAAGGCATACGCAGCTGTTATTTATTTGTGTACGAAACCAAGCCATGGACGATGTA
This sequence comes from Melanostoma scalare, assembly GCA_949752695.1. Taxonomy (NCBI): domain Eukaryota; kingdom Metazoa; phylum Arthropoda; class Insecta; order Diptera; family Syrphidae; genus Melanostoma; species Melanostoma scalare. The sequence continues at coordinate 159,978,846 of OX456985.1, read as the reverse complement.
ACAACCAATTGATTACTTCAAAAACGAGAGTGGCACCCATGCATCCAGTAACCATACCTAGATTGGAACTTTGCGCGGCTCAATTATTAACCACATTGATGAAGGAAACTCAGAACACATTGCAATTGAAAGGCGTCACGTATACAATGATGTCTGATTCAAAGATTGTACTGCATTGGCTACACAAAAGTACAACTCAGCTAAAGGAGTTCGTGGCAAATCGCGTTCGCTTCATTCAGGAAAATTCACTCGTTGGCAATTGGCATCACATCCGCACAAAATTAAACCCAGCAGATTGTGCGAGCCGAGGTATACATGCATCAGCATTAATCGATCATCCATTGTGGTGGAATGGACCATGTTCACAAAACTTTCCTATTACTGAACTCCAGTCATTATCGGATGAGGAGATTGTTTTAATGGAGACCGAATTCAAACCTTTGAAAGCAAGAGTGATACAGGCCAAACTTTACTCATTGCAAACTTATTACCTTCAGGACGACAAAGCGATCACCATCGATCTATTGGAACGATTTAGCAGTCTTGGCAAGCTTTTACGTACAACCGCTTACATCTGGCGATTCCGGAAACGGTATTGGAAGTTTCGTTCACATTTACATGTAAAAGCAGAGGAAATGGATACTGCCTTGAATTGGCACATTCGCTCGGAACAAATTAAGTTCTTTAGCTCGGAAATCAACCAATTGCAGAAATCACAATGTATTTCCCCATCAAGCAAAATTATATCATTGACACCATTCATCGACGCAGCCACAGGTGGAATTTTGAGAGTTTCTGGTCGACTGGAACACGCATCAATTGGAGACGGAAGGCGCTATCCGATTATTTTACCAAGGGAAAGCACTTTGACCAAGCTCATCATACGAAAAACACACTACGACACCTTACATGGAGGCATCCAACTCATGTTGAACACTCTTCGAGAGAATTATTGGATACTACAAGCCCGTACATTAATAAAACGATGTATCTATGAGTGTACGGTATGCCGTCGTCATAAACATCAAATGATGACTCAACGCATGGCATCGTTGCCGAAGGCCCGCGTAGCCCCAACACCACCATTTGCAGTTTCTGGTTTGGATTATTGTGGTCCATTCCATATTCGAATTGGCTCGAAAAATGTGCGTACCGTTAAGAAAACTTTTGTGGCGATTTTTGTATGTATGGCGACCAAGGCCGTTCATATTGAATTGGCAGAAGACTTATCTTCAGAGGCTTTTATAAACCTTTTCACTCGCTTTGTAAACCGACGTGGTCCGTGCACAGATCTACATAGCGACAATGGCACCGCTTTTGTTGGCGGAAATCGAATATTGAAGGAAGATTTGGCAGCTTGGCATGGTACACATGCACAACAACATTTGGCAAATAGAGGAACGACATGGCATTTTATCCCACCTGGTGCCCCACATCATGGCGGACTGTGGGAAGCGGCAGTCAAATCCGCAAAGAAGCATTTGCTTCGAGTTGTTGGTACCCAATCAATTTATTATGACCAATTGCACACTCTTTTAGTTCATGTGGAAGCTTGCCTCAATTCGCGACCACTCATTGCGTTACACGACACTTTGGATGATAGTTGGGCGTTGACACCGGCTGATTTTTTGATGGGAAGGTCCATCGTTGCTGTGCCGGATAAGCCCGTAACCAACTTGCCTACAAACCGTTTGTCGTATTTTCGTCAATTAAGGCAGATGCAACAACATTTTTGGCAGAAATGGCACGATGAATATCTTTCAACTTTACAATCTAGATCAAAATGGCAACAACCCAACGACAATCTGCGAATTGATGACATTGTTATTGTGCGACATGAGAACTTACCTGCAACCCATTGGCGAATTGGCAAGGTTATTGCTTTACACCCTGGTGAAGATGGACTAGTTCGTGTGGCTACTATAAAGCATTCTAAAGGTGAATGCACCCGACCTATACAAAAATTATGCAGGCTTTTGGATAAAACTGAACTTACCCGTTCAGCCGGGCAGGATGTTTGAGATTTGTAAAGTGGCAGCTCTGACAAAAAGTAAGAAGGAGAAGAGAGAGACTGAAATAATCGAGATGTACATAACAAACACATTGCAAGAAAGACGAACAAGATCTCAGCGGTGTTCATTGATAGTTTGGCTTGCACATCGTTCGCTTGGTTTTTAACTTTCGCTGTAAATTTGATAATTAATGAATTTTCTTTTTTTTAATAAATAAGTTTGAGTAAATAAATTCAAGTCTGAATGTATTTTGTACATACATGAACAACAATTTCACGTTTCTAGGACTCGAACGTGGAGGTAACAGGCACACATGCTTACAATCACGATACTAGCACAGCAGGTTTTGTTAAGGCCCCGGCCCATAGAACGCGGTGCGTGCGTGCGGCACCGCCTTCAACTGACAGCTCGATTAAATACACACGTTCTTATGAGAGGTTACCCATAAGCACCGCGAGCAACACGCCGCACGCGCCGAGTAGCCGAACTTCTATTTTGCCGCGGCTCTCACGCGGTGACAGAAGAGAGACATGCGCAGTCACAACCAATTTGAAGTTTTCTCTTATATGGAAAGAATGACAATGGGCGCGTTCAAGAACCTATCGGATAGCCTATCTTGGATAGCCGTGTCTAGATACCTTTTTGAACGATCGACAACAGACAACAGCTGTGAAATATTAAAATTCGACTTTTGAAAACAGAAAAACATTCAAAATATCATTTGCTAGACGATTATAACTTATTTTTTTCGATTTCCCACACGTAAACAACAACAACAAGCTATCCGGATGCGATTCTTGAACGCCCCCATTTTGACTAAATTTATCTGTCAAAACACCGCAACGGATTCTATGGGTCACCCCTATCAGTTGCGCGCGGCAAAACCAACCGCATCAGTTGCCGCGCCGCTTCTACCGCACGCACCGCGTTCTATGGGCCGGGGCCTTTAGTCTTCATCGACATTATTATCTCGTAAATACATTTCCATTAGCCACCACTGAAGATCGAACACCGCTTGGATTAATAGTAGGTGTGTTTCTTTACTGAAAATTCACACTAAATGCACCGAAAGTCGGTGAAAGTCAGTCAAATGTCGTTCCAGCACAGCGATTTTTCGCAGCAGTGCACAAAAGAGAGTGCTCACGAGAGAGTAAAAAATTTCCCCACCCTGCGAATTTCTGCCACCTAAATTTCTGTGGGCAGAAATCGTGCACAGCCAAAACAAATACAACAACTGTCAAACAGACATTTTTCCAAGCGTTGCTGCGAATGTTTGTTCAACACCGTTTCTTTACTTTTGAGACAATGGGCGCGTTCATCAAAAGTTAGATTTTCAGATTAACTAACTTTTCTCGGCCTCTGATTGGCCAGACGTTAAGTTTTTCAGTTGACAACTCATCAGCTGTTAGTTTATACCGATTCAGTTTTTCAGTCAGGAAAAGAAGGCTGAAAATCTAGATTTAGTTTATTAAGCTGTCAGATGCGATAAATAGCCTACATGGCAATTGAACTTTACTTTGTATTTTTCGGTTAGCCGTTTGTGGAAACATTTTTGTCGTGAACTTTTTCATTAAACTGAACTCTAATTTATTTTTTGGCAATTTGTCGTATAATTAAAGGTTATCAAAAACCCTTACAAAAGAAATAGATTTTTAAGAAAATTATTTGCTACATTTTCACTCGAAGTCTATTCAAATTGTAGTTACATGCATATTTCTAATCACAAATATTGAAGAGTTCGACTACTTTGTTAAAAAGTAGTCGAAGTAGTCGAAACGAACGGTTGTGCTCTTTGGTATTTACGAATAAAAGTGTTTTAAATTGGATATTTTAAAAGGTTTTATTTGTGTGAAATAGCTCTTTTTAAAGAGTTTTTTCTCCTTTATTTTATGAGTTAAAAAAACTCTTAAATAATGGAAGAATTCTGTGGTAAATGCGATAGACAATTTTCGCGAAGTGATAATTTCATTGTACCATGCAACGGGTTTTGCAACAAAATTTTTCACCGTATATGTTGCGAAGGTTCTCTCTCTGAATACGATGTGAAATTGTTGCAGAAGAATCGTCATCTCGGTTATAGATGTGTGGAATGCTTTGATGTTTCAGCGAAGATTTGTAAACAACACGAGAGATTGCTTGAAGCTCAACAATCAAAATATGACCGTGTATTAGAAATTTTAAACGGAAATTCTGTTTCAATAAAAGAGCAACTAGTTGAATTAAAAACAAATATTGACAGTTCGTCGGTGAGGCAAAATAATGTTAAATTGAGTGAAGGGGTTGAATATATGTATATCGTCAACGGTAACGGAATTATTTATTTATTTATTTATTTATTTGTTTTTATTAAACAGTAAGTAAATTACATATTCAATAGTGACTAGAATTAGCTGCCAGGGCTATCTACTAGAGTGGTAATAAAGTTATATATAACAGTATCGTTATTATTGTTTTTTTTTTTTTTTTTTAGATGAGATTTTCAAGTTTTAAATTCGTTATTATGTTGTAAACTAGATTTATGTTGTTGGTGTTGATATCTTTCAAAAGGTTGTGTAAGTTGTTGTTGTTGGATAGCCTTGCGCAGGTTGATAGGACTTTCGGACAGGAAAGGAGATGGCCAATTGTCAAAGTGGATGTACTATCTTGACAAAGGTGGCACATAGGGGGAAGCTCCTTATTGAAGAGATGTTTGTGTGTAATGTAGGTGTGACCAAGTCTGAGTCTGATGAATACTTTTATTTTTTTTAGAGATGTATTATTGGGGTATATTGCTCTATCTCCGTTGGGGTTAGCGTTTTTATAGGAGTGGTTGTATCTTGTCCATGAGTTTTTTCTTTTATACTTCCAGTTTTCCCGGAGATAGTTCGAAATATCTTTATTATTATGTTGGATAAATATTTTTAGAGGTTCTTTTATAGCTGATTTGGCTTCTGCGTCTGCTGCTTCGTTGCCGCTAATACCGACATGACCGGGAATCCAGACGATTTTTGAACTTCACTTTTCAAAATTAGATGGTTGCGTATAGTGTCTATTATTTCAGTAGAGTTTGATGTATTTGCTATGGCTTTTAGTGTAGAAAGGCTGTCAGAGAATATAACCGTTTTACTTTTTTGCGATAGTGTTATTGCTTTGTAAATGGCAAACGCTTCGGCAGTGAAGGTTGATGTATAAGTTGCTAGGAGTCCTTTTGAAACTACGGAACCGTTTTCGTTGACTACAGCAAAAGAGGTGTATGTGTCAGATTTGGATGCGTCTGTGAATATTAGTTTCCAATCCAGCGATTTGTATTTCTCGAAAATTTCGAACACCAGAGTTTTATAAATATTGTGAGTGGTTGAGTTCTTTGGATATGTGCAAAGATCTGTGTTTATGGTGTTGCTAGGTAGTTTCCAGGGTGGTTGGCTGATTCTTGTGTGGTTCCGAAGGGAGATGGGTATATCTAAATTTTTTGCGGAAGTAATTGCTGTCCATAGTGTTGATTGTTTTTTATGTTGTTTTTTTTCGATTTAAAAGCTTTTTTACTTCTGGATGAATGGATGTTTTATGCATAGAGTTGATTTTTGTGATGATTTTTGAGGTAAGAAAATCAATTCTATCGGTTAAATTGGGAAGTCCAGTTTCGGTAAGTATATTCATAATTGGTGTTGTACGTATGGCTCTCAGACAACTTCTGGTGGCAGTATGATATGGTGTTGTGACAAGTCTCAAAGATGATTTGGAGCATTTACCATAAATTGGTAGACCATAGTCGATTTTTGATAACACAATGGATTTGGTAAGATTTATGAGAGTGTTAATGTTTGCATGACTGTTTTTGGAACTTAGGTATTTAATTATGTTAACCCTGGTAGTCAAACTTTTTCTTAAGTGAGTGCAATGATTTTTAAAGTTTAATTTTGAATCAAATATTATTCCGAGGAGCTTCAAAGAATTAACGTTTCTTATTGGGCTATTGTTTAAACTGAGTTCGATGGTTTTTGGACAGTTGTGTTTCCTGCATATATGTAGTATTTCAGAATTTTGATATGAGATTTTTGAACCCGAATAGTTACTCCATTGAAGGAGAGCTTCTATAATCCTAGATAGGATGTAACTCAATTCTTCAAGATTTTTATTTTTGGAGATGATAATTAAGTCGTCGGCGTAAAGAGAATGTTCAACTTTATGGAAATTGTTTATGATGTTACTAACTTCGTTGAAGGCTATGATAAATAGAACCACCGATAGGGGTGATCCTTGGGGAATACCATTTTTTAATTTGTGCAGATTGGAGTATACGTTGCAATATTTGATTCGGAAATTTCTGTTTGATAGAAAAGCTTTTATATAATTGAATGTTTTTGGTCCAATATTCCATTTTAATAGTTGATTCAGGACCACATGTGCCCCGATTCTATCAAAGGCATGCTGAAAGTCGAGGCTTAGGATGGTGGCATGATTTCGCTCAGAGCAGGCAAAATGATCAATATGGAGAAGTGCATCTAGCGTAGATTTTCCTTTTTTAAATGCGACTTGTCGGTTGTCCACTAGGTTGTCTTTAAAGAGGAACCAAAATAAACGTTTAGTTATTATTTTCTCTAAAATTTTCCCTGTACATGGAAGGAGGGATATAGGGCGATACCCGGCGGTTGAAGTAGAATCTCCATTTGGTTTACGAAGTGGGATGATGCTTGCAGCTTTCCATGCTTGCGGAATGATACCTGTTTCAAAGATGGTGTTGTATAGTTTAAGAAGCCGTGTTTTTAAAATCTGCGGGCAATTTTTTAACATAGTGTATGAAATACGGTCGAAACCAGGTGTTTTGCCTTTTGCAGTATGTAGGCATGAAATGAGTTCTGACATCTTAATGTCAGATTCAATGCTGATTGCTGCAGGACTTGGATCAAAAAATATGTTCGAATTGTAGAATATTTTTAACTTTTGGTTGATGAAATTAGATGTGAAATTGGAGTCGTCCGAAGATTGTTCCCATGTTTCGGCAAAGTGTTTAACAATTTTACCAGGGCATGTCAGCACCGTGGTTCCTGTTTTTATTATCTCTATTTTGTGTGGGGTATATGTACCTGTTAGTGATTTAATATCAGCCCAAAGTTTTTGAGGAGTTGAGTTAGGGTTTATATTTGACGTAAATTTTTCAAAACATAATATTTTTTCAGCTTTCACTGTTTTACGAAATTTTGCATTTAATTTGCGGTACAGAATTAGGTTTGGATCGGTAGGAGAGTTTTTAAAGTTATACCAGGCTTTCTGCTTTTGCATACGCAGAGAACTTATTTCCTTGTTCCACCAGGGAGTTGTCTTTTTGCGGCTTTTGTTGCTAGTTTGGGGAATGGATATATTTGCTGCAGAACGTATTATTTTGAGGATCAAAGCAGATTCTTTGTTTATGTTCCCGGAAGTATCCCTTGCAAGCAATCCAGAAGAAACCGTAGATCTAAATAGATCCCAGTTGGCCTTGTTGAGGATAAACTTTATTGGTTTTTTTAGTTCCTGACTCTCGTTGCTGGTAGTAAGGTTAATGAAAATCGGGAAATGATCGCTGCCGTGGAGGTTGTTGGATATGTCCCATGCTGTTTTGTTGAGAAGAACGGGTGAAATAAGTGATAGGTCGATGTGTGTGAACGTTTTGTGGGTGGAGAAATGTGTTGCACGACCGTCATTGAGTATTGCTAACCCAGAGTTAGCAATAAAATTCTCGATTGTTTTGCCACGTTTGTTTAGTTTATCTGAGCCTCAGGATGGACTCCAAGCATTAAAATCCCCCGTAATTAGGACTGGATTGTCAATACCATTGATAACATCTTCAAGGTCTTTTGTTGAAAAGGATTGTTCGGGATGTATATAAATCGAAATAATTGTGAGTGGTATGTTTAAATTAATTTTGACACCTATTGCTGATATTCGTGAGTTGATTGTGATGCTAGAATGTGGAATTGAGTTATGGATGAGGATTCCAACTCCTTGTTTAGAGGTTGATACGCAATCAATATTGTGAAGGTAGGAAGAAAATTGTTTAGGTGGAAAAATATAGCAGCCGGCGGCGATGTGGGTTTCTTGTAGGCAAATTACTTTTGGTTGTATTTCTTTCATTAGTAATTGTAATTCGTGTAGGTTATTCAAGTAGTTCCACTGAAGTACAGTGAGCCTTTGATTAACTGGACGTAGCTGGTTAATTTTGTTGCGGTGAAGATTATTTTGTGTGGGTGTAATGCCGGTGTTGTTTTTTTGTATACGGTTATATTGACTCCGCGGTATGGATACAGGAGCAGGCGGGCACAGAGTAATGCCCCCCTGATTCGGTATCCCCACCGCAGAGTCGTTGTTTTGGTTGAGAGGTTTAATTTTATATTGATTCATCATCATTTTGATCCATGTGGTTGTTGTTGACGTAGTAATTATTTTGTGAGAGGAGATTTTTTGTTAATTTTGTTAAAGGAGATGGACAGCTAGTGGCTGTATGTCGGCTATTACATGGCGCATGTTTTTAATGCGCATTAATCGCTTTTTTCGTTTTGAAATTGTATTTGGTAATGCTCTCATTATTACACGCTGCATTTTTCGAGTTGCGCATGTTTTTGCCAATTTTCTTTCATATTGATTTCTGCGCTCAGTCTTGCAGTTTTAAAGTTCCATTGAAACAGTTGTTGAGCTGTTGTAAAAATGAATATAGAAGAAATTAATGATATGTTGAACATTTCTTAAAAACATTAACTGGTCAAAGCACCAGAGTTTAGCACCAGCTCTCCTTTTTTCGATTTTCCCATTTCACGAAACTCTTTAGAAAACTGAGTTCGCAAAATGTTTATTTTTCTTTTTATAAAGTTTATATTAATCAATGGGTCATTCAATTTCAATGAATCTTAAATAACTTGAAAAGCATCTGCTTTCTCAACCCGATTTATATACATAGTCATGGTGGCAGGGATCGTATAATATTGAATTTAGTTCGTAGTGAACTATCAACTCACAAGTCAATTTCCATTGATCACTTGAATTCTTCCGCCATAATACAAAGTGATTTCCCAACTAAGTTCAAATCAAGAATAAAGCAACAACGAAAAACAACGAATAGAGATAAACAGAAACATGAAAAAATGCACGACAAATGCTACCCGTGCATGTCCGGGCAGCTGTATTTCTATCTCGATTTTTTTCTCGCTTGCACTTCATTCATGCACGAGAGAAATGCGCCGTGGAATAGTGGACTATGAGTTTGAAGGGTTTCATCTGAGTGTGTGAGCGGGAGAGAGCTTGTGTGTGCGCTCGTGTTTTTGTTGCTTGTTAAATTATATTCTGTTTCTTTCGTTTTGGAGGGGAGAGGAATAACTGAAGAGGTGTTTTGTTCGACGTGGGCTGATATTGTTGGTGTGTTTTTATCGTTGTTTGTTGTTGAAGGAAGACCGGTTATTGTGGTGCTTTGATTGCAAGTAACTGAATTGGATGTGTTGTTTATTAAGGCAGCTGAAGAAGTGGTGGAGGAGGGTTGAGGTGGTGGGCAGGCTGAACTTGATACAGATGTTGAAACGGTTTCTTTGTTGGACGTCGATGAGCTTTGTGCAGCTGAGGAATATGTAGTTGTGAGGAGGGGGGTTGGATTTTTTTCCTTATATATTTTTTTTGCGTCGGACATAGAGCATTTTTGAATTGTTTTAATTTTGAGGATTTCTTTGGCTTTTATAAATTCTTTGCAATTTTTGGAGGACGATGGGTGCTTTTCGGAGCAGTTCGCGCACAAAATGCGGGTGCAGTTTTGTGGCTGATGTGGTGGTAGGTTGCATGTCTCACAGGATTCGGATGATGTGCATCTTTTGGCGGTGTGTCCAATGAGTTGGCATTTGCGGCAGCGCATTGGGTTGGGGAAGTATTCTTCTACTTTGACGTTATACCAGCCTATATTTACAGCGGAGGGAGGGCGGAAACGATCAAAAGTAAATAGAACTAGACCGGTAGCTCTAAGATTGTTGTCGGGTGTTGTTTTTTTAAACTTAAAAACATCGATTACGCCTTGGAATTTCATTTCGTTGATTATTTCTGATTCTGGCACGTTAATAAGGCATGGGGCGTATGCTGTTCCTTTGCTAGAGTTCAGGTTTGAATGAAGTTTAACCGAGATGGGACACATATTAGCGAGATTTTTTTGTGCGAGGAATAGATTAGCTATTTTTGAGGATTTTACAAGCAGAAGGAGGCTACCGTCGCGTAATTCCGTTATGTTTTCGTAGGCGGTACTTATACCGTCGATGGCTTTTTTAAGAAGAAATATGCTTAAAGAAGACAATGGTATTTTTTCATCAGTTGAGGCGATAGTTATAAACTTAAGAGTTGTATTTATTTGCAATGAATTTCCGATGTCTAAATAGGTGGGGATATTTTTTTTTCTTTTTTTCACATTGGGTTCAGGCGGCTCTTTATCAAGGAGCTCAAACCTGTTCCCCGAGAGCACATTTGGCCCAGGGGCCATGATTTCTAACACACTTGATCACACTGTATACGTTTGTATTTTTGCGAAAGCGAGATGGCACAAAATGATGTGATAAGTGATTATTGAGTAACGGTGCGGTTTAAGTAAATAGAGGGAGCAAAGCTGAGTAAGAAGTTTACGGCTTGAATGTCAGACGGTGACTGCGCGGTAACGGAATTAAAAACAGAATTACTTATAGGGCCCATACACTACGCATGCATGCATGCGCAATCAGAAGATTGCGCAATATTGCTTTCGCCCTACACTACTCATGCAAACTGCGCAATCTTCATTTGTGTTTTTGTGGCAGTGTAGACAAGTTGTACGATGTCAAGCTAAAACTCCGCTGCTGCTCTTCTCGTCATTCGAATTTTATCACTTGACTGAACAATTTTGCCCACACACCACACATGCATGAATGCGCAAACAAGAAAATATCAGAAAATTCTGATTTTGCTCATGCCGCATGCACAACCACTCAGTCAACACCATACACCTTCAATCAGCATGCGCAATCACTTGATTGCGCATGCATGCATGCGTAGTGTATGGGCCCTATTAGTCCACTATTCCACGGCGCATTTCTCTCGTGCATGAAATAAGTGCAAGCGAGAAAAAAATCGAGATAGAAATACAGCTGCCCGGACATGCACGGGTAGCATTTGTCGTGCATTTTTTCATGTTTCTCTTTATCTCTATTCGTTGTTTTTCGTAGTTGCTTTAATCTTGATTTGAACTTAGTTGGGAAACCACTTTGCATTATGGCGGAAGAATTCAAGTGATCAAAGGAATTGACTTGTGAGTTAATAGTTCACTACGAATTAAATTCAATATTACGAGTATACGATCCCTGCCACCCCGACTATGTATATAAATCGGGTAGAGAAAGCAGATGCTTTTCAAGTTAATTTAGATTCATTGAAATTGTATGACCCAGATTAATATAAATTTCATAAAAAGAAAAATACACATTTTGCGAACTCAGTTTTCTAAAGAGTTTCGTGAAATGGAAAAATCGAAAAAAGTGAAGCTGGTGCGAAACTCTGGTGCTTTGAGCAGTTAATGTTTTTAAGAAACTACTGCAAGACCAGGTGTCCATGTTCAACATATCATTAATTTCTTCTATATTCATTTTTACAACAGCTCAACAACTTCAATGGAAATTTAAAATTATGAAAACAAAAGAAAATTCAAAAGAGAAAGATAGTGAATTGAAAGAAAGTGTTGAGTATATCTCAAAATCTATTGGTGAGATAAAAAATCGAATTAAAATAAGCAATAAAAACAACATGAGTTCGGCGGGAGGAGTTGAAAAGAGACAGAACCAAAAACTTTTCTCCGAAGTCGTAAAAAAAAAGTCTGAACAATCTGTCCTTGTCATTCCAAAAAATAAACAAGCACCAGAAGAAACAAGGAAAGAATTAAAGAGTAAAATAGATCCTACTAGTTTATACACATATAAACAGGGTGATCAATAAAAATAATGGAGGTATTGTTATTAAATGTGCTGATACGGACTCAACTGAAAAATTAAGAAATGAAATTGAAAAAAATTTAAGTGATTATCAGGTCAAAGTTTCAAGTATGATCAAACCTAAAATATGTGTCATGGGTATTGAAAATGAAGAAGACCAAATTATAGACAAAATAAAAAAGCAAAATCCGGAACTTAAAGATAGCGAAATGTGCTTAATAAGATCTTTCAAAAACGAGAAGAAATGGAGAAATCTAAGTGTAGTGATAGAAATTGACACCGCTAGTTTTCAAAAAATCATTAAAATGGACAAAATAAAAGTAGGGTGGGTTAACTGCAACGTAAGAGAATTTTACGATCTCACTAGATGTTTTAAATGTCAAGGTTTTAATCATAAAGCTAGTTCGTGTAAAAATAAAAAAGCGTGTTTGAAATGTGGGGAAGAGCATGAATCAAAGGTTTGCACAAACAGTATAATGAAATGCATTAATTGTACAAAAATGAATGAGTCTTTCCAATCGGATATTTCGTGTGACCATGTAGCTACGGATAAAAGCTGCCCGGTGTTCTTAAGGAAGTTAAAAGTCCTTAAGGAGCGCATCCAATACTAGCAACTAAATTGTTGGTGCTTCAATACCAAAGGTCTGATAAATAATTTTAGCCAAATCAAAAATGTGTTAAAGGACAAAAGTTTTGAAATTATCGCGGCATCGGAAACCCATTTGACAAATGATGTAGATGTTAGTGAAATTGTTTTACCAAACTATGTGGCCGCTAGATGCGATAGTACTAGTACGAGTACTGGCGGTGTAATCTTATATGTAAAAAAGCCATTTAATTTTAAAATTTTGAGCCAAATCCATATTCCAATGAAGATTTGGTGCATTTGCGTAGAGATCTACTCCAATTCGATAAATGAAGTTATTGCGGTGCTCTACAGATCTCCCAGTAGTTCTGAAAGTGAATTTTGTTCAGTTTTTGCTGAGTGGATTGACCAAATGTTGCTTAATCACTCTAATATCTTAATCGTAGGTGATTTTAATATAGACTTACTAAAGGATGAAACATATAGTAGACGTATTAAAGAAATTCTTGTAAATAACAATTGTAAACAAATAATTAATAAACCAACAAGAATAACTGAAACATCTCGAACATTAGTTGATTATGTAATAACTCCAATGGAAAAAAGAATATGTGCCGACACTCAACCAAATATTAATATAAGTGACCATGAATCTATTGTTATAGAGGTTCCTGTAAATAATAAAATATTAAAAAGTGCTATAAAGTCCATTGATCTATTTAGATATAAGAAAAATGAGTTCAGAGCTTTAATACAGCGTAAGTGTGTGACAATGAGGTTTGTGAGTGATTGTACGATCTTAGCTGAAAAACTACAAGATTTCTTTTCTGAGTGTGTGCGAGAAATGACTATAAAAAACGAATTTATAGTAAAGTTAATAAGTGGTTCACAAACGAGTTAAATGTGATAAAAATTCAAAAAATCAGACTTCACCAAAGGGCTTGTCTTTTTAATCTGCCTCAAGATTGGATTGAATACCGTCGGATAAGGAACCTTTACAAAAGCCAATTACAATGTGCCAAAAAAGATTACACGTGTAATAAGATTAATAACTGTTCAAACCAAAAAGAAATGTGGAGGGTAATAAAAACTCTAGTTTTAAAAAATGATCGCGAAGAAATAAGTGAAGTGCAATTTCCGGATAGCAAAGAAAACGATAATGTGATAATAGCAAATAAAATGAACTCATACTATATAGAAAGTATAAACAATATAAGTAATTCAATACAGAAAAATTTAATTTATAATGACATTGAAGGTATTCATTCAGTTCTCAAATTCAATCACATTTCCTTAAATGACTTGTGGGAAGTTTGCAAAACTATGAAAAGGAAGAATGATACAATGCAACTTAATATCGGAATAATAAACGACTGTTTTTATATAGTGGGGCCATTAATTGTTCAGATAATAAACGATTCGTTTAGTCAAGGCGTGTTCCCTAGAAATTTAAAAGAGTCCATAGTGATTCCAATCCCTAAAGAAAAAAATAATATTGACTGTGATAAATTTAGACCTATAAATATGCTTCCACTTCTGGAAAAAATAATTGAAACTGTCGCGTATAATCAGTTATTTAAATACGTCGAATAAACTAAATTACTGAGTGAAAATCAATCAGGGTTCCGGACCAAACACTCATGTGAAACAGCGTTAAACTGATTGATTTTAGGACTGAAACAAATGAGACACGACAAAAAGAAAATAGTTGCGATTTTCCTAGATTTTCAAAGAGCTTTTGAAACGATAAACAGAGAAATCCTTTTAAAAAAGCTATTCAAATATGGTGTGAAGAATAAAGAGCTTGAGTGGTTTCGATCGTATCTGAGTGAACGTACGCAAAGGACGAAAGTAAATCAATGTTTATCGGAAAGTATGGATTCGTGTTTTGGAGTACCTCAAGGTACTATTATCGGCCCGTTACTATTTATCATTTATATAAACGATATATGCAATGTTGTGCAGCACTGTTCAATATCGCTTTTTGCAGACGATGCGCTTATGTTCGTTAGCGGTAGTGATGAATTAGTAATTATGAATCAAATGAATCGTGACCTAGAAAGGCTCCTGGAATGGTTAGCAATAAACAAACTCAAAATAAACATTAAAAAAACCAAGTGTAAGGTCATAAATGCTCAATTTAACGCGAATTTAAAAGTTAATAATGAAAGTATTGAACAAGTTGAAAACATGAAATATCTCGGAGTATTAATAGACAACAAACTTAACTTTAATAACCACATAAGTTACATAATTAAAAAAAAAATCAAAAAAGATCGGATTTTTGAGAAGAATTCGTAAAAACATAACGACAATTTGTGCAATAAATATTTATAACACTATAATCAAACCGCATTTTGAGTTTTGATCAACTGTGTTGTATTTGGGTACTGATGAAAACATTAATCGTCTTCAAGTTCTCCAAAACAAAGCGATGAGAACAATATTGAAGTGCAGTTATTACACACCTATCAGATGGATGTTATCTTGCCTCAAATGGCTTAGTATCAAGGAGAGAATAACTTTCAACGCTTCCGTGTTTGTATTCAAGATGAAACATTACCTAGTTCCCGAATATCTATCATCCCAGCTGTTACTGGTTCAAGATGCTCAACCTTACAATTTGAGATCCAACCTAAATTTTAGATTGCAAGCATTTCGAAACTCTAGAACTCAAAATTCAATTATGTATAAAGGCCTAAAATTTTTTAATGAAATGCCCAATAATATTAAAAGTGAACATAATATAAATATTTTCAAGAGTTTACTTATCAATTATATTAGGTTAGGTTAGGTTAGGTGGAAGTGGCTGTCAGTCAATGAGTACATTGCCTAACACACTTAGGCCGCAAGGGCCCATTGTGATACCACAGAGATCAGCAAGTTAATCACCTACTGATCTCAGAAACCCGATGTAAGATTAACGAGTTGATCACTTATTAATCTTCCATTACGGGACTAGCCGGTTATTCACCTGCTAGTCGAACCACGTGGAACTTTTAATGTATTTTGAAAGACTTTTAGGGTCTATGTAAGCTAGGTCGCTAGTATCATCGAAGAAGAATTCACCGAGATGAGCCTTCCTCCTATGAAGTAGTGCAGGGCATGAGCAAAGAAGGTGTTGAACGGTTTCTTCCTCCTCCTCGTCCATGCAGCTTCTGCAGAAATCATTGGAAAACACACCAAGTCTTTTGGCGTGTCTCCCTATTAGACAGTGTCCCGTAAGAACACCTATGGTAGAACCTAGATACAGACGGTTCAGGGCCAACAAACTCTTCGAGCGTTTTGAGTCAACACACGGCCAAACTTTTTTGGTTGCAAGGCAGTTGTTACTCTCAGTCCATCTACAATTATATTAGACAAATAATGAATTAACTACCAAAACTTGAATTCCTAAAATTAGATTTGTTTTTTCATATAAACTTCAAAATTAAGGTTGTTTAAAAATTCAAATTATTTGTACCTGAATAGTATTCTATACTAAATAAATATATACATACATACAAGAGAAATGCTTTGGACTATAGTTAGTACTATTTTGAACCAACTACAAGAAATTATTTATTTCTCATCAAATCTTTCCTCGCAGAATTGAAAGGTGAATCCCAATACCATTCAAATCTGACAAAAAATTTAGAAGACCGTTCAACGCAAAACTGAATAAGTTTTTCAGTTAATCTGAAAATCTGAATTGTGATGAACGCGCCCAATTATGCTCTTTCAGAGAGTTTGTGGGAGAGTTTTACCCCCACTCCTTGAAATGTGACAGATTGTGAATTTCTGTGCACAAAGTAAAGAAACACACCTACTATGTGAATTTGTGCAGTATGCATATGCTCACCGTTAGAGCACACAATGAACAATGTCAAATAAAACTATTTTGTATATAATGGTGCGTGTATATACACATATATGTGCATTATTTTTGGTTATCATTCCACTCCAAAAATTTGCTTCCAGTTCTTGGTCTATTAAAAGAGTGTTCAATGACCTGTTCTAGAACACTTTCAGACAGAAAAGATCAACCTTTTGGTGTGCAATGAGAAATTTTCTGTTCTTTTCTGATCTTTTTTGTGTTCAATGAGCTGTTCTAGAACAGTTTAGCACAGCATTTTCTGCACCTCCTCTTGAGCAAGTGCAAGTTTGGTGAAAACTGTCAAAAGCAGCTGTTGACTTTTTGCTCGTAGTTTTTTAAGTGCATTGTAATTTTAATTTGTTGTGAAAAGTTCAAAAAAATTTAAAAAAATCAGGAAAATAACACCTAACCTTGTGCTGAAAATAAAATTACTATTCGTGACGAAAATACGCTAAATTAAGTTGATATCAGAAAAAGAAAAATTGGTGGTTGTTTTTTTTTTCGTTTTTGTTGTTGCTTTTTTTTGACAAGTTTGCTTGTTCTAACTTGCCTGTAGGGCGTTCTTTTATGGCTTCGATGTTACGCGATGCTGTAGTGTCAAAATCATCGTTGTTGTTGTGTATGTTTGACTTTGTTACAAAATCATGATTGCATTTAGGAACGACTCGATGTTACACTTTGTTGGTCTGTCAAAAATAAGAATAAAGTATTTCTTAAAATATAAAACCAGCTAAAAGAAACTCGTTTTTGATGAAGAAAAAAGAATTCTGAAATGAACAAGATTGCAATTCAATAACTGCTTACAGAATTTTGAAAGATTAATGAAAAAAAAAACCAAAACAAATCTGAGCAACAACAATTCTAGAGGGGTTTGACAGATCAACATCGAAACTCAAGCCCCAGAGATGAGTTGGAAAAAGTTACGAAACGTAACATTCTGACAGTTCAACATTGCATTTAGGAACGACATCGATGTTACTGAAGATGGTGGTTAATGATCTGCTGATCGGTGTCGTGGTGGTGGTAATGGGGGAAAATGTGCAAGAAAACCATGATCAACTGAAGAAAAATGGTGTACCTTCGTTGTTGGTGGTGTGCGTACACTGTTGGAAGTCAGACAATTATTTGAGTTTTTGTTGCGTATGTCTAAATATTGTTTGCGACTAACGCAATCAGGATGGGATGATTTGTGAGGTCCACTGCAATTGGCGCAACGCACCTCAGCTCTCGTACAATCTTTGGTTTTGTGGATTCCAGGGCAATTGGCACAAAAACTTTTTATGTGGCAATTTAAAGAACCATGACCATAAATTTGACAATTATGACATTGAATAACCTTACCAGGATTATGTCTTAAAGTCCCAGCGTATGATCGTTTTAAACAAACTAGGGCAAGATCGTCTTATTTTAGTTCATTTAATTTAGTTGTGCCTCGTTCAATATAAATAAATAAATAAGTAGGATAACGCAACAAAGCTATGGAAACCTCGGAACTTAGGGCTGTTTGCGGTCCGGTGTGTTGTGGTGGATCCACGTTTCGTCTACGGTTACAAAACGGCGCAAAAACTCGTTCACAACACACCGGAGACCAAACAGCAGTCAACACAGTTGGATTTTTCGGGGTGAATCACTTTTTTCCATTTTCTTCTTAGACAACGCGTTAGTAGAATATTAACGGCTGTCAAAAACAAACTAAATGTCGCAACTTGCTCGATTTTTATAAGAGTCAACGGCAGATGACTGTTGACGGGAGCAGTAGTCTGTTCTTTTTTTCTTGGATGTTACGCGATGTAACATCCGGTAACATTATGTCGTTCCTAAATGCAAAAAAGTTACGCGATGTAACATCGATGTCGTTCCTAAATGCAATGTTGAAGTGTCAGAATGTTACGTTTCGTAACTTTTTCCAACTCATCTCTGGGACTTGAGTTTCGATGTTGATCTGTCAAACCCCTCTAAAATTGTTGTTGCTCAGATTTGTGTTGGTTTTTTTTTTCATTAATCTTTGAAAATTCTGTGAGCAGTTACAGATTTTCAATCTTTTTCATTTCAGAATTCATTTTTCTTCATCAAAAACGAGTTTTCTTTAGCTGGGTTTATATTTTAAGAAATATTTTATTCTTATTTTTGACAGACCAGCAAAGTGTAACATCGAGTCGTTCCTAAATGCAATCATGATTTTGTAACAAAGTCAAACATACACAACAACAACGATGATTTTGACACTACAACATCGCGTAACATCGAAGTCATTTAGGAACGCGGTTCAGTACTGCCGATTCAATTACGAGCCGGGAAAGTCAAAAAGTCAGGGACTTATTGACCAGCCCTCGTATTATATGTTCTAATAGCACATCAGTTATCAACGCAAACAGAAATCCAAATAATAACTTATGTCGATTTCCAGTGGTACACAAAAGCACTTTTAAAAGTGCTTTTTTGATCGAAATATGTTACATCGAGGCACTAGATCACTTTTTTTTTGCCTCGAAAAAGCACATTTACGAATCTCGATTCAGAGGCAAGATTTACACGCACTTTCACGTACACCAACACAAAACATTTGACGTTTACCAGTTTGCAGTTTGATTATTTTGCATTTTTGGTTAAAGGACTGTGAAAGAGAGATAATAAAAATAAACAATAAACTATTTTGTGAAAATGGATCGCTCAATTTTAGCTGAAATTATCAAAATATATATGAGTCGTCATCTAGTTCTAATTCCAACGAAGAAGTGTTTGAAATTCTGAAATTCCTTACACAAAACGAAAGGCATTCTGTGAATAATTTTGTTCAAAGTGTTGTGTACAATTATTCGGATGTGGAGGTTTCTTCCTAGTGCATTTATTAATAAAGTTTCGAAAACATTCTTTCTATATAAATTGCAGAACAAAACAAACGGGAAGAGTTGGCTGTCAAAAATAGCACACATACAATGATAAAAAAAGAATTTTGTCTTTTCTGTTCCAGTGAGCACGAAAAAAAGCACTTTTTTAGAGTGCTTTTGTTTTTGCAAAGGAAATCGACATTAGGTATTGTTTCCTCTATATAAAACAAAATTACAATACAACAAAAACAAGTAAAATTAATGTGGATCTCTGGCTATGCCAATGCACGAGGAAACGAAGAAGTAACAATGCAACAAAATGAATGTTCTTTTACCACCTCCACTACAAGAAAATAAACGCAGGCAAAATTCACTCAATACCTCACAATCATCTCCTAAACAAAAACTTGGCCACACAATGACAACTCACGAACATCTAACCAAATCCAGTCCACCGATCTGCAACATTTGCAGCAAACCGGTTATTATTTGATGCAAAAATACTAAATCATTGTTGATTAGTCTCTGTGAGAGGGTTTGAAGATTTAATAGGCGAATACGATTTTCGTAAGGAGCAAGATTGAAAAGATCTTCCCAAGGAAGACCTTTGAGAGTGAAACGTATGAATCTGTGCTGTATTGCTTCGATTGGAGATTTATGCATATCATAAGATGGTGACCACACCTGAGACGCATATTCTAGATGCGGACGAACATAACAGTTATACATATAAAGAGAGGGTGACATAGGGGTCATTAAATTCTTTTGCCCATCGCTTAATAAAGCCAAGCATTGAATTTGATTTGTTAATAATGAGGTTGATGTGTTCATTAAACTCGAGGTTGGTACTAAATAGAACACCGAGGTCACGGAATCTAGAAACTTGAGATAGGGATTGTTGCGATATTGAATATTCTCCAATACTTGGCGATCTTTCGGGGGAGAAGGTCATACTTTGGCACTTGGAGGCGTTCAAACTAAGTCAGTTTTTAAAACACCATAGAACAAAACTGTCGATATCTTTTTGTAAGAAGTCTCGATCTGAATATATTCATATCATCAGCAAAGATTAAAATTTCGCTATAGGAGATGCAAGAAATCACATCATTAATTGCAACAATGAAAAGTAAGGGACCAAGATGACTTCCTTGTGGCACACCAGACAAAGCATTGAAAGGTTTTGATAAAACGTTTCAAAATTTGACTTCATAAGACCTATTTTTTAAGTAGGAGCTTATCCAAACAATAAATAATGGGGGAAATCCAAATGCTTTTAGTTTAAAGAAGTATAATGTTATGAGACAGTTAGAATTTTTGGGTCATTTTTCAGAGAACACCCCATTTGATTGACATAGTTAGAGTATAGATTTTGGAGAAAGTGTTTTGAAGTCTTCAAAAAAAACTTATGAATAGCTGGTGGTCAGTTGAAGAGAGAGTTAACTAAGGTCTTCCAAGCTTTGTTTCTTTTGTTCCTTAGAGCCTTTAATTCCTTGGTAAACCACGGTTGACTGAAACTAGTATTTCTAAGCAACTTTTGGGGAAATGTTTTTTTGATGCTATTTTCTAAAGTTAAGTAGAAGCAAGCGACTGCTTCGTCAATATTTTCAATAGTTGATATATTTTCAATACCAGCAATGCATAAATCATTCGATAGCAAATCGAAATTCGCTTTTCGAAAGTCAAAAAATATACACAGTCATTTAAATATTAAATAAAACTTATTAATATCTCGAGAGACGTTGCTTAGTTCTATAAAAATATCTAAAGGGGGATAGAGATAATCAATTCTAGTAATGGTCGAATTTAATTAAAGAACTACCGTGCAAATAGCTTCGGATGAGGAAACTAAGTCTATCATACGATTTTGATAGTTTCTAATACAGCTAACTTGCTGTAAGTCAGTAGATATAATATTATCTGAACAAGAAAGCTCACGCTGCGGTGAAGTTAAAGAAGGTTTTTGGAAAGATCCATCGTAAGAAGGCAACCATTGAACGTATGGTAGATTAAAGTAACCAATTAAAAGAGTTGAGCTTTCTAGGTCAGACAATAGAAAAATATGATCCAAAATCAGGGCCAGTTCAGAATAAGCTGAAGCTGAACTTTTTGAAACAATATATACAATTACAATAAAAATATTTTTTAACAGTGTACAGACTTTCACACAAACAACATCAATAGACAGTTCAAACGGAAAGAGTATACGAGACGACATATATGTGTTCCTGATCGAAATCAGAACACCACCCTCTACATCATCTGGCCTGTCTACGTGCCGATCTTTACGGTAGACCGAGAATTCAGGGCTCAAGATTTAGGTATTCAAGTGAGTTGAGTTTAGCTAAGTTTCAGTTAAATCAAATACGTCATGTTTGAAAACGTGGGAATTAACATACAAATCAGCAGTTTTACTGCGAAAACCTCTTACATTTTGATAAAAGAGGGAAAATCTAATTAGTTTTTTGGAGCAGTATTTATAACCAATTTGTTTTTAACTCTCCTGTTGATGGAAAATTCTTCAACAAGAGCACCACCAGGCCAAGAATTACTGTCACAAATAGAGTCGAAAGACGAGGGCGGGACAAGCAATTTGAACGAAGACACAAAGCTAGCTAGCTAGTTTTGTACATTTAATAAAATTTTCGTTAGGAATTAATTTCTTTAATACTAGATAGCGCAAAACATCGTTTGAATTAAGATCTGACCTAAGCCGAGACACAAAAATTAACTTAGGTTTTGGAACTGCCTCCATTGGTGTAAAATATGCAACAGATTCAGGATCAGAACTAGAATTAGATGGCAATGATCTATTTTCAAAATCCACAACTTCAACTACTGGTTCCATCGGGACAGAAAGACTATTGATTTTGACAGAGTTGCTTCTCAAAGTCTTGCGCTTTGAAAAAAGGCTCAAATTTTTGCTAGTCACTATGCATTCACGACTTTTTTTAGACCTTGTACTTGGAATCAAGGCAGAGCTTTTAGTTGCTGACGAAGTAGACTGAGCATTGAGGTCCTTTAAATCGAGAGCTTTCTGGGGAATTGAAGTCTCTAATTCGTCTGTAGATGTAGATCAACAGAGCTACAGGGAGAAGGAAATAAAATCTAAGTTCAAAATGGATTTATTGAAAGCTTTGTACAGTTGATCGAAACCCTTCGACAGCTTCTCAATTTCTAGTTTGAACGTAGACATCTTTATCGCTAATTGGGAAATAGATAACTTTTTGCAATCCTCGCAATATCAACAAGCACTTTTAAAAGCACTTATTTTATCTAAAAGTGCATTATTGGCCGCAATACATTTAGCGTGAAATGCAATACCACATGGACCATAGCATGCGAAAAAAGGTGAGTTGGAACTATCCATACATTTACCCGCCGAGCAAGCCATGGCTAATAAAAAAAAAAATAGAAATAAAAATAAATCGAACCGGAATAGCTTGGCTTACGCTCCTTTCAAATTACACGATTTCGCTCGTGCGGGAAAAAATCGGCCGATTTTTAATCGTGGTTTTGCTACTTTCACATTGAACGATAAAAATCGTACATTTTTATCAGTTCATCGGAACATTTGGTCTGGTCTGGATGAAAACTATGGATCGCGAACAAGTTATTGCGTTATGGATACTGTATCGGCGTTGGAAAAGACAAAGGCGCAATCGCCTTCACTGGATTCACCCAATTAATCAGAGACGAGAGGAAGTCGGGATGTTCCACACATTATTTGAAGATCTTAGAAACGATGACCAAAAGTTTTTCAACTACTTTCGTATGTCAGTTCGCTCCTTTGATGAGTTACATGGGAAACTGAAGAAAACATACTTCTTCCCAGGCTTTCCTTGTTGCATTTCTATCCTTATAAATTTATAAAGTTTTGTCCCATAACACAGGTTTTGCTTCAACTAGGGATATTAACACTTCAGCATCAACACCTTCCATAATTTGCATAAACCACCAAATCTGAACGCGGTAGAAACAATACTGGGGACAGTTCCCGTACGACTAAAGACCGTCTAGTGTGAAAGCGTGCATTTGGTCACGTAGGCCACTGAGCTAGAGGACGATACGGTAGCCGTGCGGTTCTAGTAGTACTGGACGGCTGCAACACGATTACAAAACGTGCCTGTGTTCTAATCGTGCAATGTGAAAGGTCTCGTACTCTTCAACAGTCGATCAAGAAAAATTGCCCGGGCGATTTTTTCCCGCACGAGCGAAATCCTTTCACAGAGCGTTACTCATACCATTTTTCACTGACGAAAGGAGTTACTCCTTTTGCGAAAAGATTTACTCTTTTTCTATTTTTCATGTTTCATTGAAAAATAGAGTAGATCCGGAGTAATTCTAAACGCCACAGATCTACTCCCATTTGGTTGGGAGATCTACTCTGAATTCACGTACACATGAAAAAATATTTGTTCTGTGAAACGTTAAATGGAAAATAATTTGATAATTTTAAATTATCTGCATTATTAGTACTGTAATTATTAGCTGAAAATTATGAACAAGCGAGTAAATAAGTTAGAAATCAGTAATTTGTTGGAAAAAACCAAATTACAAAATGTGAAAATATGAATCCCTATATGTGAACATCAATTTAACTTGCAATACTAGGAAAAAACTTAAAAACATGTTTCATTGAAAGGAATAGTTCTCGATTTGAGATTAAATCCGTCGAATTTCAATGAAAAACGCTATTAGTATTTATTTTTAAAACAAAAGCGCGCTTTTACCAACTGCACCAAGCAGATGATAATTTAGTCTACAAAGTTAAGTGAATGAAATTAGGTTTTCTAAGGAGATTATGATGTGAGGAAAAAGAATATATTAGGAATTTTAAAGCAGTTAAAAGTAGAGACTAATATTTATAAATAACAATCAAATTGAACTCAATTAATGTGAACGGAGAAAAAAAACTTTTTCTTACCAATCACTATCACTATAGAATTAAGGTAAACAGAAAATCAAAATGAATTGGAAACAAGCTGATTTACAAATCAAAATAACACATTAGACTCGAACTTAAAAACACTTAATTAAAATGCAATTTATAATTATAACAAGTAAATTGCACTACAAAAATTAAATTTATCAAGACACAGTTAGAAACACAACCAAACACACAAGAACCAGTGTTACCACTGAATAACAATAACAAGAAAAAACACTCGCATCATTGAAAACAAATAAAATCTCGGCAATATATTTACCATTTAAGGAATACGTCAGCGTTTCAGGTTCCTCTCCGTCAGATCCAGCAAAATATCCATCATCCAAATCGTCAGCTGACCGATGTTTTTGCTTCACATCAGTAGTATCAATGTCCCGCATCCTAATTAATCTTTCGTTCTCCATGCGCTTTAACCTTTCCATCTCAGTACGTGCTATTTCTTCTTCTGATTTCAATCTATCACACACAGCACCACGAGGTTCAAAAATCATTTCCCGCAAAGCCCGGTCATACTCATCAGGTTTCGGTTTGACAATATCATTTGGTTTGCTTAAATTTCCGACTAATTGTATAAGATCCTTGTAGTTATGATCAAGTTTCTTTGTTAATTCGAAAATTTCTTCTTTCTCTTTAGCTGATTCTGCTTTGCGACGTTTTGCTTCAACAATAATTTCTTCTATGGCATTCTTTCGGTCCAACCGTGAGTCTTCGCCACCAAATTGTACAGCTTCAGTGAAATTTCCTTTAAAATCGATTTAAGAAATAATGTTTGCCTTTTTTATTTAAAATATATAAGATATTACCATTTATATCGTCGTCTTCCAGATCGTCATCTGACCGATCATCTTGATACTGCTCAATTTCTTCCAATGTTTGACCCCGATGTGTAAGAACCACATTGTCGTTTAAATTAAATCGGATGCTCCTCTTGAAGCTTGTCACCTTTTCAGCCAAAAATCGAGCATTGAGTAGATTATCGTCTATGACTTCTGAGTTCCTACCTATTCGTCGGTCCTTGAATTGATTTGCTTTGTTTTTAAGCAAAAATTCTTTGCCAATAGTTTGTTTTCTTTTTTGAACAGCTTTGGCACGTGAGACACCAGGCAAACCTTTATCGTTTCTGCATGTTCGTCCTAGAATGTTAAACTTTTCTCTATTTATATGTATCTCAAAAGGATTAATCCTTTTATTTTTAGATCCCGGAGCAAACGGATTATTTGACTTGAAAGATTTTTTAGCATGTACGTTGTCGGAATTTCCACTTTTCTTGTTTATCTTTATCGATTTAACCATTTTAAATTAAAATGAATAAGGAAACAGTTCTTCTTCGGTACTTTACTAATATTTCGAATTTTGAATTATATTGCACGTGGAGCATAAAGATATAAAATAAGAGGGACAAATGTCATTTTTATTCAATGACCATAACAGAGTGCATATGACAGAATATCAACTTGAACCCTCTTAGCCCCAAACACCCGCAAAAAATATTCTAACACAAATTGAAAATGGCGTCTTATTTTCTGATAAAAAAATGGAGTTATGGTGAGATTCTAAACGTCAATAGGAAAGTAAAAAAAAAAACACGACATATCATTGACATTTGGCAGTAATTATTAATAATTAATTGGAAAATCTTAAGATTATTTAGTTATTCAAAAACTTTAAAAAAGGTACAAAAATTTATTTAAAAAACCACGCTTAGCTGAATCAATACCAGAAGAAGTTCCCTCAGGTATCAGGCTGATGGAGCACAAAACATTCAGCGGCCATACCCCTGAGAACGGATTATGTTCTACGAACTTTTCCATACCTTCCAGCTATGGACAGAAAGAAACCGATGACCCCAAATTATTTATACAGTACTTCTTAAGAGTAACACCAGCGCAGCTTGAGGAGCTCTTAGTACTAGTTATAATACAATAAAAAAAACTTCCATGGTCTTCGCCCAGTTCCTGGCAGTTCACCGAACGCAGCTAAGCTTGTGCGAGAAAAGTAATTACAATCGTTTTCGCTATAGATGTATTTAAAAAAGACTTCATTGTTTGAACGGTTGATAAGGAATTTTAATACAATCACTTCGAAAGAAATATTTAAACTTTAATGTCTTTAAATAATTAAAGTTCGAGTACTAGCGATGGAGTTACAAATATTCTTTAAAAAAAAAATTGCTTTCAATATAAGTGACATTCTGTGTTACTTGTATAACTACTGTATAAGCAATGGATGCTTTCCACAGGCATTAAAATGTGCAGAAGTTATACCGCTATATAAAAAAGGAAAAATGAGTCTCTTGAGTGAGTGTTTAGTGAGTGGTCGTGTTAAAATTTGCTCCTAAGAAAATTGAAAATACTAAGTTATAAAGATTTAAAAAAATATAATAGTAGTGGCAGTTAACATTTAATTAAAGGTGGCAACCATCTGACATAGTCAAATTCAACCAATGTAAGCTTAAGCAAGCAAAATTAAAAGAAAACAACAAATTGATAAACTAAAAGAAAAATTTAAAAGTCCAGTGCTGAGTGCTTTCTCTCCCACCTGCACTGCAGCGTACATAACTGTGTGAGTACATCATATTTAAGTGTAGAACTTAAACAACACATAGGATAATACACCGCAAGAGCATAAAGATCTGCAATTAGCTCAGCAATATTCCCTCCCCTTACACCTTTTTCTACGTCTGCTCTATGTTATTTCAACGATTACATCAAAAGTTGAGTAAATTTGAACTCTCTTGGAAAATAACAACTAACAGCAAGAACTCACCACACTTGAGAGAAAACTGATTGCTATTATACGGTGCAATTTGTTGCACGAAACTGTTCGAACACCATAAGTGCAAAAGAGAACGAAAGTTCGAAAAACAGAGATGGACAATGTGCTACCGTGTGTCGCATGGGTTATGGTTTCGTGAAACAGCTATGACGTTTCTCTTTGGGTGGGTTCGAGAACCTATCGGATAGCCTATCTCGGATAGCCGTATCTTGGATACCTTTTTGAACGACCCAGATATCTTTTTCCAGATTGCTGCAGACAACAGCTGTGAAATATTAAAATTCGGCTTTTGAAAATAGAAAAACATTTAAAATATTATTGCTAGACGATTATAACTTATTTTTTTCAATTTCCCATCCGCTTTAAAAGACTCTTATGCTGAAATAAATGCACACCTAAACAAAAAATCAACATGAAAAGAAATAAAAATAAATTTTCTATCAGCTGATCACTTGAATAGAAAGTTATACCAAAACTACCCGGATACCTTTAGATAGCTTTTTAGTTGAAATGGGTGTGTGACTCTGTTAAAAGTTTAACAAGTAAACAACAACAACAAGCTATTCGGATACGATTCTCGAACGCCCCCTTTGTCTTTGTTCGTGTTTTTGTTTATTCTGTTTCATTTGGTTCAATAATAAGTAAAAATACTAATAATAATGACTTTTTTGTTTTTCAAATGCCAATAAAAGAGGTTTTGAAGCAACCAGACACTAGGCCTGTTTTTTTGGGAAGATGTCCGGTACCTTGTATTGTAAATACATGTAAAACAAAAACAACAAAAGATACAGGGGATAAAAGGATGAGAAAATTTTACAAGGGATAGATTTTTCGATGTCGAATAAGTTTTTCGATGTTTCATTTTTAAATGTTGGTGCGACTAGGGACTTTCATGTATCTCGAACAACAGAAAAAGGGGGTGTTCACAAGTGAATCGAAATCAATTTTGTACAAGAATAGAATAGAATAGAAAAGAATTTTGGTAACGATTTTTGAATTGTAGAAATTTATTGATTTTGATTATTTAATTTGCAGGTTCATAGGTATATAATAATATATCGTAAAAGAAACGAAAAAAGCTCTGTTAAACTATTTTTTTGTTCTTTTTTGCATAGTTCCTTAACACATTTTTCGGTGAATGTTGACATTTTTTTCCAGCAGTATTTACTACGTCTTATCTTAAAATAGATTTATTTATTGATTACTAGCAGACGCGGCCACGCGTTGCTGTAGGTCGCCATCTGTGAGGTGCAAGGGACAATGTTTTACAGTTCTCTGTAAAGAAATTCGCTTAAGGCGCCATCTGTTCCAGATTTATGCAATCTATGATTAATAACAACAAAAGCGCCATCTGTTCCAGACTTATTTAATCTACAATTAATAACCATTAAGGAATAGTAAACTCGATTTCGTTATTCATTACATATATACCATGAAGCGGAAGTTGATTCTTATACAGACAAGTATCCGCTTGTGTCTAGTTTCTTAAGACACTTTTAAAATATAAGTATTGAACTTCTAAACTTCTAAGTAATGTATTTTAGCGGATTACCGACATTTAAAAGTTTTTCGCACTTGTTCTCATTCACTCTCAAGTGAACTGAACCCAAGCGTGTAAACAGAGAAAAAAAACCACAAGAAAATACTTGCATACTTTTGTGAACACCGCTATTTTTGAATTTCCCAACTACAACTCATCACGGATACCAACCATCAAACATAAAAACGCGAACCGTTTTTTTGGATTTACAATACAAGGTACCGGACAGCCTCCCAAAAAAACAGCCCTACTAGTAGATAACTATTTTCCCCCAAAAATAAAAACACCGAATGAAAAATAAAGAGAAATGTGAAACTAGTTTCATGAAACTAGATTTCATCGTGTAATTACACTTGCGACACAGGATGACAGAACAAAGCAGAATTCGAAGTAGTTTCGTGCAACAAATTTCACCGTATAATAGTAGTCATAGACCACACACCACAACAACTGAAAGCTTTCACAACAAAAATTACAAAGTTATTATCGTAGCTTATGTCAAAACCTTTTTAACATCCAGCAAATCTCACAACCAATCTAATTCACCTCATGAATGAAAATTCAAATTCAAAAAGATCGTTACGAGAGACCTCGCCAGAATTTGAAATTGTATCTTCAAAAAAAAAAATTGCTCGAGCACTGTAATGGCTAATGAACAATTAATGGATGCAATTATGTCAAAAATGGATGCCCTCTTAGATGTAAAATTGAAAGATATTGCCACGAAGAGCGATGTAAGCGGTGTTATTATGCGTGTTGCAGAACTCGAGGAGGAAAACAAATTATTGAAAGAGGAAATTGAAGAGCTGAAAACTTATGAAATAAAGCTAGAAAGAAGAATCGAAGATGCGGAGAAGTACTCCAAAAGGCTCAACTTCATAGTCAGAGGGTTGAATGCTAAAAGTGCCGAAGATGCGAAACAGGAATTTCAGCAAGTAATTAACTCAACACTTAATGTCCCTGCTGTTATGAATAGTGTTAAAAAAATCGGATCTTCAAACCCAAAGTCTTCATCTTATGTTTTTGAGCTCTCGAATGCAAACGATGTAAAAACTGTTTTATCTTCATCGATTCGTCTGAAAAATACTCCAATATCAATCAACAAGGACTTAACTTTGAATGAACGTTCCGAGAGTTTTCATCTGCGCCAGTTGAAGAGATGTCTTTTGAAAGTAGATACTCGCCTCAGGCCTGAAATAAAGAATTGGACCCTTTCAGTTGATGGACGGCGGTATAAATGCAGCAAGGATGGTATCATCACATCATTCAACGAAGCTGATAAAGAATACATTGCAAACCTTTTGAGCAAATCCAACTTGGTCTACTCTGTCATTGTGGCAACAGCCAAAACTCATCAAAACAATATTATTAATTAGCAACCCATTGCCTGTCAGGTCTTATTTTACAATATAGCTGGTCTTGCAAATAAATCTTTATTATGTAATTTTTTTAAATATATTTGTAAATATGATATTTTCTTTTTATTTGAAACATTTGTACTTTCTGAGAATTTTAGAACTATGTCCCTGTCCACACGTGTTATTCCAATAACGTTATATCGGTCGTTTCTGGGTAAAAGGGGTGAGGAAGAAAGAGGCTGGATGCGCAAAATGAAATTTGATTTATCTGCCTAAGCAGTACACTTGGCGTGTCCAGACGGGTTATGCTCATAACGTTATGCTTTTTTCAATACAATTTCCAACACAAAATGGAGAATTTGTGTGAGGAATTATAACAACGTCTGGACACTAGGTGTTAACAGCATAACGTTAACAGCATAACCCGTCTGGACAGGCACTATGAAAAATACTTCGTCGGTTTTAAACTAAAGTGGATTTCAGCAACAAAAACATTCAACTTTGGCAGAGCCAGTGGAGGATGCTTGTTTGGGTACAAGAAAATCATCGAACCTGTCTATAAGCTTAAGTTTGTAACCACAGATGAAATGATCACACTTCAAGGTTGTTTCTCAGGAGTCAATTTAAATTTAGTACCCTTTTATTTGAATTGCAGCCATTGGAACAGAGATTTCGCAATTCTCAAAAACTTTTTTAGTAGTCTTACATCCACCTATTTTATTCTCGGAAGCGATTTCAACGTAAGAACCGGCACAAAAGGAACAGTGGACTGCAACTCGGTTCCTCCCACGTCTGTTTTAGAAATGAGATGCTCCAAAGATTCAACCTGCGACAGCAACTGCAAAAGTTTCTTAGAATTCCTTGAGGACATTGGTGCTTACATTCTTAATGGCAGAGGATTTAGTGACAAAGACAGTGAATACACTTTTGTAAGCAGCAGAGGCTCATCTGTGATTGACTACTGTTGCCTTTCATACTCAGCTTCAAATATTGTAGAAGACTTTAGTGTTGGTTGCGAAACCTTCTCAGACCATATGCCATTAATCTGCTCCATAAAATCCACAGAAATAACAACGAGTTCTAGTAGCAGAAGTATTCCTCGACTCAAATGGCACGATAACCGATGTATCGCCTACAATACTAAACTCGAGTCTATTGTACCTTCCATGATGACAACAACAGATTCTATTGATGATCGTTGCAATGCGATCAAAAAATGTATCTATGAAGCAAATGGAGCTCCTATACGACAAACTATTAAGTTTGAGCCCAAGAAGCCTTGGTTTGATTTAACTTGTTTTTTGGCCCGAAAAACTGCTTTCAAACACCTCAAAGCCTTTCGGAAATTAAACCTTGACGTCTGCAAGAAAAAGTATAATGATGCCAACAAAAAGTACAGGTGCTTATGTAAAACTAAAAAGGAAGTTTATTTTCAAGACATTGCCAAAAACCTACAGTTTGTTTCTTGGGCAAAAGATTGGTGGAAAATTGCCAAGGAGATACGTGGTAACAGTTTTAGTACACCAATAGGAGTTAAAGTCTGTGAACTTAAGAATCATTATGAGAAGTTACTAACGCAGTCAATTGATACACCTACTATCTCGTATGCTCTTCCTCACAAACAAGTACCTGAGCTGGATTGCCAAATAGAACTTCACGAGATATATTCTGCCATAACTACCTCAAAAGATCACAAAACTCCTGGGATGGACGGAATACCTTATGAGTTTTATAAAAATGCTAGCCCATCTCTGGTTATGGAAATATATAAGTTATTCAATGAAATCTTTGAATCTGCAACCATACCATCGTCGTTTAAAAAATCAATAATATACCCGCTATTTAAGAAAGGAGATGCTAATGTGGTGTCTAAATATAGAGGACTGTCTTTCCTGGACACGCTTTATAAGTTATTCACTACTGTTCTCTTAAACAGACTGACGTCTTGGCTGGAAGTAAACAACATTAGGTGCGTTTTTTTTCTCAAGCATATAAAGGCTTGATCAAAAAGAGAAAAAAAACACGATTTAGCAATTTGGTAGCACTGCGTATTTGGCATATGACGTTTGACGTATGACGTTTTTTCAAAATAAATAAATCAAAAATAAAAATTAAAACGGTTCGATGAAAATTCAATAAATACAATTGCTTTCTTTTTATGGATGCAGATGCAGAGAGGGAACAAGTTGAGTGTAAGTTATACAAATTGAAACTTTGATATTGATGTTTGTTCTGTTCCAGATGCTGCTGTCATTGGTGCAATCTCCAGAGCCCAGCTCCAGCAGGGATATAGAAAGTGCGGCAAGTCTGCTTGCTGCTCTTTCCAGTGATACTGGTTCCAGCACTACTGAATCTGAAGAGTTGGATTTGGAGCAGCAGTTGGCTGATTTTGAAATCCAAAATGTAAAAATTTTGTTGACACCATAAAACTATTTATTTCACTTTTACAGACAAAATATAATAAGTTTATAAAAAGTAGTTATGTGGAATCGTCTGTGAAGAGGTGACACCCATATTTCATAAAGTGTTACAAATAAGTTAAATAATAAAACAAGCAAATCGAATAATTTGTTTTAGAGGCTTCCAAGAGTGATCGTCTTCGGGGAATTCGATAACATGGCCGACCGAATTCCATGGTTGGGTGGGCTACAGGCCACACTGCGATTCCACCATGCAGTGCCTGAAGTGTGGTAAGGTTTTTGTGGTGGTGGTTCTTTTGGCACGATATATGTTTTTGTAATGTGGTTTCCGTCTGGCGAAGGGGCAAGATCCCCCCCTAATCCGGCGAGCTGAGCCGCGCATCGCAAGCGTGCCAGGTCCCTTCGTCACGACACTTCCTTTTCCCTTCCTTTTCCGATTTCCGTTTCCTTCCTTTTCTTTTCACTTTTTCCTTATCCTCTTATTTTTCCTCTTCCCGCTTTCCTGCTTGTTGTCATTTTACCTCTCCCATCCTAATGTCATCCTTCTGTCAAATTTCCTTTCTTTTCTTTTCCCTTTTCTTTTATCCTTTCATTTCCTTTCCCATATTCCTTTCCTACATTATCTTTTTGCCCTACCTATTCCAATCCTCTACCTATCCAAATCCCTTCCTTCATCCAACTACCTTTTCCCAAACTTCCTACACCCCTCCATATTACAAATGGAACAAAACTTGCTCATATGTGCCAGCAAGAGTACGAGTGTTGCAATACTGCCCACGATGCAATAGTTCATCGTTTGGTGTTTTTGCATCCAAAAATATTGCTCCAAGGTTCCCTATAAATACAAAACAAAGCAAAAGCGATCATTTTATTTTAAATTTGCTTTAAAAACTTGAACAGAAAAAATTTACCTGTCTGGCTCTGTTATGAGGTTTTTTCATGCTTTTCAATCCATTTACTTCACTCTTTCCGTGAAACTGGAAAACTTGTTCAAAGGGAACCTTATCCTCGACGGTCCTTATCCAGCACGTTCTAGGTCGTGTTTGTACCAAAAGAGCATTCCCAATGCTTGTTCTCCATTGTATACATACTTTTCTTTGGCAAATTGATTTGTACTTTTCCATCTATAGGTCTGGAACTTCCTTAGCTTGGTAGTCTCGTCCGACTCGAGTTTTTACTTCATATACGCTTTGTTTCGTCTTTGATTTGCCATTTCTTTTTCTTGAATTATCATCATCTGAAATCGTTTCTGGTGTTTCACGAGCTCCAACCACATTGCCATTAGGACCCTCTCGATCTACATCCATTTCAAACAATTACCGAATTTCGTTCCGCTAATACCATTTTATCACGGATTGATTTCGTTCAGCTATTTGTTTCTTCAGTTTTTTTTAACCAGCGTAACTGGAAGAGTGCATGCATATGTACCGATTTTATAATTTTATTTATGATGAAGTTTATTTACAACTCACCTATACATTTTTGATCTAATTTCTCGACCATGTCAAAGTGAGTGAGGGAATGGTTGCATTCGTGAATCATTTTTAATGTATGTAGTTCCCAGCGCAAAATGGTTTTCTGCCACCTCAGAGGCATGATCAACGACCAGACAAAACAACTTTCACGTCAAGGAATTTCTCTGGTCTTTACAGAACATAGCCAATAGAAGGATGTTTCTTACTTTACGTGGCGCGAGCATTACTCCGCGTTTGGCACACTCATAAGCTTGTGTTTCATCGCCACGCATCTCCCAGAAATAGGAGCTCAATGTGTGATATTGCCAAGAAACCGGATTTTCTATCAAGCTATTAATCGAAGTCTGCAAAAATCGTATTGATTTGAAGTCCAATACACTACTAGCCAGCTCTTCTTCTGGTTCTATTTGGAAATTGCAAATTAGTATTGTAATGAACACCCAACATTTATACCAATTTCCTAATCGAAAACGTTTAACCGAAAACACAACTGGCAACACTATAATGGAATGGTATAAAATGACAGGCATTGTTTGTAAGGCAGTGTGTGTGAGTGTAGAGATGCTTGACAGCAAATGTGGAAACCATGGAGAAGAAACTGGAACGCTCTAGATAAGTATTGTTCTATATAAATAGGCCGCTGACGCAACGAGCAGTCAGTTTTGATTATAGAGTGATAAAGTTAAGAGTGAAGTGTTGTTAACCAGTGATAGTCCAATAGTCGAGTTGAGTTCGAATAAAGTATAAATACTGAATAAAGTGGTAGAAATAAATAAATAAAAGTAAAGTTTTATTTTTGCGAACTAAGCGCACGTTACAGTATATTGCCAACAAAACGGAAAAGTCTTTTATGTTTCTAATTTTGAGTTCTTAACGTTGATTCCTTTAAATAGTCCTTTGTGATTTTTGTGTAGGATATTTGCTTTTCTATCACATAATGGTCTAGAGCACATTTGGCTAGGTCTAATTTTTATGAAAAAGCACACAAATATTGCGAGGGATGTCATTTCTTGAATTGAGAAATGAGAAATGTCATTTGGTACAATGGGTGCGTTCGGTGAGCTTACAAATTGCACAATTTTGTGAACTAAAATTTTGCCAAGTAACATAAATTTGTTGACAATTATTGTTAGCATATGTATGAATTTGTAGCTACACCGAACACACCCAACGACAGCTTTCGCCATTTTCGATAACATTTCCAAAAAATAGTTTGGTAGCACATTTTTTGTTATCGGGCTAAGGACATAAGACCGAATAAATTATGAGGCTAAGGGAAGCCCAGATAGCTAAATTTTTGTTGTATTTAGTACGTGAATTTTTCTAAGCCGTATAGGCTTGAGAAAAAAAACGTACCTATTATAAACGAGTTTCAAGCTGCTTACAGAAAGAACTACTCTACCGTGGATCAAGTTTACAATCTTTCATGTATTATACAGCTTCAGCTATGTCAAAAGAAGAAACTATACGCTTTTTTCATCGATCTAAAGGCTGCTTTTGACAATGTTGATAGAAATGCTTTATTATACAAATTATCTACTCAGGGAATCTCTTCGAAGATGATTGCTATTATAAAATCTCTTTATGTGGACACTGCTGCTGCTGTTTGGGATGGCTCTAGTTTGTCAGATTTCTTTTTCACCAACAAAGGTGTCCGACAAGGTTGTGTACTGAGTTCGCTTCTCTTTGTCCTCTTTTTAAATGATCTACATGATGAACTACCTATAGGTCTGTTTTTAGATGATCTTCAGATTAACGCCCTCTTATATGCCGACGACATTGTCCTCTTATCAGATAATCCTGCTTATCTACAACAACTTATTGATAGCTTTAGTACATACTGCAAAAAGTGGAACCTTGAAGTTAATCCTGGCAAATCGGAAGTAGTAATTTTTCGAAATGGGGGGCGAAGAGCGGCTTGTGAAAAATGGATCCTGAATAATGCCGAGATAAATGTGTCAAACCAACACAAATATCTAGGTGTAGTTTTCAACCACAACATGTCTTGGAATGAGCATCTAAATAATAGATTGGGATCATCTAAGAACTCCATCAATTCAACATGGTGCAAGCTACTGAGAAATAAATCTGTCCAGCATTCAACAAAATTTCAAATATTTGATGCTGCTTCTAGTGTTATACACCTAAATTTGGTTCCTTCACCTTTACCTACTATGCCAGTAAGCATAACTGTTATTATGCATATTATTGCTTTATCAATATTATGCATACTAACAGTTTCCGGCCGCACTTATTGCGACATGGCTAAGTAGGTCAAGCTGAATTCCAGAATGCAAGTTAAGCAATGCATTCTGGAGTTCAATCAAAAGTTCCAGCCAGGTCAACGGAAATATGGTGAGTCTATTGTTAACCACCGAAACGAGAGGTTGTGTGTCTTTTTAATTTACATTACATTTCATTACATTTCGATTACGTACGTTACATTTGGCGCAGCCGGTTCGCGAACCTTTAAAAAAAAAAAGTAATTTGTGTTTTTAAATTGAATAAAACACCTTATCGTACGTTGTCGTGATTGAAAAAGTGAAGGAAAATACTCGTATTTTTGTGTGCAGTGCTCTGTGGATTCATTTAATTGTCGTCTACCTTTGGTTTTTTCTTAAACTTGGATAAAATAAGTTACACCAAAATCAACTTGCCAAAAGAAGAATTGGAAAGAAACTTGAAACATACTACTGATACTGTATATCTGAACAATTAAAAGTAGATACAAAGGGAGAAATACAGGTGAGTATACTTTAACGTATGTACCTATGTTTTATTTTTTAGATCATAAGTGACAAAGTTGTGTACCTATAAATTTTATTTATTTTTTTTTTCTCGGTTTAGTTTTTCAAGTCAAGTTCTTAGTCAAGTTTCGTTTCTTTCATTTGTTTTTCGTAGTAACTTTAGTTGAGGTGGTCGTTTGATTTTATTTGATTTAAAAAAAGAAAAAAAAATTAGATCTGTTGGTTGGCGTTAGTTAATGGCCCGCACCCAAGTTGAAGCCCAACTTAACGATATAATAGAGGAGTTAGAGTATTTTAAAAAAGAAAAGAAAGAAAATCAACGACAATTAAAGTCGGTGAATGAATTTCTTTTCACAGAATTAAGGGATATTTTGAATCCTGAGGTTTACAAACTGGTAAGTTTTCAGCTAACGTCTCAGTGGGGTAAATTAACTAGAGTAGAATCGACTGACGAAATCGTTAACGAATACGTCAAAGCCGTTCACGCTCTAGTAGAAAACCACGCTAAAGAGGCAGAAGACCTTAGAAAACAGCTTAAAAAGAGCGAGTTTAGGCGTAAGGAAGCTGAAAAACAACTTCTGAAAACAACAGAAGAAGCTGACCAGGAAATAGACCAGCTCACTATTGAGTTAAACAAAAGTTTAACAACTCAAAGGGAGCTAAGGGAAAAAGGTAAATCATCACCTTATCCTGACAGTTCAAAACACCTTATTCCGTTGCTCACTCCTCAACATACTTCTACACCAAAATCGTCTCTGGAAAGAAACCTGGTCAACACAGGAGTTCAAACCACAGTTGTAGAAGTATTTAAATCAAATAAAATCACTCAGGTAGAAATAGAAGAAAATTGCGAAATGCCACTTGAGAGTATAAGCAAGGTAGTTTCAAGGTTAGTCCCCATATTCAACGGGGAGAGAAATCATGAACTTTCACAAAGAGTTCATGAATTCTTAAACGCATGCGATCTGGCTTTGAAAATGGTAAAGCCAGAAGAAGAGGGGATCTTAGTGTCTCTAATCTCAACCCGATTGCAAGGCGATGCGTTTGAGTTAATTCGTTCAAACAATGTGAACACAATAGAGGGTTTGGCAAAACTGTTTAAAGACAGTTATTTAGTGCCAAAAACTCTGGACAATGTGATGAACGAATTAAAACAATGCCATCAATTGTTAGGCGAAGATGTAAAAGCGTTCGCTAGACGTCTAGCGAAACTGAAAGCTACATCTGTTGAAATTATTGACTCAAGATATTCCGCAACTGAGTCAGTAGGCCTCAAAAAAGAAGTTGAAAACACGGTGTTGACAATTTTTAAAAAAGGGCTAGTCGATCAAGCTCTTCGACAGTTTATGCTGGGGAGCAAAAGCAAAGATCTCAACGAAATCTCTGAGGAAGCCTTGAAAACTTCCTTGCTACTACAGCCAAACTCGATGGGCTATATGGGAGTTGGAACAACACCAAACTTACCTTTTGATCGTATTAGCTCAATGTACCAAATTCCCGGTACTTTCCAACAAAATTACAATAGCCTGACTCAAGCATATCCATCTATGCCTTCCATGCCTCACCTTTTTAACAATTATACTACACTACCTCACAATTTACCTCAAGTGACACAAGACTACACATCTAAACCCGCACAACATCCTTCACACATCACACATAATGAAACACCTCAATACATCCAGAATTTTCAAGACCCTCCCCACTCCAGCAATAGACAGTCAACAAGGTCTGCAAATCCCATTAAAACCTGTGGATTCTGTGGCAAGAAAAATCACAGCTATGTTGATTGTAATATTCGTAAAAGAACGCCATACTGCGACACTTGCGAGGACTATGGGCATGCTCAAAACAGTTGTCCCCGCTCACAAATACGAGCTACTCAGACAATAAGTCAAAGGCCTAGAGTCAAATGCAAGTGGTGTTCTAGGGTGGGTCATGTGGAGGACGATTGTTTCTCTAAGAGAAATTACCTCAAAGACCAGTCGGGAAACGCCCTGGGGGCCAATTTGAATCACTAAATTGTGCCCCAGAAAATTCGCTCTCCACAAAATCAACAACGAAAAATAAAAAAAGCAAAGCAAAAAAAAACAATGTAGACGAAGTAAAGCCATTAGCGCCTGTATTAAACGATCGACAAAAAGAAAAAAGAACACAAAACATTGACTCGGAGGAGTTAAATTTCTTTACTTTTGAGTCGATTCGTAAAACGAAGCAGAAATCAAGGCCACTAGTTTCTGGGACAAAAATAAACCTAGGTCAGTTTGGTTTCTTATTTCTGATTTTCAATCTTCGTTTCGTTTGGAGTAAGTGCTATTCAAAGGTGAAATTCGTCTATAACTTTTTGAATGATTATTTTAAGTGTTTTGTTTTGAAGTGTTTCAACCAGTATGCTTTGCCGAAAAGTAAGAAAAAAATATTATATGCATTTAGGAATCTTCGTAAGCATGACGTGTTCGTCGAGCTGCCTATGTCAATGGCCAAGTCCGAAAAGGTACTTCTTCTGGTCGACACAGGAGCAGACTCGAGCTTACTAAAAAGAAGCTCATTAAAAAATGCTACCAATATAAATATAAATGAAACAAAGCAACTGGGTGGTGTTTTCGGTGGAGTAGGTATGACAAAAGGCACAATCAAAACTTCCTTATCATTCCCCAACAATAAGTTCTGTACTAAGTGGAACGTTGTCGATGGTTTAGATGAAATACCTGCTGACGGTATCCTAGGACGTGATATCCTATGGAATCAAACAATCATCGACGCTGTTTCAAAAAGAATAACATTATTTAATAGGAAAAGGGAAGTTATAATCGAATTACCTCTAAAGTGTTTACCTTCTAAAATATCTGCAATACAGGAAACACAAGAGAAGTTCAAAATAGGAGCTCGGACACAAACAGCTGTTAAGCTTTATATTCCCAACTCAAAATCAAATGAATTGCTAATACATTCACAAGAGATTGATTGCGGAATCTACTTGGGAAATGCAATAGTAAAAGCAAACAATAGCTACGTCCATGTTCCTATCATGAATTGTACCACACAAGACTACTGTTTGGACGGAAATTTTGTTCCAAAGCATTCGAATTTCAAAAACTTTAAAATTATTAACCAGAGTGCGGAAAACAGAATATTGGCTAATTTTCCAAGACAACAGCTTAGTGAACGGGTCAGTACTCTGATTAGTTCCTTAAAGTTAGATGAAAACCTGAATAGGGAAGAGAAGGAGTCAGTAGAAAAATTATGCTCCAAATTTAATGACGTTTTCTTACTGAAGGGTGATAACTTAAGCTTCACACCTGTCTTAGCACACAGTATACCCACTAAATCTGACCAAGGACCGATTAACACTAAGCAATATCGAACTCCGGAGATTCATAAGAAAGAAATTGAAAGACAAGTACAAGAGATGCTTGATCAAAACATAATTTCGGAAAGTAAATCTCCATGGAATTCACCATTGCTTATTGTACCTAAGAAATCCATTGAAGGTCAGAAAAGGTGGAGGGTCGTTGTGGATTTCAGAAAACTAAACGAAATAACGATAAAAGATGCTTTTCCCTTACCAAGAATCGAAGAAATTCTTGATCAATTGGGACACTGCCAATTTTTTACCACATTGGATTTGGCAAGTGGCTACCACCAGGTAATGATAGATCCGGCTGACAAGGCAAAAACCGCGTTTAGCACTAGCAAAGGGCATTACGAATTCAATAGAATGCCGTTTGGGCTAACCGGTGCCCCAGCAACATTCCAAAGGATCATGAATCACATCCTGACTGGTTTGCATGGCATCGATTGTTTTGTTTATTTGGATGATATTGTCGTGTATGGCAAAAATCTTGAACAACACAACGAAAAGCTTGCAAACGTTTTAGCTAAGTTAAGGCAACACAACCTGAAGTTAAATATTGAAAAATGTAATTTTCTTCGCCGTGAAGTAACGTATTTAGGACACGTGTGCTCTGAAAACGGAGCTACTCCAGACCCATCAAAAATTCAATGTGTCTCCAATTTTGCCAC
This sequence comes from Melanostoma scalare, assembly GCA_949752695.1. Lineage (NCBI taxonomy): Eukaryota > Metazoa > Arthropoda > Insecta > Diptera > Syrphidae > Melanostoma > Melanostoma scalare. The sequence continues at coordinate 159,938,343 of OX456985.1, read as the reverse complement.
CCCAAAGACAGTAAAGCAGGTACAATCATTTTTGGGGCTTGCGAACTACTATAGAAAGTTCATACCCAATTTCTCTCAAATAGCCGCTCCAATCACGAAGCTATTGAGAAAAGGGGAGGTGTTCCAATGGTCCCCAGATTGCGAAAAATCATTTAGATTTCTTAAAAAAGCTATTTCCTCACCACCTATATTGATATATCCAGATTTTTCGTTGCCGTTTATCTTGACAACCGATGCGAGTAACGAAGCTTTGGGAGCCGTTTTGTCTCAGGGCAAAGTTAGTGAAGATAAACCTATAGCTTTTGCTAGTCGATCTTTAAATCAGGCCGAAAAAAATTACTCAACCATAGAAAAAGAATTGCTTGCCATAGTTTGGGCCTGTAAGCATTTCCGAACATACCTCCTTGGTCGTAATTTTACTATCTATACGGATCATCGCCCCCTGATTGGTGTTTTTAATGTTAAGGACCCAACAACAAGACTAGTTAGGTTCCATCATAAGCTGTCGGATTATGATTATAAGATAATGTATAAGGCGGGCAAAACAAACTGCAATGCGGATGCACTCAGTAGGATCCCAATAGATACACATCCAATACAAGCTGTACAAACTAGGAGCAAGGCAAAAATAAGTGAGAACAAAAAACCTCAAAAAAATAATATATTGGTTGTAACACGAGGGCAAAAACAAAGACAGTTCGAAGATAATATTCAAGCAAAAGCAACTGTGGCTCCTAAACAAAAAACAACCTCTAAGGACAAGTTGAACATAGAGAGACAAAGGTACCTATAGAGGAAAAGAAGAACGACCATGCCATATCAGAACAAATTCCTGAAGGTGAAATAATAACTGATTTGTCCAAAACATCATGGAAAATCGGACCGTCTATAGGCATGGGAAGTCATGGTCAAATATATTCAGCGTGTAAGGCATCGAGTTCACCAAAGAATCCGTCCGACTATGAATATGTCGTCAAAATTGAACCACATGGCAACGGGACGTTGTTTGTTGAAATGCATTTTTGTATGCACAATGCTCGTTCTGAAGACATTACACAGTTCAAACAGCAGCGCGGACTTAAATCTCTTGGGATGCCTTATCTAGTTGGTAAGGGATCACACGACATTAACGATGTGAAACATCGCTTCGTTGTAATGCCACGTTATGGAGACGATATTTGGAAGCTTTTCTTGGAAAACGGAAGAAGGATTCCAGAACACACAATTTATCGTCTTGCCTTACAGATGTTGGATGTGTATGAGTACATCCACGGCCGAACGTATGTCCATGCCGATTTAAAAGGAGCCAACATCTTATTAGGCTATGGGAAAGGCGGTGCTTCCCAAGCATATTTGGTAGACTTTGGTTTAGCTAGTCACTACACCCAAAAGGATTTCAAGCCAGATCCAAAGAAAATGCACAATGGTACACTTGAATACACATCTAGAGATGCACATCTCGGAGTAGCAACAATGCGAGGAGACTTTGAGATCCTTGGGTATAATCTAATCGATTGGTCAGGCGTGAGGCTGCCTTGGGAACAAGAAAACGTCCTTAAGGTTCCCATTAAAGTCCAGAAGTCTAAGGAAACTTTTATGAGAGATGTAAGTACTGGTTTGGAAAAACTATACCCCAGAGGAGTGCCAAATCCAATAATGGAATTCATGAAATACGTCTCTGCTCTGGAATACAATGAGACACCAGACTATGAAAAATGCCGAAAGATATTTCAATCGGGACTTAAAGCTCTTAACGCTAACAATTCAGGAGACTTAGAATTCAATCTAAAGTCATCACAAGACTCTAAAAACAGGAAAGAAAATAATAACCAACTCAATGACAAAATAGTCACTGCCCCAAACAAAAGGGTTGTCACTTTAACGGATCCTGCTGATATTTTAACAGTTCTCCGTGATTTCCATGACTCTCCACTTGGCGGACATCAGGGAACATCAAAGACGTTAGCACGCATTCGCTGTCAGTTTCGATGGAAGAACATGCACAAAGACGTCGCAAGCTATATAAGGAACTGTGAAAAATGCCAAAAGAATAAATCTGGAAATCTAACGAAGATGCCAATGGAATTAACGGATACTCCATGTTCCCCTTTCGAAAAACTATATATGGACATGGTAGGGCCCCTTCCACTAACGCATTCCGGAAACAGGTATATTTTAACGTTCCAAGACGACTTGACTAAGTACATGGCTTGTGTAGCAATTCCGGATGCTGAAGCAGCCACTGTTGCTAGAGCCTTTTATGAGGAAATCATAACACGTTTTCTCATACCGAAAAAGCTCATAACGGATAATGGATCTAACTTTACTTCAAAACTGTTTTCTGAAACATGTAAACTTTTGAGAGTCAAGAAAATCCATATAACAGCCTACCATCCACAGGCCAATGGTTCACTAGAGCGAAGTCACAGACCCTTAGCGGAATATCTAAGGAGTTTTGTTGATAATGACAGCCAAAATTGGGACCAATGGCTTAGGCAGGCTATGCATGTCCATAATAATACTCAGCATACATCCACCAAACTGACACCACTTCACAGTTTGTTTGGCCTCGATTTTGTTATGCCTACAAATCTAAAAGGTAAAACTACTCCATTATATAATATCGAAGACTATCCGCAACAGTTAAGGTTTCAACTCCAAAGGTCGCATGAGATAGCTAGAAACAATCTAGAAAAAGCCAAAATAGCAGCGAAAAAACAGTATGACCGAAAGGTTAATCCCACGTCCTTTACAACAGGGCAAAAAGTGTTGCTTAGAAATCCTGTTCGAAAAAACAAGTTTTCACAAATTTGGTTAGGACCCTATGAGGTAGTTTCGGTTAGAGGTGACGTCAACACAACCATTAAAATGGGTAGAAAAACGAAGCGGGTTCACAACAACCAGCTAAAAGCTTTCCATCATTTATGATCTAATTTTAATGAGAATTTATTATCATCAATCCGTACAGTCTTATTAATTCTTTTTGTCTTTCCAGAATTTGAAGAAAAGGATTCACTAAAAGAAGCCCAAAGAACCAAAAAAAAAAAAAAAAAAAAAATATCTTAACCTAATTTAAACTGTAAAAAAAAGAGTGTTTCCTTATTTGCAACAACTTTTCAATAGTTGCATTAAAATTAAAATAAAATGTTTAATCTTAATATAAATTTAGTAGCAGTTGCGTTATTAGTTATAAGCATTTACCCCGGGCAGACGAATAGTGAACAGCCATTCAACGTCCAACAACTGAAGCTGACCTCACCAGTGGTGTTCGAAGCGGTGGAAAATGCTGTATTTTATAGTGATACGTGGACAATATTTACGAAGTTCACACCACTGGACTCCGGAATGGTTATTCAAATGGTGGAAAAGTGCGAACAAAAACTGGAAACCCTGTGCAGAAGCATTCCGGACGACGATTTCAAACGTTACTGTCAATTGATCGCTCAAGAGACTGAGACAAACATCGACAACTTACGACGAACTGCCTTTCGTATGAAACAACTTACACATGCTAAACGTCAAAAACGCGCACTGGAGTTCATAGGAGGATTTTCAAAATGGGCCTTCGGTACTATGGATAGCAAAGATGCTAGGAGCGTTTACCACCAGTTGGAAGTTCTCCACAAACAGGATGCGAGCTCGTTCGAATTAATGCACCGACAGTTAAGTGTCATGAAATCAAACTTCGACACGTTATCCAAACCCATTTCACAACTGACAGACGAAATCGAAAATATGGCTGTGAGCATGGGTAACCTTAGTGCCACTTTCCGAACGTACAGTCAAGTCACGAACAAGGAAATCGCGATGCTGAAAGCGACAAGTGAAGCGACTGCAATGACTTCAGTCATAACCACAAAAGTTTTAGAAGTCCAAAACCGACAATCCTTGGAACTTTCAATTTTGGATGACCTGTACCAAAATAAGATACATCCTTTGGTATTAGACGAGGGAAATATCACCGGACTATTGCGGAACATAACGAGTAAAGGAAAATTTTTGTTGGACAACCCCCTCATAATAAACCAAGTCGCCAAAACCTCGGTGTACCTTGACGGGGGAAATTTTATGGTAAAAATTATACTACCTTTACCCGAATATGTTCGGTACAAGGTCCAGAAAATATACCCCCTACCAACATCCTTTAACGAGAACTGGGACCTTGTGCTAGACACCAAGCATGAGTACATTGCCGAAGCAGAAAACCATGATCGTTTTGTCATCATGAGCGAAACAGAGTACGCACAATGTGCAATGGTATTGACAGGAGGTTCCCTCACCAGGACGGCTATTTGTCGGCATGAAAGACCCATCCTTACATCGGGATCTAATGAGTGTCTGGTAGAGCTTATACAGCACGCGCCATCATCTAAGAACTCTTGTAAATATGCTGCGATTCCCGCAACGGAGGCGATATTCCTTAAGATGACGTCCGCCAACGAATGGCTTTTCAAAGTTAAGGAAACGATGTCATTGAACGTGAAGTGTGAAACCCAAAATTACGCAGTAACACTGAGCGATTCGGGAATATTGCAAATGAAGCAGCCATGCGAAGCAATTGCAAAAGGGTTCAAACTGTTTTATGAATTTCGTGCTGAAGCAATAACTGAGTACAAACAACCCATGGTAGACCACTCAGGACTCAAAGAAGCACTGTTGAGAAAAGTTAGCGTCTCGAAATCAGCACCTGTACCAGAGTTACTTCCGATAAAAATTGGCAATCATAAAAATTTTGCCAATATTTTAAATGAAGGGAAGAAGAGTATTGACGATCTAATTCAATCTTGGGACGGCCTGGAGGCAGAACGTAAAGCAGACAGCCAGGACTGGGAACTGAGTATTCATCGATATTCCATGATGTCCTTCGTTTCGTTAGTAGCAGTAGTAACCGCAGTAGTATTTTTGATCCGCTGTCTACGAAAAGGACCACCAACCATTCCGGCCCAACGAAAATATATAGCGAATTCCGAAGTGATAGAAATGCCAGCTTATCTACCAAAAAGAAGAGCGCCCGTAACACGACCACCACCACCACCAGTACAGACCGACAACAAAAGTTCAACAGTCTACGGAGTCACCTATGCTCGGGTGTAAGAAAAAAAAATATTCTTTTCAAAAAACTGTTATTTAATTTAAAATCGTAGAATTATATCAACTTAAATGTAAATTAACGTAAATACTTCCGAAAATATGTAATTATTTTTATTATTGAAATGATTAGTATGTACACATAACGCATATACTTACTACAAAGCAAGCAAAAATCATGTTCTGAATAAAAAAAAAAAAATTTTAAAAATAAACATGTGAATATGACATCTTATGTAGATTTATAAGCAAATGCCTATTTTTCAGTGTTATATTTAAGCCAATATATATTGTATAAGATTTCGAGTTAATATACATAGCTAAACTAAAAAAAAAAAAAAAAAAATATTATTTACACATAATCATACTACGTGAAATATTGTTAAGCTTTACTCACTATAAATGTATGTGTAATGTTTTGTCTGTGTGTTTAAGTTTCTAGTTTAATATTATTTGATTTGAATTAATAACGAATAGACATTGTGATTTAATCTGTTATTTTAGAATAAATTTAACATTTTAATGAATAAAAGAAGACAAACCTATTTCTGGAGACCTGGCTTGAACTATCCAACGGCGGAGGGATGTTATACACCTAAATTTGGTTCCTTCACCTTTACCTACTATGCCAGTAAGCATAACTGTTATTATGCATATTATTGCTTTATCAATATTATGCATACTAACAGTTTCCGGCCGCACTTATTGCGACATGGCTAAGTAGGTCAAGCTGAATTCCAGAATGCAAGTTAAGCAATGCATTCTGGAGTTCAATCAAAAGTTCCAGCCAGGTCAACGGAAATATGGTGAGTCTATTGTTAACCACCGAAACGAGAGGTTGTGTGTCTTTTTAATTTACATTACATTTCATTACATTTCGATTACGTACGTTACACTAGAGCTATAATGCTGTATTGTGCTCAGGTATGGGGATATCGTGAACACAACCAAGTTGAAAAATTGCAACGATTTTTTATAAAAAGATGTTTCCTGCTACCGGATAACACGCCGAACTATGCTTTGCACATCGAAACTGGTTTACCTAAAGCTTTTCTTACGTCTCTTAAGCTTCATTTTTCATATATAAGAAGAACTTTATCTCTTCCAAGTGGTAGACTACCGAAAATCTTATCAGAAGCCATTATTATGAAAAAAAACCTTCTGGGCTAAGGAATGGTTGGATCTATTTCATAGTGCGTCGATTGACTTTTCTTTCGACGTAAGTTCGCTTGATTGGCATGGAATGCATAGTATTCTACTATCAAAGCTTAAAGAAAAACACTGGATTGAATTTACCACCAGCGCCACACAGTCCCAATTTCATGATGAGTATTGCAACCTGCTTTACTCCGAAGTACCAAACTATTTTGATGACTCGAACTCCTGTGATGTGATTTCAATCATCTTTAAAGCTCGTTGTGGACTTCTCAATCTCAATGGAAGAGCGTTCCAGAAAGATACTGATGGTATATGTACAGTTTGCAACATGGATGCATCGGAAAACACTTTCCATTTCGTCGGAACCTGTCCAATCTATAAAGGCTATAGAAGAGCATTTCTGGGCAGCGACGTGCTCTCCCGCTCTCAACTTCTAAACGTTTTGAATGGCAACTGCTACCTTAACCTATACAATTTTCTAAAAGCTGCAATCAAGTATCGCAACCTAATTTTAAACGAATTTTCGTAGTTAATAAAATTAAATCTACTCACTAAACTTAAATTTTAATTTACCTCTTAGCCTGACAGGCAACTTAAAGTTATTGTCTTAATTAATTTTTATACCAGCATACACTGTTTTTTGTAAAATCTTTTTGAAATAAAATTATATATCTATCTATCAAAAAAACGTTCGTTGTCAAGTGCAGACGTGTTTTTAATCCGCTCCCTTTATTGAGTCTTTTCTTGTATTCGTCATTTCCCATTCAAATCAATCAACTCATATTTTGCAAAATGACCAAGTGCAACGCGTGCAATATTAACCTGGCTACCGATAATAGCATGCCCCAATTAACGTGCGGTGGTTTGTGCGGTAGGCTTTTTCACCCAACATGTGCTGGTCTAAGCAAACGTTCTCTGATCCACTTTAGCGAATATAGTTCCCGGTTCGTGTTTTTTTGTGATGAATGCAGGGAAATATCTTTGTCCCACATTTTAAAAGCTATCAAATTTAACAATGACTCGTGCAGTGATGAAATAAACAAAAATAATGATAAGTGTCGGCAAATTTTGAATGAAATGGGCAAATTTGATGACCTTATTAACTCAAACGATGAAATTCACTGCCGCCTCTCTGAACTGACCCGCGCAATAAACAATAATTCAAGTGATTTAAATAAAAAAATTGTCAATACTAATGATACCTTTGATGAGATCATTTCGGTCAAATCTTCTCTTCAAAATATGAAAAAAGACATTATCTCGGCAATTTCTAAAATAAATCTTGATGGACAATTTACCACTCTTCTGGATGAACTACTCCGATCGGGTAACAATATAATGGATTCTATCAATTCCCTTAAACCTCACCAACCTGACGATGCCTCATTTTCATCACTAATTGACGACACCTTAAAACACATCTCCAATTTTTCGGTTGATCTCGTGATGACCATGGACACCGTCAAAGAGTTGATAGATAGTGTGAGAGCATCTATAAGCTTACGTCAACCTTCCCCTTACCACACGCTGTCGAACGACAATGTGCCTTCGTGCTCGTTTAATGTTTCCTTACATGATGAGCTACAATTTTGTTCCCCGGTCAAAAATCGCAATGAAGTGGTAATCGCTGCTGTAAACGAATCTCACCTCCATAATACAACTTCATCATCTTTACCCCCATAAATACCGATCCTGTGTTGCAACCATCTTCTTGTAGCTTACCTCCCTCTGCACCACTTGTATCAAAATTTGGGACCACCTGGACTAAAGCCGAATGGAGTAGCAGGCTTAACAAGCTAAAAAATTCCAACACAATTGCCCTTCTCTTGAGAAACACTCCTCGCAAAGCCAACAAACTTTGGATACGTGATTTCTTCTCCAGAACGTACTCTATATCGGTTACTGATTCCAGACGTGCAGCGAAACGGAGTTTTATAATCAACATTCCTGGGAAATACGAATGGTTATTTTCTTTCCCCGATGGAAGCTTAAAATTTGGTGATATGACCCTATCGTTGTGGATGGAAGACCCTCGGCCCGAAAAATCAGCAGAAGCGTCGACACATAACTGGAGCTTTAAAACAAATATTTTCCCAAATTTCTCCTTTTCTCTCAATAATTTTAAAAACAATCCTTATCCTCCTAAGCCCCACACACTTCCTGCTAGACCTATGCCCAAGCCCCACATATCTCAAAAATCTATAATTCAGCCTAAACTCTTATCCAAGCCCCAACACAACCCCAGACTGTCCTTACAGCAACCCGCAGTCCAACAGAAACGTGCTCATCAACGGGTATCCTTCAATACTAACCCTGATTCCCAATCCCCTATCTCAAATAATTTCGACCAAACAAAATCCCCCCCTGTTCCTAGTTTCAACCTCACCTCAGGAGCTAAATACCCTAATTTTATAAGCTCTCATATTTTAAACCCAAGCCCATCTCAAGCACCACTCGAATCTCGCTCTACTTTCGATCCTCTTTTACCTCCTAATGTCAAACTAACGCAACAGTCCCTCATTGAATCTACCGAGTCCCGCTATGCTCTTTCAAAACTTAGAGATAGTAAGGTGTTTGACAACATTCGTCTATTCCTAGCTTATCTTCACGATAAACCAGACGATATGTGTGTAGACGGTAAAACGAAAAGCTATGTACTAGCGTCTATTCAAAAGGAAGGACTTCCCTCTGATCCTAAACACCTAAGGCAGCTCTACAATAAATACCACGAGCTCCTGAATATCTCTTCGGTGCAAGTCTCCAAAGATCTCTTAGCTTTCTCTCGGTACGTTCAATCCAAAAGAATCTCTTACCTGCAAAGAATCCGATCCGAAACTGAAAAGTTTTATCGCTCCTAACACTGAAAACAGTATTCCACCTTCTAATCTCCACCCTCTTTCTTTTTATTACCAAAACGTAAGAGGTCTTCGCTCTAAAACTCACTCAGTGTACTTGCAGTCCCACAATCTTCCCTTTGATGTATTTGCACTTACTGAAACAAACCTTTCCCAGGACATCAAAAGCCAAGAGCTGTTTCCTTCGTTTTTCAATGTCTTTCGTGATGACGAACAACCTCATAGCGAACCCCCAAATAGAGGCGTCCTAATCGCTGTCCATAACAAATACGAATCTTCCTTCATTTCATCCTCCTCTTCCAAACTTCTTGACTACATCTCTATAAAACTTACATTCTCTAATCAGTCCATTTTCCTGATGTGTTTCTACATCCTTCAGTGCGAACCAACAGACTCGTACAAATTGGTTGTAGCTGCTATCGACAAAGTGCTTGACATCTCAGAAGCACAAGATGAGATAATTATTTTCGGTGACTTCAATCTCCCCTATCTTCAATGGAACACTTCAGAAGACCAATTTGCTTTCACTCCCTCACCCGTTTCCATCAAAGAATGTCTCTTTGTTGACGGTCTTACTGATTCAAGCCTTTCGCAAACGAGTGGTATTAAAAACTATATGGGCCGGCAACTTGATCTTATCTTCACTTCCGACCCCATTAACTCATCTGTCTCAGAATTCTCATCTCCACTATCTACTATTGACAACTTTCACCCGCCTCTCACTCTGTCTTTTTTTATAACCTTACCTTTTCTTCTACCTAGCCCAAGTAAGTATTCGTTCAACTTTCATAAAGCTAACTTCAAAAAGATCAATGAAATTCTCTCTAATACCTCATTCGACTTTAAAAATCTTTCAATGAATGATGCAACTAGTTTGTTTTACGAGAAATTGTTATTGTACTGCATAAATCTTTATGTTCCCCTTTCGCGCGATAAGTCCTACTCAACATCCCCTCCCTGGTACAATCATAAACTACGTGAGCTGCGAAACAAGAGAAATAAGCTCTGGAATAAATATCTACGCTCCTGTTCAGTTTTCGATTACTCTGATTACCTTGGAGTATTTTATAAGTTTTCCAACCGCAATGAAGCTCTTTACAATGACTTTACATCCACCACCCAAGCAAATCTAATTTCGGAGCCAAAATCGTTTTATAAGTTTATCAATTATAAAAAGAAAAATGATGGTTTCCCTCCTTCTCTTCACTACGATACCCAATCTTCCAACGAACCAACAACAATCGCAAATTTTTTTGCAAGTGACTTTAAACTGTCTTTTGCTCAAAAAACCCCAGATCTAGACCAGACTTACTTTTCCTATCTTCGCCATTTCTCTACAGGGCCTTCTAATCTAAGCTTTAATCAGTCAACTGTTCTTAATGGTCTCCTCAAACTCAAAGACGAGTATAATCCAGGTCCAGATGGCATTCCTGCCATTTTGCTTAAAAAATGTTGTTCCTGTTTAGCCCTTCCCATCACAAACCTTTTCAAACTATCCCTTTCAAGTGGAGTTTTTCCGGACTTATGGAAAATATCCGTTATTTCACCTATCCATAAAAAAGGCCCCAAAAACCTAATTTCTAACTATAGACCCATAGCTAAACTCTCCCATATCCCTAAGCTTTTCGAAAGCATTCTGTATGAAATACTTTCCGTCCAGTGCAAATCAATGATATCCTCCAAGCAGCATGGTTTCTGTAAGGGAAGGTCTACAACTACTAATCTAGTTGAGTTTGTTTCCTTCTCTCTCTCTGCAATGGAAAAAGGAAACGAAGTAGACGTCATCACCACAGATTTTAGCAAAGCTTTTGACAAAATTTCTCACTCTGTTATCCTCTTTAAACTTTCTTTCCTCGGTTTTAGTCCTATCCTACTTAAATGGATCTCTTCATATCTTGACAACCGCCAATATAGAGTTCTTTTCCGTTCTACTCTTTCAGTTCCATTTGTGGCTACCTCCGGTGTGCCCCAAGGAAGCCATCTTGGACCCCTCTTTTTCATCCTGGCCATTAATGATGTCGAAAAGATCATCCAATATTCTTCTATCTCACTTTACGCTGATGACGCTAAAATTTTCAAAGTCATAACCTCCGATCGAGATTCTCTCCAGCTTCAAAATGACCTCGATTCATTCGTCTTTTGGTGTTCTAAAAACTTCCTTGAATTAAACATTGCCAAATGCGAGGCAATAACTTTTTCTCGTAAAAGTAATAAACCTCCCCCTAGGTCCTATCATCTTCAGAACCTTCCAATAAACCGACGGCGAATTGAATTTTCGTTCTCATATTGACGAAGTAATATCAAGAGCTAATTCCGCCCTTGGTTTTATCAAGAGATGGTCCAAAGAGTTCCGCAACCCCCTTGTAACAAAATCTCTCTATATTGCCTATGTTCGCCCTCTCCTTGAGTATGCATCGCAAGTATGGGCTCCATATCAAGCGGTTCATATTTCAAGGATCGAAAGTGTTCAACGTCGTTTTCTGCTCTTTGCCCTACGGGATCTCTACGACGTAAGAAACTTTCTCAACTTGCCTCCTTACCGCGATCGTCTTACAATAATTAATATTCACTCCCTAGAAAACAGAAGGAATTTCTTTGACATCATATTCATTCACCGACTTCTTACTGGCAACACTGACTGCTCCTCCCTTTTTGACCTTATCTCCTTCAACACTAATCCCCGAAACGTAAGATCATCCCGATTTTTTTTCCTTCCTGCTCATCGTACATCCTATGGTCTCAACGAACCCCTAACCCGCATGATGAGTAAGATTAACTCTGTTCCTTTTCTTTTCGACCTTAATCTTCCAAGTCCTTGTCTGAAAGTCCTCCTTTTAAACCATTTCTCATCCCTGTAGTTTAATTTAGCTTTAATTAGTTTTAATTAGTTTAAGTTTAGTATGTTTAAGTTATTTTAAGCTTGTATTAAGCTAATAAATGGGGCGGTAGCCCCACCAAAATTAAATATCTATCTATCTATCTATCTAAAAAAGGAAATCGTAAAGATGTTCAAAACTACAGACCTATTTCTCTACTTCCGACTTTTTCAAAACTTTTTGAAAAACTTGTGAAATGTCGAATGATTTCTTTTTGGATGGTCAGAATTTTTTCTCTAACAATCAGTTTGGCTTTCGATCTGGTAAGTCTACAGAAGATGCTATACTTAAGTTATGTACCATAGAGCTGTAAAAGTAACGTTAAAATGAGTACCCGTATACTTTTGATCTGAGTACTCGGTACAAAAATGTCGTTACTTTCGTTACTTTTTGAAAACTTGGTTTTGGCGTTAAGAAAAGTACTTTAACTGTTGAATCTCTAAAAAAGATGTTGTATTTAAGTGTGTTAGGTATATAGGGTTGACTTAACAAATATTTATTTCATTGTAGAAAAATATCGCGTAAAAGTTAATAGCTTTTATTAAGTCATATGTCTGGATTTGCAATATAATTTTTGAACTGAATTTCAAAGAAGAGATGGTATATAATATATAATATAAACATAACAATATTTTCTCCATTCGTTCTGGTTTTAAAGATGAACGCTTTTCACTAAGAATTTGACCTGACTTTGAAAAAATTCTTTTTGATGGTACAGACGCTGCCGTGACACAAAAATATTTTTTGGCTATTTCAGCTATTTCTGTATACAAAACTTTTCTCATGCTCCACCAATTCAGAGGATTCTCTTTTCAGACGATCTTCCTCTCCTCCATGTACTGTTGAGTTGTTACTACACTCGCAGCAACTGTTGAAACGTTCGAGCCCTGAGCTATGTTCCTGGCATGCTCGCTCCAGATTGCGAGCTCATCATCTTCAACTGAGGGAATTGGCGGAGTGTCTTCATCATCTCTGCTGCTTTCTTGCATCCTTGAGGTCCCATTCAACTCCTGTTGCAGTGAGTGCTTTGCATATTTAAAGCACGCTTCATCCATGAAGGATTGCTTTTTAAACCTGGGGTCCAATAAAGCAGCCTTTGAAAGAATCGGGTGCCGAGAGCTGTTTTTGAAGCGCTCATTAAAAAATTAATTTATCCAGCATATTCTTCGATAACGCACTCATCGGCTTGGAGCTCAAATTGTCTAAAATTCGTTTTATGCTGTGGGTGCCTCCCAAAATTTTTGAAACCGTACCTTGTCTTTGTGATGATAGCTCTTCTGTGAGAGTTTTGAATGGCTTCAAAATCCTTATTGCTTCAGGCAAAAAACCCATTCATCTTCTGACAGACTTTCCACCGGATTATGCAACATACCAAGTACTGCTTACAGTGGTTCCTGCAGGAGCTTGACCCTTTCCAGCATATCAAGCGTACTATTCCAGCGAGTCACCACATCCATTTTTAATTTTAATGGCTTCTCACCAGGTTTAAGCTGCTCTTGAATGGTGAAGAACTTTTTCGTGGCCATAGAACTTCTGTGAAAATGTTCCACAATGGCCTTCACTTTCTTCAGCACATTTTTAATGGTTGACAGTCCAGCTCTTACAATTAAGTTCATTGTGTGTGCGATGCAAGATAGTGATCCCATCCAGTTAGTCTGATTGCGGCTTTAATATTTGCTGTGTTGTCCGTTACGCAAGCAAATATTTTGGAGGTGATATCCCATCTTTCTGTGAGTCTGACCAGCTCTTCCTTTAAATAGACTGCCGTATGTCGCTCAGTGCATTCAAAACAGCCAAGCAAAGCTGAACTAAGCTCCCATGGTTCCCCAAACACACAGTGTGCTGTCACTGCCTGGTAGGATGTTGTTGTGTTAGAAGTCCATCCATCAGTGGTGAGCGAAATATTGTGGACGGATTATAACTCCTCTTTCAACTTTTCCTGAGCTGACAGGAACTGGGCGTCAAGCAAACTTGTACTTAGTATATACCTGGATGGCATTTTGTAGTCTGGTTCCAGGTAACGCGCAAGGTCTTGAAATGCAGAGTCCTCCACAATTGAAAACGGCTGAAGGTCCTTCACTATCATCTTCAGCACCAAGTAGTTAATTTTTTTCTCGCGGTCTATGTTTAAACGTTTCCTGACGAATGTTGAAATGTCCTTTTGTCTTATCTGCGTACCACTGATTCTTGAGTTTTCTGAGCATCCACGCTGGTTGAAGGCATTGAAGGAGGACATATAACCGGAACTGGGACCGGTGCGGATATACATTCCCGAACACTTTCGTACGTTGAACGATGCCTGGTCATTAAATGTTTTTTTAAATTTGTCACTGACCCACCTTTCGTTAAGTACAACGAATGACACACGTCGCACTTAACCTTTTCACTGTTGTTTGGAATTAAACTAAAAAAGTTCCACAACTTGCTTCTTTTTCTCTCCATTGTGAAAAATCTTATAAGTTTTCAAAACACTGAACAAAAATAACTTTAAAGCACAAAAATAATTACACGTATTAATAATTCCGTACAATTACAAATATGATGAGCTCCTGCTGAAGTATGGATTACAACTGTAGTCTTTTTGACCAATAATCAAAATATTTATACTAAATCAAAGCATATAGCCGGAGAGCCAGTGACCGATTTGCTTACCTCATTTTAGCAAGGCTCAAACTTTGCTCATAGAAAGATTTAGGCCCGACAAGTATAAAAGTGCCTGTCTTACACTCCGGTTCGGTCCACAAGTCCTTAAAAATAGGGCTTGAAGTTGTAAAAAATAAGTGCCCATTTACCTCATTTTAGCAAGGCTCATCTTTTAATATATTCTTCATTGATCCAATATTGCCTTTTTTTCTGTAGGGAATTTTATTATTTTGGATAAAAAATATTTTTTTATAATTTTTAAAAAGATGCATTCCTATGGGAAAACTTGTTCTCTACAAAAAACGTCCAATTGCATCAAAATTTGGCTTCTTTCTCGAGATATATTGAAAAAATGAATGAAGATGGTTTAGAACCCATATCTCCGATTCGCACCCTCTAATTTAATAGGACTTTGGTTTTTTCTCTAAAATTAACCCATTAATCGATTCATGCAATAAAAGTTCATTCAATGTCGAGTTCCTTAAGAAATGACATAATCAATAGACTATAATTGCTTCTATCTTAATTTAATTTTCAGCGTCTTAAGGAGGGTTATCGACCGAATAAACGTCTTACACTTGAAATGTATGTTTGTTTTTATGTCATCTTAGTTGTGTGTAAAAACCAGCCTTGCTAAAATGAGGTAAATGGGGTAATTTTTTTTTACATATATACGAGCGTCTTACAGCATGTTGTGGACCGCTAAAACGTCTTACAATGCTATTTTCGTGTATATATTGGATCAATGAAGAATATATTAAAAGATGAGCCTTGCTAAAATGAGGTAAATGGGCACTTATTTTTTACAACTTCAAGCCCCAATCTTAAGGCCTCATGGACCGAACCGGAGTGTAAGACGGGCACTTTTATACATGTCGGGCCTAAATCTTTCTATGAGCAAAGTTTGAGCCTTGCTAAAATGAGGTAAGCAAATCGGTCGTTAGCTCTTGATCTAATAGTTGGTGTCAGTGTTCGTTTGATGGAAAAACCCCAAAAAAAGGATTTTCAATTCCAGGCCAAATTCTATTTAACAGGTAGTAAAAGGTTGCACAGCCCACCGCCAAAAAACCGCCAATAAATGAATAAAAGAAAAGAAAGGGTTTTTCAGATTCATAACTCGGTGGCGTACCTAATTACCATTTTTTATGATGTCAAAATGCTTCAAACTTTCTTTCCTTTTCTTAGAAGTAGAAAATAAAACTAAAAGTTCAGCTAGAAATGCAAACCACTGATTTGATTGATTTACAAGACTTTACAGTTTTCATTAATGGAATCATTGCGAAAATTTTACTCAAAGAAAATAGCACATGATACCCATTAAATTTGGTTTTCTTCTTTTTTTTCATTGATTGCAAAATTTTCTACTTTACATACAGACTCAAAAAAATTAATAACTAACCATACAAACCTATCGCCAAAATAATAATAGATGATTGCTTAAAGATGGAGAAATAATTCTATACAATTTTCCAAGCATCTTTCCTATCATGTAGAAAAAGAACCAATAAATTTATAAACGTTATTCTTTCAAAGGTTGTTATTATTTGACTTTATAGGACATGTTAGACATGACCAAAAATTACCCATGCACAAACATACCATAAGAGTTTTGGAGCTGAGAAAAAGCAATAACTAAGAAAATAATAATAAATAAAATAAATCAAGATACAATAAAAGATGCAAATAATGCCAGTCCCAATAACAACCCTTAACATAACACTACATAAGAAAAAAATGTGGTACCACCTACATTATTTCAAACGTAAATACATATACCTGAAACAATACAATACCTGAAACAATAGAAAAAAGAGATTCATTTCCCATTCAAATTTCAGACGCACAAATTAGCCTGTGTGTTGCACCCTTCATCTCCACAGCTGGTATACAACGCACTATACACATTACACAATTCAGTGCACACACAAGGTACATGTACTGGTATCTGCTACTGATATCGATACCGTCTCGACTACCCACCCGAGTACCAAACTACCTAAAGTAACTAAACATACGAAATGCCAACCCGAGTACCTAACTACCCAAAGTAACTAAACATACGAAATGCCGATACCGATACCGAGTACCGAAAGTAGCTAAACATGCGAAAAACCAACCCGAGTACCTAACTACCCAAAGTAACTAAAAACATACGAAATG
The DNA here is from genome assembly GCA_949752695.1 of Melanostoma scalare. Taxonomy (NCBI): domain Eukaryota; kingdom Metazoa; phylum Arthropoda; class Insecta; order Diptera; family Syrphidae; genus Melanostoma; species Melanostoma scalare. The sequence goes on along the minus strand of OX456985.1, from coordinate 159,921,563 downwards.
CCGATACCGATACGGAGTACCGAAAGTAACTAAACATGCGAAATACCAACCCGAGTACCAAACTACCCAAAGCAACTAAACATACGAAGTGAAGATACCGATACCGAGTAACGAAAGTAACGAAAGTAACGAAAGTAACGAAAGTAACGAAAGTAACGACAGTAACGACATCGTAAAAGTAACGGCATTTTTTTACGAGTAACGTTTCGTTATTCGGTACAGAAGAGAATACTTGTTACTGAGTAAGGAATACATACCATTTGCTACAGTACTATGTACCACATTATATGAAGGATTTAATAACTCAAAATCTACCATGGCGCTTTTCATAGATATGTCAAAAGCATTTGATTTAGTAGATCACAATTTGCTTCTAGATAAACTGTTTAACTCTGGCTTCAGAGTTGATGTTCATAAATGGTTCTGCTCTAATCTCAAAGGTAGGAAGCAAATTGTTAAAATCAACGAAAATTTTAGCAGTTCACTGACAATATTGAATGGTATTAACTTTCTTATGAAAAATTGAAAACACCATTAATTTGAGTCAACTATTTTATTTTTATTTTGTATGCATTTCGACCGATGTATCGGTCATCTTCAGCAACACGAATGAGTAATACAGTCGTCTTTATAGAACAGAAAAAGTACAAACATAGATTATACAGGGTGTCCCGTAATTCGTTTTACATACTTTGGAATATGATTCTTGGTCATATTCTAAGAAAAAAATTGTTCTACAGTAAAGTCCGTTTCTCAAGTTTGACATCACTTTTTGACAATTTAAAAAAAGGCTAACTTTGGTGTACCCTGACCTGTGTTAAATTCGATATCTCTGTCAATACTGATGATAGAGACCTAATCTTAAACTCAATTTTTTGTAGAAATAACAACCTTTAAGACTGTATTTAAATTAGGCTTCCATAGGTTTAGGGTTGCCAGATTTTCAATTTTAAGTGGTGTTCAAATTTTCTTCCCAAAACAAAGTTTTGACTTTGAGGTCATTTTTTTGGAGAAAAAGCCTTATAAACATAGAGTTTCTTTATTTTTTACAGATGAACAAAACAATAATAAAGAAAAAACTCAGCATTAAGTTAGCTCAAAAACCCATACATTATATGATACTAAGAAAAATACGAAATGGGAAAAATTTAAAAAAAAATAAAAAAAAGTTTTTGCTTTGAGGTTTGTTTGAATAAAACAATAATATGATCACTTTTAGTAGTTTTTTATGTATTTAATACAAATACAATTATAACAAGTGCTCAAAGCGCCCTCCTTCGTTTTGAATCCATGCCAGAGCCCGTTTTTGGATTTCATTGTGGATGTTTGCTTTAAATTTGGGGTATGAATGTTCAATAGGTAAATAAGTCGTATAAAAGAATAAGAAAACAAATTTGTTCATTAGTTTGTCAAATTAAATCACGATTGCAGTTTGATCAGAGAGTTTTTTGAAATGCTTTCATTTACGAGAGAAGAATACGCAGACTTTTTTTTTCTTATATGAGTTTTTAAATGGAAATTGAAGAAAAGCACAACTAAGGACACCAGGAACTTTATACTAACTGAAAATCTGGCAACCCTTAGCCTATAGGAGTCAAATTTAAACACAGTTTCAAAGATTACAAGACTACAAGTAAGACAAGAGTTATCGACAGCAAACACCCACAACAAAATACAAAAACGGGCTCTGGCATGGATTCAAAACGAAGGATGGGGCTTTGAGCACTTGTTATAATTGTATTTGTATTAAATACATAAAAAAACTACTAAAAGTGATCATATTATTGTTTTATTCAAACAAACCTCAAAGCAAAAACTTTTTTTTATTTTTTTTTAAATTTTTCCCATTTCGTATTTTTCTTAGTATCATAAAATGTATGGGTTTTTGAGGTAACTTAAAGCTGAGTTTTTTCTTTATTATTGTTTTGTTCATCTGTAAAAAATAAAGAAACTCTATGTTTATAAGGCTTTTTCTCCATAAAAATGACCTCAAAGTCAAAACTTTGTTTTGGGAAGAAAATTTGAACACCACTTAAAATTGAAAATCTGGCAACCCTAAACCTATGGAAGCCTAATTTAAATACAGTCTTAAGGGTTGTTATTTCTACAAAAAATTGAGTTTAAGATTAGGTCTCTATCATCAGTATTGACAGAGATATCGAATTTAACACAGGTCAGGGTACACCAAAGTTAGCCTTTTTTTAAATTGTCAAAAAGTGATGTCAAACTTGAGAAACGGACTTTACTGTAGAACAATTTTTTTCTTAGAATATGACCAAAAATCATATCCCAAAGTATGTAAAACGAATTACGGGACACCCTGTATATAAGAAGTTAAAGTAGTAACAATAGATAGTTAACATTATATGAATTACATTAGAACAAATAGACTAACTATATAATTAGAGGTTTCAATTTAGAACGGTGAAGAGTGAGTGAGAGGAAATATGTTAAAAACAATTAAACAAATAAGACTCTATATTTCCATCGTCGGCATTCAATGCAGAGTTGTCTCTTTGTATGTAAAAGCTTTCGATGGCATCAAGCTTTCTACCATCTGGGACGCTTGCTAAAAGTCGAACATCATTTAAGGTGATTGGCAAATGTTGTTCTTGTAATGCATGTGCTGCAATTGCAGATTTTTTTGGGTCGTTGTTTTTTATATAATTTAGGTGCCCTTTGAATCTTGTTATTATAGATCTTTTTGTTTGACCATAGTATTTACGCCCACACTTACATTTGATTTCATAGACACCAGATTTTTCTAAATTGTCTTTTTTATCTTTGACGCTCGTCAACTTGTTTTTTAGTTTATATTTGTTGGCATAAACTAAAATCATTTTGTTATGATGGAACACTGTTTTGAGTCCATTGGTGATGTTAGGTGCGAATGTTATTGACACTCGGTTCAGATCAGCTGGTTCTGTTGATTTTTTTCTTTTGAAAGAAGTTGAGAGTTGTTGTTTATTATGTTTGTTCGAATGTTTACGTATTATGTTATCAATTAAATAATATCAATTATTAATATTGAATGGTGTTCGACAAGGTTCTGTCCTTGGTCCACTTTTTTTTTAAATTTATATTAACTCACTCTTCGAACAAACCTTCAATGGACTACCCACAGCATTTGCGGATGATATAGCTTTTGCATATAATGAAAACACTTTGGTAGACTGCATAGTTAAAATCGAGGAAGATCCACAGAAACTAATGCAATGGTTTGCTTTTCACAAGCTGATTATTAGTGAGAAAACTAAATTAATGGCTTTCAAAATGAAAGGAAGTGATCTAATTGATTTTAATTTTTCATTCTCACGACTGTGATAGATTTTGTTTACCTATGCATACCTGTGGAATCAAAAACTTTGATGATAATTATCGATGCTCGAATAAATGTTTTATTATTGATTCAGTAAAGGAATTTAAATATTTGGGGGTAACAATTGATTTTAATTTGAATTGGATCTCTCATGTACAAACAATTAAATCTGGTTTGTTACTCGTCGCAAGAAAAATGTTCCTTCTGCCTTCTCAGACCGTATTTATAAGTACTATCTATGTTTTACTACTCACTTGCTAACTCCAAACTGCAGTATGGGGGAGGTTCTTATGAGAATACTTTTGATTCCTTATTCAAAGCTCAAACATTTTTAATAAGAATCATTTGTGGTAGAAATCGCCTTGCACACTGCTGACCGCTTTTTAGAGAATTGAGAATTCTTCCATTAAGGCATCTCTACCTATATTTTTAAAGTTCTTAGAGAATTCTTCAAACAAAGTGGAAACACTATAAACAGGAACTCCGTTCGTTATAACTTACGTGTAAATAATCAAGCGTTAGTTAATGTCCCAGTTGCTCATAAAACCAAAATTTGTCGTTTTTTTTTACCATTACTGGTCCTTATTCCTTAATGTTTTAATAAACTACCGATTGCTGTAAGACAAACTTCCAATTTCCATTCATTTCTCAATAAGGTCAAACAATGGTAATTTAATATCGACTATATAAGTATTGAATCAATATTTCGATGTGTGTCTTAAAAATTTTTTTTCGAGTAGCCTCATTTTGCATTCTTATTCTAAATGATGTAATCTTTTTCTAATTGCTTTTTCTCTCTTATTTCTTTTCTATATATATTTTTCTACCCCACTACAGTCCAGTGAATTCTTAAAATTGTAAACTTTATGAATCATTCAACACTAACTTTAAATAGTTACTGAATGATTTATTTCTTCCACTTGATGAACTTAATTATTTACTACTAATATTTAAATTTTTAAATTGTTAAGCTTTAACTTTAAAATGAAATGAAATGAAAAAATGTATAACCAACACTACTTTTAAAAATCGGAAAGCTTAATAAAATAAAGTTTTGCTGCTTCTTTAGAAGACTCTGGATCCGCTGAGCATACACCAGCCTTTGATAAAAAGCATCCTCACAATACGAAAACATATCAACTTGATATGAAAAAAATATCAATTTGATACAAAAAAATATCAGTTTGATACGAAAACATATCAATTTAATATGAAAAAAAATATCATTTTGATACAAAAAAATATCAGTGTGGTTCTAAAAATTATCAATTTGATACGAAAAAAGTCTTAGCTTGATTCGAAAACATATCAATTTGATACGAAAAAAAATGTCAATTTGATAAAAAAAACTATCAGTTTGATATGAAAACAAATCAATTTGATACGAAAAAAATATCAATTTGATACGAAAAAAATATATGTTTATACGGAGAAAATATCAGTTTGATACGAAGAACCTATCTGTTTGATACGAAAAAAATATCGATTTGAAATGAAAAAATAACAATTTGATACAAAAAAATATCAGTTTGATAAGCAAAAATATCAATTTGATATGAAAAAAATATTTTTGTTTGATACGAGAAAATAGAGGAAAATATCAGTTTGATACGAAAAAATTTCAGTTTGATATTTAAAACTTATCAGTTTGATACGAGAAAATATCAGTTTGATATTAAAAACAACTAAGCGATAAGAATTCTCAATAGAATTCAGAGTATAAAAATACCGGGTTTTGTAATGTAGAATTAACATTTTCTCGTATCAAAGTTATAAATGCTTGATTTCAAAATGATATGACAGTCTTATCGGCGCAGGGACATAACTCCACGGGACATAAGTTCACTATGGACTTGTGTCCCACTTTAGTGGGACATTAGTCCAAAACTGGATTATGGATCTATGTCCCACCGCGGTGAGGCATAAGTCCATAAAAGAAATGTTTGGACTTATGTCCCAATTTACATGTTGTGTTTGAGGGAAATACAAAACCTTTGGCGTGATGAACCTTTTCCAAAAAATTGGCAATCAAAAGATATTTGGACTACATTAAAAACGTGTTTAACGGGCTTTTTCTTTGCTAGTTACTAGGCAGGGCTACCATTATGTCAAGAAGTCAGCGTAATGTCTTATAGTTAGAAAACCAAAGGTTGTTAGAATACCGCCGCTCGCTCTTCGAATTTATAAGCAAGAAACTGAAGAAAAATTAAAATTTAACAGGGAAAGGAAAAAGAAAAAAGTGAAACAAAATCATTCTGCTTTCTTTTGTTTAACAGAAAAACATTGAATAAAATTAGAAAAAAACAATAGAAAGCGGAATAAGATTTTGTTTCTGAGAACAAATCGCGCGATTTTTTAATTTTAATTTCTCAAATTCTCAAAAATTAAAATTTTTTAAATTTATTTTTTAAACAAAGGAACTCTACTAACTTCTAAAAATAAAATATGTATTATCTTCAAATTCCGGAAAACCATATCTCTACTTTGCGAATTTTAACTTTTTTCTTAATTCTCAGAAACAAAATCTTATTCCGCTTTCTATTGTTTTTTTCTAATTTTATTCAATGTTTTTCTGTTTGAGGAAAACAAAAGAAAGCAGAATGATTTTGTTTCACTTCAAGAGAAAAACAATAAATAACTTTGTTGCAAAATTACCCAAGTCATTGTATTCAATTATAATAATTCAATATCAGGAATACCATGCAAGGAGTTTTTTTTTTTGAAATTTTACTGAACGAAAATTTGATTTTTCAGGGGGTTAAATAAGTTTTAATAAAATAAAGAAATTTTATATAAAAAGTTACCTTTTTACATATCAATTTAATCTTATAATATTTTTTTTTAAAATACTAAAATTTTTAAATAGTTTTTGGCTTATAAACTTGAAGAGCGGCGGTATTCTAACAACCTTTGGTTTTCTAGTTGTGTTTCATAAGGGTTTTATTTACTATTATTTATCGAAAAATTGAGATTCTATGCAAATTGTGAACTTATGTCTCACCTAAAATAAAAAAAAATGTGGACTTATGTCCCATATTGGTGGGATATAAGTCCATAATCTACTTTTTATCCAGTTTTGGACTTATGTCCCACTGAAGTGGGATAAAAGTCCATAATGGACTTATGACCCTGCGCCGTCTTATCAATATTGATATTTTTCTTATCGGCTGAATATTGTAACTGAAAAATGTCAATTTGTCACCGAAAATATCAATCAAGTTGTTGGGGCACAAAATTTTAATTGAATTTAAAAGTTTATTACGACAATGTAAAAGTTCATTGGGACAGTAAATGTTTATTGATTTTCTGATTTCGATCAATAAACGCAGATTCATTGTCCCAATAAAAATAAACTGTTTATTGATTACGGAAATCTGAACTCTATAAACGTTTATTGGGACAAAGAAAAGTTCACTGGCACAATGTTGTTATATTTTAATGAACAATATCTTTTTCAGTGTAATGATATGCAAAACAACAATTGAGAAATGACACACCGCGAAACGATACATTTTTATCCAAACATTTCTGACAGAATATAGTAGGCGAATTTTATTGAAATTCTATATTCACTTATATTCACTTAAGCAAAACATCGCTCATAGAAAAACAACAACTCCTAAGTGAATAGCGTAAGTGAACAAAAGTAACTCACTTAGGGGCCAGTTATAGCGATCAGGAAAACGAATCAGGAAAAATTTTCAAATTTAATAACAACTATGTTTTCGTTAGAATTGAATAACAAATGTTATAACATTCGATATTAATTAACCCACAGAATCTTTTTTGTCAAGAAAATGTTTAATTGAACAAATAATTTCCTTTAAAAAGTGTATTTTTCTACTTTCCTGGTGAAATTGAATAAGGAAAAAGGTAAATACAATTTTAACAGAAAATAATTGTTCTATAATACATTTTCTGAACACTAAAAATTCTTTTAGTGATTTGCCATTGATTGGAACAATATTTGTTATACAATACTGTAATGTACTACCAACATTAATACCAATTTCCTAATCGAAAACGTTCAACCGAAAACAAAAGTGGCAACACTATAATGGAATGGTATAATGGAAGACGTTGGTTGTGAGTGTGTGTGTGTGTGCAGAAATATACCGGGAGGGGAACTTGTCTAGACATCATGGTTCATAGCAAAACTACCAGAAAGCTCTCGATGTTTCACACTTCTATATAAAGAGGGAGCTGACGCAACCCGAAGTCAGTTTTATTTAGAAAAGCCCTGTTCACATTGTACTATTAGTTGGACAGACTGCGTTTGATGGAAGTTGGATGGTCTGATGTAGTTTGCGTTCACACTTATCAAGCTTGTCGTCCAACTTTATGTCACATACCCTTCCACTCCGTCCAACTTCTAGATTTTCAAATATTTTTGAAAACCATCCAACAAGTTGGACAATCGGTCGTATGAAGGGTTCACACTATCAAGCATTGGTTTGTCAAGCCTAAGTCTGTCCAACTAATTGTACAGTATGAACAGGGCTAAAGTGATAGTATGAATATTGAATAAACGTAATTGAGTTGAGTTGGAATAAAGTGTATATCGAAAGTAGATACTGAATAAAAGTGGTAGAATTAAATTGAAAGGTAGAGTTTTATTTTTGCGAACTAAGCGCACGTTACATTGGTGTCAGAAGTGTAAATAAAACTTTTTTGATAAAAAAAAGACTAGTAAAGTGTAAAAAAAAAAAGTTAAATACAGTGAAAATGGGTAAGTTGTTGGAAGAGCTCAACTGCATTGAGCTTAAAAGTGAGTTAGGTAAGCGAAATCTTTCTAGAGCGGGATCGAAAAATGAGCTCGTCCTGCGCTTGCGCAACTATTTGGAACAGCAAGGGCAAGACGTAAACACTTTTGCTTCTGAAACAGAAGTGGAGGAAGGGGAAGTAAGTGAAAGTGTAGATTTTTCTAGTATGATGAATTTTTTGTTAGAACAGCGAAACGAGCAAAAGAAGGAACAGCAGAATGTTCTGGAACAACTCGAAGTACAACGAAATGAGCAAAAGAAGGAACAGCAGAATGTTCTCGAACAACTTGAAGAACAACGAAACGAGCAAAAGAAGCTGATTGAAGAGCAATGAAACGAGCAAAAGAAAGAACAACAGAATATTCTCGAAAGACTTGAGGTGCAACAGAATGTTTTGGAAGGTCAGAAAAACATTCTAGAAGGCAAATTGAGCAACATTGAGAAAAATGTATGTGCCCTTGACGAACGCGTTGAAGGTATGGAAAAACAGCTTTCTGTTGTAGAGAATCGTTTCGAAATCGTAGAAAGCCGATGTGATAAACAGTTCTCTGTTCTGACCAAGGAATTAGACCAGATCCGGAAAATCAAAATTCGAGAATCTGCTGGAGAGTTTGCAAAGAAAAGGAGATGAAACCGCCGACATTTGATGGACAGTCTTCTTGGCAAGTTTACAAGAGACAATTTGAGGCAGCCGCGACAACAAATGGCTGGGATGACGAAGACAAGTACATAGCACTGACTCTTGCTCTTAGAGGACCAGCAGCTGAATTACTTCAAACAGTTCCAGCTGGTAAGAGCGGTGATTTCAGTTCTCTCGTGGCAGCTATAAATAAACACTTTGGAGATAGCCACTTGAAAGAAGTCTTCCGAGTGGAACTCAATAACAGAGTCCAGAAAAGGGGTGAAAGTCTACAGCAGCTCCAAGCAGACGTCGAAAGACTGGTTCACCTGGCATACCCGGATGCTGAAGAAGAAATCATCAACCAGCTTGCTGTTGAGTCCCTTCGTTCGTGCCATTTCCGATATACATCTTCAGAGGTGGTGGATGGGCGTTGTACTATTCGGGTAGGCTCTGACTGGTGCCAACTTGGCGGCGCCCAGATGCTGTAACTTATAGTACACGTCAATTGTGCTTACTATACCTCCAAGCGGTATCCTTTGGGACCTGGGATGCTCCGTCCAGAGCTGACCTGCTAAACTAGTAAGTGCGAGTGTTGACAAGGGAATCCGGAACAAAAGAATTGTGATCGGTCAACAATATAATTGCTCTGCGAACTATAACTGACTGCACGAATCTCAGTGGTCTACGAGAGCTTTCGTGTAAATGTTCCAGCGGATGAATTCGAAGGACAGAATCAACGGTGGACTTCAGCAGCCATAAAAGCAGAAACCCCTGAAGGAGCTACTCCAACATATTTGGTTTAAAGGTCTTTCGGGGTCTTTCAATACTAGGACAGGGTATTGAAGTAGAGATGGTGGCGGATGAGCTCCTGGTGAGCCAACGGCAGCACTCACACCCCTGCAGCAGGGTACTGACACTGGATATTCCAACCCTTTGTGTCCGAAGGGATCCAAAAGGACCTGGCCCTCCAGGTTGGGGGTTGTGCGTAGGGTTAACTGCCCAACCACGCAAAAAAAACTTTGTTCCGAAACAACTAACAGCCTCGGATAACGATAATGATTTCAAAGTTGACGACCCAAGCAAACGAAAAAAGGACAATGACCTCCGGATCTGCACGTGGAACGTAAGGTCTCTTAACGGACTAGGTGCAGCTGGAGAATTAGCGGACGCCCTGGACTGCTGCAAAGCAGACATAACCGCCATCCAAGAAGTGCGATGGAGTGGAAGAAGATATAGAAGATGAAAAACTGTGACATCTACTATGGCGACTGCTACAGACAAAAGAAACAACGCTTATTTGGGTGCGGATTTGTCGTTAGAGGAAGACTCAGGGATAAGGTGATTAGCCAAAATCCAGTCAATAAAATAAAAAAAAATGTGGACTTATGTCCCATATTGGTGGGATATAAGTCCATAATCTACTTTTTATCCAGTTTTGGACTTATGTCCCACTGAAGTGGGATAAAAGTCCATAATGGACTTATGACCCTGCGCCGTCTTATCAATATTGATATTTTTCTTATCGGCTGAATATTGTAACTGAAAAATGTCAATTTGTCACCGAAAATATCAATCAAGTTGTTGGGGCACAAAATTTTAATTGAATTTAAAAGTTTATTACGACAATGTAAAAGTTCATTGGGACAGTAAATGTTTATTGATTTTCTGATTTCGATCAATAAACGCAGATTCATTGTCCCAATAAAAATAAACTGTTTATTGATTACGGAAATCTGAACTCTATAAACGTTTATTGGGACAAAGAAAAGTTCATTGGTACAATGTTGTTATATTTTAATGAACAATATCTTTTTCAGTGTAATGATATGCAAAACAACAATTGAGAAATGACACACCGCGAAACGATACATTTTTATCCAAACATTTCTGACAGAATATAGTAGGCGAATTTTATTGAAATTCTATATTCACTTATATTCACTTAAGCAAAACATCGCTCATAGAAAAACAACAACTCCTAAGTGAATAGCGTAAGTGAACAAAAGTAACTCACTTAGGGGCCAGTCATAGCGATCAGGAAAACAAATCAGGAAAAATTTTCAAATTTAATAACAACTATGTTTTCGTTAGAATTGAATAACAAATGTTATAACATTCCATATTTATTAACCCACAGAATCTTTTTTGTCAAGAAAATGTTTAATTGAACAAATAATTTCCTTTAAAAAGTGTATTTTTCTACTTTCCTGGTGAAATTGAATAAGGAAAAAGGTAAATACAATTTTAACAGAAAATAATTGTTCTATAATACATTTTCTGAACACTAAAAATTCTTTTAGTGATTTGCCATTGATTGGTACAATATTTGTTATACAATACTGTAATGTACTACCAACATTAATACCAATTTCCTAATCGAAAACGTTCAACCGAAAACAAAAGTGGCAACACTATAATGGAATGGTATAATGGAAGACGTTGGTTGTGAGTGTGTGTGTGTGTGCAGAAATATACCGGGAGGGGAACTTGTCTAGACATCATGGTTCATAGCAAAACTACCAGAAAGCTCTCGATGTTTCACACTTCTATATAAAGAGGGAGCTGACGCAACCCAAAGTCAGTTTTATTTAGAAAAGCCCTGTTCACATTGTACAATTAGTTGGACAGAGGAAGACTCAGGGATAAGGTGATTAGCCAAAATCCAGTCAATGAGCGTATAATGACCATCCGCATCAGGGCTAAATTCGCCAACATTAGCCTTATAAGCGCCCACGCCCCCACAGAAGGGAAAGACGACGATTCCAAAGACTGTTTCTACGAGCTCCTCGAAGAAACGTATGAGCAGTGCCCTAGACACGACGTGAAAATCGTTCTTGGCGATTTTAACGCAAAGCTAGGGAAGGAGGACATCTTTGGAAACACAATCGGTAAGCATAGCCTCCATGACAAAACCTCCGAAAACGGACTGAGGCTAATCGATTTTGCTGCGGGGCTGAATCTTGTTGTAAGTAGTACGCGCTTCCCGCATCTCAAAATTCATAAAGGTACATGGCGATCCCCAGATCAATTAACCGTCAACCAAATTGACCATGTTGCGATCGACGCAAGGCACTCTTCCAGTGTGCTAGATGTCCGAACTTTCCGAGGGGCCAACTTTGACTCGGACCACTACCTTGTTGTAGCCAAGGTAAGAATGAGGATATCTTGTTCACGACCTGCGTGAACTAACGCTGTGAAGAGATATGACGTCGAAAAGCTACAATCGCAAGAGATTGCCAATGCCTTTTCCAATCGAGTGTCCCTTCAATTATCCTTGAATCCCATGCCGCCAGCATTAAGCATTGAAGACCAGTGGCAGCAATGCCAAGAAGCCATCAGAACCGCTGCCTCTGAGGTTCTGGGTTTCACTCGGCCACCAAAACGAAACCCATGGTTCGATGAAGAATGCAGGCAGGCAAATGCAGCCAAACAAAGAGCACGACAAATGCTTATGCAAACACGAACGAGGGCTGCTTACGATCAGTATAACGAGATTTACAAGGAGAGAAGAAGGGAAGAACACCGACTTCTCAAAAAGAAAAAGAAGCAGCATGAGAAGCACTCGTTTGAGGAAATAGAGAGGTGCCATGACAGGAACGAGATTCGGAAGTTTTACCAAAAGGTAAAAAGATCCTGCCAGGGTGGCAAACCCCGAACTCAAGCCTGTAAAGACCAGCAGGGAAACATAGTTATAGAGTCACAGTCACTACTGAGGATCTGGAAAGATCATTTCTGCAGACTGCTTAACGGCGATGAAGACACAAATTCCGCTGTCAGGCAGACTGCCCCATTCAGCTTGGACGATGATCAAGAAAGCCGTCCTCCCGACCTAGAAGAGGTTAAGCTTGCCATATGCAAACTTAAATCAAATAAGACTGCAGGTGCAGATGGCCTTGATGCCGAACTTTTCAAGGCAGCTGGAGATCAGTTGGAAAGGAGCATGCACCAGCTGATCTGCATGATATGGTCGGTAGAAAGCATGCCCGATGAATGGAACCTCAGTATCGTATGCCCGACCCTAAAGAAGGGAGACCCTCACAATTGCGCCAATTACAGAGGGATAAGCCTCCTTAACGTCGCTTATAAGATCTTGTCTGCTGTAATATGTGAACGTCTGAAACCCCACGTCAACAACTTGATAGGTCCCTATCAATGTGGTTTTAGACCAGAGAAGTCCACAATAGACCAAATTTTCACATTACGGCAGATCTTGGAAAAAACCCGAGAACATAATATCGATATTCACCACCTCTTTATCGATTTCAAGGCCGCGTATGACAGTATTTACAGAGACGAGCTGTACAGAGCCATGTCTAGTTTCGGCATCCCTGCAAAGCTCGTACGACTATGCAGGATGACTTTGGAGAATTAACGCTGCTCCGTCAAGGTTGGAAAAGAGCTCACCGAGACCTTTGATGTCGAAAAAGGCTTTAGGCAAGGCGACAAACTGTCATGCGATTTCTTCAACATCATACTTGAACAGATTGTAAGAAACTCAAACGTCAACACCAGAGGAACAATCTTTCAAAAGTCTGTACAATTACTCGCCTATGCAGACGATATTGACGTAATGGGAAGAAAAAAGCGTGATGTCATAGGTGCTTTTGCGAGTATTGAAACAGAAGTGGCAAAAATGGGTTTGATGGTTAATGAGGGCAAAACGAAGTATATGCTGTCATCAAACAAGGACACAGAACATCGACGAATTGGACAAAACGTCACAATAGACAGACATAACTTCGAGGTAGTACAGGACTTCGTCTACCTAGGATCCGCTGTAAACACGGACAACAACATCAGTGTGGAGATCAAACGGAGAATAACTCTTGCCAACCGTTGCTTCTTTGGGTTAAGAAGGCAATTGAGAAACAAAACCTTCTCTAGAAAAACCAAGGTGACCTTGTATAAGACCTTAATCATCCCAGTCCTGCTGTACGGCGCGGAAGCATGGACCTTATCGAAATCGGATGAAGAAACTCTTGGTCGTTTCGAAAGAAAAATTCTCCGAATGATCTTTGGTCCCGTATGCGAAGACAATGTGTGGAGAAGAAGATACAACAACGAGCTGTATGAGCTGTACCGCGACATGGGCATAGCCAGAAGAGTACGCATCGCGAGGCTACGATGGTTGGGCCATGTAAAGCGGATGGACCCAAACGCTCCGGCTCGTCGGGTGTTCGAAAGCACATTGCAGGGAAATCGCGGAAGGGGAAGACCTCGTCTTAGGTGGCGCAATCAAGTGGATGAAGACCTCAACCGACTTGGAGTGCGAAACTGGAGAGAGCTCGCCCGAGATCGAAATCGTTATAGGAGGATGTTGGTTGAGGCCCAGGTTCACCCCGAACTGTAATGCCCACCTAAGTAAGTAAGTAAGTAAGTATCTTCAGAGGTCTGTGCGAACTGCTAGAACACGTACTCTTTCTCAAACTTTAGCATTCGCATTGACAATTGAAGCAGCAGAACAGGCTTCTCATGGAGTACATCGACTTAGAGAAGCCATAGTCGAAGAATGCTCGTGCCAAAGAGCTGAAATACAAAAGAACCAGCGGAGCGGACTAGCAAGATGTTGGAACTGCAACAAGACCGGGCACTTACAGCGTCAATGCCAACTACCACCAAATAAAGCCGGTTGTCAACATTGTGGAAGCAAGAGATCCAACCCAGAGCAAGGTAACAACAACAGCAGCGTTGCTTATCAATCCGTTTCCCATCAGGGAAACGAGTAAGAACCAACTTCGAGGGGCAGAGGTTGGTTTCTTGTATCGATGGCCCCAGAATCACCATCATCCAGGTCTCACAGACCAAACGAGACAACAAAAATCTGACTGTAGAGACTACTATTAACGGGACCAAACATGTGGCTACCATCGACACCGGTGCCACAGCATCCATAGTACGTCGAGACCTGGTAAAGATGACGTGGCTTCATAACACCAATAGCTACCGTCTAAGAACCGCAACGGGACAAGCAGCAAAAGTATATGGAGAGTGGTCTTAAGATCCGACTGGCCGATCTAGTGTTTACTCATCAATTCCTGCTGGCAGATATATGTGACGAGTGCATCATTGGAATCGACTTTATGAAACAGCACGGAGTTATTTTGGACATCGGTAATCAGGTTTCGAAGTACCAAAATAAGAAACTTCCAATGACCTATTCGAACGAAAGTACGTCGACACTGAGAACTGTCATCACGGAAGATCTGATTCTGCCTCCTTCTTCTGAAGTGTTCGTTTGGACAAAACTGGAAGGTGAGTTTGGAAGCCTTCGATACCTCATGGTGGAACCAGACCCAGAGTGTTCCTCCCAAAACGTCATCATTGCGAAAACACTGGTAGCACCGAAAAACAAAATGGCCCCCGTACGATTACTAAACACAAGACCGTACGATGTAAGGTTGAAGAAAGGAGAAGTCGTTGGACGTTGCGAATCGGTTGCAGCAATTACGAAGATCACAGACGAAGCCCCGAGAAAAACTATAACTCCGGAGGAGCTCAAAACCATCAGAGCTAAAATACTGAATTCATCCAACCTTGATCACCAACAAACAAGCATAGCTGAAAATCTAATACAAGAGTACACTGACATCTTCGCATCGCGAAAGGGACAATATGGTAGGACACAGTTGGTGCAGCATCGCATCAACACAGGAGATGCAAGACCGATTCGTCAACCCGCAACACGCCTTCCACTGGCAAAACAAGGTGAGGTTAAGGAAATGATAACAACAATGAAGAAGGACGGTCTTATCAAAAATTCCAAAAGTCCTTGGGCGTCACCAGTGGTGCTAGTGAAAAAGAAAGACGGAAGCACTCGTTTTTGTATAGACTACCGAAGGCTGAATGATGCGACTAAGAAGGACAGCTATCCCCTGCCCAGAATCAGTGATACCCTGGATGCCATGGAAGGAGCCCAATGGTTCTCGACGCTGGACTTGATAAGTGGATATTGGCAAGTTGACATCCACCCAGATGATCGGAAAAGACGGCGTTTTCTACAGGTAATGGGCTCTGGCAGTTCAAAGTTATGCCGTTTGGGCTATGCAACGCTCCGGCAATATTCGAGCGTTTGATGGAGTTCGTTCTTCAAGGTCTGACGTGGAAAGCGTGCCTTGTCTACTTGGACGATGTCATTGTTTACGGGAAAACATTTGACCAACATTGCAAGAATCTAAAAGCCGTGTTTCAGAGACTTCGAGAGGCTAACCTTAAACTGAATCCAGAAAAATGTGCACTTTTCAAAACCGAAGTTAAGTATTTGGGACACATCATCTCTTCCCAAGGAGTGAAGACTGATCCTGAAAAAGTTGACTCCGTCAAAAATTGGCCAACACCACAGGACAAACATCAACTCCGAAGCTTTCTTGGTCTTGCCACATATTACCGACGATTTGTTAAGAACTTTGCTGGAGTTGCAAAAAGTTTGCATCAGCTGACCGAAAAAGGGAAGCAGTTCAAATGGTCAGGTGAGTGTGAAAAATCTTTTCAGGAACTCAAATACCGCCTCTGTAACGCTCCAGTGCTGGCACATCCAACACCTGGCAAAACA
The DNA here is from genome assembly GCA_949752695.1 of Melanostoma scalare. Taxonomy (NCBI): domain Eukaryota; kingdom Metazoa; phylum Arthropoda; class Insecta; order Diptera; family Syrphidae; genus Melanostoma; species Melanostoma scalare. The sequence goes on along the minus strand of OX456985.1, from coordinate 159,905,310 downwards.
TTCATCATCGACGCAGATGCAAGCAACATTGGAATCGGGGCGGTACTATCCCAAGTGCATGATGGCGAAGAGAAAGTGGTGGCATATTACAGCAAGGTCCTCTCGAAGCCCGAAAGAAACTACTGCGTGACCAGAAGGGAACTGCTAGCTCTTATCTTGGCAACAAAGCACTTCCATAAGTACATCTATGGACAGAAATTCCTTCTGCGGACAGACCATGGTGCTCTGAACTGGCTGTTGAACTTCAAAAATCCAGAAGGTCAAGTCGCAAGGTGGATAGAAAGACTGCCGACTTATGATTACCAGATTCAACACCGCAGAGGAAAGCTGCACTCAAACGCCGACGCATTGTCCCGAAGACCTTGCAAAGAGGATTGCAAGCATTGTAGGCGACAAGAAAACAAAGAAAATATTACCGCTCAGCGACTAAGAGCTGACCCAATAAGCGGATGGAGCAATGAGGAAGTTAGGACAGCTCAACAGGAGGATCCAGATATCGAACCCATTCTCGCATGGAAAGAAAATGAAGAGAAACCTGAATGGGGAGATATTTCTGACAGAAGTCCAGTTCTCAAAGCCTATTGGGCACAGTGAGACTCACTATATATGCAAGAAGGTGTCCTCAGGCGAAGATGGGAATCCGCTGACGGTAAATCATATGTGATGCAGCTGATCGTACCGCAATCGAAAGTCAGTGAAGTTCTTCGGGAGATGCACGACGGACCTTCTGGAGGCCACCTGGGAGTTAACAAAACACTGGAGAAGGTGCGACATCGGTTCTACTGGTTACATGCTAGAGATGACGTGGAGAAGTGGTGCCGAACATGTGACAAGTGTGCTGCAACCAAAGGACCTGGTAGGAAGATGCAAGGTAAGATGCATCAGTACAACGTTGGATCGCCTTTTGAGAGGATTGCAGTAGATGTGGCTGGGCCTTTTCCAGAGACCAACCCTGGAAACAAGTACATTCTGGTTGTAATGGACTATTTTAGCAAATGGCCTGAGGCGTATGCCATCCCAAATCAAGAAGCCAAAACGGTGGTCGACCAGATTGTGTTTAACTGGGTAAGTAGGTTTGGCGTACCTATGGAACTCCATTCCGACCAAGGGAGGAACTTTGAGTCAAACATCTTCCAAGGAGTGAACGGACTACTTGGCATTAAGAAGACGAGAACCACGCCGCTTCATCCACAATCCGATTCGATGGTTGAAAGATTCAACCGGACCTTGAAAGAACACCTCACCAAGGTCGTAGGCGACTACCAAAGAGACTGGGATAGGCACGTACCGCTATTCCTGATGGCCTATACAAGTGCAGTACATAGCTCGACAGGACAAACACCATCTGACATCCTGTTCGGGAAAACCATGCGGCTGCCCAGCGAACTTAAATTTGGATGCCCCACAGAGGAGCCACAGGACACAAACGAGTATGTGGACGACCTCAAGGAGAGACTCGCTGACATCCATAAAAGAACAAGGGAACGGAAAACGGAAACGAACAATCTTAAGGAGGGGGCAGTGTAATGTACACCCAACATTAATACCAATTTCCTAATTGAAAACCTTCAACCGAAAACAAAATGGCAACACTATAATGGAATGGTATAATGGAAGACGTTGGTTGTGAGTGTGTTTGTGTGTGCAGAAATATACCGAGAGGGGAACTTGTCTAGACATCATGGTTCATAGCAAAACTACCAGAAAGCTCTCGATGTTTCACACTTCTATACAAAGAGGGAGCTCACGCAACCAGAAGTCAGTTTTATTTAGAAAGTGATTGTGTAAATATTGAATAAACGTAATTGAGTTGAGTTGGAATAAAGTTTATATCGAAAGTAGATACTGAATAAAAGTGGTAGAATGAAATTGAAAGGTAGAGTTTTATTTTTGCGAACAAAGCGCACGTTACAATACTAACAAAAACGAAATTATTTTTACATTTAAAAATTTTTCTTGATTCGTTTTCCTGGTCGCTATAACTGGGCCCTTAGCTAAGTGAACAACAGGGATGGTTAGTAAATTTCTTTTTTGGAACCCAGAGGTTGGCAGTCTTTGGGATGTGTTGGTTAATATTTCTGATTTTCGACAACAGACTGAATAAGTCTGTTTTTTTACTTTTGTGCACAGAAATTCACAATCTGTCGTATTTTAAGGAGTGGTTGTAAGTTTTTTAAAGAAACTCTCTGAAAGAGCGTATTTGTCTTTAAAGTAAAGAAACGCCTTGAACAAAACATTCGCAGCAGCGCAACGCTTGGAAAAAGGTCTGTTTGACAGTTGTTGTATTTGTTTTGGCTGTGCACAATTTCTGTCCACAGAAATTTTGCTGGCAGAAATTCGCATGGTGGGGAAATTTTTTACTCTCTCGAGAGCAATCGCTTTTGTGCACTGCTACGAAAAATCGTTGTGCTAGAACGGGATTAGACTGACTTTCGCCGAATTTCGGTGCATTTCGTGCGTATTTTCAGTAAAGAAACAAACCTTATAGCTAATAGATGAGATAATTAAATTGCTCCTGCAAATATAAATGGAAAATAAAAGGTATGCATTTATATTCTTCTATTCCTCTGATTGTAATTTTAAGTGTTTCTTATCTTAGAACTAAAAGGCGGTGATGGACACAGGAGGAGACAAAAGTTCTCTTGAGTTTTATGCTGCGAGGAAAGCAGAATTTGTTCATCATAATCACCGTTCACCATCTGGAAGTTAAAATGCAGACGATGTTGAGGGCGTTCAAATGCGCTAAGGACAACGCCAAGGCAACTGGTGCTGTGCCAATCTGTGCAACCCTCCATTCTATGAAGAAATGAAGGATATATTTGGAGATAAACCGATTCACTCAAAAAGTGTTATCAGCCACATTTTTTTGAGTGTGAGTAAAATTATATTTTACTTATGAAATGCATTGACAATTTTTTTTATTTTGCAGGAATCGGAGTCACCAGGCATCCTATCGCCCTCAACGCCCTCGCCCTCAATGCCGTCGCCCTCAACGCCGTCGACCTCAGTGCCGTCGACCTCAATGCCGTCGACTTCAACGCCACCAACATCGTCTGCATTCTATTTTCCAGACGTTGTTGAAGCAGGTACTTCATCTGTTTCTTTAGAGTCAGATGGTGGAGCAATCCACTTTCTGCATCTAGACACAGATGAAGTTCTTGCTTCAACAACTTCTGATGAATGTGCTTCTCCATCACCATTACCAGCAGTTGCTGCGAGAAAAAAATCTTTCGCATTGCGAATATTATAAGAAACTACGATAGATTTAAAAAGCGCTTCTGCCAAAAGGAGAAGGCTATGGATCTGAAGGAGAAATCGATGGCGGAAAACCCGCAACGCCATCGAGAAAAGATGGAAATTTTTAATAAACATTTTAACATATAAGTAAATCAAAAATAAAGCTTTTTTTGAGGTGGCAAGTTTCAGTTTAAAATTATTTATTTGAAATCTTTGTAAGATTTTTCATGGTGTTCTTGGTTTTCATCGTAAAATGTTTTGTTGACAAAGGTAAGCCAATAGGGTATCTCGACGGGTTTGAGTAGGAATCGGTTCTGTATTTGGGTGGTTGTTTTGCTCTGAGTTGTTTGCTCTTTGAAGAGAATCTTCGTGCGAAGTGTTGTTGTTAGAGTTGATAATACACAAATTGCGTAAAACACAAGCGCTAAGAAAAATTTTTTTTACAGATTCCAAGTTTCGTTGCTCTGTAAATTTGTTGATTCTTCTGAATCGTTCTTTGAGTAAACCAAAAGTATTTTCTACAACCATTCGCGTGGACGAATGAAAGTAGTTAAAACTTTTTTTGGAGTTCACTTAATTAACCATAGTCCTTAAAAGGCGGCACAATTCAGCTTGAAGCAGCGTATGCGGAATCTCCTAAAAGATATGTGTTGTGTGGGAACATCTGGTTGTAATGGCTTTGTACAGTCCTTTGAGTAAACCAAAAGTATTTTCTACAACCATTCGCGTAAACTAATGAATATAGTTGAAACTTTTTTGGAGTTCACTTAGGGGCCAGTTATAGCGATCAGGAAAACGAATCAGGAAAAATTTTCAAATGGAATAATAACTATGTTCTCGTTACAATTGAGTAACAAATGTTATAGCAATCGATGGCAAATCACTCAAAGAATTTTTTATGCCCAAAAAAGATACAATAGAACAAATATTTGCTGTTCAATTTGTATTGATCTAGTTTCCTGTTCCAATTCCATCAGGAAAATAGAAAAACACAATTTTACGGCAAAGTATTTGTTCAATTGAACACTTTCTTGGCAAAATAAATTCTCTGGGCTGTTTACTATTGATTGGTATAACATTTTTTATTCAATTGTAACAAAAACATAGTGGTAATCAATTTTGAAAATTTTTCCTGATTCGTTTTCCTGATTGCTATAACTGGCACCTTAATTGACCATATTTCTTAAAAGGCGGCACAATCCAGCTTGAGGCAGCGTATGCGGAATCTCCTAAAAGATATGTGTTATGTGGGAACATCTGGTTGTAATGGCTTTGTACAGCATGGAACAATTTTGATCTCCTTAGAACTCTACTGTCATGTAAACCCTTAAACCATTATAGAATCGCCGCCATGCCTTAAGGTCTCTTTGATGTATTTTGGGTTCAGCTCAGCATTTCTCATCAACAAATGTTGTGTGAGGTGCTAGAATGTGATATGTTAGAATTTGGGGACATCCTAAAAAAAAAAGTTGCGGAAAAAAACCAACCAGCAAGACTACTATCTGGAGTATTTTGCAGAAAAAGTGGAAAAATATTAGCGTAGAGCAATACAAAGGTTTGGTGGAATCCATGCCATGGACAATATCCGCCGTATCAAAACAGAAAGGCTGTCCTACGAAACATCAACGGTGCGGAAAAAAACTATGTTTTTTATCATATTTTGCATATTTTTTTGAGGTGACTATTAATTATATCGCCACACTTATTTTATTACTGATTTTTTGTTACAGAAATGACTATTGTTATAGTGGAATTTATTTTCTTTGGTTTTTTTAAATGATTGTGATTGTAAATAGTTAGAATTTGAATAAATTTTGTTTTCGTTGTAATTTGTATTTAATATATGGATATCTAGACCTAATTTTATAAAAATGACTTAATTGTATGGCCATAAGTGTATGTACCATTGGCCGCATGTTATGCTTGTTAAATTACTTGGTTTCCTACTTTTCCAAATTGGAACTTCTACAGAGCATAAATGCGATCATTTATGGGATGGCATACGTCAACAAAAGTACGTACAAAATTATTTACATTCAAACATATCCCCAAAAATACTGTAAACATATACATCCTATATCTTAATAAAACATCCCAAAGTGAGAAAAAGAGAGAGATTTTAAGCAGAACAGAAGTTGCTAAGCTGTGCATAGTTAGTTATACACAATTTTCTTGTTCTGATATTCTTGGTTGTGTATTGGGCTAAATAATGGGGGTGGTTTAAGTGAAGTCTATATATCAGAAAGAGAGAAAGAAAACCAACCTTTGGCTTCAAAGTTTCGCGGACGGTTGAAATGGTGGTGGGAACGTTAAACAAAGTGGGAAAGGCAATTAATGTGGATGGAATAATTTAAGCAGCAAATTTACTACAATGAAAGCAAGGCAAACGAAGAAGCAGCATTTTGCACCAACTAGGTAGATGAGGTTAGGGTACAAAATAAGAGGTGGGCACCCAAAATTGGTGGTGTAAAGATTTTGCCATTATCATTAGGAAAATTCCATTTTTTGTTTATTTCTAGCTCATTTTTGTCTTTTCTACCGTTTCTGTTCTAAAAGAAGTCATGTGGGCAGGGAAAAGATATAAATTGAGGTAGGCGATATTAATTATATTTTTTATTTAATTCATAGGTACAATATAGGTTCACTCTCGTTGAATGTTGAGCACTCAGTGGATGAGTGGAAGTTGGAAGTTTTCTGGTTACGCCATTAAGCTGTTAGCTAATGAGGAAAATCGCTTCACACTGGCGGCAACCCCAATGCTAACGCTTTGTTGGTTGGATAATTTGATTTGGTGCATGAACGCCATGAACTCCGGCCAATTCTCTTTCTCGATAAAAGTGTGTGAGTGTGTGTGAGAAAGGCTTTGGTAGTGGGGCTGGGTAAAGAGGATTATTGCAACCACGGGAATTGTCTAATTGCTGTAAGTCGTGAAAAAGAGAAACACATTTAAAAGAGAAGAAAGGAGGGAGTCCTAATAATAGACGTATTGGTACAATGGTAGCTATAGTGTTATAATGATTAAGTTACAAATGAGTTATTAAGCTGCAAAGTACCTACCTTCCAAAAACGGCTTTAAGAAAAGGTTTTTTTCAGCAATTCAAAAAAAAAAAAAAAATATGTTAAAAAATGTTTAACAAACACATTTGGACTAACATTTGCATATACCTAGCTTCTCAGCTTAGGAAACAATTATAAAAGGTATTTGCGTTTATGAATTGGATGTAGAGTATAAATAGGTACGTATATTTGTGAGAGGGGGAGCGTAAGGAGATAGTGGGCTTTACCTATGCCATAAAACACACAGAAAGTTGAATGCAAGGGCATAGCCAAGGGGGGATCACAGGGTTTTGAACCTCCCCCCGAAATTTTTTTTTAAATTCTTCTGTAAACCACACTTTTCCGCATCACTATGAAATTTTGACTCACACTGTGCTACTGTAAAAAATAACTTTTGATGCGACTTGGTTGATGTTGTTGGTATATGGTTGAGTAGGAACATCATATTAATGATGAAAGCTCTTGGTATAGTGAATAGTGCATTAATATGATGTACTCAACCATACCAATAACCTAAACTAAGTCACATCAAAAGTAATTTCATTTTTTTTATTAATTAATTAACACTAATTAACTGTGCTACAACAGTTTAATTAGTGATTATTTTCCTAGTTTCTGATTTTGGTTTTAGCCGAAGTAGTAGGTACGACATAATTTTCTATGAATTTAGTTGGGTAACTGTGACCATTTTTAAATACAACCCCAAACGAAACACTAGGCCCAGGCTCATAGAACGCGTTGCGTGCGGTAGGAGCATCGCGGCAATTGAACCGGTGGGTTTTGCTACACGCAACTGATAGGGGTGACCCAATGAATGCGGCGCGGTGTTTTGGCGGTTGTGTATTTGTTAAAATTATTTTGAAATAGGCAACACAAACGTCAAAAGATCCTGCCAGGGTGGCAAGCTCCGAACTCAAGCCTGTAAAGACCAGCAGGGAAACATAGTTATAGAGTCACAGTCGCTACTGAGGATCTGGAAAGATCATTTCTGCAGACTGCTTAAAGGCGATGAGGACACAAATTCCGCTGTCAGGCAGATTGCCCCATTCAGCTTGGACGATGATCAAGAATGCCGTCCTCCCGACCTACAGGAAGTTAAGCTTGCCATATGCAAACTTAAATCAAATAAGACTGCAGGTGCAGATGGCCTTGATGCCGAACTCTTCAAGGCAGCTGGAGACCAGTTGGAAAGGAGCATGCACCAGCTGATCTGCATGATATGGTCGGAAGAAAGCATGCCCGATGAACGAATGGAACCTCAGTATCGTATGCCCGATCCTAAAGAAGGGAGACCCTCACAATTGCGCCAATTACAGAGGGATAAGCCTCCTTAACGTCGCTTATAAGATCTTGTCTGCTGTAATATGTGAACGTCTGAAACCCCACGTCAACAACTTGATAGGTCCTTATCAATGTGGTTTTAGACCAGAGAAGTCCACAATAGACCAAATTTTCACATTACGGCAGATCTTGGAAAAAACCCGAGAACATAATATCGATATTCACCACCTCTTTATCGATTTCAAGGCCGCGTATGTTATGTATAGCTCAGAAAGTGTCATCGAACCTCCAAGTTCTGATGACACTAACAGAAAAGCCACCACGAAGTTCTAAATAATAAATTATTCATGGGAACGGAAACGAAAAGGTTCCGATTACGTACCTGTTGTTTCCGTTGCCAATAAAACTACGAATTAGCGAATTAGGTATTAGTTATGTGTTAAGGTACATTTAAGTAAACAATAAAGATCAGTCATTACTTAGACACCAATTTGATAGTACATTTCTTCCAGTAACTTAACTGGCGCAGTCGACGGAGTGAACCAAATTATTTTTTTTCTTTTTTGCAAAGTGTATGTGTTGTGTTGTTTGCCACCACTTAACCCCACCTCCGCCCGAAAAACAAAAAAGCAAAAGAAAAATATAATACACAAATACGGTGTAAAAGCAGATACAAAGCGAATTAAAGTAAAGCTTAGTGATTCGCGAAAAAACGAAGCTAAAAACAAAAACCAAAATAATAAAAAAAAAAAAAAAAGTTTACGGAAAATAACTATCAAAAAGTGAAAATGGCTCAAGATTCAATGGCCCAGTGCATTGTGTTGCTTACCCAGCTAATACGGAGTAATGCACAGAATCATGCACAGGAACAGATGAAATATGTTCCCGTATTTAAAAGAGAACCGGGGACGTTACCATCGATCATTGATATTGTGGATATGAAGATGGCTTCAATTAGAGAGGAAGACAGAGGACCAGCCTACGAGGCACTGTTCAACGGGAAAATCTTGGGAGCGGCTAAGAACCTTTTGAAGGTGAACGTGCCAAGGAACTGGGAGGAATGCAGATAGCGCCTCAAAACCCACTTCAAGCCAAGGAAGGACCAGCTCTTCATCACTAATGAAATATTCAAATTAAGAGTAAGTAGTGTGTTAGATTTAAGTAGGAAATTAACAACTATTGTAGAGGATATTGCAGAGTACGCTGCACTTTGTGTGAATGGTAATGCAATGGCTGATATATTAAGCAGCATTGCAATACAGAAAGTAAAAACAGTAGTTTCTGGTTCATTAGCATACGCTATAATGGACATTGCAAATTTGTCCGAGATTAGGGTTATTGTTGACAAATTCATCGGGTTGGATGAAACAAATTTGAGCCAAGTAGGAAGTGAAACTAATGGCACTTTCCATTGGTTTGACTCGGGGAAGCACTCATTTTAAGAACCAATGGAACACCCAAAATAATTTCTGTTCAGTTTAACGTAATTGCCTTTGTGTGAGTGAAACACCTATGGCTCTTAAAAATATTCCTTGAAGAAAATTTTCTTTTTGACATTTGAGTAACATGTGTTAGTGCTTCTTGAGTCGATTCTCATTTCAAATCGAGAAGCGGCTGTCACTCCTCAGAATCATGAGAAGCGATCTTTTTGCACCAATGGAACGGTTTGAGAATGCTTCTGGACGCTCCTGGACGGTTCTTTTCGTCCAATGGAAAGTGCCATAACAAAAGTAAAAATAGGTATAACGAGGGGAATTTCAGGCAGCAAAACAGTAGAATTATTCCTAATACAAACAATTTTAGACAGAGTAATAGAATAAACACAAATGCAAATAATTTTAGGCCGCCGAATTTTGCAAACCCATTCAGGCAGCCAAGTGTGCCACACAATTCTGGCCAACCTCACTATAAGAATAGCAATAGCAACAGCCAGCAAAGTAGGCAAAGGTCCGACCACATGTCAGTTGACGCCCTAAACAATGAGGAGGAAGGTGTAGGAGAAGATGTTTTTTTTACAAACTAGCATCGGAAAATAGGATAATACTAAAGCTTACAATTAAGGATGAAAGTTATCTAGCACTATTAGATACAGGGTCAACAGTTAGTATAATGTTAGAAAACAACTGCCCGAGACTTAGTTACACGACTTTAAATACAAATTCAACGCGGATAAGTACAATTCAAGGTCAAGTGCAAATGCTAAACAAGTCAGTAGCAACAATCTGCCCAAAAGAGTTTAAATACGCAGACAATGCAAGAATAAAGTGGCTAGCCATGAAAATTGATAAGCCATTTAATTTTATCATTGGCATGGATTGGATAGGTAAGAATGTCAGAGAAATAAACGTTGACAAACAAGAGTTAGTTCTAAACAATGAGGTCCGTCTTCCATTTTTGAGTAAAATCGTGTCTGAAGAAGTTAACGCACTCGAAGTGAGCAAACTACAAGATATTCAATTTGACCATTTAAGGGAAAAAGAAAGAGAACTTGTAGAACCACTTATAAAAAGATTTTCTAACCTTTTTTATAGAGAAGGGGACACATTAACAAATACGGATACAATACGTCATGAGATACGAACTACGACAGAACAACAAATAAATTCTAGGTTGTACCGCTTACCCAAAATCCATGAAGAAGAAGTAAAAAGGCAAATGGACGAGATGGAAAAAAATGGCATTATAAGAAAAAGTAGGAGCAGATATAGCTCACCGATCATAGTTGTACCAAAAAAGAAAGACAACTCGGGAATTCAAAAGTTTAGAATAGTGGTAGATTATAGAAGGTTGAACCAAGTCACCATAGATGACAAGTATCCTATACCAAACATTGACAACATCTTAGACAAGCTAGGGAAGGCACAATACTTTAGTACGATAGACTTGGCGAAAGGCTACCACCAGATTAAAGTTGCTAAAAAAGACATTGAAAAAATAGCCTTTGTTACACCTAGTGGCTTGTACGAGTTTGTTCGTATGCCTTTCGGGCTGAAAAATGCTTCAGCTTCTTTCCAGAGAATGATGAACGATATTCTCCGTGATTATATTAATTCCATTTGTGTGGTATACATGGACGATATTTTAATTTTTTCCACTTCTCTGGAAGAGCATATTATTTCATTGAACAAAATGTTTACTAGACTCCAACAACATAATTTAAAGATACATGCAAACAAATGTAGCTTTCTTAAGAGACACACAGAGTTTTTGGGTCATGTTTTAACTAAAGATGGTATGATGCCAAATCCAGACAAAGTGAAAACGATACAAGAAATTGAAATACCGAAAACGGAAAGGCAATTAAAAGGATTTTTGGGGGCTACAGGTTTTTATAGAAAGTTTATTCGAGATTATTCCAAAATAGCTTACCCAATGATTAAATATTTAAAGAAGTATAACAAAATAAATATCAAAGATCCACAATACATATCAGCGTTCGAAAATTTAAAAAGTCTTATAATTTCTCATCCTATAGATATTATAATACCCAGATTATAACCAACCGTTCGTCCTCACCACAGATGCTAGTGATTATGCTATTGGAGCTGTGTTGTCACAACAAGGTCATCCAGTATGTTTTATTTCAGGAACTCTAAACAATCATGAACAGAAGTATAGTACAACAGACAAAGAGTTCCTAGCGATAGTGTACTCAGTTTGTTATTTCCGACCATACTTGTATGGGAATAAGTTTAAAATTGTGACAGATCATATAGCTATAAAATATATTAACAGCAAATATAAGGGAAAGGAGTTTTCTCAACGGGATCAAAGATGGTTACTTAAACTGCAAGAATTAAATTACGAAATAGAATACATGCAAGGAAAGGATAACAAAGTAGCAGACTACTTAAGTAGACTTGAAAATACAGAAAAAATTAATGAAAACAACGATGAAGACTCGAATTTTGCATTAGCGGAGACTCAGACTCAGCACTCTCTTGAGGAACAAAGATTAGACCATATAGGTATTAAAGATGAGATTGTCAATAAGTATAGCATCCAAATATTATTAACTTACAGCCCAGAACGTGAAGTCCAAACCCTTCACAAAAGAACGATAATGGAAATAAATCCATTAGAGAGTGAAAACAAGATAAGAGATTTATTAAAGCAATGTGTAAAGAGAGGTCAAATAGGAATTTACACAAATAATGTATCCGATTCGGATTACAACAGAATACAGAGAATTATAATATCCCTGTTCTCATCAGACTCTAAGATCAAATTTATAAGGTGTTCCAAAAAAGCTCAGGAAATAAAAACAGAAGAAGATTTGCATAAACAACTATCTTTGTATCATACCAAAGAGTCGTTTCATAGTGGCATAAATGAGTGCTACCATAGTATTAAAGACAAAATATATTTTCCTAAACTAAGAGACCAAATCCGTTTAGTAATAGGAAATTGTCCTAAATGTAGAGAAATCAAATACGACAGAAAGCCAATTAAGCCGAAATTTCAGATTACAGAGACTCCAAAAGGAAAGAACCAAATTATTCACCTTGACATATTTCACTTTAAGAAACATTCATTTGTAACAACAATAGATAAATTAACGAAATTTGCAGCAGCTTATCCTATTACCGATCGTAACTGGAGGGCGAAACTGACCATAGTCATTGAGCAGTTTTCAAAGTTTGGCAAACCTAAGAAAATTGTAATGGACAATGAGTTTAGGGCCGAGCAATTAGTGGAGTTCCTTAATGCCGAAGGTGCAGACGTTCACTTGACTAAACCGAACAATCACACTGGAAATGCCGATATAGAGCGACTTCACTCTACCTTATTAGAAATAATAACAGGAATTGAGGGAAGTGAGCTTTCAATTGAAATGAAGATACAGATGGCTATAGGAAACTATAACGATCGATATCACTCAACAATCAAATGTTCTCCCAGGCAGGCTAAGGAAACAGTAAATTGTTCAGAGTTAGTTTTAAGGACAGATAGAATCAAAAAACATGTCATTAATAAAAGAAATTTAACCAGAGAAAACTACATAGAAAAACGAAGTTCAGGGCATATCAGAAATTATAAAAGGCTAAGACATAAAGACGAACCCTATTATAGATTAAATCCTCTTCAAAATGTTCATACGTCGAATATTAAAAGACCTTTCAAACTTACAGATACGGACAATGACCAGCCTAATAATATTCCTCGCAGTTATACCAGTAGTGCAAGGGCTACTGCAGGTCAATCAGATTCATGAAGAAATTGGATACACTACAATCAAAATCAAAGAAGTTGAAATTATAAGCGATACAAACACCATACTGCATGTTATTGATATTGGAGAAATAGACAGCCAAATTGAGACGAACATTCTAAATATGAATATGGACAACAAAGAGTTGTTAAACACAGTAGTTGCCGATATTAAGTCAAAGATAAAATCCATTAAACCAAAAGAATCTAGAAGAAAAAGAGGACTCCTCAACATTGTGGGTAGTGCACACAAGTGGTTGTTCGGAACAATGAATGACGATGATAGGCAGGAAATTCTAGAACATTTAAAAATAGATGAAGAGAATAACCATAACTCCATTCTAAATTCTAACAAACAAATTTCTATAAATACTCATTTTAATGATACTTTCAATATTCTTAAAAAAGCTATAGAACAGGATAGGAATAAGACAATAGGATTCTTAAATACGATAACAGACCAAAGAAAGTCAGTCGAAGAACATTCTATGTATTTAGATCAGATGATAAAACTCAGATATTTAGAAAACAAAGTAGACCAAATACTAGACAGTATAGCAGCAGCAAAAAACGATATTTTTCACCCCAGTATCCTTACAAGAGAGGAACAGAATCTGTATGATATTGATTTTTATGAGATTAAGCTAGTAAAAGTTGGTATTCTTAAGTACATTAATCAGTCTTTAATCATTGCAATAAAGATTCCTAAAACTTATGTAAAAGAAGACCTTAAGTTAGTTATACCACTACCAAATACAGAATTTCTGGAAATTGATGAAAATGTTGAAAAATTTATAACAGTAGATAATAAGAATTTTGTATACAAAGAAAATAAACTTTTAAGAGATTTGGAGACTAGCAAAAGTTGTATTTGGAAAAATGAATGCCAATTTAAGTATAATAATAAGACAACTATCGAAAGAATTGATGAAGATACGTTACTAATTAAGAATGCTGTAAACGAAAATTTAACTCAAAATTGTGATGATCGAAAAATATTGTTAAACAAAAATAGTTTGATTACTTTCTACAACTGTACATTAGAAATCTGAAAAGAGAAATTTCACAATCAAGTAACAAAGATTCAAGCGAAATACTTCTATCCTAGTAACATTGTTAATCAAACCAAGCCAAAAATTGTGAATTTTGAAAAAATTATATTAAAACATTTCGAGAATATTAAAGAAATCAAAGAGTTAAAGTTCCACAAGGACGTAACATACGGCCTTAATTCTATGTTGATTTTAGTTGCAATAGCGTTTTTGATTTTTGTAATCTTACGGTGGAAAAAGAATAATAATGTAAACATTAAAATTTTAAGTAATGAAACAAATAAAAGAATTCGGGAGAATTCAAAGTTTGGCGGTGGGAGTGTTATGTATAGCTCAGAAAGTGTCATCGAACCTCCAAGTTCTGATGACACTAACAGAAAAGCCACCACGAAGTTCTAAATAATAAATTATTCATGGGAACGGAAACGAAAAGGTTCCGATTACGTACCTGTTGTTTCCGTTGCCAATAAAACTACGAATAAGCGAATTAGGTATTAGTTATGTGTTAAGGTACATTTAAGTAAACAATAAAGATCAGTCATTACTTAGACACCAATTTGATAGTACATTTCCAGTAACTTAACTCGTATGACAGTATTAACAGAGACGAGCTGTACAGAGCCATGTCTAGTTTCAGTATCCCTGCAAAACTCGTACGACTATGCAGGATGGCTTTGGAGAATTCACGCCGCTCCGCCAAGGTCGGTAAAGAACTCACCGAGACCTTTGATGTCGAAAAAGGTTTTAGGCAAGGGGACAAACTGTCATGCGAGTTCTTCAACATCATACTTGAACAGATTGTAAGAAACTCAAACGTCAACACCAGAGGAACAATCTTTCAAAAGTCTGTACAATTACTCGCCTACGCAGACGATATTGACGTAATGGGAAGAAAAAAGCGTGATGTCATAGGTGCTTTTGCGAGTATTGAAACAGAGGCGGCAAAAATGGGTTTGATGGTTAATGAGGGCAAAACGAAGTATATGCGTGTCTATCCGCTGTAGACACGGACACCAACATCAGTGCGGAGATCAAACGGAGAATAACTCTTGCGAACCGTTGCTTCTTTGGGTTAAGAAGGCAATTGAGAAACAAAACCCTCTCTAGAAAAACCAAGGTGACCTTGTATAAGACCTTGATCATCCCAGTCCTGCTTTACGGCGCGGAAGCATGGACTTTATCGAAAGCGGATGAGGAAACCCTTGGTCGTTTCGAAAGAAAAATTCTCCGACTGATCTTTGGTCCCGTATGCGAAGACAATGTGTGGAGAAGAAGATACAACAACGAGCTGTATGAGCATCACGAGGCTACGATGGTTGGGCCATGTAGAGCGGATGGACCCAAACGCTCCGGCTCGTCGGGTGTTCGAAAGCACATTGCAGGGAAATGGCGGAAGGGGAAGACCTCGTCTTAGGTGGCGCAATCAAGTGGATGAAGACCTCAACGGACTTGGAGTGCGAAACTGGAGAGAGCTCGCCCGAAATCGAAATTGTTATAGAAGGATGTTGGTTCAG
Organism: Melanostoma scalare; assembly: GCA_949752695.1. Taxonomy (NCBI): domain Eukaryota; kingdom Metazoa; phylum Arthropoda; class Insecta; order Diptera; family Syrphidae; genus Melanostoma; species Melanostoma scalare. The sequence goes on along the minus strand of OX456985.1, from coordinate 159,889,958 downwards.
GCCCAGGTTCACCCCGAACTGTAATGCCCACCTAAGTAAAGTAAGTAACACAAACGTCAAACGAACTAGGTATAAGTCACTAAAACTAGAGGTGGGTGAGGTTTTCACTGGTCATCATCATCAGGTCCTGTAACCCCGCTCGGGGCATAGGGCGTCAACAAAACGTCTCCATCCTTCTCGATCAGCAGCTAGATACCTTAACTGTGGCCACGTCTTTCTCTGGGAATTAGCTTCTGATAACACTGTAGATTTCCATGTTGTTCTTGGTCTTCCAACCCGCCGTGACCCCTGAGGATTCCATTCAAAGGACTGCTTCGCAATATCATCGTTTGGTTTCCTCAGTGTGTGACCAATCCATTGCCATTTGCGCTTTCTGATGTCGATGTCCATGCGCCTCTGACCTGTCCTACGCCACAACTCCTGATCGGATATTGTTTGTGGCCAGCGAATTTTCAGGATGTGACGCAGACAGCGGTTCACGAAAGCCTGCGATTTTCTCGAGATGGTGGCCGAGACTTTCCATGTTTCACAAGCATATAATAGCACGGATTTCACATTGGATTCGAAGAATCTCAGTTTAGTGCGTAAGGAGACTTGATTGGATTTCCAAATTTGGGACAGAGCACCAAAGGCAACGCGAGCTTTATTTATTCTGCTTTTTACGTCCAGATCCGTACCGCCCTTTGCCGATACAATACTTCCGAGGTAATTAAATTTTTCGACCTCTTCAACGGGCGTGTCATGCAGAATAATACGATGTTGTGTTGGGGGGCCTGTTAGCATTATTTTTGTCTTTTTGCTATTTATTTTAAGACCGCACGATTCTCCTTTCACCCGTAAAGTTTGACACATCTCGTTCAGCCCACTGATGTTATTTGCCATGAGACATATATCGTCGGCATAGTCTAAATGGCTAAGCCTTTCAAACGTTCTCCATTGAATACCCTGCCTCTCAGTTGTACCGACGCTGGCCGTCAACACATCATCTATCGCCAGCAGAAAAAGAATTGGCGATAAAACATCCCCTTGTCTCACACCCTGACGCACCTCGAAAGAGTCGGATAGCTGCCCATTATGCAACACAAAACACCTTGCATTGTTGTAGGACTCCTTTATAATGGCAACAATTTTTGACGGAATTCCTCTACCAAGAAGTGATCTCCATATACATTCTCGGTTAACTCGGTCAAAGGCCTTCTCAAAATCTACAAACATGAGATTTAGCGGTGTTTGAAATTCTGCAGACTGCTCAAGAACAATGCGTAAGGTGTTGATATGGTCAACGCACGACCGACCGCTTCGGAAGCCAGCCTGATGCCTCTTGAGTGTAGTCTCAATTCTAGCCTTTATCCGTTCGAGGATTAGAGTTGCCATTAGCTTTGGAAAAACGGACAAAACGGTTATACCACGCCAGTTGTTGCAGTTCTTGAGATCACCTTTTTTTGGCAACTTAACAATGACTCCATCCTTCCAATCCCTGGGATAGGTTTCGTTTTCCCAAACAGCTTGTATAAGCGGATGCAAGATACTAGCTGCTGTGGCGGGATCAGCTTTCAGGAATTCCGCTGGTACTCCGTCAAGTCCCGCTGCTTTGTTGTTTTTGAGGAGATTAATCGATGTTTCAATTTCCGCTTCTGAAGGGGGTTCGATGTCAATACCCCTGCAGGATCTGCGCATCTCGTTGAGTTGGGGCACTTCAGCACTCTGTTCAACGGGATCATTTAACAGGGCACAAAAATGATCCTTCCACCTGCGAAGCTGATCTTCAATTGATACCAATAGTGTTCCATCAACATCCATTACAGGATGATTGCTGTTACTTTTTTTCCCGACAACTTCTTTGGCTATTTGGTACAATTCTCGTATATCTCCTCTTCTTGCAGCGTTTTCAGCATTTTCAGCGAGTCCATCTATCCGCACCCTCCTGTCACGTCTCACACAACGATAGACCATCTTATGTGCAGTCCGATATTCGCTTCGCAATTCAGCCTTTCGTTGAGCGTCTGTCTCGGCGATTATTTGAAGCTTCAACGATTTACGAAGCTCAATTTTTTCCCAGGTGTCTTGGGATACCCAAGAGTCGCTAACTCTCGTACGCCTAGGTACAGTCTCGGATCCAGCCTCCATAAAAACACTTTTTATTTCACCCCACATCTCATCAACATCTGAGTCAGCACTCACATTTAATGACGAAGATCTGTAGTTAAGGGTGTTGAAATAGCTACGACTTATGTTGGGATCACTTAAAGCATTCGTATTGAATTTTGGATTTCTTGCTGCATTCTGCGATTGTCTTAATACAGCCGCGGTTCTTAGTTTGAGACTCATGACAACCAAATGGTGGTCGCTTCCCACATCGGCATTACTTATACTTCGGACATCACACATAGACTTCCTCCATCGCTGCTGAATCATGATGTGATCAATTTGGTTTTCGGTTTGACCATCTGGGTGCACCCAGGTGACTTTGTTGCACGTCTTATGTTTAAATACAGTCCCACCAATTACAAGACGATTTGCGTTACAAAAGTCGACGAGCATGTCACCGTTTTCATTTCGCGACCCCAAGCCATTTTTTCCCATAACTCGTTCCAGACCGTAATTGTCTGCACCGACTTGAGCGTTGAGGTCTCCCATGACGATTATGATGTCGCCTCTCGGAACACTGCTGTAAACCGAGTTAAGGTGAGAGTAGAACGCGGTTTTGTCTTCTTCGGCCGCTTCATTTGTGGGGGCGTAACACTGAACGATTGTGATGTTGCGAATTTTTGACCGGAACCTTGCAGTCATTATTCTTTCAGATATTGGCGCCCAGGAAATAAGACTACGCCTAGCTACTTCGTTCAACATAATTCCAACACCATGCAGCCTTTGGCCACCCTCTCTTTCATCCTCTCCGGAATACAGCATTCTCGTTTGTCCAGTGTCAGATCTGTATTCAGCTCTTCCTCTCCACTTTGTTTCACTTATGCCCAGGATACAGATCTTAAGACGAAGCATTTCGCGCTCTAGCTGTTCGTATCTTCCTTCGCCATACAAGGACCGAACGTTCCATGCTCCGATTTTTGTACGTATACCATAGCCAAAAGTACCCATTGCATTTCTTGAAAGACTTCTACTATTTGTTGACGATTCATTTATTATTATGGCATTTTGATTGACGCTGTTGCATGAAAGATGCCGCACCCCCAAATCCGATGTGCGGTTTACTGCAGCCGAAGCTGTAGAAGGATTCTCCATAAAATGGTTACCTCTTGGGGACTCGTTTCCAGTTGTTGTCATATTTCATGTAAAAGCATATACCTTTCCACCATGGTGTTTTCCGAGATACGATTAATAACATACATAAGCTCAGATTCGACAGGCACACCCGCCCTTTGTATGGTCGAACACATAACCAATTGAGGCCGCCCACTATGGGAAAACAGACGCCTTTTGTAGCCGCCCACTCTGGGATACAGACGCTACTTGCTGCTACCGTTGGCCTTCTTAAAAAGCTCATCCGCCACCAGACTTCCATGCCGTTGACCGCAAACTGCAGTTCCTCCGCCTTTAGGGAGATTTTCTTCAACCCAGGGACAAGTCAGTGCCCCGTCCAGCAAAGCTGGGTTGGCTGCTTATTCCGGCAGCTGTTCGGTCCCCCTGTGCGTTAGCGTTACCCACTCTCTACCGCGAGGAGGTGCATATAGGGATTTTCCTTTCATTGAGCCTAAGGCCACCGAAGTAGCGTTACCTAGAACTCTCCAGTACTTTAGAGAGTAACTGGTACATTGATTATATTTTGATTAATGCTTCAAATACCTCATTTCCGATTAGAATTGAATCACTTTTCAGATCGAATTAGTGTCAGGCTACAACTTTTTATGATACGTTAAAAACAAAACAAAAAAGTTTTTGACTTTAATAACCAAAATACGACTTGACTTTAATAAAATAAAAAATATTGCCTTTGCAAAAAATTATAAAGTTATGCGTTCCACTGGTTTTACGATTCGCTTTTTCCCATTTGAAAAAGTTGTCCTTGAAACTGTGAATATAGGTGGTGATGCCAGCGTTTTCCCTACGTTTTTTTGAGCTCGAATACTTTGTTCGAAGAAGATGTTTTGGCTCCCTATGAATACGCCAAATTATATGATTCATCTGGAAACAGGAGTTGCACCGATATTCATTTTCACACTTAAAATGTACTTCCAGTACATTGCAAAGGTAATGGCACTTCCAAGTCATCGGCTCCCAAATGTTATCGCAAGATCTTTACTTGCGGAAAGAACTCAATTTTTCGAAGAATGGTCCCTCATTGGTTTGGAACATGGCACTCGATTACTAGAGATGAATTCAGAAACCTGGAAAAGTGTTTTCCCACCGTTGTTGGAGAAAATAGAAGAGCAAATGTTTGTTAATTTCGCGGAGTCAGCACGTCAAAGTAATTCCCGAGTTCTATACAAAGAACTACAATTTGATATGGGTTGTAACAATTATTTCAACGATAAAATCCCGATTAAGTTTATTTCCCTTATCTTTAAGACTAGAGGAGAACTGCTTCGTTTGAATTACCAACCACATGGTGCCAACGAACAAACACAATGCAGCTTATGTAACCTCCAGGAAACCGAAGATGTTTTCCATTTTCTAGGAATTTGCCCTATATTAAAATCGATCCGCCGCTTTTATTTAAGCAAAAGTATTTTGAACGTAGAGGAAGTCAAAGAAATCCTAAATGGACTGAACTGGACCGCACTAGCCAAATTCGTCACTTCAGCTTTAAGCTACCGAAGCCAAATAACGAACGAAGCATTCTAATGAACAACAAAATTACATACAGAATTCACAATTGCAATTTTAACAATCTGAATAAATGTTCTTTTTTGATTTTATATAAAGCTTTGCAATTTTCTGTTTAACTTTCTTTTTCTGGCTGACGGCAAAAGCCAATGCTATAATTAGTGATATCCCAAAATGATTTTAATTGTAATTATGCTCATCATTTTTATAAATATTGCTAAATAAAGTCACTATTTACTACTACTACTACTACTACTACTACTATTTTGTTCGATTCTGGATTAAAAAAAAACCACAACTTGTATTTACTTTGAATAACTAATTTAGTGTTGAAAACAGTATAGTTTCGCTGTTTACAAAAAGTGTGTAATGTTGAAATGAATATGGCGCCACCATGGGCTTTGAAAGTTTTTTTTTTTAACTGGAATACTTTACCAGCTTCTGGCTTAAAAAAAACTATAAAACTACGCCGGCGGCGGCGCCGCCGACGCTGCATTTTTGCTGTATCTATTCTCAATATTTCCTCATGTTTGTGTGGTCACTTACATACTCTTCATAAAAATAAAATTTTGTATGTGAAACTGTTGCCGTCACAACAACAATCTAATAAATACGGCTGTAGATTTCCCTAAATAGCTCTGAACAGATGAATAGAGTAATAATAACACTCTATTCTACGTTGCATAAATTCTTATTTATAAACCTATTAAAGTTATGATGTGTATACATATACCTATTGAACAGCTGTACTGCGTTCTTTTTTTCTTGGATGTTACGCGATGTAGCATCGGGTAACATTATGTCGTTCCTAAATGCAAAAAAGTTACGATATGTAACATCGTGTCGTTCCTAAATGCAATGTTGAACTGTCAGAATGTTACGTTTCGTAACTTTTTCCAACTCATCTCTGGGACTTGAGTTTCGATGTTGATCTGTCAAACCCCTTTAAAATTGTTGTTGGTCAGAATTGTTTTGGTTTTTTTTTTTCATTAATCTTCCAAATTCTGTGAACAGTTATTGATTTTCAATCTTGTTCATTTCAGAATTCATTTTTCTTCATCAATAACAAGTTTCCTTTAGCTGGGTTCGTATTTTAAGAAATACTTTATCCATATTTTTGACAGACCAACAAAGTGTAACATCGAGTCGTTCCTAAATGCAATCACGATTTTGTAACAAAGTCAAACATACACAACAACAACGATGATTTTGACACTACAGCATCGCGTAACATCGAAGGATAAAAAGAACGCCCTACTGGTGCGTTATAAAACCACCAAAAAGGGAAATCTATAACATTAATGAGTCATACCAAGGTATACTTCACTATCGAAAACAAAAGGGTCCCTGAAAGCCATCTATGTATCCGCTGGCGTACTAACATTCCCCTGTCATTTCAAAATAGCGATGACAAAAACCAATTCAGTCTCTATTCTCCCTCTATCCGCGTTCAGCATATTCTACCTCTATGTTACGCCGCGCCGCCACCGGGGCTACACGATCAAGATATAGCAAGCCTTTTACAATTTTACATTACACAATACATTCAAATCTTTTTGCATACACAACCAAACTCTTAGAAATTGAAACCCAACTGGTATGGAATATTGAAAGGCACCCGAGAAGCAGTTTCAGTAACCATAAAATTGACAGCTTCGTCAAATACCCTCAAAAAGAGAAAAGAGTGCATGGAAAAAAACTTTAAATTTTAAATTTCTCGTTGGTGCCCTCTTGAAAATATGTAATGACGAAAAAAGAGAGCGTCAGTGAGAACTATCAATTCAACATTTTGTAAGCTCCAGTAATTGTCTTTATTCAAGTGGTTTTAAGTCAAAATTATCATTTAAAAGGTATTATAACCCTTCGCCTATGTAAATAAAGGTGAGTTTTGATAAATTTAACCCGAGCTGACTGCATTTGAGAGCAAGAAACTCAAAATAAAATTTGAAAACTATCTGCCATCGCGACGGTAATATGCAACGGACACCAAAAAAAATAATTGAAAACAGTAACAACACGACTGCTCTGAGTCCATCTGCCAAGAGAGACCTAGCGGAAACATCCCCTGAACATTTTCAGCCACAAAAATGTGCTTCAAATAGGAAAAAGACCAACATGTCCGTAGGTTCAATGCTAATTGGGGATTTGAAAACCCTTATTGAAAGCACAATGACTTCGCTTCTTGACGACAAACTGAAAGATATGCCCACCAAATGCGATATTGAAAAAATCGGCACAGAGATAAACAAAAAATAGTCTCTCGCTGCAAACTAAGCTGGAGAAAATGGAGTCACGGTTTGCTGCTCTCGAACGTCAAGTCGAATTCTTGTCAATGAGGGCAAACGAAAAAATCGTTGTTATGCATTTCCCAGCCCAAACAGGTGTTCCGGCAGCGGAAAAGGCTAAATCACTGTGTCTAGATTTACTCCAAACGCAAAATCAAGGAGCAATACTAGGAACACGTTTGATACGGTCGCGCAACACAAACATCGAAAGCGTGATTGTAGAATTGCAAAACAAGGAAGATATAGGTCGAATCCTCCAAAACACGACGAGGTTCAGAGGCACTGGAATATCTTTTCACAGAGACTATCCCGCCGCGGCAAGAGAAAGAAGAAAATTAATTAAAATTAAAACTCAAGTCACTGCCAAAAACCACAATATCAAAACATTCATTCGGGGAAACACCATCAAAATTGAAGGAAAAAGATTTTACCTCAACTCCAGCAATGTTTTGACATGTAATGAAGAAGGAGGATTGACGTTTTTACAACAACTGATCGATGACAGCAATGAAGTTACAACAGTTGAATACCATAATAGAGATGCCTCAGCCATATTTTCACTAGAAATCATAATACTAAATTATATAATATTCCATTTAAAATTATTTCTTATAATATATCAGGTTTAGGAAATAAGTTGATTTTTAATAGATACCTTATTACAAAAAATTAGAGATAGTGATATTTTTTTTATTATTCGAAACCTTTATTGAACAGAACACGTCACATTATGAAACGTACTTTCAAGAATTTTTGCTGAAGTGGATACCCGCAACAAGAACACATACAAGGTTGGTCACCCTATACAAGTGTGTTTACGTGCGACTTCGTGTCTATTTAATTCTTTTTATTTCAACAATCTGAGCTAAGCAAGATTTAACTTTTATTGACTGCTTAATATATAAACAGCTAGTGCTTATTTTTAAATAGTGTTTGTGGCTTAATATCCAGTGCAAAGTGTAAATCTTATATTTTTCTCTTGACCATAGCAGCCACAAAGTGAATTATTGTTTTTTACTCTTGACATTACACTAAGTCACAATAACACTCTTTAACTTAATTCTACCAAAAACGTTGCATACTTTTGGGTGTATACTATTTTGTGTAAGCGATTAAACTGACTTACATAGTAAATTGCTTATAATGGCTTCTAATCTTTGCTCGAAATGTAATCAATCGGTAACTGACACTGATCTTGTACTATCAAAAATTGAATTAATTGAATGTGAACTATCTGCTTTAAAATCTCTTTTATTGCAATCAAATGCTAACAAAAGTTCCAAACCACAAGTGCAAACGCGCTCTAAAGCAAAATTATTGGCCCCTACTCGTGGTTCGCCGTCCCTCCCCAAAAACCCTGCTTTACGTGGCACATCTGTCACTAAGCAACTAAACTTAAACAGCCTGCATAGCTCTTCTCTCCAAACATCGAAAACTTTAGATAAGGTTGTTCATACTACGCCTTCTACATCTACAACTATAACTGAGATTGTAACACATTCTGTACCTGCTGCTAAAAATCGCATTGATGTTTCGGAACCATCTGTAATAAACAACGGGGACACTAATACGTTAGGCAATAGTAACACAACAATCAATACTATTACCAACGAAAATACACGTCTAAATACTAGCTCTTCGAAAGGACCAAATGAATTGACCATCATTGGGACAAATAAAAACTCTACTGTGGAGTTAGAAGTTGAAGTTCTTAATAAGCGTAAATGGTTACACTTATCTTCTTTCAAACCTACTACGACGGCACAAGCTGTGATAGATTATACGTCGAAGTCGTTTGGAATAAATAGTGATTTGCTCTCGTGCTATAAATTGATCAAAAATGAAGCAATCGTCGATAATCTCTATCATGTCAACTTCAAACTGGGTGTTCCTGAAGGATTGTTACCTACTCTGCTTAATTCCGATGGTTGGCCGACTGGACTTAAAGTGCGTGCTTTCCGCTTTCATTCAAAAAACGAAAAAGATTCAATTCGAATAATCGATCAATAGCAAATGCTAATTCTTCAATCTGCTTATCGAATGTTCATCGTCATCATCATGGTACATCACTTTACTATCAAAATGTTGGAGGAATGAGATCGAAGACTTTTGAATTCTGTGCTGCTATTGCTGATTCTTCGTTTGTTTTTATTGCTCTCACTGAAACTTGGTTCAATGAAAGTATTCAATCTTCTGAGTATTTTGACACATCCTTCGAAGTCTATAGAAAGGATCGTTGCTATGCTCTTACTGGTGGCGAGAAAGGAGGTGGTGTGTTACTTGCGGTTCGTTCGGCTCTTAATAGCAGACAAGTTATGCTAGAAGATTCTCCACGTACAATCGACCAAATATGTGTATGTGTCGAGGTCGTCTCTCCTGGTTTCGCTATGTTTCAACTGTACATATTTTTAGCTTATATCCCACCACGTTCAGATTCAACAGTTTATGATTGTCATGTAAAAAATATTAAAAATGTAGCTAACACCTTAGATGAGAATTCGTATATCTTAGTGCTAGGTGATTTCAATTTACCTACTATTAATTGGATTTTTTCTGTAGAAGACAAATGTTTAATTCCTTTTAACGTAACTCATGATTATGAAGAAGAAGTTTTAGATACAATGTCAGCTTTTTACTTAAATCAGCTGAATTCGGTTTTGAATTCTTTGGGAAGAATACTAGATTTAGTTTTTCTTAGTAAAGATCTTGAAGCTAAAGTTCTTGAAGCCGAATTCAAACTCCTTGAAAATTCATTTTATCATAAGGCATTAGAAATAAGATTTAATTTTTCTGTACTGGATTTTCTTAAAAACTATGATAACTCAAATAGTTGTATGTATGATTTTTCTAAAGCGGACTATGTTTCCATTGATAATTTTTTATGTTCGATTGATTGGGCTATTTTATTATCAACATCTGATTTAAATCTAGCTTATTGTTCTTTTATGTACACAATTGAAGATGTTTTCTCTAGATTTGTGCCATTGAAGAGGTTCAAGCGATCTGGTAAGCCAGTCTGGTTTAATTATCGCTTATGTAATTTAAAAAAGGCTATGCTTAAAATGCATAGGAAAAGTGTTAAAAATGCTTCCTTTCGAAGCGAGTTTTGTCGCCTCAGGAAAGAATTTGAATTTTTAAAAAGGTTTTTGTACCGTCAGTATTTACTTTCTGTAGAATCTAAGATAAAAAAAAACTCCAAGGCTTTTTGGAAATTTATAAATCATAAGAAAAAGTCCACTGGCCTTCCTGCTACAATGAAGTTCAAAGATCATACTAGTTCGGATACCAACGATATCTGCAATATGTTTGCTAACTTTTTTCAAACAAACTTCTGTTCCGAAACCTGTGTTTTTCATCCAACGTTAGGTTCAACATCTTCCATTGATTTAGGTTCCCTTACACTTTCTGTTGAAGAAGTGCTATCGGAACTTGAGTCTCTAGATGATAACTTTTCATGTTCGCCTGACAATATTCCACCGATTTTTGTGAAAAAATGCAAAAACAGTTTAAGTGAGCCACTCTTGAAGTTATTCAATTTGTCTTTGAATCAAGGTTTATTCTTAGATTCTTGGAAAAAATCATACATTTTTCCAATTCATAAATCGGGTTCAAAACAAAATGTTGAAAATTATAGACCTATAGCAAATCTTCAACTAATTCCGAAAATTTTTGAAGCTATAGTAAAAAAGCATATTTACTCTGCAGCTAAAAATTGCATATCTTCTTACCAACATGGTTTTGTAAGTAGTAGGTCTACGACCACTAATTTAGCATTATTTTCCAATTTTTGCCTTAATACCATGGAGAAGCGATACCAAGTAGACACGATATATACTGACTTCTCAAAGGCATTTGACCGCGTTCAACATAATATTCTACTTAATAAACTTAATAGTATTGGAATTCATTCCAATCTATTACAGTGGATAAGTAGCTATCTTACCAACCGTACACAGTATGTTAAAATTAATCAGTGTTTTTCTAACGTAATTCATAACTTTTCTGGCGTCCCTCAAGGTAGTCACCTAGGTCCGTTACTTTTTGTCCTTTTTATTAATGACTTACCCAATGTATTGTCGTATTCACAATGCTTATTGTACGCTGATGACGTAAAACTATTTAAATCTGTTGCTTCGTTATCAGATTGCCTGGAATTGCAAACTGATCTTGATAATATTCATGCTTGGTGTACTAGAAATTGTTTACATTTTAACATATCGAAATGCTCTGTTTTAACTTTTAATCGCACCCTTGATCCTGTAGTTTTCCCATATAAAATTAATAATGAAACTTTGTTAAGAGTATCGTTTCAAAAAGATCTTGGAGTTTTTTTTGATGCTAATATGAAGTATGATAAGCATTATGATTATCTTATTTCAAAATCGAATTCAATGCTTGGATTCTTATTTCGAAATAGTAAGGAGTTTGTTGATCCTTACTCATTAAAATCTGTATACATTTCCCTTATTCGATCATTACTTGAATATTGTTGTATAATTTGGAGTCCCTATTATAACAACAGCATTTTGCGTATTGAGAGGATTCAAAAGAGGTTCACGAGATTCGCTTTACGGAAGCTTTTCAACTATGATAATATGCCATCTTATGAAGCCAGATGCTTATTGATTGCTTTAGAACCTCTATATAAAAGAAGGTTTTCTTTTTCCGCATTATTTGCTCGTGACATTATTTGTCAGCATATCGATTGCGCTCAGTTGTTAGAGCTATTGAATATTTATGCTCCTTCTCGGCAGTTAAGACCTAGAGAACACATATTCTTCTTTACTTGTAGGCACACAACTAATTATGGTCAAAGTGAACCTTTGACAAATGCTATGTCATGTTTCAATGAATTAAATAATGTTATTGATTTTCATTTCAATAGAAATTTATGTAAGAAATTTATTATGAATGCTTTGTAATTAAATTATATCTGTCTATGAAAGTTTATACTTGGTAGAAATAAATAATAAATAAATAAATAAATAATACACGCGGAAGAGCAAGCGGTGGATGCTTATTTAGATTGAAAAAAACGTTAAATAAATTACTAAGATGCAACTTTATAAATGAAATGAACAGAACTATTGTTGAAATGACTTGTTCGAATGAGAAATTGTTTATAGTTCCTGTTTATATTAACTGTAGTAAATGGATGGATGTATTTGCTGGTTTGCAGAACTTTCTCCTTGAATTCCACCAAGAAAATATTATGGTTATTGAAGACTGTAACGCAAGGGTAGGAAACTCACAGCTGCTACATATGAACCCAGAATGTGTCCCCGACAATGTTAGCATTACGAGATCAACAAGAGACACAAAAATTGACGCTAACGGGAGAAAATTTATTGAAATGTGCGAAACGACTGATCTTACATTGTTGAACGGAAGAACTAGAAGTGACCCGGATGGACATTTTACCTTTATAAGAGGAACGTCATGTTCAGTTATTGATTTTTGTCTCGTTCGTGGTAGATGGATTCAGTACGTTGAAGACTTAAAAGTTGAAGAGGTGGTATTCTCGGATCACTTACCCCTGCTCGTCAACTGCATTATTTGTAATGAAGAACCAGCTAGCAATATCTCGAATATGAAGTTGCTGCCAAAACTTAAATGGAGAGACACGCATATAGAAAGATATCAAAACAATCTCGACAGACTGCTGACATCCGTTCGAGGCAATGAGATGAACTCACTACGCAACACAGATATCCTGATATCTTGCATAACACAAGCAGCTCAATCCTTTCAATATGTTCAAAATCGGAAATGGAGAAAACCATGGTTTGATATAGACTGCGAAACAGCAAGGAAAAGATCTTTCCAAGACTGCTTAGAGCAACAAATTCTAAATTCCTGTACCAAGAAGCTAATAAGGCTTTCAAAATTATTTGCCGCGAAAAACAAAACAGATACTCACTTGACTTAATGCGCAAATTATCTCAAGTAAATGACAGCAGTACCTTCTGGAAATTAGCTCGCTCTCTTAATGGCATACCCTTTGTTCATAAACATTTTAGCAGAACACTTCAAAAATTTATTAAACACACCGATCAACTCCAATCAATCAATGCTCTATGCTTCACCGCATCTGGAAATCGAAAATCTTGATCAGACTTTCACCGTTCAAGAAGTGATGGAAGAAATAGACCGATGCAATCTCAACAAAGCTCCAGAAGAAGACCGTGTGCTCATACGGGTTTTTTAAATATGCTACAGTGAACTTTATCAGAAAAATTACAGATGCTTTCAATTACATATTTGATAAAGGAGGAGTACCAGAAAGCTTTCAAAAAAATATTATCCTTCCAATCTTCAAAAAGGGCGATGTCGAAGACCCAAACAACTACCGAGGAATTTTATTTTTGAACTCTGCTATGAAAATATTCACTGGTGTACTCCTGCACAAGCTCACAAATTGGGTAGAAAATAATGATTTACTGAGCGAGTTCCAAGCGGGTTTTAGGAAAGGATACTCAACTGTTAACAATATTTTATCACTTACATGCATCGGTAAATGATATTTGGATAAGAGAAACAAATTGTTTCCACGATAATGGAAGTGGGAATTATAAACTTACGGTGGGTTATCTTGGTTGGCGGCTGCGGATTTCGCTATGTAGCGACTTCTTTCTTGTTTCTCTTTTGGTTGTCTTCTTGTGGGTTTTATAATAAAAAATTATTTTCTTTTGTTAATTGTTTTCGTTGATGAGTTTTATTTTACTTTTAATATAGCTTTAGCTTTAGGTTATTAAGTAGTGTTTGAATATTAGTTTTTTAAGTTTTACTTTGTGCAACTATAAAAAAAGGGAGGTGAACTTGTGCTGGTGGTGGATGGATGAATAATGAAAATTGAAATGACATCATGCTGTCGATGAAAGAGCCGGCTGTCAAAAAACCAAACGAAAGGCTTATGGCAGTGATGATCTTTTGGCGGCGGTTAGGTTCATCGATACAGCTTTTTGGATGCAGATTTTATTTACAGTGCAGAGATGCTCAAATGCATGAACATTACTACCCCCCCTTGGCGTTATACGCCAATTCAATTCAATTCAATGTTTCTTTACAAGTAAAGAGCTATGAGTGCGTTAGGCGCCAAATATACAATTTGTTGCGAAAAAGTACATATGATTGAGAGCGGGAAGCGCCAAAAACTATTATTAATTATGAACAAATGAATATTATGAAGAGCGGGAAGCGCCAAAAACCCACCAACATTGGAAAAAAAATTTTTAATGAACTGATTAAAAAGAAAGCGAGTGTAAGATTTCATTTTTATAAAATATTGAAAGGCACATAAAAATATAATTATTGCATAATGATTTTACAGAAAGATTTTTAAAGAACCAAAAGTTGTTCTGGTTATTTCATAGGCAGAAGACACAGCTTGACAACTGGACGGCTGATTTCACCGTTTTGCGTTCGGAGCGTCGCCACTCTAACTCTTCCGGTAGCGCCGGGGTGTACATTTACAACACGCCCAAGTCGCCATTCAGTGGATGGAAGATTTTCGTTTTTTACAATTACTAAGTCATTTAACTTGATATCTTCTTGAGGCGATTGCCACTTATGTCTTTGATGTAATTCTTTTGGATACTCGTCTTTCCATCTACGACAGAATTGTTGGTGGAGGTATTTAACTTTTTCCCATCGATTGATGAGAGACAAATTGGCGTCAGCCAAATTTGGCTCGGGAAATGCTAAAAGTGGACTACCGCGAATAAAATGACCCGGAGTTAAAGCCAATAAAAAAAAAAAACAATTGAGATTGTATTATAAGACGGTTTTGTACAAATTGCATTTCTTGGGGAGTAATGTCATGAGACGTGTACTGCGTATTTTGTGTTTTTGAGATTTTAAAGTAAAAACGGAATATGTAGCACAGTACACTCATAGCACGAGGTAGAGGTGAAAAACGATCAAGAATGTCTTCTGAATCTTGTTGGACTATCAAGGAGACAACTGGGGCCAAATTACCGCATCAGTGATCGAGTGAGTGAGCACTATTTCTTTTCTTAAATATCGCTTCATATTACACAACATCAGTCTGCTGTTCATTTATCGACTTCAATTCGTTCAAATACTGATGAAAGAATGTCAAATTGTGGTACTAAAGTGCTCCATAACGCGAGAAGTGATTCCAAAAACAAATAATTCAATCACGTATTACTCGATCACGTGTGCGGTAATTCGACCCCAGGTTTTTGTTCGAGATCTTCGACCCGGGGGGCGATAGTAGGAGTTTGAGGCCAAAGGGAGATTGGTTGGCAAAGCCATGATGGCCCAAACCACCAAAATGAATTAAGCATCAAATCTAAAGGCAATAAACCCCGAGTGGCTAAATCAGCTGGATTGTCAGCAGATCTCATGTGTCTCCAAGTGACATTTCCTACATTTTCCAAAATCTCGCTAGTGCGATTTGCAATAAATGTTTACCACACACAGGGTGGTTTTTTGAGCCAAGCTAAAACAATGGACGAGTCAGTCCACAAAAAAGTCTGATAGGAGTGAACAGGGAAATTTGAGACGTAAATTTTTACTAATTTGGAAAGTAGAAGTACACCACACAACTCAAGGCGTGGTAAAGACACAGTTTTGATTGGCGCAACTTTAGATTTTGCGCATAGCAAGTGAGAGGTAAAAACTCCGTCGGATTGACGAACACGAAGATATAAAGTGGCGGCATACGCTTTTTCGGATGAGTCGCAGAAACCATGAAATTGGATATCTGACGAGGGAGCATTATCAACCCATCGAGGTATTTTTATTTTCTTTATATCAGTTAACGAAAGGGCAAAAGTTTTCGAGATTTTAAAAGACTCAGGTTGGAGAGGATCGTCCCAATCAGTGTGTTCTGCCCAAACTCGTTGCATAAGTATTTTTGCGACTATTACCACGGGGGCTAGCCAACCCGCTGGGTCAAAAATACGAGCTATTTGGGAAAATACTTCGCGTTTAGTGGGACTTTCGGATAAAACAATTGGTTGAATAGCAAAGTAGAATTTATCCTCCTTGGCATTCCAGCGTATTCCTAAGGTTTTGGTATTGCTGTCAGTGTTGTGTCGACAATTTGAAATATTAGAAGTAACTCCTTACCGACTGGTGGGGGGAAGTTAATAATAAGTCAAATTGTTTATGGCTCGCTGTTCTAGTAGCAAGTAAGTTTTATTCAAATAAATATTCTTCTTTTATACTAATTAAATGCTTACGCGTAACTTAGTTTAGCTTAGGAATAATATGTACACAAATATCAAATTGCCAAGTAGACAAAAATGCAATTTGTGGGAAATAATAAAATTAATATGACCCGCGCTCGTGCGTCGGTGCTGTTGAACTCGTTGTTCAGTTGTTGAAATATGATTCTGAAAAGTTTGTTCTCATATTTTAGTTGTCATCGTTTATTAGACTTGTGATTCCGAATTCATTCATATTGTTGTCATATTTTAGTTGTCATCGTTTATTAGACTTGTGATTCCGAATTCATTCATATTGTTGTCACAACATGCTGGCCCCCTTAGATTGATGATACGCAAAAGTCCATGTCTTCAAAGGAAGCTTGGCTGGTTCGTCGCTTGTTAAAAGATCTCATTGGCTTGTTGAGCGATCTCATTGGTATAGCTGTAGCTTTTATTGGTGGCGTAGGCTGTTGCGCTCCTTTTCGTCTGATTACAAAAATTATGATCAAGATGATTCCAATGATTACAAAGGCATTGACTCCAAGCAGTGAGTATTGGTGAATTCGATGAGTGCTTATCTCGTTCAGTATGTATTCTTGGCTTTTTTGCAGCTTTATTGAGTCTTCTAATGTAGAAATGTCCAATGAAGCGTTCGTTGGTAAGACAGATTGTTTCTCTCTTTTGAAGTTAAACGATGTTAACTGCTCAGAAAGGTTGAACGATGGTAAAAATGACGATCTCAATTTGCTTGTCATTGTTTGTTTTCCCACAACAGTCATGGTTTGATCATGTACAATGCATCTTGCTGGCAACCTTAACATACCACTGCCTTGCAAAGTGATGGGTACCGTGTTAAAATCACAGTTCATGTTTACTGTAACCAGGTCGGGAGTACTGTAGATCCATGAATTCGGTTGATGCATCTCAATCCAGTATAACCTTGCTGGTATGTCCTTTGTATTACATGAACCCATAATTGGTTTGTTTTGAATTATGATCATTTCACAGACACTAACTGCAGCACCAGTTGTGTATAATGGATGTTGAAGTGTGCACCATACGATGTCCGAGGGCCTCATTTTGCATTTTGAAAATTCGTCTTTGTTGAGTGGATAGAAATGGTTAGCTTGTAGATTAACCATTAAATATTCCGATGATGGAATGATGCTTGTGAGGTTCCCGTTGTGTTCGGTTGGAACTGGCAATACTCTGTACAACTTGAACTCTTCATTGTACAGCAGTGGAAGGCTTATCTCAATTATAATGTTGCTATTGGTCACTCTAGCCCTTACACTTAGGACTTTGTATAGTTGCAGGATCGATTCATGATGTCGCTCTCCAGGAATCATTAAAGATTTTGGAATGTTTTTATGAATTTTCATAAGTTCATCCTTAAATTGTTGTACCGAAAGTATAAGTGGATGAATTCTTCCAGTGTGAGTGGACAGCAAGATATCCAACAATATGCTTTGAGTTGCCTTATAATTTATCATAATAAGTATCGCATTTAGAGCATTTGACGAAAATAACTTCATGTCCTCATATTTTCCGGTTTCATCTTCAAGTTTCGAAACAATCGAACTTAGAAGCTGTATTTGCTTCTTATTTTCCATTTGTTCTTTCTTAAAGATGTTGACAGTAGAATCAACTATGGTTGTCTGGTTCTTCATTAGATTTAATAGGTGGCTTTCATTTTCCTTGACAGCTTCAATTGTTTGCTCATAACCTTTAGCAAATCTTTGGTCGAGAATTCCGAATAATTCATTAGTAATTGTTCCAATGAAGTCAAACGGTGATCGTTTTTGACGTCGTGTTGAATCTTCGTTTGCATGTAATAAAATCTCATTGTTAAGCTGTATTTGTTGAATTTGATGTTGAAACTGGTGTAACATTCCCTCACACATGACCGATTTGAAATCTTTTATTTCACTAGATGAGCAAATTTTTTCCATTTGCGACACAAGTTTTTTGTAGTTTTCAAACTCTTGCCAATAGGTTGTTAAGTTGAAGAACACAATTGTCTTCCATGAGCTCGAAATCAAATTTGCCTGTCCCACATCTTCGAAGTATATTCCAGGGTGTGTTTGAAATGGAACTATCTCGACATCGTAGGGGACTGGATTGGAGCCAACTATGTTGAGAAAGGCAAACAAAGTGCACAAAGAAAGAATTTTATGTGAGCGGTTTGTGGATGTATTGACTTGTCTCACTTCCCTATCTTCCTCATCATTTTCTATTGGTAATTTACATAACATTGTTATGGGTCGCTTGAACTGTTTATTGTTACTAAATACAGTTGCAGCCCGAACACCGTTGTCACTCCCAGGATGAACTTCTGATATCCTTCCCATCATCCAGGTGGTCGGTGGTAGCCGGTCTTCCTTGATAAGAACTATATCGCCAGTTTGAATGTTGTCTTCTTTTTGTTTCCATTTAGGCAATTGTTGAAGCTGTGACAAATATTCTGATGACCAGACTTTCCAAAAGTCTTGAGTCATTTTTTGTATTAGTTGCCAGCGTGACCGGAACGTTTTCTTTTCATCAATGGTTTGTTCGGGTACAGCATTCAGAGAACTTCCGATTAGAAAATGTCCCGGAGTAAGTATCGTAGTGTTGTCAATATCGTTTTCGATTGCCGTAAGTGGTCGGGAGTTTAGGCATGCTTCTATTTGAGTCAACAATGTCGAAAGTTCCTCAAATGTTAACATGGTGTCTCCAATTATTCGTTTTAGGTGAAATTTTGTGGATTTAACGCTTGACTCCCACAAACCGCCAAAGTGCGGTGCTGCTGGTGGTATGAAATGCCATTGCATTTCATGTTTCGTAAGCATTGATGATGCGTCTACTACACCGTACTTAATGGCTGCTCTCACTTGTTGTTGGATTTCCTTGTTAGCTCCAATGAATGTAGTTCCATTGTCACTGTAGAAATGTGAACATATCCCTCTTCTTGATGTGAATCGCTTCAATGCTGCTATGAATGCTGCTGAAGTGAGGTCACTCACAAGCTCGATGTGAACTGCTTTTGTAGCAAAGCAGACAAATATAGCGATGTAGCCCTTAGTTGACCGGTTTCCTCGTCCTTTTGAGATCAGTATTTGAATTGGTCCAGCATAGTCAACACCCGTATGTGTAAAGGGTCTTGATTGTGTCACTCTTGCTGCTGGAAGTAGCCCCATTTGTTGAGTATTTGGTTGAGCAGCAAATCTAAAGCATCTTATACATTTATTTATAACTTGTCGGACACATCTTTTTGCTTGTATAATCCAGTAGCGTTGTCTCAATTTAGCCATTGTAAGTCGAATACCACCATGCAGTGTGCGTTCATGGGCATCTTCTACTAATAGTTTTGTGAACCACTCTTGACGTGGTAAAATGATAGGATGTTTCTCTGAGCTAGAAAGATCCGCGTTTTGTAGCCGCCCGCCCACAACAAGGATGTTCTCGTTGTTCAGAAACGGGTTCAAGGATAGTACCTTACTCTTTTTGTTGATCGCCTTCCCATCTCGTAAAGATTCTAGTTCCTTGGAATACACCTTCTCTTGTAGATACCGTATGATTCCTTTACTTCCATCGCTCAATTCCCTTGTTGTTAGGTTACCTGTTTCCGATGGTTTCTTCTATAGTTTGTTTTTGCAGTTCGATATGAATCGTCTGCAATAAGCAGCGACTCTTATTAGTTTTGTGTATGAAGAAAATCTCTTAGTCAGGTCGTCAATTTCTTCAACTCTAATTGTTAAAACCCTTTTTGCTTCTGGTATATCGATCACTGCGATTGGCTGTTGGTTCTTTAACGGCCATTGTTCAGAATCGAATTTCAGCCAATGAGGTCCATTCCACCATAAATCATTGGTTGCCATCTGTTCTGGAAGGCATCCTCTTGAACCATCATCAGCTGGATTATCAGTTGACCGAACATGTCTCCAGCAGCTAACGTTTATTGCCTCTTGTATTTCTGAGACTCGGTTCGCAACAAATGTTTTCCAGGTCGACGGACATTTTTGTAGCCAGGCCAACGTTATTCTCGAATCTGTCCAAGCAAATATGTTTTTAACTTGGCACCCAAATGTCTTCATTGTTTCTGCCAGCAGCTTTGATAACAGGTGAGCACCACATAGTTCCAATTTCGGAAGAGATATTTTTTTTCGGATTGGGGCCACCTTTGTTTTTGCAGCTACAATTGTTGTAGCAAAGAAACCCGTTGGTAGAGCTATCCTGGCATAAACTACTGCTGCATATGCTTCCTCTGAAGCATCACAAAATC
This sequence comes from Melanostoma scalare, assembly GCA_949752695.1. Taxonomy (NCBI): domain Eukaryota; kingdom Metazoa; phylum Arthropoda; class Insecta; order Diptera; family Syrphidae; genus Melanostoma; species Melanostoma scalare. The sequence goes on along the minus strand of OX456985.1, from coordinate 159,869,451 downwards.
CATGAAGCTCAAATTCTTGAACCTTTGTGGAGTTTATCCACCTTGGAATTCGAATGTCTTCCACTGCAATCAGGTTTATCTTTAGTTTGTTCCACTGTTTTTGCAGTTCGGTTGGAAGTGGTTCGTCCCATTGTAGCTCTGCTTGCCAAATACGTTGCATTAAAATTTTGGCACTGACAGTTACTGGAGCCAACCATCCAAGAGGATCGAATAACTTGGCTATTTCGGACAATGTTTTGCGTTTGGTAAGTATTTCCTTAGTTATTTTTGTATCGACGTTCACCTTGAATTGAAATGTGTCACTTAAAGGATTCCAGTGTATACCCAAAGTTTTTATAGTTTCGTCTTTCATCACGTCTTTGTTTTGTTGATTTCGTAACTCAATCGGTATATGTTGTAGTAGTTTTCTGTTGTTTGCAGCCCATTTTCGAAGCTGAAAGCCTGCTCCCTTAAGCATCTCGTCAAGTTCTTTCTGAGCTGCCCTGCACTCCGCGATGGTATCTCCTCCAGACATAACATCATCAACATAGAAGTCGTTGTTAATTATTTCTGCAGCGGTCGGATAGTTGGATTGTTCGTCCTTAGCCAGTTGTTGAAGAGTCCTAATAGCCAGATAAGGTGCTGATGCTGTACCATACGTGACAGTCGTTAGTTTGTACTCTTTAATAGGTTGGTTGTTAGAACTGCGCCATAATATCCTCTGGTAATCTTGGTGTTCTTCGTGTAATTCAATTTGGCGGTACATTTTTTCAATGTCCGAAGAAAAAACATATTTATATTTTCTCCAACGCGTCAAAATTGTAGTTATGTCGTCTTGGAGCTTAGGGCCTATCAGCATTAATTGATTTAAGCTTACTCCAGTCGTTGATTTTGCTGACCCGTCAAAAACAACACGAAGTTTGGTTGTTGTACTCGTAGGTTTAATAACGGCATGATGTGGCATATAGAAAATATTGTTTTTGTTGGATGAATTGTTACTGACTTCTACCATGTGCCCCAGGTTGAGAAACTCGTTTATAACTTGTGTATAATCGTTTTTTAGTGTAGGATTCCTGTTAAGCTGCAACTCCAGCTGTCGAAATCTAGCTGTAGCTCTATTTCTTGATTCACCAAGTGGATTTGTTTGGATTAATTCTTCGTCGAATGGGATCTTTACAACATACCTCCCATTGTCCTTTCGGTAGTGTGTATCCTTATAGATTTGTTCGCACCGTTTATCTTCCGGCTTTTGGAATTTTGGTTGATTAACCTCTTCTATCTCCCAAAACTTTTCTAGTTGTTGATCAATTGATGTAAGTGCTACTAGTCCAGTAACCCTGTATGTGTCGGGAATGTCGTTTGATGTTCGTCCAGAAATCAGCCAACCTAACTGTGATCTTTGAGCGATTAGTGATCTAGCAGCGACTCGTTTAATACCACTTAACATGATGTCGCCATATGTATCAGCTCCAATTATCATATCAATTGGCCCAGGAATATTGAATGTTGGATCAGCAAGCTCTAGACGATCGAACTTTTCAACTTGTTTAGTGTTTGTTTGCTTCGAAGGTAACTGCCTTGTCAGTTTTGACAGCACCAGAGCTTCTATTTTTAGCTTAAAACTCGAAGCAAAATGTGGCATTATGGTCACATCTACCTTATTAGTAGCAATTCCTGCTTTTGTTGCTCCTAGTCCGCTGACTTCAACACAAACGTCCTGTTTCTTAAGTTTCAGTGTCTGTGCAACCGACTCGGTGATTAGCGAGGCTTGGGATCCAGGATCGATAAGTGCTCTGACTGTAACGTACTGTCCTTTGTCATTATTAACTTTTAGAATTGCCGTTGCGATTAAAACATTCTGGTTCTGTTCGCTATGATTTATTTGTGCGGATGATCTTGCAGCTTCTATCAGTTCTGTTTGTTTTGGCCTATCAGTCCATTCCATGTGAAGAAGTGAATGATGTTTCTTGTTGCAATGTTGGCAATTTTTCTTGCTAAAACATTGGATCTGTTTGTTATGCCTCAAACAGTTCAGGCAAAGCTTTGCCTGCTTGCACTGTGTCCATCTCTCTTTTGGCGATAATTTTAAAAACTTTTGACATGCGTATATTTTATGGTCTCCCTTGCATATTGGACACTGAATAACTTTTGCATCTATGATGAAGTTACGGACTCCAGATCTTGGTTCCTCAAATGAGTTCTTTTGTTTTTTGTTTGTTGACATTACTTCAAGAGCTTGGTAACGTCTTTCCAGAAAGTCGAGGAGAGTCTTCATTTTCGGCATTTTATTTGGCTCCTCTAAACCTTGTTCAAACAAATTTCTTGATTCTGTGTCAAGTGACTTTGTAGTCATATGAACAATCATAGGACCCCATGAAGAAGTGTCGTAGCCCAAATTTTTTAGTGCCGCTAGTCCCTCTTTAATGGCATCCAAGCTGTTTTTAATGGAAGACGCTGTTGGAGCGCTATTGTGTCCAGATTTGAGCATCTTCTCTATATGCATAGACACTATTTTTCGCTCATTGTTGTATCTACTTTTTAAGATCTCCCAAGCGCTATTATAGTTTTCACTTGAAAACGTTAGATGCTTTATGAGTTGCAGGGGCTCTCCTTCCAAATGAGTTTTTAAATACTCCATTTTTTCAGTCGTTGTTAAATTGGCCTTGGCGTGTATTATATTGAGGAACAGGTCATAAAACTGCTGCCACTCCAAATAATTACCCTTAAATGTCGGTATTTTAAGTCTTGGAAGCATTGATTCAGTCTTATGTTCCTTCGGCTTGTTGTTACTACTGGAGAGTTTTGATGCCATTGTATTGAGAAATCTGTTGACCTCTTGTTTGACATTTTTATATTCCTTATTCGTTACATAAGGTTTCTCAAGGTCTTCTTCAGATGAATTGCAGATGAAGTCTTCATGTAATTCAGTGAATGTTCGCAACTGCTCCAGCAGTATTTTTTGTTGAAAGTCGTAAATGTCCTTGGAATATTCATCGAAAGTTTGTTCAAATTCTTCTATGTTCTCGATAATGGCCGTTATCCTCAGCTTTAACTTTGTCAACCGTTGACCTTGTACGGTAGTTGAATTTTTGTCCGGCTTCGCGGTGTCGGCTTTGTAGGCAGAGGCATTAGATGTCTTTTCAACTTTCTTTGAAGTTTCTGCAGTGGTAGCATCTTGAGGGACTTCAGGCCTTTCCATTTCCTTCGAAGCTTGTGCGATGTTCTTTGAAGTTTCTGCAGTGGGAGCATCTTGAGGGACTTCAGGCCTTTCCATTTCCTTCGAAGCTTGTGCGATGTTCTTTGAAGTTTCTGCAGTGGGAGCATCGTGAGGGACTTCAGGCTTTTCCATTTCCTTCGAAGCTTGTGCGACACTTGGATCTATATTTTCCAATTCTCGTTTGAAACTTTCGTACAATGATTTTACTCTGTTGTACGTATCCCTTTGTATGTAGGGTGTATCAAATTTTACAAAGGGAACTATTTTAATATGGTTTGCGTGAAATTCAGACCAACATTTTTCGAGGCGTTCTAGCCTTTCTTCTTTGTATTTCTGTGTTTTTCTGGAGGCACTATCCTTGCCGAAGTTTCGACATTGCTTTTCGATTTCTTCTCTCAAGGCCTTTTGCTTCGAGCTTATAATAAACACATCTGTTTCGTCCAACATCTTAGTTTTTTGTTTGAATTGTCTTGTTCTATATTGTAGATAATCTTATAGATAGCGACAGTAGTTTTTTCGTACTTTGATTGCGTTGTTTTTGTAACTTTACTTTTCACTAGCCAATGTTTGAAGCCCTGGCTACGCTTTTCACTAACCAATGTCTAAGCCCTGGTTACGCTTATTTGCTCACTTTTTACTAGCCAATGTTTGAAGCCCTGGCTACGCTTTTCACTAACCAATGTTTGAGCCCTGGTTACGCTTTCTTGTTCATTTCCTCGAAGGACCAAATGTTGTGTCGACAATTTGAAGTATTAGAAGTAACTCCTTACCGACTGGTGGGGGGAAGTTAATAATAAGTCAAATTGTTTATGGCTCGCTGTTCTAGTAGCAAGTAAGTTTTATTCAAATAAATATTCTTCTTTTATACTAATTAAATGCTTACGCGTAACTTAGTTTAGCTTAGGAATAATATGTACACAAATATCAAATTGCCCAGTAGACAAAAATGCAATTTGTGGGAAATAATAAAATTAATATGACCCGCGCTCGTGCGTCGGTGCTGTTGAACTCGTTGTTCAGTTGTTGAAATATGATTCTGAAAAGTTTGTTCTCATATTTTAGTTGTCATCGTTTATTAAACTTGTGATTCCGAATTCATTCATATTGTTGTCACAACAGTCAGCATCGAGCCTTAAAAAATTCTCATTGAGAATATGTTCGCGAGGTAAATGGTCAAGTAAACAAGGAGCATTTGAGGTCCACTTGCGAAGTGGAAATCCTGATGAATCAAGAAGAGTGATAAGCTTGGATCGTGCCTTTTTTGCGGAGTGAATGTGATGAACGCCGGACAAAACGTCATCGACGTAGAACTCTGACTGGAGAATTTTTGAGGCAAGAGGAAAATCGGTTTTAACTATCCGTGTTAATTCGAGAAGGGTGCGAATAGCCAAGTAAGGAGCGCAATTAACGCCAAACGTGACAGTTAATAGCTCGAAATTTTCAACTTCTAAGTGAGGAGAAGTGCGAAAAAGAATTCGTTGAAAAGGAGTATCTCGAGGGTCGATCAGAATCTGGCGGTACATTTTTTCTATGTCCGCATTAAACACATACTTGTAAAAACGCCATCGTATGATTAAAGAGGATAGGTCTTGTTGCAAAATAGGGCCAGGATACATTAAATCATTCAAACTGACACCGTTTGCTGAGGCATTGAAGGCGTTAAAAACGACACGTAGTTTTGTCGAAGTACTCTCTGGTTTTATGACCGCGTGATGCGGAAGATAAAAGGATTTTACTTGACCCTTTTCAACACGCTCCAATGGAGTAACCTTTCTATATGACCAAGAGAAAGGTACTCAGATATGACTTTGTTATATTGTGATTTTAAATCTGCTTTTGACGCTAATGATTTTTCAGTTCTAGAAAACTGTTTTAGGGCGATAAACCGAGAGTGACCGAGAGTGGTCTTCAAATCAAACAAATCTACCATTAGCTCGTCTGAAAATGATTTTTTTATAGAGTTCTTCACAGAAACAGTCTTCTGACGAACGAACAACTGTAAAGGGTAGTTCTTCAATCTCCCAAAATTTGCGCATTTGAGTGTCTAAATTGCAAGAAGTGCTACCGGAAACGATGGTAGTGGTGAAAGATTGAAACGAATCTGGAACTGGGCCTGACAGTATCGAAACAAACATGGTGTTTTGAGCGAGAAGTGAATCGGAAATGTGTTTAGTTCCATTGCGAATTATTGATGGGTAAAGATCAGCACCGATCCACCAGAGAGGATGTCTCCAACGGGAGACCCGCGAAAATGGTAGGATTAATTACCGAGAAGGATGTACTTGGAAGATTGTTAGTGAGAGTTTTAAGCACAATAGCTTGAGCTGAGATAGTGACTTGAGGCGGATTAGCAGAGGTAATTGCAAAAGAGCAAAGTTTCTTTGAAGTGATAGAGAGATTTCCACTAATTCCAGAAATAGTAGTATTTTTGTCGACCCGTGGTAAATTCAGACGTTTTTGCACTGCTGCCGAAATGAAGGATATTTCGGAACCGGGATCAATGAGTGCTCTCACAATGCACTGTTTCTTTTCCTACAATACTGACTAAGGCAGTAGCCAAAAGAACTCTTTTGCTAGAGGTCACCACAAAATTTTGGTATGATGCTTGAGGAGAGAAAGGTTGCGAGGATGCAGACATTTGACGATTTTGTATAGCTTGTGGTTGAGAAGTGGACTGTATATTTGTATTTGAAGTTTGATTTGTAGCTGAAGTGGGATTGGTTGCAAGATGTAATAGTGTATCTTGTCTTTTCTTGCACACACTGCACGAATGTTTACTAGAGCACGAAGCCTTTTGATGACTGGTGCCCAAGCAATTATTGCACATTTTCTTTTCTCTTACAATTTCGATTCGAGATGAGACTGGTAGTGCTGGCAGGTCTGCCAAGCAAATTTTACATCTAGTTCCTCCCGCCTTCGCAAGAAATGCATTCACCTTGTTAGGCTTATGAGAAGTATTTTTCTTAGGGACTTGATAATTGGAGGCAAAAGGTTTTGAGGAAGTGGTGTCTGAAATGGATTCAAGCGTTTGGAAACGCGAACTTAAAAACTTGTCCAACTGTTTCCATGTTGGCACTTTTGTGGGATCATCGAAGGATTGTTCCCAAAGAGATAGTGTGACTTGTGGCATCTTATTACAGCAAGCGAAAACAAGGATGGGATCCCAATTTTTTGTATCAACGTGATGAGCTTTAAGTACGGCTAGAGAGTCATTTATTTTGCTTTGAAGGCTTCGAATGGATTTTGAGCTTTCTTCGTGTGCTACATGCAAATTGAAAATATTTTTTACCTGATTATTAACGAGAATACGAGTGTTCTCATATGTAGCACGCAAAGCAGCCCAGGCAAGTGCAAAACTAGCTTTTTTTTTAAAGGAAATTGACTGATCGTTTTAAAGGCATCGTCTCTTGTTTTACAACGGAGATGGAATAACTTTTCCACTTCACCCAACTTTGGGTGTTGAATATACACGGCATCGAACATATCCCGAAATGCCGGCCAGGAAAGGTAATCACCGTGAAACACTTCCGTGTCGCATGGTAGTAATTTGATGCAATGGGAAGACCCGGATTCCTGAGGACCACTGGTAGCTGAGTGCAATTCTTTGATCACTACAGTAGGATCAGGTTTCAGTTTTGTTTGAAGCTCGAGAAATAATCCCAAGCAATTGATCTAGGTTTCATTGTTGTTTCTATACTTGGATTCGATGGCATCCATATCGAGGGGAAAAATATCGTTTTTAGTTGACACATACCGAACGCATCTGGCATAACTCTCTTTTACACTTTGCCATAGATCTGTTAATTCGGTCTTTCTAACTTCCAAAATCGCAATTGAATGACGGTGCTCAGGCACTTCTTTTGCTGAGGCATAAAATTTGACAAGCAAGTCTGCCGCAAAGATTAGGTCGTCCAATTGTGACATTTTCAACAAAAAAAAATTTGAAAAAAGCTCAAGTGTATCGTTAGACCAGTTAGCTTTTGAGTCGGTAGGCCGAGAGCCTTATACAAAAAAAAAACTGAGTGAGAGCAGTGATGCAAAAAACTTGGAATGATTTGGAATCAATTACAACAAGGTGCAAACTTGAGTCTCAATAGTGACTCGGCAGGCCGAGAATTTAATTCAGATTCAAAAAAAATAAAACTATTGAATGAGAGGAGTGTTGCTGTTTGCTGAACTTGGAATGATTTGAAATCAATTACAACAAGTTGGAGAATTTTTCAGTGAAAACTGTATCAAAAAATTGAGTGAAAAAAAAATTGTCTATAAGAAGATTTATCCTATAATGGGGAATGATTGCAAAAGAATCTTAAAGAGGTGCCACGAACGCGAAGAAACTAGCTGTAATAAATGAGCTTTCAAAAAAAAACTTTTGATCAAAAAATGTTTTGAAAAGTTCAAGAGAATGCACAAGGTTACTGAGGAAAACTTTTCAAAAATGAGTTTGAATTCAATTGAAGTATAGAACGGTATCAAAAAAAAACCGAGTGAGAATATTGTCTGTAAGAAGACTTATCCTGTAATGAGGAATGATTGCAAAATAATCTTAAAGAGGTGTCAAGAACGCGAAGACACTTGCTGTAGTTGATGAGCTTTCAAAAAAAATTTGAAAAAAGTAATAATATTTTTGAAGAGTTCAAGAGAATGCACAAGTTCAATGAGGAGAACTTTTCAAAAAATGAGTTTAAATTGAATTGAATTCTAAAACCGTATCAAAATTGAGTGAGAGAAGTGTCTATAAGAAGACTTATCCTATAATGAGGATCGATTGCAAAAGAATCTTAAAGAGGTGTCAAGAACGCGAAGAAACTGGCTGTAATTGGTGAGCTTTCAAAAAAAAATTTAAAAAAAGTAATAACATTTTTGAAGAGTTCAAGAGAATGCACAAGTTCAATGAGGAGAACTTTTCAAAAAATGAGTTTGAATTCAATTGAATTCTAGAACCAAGTCTATACAAAATTCAAGAGAGTTAAAAAAATTATATGTCCCAATGGAACCTGAGGACCAGCACCGTTGCTAATTGACGAAATGGAATTGTAACGCTAGACAAAAAAAACTTCCGAGATGGTAACTGTACTCAAAATTACAGCTTTCAAACGGTATACATACGAAGTCACGCCACGAACGCGAAGAAATTACCACCAAAATACCAAGAGGTGAAAGCACGACCAGCACAAAAAACTTTTCGGATTTGGTTTTCAGAAAAACCGATTGGAAACGACTGATTTTTTTTTCTTTTTCAAGAATAGAATTTTGTTGAACAAAGATTATCCCGCCAAATGACTTGAATTTTACAAAAATTATTGTATTTTGAACAATTGCGCGATAAAAGAAAGAGATGGAGAGTGACGCCAACTTTTTGTCGTCATGCCACACAAGAAAAAAAAAAAACTTATGAAAAAACTGCAACTACTGTATATATGCCTTTCAATAAAAATTAAAAGAAATTCACACTCACCCTTTACATTAGGTTTAACGTTTAAATTTTTATTAACTTCCAAATTTTCTGCTGCTTGCTGATCCTGGATACTGATGGTCTTGATGATTTGACTTCTCTGGCTGCTTTTTCTTCGTCTTCCTCCTGACACCAATCGAAGCAATGGTGTACCCTGACACCAATCGAGGCAATGGTGTACCTTTGTTTTTTCCAAATTCTTAAAAGAACGTTTTTTGCCTTTAGCGGTGTTGCGTTGAGTTGAAAACGTGTCGAATTGCTTGCGAGCACGTATTTTATATATATATTATATTCAATATCGAGAATCGAGATATCGACGCGTAGCACACGACCAAAGGGAAAGTGCACGTAACGATCGAAGATTGCTGCACCCGTAAGTTTTTAGGTTTTTTTTCTCGAGGTAGCACAATCCTGGCTCGTTTGGACCAAATGTTTCCACGATAATGGAAATGGAAATTATAAACTTACGGTGGGATATCTTGGTTGGCGGCTGCGGATTTCGCTATGTAGCGACTTCTTTGTTGTTTCTCTTTTGGTTGTCTTCTTGTGGGTTTTAAAATAAAAAATTCTTTTCTTTTGTTAATTGTTTTCGTTGATGAGTTTTATTTTGCTTTTAATATAGCTTTAGCTTTAGAATATTAGTTTTTAAGTTTTACTTTGTGCAACTATAAAAAAAGGGAGGCGAACTTGTGCTGGTGGTGGATGGATGAATAATGAAAATTGAAATGACATCATGCTGTCGATGAAAGAGCCGGCTGTCAAAAAACCGTACGAAAGGTTTATGGCAGTGATGCCAATAAACCTCGGTTGATCTTTTGGCGGCGGCTAAGTTCATCGATACAGCTTTTTGGATGCAGATTTTATTTACAGTGCAGAGATGCACAAATACATGAACATAAATTATATGCTTTTTTCGTCGACTTCAAAGCGATATTTGACTCAATTAACAGGGAAGCACTTTTCTACAAGCTCAGTTGCCTAGGAATATCCTCCAAAATGCTAAAAGCAATAAAATGCCTCTACAAAAACAACAAGACGGCGGTATGGGACGGGAACGAAGGGTCTACTTGGTTTCAAACAACGTCTGGAGTTAGGCAAGGCTGTCTATTAAGTCCGCTTTTGTTTTCCCTGTTCCTAGATGATGTGACATCAGTTCTACCAGGTGGTATCAATATTGCTGGCACCAACGTGAAGGCTTTGATGTATGCTGATGATATCGTCATACTATCAGAATCTGCAGAAATGTTACAAATGATGATCAACAAGCTCCAATCTTACTGTCACTTGTGGAGCTTAACGCTGAATACCAATAAATCAAAAGTTATGATTTTCCGAAATGGAACAGGCAGATACGCAGTAAATGAGAAGTGGAAGTGGGAACATGTGGACCTGGAGGTTGTAAAAGAGTACAAGTACCTTTGAGTCATCTTAACACCGCAGCTGTCTTTTAAAAAACACCTGAGTGCTAAACTGATAGAATAAAAAAAGGCCATATATCGCGGTTGGAAGGGTGTATACTTGGTAAAAAATATGTAGCTCCGAGTGCCAAATATAAACTTTTCGAAGCCGTAATGAGGTCGATAATGTGTTATGCTTGCCAGGTATGGGGGTTCCTTCAATATGAAGAAGTAGAAAAGTTGTTGAGGTTCTTTATGAAAAAAATTTTCTGGTTCCCGGAGAACACGCCCATATGTTACATCTGGAGACTGGTGTTTCGCCGTTGTATATATTTTCACTCAAGATGCACCTCAATTATATTCTAAAAGTTACTGAGCTTCCCCCTCATTGGCTTCCTGGAACCATTGCAAGGCATCTACTCAACCACAAATCTCAGTTCTTTACTGAGTGGTCAACTTGGGAGCGGACTCACCATGTATAACTACTGGAAACCGGGACGGAGACTTGGAAACATAGCTTTGAGGTGCTGCTTGCTAAGATTGAACAGGACAGCTTCTTTAAAGGAGATGGTGCATATTTCTATGGAGCCTGGGCTCAGGGCGTACACCTATGAGACTAGTACCAAATGAAAGCTTACGTTCAGCCCAATCAGTCTGTAAAATATGTTTGAATTCGGTCTTGGTGATTTTGAGATAATTAGACTTGAAGTTGAGCCCCGGAAATGGGAAAAATCTGACATTTCTGCAAATAATTACATATACATATCTCAAAAAGTATAGCACATAGGACAATGATTTAGGTATCATATGAAAGATCATAAAAATATTTTTCATTTCATATAAAATACATTTTTTGAAATACCTTATATTTCGGAAAGACAGACCTAAAAGTTGTTTGAATAGAAACATTTTCGTTGACGTTTGCCAACCAATATTGTGATGCTTCTTTTGCGAGGCTGGAGTATGACTCAGGGTGTCCAGGGTCTACCCAAGGAAGCGTCGTAAGACTTGGGTTTCGGCGGTCCAACTTCTCAAAATGAAGACGCGGAAACGGTCGCTTTTAAATTTCAACATTAAATTTATTACTATATGTCTTCTAAGGATAAAGTTTACAATTATGTTAATTTTACAAAATTGAACAAGTTAAATAATTTCTTGAAGGAAGTGTATTCACGATGTCAATCCAAGAACGGCTGGTATAGATCCTCACTTGAGTAGAAGCGATGGTTTCTCTGGAATACGGCTATATAATATGGCTTCTACTACCTCTGTCTGGCAGCGGCGGCGGTGACTTCCTATCTGGATCTGCGTCCGGCAGGACGCTCTATCGGCCGCAGCGGATTTCGTGGAAAAGGTCTGCGTTGCGTGCAAGGCAGAGCAATTTATCGGCGGCGGCGGACTGCGTAGGAAGCGCCTGCTTTGTGTCGTACGGCAGGACAATCTATCGACGGTTGCGAACGTCATAGAAAGTGCATGCGTCTGCGTGGAGGCAAAACACTCTGTCGGCGGCGGCGGACTTCGTGAAAAAGGTCTGCGGGTGAATGATACCAAGGAGGGTTCACACGCTCAGCTCGAATAAGCCAGAGCAATTCAAATACCCTCTGTGGAGGCTAAATATTAAAGAAGAAGTCAAATGCTCAACTCAAGTAGCCAGAACAATTTGAATTCCCTCTACGGAGACTGTTAAAGTCAAAAAAGAAAATAAAAAAGATATCAATGCTTCAGCTCAAATAAACCAGAACCATTTGAATTCTCTTTGCGGAGACTATTAAAGTCGAAACGAAAAATAAAGAAGATATCAATAATCAGCTCAAATAAGCCAGAACGTTTTGAATTTCTTTCGGTGGAACGAGAAAAAGTGACTGGTAAATTCCTTTTGTTCAGCTCAAATAAGCCAGAACAAATAGAACCCGATGAAATTCTTTCTGATTTTTGGTGATTAATTCACCCCTATTCATAGATTTTGCTACAGAAACAAAATGTGAACTATAAGTCAGTGATAGTTTTCCATATGAAAATTTGATGGCGATTGCCAATGCATTTCTCCATAAGAAAATGCACATGAAGAGATAAGGCGCGGAAAGGTAAACAAAGTTTGGCCTTGGAGTGTGTGTTTACTTGGTTTTGATAAAAGAGAGATGGAGATTGTCATTGCATATCTCCATAAAGAAATGTACACGCCTGAAAGGTAACCGACGTTTGGCTTTGGAGCGTGGGCTCACCATAGGCTAGAAAAATAAATGCGTGTATTGTTTTGGTGTGGCCTTTTGGGTAGAAATAGTGACGCTTCGTCACAATATCTCGAAAAAATCAGTGATGACCTATATTTTTTTTGCACCACTTCAATCCTTAATTGGTAAGCTTTAATTTGATATATAACTACGCTATCATACATAAGCATATCACGTACATTATACACAATTCCTAAAAAAAATTAAACAAAAAATATGTTCCACAGCAAATGCATTTTTTCATTTAATTTTTCGCAGTACCTACTCCGTTTTTTACAAAACAAGACCAGAATACATATTAATGCTACAAATGAAAAAAAAATAATAATCTTCGTTTAGATCTATCAAAATGCCATCCAAAAACAAAGCTGGTACTATATTTATTGCTTCCTGATGTCTTGCGTAACCCAAATACCATAACAACCAACAGTCCTCATTCCAACGAGACAGTTACAATAGTAAGCTTTTATTGCGTTTGAACTATGTGCTGCGTTTGCTTCGCTATCCAGAAGGAACAGACTTATTTCCAACGGACTGTTTGGAAACATTAATTTAAATGAAAATGATCGTGAATGATCAGAACGTTTTGAATTTCTTTCGGTGGAACGAGAAAAAGCGACTGGTAAATTCCTTTTGTTCAGCTCAAATAAGCCAGAACAAATAGAACCCGATAAAATTCTTTCTGATTTTTGGTGATTAATTCACCCCTATTCATAGATTTTGCTACAGAAACAAAATGTGAACTATAAGTCAGTGATAGTTTTCCATATGAAAATTTGATGGCGATTGCCAATGCATTTCTCCATAAGAAAATGCACATGAAGAGATACGGCGCGGAAAGGTAAACAAAGTTTGGCCTTGGAGTGTGTGTTTACTTTGTTTTGATAAAAGAGAGATGGAGATTGTCATTGCATATCTCCATAAAGAAATGTACACGCCTGAAAGGTAACCGACGTTTGGCTTTGGAGCGTGGGCTCACCATAGGCTAGAAAAATAAATGCGTGTATTGTTTTGGTGGCCTTTTGGGTAGAAATAGTGACGCTTCGTCACAATATCTCGAAAAAATCAGTGATGACCCATATTTTTTTTGCACCACTTTAATCCTTAATTGGTAAGCTTTAATTTGATATATAATTACGCTATCATACATAAAGCATATCACGTACATTATACACAATTCCTAAAAAAAATTAAACAAAAAATATGTTCCACAGCAAATGCATTTTTTCATTTAATTTTTCGCAGTACCTACTCCGTTTTTTACAAAACATAAGACCAGAATACATATTAATGCTACAAATGAAAAAAAAAAAAATTATCTTCGTTTAGATCTATCAAAATGCCATCCAAAAACAAAGCTGGTGCTATATTTATTGCTTCCTGATGTCTTGCGTAACCCAAATACCATAACAACCAACAGTCCTCATTCCAGCGAGAATAGTAAGCTTTTATTGCGTTTGAACTATGTGCTGCGTTTGCTTCGCTATCCAGAAGGAACAGACTTATTTCCAACGGACTGTTTGGAAACATTAATTTAAATGAAAATGATCGTCCATCTATAGTCATTTGCGATGGAACATAAGTGTACCTTCAAAAAAGTTCAAACTACGGCTTTCAGAAACAATCATACAGCCTACATAAGTATCAAAATCTGGTTAAGCCTTTTGTGATCACAGGATGTGATGGGTATATCCTGGACGTTATAGCACCTTATGCTACAACTGTATCTGATGCTAACATAATGAAACATCTTTTCAGAGACGATTATGGAACGTTCAGGCAATACTTTAGACAAAATGATGTTTTTATTTTGGACAAAGGATTCAGAGACGCAATCCGACATCTTGAATCTCAACGATATAAGGCGTACATGCCTGAATCTGTTGCTAAAGGTAACTTTCAACTTACCACAGAGCAAGCTAATCGATCCAGGTGTGTGACTATGGTTTAATGGTCGTGAACGGACGGTTTAAAAGGGACTTTAAACTATTTCGACAAGATTTTTTCAATCTAGCTGCTGGTCATGTGATGGACGACTTCAAAATTGCAGCTGCACCTCTTAATAAGTTTCATCCAACCATTGAAGACAGTGCTATTGCGAACGTTCAGCTAGAACTGGCTTTAAATCGTTTGAATACTCCTAATTATTTAGGTGCCTATGTAAGAGAAATTAATCGATGGTAATATCCCGAGTTTAAGTAATTTCCCACAACTCACTATTCTAGAACTTCGTATGATATCATTGGGGAATTACCAAATTAACCAGGCTCGATCCTACTCTGGTCAACATTTAAAAGACCAGGGAACCTATACAATCGAAGTCTGCGAAGATCAGATGCGAATTACCTCTACTGCTCATCATAGTCATATAGGCAACAATAACTTTTATTGCGAGGGCGAATCAAATCCAGACATGTAAGTAAAAAGTGTATCTCACTTACATCTTAGTGAATAGCGAAGCAAACGCAGCACATAGTTCGAACGCAATAAAAACTTACTATTGTAACTGTCTCGTTGGAATGAGGACTGTTGGTTGTTCCGCTCATGTCATGAGCATTTTATGGTATTTGGATTACGCAATACACCAGGAAACAATAAATATAGCACCAGCTTTGTTTTTGGATGGCATTTTGATAGATCTAAACGAAGATTATTTTTTTTTTTCATTTGTAGCATTAATATGTATTCTGGTCTTATGTTTTGTAAAAAACGGAGTAGGTACTGCGAAAAATTAAATGAGAAAATGCATTTGCTGTGGAACATATTTTTTGTTTAATTTTTGTTAGGAATTGGGTATAATGTACGTGATATGCTTTATGTATGATAGCGTAATTATATATCAAATTAAAGCTTACCAATTAAGGATTAAAGTGGTGCAAAAAAAATATAGGTCATCACTGATTTTTTCGAGATATTGTGACGAAGCGTCACTATTTCTACCCAAAAGGCCACCAAAACAATACACGCATTTATTTTTCTAGCCTATGGTGAGCCCACGCTCCAAAGCCAAACGTCGGTTACCTTTCAGGCGTGTAAAATCTTTACATGTTAAAAATTATCATGCAGGTCCTCAAGCTCTAGTTGGCATTGTACGTCAGAGGTTCTGGGTCATAGATGGTTAGGGTACACCAAAGTTAAACTTTTTTTAAATTGTCAAAAAGTGATGTCAAACTTGAGAAATGGACTTTACTGTAGAACAATTTTTTTCTTAGAATATGACCAAGAATCATATCCCAAAGTATGTAAAACGAATTACGGGACACCCTGTATATATGTACCGAAAGCTTTTTGTCAGCGTTTTCGTGGATGACTTACAAACCATAAGAAGGTCATCGCACATGAAAAAAAAAGCTCATACGGTCATTACAGACATAGATCAATCACTCAACAGCGATCCTGCTATTTGAATCAATCCAAATCGAAGAAGCTTTGATCGAGAGCTTGCACAGTGTGGAATCAATTAACCTGTTTTGTACATCAGTTGAACTCTCTTAAAGTTGGTAAGCTTTGCTGGAATGTTGCACGGTGGATAGTATCAAGGAACGTTTTATAAAACAAATAAGCTTTGTTGATAAATTATTGTGTTGCTAGCTTATAAGTTGCTGCTTAATGATTATTGTTGCTAACTAAGGTTGTAGTGAAACAAATTTATAAGAACCTGTTGCTAGGAAAGATTACTGTGGTGAATAAAATTCATAATTCCAAACATTGTTGCTATACGCTATTAGCAATCAACAAAGTTGATAGAAAGGGTAAACAAACAGAAGAAATATTGTTGTTATTTGATTACCTTTCTGAAAAATAACGTTGCGAGATTTACTAATTTGAGTAAGCCTTGATTGAATAGTCAAGAAAATTGTTGAGAAGAGAACGATTGTTGTTGTTAAAACACTGTATATAAGTTGGATAGTTTATTGTTGGATTGCTTTAATTTGCTGTTGGTGGAGTTGCTGTTCCTGTTGCTGGTGAAATTGAAGAAAAATTTGTTGCTAATAAATTTGCGTGGACACATCAATTTGTTGAGGAGATCAGAATATATTTTGGTTGTTTTTTTTTATTTCCTGTAGAGGTGTGCAGATTTATATATCGTTGGAATTTCTTTGATTAATTAGTTTTGTAACGTTAATCACTTACAATGCAGGAGGAGCAAAAAAGCAAAGATGAACTATCGCAAGGTGCTACTAGCAAAAACATTGTCCGACTTGAAAGGGTTGCGATCATCGGCCAAAGGCAATTTAAGTTGAACGAAAAATATTATTTTGCAGAGGGGAAGTATGTTATCCGAACCAGAGCTTGAATGTCGATTAGGAATATTAGAGTCGTACTTCAAGCAGATTTTAAATGTTCAGACATCGGTTGAAAGATTTAATAATCAGGATGAAGAATCGGCCAATGAAGTTTTTCGTGAAGAGGTGGAAGAAATATATGTTAGCGCCAAATCGCAATGTGAATATTGTCAGTCTCCAGAACACTAAGTTGGTTCTTGTTCGAATTTTCTCAGCCTACCAGTGGGAAGGAGGTTCCTGGAAGTAAAAAAAAGAACACTCTGCATAAATTGTTTGGAAAAAGGGCATTCTGTCCGACATTGTTCAAAACCAAAGTGCAGCATTTGTTCTTCCCCTCACCATAAACTGCTTCACAGATTCGAAGTCAGTGCTTCAGGTCAAGGCACATCTAATTCAGCTACGTTAGTAGGAAGGGCAACTAATCAAACTCTACTCGCCACAGCTGTTGTGTTAGTCAAAGATAGTTCTGGTCGATATCACCCGGCACGCGCTTTGTTAGACTCAGCCTCACAACTGAACTTCATAACCGAAGGAATGGTTCAAAGACTGAGACTGTCAAAATCAAGGTCGGATTTGCAAATAAGTGGAATCGGAAATGAAATCACAAATGTTCGACATACTACAAAAACTGCTTGCAAATCCAGAGTTTCAGACTTTCAAATTGAATTCCATTTGCTCGTAATGAAAAATATAACTCATCTCCAGCCAAGCAAATCATTTAAGATAATTGGAAAATTCCTAAAAATATAGTATTGGCCGATCCTAATTTCAATGAAGCAGCGAAAATAGATATGTTGATAGGTGCAGATCATTTCTTTGAGCTGTTAACAATTGGACAGATCCAATTAGAAGAGAAGCTTACTCTTCAAAAGACTCTTTTTGGTTGGGTCGTCTCAGGCTCACACGAGCTATCAGATGGTTCAACAGACACAGTGTGTCTGTTAGGAAGTGAAGAACAATCAAAGGATGATTATCTTCAAAAATTGGTTGAAAGGTTTTGGGAAATTGAAAACTATCCCAAATCCTCGGAATTGCTTAAACCTGAGGAGCAAAGATGTGAAGAACACTTCATAAGTACAACTGAAAAAACCACGGACGGTAGATTTGTTGTGAGTTTTCCCTTCAAAGAGGAGCCATCAGCACTAGGAGAATCTTTTGAAATAGCAAAAAACAGATTAATGTCATTAGAAAGAAGACTTGAAAAAAACGCCGTAGTTAGAGACCAGTATGTGGATTTTTTGAAAGAGTATGAAAATCTTGGATATATGTCAGAAGTTAACTTTGATAAAGCCAAAAATATGAAATACTTTCGCCCCCACCAGTATGTACTTCGACCAGATTCTTCAACTACAAAACTAAGAGTTGTTTTCGATTGTAGCGCTAAAACTTCATCAGGCAAATCTCTTAATGATATATTGATGAAGGGTCCAATAAGGCAAGATGACCTTTATTCCATTATCCTACGTTTTCGTTGCTACAAGTTTGCATTGACAGCCGATATTTCGAAAATGTATCGTCAGATACTTATGAACGAGAAGGATCGAAAATATCAATGCATTCTCTGGAGGGAAAGGAGCTCAGATAACTTGAAGGTGTATCAGTTAAATACCGTAACTTATGGAACTACTTCCGCTCCGTATCTGGCCACTCGCTGTCTCAGAACTTTGTCAGAAGAAGGGGTTTTAAAGTTTCCATTGGGTTCTAAGGTTTTGAACGAAGATTTTTATATGGATGATCTAATCAGTGGAGGAGATTCGCCAGAGGAGATTTTTGGAATTTACGAAGAAGTTAGAACTCTTTTACATAGTGCAGGGTTTGAACTTCGAAAATGGTGGACAAATGAAAAAACGTTGTTGGAAGTAGTCCCAGAATAGGACCGAGAGAAACCTCTTAGAATAAACAATGCTGAAATCATTAAGACTTTAGGCATTAAATGGAATCCATCATCAGACGAATTGCAGTATGTTGTACCAGAATTTAAGTCTAAGCCGCAAGTAACTAAGCGAATCATTCTTTCCGAACTGTCCACTTTATTCGACCCATTGGGACTAATTAACCATGTCGTTGTTAAGGGTAAAATTTTGTTGCAAGGTCTTTGGGTAAAAAAGACGGATTGGGATGAATCAGTTCAAAATAGAATCTTTACTGAATGGGAAGAATTTCGAAAGGGCCTGAAGGATCTAGAGTTGATCAAAATTCCGAGATATGTTTTGGCTTTGAGGCCAAAAACCGCTGAACTTCATGGATTTTCGGATGCATCTTTGCGTGCGTATGGTTGTTGTGTCTATTTACGTGTAATTGACGATGGTGATGCTATATCTTGTAACTTGATAAGAGCAAAATCAAGAGTAGCTCCAATCAAAACTCAGAGTTTACCAAAGTTGGAATTGTGTGCAGCTGAAATGTTGGTTTCAGTAATTTCAAAAATCCTGCCAAATTTTTCGCACTTAGTTGAAAATATCAACCTCTGGACCGATTCAGAAATTGTTTTGTGCTGGCTGTCAGCCCACCCTTCTAATTGGGAAGTATTTGTAGGCAATCGAGTATCAAAGATACAAACGAGCTTGCCACATGGTGTTTGGAAGTACGTGAGTACAAAACACAATCCGGCCGATATTATATCAAGAGGCGCATTTGCAAGTGAGTTGACAGAAAGTATATGGTTTTCGGGTCCGAAATTTCTTAAATTGCCAGAAAATACATGGCCTGAACAAAAAGATTTTTCTTTGATAAAAAAAGATACTCCTGGAATGCGAAAATGTAATGCGGTTCTTATATCAAAACTCATAGACGATAATTTTGATAAACACTACTTGCGTTTTAAATGTGTTAATAAGACATGTAGAATATTTGCATTCATACTTCGTTGGATAGATGTGGTGCGTAAGAAGATAAAGGGAGCTAAATATTTTGAAGCAACTGAACTTCGTTATAACACAACTCTCAAAGCTGAAGAAATAGATAAAGCATTGCTGAAGATTGTGTGGAATATTCAACAAAGGAATTTCCAGGAGGAAATTTCGAAACTACAAAAAGGAGATATGATTAGCCCTACGAGTCCCGTCAAAAATCTCAATCCCTTCCTTGATGGTGACTCATTTAAACTCCTCCGAGTGGGTGGGCGTCTGCTGAATGCGGACATTCCTTATTCTGTTAAATGTCCCATCCTTCTTCCTAGATCTAATCCCTTTGTCAAAAACTTAATAAAATCTTTACATGTTAAAAATTATCATGCAGGTCCTCAAGCTCTAGTTGGCATTGTACGTCAGAGGTTCTGGGTCATAGATGCCCGAAGGCTTGCAAAGAATGTCGTTGACAGCTGTTGGGACTGTTTCAAATATAAACCAAGGATGTTGGAACAAGTAATGGGTAACTTACCGAACGACAGAGTGCAATACGCAAGGCCATTTCTAAAGGCTGGTGTCGATTTTTGCGGTTCGTTCCTGACGACTTATAAGTTACGAGGGCAGAGAACTACAAAATCCTATGAAGAAGTCTTCGTCTGTTTTGTTGTGAAAGCTGAAGACTTGGAGGTAGTCTCGGACTTATCAGCGGAAGGGTTCATTGCTGCATTAAAGCGTTTTGTAGCCAGGCGAGGTTTGTGCCAAGACCTTTATTGTGATAACGGGACGAATTTTGTTGGAGCCTGTAACCAGCTAGATGAATTTAGACAGAGGTTTCTGAACCAGAAGATGGAGAAAAAGATAAGTGACTGGTGTTCTACAGAGAGAATTCAATTTCATCACATACCGCCCAGAACTCCCCACTTTGGTGGCCTTTGGAAAGCTGCCGTAAAGTCAGCCAAAAAACATCTTGTGCGGACCATCAGCGAAGCATTTCTAACGTTTGAAGAGCTATCTACGGTTGTTGCAGATATAGAAGCGATATTGAATTCTAGGCCAATGTATGCAATGTCCAGTGACCCAAGTGATGAAGAAGTCCTTACAACAGGTCATTTTTTAATTGGTGCCCCAATCAATGCTGTGGTTGAGCCGATGCTAATTGATTTAAAGACGTCGGCGTTAAACAGGTGGCGACGATTATCGTTGATAAAGAAACATTTCTGGAACAGGTGGTCGAAGGAGTACCTTGTTGAATTACAAAGGCGAGTAAAATGGCAGGTTGAGTTCAAAAACGTCAAACTCAACACACTCGTTTTAGTCGGTGATGACAATGCTCCTCCGCAAAACTGGCTAATGGGACGAATAACAAATTTGGTCGAAGCGACAGATGGTAAAGTTCGAGTCGTTGATGTCACGACAAAAAAAGGAGTTGTTCGCAGATCGATTCATCGAATCGCACCACTACCAATAGATGATTGAAGATATTCTTAAGATACTTCAAGGCGGGCAGAATGTTAATGCCAATACAATTATACAGTATTAAATAACATAACTTAATACTACTTAATAAAATAACTTGAATTGAATAAGTTACTATCTTGAATTATTAAAGTTTCTTAAACTACCTTTGTTAATGCTACTAAGATTTAACTTAAATGTAAACACTAAAATAAGATGCACTCAATCGAGATTTAACGAAAGTTGGATACTCATAAATTCTATGAGAGAAGGATTAAGTCAGTTGTTGTAGAGCCACTATTCCAGCAGCAGTTTATAAAACGAAAATTAAATTAATTTAAAGTAAAAAACTAAAGGTGTTTTTATTTCAATATTAAGCTTTAACTATATGAAAACTATCATATTAAACAGTTACCTAGAAATAATAAAAATAATACTACTACTACTACTACTAAATAAATAAATAAAAAATTTTTTTTGAGAAATCAAGCCTCGAAATCAAAATTTGGAAAAAAAAGCTCAAACTAAATTTTTTAATAGAGAACAAAGCATTAGCTTTCAAAAGTATGTGGTAGTAAGTGGCTTAGTTGATTTTTAATAATTTATTAAAAAATTTAGTAATTTTTTATAAGGTTGCTTATCGCGCCTACACGCAGGGACACACAATTTTTTTTTTCTTGACTTGCCTTTGGCAACACCAACCAACGAAAACACCCTTCATAAATAAAAGAAGATTCTTGAAGTTATAAATTAGTTATAATAATAATTAAAAACTTGAGGACGGTGAATTTTTTTTTAAACTTTTTCTATCTGTTCATGGATTTTCATGAAATTCTCGGAAATGTTCAAAACACATTTCCGAGAATTTCATGAAAATCTATGGACTGGCCTTGGATTCCTAGGTATAAAGCTTTTGGCACTCCACTATTTGTATTCCATTGTGTTCAAAACAATTACCCCCAATGCAATTTTGTCTGTTTCAGTGTGTATTTGGGGGAAATCGTAAAATCGTTGGATCGTATTCGTGTATCCTTTCAGTGGTTATCCTAGGTAGGGTAGTAAAATCGATTCAATTATTTTTTATTTTAATCGTTGCATTGGGTAGAAATTTTGCTGTTATATTATATTATATTACCTTCGCCAAATACTATATATCCACACGACATAAATATAGGTATACTGGTACTTTCTGCTTTCCAATTTATTTTGGATGACAGTCAATTTCTTGGCTAAATCCTTTTTTATGTCAGCAATAAAAGAACGGAGTGACTGTAGCTGTATATTACAGGAAGGGATCTCACTCGAAGAAAGCATTTAAAATGGTGTGAGAGCTAAAAAAGAGAACATTACCTTCGTTGGCGTTGGGCACACGGTATACACGTACTTTGTTTTATTTCTGAAAGTTGGATTTGCGAAAAGTATGTATATCTGCCATATAAATCTGCGACCGGATTATTTTGTGAAGAATCTCTTATGACGCATGAAGTTTTTGTTTTTGCTTTCATTGTCTCAAATATTATTATGAAGATTACTGCAGCGTTCCAACAGAGTTTCAGGTTTTCACTCTTTTAAGATGTTAAAACAAAATGCATGGATTCTTATTTTCAGAAAGGTATCACACATTCATATCTTGGACATTGAGAAACCAGAACTAAATATTTTAATAGTTCTGTACATACCAGACATATACAAAACTGTTGTACATACTACTTTTTCTTATTAGTCAGTACTTACATATTTATAGTTAGTTTAAAAAAAGACATGAGCTGTCGTGAGACACCTGTTAGGAACGAAGTTCCGTAGCATAAAAGTCCGAAAGCGGAGAAAAGCTTTTTAATTGTATTTTTTGATTACTTTTTAACGCACAATTTTGACTGGTTTATTAGACAATTATTTTCGAACATGGGATGACGTGGTCATAACTTTGCACCGCTTCATGGATGGGCCAATGGAAACCTGGTTTTGGGTACTTCTGAAACTAAACCTGACATATGTCTGACCTTGGAGAATGCACTGATTGAGCACTTCAAAAGTCTAGATATGGTTCTACAAACGTCATCAGAGCTCGAAAGAGTCTTTCGGCGACTTTTACATCTCAACGGCCGGCTCAGAGTTCCGAAGACGGATAGGGAGATCATGGATGTGAGTAAAAACAATGCTAAGTAGTAAGGGTAAACTGTTAATTATTTTCGACACCAATTCTTTTGCGATGGTCCAAATTTCCCCCAAGGTGAAGAAGTTCATAAATAATCGAGAAACAGTGACCTAAAAACCACACTTGTGGCCCTTGCAACAACCACATCGAAGTTGCGTTTCGGAGCTGGTTACTGAGAAGAAAGAAGAGAAGGACCATAGTTTTCCCGACATATCGAGGCATTCCACCCCTAAAGGGATATTGAAGCTCGTAGTTGAATTTGTTGGAACTGAAAAGGTCGGGGTTATTTGAATGTCCAGATCCTCAGAGTGCCTTTTTCTATTTAAAGTGCAGATAGGAAAGCATCTCAGTTTGACTTGGAAATTTTCTCAGACCCCTTCGCCCAACCGAAGTAGACACCATCGCCCACATACTCACCGAACAGCAATCCAAGCGTATAAATGATGCCATTTTTATGTTGCATGTTTTTCTAGTTTAAATTTTGTTTTTGAATAAAAACGACAACTGCTTTAATGTTAAAAACAAAACAAATTGACAAAAACAAATTCAATACATATGAGATACGACAAACAATACATACAAAACAGAAAATGAAAAATTTCTTATCCTAATAAAGGGCTTTCTAATAGGTATGATATGCAATATATATATATCAAGATCTGCCATTTGTTTTTTATTACATTCAAATGTGTTTACAATTTCACCATTGGACCACCGTAAACGTCGTGAGTTTTCTGATTTTGCCTTGGAACAACTTGAAAACGATAACGATTTTTTTAAGAAAATCATCTTTACCGATGAGGCTCACTTTCATTTGACTGGTACGGTAGATAAACAAAACTGTCGATTCAGGTGCGATAAAAATCCACAAAATTTTCCTGTAAACCACTATGTTGCAGTGCAAGCTGCCCATGGTTTTGCTGTGTAAGCTGCCCATTAAATTCTGACAGGATTTAACGAATTGAATTATTTTCGCTGTGACATTTATCATGCTTTCTTTATTCATTTTCATACATTTGCCATTTATATCTTAAATCATTTCACTTTAAAGTTCTTTTTGCTTGAACCCTTGGAGCAAACGGGTGGTGCCTTATTGCACAAATGTAAGAATTTATTACATTTTTTATATTTTAATTTGTGAACTAATATCAAATTTAATAAAGATTTTAGTGCTGATTTCTACTGAAAATACGTGTTTTATTACACCCGGCCCGACCACTCAACATTCTAAAATATTTTTGCATGTTCAAGACGTAATTTGGAAAACGATTCTGTGGACACTTTGACTTTGGAAATCCAGAAAAATCTGAGGAATCATCAACTCCTTCTCTTCGGGACTCAATTTATTTGGTTGAGCAGAATTTCTAATATAAATAACACAAAATCTTCTTTTGAATTTAGGTTTAATTCTTCCAAAACATTTAACTCTTACCATGGAATCTACCAGCAACAATGTCACGATTCGTCAGGGAATCGTTACCGTATCTAATGCCATTGATAATTCACTTAATATATCGGGAGCTAATTGCATACAAGCTTCGTCAAGTCCAGCCCATGCTACCGGAACCATACCAAAAGCTGCGCATGCGACTCCTGAAGTCCCCACGCTCATTGCTCAAACGACGGAATATGCATTGGCAAATCAATTTTTGCCAGGAACAGTTTTCAACAACCCAGTTCATCATACGGTATCAACTTCTTGCTTAGGGGTTATACACGAATCGCCAACGTTCGCAAACCCACATCTCAATTCCTATTTTTGGTACGAAAATGTTCAGAAATCTACAGTAAGCAATTTGCTTCATTCAACAATGCTCAATAATACAATCAATGGAAACCGCACAGCCTTTGAATTTTATCAGAATTCAAACCCACAACGCAGGCAGCCCGCTTCTGATAGATGCTATTCATCTGGGCACAATCGGGATCAAAACAATTGGGGTACCTGTAGAACTGACCCCGTGTGGTCATCGCAAATGCCTAATCCCACTGCACAAGAAATTCCCAACACGAACCATTACAAACCTGTTTTCATTCAGAACGGAGTACCAGTATCAATGCCCTCTGCCATCTCTGGCACGACATTTGTTCGATCTAGTGAAATGCCATCAAACCACAGGTTCATGGGCCCATCACACCAGAATTACGAATCCAACTTACCATATATGTACAATCACAGTAGCAGCGCTGATATAACTTTGACGACATCACAAATTGCTTCTCGCCACGTAATGACGAAAGATTTGCCTAACTTCTCTGGCAAACATGAAGAGTGGCTTGTCTTTATTACTAATTACTTTCAATCAACGGAGCGATGTGGATTCACGGACCAAGAGAATCTTCTCCGCTTGCAGAAATGTTTAAAAGGTCCGGCATTGGAAGCAGTGCGGGGAAAGCTTATTGTGCCAAATACCGTTTCATCCGCAATCGAAACTCTTAAGATGTTGTACGGATGTCCATTGTCCAGATGTTATTTATCAAACAATGCAAAACAAATTAAGGCAGGAGGCTCCCGTTAAACCAGATAATTTGGAAAGCTTGATTTATTTATCGTTGGCTGTGCAAAATTATTGTTCTGCAGTTCAAGCAATAGGCTTAGACGGTTACCTGCAAGACCCAGTGCTATTAAGTGATCTTGTGAGTAAATTGCCGAGTAACCTGACCTGAAACTTGATTGGAGTCGTCATCAAACAACATTGATTAGGACAGATGTTAAGGCCTTTGACAATTGGCTTTCAACACTTGCTTTCTGTGCTAGCCGAGTGACCACATACAAACACCTTCAACCCGTGTCAAACAAAGAAATAAAAAAATCAAACAGGCAGTCGATGATAATGGTGCATGACGTTGTGGATCATCCTCAAGAATCATCTCTTCAACGGGTTTCCTGTCCAAAATGCTCTTCAGATCATCGTCTGGCAGATTGCGATGAATTTTTATTGCTAAATACGCAAGAACGTTGGAAGTTTATCCGGGCAGAGGGTCTTTGCTTGCGCTGCTTTAAAAAACATTTCGTCAGACGTTGCAACTCCAAAAAGCGATGCGGCGTAGATGGCTGTGTAATGTCTCACCATTGTCTTCTTCATACATCTGGAGGAAAGTCATATGCTAGATGGTCGTCTAATAAAACCAGCGAAAATGATCAAGAAAATAAGGAACACCAAAAGCAAGAATCCGTCGTAAAAGAGTCCACCGATAGAGTTGTCTCTTTTCATTCAAACGAGCCACGGAAGTCCATGTTTCGGTATGTTCCTGTAAAACTGCTTAATGGAACCAAATCAATTCAAGCTTACGCATTTATTGACGAAGGTTCAGCCATTACACTTATGGATAAAGATATTGCAACTGAACTAGGTTTGGATGGCCCTAAAGAAGAATTGTGCTTACGATGGACTAACGACATTACTCAAAACGATGTGAACTCCAAAATCCTAAGCGTGAATATTTCATCTTGTGAGAAAGATGCACAACATTTTACTTTGCATAATGTGCGTACGGTGTCTAGTTTGGATCTACCTGTCCAATCTATTAGCTCTGCCTTTATTAAGAAACATCATCATATTAGTACTTCGCCAATTTTGCCATATGCCAACGTTCGAGCCAAAATTCTAATCGGAATTGACAACGCTAAAATTGGAATGCCTCTTGAAACCCGAGAAGCCGAGGACAGCGATGTGATTGCTACAAGGTGCAGAATTGGATGGGCAGTATATAGCCGGGATCGTGGTTCAACACCTTCAAAAATGCAAAGGATTATGCACGTGTGCCAATGCAGTTCTGGAGAAAAAATGGACGAGATGCTGAAAGCTTATTTCTCCTTGGACTCTGTTGGTATTTGTACTACAACGTCCACTCTTGCATCTAAAGAAGATGAACGCTCAAAAAAAATAATGAAGCAGTCGTCAACCTACCATCAATCCCAAAAGAGGTGGGAAACTGGACTTCTTTGGAGGTACAACAACATCCAATTTCCCAATTCACTAGCAATGGCGCAACGAAGACTCCAGTGTCTTGAATCAAAAATGAGGCGCGATCCTGAACTAAATAAGTTTTTAATTGAGACCATCAGAAGCTACCAAGATAAGGCTATGTAAGAAAACTGAAGAAGAACGAAGTTCTGTCTGGTGGAAAAGCATGGTACATTCCGATATTCACAGTTACAAACCTCAATAAAAATAAGAAGACACTCGTGTGGGATGCGGCGGCAACAGTCAATGACGTTTCCCTTAATACAAACTGGATGAAGGGGCCTGATCTCTTAACTTCTTTGGTGGGCGTACTCATAAGAGAGATAAGAGAGATCTGTCGCGCTATGTGGTGACATCAAGGAGATGTTTCACCAAATTCTTATAAGAAAAGAAGATCAAGCATCTCAAATGTTTCTGTGGCGTGATGGTGACTCTTCTAGGGAACCCGATACATTCGTGATGCAAGTCATGACATTCGGAGCTTCATGCTCCCCATCTCTGGCCAACTACATCAAAAACAGAAATGCGATCCGCTGGATAAAATACACTCCTTCAGCCGTAGAAGCTATCTTGAGAAACACATATGTAGACGACTGGTTGCAAAGTGTGGACAATGAAGATGAGATGATTAAATTGGCCTGCACCGTACGGAAAATTCATAGTGAAGGAGGGTTTGAGATGAGAAACTGGACATCAAATTCAAAACGCGTTTTGACATCTCTGACAGGTTTATCTTCTCAACAAGAAAAAAGAATCGAGGAATTTAGTACTACTGCACTTCATGAAAAGGTTCTTGGATTATGGTGGTGCCCAAAGACAGATAAACTGACGTTTTTCGAGAAATTCCCCAAAGAAGTTTTTGATGAAAAAACCTTTCCATCTAAACGCCAAATTCTTCGAGTGGTTATGACAGTTTTCGATCCGCTTGGCTTGCTGGGTTTTTTTGTTATTCATGCTAAAGTCATTCTGCAAAATATATGGCGTTCTGGAGTCAGATGGTACGAGCCTGTACGAACTGATGAGCTTGAGCAATGGTGGCAATGGATTCGACTCATCCCTTTAATAAAAACGATCCACATACCTCGATGTTATCCTTTAGTTAGCTGCAATGATAATGTCGAATTGCATCTATTCGTAGACGCAAGCATTAATGCTTACGCCGCTGTAGCATATTTGCGAGCAGAGAAGATGGGACAGATTGCATGCCCACTTGTGGCTTCGAAAACTCGAGTAGCCCCCCTGAAACCCATATCAATTCCAAGGCTGGAACTAATGGCTGCAATTTTGGGTCTGGGGTTGGCCAAGTTTATTGGTAGCGAGTGCTCTATTCCTATTAAACGTCGATTCTTTTGGACTGATTCAAAAAACGTTCTAAGCTGGATAAGGTCCGACACTAGAAAGTTTCATCAATTTATTGCTGTCCGAATAGGCGAGATTCTGGAAGAATCAGAAATCAACGAGTGGAGGTGGGTTCCAACAGCCCACAATGTTGCAGACGAAGGGACCAAGTGGAGTAAAAACCTACAGTTTGACCACAAATCCCGTTGGTTCAATGGCCCTTCCTTCCTTCGTTTGAACGAAAATGACTGGCCTGAAACCGAAACAATTACCTCTCCAAGTTGTGAACCAGATGTTTTATGCCATGTGAATTCCTTACACGATACCAGTTGGACTCTATGCAGCATAGTACCCGATCCTGAACGGTTTAGCAAATGAGAAAGACTTAGAAACGCTCAACGATACATACTGTTGTTTTTAAAGTTGGTTGTCAAGTTATCAAGTGTATCGAAAAGAGTAAAAAACCTCATAAAAACACAAGGAATTCTTGGGGCGGAACTTATACTGTTTCAATTTAGTCAAGAAGATGCATTTCCCGAAGAATTGGCATGCTTGCGATCTACTAACGGTAGGGTTAGGTTAGGTTAGGTTAAAATGGCTGCCAGGAATACACCCGACACACTTAGACCAATATTAGGTCCATTGTGATACCATAAAAATTATGCGAGGGAGTACCTCGCTTAACAAAACCATTTGGAGCTTACAATAAATCGAAGGAGATGCAGGGGATCTGTGTGCGCCAGATCGCTTGGATCATCGAGAAAATATTTCCCCAGATGCCTCTTTCTTTTAGAAGAGAGTGCAGGACATGAGCAGAGGAGGTGTGGGATTGTCTCCTCCTCCTCCTCCTCATCTAAGCAACTTCTGCAGAAGTCATTAGAGGGAACGCCAAGTCTTATGGCGTGTCTTCCTATCAGACAATGTCCGGTAATGACATTGATTACGGAGCTAACTTGCAATCTGGTAATGGATAACAAATGTCTTGTGCGTTTTGGATCTAGTCCTGGCCATATCTGTTTTGTTGCCACGCACGTGGTGATATTGTTCCACCTGTCATTTGTTCTGTCCATTGCCTCTTGCTTTAGCATAAGTTTACATGTAGCGATTGGTATACCAATATTCAACCTGCTGGTTGAGATCGGTAGAACGGTTCCTTCTCTGGCGAGTTCATCGGCTTTGCAGTTACCCACGATATCTCTGTGCCCCGGCACCCAAATAAGGTGAATATTGAACTGCCATCTCCCTAAGAGATAGGCGACAGTTAAGGGCGGTTACTGAGTTCGTAGAAACAGCGCCGAGTGATTTGAGGGCTGCTTGACTATCTGAGAAAATCCGGATATTCGTTGAGGATATCACGTTTTCTCTTAGCCATGATAGGACCTCTTTGATCGCCAGAATTTCCGCTTGGAACACGCTACAATGGTTTGGAAGGCGGAACGAGAGACTTACGTTAAGTCGGTTTGAGTACACCCCACAGCCTACCCCTTCTTCGGTTTTTGAACCATCTGTATAGAAATGAATTGAATCATCTCTCAAAAATTCTTCGTCGTCCCAGGTCGTTCTCGGTGGGATTGTGACTTGGAACTTATTATCAAAAACCAATTGGGGGATGGTGTAGTCGGAGTGACAGGGGATTGATCCGAATAAATTCAGGATTGCAACGTGACCGATGTTGTTATCGGTCCATTGGGAGATAGCTCTCATACGAGTGGCTGCACTGGCGGCCATTTGTTTGCTGAAGATATCTAGTGGTGTGAGGTTAAGGAGTGTATTTAGTGCAGCTGAGGGTGTTGATCTCAGTGCACCGCTTATACACAGACAGGCTGTTCGTTGGACCTTGCTTAAATTGTCGCAGTAGGTCCTTTTAACGGTAGGGTTAATTCTAATAGCTCCATTTTCAGAAGCTCTCCCTACTTGGACGAAAATGGATTGCTACGAGTACGCGGCCGAGTAGATATGATTCAAGGAATATCCATGGATACGAAACGTCCCATCATTTTACCTCGCCATCACCAAGTTACATGGTTGATAGTTGACTTTTACCACAGAAAGTTTCATCATCATCACAATGAGATCGTGGTAAATGAAGTTCGTCAACGGTTTTCAATAACCGGCCTTCGAGCATTAGCAACAAAAGTCGCCAAAAAATGTCAGCTTTGCAAAAATCGTCGAGCTTTGCCGGCACCTCCTAGCATGGGTAGCCTACCACCCGAGAGGTTAGCTCCATTTACTCAACCTTTCACCTATACAGGCGTAGACTACTTTGGACCAATGGACATAGCAGTCGGACGACGACGTGAGAAGCGATGGGGAGTTCTCTTCACATGCTTTACAACGAGAGCCGTGCATATCGAGATTGCAACATCGTTATCAACAGAATCATTTTTACTTGTCCTTAAGCAGTTTATCAGCCAAAGAGGAGTACCTAAACGCATCATATCAGATAATGGTACAAACTTTAGAGGAGCAAGCCGTATTCTGGTCGAAGAAATTGAGAAGGTATCATCGAGCCTACTAGAGCAGAGATATTCTGAAATTCAGTGGTCATTCATACCACCTGCTTCACCCCACGTGGGAGGCGTGTGGGAAAGAATGATACGATCAGTAAAATGTATTCTGATGGAAGTCTTGCATGAAAATAATCTGCGGGAAGACGTTCTGCGAGCCACGTTAGCCGATATTGAGAATATTTTGAATTCCCGTCCGTTGACGTACGTACCGCTGGACTCGGCCATAGGTGAAGCCCTTACACCAAATCACTTCTTGGTAGGAAGCTCAAGTGGAATAAGAGAACGTAGTGGCGACGACAACAACGGATCGAGTCTATGCAGAAATTTTAATTTATCAAATCAACTAGCTAATCAATTCTGGAAACGTTGGGTGCGAGAATACCTACCACACTTAACTCGTCGCACCAAATGGTTTCAACCACCCCTGGAGCCTATCAAAATAAGAGACGTGGTGATTATCGTGGATGAGACATTTTTTTTTTTTTTTTTAATTTTTAGAATGTTTATTTCTTATAATTTCATGATAATTTTCATATAAAGTTAAATAAATTAATAACATTTTAAGAAAAAATAAGAAAGGTTGGTGACATTCATTATTTTCAAAACAATTAAGAAAATAGATTTGAATGCCACTTCAAATAATTAAAAGATTACAAAGTTTATGGGTGGGGTGACCCTTAAAATTTTCAAGAAATTCAAGACAGTAAAATCAAAGTTGATTAATAATACAAAAATAAATTTTACAAAAGAAAGAATTAAACAAATTATAATAAACGGTTGTTAAAAACCAATTACATTTAAGCAAGTTTTTAGTTTTTATACCAAAACATTAGAAATACAAGATTCCAGAGCAATATAGTTTAACGTAAAGAGCCAAGTTTTAACATTTTTAAGAAACGCTCCAGGTATAGTGATTGTCCTTATTGATTGAGGAAGAATATTAAATAACCGATAAGACATGATAGAGAAAAAATTACGATAGGCAGTGGTGCGAAAAAAAGGTACATCTAATACGTTCGAAAGGTTTCCTCGAAGATTGTATCTCGAAATTAAGCGAAAATTGAGGTTGCCAGATTTCATAAAAAATAATTTTAATGTCTTAAAACAATATAAATGACGAACTGGGAGAATTTTGAGAGCACAAAACAAAGGAAAGCTAGAATGTCTACAAGGCTTACGACAAATTTTTCTAACGACGTATTTTTGCAAAATCAATATTGGTTGTATTTTATTTTGATAAATACCACCCCAGCAAGCAATTCCATATTGTAACTTGGAATGGAAAATACCATAGTAAATTACCTTCAATAGCTTAGTTGAGCACACGTTTCGTAAATAGTAAAAATGTCTGAGGGTACAACGGAGATATTTTTTGAGGGATTCAGCATGATTTGCAAAAGACATCCGAGAGTCTAAGGTCAGTCCCAAATATTTGAACTCGTCAACTCTCTCAACTACGAAACATTTATCACTACAAGTGAAATCACATTGAAATGTAGGTGAGGAGAAGCCTGACGAACAGCGGCAAGTTGACAGTTTAAAACTAAGACACTCAGGTGCGTGAAAGCTAACATTTGCATCCAACAATCTACAACATGCAAAAGAAACACTTGGAAGCGAGGAATTGTCATGGATTTGCATCGATCAAGAGACGGAGAAGCTCGTAGTGCTGTCGTGAGTACGAACACAGGCTTGCTGACTCGTCCTATAGTTAAGCTAGCCAAACTAGACGTAAAAGAGTAAATAATGCGAATGATTATGCGCAGAATTTACAAGGGGGGGAATGTTGCAGTGCAAGCTGCCCATGGTTTTGCTGTGTAAGCTGCCTATTAAATTCTGACAGGATTTAACGAATTAAATTATTTTCGCTGTGACATTTATCATGCTTTCTTTATTCATTTTCATACATTTGCCATTTATATCTTAAATCATTTCACTTTAAAATTCTTTTTGCTTGAACCCTTGGAGCAAACGGGTGGTGCCTTATTGCACAAATGTAAGAATTTATTACATTTTTTATATTTTAATTTAATAAAGATTTTAGTGCTGATTTCTACTGAAAATACGTGTTTTATTACACCCGGCCCGACCGCTCAACACACTACGTTTACCTAAATTGACAGTTTGGTGTGGTTTTTGGGCTGGTGGACTTATCGGTCCGAACTTCTTTCAAAATGAAGCTGGTTACACCATTAATGTCAATGGAGAGCGGTATAGATCTAACTTTAGACACCGTAATTGGTTGTCTAAACTGTGGCTAAAGTGACATTTGATACACCAAAAAACAATTTTCTTGAACATGTTATAAAACACTGTTGATAGTGTTTAGATCAGAAAAAGTAGGTAGTTTGAGGTGCAAAAATACTACTTTCAACTATTTCATTTATAATTTGCACAAATTTCATCATTTTATAAGACTTGGAAAAGGTGTAACACAAAGTCAAATCAGCTGTTTTTTGGTCTAGTTCAAGTGCTACGCCACACTCTTTCAGAGCCTCTTAGTTGTTGTACTCGTATATCAAAACACAAAAAATGGTACTGCACGGATACATCATGAACGCCACCATTTAGTTTTTCGTTCAAAGTTGACAATTTGAGGGGCTATGAAGACAACTGTTGGAATGCATTTATAAATACGAAATTGGCTAAGGCTTTTCCAACTCCTTAGACACCGTCTAGGTGGACAGTTGTCTAAGGATGTTCTTAGCAAATTTTATAAATACGACTGTAAGATTCATACAACCAATCTTAGAATATTGTTGGCTTGATCAAAATCAAAATTAAACAGCTACTTCTTGATTTCTCGGATGAAGGAAAAAGAATTTTGGAAAGCCTTGGTGCTACTGAAGTGAAAAGTTTAGGAACTTGTGAGTATTGTAATTAGGAATAATAGCCAGACGTCTTTCATTACTCCGAAGACTGTAAACTGATGAGCCCTGATTGAACAGATTGCCACTCCTAGAAAAAAATACTTTCAAGACTTTGTAAATGTAAAGATGCTTTACGGGAAGTATATTTGAAGCAAAGAAAATTGGAAAGATATGCTCTGGTCTTCTCTTTTTGTAGATAATATATGTTTAAGGGACACAAGCAAAGGTTGAATGTTACAGTTAAATGTGCCACCGCAACAAATTATTCCATACTGCAGTTTGGATTGAGCAAGACCATAATAAAATATATTTAAAATGTTTTCAGTACAAAATTTTCTTAGATGGTAGAACATATTAGTAGATTTTAACATAATATTTTAAGAATTTTCGTATGTGAATACCAGTTCATTCTACTATCGATTAAAATTTAAAAGGTCAAGATATTTGAATTCATCGACACCTTGAATAGCAAAGCATTTTGTGGAACAACTTAATTTTGCATTGAAAGACGTACTACATAGTCTTGAATGGCGTGTTCTCGAGCTTATAAATCTGCTATTACATTCACAACTATGAAATACAAGCTTTGGTAAGTTAAGATTAAGATGGTTAAAGGTCATAATTTTGGTCTTTTCACTGAGCACAAGTTTGTGAGTAACAGACCATTGTCTTATGATTTCCAAATCATGATTGATATCAGCGATTAAATCTAACAAGCAAGCTGTGTCATCTGCAAACCCAATAGTTCTACCTCTTAAAGGTCGAAAAAAGAAAGTTGATGTAAATTACAAACAAAAGCGGCCCAAGGACAGAGCCTTGAGGCACACCAGTGTCTATGTCAAGCCATTCGATAAAAACACCTTCGACTCTTACTTTTTGTTTTCTATTTTCAAGATATGAAGCAAACCACTTGAGCATAAAACCCCTGAAACCAATCTTTTTTTAACTTTAATAGTAGTTTACTGTGATTAACAGTATCGAATGCCTTCGTTACATCAACGAGCAGAGAAGCAGTAAATTTCTTTTTATCAAGACTGTCAAAGACTTCAGAAGAGCATTCTCTGTAGATTTATTTGCCCTGAAGCCATATTGAGTTCTACTGAAGAAGGAATATTTTTCCAGAAAACAAATGATTCTTTTTTTCAATAACTTTTCAAAGATTTTGGAAAAGACGGAAAGCAATGAGATGGGTCTATAATTATTCAACTCTTTGCGATCATCTTTCTTAAATATAGGACTGACCTCCGCCAATTTTAGACAGTCAGGAAAGATTACATTGA
This sequence comes from Melanostoma scalare, assembly GCA_949752695.1. Lineage (NCBI taxonomy): Eukaryota > Metazoa > Arthropoda > Insecta > Diptera > Syrphidae > Melanostoma > Melanostoma scalare. Next base: position 159,834,464 of record OX456985.1, on the reverse strand, counting down.
AAATGCTTTTGTTGAAGATATGAGCCAGAACGAAAGCAATAGCTGGTAGACGAGTTTGAATTTTGTAATGTCATAATTAGCTGATAAAGTTCAAAAGATGAAATCGGATCATAAAAAGGCTCCTGTCTACACGCTCGTTTTCCAAGTAAATGCATTCATCAATTGATACACCCGGCATTAGACCAGACACCAGAATCTCTTAAAGTTTTGGACGCAACATTTGTAAAAAAGCTAATAAAAGTATTAGCAACATTTGCAGAACCTTCAATAACGATAAATTTAAACATGACGGAGACGACGAGGACACACCTTTGTTAAAAAGTTCATTTATAACTGACCATTTTTTTTTAAAGTCCCCTTTAGCTCTGTTAAATTTGTTTATATAAAATCTGTCTTCGCGCACAAGTACCTCTTTCTCAACTTCATCGCATGACTTTTCATACCTATTTCTTTAGACAATGTTTTGTGGATGTTTTTTGGATTTTTATTTGAAGTCATTGGTATTTCAAAATAAACCAGATTCTCTTCGAGCTTTACAAGTCAATATTGAACGTTTCATTCATGATATACGACTTGATTTAGTGGAAAAAGTGCTCGAAAATTGGCTTCATCGAATTTGTTGCTGCAGAAGAAGTCGTGGTGACGTTGAAGTTTTATATAAAACTTAATTATGTATTGATTCAACTGCATATTAATTAAAAATATTTGAATTTCCTTAACAACAAATGGGTTTTTTTTTAAAGAAATCATATCACTCTTATTGGAAAACCCTTTACATTATGCTTCGAAGGATATTAAGATAAAAACATTTGTGTTCTTATCAGCGTGGGTGCATGGAAACGTATTGTAGGATTAATGGGCCACTTTCGATTAATCCAAAATGATTTGGAACATGACTTTTTTTGGGTGGGGGGTATCAATAGCACAGCTTTAAAATATTGCAGTGAGGAAACACCGGTGTATTGATTTCAAAAATGTTTTAGTTTTCCATTTTCACCTTATAAAGTTACACCGGAAAGTTGTGGCACACGGAAATTAATCGCACATAAGGACCTGCCTGATGAATTTTTATACTTTCACTACTCAATTTAATAACATTATTGCGAATTCGTACGTATATCCATCATTTTTTGAAAATATTACATACTTCAAGGGGTAAAAATGGAAAACTGAAACATTGCCTATTAAGGTGCGTACACACTATGCCGACCGGCACACGGATCAATTTCATTCGGTTCGAATTCGAATCGGCTTTCGGTAAGGAGGAATGCCGATCGGGACGTCCACACTAAGTCGGTATTGCCGATCGGCATGTGCCGATTGATGCCTCTTGGAATAGTGTGGACGTACCTTTAGACAACAAAACAATTTTTTCTTGCTATAAAGCTGTTGATCCTTGACGCCTTTCTCTCAAGTGCTTTTAGGCAGGGCCGGGCTAACCCTCAACGGGGGGCCCTATTTTTCACGTCTGTTCAATCCTTTTTTCGATTACAATAAAAACTTATAGCTTTCATAATAATTTTATTGTCAAAATGTAATAATATCAGTAAAACTACCAACTACATTTTAAACATGTTTTTACTACATTTTTTTCGGCAAATTCATCAATTATATCTATCTATCATCTATCTTTGTACAAAATTTCATTTAAATCTGTTCGTTAGTTTGGGCGGGAGATGGTAACATAGAAAGACGAACAGAGAGAGCTACTTTTGCATTTATAATATTGGTGAACACCGGTTCCGGGAATATTCGAATGAAATGTAACCTATGTGCTATGTCCTTCTTCAGGTTCCCGATCATCTCTGTATAAAATTTAATTTAAATGGGTTCTGTAGCTTTGGCGGGAGACGGTAACATAGAAAGTCGGACAGACAGAGTTACTTTCACATTTATAATATTAGTTAGGACTAGTTAGGATTTTAAATTGTACAATTTAGGAAAAATTTTTTTAATTCTTTTTTTCTTTTTTTTAAGTTTTGAATCATGACAATTTCTCTCGGTAGTCCATTGATTTATTATTATTGGTACAGCGTGTTGAAGCTTACGTCTTCCGTAGTTCTTGTAGTTTCTTGGTAACTGTAAAATTCCTTGTGCACGTCTTCTGGTGTTGAGTTGGTGTTGAACTGGTTGTTTAAATCGGTTGTCATCAAAGTATTCTAGTAGGGTTGTCATCTTCAACTGAAAGTTGGTTAAAAAGTGTGTCACATGTTTGTCGATAGTTGTTGTTTATTTGTTTTATAGCTGCTTTTTGGAGTCTTTGAATTTTCATTATATGGGTTTTAGCTGCATTACCCCATGCAAGTATACCATATCGCATCCTTGATTCCATCAATGAGTAATAAAATTGTTTTTAAACATCGTGGTTAGAGTGGTAATTTAGATGAGATAGAGCAAACATCGCTTTCTTTAAGTCCATCCTCAATTTGTCTATGTGTTTATCTTTTTTGTCTATTATGTTTATACAAAGTGACCGTCTATTACTACTCCCAGATACTTGTAGTTGCTTAATAATTCGATGCATTCCTTTTGCGTACGCACATATACCAACATAGGCGATGATAAGGATGATGGTAACATATACCAGCGACTTACCATTGACTCCACGTGGAGTGAAATTTCGTTGACTGGTACAGCTCACATTCACTTACTACCAAATGGTGTATTAGAGAACCAGTGAAATACATGAAAATCGTTCCACAGCATAGTCAGTCACCGTCATCGCGAGAGGACGTACACACAGCGGACTAAAAACACAAACCCAAAACACACCGAACAAAAAAGGGACACTCACGGACTACCTGCCAGGTACCTAAACTCGAAGAGGGACCGGACTGGTAAAAAGGGTTTATCCCATCATTATTGTAATTCTTCGGAATTATAATAAAACTAATCCTCTAATATTTTGTTTTTTCCAGGAAAGAATTAACCTTTTCTAGAAAACATAATCTCTTTTGCAGGATTTATGATTAATCACTTTTATTTTTCCAGGAATTCTTAATATAATTTTTAACATTTCAGGAAAAATGGAAAAACTGACCGCAGAAACGGCATTCACCGCTCTCGCAGATTTGCTGAAGCGGATGCAAGCTGACCTGGGGTTAGAGCACCGGCAACGCCTCAGCGGCTTCATCAAGGAGCTGCAAATACAGCTTGATGGACCGCAGCCAATGGATGAAACCATCAGCGACCAAAGAGAGGATGAAGAAATTATCGGCCTGACTGGTGACGAGGCCGATAAATCTAACGAAGATGACCAGTTCACCGTGGTAACCGGTAAGAAACGGTCAAAGACGAATCCTCCAATGGCAGAAAACTGTAAGGATATGGTCAACCTCACAGGTGACGAATGTGCGCTTTCTGAAGCTTCGAGCTCAGAAGATGAAAAACGCACAACAAAGCGGCAAAAGAAAACCATGAAAAAGGACAACAAGAAGCGGAAGGAGGAAACTCCAATAATAACAATGGGTTTAACCACCCTGCCATCGACCCCAGCTTTAGTCAACCCAGGGCCAGGAAATAATTCAGCATCAACAACAGCAACTGTAACTCAGAGATCAAAGGAAACCAAGAAGACAGGAATGCCACCAATCATCGTCATTTCCGGAAACGTCGCTGAAATCAGCAGATTCGCAAAGAGCAACAACATCAAGTTTACACTGAAGAACCTGAACACTACGAAGACAATCATAAACGCTTCTGACAGAGATGGATTTACAAAAATAAGAGAGTTCTTAAAAACCAGGAAGGTTCAGAACCATACATTTACACCTCGTGAAGATAGGAAGGTGCTCCTACTACTAAAAGGCATCCATCACTCATACTCAACCATCGAAGTACAGGATGAGCTCCAAATAGATGGCATTCCAGCGTCCAAAGTAACGGTCTTCCGTTCAAGGAAAGCCAAGAACAAAACCTTCAATTCGTTTGTGGTTGAAGTAAACAAATCGTGTGACGTAGCGGATATATATACAAAAACAAGGATCCTCAACCAAAAGGTACACTGGGAACGGCTAAAGAACAACGACATCGTTCAGTGCAAAAACTGCCAGAGATTCGGTCATGTGGCCACCAACTGCGGCATGAACTACATCTGCGTGAAATGCAACGAAAACCACAATCCCGGTGAGTGCAAACGCAAAGATAAGGACCAGAAAGTGTACTGTGCCAACTGCAAGGAGTTTGGTCACCCAGCAAACTACCTCGGATGCAAGGTCTTACTCGCACAGAAGGAAAACAAAAAGAAAGCTGAAGCCGAAAGGAAGCAACAACAGGAGTTCCGGACCCAGTCAATATGCAACCTTACGAAGCCAGCGCTTAGTTTCGCAGCCATGATCAAGCGAGGAGGCACGGAAAGCACACTCCCCAAAAAACAACAAGCTATAGGTACAAAGACACATCAACCAACGACGCAGAGTAGGAAGCCAGCACCAAAGGAGAAAAATACCCACAAAAAACCAAATCTAGACGAGGAAGTAAAGGAACACTTTGGAACTGATATGGAAACAGCCATCAAGAAAGCCCGCTCTGCCGTTCCATCCAACTACGCCTCACTAAGCAAGGAGAAGAAGTCCGTGGCCCTGGCCGCCTTTATCTTTGATTTATGCAGCGCATAAACCGGCTACAAATAATCACGTACAATGTTAACTCATTGTATAGTGTATTAAAAAGAACGTCATTTCACCTCTTCCTAAAAAAGCACTCACCGGACCTGGCCCTCATCAGCGAAACCAACGTAACAAAAAGGAACAACATCGACTTCAAAGGCTACAACACCTTCAGGACAGACAAGGTTCCAGGCAAAAGAGGCACCGCGCTCTTTGTAAAAAAGAACATAAAAGCCTCCCAAGTCATGGTTCCTGGTCTGAGAGCCTTCGAAGCAACAGCTGTAGCCATAGAAGTCGAAAATAATGACTCATTGGTTGTCTTCAGTATCTACAACAACTGCAGCGCCAAAAAGAACGATATTAATCACGATCTCTCTATTTTCAGCACCATCACCGCTCAACACACGTATGGACTCATAGGAGGAGACTTCAATGCCCGACACCCACGATGGTTCGACACAACCTCAACTGATGCTGGAAACACTTTGGTCAAATGGCTCGATGAAGACACCGGAAATCACTCATTCACTGTGGTATCCCAGCCGAAGCCAACCTTTCCCAGAACACCATCCTGGCTGGACTTCTTCTTGGTAACCTCCAACCTAGTAGATATAGTTCATGAACTACAGAACTTCACCTGCAGAACATTGACATCGGATGCAGACCACGAAGCGGTAGAACTTCGAATCAACCTCAACAGGCCGATCATCTCAATAAGTCCTTCGACAGGTGAGGAGCACATCAACTACAGCCGCTTTAATACCGAAAATTTCCAAAGAAAGATCGAGGAAACAATCACTTTGCCGGAAGCAAACAGGAACCTCTCCAACGATGAGATCGATGAGGCTATTGAATCAATGGAGGGCATAATAACAAACGCCTTAGATGTACAGAAGAGACCGAGAACATCCAGAGACAGATACCAGCACCTCCCAGAAGGGATTGTGCGGCTATACGAACACCGCCAAAGGCTGAAGAAGAAGCTGCAAAGGATTCAGCAAAGAGATTGGAATACCGTGAGCAACACCTACCAAATGGTGAAGAGTGAGCTCCAATGCACCCACATCATGCTGAGGAACGCTCTTCAACATCACAACAACAGCCAGTTCCAACAAAGGCTGCAGAACATCAAGCCTGGACCGGACGCATTCAAAGCCATCAACAACATCATCGGGAAAAAACCAAAGATGCCAGAAAAAATAAGCACCGGACAAGGGGAAGTCGAGACAACCCAGGACAAAGCAGATGCGTTTGCCAATTTTTTCAAGGAAAACTTTGTGACAAAACCACCCAACGATCCAGGGTTTATCGAAGAAGTTGAGGCAACTCTACGACAACTGCAGCAAACGGACACTCAAGTCATGTTATTCAACGATGATAACCTTGCAAGTGACCCGGTACCTGCAGAAAGCTTCACAAATCCAGAAGAAGTAGCTGAAATGATCCACGGCGGACGACCTAAAAAATCATCCGGACCAGACATGATCTCCAACTACATCATAAGAAGGTTTCCCCAAGTTCTGATGCTATTCCTGGCAATCATATTCAACAACTGCATCAACAACTGCTATTTCCCAAAGAGATGGAAGACCGCAAAAATCGTGGCAATACCCAAGAAAGGTGATAGAAGTACTGTCTCTGGATATCGTCCTATCTCACTATTGAACAACACCAGCAAAATCCTGGAGGGAATAATTCTCCAGAGACTAAAGGCATTCTGCAGCCACAACAACATAATCCCAAGTATGCAGTTCGGGTTCCGGGAGAACCACTCCACCCTTCATCCGATCTTGAGGTTTCAAAAGGACGTCGTAAGGACTCTGAACAGCTACCAAGTTCCTGTGGGATGCTTCCTTGATATCGAGAAAGCATTTGATAGCATCTGGATCCAAGGGCTAGTTCACAAACTAACTCTTCTTAATTTTCCAGGTACATTAATCAAAATAATTTTCAGTTTTCTCAATTGCAGGTCATTCTTCGTCCAAATTGAAAACAGCCAATCAGCAACCAAATGTATCAGAGCAGGAGTAGCTCAAGGATCAAAGCTCGGGCCCTATCTCTACAACATCTTTACCTCAGATCAGCCTCAGCCAAACAACGCCAAGAACTTGCTGTATGCAGATGATTCCCTTACTTATGCAACATCGATGTCGCCAGCAATTGCAGCCCGAAGAGTCGAGGATCACGTTAGACGTCTCTGGGAATACTACACCAAATGGGCCATCAAAGTTAATTCGTCCAAATCCGAATTAGCCTGCTTCAGGAGACCCACAAGACGTCGAAACACAAGATCAGCCGCAAACTGTCACAAAACAACCATCAAACTACCCGATGGAACACAGCTGAAGACGAAAAAAAGCATCAAGTACCTTGGCATAAACTTCGAGGAAAGATTACGCTTCAACCCACATGCAACAGCAGTTCTTAAAAAGGCAAACTACGCCTTCCACCTCATACACCCTCTAATGCGAAGAAGGAACGGACTCAGCCAGAAGACAAAGTTGCTGTTCTACAAACAGCTCCTCAGACCAATCATCACTTACTGCTTCCCTGCTTGGTTTAGTATATCCAAAACCAGCATGAAAAAAATCGGAGCATTTGAAAGGAAAATTCTGAGGATTTGCACAGGACTCAACTTTGACCGTCAACGACAGAGGTACTTCAACAACAAAAAGCTATACGAAGCATCAGGAGTCCTTCCCATCGACAGATTCCTTTTGAACGCTGCAAGGAAAATAACCAACAACCTTAGCAACCATCCCAATCCACTGGTGAGAAGCATGACAAGCGAAGAGAGACATCCCGAGCCGCGATACTTAGATATGATGGCATTACTGGACGGAGAAATCATTTCAATCAATGACGAAGAGGCAATACCCTTTTACGAGGTAGCAGCCTTAGCTTATCACCGTGGCTAGAGGCCACACAAACCCCCTTCAACATAGAGACAACCGGATCTGAACAACCCGAGATTTTTTTAATAACCTTATAAATACATATTTTTTCTTTTCTTATCATAGGCAATAATTATAATTATTTTAGCAAACAACACATTATTTAAAGTTAGGCCCCTTCTGTGCCAACAAAACAAAATATATCTAAATGTAATGTAATCTTAGAATTAAGAACCAATTGTATATATACCTGTTCAATAAAAATAGTTAAACAGTTAAAACAGTTAATGAAAATCGTTCCGGTACCGGCAGCAGCGCAGAAGTAGAGTTCAGAAACCAAGACTGGGTGAATAAATAGTGTCCAACGCTATTTCGTTGTGAGTCCATAGTGTCCAACGCTATCTCGTTGTGAATTTATAGTGTCCAACGCTATCTCGTTGTGAATTTATAGAGTCCAACGCTATCTCGTTGTGAATCTATAGTGTCCAACGCTATCTCGTTGTGAATCCATAGTGTCCAACGTAATCTCGTTGTGAATTTATAGTGTCCAACGCTATCTCGTTGTGAATCCATAGTGTCCAACCTCCAACGCTTTCTCGTTGTGAATCCATAGTGTCCAACGCTATCTCGTTGTGAATCCATAGTGTCCTACGCTATCTCGTTGTGAATCCATAGTGTCCAACGCTATCTCGTTGTTAATCCATAGTGTCCTACGCTATCTCGTTGTGAATTTATAGTGTCCAACGCTATCTCGTTGTGAACCCATTGTGTCCAACGCTATCTCGTTGTGAATCCAAAGTGTCCAACGCTACCTCATTGTGAATCCATAGTGTCCAACGCTATATCGTTGTGAATTTATAGTGCCCAACGCTACCTCGTTGTGAATCCATAGTGTCCAACGCTATCTCGTTATGAATTTATAGTGGCTCCTGCTACCTCAGAGCAACCATTATCTCCCTCTTTCAAGTATCCTTACAGAATCTACTTTATCAAGGGAGAGATACCAAGACCCCAGCGTTACTCCAAATCTGAGCCCTAAAATTGGAAGCCTCTAAACCCAGACAGGCAACCGTAATCCGATCCCAAGAGCTGGACGTACATAACCCCAGAGAGGAAACCATAATCCAAGTGTCCCAAGACCAATCCAGGACAGGAAATCTTCATCCGACCGGCACGAGGACCAATCCAAGAATCACATCCCAGCCGAACCCCAAGTGAAACTTCACCCGAAGAGGAGTGAAATCTACCCTCATCAATAAAGACTACGAAATAGAAACTTGAATTAGAATTATAAAACACTGTATGAAATGTATAAACCAACATCTTATACAGGGTGTTCCGTACTTCGTGTAACATCCTTTGGGGTGTGCTTCTTGGTCATATTCTAAGAAAAAAAATGTATGACAGTAAAGCTCAATTCTCAACTTTGACATCACTTTTTGACAATTTAAGAAAAGGCTAACTTTGGTGTACCCTGACCTATGTTAAATTCAATATCTCTGTCAATACTAATGATAGAGACCTAATCATAGTCTTAATTTTTTGAAATAACAGCCTTTAAGACTGTATTTAAGTTTAGCTTCCACAGGTTAAGGGTTGCCAGATTTTCAATTTTAAGTGCTGTTCAAATTTTCTTCCCGAAACAAAGTTTTGACTTTGAGGTCATTTTTTTGCAGAAGTTGACTGATAAACATAAAGTTTCTTTGTTTTTAACAGCTGAACTAAACAATAATAAAAAAAAAACTCAGCAATAATTGCACTCAAAAACCCATACATTTTATGATATTCGAAAAAATACAAAATGGGTAAAATTAAAAAAAAAATTTTTTTTTTAAATTTGAGGTTTCTTTGAATAAAACAATAATATGGGCACTTTTAGTAGTTTTTTTTATGTTTTTTATACAAATACAATTATAAAAAGTGCATACATTTTTTTTCTTAGAATATGACCAAGAATCACACTCCAAAGGATGTTGCACGAAGTACGGAACACCCTGTATATAAAAATGAATCGCAAAATGTGTTCGTAAGCGCATAACTCAACAATGCCTGGACCAATTTGGCCAATTCTTTTTTTGTTGTGTTTGTTATTGTCAGGAGAAGGTTTTTATGACATAAGAAATTTAAAAATTGATATTCCCACAGGAACGGGTTTGGGAACGGAAACTTAGAAGCTACAAGACAGGTTTCTAAAACGATTCCAGCATAAGGGGTGGTACATTATCTTTCTCCATCAGTAATTTAGATTATATTTCATCCCTATAATCCCACAAGAACAGAAACGGGAACGATAACCGAAACCTTAAAGTTACTTGACCGATTTCCAAAATTCTTTCAACTCTAGGATGCTGCATTATCCCTCAGTGACATGGACTTATAAGTGGTTCCTTTCGAGGTTTGTTCCCCTTATTCCCACAGGAACGGGGTTGGGAACTACTGAACAGATTTCTAAAATTCTTTCGGCATTAGGAGTGCTACATAATCCCCCTCCATGAGTAACCTAGACTATATTTTATCCCTATAATCCCACGGGAACAGAAACGGGAACGAGAACCGAAAGCTTAACGTTATTTGACCGATTTCAAAAATTCTTTCAACTCTAGGATGTACATTATCCCTCAGTCACAATGACTTATAAATGGTTCCTGTCAAGGTTTGTTCCCCATATTCCCACAGGAACGGAATTTAAAAAATTGCGCGGATATTCCGACAGCAACGGGTTTGGAAAAGAAAACTTAGAAACTACTATACAGATTTCTATAACCCTTCCCCTTTCTGCACTAGGATTGCTACATTATCCCCCTAAATTAGTAATTTAGATTATATTTCATCCCTATAATCGTACCGGAACATAAACTGGAACGAGAACGGGAACCTTAAAGTTACTTGATCGATTTCGAAAATTCTTTCAACTCTATGATGTTACATTATCCCTCAGTGACATAGACTTATATTTCACATATTTCCACGGTAACGGAAGATTCCCACATTAACGGGGCTGGGAACGGGAGCCTAGAAACTACTGGACAGATTTCAAAAATTCTTTCGTCATTGGGTAGCCACATAATCCCAATGTAAAAACGATTATTTTTCATCCCCAAGTTCCCATTTAAGCGGAAAAACGAGAACGGGAACCTTAAAACTACAGACCCGAGCAACGCCGGGTGGCTCAGCTGGTTATTTATAATATCGGAAATAAACTAGCTTTAATAATCTAAGGTTTTGCTGCTTCTTTAGAAGACTCTGGATCCGCTGAGCTTACTTTAGTCTTTGACAAAAAGCATCCTCACACCATCTAACTGCCAAGTTGAATTTTATATCAACGAGATCATTTGAATGAACGATTCCCAATATACTTTTTGAGGAGGTATAAATCATATACAACATTGTCTCTAAATAAAGAACGGTTAGTTGTTAGATGATATAGTATCTAAAAACTAAAATTTAAAACAGTGGTCTTATGTGACTCCTGCATGTATCTGTACAATCTTGTAAATTTGTATTTTTAATAAAAACAAACGTGTGTTTTACTTTAATTTTAATTGCTTTTTATTAGTTTTCCTCTTTACAATTTTCTTGTCTGTACGCGTTGGCTGCTCTCTATCTAATAACCTCACTCTACCACGAACTTCAGTCTCTAGTTCTCGTTGACGTCAGTTAGATTTAATAAACTCTTTGCTAATTAATTTGAAATAGATAACAGTTCCAAGAACAATAGCATCTGCTGCGGAATCTGTCAATGTCCATTTAATTTCGAGTGCACCAAACTGAGTGAACAATCTTTAAGTTTATTAAACTCTGAAGACTGCTTGTTTTGGAAATGTGATTCGTGCAAAAAGTTGTCAATCTATCTTGCATGACTAAAATTCAAGAACTATTTTCCTTTTTTATTGAAAATAAAAGTGAATTCGAAAAGCTATTTTCCTCCTATAACTCTAGTGCAGCGAAAAGCTCTCGTGTCACCCGCTCTAGAATGAAGAGCAATATACCTGAAAACAATAACAAAACAAATACGAACGTGTCACTGATCAAAAGTCGAAGTGTTTCTTTTTCCCCTGCACAAATGCGAAGCGTATCCCCCCTCGTCGTACCCAATATCAATAAGAATAAACCAGCTCGAACACAAATTGGTAAAAGTGCAATAAAACCGTTTTCTTCGTTAAAATCCAAAGCAAAAGCTCAGCTTAACACCGGCTCTATTGAGAGTGGGATAGTTGATAATGATCTTGCTGTTGAATCTGCTGCAAATGATAACACGTTGGCTTCTTGCTCTTACTCTTTGTCTGTTGGCTCGGATAATGTTGATAAGAGTGCACTCGCCGAAAATTCTAATCTATGCGTAGATTCTTCTCTCTTCAAGATCTCCCATGTTGTATTGGACGATGATGTTGCTATTGATGCTGTTGGAGAAAAAGATGCTACTGGTGCCATTGATGTTGCTGATGATGATGTTGCTGTTGTTGCAGTTAATGCTGCTACGTTGGATGTTGCTTACACTCATAATTTTATTGATGTTTGTAATGTTGTGAATGCTGCTGAAGCTACCACGCTGGCTGATGGTACGCGTTCGGAAAATGTTCTTGTTTCCGATAGAAACCAAAATAAAAAAGTAATTCTTGGAATACTTGCCAGAGTGATCTGAAAGTAGCTTTTAAACTGAAATGGTATCATATTGGTAGTTTTAAAAGCTTTACAACTGCTGATGAAATTCTTAAGTTCATTGCAACAAATCTTGGAGTAAAGTCATCTCAAATTTTATGCCATAAACTGATTCGACTTGAGGATAATGACCGCAAACTTAATTTTGTAAATTTTAAGATCGGTGTACCGGTTGAAATTGCAAACTTGATGTTTATTGACACTTTTTGGCCAACAGGTGTTAAGATTCGCCCATTTATGTTCAAGCCAAAAAACTTAACAGGAAAATTATCTGCGAATCCTATGACCTAATTTCGTTTGATCACGCATCTTGGCAAGATATTCCAGCGTTAAAAATTTACTATCATAATGCCAGTGGTATCCGAACAAAAGTCGTTGATCTTTTTAATAATTCCTGTCATTGTTTTTATGACATTATTGTGATTGTTGAATCATGGCTTTGTAATGGAATTACATCAACCGAAATCTTTGACTGCAGATTGTACAGCGTTTATCGTCTCGACCGCTGCAAATCTTCTAAGGAACGTGGAGGTGGAATTATTGTAGCTGTCCGGAATCATTTATCTTGTAACGAAATTAATCTTCCTATTGAAGGCATAGAACAAATTTGCATATCTGTTACAGTAAATACTCTTCCAAAATCAAATATATTTTTTCTAGTAAGTTATGTGCCTTCAGGCAGCTTTCTTGATATATATGAAAAACATATTAGTAACATTTAACATGTAAATAATCTTTGCTTGGATTCTGATAATATTTGTGTTATAGGTGATTTTAATTTATCTAATGTAAGATGGATTTGGTCTGAATCTGATAAGATGTTAATTCATTTTAATATGAAAACTGATTTTGAGCTCACATTTATTGATTATATTTATTCGTTAAATTTAATTCAACTAAATGATATTCCTAATTCTCTGATGAAAATATTAGATTTAATTTGTATATGCTGTGATGATTTGCGAAGTAATGTGATTAAGGCTCCTTTTTCTTTGTTAAATAACTCAATGCACCATAAGGAATTAATGTTTGAAATTAAATATTATGCTTATTCGTTAAACGATATAAATTTAAACTGTAGATCCTTTAATTTTGTTAAATCCAATTTCCTTGATTTAAATAACTATCTCTCCAACATTGACTGGTGTAACGAGCTTTTGTCTTTAGATCTGCAATCTATGTATGGCCGCTTCATTGAGATATTAGCAATGGGTTTCGATAAGTTTACCCCTCTTATGCATAAAAAAAGGTCGTCTGAACCACCGTGGAGTAATAAACAGCTCAGTAATCTTAAAAAGCTTAAACGTAAGGCTTATGCAAAATACAAGAAATCATATAGATCATATATCTTGAATATCGAGAGTAACATAAAAAGTAATAGCAAATCCTTTTGGTCATATATCAATTCGAAAAGAAATTCTATAGGAATACCGAATTCTATGTTCTATTGAGATGTTGAGTCTGCTAATTTAAAATCAACGGTAGACTTGTTTGCAGAATTTTTCCAATCGGTTTATACTTCTTCTACATTCAATAGTAGCTCATTGAATAATGTGGTGAATAAAATTGATGTTGGAAGTATCCAATTAAATCATGAAGAAATTATAATTGCGATTAATTCTCTCAAGCCAAACTCAAACCCTGGTCCAGATGGTATACCTGCCATAGTTCTCAAAAATTGTTGCAATTCAATTTATCTACCGTTGCTCACTATTTTCAATAAATCGCTTCAGGAAGGTTACTTCTTAGAGGAATGGAAACTCTCGTATCTCGTGCCCATTCACAAATCTGGTGCTAAGAATAATATTGAAAATTATAGAGGTATCTGTAAGCTTTCTGCTATTCCTAAATTGTTTGAAAGTTTAGTGAAAGGAAAACTTGTTTTTCTAACATCCGAGTTCTTGTCACCACAACAGCATGGCTTTGTATCTGGTAGGTCTACTGTAACAAATTTAGCGCATTTTGTATCTTATATCACTAATTCCATGGAAGAAAAATTTCAAGTAGATGCTGTGTACACCGACTTCAGTAAGGCTTTTGACTCTGTCAACCACCAAACACTTCTGAAAAAGCTTGAAGTATTTGGATTTCACTCTAATTTGCTAGGTTGGTTGGCATCTTACCTCACTCATAGAAGTCAACAAGTGCAAATAAATAATACCTGCTCTAGGAAAATTATTTGTTCATCAAGTGTTGCTCAGGGAAGCCACCTTGGCCCCTTTCTCTTCATTATCTTTATTAATGATATTGTTCCAGTCATAAGACATTGAGATTGTCTGATTTACGCAGACGATTTAAAACTTTTCTTAAAAATTAAAACTTTTGAAGATTGCCAGTTGATTCAGTCTGACCTTAATGGCTTGTCAAATTGGTGCCACATAAATGGTCTAAGAAGAATATCAAAAAGTGTAATGCAATCTCTTTCCCACGAAAAACACTCAATCTATTATTTGACTATGCTATCGATTCTAAGCCAGTAAATCGTCTTTCACAAGTTAATGATTTAGGCATTATACTTGATTCCGTCTTTTCTTTTAAATTGCATTTTCAATACCTAATCTCTAAGGCCAACTCGTTGGTGGGATTCATTAAGCGAAATGCAAAGGATTTCAGAGATCCTTATGTACTTCTTTGTTTATATAACTCTCTTGTTAGTTCGGTTCTAGAATATGCAGATATTATTTGGAGCCCAGCATATAACGCTCATTCTATCCGACTAGAAAAAATTCAAAGGAAATTCACCAAATTCATATTTATACAATTGCGCTGGAGCTTTTCTCCTGATTATAAGGCTAGATGCCAATTACTTGGCATAAAATCTCTAGAATCTCGAAGAAAAATTCATGGTGTTATGTTCATTAGAAATTTACTGTGCTACCACATAAAGTGTCCATCTCTTCTTGCACTGGTTCCAATTTACGTTCCCGCTAGAACACTAAGAGCTAGAATTTTTTTATTTTAAAGAGCGCACAAAAGCAGGTATGGAAGTAATGCGCCCTTATCCAGATCAATTGTTTCTTTCAATGAAGTGTCTTTAAATATTGATTTTTCATGCCTTACACGTGAAAATTTTAAGTTCCAATTATTGTACTTAATTACATTTTAAGTTATTTTTGTAGAGCGTACAATTTAATTATGTATATGTATCTGTTAGCTGTAAAACTGCTTGTAGATAAATAAATAAATAAATAAATAAAAACTTAATAAATTCAACATGAAAACTAAATCCCAATGCTACTAACTTCACTTTCCTTAAGGTTGCATCACAATAAGCCTGTACGCGCTTTTCCTTTTATTACATAATGAAATGATGAGCTACAACTGTAAGCATTATATTAGTCTTCATATTCCCTATCCCCATAGCGATCAGGCGGGCGACGCGACGTGAGCGTGGACTACACCGCTGTGGACCAACAAAGCCCCCATCTCCAGCAGCCGACTCCGAACTCAGCGCAAGCTCTTCTGGGGTTTAGCGGCCTCTATTATAATGAGCATCACCGGCAAGTTCAGTACCAGATGATCGAGATGGTCCAGGATTTGGATGTGTGGCACACAGAGCGCCACCACCTCCATTTACTTCAGCTTCATCAACTAAACCACCATTTGGAACAGTATTACTACTATTATTAATATATTTGATATCATCAGTTTCATCTAAGATATCTTCTTTACTATTTAAAGTTACTGCTAAATGTTGACGGTTACGTCTAAATATCTGACCTGTCGATATATCTAGAACTAAAAATGAATGGTCATTAACCTGTCCAACTATTTTACCATAACACCATTTTGAATTTTTCTTAAATATTACCTTTTGGTCAATGTCAAGCTTGGACAACGGACGCGTTTGACGATCATAATACAACTTTTGTCTTTCACGTTTTTTAACTAACTTATTTTTGATAATTTCCTCTGGCAACTGTTCACGTAATAAAAGTGTACTATTAATTGGTGTCTTTGTTTTGATTCTTCGTCCAAAAAACATTTGAGCAGGTGACATCATCAAAGATGCCAATGGAGAGGCATTAACTCAAGCAAACGATTATAAAATTCATGAGGGCGACCTACATCCAAACATTTTCTTAACAAATTCTTCGCAATTGCAACACCTTTCTCAGCAAGTCCATTACTTTGAGGATATCCTGGGCTCGAAAATATCAACTTAATGTTGGCCTTTTCAGCGTATTGAGCTAGATGTCGACTATTGAAACGACTGTTATTGTTATTGAAGACACTTTCCAAATATTCAATGACAGTAGTCATGGATTTGTCTTTGATCCTGTCAGCTACCAACCAGTTTGAATACGCATCAATTATTGCCACATAGTCTTTTCCAGCTAGCTCAAATATATCGATTCCAAGAGATTGCCATTGATATTCTGGAGTTTCATATTGTGTTAACGGTTTTTTTGGATTAGCATGGGTATATTTTTCACAAACGAGGCACTTTTTAACTTCTTGTTCTATATCTCCTGCCATCTTTGGCCAGTAAAACAGTGGTCGAGCTCTCAACAGTGATTTTTGAATACCGAAGTGCGGCTCATGAATCATTGTCAAAACCTCCTTCCTTTGTGATGTTGGTATAACCAATTTGTCTCCGAAAAATAACAGCCCCTCTTCAAACTTCAGTTCATCCCTTATTTTATGATATTGCTTAGCTTCACCGATTAAAAAATACTATACTATTACTCCAAATATGTACTTGACAATTGACATTAACGTTTCATCATTTTGGGTTGCCTGAGAATACTTTAAAGTCTTGCGCAAGCCAATGCGGTGAGATCGTACGATGCGATTGCGATAAGTCAAATCACTATGCATTAAGTCAAACGTTTATGGACGTTTGACTTAATGCATAGGGATTTGACTTATCGCAATCGCATCGTACGATATCACCGCGTTGGTTTGGCCAAGGCTTAACTGATTCTGATCTGACAAACACATTCGTTTTCTAACTGCATGAATCACCGCTTGCAACTCCTTATCATCTTCCTCGTCTCGTTTAACTATTGTCTTGATAAAAATCAGCCACTGGGATATTTTTCCCAGGCACATATTTAATTGTAATAAACGGATATTTTAAAAGTCTCAAAGATATAGTCGTTGAAATAGTCGTTGTAATCGCATAGATACATCATCGATCTCTCTTTTAATTAGTGTCTCTAGAGGTTTATGATCCGATTGGATTTCAACTTCACGGCCATATATAAAATAGTGGAATCTCTCACAAGCGAAAACAACCGCCAGGAGCTCCTTTTCAATCTGCGCCCACTTTTGCTCGCTTTTAGTCAAGCTCCGAGACGCATATGCTACTGGTTGGTTTTTCTGCAATAGAACTGATCCTAATCCGTCTTTCGATCTCTATTGGCAGAGATGGATCGAAAATTCTTAATACAGGCTCTTCAGTGAGGTTCTTTTTTAAAGCCAGCACCTCATCATCATGCTCATTGCTCCAATGCCAATCTACGTCGCGTCGGTTCGCGTTAGTTGGCGAAGTTTTGCCGCTCGTTGTGACGAGTTTGGTAGGTATTGACTTAAGTATTTCAACATTCCAAGAAATCGACCAACATCTGATTTGTTCTCAGGTGATGACAAACTTGTAATAGCTTCAAGATACTTTTTGTTAAGTCTGACTTGCGACGCTGATAGTTGTTGACCCATAAATCGAACCTCCTCTGATGCTAGCTGTAATTTTTCTTTATTGAATCGAACTCCGTATATAAAATACATATAAGTACAGTTCAACGCCACGAATATCTCCGAAAAGCTGCACCATCTTACGCATGAATAGTTCCGGCGCATTGTTTAGTCCGAACGGGACCCGATTCCATCGATATCGGCCAAACGGAGTCATGAAAGTTGTTAAATCAGCACTTTCATCATCCAAATCTAAATGCCAAAACCCATTTTTTAGATCCATAACCGTAAACACAGTCATCCCGGCCAGTCTTCCAATAATTGATTCAGCCGTTGGAATCATAAAATGTTCCCGGCTGATACATTGGTTTAACGGCTTTGGATCCAAACATCACCTGAGAGATCCATTCGGTTTTTCTACAATTTGTAGGTTATTAATCCAATCTGTGGGATGATCTACAAGTGAAATTACTTTTGCCTTTTCCATCCCATGTAATTCTTCCTTTAAGCGCTCGTGCAGGCTTTCCGGAATTCTTTTTCTGTACCTGAGCACAGGCACAGAGTCTGGCTTGAGATTGATGTGAAATGTCCCTGGTAGCTTACCTAGTCCTTCAAAAACATCATCGAACCCTTTAATAAGCTTAGCAGCTTCTATTTTTCCATCAACTGAAATCGAATCTATACCCCCATTTCGAATGATCAGACCCAAACTTGAGCAAGCCTCACGACCCAATATAGGCTGCAGCCTGCAGGTCACCATCCAACACCTCAAATAATATATTTTGTTTTCTCTCTTGAGCCGAATCAAAACAAGACAAAGTAATTTGACCAAACGTATTTATCTTAGTATTATTATAGCTTAACAGTTGCGTATTGGAATTACGAATCATATGATCAAGTTTCATTTTTTTAACAATTAATAATGGAATGCAATTAGCGTCTGCACCCGTGTCCAGCTTGAAGTTGACCTTAACACTATTAAAAGCGAAGTCTTGACACCATGGTCTATTTATGCTATTAACAAAATTAATATTTAGTATACTACTTAAAACTAAGCTATAATCAGGCCCGCCGCTAGGGGTTTGAACGCCCGTGTGCAATTCCCATTATGCCGCCCCCGTTTAACTATGTCTACCTTACACGATCTAGGTTAAAAAAACTAGGTTAAGGATGTGAAAAAATAAGAAATACTTTACAACGAAAAACTATTTTATTACTTAATTTACAGTAATTGTACCTTTCTTGCCTTTATTGAAAAAAAGAAAAATAATAAAAGAATTTATCGTTTTCTTACGGAGTGTTGATTTTTAAAATCAAAATGAAAAGTTCAAGTGACCTTCACTCCTTATGCGTTTCGCCCAGGTACAAACAGTGGGCTCATCAATTAGATGCTGTTTGTACCTTTCTAAGACGCAATGTTTGGTCGATGTTTGTCGACACATATGTATATAAAGTTTACAGTGCAAACACACTGTAAACTTTATATTTCTAGGGGAATGGGATTGCATTCTTGCACCTAGAGAAGGTTTGCCCGTGGTCTGGCCGATGTTTATTGAAAAAAAGAAAAATAATAAAAGAATTTATTGTTTTCTTACGGAGTGTTGATTTTTAAAATCAAAATGAAAAGTTGCCTTTATGTTGGCGAAATCTGATATCAATTTTTGTGTGTCTAAGCTATGTATCTAATATCTCATGTTCAATTGAAACTATATCTAAATTACTTAGTCTTTACTGGTGCATTGTTGATCTCAAATAGTTTTTTATAATTTTTAACTTTGAAAAGGACCTTTCACCAGATGCAACTGAAACCGGCAACGTAAGTAATATTCTTAGTGCTATTGCTGTAATCAGAAATGTTGACATTAAATCATTTGCAAAAATATATTGCAATAGGGTTTGTGGATCATTGGACTGGTGTTCAGTAAAATGCAACTTTAAAGCATTGATTTCATTAAACAAATCTATACCGTCAATATCTGTGTCACTATTTGAACTGTCTTTTAGCTTCAAATTCAAATCCTTGCAATGTTTCATTAAATCATCTTTGGAGTAACTAAATACATTATTATTGGTGAAAAGCCAAATACGTCGGTAAAAGTTTCCAACTCCTCGAATCTATCCTTTAAAGAGGTTAACGTTTGATCTAGGATTCTAAAAAAAAACTCTACTTTGTATTTGGTTTTGGGGTCAAGTAAAACTTCGTCACTCTGTTCATATTGAAATTGAGTTGGTTTTCTTCGTGGACGAACTGTGTCTTTAGGCGGAAAATCTGTTTCTACATTAAGGTCCCGAGCCACATTGCTAGCTTCTTCCAACACCCTATCGAAGTGCTCATCCGTGCGATATTCGGTGAATTTATCAATCAATTTATTTAACAAATTTATGCAGATTTGAGTATTTATTGTGGGGCTCATCAGCCACACAATAAGTACTCATTTTGCTAAGAGCATTAATTTCATTTAAAATATCGAACCAAATTACAACCGAACAAATAAATCTATAATTTTTTAATGTTTAAAGCAAGCGAATGAGCTTTGTGAGATGTTGTACAATCCCATTCCGACGAATTGTTATTATTTGATATTTCTAGCAAAGCGTCAAATATTTTTCCGAGGTGATACCGTAAAGGTTTGACTGCATCGATTCTGCTAGACCATCGCGTGGCAGCGTGGCACTTAATGCTTTTAATTTTAAATCTGGTAAATATTTGCAAATTATCGACCACCTTTTTGTAGATGATGTAAAGAAAACGTACATTTCTTGAATTATATTGCAAAAATTGAAGGTGTCGTGCGTAATATTTGACGCATCGTTAACGACCAAATTGAGACTATGCGCCGAGCATGGAACGTAAAATGCGCGATTATTAATTTCCAATATTTTTTTTTTGCAATCCGTTGTGTTTTCCACGCATATTAGAACCATTGTCATAACCTTGACCACGTAAGCTCTTAATATCCAGGTTTAATTGCGAAAATAAATCTAAAACAAAATTTAATAGTCCTTCACCTGTGGAGCTGGTGATCAGACAGAAACCAATAAAACTTTCGCATGTCGTAGCATTTTTAGTTTCACTGTTTAAAATGACATACCTGAGTAAAACTGTAATTTGTTCTGTGTGACTTACATCTGGTGTGCAATCTAATATGATGGACAAATATTTTGATTCTCTGACTTTGTTCAAGATATAATTTTTTATGGTCGTGCCGAGTAAATCAATGATTACATTCTGAATTTGATCTCCTAAATAATGAGTCATGCGAGTTGAATCCAATTTCGAGGCTTGAATTCTGTGAATATGTTCTCGCATAACTGAATCAAAGGTTGCTATCATTTCTATTGCTTTGAGAAAACTACCGTTATCATGCTCATACAATGTTTTTGACGAGCCCCTAAACGCCAGACATTGATGGGATAAAAATTTTATAACAGCTATGATCCATCTAGCTGTCTATGATTTCCAATACATCACACCATTGTTTTTGTTCAGATTCCAATAGTCTCAGCTGCATTTGATTTACAGTAGTTTAGTTTTTTAACATATTATTTAGTTGTACCCAACATTTTAAATTTTCACTGTGGGAAACGCTTGTTTTGTGGTTAAAACACCACTAAAACAGGTGGATGACAAATGTTGCCAATCGGAAAAACCGCTTGGAGCCGACAAACTACTTACAGTTTTACTGAATATTTTACAACAGAAACAATAGACTGAATCTTTTGACGTATACGTATATTTTTTTTAGTATTGTGATGTGACAATGTCTGAATTTTGGTCGTTGATTGCTTGATTTGCCGCCCCCCTGAATGCGCCGCCCGCGTGCATTGCACGCCTTGCACGCCCGCTTACGGCGGGCCTGGCTATACTCCCTAAGCAGCCAATTACAAAATTTCGAGTTACCTTTATCAAACTGCCCCGGTTGATAGCGCACCAGTTGGTCGGCTGTTGATCGGCACACATTTGCAAAATGCCCCAAGCGTTGGCATTTGTAACACTTTGCTCCTTCTTTAAGTGCTGGACAAAAATTCTCATGGTTCCCATTCGCACTTCCACCACAGCGTAGACATTGCTTCTCGAAACCACTCTTTTTAATTGGTGCTCGCTTTTTTTGGTACTGGATCATATCTTGCTTCATATGCGGAACATCTAGCAAATTCTTATTGGCAGCTGCTAATTCAGCTGCTTTGCACTTGTCAATGGTTTGCTGCAGTGTGTCGTCACTATTTTCCAATAATTTAGCCTGAAGGCGTTTGTTACCAACACACAAGACAATGCGTCCACGTAGCATTCGATCAGAATACGCAATCTGGCAACTACTGCACACAAAATTGCAGTGACGCATCTGCAAGCGCAGCTCAGTTTCAAATTCACTAAAAGGCTGGCGTTCCTTTTGGACTATGGAGTTGAATTTGAATGACTCCATCACCACATTCTATTGTGGTAAACAATTCAAATCTTCTAAGAACTTCTTCCATCGTTATTTCATCCTCCCCTCCCGGCAATGGCTCACCATCGAAAAACCTATTGAATAGTGTGGAGTACAACTCAATGCCTTTTTCGCCAATCAAGTGGAGAAATGTTGCAATTTTCACATTGTGGGATTCGTTGCTACGGCCAGATGCAAGCATAAAAATGTTGAATCTTTGTTTCCACAAAGGCCACTCTCTGCCAGCATTCTCGAAATTCATCGGCGGCGGCCCATGCAAATTATTTGGCGACGCTATGGGCATGGGGACAGCAGCGAAAGCAGCTTCTTCATCCGTTATTTTGAACTCTTTTTTTTTTTACTGCTTTTGCACGATTTACTTATTTAACTTTGTTTTCTTTTGTTTTTAATTTCTTCCACATCTGACACAATGTACAATCTTGTAAATTTGTATTTTTAATAAAAACAAACGTGTGTTTTACTTTAATTTTAATTGCTTTTTATTAGTTTTCCTCTTTACAATTTTCTTGTCTGTACGCGTTGGCTGCTCTCTATCTAATAATCTCCCTCTACCACGAACTTAATAAATTCAACATGAAAACTAAATCACAATGCTACTAACTTCACTTTCCTTAAGGTTGCATCACAATAAGCCTGTATGCTATAGTATCTCTATTTAAATACCTGTACCTAACCTATATTCTCTAAAATATGTGGATAGCTCAAAGAATAAAACCGTTTCAAAGCAGAAAAATATTGAATTACCAATAAACAGTGTGCTGGTGATAAAAGTACAACATAAGTAACGATGCGTGGCTCTGCATGCACCTATATACACACACATATTATGCATATTGTTTTCCATCGATTCCTAGAATTCATCACAAGGATATCTTCGTTCTTTTGATATGCTGCTAGTGAATAAAATAAAGTAAAAGCAGCTAATAAACCTGATACCATTGCTAAATTTGCGGATCCTTTGTACTTGTTTGTATTGACACCAACAACGATACATTCTTTATGCTGCTTCCGATGCCGACGTTGCTTTTGAAAAGAAAGCAAAACAATCAAAAGAAGTACAAAGCGGTAATCATGTTTAAAAAAGGTAGGTAGCTATCTGTAGGTAGAAGTAACTCTACTCACAATAATCGGTGTTTGCTTTCCAGTTGATTGTCCTTGAACGACCACCCTACTGAAAATCATAAAGATTCCGAAAAACTGCAATTTTAATTTGACTCAACTGGGATAGTGGGATTACGGATCATTTTGGTGGATTATATTCTAAACCCATCGAAATTTTGAAATTTGACAACAAAATAATTGTTATTTCAAAAGATTCTAAGAGACGCCAACTTTTTAGGAGTCGTTATCGAATATTATACTGTGGTATTTTCATGTATTACATATAAAATAAATAAATAGGGTGGCGCAACAGAGCGAGGAGCCCCTGGGCCTAGCGCATTTCTCACAACCATCCCTTGTGAGGGAATGGAGGGGACCTACAATTTTCTGCCGGTTCCGAACGGCTAATCGAGAAAGCGCTTTTCATGGCAATGAATACTAACGGAGGACTTGCCAATTCCTCGCGAAAGGCAATACCCATAGAAAAAACATTTTTGCCTCTGGTGGGATTCGAACTCGAACCTCTGGATTAACAGGCGGACATGCTATCCATCACACCACGGGTACCACATGTATTACATATGTCCAGCAATAACATACAACCACAACGACCAAATTTTCACATTACATTAAAACCCGGGAATATAATATCAATATACACCATCTTTTTATCGATTCCAAGGCCGCGTATGACAGTATTTACAGAGACGAGCTGTACATAGCCATGTCTAGTTTCGTCATCGCTGCAAAACTCGTACGACTATGCTGGGTGACTTTGGAGAATTCACGCTGCTCCGTTTGGGTCGGTAAAGAACTCACCGAGACATTTGATGTTGAAAAAGGCTTTCGACAAGACGACAAACTGTCATACGATTTTCTCAACATTATAGGTCTGTTTGTTTACTTTCTGTGTAAGGTTTGGGAAAAAGCCCGGGAAAAAGTTTGGGCTCGAGCTTTTTAATGTTGTTTTTGTAGTCTCCATCCGAAATTGAAAAGTAAAGATACGCCTATGGGACATATCTTGCTGAATGACATTTATCATGCACTCTCAGCAGAGATACTAAAAAACATACAATCAATTTTGTTTCAAACGTCTTAAAATGAGCTCATAGCAATGTTACATTGCATACTTAAAATTAAGGTCCCTATTATGAGTAGCGAATCGAACGTTCGAGTGGAAGCGAATGTTTTTGCGAGCTTCTTTTATAGCAGTATTAAAGGTTGTAGAAACAAAAACTTTGTAGAAAACTTTTTTTTCGACGTTTAAGGTATGTCAGATAAAAGAAGGGACGAAGTTTAGTGATAATAATCCAATAAATGAGTTTCTCTAAAACATTCGCTTCCAGTCGAACGTTCGATTCGCTACTCATAATAGGGACCTAATTAGAATTTTCAACCCTACGAAGAGAGATTATGCTTTCCATTTTTCATTTAATTTCAAATATAAATTTGAATTCAATCGAAATGTTACGATCAGCTGATTTCACAAACAGCCGATTTGACAAGCAAGAAAGTGCACGAGCAAATTTGTAAGCAAATGCTCTGCTCTCTTTAATGTCAAAAAAATTAAGATACACGTTTAGGGATCCCACGGGATCTCGCGGGTGAGTAAAGCGGTCCCTAGACTATCAATATTATTGAACAATATATTGCACAATATTATTGACTGGTACCCCACACTATACAATATTTCGCACAATAAATCATTTGACAGTTCTTTATTCGTGCTTCAACATCATGCTCGATGATATGGACTATTGTTGTGTCACAATTGCTCTTGCTATTACATTAAAAAAAAAGAAAAAAAGAAACGCAGATGGATGAAGGACTGGTACAAAAAACGAAACGTGTTTACTCATCAAAATTTATTAAATGAGCTGGCTTTAAGATGTCTTTGAGATGTTATCACTTCGAAAATTCAAAAGAAATGAGAAAATATTGCGCAAACACATCCACAGACTACACAACAAATTTAGTTGCACAATAAATATCAAAAGGATTTTGATTTTGTACAATATATTGCACAACCCTTCAATATGAGCCCTAGACTCTCAATAATATTGTGCAATATCAAATATTGCACAATAATATTCATAGTCTAGGGGCCGCTTAAAGATACAGACCTTATACTTGAAAAGATTGTACAAAATTCAAAAGTCAACACCAGAGGAACAATCTTTCAAAAGTCTGTACAATTACTCGCCTACGCAGACGATATTGAAGTAATGGGAAGAAAAAAGCGTGAATAAAGAAACAAACCAAAACAGAAGTATGGCTTATGAATGGAGGGTGGTAAAAAAGGCAAAATAAGAAATTTTTCAGTGTTATTAAAAAAAAAAAAAATTAACTCTTTCACACTAGTGATCCGTTCCTAGTTTACGCTTTTGAAAGTATATTTTTTACATTTTCTGCGATGCATGGGGCGATTTACATTACACCAGTGTGGACGGAGACGCTCATCAAAAACAAAAAATTTTGTTTTAAGCTAGTCCTAAACGACGAACATGCTCGCCGAGCATGCTCGTGCTCGCCGTATTTTCATCGTCTGGGGGTTGGTTGGCGAGCCGCTCGCTGTTGGCGAAAATTTTCGATTTTCTTATGTTCGTTGGCTTCGATGTTTGCCATGTAGGGCCATGCTCGCGAGCAAACCGGTTTTTTACTATGAAGCAAACCTCATTTCTGCTGTGGACGTCGTCGTGTGCATATCGCGGATGAAGTAAAAAGGCAACAGACAGCCACAATTTAATAGAAGAATACACACGTTTACGCTGTGGGGAATCAACATGAAATGAATGCTCGGCAAATGCGTTCGTCGTCTAGGGGATAATGCAAACGAGCATGCTCGGCGAGCATGTTCGTCGTTTAGGACTAGCTTTAATTCGTTAGGTCCAAACTAGACGATTAAAATTTCATAATAACTAGTTAAAAAAAAATAATAAAAAAAGCGACAACTTACATACAGTTTAGCTTATCTTAAATCAGCCCATTGCACCACCCATGCCAAACACCTAATGGGTGTATAATCTGATTTCACTTAAAAATTTTCCGCACTTAATAAAAGAGTATAACAGGGTTTGGTTACATTCCATTTTTTTTTTTTGAAGTAGCTTAAAACAAGAAATTCATATGCTGTGTTACATCTTACATGGCATTGTGAACCCCTCAAAAATAAAACAAAACTATGGAAATCAAAACGGGGTGCAATTTAATAATGGCATTAGAACACTTAGAACAAGCAGGCTCGACATGGCATGTGCCGTTTGTTGATGGCAACAAAAAATATTTAAACAGGATAACGATGTGATTATTCTCACAGAGTACCTATATTAAAGGGGGTAGTTTCTGCAAGATTAACGGTTGTTATCTGTGGTGGTACCAGTTAGTTTGGACGATGTTTATGTATTGACAACCTTTCCAACCTCTCTTGTGATCGATAGACCTTTTCCGCTATACCTATTGTATTTGAATCCTTTTATCTGTAAGAATAACGAGTGCAGTGAAACGCCGCGCCGCGCCGTTTTGAACGTAGGGCAATGTTCTATCTACATTCCGAATTGTGTAAACCATCCAATTATGCACAGTTAAATTACGGATTGATATGAGAACATTAAGTGGAGACTGCCTTTAATAGGTTTGTTTCTCTGTAGTCGTCTGCCACTTATAATCGAAGGGCAATGTATTGTGTTGAATTAAAAGCTGAAGAATACATTGTGTCTTTTAGAGAGACGATAATTATTTGGGAGATGGACAATTTGAAGAACCGTCTGTTTATTTGTTATCGCCCTTGCCTAGACGTTTGAAAAAGTTGAAGAACATTTTTCTGCGGCATGCTGATTTGTGGTAAAATACCTAGTAAGCTTGGGTTTTGGAACAATATGAATGTACCTACATATGATAAACTGGATAAAAAAAACTGAATCAACTAAGAAACTCTCTTAATTGGATTATTCGTCTGATCAATGTCTTGGATTATCGATTATAAAACAGAAATACGACGTTTAAAAGAACTTGACAAAGAGATTATTGAATGCTCTTGGATTTTGGATTCATATTTTGGAGAAACGATGAAACTTTTCTTCTTGAATTGAACACCCAAAGTTTTACTTAAGATTAAGTATGATTTATGTAATAGTTAGGTATATAAAATATTGTATATATACTTATTATAAAAGTGATATTTTGTGAGATGTGTTGTCAAATACTAAGCCTAATGTGGAGCTACCTTAAACTGCTTTGAAATTATGTTGTTTATAATTAAATTTGTAATTTTTCATACAGTGGTGTGCATTCTAATTTTTAAAAGGGGCACATTCACATGACAATGACAGTGACTATGAGGTACCATATATCGAGTCGGTCCAGTCTGATTGGGGATTCATAGAAGACTCAAAGTAATTTTGAGATGTTACGTATGTTGCAGGAAATAATTTCTCCTATGACGATCCTTTGAATGGGGAAGAATATCATCTGGTAAAACAGAAATGGAAGCCTCAAAAACAAAACACACAGTCAAACTTTATTTTGGAAAGACAAGAATTTGGTGTGATAGACGTTGGACCAGTTTCTAATCTCAATTCAGTGAAAAATATTGCCGAAAACGATTTTCTATAAACTGAAGCTACAGAGGCGAAGCAACTATCGTTGACAAAAAACTTTACGATCTTTATTATTTTGAAACTTAGATTCATTGTATATAATGACTTTATTGGTAAGTTAAAGTTTTTTTCTATTCAATTGAGAATGTTGTTATGAAGTAC
This sequence comes from Melanostoma scalare, assembly GCA_949752695.1. Taxonomy (NCBI): domain Eukaryota; kingdom Metazoa; phylum Arthropoda; class Insecta; order Diptera; family Syrphidae; genus Melanostoma; species Melanostoma scalare. The sequence goes on along the minus strand of OX456985.1, from coordinate 159,806,361 downwards.
AAACCAACTTTGCGTGTTTTTTCAAAGAATTCGGGCTTGATTTTAACAAACCTGAATTGCTTAACAACGGCGATGATCTAAAAGAAATTGTGGAAAGCGAAAGAAAGTCCTACGGAGTATTATGTCGATCTAAGGAGCATTTGATGCAGTGAAAAAAGTATCAGGTAGATTAATCAAAATAATTCATTACCTGTTTCGTAGAGAAATTACGATGAGCATTTTGAAGCATATGTTAATGGTTAAGAACACAAAAAACCTTTAGTTTTTAGTTATCTGAGATAAATACCCCACCACTTCACATACATTCGAATTCTAATAAAATGTGGTATAGATTAAATATTTTCTACTTATAGGCGCGTTTTATCGAAATTCTATGTGCACTTATGTACACTTCAGTAAAACATCGCTCATGGGAAAACAACAACTCCTTATGTCAATAGCCTAAGTGCACATAAATATCGCAGTAAGCTAACTGCACACAGGGATGGTTGGTAAATTTCTTTTTTTGGCACCCAGAGGTTGGCAGTCTTTGGGTTGTGTTCGTTCATATTTCTGATTTTCGACAACAGATTGAATAAGTCTGTTTCTTTACTTTTTGTGCACAGAAATTTTTTTTTTAAGGAGTGGTTGTAAAATTCTTTCAGAAAATCTATTAAAGAGCGTAATTGTCTTAAAAGTAAAGAAACGCCTTGAACAAACCATTCGCAGCAACGCAACACTTGGAAAAACGTCTGTTTGACAGTTTTTGTATTTGTTTTGGCTGTGCACGATTTCTGTCCACAGAAATTTTGGTGCCGGAAATTCGCAGGACGGGGAAATTTTTTTATTCTCTCGAGAGCACTCTCTTTTTTGTGCACTGCTACGAAAAATTGGAACGGGATTAGACTGACTTTCGCCGAATTTCGGTGCATTTCGTGCGAATTTTCAGTAAAGAAACACACCTAATAGCTAATAGAAGAGTCAGGTGGTGACTTGGTGGGGACATAAATAGACACGCAGTTACTAACACACACACACACGCACACACAAGGAAAGTTTCGCAATCGGTCAGAAAAAAAGAACATCAGACAGAACACATAAGAACATCAGAACCAAGGCAACCAAAAACATGAGTCACAAAATGAATCTAATTGAACACAGCCATTGCGAAAAAAAATTAAAGTGACATTTGTTTGTTTACCTCGAAAGTAAAAAGTTGAAATGCGGCAAATAAATTGAGAATCGAGAATTAAATAGAGAAAAATACAAATGGAAAGTAAAAGGTATGCATTTATATCCTTAGAATGCAAATTTTTAATGTTTCTTATCCTTAGAACAATTGCAAAGGGTGCCAACACTGAAAGTGAAAATTGAAAGTGACGTCCGAAGTGAATATAAACCAAAAAATCGTTTTATTGAAAGTGTACATAAGTGCACATAGAAAATTTTCAATAAAACGCGGCTTATGTCAAGTTAACACATATGGCGATCCCACGCCATCAAATACCCAGAACACCCATCAAGGGCTCTGTAGTTCTTACGACAAGCAGATTGTCGTAAAATCTATGATTTATGGCTCCGGAGAAACCCAAAATCGATCAGAAATAGAGCGAAGAATGCAAAGAAGGCCACCAACACTTGATTTCGATCCCGCAACCGAGATGACTTAGTTTTTTTCAACTCCTCAAAAATCGAACTCGAAATAAAGTATTTTTTTAAAAGGAAAATTGTTAATTTATTTTAAATGGCGCCTGAGCAGGAACACATAAAAATTGTTAAAATTAAAAAGTGAAGTGTATTAACTTTATTTAAATTCAGTGAGTGAACCGAACGAACACTTAATTTAACAAAGGAAAAAAATTTAAATTTTATCCTTCAGCGACGTACGTGGACCAAACAAATTCAGACTTAGAATCTGAACACCGGGGCAACGGCTCAAGAAGACTCCAAACTTAAAACATCTGGGATCAGGGAAGAAGACGCATCAGAAGCTGAGTTCCCAACTCAACCTACAAAAGAGTATGGAGTTATAGTTAAACACATAATATTCTAAGTTGCCGATTAATTTAAATTGTATGAAATTTTTTTGAATTGTAAAATAAGAAGTGGTTGTAGTCTAAAAACGGAAAAACAAAGTGTAAAGATAAAAAACAATTATAGGAAGCAATCTAAAAAGTTTTCTGTGTTAAGATTTAGAAAATAATAGTAAACAACAAAATATGACAATGACACCAGAAGAGATCTCGAGTCTCGATGGTAGTAAGTAGGTTAGTGGTAGATGCCAACCGAAATTTAATCGAAGAAGTAGGAAGACTTAGTAGCCAGCTAGTTCTAGTTCGCTCATTTTCTTAAAAGTTTTAACAATTAAAAACAAAAACAAATAACAAGGCTTAAAGTTAAATTACTTTTTATATTTCCTCAGATGTACATTTCAGAAGCAATGCTTCCATCGTCAGTGAGATTTATAAATTAAATTAAATTAAATTATTTGACAAAAAAAGCTAATAAAAAAAAAATGTTTCTAAACAAAGCTACAATTGAGTTGAGTTGAATCTATTAAAAATTTTTTTGAATATTGAATCTTTGATTGGTGCATCATCACTATTCATTAGATTATTTTTGTTTTTATTTTTAAATATGTAAAATGATTCAAAAGTATCTAAATTATAATTGCTATTTACATTTCTTATTAATTTGAAATTTTGCTAACTAAAACTATGACTATTTCCTAGCATATGTTCTGCAACACTTTACTTTTCTTTTTTATTATATTCAAAATGTGCAAAATGTTCTTTAAATCTTTTTAGAAAATGTCTTCTTGTCTGTCCTATATGTATATTCTTTTGCACAATCATTACATCCGATAGAATAAATTCCTGATGGGTTGGGTTCGAAATCCCAGTTTTTATATTCCCGCTAATAAAAATCCCGGTTTTGAAATCCCGCTTTCCGAAATCCCGTTTCTAAAAATCCCGCTTTTTTAAAATACCACCTTTCAAAATCCCGCCTCTAATATCCCGTTTTTTAAAATCCCGTTTGTTAAAATCCCGCTTTTGCAATAAAAACCAGTTATTTTATTTAAAAAAATCGAGCGATTTTTTTTAAATAAAGCAACTGGTTTAGTTTAGTTTAGTTTATTTATTTCATAGATTTGCTATACACCTTAAGATATAATATCTTATTGACAGTGATAGCTTAATTTTGTACAGAGTATAAAAAAGCAAGTTAATTAACAAAATAGAGAATAAGAAAAAGATCAAATTTAAAAAAATTAACAAAAATAACAATATTTGCAGGTATTTATTAAGTTAATTTCATTAATATATTTAATTTCATTTAATTAATTTTAATTAATCTAAATCAAAGGTAAAACCTTACCAACCAATTAAGTTAAGTTAACTGGCGGCGAGAGAAATAGGCTTTAAGTTTCTTTTCAAAAATTTTAGCATTATCGAGTCTTCTCAAATCACATGGCAAAGAGTTCCATAAGGTAATAGCGTGAATATAAAACTGTCGCTCAGATGTAAGGCAGGTATGTCGTGGGATATTTAGCAAGTTAGTTCTGTTAGAAATAGGAAAATGTAATCTATAATATAGGTACTGTGGTTGACGCGTCTGTTTGATGTTGAAGAGAAAAAGAAGTGTTCTGTACTGGAGTAAATGTTTGAACTGTATATCGTATAAGGAACAAGCATAGTTAGAGATGTGATCGTATCTCTTAAGTCGAAAGACATATCTTAATGTGTTGTTATAAGCAACTGTTAGCTTACGTTTACTTTCTGCATCACAGTTACAGTATATTTCACAACCAAAGGTAAGAATAGGAATCAGCAAAGTTTTAGCTAACATCTTACGAGTTTCTAACGGAGTAATATATTGGGAATCTTGAAGAACTCTTAGTGCTCCATACACTTTACCAACAATGGAGTTAATGTGGTTATTCCAAGTTAAGGACCGGTTGAATATGACACCAAGATTTTTAGCTGTATCTGCGAAATCAATTCCTATATTATTTAGCATTAATCGGGGGAAGTACGAGAGGTCCAGTGGCTTCTTAGAAATAACCAAGCATTTCGTTTTTAACGGATTTAGAGACAGGCTATTTTTTTGGGACCAGACATGAATTCTTTCAAGATCCTCGTTTATGTTGCTAACGCAGTTTTCAATTAGACCAAGGGGACTACTCAAATAAAGTTGCACATCGTCTGCGTACATATGTATGATTGAAAATTGTAAAATAGATGGTAGTTCGTTTATATATATCGAAAAAAGAATCGGGCCCAAAATCGATCCCTGTGGGACAACTTTCAAAACCGGTAAAAATGGAGACAAGATATCAGAAACACATACAGCCTGCTTTCTTTTACTGAGGTATGAAAGAATAAGATTAGACGCCGAACTCGAAAAATTGAACTCATGCTGTAGCTTACTTACAAGAATAGAATGGTCAATTGTGTCAAATGCCTTAGAAAAATCAAGCAGTACCAAGAAACTCACCTTATTGGCATCAACTGCTATCCGTAAGTCTTCAGTTACATTAATAAGAGCAGTCATGCAGCTATGCTTCGCACGAAAACCAGACTGAGAAGATGTGAGTAAATTGGTTCTGTTAAGATGCTCATTAATTTGTTTTTGCATTATCCGTTCCAAAACCTTAGAAAGGAAAGGAAGTATTGAAATCGGACGAAATTCTTTGCAACTAGAAGATTTTGGAACGGGAATAATTTTAGCTAGCTTCCAATTGGAAGGAAAGATGCTAGTTGTTAATATGGTATTAAAAAGGTACGTGATGTAAGGTAGAATCAAGGGAAGTAAAGCTCTAATAAAAAGAGGATGTATACCATCAACCCCAACTGCATTTGATTTAACTAGCATAAAGCTTTCAACAACGGTAGTGCAATCAATGTTTGCGAATTCAAAGGCTGTATCTGAAATATTAGGATTAGATACTACATATTGATGAGATGAAGGTATATTTGGCAGCTTTAAAAACTGTTTGTTCATATCATCGCTGTCAATGTTACAAACATCATTTGGCCTTTTTTGCCTGCCTATTCCTACATCACGTAAGTTATTCCAAAGTTTTCGACCGTTATTTGAAATGTTGAGGCGATTTTTGAAAAGTTTTGCTTTTTCTGAACGAATTTTACAAACAACTTGGTTTCGAAGCAAACGATAGGAACTGTGAAAATGTTCAACTCTGTATCTTTTCCACAGGAGGTAGGCTTTATTTCGTCGGTACATTAAGGAAGATATTTCTGGAGTAAACCACGGTCTGGATTGATGAGTTAAACTCTTTTTTGGTTTTGATTGCAAAAGCGGGATATGGAAATCAAAATAAAGGAAGCAACAAGTGATTTGTTTGGAATACATTTATTGTAGCGCTAAGCAAATAACAAAAATTCAAATTATCAAAATAGATTATTATTATAAATGGTACACTAAAAAAAAGAACATAGGAAAGGAACTAATATCAACAATATTTCTCATAATTTTATGTTAGTGTAATTATATGCTATGAGCAATGCGACGTAAAAACCTTTTTTACTAATTTTTTGTCCATTTTTTACTCGTATTTAGTTCATGACAAATTCATACAGTCTTTTATAAAATCTTGAGCACTCCTTATTCGCGGGAAAAGTGTGAACTGTACGATAAGTGTTCGTTTAATAGAGGAGTGTTTGATTAATAGAGGACAGTTGAAAAGACAAACTACTGGGCATGTTAACTTTAACGCACTCAGGCGAAACAAAATGTCTGCCTAAACAAATATTTGTATTTGCTTCGCACTTGCAGCATTAGTCACAGTTAGCTTATGGAAGGTGTGAGGGCAATCACTTTTTGCGTCCCTAAAAAAATTTCAATGAAAACTGAACTGCACGAAAAATTTGGTAGGCGAAGAGCTAAATCAATCGAAACTCTTTCCAACTACAACGAGATAACATATGTAAGACCGGTTGAGCTTCAGAGATCTCTCTATATAATTTTACCAACTTTGGAAAATCTACATGACGAAAGGCTGCTTAAAACTAAAGATCTAAAGATCTCCAACCCATCAGTCTATCTTCTTTCATGCTTAAAACACTAGAGATGTTGATTTATGTGCACTTACGAGATGCGCTTGATAAGTAACCTCTTTAATCATAAACAATATTTCTTATAATTTTATATTAGTGTAATTGTATGCTATGAGCAATGCGACGTAAAAAACTTTTTTTTTTACAAATTTTTTGTCCATTTTTTTCGTAGTTTGTAAAATATTAAAATGGATAAAAACGGGATTGGCGTGATCTTAAAAAGCGGTATTTGAATAAATAAGGATTTTGAACGAGCGGGATTTTAGAAGTTGGGATAGTAAAAAAACAGTATTTTAGTAGACGGGATTTTAAAACTTTTTTTTCGGGATTTTTGAAAAACGGGATTTCGATACGCTCCCTTCCTGATTGATTGTTTAATTTTATCTTTAGATCCCTCAATCATAGTTTTTATTTTTATTTCGCTGCACTCGCTCATACGGATATTATATTTATTAAAGACTAGCTTTGCCCGCGACTTCGTCCGGGTGGAATAGTGACTTTCGGCAGAATTTTTAATTTTTTAGGCTACTTATTTTGCAAATAAGACACATTCATGCGTTTTAGTAAACTATTGTTATATTTTATTGAAGTAAATTTTTACACTCGACGTTCTTACTTTTTCCATCTTTTGTCAAATAAAGAGGTTTTGCGAGTTTGACACACTCTTTTAAACTAAAATGACAAATCAGTGAGAATTAAAGAAATACGGGGAATCAGTCAATACTTTTCTCCTTTCGCTGTTCCATTAATAATTAAAAGTTTTATATAATGCCGCAGCCCAGATGTGTAATTTGTAGCTGTGTACAATTCTAGATTACTCATTATTGGCACTGGAACACCAACTTGCAGTCACTCCTGATAGCTGATAATTCTAAGGAATTGAGAAACTCTATAAGGTATGATGTGACTTGCTCAGTGTCCATAATATTGTCTTCTGATAGATATTCGACAAAATCCCCCAATACATCTAACATAATTTATTAGTTGATATGGTAAAATATCTCATTCGTCGGCGCCGAAATCGACTTTTCACATAGTCATTAACGATTGTCAATATTTACTTCAAGATCAAGATAGACATTTCTTCTCAGGTCCACTGTGTAGTCGACAATTTGACAGAAATCACCTCACGGTGAAAGAAATTTTGAAATCGATCCAGTAGCTTCAAGGTTCCCGTTTACGTTGCCGTTCCCGCAGGAATATTGTGATAACAAATACAGCCCATGTCCTTCTTCAGGCTCAAGACTATCTCTGCACCGAAATTCATACAAATAGGTTCAATAGTTTGGGCGGTAGTAGGTAACAAAGTAAAACAGACAGACGGAGTTGATTTCGGATCTATAATATTAGTAAGTACTCATGCCACCCATGGGAATATGGGGATAAATTAAAGTTAATGTTACTTTGAGATAGTGTAGCATTCTAACGGGGAAATAATTCTTGAAATCAGTTCAGTAGTTTCTAGGTTCAAGTTTACGTTTGCGTTCTTGTGGGAATACAGTGATAACATATATAGTCTATGTTCATCTTCAGGCTCAAGACTATATCTCTGTACATACCAAAATTCATATAAATAGGTTTAATAGTTTGGGCGGTTTTTGATAACAAACAAAAATAGACAGACAGATTTCATTTCAGACTTATGATATTAATAAATAAGACATTACCGTGGGCATATGGTGACCGTTCCCGTAGGAATACGGGGATGACTTACTGTTTATGTTACTCAGGGAGAGTTTAGCATTCTAACGGTGGAAGAATTTTTGAAATCGGTGCTATAATGTCAAAGTTCCCAAATGCGTTCTCGTTTCCCTGGGAATATAGGGATAAAATATAAAGCCTATGTCCTTTCTTAAATCTTAGACTATCTCTGTACAAAATTGCATTTAAATCTGTTCATTAGTTTGGGCGGGAGATGGCAACATAGAAAGGCGAACAGACGGAGCTACTTTTGCATTTATAACATTAGTGAGGACCGGTTGCCGTGGGAATATTCGAATAAAATGTATCCTATGTCTTTCCTCAGGTTCTATATCATCTGTGTATAAAATTTCATTTAAATCGGTTCTGTGGCTTGGGCGAGAGATGGTAACACAGAAAGACGAACAGACAGAGCTACTTTCGCACTTATTATATTAGTGAGGACTCCCGTTCCCGTAGGAATATGGGGATAAATTAAAGTTTATGTTACTCGGGGATAGTGTAGCATTCACACGGTGGAAGAACTTTCGTTATCGGTGCTGTAGTTTCTAAGTTCCAGTATACGTTCCCGTTCCCGTGGGAGTTTAGGGATAAAATATATAGCCTTTGTTCTCTTCTCAGGTTATAGGCTATATCTGTACAAAATTTCATTTAAATCTGTTAATTAGTTTGGGCTGGAGATCATAACATAGAAAGGCGAAGTGACAGAGCTACTTTTGCATTTATAATATTAGTGAAGACCGGTTCCCGTCGGAATATTCGAATGAAATGTAACCTATGTCCTTCTTCAGGTTCTTGATCATCTCTGTATAAAATTTCATTTAAATCGGTTCTGTAGCTTGGGCGATAGATGGTAACATAGAAATACGAATAGACAGAGCTTCTTTCGCACTTATTATATTAGTAAGGACTCCCGTTCCCGTTGGAATATGGGGATGAATTAAAATTTATGTTACTCGGGGATTGTGTAGCATTCTAACGGTGGAAGAATATTTGAAGTCGGTGCTGTATTTTCTAAATTCCCGTCTGCGTTCCTGTTCCCGCAGGAATATTGGGATAAAATATATAGCCTATGTCCTTCCTCAGGTTCTTGACTATCTCTGTTCCAAATTTCATTCAAATCGGTTCTGTAGCTTGGGCGAGAGATGGTAACATAGAAAGATGAACAGAGAGAGCTACTTTCGCATTTAAAATATTAGTAAGGAGCGGTTCCCGTATGAATATTCAAATGCAATATAGCTTATGTCCTTCTTCTGGTTCTAGATCATCGTTGTATAAAATTTCATTTAAATCGGGTCTGTAGTTTGTCCGAATGGTGGTAACATAGAAAGACGGACAGACAGAGCTACTTTTGCATTCTGGTCATTCCACGGTAACACCCGAAACGAACACTTTTCGACTCATCAAATTCCCGTTCCTGAAGGAGTATGGGAATGACTTAAAGTTTATGTTACTCGGTGTGTAGCATTCTAACGGTGAATGAATTCTTGAAATCGGTGTTGTAGTTTCTAGGTTCCCGTATAGGTTCCCGTTCCCGTGGGAAATTAGGGATAGATAGAGTTCTAGAATATTATTAATTAGGGAAGGATAGAGTTCTAGAATATCTCTGTACCAAATTTCATTTAAATCGGTTCAGTAGCTTGGGAGGGAGATGGTAACATAGAAAGCCGGACAGACAGAGTTACTTTCACATTTATAATATTAGTTACGATTGGTTTTATCTAAGATGTTATTTCTGGATAGAAATAAAATTTTGAATATTTCTTTTCTTCATATCTTTCATTCCTTATTAGATCAAAAGTTGTATAATTTCTCAACTCCTGTTTTCTTCTATGTGCAATTGTTAAATCTTCAATCAATTCTTCAGTATGTACATTGTACATATATCCATTAATTTTGGCTTATCTTTAATCTTTTGGAATTCTTTTATTTTTGTCATCGGAATATTTAGAGCTCTAAAAATCATTGAGTGAAAAGCTGACATCTTATGTTCAAAGGAATGGAACGAGTCTGATGTAATGTATCTCAGAGTATTCGTTAGTTTTCTGTATAATATATCCAGTTCGAAATTGTCTGCATTCCTAGTTATACTTAAATCCAGAAAATTTAGTTTCCCTTCAATTTCTTCTTCATATGTAAATTTTATTGATGGGTATTTAGTTCTATTTAATTTGTTAATGAACTGACATATGTTAACCAAATTCTGGGAAAATTTACTTCATTTTTCATTTCAGTTTCTATATGCGATATAAATAAATTTGCTAAAAACGGGCTCATATGTCATCCCATACTGTCTGTAAGACTTTTCATTAAGCTGGAACCAATTTTCATCCATGCACAGTTTAGTAAGTATTACAAGTTCAATTATTTTTTCTGGCTTAAGTGCATTTCTTTCTAGCCATTTTCTCAGAGTAAATAAAGTTTCATCAATTGGAACATTTGGATAGAATGAAACAACATCGAATGAAACTTGAATCTCGTTGCTAGCTATTTTTAAGTTCTTTACTTTTCTGCAAATTCAATTCCATTTCTTATAGCTGCTGTTTCAAATTTGATTGTGAGATTATTCAGTTTTGTTAATAACCAACATTCAAGTTCTGATAATATTGACCCAGTTGTTGATGTAATTGGTCTTATTTGAATATGAACTAAAATAAATATTGATGTAATAAGTAAAATAATATTAATTTAAAAAATAAATCACAAAATAAAATCCATTTTTCTGTTCTTTTAAGATAAAACACTTATAACCTCGTTTGCTGGTATAGGTAGGTATTTCGCGATGAAAAGCTAGAGCAGCCAAACCATCCAAAGCTTTTCACACTGTCATTGAAATAGATATATTTTTAAAAATCTCACTTCGTTGGTCATGCTTTTGTATTGTGTTTATTCTCTTTAAACAGGAGAAAGTTTAGAGATGGCAATGATTTGGGATTTTGCTGGGTTAAGCGTTAAGCCATTACACAGAGTCCATTTGTAAATCTCTTCAAGATCTTCATTCATTCGGCAAGTTAAGTCCTCCAACAAGTTAAATGGTCGAGATAGATACATTTGGACATCATCTGCATAGAGATGCAACATAACATTTTTACAAGTTAATGGAAGGTCATTGATAAACATGCAAAATAAAAGAGGACCTAAAATTGAACCCTTAGGAACGCCAGCAACCAATTCAATTGAATCCGATGAAATGTCACAAACCTTAACTCTTTGACTACGGTGTGTCAAGTAGTCTCCAATAAGTCGCACAGACCTCCTACTGAAACCAAAATATAAATTGAGCTTTTCGCAGAGAATACTGTGATTGACTCGGTCAAATGTTTTTGTAAATTCAAGCAAGCATAGTAGCGTTAACATACCTTGATCAAACTGGATTCTGATATCGTCAAGTACTCTAACCATCGCCGTAGAGCAACTATGCTCTGCCCTAAAGCCTGACTGCACCGAAGATAATAAGTTTTGACTCCTTACATAGTTAGAGATCTGGTGCGACAAAACTTTTTCGAAGACTTTCGAAAGGCAAGGCAAAATACTTATGGGCCGAAAATCAGCATTGCTTAAAGGGTTTTTTTTTTTGGGTACGGGTATAACATTTGCACTTTTCCAACATTGAGGATATGAAGAGTTCGTGATGCAAAAATTTATAATATGGGTGAAGATAGATATGATTTGCGGTAAAATTAATTTAATAAAACGAATTGGAATTCCATCTTCACCGATAGAATTGGATTTTATAGAGAGAATGTTCAAGACCAATTCATTTTCAGTGACTACCTCAAAGTCAAATTCTGTGGAGGCTTCATAAAAAGCTAAGTTGTTAGGCCTAAAATTTGTTGTTTGCAAGTTATTGGCTAAAAAACTACAGCCGTATTTATTAGATTTCGCTAAAACACGCTTAAAACGCATATTAGTTATTCAGTGATTAAGAACTTATTAAGACTTTAATCAGTGAATAAAAAATCCTTATTTATAATCATTTTTTTCGCCCATACTAGTTAATCATCCCTTATGTCAAAATCATAAAGAAACTCTCTTATTTTGTTTCTCAATGGTTGGAACTGACAACAGAAATTTGTTTTTGTTTATATTTACGTTCGGTGTTCGGTTGTTCGGTTTAAATTGATAAAATTTTTAATACCTACTAATTGCTTTGGAAAATGGACCCATCAAAAAGAAAACGGACCCGCACCGAAAACTGGGATTCCTCAGATAAGGTATGTATGGTTTTTTTTAAGCTCTTATAAAATGGAAACTGGGTGCAATTACTTTCCTACTTAATTGAATCCCAGGATTCTTCTGTCCTGCAGCACAGGTATTTGTATGATTGCTCTCTTTTATGTAATGCCACCACTTTTTTGTTTCCAAATAAAGCTCAAATCAACCTCTTGCTAGTTGTGTCATTGTTGTATATCACATCACAGGACACTTGGATAAGCTTTACTTTGAATGCCCTTGAGAATATGTTTTAAAGGCGGGCCACACATTTGCATAGAAATCGTTTAGGAAGTGCAATCTGGTTACAAGCACATTTCTCCCTAAATTCGATTTAGTTTTGTTTTTCTTCTTACAGAGACAAGATGAGAATGATGTTTTGTTGATGTACGGTAGGATTCTTGAAATATGTGCTTCTGTTGTGTGACCCAAGTGTTGAAAGATGAGATCTTCACCTCCAGGGACTTTATTTGGTTTGGATTTCATGTTGGTACCTATATTGTGATTCTGAACACACGAGGACATCAAAAGGACGACAAACTATAGTTTCTGTTTAATTTTGGTAATGAAAAATAAATTCACAGTTGGTATTGTTTGTGGACAGTAAATGGAGCTTATGCTCACTGTGGTCTTGAGAGTAAATATGTGATTATGGTAAACAGGCGTTATGTATCAATTGATTCTATGAATAACTAAGATACATAGGTATAGGTAGTTGTTAAGGGCACTGCAAATGCTGCGTACCTACTTGTTGTTGTCTTTGAGAAACAAAACTGAGTAAAATTTGAACACCGATCAATGTTTGACTTGCACACCATTGGGAGCGCAGGGGAGTTAAAAGGTCCTGCAAGCTCAAAACGAATATATTGGAAAACAGCAAATGCTGAGAGACCAACGCAAAGATTGTAAGGAGTTCTTTCTGTCGAGTAGTAGCAGTAGTAGTGACGACGAGTGAACTAAGGCTAGGAATATTTATTTACTTTACTACTACTACTACTACTACTACTCCGTGTGAAATTAAATGATGCGACTTTGTTCAGCTTTTCGAAAGAAATGGGAGAAGTTGGACATTTGATAACGTTATTTAAGAACGATTAAGGGTTAGGAATGTGTCTGCCTTACATATGTGTTTTCTGGATTCATTTTAAATAATAATATTTTTGAATATCAACAGGCTCTTTTGCGACAACTAGTAGAGGAAAAAATAAACATATTAGAAGACAAGAAGACCGATACCAACTCGAGAAGCGTGGAAGGACTTAACAGTTAGGTATGAAAATTTTTTGGGTAAGCACAATAGCATTGTTTAATTACTTTAATGTAAATAATTTTAGCTTCAATGAAATAAGTGCGGTGAAGAGGGAGACGACGGTACTCCAAACTCAATGGCGTGCGACGAAGATGCGGGCGAAGGCTAGTGTTTCTGCCTTCAAAAAACAGAGAAATGCTACAGGAGGTGGATCAGCTCCAAAGTCACCAGATGCTGACGATATGAGGCTGGTTGAGCTGATTCCTCATGAGTTCGAGGAAGATGAAAACGTGTTCGATTGCGATTTTTCATCAAAGGACTTGGTATGTAAAAACATGTTGTAAAGTTGTTCATGGTATATTGCTTTTACTTCTTAACAGAATAAGGAAAACGAACCAACCGCTTCTAATACCAAAAACGATGATAGCCACAGCACCGCACTAGTAAGCTGAAATTGTATAAAAAAGAATAAAGTTAGTCTAATTTGTTGTACTTTTTCAGGCTGAAATCCAAGAATTAGATAACTCTTTCCAAATGGTTGAGTTTTTGGAAGAGGAAATCGAGGAAATCGGCGCTATTTTATCCTCTCCAGAAAAAACTCTTCCATGTTCCGCACCAAAAAAGGAACCCAAGAGGAATAAGGTTTGTGCTTTGAAAATATTTTCTTATAGCTAATAACTTCATAATAACTTTTTCCTTAGAAAATGCCCAAGGAAGACGTTATGAAGGAGAAGTTCTTCAATTTGGAGAAGAAGAAAAAGGAGAAGGAGCTCCAATATATGCAGGAGGAGCATGAGGCAAAGCTTCATTTTCTTAAGGTGCAGCACGACGAAGATATGAGTCTGAAGGCAAGGGAGAGGGAACTCCTCAATGTGCAGCACAACGAAAATATGCGATTAAAGGAAAGGGAGAGGGACATATTCAATCCATCAAGCCGTTTTTTGTTTTATTCGATCAAATTTTGGAAAAAAAATTAAAGGATCATGATCTTAGTAATCTTAAAAAATGCAAAAAATGATTTTGCACTTCTTTTATGGATTTTTACTGATAAAAATGCTTGAGTTTATGGGAAAAAAAAATAATTTTTTGAGAAATTTTTGGAATCATAAAATTTTTTTTTCAATTTCTCAAAAAATTAATTTTTTTCCCATAAACTCAAGCAAAATCAAAATCATTTTTTGCATTTTTTAAGATTACTAAGATCATGATCCTTTAATTTTTTTTCCAAAATTTGATCGAATAAAACAAAAAAACGGCTTGATGGATTGAATCGAAACTTTGTGATGCTTTTGTGGGCATATTAAACTGTAAAAGGCATGCTCAACATGACCGGTTTTCTTAACAGATCCAACTTGGTGCTTGATTATTCCAAAACACACCAAAAGCCCATTTTTCTTAATTTTTTAAATTAGTGTAAAGATTAGAAAGAATTTTTTTTTTCGAAAAAACCAAAATGATTTTTGTTGGAAATGTATTCAAAATTTCAAAACTCTCCATGTTTTTCTTGTGCAATCACCGGTTGCTGAGATATTGATGGTTAAAGACAAACAGACCCTTTTTCATTCAAAAATCGATATATCTCAATGAGAAAAGGTCGAATCGAACTTTCCAAAAAAGCAAATTCAAGCTAAACAAACAAGCTATCCAGTCCATATAGTGGTTAAGTTGAAAAAAAATTTCCAAGTTCATACACCAAAAAAAAAGAACCAAAAAAATTTCGAAAAAAATTTGTTTTCATTATTTATTAGGACTGAGCGAACTACGTTGCTTGAAAAAATTTTTTGTCATTAGATCTCAAAACTAGAAGCTTTGAACTTCAAAATGCTTTTTTGAAGTTCCTGTACGACCATTTTTAAGAGAATTGCAACCACTTGAAAAACCCTAAAAAATTTGGATTTTTTTTTTTGATCCTTTAATTTTTTCCACTAGTTTATATCTCCGAAATGGTGATACTTAGGAAAAAAAGTGTTTTTACAATTTTTATAGATAATTGCTTGGTGAATAATTTTTGCTTTTCTATTTTTATGGTAAAACTTACCGTTTAGCTGGAAAACTCATAAAACCGATGTTTGCAACATTTGACCTTGAATAAATTTTTTTCCAAGCGGCGGATTGAGGGGGATTTTTGACAAATTGTAAGTAATAGGGTTCCCAACATTCATGCCAATTTTCAGCAAGGTGCGAATTAATGTAACCTTGAATGTCTATTTCGACCGGACTATTAAGGTCTTAGAAAAATCAATATTGTAGGTGCAAAAAAGTAAATCATGGTCAGAAATCCCTTCGATAGATAATTGGTCGATTAAAAGAACGTTTGACAAATCAGACACTATCATTAAGTTAAGAAGACTTGGGTTAGAATTAGGACCAAAACGAGTTGCATAGGAGTTGACTATAGATAAGCCAGAAGCTGCAATTTCATCTTTGAGTTCATTTGCTCTAATATCATTGAGAAAAAGATCTGAATTATAATCCCCACATAGAATTATGTTTTCATAGTTCGTCGATATTTCACGAACAATAGAAAAAAGAGGTTCAGGTGAATAACTTCTAATCGGATTGTAAGCAACACCTAATATGCATTTTATGTTACCATTAGAAACCTCTAAAAGCAAAAACTCAATCCCAGTGTTATCAGATTTGACAATGATTTTAGAACTCAGACTCTCTTTGCAGTAAATTGCAAACCCAACTCCAATAGTATTAGTGATTCTGTCGTTGCTAACCAATTTGTAATTGGGTAGTTGGTAAAAACATTCAGATGTTTCGGGCTTGAACCATGTCTCTGTTATGCAAATAACATCAACTCCCGAAGAACCAAAAACATATTTAACAAAATCAAGTTTGTCTAAATTTAAACTTCACGCATTCATACAACAAACCCTGAATCCATCACTAGCATTAGAAAGTATTTTCAACATTGACTTAGTACAAACATCACTACCACCAGACATGATAAAACAAATAGTATTATAGAACAACTACAAATATGAAAAATGAAATAGAAAAATCAAAAGTAAAATATCTTTCAAACAGTAAAAAGAATTACATAAGTAAATAAAATAAATGAAAAATTAAGAAATGTAAAATACAAAAAAAAAAAGTTTTTATTTATATAAAAAACTAAATTTAAAAATGAAAAAAAAATGTTATAGGTACCAAAAATATAGCTTAGATGAATTATCATTATAATTAATGATCTGCTCCGGTTGACATCACTGGAAGAGTAGTAAGTGAGGAAAAGGTACTAGCATCAATCTTCGTTTCAATATCATCACTGCTTTTTTTAACATAGACAAAACCATTTTTTGTTCTCACAGAAAAGGGAAGACCTTCTCTACGCAGTTTAATTTCATGTCGCAACAAAGAACTATTTAGCGGTGTGAGGCTTTTGCTTATGTAGATGCGTTGTTCGTTTATTCTAGGATGTGTGCTGCTGGCATTGTCACAATCATTAAATAGCTGAGAATAAGTGAGTGTACCCATTGCATGAAAAGCAGAGAGTAGATTTTTTTTCTCAGCTTGAGAAGTTTGGTAAAACTCAACCGTTTAATTTTTTTCGCTGCTTTCTCTATTTCTGACAAAGAATCCATTTCATGGTTTGCAAATTTTTTTCCAAGGTCCATTTCTTAGAATTCGCAAATCGAGAAAAGGATTGGAAACAATAACACGAAAATATTCTTCTATACATTGAACCGAAGGGTTCGAACGATTCTTTTGTTGGTTCACTACTCTCTTATGTTTAAAATCAAATGTCAAGGACTTCAGTTACTTTTTTTCAATTTCAAACACTTTTGAAAATGAGTCGTCGTAAACGAGCAGATTTGTTTAATTTTTAATTGATCCCTTAAATCTTTGGCGAGATCCATAGCTAGGACCAAGTCTAAATTCACTCTATGAAACTCACGACTTGACGGCAACGAGAGTTGGTAAACCATACTTATAATCATTAAGCTTATCAAGAAGAAATCCCAGCGTTTTTTAAGATTTTTGCGTCACTTTCCAATGTTCTTATTTGGTGAAGAGTCTCGAACACGAACGGAAATAAGTCCTCAAAATCTTCTACTACTTGATATTTTGAGATTCATCGCGTCAGATTCAGCCTCTTTAATGTTTTTAATTATAAAAAGAAGTGTTTTATTTACCTTTTACAACTTGATTTGGTTCAATTTTATTGTCTCATTAAATGCTGCTGTGTTCATCCACCTTTATATTAGAGATAATAATCACTTATAAATTGTAATGACATTGACAGCATAATTTGGTCCACGGTCTTGTTAACACTGATCAAAATATTATTACAACAAATATTAAGTTCAATGGTTACCCTCTGGCGATGGATTTTTCCAAAAACTTTCTTTGAGCTTTCTGGTATAGAAAAAATATATGTACTGACTAACAGCAAGTAAGACGTATTAGAAATTTCCAAAATCGTATGTTAGACTTCGTTTTCTCTTCCGAAGCTATTAGCAGGGTTGCTCTTCAATCTAATTCAGGCATCACTAGAACTGACGATCTTCATTCCCTCTTAGATATTTTTGTTGAACTAAGCAACGTATCTCACGTTATTAACAATCCAAATGACTGTTTACATACTTTCGACTTTCGAAAATCGAAATTGAAATGAAATTGAGAAAATTGCATACAAAAAACGATTCCGAAAGACGCTCAGAAATGCTAGTTTTTGTCAACCGTGGTTTACGAAGGAACCTATTATAGGAAGACCTATTTATTTACTCTTTTTCCAACTGAACACCAAATATTTATAAATCTTTTTGAAAACTTCAAAACGCTTTCTCGAAATCTATACTCTAGCTATGTTACCTGTCGTGGTTTTAACTAAAAGAAAAGATTACAATAAATATACTTTGAGTCTTAAATAATTCAAGTCTTTATTTAAAGCTTCTGGTTTCTCTGACTGATCTAAAAAGAATGACTTTTCTCTCCATGTGACTTTCTTTTTCTCTCCACTAGTTTTTCTCCACTTCCTTTTCTGGCTGTCAACTTGAAGTCTGCTGTCACCTTAGAATTCAGGTCACAGGGTGGCTCCAAGGCACCAAATTCCTCCCCATTTAGTTTATTCCAAAACGTTCAGGTGCTTTTATCACTCGTCCGAAACGGGTGACATTATCAGGAACTTGTTTTGTGGAGGTGGTGGGCGCTAAGATGTCATCATTTGATTTAACATTTTGTTCCTCAAAACGAAACTCTGGTAAATCAGGGCCCTATTTCATAAAAATTGACAATAGCGACAGGTGACAGGTGACAATTTGTAAATGACAACTGGGAAATTGTCTATATTCTGTACCATAGAAAAATTGACAATTTTGTAGAATTGTCGGGAAATCTGCGACAATTGTCGTAATTTCGTTTCACAAAAAAATTGTCATGACAATGAATTGTCAGGGATTTTTTTAAAATTGTCATAAATTCCCCGACAAATTTGTAGTGACAATTTTTTTATGGAACAGAAAAAGTTATACAAATTACAATTTTGTCAGTATGTAATTGACAATTGTGACAGGCAACTGAGTTTCGGTCGAAAAGTGACAAGTTAAATTAAAAATGTCGAATATTATTTTTTCAAGTGAAAGAGATAATGAGTCTGAGATACAAGTTCGCGAAATACGTCGTCCTCGAATTTTTAAGGACAGAATTAACAATGATTTTGGTGCATTAAATGATTTTCAATGTAATGAAAAATTTCAAAATTTATCTGTATTAATCAACACCAAGGTTGGTAGTCAAAGATAAATTATATTGTAGCTAAGTTCAGACTCTTGTATACATTGCAAGAAATTTGTCAAAATATATGGCAGTGACAAAATTGTCAAGACAAATTTGTCAGCAGTGACAAAAATGTCACGACAATTATATCATTATTTGACAGTGACAAAATTGTCATGACAAATTGATCACTGTCTGACAGCGACAAATTTGTCACTACAAAATTGTCATATACGACCTGTCAATACGATATGAAATGGAAATTTGTCAGATAACTGCGACAAATTTGTAGAATTGTCACCTGTCAATGTTTATGAAATAGAGAACAGGTGTAGCTACGTTTTCTGTTGTTGTTGTTGGTGGCAGTGATGAGTTTTTTATGGTTAAATCTTCTCGCTGACGATCCCCAGTCTCATCATCTCTCCATGGAATCTCAAACGGTTGGTTGTAGGTTAGGCGGCATTTAATTTGATTTGATTTGCGGCGACCTATTTCATTATACGTTGACTTTAATACATAGGAAACGGGACCCGTTACCTCGATGATTTCACCTTCCAGCCACAGCAGTCCACTCGAATAATTCCGAAAATAAATAGTGTCTCCAATATTGAAACTTCTTACTTGACCCCTAGACGATTCAGGACTCACTGGATTTTACTGTCCATCATCAGGATGCGTGACATCTAATGCAGTACGAAGCCTACGCCCCGTCAACAGCTCCGCAGACGTTTTTCCTGTTGTTGTGTTTGGTGTCGTGTGTTGTTTAAATAGAACACGTTGCAGATTGGTGTGCATGTCTCCCTCTGACATTGTCTTGAGAGATGTTTTTAAGTATTGAACCATACGTTCCGCTTGACCATTAATAGAAGGGTGGTATGGAGCCGTTGAATTAAACTTAATACCGTTTACAGTATAAAACTGTTGCATTTCAGCGGACACAAACGCCGTACCATTATCTGAAATAATTCTTTTGGGCTGGCCATGTATAGCTAATATCTCACGCAGTTTATTTTTCACTTCGGTCGACATACCACATTGACATGCTGCGTACAATTTTTTACCTCAAGCCACTTTGACATAGAGTCAACTATGACCAAAAATGTATATCCCTGGAAAGGTCCAGCAAAATCCATATGTAAAGTGTTTCATGGATCTTCTGGGGGCTTGAAAAATTGTGATGGTGCCGCTGGTGGGTTTCCTTTATTTGTTTGACATTGGTCACAGCGTTGGACTTCTAATTCGATTTGCTTATCAAGGTTAGGCCACCACACATAGCTACGAGAATAAGCCTTCATTAAATTTATTCCCGGATGATGACCATGAAGAATTTTCAAAATCTGATTTCTGTATGTTGGAGGTACAACTACTCTACTCCCCCACAAGATCCAGCCCTTATGAGAAGAGAGACATAGAACTGAATAATCAATACAGCAACAAGCTCAATCAAAGAAAGTAGTATGTACCTACAGAAATTAAAATTACATTAATTAAATTTAAGTAAAATGATTTCTTTTGGTAGTAATTTATAATCAGTTACCAAGCGGAAAACAAACAAAGCAGAAAACAACCAACGTAAGGTTGTGTTATCAGAAGAAACACTAAATGTACAGTATGTTGAATCATACTGAATAGACGTGCCTTATACTACTGTCCGGCAAAATTATTCTAATTCCGTGCTTTTTTGTTTGAAACTGTGTAATATACATATTTATTGTTGCATCTTTTAAATACGAAATGAATTGACGCAAAAATCAAATAAAACAAAGTGAAAAATAAACACTTCAAATAAAAGCGATCAAACAATCACAGTGAAGTACCTTTGCTAAACACGGTCGCAAGAGGTCGAAAGCATAAAAAAATCGATCACCCATCTAGAAACTAGAGTAAACCAGTTTGAACAGTCACCAATACAGGTTCAAAATGATAAATTAAGAGAAGATTTCTCGGTTATCCAAGACAATTTCAAGCTCAAGAACGAAGAATCGCTGCTTGTGACGCTCTCTTATCTAATGTCCCTAAATTGGAAGAGGAAGATCTGAAAAAAATTTACCACTGCCTGTGCAACACCATAGAATGTAGCCCACCACCATTAAGAGACATTTTCCGATTACGCAGCCAAGCGGGAACTCCTCCGATCATTTTGAAATTCAACACACCTGAGGATAGAAACAAATTGATCCAGTCAGCTGTCAACTTTAGATAAAATAAGAGAAAAGCATTATCTCATCAAGATGTTGGCTTTTCAACAAACGGAAATGTTTACTTAAATGAAAGCTTATCGAAAAAGAACCGCACTCTCTTGCAACATGCTCTCCAACTCAAACGCGATAAACATCTGGTTGCAGTTTATAAACGTCATGGGCTAGTTTTCGGCAAGGAACAAAAAGATGGGAAAAGCTTTCGCATTGAAAGCTCTCAATCACAGAATGCTGCTGCCGTGACAATAGTGCAATCGTTTTAGGTTTTATCTGCGGAAAAATTCCTAGAGAGCTGAATTTTTGTATATACCTTTATTACAGCCTTATAATGAAGATGCGAAAAATCGACATTGATATCGTGCCGGCTATAAAGTTATAAAGGTCAAAAGGTCACGAAAACAGTGTTTCGCAAATATCTCGCGATCTATTGCTCAAAGGTCAATAAAGGTCATAAAAAAATTATTTGTCGTGAAATTGTCTACAAAAAATGTCTTTAGCATTTTTCTGTAGAATTAGCCGCTTTCGGCTCAATCCCACCGAGAACGACCTGGGAAGACGAAGAATTTTTGAGAGATGATTCAATTCATTTCTATACAGATGGTTCAAAAACCGAAGAAGGGGTAGGCTGTGGGGTGTACTCAAACCGACTTAACGTAAGTCTCTCGTTCCGCCTTCCAAACCATTGTAGCGTGTTCCAAGCGGAAATTCTGGCGATCAAAGAGGTCCTATCATGGCTAAAAGAAAACGTGATATCCTCAACGAATATCCGGATTTTCTCAGATAGTCAAGCAGCCCTCAAATCACTCGACGCTGTTTCTACGAACTCAGTAACCGCCCTCAACTGTCGCTTATCTCTTAAGGAGATGGCTGAACAGTTCAATATTCACCTTATTTGGGTGCCGGGGCACAGAGATATCGTGGGTAACTGCAAAGCCGATGAACTCGCCAGAGAAGGAACCGTTCTACCGATCTCAACCAGCAGGTTGAATATTGGTATACCAATCGCTACATGTAAACTTATGCTAAAGCAAGAGGCAATGGATAGAACAAATCATAGGTGGTACAATATCACCACGTGCGTGGCAACAAAACGGATATGGCCTGGTCTAGATCCAAAACGCACAAGACATTTGTTATCAATTGCCAGATTGCAAGTTAGCTCCGTAATCAATGTCATCACCGGACATTGTCTGATAGGAAGACACGCCATAAGACTTGGCGTTCCCTCAAATGACTTCTGCAGAAGTTGCTTAGATGAGGAGGAGGAGGAGACAATCCCACACCTCCTCTGCTCATGTCCTGCACTCTCTTTTAAAAGAAAGCGGCATCTAGGAAAATATTTTCTTGATGATCCAAGCCATCTGGCACACAGATCCCCTGCATATCCTTCGCTTTATTAAAAGCTCCAAATGGTTTTGTTAAGTGTGGTATTCCCTCGCATAATACTTATGGTATCACAATGGACCTAATATTGGTCTAAGTGTGTCAGTTTGTTTTCCTGACAGCCATTTAAACCTAACCTAACCTAACCTAGCCGCTTTCGGAGTAGAGCGCCGAGAAAGCGACTACATTATAACGATGCACTCGTTTCCTCACCACCTTCGAGGTATAATGCAGGGCGCGTTTTTTCTTACATGGTTTCCCCCGTAGGCATAATCCTTTAACCTTTTTTTAGCCGGCACGATATCAATGTCGATTTTTCACATCTTCATTACAAGGCCGTACAGAAGGTGTATACAAAAATTCAGCTCTCT
Source organism: Melanostoma scalare (assembly GCA_949752695.1). Classification (NCBI taxonomy): domain Eukaryota; kingdom Metazoa; phylum Arthropoda; class Insecta; order Diptera; family Syrphidae; genus Melanostoma; species Melanostoma scalare. The sequence continues at coordinate 159,783,464 of OX456985.1, read as the reverse complement.
AGGAATTTTTCCGCAGATTGGGGTTTAAAATAGCTAAAATGACTGGACTACAAGATCTATCAACAACGATCATCAACGTTAGCAACACGACTCCAACTCTGATTACCAACATGTTATCAACAACGATCATCAACATCAACAAAAGTATACGAACATAATTATTATTTTCAAAGATTAAATTTTTCATTCCTTTTTAATATTATTACTTATCTGTCCTTTCACTATCCTTTTTACTGTTACCATTTTTTTTCTCTTCTTTCTTTATTTTTTCTTCATTTACAATAAATTTCTGATATCTTATCACTGCATTATAATACTAATCGGAAATGCCAAATGAAATCAACAACAATGTTATCTTTAATACTCCTAATGATCATTTAGATATTTTTATTGGTATGAAACTTTTCACCTCATGCAATGATTTAACGATTTTTCACCAAAATGTAAGAAGCTTAAGGAAAAATTTCGATTGTTGATTGATTGATTGTTCGCTCATATCTTCAAAGTAGCTTTAATAATCAGCCACATATTATAGCTGTCTGAGAACGAATGCAAAAATATTACGAACAAATTCATGCGAACTGTACAATCAAATTGCAGCTATATCGTGAGACAATCGAACGGAAAAAATAACACCGAACTCAATTGTACAATGTAAGTTTATTTTTGCCAATGTGAATGTTCACTTGTCGACGACTAAGAAACGAATGACCTAAGTCAAGCGTGTACATTGAACATACGATATACGAATAGTAGACAAAGCAAAGAGAGAACAATAACCGTTTACAATGAGATATGCATATGATATGTAATAGGAATTTAAGCAGTTACGTAAATATAAGGTAAATGAACAATGTTAGGCAAATTAAACAAATAATAAAGTATTTGAATTCAAGTAATAGATAATTATGATTTCAATGAAATTAAAGAACATGATATTAAAATGTAGCTCCATTCTCAAACATCCCGGCCCACCTGGAACGCAGTTTCAGGTTATGGGTAAAATAGCCAATTTATGTATGGGTCGTACAAGGTTTCCACTGCTTGTTTTCAATGTGACAACTCGAATATGTCCATCCTTTCCTGGGTGCAAGTTAATGACTCTACCCATTGCCCACTTGCCTGGAGGTAGATTGGTTTCCTTGATCACTACTAAGTCTTTGAGTTTGATGTCTTGCGTAACGTTTTGCCATTTTGGTCTATTTTGAAGAGAGGTTAAGTATTCTAAGCTCCATCGTTTCCAATACCCCTGGATTTTAGCCTGCAGGTTTTGCCAGTTTGAAAGACGGTTTTGCGGTATATCTAAGGTTGGCTCTGGTACAGCTGCATAGGATTCACCTAGAAAGAAATGTGAAGGGGTTAAAGGATCTAGGTCAGAATCAGACATTTGGCATAAAGGACGCGAATTTAAGATTGCTTCGATTTGAGTTAGCAGGGTATAAAGTTCTTCGAAAGTTAAATTGTCTGTACCGATCACTCTTCGCAAATGTTGTTTTACGGACTTTACCCCTGCCTCCCACAACCCGCCAAAATGTGGTGCCGAAGGGGGGTTGAAGTGCCACGAAATTCCATCACGCGCCAATGATTCTGCTACGACCGAGTTGTGGTGCTCCGATAAAACCAGATCGTGCATTTCCGAAAGAGATCGAGCAGCTCCGTGAAAATTCGTTCCGTTGTCGGAGTAGATATTTGACGGTTTACCACGACGTGCTACGAACCGGCGAAAGGCTGCAAGAAATGCATCAGTCGTCAAATCACTCACCAGCTCCAGGTGTATCGCTTTCGAAACAAGGCACACAAACAGCGATATATAGCACTTGGTTAATGCGGACTTTCGACCCAATTTAGTTTTCAAGGTAAGTGGTCCTGCATAGTCGCAACCACAATGCACGAAAGGTCTGCTTGCATGAACTCGTTGGGGTGGCAGATTACTCATTTGTTGGGTTATCGTAGCCTTTCGTTGTCGAAAACATTTAATGCAGTCATGGGTTATTTTTCGTAATAGGTTTCGACATCCGATCACCCAGTATTCTTGACGAACTAACGCGAAAAGTGTCGATACACCCGGGTGCAGAAATCGAATATGTGCATCGACCAAAATGAGGTTTGTAATAATATGATCTTTAGGTAGAATTATCGGATGTTTAACACTGAACGACACGCTTGCATTTTCGATTCTTCCACCCACACGAAGAAGACGTTCGTTATCTAGGAAAGGAGATAAATCAATTAGTTTGCAGTTTTTTGGAATAGATTTATAATTTTGTAAATGTCGAATATCCTTTCCGAAGAACTGATCTTGTAGCCATCGAATTATTTTGATTTTGGCATTAAAAATTTCTTGTGGCGTTAGAAGGGTTGAAGGACGTTCCTTTCTGTGGCAGCGATCTACGACTCGAATTATTTGTGCGATGGTTCTGACAAGTATATTCCACGAAGATATCCGTTTCGAAAGAATCTCATATGGATGCTCCTCTGTTGTTGTAACAAGTGAAACTGGGTGCTGTTTTCTCTCTTCGACAGAACAACTTGGATCTTCTTCAGGATTCAGTACAATTGGCCAGTGGTTAAAATCTTTCTTGAGCCAATCGGGACCTGACCACCAAAGAGGATGCTCAATTAACTGTGAAGGCAAGATGCCACGTGATGCGCAGTCGGCTGGATTGCATTCACCTTTGACATGGTACCACCTGTTTCTTGGGATATTATTTAGTATTTCGGAGGTACGATTGCCTATAAATATATTCCAACGTCGGGGATGAGAAGACAACCAAGAGAGCACAACTTTAGAATCGGACCAAGCATATACGTCAGCGAAAGTAATGTTAAGAGATTGTTGTACAGAAACGAGTAGCCTAGTAAGAAGAACAGCTCCACAGAGTTCCAGTCTTGGAATACTTAGTTGCTTCACAGGAGCGACACGAGATTTCGCAGCTACAATGTTCGTAATGTAGTTTCCATTGGGTAGTTGATAGCGAGCGTAAATTACAGCAGCATATGCGGATGCTGACGCATCAGAAAATGCATGCAGTTGAAATTCAGGGTTTCCGATGCCGATTTCTCGCGAAACATTTATTTTAGTTAAAAACGAAAGTTCCGTTCTATAGTTAATCCACCGACTTGACAACAAAACTGGAAGTTCTTCATCCCACTCTAGTTTCTTCAACCAAAGTTCTTGGAAAAGGATTTTTAAAAGCACGATTGAGGGAGCTAGAAAGCCGAGAGGGTCAAATATACGAGCAACGTCGCGAAGGATTTGGCGTTTGGTAATTGGTTCGTTTGGAACATAGTTTAGGCGAAAGGTAAAGATATCAGATTGAGTATTCCAATAAAGACCGAGAACCTTAACATAGGAGTCCGAATCAGAGTCTAACGAAATGTTCACATTATTCCCGGAACTGTCTGTATTTCGAAGAAGCTCTTGGCAATTGCTTTGCCATTTGCTTAGCTCCATACCGCACTTAGAAAGAAGTTCAATGAGCGAATTTTGTTTAAGCAATGCTTCCTCCAATGTATCCGCGCCCGAAACCACATCATCCACGTAAAAGTCATTGAGGACCACATCAGCAGCAACGGGGAATTCTATTGCATAGTCCATGGCGAGTTGCTGCAAGATTCTAACCGAAAGATATGGCGCACACGAAGTACCGTACGTCACTGTGCGTAAACGAAAATGTTCCAGAGGTTCTGAGGGTGATTTCCGCCAAAGAATACGCTGGAAATCCGAATCTTTCTCAGAAACCCAAATCTGGCGAAACATTTTGACGATGTCCGCGGAAAAAACGAATTTATGACGGCGGAAACGCAAACAAACAGAGAATAAATTTCTTTGAATAGGCGGTCCTATCATTAGCGAATCGTTCAAACAAATACCATTGCTATCTTGAAATGAACCGTCAAAAACAACGCGAAGTTTTGTGCTTATACTGTCGGGTTTTAGCACTGCATGATGTGGTAGGTAATACACGTTAGGGTTGTTGATTTCTCCTTCAGGTACCTTGGACATATGTCCCAAGGCCAAATATTCTTTAAGAAAAGTGGAGTAGTTTTCAAAAAAACTTTTGTTGGAAGCGAATTTCCTTTCCATAGATTTCAGACGCGAAAAAGCACCATAAAATGTATTTTTAAAGTTAGGAGCTAATTTGAACGGAAGATCGACGATGTATTTTCCATTTGGATCACGGGTGTGAGTTCTAACAAAATGTTCTTCAATTGCCTGGTCTTCTTTAGAAACAATGGATTTGGAATCAGCTTCCTCAACTGTCCAAAATGCTTGAAGAATCGAATCAATATTAAGGGTGGCTGGATAAGACACGATGCAAGTATTGCTCACAGGTGATAATTGTCCTGCCAACACCCAACCAAAAATTGTTTTTTGAGCTATTGGTTGACCCTGTTTACCATAAACCACACTTCCTGTAAGGACTTCCCAAACCTTGTCAGCTCCAAGTAAAATATCTACCCCAGAAGATTTACTAAACGAAGGGTCAGCTAGTTCCAAGCCTTGTACATGCTCCCAATCTTCGACGCTGAATGATGATGTAGGCAAGTTCGAAGTTACGCTTGATAAAATGTAGGTATTAACTAAAATACTAGATAAATCAATGCGCGATGAGATAACGATCGAAAGAAGACCTCTAGATTTACCGGCATCCGTAAACCCAATACCACTAATTGGTATACTCACGTTTCTTCTCTTAAGCCCCAGTCGCTGGACACAAGACTCTGTAATAAAAGAAACCTGGGAGCCTGAATCGATAAGTATTCGAACCTCCTGATAAGCGCCATGAATATCCCTTATCTTTCCGATCGCAGTAGGAAGTAGTGTCTGTGGTACATAGTGTGAGATGTTAAGCGAATGGTTATTCACAAAGGTTGCGTTTGATGTCGCAGGAGGCGAAGGAACAAGTTCTTGCGGCTTGAACTCACGGATAGGACCTTCACTGTCTAAATTGTTTGCCGATGTCCCAGCTGAATAATGGTCATTGCGTTTTACGTAAACGGATTCATCGTGTACTAAACTGTGATGTCTAGATTTACAAACCGAACAACGAAATTTCGATGAACACCTACTCGAAGAATGACCAACTCGAAGACAATTAAAACAAAGTTTAGAAGATTTCACAAAATCCCTTCTCAAACTAACCTGCATTTTAAGGAAATCTGGACATTGTGTAAGCCCATGTAGACCAGTGCATTTTATGCATGAAGGAGACGAAACGTGCATGCTTTTTACACCGGGCCTTTTTGGTGTTCTAGTTTCAGAAAACCCAGTATGAACACTTTCCAAAGCATCACAACGACTTTCCAAAAACTCGAAAAAATCATCAACTTTTGGATGATCTGTAGTAGAACTCTCTTCTGACCATGCTTTTCGTGTTTCTGGATCCAGTTTGTTGAGCAAAATAAAGATTATCCAGGGATCCCGATCAAGCGAATTGATTGCAGTTAGACCTCTCACTATTTCGTCGGCACTGTTAGCAATTTTTCGAAGTTGACTTACATTTGAGTTATTTGCAGGGGGAAGTTCCATGAACGCCTTAATATAACCATTTATGATAAACCGAGGACGCTCATAACGCTTTTCCAACCTAAACCAAGCTTCTTCATATGCTGCATTTGTTATTGGCAAATAATTCAAAAGACCTAATGCAGAACCACGAAGCGACGATTTTAAGAAAAGAAACTTCTGAACAGGGCTTAAATTTGGTTTTTCATGAATAGCACTTTGAAATATGTCCCTAAAGCTAGGCCAATCGTGATAGTTCCCAGAAAAAGGCTCGATATGAATTTTGGGATAAAAGAATTCTGCTTTAGTTTCGCATACACGTGTTTTGCCCAATGTGTCCATTAACAGTTTTTGCTGTTCTGCTAACTTACCAACGATGTCCTTGTTCTTTTCCGCAAACTCTCTTTCTCGAATCGAAGACAATAAAATTGATTGCACAGATAAGAACTTTGTTTCAAATTCTTCATAATCTGAAGCGGGATCTACATATCCTTCTTCTGCAGCAAATTCATAAAAAGACGTTTGCGATTTATCGAATTTGTCCCATAAAGTCGTGGCTTTAGTAAGACGAACGCGCAAATCGTCCAGCGTCACCCTTTCATCAATATTCTCTATATATTTGACCAAATTTGTCAGAGAAGTTTTTAGGTGGCCACGTACTAATCGAAGTGTTGCGAGCTTAGTTGCACCAGTTTCAGCCATATTAAAGAATTAAATTAGCCAATAGCCCACGTGGCTAACCTTTAAATGCCCTAGATATAAATTTTTAATATATAATTTTACCCCTTACTGGTATATGTGTGTGATTGTAATTTGGTGTAAATTATGTTGATGTGTGTTGTGTACCTAATGCGATTTCATCGAAAAATGTGTGTAAGTTTTTACCGAAAATGTTAAAATTTTCGCAAGAAAATCGTGCACCTATTTACTGTGTATTTAACCGAAACATAACCGAAACATGTGTCTGAATGTATCTAACTGTTTTCACTTTACTGTATGTTCTTAAACCAATGTACAACATGTGGTCAAACGAATGTGGACTGTACATAAAATATCGAAATTTCCCAAGTACCGAATTATAACAGATCCGGCTCGAATTTGGACCAAAACTTGTCTGAGAACGAATGCAAAAATATTACGAACAAATTCATGCGAACTGTACAATCAAATTGCAGCTATATCGTGAGACAATCGAACGGAAAAAATAACACCGAACTCAATTGTACAATGTAAGTTTATTTTTGCCAATGTGAATGTTCACTTGTCGACGACTAAGAAACGAATGACCTAAGTCAAGCGTGTACATTGAACATACGATATACGAATAGTAGACAAAGCAAAGAGAGAACAATAACCGTTTACAATGAGATATGCATATGATATGTAATAGGAATTTAAGCAGTTACGTAAATATAAGGTAAATGAACAATGTTAGGCAAATTAAACAAATAATAAAGTATTTGAATTCAAGTAATAGATAATTATGATTTCAATGAAATTAAAGAACATGATATTAAAATGTAGCTCCATTCTCAAACAATAGCCTTGACTGAAATATGGATCTTTAACCATGAGTTAAGCTATTTTACGATACCAGGGTACAAAAAAAATGCAAAATGCAATGAAAGCTATCAGGCGGGGGGAACAATGGTATTTATTAAAGAACAAATTGAAGCTGAAGTTTCCACTCCTAATATGGAAAGTGCAGATTGTGTATGCCTTAATATTGTCGTTGGGAAATTTAAACTGAGCCTTATCTGTCTCTATAGATTACAATTTATTAGCATAACTAGATTTCTTGAAGAACTTAATAGTCTCTTACCGACAGTTAATTGTAATAATGTTTGTTTGATTGGTGATATGAATTAAAAAAATTTAGATCTTCTCTCTGAAAGTGATGATTACAGTTAATGTTATCGTCGTATGGCTTTCATTCATTGGTCAACGTTCCGACAAGAGTCACCGATCAATCTCAAACATGTATTGATCATGTATTTTTAAAATGAAATAGTCTTTCGAATGTATACCCATTTGTTCTAGAAATTGATGTTACAGACCATTTAGCAACGGGTGTCTCTATTTTAGAAATATTAAACAAAAGTGGTGAAAACTTAGAAAAAATTAAATCATGCACTGATGAAATTCAAAATATAAACTACTTTAAATTAAATGAACTGTTATCACAAGAGCAATGGTATTCTGTATACGGAAATGTGAGTCCTTCTATTTCCTTTTCTCGTTTTATTGATGTCCTTAAAGAAAATATCTGCTAGGCCAGTAAAACAAAAAAAATTAGCTCAAAAGAAAAACCAATGACAATGGATGACAAGTCATATTTGCGATGAAATCAGGAAAAAAAACTTATACTATGCTCGAAATAAAAATAATCTTAGGCAACCTGAAATAAAAAACAAAAATCGCGAAATGAGAAGCAAAGTGCAAAACCTCATAAGTAATCAAAAGACAAACTACTATAAGAATAAGTTTGAGGAGTAACGATTCAATGCGAGAGAGCAATGGCGACTTGTTAATGGCATCCTTGGAGCAAAAACAAAAGATGCAAACATACCATCAGTCCAAAAACAAAATACTATTATAAACGATAAAGTAAAAATATGCGAAGAGTTCAATAGAGTTTTTGCCAATATCTCTGACCAGATCTGTTCCACCCCACCTAATGAACATTACTACTCTTGTTTACCTCAAGATCTATCGATTTCTTCATCTTTTTTTTTCAGTCCAACAAATGAAAGTGAAATAATATCTGTTATTAATGGACTAAAGTCTAAGAAATCCTGTGGTATAGATGGCGTAAATAGTCTCATTCTGAAAAGTATATCCAAAAATATAGCAAAGCCTTTAGCTTACCTAGCCAACAAGAGTTTTGAAACAGGGGAGTTTCCTGAATGAATGTCTTAAAACAGTCATTATTGTACCAATATACAAAAAGAACATCCAAAGGATCCATGTAATTATAGACCTGTTTCCCTTCTTTCAATATTTTCAAAAATTTTAGAAACTGTCTTTAAAAACAGAATGCTGTCGTTTATAGACAAATTCCATTTTTTGAACAATAAACAGTTTGGGTTTAGAAAAGGAAAAAGTACCGAAGATGCAATGACGAGTTTTCTTAGCGAAGTCTACGAGTCCCTTGATAAAGGTTTAAAAACAGCAGGTACTTTCCTTGATTTGACCAAAGCCTTCGACTTGATAGATCATGAAATACTACTATTGAAAAATGGGTTTCAGGGCGGACTCATTTCGGTGGATTAGTAGTTACCTTAGGGGTAGGAAACAATGTGTTTGTATAAATGGTACAATGAGTGGCACTGTAAACAGTCCGAACATTGGCGTTCCCCAGGGATCAGTGCTAGGAACACTGCTTTTCCTCATATACATCAATTCCATTTTTCAATTGAAACTGAATTGCAAGCTAACAGCATATGCAGATGATTTAGCATTATCATACAGTAGCCCTTCACAAAACGATTTAATTAGATTTATCCAAGATGACCTAAATTCCATTAGCAGTTGGCTAACATTTCATAAAATGGTTTTGAGTAAGAACTCTAAAGGTATAATGTTTTCTCTATCGCGGTCTCAACCAATAGAGGAAATTAAATATCATCACATTTCATGTGACATCCTGTAATAGCTCTTGCTTTTCTTTGATGTTTGAGCAAGAATACAAATATCTAGGTGTAATCATAGACAGTAAATTAAATTGGAAACCACAAATTACATCAGTGAAACGTGTTCTTTACTTCTCGTTAAGAAAATATATCTACCGAGAAAACTAGTCCCACGCGCATTGCTAATTTCTGTCTTTTATGCATTAATCGGTTCCCGTCTCGAATATGGACTAGCATGTTGGGGATGTACATAAAAAACCAATATTCAACCTTTGGTTATGGTACAGAAAAAAATCATAAGGCTAATATCATTTAAGAGAAGACTTGATCACACACTTCCACTTTTTCAATCTCTTAAAATACTCCCATTTCGCTATTTATACATCTTCAAAACCCTAAAAGTATTCTTTACCAGAAGTGGAAATATAAGATTCAGACGAAACGAAAAATATCCTATTCGCAGTAACTGTAGTGCATACATACCCGCTGTATCAAAAGAACACTCCCGTAAATTTTTAAATGTCATAGCACCACATACATATATTTAATAAACTCCCTGCAGATTTATGTAACATTGTTTCCAACAAGTTCAAATTCCTCAAAAAGTTAAAACATTGTCACCTTTCCAGATCAGAAGTTGAAACTCTTTTTGAAGTAATATCTTAAATTAAAATTATTAACCGTCTCACTGCTCTATAAGCTTTCATTTGCTCAATATTACCAATGAAATAATAAAATAATAATATGTTTATAACAGCAAATGTCGAAATGCATGTTCGCTACTGACAATCATCGTCACAGAGAATGCTCAAATTTTACTTATTATTTGTTTATTTAGATAAATAATTCTTCTTCTTCTTCTAATAAAATATGATGTATGTTTTATATTTAAAAAAAAAAAAAAAAAAAAAAAAAAAAAAAAAAAAAAAAAAAACGGTTTTTCTACGGAAATAAGGAAAAAGTTCTCCTCAACTCTCAAAAATTGTAGGCTGACCATATAATATTAACCGCAAAACTATTGACATCTCCGGATCTTTTGCAGTCTCCTTAGCTATGTCAGCCGTAATCATTAGCGGACAAGAGCAGGCACCAACGTAACATTCGGGGTGAGATCATTTGTGGTATTTGTTTTACGTCTATTAAAAATTCCCAGCAATGGCTTGTGGTCAGTGGTGATAATTACGTACCGTCCAGCGACATATTGATGGAAATGTTTCATTCCAAAAATAATGGCTAGTGCCTCTTTGTCAATATGGACGTAGTTTCGCTCGTGGACTCCAATAGTGCGAGAGCAAAATGCAATAGGACGCTTTATTCCATTTTTCGTATCACGGTGTGCCAGAACGGCGCCAATCCCATAAGGCGAAGCATCGCAGGAGAGAACCAACGTCTTAGAAATGTCGTAATGTATTAAAATGGTGTTTGAATCAAGCAAATTCTTTAGTTCATTGAAAACACATTGATGCTCATCGGTCCATTTCCATTGCACATTTTTGTCAAGTAATCGATGTAATTTTTCTGCAACAGATGATTTATGCGGTAGAAATGAGTTATAAAAATTTTGTAAACCCAGAAAAGACTGCACCATCTCCTTATTTTCAGGAATAGGTGCCTGTTGAATCGCTCTCACTTTCTCTTTGTTAGAGGAAATTCCATCCCCACTTATATGAAAACCAAGAAAATCCAATTCGCGCTGAACAAATAAACACTTATTCTTGTTTACTGTTACGTTTGCTTTAGCTAATTTTTCAAAAACTGCTTCTGAACTACCATTGTGGTCAGGTTCGTCTTTTCAGAGACAAAAATGTCATCGACATTGTATGCTTTTACGCCCCTTATACCGACCAAAAGATCCATGAATTTTTGGAACAAACCTGGAGCGGCCAAAACACCACAAGGTAATCTACACACTTTATATAATCCCTTGTGTATATTAAGGTTCAATACCTAATAATAATATACCTAATAATACAATTTTCCCAACGGGAAAACATGACCGGCTCAAAATCTTTTGTTTAACTAGCTTCTCAATTTCTGTTTCAACTGCTGGCTTCCAGGCGATTGGGCACTGCCGATGCTTGAGAAAAATTGGATTTGATCCTGGCACTATTTCCAAGGAAACAGGTGGCCCTTTGTGGGCACCCAGATCTTCGCTAAAAACGTTTCGAAATTTCCCTTCCAAATTTATCGCATTCCCTGCCACCTCACCTCTAACGCACAAACACCTTGAACAAGAATTCCCAAAACTGGGAGCCAGTCTACCCATCAAACACTGCCCACCACCTACAACAACAACAACTGACAATTTATACTCTTTATTATTATATCTTATATTCACCAAAGATGATCCCAGAACTCGCAACTTCGCCTTGGACCAGGTCTGCAACGTAATCTTTGATGGAATCAACAACTTGTTTTTGTGATTTATACGATTCCAAGTAACTTCTGAAATAACCGTGCATGCCGCACCAGAGTCCACCTCAAAAAATTCTCTAATACCATGAAGCCAAACCTGTGTCAGAATCTTGTGTGCCATTGCTGTTTGTATGTGATTTAATTCAAAAAAATAGTTTGACGATCCCGTTGATTCACTCAGCTGATGTTCGGACTCGTTTTCAACTGTTCTTTCGTCTACTACGTGAAAAGCTTGTTGCTGATGATTGGCTGCTTTTTTTATAACAGGCTTTGCTTGAATGGCCTTTCACTTTGCAGAATTCACAGTTTTTCTCTTTGTAAGAACACTTATCAGTAAAATGATTCCCTTCGCATCGAAAACATCGCACATGTTCTGGTCTCTGGTACTTCTTTTTCGTTGACATTGCCATAACCTCATTTTCTTTTTTCTCATTTTCATTTCAACCGAAATCTCGTAAGCCCGTTTAAAATCTAACTTGAGCTCACTAAACAGACGTTTTTGTAAAGCCTTATCGGCCACGCCGCAGACAATCTGATCTCTCAACATTTTGTCCAGTTCCATGAAATCGCAGTGTTCCGATAATTTTCTTAAATCCTTAACAAAATCAGCGATTGATTCGCCACTTTTCTGAACACGTTGGTGGAACGTAAATCGTTGTACGATTTCATTGGGCTTAGGATGAAAATGATTATCCAACTTTTCTACAATTTCTTGGAACGACACATCTTTGGGGGACAGAGGTGTAAGTAAAGAGCGGATTATCTCATACGTCGATTCCCCAACACATGATAAAAATATTGCTCTCATTGATCCGTCGTTCGTTATGCCGTTGGCCTCAAAATAAAACTCCATTCGTTCTTTGTAATTATTCCAGGCCATTGATGGTTGAAATTGCTCCAGTTTGCCGAAAGTTTGTGACGTCGCGACGTATGGTTGACATTAGAAATCGTCGTTTCGTTCATTTTTTCGCTCGTCGCCAAAATGTCGTGGTTTTAACTAAAAGGAAAGATTACAATAAATATACTTTGAGCCTTAAATAAGTCAAGTCTTTATTTAAAGCTTCTGGTTTCTCTGACTGATCTAAAAAGAATGACTTTTCTCTCCATGTGACTTTCTTTTTCTCTCCACTAGTTTTTCTCCACTTCCTTTTGTGGCTGTCAACTTGAAGTCTGCTGTCACCTTAGCATTCAGGTCACAGGGTGGCTACAAGATACCACATTATCCAAATGGGGTGTTCTCTGACAAAACGACATCAAAAAGCTTTTGATCCTTTGTAAACTCAAAAAAAAATTCAGACGGCTATCCAGCGAACTTTTTTTATAATAGCACTCCTTTGAAAAATACTCCCGACTTTTGAAATGACTTTTCAAACCATTTTTATGGCTTTTTATATAATACAAATTAATCTAGAAATTGATGAAAATTACTTTGAGTATTTAACTCACTTCTCGCAAGTAGATTTTAATAGTATCCCTATTCACAGAGACAGAATTACTTACTTCTCTTAAAGATGACGTTTCTTCTGATCCGGACACGATTTCGGCAATTGTTTTAAAATAGTGTTCTTCAACTTTTTTTTCTCCACTTGTATATCTTTTTAGGCTTTCTTTAAAATCTGTAAGAAACTACATAACTATTTCAAAGCTCTCATGTTTACCTAAGGGATTTGAATAAGTAGTCTGCGAAAGTTTATCCTTCTTTCAAGGAATCTTGACTGCCATCAGTAGCATGGATTTATGCAAAGAAGATCGACGGCTACAAACCTTCTATCCTTTTATCATAAGTGTTCCAATGCCCTTGAATGTGGGAACGAGCTTGATTGCATTTACACTGACTTCTCTAAGGCGTTTGAAAATATAGGTTATTTACCTAGCTATTTTAAACGATACAGTATCATTCCCTATCCCTATATTAACTAAAAGCTTTTGGATTCCCACCTGTATTTATTGCTTGGATAAGTTTCTACTTAAAAAATAGGTCTTATCAAGTCAAATTTCGTAACGTTTTGTCGAAACTTTCAATGCTATGTCTGACGTGCCACAAGGTAGTCATCTTGGTCCCTTGCTTTTCATTGTTGCAATAAATGATGTAATTTCTTGCATCTGCTATAGCGATGGGGAATAGTATCCCTATTCACAGAGACAGAATTACTTACTTCTCTTAAAGATGACGTTTCTTCTGATCCGGACACGATTTCGGCAATTGTTTTAAAATAGTGTTCTTCAACTTTTTTTTCTCCACTTGTATATCTTTTTAGGCTTTCTTTAAAATCTGTAAGAAACTACATAACTATTTCAAAGCTCTCATGTTTACCTAAGGGATTTGAATAAGTAGTCTGCGAAAGTTTATCCTTCTTTCAAGGAATCTTGACTGCCATCAGTAGCATGGATTTATGCAAAGAAGATCGACGGCTACAAACCTTCTATCCTTTTATCATAAGTGTTCCAATGCCCTTGAATGTGGGAACGAGCTTGATTGCATTTACACTGACTTCTCTAAGGCGTTTGAAAATATAGGTTATTTACCTAGCTATTTTAAACGATACAGTATCATTCCCTATCCCTATATTAACTAAAAGCTTTTGGATTCCCACCTGTATTTATTGCTTGGATAAGTTTCTACTTAAAAAATAGGTCTTATCAAGTCAAATTTCGTAACGTTTTGTCGAAACTTTCAATGCTATGTCTGACGTGCCACAAGGTAGTCATCTTGGTCCCTTGCTTTTCATTGTTGCAATAAATGATGTAATTTCTTGCATCTGCTATAGCGATGGGGAATAGTATCCCTATTCACAGAGACAGAATTACTTACTTCTCTTAAAGATGACGTTTCTTCTGATCCGGACACGATTTCGGCAATTGTTTTAAAATAGTGTTCTTCAACTTTTTTTTCTCCACTTGTATATCTTTTTAGGCTTTCTTTAAAATCTGTAAGAAACTACATAACTATTTCAAAGCTCTCATGTTTACCTAAGGGATTTGAATAAGTAGTCTGCGAAAGTTTATCCTTCTTTCAAGGAATCTTGACTGCCATCAGTAGCATGGATTTATGCAAAGAAGATCGACGGCTACAAACCTTCTATCCTTTTATCATAAGTGTTCCAATGCCCTTGAATGTGGGAACGAGCTTGATTGCATTTACACTGACTTCTCTAAGGCGTTTGAAAATATAGGTTATTTACCTAGCTATTTTAAACGATACAGTATCATTCCCTATCCCTATATTAACTAAAAGCTTTTGGATTCCCACCTGTATTTATTGCTTGGATAAGTTTCTACTTAAAAAATAGGTCTTATCAAGTCAAATTTCGTAACGTTTTGTCGAAACTTTCAATGCTATGTCTGACGTGCCACAAGGTAGTCATCTTGGTCCCTTGCTTTTCATTGTTGCAATAAATGATGTAATTTCTTGCATCTGCTATAGCGATGGGGAATAGTATCCCTATTCACAGAGACAGAATTACTTACTTCTCTTAAAGATGACGTTTCTTCTGATCCGGACACGATTTCGGCAATTGTTTTAAAATAGTGTTCTTCAACTTTTTTTTCTCCACTTGTATATCTTTTTAGGCTTTCTTTAAAATCTGTAAGAAACTACATAACTATTTCAAAGCTCTCATGTTTACCTAAGGGATTTGAATAAGTAGTCTGCGAAAGTTTATCCTTCTTTCAAGGAATCTTGACTGCCATCAGTAGCATGGATTTATGCAAAGAAGATCGACGGCTACAAACCTTCTATCCTTTTATCATAAGTGTTCCAATGCCCTTGAATGTGGGAACGAGCTTGATTGCATTTACACTGACTTCTCTAAGGCGTTTGAAAATATAGGTTATTTACCTAGCTATTTTAAACGATACAGTATCATTCCCTATCCCTATATAAACTAAAAGCTTTTGGATTCCCACCTGTATTTATTGCTTGGATAAGTTTCTACTTAAAAAATAGGTCTTAGTCTAGTCATCTTGGTCCCTTGCTTTTCATTGTTGCAATAAATGATGTAATTTCTTGCATCTCCTATAGCGACATTTTAATCTTTGCTAATGATATGAAGATTAAAATCATCAAAAATGCTTCAGATCGCGACTTCTTACAAAAAGATATTGATAGTTTTGTTGTATGGTGTTCAATGAATGGACTAATTTTAAACACTTCCAAGTGCCAAAGTATGTCCTTTTTCTGCAAAAGGTCTCCTAGTATTGGAGAATATTCAATATCCAACAATCCATATCTCAAGTTTCTAGATTCCGTGACCTCGGCTTTCTTTTTAGTACCAACTTCGAATTTAATGAATACATCAACCTCATTATTAGCAAAGCAAATTCAATGCTTGGCTTTATTAAGTGATGGACAAAGGAATTTAATGACCCTTATGTTACCCTCTCTTTATACAACTTTTAAGTTCGTCCCCATCTATATAGAGTATGCTTCTCAGGTTTGGTCCCATTTTATGATATTCATAAATCTCGAATCGAAGCAATACAGCACAGATCCATACGTTTCGCTCTCAAAGGTCTTCTTTGGGAAGATCCTTTCAATATCACTCCTTATGAAAATCGCATTAGCTTATTAAATCTTCAAATCCTCTCACAGAGAAGAATTTAGAGTTTATACATCGCTCCCACCACAGAACTAATAATGGCATGCATGAGCCACTAGCTCGCATGAGTAGGTTATTCAACTCTAACCCTTTTATTGCCGATTTCAACATCAGTAAAAACTCTTAAAATTAATACTAAGAACCAGTATACCATCAGCATGATTCATGTTAGTAGATATTTTATTACTGTAAATAAATTACATTTTTTATTTATAGATTTTGTTTAGTAATGTTTTACTAGTTTAATTTGTTCTATTAATGTCAATTTTAATTTAATCTAATTTGTTTCTTTGTTATATTTTGTAATGTCTTTTATTTTTCCTCGTATACGTTCTGTTTTTGTTTGTGTTGGCGTTATTTACTAACCACTAACATTTGCAATTATGATGAAGAGCGCAGATAAGTGTGTACAAATGAGCTTGCTCTAAGTTCAGTGCCACTTAAGTCTCTGAGATGCAAAAAAAAGTCAATCAGAAATGCACATGTTGAGTTGACTATCTGATACTAGTTTAGATGCGGCTTTTTTGGTCTTGACTTGTCTTAAGACCGAATCGCTTTTCTAGAATAATGTTTTAGTTCTAATCCCATTCTGACGGTTGAACCGTGTAGCGGTTAGCGATTGTTAATAATAAATAAAGATGAATATACATAGATGAATAAAATTTAAATTGGATAGGTAGAGCATATCAGGGGTAAAAAAATGCGACTCAGCATTTGTAGGATACTTTACAGTTTTGCTCTTAGCTAAGTACATATTTCCGTTAACTACGATTGTCTGTCCTCAATATGCATTGCATTCACTATTTTTTTGATTTGAGCATTTGGAGCAAGCCAGTTTTGCATTAGATGCGACAAACGCTCAGAACGGATAGGCTGGGTCAAGACGAGAAAAAACGAGCTGGATAACTGTTCTGAAACTTCACATGGGTTTGCACAATATTAAGGTATTTTTCATTCACACCGCAACGCACTGAGCAGCATAAGCTCAACCCCTTAGGTATGTGTATATTGAAATCAAATCTGATGGTCTATGAGAAATTTATTTTGTGTTATTTTACGACTAGAGGTCTTTGAAATTTCACTTCTTGTTTTATTAATTTACTAGCTGACCCGGCAAACGATGTTTTGCCCTATAAATTTATTCTAGTTTCTAGATAAGTTCTTCTTCTTCTTTCCATTTCTGGCGTTACGAGAAGTGATCTTGAAGCGATCACAACTCTCCCACTTTTCTGCTTCATACTAGTGATCCGCCTGTGGGGTACGCCGCGTTGACCTCAGAAAGCGTCGGCAAGCCTCCCGGTTTTGGATTGTTCCATGTCTGAAGCCAACCAAATGCTGCTGTTTTTGCATTTGCTTGTACCAGGAGTGTTTTGGCCTGCCTTTTCTTTTTCGTAGCGAATTCGTTGAAACGTTGTACGATATTGCCTTTTGGACGGGGTTCTGCGGATCTCTCCTTTGAACTTGACAATACCAACTGAGCCGGTCGTGCTGAATTTTGTCCAAGATGGTACTTTTTACATGAAGGCTTCCACGGATCTTAGTACTTCTAATTCGACCAAGCTTTGTTACTCCTGCTGTCATCCGAAGCATCTTCATTTCGGCTGCCGTCAATTTGCTCTCATCCTTTTTGTACATTGTCCAACATTGTGAACCGTATGTCAGAGCTGGACGGACAACTGCTGTGTAGAGTCTTCCCTTCAGCTTAGGGGGCATTTTTCGATCACAGAAGATAGCGGAGTTTTCTCGCCACTTCATCCACCCTACGCTTACTCGATGATTGATGTCGTCATCACAAGTTGCTTCACTATTGATCATAGATCCCAGATATTTAAACTTTTCACACTTGGGAAGCACATTTCCATTCAAATAAATGTCTGGAATAGGCTTGTCTGGATCAGAAAAAGGGCAGCACAGGTATTCAGTCTTTTTAGCGCTAATACGGTACCCATTTCCTTCCAGAACATCAATCCAAATGTCAAGTGATCGTTGGAGGGATGTAGGATCCTCGCTTATGATGGCTCCATCGTGAGCAAAGAATAATTGTTGTACTTTATTGTCCGTTACTTTTCCTTCGAGCAAATAATCCAGAACAGCAATAAAGAGCAGGGGACTCAAGACACTTCCCTGATCCAGCTGGGCATCTCACTTTTGTAACTGCTCCCTCGCACATGTCCAAATTATTCGCACATAGGCTTCAGGAACTCCTCGGTGTCTGAGGGCCACCCATATCAGATCTCGTGGTTGTCGATCGAATGCTTTTTCGAAGTCAACCAACACAATATGCAAATCGTCTAAGGCATCTCGGTGTTTTTCCATAATGATCCTTATACTTTGGATTGCGTCTGTAGTTGACTTACCCGCGACAAACCCGCATTGGTCATCAGACAGCCTTATTATTTTCCGCAGTCGGCTATCCAAAACCCGCTCAACGATCTTCATAGTGTGGGACATCAATCTGGGTTTCATTTCCTCCACTGCTGTAAGTGATAAGGTGTCGGTCTTGTTTGATGAACATGGTATTTAGTACGATTAGACCGTATGACTTGCACATATTTAGAATATCTTCACCAGGAGTGTTACTGGTGCCGAATCCGAAACCTCCATGGCAGTCTTCAAAATCCTCGTTTGTCTTCCCGACATGTCCATTCAAATCTCCTCCAACAAACAAATACTCTTCTTTTGGGATGTTCTTAAGTAGGTTATGAAAATCATGCCAGAATGCATCTTTTTCCTCCTGCTCACACCCTATTCGGGGAGCATATGCACTGATTATATTCCAGACCTTTCCTTCCATCACCAATTTAAGAGACATCAAACGGTCACTGGACTTCAAAATGGTCAACACGCTGTTACATAAACTTTGGTCAAGGATGATACCGACTCCGTTCCTACCTTGTTCTGTTCCATAGTAGAACATCTTGTAAGCCTTGGTCTTTGCATCTAAGAAACGGGCTTAGTTTGCTGTGTTTCGCCATTTCGTTTCCTGAACACACAAGATGTCCACTCGCCTCCTTCTCATCATCTCTTCGAGTTCGAGACTTCTACCAGTCATACTTCCAACGTTCCAACTCGCGACTCTAAATTTTCGTCCAACTCGTCGCATTACTTTGCTAGCCCCCGGAATCCGTATAGCTCTGACCCGAACATTGCTGCTCGGTCCAGGATCAGCTCCATGCATAGCAATGGAACTGCCTGGCGGGGTAGTGCTTTTTATCTTTGCAAGTACTTCCATAATGCTCAAAATTTTTCAAAATTTTTCTTTTCATCCTTCTCGACACATGCATGCTCCATTTAATGAGTTTGATTTCCCTTTTACTACACCGGTGATCTCCAGTCGTGTAAGCCCCGGGATCTGCATGCATACTTGGGGAGAGTTTTTTGGTGGTATGTGTGCGGCTAGACTCACTTTGATGTTAGTCGTCTAGATATGATTGTTCCTTTAGTCGCCTTTTACGACAAGCGAGGAAGCGCTGCAGTGCTATTCTAACACTGCACGGGGATTTTTCTAGATAAGTTCTAGTGTAGACAAAAAGTAACTTGCTTATCATAAGTTTATAAGTGCGTGGTATATGCGTGAAATAGGCATGGAGCGCTATGAACGATAAAGGAATATAAAAATAACAAACGCCAAACAATATTATTTTTAAGTTATTATAGTTTATTTCTAAAACCTACATATCACATATTACCACTTTTGAATGAGCATAATATTCAATATCGGGCTCATACTGGAATGCTAGACGCAAAAATGAATCAGATATAAATGCACGATGTACCTGTTGGCGTTGTTGGTCGTTTGTTCTGAGTCTATTAACTGTGAAATGGCGTAATGGTAGTTGTTCTAAATGTATAACTTCATTGCGCTCAGATCATGTATCATTTGATTGTTCTTGACGCAATTGCTGCATGCTCACATCTTCATCAGCATATTGTTGCTGGATTTGGTCTTCGGTTCTATGGGATCTTTTATCTTTCATACTTCTGGACCTACTTGTATTGCGGCTCAAATCAGCCCTTATGCGTTTTCTTGGCATTGCTCACTGTACAAAACACATAGAAATAGAATAAATGAAATTATTTATATAAAAAAAGCATACTTAAGGCCGTTGGTGGTTGGAGCTCGTGGCACGTGTTGAGTACTTTTAAGGTTATGTAAATCACTTGTTTAAAACAGAATGAGAATTTTCACTTTTTCGATTTGTCAATGGTCGATGGAGATGGAATACTAAAAATCACAGTACAAAGCAATCTGTGTGAACTTGGCACCCGAGTTTCGAAAAAATTACTTTTTTTTTTTGTTTCTGGTAGGTTTTGGATTGTAGTAGATTGTAGTGAAAAAATTTTTGTTTGTAGTAAAGTAAAAGTCAGAAAAAATTTCAGTCAAAAAAACTCCAGCACCCCAAATGCGAAAATTCAAAATTTTTTAATTGAATATGGAAGAAAAGGGTTTGTAGTGGATTGTAGTGAATTTTTTTTTTTTTTTTTGTAGTAGAAGAAATGTTTTTTTTTTTGGTCAAAAAATTTTTCTTTATTGTATACATACATATAAAATTTTTCCTAATAAAATTTTTTTGTTTTTGTTGGCTATTGGACTACTACAAACAATGAAAACCACTTAAAATCTCTTAAATATGTTCCTAAAGGTTTGTAGTAGTACAAACATTTTCGTTTGTATTTAGTAGAACCAAAAATTAGTTACAGCTCATTAATTAGACCACATTCGTATGCAACTTTCTTCAAAATTTTCACTCTTTCTTTGAAAGTTGCATACGAATGATATGGTCTTCAAAAAAAAAGAAAAAAGTTCACTACAATCCACTACAAACCCTTTTCTTCCATATTCAATTAAAAAATTTTGAATTTTAGCATTTGGGGTGCTGGAGTTTTTTTTTACCGAAATTTTTTCTGACTTTTACTTAACTACAAACAAAATTTTTTTCACTACAATCTACTACAATCCAAAACCAGAAACAAAAAAAAAAAAGTAATTTTTTCGAAACTCGGGTGCCAAGTTCACACAGGTCACAAAGCACCATTGTAAAGTTTTCAAGTATAAACTTTTTAACATTTAAACCACAAAATTGATCAAACTTAATTTGATTTAAATAAAAACAGAAAAAAACTTACAGCTACGCACTGAATTCTCTGATAAAACGATAATTCCAATTCAATTGACAAATTTATGTTCCAAATGGTTGACTAAAATTTAATAAAAAATATTCCAATTTAATTCTAAAAATTCATTATTTTTTGAAACAAATGGAGCAAATTATTGAAAAAAGGAAGTAAAATGTGTTTGAATATGAAAATTATTTTCACTACTTTGATTTGTCAATGGTTGATAATTTAATTTAATAAAGCGATTAAAATTTAAACCACTAAATTGATAAAACACAATTTGATTTAAATAAAAATAAAGAAGAAAACTTACACTGTTATCGCAATGAATTCTCTGAGTAAAAAATGTGATTTCAGAATTAATTTTTAAACAAATCACCATATACAGGGTGATTTGCATAAGGTGTGACAAAAAGATAGGGTGTGTAGGTTGGACTTAGACAAGCAAAAAATCGTATGGGAGGGGGGGTCCATTTTCCCCCGTTTAGGCGGGAGGGGCAATTTAAGAAAAAGATCACTAAAAACGGAAAAAAAAATTATTTAAAAATAACGGTAATACCTACAGAGTCGTGCTGTAGCATTTTGAAACGCCCAAAACCTATACATTAATTTAAATTTAAAAATAAGTTGTTAAAATTAATAGTTTTTGAAATATTAATTTTCAAAGTCAAAATTTTGAAAAAAAAAAAAAACATAATTTTTTTTTTTCAAACCAATTTTTTTTTCAAAATTTTACGTAACTAAGTAGTATTTTTCTGGCTTATTTTCAATGCTCTTATTTATTTTTGATCAAACACAAAAAACCGGATGTCAAAATAACCCGTAGTTTTTGAGAAAACCAAAAACTACAAAAACGACTTTTTCAAATTGTTTTTTTTTAAAAGTTTTTTTTTCGTTATTGGATTCTTTAGTGAATTTACGAAATAAACGGTGAATTTTCTCTTTACTTTTATTCACTTAAGAATCACTTAAGAATCCAATAATGAAAAAAAAACTTTTAAAAAAAAAAATTTGAAAAAGTCGTTTTTGTAATTTTTGGTTTTCTCAAAAACTACAGGTTATTTTGGCATCCGGTTTTTTGTGTTTGATCAAAAATAAATAAGAGCATTTAAAATAAGCCAGAAAAATACTACTTAATTACGTAAAATTTTGAAAAAAAATGGTTTAAAGAGAAAAAATTATGTTTTTTTTTTTCAAAATTTTGAATTTGAAAATTAATATTTCAAAAACTATTCAGTTGAACAACTTATTTTTAGATTTCATTTAATGTATAGGTTTTTGGCTTTTCAAAATGCTATAGCACGACTCTGTATGTATTACTGTTATTTTTAAATAATATTTTTTTTATTTTTAGTGATTTTTTTCAAAAATTGCCCCTCCCGCCTAAGGCTAAGGCCACGCAGTCAGCGATAAGCGAGCGAGCGATTGAACGATCAGCGATTAAGTGACAAAGCGACGAGTGGCCTTTTCGTGAGCGACATTTCTTTAGCGATTAGTTGTTAAAATGCCGTTGTCAAGAGCACTACGTTTATATTTGTTGTCCACCAACCATCTGTTGCTCTTGACGCTAAGCGATAAACTAAAAATTAGAACAAGTTTGGTGACAGAGCGACGTCGTTCAGTCGCTTAAAAAAATCGCTCATCGCTCGCTCTTTGCATGGCCAGTTCAATGCAGTTTCATTTGTTATAATTTTTTCATGTCGTTCAGTCGCTCGCTCGCTCGCTTATCGCTGACTGCGTGGCCTCGGCCTAAACGGGGGAAAATGGACCCCCCCCTCCCATACGATTTTTTGCTTGCCTAGGTCCAACCTACACACCCTATCTTTTTGTCACACCTTTTGCAAATCACCCTGTATATATACATATACATATACAGCTATGGACAAAGAAATAGCACAATCATTCATTTTCTTATGAAAACTGCATTTATTTTTACTTGCGATTATAGGTACTATAAGGCAAGTCTTGCATTCGTGCAGAAAAAAAATTTTGAGATAACAATTAAACATGACATTACGATGATAGAGAATACGAAAAAAGTGGGTCCTACAATTCTGTCTGTCTGTCTGTCTGTCTGTCTGTCTGTGTGTCTGTGTGTCTGTCTGCCTGTCTGTCTGTATGTCCGTATATGGATCTACAGCCTGAACCGCTTGACCTATTTTCTTCAAAATTTGCAGTCAGGGTCTATTTGGCATCCTACAGAGGGGTTTTTGGAATTGGGTCTCTAGGTCTTGAAATAACGGTACCTGCCATACAACCCATATGATAATACTTAGTTTTCTCGAAAACGGCTCTAACGATTTTGATAAAATTTTATTTGAATTATTATTTTTCAATTGTCTTTCTTATGATGCAAAAATTTTTTTTGGAAAAAGTTTAAAAACGGTACCCCCCATAGTACTGTTTTTTTCAAAACCGACTTCCTCGTTAATGGCTCACACGATTTTGATGAAATTTCATATTTAAGAAGTCGTAGATGACATTAAAAATATTGCATATTAACATTTGGAAAATTCTAAATTTTGAAATTTTTATTAATTTTTTTAAAATAATTTTGTTTTTTTGAATATTTTCAAAACTGTATTGCTGATTTATTTCAATTTTCTTGTCAAAACATCTTCTGGCAAGATCTTAAGACTTGCATACCTAGATCTTAAAAAACTTTTTTTATTAAAAAATGAAAAATAAAAAACCGATTTTTTAAAAAACTGCTCTAACGATTTTGGTTAAATATTCAACGTTTATAAGTACTAGCAATTGCAAAAGAATGGCGTTTTTGGATTTTCGATTGAAACTTTTGGAATATTTAATTTTAATTTTTTTCAATATTTTGCGTGATTTAATTCAATTTTCATTATTAAAATGTAGTTGGCAACCCTGAGCCCACCAAAAATATTTAGAGCGAATACTAAAACCTTTTACTCAGCCTTAATTTTTTGGTATTGGTATTGTGCACACAATCGCAAGTTCGTGCGACCCAGTCGTGCCCATTTTTATTTCCTTTTGAACTTAAACATTTTATTTCCCATTTTATGACATGAAGTGACTTATAAGGATTAATAATAATTAGTAATAGGGAATCGTTTCTTTACAATTCAATTTTTAAAAATATATTTTGCAGTGATGATCAAATTTCTTGTGGACAAGAAAATAGACTTATAATGGTAAAAAAAAATTATTTTTAGTGAAAATATTTATTTTTTCGAAAATTTTGTTATTACCAAGTTAGTTCTTAGTTGGTTGACCACGATTTTTTAAAGTTGCTTGGCACCTCCTTGGTAAGCTTTCAACTAACGCCTGGCATCTACTTTGCGGGATAAAGTAGAAAGCTTCTTTGATTCCAGCCCAAAGATCGTTTGAGTTTTTAAATTTTGTCTGCCCAATTTTGACTTTAACATCATTCCATAAGTGTTCTATGGGATTAAGATCGGGACTTTGAGCTGGCCAGGTTAGGACATCGATTTGTTCATCCACGTGCCAAGCTTTTACTATATTTGATGCGTGTTCGGGGTTATTGTCATTCATGAATATCCACTTAATTGGCATGAACTCAAAGGAATGTGGTTCCATTGTAGCAAGATAAGCGAATTTATCCATTTTGACATCAATCCTCACCAATGTTCCCACCCCATGCCAGGAAAACGCACCCAGACCATTAAATTTCCCACTCCATGTTTCACCGTCTTTGAAGTATACTAAGGATTGTACACTTCGCGCTTAGGACGATGCAAAAATTGCGGTACTTTTTAGGCTTCATAGACTGCATTTGCTTATCAAATCTACATACCCGAAGAAAAAAAAACATCACAACTATTTCACAAAACGGAAATTTTGAATTTATGATATTTCTTAATAGTGTGCTATTTCTTTGTCCATAGCTGTATATATATATATGTTTGTATATAGTATAAAACAAAGTCGCTTTCTCTGTCCCTATGTCCCTATGTATGCTTAGATTTTTAAAACTACGCAACGAATTTTGATTTGAATAGAGTGATTCAAGAGGAAGGTTTATAATATGTATAATAGTAGGGAAAAGCCGAGAAATTTAAAGATTTCTAATGTGATGCCGTAACAAACATATTTTTCTGCGCTTACATTGCAAACGCTTGCTAAACCTTACGAAATATATCAAATTTATGTACTACGAAATTGTATATCTTTAAAAGATGAATAAAAAAGTCAGAACAGCATATGTTTATCTCCTAAGGATAACCCACAGTAACCATTTTTATCTTTTACATATAACAAAAAAATATGGGTTATTTATCAAGCTATTTTAAACGATATACATAGTATCATTCCTTATCCAATCAAATACATTATACCTTGTGCATTTCATGTAGATCAAAATTGCCCTTTACAGCATGTGATTTAAATGAATATTTTCGAAGATATTACGGACAGATTAAAAAATTGCGAGGTAAAAATGTAAAAATACCTAAATAAGTAAAAATGTTGAGTATGAATATTCCAAAGATAACATATTCATGGTATAGGGAAAGGGAATTGTTTTACTCCAAACTTAAATGTTCACAGTTTTTCTGTAGCGTATTTAGTATCAGCATTGTACCAGTGCGAAACCGGGGTGGGTCGCTACTCGCTAGTATAATATACATAATTCTCATGGGAAATCCTAGAATTTTGTTAGTTTTAGAACACATCGTACCACTTATCAGAACTGCAGCCCGGGAAACATTTGCCTTTGTAATAACATTTTAAAAAATTTATGAAAGGAGAAAATGAAATGACAAAAGATGCGCTTACTCGTTTGCAGAAAATAGGGCTTGATGATTCCACTGCTGAGCAGCTACTGAGTTTTAAAGATAACGCAAAATTGTCTATATGACTCAGCGTTTAAGATTACTGACTTATCTGAAGATAGGTTTGGCGAAGCAGTAAAAGATACAGTTTTAGAAAGCACAGCACGGGATATCTATCAAAAAGCTGTAGCCAGAAAGAAGTTTATTTCAGTTTATGTGCAAATGCTAAGGAAATTTCTGAGCCACACTATAGAGCTCAACGCTGCTGCAACATACATTAAAATTTATAGGGGAAAACATGCATATACCAAAAATCTTTAATACCGATAATTACAATCAGTGCGAAAGTTGCCAATCAGTAAGTCCAGCAGCTTATCTGGTTAAGTTATTAGAAATCTATACCTATAATAAAAATGTAACAGTTTGTTTGTTTGTGCACGCTAATCTCAAAAATGGCTTTATCCAATCTAGATGGAGTTTTGAGTAATATATTGTGGGAAGCTTCACTTAACATTTAGTTTTTATTTCATGTCAATCGGTTGATAAAAAAAAATGTAATGCCAATTCTTGCGGACGAAGTCGCTGGCACACCTAGTAGTTAATAAATTTAAACCACTTAATTGATAAAACACAATTCGATTTAAATAAAAATAAAGAAGAAAACTTACACTGTTATCGCAATGAATTCTCTGAGCAAAAAATATGATTTCAGAATTTATTTTTAAGCAAATTAAATTGATAAATATGATATTTACACTGAAACTGCAAAATCTAATATATAAAATTCTCGTGTCACAGTGTAAATTTTATTTATTTAGTTATTTATTTCATCAATTGATTTCAAGATCTGCTGATTACAAAAATTCAAAAAAAAAAAAATAGATAATAATATAGGTTTGGGTAAGATACAAAATATACGTACATAACATGATAAGCAATTTAAGATAAATTAATCAAGAACAAAAGAAATTAATTACATAGATTAAGTATTATTTTCTTAAAAATATCCCTCTTCATGCAAAGGTCTATATCATTACATACTCCGTTAAAAAGTTTTAAAGAACGTGTTAGCGGCTCATTTAAACCGTAGTTAGTCCTATGAGGAGCTATGTGGAATAATTCAATTCTATTTCGAAGCGTTCGTTCAGGAGCGTAAAAAGGAATCGAAGAAAGCAATTCCATAGAAGATATTCGATTATCCAAAATATCTTTTACAAATAGTATACATTGCACTTGCCTGCGACATTTGAGCGTTTTTAAATCTATGAGAGAGCACCTTGACTTATAGTTCGGTAGGGACCCAACCCAATTAAATTTTCTCAGGGCATAGTTAGTAGATCTTTTTTGAATCCTTTCTATTCTCATACTACTATTTTCATAGAATGGTGGCCAAACAACACAACAATACTCTAAAATTGGTAAAACCAAAGACATAAACAAGGTCTTAAGTGTATACGCATCCTTGAAATCAGTTGAATTTCGTTTTAAAAATCCTAACAAAGAACTACCTCTAGACACCACATAATCAATGTGTGTGCTAAAGTCCAACTTTGAATCAAAATGGACTCCCAGGTCTTTTATAGTACTGACTCTTAAAAAGCTAAAATCGTGGAATTTGTATTCAAAATTTATAAGAGATGAAGATCTTGAAAGACTAAATATTTTACATTTTGAATAGTTCAGTTCCAAGCGATTGTAACTACACCAATTTAAAAAATTTGTTATGTCCAACTGCAGAAATAGACAATCTGCAAGTGAAGACGTTGAAATAAAAATTTTCACATCATCTGCATACATCAAAATGTTACAATATCGTAATACAGCAGGTAGGTCATTGGTGAAAATAATGAACAGCAGAGGGCCCAAATGGCTTCTTTGTGGAAGACCCGATAAAACTTCCATAGTGTTAGAGGTGCAATCATCTATCTTTACAATCTGCTTTCTATTCGACAGATATGATTTTAACCAGTTTGTGAAATCTTTATCAAAACCCAACCTTGTTAATTTTTGTAATAGAAGACCATGATGAACCCGGTCAAATGCTTTAACAAAGTCGGTATAGATGACATCAACTTGCTTACCATTTTCTATTTGATTGCTACAAAAATTTGTAAATAGGCTTAAATTTGTGCAAGTCGATCTTCCTTTCAAAAATCCATGCTGAAACGAGGATAATGATTCCTTAACAGAAAATTAGAGCCTTTGAGTAATCATTTTTTCAAAAAGCTTCGGTACCGTAGAAAGCTTAGAAATAGGTCTATAATTTTTTACCAAGTGTTTAAGACCACTTTTGTATATGGGATCAATGAAAGAAATTTTCCATTCGTCCAGGAAAATACCAGTAGAAAGAGATGTATTAAAAATACGAGATAGAACATAACATAAAGAAGTGGAACATTTTGATAATAATATGGGAGGAATCATATCAAAACCCCCTTTTTTTCTCGTATCAATATTAGTTAAGCTTTCCAAAACATCCTGTTCGGAGAAGCATACTAATGAAAAATCAGTTATAGGATTTTTATTTAAATATAGCTCACTAGTATACGCGATTAGGTCACTATTATATGAAGTTTGAAAGAATTGTGCAAAGAGATTACATGAAGATTGAATATTATCTGATTTATGACTTTCATATTCCATATTCTGGGGAAACGATGAAACTTTTCTTTTAGAGTTTAAAAACACCCAAATTAAAGAAGCAATCTTAAGGGTAGATGGCCCTTATCACTTAGGGGTATGGAAAATAATTAGTAGCAGATTCTCAGACTTACTGAATAAGCATATAAAATTTGGTAAAAATCAGTAAAGCCGTTTCGGAGGAGTACGTTAACTTAAATTGTGACAGGGAAATTTTAGATATAAGAAGATATAAATTTTAAATTGTAACACATTCAACGTTATTTTCGAGGAGCCTACCTTATGAACACGTTTTTTTTATCTGGTCTCCATTTAAAACTTTCAACTCGGTTGTATTCGCACAAAAAAGGAATATGAATTTCATTACACTTCCAATGACCTTAAGTCTAGTAATTACAGAATTAATCTGTTAATGGCGCCAAATACGCTTCGCAAAAGTCTTTGGTATGGGCTTCTATCATTGAAAGATACTCCTCAGATAACGCACTTAGTTTTCTCACTCTGTACACTGTATTCGTTAATCAAATGAGGTGAAGGTAAAAAATCCATCTTCTTTTTTGTCGCTACGATGAATCATTGAAAAGTTTCAATCGGAAACTGGGAGGCAGAACGTAAATGGTTTTAACTAATTATTATCTTCCAGCCTTTGCTGAACATGAGTTTTTGCATAAGCCATTAATTTATCAAAGTACCTATTTCTCATCATGTGGTCTGAGGAACATCAAAGACTGAAAGGTAAAGGCCCATCACTATTATTTCAATTAAGTGAAGGCAACCTTTTTCCATGGGTACCTATGTATGTTTACTTTCCTATCTTATCTCTAATCGGCACAGCATTTTTGAGCCAGCTTTGCAAATCGCACATGCACATCCTTCAAACATGCGTGTTTGCCGGTGATTGTGGAAAGTTACGAATTGCTAAACAAATAATAACATTTTTTGCCTAAGTGGCCGATGACCTGCGGATCTGAGACGTATTTACCCTTTGGCGGATGATCTGGGTAGGATTACATTACTAATAAGAATAATGAATTTGTTTTGCGGCTCAGAAATGTTCTAGTTCAGAAGCTGTTGAAAAAATTATTATGAGTGGCGCCAAATTATCGATGCAGAAGATGAGCCTAATAGTTCCAGACGTTTGCTGAAGAGTTTTTACAAAATAATTCTAGTGAGAATGGAATAGGTCTCGCGTATACCAATTATGTACTTATATTTGATTGTAGTCTACAGAACAGCAGTGAACTGACTCGTGGGCATTGTTTGTATATGAATTTGGAATATTGCAATTTAACACTTTGGCAAAGAAGAGAGTGCTCACTCGAATTTCTTCCAAGAAATTTTTTTGGCCAGAAATAGTGCACATTCAAACAATTATATCAACGTCAAACACAGGTTTTTTTCTTGTATAAGTCGTTTCTTTTCTTTAATGCGCAGTATCAAAGTGTGTCACTTTCACTCATAATTTTACCCCAGCTCCAGAAATGGTATCTAGGTATAATCCTAGACAAAAAGCTAAATTGGAAAGCCAATATACAGGAAAGAATCAGGAAATCCACCGTGGCCTTATTTTCCTGCAAAAAAGCCATTGGTAACAAATGGGGTTTCTCCCCCCAAATCACCCACAGGCTCTACACCGCGGTCATCAGACCAATACTCACATACGGAGTAGTGGAATGGTGGACCGCTCTTGATAAAAGGACCTACTGCGATAATCTAAGCAAGGTCCAACGAACAGCTTGTCTGTGTATAAGCGGAGCACTGAGATCAGCACCCTCAGCTGCACTAAATACACTCCTCAACCTCACATCACTAGATATCTTCAGCAAACAAATGGCCGCCAGTGCAGCCACTCGTATGAGAGCTATCTCCCAATGGACCGATAACAACATCGGTCACGTTGCAATCCTGAATTTATTCGGATCAATCCCCTGTCACTCCGACTACACCATCCCCCAATTGGTTTTTGATAATAAGTTCCAAGTCTCAATCCCACCGAGAACGACCTGGGACGACGAAGAATTTTTGAGAGATGATTCAATTCATTTCTATACAGATGGTTCAAAAAACTAAGAAGGGGTAGGCTGCGGGGTATACTCAAACCGACTTAACTTAAGTCTCTCGTTCCGCCTTCCAAACCATTGTAGCGTGTTCCAAGCGGAAATTCTGGCGATCAAAGAGGTTCTATCATGGCTAAAAGAAAACGTGATATCCTCAACGAATATCCGGATTTTCTCAGATAGTCAAGCAGCCCTCAAATCACTCGGCGCTGTTTCTACGAACTCAGTAACCGCCCTCAACTGTCGTTTATCTCTTAAGGAGATGGCTGAACAGTTCAATATTCACCTTTTTTGGGTGCCGGGGCACAGAGATATCATGGGAAATTGCAAAGCCGATGAACTCGCCAGAAAAGGAACCGTTCTACCGATCTCTACCAGTAGGTTGAATATTGGTATACCAATCGCTACATGTAAACTTATGCTAAAGCAAGAGGCGATGGACAGAACAAATCACAGGTGGAACAATATCACCACGTGCGTGGCAACAAAACAGATATGGCCAGGAATAGATCCAAAACGCACAAGACATTTGTTATCCATTACCAGATTGCAAGTTAGCTCCGTAATCAATGTCATTACCGGACATTGTCTGATAGGAAGACAGAAGAAGTTGCTTAGATGAGGAGGAGGAGGAGACAATCCCACACCTCCTCTGCTCATGTCCTGCACTCTCTTCTAAAAGAAAGAGGCATCTAGGAAAATATTTTCTTGATGATCCAAGTGATCTGACGCACACAGATCCCCTGCATCTCCTTCGCTTTATTGTAAGCTCCAAATGGTTTTGTTAAGCGAGGTACTCCCTCGCATAATTTCTATGGTATCACAATGGACCTAATATTGGTCTAAGTGTGTCGGGTGTATTCCTGACAGCCATTGTAACCTAACCTAACCAGAAATGGTGACAAATTGTAGATTTCTGTGGACAAAGTAAAGAAACGGACCTATACCTAATGTGTGCGTATAGTACTTTTGGACACATTTGCAATCGTTCTTCGTCTTGGTTATACATATACATAATTATTACCAAGTCCAAAAATGATAATTTTTTTTTCGTTTGAAATGAGAAAAGCTATTTGTGCATTAATTAATCACTAGGATATTCGCAGCCTTAAGCAGGCGGATCTTTTCAATTTCTATGTTCAGTAGGTCATCCAAAAAAATCTAGACAGTAAATCTCACAACATGTTGCAGTCACATCTACATTTAACTTTTTATTCGTATATTTAACAGAATTCGCGTTAAGATTCACAATTTTATGCTAATTTCACAGTTTTGCTTGCATTTCTGCAATGAATTGTTAAAACAATCACAACTTATTGTTATAAAGCGGCCCATACACACCACACAAGTGTGCACACTTGTGTCGGTGTGGATAAATGTGGTACGTGTGTGGGGTGGTTTGCACACCAATTTTCGGTGATGGAATGGATAGATGGAATCGAAAATAATGCTGCTTTAATTAACACGCCATCGCCATCGGTTCTTGAAAATTAATTTTTTTTTTTTTTTGATCTGGAAGTTTTTGACGTGATCAGCAATTTTCAGCTTTATAAAAATTTAGTGCCGTTTTTTGCAGGTTGGTTTTCTTTTGAAGTTTGTTTGTGTATAAGGTTCATTGTTTTATCTAATTGCACTATATATTAAATTTTTATGCCCCGTGCGACTAAAGGAACAATCATATTTACACGACTAACATCAAAGTGAGTTTAGCGACACACATACCACCTAAAAACTCTCCCCAAGTATGCATGCAGATCCCGGGGTTTACACGACTGGGGATCACCGGTGTAGTAAAAGGGAAATCAAACTCATTAAATGGAGCATGCATGTGTCGAGAAGGATGAAAGGAAAAATTTTGAAAAATTTTGAGCATTATGGAAGTACTTGCAAAGATAAAAAGCACTACCCCGCCAGGCAGTTCCATTGCTATGCATGGAGCTGATCCTGGACCGAGCAGCAATGTTCGGGTCAGAGCTATACGGATTCCGGGGGCTAGCAAAGTAATGAGAGCGAAAATTTAGAGTCGCGAGTTGGAACGTTGGAAGTATGACTGGTAGAAGTCTCGAACTCGAAGAGATGATGAGAAGGAGGCGAGTGGACATCTTGTGTGTTCAGGAAACGAAATGGCGAAACACAGCAAACTAAGCCCGTTTCTTAGATGCAAAGACCAAGGCTTACAAGATGTTCTACTATGGAACAGAACAAGGTAGGAACGGAGTCAGTATCATCCTTGACCAAAGTTTATGTAACAGCGTGTTGACCATTTTGAAGTCCTGTGACCGTTTGATGTCTCTTAAATTGGTGATGGAAGGAAAGGTCTGGAATATAATCAGTGCATATGCTCCCCGAATAGGGTGTGAGCAGGAGGAAAAAGATGCATTCTGGCTTGATTTTCATAACCTACTTAAGAACATCCCAAAAGAAGAGTATTTGTTTGTTGGAGGAGATTTGAATGGACATGTCGGGAAGACAAACGAGGATTATGAAGACTGCCATGGAGGTTTCGGAATCAGCACCAGTAACACTCCTGGTGAAGATATTCTAAATATGTGCAAGTCATACGGTCTAATCGTACTAAATACCATGTTCATCAAACCAGACCAAAACCTTATCACTTACAGCAGTGGAGGAAATGAAACCCAGATTGATTACCATTTGGTAACCAATTACATGAAATCTCGGGTGAAAGACTGCAAAGTGATACTAGGAGAAGCTGCCGCTCAACAACACCGTCTTCTTTTAACAGAATTTTTTGCGGATGCGGTGAAGGAAGTCAAACAAACAAAGGCTCCTAGGAGAATCAAGTGGTACAATGTGGAGAAAACCAAAGGACAGCAATTCATTTCGTATATGCAAAGTCAGCTGTATAATACCATCGACGCAGTTTCAAATGCAATCACGGCACAAAATATGTGGGATCGCCTACAACGAACCAGCTTAGAGAGAGCCAAATCACTGTTAGGAGTCTCAAAAGGACACCACCAACAAGCTAAAGAAACCTGGTGGTGGGATGATGAAGCTAAAGCAGTGATTAGAAAGAAGAAAGCAGCTTTCCAAGCTTGGTCGAAGTGCCCCTCAAGAAATACAAATGAAAAAGCGCGTTTCAAAATGGAATACAAGGAGAAATGCGCAGGAGATTCGTTCGCCGAAGTTCATAAATGATGCTCAAGGACTGCTACTTGTAGATGACGACAAAATTCTTCACAGGTGGCGACAGTATTGTGATGATCTTTTGAATGAACAGTTTCCTCGGCGCCACTTTCCAACAGCTGCACCTAACTTTACGGAAGTATCCGACGTCACAGTCGAAGAAGTTAGGGAGGCAGTTAAGAACTCCAAAAAAGGCAAAGCGATTGGGCCAGACGAGGTACCATATGAGTTTTGGAAAAATATGGGAGACATCGGGTTGAGATGGCTCACGATTCTCATCTCCAAACTTAAAAGAGGTGACAGTTTGCCTAATCAATGGAGGGAAAGTTTTCTTCTTCCAATGTACAAGGGAAAGGGAGATACCAGAAGCTGTGACAACTATCGTTCGATCAAGTTAATGTCCCACACTATGAAGATCGTTGAGCGGGTTTTGGATAGCCGACTGCGGAAAATAATAAGGCTGTCTGATGACCAATGCGGGTTTGTCGCGGGTAAGTCAACTACAGACGCAATCCAAAGTATAAGGATCATTATGGAAAAACACCGAGATGCCTTAGAGGATTTGCATATTGTGTTGGTTGACTTCGAAAAAGCATTCAATCGACAACCACGAGATCTGATATGGGTGGCCCTCAGACACCGAGGAGTTCCTGAAGCCTATGTGCGAATAATTATGGACATGTACGAGGGAGCAGTTACAAAAGTGAGATGCCCAGCTGGAGTCACTGAAGAACTCCAAATAACAGTAGGTGTACATCAGGGAAGTGTCTTGAGTCCACTGCTGATGATTATTTGCTCGAAGGAAAAGTAACGGACAATAAAGTACAACAATTATTCTTTGCTCACGATGGAGCCATCATAAGCGAGGATCCTACATCCCTGCAACGATCACTTGACGTTTGGATTGATGTTCTGGAAGGAAATGGGTACCGTATTAGCGCTAAAAAGACTGAATACCTGTGCTGCCCTTTTTCTGATCCAGACAAGCCTATTCCAGACATTTATTTGAATGGAAATGTGCTTCCCAAGTGTGAAAAGTTTAAATATCTGGGATCTATGATCAATAGTGAAGCAACTTGTGATGACCACATCAATCATCGAGTAAGCGTAGGGTGGATGAAGTGGCGAGAAAACTCCGCTATCTTCTGTGATCGAAAAATGCCCCCTAAGCTGAAGGGAAGACTCTACACAGCAGTTGTCCGTCCAGCTCTGACATACGGTTCACAATGTTGGACAATGTACAAAAAGTATGAGAGCAAATTGACGGCAGCCGATATGAAGATGCTTCGGATGACAGCAGGAGTAACAAAGCTTGATCGAATTAGAAGTACTAAGATCCGTGGAAGCCTTCATGTCAAAAGTACCGTCTTGGACAAAATTCAGCACGACCGGCTCAGTTGGTATTGTCATGTTCAAAGGAGAGATCCGCAGAACCCCGTCCAAAAGGCAATATCGTACAACGTTTCAACAAATTCGCGACGAAAAAGAAAAGGCAGGCCAAAACACTCCTGGTACAAGCAAATGCAAAAACAGCAGCATTTGGTTGGCCTCAGACATGGAACAATCCAAAACCGGGAGGCTTGCCGACGCTTTCTGAGGTCAACGTGGCGTACCGCACAGGCGGATCACTAGTGTAAAGCAGAAAAGTGGGAGAGTTGTGATCGCTTCAAGATCACTACTCGTAACGACGGAAATGGAAAAGAAGAAGAAGATTAAATTTTTATATCTGACACGGACGCGGGCTCACAAAAAGGAGCTTTTTTTTATCAGGTCGGAGCATTTATTTCGAATTTTTCCCGAGAGTGAGCTAGGGCTGCAGTTAGAATTTGAAAACGAGTTTCTGAAGTTGAAAAAAAAGAAGTAAGAATTTTGAATGATTTAATTATTAGCTGAAGATTTTTTTACTGAAAATTACGAAAGCTTACCATATTTTGACTTATTAAATGGTGTACACTTCAACAAACGTTTCAAACGAATTCCTTATTTATAAGGGAAATAAATAAAAAGAATTATGAATTATTTTGCTGTTTTTTATTTTAATTGTGGAACTAAAATTTCATAAATTCCGGATGTTGGTATGAAAGCAAAAAGCTGTAGAAATGAAAGCAAACGGTTATTATTTCGGAAAATCAAGCTGTAGTTTGTTTGTGAGTAATATAACGAAAATTTGTACACAGAGCTGTAAAAATGAAAGCGAATGGTTGTAGCTCTTGCAAATCTAGTTGTAGTTTAGATAATGCAAATTACAATTTGATCAAAATGTTGTGTAAGAATGCAACGAAATCTGTATTTCCTACAAAGAGTGCTGTACATTCTGCAGCGAAATGCTGTTGCTTTGATAATTTTCCTGGTTTTCGTATCTACAGCGAATGTTGTAAATTAAACGATTTATTATGAAATGCACAACCATGTCTTTGTCAAATTGACAACACTGGATGTCTTCGGGTCGATTATGACAACGTATGCAATCAAATTAATATCGGAACATTTCTACAACATTTTTTTGGGGTATCGTATACAGGGAATTTATTTATTAATTTTTTATTCAATTTTCACTTACATACTAGTAAAAAAAAAATCAAAATCGTGAAGCGTTCCACATTTTTAGTGCTTTGATTAACATTGAAACAGCTCTGAAACATTATATATACTATAGATAAAATTAATTTTAACGATCTAACGAACATGACTGCTAAAATGAAAAATTTTAGAGGAGCAGCGAAAAGTTTAAAAGAAAAGAAAGCTTCAGTTATTTTCAGTAAAGCTGATAAAAGCAATAATATTGTAATACTAGACAAACAAGAATATATCGCAATAACTGAACAATTTATAAGAACTGGACCTTATGAAGAAGTAATTTTTAATCCTTTACCGGGAATGATAAGGAGAACTAAAGAAGCTATCAAACAAGCAGTTAAAGTTTTTAATGATCCTAATTTATCAAGGAAATTAAATGTTTCAAATCCAATTTTACCAAGATTATATTCTCAGTTAAAATTACATAAACCAGGAAAACAAATAAGACCAATTACATCAACAACTGGATCAATATTATCATAACTTGAATGTTGGTTATTAGAAAAACTAAATAATCTCCCAATCAAATTTGAAACAGCAGGTATAAAAAATGGAATTGAATTTGCAGAAAAAGTAAAGAACTTAAAAATAGCTAGCAATGAGATTCAAGTTTCATTCGATGTTGTTTCATTATATCCAAATGTTCCAATTGATGAAACTTTAGTTTTTCTGAGAAAATGGCTAGAAAGAAATACACTTAAACCAGAAGAAATAAATGAATTTGTAAAACTTACTAAACTGTGCATGGATGAAAATTGGTTCCAGTTTAATGAAAAGTTTTACAGACAAAAATTTGGTTGCAGTATGGGATCACATATGAGCCCGTTTTTAGCAAATTTATTTATGTCGCATATAGAAACTGAAATGAAAAATGAAGTAAATTTCCCAAGAATTTGGTTAAGATATGTCCGTCAGCTCATTAACAAATTAAATAGAACTAAATACCCATCAATAAAATTTACATATGAAGAAGAAATTGAAGGGAAACTAAATTTTCTAGATTTAAGTATAACTCGGAATGGAGACAATTTCGAATTGGATATATACAGAAAACCAACGAATACTCTGAGATACATTACATCAGACTCGTTCCATTCCTTTGAACATAAGATGTCAGCTTTTCACTCAATGATTTTTAGAGCTCTAAATATTCCAATGACTATAGAAACAAAAATAAAAGAATTCCAAAAAATTAAAGACATAGCCAAAATTAATGGATATACTGAAGAATTGATTGAAGATTTAACAATTGCACATAGAAGAAAACAAGAATTGAGAAATTATACAACTTTAGATCTAATAAGGAATGAAGGAAATGACGAAAAGAAATATTCAAAATTTTATTTCTATCCAGAAATAACATCTAAGATAAAACCAATCTTTAATAAATATAATATCCGTATGAGTGAGTGCAGCGAAATAAAAATAAAAAATCTGATTGGAGGATCTAAGGATAAAATTGAACAACTTCAAAAGTCAGGAATTTATTCTATCTGATGTAATGATTGTGCAAAAGAATATATAGGACAGACAAGAAGACCTATTCTAAAAAGATTTAAAGAACATTTTGCACATCTTAAATATAATGAAAAAGAAAAGTCAAGTGTTGCAGAACATATGCTAGAAAATAGTCATAGCTTTAGTTTGCAAAATTTAAAACTAATAAGAAATGTAAATAGCAATTATGAATTAGATGCTTTTGAATCATTTTACATATTTAAAAACAAAAATAATCTAATGAATAGTGATGATGGACCAATCAAAGATTCAATATTCAAAAAATTTTTTAATAGATTCAACTCAACTCAACTGTAATTTTTGTTTAGAAACATTTTTGTTTTTTATTAGTTTTTTGACAAGTAATTTAATTTAATTTAATTTTATAAATCTCACTGACGATGGAAGCATTGCTTCTGAAATGTACATCTGAGGAAATAAAATAAGTGTTTTAACTGTTAAAAACTTTACTAATCTTTTCATTTATTAGATTAAAAAACACGTGGAAAAAACGTGCTTCAAGAGATACAAAAAACAAAAAATAGATACCTGAAACTGAGGACGAAGATTAAATATTTACAAGCAGATATATTTTTTCTTAGAAGATGTAAGAAACAGAATGTTTTTCCGAATTTTATTCAACTTTGGGGTCCAACAAATTGTGAAAATAAGGGAATTATAGAGAAAGCTATTTGTGCAGGACAGAAAATGTGGCTTAATCTTGAAATAAAGTCTAAATACTCAAAGCTGTCTGTAATTGAACGTGAGGCATATTCCCTGCATCTATATCTCAGCAATAAACTAAATCATGAGGGAAATAATCAAAAGCAAATAATGGAACAATCAAGCGATTGGAATAATTTTATTATGCATGTTCAAGATACAGTTGACTGTAAATTTGGTAAGAAAAAACAAATCTTAATTAAAAAATTCAATCTTTTAATAGGTAGAGTCAATTATAATGAGCAAAAGAAGATTTTTAAAGAAGTAGAACCAGTAGAAGATTTCGTAAAAAATTTTTCAAGATTGGAATTTACAACAAATGAATTGGAATTACTCAATAGAGGATTAAATTTTGCATTGCAACCAACAAAAGAAAAAGCTATCCAAAGTGCTTTGATTAACATTGAAACAGCTCTGAAACATTTCAATGATCCTGACGATAAAGTTAGAGTAAGGTCCGAAGCTATAGATAAAATTAATTTTAACGATCTAACGAACATGACTGCTAAAATGAAAAATTTAAGAGGAGCAGCGAGAAGTTTAAAAGAAAAGAAAGCTTCAGTTATTTTCAGTAAAGCTGATAAAAGCAATAATATTGTAATACTAGACAAACAAGAATATATTGCAATAACTGAACAATTTATAAGAACTGGACCTTATGAAGAAGTAATTTTTAATCCTTTACCGGGAATGATAAGGAGAACTAAAGAAGCTATCAAACAAGCAGTTAAAGTTTTTAATGATCCTAATTTATCAAGGAAATTAAATGTTTCAAATCCAATTTTACCAAGATTATATTCTCAGTTAAAATTACATAAACCAGGAAAACAAATAAGACCAATTACATCAACAACTGGATCAATATTATCAAAACTTGAATGTTGGTTATTAGAAAAACTAAATAATCTCCCAATCAAATTTGAAACAGTAGGTATAAAAAATGGAATTGAATTTGCAGAAAAAGTAAAGAACTTAAAAATAGCTAGCAATGAGATTCAAGTTTCATTCGATGTTGTTTCATTAT
Source organism: Melanostoma scalare (assembly GCA_949752695.1). Classification (NCBI taxonomy): domain Eukaryota; kingdom Metazoa; phylum Arthropoda; class Insecta; order Diptera; family Syrphidae; genus Melanostoma; species Melanostoma scalare. The sequence goes on along the minus strand of OX456985.1, from coordinate 159,743,761 downwards.
ATCCAAATGTTCCAATTGATGAAACTTTAATTTTTCTGAGAAAATGGCTAGAAAGAAATACACTTAAACCAGAAGAAATAAATGAATTTGTAAAACTTACTAAACTGTGCATGGATGGAAATTGGTTCCAGTTTAATGAAAAGTTTTACAGACAAAAATTTGGTTGCAGTATGGGATCACATATGAGCCCGTTTTTAGCAAATTTATTTATGTCGCATATAGAAACTGAAATGAAAAATGAAGTAAATTTCCCAAGAATTTGGTTAAGATATGTAGATGATATATGGGCGATAATCAAAAAACATGAACTCCGTCAGCTCATTAACAAATTAAATAGAACTAAATACCCATCAATAAAATTTACATATGAAGAAGAAATTGAAGGGAAACTAAATTTTCTGGATTTAAGTATAACTCGGAATGGAGACAATTTCGAATTGGATATATACAGAAAACCAACGAATACTCTGAGATACATTACATCAGAATCGTTCCATTCCTTTGAACATAAGATGTCAGCTTTTCACTCAATGATTTTTAGAGCTCTAAATATTCCAATGACTATAGAAACAAAAATAAAAGAATTCCAAAAAATTAAAGACATAGTCAAAATTAATGGATATACTGAAGAATTGATTGAAGATTTAACAATTGCACATAGAAGAAAACAAGAATTGAGAAATTATACAACTTTAGATCTAATAAGGAATGAAGGAAATGAAGAAAAGAAATATTCAAAATTTTATTTCTATCCAGAAATAACATCTAAGATAAAACCAATCTTTAATAAATATAATATCCGTATGAGTGAGTGCAGCGAAATAAAAATAAAAAATCTGATTGGAGGATCTAAGGATAAAATTGAACAACTTCAAAAGTCAGGAATTTATTCTATCGGATGTAATGATTGTGCAAAAGAATATATAGGACAGACAAGAAGACCTATTCTAAAAAGATTTAAAGAACATTTTGCACATCTTAAATATAATGAAAAAGAAAAGTCAAGTGTTGCAGAACATATGCTAGAAAATAGTCATAGCTTTAGTTTGCAAAATTTAAAACTAATAAGAAATGTAAATAGCAATTATGAATTAGATGCTTTTGAATCATTTTACATATTTAAAAACAAAAATAATCTAATTAATAGTGATGATGGACCAATCAAAGATTCAATATTCAAAAAATTTTTTAATAGATTCAACTCAACTCAACTGTAATTTTTGTTTAGAAACATTTTTGGTTATTATTAGTTTTTTGACAAATAATTTAATTTAATTTAATTTTATAAATCTCACTGACGATGGAAGCATTGCTTCTGAAATGTACATCTGAGGAAATAAAATAAGTGTTTTAACTGTTAAAAACTTTACTAATCTTTTCATTTATTACATACTAGTTATAATTTTTATTTACAAAAAGAAAATAGTAGTAATATTAAGATATAAAATGAAAAAGAATAAAACCTGACCATTTGGTAACATAAAAAGTTAGAGTTGAATGGCCGCCCAAAATGTATTTATCTGTTTTAGGAGAATAACTGACGTGGGGTATTATCAGTTGTTCTAATGCTTTTTTTTTTTTAATTTAAACTATTGTAAAGATGGAATGAAAAGCTATAGTTGGTTAAGAAGAAACAATTGAAAATTCCAAAAGAGCAAAAGAAAAAGAAAAAGAGAAAGCTGTTAAATGAAAACAAACGCAATTTTAAAAAAAGAAAAAAAATAGTCAAAAGTTATATAGTAATGATTATTATATTGCATTTCAAGTTTTAATTTTATAAACCAATTCAATGTCGTTCAAGTTCAAGGTGGATGGGCGTTGTACTATTTGGGTAGGCTCTGATTGGTGTCAACTTGGCGGCGCCCAGATGCTGTAACTTATAGTACACGTCAATTGTGCTTACTATACCTCCAAGCGGTATCCACTGGGACCTGGGATGCTCCGTCCAGAGCTGACCTGCTAAACTAGTAAGTGCGAGTGTTGACAAGGGAATCCGGAACAAAAGAATTGTGATCGGTCAACACTATAATTGCTCTGCGAACTATGACTGACTGCACGAATATCAGTGGTCTACGAGAGCTTTCGTGTAAATGTTCCAGCGGATGAATTCGAAGGACAGAATCAACGGTGGACTTCAGCAGCCATAAAAGCAGAAAACCCTGAAGGAGCTACTCCAACATATTTGGTTTAAAGGTCTTTCGGGGTCTTTCAATACTAGGACAGGGTATTGAAGTAGAGATGGTGGCGGATGAGCTCCTGGTGAGCCAACGGCAGCACTCACACCCCTGCAGCAGGGTACTGACACTGGATATTCCAGCCCTTTGTGTCCGAAGGGATCCAAAAAGGACCTGGCCCTCCAGGTTGGGGGTTGTGCGTAGGGTTAACTACCCAACCACGTTAAAAAAGGACAGTTCCGAAACAACTAACAGCCTCGGATAACGATAATGATTTCAAAGTTGACGACCCAAGCAAACGAAAAAAGGACAATGACCTCCGGATCTGCACGTGGAACGTAAGGTCTCTTAACGGACTAGGTGCAGCTGGAGAATTAGCGGACGCCCTGGACTGCTGCAAAGCAGACATAACCGCCATCCAAGAAGTGCGATGACCGGGACCGGGCATTAAGAAGATGAGAAACTGTGACATCTATTATGGCGACTGCTACAGACAAAAGAAACAACGCTTATTTGGGTGCGGATTTGTCGTTAGAGGAAGACTCAGGGATAAGGTGATTAGCCAAAATCCAGTCAATGAGCGTATAATGACCATCCGCATCAGGGCTAAATTCGCCAACATTAGCCTTATATGCGCCCACGCCCCCACAGAAGAGAAAGACGACGATTCCAAAGACTGTTTCTACGAGCTCCTGGAAGAAACGTATGAGCAGTGCCCTAGACACGACGTGAAAATCGTTCTTGGCGATTTTAACGCAAAGCTAGGGAAGGAGGACATCTTTGGAAACACAATCGGTAAGCATAGCCTCCATGACAAAACCTCCGAAAACGGACTGAGGTAGAGCTGTGTCAATCGCGATTGATTCCGTCTTTCCGACCCGTTCACTGGAAATGATTGATGATTGCAATCATACGAAACTAATACAATCAATCACCATTTCAATCATTTCCATAGAACGCCACTGAAAGAAACTCAGTATTTTACTATTATATGCTGTATTTGTATGAGATGGGTGAAGACGACCGAAACTGAAACCAATGATTTGATAGAAACGAACGACGAGACCGAAACCAATCATTTGTACGAGCCGAACGTCAGAAAATGAAACCAATCACTTGAACGATAGACGAACGACCGAAAATGAAACCAATCGTTTGAACGAAATGAACGACCGAGACTGAAACCAATCACCAATCACTTGAACCAAACGACCGACCGAGATTGAAACCAATCGTTTGAACGAAACGAACGAACGAGACTGAAACCAATCACCAATCACTTGAACCAAACGAACGACCTAGACTGAAACCAATCGTTTGAACGAGACACGAAACGATTGACCGAAACTGAAACCAATCAAACAAGTACTACAGTACTCTGTCTACTTTAATGCTCATAGAATGGTGCTATTGCTGAGTAGGTGGGCGATGTTTTTCATTTCAGATAAAGCACATATACATACTTATGTTTATTTTATATTTTCAGCTTTTCGAATTTGATTGATTTAGAACTTTTCTAGTCCTTGTTTCAAAGCGATATGGAAAAATTTCTACTTTGAATTTTTTAAAGCCATTCTCACTGAAAATGTGTAATGAATGTAATGTGTGTATGTATATGCACTTTTAAAAAAGAAAACCATCCCCCATCAACAACTCAGTACCATACTATTGGTTCTTGCCTACGTTTCTGTTTCGATGTTGACTCGACTGCACCTATGTATGTATGTAATGTAGGTACTAGGTAGACACGAAACGTAAACAGAGATCAGAGAGTAATAAAAATTAAAAAATACAACGCTGCAGGCTGCACTGCAAATGATTGGTTTCAATTTCGGTCGTTCCTCGTTCTCGAGGGTCTATTGGTTTCAGTTTCGGTCGATCGCCTCGGCCAGTTCAAGTGATTGAATGATTGATTGAAATGACCGAATCTTTCCATTGAACGATTGATGACTGGTTCGTTCACTGGAAATGAACGATTGACACAGCATTAGACTGAGGCTAATCGATTTTGCTGCGGGGCTGAATCTAGTTGTAAGTAGTACGCGCTTCCCGCATCTCAAAATTCATAAAGGTACATGGCGATCCCCAGATCAATTAACCGTCAACCAAATTGACCATGTTGCGATCGACGCAAGGCACTCTTCCAGTGTGTTAGATGTCCGAACTTTCCGAGGGGCCAACTTTGACTCGGACCACTACCTTGTTGTAGCCAAGGTACGAATGAGGATATCTTGTTCACGACCAGCGCGAACTAACGCTGTGAAGAGATATGACGTCGGAAAGCTACAATCGCAAGAGATTGCCAATGCCTTTTCCAATCGAGTGTCCCTTCAATTATCCTTGAATCCCATGCCGCCAGCATTAAACATTGAAGACCAGTGGCAGCTATGCCAAGAAGCCATCAGAACCGCTGCCTCTGAGGTTCTGGGTTTCACTCGGCCACCAAAACGAAACCCATGGTTCGATGAAGAATGCAGGCAGGCAAATGCAGCCAAACAAAGAGCACGACAAATGCTTATGCAAACACGAACAAGGGCTGCTTACGTTCAGTATAACGAGATTTACAAGGAGAGAAGAAGGGAAGAACACCGACTTCTCAAAAAGAAAAAGAAGCAGCATGAGAAGCGCTCGTTTGAGGAAATAGAGAGGTGCCATGACAGGAACGAGATTCGGAAGTTTTACCAAAATGTAAAAAGATCCTGCCAGGGTGGCAAACCCCGAACTCAAGCCTGTAAAGACCAGCAGGGAAACATAATTGTAGAGTCACAGTCGCTACTGAGGATTTGGAAAGATCATTTCTGCAGACTGCTTAACGGCGATGAAGACACAAATTCCGCTGTCAGGCAGATTGCCCCATTCAGCTTGGACGATGATCAAGAATGCCGTCCTCCCGACCTAGAAGAGGTTAAGCTTGCCATATGCAAACTTAAATCAAATAAGACTGCAGGTGCAGATGGCCTTGATGCCGAACTTTTCAAGGCAGCTGGAGACCAGTTGGAAAGGAGCATGCACCAGCTGATCTGCATGATATGGTCGAAAGAAAGCATGCCCGATGAATGGAACCTCAGTATCGTATGCCCGATCCTAAAGAAAGGAGACCCTCACAGTTGCGCCAATTACAGAGGGATAAGCCTCCTTAACGTCGCTTATAAGATCTTGTCTGCTGTAATATGTGAACGTCTGAAACCCCACGTCAACAACTTGATAGGTCCTTATCAATGTGGTTTTAGACCAGAGAAGTCCACAATAGACCAAATTTTCACATTACGGCAGATCTTGGAAAAAACCCGAGAACATAATATCGATATTCACCACCTCTTTATCGATTTTAAGGCCGCGTATGACAGTATTTACAGAGACGAGCTGTACAGAGCCATGTCTAGTTTCGGCATCCCTGCAAAGCTCGTACGACTATGCAGGATGACTTTGGAGAATTCACGCTGCTCCGTCAAGGTCGGAAAAGAACTCACCGAGACCTTTGATGTCGAAAAAGGCTTTAGGCAAGGCGACAAACTGTCATGCGATTTCTTCAACATCATACTTGAACAGATTGTAAGAAACTCAAACGTCAACACCAGAGGAACAATCTTTCAAAAGTCTGTACAATTACTCGCCTATGCAGACGATATTGACGTAATGGGAAGAAAAAAGCGTGATGTCATAGGTGCTTTTGCGAGTATTGAAACAGAAGCGGCAAAAATGGGTTTGATGGTTAATGAGGGCAAAACGAAGTATATGCTGTCATCAAACAAGGACACAGAACATCGACGAATTGGACAAAACGTCACAATAGACAGACATAACTTCGAGGTAGTACAGGACTTCGTCTACCTAGGATCCGCTGTAGACACGGAAAACAACATCAGTGCGGAGATCAAACGGAGAATAACTCTTGCCAACCGTTGCTTCTTTGGGTTAAGAAGGCAATTGAGAAACAAAACCCTCTCTAGAAAAACCAAGGTGACCTTGTATAAGACCTTAATCATCCCAGTCCTGCTGTACGGCGCGGAAGCATGGACCTTATCGAAAGCGGATGAGGAAACTCTTGGTCGTTTCGAAAGAAAAATTCTCCGAATGATCTTTGGTCCCGTATGCGAAGACAATGTGTGGAGAAGAAGATACAACAACGAGCTGTATGAGCTGTACCGCGACATGGGCATATCCAGAAGAGTACGCATCGCGAGGCTACGATGGTTGGGCCATGTAGAGCGGATGGACCCAAACGCTCCGGTTCGTCGGGTGTTCGAAAGCACATTGCAGGGAAATCGCGGAAGGGGAAGACCTCGTCTTAGGTGGCGCAATCAAGTGGATGAAGACCTCAACCGACTTGGAGTGCGAAACTGGAGAGAGCTCGCCCGAGATCGAAATCGTTATAGAAGGATGTTGGTTGAGGCCCAGGTTCACCCCGAACTGTAATGCCCACCTAAGTAAGTAAGTAAGTCGTTCAAGTTCTGGGTGAATAGCCACTCTCTGGTTTTTTTCAGGAAATAATGAAAGTTGTTGGTAGTTCGTATTTCTATAGAAAGATTTTTAAAAATAATTTTTGATGTTGTTAAATAAAAATTCATGAAGTGAGTTTTGTGTGAAAATAAAATACTAACAAGTGCTAAATTATTGACACGTAAACTATAAATTGAGGAGTGCCTTGATGGAATATTACCACTTTTTTTGAAAAATTCTTTCAAAACTCTAAAAACATAAAGATGCCGCAAAGGTAGCATTCTCAATTTACGAAATAGTGGCCAGCTTTCAGTACGCCGATTTTTCCCACAAATTATACGAATTATATGCTTTTCTGCTATCAAAAGTGGTCTAAAAGTGTTCATATAAGCGCCACCCCAAGACACTATACCATACTGCAACTTCGACTGCGTAAGTCCGTAGTAGATCATTGTTAAAACTTTCTCTGAGCAGAAGGGCTTCAGTAAATACATCTCTCGAGTTATAAGGTTCATGTAAGCTTTGATCGACTGTGCATGAACTTTCCAGTTAATTTTGCAGTCGATGAGAACCCCTAAGTACTTAAAGGAGTCTACACGCTCAATTTGAAAACAGTTCGCCGAGCATTGGTTTTGTTGTACAAAATATTTTCTACCACATATATGTGCAAAGGCAAAGCAAACTTTAGGCAGTCACCTGCATGGAATAATGCGTCAAAGTCCAAAGGAAGCGGTCCCGACTCCCGATATCTTAAAATACATAATCTTAGTTTTTGGGCTAATAATCAGTCTTTGATTGGATATGCGAACCAAGCTCTTAGCAATTGCAAGTCTTTACTTAAGATAGCAAAACATTGAAAATGTGACGATTCAGTATAAGTATAAATGAAGGCTATGTCATCTGCGAAAGCAGTACGACTCCCAGAAAAGTTCTGGTGAAACAGTGAGTTTATATGTATGTAAATTAAAAATAGGGTTGGACCTAAAACAGAACCCTGAGGAACTCCGTTTTGTAATTTTAATATATCACTTAAAGTTCCATTAACGAAGACTTTTTGTTCTCTGTCGACCAAATATGATTTCAACCATTCATAAAAAACTCCCCTAAAACCAACGTTGAAAAGTTTTCCCAAAAGTATTTCATGATCTACTAGGTCAAACGCCTTTGTCATGTCAATGAACAATGCCATCGTGGTTTGACTATCGTTTATCCCCTTGTATAGATCACAACAAACTTTTAGGATTGCATCTTCCGTTGATCTACCTGATCTAAATCCAAATTGTTCATAAGAAAAAATTTCATTCTTTCAAGGAATGACAGCATTCTTCTCTTGACTAATTTTTCAAAAAATTTAGAAAACGTAGGAAGCAGTGAGATTGGCTTATAATCAGCGACATTTTTGCGGCATCCCATTTTGAGAAGAGGAATAACTTCAGCACTTTTCAAAGAATTTGGAAACTTTCCAGAATTAATACTTAAGTTAAAAACGTAGCACAAAATATCCACAATCTCCCAAGATATTTTTTTTAACATAACCGCAGATATACCGTCGCTTGTACAAGAATCTTTACTCGATAAGTTTAAAATTAATTTTTGAATTTCTGCAGTCGAAAATTCCTGAAAATGGAAACTATTTAATTGAATTGCTTCATTTTTTAAAACACCTTCATTATTGCAATTACAACTATTGTGAAGAGGAACAGAGGGTTTTGCAGTTTTAATTACACTAACAAAATAGTTGTTAAAACTGTTTGCTTTTATGTTTGGGTCAGATATAATGTTTTTGTTGATATAAATACTTGAAATATCATTTGACTTATGTTGTTTTCCTAAAATACAATTTACAACGCTCCATTCATTTTAAACGTTGCCCCTAAAACGATTCAAACGGTTTGAAAAATATAATTTGCGTGATTCAGGAGTAAGGCTCTTAACTCGTTTGCAAAGTTTAGCATATATTTTTTTAGTCTAGAGTTTAGTGGGTGATTTTTACACTTATTAGCAAAGCTATTTTTTAGTTTAATTTGGTTTAACAGTCTTGGTGCCATCCAAGGTTTCAAAAATTTCGTTCGACTACGGGGATTTAAATTAGAGCTTTTAATACCCGCATACCCGGGTACCCACCCGGGTACCCGGGTACCCGCAATATCGGATATTACCCGGGTACTAAAGAACCGGGTATTACCCGGGTAACAAAGTACCGGGTACCCGTCAGATTTCGGGTACTATAAGATGTCTGGTACCCGCAATTTCTCGGGCCCTGCTTTCCTTCTGTTACATCAAAAGTAGAAAGAGAACGATTTTTTAAAACCTAAATCAAATATTTTATTTCATTAAAAATTATTGATAAAAATTAAATGAAGAATATATTTCACACAGTTAAATAAATTAAATAAAAATGTGAACGTGTATTTGTACATTATGTATGTTTAGATTCAAAAGCTTGGTTGTAACAATTTTTGATTCCTCATCAAGAATGTCAACAAGCTTACGTTTTCTGGCGCAAGTGAAGACCGTCTGTTTGTTACGATGTTTCCTGCAGCGGAAAAACATCGTGCAGAGGAAATTGATGTGGCTGGAATGCACAAATATTTTTTGGCCAGCAATGCAAGGTTTGGATATTTTTTAGCATTATTTTTCCACCATATGAGAATATCAAAAACATTTTGGTTTATCTGTGGTTCACCCAAATAAGTGTCAAACTCATTTGCCAATACACCGTGTTTTTTTTTTTTCTTTTTTTTGTTGGAGGTTTTTAAAATACCAGCTGGAGCACTCAGACCTAAATACCGGTCCATTGTACTACCAGATAGCAACCTTCTATTTGTTATAGCTTTCCAGATGTTCGGAGAAAAGCCAAAAGACGCTGCCATGATAAGGAGCCTAAGTTACCAGCTCTCACCATGTCTGCGCCGAGTATCTGTAACCTCATGCGAGAAAAGGCAAGTCATTCACAGAGGAAGTGCTCTGCGGTGTCCTCATCTTCTCCACAAGATTCACAGAGTGTGGTATCACTTAAGCCTAACACGTTTAAATGCTTGGCAAAAGAGAAGTGCCCGCTGGCAACGCCAATAAGCTTTCTACAGTCTTTTCTGCTACGAGCTAGCAAAAATGTTGCAGTCTTCTTACTAACGTTGGGGAGCATACGCTTGGTTTGTCTGCATCCAATGGAGGCATGCCATCTATGGTTTTGCTCTTCGCAGATCCAATCGTTGATTGAAGCCCTCACTGAGGATGCTGGCAAACCTAGCGACGGTTCAGGTCCTGAGAAAGCCGTCTGAGATCCCTGCCTAGCGAGTTCATCGGCGATCTCATTTCCAGTTATGCCGTGATGGCCCGGAACCCAAATGAGACTCAAGAAATTAAATCTTCCGATCGCATTCAGAGAGCTCTTGCATTCCCGGATCACTTTCGAAGTGGTTAGAGGGTTGAGAAGGGCCTTAAGCACAGCTTGGCTGTCGCTGCAAACAAAGATACTTCTCCCCGTCCATCCATTGTTCGTTACGTGGCTCAAGGCCATTAGGATAGCATAAGCCTCCGCTTGGAAAACGGATGCGTATGATCCCAAAGATGAGTACAGTCGTATGTCGTCGTTCTCAACAGCACCAGAACCCTCGTCGGTTTTGGAGCCATCTGTGAAGATACGATAACAGTTCTTTCCAGGCTCAGATTCTGGAGCGAACCAGTCCTGAACCGAAGGAAAGTTGACTGAATAATTTTGACGCAGTTTGAGCCTTGGAATAATCGTGTCAGACGGCATATCCATTAGACGTGAGTCAAAAGATATGCTGCTTGCGAGTTCCTCAAAGCTCCAGTGCGAATTGTGCCAGAGACAACATCGCTTTAAACGAGAAATGGTCTTGAGAGTACACCCCATGATGTAGGTATCAAGGGGAGGAAGATTCAACAGTGCGTCGAGAGCAGCACCCGGTGTGCTGGGGAAGGCCCCCGTAACACCCAGACAAATTGTTCTTTGAAGTTTGGCAAACGAGGCAATAACGTATTTACGCGAGAGCTTATTCCACCAAACAACTGACGCATAGGAGATGATTGGTCTTATCATAGCCGTATAGATCCAAAGGACCCTTTTCGGTGAAAGACCCCATGTCTTGCCAAAAGCTCCTTTACATTGCCAGAAAAATGACATTGATTTAGTAGTTTTAGACTGGACATGTTTCGACCAAAGAAGTTTGTTATCCAGGATTACTCCAAGATGCTTGACTTCATTTGAAAAGGGGATGTTGACGCCTTTAAGCGTAAGATGGGTCAGACCAGTCAATTTTCTACGTCTCATGAAGAGGACAACCTCGGTTTTAAGAGGATTGACGGAGAGACCGTTTCTAACACACCAGGTGTCAATCATACAAAGGGCAGCCTGTGCTCGGGAGCAGACAGCTTGGAGGCTGGAGCCAGCCGAGAGCACGGCGACGTCGTCTGCATATGTTTGGGCATGAACGTTAGAACCATTGAGCATTACAAGTAGAGAGTCGATCAAAATGCACCACAGAAGAGGAGATAAAACGCCACCTTGTGGGCAGCCCTTATTTACTCCCGTTGCAACATATTGTCCACAGTCCGCCTCAGCGATTACGGTTCTCTTCATTAGCATTGCTTTAATCCACAACACTAATGACTCGTCCACACCGTGTTCTCTGGCAGCATTGCACATACATACCATCGAAACTAGCATTGTCAAAAGCACCTTGAATGTCGATGAAAATGCCTATCGCAAATTCTTTCCTGTCAAGCGCGCATTCAATCCTGCTAACAAGATTTTGAAGTGCGGTCTCGCAAGATTTTCCTCTTTGGTAAGCATGTTGCATCTGAGACAGAGGGTGTAATTGGAGTGAGGTTTTACGAATGTAAATCTCAACCATTCTTTCCAGCGTCTTAAGCAGAAAGGAGATAAGACTAATGGGTCTAAAGCTCTTGGCGAGTGAGTAGTCTTGTTTACACCGTAAGTAGTCTTGTAATACACCGTCTGATCTAGCTTCTAATAAGAAGTCCATGGCACTGCATCTTGGAATCTCAACTTCTGTGCTTTGGATTGAATTTGAATTTTCCACTATGTTACGTACATGGTTTCTTACTACTTCCCTCACTTCTACGACTTCGATTTCCAAGTTTTAATATCTTGGGTCCAAAAAAGAGGAAACTTGTTCTATGAGAACTTCATCGCATTCCTGCCGGCCCGTTTTGAACCTCTTCTTCAAACTTTCCCTCAACGTTGCACTGAATTTGCTAATATTTTCACTGTCTTCGATATTTGTGGTAAGGTGTTTATTAATGAGCCCATAGATAATTGGTCGAAGAATGGAAATCGTTACGTTATCTTCACAAAGTCTTTTAGTTGCAAACTGGAATGGTTTCAAAACTTTTACAATGTCTTCAATTTGCGTCCATTCACATTCGTTAATTTCTTGCTTCCGAGCTAACATTGGTGACGTAACTTCTCTATCTGCTAAAACCGCAACAACGCCAATTCGATTTTTTAAAAGTCTTTCACGCATTAAATAAGATGTATTCCATCTTGTAGCACAACTCTGAATTAATTTTAACTCTTGCCGAGTTGACGCTGTTTCTTACTTAAAGCTGAAGCAGCAACATTTGAGTGATGGAAATGACTTACTAAACTGCTCACTTTTTTTAGTACGCTAATGAATGGCCCTACTGATCCTAACGCACGTTTCACACAGATTTGCAATGTGTGTGCTGCACAACAAACACTGTTTTGAATTTCTTCAACAATATTAACTGAAGATACAATATTAACAGCATTATCAGTAACAACAGCATGTAATTTTCCTTGCAGTTCCTATTCGGCCATTACCATTTCTAATAGCATTGCTAGGTTTTCTGCAGTGTGCTTAACATCCATGTACTCGACACACAATGTATAGTTGTTCAATTGCCAATCATCATCAATACAATGTAGGGTAACCGATATGAACGAGTCCTGAGCTCTGGACGACCAACCGTCTGTAGTTAAACTTACGAAAGATACAGAACCTATCGCATTTTGAATATTCTCCCGAACCTGATTATAAAAGAGTCTCAACCGGGATAAAATAGTCGCAGCTACGGGAACTTCGTAATTGGGTTCAACAATAGACATAAAATGTTTAAATCCAATGCTTTCAACAAATGAAATTGGTAGTCCATTTACAGAAATCATATAGGCGGTTGCTTGTGAGATTTGTTCTTGGCGGTGAGCGTTGTAGGTACCGTCATTACGTCTTCTTTTCTTTGTCGGAGGTTGTGAACTCGTAGAAGCGGTACTAAAATAAATATACAATAAAAAAGAGAATTTAACTTAAAAGCTTAAACCATTAAACCGATTTGGCAAGAGAATTATCCGAAAAAAATGTATTTCCGATTTTTTTTAAATTTAAAAACGCATTCTTCCGAACACAAAAAAAATTTAAAAAGCGGATCCCCTCCAAACGACATTGCTTGGCCCAAGTTTATCAAAGTTTTTAAGTTTTGTTCAAATCAACAATTCACTTTAATGTTCACAGGGTCGCATGAAATTGCTCAAATGTGCTAGATACAGTATTTAATACTTTGAGATAGTTAAAGTTTTTATAAATTTGCTTGCTTTTAAAGCACGGTTTCAACGATTTGAAAAAATTGCATGCAATAAGAAGAAACTCTCTTTTTTTTTAAATCTATGTGAAAACAAACTGCTTTCATGACAAAAAAAATCTCATAAGAAACTTATTAACATTTTAAATAAAAAACCGAGAGACCGATAAGAAGTTTCTGATAAACCATTTTAAAAAAGAGTTTCAAAAATTGTTTGCACAAAACACAAAAAACTGACAATTTTGATACATTAATGTTTTATGAAAATTATATTGTTATTTCTCACCTAATTAGTCCGTTATTGTCAGCATCTGATGGTGACGGTGTTTCTTGATTATATTTATGAAAATGTCTCAGGTGTTTGTTTATGACCGATGGCGATGGCGAATGATTATAAGACAGTAAAGTACCACAAATATTGCAAACAACGTCTTTACCATCTTCATTAATCGTGCAAAAACGCCACACCCAGCATTTTCTCCTTTCACTCATTTTAATTTATTTTTCACTAGTAATGCCTTGAATGAATGCTGTCGAGAGACTGACATTTACACATTTAAAGGGTTTTTTGGAGATGTATGATATAACCTGATATTTTCCTTTTTAGTTTTTAACGGTAATCTGATAAGAGCACATTTCTTTATTCATTTCCTATGAACCTTTCGAGCTTATCACAACAACACAACATGCAATGCAAACACTTTAAGCTAATTCACAGTTGCCAAGCCTACCATCAGATTCCTTTGTTTTTATGTGGATTTACGTAATATCACTTTTCCACTAGAAATTTTTGAGGATCGGACACACACTGCTTACCTAGCTTAGCCGTAAAAATAATATAGATGAGGAGTAAAAACACATAAAAACAAAGGAATCTGATGATAGGCTTGGCAACCGTGCATGTTGTGTTGTTGTGATTAGCTGGGAAAACTGAAATAAAATTTAACAATTGAATGGTTATATAAAAATAAAAATATCAATTAAGATTTGAGTCTGCGGGGCTCATGTATCAAAACGCTGTATATTAATTTCCTTGGTCGATAATTTCAAAGAACTCATACCTGCTAATATTTAAATCATTTGATGTCGATACTTGATAGATATTTCAATGTGCGTTAGAGAATTCTCACACGCTACCCATAACATAACACTGTCAGTTACCACTTATTTTGTCGGGTAACCGGGTACCCGACGCGTTACCCGCGTTACCCGGGTACCCGTCCACTTGGGTAATACCCGCGCTACCCAGGTACCCAGGTACCCGGGTAATTGTTATAATGGGTATTACCCGGGTAAAATTAAGAGCACTAATTTAAATACTTTTTTGAATTTTCAATATGTTTGCTAAAAATTGATATAAACTCATCATAAGCTTCAGAGGAATCACTCATACAATAAACAGAATCCCAAAACTCATACCTCAGTTTCTCACGCATCAAGCTGATATCAAAAACAAATCTGGCCCTTTCTACATGACTCCGTGGCGAATTATCATTTTCAAAAATATTCAAAGCACATAGATTATGATCAGTTATCATAAGATCATGTACTTCACTTGTAAAAACTGATTTGTTGTTTTTATTAAAACGTGTAAAGATATGATCTATGCAACTTGAGCTTGTATTTGTTACACGAGTTGGAACATTTACTACACTCTTCAATCCAAATGAAGACATCAAAAGCATATAATTACTAGTGTTATTATCACTTTCTTTTAACAAATCAATATTAATATCTCCCAAGCAAAACTATTAAATTTTTATTCCTTGTACTATTTAAAACATCGTAAAACTCCTCAATAAAATTGTTTTTGCTAAAATATTGCAAAGAAGTACATACCAATCTTCTTTATACAAAAAATTCATTCGTAATAAAATCAATTTTAGAGTGATCACACACAACTTCACTTTTTATGAATACTGCAATACCACCAGCAGGATAGGATTCATTGCATTTGGCGTACAAAGAATACCCATCAATGTAATACAAATCAATTTCATGTTCATAAACCCAAATTTCACTCAACACTATAACCAAAGATAGCTTTTCAGGAGACTGAATATGAACTAAAAAATTATAAGAATTTTTTCTTAAACTGCGAATGTTTTGATGAATGCAGAAAGATTCTTTTGAGGTAGAAACATTACTTTCATTATCACAAGCATGTAATATGTTTTCGTGGTAGGATGGATTGTTTACATGGAAATTCAAATCATTTACGGAACTCGTTTTAGTTTAAAGAGGTCACATGACCTTGTAATTTTAATTACATATTACGCATATATACAATCCCATTCCTTGTCCACAGAAATTTGTCATTTTTAGAATATTTGATCGCTGCTGCCGCTTTAACAAGTTGACGTGTGCTATACGTCAGACTTTCGTTGATGTACATATTCTCCTCTGCTGCTTGGGTGTTGATAACGGATGTTTTTAGTTTTCGTTTCTTCTCATGGGATGCCTTCATCTCTCTCATTCTCTCTCATCATTCTCTTTTAAGTTTCGTGAAATAAGTTTCACGTGCAAAATGTTTTTTTTTGTTGTTTTCCGCTGCCACTGTTGATGCGTTTGAAGAAGAACCACTATGAAGAGCACTGCCTAGGCTTACTGTTTTTACGTAGCAATGGTCAAAGTCTCCTTCAGTTACATGCACATTCAGCCCATCGCGAATGATTTTGAGGGCAAGCAAGGTCAGTACTTGATGCAGTTGTGTTGTTGCATGCATACTTATCTCTCAAATGTCGACTGGGTTGTCAAATGCTTAGTAACAAAATAAATAAAGTCGCTGCTGCTATTATCTTCATATAAGTTTAGAACTGAACTTTTAACTGATCCTTTTACAATGATAACAACAATTTCCCAAATCTTTGGCTCAATCACCTAAGCTCATCGTTTGTTTTGCGGCTTTAGGATTTAGAACATCTTGATCTTTTGCCAGTTTAAAAGACTTGTTTTGACTTTAACATATCATTCCATTTGAGCCTAAACAAGTTGTAAAGGATTAAGTTGACAATGATAAGGTGCCAATCGAAGCACTTCATGCCGTGTAACTGTGGTCATTTCATCCACCATGTATGTTTCATGCTGAGGTTTAAGGACACTCAACTCAGTTTTCACCAGATTTTTTTTTTTGCTGTGGAAGCCGCAGGAGTCCTGTTTAGTTTCCGAGAGTGATACGCATTGTCAGGAACTTTAGCAGATTATGGTCCCAGTCTTATGTTAAAGTGTTTGAAGCGCACTTTTCAAAGACTTCGGCTTTCATCTCTCATGATAATCTCCGCTTCCTCCAGAAACGATAAGAGTCCAATCTATTGCACTTATCGATACGAACAAAACGGCATTTTACTCTTAAGATGTCTGGCTATGGCCTCAAGCAGAACCAGAAATATTCATTATTATTTAAAAAATTTATAAACAATTAAAAGTGAAAAAAAAGTTAAAAATTAAAAAGTCCGCCATTTAGTTTTTTTTTTTCATTGAAAATGTTTCATTCTGCTTGAGGCCATAGCCAATTCGATACAGAACATGAAACAGTTTAGTTTTTAGCTTTCAGATATACATACTCGTAATTCATTTGCAAGAAATGATGTCATCCATCCACGAATCAGATGAGTTTCAGCAGCCATTTTCAGGACCACCATTTTGAAAAAAAAAAAGAAATTTCAAGTAATTTCATAAAAGGGTCCGCCAAATAACTTTTTTTTTTGAATATGCTACAAAAAAAAACTACTGAATATTTTCTCAAACTTCTTTTTTTATTTGAAAATACAATCCTTCCGGTTAATAATGAGAAGTAATTTCATTCAAATGGCCGCCTCGGCTGGCCATGCAGTAGCCTACACGATCGGTCCAATTTTTAAGCACATTATCGATTGTGTGCAGCTGTATTTCACCAATGGCTTCACGAACATTGTCCACTTTAAACGTAAATTTTCTTCACAAATAATAGTCCAACGGTGTCAAATCGCAGTTCCGAGGTGGCCAAACGACATCAGCTATGCGACTGATAATGCGATCTTCAAAAATAGGGCGCAAAACATCTAGTGTAGCTTCGGCTGTGTGTGGCACGTAGCGCCGTCCTGTTGAAACCAAATGTTGCCAATATACATATAATTTTTGTGAACGAAAATTCGTTCAAAAAATGGCTCGATAACGATCGCCATTGACTGTAACGGCCACTCCTTGCTCATTTTCGAAGAAAAATGGTCCAATTATGCCTCTGTACCAAAATCCACACCAAACAGTGACTCGTTTTGGGTGAATCGGCTTTTTAATGTATGCGCGCGGGTTTTCTGTGCCCCAATGCGACGAGCTGACGGTGCTTCTCTTCATCCAAAATCCATACGCAATTTTCGCACACATTCTGCAACATAACCATGATTTCGCAGTAATGTCGCAATATTTCTCAGCGTTGTGTAAGCGTATACACAACCTTATTCGTTCAGCAGAACGATATAACTAAATATCTGTCTCAAATCAGACATGAGCTAAGTGTTACCATTAAGCAATAAGCACTAGTTGAAAAAATACGTTAGTTGGCGGACCTTTTATGTGCTTTCGTATGTAAAAAATTGATTATGTTTTGTTCTATTAATTGAAAAAAATTACGTTTTTTGGAGTAACCTGGCCTTAAGCATCCATGAACAACTCGTACAACTATTCAGGATGACTTTGGAGAATTCACACTGCCCCAACATTGTCGTTAAAGAACTCACCGAGACCTTTGTGTTCGATAAGTCTTTCGACAAGGCGATAAACTGTCTTGCGATTTCTTCAACTTCACACTTGAAAAGATTGTCCAAGCCTCGGTACAATTACTCGCTTGTGCAGGCGATATTGACGTAATGGGAAGAAGCAAGCGTCATGAACCTACTATTACGGTGTTTTTGTGAGCATTTAAATAGAAGCGGCAAAAATAGTTTGATAGATCTAAACGAAGATTAGTTTTTTTTTTCATTTGTAGCATTAATATGTATTTTGGTCTTATGTTTTGTAAAGAACAGAGTAGGTACTGCGAAAAATTAAATGAAAAAATGCATTTGCTGTGGAACATATTTTTTGTTTAATTTTTTTTAGGAATTGTGTATAATGTACGTGATGTGCTTTATCTATGATAGCGGAATTGTATATCAAATTAAAGCTTACCAATTAAGGATTAAAGTGGTGCAAAAAAAATATAGGTCATCCTCATCACTGATTTTTTCGAGATATTGGCTGGCAAACGTCAACGAAAATGTTTCTATTCAAACAACTTTTCGGTCTGTCTTTCCGAAATATAAGGCATTTCAAAAATGTTTTTTTTATTAAATAAAAGATATTTTTATGATCTTTCATATGATACCTAAATCATTGTTCTACGTGCTATACTTTTCGAGATATACGTAACTATTTGCAGAAATGTCAGATTTTTCCCATTTCCGGCGCTCAACTTCAAGTCTAATTATCTCAAAATCACCATTCAAAAATATTTGGCAGACTGATTGGGCTGAACGTAAGCTTTCATTTGGTACTAGTCTCATAGGTGTACGCCCTGGGCCCAGGCTCCATAGAAATATGCACCATCTCCTTTCGCTTTA
Source organism: Melanostoma scalare (assembly GCA_949752695.1). Classification (NCBI taxonomy): domain Eukaryota; kingdom Metazoa; phylum Arthropoda; class Insecta; order Diptera; family Syrphidae; genus Melanostoma; species Melanostoma scalare. The sequence continues at coordinate 159,724,986 of OX456985.1, read as the reverse complement.
AATTTTAGTCATGATAAAGTAAAATCAAGATTGAATTTCAATCCTTTGTGTCATTTTGAAAAACCAAAACTCAACGGAAAGAAACAAGGTGATGTATTTTTGGCTGTGACTTCTTATCGTAGGACCAGGTTTTAATGAAACTGGATGAGATGGATATACCAAGACTATATGAGTACTGCAAAATTTCTTTGAAATATAGAGAAAGAATAATTGATATAAATAATAATTAAATTAATAATCAGTTTTGAGAAATAAAGTAATTGATAAGATTTTTACAAGTTTAAAAAATATAAAAAGTAATAGTAAAAAACATTGTTTTAAAAAGTTAAACTAAAAAAAATAGCCATTTACAAATAATTATTTATGTTGTCAATGTGGCAGACGGCGTTACGCCATGCTATAAGGATTTTTGTACTATCAATTATAATATGTGTAAATTAATAATTTAATAAAAATCTATCTAATCTAAATCTAATCTTCCAAATTATTTTTTGAAATGACTGCATCAGTTTCGCGTCGTTAATAGAGTCTAGTCGGTGAATTCATTTTAGAAGCTGGAGTTCTTTATATAGCTCGAAAGGCTGTATTTCGCTGTTTAAAAAGTCTCTCCCAAGAATAGTACCTAAAATATTACAATCATATAAACACTTTTGAAGTGAACTGTCGAAATAAATAATATCTTGTTCTATATCGAAACTAGAGTTTATCATATTTATATATTCAATTGAAAATTCTTACAAAATTTTATCAAAAAATCAAAAACACTGCAGGTTTACATCACAATCCAGGTAAATCTTAAATATTTAAGATAAAATCAAATTATTTGAGGAATACACTGCATCGATAATGCTCATGAGCGAAAACAAAAGAAAGATCTGTCAAACACCATCAAAAGACTGTAAACTATTCAACTCTGAGGTAAATTCCAAACAGGCTGCAAAAATATTCAAACCGTCTTCCAAAATGTCTATCTCTGATATGGATTTGACTAAAATTAAAGCTATAATTGATGATGACGCTAAGATCACATCGAAGATCAGGAACCTTGCTTCGAAAGATGACCTTCAGAGTTTGACATTGGAAATTGGCCTTTTAAAAAGCAAAATGAAGAATTGGCCCTGAAAGTCAAACAATTTGAAAATCGTTGTAACAATCTTTAAAGTGAAATTGAGTTTCAAAGCCGTGAATTTAAAGCAAGCAGTATAATTTTCACTATGCCCAAAAACAACAACGACCCTCAAAAAACAGTAGAAAGCATAATTGATTTCTTGCTTGGAGTTGAAAAGAAACGTGAAATCACACCAGCTATAAAATTTAGTGAAAATAACTCGGTTGTGAAATTGAAACTTAAGATAAAAAGAAAAACTAATGTATTTTATTTATCAAATAATAATATTCCAAAACATAACAACAATGATGGCGCATGGCGAACAGGTACTATTGAAAGTGTTTGGAGATCTAAACTTCGATGCTGTCAATCTGACATCCATGTCACACATTCACAATAATCAACATCCAGTGCCCTATTTCACCAACTGACAAATTTGTAATTACAAGCGTTTTTTAACAAAGTTTGTGGGTTTTTGTAAAAATATTGCTTCACCAAACTTTGTTAATTACAATATTGCAGTTGTATTTTACAAAAGGAAATTTGTGGAAAAATTTCCTTTTCGGTTTCACCAATACAAAACTAAAGTTGTACTTTACAAGTAACAAACTTGTTAATATAACACTAATTTGTGAGTTTTCATTTCACCAAAGAAAATAGACTTATAAAATTTGTTATGTTTGTAAGAATATTCTACAGGTGAAAGTAGACGTGTAATTTTTGTTACAAGTTTGTAATTCTTTACTTTCATTACAAAAATGTCTTTGCGACGAAGGCAAAGAGTTGCAATAACAGCCAAAGTGATGATATTTTGATAGTGAAAAAAAAAATTTATCGGCTGCGTATAAACTATGATATATTTGAGTTACGAATAAACTATGAAATATTTGAGTTATTTCATTTTAATTAAAAATTTCGACCCACAAATAGCCCTCTCGAGCGAAAAAAAAACTGTGCTTTAACACAAAGGCAGGAGTTTCTAACAGTTTTGCGTTGGCTAGGGAATGGAGGACAATACCATGGAGTTGCCGACATGCATGGGATATCTAAGTCGACAGTTTGAGGATGCGTACATAGAGTTTGTACCGCAGTCGGCAGTTTAATGTTCGTTATATGCTGGCTTAACGAACATCGATATTTCCAGTCTTTATTGACGAGAAGCACTTGAGACTGCAAAAAATTAAGAATGTTTTTCTATTCTCTTACTTTGTCTGAATGTATCAAGTAATCGGAAAACTTTCCGAACAATATATCTTATTTGTCTCTTATCAAAGAGACGGCAAATATTATAATTTCCTATTGTTCATTTTGATGTCTACGCAGTACAATGTTCTACAATATTGTGAAAAAACTGTTATAAATAACAAGTTATTCTTGATGCCGGTGCAACAGGAATTTTGAACACTTGTGACCTACAATTCATTTTTCTACAACTTTATTAGAATCAATCACAAGTTTGTGTAATAAGATCTTGTAATTGGTGAAACAAAAAACGGGTTTACAAATTTGTAATTGTAGATTACAAGTACAAATTTGTGGTTGTAACTTTCATTTTGGTGAAATAGGGCACAGATTGTGCATTGAGAGCTGGGATGTCAGCTGTTTCGAGAAACGGAGTAAAAAGTAGTAGACAGAATTGATTAAAGGAAACCGTCAGCTCAAATTATTACTAATCAGGTCTTAGGTTAGGTTAGGTTAAAATGGCTGTCAGGAAAACAACTGACACACTTAGACCAGTATTAGGTCCATTGTGATACCATAAGAAATTAAGCGTGGAAGAACCACACTTAACAAAACCATTTGGAGCTTTTGATAAAGCGAAAGAGATGCAGGATATCTGTGTTTGCCAGATCATTTAGATCATCGAAGAAATATTTTCCTAGATGCGTTTTTCTTTTGAAGGAGAGTGCAGGACATGAGCAGAGGAGGTGTTGAATAGTCTCTTCCTCCTCCTCATCTAGGCAACTTCTGCAGAAGTCATTAGAGGGAACGCCGAGTCTTATGGCGTGTCTTCCTATCAGACAATGTCCGGTGATGACATTGATTACGGAGCTAAAGTGCAATCTGGTTATGGATAGCAAATGTCTTGTGCTTTTTGGATCTAGTCCTGGCCATAACTGTTTTGTTGCCACACACGTGGTGATACTGTTCCACCAATGATTTGTTCTATCCATTGCCTCTTGCTTTAGCATAAGTTTACATGTAGCGATTGGTATACCAATATTCAACCTGCTGGTTGAGAGCGGTAGAACGGTTCCTTTTCTGGCGAGTTCATCGGCTTTGCAATTTCCCATGATATCTCTGTGCCCCGGCACCCAAAGAAGGTGAATATTGAACTGTTCAGCCATCTCCTTAAGAGATAGGCAACAGTTAAGGGCGGTTACTGAGTTCGTGGAAACGGCACCGAGTGATTTGAGGGCTGCTTGACTGTCGGAGAAAATCCGGATATTCGTTGAGGATATCACGTTTTCTTTTAGCCATGATAGGACCTCTTTGATCGCCAGAATTTCCGCTTGGAACACGCTACAATGGTTAGGGAGGCGGAATGAGAGACTTACGTTAAGTCGGTTTGAGTACACCCCGTAGCCGACCCCTTCTTCTGTCTTTGACCCATCTGTATAGAAGTGAATTGAATCATCTCTCAAAAGTTCTTCGTCTTCCCAGGCCATTCTTGGTGGGATTGAGACTTGGAACTTATTATCAAAAACCAATTGGGGGATGGTGTAGTCGGAGTGACATGGGATTGATCTGAATAAACTCAAGATTGTAGCGTGACCGATGTTGTTATCGGTCCAATGGGAGATAGCTCTCATACGAATGGCTGCACTGGCGGCCATTTGTTTGCTGAAGATATCTAGTGGTATGAGATTAAGGAGTATGTTTAGGGCAGCTGAAGGTGTTGATCTCAGTGCTCCGCTTATACATAAACAAGCTGTTCGTTGGACCTTGCTTAAATTATCGCAGTAGGTCCTTTTATCCAGAGCGGTCCACCATACCAATACTCCGTATGTGAGTATTGGTCTGATGACCGCGGTGTAGAGCCAGTGGGTGATTTGGGGGGAGAAACCCCATTTAGTGCCAATGGCTTTTTTGCAGGAAAACAGGGCTACGGTGGATTTCCTGATTCTTTCCTCTATATTGGCTTTCCAGTTTAGCTTTTTGTCTAGGATAATACCTAGATATCTAGCTTCGTTGGAGAGTTGAAGTGGGATTCCATTTATTGATGGAGTTGTTAGTTGAGGAATTTTGTATTTCCTGGTGAAGAGAACGAGTTCAGTTTTCTGAGGGTTGACCCCTAGATCACTTTTTCTCGCCCATTTTACTAGTTTGTTTAGAGCGGTTTGCATCAGATCCATAAGGACGTGAGCATATTTGCCGGATACCGCAATGGAGACGTCATCTGCATATGCAATCACTTTGAATCCCTCAGCTTCTAAGTCAACTAGAAGTTCATTGACGACTAGATTCCATAGAAGAGGGGATAGGACTCCGCCTTGCGGTGTTCCTCTACTGACAGATCTCTTTGCAGAGAAGTTTCCTAGAGTAGAGTTGATTCTCCTGCTTTTTAGCATTAAATTTATCAACTCCACTATAGAACCATCTACTTTGAGCTTCGTCAGTGCCTTTGTAATTGCAGAGTTGCTGACGTTATTAATCAGGTCTTAGTAATAAATTATTATTTGCAGAATTTTTTAAATATGTTCAAAAATTGCAAATGTTCTTTTTATTCGAAACGCACGTAACGAAAGAAGATTATGATAAATTCACTAAATACTTAAATGGATACAAATTACATTGGGATTCAGCAACGCGTACAGCTAAGAAAGGACGTGCAAGCGTTGGAAATCTACTCGGAATAAAAATTTCTCTTTTAGATACATATAGTTTTATAGATGTTTGTGGAAATACCATTGTAAGACTGTTGAAAGAAAAAAATATGTACACAGTACCATTTTACATCAATTGCAATAATTGGGACGAAGATGCTGAGCAACTCAATCTGTGGCAATAACCCATAACTGCATAAGTCGACTTATGCTCAAATTGAGTTAATGATGCAGTTTTTTTCACATTTTCTTGGTGCTTCAGTCTGTGAATTTTTCATTTTGATATCTTTGTCCGTTACAAAGAAAAAAAAAACATAAGTTAGGAAATTCCTACCTATAGCAAAAGGAAAACAAGACAAGTCACTACTTATGCCTATAAAGCAATTTCGTAATTCAATAGTTCACAGGTATAAGCCAACTTATGCTTTTTTTACCTAAATTTTTTCATTCATTCCTGTAAGAACATGTCTATTTATGCTTTTCTTCCAAATTTCGTTAATTCATTCATGTAAGCACATGTCTACTTGTGCTTTTTTTTTATTTGAGTAAGGAACACAGTTGCTAGACCTAACTGCACTAATGTTGTTTTTCCATATTAAGAAATCATCACACATCTGCAGCTAAGTAACACAAGTCGGTTTTTGCTCAAAATTACAGTATAATAAAAGAATTTTAAAGAAAATTTAAACTTCAAAACAAGCAAATTTCTATTTTCTATCACTTAACAACATAAAAACTTTGCTTATGGTAATATTTTCGTCTGTAAAAGCGCTTCAACTGATGACAAAAACTTCAAATGCTTCTCCTGAAAAGTATCGAAAGTTGACTTATGCTGTTATGGGTTATTGCCACAGAAATAACATTCTATTTCACCTCTCGAGTAAAAGTGTAATGGTAATCGGCGATCTTAACGCTGGGACAAGTAATATGCATACTATCACATTTTCGCGAGAAAGAAACCTATCCTCAATTTATAACCCCGAACTTCTTAAAGACACCGTATGTAACCAAAATGGAATGAATATTTTTGATGTTTTGCAGTCGGATTGGGGTCAAAATTCTGTCGGGGTCTAAATTCTTTTTTCAAAATTCTGCTTTTCAAAATTCTGCTTTTAGAATTCTGCTTTTCAAAATTCTGCTTTCCAAAATTCTGCTTCTCAAAATTCTGCTTTTCAAAATTCTGCTTATCATAATTCTGCCAATTATAAAGAAAGAGAAAGTTTGAAAAAGCAGAATTTTGAAAAATTATCAAAAAATTGTTCAATCTTCCACTAAGAACACCAAATTATGCTGTATATTTAGAAACAGCATTACCAAAGCTACACACTTATACATTTAAGATGCAAGCCGATTACATTTTTAAAGTCCTTGAATTGCCGAATACACGCCTCGTAAATAAAATGCTTAGATATAAAATAAAAAATAAAGATTGGTGATTGGACAGTGGCAGAATCGTGGTGATGTTTAAGGTGAAAACATCGACATAAAATAAAGGAACCGAAGCTTATTTAAACATCAGTTGTATCGTATAATACGAAAGTTTCAGGATACTGAAAGAGCTTTTTTCGAAATAGAAGTCCAACAGTCAGAGAGTAGAATCTTGTAGGTATTCACAGCTCAACTACAACATGAAGGAAAACAACTATTTTTGTGACTTACTAAATTATAAGCAAATCTCACTAATATCACTGGTCTACAAAATTTCACTTTTATGAATGCACACAAAAGCGAACTATATTTTTTAAAGGTTTTTGGCTCGCTGAACTCAAATCTGTCCTCAGAATTGCTCTGTCACATCACATTTTCAAAATATTCAGCATTCAAGATTGGAAAAATCCAGTTTTTGCTATTTTTGAGCCTATGTTTTAACATAAAAAAATTTTTAACCCAAAAACAAACAATTGCTTTTCCGATGATTTGATATCCGCTGAATCCAAATCTGGTCTCAAAATGGCTCTATTACATCAAGTTACTGAGATATCTAGCTTCAAAAGTTGCAATAAACGGTCATGCATTATTTTGAAGATTACGTATAGTCTCGAAAGGAAATTTGAGTCAGAAATTATATTTTTTTAAAGCTTTTTGGTGCTGAATTCAAATTCAGTCAGAGATTTACGCTACAACATCAGGTTTCCAAAAAATAAAGCGTTGATGTCTTGACCTTACTCTGGCTATAATCTCAAGACCCTGATGTGACAGAGCAATTCTGTGACTGAATTTGAATTCAGCACATCCAAAACCATCAAAAATATGCTTTCTGACTCTAATTTCCTTTCGCGACTGCAACAGTCTTCAAAATATTGCAGGACCGTTTATTGCAACTTTTGAAGCTAGATATCTCAGTAATTTGATGTAATAGAGCCTTTTTAAGACCAGATTTGGATTCAGCGGATAGCAAATCATCGGAAAAGCAATGGTTTGTTTTTGGGTTAAAATTTTTTTTATGTTAAAACATAGGCTCAAAAATTGCAAAAACTGGATTTTTCCGATCTTGAATGCTGAATATTTTGAAAATGTGATGTGACAGAGCAATTCTGAGGACAGATTTGAGTTCAGCGAGCCAAAAACCTATAAAAAATATAGTTCGCTTTTGGGTGCAAAATTATTGTCGACCAGTGATATTCAAAACCAGGTGTGAAGTCCTTGGACTTAATGGAGCCCCATACAATGGAAGCCACAATCAGTTTTGTACATTGTGCAATATGAAGTCCAAAGAAGATTGCTTCCATATCATAGGACTTTGCCCCATCTATGCTACAAAAAGACAGATTCATTTTGGAAAAAGATCCTTAACGATGCAGGAAGCAGTATTTTACCTCAATGGAGACAATTGGGAAAATCTTTATTACTATCTTCAAAATGTGTATGAATACCGAAGGTTACTAATAACTGAATTTGAATAACAAATCCTACTAATATTATAAACGTGAAAGTTTGTATGTGTGGATGTATGTTTGTTACTCTTTCACGCAAAAACTACTGAATGGATTTTACTTAAACTTTCCAATAATATAGCTTATACATCAGAATAACACATAGGCTACAATTTATCCCTAAATTCCCACGGGAACGGGAACGTATACGGGAACTTAGAAACTACAACACCGATTTCAAAAATTGTTCCACTGTTAGAATGCTTCATTGTCCCCGAGTAACATAAAAACTAATTCATCCCCATATTCCTACGGTTCCCTATATTGCTACGGGAGTAGGAACGTATACGGGAACTTTGACACTACAGCATCGATTTCAAAAATTCTTTCACCCTTAGAATGCTACACTATCCCCGAGTAACATAAAAACTAATTCATCCCCATATTCCTACGGCTCCCTATATACAACACCGATTTCAAAAATTCTTCCACCGTTAGAATGCTACACTATCCCTGTGTAACATTAACTTTAATTCATCCACATATTCCTACGGGAACGGGAGTCCTTACTAATATAATAAGTGTGAAAGGAGCTCTGTCTGTCCGACATAGACTATACATTTTTTCCCTATATTCCCACGGGAGCAGGAACGTATACGGAAACTTTTTACACTACAGCACCGATTTCAAAAATTCTTCCACCGTTGGAATGCTCCATAATCCCGGAGTAACATTAACTTTAACTTATCCACATATTCCCACAAAAACGGTCGCCATATTCCCACGGGAACGGGAGTCTTTACTAATATTGAAAATGCGAATGTAGCTATGTCGTGGTTTTTCGTATGTCTCCCGTTCAAACTGCTAAACAGATTTTATTAAATTAGCTACAGAGATGGTCTAGAACAGGGTTTCCCAAACTATTTTGAGCAACAGACCCCTTTTCCAAGATGAACTGATACCGTAGACCCCCAAGGCCAAATTACTTTAAAAATCCTGTCTCAAGTCTTACTTATTACCTTATTACTTTTATAGGTACCTAGTAAGTAAACAGGTTTTGCAGTAGTGCAGAAAGAAAATTTTTTGATTTAACAATAAAACATGACGTTACGATGATACCAGATATGCAATTCAATAAACATGAAGTGTAATTCATAATTTATTAATGCAGGTTTTTAGAAATCTTGCTCTTAGTTGTAATAATAGATAATAAATTCATGATTTGAAAAATTAATGCGATGGATGAATTTGGTGAATTTCTACCAATCTAGCTAGGTCTGGTTTAATATTGGTAAGTTGCAGCCTTTAAGTCTCCGCGTTCTTCGACTTTCAAACGGTTTCTTTTTTTCGTAAAAAGGTTTGCAACCACACTGAAGCCTTTTTCAACTATATATGATGATGGAAAAGCGATGGTATATTTTTCAGCAATGTTCCACAACGCAGTATATTGAGTTTCAATGCTGCGTTGCAACCCGAACTTCTGATAGCCTTTGTTGAACTTTAGCTTAAGCTCTTCGTCAGTTTGGATGGTGATCAACTCTTCTTGCATTATCACATTGGCTTCTTCCATGGCTGTTGCACTGTACGAATTTATTATTATTATTATTATATTCTTCTTTATTTTTTCATATAGGTATCAGAATACAAATATTTAATATTCAAAGAATTACAAGCATGGCTTAAAAGCCGTCTGCCGATTTAATCAAAAAATTAATTACATTATGAGTGCTAACAAATAAAAATTAAAACCATTGAAAAGTACATAAGATGTTCTAGTGAAAGATAAATTTTACAATACAAAAAATCGAAAAAGAGAATCAATGAAATATAAACGAAATTCAAAAACGTTAAGTGAACAAAAAAATAAGAATATGAAATGAAAAAAGAAAATCAAAAAAAGCAAAACTAATGGTAATTTTAGAGGTTCAATATCCGTTGAAAAGTGGGCTTTTAGTTTAGCTAAAACAAAATAACAATAGATCGAGTCTACATATTCACGTACAAATTTCTGTAAGTGGTAGCTTCAGAGACAAACCGGATACGAAGTTTCCATCCTCTCTCTCCATTTAAAATTAAATAACACTCCTCTGTCGAAAGAAAGCTTTTGTTGTGTACGAATTTATTACCCACTCAGGAATTTGTAAGTTCAAAAGATCCTCAAACCTTTTGGTAAAATCTTTGTGAAGCGCGTCCAAGTGAGCGACATATGATAAAATAACTTCGTCTTGAAGAATTTCTGTTGATTTCAACAAATGCGGAAACTGAAAGTATTCTTTTCTGCATAAATTTTGTTATAAAGAATAAGTTTTGCCACAAACGCCGCTATAATTGATTTTGTTTTGATCAAGTTAAGATCGGTCATGTAATAAATATCCGTCTTTGAATTTTTCAGATTTTCTTCCAAATTCGGATCTTTTTCATTTAGAAACTCCAACACAGACCCAAAAATAGCTGAAAATCTTGCTAAGCAAGCACCTCTTGAAAGCCAGCGAACTTCAATGTGCAAAAGTAACTTAGTAAAGACTTCGTCGTAATCCTCTCAAAGCTGAGCAAAGAACCGAGAGTTCAATGAATTGCTTCTAATCTTGTTGACAGCATTTATATAACGTATTGCAAAGACTGGTGCAATCTAGGACTCAGTTTTTTGCTACTAAATGTTGTCTGTCAATCACCAGTACATCAGGCAATTGAGGCTTTAAGTGAGCTATAAAACCACGATGACGACTAACCATATGTGGTGCTCCAACAGTCGCAACAGAAATAATGTTTCTCCGTGGAATAGCTTTGTCGTTAAAAAAAACGTTCCACTGCCAGAAAAATGGATTCTCCTCTGGTATCAGTTTCCAGATATATGGTAAAAAGCAGCTCTCGGTACATATTTTCATCTGTGATATATCGAACGTATCCTAACAACAGAGTTTCATTGCCGGGTAATGTAGACTCGTCTAACTGGAGAGAGAAACTTTTGGTCTGCAATAAATTGCATAAAATGTTTTCCACGTCGCGACCCATCTCGTCTATTCGTCTCTGAACGGTGTTACTGCTCAAGGATATTCTTTTTATAATATCTTGAGTGGGCTTGTGCAATACATTGTTGAGGACCTCTGCAATGGCTGCTAAAATAAGCTGCTATCCAATTTTGAGAGGCTTCCCCGATTAGCAGATATATTGTAGGACGCTCGCAAGCCATCAACGTTTTGTATAGGACCGTGATAAGTGGTCCTCCATTTAATTTTACTTTACGTTACTAAATATTTTTTCACATATGAGACACATTGGCAAGTGTTTATTTGATGGAGATGAGATAAATCCAAACTTTAGGTAGTCCAAACTGTACTGTCTACATTTTTTTTTGTGTCTACGATCACACCGCCAATCTTAAGCAAAAAATGTTTAAAACTACTACTTATAATATCACAATTATGCAATACTATGTAAATAAGTATTTTTATATGTACACATGTTTAAAATGTTTCTTTTCATTTTTAGAATGGCAAAAGTAACGCAACACTATCATTGAAGTTTAAAATAAGAAAATGTGTTAAGGGGGTCGATTGAAAAACTTGTCGACCCCCAAATTCAGATTTCGTTTTTGTCGACCCCTGAGAAACCGAAATCGACCCCAAGGGGTCGATATCGACCACTTTGGGAATCACTGGTCTAGAACATGCGGAAGGATAAAGGCTATATATCTATCCTTATATTCCCACGGGAACGGAAATGGGAATTCAAAAACTACAGTCTCAAAAGTATTTTTAACAGGGCTACAAGGTGTTGAAATAGGTGTTGAATGGTTTTTTTTTGGAAATACCGCCATTTTTAAGGCTAGAAGTTTTATTTCCTAAAAAGCTAAAAATGCTGCTGAAAGTCACTATTCCACGCGGACGAAGTCGCGGGCACAGCTAGTACAACATAAAAACCTCTTTAGTTATTATATTGCCAACCGAGCTGACCGCACAGCCATAGCTAATTAATTCATAAAACTATTGTTAATTGCTTATTTTATGAACGATAATAAAATGAATTCTTACTTAAAATTCTTACTACTCATTACAATGCTTTAGAAGTTCCTCTTTTGATATAGGGTTTAAATAACTGATATAATAAACAAAACCAAATTGTTATTTGGTAAAATATTCATTGAGATCTTTAAATCGACCTCCGGTGTCTACTAATAGCATCTACCATTGTGTTAAAAAAGTTCTCTGTGTTCTTCTGCACTGCATTTCATAAGATTGAATAATTTCATCAATATGTTCATAACCAAACATTCGTTTTTCCGGGCTGTCCGTCAGGCGTCCATCTGCGCAGAAATTTTTTTTTCGGGTCCGCTTTTATAGCATATATAGCATTCAATACGCTTTCTGTTAAAATTTAAAGTTGAAATATTAAAAACTCAAAAAGTTACAAGACTTTGGAAAAAAAAATCCAGTTTTCCTAATTTTTTTAACGATTTTTTTAGATGTTTTTAAAATTTTTATTAATATTAAATATAATAAAGTTAAATGAAAGAAAAATTTTTGATATTTTTCTAATACTTTTTCATTTAAAATTTGTTAAATTATTTTCACAACTTTTTATAAATTATTTGGGGCGACGCGTTTCGGCTGTTTACTCCATCATCGGGCTAGTTGAAACTGTTGGTTTTATGTAATGGGGCCGAGTGTTATGTGGGACTGGAACTTTGTTTTGTTTTGTTATTGTGTTCTTCTCTTTCTATATTGGTATTTTATTGCAGTGTCAAATAATGGATTAGTTTTTAGTGTTTATTTATCATTGAGTAGGTTGTCTTTATCTATTTTATGAGCTTTATATATTTCGTACTCTTATTTTGCGTCAAGTAATTTACCTTTTTTGCATATATGTAATGGTGTTAAATTTATTTCTATGTTGTCGTAATTATGATTGTTGTCAATTAAATGTTGAGCAAATGTGGATTTTGTATTGGGTTTTGGTATGTGTTCTTTAAATCTTTCTTTGAAAGTTCTGCTTGTTTGGCCTATGTAAAACTTATCGCAGTTGCTACATTTGATTTTGTATACACCTGGAAGTGTCTCTATTTTTGGTTTCGTTTTGGGTTTTAATATTTTTTGTATGTTGTTATTAGTTTTAAATGATAATATTATGTTCTGTTTTTTAAATTGGTATTGTAATGTTTGTGGTATGATATTGGTATAGGTTATAGATGTGTATTTCTTCTCAGTTATAGTGTTGTGGTTAGTTTTTTTTTGTTGAATATTTTTTGTTTCTTTTTTCGGTGTAATTTGTCTATTGTTGAAGGGTTATATCCGTTTGCTTTTCCGATGCATTTTATGGTGTTGAGTTCTATTTCATATTCTTTTTTGTCCATTGGTATGGTGAGGAGTCTATGGATTAGTGAGTTGTATGCTGCCATTTTTTGTTGGTGTGGGTGGTGAGAGTTTTATTTATTGTTATATTGGTTGCTGTTGGTTTTCTATAGATTTTATATTTTAGCTTGTTGTTTATTTTTGTAATATTAAGGTCTAAAAAGTTTATTGTTTCGTCTTTTTCTATTTCTGTTGTTACTTTTATTTATGTGTTAATGTTATTTATATTTTATATATTTAGCTAAAATGTCAATTTGTCTATATGTGCCGTCGAAGATAACAAATGTGTCGTCGACATATCTTGAATATGATATGATTTTTTGTTTTTGTGGGTTTTTGGAGGAAAGAATGTGCTTTTTTTTTTTTTTTTTTTTTTTTGTTGGAGGTTTTTAAAATACCAGCTGGAGCAACCAGCAACCTTCTATTTGTTATAGCTTTCCAGATGTTCGGAGAAAAGCCAAAAGACGCTGCCATGGTAAGGAGCCTAAGTTACCAGCTCTCACCATGTCTGCGCCGAGTATCTGTAACCTCATGCGAGAAAAAGCAGGACATTCACAGAGGAAGTGCTCTGCGGTGTCCTCATCTTCTCCACAAGATTCACAGAGTGTGGTATCACTTAAGCCTAACACGTTTAAATGCTTGGCAAAAGAGAAGTGCCCGCTGGCAACGCCAATAAGCTTCCTACAGTCTTTTCTGCTACGAGCTAGCAAAAATGTTGCAGTCTTTTTACTAACGTTGGGGAGCATACGCTTGGTTTGTCTGCATCCAATGGAGGCATGCCATCTACGGTTGTGCTCTTCACAGATCCAATCGTTGATTGAAGCCCTCACTGAGGACGCTGGCAGACCTAGCGACGGTTCAGGTCCTGAGAAAGCTGTCTGAGATCCCTGCCTAGCGAGTTCATCGGCGATCTCATTTCCAGTTATGCCGTGATGGCCTGGAACCCAAATGAGACTCAAGGAATTTAATCTTCCGATCGCATTCAGAGAGCTCTTGCATTCCCGGATCACTTTCGAAGTGGTTAGAGGGTTGAGAAGGGCCTTAAGCACAGCTTGGCTATCGCTGCAAACAAAGATACTTCTCCCCGTCCATCCATTGTTCGTTACGTGGCTCAAGGCCATTAGGATAGCATAAGCCTCCGCTTGGAAAACGGATGCGTATGATCCTAAAGATGAGTGCAGTCGTATGTCGTCGTTCTCAACAAAGGCACCAGCACCAGAACTCTCGTCGGTTTTGGAGCCATCTGTGAAGATACGATAACAATTCTTTCCAGGCTCAGATTCTGGAGCGAACCAGTCCTGAACCGAAGGAAAGCTGACTGAGTAATTTTGACGCAGTTTGAGCCTTGGGATCATCGTGTCAGATGGCATATCCATTAGACGTGGGTCATAAGATATGCTGCTTGCGAGTTCCTCAAAGCTCCAGTGCGAATTGTGCCAGAGACCACATCGTTTTAAACGAGAAATGGTCTTGAGAGTACACCCCATGATGAAGGTATCAAGGGGAGGAAGGTTCAACAGTGCGTCGAGAGCAGCACCCGGTGTGCTGGGGAAGGCCCCCGTAACACCCAGACAAATTGTTCTTTGAAGTTTGGCAAACGAGGCAATAACGTATTTACGCGAGAGCTTATTCCACCAAACAACTGACGCATAGGAGATGATTGGTCTTATCATAGCCGTATAGATCCAAAGGACCCTTTTCGGTGAAAGACCCCATGTCTTGCCAAAAGCTCCTTTACATTGCCAGAAAACTGACAGTGCTTTAGTAGTTTCAGACTCGACATGTTTCGACCAAAGAAGTTTGTTATCCAGGATTACTCCAAGATGCTTGACTTCATTTGAAAAGGGGATGTTGACGCCTTTAAGCGTAAGATGGGTCAGACCAGTCAATTTTCTACGTCTCGTGAAGAGGACAACCTCGGTTTTAAGAGGATTGACGGAGAGACCGTTTCTAACACACCAGGTGTCAATCATACAAAGCGCAGCCTGTGCTCGGGAGCAGACAGCTTGGAGGCTGGAGCCAACCGAGAGCACGGCGACGTCGTCCGCATATGCTTGGGCATGAACGTTAGAACCATTGAGCATTATAAGTAGAGAGTCGATCAACATGCACCACAGAAGAGGAGATAAAACGCCACCTTGTGGGCAACCCTTATTTACTCCCGTTGCAACATATTGTCCACAGTCCGCCTCCGCGATTACGGTTCTCTTCATTAGCATTGCTTTAATCCACAACACTAATGACTCGTTCACACCGTGTTCTCTGGCAGCATTACACATACCATCGAAGCTAGCATTGTCAAAAGCACCTTGAATGTCGATGAAAATGCCTACCGCAAATTCTTTCCTGTCAAGCGCGCATTCAATCCTGCTAACAAGATTTTGAAGTGCGGTCTCGCAAGATTTTCCTCTTTGGTAAGCATGTTGCATCTGAGACAGAGGGTGTAATTGGAGTGAGGTTTTACGAATGTAAATCTCAACCATTCTTTCCAGCGTCTTAAGCAGAAAGGAGGTAAGACTGATGGGTCTAAAGCTCTTGGCGAGTGAGTAGTCTTGTTTACCAATTTTTGGTATGAAGGCGACTCTAACACTCTGCCATGAAGTTGGTATATACGCTCGGGCTAAACTACCAGTGAAAATATTTTTCAAAGTAGGAAGCAAAAGGTTTATACTTTCCTGCAACATAGCTGGGTAAACACCGTCAGTGCCAGGTGACTTGAAACTGTCAAAAGATGCCACGGCATATTTGATGGCTTCGTCGGTAACAACTAACGATGACGTGTACCAGCTAAGTCGAGTGGATTTATCGGATTCACATGATCTAAGGGAAATAGATTGCTGTGGTCCGATTGATATCTGGTTTCCTGGAAAATGAGTTTCCAGCATAAGACTGAGTGTCTCTGCTTTGGACTCGGTATAGGAACCATCTGATTTCCTGAGCGTTTCTAGTTTGTTTACCTTGCTCCTTTTAAGGGCTTTAGTAAGTCGACTAGTTTCACTGAGTGTTTCTATACTTTCACATAATTCTTTGTAAGAGGCATTCTTTGATCTTCAAATTAACCTTTTAAAGTCCTTCTGTTTAGATCGATACAGGTTCCAGTCGACATCTGATTTGGTCTTGAGGGACCTATTCAGAATACTTCTGGTTTCCCTGCGAAGTTTCTGTAGTTCATTGTTCCACCACGGAACCATAGATCTACTAGGTAATTGTCTAGCTGGACATGCTAGCTCGAAGCTACTTGTAAGGGCACAATTCACTTCTAGAACTGCATCTTCCACTTTTTGTGATGTTGAGAGCTTAGGTAGGGTTTTGACGAGATTACCGAGCTCATCGTTGAAAAGTGTCCAGTTAGTTTTTCTGGGATTTCTTGTAACTAAAGGTGTGGGAATCACATTTGCTACATGGAATTGAATGTATCTGTGGTCTGAGAGTGACACGTCCAGCAACACTTTCCAGTTGGTAATCTCCTTGGCATATCTGTTAGATAGTGTCAAGTCGATTACGTCCTGTCGTATAGCCGTAACAAAAGTTGGCGTATTACCAACATTGTTAATGTTCAAGTCAGAAGACAGAATGTAATTAAGAAGATGGTTGCCTCTCATGTTGCATTTGACGCTACCCCAAACTAAGTTTTGAGCGTTAGCATCACAGCACATGATAAGCCCCAACTTCCGGTTTTCACAAAACTCCACCAAATCCACAACCTGTCTTGAGGGAGGGGGTAAAATGGAGTTCCAGGGAAAGTAAACTGACGCAACGACGAAAGTTTTCCACTCACCGTTCGTTTCGTAGTTTATCGTAGCCGCAACCAGGTCTTGGCCACAGAAGTGATCAAGTTTAGTTGCTGCAAAAGAGTTCGGTATGATGAGACAGGTCCGGGGTAAGTCAGACCGTTCGTCATAGAGAATATTAAACCCTCGTAGCCCTCCAAGACCAAGAACTCGGCCCTTCCAGGCCCATGGCTCTTGGATTGCTACGAGGTGAGTTTTTGTATTCAACACGGAAAGCCTGCTACATAGGAGTGCAGTAGCAGCCTTAGAATGTTGAAGGTTTATCTGAGTTATTATCATTGATAAATACTAGTAATCCATCCATCATTTTCACCGATTGGAATTAAGTTGGAAATAAATCCTTTTCAAGATGAAAATGCAGACGGGAGTCGTACCTAGCCTTGATGATAGCCACAGAAGCTTGATCTACTCCCACAACAAGGTAAGAACCGTCTTCACCATCCCGATTCCTAGCCTTCTTGTGGTAATAAACTTTCCACTTCGTAGTGTCGATACCATCATTCTGGGTAACGAGGCGTTGAAGCACATCTTCAGTTTTCCTGAGTTGCCCCGGGATAAAGCAGATGGCTTTCGTCAAAACTGGCACCCTGTAAATTTCAAAAGAGGAATTTAGGAGGGGTGGAATTTTAGGCACAGAGGCACGTAGCCAGTCAGCGGTCTGCTGATTAGAACACTCGACCAAAAAGGTTCCGTCCTCCAAACAACATCCCTCAGACTGGATCTGCGTACTCTCTGCCATAGCCAGCTCCCACAGATGATCTTCACAGTGCTTGCGCTCTGTGATGGTCATGCTGTTGTCTTTGCCAGCCTTACAGATACGCACTTTGAAAATCGGGACAGTCGCTCTTTTATAGGGCAGCCGTCTTTTATTTCGCTGTGCGACGGATTTTTTTCCTTTCGAGGCTTTATCCCGTCCGGTCAGTGTCCGTGGACCAGACTGACTAGCAGTCACGGTTTCATTCACCAACGTTTCGGTTGGACCTCCAGGAGTTTTAACCATGCCGGCTTCGTCCCTTCCAGCCAGTGTCCGTGGACCGAATTCGCAAGTCTTGCGACCTGTTCCTTCAGTTTCATTCACCGACTTTCCAGTTAGACCAACAGGACAATTTGCAGAGCTTCCGGAAACCTTCTTCCTTTTGACCCTGTTCGCGTTTGCAGAAGTTGGGGTGACTTCGGTTACAGGAGACCGTCCTGAATTGGTGGGTGAGACCTCTTCCGACCTGTCCCTTTTCGCCGCCGTCACCAAAGGTTTGCAACTTAATTCAGTGCCTTCGGCCACCCTGGTGTCCTCTTTGCACTGAGCCTTTGCCGCTCGCCTTCTCTCCAGCTTCTGTTGGCGCTTGGAAAGCTGTTCTCCGGAGGGTGCCATCGTTGGAGTGGGATCCACTTGTTCAGCTTCACTTAGTCCGGTGATAGCACCGCTCTGGCCAACAGCTAAGCCCGGATGAGAGATTAGCTTTGGAGGTAATACCTCCGAGCTGCCTTCTTCATCTTTCCAGCTCAGACCACGAAGAGCTTCATGGAGAGAGCTGCAGGAGTCATCGGTTGCGGTACCTTCGACTCGCGTGTATCCACCAGTTAAGGTGTGCGATAGTATGTTAGATGGGGCCTCCAGAATCCGTGCCCCTGCCGTAGTGAAGACTACGGGTGGATTTTCGCTTTTACGATTGCCACCTGGAGAATAAAAATCCTTTGGGTTATCTTCCATACTGTTTTTTTGATCAATTCTTGGTTTTTCATTTATTTTCCACATCCTTCGACCACCTTTCGGCATCGAGCTCGGTTCAAATTAACTACTTAAGCCCCCCCACCGCGACAAGGTGACTGATCGTCGGAAAGAATGTGCTTATTTTCGTATTCATTTAGATAGATTTCTGCAATTAGTCCGCTAAGAGGTGATCCCATGGCTAATCCTTCTGATTGTGTGTAGTATTTGTTATTAAATGTGAAGTAATTTTGTTTTAAAGCTATTTGTAATATATATATTAGTTCTTCTATTTGTTGTTTGTTGATTGTTGCTGTGTTTATCAGGTTGTTTTTTAAGATGTTGATAGATTCGTCAATTGGTATATTGGTGTACATGTTTGTGACGTCAAATGATATCATCTTGTAGTTTGGTAATATGTTTGTGTTTTTTAGTTAGTCTAAAGAAATACACATCTTGTAACCTATACCAACATCATACCACAAACATTACAATACCAATATAAAAAACAGAACATAATATTATCATTTAAAACTAATAACAACATACAAAAAATATTGAAACCCAAAACGAAACCAAAAATAGAGACATTTCCAGGTGTATACAAAATCAAATGTAGCAACTGCGATAAGTTTTACATAGACCAAACAAGCAGAACTTTCAAAGAAAGATTTAAAGAACACATACCAAAACCCAATACAAAATCCACATTTGCTCAACATTTAATTGACAACAATCATAACTACGACAACATAGAAATAAATTTAACACCATTACATATATGCAAAAAAGGTAAATTACTTGACGCAAAAGAAGAGTACGAAATATATAAAGCTCATAAAATAAATAAAGACAACCTACTCAATGATAAATTAACACTAAAAACTAATCCATTATTTGACACTGCAATAAAATACCAATATAGAAAGAGAAGAACACAATAACAAAACAAAACAAAGTTCCAGTCCCACATAACACTTGGCCCCATTACATAAAACCAACAGTTTCAACTCACCCGATGATGGAGTAAACATCCGAAACGCGTCGCCCCCAAATAATTTATAATAAGTTGTGAAAATAATTAAACAAATTTTAAATAAAAAAGTATTAGAAAAATATCAAAAATTTTTCTTTCATTTATCTTTATTAACAAAAATAACAAAACACAACTGGAAATAAAAACAACAAAATGTATTAAATTTAAATTGACAATAAGTATAATGCAGCTCTCTTTGATAAAAACATTATCAACTGTAGATATATGTAAAAAAAAATTGAAGTCATTTCATACAAAAATAAAAGAGCTGTTGACATTTTTTCATGCTCGGGTCTGCTGGACCTATGAGTATGGCGAAGTATTCCACTTTCGGGTAGAGCGATTAAAATATGAATCTCTATACTTGACTGTACATCCGAAGTTGGGTTCAATGTAAAACTAATAGGCATTAATAGCGAGGCGGGTGTTGCGGCTAAATTGTTTCAAGGGAAGAATGCAGCTGGCTATTTCAATAGAGCACTGTTTGTAGAAAACGCGAAAAAAAAAGAGAGAGAGAGAGACTGTTAACGTTTCGACTATGTTCAAGAGAATCGATCGATGCTACAATTGAACTATCACCTATCAATCTCAATTGATTCTCTTTGAGCTTGTCTTGCTCGTTCCTTCTTCATGAGAAAATAAATTTTCGTTTTTAAAAAAGTTATCCAGTGAAAAATTATTTTTTATGAATATGAATAGGTACTGTAATATTCCTTTAAAAATGCTTGGCGAACAAACGTGTTAGTTTCAGGACGTGATTTAAAAATATGTTAGATGCTTTTGTTAGAAAGTTAATCACCTACTGATCTCAGAAATCTGATGTAAGATTAACGAGTTAATCACCCAATAATCCTTCCATTAGGGAACTAGCCGGTTACCACGCGAAACTTTTAATGTATTTTGAAAGACTAGCTGAGTCGCTAGTATAATCAAGAAGAAGAATTCACCAAGATGAGTTTTCCTCTTATGAAGTAGTGCAGGTGCAGAGCATGAGCAAAGAAGGTGTTGAACGGTTTCTTCCTCTTCTTCAACCATGCAGCTTCTGCAGAAATCATTGAAAAGCACACCAAGTCTTTTGGAGTGTTTTCCTATTAGACAGTGCCCCGTAAGACCACCTATGGTAGAACCTAGATACATGCGGTTCAGGGTTAAAAAACTCTTTGAGTCTCACATCATCACACGGCCAAACCAGTAAAAAAAATCCTTATTTATAATTCTTTTTATCACCCATTATAGTTATTACCTTATGTCAAAATCACAAAGAAACTCTCTAACTCTGGTTTCTCTATGGTTAAAACTGACAACAGAAATTTGTTTTGTTTATATTTTCGTCAGGTGTTCGATCTGATTTTGTAAAACTGCAAATACCTATAGCTTTGAAAAATTTATCAAATTAAAAGAAAACCTACCTGGACTGGAAACTGGGATTCTTCAGATAAGGTAGGTATGGTGTATTTGCAATAGCTAGTTTTGCGATTATTTTTTTTACCCTGCCTTGCTTCCAGGAATGAAAAGCAGACATTTCATGACGCTGCCTCAAAGCTTTTGAACGTACAAAGATAACTTTCCTGAATCTGTGTTCAGTTTACTATGTAATTTACAATTACTATGTAATACACATTTACTATATCCAAATTATGTATAAAGTTGATGTAATTTGAGTATATTTCCATTTATTTTTATTTTTAAAATTCTCAAAGTCGTAAATTAACCACTGAATGACAACTCAATACTCAAAATTAAATGACATTTATGCGCTAAAACACGCTTAAAACACACATATCGGCGTTTAAGCTATTGAGCCCATATTCACTGACGAAAAATGATTATAAATACTATAATATAATATATTTTTGTTTTAATCAATGAATGAGCGTGTTTTAAAGTTTTGCGGAGTTTAAAATGCGATTATACCTTGCGGGTTTGCATTGATTCCAATTTTGTCGCTGTGCATGAGAAATTTGTCTCGAGTTATCCTCCATCGGCTGTTGTCCGTCATTTCTCTTGAATGGGCTTAGGCGTGGTCCTTGATTGTGTTGCTGCATGTTATCGTACTGCTTCTGGGCTTGATAATTCGTTGTTTGGCTCGAATAATTTGATCTTACCTCGTTTCTGCATTCATGTGACTTATTTTTGTGGTGCCTATCTTAACTAAGATGTAAATGGCTGTGCGCATTATCATGTTCTATGCTCTGAGCAATAGCGAATGCGTGTTCTAGATCACTTATTATAGCTGAATATAATGATCCTCTTGTAAAGTTGTCACTCATACCATCAATGAATATACGAAGTGCGTCGTCGTTAGCACGAATCGCCTGACATAGTGATTTTTGATATTATTAAATTGAGGTTTTTATTCATCTCGTCGTGAGCGTTTGCTTCTCTCCTTGATCGCTTTCATCATGCCTTGTAGCACGTTTAGAGGTTCTTGATTAGAGTACCCAGTGGCGGATCCAGGATTTGGGCATGGGGGGGTCTATTACTCAAAATTTAATTTATATATACGAGGTTTAGCAAATTCAATCCGAAATTATTTACATGATGTTGGCGTCGATTGCTCATATGTATGGCCAAGGATTCGACGAAACTTCGGCAATGAGTGTCCAATTCATTGGTGCACAGGCTCATCTGAGATCGTATTTCCCCTGGCAATTCATGTACATTGCACTGCACATAGCTTTAGTTTGGCAGCATGCGAAGTGTCAGGAATCAAAAATGCGTTAGGAACTATCGGAGCGATTGAAGCATTTTTTCACTGGCCTAAAAGACAAGACGTTCTACACCAAGAAATTTCAAAAATGACAAACAAAAGTGAGAAAAAAAAAACAAAAGTTGAAGTCTGTTTGTCCTACCAGGTGGGCTTAGTCTCATGAAGCAGTTGGAAAGTACGTTGAATTGCAACCGGCTGTAATTGAATCCGGAATGTGGAAGAAATAAAAACGTGGAAAGATCGAGATACTTCGCAAAATGCATTGCATCTTTTGACAGAGATTTCGACGGTTGAATTCCAAATCGCCTGTCACATTATGGAATCAGTTAATTCGATTGTTTTGCCTTTGAGTCGGGAATTGCAATCTAAAAACCAAGATCTGGGTGAGGCTACTAAGCTGGCAGATGACGCTTTGAATGAATTTACGTACAAACGCGAAAACGCGGATTCTACTTTCCATGTATTTATGAGCATGTTGCTAGAATTTGTTCTGAATATGAAATCACAATGAAATTGCCACGCCGCCGCCGGCGCCGTTGTTGCAATCAACAAAAAAATCGTTGCAATGTTCAAGAACAGAGTATTGAAGACTACTACCGAATTTCTTTCTACATTCCGTTTCTTGATACGTTCATTTCTCAACTCAAAAGTCGGTTCTCGGAACACAATTTCACTTACCAAAGTTTCGGGCAACTGTTTCTTAAACAAGAATTTAACAAAAAGAAATACGCTGACCTCTACACATTTTACGAAGATATATCGGATTGTTGGAAAGAAAATTTTCTGTCAGAAGTCAAGATGTGGAGACAACGAATCCAGGGCCAGAACATCCAAAATGCGCTTGATGCTTTACTGGTTAGTATCTTTCGATCAAAAATTTACTTGTTAAAAAATAATATATGTGACGCGATCCGAGAAAAGGCAAAAGTGAAAGCTTACACAGCACGCTCTGAAAGGCGCTGATGTACCATTCAAACCCATCTAAAAAATCGTTTCTCTGAATTTATAATTTGCGAAATAATAGCGATGTTACAATTTCTGATTGTGCTTCGTGAATGTTCAGTAAAAGAACTTGTGTAATCAGTCATGATCCAACAACCGATTTTTTGTATAGTAAGTCCCTTTTATCAGATCGAGTCACATATGTATGCAAACATCAATCTGACGATATTTTTCAGGTTATCAATAGCAAGTCGTTCAAGAATGTCGATTATATATTTTTACAAGCTGAGCCGCCCGGCGTTGCTCGGGTCTGTAGTTTTAAGGTTCCCGTTCTCGTTCCTGTTTCTGTTCCTATGGGATTATAGGGATGTAGTTACTGAGGAATTATGTAGCATCCCAGTGCTGAAAGAATATTTGAAATCAGTCTAGTAGTCTCTAAGTTTCCGTTCCCAACCCTGTTCCTGTGGGATCTTCCGTTACCATGGAAATATGTGAATGAAATGTAAATCTATGTCACTGAGAGATATTGTAACATCTTAGAGTTGAAAGAATTTTTGAAATCGGTTTAATAACTTTAAGGTTCTTTTGAATTTTAGATGAAACATTTCGGAGGGAACATGTACTATATTTTATCCGCATATTCCCACGGGAACAGAATGAAGGGAACCTTAAAAATACAGACCTCAACAACGCCGTGAATGTCGAGGGATAAGGGATATATGAGTATGTTTTAAGCAGCCCAGGGTGTTGAGCGAAGATCTCAGCTGACTCGCTTAGTCTGACACGATAAGTCAGCTTTTCTTTTGTTTTTTTTTTGTTCATAGAACAGTGTTTTGTTTATAACGAAAGCTAACGCATTGCATTGATGTCGTCTCTGTTGCAAGCTGCTTTATTTTTATTTGAGTCAATGAAACGATAGTCAATGCTTAATG
This sequence comes from Melanostoma scalare, assembly GCA_949752695.1. Lineage (NCBI taxonomy): Eukaryota > Metazoa > Arthropoda > Insecta > Diptera > Syrphidae > Melanostoma > Melanostoma scalare. The sequence continues at coordinate 159,700,714 of OX456985.1, read as the reverse complement.
TCGGTTTTTTCTTTTACTGCTTACTTTTCCTTTTCTGATTTTGAGCATTCCGTTTACATTTTATGTCTGTGGCGTGAAAAAATTGTTTTAGACGGGGTCGTCTCCTTGTCCTTCGAAATTGGTCAAATAGTTATATAAGGTTGCGTTCCCAATCACGTTCGAGTATGATCCTTAATTCGAAAGAATTTTTGAAATCGGTCGAGTAGTTTTGAGGTTCATGTTTTCGTTCCCGTAGGAATATAGGGATGAATTATAATCTTATAGCTACTGAAGGATTATGTATCATCCCAATTCTGAAAGATTTTGTGAAATCTTTCCAGTAGTATCTAGGTTTCCGATCCCAATCCTGGATAAAAAAAATATATAGCTGAGCCTTCTGGCGTTGCCCGCGTCCCGTGGGAATATGAGGATGAAATAATTTATGTAAATGTGGGATATTGATAATGCACCATCTTAAAGTTGAAAACATTTTTGAAATCGGTCATGCGGTTTTAAGGTTCCCGTTCTAGTTCCCGTTTCTGTTCCCGCGGGAATATATGGATGAAATATAATCTATGTTACTGAGGGATTATGTAGCATCCTAGAGCAGAAAAAATTTTTAAAATCTGTCCAGTAGTTTCGAAGTTTGCGTTCTAAATTCCGTTCCCGTGGGAATATGGGGATGAATTAAAGTTTATGTTACTCGGTGATAGTGTAGCATTCTAACGGTGAAAGAATTTTTGAAATCGGTTCAGTAGTTTCTAGGTTCCCGTTTATACTCCCGCTCCCATAGGAATATAGGGATAAAAAGTATCCTATGTCCGTCTCCTGTTCCTAAACTACCTCCTCACCAATTTTCAGACAAATCCGTTTAGCCGTTCTTGAGTTATAAACAGTGTAACTAACACGACTTTCTTTTATATATATAGCCTAGCTGTGCCCGCGACGTCGTCCGCGTGGAATAGTAACTTTCGGCAGCATTTTAATTTTTTTTGGCTACTTATTTTGCATATAATACACATTCATACGTTTTAGTAAACTATTGTTATATTTTATTTGAGTACATTTTTGCGCACGACGTTCTTACTTTTTCCATCTTTTGTCAAATAAAAAGGTTTTGCGAGTTTGATACATTCTTTTGAACTAAAATGACAAATATGTGGGAATTAAAGAAATACGGGGAATCAATAGTTTTCTCCTTTCGCTGTTCCAGTCATTATAAAAACTTTCATAATGGCGCATCCCAGATGTGTAATTTGTAGCTGTGTACAATTCTAGATTACTCATTATTGGCACTGGAACACCAATTTACAGCCACTCCTGATAATTCTAAGGAATTGAGAAACTCTATAGGGTATGATGTGACTTGCTCAGTGTCCGTAATAATGTCTTCTGATAGATATTCGACGACATCCCCCAATACGTCTAACATAATTTATTAGTTGATATGGTTAACTATCTCATTAGTCGGCGCCGAAATCGACTTTTCACACAGTCATTACCGATTGCCAATATTTATTTGAAGATCAAAATAGACATTTCTTCTTAGGTCAACTGCGTAATCGACAATTTGACAGTAATCACCTAACGGTATCAGCTTACCTCGGCCATGACCATCCTGGCCCTCCTCCATGCGACTTATTTAAAAGGATTGTCGCTGCAGCAGAACGGCAGAAGATCTGCCTCATCATTGGATGCAATGCTAATGCGCATCACACAGTATGGGGTAGTACTGACATAAATGAAAGGGGTGAGTCACTTTTTGATTTTATTTTAAGTACTAACCTTATAGTAAGTAATATTGGCAATGAACCAACATTCATTACCAAAAACAGACAAGAAGTTTTAGATATCACTCTTGTCTCCGACTCGGTTCATCATAGGATTACTAATTGGAAAGTATCTACTGAACACTCCTTTGCTGATCATAGATACATTCAATTTGATCTAAATGAGGAACCTCTCAAGCAACCAGTCTTCCGAAACTATCGGAAAACTGACTGGCAAAAATATCGGGTAATTTTGAAAAAGTTTATTAAACCTGAACTTTTACAAAACCCTACAAACAAACAGGATCTAGACAAAAAAGTCAATGATCTTACCACTGCCCTTAACCATTCACTGCAGAAATCCTGTCCTCTTATAAAAATAAGAGGAAAACAGAAACCACTGTGGTGGAGCTCGGGGCTAGAACCGCTCAGGAAGGAATGTAGAAAACTTTTCAACCGAGCTAAACAATCTAAAACTTTAATAGACTGGGACTCCTACAAGGAATCCCTCAAAACTTATAAATATCAACTGAGGAAGAATAAAAGAACTTCCTGGAGAAACTTGTGTGGAAAAATAGAAGATACTTCAGAATCTTCTAGATTAAGAAAAATCCTCTCAAAGAGTCCGACCATGCCTAGCAGTTTGAAAACAGCTGACGGCTGGACAGAATCCTGCGAAGAAACGCTCAATTTGCTTCTGGACACTCACTTTCCAGGAAGCTCTAAGAACTTATGCAACTATGATTCCACAGAACCAGGTAGCATAATAACAAACAACCCCGATCTGATTACAAGGGAAAAACTAGTTTGGGCCATTAACAGCTTTGACCCATACAAATCCCCTGGACCTGATGGTATAATTCCAGCCGAACTTCAAAAGGCCGCGGACATTATTATCCCTGTCCTTGAAGTAATTCTCATCGGCTGTACCACCTCCCACTCAGTGGAGAGAAGTCAAGGTGGTGTTTATACCTAAGGCTGGGAAATCATCCCACGTTAACCCAAAAGATCTCCGACCAATAAGTCTATCATCTTTCCTTCTTAAAACTTTAGAACGACTGATTGATATCCACCTGCGTACAGCTATAGATCCAAAATTGTTATCTACAGCACAACACGCCTACTGCAAGGGAAAATCTGTAGAAACGGCCTTACACACCCTGGTACGTACTATAGAATATTCCCTCCATCACAAAGAATTCACTCTGGCCGCCTTCCTCGACATAGAGGGCGCCTTCAACAACGTCAGCAACTCTGCAATTACAAAGGCACTGACGAAGCTCAAAGTAGATGATTCCTTAGTGGAGTTGATAAATCTAATGCTAAAAAGGAGGAGAATCAACTCTACTCTAGGAAACTTCTCTGCAAAGAGATCTGTCAGTAGAGGAACACCGCAAGGCGGAGTCCTATCCCCTCTTCTATGGAATATAGTCGTCAATGAACTTCTAGTTGACTTAGAAGCTGAGGGATTCAAAGTGATTGCATATGCAGATGACGTCTCCATTGCGGTGTCCGGCAAACATGCTCACGTCCTTACGGACCTGATGCAGACCGCTCTAAATAAACTTGTAAAATGGGCGGGAAAATGTGATCTAGGGGTCAACCCTCAGAAAACTGAACTCGTTCTCTTCACCAGGAAATATAAAATTCCTCAACTAACAACTCCATCAATAAATGGAATCTCACTTGTACTTTCAAACGAAGCCAAATATCTAGGTATAATCCTAGACAAAAAGCTAAATTGGAAAGCCAATATATAGGAAAGAATCAGGAAATCCACCGTGGCCTTATTTTCCTGCAAAAAAGCCATTGGTAACAAATGGGGTTTCTCCCCCCAAATCACCCACTGGCTCTACACCGCGGTCATCAGACCAATACTCACATACGGAGTAGTGGTATGGTGGACCGCTCTTGATAAAAGGACCTACTGCGACAATTTAAGCAAGGTCCAACGAACAGCCTGTCTGTGTATAAGCGGAGCACTGAGATCAACACCCTCAGCTGCACTAAATACACTCCTAAACCTCACACCACTAGATATCTTCAGCAAACAAATGCCCGCCAGTGCAGCCACTCGTATGAGAGCTATCTCCCAATGGACCGATAACAACATCGGTCATGCTGCAATCCTGAATTTATTCGGATCAATTCCCTGTCACTCTGACTACACCATCCCCCAATTGGTTTTTGATAATAAGTTCCAAGTCTCAATCCCACCGAGAACGAATTTTTGAGAGATGATTCAATTCATTTCTATACAGATGGTTCAAAAACCGAAGAAGGGGTAGGCTGTGGGGTGTACTCAAACCGACTTAACGTAAGTCTCTCGTTCCGCCTTCCAAACCATTGTAGCGTGTTCCAAGCGGAAATTCTGGCGATCAAAGAGGTCCTATCATGGTTAAAAGAAAACGTGATATCCTCAACGAATATCCGGATTTTCTCAGATAGTCAAGCAGCCCTCAAATCACTCGGCGCTGTTTCTACGAACTCAGTAACCGCCCTCAACTGTCGTTTATCTCTTAAGGAGATGGCTGAACAGTTCAATATTCACCTCATTTGGGTGCCGGGGCACAGAGATATCGTGGGTAACTGCAAAGCCGATGAACTCGCCAGAGAAGGAACCGTTCTACCGATCTCAACCAGCAGGTTGAATATTGGTATACCAATCGCTACATGTAAACTTATGCTAAAGCAAGAGGCAATGGATAGAACAAATCATAGGTGGTACAATATTACCACGTGCGTGGCAACAAAACGGATATGGCCTGGTCTAGATCCAAAACGCACAAGACATTTGTTATCAATTGCCAGATTGCAAGTTAGCTCCGTAATCAATGTCATCACCGGACACTGTCTGATAGGAAGACACGCCATAAGACTTGGCGTTCCCTCAAATGACTTCTGCAGAAGTTGCTTAGATGAGGAGGAGGAGGAGACAATCCCACACCTCCTCTGCTCATGTCCTGCACTCTCTTTTAAAAGAAAGCGGCATCTAGGAAAATATTTTCTTGATGATCCAAGCGATCACAGATCCCCTGCATATCCTTCGCTTAATTAAAAGCTCCAAATGGTTTTGTTAAGTGAGGTATTCCCTCGCATAATACTTATGGTATCACAATGGACCAAATATTGGTCTAAGTGTGTCAGTTTGTTTTCCTGACAGCCATTTAAACCCAACCTAACCTCACGGTGAAAGAACTTTTGAAATCGGTTAAGTAGCTTCAAAGTTCCCGTTTACGTTGCCGTTCCCGCAGGAATATTGGGATAACAAATACAGCCCATGTCCTTCTTCAGCCTCAAGACTATCTCTGCACCAAAATTCTTACAAATAGGTTCAAAAGTTTGGGCGGTAGATGGTAACAAAGAAAAAGAGACAGACAGAGTTGATTTCGGATCTATAATGTTAGTAAGTACTTCCGTTCCCATGGGAATATGAGGATAAATTAAAGTTAATTTTACATTGAGGTAGTGTAGCATTCTAACGGGGAAATAATTCTTGAAATCAGTTCAGTAGTTTCTAGGTTCCAGTTTACGTTTGGGTTCTTGTGGGAATACAGTGATAACATATACGTATAGCCTATGTCCATCTTCAGGCTCAAGACTACATCTCTTTACCTACCAAAATTCATATAAATAGGTTTAGTAGTTTGGGCGGTTTTTGATAACAAATAAAAATAGACAGACAGATTTCATTTCAGACTTATTATATAAGTAAAGACTCCCATTCCCGTTTGAATATGGTGACCGTTCCCGTAGAAATACGGAGATGACTAACAGTTTATGTTACTCAAGGAGAGTGTCATTCTAACGGTGGAAGAATTTTTGAAATCGGTGCTATAGTGTAAAAGTTCTCGTATGCGTTTCCTTTCCCGTGGGAATATAGGGATAAAAAATATATATATAGGATAAAATATATATGTATGTACATGCCTATGTCCTTTCTTAAATTTTAGACTCTCTCTGTACAAAATTTCATTTAAATCTGTGCATTTGTTTGGGCGGGAGATGGTAACATAGAAAGGCGAACAGACAGAGCTATTTTTGCATTTATAACATTAGTGAGGAACGGTTCCCGTGGGAATATTCGAATAAAATGTATCCTATGTCTTTCTTCAAGTTCTAGATAATCTCTGTATAAAATTTCATTTAAATCCGTTCTGTAGCTTGGGCGAGAGATGGTAACATAGAAAGACGAACAGACAGAGTTTCTTTCGCACTTATTGTATATTTAAGGACTCCCGTTCCCGTAGGAATATGGGGATGAATCAAGGTTTATGTTACTCGGGGATAGTGTAGCATTCTAACGGTGGAAGAACTTTCAAAATCGGTACTGTAGCTTCTAAGTTCCCTAATGCGTTCCCGTTCCCGTGGGGATTTAGGGATAAAATATATAACCTATGTCCTTCCTCAGGTTCTAGACTATCTCTGTACAAAATGTCATATCAATTAGTTCAGTAATTTGGGCAGGAGACGGTAACATAGAAAGTCGGACAGACAGAGTGACTTTCACATTTATAATATTAGTAAGGATTTAATTACTTAATTATTTGAATACTATTTAATTTGAGAAATAGAGACTGAAAAGTGTTATACGCCAGAGCTTACGAGATAAGATGACGATTTAGAACCACTTAAACTGTACCAAAGGACTGACACGACTTATCAACTTCGAAAAACGTAACCACAAAACAAATACGAAGATAAGAGGGAAAGAAAAATAGTATAAAGAAAGATAATGGAAAGTAGGGTAAAAGGTGAATGACCGAAAGAAAAATTCCAAGATCAAAGCCACAAACAGCTGTGAGTTATTGAGGTAAGGAAAGAAAAGAAATGCCAGTGATTATTATCGATTGAGTAGCTCGCATGCAAAGTCGTGACAGTTGTGTGTAAAAGTGATCTGTTATCACATTTCCTAAACCAATTTGGCTAATTGCTACATTATATCTACATATATGTATATATATATTTTAGTAGTTCAAACATCCACACCAAGAATATTAAACTACACCCTTGAGGAAGGCTTCAGCGAGGAAAAAGAAATTCGATGAACAGGTGGATAAAATCCAGTAGCATAAGGGCTTAGGTTTGGAAACCGCCTAATGAAACCAGGGTTCACCACCGAACTCAAGGTGGCCTGAGCCTCTTCCTGTTTTATTTTCTGGCTAAATCCTAGGCATCTTAGCGAAGGAGGCAAAGGCCACTTCAATTGATAGTAAAGGGGTAGAAGCGAGCTGGGATTAAACTAAGCGTCTGGGTGAAGGTGATCTTTTGGATTATTTAGAGAAGTCTTATCGACAGACCACTAAGAGTGGCAAATTCCTTTTGTAAGAGTGTCAAGTGCGAAAGAATGAGAAAATAAATTTTATCTTTAATTTATTTCAAAAGTGAAGTGTCTTAAATAGTATTTGAAGAAAAAAAGAAAAGGAAATAGAAAGAAATTACATATACCACCACATATTGTTATATATCTATACATATGTAAGGATAAGTGTTAAAATAACAGTTTGGCTGCTGAAAACGCGCCTAACATATTGTGTCCATGGAGGTGCTGCCGGCAGAACATCAAGGAACGAAGGCCGTAAGTTTTTTTTTTCCTTTTTTAAAAACAGTGGATTGATTACACATATAATAATTTTAAATGTGAACATATAGATATGTATACATACAAACATACATGAATTTTTTTTTATACAAAAAACAAATAAATTAGTCGTACTCGTTGATATAAATCAATAGTAGTTTTGAGACATATCATAGTTATTATTGAATCCTCACATTATGAAATGATTTCTTAAATCTTTAACTAATACTAGTACTAGATTTCATTTCTTTGCACTATCCTCATTCCGACATCAACAAAAAAAAAAAAATTGCCAGATATGGCTGAGTAAGAAAATTTATAGTGTCTGAATGTGAGGAAACCGGGTAGGCCGACGACAAATGGTCAGCAGTGGTATGTAGATTGATGATTAGACATACGTCATGATTAAAGACGATGTTTTTAGCTATGACTAGATGTCACATTAGAGGCTACCACCATCACTTCGCGGCTAAAGGTGGTAGCACAGGTTGTACTTTTATTACAAGGGTGGGTAGGCCAGACATTACCAACAACACCTGGTAAAGCCAATTGATGACTCGACGAACCATGATGACATCACACTTCCCCCCGCGCAGTGGCTATACCTAGATTACAGTAATTTTCTTCTAGATACTATCGACACTTGTCTTATCTCTTATGGCAACAGATAGTATGTTAGTTCTAATTCTTTTATACTATATGGATTTTATTAAATTTAAATTTATTTTTTCTTAGTTACTTGAATTATATTCAGTTACATTAAAAACATTAATGTGTCATGATTGTAAGAGAAAAAGAAATAAATAATACACACTAATTCCTATACATTCCTCATACTTACCCTTCCAATTATCTTTTCCTTTCCCTTAAATAGGCATGAAATCTGTTTGCTGAGTCATGGTGACTGGAAAAGGGCAAGAACCTCCCCCAAACCTTCGAGCTGAGCTGAGCATATACGAGCATGCCAAAGCCCTTATTTCACTACCAAAGCAAACTTGCCTCCGTGGCCCTAGACTGACTCGCAACAGAGCATAGACCTTATCTAAAGCAGATGGAGAAACCCTTGTTCTTTGGTCCTGAACGTTAAAAAAACGACTTCTAGTGCAAAACTGGAGTGGAATGCTCCCGAAATCGAATTTGTTATCGAAAGCGGTTAGTTGGGGCAAGGTTCAGGATCAGCCTGAACTGTGATGCCCACCGGAGTAAGTGAGAAAGCTCTTCGTTTTATTAAATTTGATAAGCACTGCCGCGGAATATCGGTGTGCATATTTAGCCTTTTTTACACAGTGATTTTATCTGAGCCCGTGTGTTTCAAAATTTAGTAAGGTATTGAAAATGATAACTACAACCCTTCCTTGCTGCCTTCATTTTGAAGTTCACATATCTAGGCACATAGGATGAAAAATATAGAATACATTCAGAAATAACAAAACATCTTGATGTTCTTCTTTCAGTAAAAAAAAATTAAAAGACTATTGTCATAAATGTTTTACTGCCAAAAGATAAGCACGCAGACATAAGTGCATTGAATTAGGAAAAAACATTTGAGACGGCTCAAGAAGCGGAACAAAACAGTTCAAATGACGTTTTTAAGAAAATTGTAGGGTCACATTATTGCATTGCAGCCAGATACAAGAAAAGAACTATGTTGATGTAATATCGCACCTCAAGTGCAAATCCTTGACACAATTGAAAACCTAAACCAAAAAACAACTTGAATCACTTCTAATGGATTCACAGTAAGTGAGATGACAAACTCTACGCACCAAGATAACAATAGCATTAATGGAAAGAATCGCCTTAAATCTTTTTTTCTAATTCTTGTTTTGTATTACCCAAACCATAAGGCACCTCATCGACATAGTATAGGAACTGTGAAATACATTGCAAGAAAATAGACACTTAAGTTTCTTTGTTCTGTCTCACAATTTGCAAGCATAAATAATGTTTAAAAATATGCTGGAAAGACATCACATTCAGTACCAGCTATTCTGTTGTGTAAAACTAATTTGTAGGAAGTGTCAATGAAAATTGTTACTCTACAAAGATGAAATTGAGATCTGAAATCAAAAACAAACAAAAACAATCTTTAAAACAGAATTGTATCCCGCTTTGACTAAACTTCTCTAGTCGCTATTTAGCTGAAAAAAAAAGTTCACTGATTTCATAGCGTTGCTGGAAAGCCATAATTATATCTATAACAAGTATTTTATGTACATTACTGCTATTTCTGCTCCATATTCGACAACAAAAGCAGTATTTATGAGATTGAAGTTCTTTATGACAACATTGCTGTCCTCCTGTTAAATAGAACAAGGAGTTGTGCTTGCTTTTTATTGAAATCAGAAGCAAAATACTTGTATCCATTTATCAAAACAAGTTAAAATTAAATAAGGATGCGCAAATTGTATTAAATAAAGAAAAAACGACCACTTTTTTAAAGTAACTTCTTGCAGTATTATTATACCTATGAATTGGACCCATCCATGTCAATATATTTTTAATCAGAGCAAATTGATAAAATCCGTTACATAGTTTTTTGGCCACCTTATTAACAAAAAGCCTCAACGAATGTCCTAAGAGGAAAATATTATTCAAAACGTTAGTATTAAATAATTAAAACCAGTACAGTGGAGATTGAGGGATTTTTATTAGCTGATTATCTTTTTGTGGCTACGCCACTAGCTTAAAACTACCTCACGCTCGCAGAGCGTAGTTTCCAATAACGGGTAAATAAGTGGGTCATGTACGTAGGAATGCAGGTGGTTTCAATGACAACAACTTATTAATCCGTGAGAATGGATCTAAGTGCTATTTCTCACTACATCTCCCTTTTTCGGGTGAGTGAATATATTTTATATAAATTCAAATGGACAATAGTATTGTAGCAATACGTGAAAAGTATTTAAGCCACTCGTCCCAGTCTGTTTTATCTATCGAAATGTATAACCTAACATACTCATTGAATGTGGTCTCTTTCCACCGTTCCTAATGTTTGGTCATGGTATGCCGATTAAGTGACGTTTTCTATTTTCAGTAGTTTATACATATTTCATTAAGGGTATGGTTTTTATATTCGGTTCCCATATCTGTCTTTTATTTCATCATGGGATCGTACACTAGTATGAAATGGTCAAATATTGCTTTCGCAATTATTTTTGCGCTTTTATAGGTATTTGGTTAAATCGCATGTTGTTGTGACTGTCACTGCATACGCATTGCCATTTTCTGATCTTGGAAGTGGTTCAATTGTAACCATCAGTATTCAGTACTAGATCAAATGCAATTGTTGGGATATCAGATTTAATCATTGGTTCCATCACTCTTTTTTGTGACTTATTTCTTTGACGTTTGAAACATCCCTTAATGTATTTTTTACCATTCCTTTACATGTTTTTCCGAAAAAAAATTTGTTGTATCTTTTTTAATGTACATGTGATCCCTGAGTGGCCACCACAGATTGGATCATCTTACTTCTGCATAATCAATTTTCTTTTTCATTGTTTGTAATTTTTATAATTGAAGGCGTCAGTGCAATTCGAAGATTTGTAAGAGTTCTATTTCCTTTTTCTTTATATTCATTGATACGAATTCTCTCAAAAATATCGTCACTTAGTGACTGCTGCAGCTTTTTTAATCCTTTATCACTTGCTATTTTTTCAAGCAGTAGAAATAACTGATTCAAATCAATTTTTCCGTTAGCAATAAGACTTTTTATTTCTATAGTATAGTATCTATAGTATAGTATACTTAGTAATACCTTTTTGTTCTTCATAATTTTAAACAGTCGCCATTAATAGCTAGAGAGGTGCTGTTTTTCTTACTTCTGCTACTAAGCGCTTCATATATAATTATCTTATTAGATGACTTTTTTGTTTTGTCATTTGTTGATTCCACGTTATTTTTATTAGATTGCAGTCTGGGTGTGAATTTAAATATTTTGTTGGCTGAAATTTTTATGTTTCGGGATTCTTTAAAATCTATGCGCGACAATTCGTCTGCAGCATAGTTATCTTTTCCCCTCAAGTTCTCTATAGTAAAATCGTATTCCTCGAGATCTAGTCTCATGCGTGTTAATTTAGAGGAAAACTAAATGCACATGATTTCTACCTTGAAATGTTGATCTTTCAGTGATTGGAAAATTACATCGCAAGTTTGGGGTATAATTTTGGTAATTGATGGTTGAGAAATACGAAATAAATACGACAAAGATTTGAAGCCCGATCACTTGGTGATATTGCTTCACGAAGAACAGTGCCTTGTTTTCAATTTATGAACTTTCAAGACCAAGAACCAGGGGCCGAATTACGGCACACGCTATCGAATAAGTCGTATCGGAATTATGGGAATTTGGTATTACCGCTCACGATATCGAGTCATCTAGTACCACAATTCGGCATTCTCTCATCAGTAATCGATCGGAGTTTCATTCGATGCATAAAGTGCTCATGTAAAACTTTTTAAATTTGCAAATAGAAATAAAGAAATAACTACAAAAAGAAAATTAAAAAAATATAGGATGCCGATTGAATGACAAGCGCAAGTCATGTAAGATCAATCGATTTTTATATGGCTAGTTCATAATGCTTGTCATACTAGGTCTGTATCTTTACTCACCCGTGGGATCCCGCGGGATCCCAAAACGTGTATCTTTACATTTTTTTACGTAAATGTGACAGAGCTTTTGATTTTTTGTCACTTCCCCTTCAGTAAGAATTTACCCGAATCGGCTGTTTGTGAAATCAGCTGATCGAAACATTTCGATTGAATTCAAATTTATATTTGAAATTAAATGAAAAATGGAAAGCATAATATCTCTTTGTGAGATTAAAAGTTCAAAATAATGTTAAGTATGCAATGTAATATTGCTTTGAGCTCATTTTAACACGTTTCTCAATCAAAATTGTTTGTATGTTTATTTACTATCTCTATTGAGAATACATGATAAATGTCATTATGAAGAAAAATGAATTTTACGATGGAAAAAGAAAACAATAGTTCCATTGCATTTCTGGATGTGAAAGTAACAAAGAACATGAATGGCACATTAGGACACTCAGTCTATCTCTATAGAATGAGCACCCATACAAACAGATACCTGCATGCTACTTCCCATCACCATCCGGCAAACTTGAGGTCTGTTGTGTCTACGTTAGTTCAGCGAGCACATAGAGTATGTGATAATAATAATAATACTTTCGTGGACAACGTCCTTAAAACGAATGGGTATTAAAGGGTATTAAATGGGTAGCAAAGTTTGCCACGGGAAAGGGATGAAGAAGAGAAGAAAGCTGGGGCCGAATTACGGCACACGCTATCGAATAAGTCGTGTCGGAATTATGGGAATTTGGTATTACCGCTCACGATATCGAGTCATCTAGTACCACAATTCGGCATTCTCTCATCAGTAATCGATCGGAATTTCATTCGATGCATAAAGTGCTCTCTAATTCATACATGAAAGACTATCGAAACCATCTATTATCAATATTTCATTTAATAACACCATCCGAGTGTATTTTATGTTTAAATTTTCCGAAATTCTTACTAAATATTGTCTTTTTTTTACAAAGGCATAAATTTTACCTACCAAAAAATAATGAAATAAGTATAAAGAGACACCAGCGACATCTATGAATTAATAGAAACTTGAAATTTACTAGTGAATAATCGATGATACTAGAGAGGTCACGTATGCTGTAATTCCAAAATGGTTACTAACTCACTCGATCTCTAATGCCACTCACTCACTCGATATCGTGAGCTGTGATTCGGCCCCTGTTCTTCCTTACGTAAAAGGCGTAACGGATAGAGTTGGGAAAGTGTTGAGTCTTTTATTCAGCAACAACAACAGCTTCAAATAGAACCGTCTACGCACCGCTACAGCTTGCGTAGTCAAAGAAGAGAATAACACTTCAAAAGCAGTTTCCCGGTGACCACGCTCAATGTAACTTGAAGCGAAACGTTCGGGGTGAGTACAGTAGTGCACTCATTTTATATTTTTTAATTATAACGCGGCTAATCCGAAATCCTAAATTTAATATGTCAATGAACAACCGCGAAATCCTTAAAGGTTATAACTTATTTCATATCTATATATATGATACCGCCCTAAGATCAGTCGGTTGTTTCGAAAAAAAATTTTTGGTCCGCTTTATACCGAATGATCCATTCTCAAAGTTCTCTCGTAAGCCTGGATGAGTCTCATCAACTTTCATTAAACTGTCAAGGTACTTTACTAAATAACGCGCATAGTTTGGCTGATTTCGTATATAGTTTCAGGTATGTATATACAGGGTGCGACAAAAGTATGGAAAGCCCTGGACATATGGCAGGGTCCAAGGTCAAATTCAAGGTTACCATGGGATTCCTCGTCGAAAAATACATCGGATATGGGGTCTTTGATTTTTTTTAACGAATATTCTGCGATATTTCCAAGGGTTTCAGACCAATGTTTTCATTTTTCACGTATTTTTTATTTCAAGCGCTGCACCTCTAATAATATCATTAAAAAAATGAAATACATGTTTTTTCGTAAAATTTTGCGCTCTTTCCAAATCTGCAATAAAAAATGGGGGTTTCCATTTGAAAAATCGATTTTTGGGTCGCTGGGGCTTCAAGGTTACGTCAAATTCAAGGTCACCATCGGATTCCTCGTCAAAAAATACGTCGGATATAGGGTCTTTGATTTTTTTTTAACGCATATTCTGCCATATTTACAGGGGTTTCCATACTTTTGTCGCACCCAGTATATGATTATACAAATTTTCAGTTGAGAGGTAAGCATTGAAAATATTTGTTTTTTTTTTTCATGTTTGAGAAGCCAGCTGACGTATAATCCACCATCTTATGGTCAGCTGACTTTATTTTTCCTTCATAATGTTTGGATTTTTGATTGGGAGGAAATGTCAAAAAAACTTTTTTTTTTCTTCATGCGCGGGAGGCTGCCACTCCCCACCCCACCCACGGAGTCGCAGCTGACGGTCACGAGTACTCCTATTGTAAATTCCTTATGTATTTTACGAAGTTTCACTCGAGATGAAATAACCGACCAAATTTGTACCTGGCTCCCTTGGTGTTACAATAGATAAAGATTTTAATTTTCAAAAACATATATCTACTACTACTATTGATAAGATAATAAGCGTCCAGATGATTCTGATCCTCCTCAACGTCGAAAATGATCGTTCTGGAGCTGCTGTAGTTACAGGTAGTACTGCCAAAACTCGCAAAATATAATCGACATTCTTGAACGACATATTGATAACCTGAAAAATATCGTTAGATTGATATTTGCATATGTGACTCGATCCGATAAAAAGGGCTTGCTAACTAGGCAAAAAATCGGTTGTTGGATCATTATTGATTACACAAGTTCTTTTACTGAATATTCATGAAGCGCAATCAGAAATTGTAACATCGCTATTACTTTACAAAATATAAATTCAGAAACAATTTTTTACATGGGTTTGAATGGTACATCAGCGCCTTTCAGAGCGTGCCGCGTAAGTTTTCTATATTTTGCCTAGAAGGTGCTTTTTCTCGGAAATTTTTTTTATCATGAAGCAATGAATAAATCATGTCGACCAATAACAATTCTTATAGCAAATTTAACGTTCTACAGAAAAGGTCTCTTATGATATTTTGCGGTTTCTGAGTTATATAAGGTCATAGTTGAAGCTTAAGTCAATTTTACAATTTTTCTATTTCTACTGTCATTTATTGATTTAAAAATGAAAAAAAGATAATAATTCATAGCTTAGAAGACTTTTTTTACCATCACACATGCTCTAAAACAAAAGTACGATTTTATTAAAAAAATCATTTTAGGGTCACGGTTACTTTGGAAGTTTTCTAAGAAACAAAAAAAAAAAACAATTGAGATTAAGAATTATTATCTTTTTTTCATTTTTAAATCAATAAAAGACGATAGAAAAATCGTAAAATCGACTTAAACTTCAACTATTACCTTACACAACTCATTTTCATGGCGTCCGAGCAGGGAAAAATTTAAGTTAATAATTTGTTTTTTAAAAGACAATAACTAAAACTAATAGTTTGGAACTTATTAAACGTGCATAATATGCATATGCACACATACATATATACGCGCCGCGAAGTTAAAAATCGTGTTTATCGATTAAAAATCAATTAATTAATCAATCAATTAATAAACAATCTTACGCCGCGTAAATTGTACATCAGTGAAATCTCTGTGTGCAAATTCAAAGACAAAGACAATTGAAATATCAGCAACCACCATCAGCCAGAGCCATTGCCAAAGGAGTACCTTCCAAACCTACCCCAACACATCAAAGCACTACATCATTTGCGAGAAGTGTCGCAAGACAGGAAAGTTTAAAGAAATCGTCCAAAAAGACAGGTATTCACAAAAACTGAAAGTGTCTAAAATAATTGCCTATTTATTGCGGCCTTTGACGTTCAGTTTTTGTCCTTTGCATTTACGTATATTTATATTGATGGTGAAACAATACAAGTGCGCGGTTGATTAAAAAATTTACAATAAAATTGATTTCAATTGTTTTATTCTACACAAAACTTAAATTATTTGTTCAAACACATACAAATATATATCATATATGTAAGCACATAAGTTACTAAAAGTGTTAAACTACTGCGTTTGTCAAGCGCCGCGCGCCGGCCGCCGTCATCGTCACATTTCGCATACACACACTCAAGCTAATTTCGCGATTCATTTTGAAACATTAATTTCAATTATTTTAATATCAAATTAGAATTTAATTTGTTTGACGTTTCAAATTAAATTTTTTTGACATCTCACTCACTCGCTGAATTTTCGCTGAGTTTCCAGCTGTCAAGAGTGATCGTATACAGTGATCAAAAATTACTTTGAAATTTTTTCGTGCGAAGAGTGTGTTCAGCGATTAAATTTTGATAAGTAAATTTTTTTTTTGTTTAGGTACGTTAAATTTATTTCGCTTTACGAAAAACTAAAAACTTTCAACAGTTCTGAACCAGTTTATTGAAATTAATTTTCGTTTTCGTGGAATTTCGTTTGAAAATAAACTAAATTTTCAACGATTTCCAAATATTTAATTTCATAAACTGTGGTAAAGTGAACAATTTCCAGATAAACTAATTCTTGGAAAGAAAGTTATTTCGAAAGTTTTTAAGCGAAGTTAAACAAAAAGTTCATGAAAATGACGAGCAAGAAACGACACGCTTCACCTAAACAAAACGTAGAAATAGAACAATTAAGACACCAGCGACAAGTTCTTAAAAATAATATTGTGCGAATTAGAACGGCTTTAGAGGAAAAAACGATGTCACTTAATCCAATAGAATAGGAATGTCGGTTAGATATTTTGAATTCATACGTCGATCAGATCATGGCTTGTCAACCTGAGATTGAATCAGCTGATCATAGCGACGTATTCCGCGGAGAGCTAGAAAACATTTGCGTCAGTGCAAAAGCTTTACTTGTATCTAAAGTAAACAAGGGTCGTAAACCAAGTGGAATTGAATATTCTTTTAGTAATCCACATCACTCGGCGTACCCCACAGGCGGATCACTAGTGTGAAGCAGAAAAGTGGGAGAGTTGTGATCGCTTCAAGATCACTACTCGTAATGCCGGAAATGGAAAGAAGAAGAAGAAGAATCCACATCACTCGCGCCTTCCAAAAATGTCTCTCCCGAAATTCAGTGGCAAATATTCCGAATACAAAAATTTCATTAGCCTTTTTGAGAGTCTAGTAGACAATGATCCAATGCTTCCCGATATTGAAAAGTTCAATCATTTAATATCATATTTATCGGTTGAAGCTTTAGGAACAGTTAAAGCTTTCCAAATAACAGAACAAAATTATCCAAAAGCTTTAGCAAGTTTAAAAAAGGTTTATGACAATAGTTGCCTTATATTTTTCGAATATGTGTCTACTCTTTTCGAATTAAAAGAAATTAAAAAGCCATCAGCTTCTGCATTGCGCAGCATGATAGACACTGTTTCCGCAATTTATGATTCGCTTGTGATGAAAAGAATATCACAAACGCGATCATAATTCATTTAGTAATGTCAAATGTTGATTCGATGACAAGATCAAAGTGGGAAGAGCAACTAGATTTCAGTACACTTCCTTTATGGAGTGACTGTGAAGCCGCGCTGAATAAGCGATATCGGCATCTTTCTGCTGAAGAAGCATCGTCTTCAAAGCACAAAATTTCTGATAGGTCATCAAAACCAAAACATGAAATGAACCATAACAGAAACCAAAGGGCTTCATTTGCTTGTGTTAACCAACAAGCAAATAAATCGAAATGCTTATACTGCAATTCAAGTGATCATTTTATAACGACATGCGAAACCTATGCTTCAATACCCGTGATGCAACGATTTGAGTTTGCGAAAAGTGTGCCTGTTTGCATCAACTGCCTTCGAAAAGGACACACAGTTTCAAAGTGCAAATTAACTCGGTGCAGTGTTTGCAATAAATCGCATCACACATTATTGCACCAATATCAAACTACGTTTAATAGCACACCGTCACAAGGAGCTTCGAGCTTTCAAGCTATGCATGCCTCAGTTTCAAAAGATCAAGTTATTCTCGCTACTGCTATTGTTCAAATTAAAGGCAGTAGTGGTGAATATACGCTAGCTCGAGCGTTACTTGATTCAGGCTCGCAAATCAATTTTGTGACTGTAGAGCTTGCACAAAAATTGAAGCTGCGAAAGGAACAAAAAACCTTGAATCTTCTCGGCATCGGTAAAGCAAGTGCTATAGTTAACAAAAAGGTTCATGCAGAAGTAAAATCAAGATTTAACGATCATTCGTTTTCTGCTGACTATTGGGTAATGAACTCAATATCGTCATATCAGCCGGATCAAGCAATAAATATTACGAATTGGAATATACCTTCCAACATTCAATTAGCTGATCCTTACTTCAATAAGCCTCAAAAAATTGACTTACTAATAGGAGCGGAAACATTTTTCGAATTATTGTCGGTCGGTCAAATTAAACAAGGAACTGAATATCCCACTATTCAAAAACTTTTGGGTTGGATTATATGCGGAAAATATCCCAAAGGTACAAATTCAAATACCAAACAATGTAATTTGGTATGTCAGTCTGAAGAGCTACCAGACTTAGACAAAATTGTGCAAAAATTTTGGTTACTGGAAGAAATTCCTGGAGAAACGAAAAAATTTCTAACGCCAGAACAACAGTTGTGCGAAAAACACTTTGTTGACAATACAAAACTTTTGCCTTCCAGTCGTTTTCAGGTTAAACTACTGTTTAAATCGTCTCCAAACTAGCTTGGATCGTCGTTTGAAACTGCCAAACGAAGGTTTCTCGCACTGGAGCGAAAACTATCCAAAGATAACGAGTTAAATGCTATGTATATGGATTTCATGAAAGAGTATCTTTTGTTAGGACATATGTCGCCGACAAATAATGAAATCCCGAAAAGCCCGCACTATTTCATTCCACATCAGTGTGTTTTGCGCCCGCAAAGCACAAGTACTAAGCTGCGAGTTGTTTTCGACGCTTCAAGTCGAACATCATCTCAATTATCTTTGAATGACATCTTAATGGTTGGGCCAACCATTCAAGAGGAGCTATTTTCGACGTTGCTCCGTTTTCGAATAACCGGCTGATATTACGAAAATGTACCGGCAAGTATGCATTGCTGAAGAGCACTCGATTTATCAGCTCATATTGTGGAGGCAGCATCCGTCCCAGTCCCAACCACTACAACATTTTCGACTAAACACTAACATATGGCACGTCTCCAGCGCCATTTTTAGCAATACGGTGTTTAAAGATGTTGGGCGATGCTAATGAGAAAATATACCCTACTGGTTCAAATATAATTCGAAGAGATTTCTATGTAGATGATCTCTTAACCGGTGCCAATGATCTTGAAACTCTAAAAATAATAAAGTTTGAAATTCAAGAAGTCCTTAAAAAAGGCGGGTTTCAACTGGCTAAATGGTTCTCAAACCATCCAGAGTTTTATAACACTGCGAGTACTGAAAAATCTATCAAATTGAATGATTCAGACTCTACCAAAACTCTAGGAACTTGTTGACATCCAAAAGAAGATACTTTCAGCTTCAATTTGGAAAATAAATTTCATGATCTACGAGCTACCAAGCGAAACATACTATCAGCTTCCGCTCGTCTTTTCGATCCTCTTGGTTTGTTATCAAAGCAAAAATCTTACTGCAAGAGCTTTGGATTGCAAAAATAGATTGGGATGAGTCGATTCCATTGCGCCTTGATACAAGTTGGCAAAATTTCAAAACCAATTTATCTCAACTTGGCGAGATAAAAATTCCAAGGTTTGTCGAAACTCATTCGAACGCAAAAATACAAGTTCATGGGTTTGCCGATGCTTCGATAAGAGCTTATGGTTGTTGCATTTACATTCGCAGCCAAAGCTCAGACGGTATCAAGTCGACGCTCCTAACAGCAAAGTCTAAGGTGGCCCCTTTGAAAACAAAATCGCTTCCGCGACTAGAACTCAATGCGTCCATTTGATTCAACGGTTAAAAGTTCTTATTGCAAGAACAATCATCGTGGCCGGCCAATGCGCATTTTGAGTTGTCTCCAGAGGATAAAGCCCTTGAAAAACGGAAAACAAACATAGCTCTACTAGCAGTAGAAAAACCTCGAACCAAACTTTTAGAAATTATTGAAGAAGAATCTTCATATATCGACTTGGTAAATACATATGCGTATGCAATGCGATTCTTAAAAAGATTAAAAAACAAAACAGAAGTTCTCGAAGAATCGCCATCGGCAAAAGAGTTAAATCTGGCGTTTCTTAAAATAGTCGAAACTATCCAAAATTATGAATTTGTAGATGAAATTCAAAAACTTACGAAGAAAATTTTATTACAACCCAGCATTAAAAATTAAAAATTTAATTCATTCATTCACAATTATAGTGAAAAGAATTTTTTATTTTCGTTAATTCGAGTTGGCGGTCGTTTGTTAAACGCACCAATTGAATATGATGCCAAATTCCCACTTTTGCTGACCAAAAATTCACCATTTGCAAAAACATACTTAACGTATCTCCATCGAAAGAATTACCACGCTGGTTCTCAAGCGATGGTGGCATTGCTTCGAGAAAGGATTTGGCTAATGAACGCCAAAGAAGCTTGTCAAAAGGTTGTACGACAGTGCATACATTGTTTTAAGTACAAACCAAAGCTTTTGACCCAAATAATGGGCAATTTACCAGCGGATCGATTGCGAGCACAACGACCGTTCTTAACATGTGGAGTAGATTTCTGTGGTCCAGTATACCACACTAAAAATTCGTGGCCGGCCACCGAACAAAACGTATATAGTTGTTTTTGTTTGTTTCACATCAAAAGCAGTACATTTTGAATTAGCTACTAACCTGTCTTCTGATTGTTTCATTCTCGCCCTTAAAAGGTTCATATGTCGCCGAGGACTTCCAAGGACGCTGTACTGCGACAACGGGACGAACTTCGTGGGAGCCCAACGGATTCTGAAGGAAGTCCAGGAAGAGGTCGAGCGAGGGAGGGAACAAGTCCAACAGTTCGCAGCAGAGGAAGGCTTCAGTTTCGCCTTGATACCGCCCAGGGCACCGCATTTCGGAGGCCTGTGGGAAGCGGCGGTGAAGGCGGCGAAAACGCTGTTACAGCGTACCGTGGGCAACGCTCTGCTCACAACCGAAGAACTGCTCACAGTCCTCATCGAGGTCGAAACCATCCTCAATTCAAGGCCAATCGGACCATTAAGCGCCGATCCCAGCGACGGCGAAGCGCTTACTCCAGCGCACCTATTGATCGGCAGCAGTTTACGGTCGCTGCCCCCAGAACCAGTGCCGGAGCAGCAAACGGGTTGCTTGAAAAGATGGCAGCTTCTATGCTGGCTCAAGCAGCAGTTCTGGCAGAAGTGGTCCAAGGAGTATCTGCTTGGCCTTCAAGCCAGATCCAAATGGGTACTGGGCCAACCCAATCTCACCGTGGGCAAGCTGGTTATCATCCACGAGGACAATACGCCTCCCCAGCAGTGGAAAACCGGACCAGTCGTGGCGGTCGTCGATGGGCAGGATGGCAAGGTCAGGGTCGCCGACGTCAGAACATCCAGAGGGATCCTGAGACGTCCAATCGTAAAACTGGCCGTACTCCCAATTGAAGATGATTGAAGCCTTTAAACGTGGCCGGTGTTTTGACGAGCCACATTCATTGGTCTTATGTTTAAATTTCGCGCCCTTCCGGCCATATTTAATATCTCGTTATTTTGTTCATGAAAATTAAGAAGAAGAAGAAGAAGAAGAAGAAGAACAATAAAATACACACTTCGTTTTGCAAATTTGAACCGCACGGTCTTTTCTTATTTTCGCTTTTTCGTTCCTCTTTTTTCGAAGTTTTTAAAACTTAATTTCAGCTCAACATAAGAGCTAGTTTGTAAAAATTATTACAAAATTTTCATGGCGCCCGAGCAGGGACGCCATGAAAACGCCATGGGACGAGTTACCAAAAAATTATAAGAGACCTTTTTCGTAGAGCGTTAAATTTTCTATAAGAATTGTTATTGGTCGACATGATCTGTTTTTTATTTCATAACGAAAAAAAAACTTTTCCCGTGTTATTTCCATTTAAAACTTTGGCTGTCGAGGGGGTCGGGTTAAAATTAAAATTAAGAGCTATAACTTGGCATGAAATTTTTTTAATAGATTTAGAACCTATTTAGGACTTTCGTGACAAAAATTCGGACAAACCCTAAATAAGGATCACTCTAATATATATAATATATCTTATATATGTATATATATATATGTATACAAAATTTTGAGTAATAGACCCCCCCCCCCCCCCCTTGCCCAAGTCCTGGATCCGCCACTGAAGGTGTTACTCAACTTACATACTTCATGAAAAATCCAATGTCAATCTTCTGAACTCCCTTATTGAAAATTTAACACAAAAATTTTATGTAAATTGTTCTTTCTCTGATAATGAACTGATTAAATGTTTATCTGCACCATAACTTTATATATACATATTATTGGAATACACATATCCTTTATTACAATAAAATTATTAAAAGGCTGTAAATTTGGAGTGAATGAATTTGTCGAATGGTTTTACTTTCTAAAAGGAAACTTTGTTTTTTTCGGAGCTTCGACCAAATGTATACATTATAATTTAAGAAACTTAATGTGAGAGTTATGCAATATTAGTTTTAAGAGTTAAATAAGGGTTTTATTCGTAGCTTTCCCTTGAATTTTCCATATCAATTTCATTATTCAATGTTGTCATTACATACGTATGTTAGTTTAAATTATAGTTTAAAAAGAAAATATTTATCCTAAATCTCTAACTTACAACTACCAAATGTAAAAAGAAACTCTGTTATTGCTACTTAATAAATAAATAATTGAATTGACTGCATGAGCTGTAGGTACCGCGACATGAGCATAGTTAGAAGACGCTCAACTTCGAAGGGTTCTCAAATAAACAATGCAGGGAATGTCGTGGAAGGGAAGTCCAATTTATTATTTCCTAACCGCAAGTGAAAGAGCGCAAAAGTGGAAAGAGCCTACAAGAAATCGATATTTTTGGAGAAATATGTTGGCATAAATTCACGGATTCAAAGTTTGCCTTGTTTTTGTTTAACATTAAACCTATTTTCTTAGGTTTTAAATTATTGGTATCTACGCAGTTATTGTTTTTTTTTTTTAAATAATCTTAAATCTTCAAGTGTAACACAAATGAAAAGAAGTTCGTATTTCATTATTCTCAGAACTACTGGTAAAATTAGCTCAAATCTATATATACATATGTATAGTTTAAAATCGCTATATACCTAGCTAAGTACTGTCCACAAGCTTAAAATGACACTTTAATAAATTTATCTAGTGGGTTTTAACCTCTCACTTCCTTTTATAATCCCTACAAATTTGAAATCAAACGAACCCAGTTTCAAATGCTTCAAACTTGACATTAGCACATATGAATTTTTTCTTTTTGTTCACATTTTTTTATCTAAGTTAAGAGTTTATAAATCGTATTTTGTATGTATAAATTATTAAGTGAGCTCGTTTTAAAATAAGAGCGGTATCAACTAGAGCCGGCAATTTCTCTTAAAAAATTGCTCACTGTACATTGTACATGCAAATTAAATTTGTTTATAATGTTTATGTTTATGTTTATGTTTTATATTTATATATGGCTATTATACAAAGTTGCTTCTATTTTAAACCGCCCTTCACGTATGTGCTTGTGCATATGTGCATATTGCATGTCAATCAGTTGTTTTGCCAAGAAAATTGTTTGAATCTCCATAAGCTTATCATAACCATATCATGCATACCTATGTATCTATTCAAATAAATAGTGTTGACCTAGATTTTCCAAAAAAAAAAAAAAAACAATTTCACAATGAAACTGTTGTTTTCGTAAATTTCTAAGAAGGCAAGACCTTTCGTACAAGTACTTTTACGCCGCTCCGCGCCGGCTGTATACATGCGGCATAGAATAAGAAACCGATTTGAAGAATTAACGGATTAGTATCAATACTCACATGGATAGGATATATGAGATATTTGTGGGTTGTCTGAAGGCTCTTCGACGAATTCAAACGCAGTCCAGCGTATGAGTTCTATGTTTATATCCCATGTCATTACTATTGTTCGCTACGGAAAATATTTTGGCATTTACAATGTTTTGAAGAGAGATTTACATTTTTCTTTGCAGGCGTGCTAATGTGACCTATTTGTTTTATCCGTGCCGACGATGTTGATTCAAAGACAAACTCTTCTGGACAAGATATTTGGCTAATGCGAGTTTTTCGAAAACATCAAAAGCTGAGCCTTATAGGTAGAGGTATGAATGCATATATGTAACGTACTTAAGAATTTTTCAAAGGCAGTCACTTTTTTTTATTGATTAAAAAACATTGCTTGGAGAGACAATAGACAGTTCTTATTGTTGAAGAGATTACATTTAGCACACATTAGATCCATTATGTGTATGAGGCGTTGGATGATTTGTCCCTAATGCTCTTTGAGGTCAACTTCTTGTGCATTTTGTGATTTGTATTTGTGGAATTAACAAGCAAAGCACCAAGCACTCAGACTCTCCACATTTTTTTTATTTAAGGAAGGAAGCATATGCTGTTCGATGTATTTAAATACTTTGATATTTGTTACTCTAATTGTGATAAATATTTTAGAAAGTAATGAAAGAAGCTGACGAATCAGTGACCTAAGCTGTAGTATGCGCACTTCGCCTAGGTAGGTATAACAATGAGCTAATTAGATAGATAGATAGACAAATAGATAAATAATTTTATTTTTAGTTAAATTTTCACAAAAAAATTAGTTTAATGGTTTTCAAAATTAAATTTGACAATAACTTGTCTTAAGTTGTCTGTCAGGTTCAAAAATTTATTTACTTTATAATAGCAAAGACTTCGATATTTAAGTGAGTTTTTCAAAAATTTGTATAGGTTTTGGTAATTAGAGCCATTTAAGAAATCTAGAAATGTTGTTCTGTCCAATTTTTCGCTCCCTAGGTATGTTTTACGGTATCCTTTAAAGATGGGGAACATACCAACGAAGTGATAAATGTGTTTTCTGAAGCATCCATATTACATATACTGCATATGCCTACAGTGTCATTACGAAAAGCTCTAGCATTTAAGTTCAAAAGACCACATCGTGCTTTCAAGACCAAATTTATCATTTCACGCGGATTGCTATCTTGAAAATAGTTTGGGACATCAGAGTGTATTAGGTTGCTATATTCGTCGTGAAATTGTGATTGATGTGCCTTTCCCACAAAATTAACCCAGTATTTTTCGGAAAGCTTTGTAAGTAGTATCAGTGGCAGCAATGCCAGTACCAGTGGCAGCAATGCCAAGAAGCCATCAGAACCGCTGCCTCTGACGTTCTGATTTTCACTCGGCCACCAAAACGAAACCCATGGTTCGATGAAGAATGCAGGCAGGCAAATGCAGCCAAACAAAAAGCACGACAAATGCTGATGCAAAAACGAACAAGGGCTGCTTACGATCAGTATAACGAGATCTACAAGGAGAAAAGAAGGGAAGAAAACTGACTTCTCAAAAAGAAAAGGAAGCAGCATGAGAAGCGCTCGTTTGAGAAAATAGAGAGGTGCCATGACAGGAACGAAATTCGGAAGTTTTACGAAAAGGTAAAAAGATCCTGCCAGGGTGGCAAACCCCGAACTCAAGCCTGTAAAGACCAGCAGGGAAACATAGTTATAGAGTCACATTCGCTACTGAGGATCTGGAAAGATCATTTCTGCAGACTGCTTAACGGCGATGAGTACACAAATTCCGCTGTCAGGCAGATTGCCTCATTCAGCTTGGACGATGATCAAGAATGCCATCCTCCCGACCTAGAGGAAGTTAAGCTTGCCACATGCAAACTTAAATCAAATAAGACTGCAAGTGCAGATGGCCTTGATGCCGAACTTTTCAAGGCAGCTGGAGACCAGTTGGAAAGGAGCATGCACCAGCTTATCTGCATGATATGGTCGGAAGAAAGCATGCCCGATGAATGGAACCTCAGTATCGTATGCCCGATCCTAAAGAAGGGAGACCCTCACAATTGCGCCAATTATAGAAGGATAAGCCTCCTTAACGTCGCTTATAAGATCTTGTCTGCTGTAATATGTGAACGTCTGAAACCCCACGACAACAACTTGATAGGCCCTTATCAATGTGGTTTTAGACCAGAGAAGTCCACAATAGACCAAATTTTCACATTACGGCAGATCTTGGAAAAAACCCCGAGAACATAATATCGATATTCACCATCTCTTTATCGATTTCAAGGCCGCGCATGACAGTATTTACAGAGACGAGCTGTACATAGCCATGTCTAGTTTCGGCATCCCTGCAAAACTCGTACGACTATGCAGGATGACTTTGGAGAATTCACTCTAATCCGTCAAAGTCGGTAAAAACTCACCGAGACCTTTGATTTCGAAAAAGGTTTTAAGCAAGGCGACAAACTGTCATGCGATTTCTTCAACATCATATTTGAACAGATTGTAAGAAACTCAAACGTCAACACCAGAGGAACAATCTTTCAAAAGTCTGTACAATTACTCGCCTACGCAGACGATATTGACGTGATGGGAAGAAAAAAGCGTGATGTCATAGCTGCTTTTTTTTTTTTTTTATATAATTAACGCGCACATCAAGGGGTTATGACTACCCTTATAATGTTATAAAAACACAGTGCGGGCATTTAGGAAAAAAGGAGAGGATTTGAAAGGAGACACCGATGCACGTTGCTTTTGAACCTTTGTGAATCGTTATGCAGGAGAAATACAGAGAGAGCCAGGTAAAGCATTCCACATTCGGGTAGTGCGACTGAAATACGAATCTCCATACTTGACTGTACGTCCGAAGTTGGGCTCAAGGTAAAACTGATGAGCATTCCTAGCGAGGCGGGTGTTGCGGCTAAATTGTTTTAGGGGAGGAATGCAACTGGCTACTTCACTAGAGCACTGTTTGTAAAAAAAGCGATAAAAAAGAGAGAGACAGGTGACGTTTCGACGATGTTCAAGAGAATCAATCGATTCTACGATTGAACTATCACCTATCAATTGTAACGCTCTATTTTGTACCCTATCAAGTAGGCGCAAAGATGTTTGAGAAGCACCTGACCAGAAATGGGAGTTATACTCAAGTTTTGGGCGGATGAAGGCCTTATAAATTGTAGCCAGATCAGAAGGGGTGAAGAACTTCCTGCATCGTCTTAAGACACCTAAGCATTTAGCAGCGTTTTTGGCGACTTCAAATATGTGGTCATTCCAACGAAGATCATCGTTGACACACATACCAAGTACTGACAGCTTTTCGGTTTCTTCGATGCAGGTACCATTCATGGATAATGGCAATGGGGGAATGTTAAGCTTCAACGACAAGAGACAGCATTGAGTTTTCGAAGCATTGAATTCAACTCGGTTCATAAGACCCCATGAAACAATGCTGTCAAGGTCAGAATTCAATGAGCTTATCATACGCAACCGTTCCAGTTCCACATCCGAAGAGGAGGGACGTGAATTTGGAAACGAATATGAAAAGCTGAGGGTCGAGTCGTCAGCAAAACAGTTAAGCGGATTAGAAGTTTCAGACAAGAGATCATTAATGAAAATGAGGAAGAGAGTCGGAGACAAAACGGAGCCCTGGGACACACCAGCGTTTATGATGTGGGTATCAGACTTGAAGCCATCCAATACAACTTGTATTGAACGGTCGGAAAGGTAATTTCTAATCCAACGAAGAAGAGACTCATCGATACCAAAAGCACGCATTTTCGATAAAAGAGCCTGATGCCAAACTCTATCAAATGCTTTAGAAATATCAAGCGCAATAATCTTACTTTCTCCAAAACAATGTAAAGATTGGTTCCACTTTTCGGTGAGATAAGCCATCAAATCACCAGTGGACCGTTTGCTACGAAAGCCGTACTGACGGTCATTAAGAAGCTTTCGTTCTTCAAGATATTTCATAGGTTGACGGTTTATCAACGGTTCCATGACCTTGGAAAGAAGTGACGTGAGTGCAATTGGACGGTAATTGGAAGGGGAGGAAGATTCGCCTTTTTTAGGGACCGGCTGGACAAATGCAGTTTTCCATCTGCTCGGAAAAATCCCAGCAGAATAGGAAAGATGGAAAAGTTTACGCAGTGGTTTTGCCAGCGTAGAAAAACACCTCTTCAGAATAACGGCGGAGATACCATCTGGACCAGCGGATTTATGTATGTTGAGATCTTTAAGGACTCTCGCAACCGAGCGAGTTCGAAAAAATATCTGCTTCATCAAAGAATTTGCAGACTCGAGCTCAGGTGGAGCCAAAATGCTATAAGGAAGTGTCGGGTTGGCAGCAAATTGGCTTTGTCGATGGAACTGACATACGGAGATTCATTGAAGACGAGCGTTGGGACCGATGATGTGGTCGAGTTCTTAATATTCTTAACAAAAGACCAAAAGTTTTTACTTCCTTTTGGACACAATAGTATTTTTTGCCTTACCTTTTGGTCGTATAAAAACTTGGTCTTCTGTATATGAGTATTGCAGGCGTTCCTGGCGCACTTAAACTTATTTCTGTTTTCTTCGATAGGGTCATTTTTAAAAATCCGAAAACATTTTTCTCTTTCCCTAATCATCTCCCTACAGCTCGAATCGAACCACGAATTTTCTTTGGGGATGATGCTCTTTGATCTATGCGGAACAAAGTTAGTCATGCCGTTGAGAATTACGTTAGATATCATATCAGCTGATGCATCCACGTTACCGTCGAGAAAGCACAAAGACCAGTTGAAATTTCGAAAGAAATTATTCAGGCCGTCCCAATTGGCTTTCTCATATTGCCATACAGTTCTTTTTGGGACTTTTTCTCTTTTTACTGTGACGGAAACCGGAAAATCTACCGATATGACACAATGAAATGCTTTTGCGAGTATTGAAACAGAAGCGGCAAAAATGGGTTTGATGGTTAACGAGGGCAAAACGAAGTATATGCTGTCATCAAACAAGGACACAGAACGTCGAAGAATTGGACAAAACGTCACAATAGACATACATAACTTTGAGGTAGTACAGGACTTCGTCTACCTAGGATCCGCTGTAGACACGGACAACAACATCAGTGCGGAGATCAAACGGAGAATAACTCTTACCAACCGTTGCTTCTTTGGGTTAAGAAGGCAATTGAGAAACAAAACCCTCTCTAGAAAAACCAAGGTGACCTTACATAAGACCTTAATTATCCCAGTCCTGCTGTACGAAAGCGGATGAGGAAACCCTTGGTCATTTCGAAAGTAAAATTCTCCGAATGATCTTTGGCCCCATATGCGAAGACAATGTGTGGAGAAGAAGATACAACAACGAGCTGTATGAGCTGTACCGCGACATGGGCATAGCCAGAAGAGTACGCATCGCGAGGCTACAATGGTTGGGCCATGTAGAGCGGATGGACCCAAACGCTCCGGCTCGTCGGGTGTTCGAAAGCACATTACAGGGAAATCGCGGAAGGGGAAGACCTCGTCCTTCAAGGATGATAATCTGACAATTCTATGGAGGCGTACTTTTAGTCTAACAATTTGAAAGTAACAATTATTTAATGTTTCTATTTTTTATTACTGGATGCAATAAAAAAAATATGTAGGTACACATATGCATATACTAATTATGATTTGAAATTTTGTTGAAAATACTAAAAAAAAAACCTTGAAAATTTGAGCCCTTAATATTAATTTTAAGTGCTCGATCAAAAGGTGTGAAGATTTCCCATTGAAAATACACGGAAACTCTGATTTTTTATTTTTAAATAGCTTTGCGGCATTTCATGGGATTGCTTTAACCAAAGATGGTTTTTTCTCAAAATTGAACTCTCTACAATAGTGTTCTTAGTAGCGAAGTCGTTACTCATACCGGCCAGGTTGTACGGGCCACCAAACCAGATTTTTCCATAAAATTCACGTTATTTCGCAGTTATTTCGTAAATAAAAAAAGCTACCAAAAAAATTGTGAAGTACAAGGTTAGATTAGGTGGAAGTGGCTGTCAGCCAATGAGTACATTGCCTGACACACTTAGGCCGCAAGGGCCCATTCTGATACCACAGAGATCAGCAAGTTAATCACCTACTGATCTCAGAAACCCTATGTAAGATTAACGAGTTGATCACTTATTAATCTTCCATTACGGGACTTGTCGGTTAATCACCTGCTAGTCGAACCACGCGGATCTTTTATTGTATTTCGAAAGACTTTTAGGGTCTATGTAAGCTAAGTCGCTAGTATCATCGAAGAAGAATTCACCGAGATGAGTTTTCCTCCTATGAAGTAGTGCAGGGCATGAGCAAGAAGGTGTTGAACGGTTTCTTCCTCCTCCTCGCAGAAATCATTGGAAAGCACACCAAGTCTTTTGGCGTGTCTCCTTATTATACAGTGTCCCGTAAGAACATCTATGGTAGAACCTAGATACAGGCGGTTCAGGGCTTACAAAATCTTCGAGAGTTTTGAGTCTACACACGGGACACGGCCAAACTTTTTTGGTTGCAAGGCAGTTGTTACTCTCAGTCCATTTTATGTTTGTTATCCCCGAACCGTCTTGTCTAAGTAGGAGTTTACATGCAGCGATAGGTGCACCTATGTTGTTCCATTCTGAGC
Source organism: Melanostoma scalare (assembly GCA_949752695.1). NCBI lineage: Eukaryota > Metazoa > Arthropoda > Insecta > Diptera > Syrphidae > Melanostoma > Melanostoma scalare. The sequence goes on along the minus strand of OX456985.1, from coordinate 159,670,208 downwards.
GTAGGGAAGTGGTCGTGCCCTTTTTGGCTAGTTCGTCTGCCATACAGTTGCCTGGAATGTCCCCGTGCCCTGGCACCCATGAAAGGTGAATGTTGAACTGATTTGACATCTCCCTCAGAGACATCTGACAATTTTGGACCGTGATGGATTTTGTAGAGACAGAGGCAAGAGATTTAAGAGCAGCTTGGCTGTCTGAGAAGATCCGAATATCCGTGGAGGATATGACGTTTTCTTTGAGCCAAGACAGCACCTCCTTAATCGCCAGAATTTCCGCTTGGAACACACTACAATGATCGGGTAGGCGGAAGAAAAGACTGAGATTCAGTTTTTCTGAGTAGATTCCACTTCCCACACCATCGCTGGTTTTTGAACCATCGGTGTAAAAGTGTATTGCTTTATTTTCCAAAAGAGTGCCATTTTCCCAAGCTTCTCTTGAAGGTATAGTTACTTTGAAATTGTTGTCAAACAGCAACCTGGGGGTGATGTAGTCGGATCGATTCGGTAGTTAAAGTTATATAAAGTTCTAAAGTTATCTGGAATGGTAGGGTGGCCGATTTGATTATTGGTCCACTGTGATGTAACTATGAGTCGAGTAGCTGAGCTAGCTACGACTTGTTTGCTGAAAATATCTAGGGGTGTGAGATCTAGTAGTACATTGAGGGCGTCCGATGGGGTTGTCCTCAGTGCGCCACTAATACACAGACTAGCCGTTCTTTGAACTTTAGCCAGCTTGTTGTAGTTGATCATCTTGTCTAGTGCGGTCCACCAGACTATCACCCCGTATGTGAGTATCGGTCTAATTACCGAGGTAAACAGACAATGGGTGATTTGGGGGGAGAAACCCCATTTCCCACCAATAGCTTTTTTACAAGAGAAGAGTTCCACGTTGGCTTTATTTACTCTTTCCACAATATTGGTTTTAAAGGTCAGTTTTTTGTCAAAAATGAGACGTAGATATTTAGCCTGATTTAACAGTGTTAGAGTTACCCCTATAATAGTTGGGGGTCTGAAGTCCGGAATTTTGTATTTCCTCGTAAAGAGAACTAATTCCGTTTTGTGTGGATTGATGTTCAGACCACAATCTACAGCCCAATTGTTAAGCTTGTTAAGTGCTGTTTGCAGCAGCTCGGCTAGGGTTTTCGGGTGCTTGTCTGAAACGGCAATTGCTACATCATCGGCATAGGCTATGGGTTTGAAACGTTCGTCCTCTAGGTCGATTAACAATTTGTTAACGACCAGGTTCCACAGTAGGGGAGATAGAACTCCCCCCTACGGGTTTCCTCTTTTGGCCATTCTGCTTATTTTGTAGTTCCCCAATTCGGAACTAATGATTCTGCTGCTGAGCATAGTTGTTATCATGTTATTGATGTGTTCTTCTATGAGCAGCCCATCAAGAGCATTAGTGATTGCTGTATTGTTAACATTGTTAAATGCACCCTCTATGTCTAGGAATGCGACCGAGAGATTATTCTTTGTAGTGCAGGGATTTTTCAATGGTGCAAACCAGAGAGTGGAGTGCAGCTTCCACTGATTTACCTTTTGTATAGGCATGTTGCGCCGTTGAGATCAGACTAGGTTTAATTTCTTGTCTTAAGTGTATGTCAATCATTCTTTCCAGTGTTTTAAGGAGGAAGGATGATAGACTAATAGGTCTTAAATCTATTGGATTTTCATGGGAGATTTTGTCGGCTTTAGGTATGAAGACGACCCTAGCTTCTCTCCAGGCCTTGGGAATATATTATTTATTTATTTATTTATTTATTTATTTATATATTTATTTATTCAATCTACGACTTCAAAAATCTACAGATTATGCTTAGAGCTAATATACCTTTACAAATTATATAAAATTCATATATATACCAAGATTGTTGTAATACAAATTAAAAAATTTACAGCAATGAGAAATTGGTTCCCTTTAGGCGTAGCTGATGATAGACTCGCCTACTTACTTAGGCCCCGCTCAAATTGTCAGATTATTGAAATATACACTCTTCTGCACGTAATCAACCTACCATCTCTTAATCTGACGCGCTTGAGTTTTTCTAAGCATCAACTTTTTTTTACCAATCTGACAGGCTGCCCTCAACGAACGCCCCAGCATTAAAGTTTCATATATGGTAGGACTACATTACAGGGTGTAAGGTACAGGGTGCATATGATTTTCTGACGCGCTCGAGTAACGCGCAAAATCCCCTCATTTCACACTATTCATTACCGGACCCAGCGCATCTCGTGCAGATAACGGGGGTTGCAAGCGAAAAAAAAATAAGCAACTTTTCGGTTTCAAAACAGTTACAGTGGTTGCGAGCGAAGGTGTGTTTTTTTCAGAAGACTGTTATATACATAACATCATTTTACATGCAAAGCAAAAACAACATCCCCGACAACCAATGTTATGGATAAAAGGATGGTTAAGATTTGGTCGGGGATAAATTTTTGAAGTTTAGTCGAGTATCGAATGAGTTTTTCGACTGTTAATTTTTTTATGTTGGTGCGTCTAGAGACTTTCATGTATCTCGAACAAAAGCAAAATGGGTGGCAAAGGGTCTGTTCACAAATGTGTAACTGAATAAAATCATATGCCCACTCTTAGACTCCGCAATTTAGTTGCAGAAAATTTTTGATTTTTAGAATTTCATTGATTTCAAGAGTTAGATTTGTAAATGTATATTAAGATACATAAAACAACGTAATAGCAATTAAAAAGGTTCTGTTTAGTGACTGAAAGCACTTTTTGCATATATCTTTTCACATTTTTGTGTGAATGTTAACATTTTTTTCAAAGCTAATTGTTAAGTATGCCATAAAAATGGTTGTACTTTCTTATTATTAATAGCTTAATTCGTTTGAAACAAGGAACAAAATATTTTTTCCAACTCACATCTAAATCACAATCGTATATAAACTCAACAATGTGCAGAGAAATTCTTTGTTACCTTTGTGAACGGACCTATTTTTGACGTTTCTAAACTAACAAAAACAGACAAAAAAAATTTTTTACCTGCATTAATTTCACTACGGATAATTTTTATTTTCCAATCTATACAATTGCTTTAGGTTTTTAACAAACAGTTTTCGCGTTTTTGTGCGAATTTGGCAAAAAAAAATCATTTGTTGCCTTTTATTGGTTTGACAACTGATCGAGAACACCAACCCACAAATAAAAAAAAACGAAGCGTTTTTCTTGGATATCATGTTATGTACATAACATCCTTGTGAAAAAAACACGCCTATTGTCATATTAATAAATCTATCACAGTTCATTGATCGCTTTTCAAGTCTTTTTTACAACTACCTATCCGTGTCTGTCCGTGATTAAGTCCTGTTCTAGTTACACCTAAAAAATCATTATCATTTCTCCGCTGGTAAATTGTGGTGTTAGTGAAATTTTAGTCAAATCGTTTTAGTCAAATCGTATAGTAACTACTTCGCGTTGAGTTGAAAATTTTATTATTCCATGCAGTGATCTTGTTTTCCGGTCGATTCACTATAAAAATACTTTTTAGATTGAAATGTTTCATCAGCGAAATTGAATATTTTCGTTCAAAGTTTGTAATTATGAGCGCGCTAAGAAAAAAGCTATCGGGAGCGGAATATAGGAAAAATGCTAAATATAAGAAGATGCAAGGAAAACAATGTGCAGGTAATATGAAAAATTGGCTTCGCAGGGGGGGTGATCCGCCAGTATCTGCTGCATCTTCCGAAGTTGATATTGAAACAGAGGATGTTTCTCGCATGTTCTCGGGCAAGATCAAAAGGATCAAGATTTTTCACAGTCTGATTTCATGTTGATGATTTAGATATTGGACAAAGTCGTGGCCAATCTTATAATAATGGTAAATGGGTCCAATATGGCCGTCATCCATAAAGGAGTACAGAAGGTTGCAGAAAGAAATGAACTGGCCGAGTTCGTACCGTGCTTGGCTCACTCCTTAAATCTTGTAGGTCTTCATTCTGCCTCATCATGCCAGGAAGCTATTAACCCTTTTGAACTGGTTCAAAAAGTATATTGCTTTTTTGTTGGCTCCACTACTAATTGGGACATTATGAAAAATTACGTAGTTAGACGAGATGGCCGGCGAAACATGTTGACATGCTGTGAATGTCCTATCAAATAATTTGCATAAAATCCAATGGAGTATTGGATAAATGAGGCTAGAAAAGTTGCTGCAAAAAAGTGGTGTGACCTTATTTTGCAAAACAATAGAATTCCGAAACATAAAAAACATTTCCATGAGATATGTGAATACGAATTACAAACACTCCAATTTGTTCAACTATTTTCTAAGAAAATAATAATGTTATTTATCGAACCATATCAGAAATCAAAAACGGAACTCGTTTTTAAAGAGCAGGCTCCGCTTTTATTTGGTCACATAGAAAAAGCTAACGGTTTCTCTCTTTTCAACAGATCTATGCGCATGATTTGCAGAATGCTTTTCCAAATATTTGTGTTACCTTGCGAGTTTACTCTACGCTTCCCACTATATCCGCAAGCTGTGAGAGAAGTTTTAGCAAACTAAAACTAATTAAAAATTATTTGCGATCTTCTATGAGCCAGGAACGCTTATCCAGTCTAGTAATCTTAGCGATAGTAAATCGAATTGCACACGAATTAAATTATGACAAGGTTATAGATTTATTTGCTGAACAAAAAACACGAACAGTAAAATTGTAATTTCAATTGACAAATGCAATAATTAATTTGATTTTTGTTATAGTTTAATATTTAAAGTCCTATCCTGTGCTGTGTATAAAATGTATATCCTACATGTCTGTAAATAAATAGGATTAGCACAGGAAAAACGAAAAGAAAGAAGTATTATTTCTGGAAGGCTTATGTCCAGTTGTTAATGAATTAGTGGACATCTGATGAAATTATAAAGATGATAAAGGTAAAAATAAGCATAGGTTTGTATGGGCGGCATTTTTCAGTATTTGCTCCGCCAATAAGGAATTGAACATCCGGGGCTGAGATGTTGTGAGGGCTTCCACCGCCCTCTTTTTTCTGGCATTGGATGTCAATCTGTCTAATAACTCCAGATCTTGCTGGTATTTCTATTGCGTTGTTAATTGGTGAGCAAGACATTGATATTTCAATAATCTTGGTTTCTGTCATAGTTAAGTGAACAATTATATTTCTTGACGAAATCAAGCCCAATTATTCTATCGGATGGAATTGGAAAATCATCACTGACGACGTGAAATTCATGAGGTATTAATAATTGTTTCTCAAATTTTGAATTTTTCTTCTGGTATTAGTTATTCTCTCACCTGTGCCGTTAGACTTGTTGTTTCATATGTGTTAAGAGTATGCAGTTGATCGACTTGTCGTTTCTTTATTAAAGAAATGTCCGCGCCCATGTTCACTATAAATGACTTCATATCACTATTCAATGAAGATTTTAATGCTATGAATGATGTTAAGTTTTGTATAATACTATAGATTTGTTTTTATATAAATACCTCTGTTAATAAATATAGTTTTTTTCGATTTGTTTGTTTGAAAACACAGATTAACTACCAATTAGATTTTAATTTTCACTCGATCGTAGTTCGTAGAGCCTTTTTGTTTTCTTTTTTAGTTGTTATTGTTGGTACATGTGTTTGATTGATTACCTCTTAGGTACATAAGCTAGGGAGATCATTAGAAATATGACTATTTTCTCTACGGCAGAAGTAATAACAACAAGAAAAAGACACCAAAATGACAGGTACTTGACTCAAAAACAGAAAACCTTTATTTACGGAAGGTTTTCATTCTGAAAAACAGTTGTGACATATACATATGTAAAAAGTATCATCCTTTGTGCATGCCTCATGAACCCAGCCTTTACATTCGTGACATTGGATCCATTTTTCACCTCCACAACTACGACTAAACCACTCCAAACATACCAAACATAAGCAATCGATTTTATCTATCGTCGCTTGAAGTGTCTGTTAGTTTTTTCCCTTTTAGCAGACTAAAATCTGCCCTCTTATCATTTTCATTAGTTATCTTGGCTTTTTGCCGATTTTGGAACTCTAGCTCGATTTCCAGTTTTTCGGGCGTGTCTGTCAGGATAGCCGAACTCTATTTTTAACAGGCATTTTCTGAAAAAAAGGACCTCAAAGTCAAAACTTTGCTGGGTGAAAGAATTTTACCACAATTTAAAATTAAAGGCAACCCTAAGCCTATAGGAGCCCAATTTAAACACAGTTTTAAAGATTATTATTTTTTTTTTTTAAATTGAGTCTAAAATTAGGTCAGTATTGATAGAGAAATCGAATTTGACACAGGTCAGTTTACCCCAAAGTTACCCTTTTTTAAATTGTCAACAAGTGATTCAGAGTTGAGAAATGGACTTTACTTTTTCCAAGAATATGACCAAGAATCACGTCCCAAAGTATGTAACACGAATTACGGGACACCCGGTATATGACAAACGACTTGAGAATATCTCGTCTATGAAAATATTTGGTTTATGAAAAATATATGGGAAAAGTTGTTGGGTTTAGGGAATGTTTGCAAAAAGGACGTTTGCGACCCGGTGTGATTAGGCTATTTTGTCTAGCTGTTCAATAAATAGTTTTAGTTGTTGTACTCTTATTTCAATGTTGGTACCCTTGGCACTTGTTCTAAGAATAAAAAATATTAAAAATTTGCGTTCAGAAGAATATAAATGCATACCTTTTACTTTCCATTTCTATTTTTCTCAATTTAATTCTCGATTCTCAATTTATTTGCCCAACTTTTTACTTTCGAGGTAAACAAACATTAATGTCACTTTAATTTTTTTTCGCAATCAAAAAAATTCAAAAAGTTTCATTTTTATTTTTAGGATCGGGTAATCGAATCGGATTAGGTATATATTTCAGGGTTGCGAGTTTGTGAATTAAAAACTCATTAAGTCATAAGTTAGTAAGTGACTTATGAATTAAATAAGTCAAAAGCTTAGAGGAATAAAGAACAAGACGGAAAACCATTGCTTCTCCTGCTACCACCACCTCCTTAACCACTTTATTTTACCTTAACACCACTTTATTTTTGGATTTCAAACTGTTTTTGAAACCTGAAAATAAAGTGTGTTTGTGAAGTCTATTTGAGGACAGATGCCGTGGTGTGTGTGTGGTTTTGCCTCTTCTTATATCTCCTCTGTGGGCAGAAGTCATAAAGGCCCCGGCCCATAGAACGCGGTGCGTGCGTGCGGCACCGCTTTCAACTGACAGCTCGATTAAATACACACGTTCTTATGAGAGGTGACCCATAAGCACCGCGAGCAACGCGCCGCACGCGCCGAGTAGCCGAACTTCTATTTTGCCGCGGCTCTCACGCGGTGACAGAAGAGAGACATGCGCAGTCACAACCAATTTGAAGTTTTCTCTTATTTAGAAAAAATGACAATGGGCGCGTTCAAGAACCTATCGGATAGCCTATCTTGGATAGCCGTGTCTAGATACCTTTTTGAACGATCGACAACAGACAACAGCTGTGAAATATTAAAATTCGACTTTTGAAAACAGAAAAACATTCAAAATATCATTGCTGGACGATTATAACTTATTTTTTTCGATTTCCCACACGTAAACAACAACAACAAGCTATCCGGATGCGATTCTTGAACGCCCCCATTTTGACTAAATTTATCTGTCAAAACACCGCAACGGATTCTATGGGTCACCCCTATCAGTTGCGCGCGGCAAAACCCACCGCATCAGTTGCCGCGCCGCTTCTACCGCACGCACCGCGTTCTATGGGCCGGGGCCTTAAGCTAGCAAGTGTCTCATTTGACTAAAGGCCCCGGCCCATAGAACGCGGTGCGTGCGTGCGGCAGCGCTTTCAACTGACAGCTCGATTAAATACACACGTTCTTATGAGAGGTGACCCATAAGCACCGCGAGCAACGCGCCGCACGCGCCGAGTAGCCGAACTTCTATTTTGCCGCGGCTCTCACGCGGTGACAGAAGAGAGACATGCGCAGTCACAACCAATTTGAAGTTTTCTCTTATTTAGAAAAAATTACAATGGGCGCGTTCAAGAACCTATCGGATAGCCTATCTTGGATAGCCGTGTCTAGATACCTTTTTGAACGATCGACAACAGACAACAGCTGTGAAATATTAAAATTCGACTTTTGAAAACAGAAAAACATTCAAAATATCATTGCTAGACGATTATAACTTATTTTTTTCGATTTCCCACACGTAAACAACAACAACAAGCTATCCGGATGCGATTCTTGAACGCCCCCATTTTGACTAAATTTATCTGTCAAAACACCGCAACGGATTCTATGGGTCACCCCTATCAGTTGCGCGCGGCAAAACCCACCGCATCAGTTGCCGCGCAGCTTCTACCGCACGCACCGCGTTCTATGGGCCGGGGCCTTAATCCCACAGCGATTTTTCGTAGCAGTGCACAAAAGAGAGTGCTCTCGAGAGAGTAAAAAATTTTCCACTAAAATTTCTGTGGACAGAAATCGTGCACAGCCAAAACAAATACAACAACTGTCGAACAGACGTTTTACCAAGCGTTGCGTTGCTGCTAATGTTTTGTTCAAATCGTTTCTTGACTCTTAAGAAAACTACGCTCTTTCAAAGAGTTTCTGAGAGAATTTTACAACCACTCCTTAAAATATGACAGATTGTGAATTTCTGTGCACAAAGTAAAGAAACAGACTTATTGCATCTGTTGTCGAAAATCAGAAATATTAACGAACACATCCCAAAGACTGCCAATGTCTGGTGGACATGCTGATTGGCAATTGTCATTGTGACATTTGTATTTAGTGGAGGTTTTGTTTTGGTTTTTGCAGTTAATTTCTTGACAGATCATTTGTACATCTTCATATTAGTGTTAATAAAGTGCCTTTTCGTGGTAAAGAAATAGTTAACAAATTAAGTTCCTTGTGTAATATCTAAACATCATTGACTGGACTGAAGAAGAGATGCTTTAATTTATTGAAATGTATCGGGCGCGTCCAATATTGTGGGACAGTTTTTACTTGGAACATAAAAATAAGAACCGGAGGCATAATTTACTAATGTAAATTGCCATTTCTTTTGGAGCTAAAAAGTATAAAATCGAGCGGAAAATTAAAAATTTGCAAGGCCATTTGCAAGAAAAGAATTCTAGAATTCTATTCTAAAAGCAATGTAGTCAAAAGGGCCTCCCGGTATAGGCTGATCGCCGCGTCGGTCGTCTTTCGGCATAGTGTGGACGCACCTTAATATCTAATTACCAATTTAGATAATTTCGCCATTTCAACCCCTTGGTCGGTATGCCTATTAAAAAACAAACAAACTAACAAATCACACAACACAAAATTTTTAAAAATGGTGGCACAGTTAAACTGCATATTCATTAATGAAAACAAAGCCCAAACCCGTTAATAACGGTACCTGGGATGAGGTGTCCGGGTATTAAGTGTACCGGGGATGTCGTGTCTGAGGTATTATATGAGAAGGTTTTATGTGCGATATTATTGGGTGCACTGGTATGGTGTACACCCAACCCGTGGAAGAGTCTTCTAAGGAAATTTTATAGCTATGATTGACAGACTATAAGGAAAAATTTTTTCATCTAGATTTCTATCACAATCGAGTCCGCGAAGTAGCCATAGAGAGATTGCTTTGTTTTATAAGAAGGTAAAAACAATGAGAAATTTTAGATACATTTGCCAGCAGTTTTGTTTGGGATAAGGCCCGTGAAGGCTTTTTATGTATGTATGATTCATGTACTTGTACGTATATATGTATGGTCGGTATGACTTGTTTTTGTCACACTCATTTTTTGATTCCTCTATTTTGTGTTTTGTTTCCTGAAATGACAAAAAAGAAAATGTAGGGATGTTAGTCGGGTACGGTTGTTGGGGTAGAAAGAAAAAAATAATAAGAATGGAATAAATTGACTACTTTTGTTATAGTGATTAGAGCTTTTATTTCGTAGACAACTGATTGTTGTATATTTACTGAAAAGCTGCTAATATGTGTTTTCTGTACAATATACTTTATGAACATACATCTAGACAATATAGATAAAATCAGACTCCTTTTATGTTATGCTTGTAGATCTTTAAAAATTGAATATTTTTACTCTACGATATGTGAAAAAATAAAGAAAAAAATATTAATATAAATAAACTCTATGAAAAGTCTAATACCTATACTTTCCTTAAAATATGTGTATAAATACAATCTTTATTCATTAAAGAATTTAAAAGTTTTTTATGGCGGATGAGCCTCTTAATATTTATTCCCAAATGTGACTTATCTACTATGCAATCAAAATTGTTTCTTAATGTTTAGATAGATTCGTAGTACAAGACAACCGGTCTCACATGGCTCAGGTGTCTCCAGACAACTAGTCAGCGCAGTTTCTCATGTGCATGATTTTGTTGATGTTCGCTTTTAGTAGGAAATAATGAGTGGGCATTTACCGAGTAAACTCTGCCACACTTTAATATATAATTCTGATTCGAGGCTCTTGACCAAATAAGAACATTGGAAAGTGACGCAAGGGACTTAAAAAACGCTAAGGATTTCGAGTTTTTGATTAGCTTTAAAGGTTAAAAGTATGGTTTACCAACTCTCGTTGTCAATTAGTCGTGAGATTCAAAGAGTGAATTTAGACTTGGTCCAAGCTATGGATCTTGCCGAAAATTTAAGGGATCAACTAAAAATTAAACGGGCAGAATATGACTCATTTTCGAAAGTGTTTGAAGATTAAAAAAAAAAAAAATTGCTGAAGTCCTTGATATTGACTTTAAACATAAGAGAATAGTGAACCGACAAAAGAATCGTTCGAACCCTTGGGTTCAAAGTACAGAAGAATATTTTCTTGTTATTGTGATTCTTCGTCTGAAATAGACAAAGCAGCAAAAAAATTTATTGAAACTATTGAGTTTTAAAAAACATATTTGGGTGCCGGTACATCTTCTGTTCTTGTAGAATTAAAAACTTGGAAGATATATTTGATCCGAAGAAATAATACTTCCCCTAAGAATTCATTGGAAGCGCTCGATATAGCTGCCCCGAGTTTCCTAATCTTCTCTATATATAAATAGGTTAAGGAAAATCTTTGGGTCCCTTTTTCTCTGTTGTTTTCCAACCGATTCTCTTAATTTTTTTTTTGGTGGTTTGGTATTGATGAGAAGAAGTGCCATCAATCATTTTTACCTTTGTCTAAATGTCCTAATTGCTTAAAATCAACAGGTGTGTTTTACATGTATTTTATATGGGAAAGACATATTTCAGAGCTTTTTTGTTGTTTTCTTACGTACAGTGTGTGTGAGGAGTGTATGTGTAGTGTGTGTGTGCAGTGTGTGTGAGGAGTGTATGTGTAGTGTGTGTGTGTGTGTGTGCGCAATATAAGTAGGTTGGAGTGTTTCATAAAACCTGCTTATATTGAACAGATGACAGATGACAGATGACAGATGACATATGACATATGACATATGACATATGACATGTGACATATGACATATGACATATGACATATGACAGATGACAGATGACAGATGACAGATGACAGATGACAGATGACAGATGACAGATGACAGATGACAGATGACAGATGACAGATGACAGATGACAGATGACAGATGACAGATGACAGATGACAGATGACAGATGACAGATGACAGATGACAGATGACAGATGACAGATGACAGATGACAGATGACAGATGACAGATGACAAATGGCAGATGACCTGTGTCTACCTGTCCTAATTGCTTAAAATCAACAGGTGTGTTTTACATGTATTTTATATGGGAAAGACATATTTCAGAGCTTTTTTGTTGTATACAATTCATGGTTTGAACATTTACATTGAATAGTCATTTCTTTTTTATTTTGTCCGTTCTATTCTAATTTAATCCCAAGTCCAAAAATGTGCGACATTGTAATTCTGAAAATGCACCGTTCTTCTTTTTCAATTTTATTATAAATTTCTTGTTTCATTTCTTCGCGTTGCTCCAATTCCACTAGAACACGGCACATTTCAATATTCAAATTGTATTTTTCTTTATAGCTTTGTGCTATAAGTTCTTCAAAATAACCAGCTGGTATTGATTGCAACACGTTCACGACGGCGCGTACCACCGGTGGCTCGCACAGAACTGTCTCATCAGCTCAGCCGCCTGTGGGCGAGAAACATGAATTACAGTGCCGGCGTGTGGTCGAATTTCGACCACTTGGCGACCCTAGTATACATATATTTTATTAAGATTTTAGTTTAAGCGTTAACTCTTGATAGAACTTTCTCAAGTTTAAAGAGAATAAAAACAATATAAGAGCATGGCCAACGAAGTGAGATTCTTAAGAATATATCTATTTTAATGACAGCTTTGGATGTTTACTTATTTGCAGGATCGTTTGAATGGTTTAGCTGCTCTAGCTATTCATCCCGAAATACCTACTAACAGCAGACGAGGTTATAAGTGTTTTATCTTAAAAGAACAGTAAAAAGGACTTTATTTTGTGACTTGTTTTTTTAATTAATATTATTTTACTTATCACATCAATATTTATTTTAGTTCATATTCAAACTAATGCGTATAGTATATTATCTGTAATAAATATAATTTCTTATGGCAATGAAGTTTTTTTATTTGTTTTTTTCTCAAAACTATATTTTCTCATCCATTCAAAGAACTGGCGCCAACTGTAACTCAAAAACCGCTCGATAGATTTGAATGAAACTTATACAGTTCTTAGAAAACATAAAAAGCTAGTGCCTAATCGAAGGATTTTTTTTTTTTTAAATTCGTTTTTTTATAAACAATTAATTGTTGATTTTTTCCCGAAAATCAGAAAAAAAGTTCCTGAGATCGCCATTTTGCTAATTTTGAAATAAGCACTAGCTTTTTATGTTTTCTAAAAACTGTATAAGTTTCATTCAAATCTATTGAGCGGTTTTTGAGTTACAGTTGGCACCGCAAGGACCCATTTTTAAAACCTGTTCAACTTAAACCGCCGTACATTGTAAAATAGTTAATATTTTGTTTTTTGAAATTTTGGTGAAGTAATGTTAAAGTATGATGAAATGATACTACGTTTTCACTTCTGTAAAAAAAATTCATTACTAGTAAAATTTTTTTTAAAAAAATAGCATTTTTTCAAGCTCCTGACTACCCCTAACCTCTTTAGCTCCTTTTAAGATTAATGTAAAATATTTGAAAATAAAGGACATATTTCCATAAAATATTTTTAAATTTTAAAAGTACAAAACAAATGTTTTGATTCGCGACGTGCATATAGCGGCAACATTAATAGCCGATTATAAGGTTATAAGGTATGCGTCTGAGAGACAACCACCTCAGTGTTATTGTTTTATTTTCATAGTGTCCTCCAAGCAACACGTCAGTAAAATTGTATGGCTAAGTACAACTTGATGTTTGTTTTTAAGATGAAGATGAAGAGCCAAATTTTCAACCAGAAACTGAAATAATCTAAGAAGCTGGTGAAGTTTCAGGTGAAGAAGAGCAAACCGAACATCATGAAGGAGAGCATCACGTTCCCGTCCCACTTGAAAAGCCGTGTATAGATACATATAACGAGAGGCTGCCAAGGAACCTGCGGATGACGGCCACAGTAGTTTTGGCTAACGATCTTCCTCCTCCACCTCCAAAAAATCCATCGATTCGATTTCGTTCCGTACCGGAAGAAAACTATGCTTTATTTGTCCTCCTAAAATAAAAAGAGTAACGAGGTACTGTTACTGTGATTGCTTGAAGCCGATTTGCATTCAATGTTCGTGAAGACTACCTACATACAAAATATGTGGTTTTTAAGCTTTAAGAAAAAAATTTTGATCAAATTTTGAAAAATTGATCTCTTTTCCTTTTTTTCAATAAAAAATAAGTAAATGGAGATTTTATTTATGTTATTTATTTTTTTCTATTTTTTTCTTTTTCAAGTTTCAGAAACATTTTTTGTTGTTGTTATAATAAAATTTTTTTTAACTTTATATTTGTTTCTTAGTTTGACATTAAACTAATTAAGCTTCAAAAAAGAATAATTAAAAAATGGAATATTAAAAAATGTTTAAAATACAAGCTGTCCGAACGGTGTCTGGTGGACTACCACGTCAGCAGAATTGTTAAATTTTGGGTCACGTCAGTCGCAGAGGGTTAAATCACATGCTGTAAACACGGTCACTTGCCACTTGCCAAAAAAATATGTGTCCAAAAATGAAAATAAAAATGACCAAACGTGGCTTGAAATGTCCAAAACTATGATTGATTTCGATGAAGAAAGAAGGGAAGAACACCAAGGTCTCAAATGGAAAAGGCAGCACGGGAAGCGCTTGTTTAAGGAAATATAGAAATTTCATGAAAGTCTGAGCTTCAAAGTTTCCACCAAAAGTTAAAAAGTCATGCCAGGGTGGACAACTAAGAACCAAGCCCGTAAAGACCACCAACCAAACAAAGCTCTAGAACCGCATTCATCTCTGAGGATCTTGAAAAGTAAATTATGCAGACTCAACTTAGACGTTTATCAAGAATGACATACTTTAGATCAGAGAAAGTTAGGGTTGCAAACTCGTATGTTAGCTTAAATCAAATAAAACTGGATTTCCAGACGGTCTCGACGTCAAAATTTTCAAGGAAGTTAGTGATTAGCTTGAAAGGAGAGTGCATCAGCTGCATGATTTAGTCGGGAAAAAGCATGTTCAATGAATGGAAAATCTTACAATTGCATCCATTATAGAGGAATACTCTTCTTTAACGTCAGATGTGATGTCTTGTCTTTGTGAAAGTCTGAAAAATCCCACGTCAATAAATTCGTACAGCACACGGGAGATCTTGGAAAAAACATGGGTATGACAGTATTGACAGAAACAAGCTGTGCAACATCATGTCTTGTTGCCAAAAAACCTTGGGTTTCAGTTCGTAAGACAGATTTAATCCCGAAGTCACCATTTGAAGAAAAGTACGTGTCATTATGATATCAGTGTTTGCTACCTGAATTCTCCTCGGCAAAATTCTAGTTTTACTTCAGGGCGAGCGCAGAACTCAAAAAACACCTAGCTTGGTATTGAGGGTAAACTGAGGCTTTTCAAGAGAACTCATTGTGGCTACCTCAGAGCAATCGTTGGGCTTGAACGAACGAATTTATTGATGGACTGTTTACATAATTCGATAAGAAAACTGTTACGTATACGTATATATACATTTATATATGAATAGGTACATTTCAATTTTAAGGACCTATAAACTGAAGGGTTTCTCTTATTTCATTTCGTTGAAAAAATTACCAAATGGAATAAAAAGTGACCATGTGACCAAGTGAAAAAATAATGACCAGATTTGGACATAAATGACCAAACTGGCAACCGTGACCTGTAAAAGGCAATTTTGATCTACATGAAATGCACAACGTATCTTAAGTATTTAATTGGACAAGGAATGATACTATATCGTTTAAAATAGCTTGGTAAATAACCCATATTTTTTTTTTGCAATATGTAAAGTATAAAAATGGTTGCTGTGGGTTATCCTTAGGAGATAAACATACGCTCTTCTGATTTTTTTATTCATCTTTTTAAGATATACAATTTTGTAGTACATAAATTTGATCTATCTCGTAAGGTTTAGCCAGCGTTTACAATGTAAGCGCAGAAAATTATGTTTGTTAAGACATCACATTACAAATCTTTAAATTTCTCGACTTTTCTCTACTATAGTATGCATGTATTATACATATAAACCTTCCTCTTGAATCACTCTATTCATTAAAAAAACCGCAAAATCTAAGCACTTCGTTTTATACTATGTACTGATAAAAACTGAAAATTCAATAAAAATCGTTACATCAGTTTTCTTAAGAATGGGTGTTTTGTGTTTCACATATTTAAAAAAATAGGTTTTTTCAACCCTCCTTTATAACCTGGGGTCCATTTGGACCCTAGAGCATGTTTGAACACGCATAACTTTTTTGTTTTAAATTTTTTTTAAGTGCGATTTTGACTCAGTGAACAAACTTCGATTTTTGATTCATTTCTGACGTTAAAACGATTATCAGATGTTTACTGATTTTTCTGCGATTTTTTTGTGAAAAAAACCCATCTACACGACCTGAGGCCCAATTGGACCCCACTACTGAAATTCTATGAAAAATCATATTTTTTATAATAAATAATTATTTTATTACAAAAGTAACATAGTTTATGTTTAGTAAGGATTTAACTTGAAGTTGTTGGCAGTTCTGGGGGACATTTTACACATAAGGTTCTAGTATGACAAAGGCAACAACATCTGCCACATTCATTTCAGATGGTTCTGCTTTTCTTGTCGTCTGCTCTTGGGCAAAAGTGACATCTGCCTCTTTTACTAGAGAGCCTTTCGGGGACTGTAGCACTGTAGGTAATACTTCCTGAACTCTCCCCAAAATACAGAGAGCATCCAATGCAGTTGTTCGATATGCAACGATTCGGATGGTGATTGCGATAGCTGCAGAACATCGAATGTTCCTCCATCAGATGGATGTAACTACAGCCTACCTTAACAGTGAGTTGAGTGAAGAAGTGTTCATGAAACAACCTGAATGTTTCGAAAATGCAAGGTTCCCAAAACGAGTGCTCAAGCTCAACAAGGCAATTTATGGGCTAAAGCAGTCCGGTCGTGCATGGAATACCAAACTCGTTAATGTCCTCAGGAGTGTTGGATTCACGCCGTGTGAGAGCGAACCGTGCTTGTACACAATGCATAATAAAGGTAATTTCAATTTAATTGCCGTTTGCGTAGATGATTTGCTCATAGCTAGCACCTGTAAAGATGATCTAAGTACAATTAAAGCTCAAATAGCTAGTAATTTTGATTTGGTGGATAACGGTCCACTACAGCATTTCCTGGGGATGGAAATTGAACGCGAAGGAGAGACTGGAGCAATTTCTGTTGGTCAAAAACAATATGTGAAGGATCTATTGAGTCAGCATAATATGGAGAACTGTCGCCCAGCATCAACACCACTTGAAGCTGGCTTCCAAGTTAAGTGCGATAACACAAGCTGTAGGAGGGTAGATCCAATCGCATACCAATCTCTGATCGGGGCGTTGATGTATTTGGCTTTGTCAACACGGCCAGATATAATGCATTCTGTGTGCAAATTGGCCCAGAAAAATACTGATCCACATGCTGAGCACGAGGCTGGTGCAAAGCATATATTACGGTACTTGTCAAAAACAATTAATTTAAAATTACGCTATCGTTCACAGGAAGGGCGGATTCAAGGTTTTGTTGACGCAGACTGGGGAGGAAATTCTCTTGATCGAAAATCGTACACTGGACACACTTTCTTTCTGGCTAGCAGTGTATTTTCGTGGGAATCCAGGAAACAGAATTGTGTAGCCCTTAGCAGTACGGAGGCTGAATACACAGCATTGTCAACAGCAGCCAAGGAAGCAGTATATTTGCGCAGACTCTTAAGGGAAACTGGGCTCTATGAAGAAGATCTGCCAATTCTTCTGAATGGAGATAATATCAGTGCTCAACACCTTGCTAAAAACCATGTGTATCACGCTCGCAGCAAGCACATCGATATTAAATATCATCATGTGCGAGAAGTCGTCAAGAAGAAGGAGATTGAGCTGAAGTATGTTCCAACAAACAACATGGTCGCCGACATCCTAACTAAGAATTTGCCAAAACTAGAACATGTACAATTTACTGAGCAAATGGGATTGTGTTAGTTAACTTTTAGCTTAACTATTTTCTTTTGATTATATTAAACAATGAATTTTATCTTATGAATATTTTTGTTGAGAAGGAGTGTTGGAAAGTAAAACTCTCTAGTATAGTCTTAATACCTTGCCAATATGTGGTGACGATACGTCACACTTTCCTACCGCCGCCGCCGAACCACCTATAGCTCACCCTATGAATGTGAACCATTTACTCGACTCAACGCAAGCAATAATATGGGCACCAAGAAATAATCTACGCAGCCACATAGAAATACACACATCGAAGCAGCGACCGCCGAAAGCCCACCATGTGTGCATACACATTATGCGGTTTGCACACTTTTTGAGTTTGGCCCCATATAAAAATAAATGCAAACAAGCAGCGGCAAGTAAGCTGCCATCGATCGGCGAATTTATTTTCTCTTAGGTTCGGCTCACCATGGAATATGTATAGTGGCCTTGGAAGGTAAACACGAGAAGCGAGCATGTACGTGTTCAGTGAGACGTAAATATTTCACTCGCCTAATACACCTCACATTTTGTGGCACCTAAAAATATGATAAGTAGAGATAACAATTTGCCGAAAATTCAGAGAAGATTTGTCAACTATTTGTTGTTAGGGGCAATACCACTACAACTTTAATAATTTTCATCTTCTCCATTCTCCGACCGTCCTGAGTGAAATTGCTGGAATAGTGTTCCTCCTACCAGAGGCCGCCAGTCAAATTCGCATTATTATTGAGTTCACTGGAATAGTGTTCCTCCTAACAGAGGCCGCCAGTCAACTCCCCGACTACTCTCGAATTCATTGGAATAGTGTTCCTCCTAACAGAGGCCGCCAGTCAATTCACCGCAAAGCACAAGACCGCTTGTGTAAATTTGCAAAAACAAACACTCGAATTAACCGAAAAGGAGTTCCTCCTAACAGAGGCCGTCGGTTAGTTCCTCTGCCGTGGCCATTACAGCCACTCCTCCCCCGTTGTTCCGTCAAGCGTCGCCTCTTCCTATAGACGACGTTCCTAATCCCATTTATGTTCTTTTATTATTACAGGAGCGCAGCTGTCAGTAAAACCCGCCCCGGTCAAATCAACCTCGTACCGATTTCGAACTCCCGTGCCGTCCGAAAGCCAAGCGAATAACATACGAGAAGCGTCATCCAGCCGAAGCACCCCGCAAGTACCAAGCCGGCGAGCCTGCGCCGCAACCCATCTACTCGTACTGTGCTAAAACTGAAGAGAAAACCAATTAAATTCAAACATTGTAAAAATTCCTTTAATTTTCCATTTGTTTATTTTCGAAGAATAATAAAATAAATAAGATTGTAACTCGTAAATTGACTCGCCTCGCCTCGTCATTTTAGAAGTTGGACTACTGCCCCCAAGTTTTAGAGCTTCCTTGGGAAGAAACCTTGGTCCCACTGAGCCCTACCCCAGCTGGGAATAAAGAAGCCTCACAATGTACAACATAAATATTCCCCCTCTTACATTTATATAATACTTTCTAGTTAATGTATTTTTCCTTTATAACGTTTTTTCAATTCATCATCAGTTCGTAATAAACCTTCACTGATTAAAGATCGTTGCCTTCTCTTTTATTTGGGACGTTTTCCTATTTCTTGTTCAACAATTTTCCAATGCCATATTGTGTTGCAGGTTGTGAACGGTTATTCAGTTCTGACTCCATCATTTCCTCCGCTAGTTCGATAAGCTTATCACTTCTGAGCTTGTTTCTTCTAGGTGGATTGAAGTGTCGGAAAATGATGACAGTTGCTAGGGCTGCTACGTCCAGTAAGTTGAAGAATACAACCATCGGCTAGCGATTTGTTTGACGTGTAAATGAATATATCGAGACCATTTGGTCGATGACGAACGGAAGTGGCTTTCTCACAGTTATGTCACCAATGCCATTTTTCCAGAAAATCCAAAGATGGATGAGTGTACTGGACGATACTGATTTTTGTTATTGACTTTAACAGGCTCATTCTGGTCATCAAGAACCTCCTTCGCTACAAAAGGCTAAGGCACATCTCTTTTGTTTTTCCGGATCGTGCCAAGAATGGTGATCTTCTTATCCAGCAACCTCAATGCCAAATCCACCGACCGACGTAAAGAAATTATTAATAGTGAGGTTGCGTTCAGAATTAAAATATGATAACATCAACTACATCAATACATCATATCCACGACCTGTACTTTGGTCAGAGCTACTAGTGTAGATAGAAAACTTCAGTGGATTGGATAGCACGTTGAGCTTTCGTTCAGCCACCAAAACTTAAAGCCATATTTGGGAGGCCTGCTTGGCGTGTATTGGTGAAATTCAATCCTTTTAGAGGTCATAAAGTTGTTTGATGACCTGAACAAAATGAAAAATTACTATTTTTTTTCTTTTGACGGGCAAATGGGCATACCTGACAAGAACAACTGATATAGACGGATTTTTCATTCAGTAATTGAAATTGAAATATTTTGTTGATGAACTCATACATACATACCTGCAGAGTGACATCTCTCAAAGGATATTTTTGACAATATTCAACTTAGTGAGGTTGTCGAGCAATGGGCATTATTAAAACACCACAGGGTCGGACTTTAAATTCAAATTTATTAACTTTTTTTTTAATTAATAATATAATTTTTAAAGACTGAAATCAAAGAGCTAGTGCTCTATTTTCTCATACCAAATATTATATTAGGTATAATATTTATAGTTTTTATTAATACTTTTGATCTTCTTTCTTTCTTTTCTTTTTAATGAAATCAGAAAGAGGATCAAGTGAGATTCAGTGACCTTACTCCATGAAAAATTGTGCGTTTCGCCCAGGTACGACAGTGGGCTCATCAGTTAGAAAGATGATGTCGTACCCTTCTAAGACGCAAATTTGTTTTGGTTTACACCAAAACACTTATAAAATTCACAGCACTCACATGCTGCGAATTTTGTTATTTCTAAGTGAATGTGTTACAACATTCTGGTACTTAGAAAATTTGACACGGTCTGGTTGGCTTGAATATAGAAAATTACAATAACAAAAAGATTTTTGTTATTGTTTTTATATTTTGGAGTTGAAAACTGAAATCAGAAAGAGGATCAAGTGAGATCCAGTTACCTTACTCCATGAAAAATTGTGCGTATCGCCCAGGTACGACAGTGGGCTCATCAGTAAGATGCTGTCGTACCCTTCTAAGACGCATATTTGTTTGGTTTACACCAAAACACTTATAAAATTCACAGCACTCACATGCTGTGAATTTTATTATACTTTAAATATGTTTGTTTTGGTGTTATTCGCTATATTGCTATTATAAATTGATTTTTTGTCATTAAATGAATTTCTGTGAAATGAACACTGTTACGTTTTTGATTACTTTTAATTTTATTTACTATTTTTTTCTAAGCAGTTGGAAAATTCTTAAGACTAGTCGGCATTTTACAAAAAATTCACCCCCATGTCTTGGACCCTCACTACGCCCCTGGAAATAGCACTTTTATATTATCTGCTTTTTATAAGCAGCAGATAATATAAAAGTGCTATTTCCAGGGATAAGATGTTGAAACACTCAATTAAAGTTGCAGTACAATTCGCCGAGAACGGATTAGATACAGACAAACTATTTCAGAGAACTTGAAAGATGAGTTCACATTTGATGATCGCTGTACTGTTCATTGGAATGGCAAAATTCTAACTGGTTCAGATTCTGTAGAATGCAGATAGAATTGCTATCATACTATCGACTTCTAAAACGAATCAACTTCTCGGCGCTCATTGAAAGAATGGAAAGTTTCGCCTTATATTAAGACGATGTGCTTTGATACTCCAGCAGTTAATACAGGTGTAATATAATATCCTTGCTTGCATGAATATTTTCTAACTAATTAATAATTAATAGTCCGGAATCCCTGGTCCAAATTTTTTTGTGATTACTATCAAGCAGATTTTCCCTGAGTGGCTTCATTTTGTTGAGACGCCCAACAATTTTCTAAGGAAAACTTTCGACTGTGGTAGCTAACAGAGGTAGCAAGGGTAAAATATGTCGATTTCGTGATACTAAAAAATTTAATAGTAACAGTTTTTTTTTTGGTTAAACTTCAAGATAATTATCTGAATTATGAGAAAAAATATTTGTCCTACAAATTGTATGGTTTGATCCCAAGAGTCCCCTTCCTCAAACATATATCGATTACGAGGTCAAAAAAAGTGATTACTAACAAGCTGATTTTCTAGTTTTTACTTATTTAATATTTATACAATTTAACTGTCAGATTGTCCTACAAATTCTGTGGTACGTTATCCCGGTCCTACGCCCAAAAGTAGTAGTATAGATGCTTGATGTAAAAAATAGCGCGCTACGCTATGGCGGTAGTCCAATTGAATATACATATATGTATTTGAAATTCATGAAATAAAAATTCAATTTATTTCTCAAGCGCGACAAAAAAAATGTTGACTTTTTGGTAGATTCCACTTAACAATAAGTTAAAAAATTATTGAACGTCAACTTAAACTAAGACAAAATATAACGAACAGAAATGTGTTTCGCTTGGGTCTCTGTTAGTGTCCGACCGAAGCTTCAGCTTCGACCACATTCGGCTAAAAATACTACAATCGGCTAAGTCTTCGACTTCGCCCAAAATCGGCCGAAGTTTTACTTGAAGCTTCGGCCGACGGTTGATGTTATGCCGAATAATCGGCTTCGGAAAAAAGGGACCTTTCAGTATTTTGAAGAAAAATAACAATTTTCAAGAGGCTTTTATTCAACTCCTACGAATTGAAAATACTCGTATAGCCTTAACAACATCGAATGAGGTATTTAAAATTATTGAAGAGTATGTATGCAGAGTTTATTCATTAAAAACAAAAAATGATATTGTGATGATGCTTCACACTTTTTTTGCCACCGCCGAACCGCCTACATCTCACCCTACGAATCGTACCATATAGTCGCTTTGCCATAAGAAAGACATGGGCACTAAGAAAAGATTTACGCAGCCAAGTAAAAACATGCACCACAACACAGCGAACGCCAAAGACCAACCGTAGGCGACCATACAAAAATAAATTCTTCCGAGCAGTGGCAGGTAAGTTGCCATGCACTGCTGAATTTATTTTTCTTCGGTAAGGTAGTAATGCGAGATGAGCGTTTACATGGGTAGTGTTATGGAAATAGTTCACTCGTCCAGAGCACCTCACATTTACTCTTGGCTCAAAACATTATAAGTAGAAGTGAAATTTTTAGGTGAAAAATCAGAGAAGAAATTACCAATGTTAATTGTGGGAATACCACTTTAATATTATTCTTTTGCTTCTCCATTCCTACTTCTAACCCGGAATTACTCGGACGGTGCTCTTAAAGGGCCCCCCGGTAAATTTTCCAACTAACCTGCTGAATTTCTCAACAGTGCTCTCAAGGGGCCCAGTTGTTAAATTCCCATCTATTCCTGGCCGAATTTCTCGAACGGTGCTCTTAAGGGGCCTAGTCGATAAATTCCCAGATCTCGCCGAATTTCTCGGACGGTGCTCTCAAGGAGCCCGTGCGATAAATTCCCCAAATAAATCTCGCCGAATCACTCGGACGGTGCTCTCAAGGGGCCCAGCCGGTAGATTCCCGGGTAGTTTGAATTTCCTTTGTGGTGCTCTCAAGGGGCCCTCCAGGCCAATTCACCATCCGTATCTTTTGCGATAGTCGCTCCTCCCCCTGTTACTTCAAAAAGCGGTGCGTCAGATTCTGGGCAACGTTCTTAATATCAACACTTATTTATTTACAGGAGCGTACTCAGTACGGAAGACCGTCCTAAATCAATTGTTGAGGCAAGGAAACCACTAGTCCCAAAGTTATTGGAATTCAAAAAACAAGGCAAAAAAGCATTTTTTAAACTAGATGAGCTTATAGTAGATGGAAAAGTTTGGAATAAGAATATAAACACTGAACAGGAAAACCCAAGAAAAAGAACACGCTCACAGGAAAACTCACCAACAAACCCAATGAAGAAAGATGACAAAAACAAAATAAAAACAACTATTATTGGTTCCACCAACATTACTCCCAAAGGAAAACAAACATCAAACCCAATAAGAAAGTTCCTGACACAACAAAATTTAAACGATACTATACATAAAACTTACACATCAAACAAAACTAATAGTGAAAGCCAAAAACCAACTAGTAGCAAAACACAAATTCCTGAAAGCAAAACACAAAACTTAGAATAGCAAATACAGCTTAACAACTACGCATTAAATATTACTTCCGAAAAATCGACAAATAAGAAAACAGATCACAATCACAAACAAACAAATCACAACACCTCAAAACAACAATCCCCCTCAACAAGGTTGATCACCATAGGGAGAATAAATCACAACCCCTCTACCCCA
The DNA here is from genome assembly GCA_949752695.1 of Melanostoma scalare. Classification (NCBI taxonomy): domain Eukaryota; kingdom Metazoa; phylum Arthropoda; class Insecta; order Diptera; family Syrphidae; genus Melanostoma; species Melanostoma scalare. Next base: position 159,646,161 of record OX456985.1, on the reverse strand, counting down.
AAACCAAAATCACTTTTTAAAACAGAAAACAAAACTGATAAAAAAAAACATTCTCACATATACACCAAGAAAGAAAAAAAGCAAACAACATCAACTCCCTCAAGCCGGCTTGCCACCGTGAGGGATGTAGGCTTAAACCCCCCAAATTACTTAAAGAAATCAACACTAAAATCTATAAACATATGCTCATTCAATGTAAGAACTTTATCTACAGACGAAAAAATAGAAGAACTTAAACAAGTAGTAGCATGCATCGAATGGGACATTATCGGGCTATCTGAAACAAGAATATATGGACAACAAATAAATGTAAATGACATTGGAATATTCTGTTACATAGGCGAAACCAAAGGACTGTACGGAGTTGGCTTTCTCATCAAAAAAAATCTCAAAAGTTATATAACAGAAATACGTTTCTTTAATGAGAGAATATGTAGTATTACTCTACAAATCAGTAACACGAAATTGACCGTAATACAAATATGTATATGCCCCAACAGATAGAGCTACCGACGAAGAAATCGATCAATTCTATGACTGTCTGAAACAAGTGTATGAAACAACAAAAACAGAAGTTATGTACGTCATAGGAGATTTCAACGCAAGGTTGGGTTTGCAAAATGAAGGTGAAGAAAATATCATTGGGCGTTTCGGATATGGACAAAGAAATAGACGTGGAAACAGATTACTTAGCTGGCTACAAGAACTTAATCTGACATTTGCAAACTCATTTTTTAAGAATAAGGACAAATTTAAATGGACTTGGATATCTCCAGATAATAAAACAAAAAACGAAATTGATCTAGTACTGACAAATAAAATAAAAACAATCATGGACGTTTCAACGATAACCACGCTAAAGTTTGATGATACGCGCAAAAATCAAAATCAACCACAGAACTATGAACAGGATTCATCAGATATATTTTACACCTAGAGAAATTACTTCAGAGTAACAAACAACGTATAATATACAACTTGCAAGAAAAATAAATGAAATAATAAACACCACTTACACTTCAGAAAATATTCAAAACATTTATGATATCTTCGAAACTATCATAAAAACTTCAGCAAAGGACACTATAATGAGACCAAAGAACACCAAAGTCGAAAAAATCTCACAGAACACAAAAATAATAATAATTGAGAGCAAAAACCAATCTGACAGCACATGAAACACAAGAACTGAAAGAATTAAGAAAAACAATTAAATTACAGTCAAAAACAGATATCCAAAACTACAACGAATCGAAGGTGAAAGACATATTAGAAAATACAAAATCAATAAAAAAGACGAAACAATTTTTGCGTGATGATGGAAAAGAATGGATCATTTCTATAAAAAATGATACAAAAAGACTCACCAAAAGGATAGATATAAATAAAACAGCTACAGATTTCTTTGAATCTTTGTTTTCATCAACAAACAATGAAGCAGACAACAACAACATTTTCCTTGACAACAACTTTGATGACGATTCGATACTTTTCAACGAAATGGAAATCACACACTGCATCGACGAATTGGGACAAGAGAAAAGTTCAGGCAGTGATGGTATCGAGGCAGAAATTTTAAAATTCGGAAAACAAACTGTCACACCATTTCAGACAAAACTTTTCAACGCCATTCTTAAAACTCAACAGATACCAAAATAATGGAAACAAAGCATCATAACATTATTACATAAAAAAGGAGACAAAGGAGACATAAATAATTACAGACCAATCAGCTTAATATCGACAGTGTATAAACTTTTCTCAAAAGCATTATACAAAAAATATTCACTAAATGACAAACAGCCCAGAGAGCAAGCCGGATTTACTGACCACTTACAGACCATTAACCAACTAATAGAAAAATTTAATGAGTACAAGAAACCTCTCTATCTTTTATTGGTTGACTTTAGTAAAGCTTTTGATACGATAGAACATAAAAGCATTTGGGCAGCACTGACGAATCAAAATATCAATCCAATATTTGTTCAGACAATCAAAAACATTTATAACAACAATACTGCAAAAATTAAAACTGACAAAATGGGACGAGAATTTAACATTAAAAGGGGAGTACGACAAGGATACCAAATTTCACAATTTCAATTGCTAGAAAAAATATTTTGTCGACTTGACTGGAAAAATAAATTTGGATTAAATATATTGGGAGAGAAATTGAACAATCTTATATTTGCAGATGACATTGTTCTTCTATCAGACAAACCAGAGGACTTAGAAAAAATGGTGAACAAACTTGCAGATGAATGTAAAATCCACGGACTCTTATTAAATCTTAGCAAAGCTAAAGCCATGACAAATCATATAAGAAAGGAAATCTTGCTTCAAAATAATAAAATAGAGTATACTGATGACTACATTTATTTAGGACAACTGAAATCATTTGATAACCAGGAAGAAAAGGAAATAAATCGAAAAATATCTAATAGCTGGAAACAATTTTGGAACGTTAAACAGATTCTAGATGCAAAAATTGGAAAAGACACACAAAAATACATCATAGATTGAACAATACTTCCTGTAATGACATACGGTTTACAAACAATGGGACTAACATCGAATTATATTGAAAAATTAAGAATCTGTCAATGTAAAATGGAAAGAAAACTACTTAATATAAGGACTATTCAAAAAATTAAGAACAAAGAAATAAGAAGAAGAACTAACATAACAGACGGAACATAACAGACGGAACTCAAAGAATAAAACAACTTAAATGGAGCTGGGCCGGTCACAATTCGAGAATCCAAGACAACAGATGGACAAAAATTTTAACAAAATGGACCCCATCAGACGAAATTAGACCTAGAGGTAGGCCAAAGAAGAGATGGGAAGACGATCTTAAACAATTCAACAACAACTGGTATAACGACGGAAAGAACAGAAATCTATGGGCAGCAATGGGGGAGGCTTACGCCAGATCGACATAAATCTATCTAACTATTATTAACTTGAAAAACATTACTTAACTTCGAATATATGTAAAAACTTTTAAAAATTATATTAATTTAAATAATGTAAACAAAACCATTAACTATATATGTACAAACAATTTTTGTTTTTTAATTGGCAAATAAAGCTTTTAATAATAATAATAATAAAATATTAGTAAGTACTTCCGTTCCCATGGGAATATGGGGATAAATCGAAGTTAATGTTACTTTGAGATAGTGTAGCATTCTAACGGGGAAATAATTCTTGAAATCAGTTCTGTAGGTTCCCGTTTACGTTTGCATTCTTGTGGGAATACAGGGATAACAATACTTATAGCATATGTCCATCTTCAGGCTCAAGACTATGACTCTGTACCAAAATTCATATAAATAAATTTAATAGTTTGGGCGGTTTTTGATAACAAATAAAATTAGACCGACAGATTTCATTTCAGACTTATGATATTAGTAAAGACTCCCATTCCAGTGGGAATATGGTGACCGTTCCCATAGGAATATGGGAATGACTTACAGTTGATGTTACTCAGGGATAGTGTAGCATTCTAACGGTGGAAGAATTTTTGAAATCGGTGCTGTAGCTTCAAAGTTCCCGTATACGTCCCCATTCCCGTGGGAATATAGGGATAAAATATATAGCCTATGTCCTTCCTCAGGTTCTAGACTACCTTTGTACAAAATTTCATTTAAATGTGTTCATTAGTTTGAGCGGTAGATGGTAACATAGAAAGGCGAACAGACAGAGCTACTTTTGCATTTATAATATTAGTGAAGACCGGTTCCCGTGGGAATATTGAATGAAATGTAACCTATGTCCTTCTTCAGGTTCCATATTATCTCTGTATAAAATTTCAATTAAATCGGTTCTGTAGCTTGGGCAGTAACATAGAAAGACGAACAGACAGAGCTTCTTTCGAGCTTATTATATGAGTAAGGACTCCCGTTCCCGTAGGAATATGATTAAAGCTTATGTTACTCGGGGATAGTGTAGCATTCTAACGGTGGAAGTACTTTTGAAATCGGAACTGTAGCTTCTAAGTTCCCGTATACGTTCCCGTTCCCGTGGGAATTCTGGGATAAAATAAATAGTATATGTCCTTCCTCAGGTTTTATACTACCTCTATACAAAATTTCATTGAAATCTGTAAATTAGTTTGGACTGGAGACCGTAACATAGAAAGTCCGACAGATAGAGTGACTTTCACATTTATAATATTAGTTAGGACTAGTTAGGATTAGGATTTTGCTATCTTAAATCAAGAAAAAGACTCCTTCAATAAACATTCCTCTTTCCATCATTTTGCATATCAGTATTTTGTACTTTAAATTACATTCTGAATTAAATTTTTTTTTATCTAAATTTTGTTTATTTTTGAATTCTTATAAAAAATATATTTTTGTTTTTATTTTTACATTGTTTATGTTTATGTTAGTGTTTATGTTAATATATAAACATGCTGCAATAATTATTTATCTATTTGATGAATTAAAAAAAATATTATTTATTAAAAAAAAATTATGTGATTTTTTCTGTATGCGTTTATTACACATTACAATTTTATATAATCATACAGCGGCCCCATTCTTTATAAGTGCCAAAGGCACCAAAAGGGCAAAGACGGCCATGTCCACAACCTTGCTTTGTGCAGACAAAATTACAGTCTCTGGCGAGGCCCCGTAAATCCGCAATCGAGTAAGCATATGATTGCCCAGATGCCACCTTTTGTCTCAAAAATTTGCATCTCGATGCAAGTACATGCAATTTGGTTTGGAAATGGTGTGTCAATTCGCATGTTAGTTCTTTAAAAGAGTATACCTATATGTATATTGTATATACTCACTTCGGTTGTCTCTAACAATTTTTGGAGTACCTCATTTACGTAGTTACCGTTCGTTGACAAAAAATGTGCCTTTTTTAGGTTATCGTTTTCAACAGTGTTTGACTTAAAATGCTGCTGAAGCTGAAACAAATAGTTATCCCACGTTTCTTTTCGGTCGAAAAAGCTCGAAACTGTGGTATGGAGCTGGATGTTGGAAATGAAGGCATTTTTAAAAGTTTTTCCATGCGCTCTTTATTCGATCTCATTATTTTTTCTATCTATTCATTTTACTGTTTCAATATACTTTCTAACACTTGTTTATCCATGGGTTCTTTGCATAATAAGGTAATACCACGTCGCCTATATGTTGTGTTTTAGCTTTTAGTAGTTCAAAATGAAACAAAGGATTGAAATTGAATCTTAACCTTACTTTATTATCTATATCTTAAATTTAATGTGGAAATTTAGGCTAGTGTCTCAGCTCTCAGCAGAATGTTTAGTACTTACTATCGTCCCCTCCCGACAATTTACCAAATCAGATCAAATTTTATATCAATTAAACTACTAAATTAATTAAATTAAATTAAATTACTTCCGCCCTACCTGTTATCACTGATTCCCTACCTTAAAATCAACTCTACTACGGCCCTGCTGCTCAGTCAACGTCCGTCGGTAAAGAACTCACCGACAATTCATTTAACTACCATGTGACAGTGCGAGGGTACTGCAGTTCATTCAATCCAAAATATTAGGTTCTAGAAATCCTCATGAGTTTTCCAAAAAACTAGGGTTTTGGTTCTAAGAACATCGAAATCACCACGTAAGCCGGTTGTTTGAACAAATATGTGTCATTTGAAGTGTCATTTGAATCCATACCTATGTGCTATCTGAACTCGCCGCAGCATAAATCTATAGTTCCACTAAGAGCGAGTTGATGGCAAACCCAGGCCTTAAAAAGCTGAGTTTGATATTTAGGAGAAGTTAATGTTTTTTTTACTTAAGCTGCTATTGCATTAATTCTAGCTTTTAAACAAAGTCATATTATGTAACATAATAGCATGCATCCGCCTAATGCAGGGACCAACACACTCATCCGCTTTTGAACTTAAGATGTATTGTACTTAGTGAATAAAACTAGCTCAATCCTTATTTGAAATTCTTTGCACGTAGAAGTAATACATAAATTACATTTTTAAAATATAATTCTAGCTGTGCCCGTGACTTCGTCCGCGTGGAAGAGTGGCTTTCGGCAGATTTTTTTAATTTGTTAAGCTAATTATTTTGCAAATAAAACACATTCATGCATCAAAGTAACCTATACTTATACACTTTCTTAATTTGAGCAGACGTTTGCACACGACGTTCTTAATTTTCCACCTTTTCCCAAGTAAAAAGGTTTTTCGGGTTTTATAAACGTGACCATGCCACATAGAATTGCCCAGGATTTTTTCTGAACCTGCAAATTTAAGCGTCTGAGCTTTATTTATATACATAGGTAGGTACTAATATCAAATACTGGTTTCAAAACCTGCACTGTTTTAAACTAAAATGACAAATCAATACTCCAAACGTTTTCTGTAACTCTATAGGGTATGTGACTTGTTCAGTGTCCTGAATATTGTCTACTGATGAACATTCGACAACATCCACCACCACGTCAAACATAACATATTTTTTTATATCGTTAATAATCTCATTTGCCGGCGCCGATATCAATCTTTCACACAGTCATTTCCAATTTTCAATATTTATTTGAAGATCAAGATAGACATTTCTTCTCAGGTCAACTTTGTTTTCGACAGTTTGGCAGAAATCATTTCACTGTGAAAGAACTTAGACAGATCCAGAAGTTTCATGGTTCCCGTTTACGGTGTCGTTTCCGTAGAAATATAGGGATTACTTACATAGTCCATGTCCTTCCTCAAGCTCTAGGATATCTCTGAACAAAATTCCATTTAAATCGGATCAAAGGTGAAAAAAACACCAACAGACAGAGTTGATTTGGGATTAATAATGTTAGCAAAGACTTCTTTCCCCGTGAGAATATGAGGGCCGTTTCCGGAGGATGACTAAAAGCTTATATGTATTACTTGGGATTTGGGAATAGTGTAACATTCTAACGGTGGAAGAATTTTTAAAATCTGTGCTGTGGTTTCCAAGTTCCCGTTCCCATGGGAATATAAGGATAAAACATATGACCTACATATCCATACTCTTGAGTCTTGACTATCTTTGTACCAAAATTCATATAAATAGGTTCAGTAGTTTGAGCGGTTGATGGTAAAAAAGAAAAAATAGACAAACAAATTTAATTTCGGACTTGTAACATTAGTAAAGACTCCCGTTCCTGTGGGAATATGGTGACCGTTCCCGTTGGAATATGGGGATGAGTAAAAGTTCATGTTACTCGGGAATAGTGCAGCATTCAAACGATTAGAATTTTTAAAATCGGTGCAGTACTGGAGTACTGGATGGGCGTTGTACTATTCGGGTAGGCTCTGACTGGTGCCAACTTGGCGGCGCCCAGATGCTGTAACTTATAGTACACGTCAATTGTGCTTACTATACCTCCAAGCGGTATCCACTGGGACCTGGGATGCTCCGTCCAGAGCTGACCTGCTAAACTAGTAAGTGCGAGTGTTGACAAGGGAATCCGGAACAAAAGAATTGTGATCGGTCAACACTATAATTGCTCTGCGAACTATGACTGACTGCACGAATCTCAGTGGTCTACGAGAGCTTTCGTGTAAATGTTCCAGCGGATGAATTCGAAGGACAGAATCAACGGTGGACTTCAGCAGCCATAAAAGCAGAAACCCCTGAAGGAGCTACTCCAACATATTTGGTTTAAAGGTCTTTCGGGGTCTTTCAATACCAGGACAGGGTATTGAAGTAGAGATGGTGGCGGATGAGCTCCTGGTGAGCCAACGGCAGCACCCACACCCCTGCAGCAGGGTACTGACACTGGATATTCCAGCCCTTTGTGTCCGAAGGGATCCAAAAGGACCTGGCCCTCCAGGTTGGGGTTGTGCGTAGGGTTAACTACCCAACCACGGAAAAAAAATATGGTTCCGAAACAACCAAAAGCCTCGGATAACGATAATGATTTCAAAGTTGACCAAACGAAAAAAGGACAATGACCTCCGGATCTGCACGTGGAACGTAAGATCTGTTAACGGATTACGTGAAGCTGGAGAATTAGCGGACGCCCTGGACTGCTGTAAAGCAGACATAATCGCCATCCAAGAAGTGCGATGGAGTGGACCGGGCATAAAGAAGATGAAAAACTGTGACATCTACTATGTCTATGGCGACTGCTACAGACAAAAGAAACAACGCTTATTTGGGTGCGGATTTGTCGTTAGAGGAAGACTCAGGGATAAGGTGATTAGCCAAAATCCAGTCAATGAGCGTATAATGACCATCCGCATCAGGGCTAAATTCGTCAACATTAGCCTTATATGCGCCCACGCCCCCACAGAAGAGAAAGACGACGATTCCAAAGACTGTTTCTTCGAGCTCCTCGAAGAAACGTATGAGCAGTGCCCTAGACACGACGTGAAAATCGTTCTTGGCGATTTTAACGCAAAGCTAGGGAAGGAGGACATCTTTGGAAACACAATCGGTAAGCATAGCCTCCATGACAAAACCTCCGAAAACGGACTGAGGCTAATCGATTTTGCTGCGGGGCTGAATCTTGTTGTAAGTAGTACGCGCTTCCCGCATCTCAAAATTCATAAAGGTACATGGCGATCCCCAGATCAACTAACCGTCAACCAAATTGACCATGTTGCGATCGACGCAAGGCACTCTTCCAGTGTGCTAGATGTCCGAACTTTCCGAGGGGCCAACTTTGACTCGGACCACTACCTTGTTGTATTCGTAAGGTACGAATGAGGATATCTTGTTCACGACCAGCGCGAACTAACGCTGTGAAGAGATATGACTTCGGAAACCTACAATCGCAAGAGATTGCCAATGCCTTTCCAGTCGAGTGTCCCTTCAATTATCCTTGAATCCCATGCCGCCAGAATTAAACATTGAAGACCAGTGGCAGCAATGCCAAGAAGCCATCAGAACCGCTGCCTCTGAGGTTCTGGGTTTCACTCGGCCACCAAAACGAAACCCATGGTTCGATGAAGAATGCAGGCAGGCAAATGCAGCCAAACAAAGAGCACGACAAATGCTTATGCAAACACGAACAAGGGCTGCTTACGATCAGTATAACGAGATTTACAAGGAGAGAAGAAGGGAAGAACACCGACTTCTCAAAAAGAAAAAGAAGCAGCATGAGAAGCGCTCGTTTGAGGAAATAGAGAGGTGCCATGACAGGAACGAGATTCGGAAGTTTTACCAAAAGGTAAAAAGATCTTGCCGAACTCCGAACTCAAGCCTGTAAAGACCAGCAGGGAAACATAGTTATAGAGTCACCGTCGCTACTGAGGATCTGGAAAGATCATTTCTGCAGACTGCTTAACGGCGATGAGGACAGAAATTCCGCTGTCAGGCAGATTGCCCCATTCAGCTTGGACGATGATCAAGAATGCCGTCCTCCCGACCTAGAAGAGGTTAAGCTTGCCATATGCAAACTTAAATCAAATAAGACTGCAGGTTCAGATGGCCTTGATGCCGAACTTTTCAAGGCAGCTGGAGACCAGTTGGAAAGGAGCATGCACCAGCTTATCTGCATGATATGGTCGGAAGAAAGCATGCCCGATGAATGGAACCTCAGTATCGTATGCCCGATCCTAAAGAAGGGAGACCCTCACAATTGCGCCAATTACAGAGGGATAAGCCTCCTTAACGCCGCTTTTAAGATTTTGTCTGCTGTAATATGTGAACGTCTGAAACCCCACGTCAACAACTTGATAGGTCCATATCAATGTGGTTTTAGACCAGAGAAGTCCACAATAGACCAAATTTTCACATTACGGCAGATCTTGGAAAAAACCCGAGAACATAATATCGATATTCACCACCTCTTTATCGATTTCAAGGCCGCGTATGACAGTATTTACAGAGACGAGCTGTACAGAGCCATGTCTAGTTTCGGCATCCCTGCAAAACTCGTACGACTATGCAGGATGACTTTGGAGAATTCACGCTGCTCCGTCAAGGTCGGAAAAGAACTCACCGAGACCTTTGATGTCGAAAAAGGCTTTAGGCAAGGCGACAAACTGTCATGCGATTTCTTCAACATCATACTTGAACAGATTGTAAGAAACTCAAACGTCAACACCAGAGGAACAATCTTTCAAAAGTCTGTACAATTACTCGCCTATGCAGACGATATTGACGTAATGGGAAGAAAAAAGCGTGATGTCATAGGTGCTTTTGCGAGTATTGAAACAGAAGCGGCAAAAATGGGTTTGATGGTTAATGAGGGCAAAACGAAGTATATGCTGTCATCAAACAAGGACACAGAACATCGACGAATTGGACAAAACGTCACAATAGACAGACATAACTTCGAGGTAGTACAGGACTTCGTCTATCTAGGATCTGCTGTAGACACGGACAACAACATCAGTGCGGAGATCAAACGGAGAATAACTCTTGCCAACCGTTGCTTCTTTGGGTTAAGAAGGCAATTGAGAAACAAAACCCTCTCTAGAAAAATCAAGGTGACCTTGTATAAGACCTTAATCATCCCAGTCCTGCTGTACGGCGCGGAAGCATGGACCTTATCGAAAGCGGATGAGGAAACCCTTGGTCGTTTCGAAAGAAAAATTCTCCGAATGATCTTTGGTCCCGTATGCGAATACAATGTGTGGAGAAGAAGATACAACAACGAGCTGTATGAGCTGTACCGCGACATGGGCATAGCCAGAAGAGTACGCATCGCGAGGCTACGATGGTCGGGCCATGTAGAGGGGATGGACCCAAACGCTCCGGCTCGTCGGGTTTTCGAAAGCACATTGCAGGGACCTCGTCTTAGGTGGCTGAAGACCTCAACCGACTTGGAGTGCGAAACTGGAGAGAGCTCACCCGAGATCGAAATCGTTATAGAAGGATGTTGGTTGAGGCCCAGGTTCACCCCGAACTGTAATGCCCACCTAAGTAAGTAAGTTAGTACTGGAGTAAAGTATATAGCCTTTGTCTTTCCTCAGGTGCTAGGCTTTATATGCACAAAATTTCATTTAAATCGGATCAGTAGCTTGGGCGGGATTTGGTTACATAGAAAGACTTCTAACGGTGGAAAAGTTTTTAAAATCGGTGCTGCAGTTAATAATTTCCCGACTCCCGTTAACGTTCCCGTTCCCGTGAGAATATTGGCATAAAATATATAGCATATGTCCTTCCTTAAGATCGAGAGTCTAGACTATCGGTTCAGTAGTTTGGGCGGCAGACGGTGACATAGAAAGCCGGACAGACAGAGTAACTTTCACATTTATAATATTACTTTGGATTAGGATAAACTACTAATAAATAGCGCCATCCATGGAGGCGCAACTTGTCTAATACTTCGGGAAACTTCGTCTATTATCTCTTCAACAACAATCTGATCTGACTTGTCACTCAGACGCTCAGTGGCGTACCTAGAAAATTTAGCGGCCGGGGCAAAAAATGATTTGCCGCCCCCCACCCCCCCTTTTCGTTTTATATGATCCTAATACATATAAACTCCGTAGATCACGTACTCTCATAATTTTCCAGATAATTTTTTACAATTTTGATGATCTATTCATTATTCACGCAAATTTGCGTACATATTCTTAGGTTACTGACCAATCGCTAATACTTGGTCGGATATATTTGGTATAAAAACGATCAATACTATAGATAGTTTTTAGTGATTCGATATTTTCTCGTGGCCACAACATTGTGATACAATACGGTGTAATGAAAATATGAAGAGTGTTTTGCCGGTGATTAGAATTTGAAAACATGCGTGCGCTTCGCGACCAATCACATTCGCAGAACTCAGCGACCGCAGCACTACAGTGGCAACGCCAAAATTTGCCTCTGAGAGGACATCGCGAGTCAGTCGATAATCTAAATCCTGGGAATTTTTTGGGTCTGCTGAGATATTTGGCCAAATTTGATCCTGTCATGAAATCTCACTTCGAACACATTTCTTCACAACCAGGATGCTTATAGTATTTTACTCCCAGAATTCAAAACGAACTCATCACTATGATGGGGAACAAAGTCCGTAAGTTTCTCATTTCTCAGTGCAAAGATGCGAAATATTACAGTCTAATGTTCGATTCAACTCCGGATTCCGCACATGAGGAACAGATGTATCAAATTATCAGATTCGTCGAAGTTAAACCAAATTCAGTACAAATCAGAGAAGTCTTCATTGATTTCATGCCTCTAAAAGTCAAAACAGCAAAAGGAGTTACTGAAGCTATTACGAACAAACTGGACGAAGATGAATTAATCCTGAAAGATTGTAGAGGTCAATCGTACGACAATGCACCAACAATGGCCGGTATCCATACAGGAGTGAATGAACAAGCTGTTTTCGTTCCTTGTGATAATCATTCTCTCAATTTGGGAGAAGTACACGCAGCCCACGTGAATGTCCGAGCGGTAACATTTTTTGGAACAATACAGCGTCTCTTCACTTATTTCTCCTCCTCTACCCACAGATGGGATGTTCTCAAAAAATACGTGAGTATAACGGTCAAAAGGCATTGTGAAACTAGGTGGAGCTCAGAAGCTGAAGCTGTGAGACCAGTAGCAACACAATTGGACGAAGTCATTTCAGCGCTGGAACACTTGAGAGATACGGTCACAGAAAATATTGATACCAGACAAGAGGCAGCGTTGGTTATCAATGCCTTAGAAACTAGTGTCCGACCGAAGGTCGATTTGTAGCCGAAGCCGAAGCTTCAATAACTTGAAGAATTTTCGTTCCAGATTGACTAAAAATGAAAAAAATTATGATTTTTTTCTAGAATAGGTTCGTTAGTTGAAGCCCTGAGGTCACTCTGTGGTCGATACAAAGCTTTTTTTGAAAAACCTAAGTTTGCCCTGAATGTCAAACTGAGTGTTTTTTGAGCCTTGGGGTTGACCTGGGTTTGGTACAAAAAGATTCGCCCTTGGTTTCGTCTGTGGCGAGTTGAGGGCTGTTAAATGGCATGTATTTTTATTCAAATGACAGGGATTTGTGGTGATTTTGTGGTTAAGTGTTTTTTGAGGACTCATCGAGTTCTCAACGAAACCTGGGTCAACTCTGGGTAAAGCTCAAAACGAATCTAATGTGTGCATGCATAACCAAATTAACGGAATAAATTAAATTAACGTTTCAAAAATAATAACAATTATTTTATAAATATTAGTATTAATATTTTATTGAAATTAAGGAAAAGAACAACAAATAACTCAACACTGTTCTACGTTCTACGAAAATCGGAATTTTTTTCAGCCCCTACCACAACGCACAACGGCCAAAAACTAAACCTTCGGCTTCGGCCAAAACTTCGGCATATTTTGGCCGAAGCCGAAGGTTTAGCCGATCCCGATTGTAGATTTTTTAGCCGAATGTGGCCGAAGCCGAAGCCGAAGCCGAAGCTTCGGTCGGACACTATTAGAAACATTTGATTTCTTCGCTCTTTTGTTTTTTTTTGGGCAGAAATTCTCGTATCATTTGATAGAGTTCAGAAACGGTTACAAGAAAAAGGAATCAGTTTCACTTATGTACTTGGACAATTGCAAATGTTGACAGACAAACTGAATGATTGGAGAATCGACTTGTTCGACCGTGCCAATAGTAAAGCTACAGAAAAATGTAACGAGTTGGGTGTGAGCACCGTCAAAAGAATTCGAAAAAAGCGAAATATGCCAGGAGAAACATCTGAAGATTCTGAATTGAATTCGGAAGAAGAAATGCGACGATCTCTAATTGAAATTTTGGATAAATTTTCAATGGAAATATCTACACGTTTCGCAAATTTGAAGAAGCTCGATGAACGTTTTGGTTTCCTTTGTAACTTTGAAAAAATAATACAACTTCGCAGAGATTCTTACAAAGATAAGCTTCTCAAAATATAAGGAAAATGCAAGAAACTTGCCGAGTTTTATCCAGATGACTTGGACAAGGAAGACTTGTTCAATGATATTTAAGACGTCCTACTTTTATTAAAAAGAGCGAAGAAAAACGAAGAGGAAATTTCAAGACGTCCTACTTTTATTAAAAAGAGCGAAGAAAAACGAAGAGGAAATTAGATTATACCTGAACAACTTTTGTTATACATTTCATCAATGGGACGAGAAGCTTACAAGATATTAGCGACAGCTTTGCAAATTTTACTAACCATACCTGTTTCAGTTGCTTCTTGTAAAAGGTCATTCAGCAAACTTAAATTGATCAAATCTTACTTGAGTCAGGGTTGCAAAAGCTTAAGCTAATTTATAACTTAAGTGTGAACTTAATTCACAAGCTAATTTGCGAATTATGAATTGGAAAATATTCAATTCATAAGCTAGTTACTGAATTATGAATTGGATAACATTCAATTCATAAGCTAGTTTGTGAATTATGAATTGAGAAATATTCAATTCATAAGCTTGTTACTGAATTATGAATTGGATAACATTCAATTCATAAGCTAGTTTGTGAATTATGAATTGAGAAATATTCAATTCATAAGCTAGTTACTGAATTATGAATTGGATAACATTCAATTCATAAGCTAGTTACTGAATTATGAATTGGATAACATTCAATTCATAAGCTAGTTTGTGAATTATGAATTGAGAAATATTCAATTCATAAGCTAGCTTATGAATTGGAAAACATTCAATTCACAAGCTAGCTTATGAATTGAAAAACATTCAATTCACAAGCTAGCTTATGACTTATTCACATTATGAATTGATAAACATTCAATTCACAAGCTAGCTTATGACTTATCCACATTATGAATTGGAAAACATTCAATTCACAAGCTAGCTTATGAATTGGAAAACATTCAATTCACAAGCTAGCTTATGACTTATCCACATTATGAATTGAAAAACATTCAATTCACAAGCTAGCTTATGACTTATCCACATTATGAATTGGAAAACATTCAATTCACAAGCTAGCTTATGAATTGGAAAACATTCAATTCACAAGCTAGCTTATGACTTAGGTATCCACATTATGAATTGAAAAACATTCAATTCACAAGCTAGCTTATGACTTATCCACATTATGAATTGGAAAACATTCAATTCACAAGCTAGCTTATGAATTGGAAAACATTCAATTCACAAGCTAGCTCATGACTTATCCACATTATGAATTGAAAAACATTCAATTCACAAGCTAGCTTATGAATTAAAACAATATAAAAAAATATATTCCTATTCATAATAAACTTATAAGCTAACTTGTGAATTGAATGTTTTTTAATTCATAATGTGGATAAGTCATAAGCTAGCTTGTGAATTGAATGTTTTTCAATTCATAATGTGGATAAGTCATAAGCTAGCTTGTGAATTGAATGTTTTCCAATTCATAAGCTAGCTTGTGAATTGAATGTTGATCAATTCATAATGTGAATAAGTCATAAGCTAGCTTGTGAATTGAATGTTTTTCAATTCATAAGCTAGCTTATGAATTGAATATTTCTCAATTCATAATTCACAAACTAGCTTATGAATTGAATTTTATCCAATTCATAATTCAGTAACTAGCTTATGAACTGAATGTTATCCAATTCATAATTCAGTAACTAGCTTATGAATTGAATATTTCTCAATTCATAATTCACAAACTAGCTTATGAATTGAATGTTATCCAATTCATAATTCAGTAACTAGCTTATGAATTGAATATTTCTCAATTCATAATTCACAAACTAGCTTATGAATTGAATGTTATCCAATTCATAATTCAGTAACTAGCTTATGAATTGAATGTTATCCAATTCATAATTCAGTAACTAGCTTATGAATTGAATATTTCTTAATTCATAATTCACAAAGTAGCTTGTGAATTAAATATTTTCCAATTCTGAAGCTAACTACTAGCTTATAGCTTATAGATTTTTAATACATAAACTCGCAACCCTGCTTGAGATCAACCATGAGTCAAAGTAGATTATCAAACCTTGCAATTCTTTCAATCGAAAGTGAAACTGCTGCAATGTTAGATTACGAGGATATAATACGTGAATTTGCAGCAATGATATCGAGAAAAGTTAACTTTTGAGTTTTTTCATTGTTAGATATGAAGAAAAAGTTTGAGGTTTCAATGTTTCGAGAGTATGAAAATAAGATCGAAGTTTAATTTTTCATCAAAAATTCATATAAAATGTCAAGGTCATCTTTTTAATTTTATTGTGATTAAAAAAATTTTGTATGAGAAAAGTTTTTTACTTATTTACTTACTTATTTTTTATACTTCTCAATTTTGAGGAACAGCGGAGCTCATTTTGCCGCCCCCATATCGTTGCACCGGGGGCGACCGCCCAACCCCCCCCCCCCCCCCCCCTCGGGTACGCCACTGCGAGACGCTTCACTGCCGGTTGAGAGCGAAATCTCTTCATATCGTTAGTTAAAATGCAAGACCGCATAAGTATTTCAAACATGTTTTGGACAAAACGTAAAAAACCCAAACTATATCTATATAAAACATTTAAGACTTTTGTCTCTTCTGCGAAACGTTTTTACTGATTTTACAATTTTTTTTTTAATAAATATTAGGTAGGTATTTTTGGCGATTTTTTTGGCTTACGAGGTCCTGCATTTTAAATGACGATATATAAAAGGTGTGTTTTGGTGGCTACTCAGAAATGCTTTGAATATCTCACTTTTACACTGAACACTAAAACAAATCAGTATACTGAACTGAACGTGCTCAGTTTTACTTTTTTGCGTTCAGTGTTAAAGTGCATAGCTAGGTTGACTATAGGATTGCAAAACGCAGCAAAAAAAAACACCTATAGAAGTACGGTGGGCTGTCGCTCTTACCGCTGCCGCTCCCTACCCTAACGACGCTAGTTTTGCAGGTACATATAAGTAAACCCCTCTATTACGCTCCTTCTCTAAATACATTGCGATTCTTGTTACTCCATGTTTAATGCATTGCTTAGTGTAGGGTTTTAAAATGTAGGTAATAATGAATCGGGTTATAGGTACCTATAACGCAATGCAACTTTTCTGTTACCTGCTCTTAAGGAAACAAATTCAGAACTCCTTAGCACCCGAATTTACCCTACTGAATTACCTTTCTATGTTTAAATTTTCCTGGTCTTTTGAAACACCACCCTGAGCTCAAAAGGATTAACTGTAAAAAAAATCAAGTAGGTACCTACCTATTAGGTATAGTTACCTAGGTATGGAACTCGCACCAAGTGCAAAGAAAGTCTAACACTTATTCATCCAGATGAGCCTTCATTTATACACCACACCGTCTAATGCACCAACAGAATGACACAGAATTCAAAGGGGATGATATGGACCTTCATTCATACACCACTCCATCCAATTCTCTGATAAAATGACACAGAATTTAAAAGGGATGATATTCATTGGAGAAGAACATGAAAATTCCCCTACGTCCCCATCCACCCACCACAACTTACAACAGCCATTATTTAAAGAAAAGATAACATAAATGTTTTTTAGGTTAAACACGATACGATGATCGTTTTTCTCTTAGATTTCGCACGTTTCGCTTATTTGCTTTGTTCTGCTATTGCTCTGTCCCTGTGTGACCGTTTGCTAGAGTGGTCACAAAATGTATGTATAGGCAAAGGCATACCTGTATACTGTGATAATAATATCCTTTAAACAGGATAAAAGAAATTGCGCATGAATACACTTTTGAATTGCTTTCTCTAGCACTTATATAGGTGCAAATGCCGAGGGGGGTTTAGTTGGTTGAGTAAAATTTCTTTGATTTCACCTTCTCAGGGGCTTAAAAGTTTCTTTTAAATTCCTCCCTTTTTAAGGCCTTCCACAATGGGTATCACATATGCATACACATGTCCGCAGGGATAAAATAGATTCGGAAACACCGCCCCATTAGAGCTCGGATTGGTTGAGAGCTTGCGTGGAAAAAAGGAAAACACACCTCTAATACAATACGAGGGGTGTTTTCACACACAATCAAATTTAAAGTGCTTGCTTAAAAAAAATATATTGAAACAAATTCACAAAAGGATATAACATCGTATGCAGACCGTTCTTTTTTCCTGGTTTGTTTTTGTTCTTGTGCTTTGTTGCTTCAAATAAAAGTGAAAGCATTTAATAGCTACAACCTACAACTTCTACTTAAGTATCTTGTTGTGTATGTGTAGGTAGAGGGGTATCAAAAAATGGCTGACTTGGGTAATCATATTGTGTATCTATACTGTTCCATTCTCCATCTCATTTCACTGGCACTGGTGTGTGTGGGAATGAATTTTCTTTCAAAAATAGGGGCTCGATTGTGTTCCCCTTTGTTGGTTGGTTGCGTTCACTTTGTTTTCTCATGAAGTCACACAGTTCATTTTTCTTCTACCGGTATGTAGCTAGTCGTGTTTTACTGCTAGACGAGGAGCGAATTGATGTTGTTTTGTTTAGCGAAACAAAAAAAAATTCATTGTTGGATTCCGATTTCACTGTGTGTGCGCGGAGGGATGATAATGTATCGTGTATCCTTTGGATGGTACTTTATTTCATTCCAACAATATTTTTCGAAGTACTCTACCTACTCTATTTATTCCCTGGGCCTTGAGTGTTTTTTCTTGTTTCTCTTGCTGGCAGTTCTATAACGAATGCTGCTGTCCTTTTCGCATTCGTTCTTTGGGGTGATTTTTTATGTGTCAACGATTCGATTCGAGTTCTTTTCACCCTATCAATGCGGTTTTTCATCCCTTAAAAACAAACGTGTGTGTTCGGATTGTTTTGGTTACTCATTTTTTCGGTTTTCGAGTGCCTATGAGGGCGCAATAATTTTTTCAAGTCTGCTATTGGAATAAAGTACAGGCGGAGGTTAAAGCATTTTGCACGTTGATGGTTGTATAGAAAATTCCGTCTTTAAACGCGATACGTTTGTTATACGGTGCACATGTGTTTCGCGTGGTCTTCGGTTAGATAACCGTAAAGGTGCGACTTGTTTAAATAATAAGATTTTTTATTTTCTTGACAATCTAGAATTGAGTGCATTTATCTGATTCAATTAGAACGCGGATTACCTATTAATTTTTATTGTTAGGCATCAGACATCAGATGTATTTTCCTTGTGTGTTACTCTCAAGTTATTTTTTGAGAAAATCTGTGAAGTAGAAATTTAGACCTAGAGTTTTTCAAGCTGTTTTTTTTTAAAAACTTTGAACTTACCTATAAATTGATTTCGAATTACATACTCCTGACATCATGTCATCCTCTGAAGCTGACGTGGAAATAAGTGTAGTCTCTAGCCCAGAGCCCAGTCCGCAGGGTTGCGGAAGAGGTGGTGAGAGCCCTTGCCGGTCAAATATTGGACCGTCGGCGACTTCTTCGCCAATAAGCAGTAGTCACAATACAATTATTCCTGCCCAACATCCGCCGGTCTCATCTGCAGTTCATCACCCGCTGCACCATCACCTTACCAGCTTAAGTAATACAGCCCTTCATCACCCAGGCCTCATAGTTAATCACAATAATTATAGTCATTTACAAAATCATTCACATCAGCACTCTCATCAGCAATTGCATCTTCCTCACGGTGCTCATCTGACAGCTGCTGCGGCGGCTGCGGCAGTTGCTGCAGCGGCGGCAAGTGTGGAAGCGCGCTTAAGTCCTGCAACAGCATCGGCCCAGTTACTTATAGCATCCCAGCCAAAGTCACCACATTCAGCTCCAGCAGCGTCGACAGGAATTCATGAAGAACAAGATGTAAATAGCAATAACTGTAAAACCAACAAAAATAGTTTGAACGATTCCAGCAGTAAATCAACAACGGGCAATGGATATACAAGTTTCTCTATCTCAAGTATTCTCAGTCGGAATGATCCAACGAAAAAAGCTAGTGGCAACAACAACAACTCGTCTTTGCACACACCAATACCACAATTGCCACAAAGTGTTGTGGCGGGACCTCAAGATGCAGCTATGTTATCCAGGTATGGGACTTACTTTTTTCCTCTCAAGACAAGTTTCTAGGTCGAAGGATTATCCCTCAGCTGGAACTGCTCATTTCTTTTATTGTGTTTTTCAAAATGAAAATAAGTATTTTAGTCGGGATATCAACACGAAACAATTGCAATATTAAACACATTAAAAAACCAATGCTTCCTTAGTGTGCGCTGTCTTTTTAATATGCAACGAAAAAGCGGCTTACTCCGCGGATTTCAAAAATTTTAATTTGAGTAAAAGGCAGCCGCGTAAGCTGAAATCTTTTGTTAACAGTTTTTTTTTTTTAAACATATCTAGTATTACAGAATGTTGTCGGACGATATAAGATAAGACAGGATAAGATTTGAAAATAATTTCCTGAACTATCGAACTCAAGTGCAACACAAAAATAAAAACAATGGCACAACAATGCTCGGGGGAACTCGTAGTCAATCGGATTCCGAAAGCTTAGGTGAGACAACCTTCTTGATGGTAGCCTAACAATTACCTTCGCTTTACCGGCGGAAAAAATTGATTGCTTCTGGAATTCGCACCCCCAACTCCCACATTACAGGCAGACATGCTAACCATTACACAACCGGCACCTTTGAGTGCATAACAAACAAAAATTTATACAAAAGTATGAACTAAGAAGTCTTCAGCCCCTGCGCTGCACTTACTCGGAACAATATTTGCCATTTCCACTCTCATGAGACTAAAAAAAAAAAAAAAAATTCTATCCTAGGATAGCTCTTCATTGTTTAATGTTTGATGCTGAATTGCTGATAGCTATGGCGCTGGCGCAGACATTCACAATACTCGATGCAGTAAGAGTTTGTTTATCATTATGAGTAAAAAATAAGAAATTGGTCTACTGATACTTACCAGAAACTCTGATAGTGTCAAGTTGAATAAAATAGTTGCTCAGATAAGAACCTAATGAAATGAGGAATAATCAACTAATAAAACTTCGGGTTTAAGCCAGAGTAAGGTCGGCGTCGCTAATATTAACTCGATAACTGCTTTGTATTCAATAGAGGAGATAGAAATATCCCCGATGTAAATTTTTAGATAAAGTAAACGCTTCATTTGAAATTGATTGAATTAATTTGATTGGTTGCTAAGAAGTTTCTGTGGAATATCTACGAAGCATTATTGTTTGATCCGATATAGCCTAAAAATATCACTTTTAATGCTTTGGTCAAGATTCCAAAATTGTTTCTAAGCAATAAAATTCTGCTAAGCACCTGAATTAACTACGCTTCAACTTCAAAATTGTTGAAAATAGCTGGCGGTCACAGAGCTCGCAAAGCTCATCTCGGCCAGCATTTGTGGAACTGAACTGCTGGATGTTTTGGGACAAGCTTATGATTTGAAGAGTCGAACTCGTTAACGGCACTCGCAAGAGCTACTGAGAACAGCTGTCGTAGCCCTTGATTTGTGAGAAAATTTTTAAAAAAAGGAAGCATTGGTGAGAACCCACGCAAATGAAGTCAAATTCAGCATATAGGCTCAAGCCTTAAGACTTTTAAAGTTCAGGTTAAATAAGAAACCAGTCAAGAAGCTAAACGTACTGAGTAAATTAAACGTTGTGTGTTTGTTGATTAGGTGCTTGCATGGTCCGAAGTTTTATCAAAAAATCATCATGATGGGAACATAATTCAGGGGCAAAGTTAACGAACAGCATTTTGTGACATAATAATGAGGCTCGAAAAACCCAAAAAATTTTATTAAAAAAGCATCTCCGCTTCAGCGCTCAGCGAGTTGCTGTTTGGTGAGGATGATTAATTTATTTGTATTGGGAATTGGAAGACATTAAGGTGAACGAAGTTAGTTTTCGAAAAAGTTATCGATTACGTTCGGCCGCAAATGTATACGAATTGATGATGTAAAATTTACGAAAGCTGCCTGTGTCGTAATGTTTAGTGTGTCTGACTGTCACACGGGAAGTTCGCATGGTTCAAAATCCAACAGAACACAAAAATTCCCGGGTATCCCTTTCCCTTGGTTGTGAGAAGGTGTTGTTAGGCTCTGGAAATCCCCGCTAGGCAACTATTTGCCCCTCCTTGGAATGTACATATACATACATCAGATGACTTCGTCAAAAAATAATCATTTAAAGATCTAATTAGAATATACTTGCAATCTATTTATATATTATTTTAGTATTAAATTGTTTTAAGCTTTTAGCTAAAAACCAAAATGGTTCCCACGGATATTATCCGTCTCAAATTACAGGAGCAAAAAAAATTTTGTGACAAAAACAAAAAGACATTGGAACATGACAGATTTACCGCCAACTGAACAGAAAAACGGCAAACAGCTAAAAAAAATGTGAATGTGCTCCACGATCGTTTACTCCAAACAATTTTTTCATTGCGGCTACAAAATTTTACTATGCGCGTATTCAGTATTAACATAAAAATTTATGATTTATAATAATTGCACAAAATGTAACAAAAATGTACATACTATACAGGATACAGTGGTTCTGATCTACTAACTACTTTCCAAAAAAAACCTTCGACAGTGTCGGCGCGGAGCCAGACCAAAATGAGGGGTATGCAAGATTTAATTTTATTGGACCCTCTGAGAAAATTATTCCAGATTGTATTACATATTATGAAAAAAGTAAATCTCACAGCTTTCACACAAACTGAAGACAATATTTGCTATCAAACTTTTTAATCAATATTCCTCAGAATTAATGTCATCTAAATATTGCTAGCAGAGTTAATGCTATATCTACACTAGATCACCGTAGCATCCGAGATGCGCGGAGCGAGCGGGTCAGCTATAGTTTATTTATATGTTGCGTGAGTATTACAGAGTATTGCACTTTCGCTCCGTAATAAATGTCATCACCGGACATTGTCTGATAGGAAGAAACGCCATAAGACGTTTCCTCTAATGACTTCTGCAGAAGTTGCTTAGATGAGGAGGAGGAAGAGGCTATTCCACACCTCCTCTGCTCATGTCCTGCACTCTCCTTTAAAAGAAAACTGCATCTAGGAAAATATTTCCTCGATGATCTAAGCGATCTGGCGAACACAGATACCCTGCATCTTTTTCGCTTTATCAAAAGCTACAAATGGTTTTGTTAAGGGAGGTACTTCCTCGTTTAGTTCTTATGGTATCACAATGGACCTAATACTGGTCTTAGTGTGTCAGTTGTTCTCCTGACAGCCATTTTAACCTAACTTAACCTATGGCAGAGATTATCGGCCCTATCGAGGTACTTGTCGGAGCGGAATTTTCTCCGATCGGAGACATTTTGCTTCGTGGTAGTTCTCCGATCGATCGGACGATCCGACGTTCTCCGATAAGTTTTTGTTGCGGAGATTTTAGTTTCGAAAATGCAATGCATTGCCACATTTGTGAAGAGTTTCTTGCGACGACGACTACTTCGAAGCAAAATTGAATCTCCGAAAAAAGATGCGTTGCCGAGAAAACTCCGCTCCGACGGTTACCTCGATAGGGCCGGGTATTTTTTTTGATCAAAATATTTCACTTAATTTTGTTTTATTGACAAAATAGATATGATTTTTTTATTTTGAATTAGGCATAGTAACCTGGTTTCGACTCAAGTGAACCCAGTCAGCGAATTGATTCGAATCAAGCCCATTTCAATTATTTTGACTGTTCTATTATTAATATTATGAGCAAAGAAGCAAAGGAAGAAGATTTGCTATTTTGTATTTTATAGTTTTAAGACTAGGAGAAATTTTGGTGAGGTGCTCGGGGCATTTCGAAGCGCGGGGCCGTGGGCGGTGGCACTCTCTGCACACCCTTTTCCGCCACCTCTGGGTTTCGAGGTCCATACATTTTTTTTCGAGGTTTGTGAAAGTAGGTATACCTACGTCATATTTACAAAAGTTTTAGTAATTTATAGTATGATAGGAGTAGCAGTGGCGGATCCAGGATTTGGGCATGGGGGGGGGGTCTATTACTCAAAATTTTATTTATATATACGAGGTCTAGCAGATTCAATCATAGAAATTATTTACATGATGTTGGCGTCTATTGCTCATATATTTATGGCCAAGGATTCGATGGAGCTCCGGCAATGAGTGTCCAATTCATTGGTGCACAGGCTCATCTGGGATCGTATTTCCCCCTGGCAATTTATGTACATTGCGCTGCACATAGCTTTAGTTTGGCAGTCAATGCAGAATGCGAAGTGTCAGGAATCGAAAATGCGTTAGGAACTATCGGAGCGATTGAAGCATTTTTCACTGGCCTAAAAGACAAGACGTTGTACACCAAGAAATTTCAAAAATGACAAGCAAAAGTGAGAAAAAAAAAAACAAAAGTTGAAGTCTGTTTGTCCTACCAGGTGGGCAGTTGGAACGTACGTTGAATTGCAACCGGCTATTATTGAATCTTTGGAAGAAATCAAAACGTGGAGAGATCGAGATACTTCGCAAAATGCATTGCATCTTAGCGATTTCGACGGTTGAATTCCAAATCGCCTGTCACATTATGGAATCAGTTAATTCGATTATTTTGCCTTTGAGTCGGGAATTGCAATCTAAAAACCAAGATCTGGGTGAGGCTACTAAGCTGGCAGATGACGCTTTGAATGAATTTACGTACAAACGCGAAAACGCAGATTCTACTTTCCACGTTATTTATGAGCATGTTGCTAGAATTTGTTCTGAATACGAAATCACAATGAAATTGCCACGCCGCCGTTGCAATCAACAAAGAAATCGTTGCAACGTTCAAGCACAAAGTATTGAAGACTACTACTGAATTTCTTTCTACTTTCCGTTTCTTGATACGTTCATTTCTCAACTCAAAAGTCAGATCTCGGAACACAAATCCATTTTCCAAAGTTTCAAGCAACTGTTTAAACAAAAATTTAACGAAAAGAAATGCGCTTTTACGAAGATGTATCGGATTGTTCGAAAGAAAATTTTCTGTCAGAAGTCAAAATGTGGAGACAACGAACCCACGGCCAGAACATCCAAAATGCGCTTGATGCTTTACTGGTTTATATGTGACGCGATGTGCGAGAAAAGATACCTTTTAGTCAACAGTGAAAGCTTACACGGCACGCTCTGAAAGGCGCTGATGTACCATTCAAACCCATCTAAAAAATCGTTTCACTGAATTTATATTTTGTGAAATAGGTACTAGCGATGTTACAATTTCTGATTGCGCTTCATGAATACCTATTCAGTAAAAGAACTTGTGTAATCAATCATGATCCAACAACCGATTTTTTGCCTAGTAAGTCCCTTTTATCGGATCAAGTCACATATGCAAACATCAATCTGACGATGTTTTTCAGGTTATGAATAGCAAGTCGTTCAAGAATGTCGATTATATTTTTATAATCAGTAAAGTTCTTGAATTTTTAAAATAATAATATTAATTCTCCTTTGCTTGTTTGTCTTGCTCATGCTATATTTTTCCGTTCCGTTACGAAATTTGAACATTAGGAGCCGATAAATGTTACAAATAACATCTTTTAATTTCCCGATTGGGGGGGAGGTTCAGACTCGAAAACCCGCCCCCCGTGGATCCGCCTATGAGGAGTAGTATAAGTTGATTTTGCTTTATAGGTGAGATTGTTTGGATTTTTTATAGCCAAAACTAATATGAGTTTTATTCAACAGGGTATCTCCCTGTTGTGCAAATATTACGTGAAACAGTACATGAAACTACTGTCGTAAAAATTATATGTAAATCAGTTGACTCTTCGTCGAAGGCCAAACTGCTACTGCATCATCTGTGTACCTACACTGTTTTTGTCTTATAAATTTCCAATAAAAACAGATCTGTGATGTAGACTAAGTAGTTTTGGAAAAGCTATAAAGTTGAGGTATTTTTTATCTATTGTGAAGCAAAAACGCAACTTTTGGTTTGGATGGTAAAAGGAAGAAAACAAATATTTCTTATCATGTGTATAATTTGAACCAAAAACATGTGATCATCTCGGGGGTTAGGAAGAAGGAACTGTCTTTTCTTATATCCTATATCTAAGTATTATTTAGTGGCGCTGTCTCAGTCAAGAGGTTAAAACCTTGAATGGTAGGTATCCCAAATTAAAGTTGTTTTCCGGTTGTGGCAGCCGCAAATAGAGCTATCAAATTATGTTTACATAGCGCTACCTGAAATGAGAACGAATGCGATGAAGTGACAGGAACGACAAACTTTTGCAGTCGCAGCTGCAGAATTCCTGTCAACAGCCGCAACACGGAAAATCGCTTCTGATAGGTATAATATTATTTTTAATATTTCTAAAAAAAATTATATACAGCTTATAAGTGGTTTTAATAAGTTTGACACTTAACATACCTACAACTGTATACAGAGCTGTAAAAGAATACCTACATTCTTTTTTGTATTGCAGTCAAATGATGAAAAAAACTTATTTTTTTGAATATTTTGACTTCGAGTTAGTATCTACTTAACTTTTAAATAAAAAACTCACAGTTTATTTGGAAGCCTTTAGTAAACCAATCGTCTAGAGCAGTTTTAAGACTTGACGCAATACCAGTTACAATCTTGGAAGTCTCTTAAAAGTCTTTTACATTCTTTGCAATCATGAAGTCTTTTGATTACATTGAAAGTAATGCAGTATTTTGGCATTTTGACTGCTTGAATTCTTTTTAACTGCTTAGAGTCTTTTAACTGCATGAAGTCTTTTAATTGCTTGAAGACTTCTAAATGAACTGGGTCTTATTTATGAAAGTTGAAGTAGGTACTGTGATTCAAAATTATCAGTTAAATGAATGGACATTTGCAATGCATTGCCAAATAAATGCATTCTTTGCAGCTCTGACTGTATATGTATACGCAGTGCTCAGTGGCGTAGCGAAGGGGGGGGGGGGGGGGTTGGGGATAAACCCCCCCCCCCCCCCCCCCGAAAATATTTCAGTCGAATATCATTTAAACACTTCATTTATTTTTTTTTTTTTTTGTTTTATTGATGCAAATTTGTTTTTCATATTTAAAATTTAAGTTCGAGCTTTTCACAAATCAGTATTTAAATACATATATGTTTGTGTTTTGCCTACATTGAGCTATAGAAAAGAGTTGAAATGCGTTAGTAGGGCTCCTATTTATTAAAATCATTGACTTATTAAACATGGACTGCTAGGACCCAACTTCACGATGGTTCCACTTATTCTAAGCAATACTAGCGAGCATCATTTCAGCGGAAAACTAGTGAAACATTTTTGACACTGCTAAATAATCACGCTAGCTAAATCACAGCAGATGTCGTTGGTGTTTTAGTTAAGAGTAAGATATTGGTAAGTGTAACCAAAAATAAGTGCAATCATTAGGTCTGTTTCTTTACTTTGTGGACAGAAATTCACAATCTGTCATATTATAAGGAGTGGGGGTAAAATTCTCTCAGAAACTCTCAGAAACTCTCTGAAAGAGCCTAATTGTCCTAAAAGTAAAGAAACGCCTTGAACAAAACATTCGCAGCAACGCAACGCTAGGAAAAATGTCTGTTTGACAGTTGTTGTATTTGTTTTTGTTGTGCACGATTTCTGTCCATAGAAATTTAGGTGGCAGAAATTCACAGGGTGGGTAAATTTTTTGCTCAACTGTGTCCTTGTTTTCAAACTTTTAAGTATTATTCACATGAGAACGACCAACGAACGACGAATGAACGAACATTCGTTAATTTTGACATTTCATTCACATGAGTGTCACGAATAACGAACACAATTTACATGCAAAACAAAAATGGGGAATCATTTTGAGGTTAAGCACACGCGAAAAATTTATTCGTTGGAGTGTGGATGGTATGTGGAACGAGAATAAAGTCTGACAGTTCGTACCTACTAGATGTTTATTCGTAACGAATGAACTATTTTTCTCAATTTTTTTAATGTTAGGCACAAAAATAAAAGTTTATCCACCTTAAAATAAGTATAAACTATGTTTCCATCGTTTCCAAAAAAATTCGTGAGGAATTTATGCTAGTAAGGTACTTAAAATCTCATTTCTTGATTTATTCGTCGTTCGTTGGTCGTGCTCATGTGAATAGTCCTTTACTCATCATCATCAGAATGTACAATATCTATCAGTATATTCGCTGATGCTGAAAAAATAGCCGAGTCTATAGGAGAAAAAATTGAAGTTTCCAGGATTGTGCATCGTCAAAAAAACCGACAAAATTACCAAAGAAGCAGAAGATTATTACCGTACATCAATATTCATACTTTTCCTGGATCACTTCATATCATCCATATCTGACAGATTTGCGAAACACAAACAAATTTTGTCAATAATCGGAAATACCATCCCTGAAAAATTGGTCAGGAAAGACGTTGAGAATATTGATGAAACCGTGGAAGTAATAATGAATCAATGGCCAACAGCGACTGAGGCAGCTGCTTCAACCGTAATAAATGAAGTGTTATTTTGGAGACAACGT
Source organism: Melanostoma scalare (assembly GCA_949752695.1). Lineage (NCBI taxonomy): Eukaryota > Metazoa > Arthropoda > Insecta > Diptera > Syrphidae > Melanostoma > Melanostoma scalare. Next base: position 159,617,947 of record OX456985.1, on the reverse strand, counting down.
TGGGTTGGGCCAGAAACTCAACCAAAGACATTTATAGAATCATTAAATCTTTGTAACGATGCACTTTTTCCAAACATTTTCAAGTTTTTGAAAATAGGTGCAACATTGGCTGCGACCATTGCTAGCAGCGAGCGTAGTTTTTCCACGTTGAGGCGTCTAAAATATTGGATTAGGAACTCTACAGGCGAAGATAAGCTGAATGGGCTTGCTCTTATGAGCATTAACAGGCACATTGACATTAAGGTGGAAGAAGTTATCGAATGATTCGTGCAAAGCAGAGAAGAATTGATTTATAATTTCGTGTATTTTCATATGTTCTTATTTTCTGCACTTTATTATTGTATATCAATAAATTGGAAAAAACCTAATCAATACAATTGAACAACGACTGAAATTTCACGGGAAGAGAAAGCATTGGGCTTCAAAATATTTATATACATTATATATCTTTAATCAATTAATTGATTTTTCATTTTTCATTCATCGCAGTCAAAAGTTATATGATTATATCTATTCTTTTTGGCTTTTTCGACATTATGTCGATTATCTCTTCGCAGGAAACTTCCACATCTCCATGCACGTTCAACAACGCTTACCCGTTCAATCGCTCTTGGCTTGTTTTATTTTGCAGATACGTTATCAATCTGCGCAGAGATGAAAACGAGTGTTCGCTTAAAGCTACCGACCCCGGCAAAGTTGCGCAAATCGCCAAAAGTCTATGTATCGAAGGATACAAATCCTTGCTGCAATTGTTGAAAGCATCAATGAACGTCTTCAGACGTCGCTCTTTTGGTATCTTCGAACAATATCTGAAAAAATTTAACGTATATGTAAGGTGTGAATCTGAATGTGTATCGAAAATTTCAGAGATTTCACTTTTATATCTTTCCCTTTTTCCATATCACGAATTCAGATGTAATATCTCCTACAACGTCATTCGGACATTGCTTTTCGAAAGATCTTATGGTTTCCTGTATTGCTTTTGAGTCAATTTCTGTGGCAGGATATTCTGAACCGTTGAGAGCAATTCACGATGTGCAAGAAATCTTAATCGCAGTTGGGTTGAGAAGTGATCCAAAAAGAGAATGAAAGTTGATTGACAAAAGTAAGTCTCAGCATCGCATCACCTTCATAATTGCCTCGATTCCGCTGCATTCCAATTCGCCTAGGAGTCTCCAGTCACACGTCAACTTTTTCAGCTATCTTCTCCAGCTGTGACAAAGACTTGGTGGAATTTATCCTCGGCATTTTGACGCATCTCATTTATTTCCTCGCACAGATCGTTTGTGTGAGGTTTTTCGTCAAGTTAAAAATAGGTCAGTATCGTCAGTGAAATAATGAATTGCGGCTTGCGAATAGACGCTAGCAGGGCGTCCAGTTCTTCCAACGCTGAGCAAATATATGAAAATGCACTTTCGAACATCCTTAGCAATCTAAATGCTCCACCCAACGAGTTTCGCAGAACTTTAGGAGACGTGTTTGATTTGCTTTTCAACATGAGGCAGTGATGTGATCCTTCAAAATCAAGGCAGCCTTGGTAGAATTTATGAATTAATTAACTAAAACTAATTAATGTAAAAGTAAATCAAAATTCAAATAGGTTATGAAATGCGACACGATCAGAGAAACGGGCTCTTTCTATCCATATTAAAATGACATTATTTCAACATACGTCAAATTTCTTTTCGGAAACGGGACATTGAATTTACGGACATAAATAAAAGGGGGAGACTTTAGTTTTTTAACTACAAGTTTTTACTAATTTATACAAATTATTTTAATAAGTTGAGTCAAATACTGTTATCAGAATCCACTGAACGATCACTGTATGATCACTGAACGATCACAAAAGTTCATGCGTAAGAAACTATAAGAATTTATGTAATATTTAAAAAGTATAACAACTCGCGGGACAGTTACTCGTGGTCGAAACAAGAAGGCAGTGTTTCAACCCCCAACATGTGAGAAATGCACCGCCATCTTGATTCGTTGAAAAAGACTACATTGTTCCTTAAGTCTTGTGATCAGTTAAAATGCTCCTGTGCCCAAAGCAATCACTTTTATTTGATTCTTTTTGGAAAAACTGACTTCATTTACGAATCCCTTACTCCTATACGGGAAGAGGTCATCACATTCCCACGGGAACGGGAGTTTTAACTATTGTTATGAGTGCGAAATTAACTCTATCTGCCTATTATTCTTTGAAACCATCAACCGCCCAAACTATTGAACCTATTTATACGAATTTTGGTACAGAGATGGTCTAGAACCGGAGGATAGACATAGCCTATATTTTTTATCTCTATATTTCCGTGGTAACTTACTGCCGTAGGAATGCTACACTGTTCCCGAGTAATATAAGCTGTAAGTCATCCTCCGGCTTCGGAAACGGCCCTCAAATTCGCATGGGAACGGAAGTCTTCGCTTACTCTATCTGTCTGTTTTTCTTTGTTACCATCTACCGCCTAAAACATTGAACCCATTTATATGAATTTTGGTACAGATAGTCTAGAGCCTGAAGATGAACCTCTTTACAAATATTATAAATCCGAAATTAACTCTGTCTATCCGTGTTTCTTTGTTTCAATCTTCCACCCAAAGCACTGATCCGATTTAAACGAATTTTTTTTCAGAGATAGCCTAGAGCTTGGAGAAGCACATGGGCTAGGTATATTGTCCCTATATTTCTACGAGAACGGCAACGTAAACGGGAACCTTGAAGCTACTGGATCGATTTAAAAAGTTCTTTCACCGAGAAGTGATTTCTATCAGATTGTCGATAACACAGTTGATCTGAGAAGAAATGTCTATCTTGATCTTCAAATAAATATAGGCAATCGGGAATGGCGGTGCGAAAGGTCGATTTCGGCGCTGACTAATGAGATAGTTAACAATATATAATCTAATAAATTATGTCAGACGTGGTGGGAAATGTTATCGAATGTATCAGTAGACAATATTATGGACACTGAGCAAGTCACATCATACCCTATAGAGTTTCCTAATTCCTATCAGGAGTGGCTGTAAAGTTGGTGTTGCCAATAACGAGAAATCTAGAATTTTACACACCTATACAAATTACACATCTGGAATGCGGCACTATAAAAGCTTTAATAATGACTGAAATGGCAAAAAGAGAAAACATTTTGACTCCCCGTATTCCTTTAATTCGCACTGATTTGTCATTTTAGCTTGGTTTTAGAGTTTCAGAAACCAGTACTGGATATTAGTATAAACAAGGCTCAGACGTTTCAAGTTGCAGGTTTTCGTTTAGAAAAAAATCCCATGGCAGCTCTATGTGGCACGGCACGTGTATCAATCCCGCAAAACCTTTTTATTTCACAAAAGATGGAAAAAGTAGGAACTACAACATGTACTTGAATAAAATAAGTAGGTATAGGTTACATTAATGCATGAATGTGTTTTATTTGCAAAATAACTAGCCTAAAAAATTAAATGCTGCCGAAATTCACTATTCTACGCTGATGAAGTCGCGGGCACAGCTAGTTTATATATATATTTAACCGTATACAGAACAAGTTGATAATTTTAAGTTACTAACTGATACCTAAGTTTGTTTCTGCAAACTTTGCTCCAATCAACTGGACCTTGTTTTACTTTGCTTTCTATAAAAGTGAGAAAGCAGCACTTATATTTAAAGTTATTGTTGTACTTTCTGATAAATTTTCAATATTTATTTGAATACCGGCCCTTGAAGCCAGTTATAGCGACCACAAAAACGAATCAGAAAAAATTTCAAATGGAATAATACGGCGTTTTAAGTTTTTTTTTTAATGCAATTTCGTCAGGAAAGTTCTCTTGGCAAAAAAATTCTCTGGATTATCTACTACCGATTGGTATACCAGTTGTTATACAATTCTAACGAAAACTTAGTTGTAACTCCATTTGAAAGTTTTTCCTGATTCGTTTTCCTGATCGCTATATCTGGCCTAACAACAAATTGAAACTTACACTTTGGCTGCAATTAAGGATCTTTCGGTCCAGGCTTACAAGCATATTATCAAGTTAGTTCTTTTGTATGGTGTTGTATGTGAAAATTGACATTATTTTTTCGTTATATTAATTTTCGTCGGTTCCAAACGCACCTACTTATATGAACTAAACGAGGTAGGCATTGAACACACTGGTAATGAGTTATAATACACGGTTTAAAATTTTGGGATACTTTTTACAGTCCTTGTTTTACAGTACAGCTGTATGTAATATAGTAAAAATTAGCTTTTTAATATTTTCCAAATATTAACTCTCATTCTTAATTATTTAGGATTTCATTCTAATATTTCTGTATTAGGCTCACAAATCTGTAATACAAAACCGATTAAAATGTAAACAAAACGATAAAAAAAAAATACTTTAGTAGGTATTAAAATCTAATTACATATTCACTTCTTCTTCTTTCCATTTCCGGCGTTACGAGTAGTGATCTTGAAGCGATCACAACTCTCCCACTTTTCTGCTTCACACTAGTGATCCACCTGTGGGGTACGCCGCGTTGACCTCAGAAAGCGTCGGCAAGCCTCCCGGTTTTGGATTGTTCCATGTCTGAGGCCAACCAAATGCTGCTGTTTTTGCATTTGCTTGTACCAGGAGTGTTTTGGCCTGCCTTTTCTTTTTCGTCGCGAATTTGTTGAAACGTTGTACGATATTGCCTTTTGGACGGGGTTCTGCGGATCTCTCCTTTGAACATGGCAATACCAACTGAGCTGGTTATCTAATAATCTAATTATTCACTATTTAACTATTTGATGTTTAAATTTAATGCCGCGTGATTATTAGCTTTCAACTTCTTCTGTATATTACAATTCAATAATAAGAAGTTAATTTATTCCTTTTGCTGTGTCATGGGTCAATATATTGTTATCCAGTATTACATTGGATTCAAAAGTTTGGTCCTACCCGCGTGGTGTGATGGTTAGCATGTCCGCCTGTCAACTCAACTAGAGATTCGTGGTTCGAGTCCCAACAGAGGCAAAAATGTTTTTCCACGGTTATCGCGTTTGGCGAGAAATTGGCAATTGGTTAGTAAATTCATTGCCATGAAAAAAATACGCAATACTTTTTAATATCTTAACATTATTACATTTTAATATTTGTTTTATTAATTAAAATCTTTTAATATTTGCAGTTTACTAGATTCTAATAAATTGTCGGTGTTGTCATATATGCAACCCATAAAATATTAAAATCTACTCCAAAATTTTTAACCGTGTAACAATTTTGCAACACTTGTTTTAACAAAGATTAAAATATTTAGCACATCTGTTCTAATTAGAGCAGTAGGTATAGCACTTTAATTGTAAAAATTAAATTGTTGAGAGAAAGATGTTTAAATCATACTAGTTAATTCAGTCGATAGTTAAAAACGAAGCAAAATAGAACCACAATCGTCTTCATAACATAAAAAAATGTGCTCCCATTAAGCAATGGCAGTCAAACAGATCGTTAAAAATTGATTGCTGATTGAATTACACACCCATTCCATATCTGAGGTAAGTATCTTGCTTCGAAAATAAATAAATTTCTTGTGCTTACCTAAGTAGGTATTTAGGTAGGTAATCATCGCATTTTTCACCCTCATAAACTGATCATCGAAACAAGCGCAACTGACTCCCAAAACTTTGTTCGTCTCTGGCAGTTGCGTCCGCCCTCTTCAAACGCACACGCTAAAAGCATTTATTTAAGGCCTTTTGATCAAATATCAAAGATCAAATTACTTAAGCGATTAACGAACCTGAACCTGGTCACAAAACGCACCGGCACACTTTTTACATAGGTAAAAAAAAAAATAATTAACTCCCTTTTAATCCGTTTTACTTCTCTTATGTGTAATGGCCAACGAAAAATAAACATATTCTCTCATTAAGCAACTGGACACGATAACGATCAATCGTGCTCGCTTCCAAACGCTTGGAAACTGACAGTTAGTGTCCAAAATGTAGTGTGCCAACATGGTAATTAAGTTTTCGGCACAAAAACACGTTGTATCTTTGCCGCTCCGACTACGACGTTAGGTATATTGGCTTTTAATTGTGTGCACACGCCTCTTTTGATGATCTTTGTCATATCTGATTGTGTGTGGCAATTCGACCTGAAAGGGGATGATAGGTAGGTTGTAGGTATGCCAATTTAATTTTAATATTCAATGTAGATAGGTATACGTATTCTCCTGTGTCCGCTTTTATTTTAGTAAATGTGATCGTTTGATTAACTGCCTGAGTGCTGAGCCCTGAGCAAAATTATTGTGGAACTTCGCTGCGGATGTAAATATGTTGAGCTGTCAAAGTTGAAAAATGTATAGGTACACGTCAATCGTATAGTGCGACAACATTCTCAATTTTACTGATTCTCAACTCTATTCATCTCATCAAAGGACTTCGCTCATGCGCTGCCTTGTGGTGAGTATTACGTCTACGATAGAATTCATGTGCGGGTGCGCGTATATCGGATTATGAGATTATAAAAAACTAGTTCCACCACCGGCAGCATAGCTCGGGTCCTACGGTGACTCAAGGTAGCCCTAAACGACGAACATGCTCGCGCTCGCCGTATTTTCATCGTCTAGGGGTTGCTTCGCAAGCAGTTGGCGATCCGCTCGCTGTTGGCGAAAAATTTCGATTTTGTCATGTTCGTTGGCTTCGTTGTTCGCCATGTAGGGCCATGCTCGCGAGGTAGCTTTAAGCTAGCCCTAAAGCTAGTCCTAAACGACGAACATGCTCGCCGAGCATGCTCGTTTGCATTATCCCATAGACGACGAACGCATTTGCCGAGCATTCCTTTCATGTTGATTCCCCACAGCGTAAACGTGTGTATTCTTCTATTAAATTGTGGCTGTCTGTTGCCTTTTTACTTTATCCGCGATATGCATACGACGACGTCCACAGCAGAAATGAGTTTGCTTCATAATAAAAAACCGGTTTGCTCGCGAGCATGGCCCTACATGGCAAACATAGAAGCCAACGAACATAAGAAAATCGAAAATTTTCGCCAACAGCGAGCGGCTCGCCAACTGCTCGCCAACCAACCGCTAGACGATGAAAATACGGCGAGCACGAGCATGCTCGGCGAGCATGTTCGTCGTTTAGGACTAGCTTAAACGACGAAATCGAAATTTTTCGCCAACTGCGAGCGGCTCGCCAGCTGCTCGCAAACCAACCCCTACAAGATGAAAATACGGCGGACACGAGTATGTTCGTCTAGCTTTAGCGCATAGCATCGACTCTGATCGCAATATTAAAGTGGAATAAAATCTATGTTGGAATATTGAATATTTAATCGATTAACATCCCCGTTCGCGTTTAAATATTTCAATGAAATAGTTATAAGTAGTCCGTTATAAATAACCGTTGAACCGCATGAAGTTCTAAAAATTTAGATACTTACCACTAAAAACCACACTTCACCTTGACTTTATTTGAGCCGATACGCGTTTGGTAATTAAAACACAATTTTTACAAAAAAAAAAAAAAAAAACAATTGAATTAAACTAACACGTAACCAATTTGAATGCATTATGAGGCGCATCCACCTCACCATCAGCAGTCACGAGTCACGACATTAATATCCGAATAAAGTTTATTACAGGTATATTTTCTCTTAAAGTTAAATAAAAAGTTCAGGAGGCAAGATTCTTTATAGGTATTTCAAATTGAATGCATTGTAGGTAGTCTTTTTATTGTTTTTAATATACCTAAAACGATTCAAGTGCGTCCTATCTTCGATTATCATTTTCTAATTTTACTGATGTTAAAATGTCAAAATTGATGTTCTCGTGGTTTAATTTTAAAATATTTGAAGCGATTGCGGATTTTTGGAAGTGATTTAAACGAACAAAATTTAAATGTTCTTTAATTACCGAAACGTTTGTTTTCAAACCTACACAAAAAAAGTCGTTGGAAATGGTTAACCATCTCGACTTACGCCTTAATAAGTTATATTCTCAAATGTCAGCTATAAATCTGGAATTTGAAATAATTCGCTTTCATCCAACACAAAAAAGCCCACATCCGCCGCCGTTTCGTCGTGATCCTTATCCATTAAATATTTTGTCATCTTGGGAGGTATATACAAATCATCTAGGTATTTGACATTTCAGCGAGGTAATCTTTTCTCCCCTTGCGCTTATCGATATGACATCTAGGTACTTAAGAAAATAGGCTAAGCCCCAGAATTATATAAGCATGATTTTTCACCTTCGTCGGAAATTTGAATATTAACTTTGATGTCATGTCAATTAGGGGAGTGTTGTGACAGTAGAATCTCATTGTTTCACCGTGGATTTGACTTTTTTTTTGTCTGGAATTACTGTGTCCCCTAATTCGGTTTATTATTCATTTTCTTTTGGTCAAATCACTGGATAGGTATATCCAACATTGAGATGCCTGCTTTGCTTCAGTAGATCCACATAAATTATTATGGGGTCGGCAGAAATAAGGACGTTTTAAATTACTTTGTGGTTATTAATAAGTTGGTTTACAAGGGATGGGAGCTTGTACAAGAATGTTTACAGCATGGATCCATTTTTTATTTCAGTTGGCATTGTTATTGTTTTTTTTTTTAAGAAAAGCATAGAAATACCTACCCTTACAATTTGAGGAAACCTTTCTGCAGTGACAGTATCTAGTCAACCTACGCGGTTAGATTTAAATTTTGTTGGTAATTCAAGTTTTTAACGTTATGGTTAATGCATGAAAATTAAGTTTTATGTTTTATGATTTAATTTAAACAAGGGTATAGTTATGCTATTACCGAGGTTGATGCGCTAACCAAAAAAATATTTTTTCAAGTTCAATTCAATATGATTAGCGATTATTTCCTTGCTCTAGTGAGCTCGTCTTTGTTTTAAGGACCTGACTGGGAATTGGCACACTTTGCTTTCTTTACAAAATTTTTCCATGTTAGGGTAGGTATTCACCACACAATTCCATCGTACCGCCTACCGCATTCCTAAGCAGATAAAAAGTAAAACAAAGTATAAAAACATAGATACCCAGCAAAGAACCTGAGCAAATAAAGATATGCCATATAAAAACAAAAGTTGCACTTATCGAGTCAAAATTATTTTAAGAGTTGCGATTACAGCGTCAACAATGATGTAAATTCAGATGTTTCGTACCTAAATCGAGGAGTTTCCCAAATCGAGAGTTGCGTTAATCGAAAACGTGTATACGTATATACCTATCTATGTATAAAGGCAGCTCGAAAACAGAAACAAGTACATGGTTAAAAATAGTTGTAACAAAATACTGAGATAAGTGGGATCCATAAAACGATCTATCACTAAGATATAAAATTTTTACCTCATCAGCTTCCTTTTCTTAGGTTCAAAACTCTTCTCTGAACGCTGAAGATGGAATGAATATTTTTGAAAACTACTGAGTCGAACTGAATAATATTTGGAACAGAGATGCTATAGAGCCTGGAGAAATAGTAAAGGCTATATTTAATTTGCATATTCATGCACCTCATCATCAGCAGTCGTTACTTAACTTTGTTGATCCATCATTGAAGTAGTAGAGACACAAAAAGTTCAGCACGCAGGATTCTATATTCCTGTTGTCTTTTTTATATAGGTACTTAAAACGATTAAAGTGCGTCGAATCTGCAATAATCATTTTCTGGTTTCTGGTAAATATTTGTGTGATCATGGTTATCATTTAAAATATGTGAAGCTATAGCGGATTTTTGGAGGTGATTTAAGCGAACACAATTTAAATGTTCTTTAAATCTAGTTTCAATTCTGAGTCTTGTTTGTCCATAATATTTTCATTTCCAATCACCACATTAAACTGCATATATCCCTGATTTGCTCAAAATTGGCGTTTTGTCTTTTGTGAGAACCAAGTTAATCTGTCAGTGTGCCAGCTTTCTATCAATTTAATACACGACTAGCTGTGCCCGCAGCCTCGTCCGTGTGGAATAGTGGCTTTCTGAGGCATTTTTAAATGTTTCGGCTAAATTTTTAAATAAAACACATACGTACACTGAATATATTTTTTTTTTTATTTACATTTTTGCAAACGACTTTCTTCTCCATCTTTTACCAAATAAACAGGTTTTGCAGGTTGGATACACGTGAGCGTGCCCCATAGAGTTGCCATGGGATTTTTTTCATAACGAACACCTTTAAGCGCCTGAGCTTTATTTATACTAATATCAAATCCTGGTATCAGTGGTAACTACACTCTTTAAAACTGAATTGACAAATCAGTGAGAATTAAAGGAATACGGGGAATCAAATCGCTTTCTCCTTTCGCCATTTCAGTCGTTATTAAAACTTTTATAGTCAACCCATTTACATCCAGTCTTTATTAAAACTTTAATAATTGCCACATCCACATCCCAGATGTGATGTGTAATTTGTAGCAGAGTAAAATTCGAGACTTCTCATTATTGGCACTACAACACGAACTTGCAGGCTCAACTTATTGGAAGGTGCTCCTGAAAATTCTAAGGAATTGAGAAACTCTATAGACTTTGATTTGATCTGCCCAGTGTCTATAATATTGTCTACTGATAGACATTCGATAACATCTCCCACCACGTCAAACTTAAAGAATTCTTGAAATCGGTTCAGTTGTCTCTAGGTTCCCGCTTACGTTCGCGTTCCCATGCGATTAAAGGTATTCCAAAAAAAAAAATCCAAGTAAATTTTACAATATGCGGCAGTCAAACCTACAATTAAGAGTTAATTTGTACATTTCGCAGCAAATGAGCTCACATTCACTATTACTTGCAAGTTTAAATAGCGTTTGCATTCATTTATTTAATAAGCTTATCAAAATTATCTCGATTTGTTGTTGTAAAATTTACAACTACATAGTTGTCATTTTTGATTGTAAAATGTACTGATGTAAAACTATAACTGCTACGTAGAAAAATTGTAAAATCTAAGTTGGCTTTCTGTAGTTCTTACAGCAGGTTATAAAAACTACAGTAAATTTCATTAGATTGGAAAAAAAAGTTAAAGAAAATTTTAAACGTGCTAAAAGGTGTAGAAACTACATCAAATGTTGTAATACACAAAACAAACATTCAAATTTACAATCATTTTATGTTGAAACAACGTTTAGTTGTGAATATGACGACTATAATTTTCAGCTTTCCACTCACCAAGCTAGGCCGTCCATAATATGTATGCAATACATAGTATTCTGCAAATAAATGAACAAACAGTGAAATCTAAAACTAAAATGTCAAACGTACAAAAAGCTGTAGAACCAACAACAAATGCTTCGAAGCGCACAACATATGCATTAAAATCAACAACTTTTATATTTTGAGACAACGTTAAGTTGTGTATGACGGCTAATTTACCGTTTTCTACACACAAAGCTATAACATTTTCAGTTTTGCTAGTTATTAATTCAGTTTCTCCTTGTTCGTTCAATAGAGTAATCGCAGTGCTCTGTCGTAAATAAACATTTTTCTAAAGTTCTAAGTTCGACTTTTCTAAAGTTCTAAGTTCGACTCTAAGTAAGCAATAATGAATCAATGGCCAACAGCGACTGAGGCAGCTACTTCAACCGTAATAAATGAAGTGTTATTTTGGAGACAACGTTGGGTTGGGCCAGAAACTCAACCAAAGACATTTATAGAATCATTAAATCTTTGTAACGATGCACTTTTTCCAAACATTTTCAAGTTTTTGAAAATAGGTGCAACATTGGCTGCGACCATTGCTAGCAGCGAGCGTAGTTTTTCCACGTTGAGGCTAAAATATTGGATTAGGAATTCTACAGGCGAAGATAAACTGAATGGGCTTGCTCTTATGAGCATTAACAGGCACATTGACATTAAGGTGGAAGAAGTTATCGAATGATTCGTGCAAAGTAGAGAAGAATTGATTTATAATTTCGTGTATTTTCATATGTTCTTATTTTCTGCACTTTATTATTGTATATCAATAAATTGGAAAAAACCTAATCAATACAATTGAACAACGACTTTTACTTACGTTCAAATATTTACATGTAACCCCCCCCCCCCCCCCCCCGAAAAATTTTCTAGCTACGCCACTGTAATCATGCATCTATCCTTACGAAATACGGTGAAGAGATTATCATCGAACAGTTCTGCATTTGAATAGTCATTGTTAAGCCAAGTTTCAGTTAAAGCGAAAATATCATATTGCATTGTAGATGAATACTAATTTAGTTTATTTGTTTTTGTACGTAGACCACCAGTATTTTGATAATAAAGGAGAAAGTCTTTGCCGACTTACCAGGAAATTTTGTTAAAATTACAACAAAAGCCTGCGTAGTTACTACATATTGAGCTGTTGGTTCGACAGTAAAAATTAGGTTTTGTCAAAAATACAACAAAAGCCTATAGTTTTAACACGTATGTAAGTATTGTGTCCTTTGCAAATTATGTTATACACTCAACAGCAACTTTTCTAGTTGCGGAATCTGCAATAGATTTTGTAATATTCACCATTAGGTTTTCAAGATCACCACAACCATATACCGGTTAAATTGAATCTTCCGTTGCCGTGGAAATATGTGAATGAAATATAAGTCTATGACATTGAGGGATAATGTAACATCCTAGAGTTGAAAGAATTTTTGAAACCGGTCAAGTAATTTTAAGGTGTTCGTTCACTTTCCTGTTTCTGTTCCCGTGGGATTATAGGGATGAAATATAAATTTAAACCTCTCCTAGACCTCCACCAACATTTCAAAGACCAAGATAAGATAAATCCGTTCAGCCGTTCTCGAGTTTTAGCGAGACTAACGAACAGCAATACATTTTTATATACACTTAAGGCCATACAATTAAGTCATTTTTATAAAATTAGGTCTGCATATCCATATATTAAATACAAATTACAACGAAAACAAAATTTGTTCAAATTCTAAATATTTACAATCACAATCATTAAAAAAACCAAAGAAAATAAATTCCACTACAACAAAAGTCATTTCTTTAACAAAAAATCAATAATATATAAAAAAAGTGTGGCCATATAATTAAGTCACCTGAAAAAAATAAGCAAAATATGATAAAAAACACAGTTTTTTTAACCGCACCGTTGATATTTCGTAGGATAGCCTTTCTGTTTTGATGCGGCGGATATTCTCCTTGGCATGGAGTCTACCAAAACTTTGCATTGCTCTACGCTAATATTTTTCTACTCTTTCTGCAAAATACTCCAGAGAGTAGTCTTGCTGGTTGGTTTTTTTCCGCAACTTTTTTTTTTTTAGAATGTCCCCAAATTGCCAATAGGGTTTAAGTCCGGTGACTTTGCTGGCCACCCCAAAACATACCTTTAACGCTCTTCAAGGAAAGATTTCACAACTCTTTACGTGTGTTTGGGGTCATTGTCGTGCTGAAAGATCCATCATTGGGGTAATTGGTTCTGGGAGTCGCCGAGAAGATTTGTGTCCAGTATATCTTTGTAGTCAATACCTGTCATTTTGCCGTTTGTTTGACACAGCGGAACGACACCATGGCTTATGAAACACCCCTAAACCATTATACAATCGCCGCCATGCCTTAAGGTCTTTTTGGTGTATTTTGGGTTTAGCTCAGCATTTCTGGGACGTCTAACATACGGTTTGCCATCATTTCCATAAATGTTGCTCTTCACCTCACACAACATGTGTTGATGAGAAATGCTGAGCTGAACCCAAAATACACCAGACCCTATAAAAATGACTTATTTGTATGGCCATAAGTGTACATACTAGGTGTGCCAGCGACTTCGTCCGCAAGAATTGACATAACTTTTTTATTTATCAACCGATTGACATGAAATAAAAACTAAATGTTAAGTGAATCTTACCACAATATAATGGGTGATTTTTTAGCTGGTTTGGTTTTGGCAACACTGGTTTTGACAGCTGACGTGTGTTTAGTACCTTATGTCACTGTCAAACAGCTTCAGTTTGGTTTGCAATTTAACCATGGATCGTCTTACAAATGAACAAAGCTGGCAAATTATTGAATTTTACTATCAAAATTCGTGCTCGGTTCGAAATGTTCATCGCGCGCTGCTTCCATTTTATGGTCGGCATTCTCGACCTTCTGAGCAGTCTATTCGGAAGATTGTGACCAAATTTCGCACCAAATTTACTTTGTTGGACATTAAACCACCAACACGTTTACGTACTGTGCGTAGTGAAGAAAATATTGCGGCCGTATCAGCTAGTGTGACAGAAGACCGCGAAATGTCGTTTCGGCGCCGTTCCCAGCAGTTAGGCCTTTGTTACAGCGATGATAACAAACTTTTTTTTGCCCGAAATGGAAGTTTTTGACTTGCATGATATGTGGTTTCAACAAGACGGTGCCACATGCCACACAGCACGCGAAACAATGGCGCAATTGCGAGGCGAGTTTGGTGAACAGTTAATTTCACGTTTCGGGCCGGTCAATTGGCCGCCTAGATCGTGCGATTTGACACCATTGACACTGGAAGCCAACATCCATGCATTCATTCGTGAGATACCGGCCGATATGTGTGAAAGAGTTTGCCAAAATTGGACTCAGCGGATGGGCTACCTGAGACGCAGCCGCGGTCAACATTTGCATGAAATTATCTTTAAACATTAAATTGCAAGGTTCAAACTATCGATTCAAATAAATATTTCATTCATTTTTTTCGAATTTTTTGTGTTTAAAAAAAAAAAAAGTTCTAAACCTCTTAAAAAATCACTCGTTATTACTGAAAACCCCATCTAGATAGGCATAGATAGGTAGATAGATAGATACATAGATAGATAGATATAGATAGATATATAAAATAATGTTATAGACATAAGAAAAGCTCTGTCCAACGACTGAAAGCATTTATGGTATTGTTCTTTTCGAATTTTTTGGTGAATGTTAGCATTTTTTCCATTAATTTTTGTTAAGGCATCCTTTAATAAAATTATATATTTTTAGTTCATTTTATAAATAAGAGTAGGGGAGAGTGGGGCAAGAAGGACCACTTAAGCTTAAGACACTCCTAATTTTTTTCTAGCCCTAAAACGGAAGCAAATTTTTTTTTAAATAACACTTCAACCTTTGAACTTCATCATAGTAAACAACAGTGGCGTGGCGTCCATATAACACGATTCCTATCGTCTTACCTTTTAAAATGTTTCCCTTGTTCGTAGAAAAAACCAGCAACATAAGTCTACAACTAAGCAGTCAACAGCCTATCTTTGCAC
This sequence comes from Melanostoma scalare, assembly GCA_949752695.1. NCBI lineage: Eukaryota > Metazoa > Arthropoda > Insecta > Diptera > Syrphidae > Melanostoma > Melanostoma scalare. Next base: position 159,602,774 of record OX456985.1, on the reverse strand, counting down.
ATACATACAATGTTCTTCAAGCACTTTTAAATACACAAAGCATACACAATACACAAAACACAAAGCATTGAAAATCGCCGCGCAGAACATATTCTGTGTTTATCCCTGTCTTTCCTACGATATACTTCCACCCCGGTGCCACCCTTTTCAATACACGTTCTCTTATTGAAAAAAGTAAGACGATAATTTTCGTCTTACTGCAATTTCTGCTTGGAACAAATAATACAGTTTTCGCCTTAGAGTAATGTACGGCGAATTCGGTTTTGTTGTGCTGTTTTTTTTTTGTTCTACTGATCATTGTTTTGAATTATTTGCAAGTTTAAAGTGAATTTCAACCTAAATGACTTAAAGTATAGAAAAATTGGCTTCTATTAATCCACGTTTGGAATTTAAGGTAGGTACCTTCTGTTTATTCCTTATTAATTTGTGTATATGAAAACGGTCAATCCGAAATGTTGCTATAGGTACCTCCGATTTTGCTCAAACTTTTTAGAAATGTTTCTTTGCTATCGAAATACGAAATAGTCAAAGGATTTTTTTTTTAAATTTTCCTCTCCCCTCCAGCCATACTCAAAGAACCGAACATAGCGATTTTATGTGCTTCAGACTTTGCACTCTTAAATTGTCTGTATTCAAGCGATTAGGACGATTAAATTGTCATTTTAAAGCTGATAAAGCATTCTTTTCAAATAAATCAAAAGGTTTAAGATATTTGAGTTGCTTTAGAAACCTGATCCTTTTGAAATCAACACATTTTATATACATTTTTGCCATTTTTGAAGTAGTCCTGTGCAGTCCTGTGCCTAAAATATCAATAGTAAGTCCCTTAAAATTTCCCTAATTAAACCTTACAATAATTACAAAATAAAAAATCCAAAGTTGATCAAAAAACAAATTTTTATGTCCCTTTCAAACTTTGAGCTTTTGAAAAAAAGCCAATCTTTGGGAGCATTTTTGTGAATGTTGACTACCAGATATCAAAATGAAAGTAGGTAGAATTTAAAGGTCTATTCTTCAACTATAAGTCCTGAAAATTTCATTTTGTTATTCGGATGCACACTGAAGTTACAGATGATTAAAAACAAGCTTATTTCTAAGCTATGGAAAAAGCCAATCTTTGGGCACATTTTTGGGAATGTTGACTGCAAGATATCAATACGGGAGTGGGCAGGATTTAAAGGTCTATTCTTCAACTTTAAGTCTTAAAAAAGTCTTAAGTCTTCGAAATTTCATTTTGTTATTCGCATGTACACTGAAGCTACAGCTGATTAAAAACAAGCTTACAAAAAAAATTAAAATTTTTTTTGGATAGAACGATATTAAAAAAAAGTCTTTGAAACTAAGAATTGTGTTTTATTAAAAGAATAAGTGTTAGAGAAAGCGAAATCATCATGTGGCACGTGCATAGGCCACACCCCTTTCCATAGTGACCTCACGGTCGCTAATTACAGCAAGAAGAAGAATTGTTCCCATAACACAGGCATCTTACACGACGACGTTCAATGTGCCAGATAACGGTGGTTGCGACCGAGAAATAGGAAATATTCATCGCGATCGTACTGGGCAGACGTACAAGACAACGGTGGTTGCGACCGAAGGGTTGCAATGGAAAAAACCCAAGTGCAGATTCATCATGCCAAATTTGAAGTAGCGGTGCTCAAATTCGGTAAGGCGACAGCAGGCTAGTGCAGCAGCAACGATCTATATATGGCGAGACAATTATTGACTAGGGCACAGTCCATTACGAGCATTACAGCGACACAGTCCACTAACATCAGCAGAGCGGTGCACAGTCTACTAAGAACTTTTGAGCGGTGCACAGTGCGCAGTCCACTAACATCAGCAGAGCGGTGCACAGTCCACTAAGAACTTTTGAGCGGTGCACAGTGCGCAGTCCACTATGAGAGCTCGAGCAGCACAGTCGAAGCAAGATGTGCATATATTTTAAATAAAGACCTTCCATTATATGTTAAATTGTGCGTTTTTATTAACTTTCAATTAGAAGTTTTCGTTGTTTTCGTCTTGTTGTCAAACATTCTGGTCCTAATCGAGCCGAATAAATTGTGCAAGCGACCTATCTAAAGATAAATTAAAAGTGCTTATCAAAAATATATTTATACATACCTATATGTGGGTAATCGAATGCAAATATTTTCGAAAGAAAAACCTTTTTCACAAGATATCCCTACTTAACGAGAAGAAAAATATAAGAACTTGTGCGAATTCATCAATCTAGGAAGTGCGAATTGACTGAAGTGATCGTTAACTGTGCAGCGCAACCGGACAAAGGTTATTTTTTGCAGAGCGCAAATAAATTTGAGAGATCCAAAAAAAGTGCATTGATTCCGTTCGGACTGAAGTGATTTTCGAAGGGTCGACCTGGGTCGCTGCGGTCTTGTACGGTCTTACGGGAAGTGCGCTTTTAATTCAAGCTAAAGCAAGTTGCGCAATATACTGGATCAGGAGACGAACCACGCATGGCAAATGGCAAGGGCCGATGTTCGTCAAATTGCCACATTGGAGGAGTTCTTTGAATTCCTGGAGCGCAGAGCCAGTGCTCTGGATTCCAGAATTTTTCGATATAGAGCAGTGTGCAGAAAGGTCAGACACGAAGTTGCAGAGAGGGGTACAAAGGAATGTAGCTGGTTCGAGCGCACTAAAGACGACCACGGCATTAAAATGCCCGCTGTGTAAGTCACCACATTCACTATATCGTTGTGCAGATTTTCTCTCTCTCTCCATTCAAGGTAGGAGCGACAAGGTTCGCAGCTGGAAGCTGTATCCTAATTGTCTGAAGAGCGGACACGTTGCGCAGGCATGTCCTGCCGGAGCTTGCCGGAGAAGTAACAAGGGACACAATAGCATCCTTTGCCCAGAGCAGTGCAATCCGGTAACTGGGTTATCAGTGATAGCGCGGTCAGAGCACAGCCTGCCAACCACTTCAAGAGCGTCAAAATGTCAACCAGACAACTAGCAATTCATGCAGCAATCACATCGAGAGCAACCCATCGAGCATGTGATCCAGTCACACCACCTCGATACGAGCAATCAAAACAACTACAATAGAGATGTAACCAAACATAACGAGGTGGAACAGAGCAGAGCAAATGCAGATCATGCACTACTAGCAACGGCATGCATTAAAATCATGAGCAAAACAGGGCAGGGCATGAGGGCAAGAACACTAGGTTCGGGAAGTCAAGTCAACATCATAACAGAGCAATGCGTGCAAAGAATGGGGCTGAGAAGGAACAAATGTGATACTCAAGCGCAAGGGCTGGGAGCAAGCACAAAGGTACGATTCACCGGAACAGTTACGCTAACTTGCTGTCACGAATAGAGCCTACGTTTGTGATGAGATGCAGCGGACAGATGCGAGCAAATCCGAATCCAGCTAGAGCGACACTAATGACCATGATATAATGACGACGGAATCACCGGATGAGCATCTCAATGAGCTGTTGAGAAAATTTTGGGAAGCGGAGGACCTACAATCACCGATTCCCATGTCTGCAGAGGATGAATGGGTAGAGCAAAACTTTCAGAGCACACATTGGCGTGACACATCAGAGCGATATGTGGTCACTATTACCATCAACTCACGGGCACAAGTTCCAGGGCGATTGCAGTGAGGCAATTCCACCAGTTAGAGAAGAGACTGAGCACAAATTCAAAGAAGTTTCAAGAGCGACAACGGCATCAACATTGAGCGATTAGAGAATGAGCAAACCGCGCTAACATTTCCAGAAGATCATAGTGCTTCAATGTTGGGTCTCGTATGGGACTGCGAAAGAGATGAAATCTCGTTTAAGGTGCGAACGAGCGATGGCAGTGTGTCTACCACCAAAAGAGCAGTTGTCAGTGCCATCGCGAGATTGTACGACCCAAATGGCTACCTGGCACCAGTAATAATTAGTGCAAAAATCCTAATACAGGACCTATGGCGGTGCGGAGTTGAGTGGGATGAGCAAATACCCACATCCATCTTACCTGTATGGAAAAAATACCGCGAGCAACTGACACACGTGGAGGCGATAAGGGTTCCGAGGTGGCTGAAAAGCACGGAGCAACACAAACTGGAGCTCCATGTATTTGCAGATGCTTCAATTAGAGCTTACGCCGCAGTTGTTTACATGCGTGCGACTTCAATCACTGGGAAAACAACGTGCAGAATTATAGCTTCGAAGTCCAGAGTGGCACCAGTCAAAACCATCTCAGTACCCACACTTGAGCTATGTGCAGCCGTGCTTTTGTGCAAACTGATGCGGCAGGTGAGCGGCGATGTTTACGAGAGCGTGTAGGAAGAACCGTCAAACAATCCTGACCGGGCCAGTGTCACTGGAAGAGCGAGATCGAGCATTATCCTAATGGGCAAGGATAGAACAACTTTGTGCGTATCAAATGGAAGTCAAACAACTCCTGGAGAAATCTTCATTGGTAAGTTTGAGCAGCATACTTTCACTCAATCTGTTTTTTAGAGAAGCGCATCTGAGGACACTACACGGAGGCGTACAGCTGTGCTTGCAGTACATAAGGCAAAGGTTTTGGATCCCTTCCCTGCGGCGAGCAGTGAAGACCCACATCTCAAGGTGCATAACATGTTTTCGGCAGAGCAAAACAACGTCCGAACAGCTGATGGGCAGTCTTCCCAAAGAACGTGTCCAGCCTACGAGAGCGTTCAAGCATAGCGGAGTAGACTATGCTGGACCGGTGCAAATAAAGGGGATATCAGGGCGATCAAAGATAATTGAGAAGGGCTACATTGCAGTGTTTGTTTGCATGGTGAGGAAGCCCATACACCTAGAGCTTGTGAGCAACCTAAAGAGCGCTGCATTGTTGGCAGCTTTTCAGTGCTTGGAGCATAAAACCTTGGTGCGAGCAATACAGAAGTTATGCGTTCTACCTCTTGAAGAGCCAACAGGCGAAATTGAAGACGAGCCTTCAATTTGGGGGGAGGAATGTTAGAGAAAGCGAAATCATCATGTGGCACGTGCATAGGCCACACCCCTTTCCATAGTGACCTCACGGTCGCTAATTACAGCAAGAAGAAGAATTGTTCCCATAACACAGGCATCTTACACGACGACGTTCAATGTGCAAAATAGCGGTGGTTGCGACCGACAATTAGAATCAACATGATATGCGGTGCAGGCTACCAAGAAGATGCTTTTCGGTTGAGAGTCGCTGTGTTATCGTGTGCCAGATAACGGTGGTTGCGACCGAGAAATAGGAAATATTCATCGCGATCGTACTGGGCAGACGTACAAGACAACGGTGGTTGCGACCGAAGGGTTGCAATGGAAAAAACCCAAGTGCAGATTCATCATGCCAAATTTGAAGTAGCGGTGCTCAAATTCGGTAAGGCGACAGCAGGCTAGTGCAGCAGCAACGATCTATATATGGCGAGACAATTATTGACTAGGGCACAGTCCATTACGAGCATTACAGCGACACAGTCCACTAACATCAGCAGAGCGGTGCACAGTCTACTAAGAACTTTTGAGCGGTGCACAGTGCGCAGTCCACTAACATCAGCAGAGCGGTGCACAGTCCACTAAGAACTTTTGAGCGGTGCACAGTGCGCAGTCCACTATGAGAGCTCGAGCAGCACAGTCGAAGCAAGATGTGCATATATTTTAAATAAAGACCTTCCATTATATGTTAAATTGTGCGTTTTTATTAACTTTCAATTAGAAGTTTTCGTTGTTTTCGTCTTGTTGTCAAACAATAAGCTTTTTTTTAATCAGGGAAATTTTTAAGGACTTACTATTGATATTTTAGGCACAGGACTACTTCAAAAATGGAAAAAATGTAGGTATATAAAATGTGTTGATTTCAAAAGGATCAGGTTTCTAAAGCAACTCAAATATCTTAAACCTTTTGATTGATTTGAAAAGAATGCTTTATCAGCTTTAAAATGACACCTTAATCGTCCAAATCGCTTGAATACAGACAATTTAAGAGTGCAAAGTCTGCAGCCCATAAAATCACTATGTTCGGTTCTTTGAGTATGTTATGTATGTTATTTGACGATTTCGTATTTCGATAGCAAAGGAACATTTCTACAAAGTTTGAGCAAAATCGGAGGTATAGCAACATTCGGATTGACCGTTTTCATATGAACTCGTAGGTGATTCATTTTTCTCGACTTACCATTTGAAAATATCCACGCCACGCCACTGGTAAACAATCAGAAAAGTTGAACAGTTGTATATAGAGATATACTCATACACAATTTTAAAAACTTATCTCGAAAGTCCGTCTTGCCCCACTAGCAGGGCAAAAAGGACCTTTGAATGGGGCAAAACGAACCACTGAATTCTTTTAACATTTTTGTATGGGTTGGATGTCAGTACTGCAGTTTTTCCTTTTTTTCTGCCTTTTCTAACTATAGTTCGACTTGAAGAAGCATTAGGAAGTTCATGGCCCTGTGATACTGCTTTCCACGGAAATGAAGATAAGATTGGTGTTTCATTTGCTTTCTCGTTGAGAGTCGCAACTTGAGGAATTTCTGTAGCAGCTATATCCGCAGAGTTTGAAAACTCAACGGTTAATTCGCATAAAGGGCTGCGGAAGTTCGACATTTGTTGTCTCAGCTGGAATATAATCGTCTTCTGAAAAAAACGTTTGGGTCAACAGGATAGAGTCCAGTTTTCCTGAAACCATTTATACCATTATTAGGAACTGCTGCCCTAAGGTATGCTTTTAAAAATAAACCGGCTATTTGAAATTGTGAGACCACTCTTGGAGGATGTTGCTTTAAAAAAATTTTTAATTGCTTCCATAGCATTCTTCAATTCCTCATTGGTCAAACTAACACCCTAGTCGTTTTTCGACCGTATGTACGAACCATGTTCAAAGATATAAATGTTTAATATTAACTGAGTACCTCGTGAGGGTCATTGAGCAAAACATACTTATCTTGTGTTGTTGTTTTGCTTTGAAAGTCGAACCAGCAGTAAGTGAGGCAAAACGGACTACCAGTCCTTTTTGCCCCAGTACGTACTGGTTTCATTTGCCCCACAAGGAGTTTTTTACAAAAAATATTTTTATTTTCCTCAATATTATTTATTTACCTTTATATCCAGCTGCTAAAGCACTAATGATCACAATCAACTTAAAATTATCAGAATGTTTGGAACTATTAACTGGTTGCCTAGGATTGGTTTTGCAGATTTGAATTTTTTTTTATTGATAGACCGTTTTTAAACTTTCATCATTTAAACCGGAACTAACTTCAGTTTTTCAGTGAAACTAAGGGATATGTTGGGAAAGAAGGTTTTTTATTAGTTCTAGCTATTGAATATAAGATGGAGTTAGAAACTATGGTAGAAATCGGTTTGGTTCTTTTTGCCCCGAGGTCTTTCTTGCCCCACTCTCCCCTAAGACAGACTCCTTTATCTTAGTTACCAATTGAGGAAATTCATTGAAAGGTAAGCAGATTTTAAGACAGGTATAGCTATGCACATATGAGCAGTTTCCTAGACCACTTTTTAAATATATGTATACTGTATATACTATACATATTAGAATTTTAAATTTTTAAGCAACAGATTTTCGGCCAAGGTAACGTCATTCAAACCTTAAATCCTAATAAATTGAAATTTTGGCATCAATGTTTCATTTAAAAGTTATTCATATAGAACAACAGTATAAAAGAATTCTATTTCATACATTCGTGCTATCCAAAAGGAAAGTCGAGCACTTTCTTTTATTTATTTTTGAACAAATCAAATTCGGCTGAAGCAAATCACAAAAAAAATTTCCCAACTCGCATATGAATTGCAAGTCTTGTAAATTCAATTGTAGCATGTAAACAGAGGCAAATCCACACAAGAGAAATTCCTTGCTTATTTTTGAACAAATCAATTTCTGACATTTGTTTTTTTTTGAGTTATCTTATCAAAATACCAACCCTCAAACAATAAAACCGGGTAGTTCGGAGCCTCGTGGTTCGAATCTCAACAGACAACGGGTATCACTTTTCGCGAGGAATTGGCAAGTCATCCGATGGTAAATTCAATGCCACGAAAAGCGCTTTCTCGATTATCCGATCCGCAGAAAATTTTAGGTCCTTTTCATACCCCCACCTGTGAGAAATGCGCTCTCCCCAGGGGCTCCCCGCTCTTTTGGTCTAATGATTTTGATTAAATTTTCAGCGTTTATATGTACTAGACTAGACATTGCGAAAAGGTGACGTTTTAATAGTTTAAAAAAAACTTTTGGAATATATAGGTACATATAGTTTATATTATTATTGATATTTTATGAGATTTAGTTAAATTTTGATTACTAACGTGCAAATGGCAACCCTGTATCAATTTGATGATGATTCTTAGAAAAATATTCAGAAATTAGGTTTTGATGTAGCACTTAGCCCACAATCGCAGGTACGTGCGACGCAGTCTTTCACGTTTTTTTTTATTACTTAGTTTTATCTTTCTAATAAGCATATTTCCTTTATTTATTAGTTAAATACTGCTTAGAAATATTACTAAAAATATTACTCGTGCTCGGAAAATTTAATATTCTCCATTACCCTAAGAAACTTAAAATTTTTCTTTTTATAGAAAAATCATTTTTATTTCTATCATTGCACTTATTTATTACAAAATAAAAAGATTGAGTTGAACCTTAATGAATGTACATATTATATAGTATCATCTTTGAATATTCGTACTTACTTAAAACTTAAAAACCATGTGCTTGAAGAGAAGGGTAATTATTTGACGTAGCAGCTATTTTGGTTGAAGGAATTCAGCACACAAAATATCGTCTACCAGTACCATCACAACTCGTTTTGGTTTGGGTTGATTATTAAATGATTTGAAAACATCGCGTTAATGAAAACATTTGGTTTTAAAAATGAATGAGAAAAATTGTTTTTGAGAATTTTATCAAAAACCATGTTTTCTTCCCGGTGTGAATAGGCTATAACGGTAAATGTAAATTATGGATTGTGGTTGTGGTCTACGGAAAAGAATACTTGCTAAATCAATCATGTTAAGTAATCAAGAATCGAAACTAAATGATTAACTGACATAGCTTCCATTATCATTATACCTACTTATAACGAAACCTGGCTCTTCCGAAATGTGATAGACTGTCCAATTTTAAATGTTTTTTTTTTTCAATCAAAGTATAGGTAAGGTAGGTACATGTAGCATTATTTGTTATTTCCCATGTTTTGTATTCTGGTTACCCAACGACAAAACACCTCAAAATATTTTAAAAGCAGGCTTTGTTCTGTTCGTTTATCAGTTCTTTGAACATTCCAAAATCCGATTAAACCTTCGCAAAATAGAGTAGTACTAACAAAAATGTTCATCTTACTGAGCTCTTAAAGTTCATCGCTCTTCATAATAGTTCATTGAATCTTTACGTATAGGTATATACTGCAAATTGTGAAGTCATGCATAAAAAATCCTTAAGCTAGCTCTTTGTAATGCGTTTCAAGAGGACCTACAGAGTATGCAACATGCGTGCGAATTCTCAATTGCCAATCACAATATTATCCCAATACAAATAGCTTGTGCGGCATCGAAATAAAACTTTCGATGGGGGACCCTTATTGCGGTGACATAAGTAGATACATTTTATTTTACACATAATATAAACACTATACCTACATATAAATGTATAAATGTATCACATTGAAGGATCGAAGTAAATCTAGAGCGCATCGGGAATACAAGTGAATTTTGTTTTCAGTTCAGTGCACGAGTACATTCAAGTTATTGTGAGCCGGTTGAGTCAATATTACGTATTATTCAAAGACGCTTATGAACTTGAAGGGATTATCAATATTGTTTCGATTGAAAAGATTTCGGTTGTAAATGATTTCTAAAGTGCGACAGATTTCAAAAGTGAGCCTGCAGTTTATTACCTGCCAGGTCTGCGAAAAAAATCATTTCCACTTACGATTTCTTAGAAAAGACACGCGTTTTGTTTTTCTCTTCTGTGCCATTCTTACATTCGTTGGTAAAGTTCGATATTAAATAATATGTTCAACTAATCCGAATACATGAGTGAGAGGAATTATGGAAACCATACTAGTGTTCTTGACAGTTGTCAACGTTCATTGCCGCCTTTGGCTTATAAGTGGTTGTTTTTTTGTACCGTTGTCGGGTGTTCTCTTGACCGTGTTTTGCTTTCCTTCAAGTTTTTTCATAGAATGAAGAAAAATGCTAAGCAATAATCGCCCACGCTTGAAAGTCTTCCACAAACCGTCATTGTGGACACTGACAAGTGGGGATTAATAAAATTTCATAAACGAAGCAATCACTAGCGGTTGAATAAGTTTATTGTTTAAGTTACCGTTTGCAACATGCTTTGCAAAGGGTTTGAATGTGTAAGTATAGAACACACACTACAGCGCCGTTATCGATTAGATTTTCTATAGATTTTCTGAAACACAATTTGAAAATATTTAATGTTTTTGAGTAAATTTTCAAGGTCGATTTATGTTGTGATGTCGAAGTTTTAATATGATGATTATTCAAAGAAAAAGTGATTTTATCAGTTGTGTCCGAGTTGTCAACAGCGAATGACCTATTACTGCTTATACCTGTCAAGTTTTTCTTTTTTCCGTTTCTTCTTATTTCACAAGATAGATAAACGTGAGCGATCTCCTTTTGCTGAGGACAACCTTTTGTCCTCGGGAGAGAAGTAGGTACAGAACTTCAATTTTTCCAAATGTGAACAATATTAATAATAATATGAGCAATTTCAAGTCTCCTGGTTACTGGAGCCCATTACAGTGTGTGTCAGGGCAGATGCTGGCAACGAAAATGATGATATGGAGGATGATTAATCCCCATCAAAACAATCCACTCCGAAAACAAAAGTGCCCCCAATAAAGTTATTGCAAAAGTCATGTGACTACGTGCATCTAATATAATGAAAACCCATGTCACTGTTTATTTTGTAAAAATTATCTCCATCGGGATTAGAACTATGTGCGAATCCATTGATTCTTACAACAAAGTGCTAGATAAACTAAAATTAGACAATTGTCAGTACTTCTCACATGATCTAAAAATTGATAAGGCTTTTAAGGTTATATTTTATGGCCTGAGCTCAATTGATACCGCTGTGTTAAAAACAGAACTGATAAGAATCGATCTAAAATGCATAGACAATAAAAGTGTTACTAAAAACTATGAACATTATTCAGAAACTTTTTATGTTTGCTTTCTTGAAACTGGTTTCATTAAAATGACTGATCTGAAAAAGAATTTTCGATCAGTCTTTCATACGCAAATAAATTGTAACTACCAACGTAGCCATAAAAACAAAATTACACAGTGTCGAAACTGCCAAATGTTTGGGCACGGCGAAAAGAATTGCCACGTCAAAACACATTGTTCGTTCTGTGCCGGCTCACAAAAAACTGAAGAATGTGTCAATCAAAAAAAAAAAAAAAAAAATGCAGCAAAACTGCAACGGAAATCACATATCAACCGATTCAATCTGTCAAAGCAGAAATAAATATTTGGAAATTAGAGCGAAGGTTGCGAGTAAAACAAGGCGTTATCTTCAACCAAATCTTACTAATCCAAATGTTAATGTAACATCTCATCTCTCAATGACCGATTTCCCTCCCTTGCCTAAACGTCCTTTAAGCAGAGAGAGAAATTACAATACTCTCGTGAATCGTGATGGAAATGATTACGAAGCTAAGTACATACATGTAAAACGAAAAATAAACAATGTTATGCTATCGCTCAGTTAGCTACTAATATTTTGTTTTTTTTTTAGCATTCAGCTTTTTTTTTTTATTATTAAAATTATTCTTACTACTTCAAATGAAGGTTTTTCTTTCGTGTTTCCTTCCAATATAATCATTTTGTAAAATGTTAAACTTAAATATAAAATGGATAATGTTTCAGTAGAAAGATCATATATGTATCAAATCTCTGTGATGTAAAACGTGTGGTGGCAAGCCTTTTTGAACAAATTATACGAAATAAACGATATCTATCTATCTAGATTTTTGTATCAAAATGTCATATATATATAATATAATATAATTATAAGCTACCAAATAATATTACATTGAATGCCAGGGGTGTCCGAGGTAAGCTTGCAGAGCTTTTAAATTTTTTAAATGCAAATGAAATAGAGCCAATAGTGTTCGACGAGCTTCCTTCTGATCATAATCCTGTGTTGGTACAAATTCTTCATCCTTCGCAAATAAACGAAGAATACTATTTTGGTTTTAAAAATGCCAATTGGTCAATTTTCAAATCAAATCTAAAATCTAAACTTAGAAATATGCCAACGGAATTAGAAAATATCACCACGAAAGAAGATGTTGATTTGCTTGTCTCAAATTTCTCTGCCCAAGTTTTAAGTTCGGTAGATTCTTCGGTGCCGAAGCTGCTCAAAAAGCACCACATTAGTAAAGTTCCTGTGGTACCCGTGGTGTGATTGATAACATGTCCGCCTGTTAATCCAGAGGTTCGGGTTCGAATCCCAACAGAGGCAAAAATGTTTTTTCCACGGGTATCGCCTTTCGCGAGGAATTGGAGAGTCCACCGTTAGTATTCATTGCCATGAAAAGCGCTTTCTCGATTAGCCGTTCGGAACCGGCAGAAAATTGTAGGTCCCCTCCATTTCCTCACATGGTTGTGAGAAATGCGCTAGGCCCAAGGGCTCCTCGCTCTGTTCCGCCACCCTATTTATTTTATTTTAGTAAAGTTCCTAATTATATTCTTGAATAACAGGGTAGGTATCCCGTACTTCGTGTATTATCCTTTGGGGTGTGATTCTTGGTCATATTCTAAGAAACAAATTGTTTTACAGTAAGGCTCGATTCTCAACTTTGACATCACTTTTTGACAATTTAAATCAAAGCTAACTTTGGTGTACCATAACCTATGTTAAATTCGATATCTCTGTCAATACTAATGATAGAGACCTAATCTTAGACTTAATTTTTTGTAGAAAGAACAATCTTTAAGACTGTATTTAAGTTTAGCTTCGATAGGTTTAGGGTTGCCAGATTTTCAATTTTAAGTGGTGTTCAAATTTTCTTCCCGCAACAAAGTTTTGACTTTGAGGTAATTTTTTTGCAAAAAATGCCTGATAAACATAGAGTTTCTTTATTTTTTACACATGAACAAAACAAAAACTCATACATTTTATGATATTTGAAAAAAATACAAAATTGGTAAAATTAAAAAAAAAAAATATTTTTAAATTTGAGGTTTGTTTGAATAAAACAATAATATGGGCACTTTTAGTAGTTTTTTTTATGTATTTTATACAAATACAATTATAACAAGTGCTCAAAGTGCCTACGCAGACATTTTTTTCTTATATGAGTTTTGCAATGTAAATTCAAGAAGAGCACAACGAAGATACCAGGAACTTTATTCTAACTGAAAATCTGGCAACCTTAAGCCTAAAAGAATCCAATTTAAATACAGTTTCAAAGATTACAAGACTAGAAGTAAGACAAGAGTTATCGAGAACAAACTCCCACAATGAAATTCAAAAACGGGCTCTGGCATGCATTCAAAACGAAGAAGCGCTCTTTGAGCGCTCGTTATAATTGTATAAAATACATACAAAAACTACTAAAAGTGCTCATATTATTGTTTTATTCAGTGGTGGATCCAGGATTTGGGCATGGGGAGGGTCCATTACTCAAAATTTTATTTATATATAAGAGGTTTAGCAGATTCAATCAGAAATTATTTACATGATGTTGGCGTCGATTGCTCATATATGTATGGCCAAGGATTCGACGGAGCTCCGGCAATGAGTGTCCAATTTATTGGTGCACAGGCTAATCTGAAATCGTATTTCCCCCTGGCAATTTATGTACATTGCGCTGCACATAGCTTTAGTTTGGCAGTCAATGCAGCATGCTAAGTGTCAGGAATCAAAAATGCTTTAGGAACTATCGGAGCGATTGAAGCATTTTTTCACTGGCCTAAAAGACAAGACGTTCTACACCAAGAAATTTCAAAAATGACAAACAAAAGTGAGAAAAAAAAAACAAAAGTTGAAGTCTGTTTGTCCTCCCATCCTGTTTGGTGGGTTCAGTCTCAAGAAGCAGTTGGAATGTACGTTGAATTGCAATCGGCTGTTATTGAATCTTTGGAAGAATAGATACTTCGCAAAATGCATTGCATCTTTTGACAGCGATTTCAATGGTTGAATTCCAAATCGCCTGTCACATTATGGAATCAGTTAATTCGATTGTTTTGCCTTTGAGTCGGGAATTGCAATCTAAAAACCAAGATCTGGGTGAGGCTACTAAGCTGGCAGATGACACTTTGAATGAATTTACGTTCAAACCCGAAAACGCAGATTCTACTTTCCACGTTATTTATGAGCATGTTGCTAGAATTTGTTCTGAATACGAAATCACAATGAAATTGCCACGCCGCCGCCGCCGCCGCCGCCGCCGTTGCAATCAACAAAAAAATCGTTGCAACGTTCAAGCACAAAGTATTGAAGACTACTACAGAATTTCTTTCTACATTCCGTTTCTTGATACGTTCATTTCTCAACTCAAAAGTCAGTTCTCGGAACACAAATCCATTTTCCAAAGTTTCGGGCAACTGTTTCTTAAACAAGAATTTAACGAAAAAAAATGCGCTGAACTCTACACATTTTACGAAGATATATCGGATTGTTCGAAAGAAAATTTTCTGTCAGAAGTCAAGATGTGGAGACAACGAATCCACGGCCAGAACAACCAAAATGCGCTTGATGCTTTACTGGCTGGTATCTTTCCATCAAAAATTTACATGTAAAAATGTTTATATGTGACGCGATCCGAGAAAAGGCACCTTTTAGGCAAAAGTGAAAGCTTAAAAAGCACGAAAAGCGCTGATATACCATTCAAACCCATGTAAAAAATCGTTTCTCTGAATTTATAATTTATGAAATAATAGCGATGTTACAATTTCTGATTGCGCTTCATGAATATTCACTAAAAGAACTTGTGTAATCAATCATGATCCAACAACCGATTTTTTGCCTAGCAAGTCCCTTTTATCGGATCGAGTCACATATGCAAACATCAATCTGACGATATTTTTCAGGTTATCAATAGCAAGTCGTTCAAGAATGTCGATTTTATTTTTATAATCAATAAAGTTCTTGAATTTTAAAGTAATAATATTACTTCTCCTTTACTTTTTGTCTTGCTCATGCTGTATTTTTCCGTGCCGTTACGAAATTTGAAAATTAGGAGCCTATAAATGTTACAAATAACATCTTTTATTTTCCCGAATGGGGGGTGGGGGGGGGGGGGGGCGGGTTCGGGTCCGGACCGTGGATCCGCCTATGGTTTTATTCAAACAAACCTCAAATTTAAGAATCTTTTTTTTTTTTTAATTTTACCCATTTTGTATTTTTTCAAATATCTTAAAATGTATGAGTTTTTGAGTGCACTTATTTGTAAGTTTTTTTTTTTATTGTTTTGTTCATCTGTGAAAAATAAAAAAACTCTATATTTATTAGGCATTTTCTGAAAAAAAAAAAAAAAATGAAGTCAAAGTCAAAACTTTGTTTCGGGAAGAAAATTTGAACACCACTTAAAATTGAAAATCTGGCAACCCTAAACCTATGGAAGCTAAACTTAAATAGAGTCTTAAAGATTGTTATTTCTACAAAAAATTAAGTCTAAGATTAGGTCTCTATTATTAGTATTGACAGAGATATCGAATTTAACATAGGTCAGGGTACACAAAATTTAGCCTTTTTTTAAATTGTTAAAAAGTGATGTCAAAGTTGAGAATCGAGCTTTACTGTTGAACAATTTTTTTCTTAGAATATGACCAAGAATCACACCCAAAGGATAATACACGAAGTACGGGACACCCTGTATATTCGTGTCAGAAATAATATCAAAAGGCAATGACAACGATAACGTTTGCCAGTACATCGCCACCAATTGAAATATTTCAATAAACTAATCTCTACTGAAATTAAAAAAATCTGGTGTCCGAAACTCATTTCTCAAGTGGACTGGTTCTTGATGATTTAATATCAAACTATATTTGCTACCACGCTCCTCATCCAGCTGATAAGGCTAGAGGTGGATCGGCAATCCTCATAAAAAAGAGCTTAAAACACCATGAAGAAGTTATGTTTACAAACGAGAATATTCAAGTAACAATAATTAGTATTGGTATGAAAAAGAAAGACTTCAAGTTGGCATCAATATACTGCCCGCCGAGGCGTTCCCCGACTGAAGATGATTATACAGAACTGCTAAAACTACTAGGACATAACTTCCTTGTTGGCGGTGACTTTAATGCTAAGCACACCCATTGGGGATCCTGACAAAAAAAAAAAAAAAATTTCCAATATTTCCAATAACAACAGTATTGCCACATGAACTTTTTTGTCTATGTGAAATGAAATATATTTTAGATAGATAGCGAGAAACTTCACATTTATTCATTTTTGTATAATACATGACATAATGAAAAAGTTTTACAAAACAAAACATATATTCGTGAAATCAATAAGAATTAGTGCAAAAAAATGTAGATTTGACAAAGTGCATGAGTATAATTTTTCCCTAAAAAAAATAACAAAAAATTAACCATTGAAAAAAAGTGCGTAGGGCAACTCTGCAACTCTTTTGAAATATCAGTTGAAAGAGCGAGTTTCTCACAGCTTCCAACTGGAAATAATAAAAAAAATATGAGCTGTTTTATTATCAAGATCCGATCCGGATTGGATCATTGTGATAAATAAAACACGGCTTCTATTAGTTTGGTAGATTCTGCCGCCATCAGAATCTTATCTAGTACAACCGAAACACCTCCAGGTGAGTACGTTTCGAATGATGATGTCTCAGAAATAATTAATGATTTACGGGTAAAGAAAACAGATGGTCTCGAAAAGATAAAGAATTTATATCTCAAAAATTTACCGAAATTAGGAACATTTCTTATCAACGCCTGTTTCAAGATTAAATACTTTCCAGAGATCTGGAAAATGGCAAAGGTAATCCCAATATTGAAAGCTGGTAAAGATAGGGAAATTCCTGGTAGCTATAGGCCGATTAGTCTTCTTAGTAGTCTAAGCATGGTTTACGAAAGAGTCCTAAAGGGAAAACTAATTTCGTTGATTGTAGAAAAACATATTTTTCCTGACCAACAATTTGGATTTAGGAGTCGCCACAGTACTTCACATCAAGCTCTCAGGATCTGTAACTTAATCAAAGCTAATCGTACTGAAGCTAAATCTATCGGGTATGGTCCTCTTGGATATTGAAAACCTTTGATTCTGTTTGGCATAATGCGATAATTTACAAAATGGAAACATTTAAAATGCCTATTTTTCTTTTAAAAATAGTTCAAAGTTTCCTTTCAGGTAGATGTTTTCAAGTATGCGTTCATAAATGTAAATCAACCATTGTTAACGCACAGAACGGTGTCGCTCAAGGTTCAGTTCTTGGTCCTGTTTTATATTATGTCTATACGTCCGATTTTCCACAGCTTCCGTATTGTGAATCAGGGATCTATGCAGATGACACATGCATACTCTCCTCGCATGAGTTTGGTCTAAATATAGAGACCAATCTTCAAAATGCACTAGAAATTTTAATGAAATATTACCACAAATGGAAAATTAAAGTAAATGCTGGAAAGATAAAATCAATCTTTTTCACTAGAAAGAGAAAGCGATTGTATCTGCAGAGTAATGAGCTGGAAGCAAATTGAACGTCTGTAAAATGGGAGTCAAATGTACAATACCTGGGAATAAACCTTGACAAGCGGCTTATCTTTAAAGAGCACATTAATAAAACAACAAAAAAAAGTCAATATCGCAATAAAATGCCTATATCCGCTAATAAATAGAAAATCTCTTTTAAGTATGGAAAACAAAATTATAATACACAAGGTTGTGTTCCAAGCAATTTTGTTATATGGATGTCAGGTATGGGGAAGATGTGCAATTTGTCACATTAAAAAACTCCAAGTATGCCATAAAAATAAAATATTATAAATTATGTTTAATTTACTCTGGCATCATTCCACTAATGCTAAACTGAGCGGTAGCAACCAAATACTATTTGAAGAAAGAAATAAAATATCTATCTATCTTTAAAATGTGGTGGTACCCGTGGTGTGATGGATAGCATGTACGCCTGTTAATCCAGAGGTTCGTGGTTCGAATCCCAACAGAGGCAAAAATGTTTTTTCCCGGGTAGGTACCGTCTTTCGCGAGGAATTGGCAGGTCTTCCGTTAGTATTCATTGCCATGAAAAGGCTTTCTCGATTAGCCGTTCGGAACCGGCAAAAAATTGTAGGTCCCCTCCATTCCCGCACAAGGCATGGTTGTGAGACGCGCTAGGCCCAGGGGCTCCTTGCTCTGTGGCGCCACCCTATTTATTGTTTTTTTTTATCTATAAAATGATTTTATTAGAAGAAAGCATTAATTTTTAAAGATAAAAATCTTTTTTTTTTTTTTTAATTTTACTCATTTTGTATTTTTTCAAATATCATAAAATGTATGGGTTTTGAGTGCACGTATTAATAAGTTTTTTTTTATTATTGCTTTGTTCATCTGTAAAAAATAAAGAAACTCTATGTTTATCAGGCAATTTCTGCAAAAAAAAAATGACCTCAAAGTCAAAACTTTGTTTCGGGAAGAAAATTTGAACACCACTGAAAATCTGGCAACCCTAAACCTGTGGAAGCTAAACTTAAATACAGTCTTAAAGATTGTTATTTCTACAAAAAATTAAGTCTAAGATTAGGTCTCTATAATTAGTATTGACAGAGATATCGAATTTAACATAGGTCAGGGTACACCAAAGTTAGCCTTTTTTTAAATTGTCAGAAAGTGATGTCAAAGTTGAGAATCGAGCTTTACTGTAGAACAATTTTTTTCTTAGAATATGACCAAGAATCACACCCCAAAGGCTAATACACGAAGTACGGGACACCCTGTATAGTTGGTTTTTAATAACTTAGTTTTAAAAATTTACTATTTTTTTTTTTCTATGAAATTGGAAGATGAGAGAGATAGACCACCTCTCCCATACGATGTTTCTTGTCTTGACCCAACCTATCCGTCCTCAAATGTTGTCGTATGTTAAGCAAAACACCCTGTGTATTTAAAGTAGAAAACAACCAAAAAAGGTAATGGTAAAGAATCCATAGCAATATCGCACACTGGGGCAGGGAATAGGTCAGAACAGGTACATTTTTGGGGTTAAGCCGACAACATAGTCTGAACTTTATGTGGCATAGTAAAAAATCGTGAGAAAGTTTGATGTGAAGTTTGTGTAATTAATCTAAGAATGGGGTGCAATTAGTGAAACGATACACCTCATATGGGGTAGGTAAACATGGACTTGATTTATGCCAACGTGATGAGGGAAAATTGGAAATTGTATTAAATCTGCCATACAATAATTCGAAACTTGTGAGAATTCTTTTGGAAGTTCAACACAGCACATATTTATTTGGTTTTGTTAAATTTAAAAGAAGGTAATTATTACCTTTTAAATTTGATGAGTATTACCAGTTCTAACCCATTAGCATTGATTAGACAAGAATTTTGTATACTAGACTTGGTTGCTGGTGAGCTTTGATGTAATTAGCAACTCTCATATGATTTCTTCCTTTGTATTGCAAAAGTGCAAATTAAATGGTTTGAAAAAAAAGAAACTCAAAAACAATTACATTCATGTAGGTATGTATTAAATGATTGGTTTACTAATTTAAAAAAAAGTGTTTTATTACTTTGTATTTTATTATTTAAACTAGCAACCCGCCCGGCCGGCTTCGCACGGGTACAATGCTGATACTAAATACACTACAGAAAAACTGAACGTTGTATATAAAAACACAGCGGCCCGCTATGGCTTCGCACGGGTATAAAATATATAGTCTATATGTCACTCACTGAAAAAATTATAAGATAAAAATGGCTCTGGGTTATCCTTAGGAGATAAACATATGCTGTCTTGGACTTTTTTATTCATCTTTTTAAGATATACAATTCCGTAGTACATAAATTTGATCTATCTCGTAAGGTTCAGCCAGAGTTTGCAATGTAAGCGAAGAAAAATATGTTTGTTACGACATCACATTACTAATCTTTAAATTTCTCGGCTTTTCTCTACTATAATATGCATTTATTATACATATAAACCTTCCTCTTGAATCACTCTATTCATTAAAAAAAACCCGCATCGAAATCCGTTGCGTAGTTTAAAAAATCTAAGCATACATAGGGACATAGGGACAGAGAAAGCGACTTTGTTTTATACTATGTAGTGATTTGGAAATTTAGTTTTTCACCAGATTATTAGATACTAGCTGTGCCCGCGACTTCGTCCGCGTGGAATAGTGACTTTCAGCAGCATTTTTAACTTTTTAGGAAATAAAACTTCTAGCCTTAAAAATGGCGGTATTTCCAAAAAAAAAAAAACATTCAACCCCTATTTCAACACCTTGTAGCCCTGTTAAAAATACTTTTGAGACCGTAGTTTTTGAATTCCCATTTCCGTTCCCGTGGGAATATAAGGATAGATATACAGTGAAACCCGCTTAAGAGAAAAGGCGAATTGTCACAGTTTTTCTTTCACTTAAGCGGGTTTTTCACTTAACCGAACCCCGGTTAAGTGAAAAAAAATTTTACTTAAGCGGAGTCCTGATAACTGAAAAAAAATTGCACTTAAGCGGATTTAAAGTTCCATTAAGCGGAGGTTTGATGCTTCATATACACAATAAACAATTTGATGTATTTATCTTTGGAGTTGCCTGGAAAAAATTTTGATTAAACATCAAAAAAAATAGTTTATTGAATAACAAAAACAACGTAAATATGTACATATGTACATTGGAATTCATATTCGTATGTAGTAGTACATAAATATATTACGTAAATGAAATTAAACCACATTTGAGTTTTTGTAGGTTAATTCGAAGGCACATTGGGCAAAACAAAAAGTGTCCACTCCCAAGTTTGGCTTCTGATTTCAAATATGTACATATTCATTTTTTGAAAATAATTAGGTACGTTTTATGAAGACAAAAATAACCTTACTTTTTTCAAAAAGTCATCAATTTTCGTTTGTGACAAAGTCTGAAAATGGCAATTCATCATTTTATATTCAATTTCATCTAAGATTAGATCTAGTTCATTATCCCCATCAAAAAACTGCTTAAGAACATTGAGAGATTCAAAAGCTTCTTTATTTTTGCTTTCTGGATTCCCAAAATTTCCACATCTAAATCATTGTCAGATACAGATCTGCTAGCATCAAACTTTTCGAATTGTAGTGCTGCTTCATTAATTAACAGGAATTGTGCTTTTCTAAACCTTCTCGGATCTACCTATGTACATATTTAGAAGAAAAATTACTAGCAAAAGAAAAACAAAGTGTGTTTAATCTTAGTCTCCACACCAATACAAAAAATAATTTTGTCTGTTCCAATCGAATTGAAAATGTAAAGGACAGTGATACGGTCCTTTGGTAGCTTCATTCCTGAAGATCTATTTCACATTTATTTCGCGTCCGTAGATCCTTAAACATTATCCCGGATTCATCAGCATTATGCACGTCATCTGGGTTGTAGCTTTGACGAATGTTCGGCCAAAAATTTTCCAGCAGCAACTGTGTCAGCAGAATTACTTTCACCACAAATCTTCTTGAAATGAATATTTTCAC
This sequence comes from Melanostoma scalare, assembly GCA_949752695.1. NCBI lineage: Eukaryota > Metazoa > Arthropoda > Insecta > Diptera > Syrphidae > Melanostoma > Melanostoma scalare. Next base: position 159,581,110 of record OX456985.1, on the reverse strand, counting down.
GTTTTTTCCACCGATCTAACCATCCATTTGTTGGCTCAAATTGTTCTGTTCGATAAAAATTTTTTTCACTTAAGAGAGTTTTTTCAATGAAAAATATGAAATTTAACTGAAAATATGTTTCAGGTATCCGGGTTTTTCACTTAAGCGAGTTTCACTTAAGCGGAGTGTTTAATAGGTAATTGGTTTACAAATACTCGGGGATGAAAAAATTCTTTCAGATAAGCGGGTTTTTCTCTTAAGCGGGTTTCTCTTAAGCGGGTTTTACTGTATAGCCTTTATCCTTCCGCATGTTCTAGACCATCTCTGTAGCTAATTTAATAAAATCTGTTTAGCAGTTTGAACGGGAGACATACGAAAAACATACCGACATAGCTACATTCGCATTTTCAATATTAGTATAAAGACTCCCGTTCCCGTGGGAATATGGTGACCGTTTTCGTGAGAATATGTGGATAAGTTAAAGTTAATGTTACTCCGGGATTATGGAGCATTCCAACGGTGGAAGAATTTTTGAAATCGGTGGTGCAGTGTAGAAGTTCCCGTATACGTTCCTGCTCCCGTGGGAATATAGGGAAAAAATGTATAGTCTATGTCTTTCCCCAGGTTCTGAACAATCTTTGTTTAAAATTTCATTTAAATCGGTTTATTAGTTTGGGCGGGAGATGGTAACATAGAACGACGGACAGACAGAGCTCCTTTCACACTTATTATACTAGTAAGGACTCCCGTTCCCGTAGGAATATGTGGATGAATTAAAGTTAATGTTACACAGGGATAGTGTAGCATTCTAACGGTGGAAGAATTTTTTAAATCGGTGTTGTATATAGGGAGCCGTAGGAATATGGGGATGAATTATTTTTTATGTTACTAGGGGATAGTGTAGCATTCTAAAGGTGAAAGAATTTTTGAAATCGGTGCTGTAGTGTCAAAGTTCCCGTATACGTTCCTGCTCCCGTGGGAATATAGGGAACCGTATGAATATGGGGATGAATTAGTTTTTATGTTACTCGGGGATAGTGTAGCATTCTAAGGGTGAAAGAATTTTTGAAATCGGTGCTGTAGTGTCAAAGTTCCCGTATACGTTCCTGCTCCCGTGGGAATATAGGGAACCGTAGGAATATGGGGATGAATTAGTTTTTATGTTACTCGGGGATAATGAAGCATTCTAACAGTGGAACAATTTTTGAAATCGGTGTTGTAGTTTCTAAGTTCCCGTATACGTTCCCGTTCCCGTGGGAATTTAGGGATAAATTGTAGCCTATGTGTTATTCTGATGTATAAGCTATATTATTGGAAAGTTTAAGTAAAATCCATTCAGTAGTTCTTGCGTGTAAGAGTAACAAACATACATCCACACATACAAACTTTCACGTTTATAATATTTGTTGGATTGTATCTGACTGCGATAAGCAATCGAAATTAAATTGAATTGAATTGAACTGAACAGAGAAAGACGATAGAACAGTGGTTTTTGAAGCTGAGCATGACCGGATCAGTTAGTATTGTCATATTCAAAGGAAAGACTTTGCTAAAAAAGCAGAAACAATTCCATCATAATTGTCTCTTCACGAGAGGGAAAAAATTGACTGCCTTGAACTAACTCGCACCTAAAGACGTCAGTATTCCTTCTGACGTGCAAGTAAAGCATCGAGTAGTAATCCTATATAGCTTCTTTGGTACAAATATGTCGAGTTTAAAACTGCTTAGCTTAAACTTTCTGGATCTAAACGGCTATGATAATACCAATCATCTCATAGGTATGCGTCTATTGTTTAGTTATTGCTTTTTTCTCAAAATTTCTAGGAACTTTATGTCTTAGCTTTACTCGTGCCTGCCATAGCACAAGCACACCGATTGCAGCCCTCGACACAATGTTAAATCTTCCTCTTCTTGAGACTTGCCTCATGGGAAGTACTCTGAAGATTTAATCCCTTATAAAGGGAAGTGCAAAGTGAACAATTCGCACTGCAGTTTTGAGGGTCTCGCAAGTAGTATATTCTTTGACTCCCGTCTGATAGATATGCAAGTCAATATCATGATTCCTGGACTCAAACTGCCCCCAGCACACATCTAAAACTTCTTTTGGTTCGGGACTGGTTCACTCTAGAGTCTGACTCATCCAACTTTTAAAATTCGGCGTCATTGTACTTTACAAAAGTGAGATAATGCTAAATTTCAACATTCAGCCTTATTGCTGTGAGCCAGTGAAATAACCCTGATTCAAGTTTGGTTCCTTAAGTACCTGTCATAGTACAACCTATGTATTTGAAAATACTTATTTTCACTACGACTTGAATGTGAGATTCATTTTTGGTTATTTCCTCTGATTATAAGAAAAAAAATCGAAAAGTATAAGAACCGACTTTCACGTTGATGTCTAATAAGATTCTAACGAATTCTCAGGTTATTGAAAAAGATTGGATATCATGAAGAAGAATTTTTTTCTTGTATGCTTATCCGTAGCAGTCAGACCTAATTGCCGGTCCATTGTTCTATACCAGAGTAACAGCCCTCTTTTTTTGGTTAATAAAGGTATACAGAAAAAATCACATAACTTTGAACTGGTATTTATTCTTTTGATTTTTGAAATAAATAATATTTTTAATTCAGTAAAAAGATAAGCAGTTATTGCAGCATTTAAATCATAAACATAAACAATGTAAAAACAAAAAAATTAATGTTTCATATAAAAATTCAAAAATAAACAAAATTTAAAAAACAGAAAACAAAAAAAAAACAGAAAGCAAAAAGTGACAAAGACTATATTTTTTCTATTGAAAGAGAGGAATGTTTATTGAAGGAGTGTTTTTCTTCATTTGAGATTAGCACAAACAATGATCACGTCTTAAAAATCGTTACCTCAGAGGATGTCGCTCTCGATTGACATCAGCGACAAAATTGACTATCTTTCTTAAATCATTGTAGTTCTAAATTCTAAAATAAATAAATAGTTACTCACAGCGGAGCATTGCTCATAGGTGCTTCATATTTCTGTTTCAATTTGAATATAATTTCACAGGGAATGTGATTCAAAATATTCAGCAAAGGTTGTTGTTCAACAAAGTAAGTACAAACTCTGATCATTCTTTAGGCATTTAAAATTGTAAAAATAAAAATAAATAAATAGGGTGGCGCTACAGAGCGAGGAGCCCCTGGGCCTAGCGCATTTCTCACAACCATGCCTTGTGAGGGAATGGAGGGGACCTACAATTTTATGCCGGATCCGAACGGCTAATTGAGAAAGCGCTTTTCATGGAATGAATTTACTAACGGAGGACTTGCCAATTCCTCGCGAAAGGCGATACCCGGGAAAAAACATTTTTGAGCCTCTGCTGGGATTCGAACCTCGAACCTCTGGGTTAGCAGGTGGACATGCTAACCATCGCACCACGGGTACCACATTTAAAATTGTATCGAAATATTTTTTTTTCTTGAAAACAGAACAATAGAGGTTTAGTGATGTTTGAGCTATTTTGGGGCCCCTGGTGGTTGCGGGGCCCTGGGCCCGATCCCAGTGGGTCCAGGAGTAAAGAGAGGTCTAGATTGAAGTAAGGTGGTTAAAATTTCACATTTCACCACTCGGGCGGCGCGGCGTCCCGATAAAACTGCGAGGTTGAAAGAAAAGTAGATGTCCAGTGCGGGATTCGAATCCACGCGTCTGGACTATCTACTAAACACTCTACCACTGCGCCACTGTCGCCCTAGGCTTTGATAGTACTTTACTTAGCTCAAAATCACAAGTACGTGCGAGTTGCGACACAGTCGTGCCAATTTTTACTTGCAATCATAGGTAGGTACTACAAAAAAATTTTTGAGATAACAATTAAACATAACATTACGATGATAGAGAATAAGAAAAAAGTGGGTCCTATAATTCTATCTGTCTGTATGACTGACTGTATGTCTGTCTGTCCGTATATGGATCTACAGCCTGAACCGCTTGACAGATTTTCTTTTGCAGTTAGGGTCAGTGGGGCAGCCTCCTCTGTTGGTTTTCGGAATTGGGTCTCTAGGTCTTGAAATAACGGTACCGGCCATACAACCTATATGATAATACTTATTTTTCTCGAAAACGGCTCTAACGATTTCGACGAAACCTACTTCCTTGTTGATGGCTAACACGATTTTGACGAAGTCTTATATTCAAGAAGTTGTAAGTTCTTTAAGAAATATTGCAAATAAACATTTGGAAAATTTTTATTAATTTTTTTGAATACTTTCAAAACAGTATTGCTGATTAATTTCAAAATTTTAGTCAAAACATCTTTTGACAAGAGCTTAAGACTGGCATACCTTAATTTTAAAAAAACTTTTAAAAAAAACCCCGATTAAAAAAAAACAGCTCTAAAGATTTTGGTAAAATTTTCTGAGTTTATATAGGTACAGTGTGTCCCGTAATTCGTGTTACATACTTTGGGATGTAATTCTTGGTCATATTCTAAGAAAAAAATTGTTTTCAGTAAAGCTCGTTTCTCAACTTCGACATCACTTTTTGATATTTTATAAAAAGACTAACTTTGGGGTAGCCACACCTGTCTTAAATTCGATTTCTCTGTAAAAACTGATGGTAGAGACCTAATTTTAGATTAAGTTTTTTGTTGAAATAATAATCTTCAAAACTGTATTTGAATTTGGCTCCTATAGGCTTATAGTTGCCAGATTTTAGATTTTAAACGGTGTTCAAATTTTCTTCCCAAGCTGAAGTTTGACTTTGGGGTCATTTTTTTTCTTGCAGTTTCTCGAAGCCTTCGAAAGGTATTTCCAAAAACAATTTGAGAAGGAAGTCGTCTGTAAGGATAAAGCTCCTGGTATCTTCGTTGTGCTCTTATTGAATTTCCATTGCAAAACCCATATACTTACTTACTTAGGAGGGCATTACAGTTCGGGGTGAACCTGGGCCTCAACCAACATCCTTCTATAACGACTTCGATTTCGGGCGAGCTCTCTCCAGATTCGCAATCCAAGTCGGTTGAGGTCTTCATCCACTTGATTGCGCCACCTAAGACGAAGTCTTCCCCTTCCGCGATTTTCCTGCAATGTGTTTTCGAGCACCCGACGAGCCGGAGCGTTTGAGTCCATTCGCTCTACATGGCCCAACCATCGTAGCCTCGCGATGCGTACTCTTCTGGCTATGCCCATGTCGCGGTACAGCTCATACAGCTCGTTGTTGTATCTTATTCTCCACACATTGTCTTTTTTTTTCTTCATTGAATTTTTCTTTCAAAATGACCAAGGGTTTCCTCATCCGCTTTCGATAAAGTCCATGCTTCCGCGCCGTAAAGCAGGACTGGGATGATTAAGGTCTAATACAAGGTCACCTTGGTTTTTCCAGAGAGACGGTTTTGTTTCTCAATTGCCTTCTTAACCCAAAGAAGCAACGGATGGCAAGAGTTATTCTCCGTTTGATCTCCGCACTGATGTTGTTGTCCGTGTCTACAGCAGATCCTAGGTAGACGAAGTCCTGTACTACCTCGAAGTTATGTCTGTCTATTGTAACGTTTTGTTCAAATCGTCGATGTTCTGTGTCCTTGTTTGATAACAGCATATACTTCGTTTTGCCCTCATTAACCATCAAACCCATTTTTACCGCTTCTGTTTCAATACTCGCTAATGCACCTATGACATCACGCTTTTTTCTTCCCATTGCGTCAATATCGTCTGCATAGGCGAGTAATTGTACAGACTTTTGAAAGATTGTTCCTCTGGTGTTGACGTTTGAGTTTCTTACAGTCTGTTCAAGTATGATTTTGAAGAAATCGCATGACAGTTTGTCTCCTTGCCTAAAACCTTTTTCGACATCAAAGGTCTCGGTGAGTTCTTTACCGACCTTGACGGAACAGAGTGAATTCTCCAAAGTCATCCTGCATAGTCGTACGAGTTTTGCAGGAATGCTGAAACTAGACATGGCTCTGTACAGCCCGTCTTTGTAAATACTGTCATACGCGGCCTTGAAATCGATAAAGAGGTGGTGAATATCGATATTAAGGTATCGGGTTTTTTTCAAGATCTGCCGCAATATGAAAATTTGGTCTATTGTGGACTTCTCTGGGCTAAAACCACATTGATAAGGACCTATCAAGTTGTTGTCGTGGGGTTTCTGACGTTCACATATTACAGCAGACAAGGTCTTATAAGCGACGTTAAGGAGGCTTATCCCTCTGTAATTGGCGCAATTGTGAGGGCCTCCCTTCTTTAGGATCGGGCATACGACACTGAGGTTCCATTCATCGGGCATGCTTTCTTCCGACCATATCATGCAGATAAGCTTGTGCTCCTTTCCAACTGGTCTCCAGCTGCCTTGAAAAGTTCGGCATCAAGGTCATCTGCACTTGCAGTCTTATTTGATTTAAGTTTGCATATGGCAAGCTTAACTTCCTCTAGGTCGGGAGGACGGCATTCTTGATCATCGTCCAAGCTGAATGGGGCAATCTGGCTGACAGCGGAATTTAGGTCCTCATCGCCGTTAAGCAGTCTACAGAAATGATCCTTCCAGATCCTCAATAGCGACTGTAACTCTATAACTATGTTTCCCTGCTCGCCTTTACAGGCTTGAGTTCGGGGCTTGCCACCCTGGCAGGATCTTTTTACCTTTTCGTAAAACTTCTGTCATGGCACCTCTCTATTTCCTCAAACGAGCGCTTCTCATGCTGCTTCTTTTTCTTTTTGAGAAGTCGGTGTTCTTCCCTTCTTTTCTCCTTGTAGATCTCGTTATACTGATCGTAAGCAGCCCTTGTTCGTTGTTGCATCAGCATTTGTCGTGCTTTTTGTTTGGCTGCATTTGCCTGCCTGCATTCTTCATCGAACCATGGGTTTCGTTTTGGTGGCCGAGTGAAACCCAGAACCTCAGAGGCAGCGGTTCTGATGGCTTCTTGGCATTGCTGCCACTGGTCTTCAATGCTTAATGCTGGTGGCATGGGATTCAAGGATAATTGAAGGGAAACTCGATTGGAAAAGGCATCGGCAAACTCTTGCGATAGTAGCTTTACGACGTCATATCTCTTCACAGCGTTAGTTCGTGCAGGTCGTGAACCGATATCCTCATTCGTACCTTGGCTACAACAAGGTAGTGGTCCGAGTCAAAGTTGGCCCCTCGGAAAGTTCGGACATCTAGCACACTGGAAGACTGCCTTGCATCGATCGCAACATTGTCAATTTGGTTGACGGTTAATTGATCTGGAGATCGCCATGTACCTTTATGAATTTTGAGATGCGGGAAGCGTGTACTGCTTACAACAAGATTTAGCCCCGCAGCAAAATAGATTAGCCTCAGTCCATTTTCGGAGGTTTTGTCATGGAGGCTATGCTTACCGATTGTGTTTCCAAAGATGTCCTCCTTCCCTAGCTTTGCGTTAAAATCGCCAAGAACGATTTTCACGGCGTGTCTAGGGCACTGCTCATATATTTCTTCGAAGAGCTCGTAGAAACAGTCTTTGGAATTGTCGTTTTTCTCTTCTGTGGGGGCATGGGCGCATATTAGGCTAATGTTGGCGAATTTAGCCCTGATGCGGATGGTCATTATAGGCTCATTGACTGGATTTTGGCTAATCACCTTATCCCTGAGTCTTCCTCTAACGACAAATCCGCACCCAAATAAGCGTTGTTTCTGTTGTCTGTAGCAGTCGCCATAGTAGATGTCACAGTTTTTCATCTTCTTTATGCCCGGTACACTCCATCGCACTTCTTGGATGGCGGTTATGTCTGCTTTGCAGCAGTCCAGGGCGTCCGCTAATTCTCCAGCTGCACGTAGTCCGTTAACAGATTTTACGTTCCACGTGCAGATCCGGAGGTCATTGTCCTTTTTTCGTTTGCTTGGGTCATCAACTTTGAAATCATTATCGTTATCCGAGGCTATTAGTTGTTTCGGAACTAATATTTTTTTACGTGGTTGGGTACTTAACCCTACGCGCAACCCCCAACCTGGAGGGCCAGGTCCTTTTGGATCCCTTTGGACATAAAGGGCTGGAATATCCAGTGTCAGTACCCTGCTGCAGGGGTGTGAGTGCTGCCGTTGGCTCACCAGGAGCTCATCCGCCACCATCTCTACTTGAATACCCTGTCCTAGTATTGAAAGACCCTGAAAGACCTTTAAACCAAATATGTTGGGGTAGCTCCTTCAGGGGTTTCTGCTTTTTTGACTGCTGAAGTCCACCGTTGATTCTGTCATTTGAATTCATCCGCTGGGACATTTACGCGAAAGCTTTCGTAGACCACTGAGACTCGTGCAGTCAGTCATTGTTCGCAGAGCAATTATAGTGTTGATCGATCACAATTCTTTTGTTCCGGATTCCTTTGCACTCGCACTTACTAGTTTAGCAGGTCAGCTTTGGACGGAGCATCCTAGGTCCCAGTGGAGACCGCTTGGAGGTATAGTAAGCACAATTGACGTGTACTATAAGTTGCAGCATCTGGGCGCCCGCCGCCAAGTTGGCACCAGTCAGAGCCTACCCGAATAGTACACCGCAAAACCCATATATACGAATAAAATGTCTGCGTATTCTTTTCGTAAATGAAGGCATTTCAAAAAGATCTCTGATCAAACTGTTATCGTGACTTATTTTGATAGACTGATGAACAAATTTGTTTTCTTATTCTTTTATACGACTTATTTACCTATTGAACATTCATACCCCAATTTTAAATCTCCCTGAAAAGAGGTAAGTCAATTAGGATTTTGGTAGCTCGACCTGCTACACTTTTTACCCTTCTCATCAGTGCACAGTCATAGAAATTATCTTAAAACAATCAATGCTTGGAAAACTACTCCCATTGCAAGCTGTTGCAATAAAATTCCGTAAAAACCCCAAAATTAGATTTTTTACCTGTTTTAGTTTTTTCCAAGTATGATATTTTGAGTGCTCTTTTGCATGAGTTTTTTTTTATTATTGTTTTGCTCATCTGTAAAAAATAAAGAAACTCTATGTTTACCAAAGTCAAACCTGGTATCCCTAAGCCTATAGGAACCCAATTTAAATACAGTTTTAAAGATTATTATTTCTCCAAAAAATTAAGTCTTAAATAAGGTTTCCATCATCAGTATTGACAGAGAAATCGCATTTAACACAGGTCAGGGTAAACCAAAGTAGCATTTTTTTAAATTGTTAAAAAGTAATGTCAAAGTTGAAAAAAGGCCTTTTTTGAAAAACAATTTTTTTCTTAGAATATGACCAAGAATCACATCCCAATGTATGTAACACGAATTACCGGACACCCTGTATATTAACAACTACAAAAGAATGGCGATTTAAGATTTCCGCTTGAAACATTTGGAACATTCCATTTTTTTCAATATCTTGTGTGATTTAGTTCAATTTTCTTAATTAATGTGTAGTTGTCAACCCTGAAACCACCAAATACATTTATAGCGAATACTAAATCCTTTTACTCGGCCATAATAATTTGGTATTGTGCTTAGCACACAATCGCAAGTTGGTGCGACCCTGTCGTGCCCATTTTTTTGGTCATAATAAAGAAAGAAAATAAACAGCATATCGGGGGCCTCATGTCTTTTGTGAAAGACGAGAGAGACCAAAATTTGCACACATTTTTCAAACTTTCAGCAGACCCAGCGCTTAATTTCAAATCAAACTAGACACTACTATAGAACCCAATTAGGATGCAGCCATTCGAGGACCAAAGCACTAAACAATAATATTTTACTCCATATTTCCTTAAATGATTATCCAATAGCAGTATATGTAGGTGTCATACCCGAATGCTTAGAAATAACGGCAGTATATTCCTGAGGTCCAGGGTGAGGCAACTCAACAGAAACCTTTATTATACAAACACTCAAAAAAAAGATATGATTTACTATCCATCTTAAGTGGTTCTTTGGAGAAAAGCATTGCTCAGCGCCCTTCTCGGCAACAACTTTCAAAGTTCGTGCTACCTTCCCACAGTTCGTATTATGTGCTTCATCCCTATTTTGATACTAAATGCTTATCTTTGTTCAGGCTGTTTGATTTAGCACATAAATGTATTAAAAGATGCTTTTAAGTAAATGCTGTTACCATAAGTAATGAGGTTGAACGTTCTTCCGCTGTGATGGTCTTCTTCTTTCTCTATCTTCTATACCTCTTGCTCTCTTCTTTACAAGCATTAAGGAAACAGGGAACCGGGATATAAGTATGTCTTAGATGTTTCGCTGCAGGGATATTCGATAATACAACACATATTTATTGAATTTACCTTCATTAGGAGGGCAAGCTTTTGCTTTATTTGTAAGAGTAGATATTTAAAGGGCTTGTGTGGTATATTTTTTCAAAAGCTAAGAGAAAAAAGTTTTCGGAAATTTTGTTTTAATAAATAATTATAGTCAGAGGAGAAAGGTAGTATACCTATATTCTTTTTGTCTTGATAGATGACCCTAGAATAATTTGTTTCGGAATAGTCTCATAACTTTGTTTTGTATTTCTAATTACAGACTGGGATTTATCTCGCAATGGGGTGCTTTAGCTGGACGTTATGCGGCGCTGTGTCCGCCGGGATGGCCGTGGGCGCCGCAAAGGATGGCATTTCATAGTCCTACTCACGGTATGTGTAAATTAATTCATTAGCTATTAGATTAATGCTACAACTGAAAAAAGATGAACCCTGTCTTAATAAAATCATTGCAAATAAATCAACAACAGCAAAATAATATCAAGCATTTCTAGATTAATCCTTATCGCTACAGACCTAACATTGTCCTAATAGTGGAAGTCCGTAAGCTATTTACCTAGGTATCCAGGGCCAGTCCATGGATTTTCATGAAATTTTCAGAAATATGTTTTAAATGGCGTATAGAAAAAAGTTTAAAAAAAAAATTTCACCGCTCTCAATTTTTTAAATATGTATTTTTAAAATTAATTATTAACTTTAATAGTTTTCTTTTATTTATGTAGGGTGTTTTTATATGAAATTCACTAAATTTTTTAAAAAAAATTATTAAAAATCAATTAAGCCACTTACTTTCTCATACTTTAGTGTTTTGGAAAGTTATTGCTTTGTTCTTTAATAAAAAATTTAGTTTGAATTCAATTAATGACAAGTGCCAAAAAACCACATTTTTCGGTTTCATCAACTCGTTTGACCGGAAACAGCATTTGGGGCACAAATCAGTACATGTGCTGTCCTTTGAGCCCAAAGTTCAAGTTTGTAATAGGTCTTGGTCTAAAATTTAACTTAAAACTAATATAATTAAAATATAACTCATAAATTTTAATAATTTTATAATTTATATTAAAATTAAGATCACATGAAATTTTTTTTTTAACTTTTTTTTATATGCTATTTAAGACACATTTCATATTTCACTTCCGGGAATAAAGTTCAATAAGCGGGAAATTAACGGCATTATGCTTTCTGGAAAAAAGTACCTTTGGTTTTTTTTTACTTTCTCTTAAACCATGAAAAATTTTTGTGTTCGGTTTTTTACTTTTGAGTAAAAATTAATTAATTAGAATATGGAAAGAAAAAATGGCCCTTAATGGGCCAAAATTATGTAAAAAAAAAAATAATGACTTTGAGGCTTGATCTCTCAAAAACTTTTCATTAAGTGAACTTAAATTAAAATTTTTATCAAAGACCAAAGCAATAGCTATCAAAAACACTTAAGTATGAGAAAGTAAGTGGCTTGATTAATTTTTAATAGTTTTTTAAAAATTGAGTAAATTTCATATAAAATCACCCCTCGCGCCTAAACGGAGGGATATAGAAAGCAGAGAAATTTTTTTTTTTAACTTTTTTCTTAACGCCATCCAAAACATATTTCCGAAAATTTCATGAAAATCCATGGACTGGCCCAGGATTCCTAGGTTTTGCCTTTTTTATGTCTAACGGCCCGCCACTATAAGTGAGTCAGCCACTTCAACGTACATTAGTTTTTCTCATGATTTGTTTCAAATGGTTCTGTTATCATCATAGTCTGTCATAGAGACACCGAAGAGGAATTATTATATAATTTATGTATTATATTAGGCATAATTTATACACCTGCCCAACCAAATATACTTATATACTACTTTAGGAAGCATGACTTAAGAAATTTTGAAAAGCGAAATAGAATTCACCTCAAGACAGATTATTCGTCTTTGGAATGATGCCATAGCATCAGTTTCTTTTAGCAAATTCGATTCAAAATACAAATGGTTTGAATATCATAACATTCTTTAGTTACCCAGTCGTAAGATTTGCTTCTCATGCTCGAACAAGAATTAATGCCTGCTTTTCTCTCATCATCGCCAATACTTTCCGGCTTCTTATTTCAACCAGTTTAGTCAACTTACGCTCCAAATGAATGTCCCGCGAAAAAAAAGGTTGGACCATTACAAATATGTGGATGTGGATAGCTTTTACATAAAAGATTTCATCAATATGATTGTTCAATTTATATTACAGTAACTCTGAGAGTGTAAGAAATTAATATTTTGTCATCAATTTACAAAGTAGTTTGAAATTCTACATTAATCTCTGGTAGGACTGAAGTTTTATTTAACTTTTCTTTCTAATTTGAAAAGAGATTAATTTAGTTGAGGGAGTAAATTCGGCGTTTTTCTATATTTTTATTTCTTTTATACAAAATCTTAAGACGAATCTGGTGTTGTTTTCATTTTCATTAGTTAAGTTGTGTTTGAGCAGTAACTTCGTCAATTTGCGACCAAATTCATCGAAACAAAATATAATGCAAGGCCAGACTCGGAATGTTTATTGATTATTGAAAAACTTTATAATTTTTACAATTTAATAGTTTAAAACAAAAAAATCATAATTCTGCTCCTGCCTACTTATCATTACTTTTAAAAATAAAACTCAAAATTGTAAAATGCACTGCATCCCTTTTTGCAGTTACAAAAAATGGAAGTGCAGTTTGAATTGGTTCTAGAGTGTTGTTGATTAGTTTCCAATCCCAGTCTGTAGGGTCAAGCTGATTACCAAGCCACACTTGAACTTGATAATATACGCGAAGAAGATGTTGATGAGCAGCATCTGAAGTTGGAGGAAGACAAAAGCTTATTGAACTTGTTTTTTGCGTTTAGTGTTTTTAACGAAACATGCATATCTATATTTATCTAACCAGGTAGTTTTTTTAAGAGCTCCGTACATAGAAAGAAGAAAGCGAATGCCGTTGGTGAGAACTTCTTGTCGAGTTGAATTATTGTTTTTAAATACTTTGAAAGTAGATCATTACATTGAAGTAATTGCTTTTGAAAACTGTTATTTTACCCCTCCTGTAAAATGCTGATGTCGTATCGCAGCCACTTATTCCGTGTAAAAAAAGTACATGATTTTGACACTTTGGAAAAGTAGATAAGCTTTGTGATGAATAAATTTCCGATTGATTTTGAGCTTTTCATGGTTTTAAGAAGAAAATAGTTTTCTCAGTTGGAGCTCGAGCAGTAAGTATTACGAGTAAGTCTACATCTTCACCAACAACAAAAGTTGTATTTGTCAAATTGATTTGTTCTATTGCTGTTTCAATTATCAATACATCAGCATCATTCTTTGCTGGTTTTACCAATATATTTTCAGCAGTAAACTTTTCTTTCAACATTGAACTTGTTGTGAGTATTTGCAAGAAATTTCTGTTGACTGGTTGGGACTATCAAATTTACATCAAATCAAATATCAGAAGATGGAGATGTTACTAAAGTTCGACAACGTTGTTCTGCAGCTTTGATATTTCTCGTACTATCATAATAGCCATCAAATACGACAGTAACTCTAGACCCAAAATGTCGACGTATATACTGAACATATTTATCTAAAATAACTTTGAACGTTTCTTCGCTATCCCACACAACGCGATGTAGTAAGAATCCTCCGTCAATGATATGTGTCGCATCTGTATTGTTAATATCAATGTTTACTTTTTCAAAACAATCATAAATAGCCACGCATGCTGTTGAAAAGGAGAAACTATTTAATCATATATTACAACTTTGGAAATGCAAATAGGAGGCGTACTCATGCATATATTATTAAAACTATCACAACTTTTCTAAATTTTTGAATCGTTATATCTGCTAAACAGTGGCTCATAAGAAAAAAAACAGCTTAACATTTTTTATAGATAAATTTATAATCTACAATTGCGTTTGATATATTTTTATGATAAAACATACCGTTTTGCTGAAAATCGCAAAAAATCGGAAAAAATCACATTTTTGACCTTTGACCCCGAATAAATTTTTTTCCATGCAGGGGAAAGTTGGGGAACTTTCAAGTTTTATTTGGAATCATATTTTAAACGATCTCACCAACTTTCAGCTTGGTGCGAATTTATTTAACTTCAAACGTCTGGATTGACCGGACTAATAGTTGTTTTTTAAATATTTATTTTAAGAGTTTTCTTATTTGAAACTGATTTGCACATAAAGAATTTTGTAGTTCAGTTGAAATCCACGGAATGGCGCATTTCTCTCTACCTCGACTTAGCGTCTATTGGCTATTACAAGTATGCCGCGTAGTTCAAAAACGAGTTTTCTTCCTACGTAAGTTTTCATCGATTTAAGTTTTTTTTCGCAACAATAGTGAAAGAAGATGCTCATATAAACATGCAACAGCGCATATTTATAGTCAGCGCGGTTTTAAGAGAAAGTTCAGGTCCTTGTTAACATCACTTGAACTTTAAAATGGGGCCATTGAATACAAAAGACTTATAAACACCACACAAGCTAGTGACAACTATAAAAGGGACTTGGTTAAAGTGAATGTGATGGTGTAGGTACCAAAATTTTGACAGTTGAGGCAAATGGTGTGAAGTAACAGACATTAAAAGCAAAACCCAAAATAAAAATAAAGTCAGGTGAAAAATAGCATTAATTTTGATTGCAAACGAAAATTTGGAATGAAGGTTGTGATTTTGTCTAGAAATACTTGATTCAGAACAAATATTGGTTCGAAAATAAATCACTCAATTTGTCAAGCAAATGAGAGACGTCAGATGAGCTAGAGCAGGGTTTCCCAAACTATTTTGAGCAACAGACCCCTTTTCCAAAATGAACTGATACCGTAGACCCCCAAGGTCAAATTACTTTAAAAATCCTGTCTCGAGTTTCTTACTTACTTTTATTGGTACCTATTACGTAAGCAAGTTTCGCAGTAGTGCAGAAAGAAAATTTTTTGAGATAACAATAAAACATGACGTTACGATGATAGCAGGTATGAAATTCAGTAAACATGAAGTGTAATTCATAATTTATTAATGCAGGTTTTTAGAAATCGTGCTCTTATTTGAGAACAAATAATAAATTCATGATTTGAAAAATTAATGCGATGGATGAATCTAGCTAGATCTGGTTTAATATTGGTAATTTGCAGCCTTAAGCTCCCGCCTTCGTTGACTTTCAAACGGTTTCTTTTTTTCGTCCAAATGTTTGCAACCACACTAAAGTCTTTTTTAACAAAATATGATGATGGGAAAGCGATGAGATATTTTTCAGCAATGTTCCACAATGCAGTATATTGAGTTTCAATGCTGCGCTGCAACCAGAACTTCTGATAGCCTTCGTTGAACTTAAGCTTAAGCTCTTCGTCAGTTTGGATGGTGATCAAATCTTCTTGCATTATCACATTGATTTCTTCCATGGCTGTTATACTGTACGAATTTATTAGCCACTCAGGAATTTGTAAGTTCAAAAGATCCTCAAACCTTTTGGTAAAATCTTTGTGAAGTGATCTTGTTTTGATCAAGTAAAGATCGGTCATGTAATCCGTCGTAGAATTTTTCAGATTTTCTTCCAAATTCGGATCCTTTTTCATTTAGAAACTCCAACACAGACCCAAAAATAGCTGAAAATATTGATATTGATATATCAACAGAAATAATTTTTCTCCATGGAATAGCTTTGTCGGTAAAAAAAAACGTTCCACTGCCAGAAAAATGGATTCTCCTCTGGTATCAGTTTCCAGATATAATGGTAAAAAGCAGCTCTCGGTACATATTTTCATCTATGATATATCGAACGTATCCTACCAACAGAGTTTCATTGCCGGGTAATGTAGACTCGTCTAACTGGAGAGAGAATCTCTTGGCCTGCAATAAATTGCATAAAACGTTTTCCACGTCGCGACCCATCTCGTCTATTCGTCTCTTAACGGTGTTATTACTCAAGGATATTCTTTTTATAATATGTATCTTGAGCGGGCTTATGCAATGCATTGTTGAGGACCTCTACAATGGCTGGTAAAATAAGTTGCTCTCCAATTGTGAGAGGCTTCGCCTACTTCGCTTTTAGCAGAGATATATTGTAGGACGCTCGAAAGCCATCAACGTTTTGCATAGGACCGTGATAAGTGGTCCTCCATTTTTGAAGGCTTCATGGCATCGTTACTAAATACTTTTTCACATATGAGACACGTCGGCAGTGTTGATTTGATGGAGATGAAATAAATCCAAACTTTATGTAGTCCAAACTGTACCTACTGTCTCCTTTTTTTTTCGTGTCTGCGATCACACCGCCAATCTTAAGTAAAAATGTTTAAAACTACTACTTATGTATAATATCACAATTATACAATACTATGTCAATTTTCTTATACACATGTTTAAAATGTTTCATTAAACTTTTCATTTTTAGAATGGCAAAAGTAACGCAACACTATCTTTGAAGTTTAAAATAAGAAAATGCGTTAAGGGGGTCGATTGAAAAACTTGTCGACCCCCAAATCCAGATTTCGTTTTTGTCAACCCCTAAGAAACCGATATCGACCCCAAGGGGTCGATATCGACCACTTTGGGAATCACTGAGCTAGAGCAAGGTATTGAAGGCGGTATTACACTATCTATACTACTATACTACTACTACACTACTACTATAAGCTTGCGCTAACGATTCAAGTTCTATTTTCTTTGGTTTGTCTCTTTTGCTATTCACTTGTAGCCGCATTTCCTTAGTGTGAAAAACAATACTATTTCACAGCATACGTGATCAGAACCCGTTTTTCGCAAAGAAAAGATAAACAGGTGAACAAATATTGATAAATAGAAATAGAAATAAAAAGATATTTCAATGTTGGAATTTTGTTGAGAGTTAGAAGAGAAATGAAAAATGGAAACAATTTCCTGACACTGACGCTGAGAAACTTCAACTCTATTTGAGATTCATCACAAAAAGAGTCACAAAGAAAATCAATTACAGGAAGTCCGACTTGATCGGTCGGGGAAACCCAACCTCAAATTTAGGGCAAAGAAACATTTTCCGTTGATCCAGGGGGAATTCTCAATCTAAAGAGACATTAAATTCGTGGTTGCATATGCCGCACATATCTTTTTTTCAGGTCCCCGTTGGCATTGGGAACTAGAAGCTTAGCAATATCCAATATCATTAAATGTTCGGCTTACGTTGAACCTTGATACATGTTGTAAATAATCGCATCCGCATCCGCAAAGGCGGATCTCATCCGCTTCCGCAATAAATAATGCTGATTTTTATGCCGGCGCGTGAATGCAATTCCAATCTGAGCATTAAGTCTTTTCCCGTCGGCCGTTGACTTCGTCCAAATGATTCGTTTCGAAAATTTAATAAACTTTGATTGAACTATGTACAATGATTTGTTGCGAAGTTATCGTCAATCAAAGCAAAAAAGTCCAGTGCAAATCTGAAATTGAATTCTAGTACTCTCGAATATTGGAAGCGACACTTGGAACGTGTTGCGTAACTTGGGTCATTTTTATAAAGTATTTTTGCAAATATGTAATTTAAACACAGTTATACATAAATTTTTTTAAAATTTTTATTTTTTCGTGAATTCAGAAGTTTTTGAAAGAAGTGAAGCCGCACGACCATTGGGCACTGAGCAAGTTGGGTAAATTTTTGTCGAAACAAAATAGCTGTTGATGTCGACTTTTACATAATTTTGAGATTTAAACCTGTGACCCTGTGAGTTATCTCCAAGATGGGACGTTCTAACTCCACTGAACTATTTTTTCTGAGATAATGTGAAGTCTACGCAGATAAGTACGAGACGATTGACATTTTGGAAGAGAGTATTAGAATATTATAAGAGCCAACCGCGGCAGCAACTTACCCGAAAGCAATTTCAAAACATAATGGCAGAACCTTATCTTTATATTATAACATTAAATGACATGCGTTTTATTCTCTCCGGACTCCGGAAAACAAAACGTTTTAAAGGAAGACCCTTTAGCTGGTTTTAGGAAATACGAACTAATTTGAAAATTATTTCTTAGCCTGCTTTCAGCCGTTAGAATCGCGGACATATAATTGTGAAAGGTTGACTATTGAAATAGAAAAAAAAACCAACTATCGTTACAGAGACTGAAAGAGTAAAGATTTCTAACAGCTCCCATCACCAACCGCTTAATTTATTACTTTTTTCCACTCTCAACCTCCTCGCTGCAATTCGAAAGAAGCCTTATAATCATTTGCCGACGACTGATGAAAATTTCAGCGAACCCGTACCGATGGGCGAACAAAGTGCAAAACAGCAGGCGAGGCAGTTAAACAGTTGAGGTGAAGCCCTATGACCGCTTTGGGCAAGACAACCGATGTTAATGTGCCTTTTAACTTAAATTGTATGACACAAAATTATTTGTCACTTGCGAGCATTTATCGCAATAAAACGACCGACTGACGACGACGGACGGTAGAATAAAATAAATACATGTAAAAAAAAAGCCAAATGTAATTGATCAACGCGATGGTCTCTTGAAGTAGGGGATTAGTGCACTCGCCATTAACACCCCATACCTCTTTCATGAGTATATTTTAATTGCAAAGCAGATTCCTTTCTTGCATACCTGGGACACTATTGCAATCAGCGCTGCCACTTAATAGACGGTTCAGCGCAGTATATATGCGAAAAAGGCGCTGTAGATTTAACAAGAACGCAGTGGATTTTACAAAATATAACAAATAATATATAAATGATGTTCAATCCACTTTAAATGCATTTTATTTGAAAAAACAAACTTTAAAAGGAACTCAGCAAAAAAAAAAAAAAAAAAATAGAAGTTCAATCAAGTTAATTAGCAAAGAATCACGTGTTAAAACGCACAATTATTAGTTTCTCATATATATTCGACTCAAAAATGACTACATAAACGAACTCAACAGTAACAAAAAAACAAATTCTATAAATTAAATTAACAAAAATCACAGTTGGAGAATATATTGGAATTGGCACCTTCATGTTAAATAATTAATTTCTTACGTATGACAAATACAATAATTTAAATTTATTGAAAAAAATTAACAATTCCTGGCGGATCTGAGGGAGACCTACAATCTTTTTTGGAATCTGTAAGCTCTTTGGCTAAAATAATATTTTTATTTGTAGTGTTAATGTGCGAAGAGAGTTTGTGTTGCCAGTTTTCACCAAATTAACTAATTAAAATGTTCTTTCTCCAGCTGCGCTAGTGTGGGGTTATGAGCATAATAAAAGCATAAGTTCTGAAGGTTCTGCTAATACTAGCTCACTTAGCGCGTTTTTAATTGTACTCGCTCTTGACCAAAATTTTGTTAAGATGAGACGGATCTTTGTAGGGGAGTTCTGCTTAAGATATAATACTACTAGAAATAAATAAAGAAAACTTGCACTCATAGCAATAAGAACAAAGCGAATTGAGTTCTTTCGTTTATTTGTCACAACAAAAAATTTTGCAGTTATTAAATGAAACATTAATTAGTATTTTAATAAATTAATTTAAAATAAGTTCACAGCCAAGCCTAAGTTGACATACCTTTAGATAAGATGAAATAGTGCCTTTGGATAAGATGACATACCCCAATTTATTAGTCTTGGTTGCAGAGCTCACGTATAAAATGCTTTATTTTGTGGTCTACACCGGCACACAATGCGTGGTACCATTTATCACAAGCCTGGCAGCAAAGCCAATGATCTCCTAGACTTGAAAAACTATAAAGCTCATTGCAGTAAATACAAGCTACATCATCTGAAAATTCCTGCGGAGTCACATAATTGTCTTGTAAAATCGGACGTTTTGTATTTTTTCGAGCTCTAAGGCTTTTACGGTTCTCTTTTTCATTTTTCATTTCATCTTGTCGGGTAGGTCATCTTAAGCAGATCTCACCTATTTATTCATAATAACTCTATTACCTAACAAACATCACCATTGAATATTAAGTTTTTCGACATTTTCATTTAAAAATGGAAACTCTTCCAATATTGGTAAAATTGATCTGCAAGTACCTTCCACTATTTAACCCACATCCAAATATTTAAGTAATTTAAATTTTTTGTTGTTGAATTCAAACCGTTTTGTAATTTGGATACATAGTTCTTTGTAAAAATTTAACAAATTATTTTTAATTTCGATTATATCTCCCTCAGGAATATCATTTGAACTTAAATAATAAATGAGTGCCAAAGTACATGTCTGAAAGTGACAAATACAGAGCAGAATCTTCAAAATTTACATTGACGCTTATTACATCATGCTTTATAAAATTTAGGTATTGCAAGGTACAAATCTAGCATTACTTAAGCTCTAAAAAAGCTTATTGCTCTGGTTTACTAAAACTAGCACATATATGAAAGAAAAAGAAAGATACAGCTTATTTATTTTATTTTAATTACTTTGATTTTCGAAAAATAGCAAATTTAAATAATATTGCAACGGTTCCCACTGCTACAAAAGCCTATTGATAACACTTTACATAGAAAGCCAACGTGTGGAAGATAAACCCAAAATACTATTGCTTCTCACATTAAAATATTCTTGAAACTCTTTAAATGCACCAATGCTATGTTAATTGAAAATTTTTTTTAAGAGGAGCAGATTCGTTTTTCTGCGCAGTAGATTTTCATTTTAGCCTAAACGCAGTAGATCTACTGCTAAAGGAGTAAAGTGGCAGCGTTGATTGCAATTACAAACTCACCGTCGAAGGAAAACAAAGAACCTCATTCAGTTTAAGTGGCGATGATTTTGTTTGCTATTCACCGGGAAATGCAACAATAAGGCGCGGGTCGGGTCTATTAATAGTAATACAGAGGAGCGAACATAAAACATACTTACATACCAACGGAAAAAAAAATGTAATTACAAATTTATTGTCAAGGGGTGGTATGGACAAATTGATCGGAGAATTGATTAAAGTTGTTTCGGTACTAGTTGTGTGGCAGACTATTCCTTTAAGAGTGATTTTGTAAAACTGTCGCACCTGCAAATTGCTGTCATAGTTGAAGAGGTGAACTGAAATATGCACCGCATGTGAATTAACTTAAAGAATGCACTTAGTAAAATTTCTAGCTTAAGCGTTTGCAACTCGTAAGCATGTTAGCAGTATTGTTTGTGTTTGGGTGTAAACAAGTTTTTCAATAGACTTAGGATAAGTCGACATACCTAGGTCTCAGCACAGATGAAAAGTAGATAAATAGTTATATAGCGAATAGGTATGTATGTATTTCACGCCTGTACATATTTGCTTGGTGCATAAAAGAAATAGAATAACGATGCGTAATCGCATTTAGACGGGGTCTATACCTAGGTCATTTTTGACTTTGACATTTTTGTTATTTATGCCAACAGGGTACCTACATGCTTATTGGTTGAAGTTACAGTAGTTTATTGTTACAAGTGCTTCTTGCAAAAACCCGTTATGCTCTTAATAAATGAGCACTGTATCGACATTTTATACCTATAGGTAGTGTGGAACAGATTTGAGCTTTATTATGTGTGACAATTATATTTTGCTTTGATGAGTAAATTCAAACGTATTGAAAATTATCGTTTTTTCTTTTGTGGCGGAAAATTAGTGCGTAATCAAAAAAATAAATCAGATGGTAAATAACTTGTTGCTAGTAGGTATACCTAACATAAATCTATGTGCTACTAAAGCATTATTTTGTTTTTGTACGTGAAGCTGGTTTATCGGCTTCAGTTTGTTTTTAAAACTTGCTAAACCGCCTGGGTAGCGGTGAGTCATCAAATGAGTCAAGTATTTCGCAGATACGCTAAAGATTATTACCATCACTCCGCGAGTCGTTGTCTAACAATAATTAGGTACAGTGTTATTTTTGGGCATGGCTTTCCTATAAATACCAACCTATAACAAAGGTTTTCCAAAGAAACGTCCTCGATGAACGATGAGATGGTAAACACAATAAAAGTCAACAATTTTTTTTTGGTTAAGTTTGCACAAAAATTCAAAAAATGTTTTTTAAGAACCTAAAAAGCAGCTATATAGAATTGAAAATAAAAATGTTCCATCGTGAATTTAATGCTGATAAACAATTTGTTTTTGTTTTTGCAAGTAGTTTCTCTTGTGTCAGTTCACATGAGAATTGAAATTGATTAAATTTGTTCGGAATTAAAACAAAGATACAAAAATTGATTTGAAATAACAAGAATGCATGAAATGACATTTTTATTTACTTTTGTACTGTATGGATCACTCCTTAACGAACTATTGATGTCAAATTTCAAAAACAATTTACAATTTACGGATTAATACCGGATTTCAACTTTTAAAAGTCGGTATATTCACCAAAATACATCACATAAAGGCTTAAAAGGTTAATTTACTTCAAAAGTGTTTTAAGAAACTGACCATAAGCGCATATCTACCTGTCTTAGAACCAACTAACGCTTCAATGAATTTCGTCAATGGATAACAAAGATAAAGCAATTCTTAGACTAAGATACAAAATGCAAACTAGGAATAGTGAATGAATTTAAAACCGTTTTAAGGAAAGACATAACAAATATCTACCATTGGAAAAAATATAAACATTAACAGAAAAATGTGATAAGAACTATGCAAAAAATCTTGCCCAATCTCAAGGTCGAAATCAATAAATTTCTTCAAATCACATCATCACAAATCGTAAGCAAAAAATTCCTGCATTTTCCAGTGGGAATAAAATCTCTATTCTGTTAATACTTGTGAACGCCACCTTCTGCTGTTGTTCGATATACATATGAACACGAAAATCATAAGTCCTACAAACATTTAAAAATGAAACATCGAAAAACTCACTCGATACTCGAATAAATGTCAAAAATATATCACGGACAAGATTCTACTCATCCCTTTATTCCCGGCATCTGTTTTATGTATAGGATCAGATTCCCCCATTTATTGTTTGACGTTGGATTTTTGAAGTGAATTTCGTGTTTTGTGATCATCTAGACAGAGGCACCATTTCTTAAGCAGTTTTGTAGAGTTTGACTAATCGATTAAGCTCCTTCCTGTAAGAGCTGCTGCCAGTTGCACAATAATTTCTAGTTTCATCTAGAAATTGAATTGGAGATACATACCAATTAAATAAAAGAGAAAAGTTTACATTTACTGGTATCAACAAGGGTCCCGTCCAATGGTGAGTTAGTCCATGAATCTGTATAGAATAATAAAAGGAGAACGTTCGGTAAATAGGTCATCTTGAAATAAGTGTTGAAAATTTGTTTATCAATAGTATCGTTCTAAACGATGTCGTTTGACTGAATTATTATCTTTGTATAGGTACTCCAAAAATGAATCGATCGAGTTCCTTAGTCAAAAAACAGTGATAGCCTTAATTTTGGTATTGGAGTACAGTGAAACCCGCTTAAGAGAAAAGGCGAATTGTCACAGTTTTTCTTTCACTTAAGCGGGTTTTTCACTTAACCGAACCCCGGTTAAGTGAAAAAAATTTTTACTTAAGCGGAGTCCTGATAACTGAAAAAAAATTGCACTTAAGCGGATTTAAAGTTCCATTAAGCGGAGGTTTGATGCTTCATATACACAATAAACAATTTGATGTATTTATCTTTGGAGTTGCCTGGAAAAAATTTTGATTAAACATCAAAAAAAAATAGTTTATTGAATAACAAAAACAACGTAAATATGTACATTGGAATTCATAGGTATGTAGTAGTACATAAATATATTACGTAAATGAAATTAAACCACATTTGAGTTTTTGTAGGTTAATTCGAAGGCACATTGGGCAAAACAAAAAGTGTCCACTCCCAAGTTTGGCTTCTGATTTCAAATATGTACATATTCATTTTTTGAAAATAATTAGGTACGTTTTATGAAGACAAAAATAACCTTACTTTTTTCAAAAAGTCATCAATTTTCGTTTGTGACAAAGTCTGAAAATGGCAATTCATCATTTTATATTCAATTTCATCTAAGATTAGATCTAGTTCATTATCCCCATCAAAAAACTGCTTAAGAACATTGAGAGATTCAAAAGCTTCTTTATTTTTGCTTTCTGGATTCCCAAAATTTCCACATCTAAACCATTGTCAGATACAGATCTGCTAGCATCAAACTTTTCGAATTGTAGTGCTGCTTCATTAATTAACAGGAATTGTGCTTTTCTAAACCTTCTCGGATCTACCTATGTACATATTTAGAAGAAAAATTATTAGCAAAAGAAAAACAAAGTGTGTTTAATCTTAGTCTCCACACCAATACAAAAAATAATTTTGTCTGTTCCAATCGAATTGAAAATGTAAAGGACAGTGATACGGTCCTTTGGTAGCTTCATTCCTGAAGATCTATTTCACATTTATTTCGTGTCCGTAGATCCTTAAACATTATCCCGGATTCATCAGCATTATGCACGTCATCTGGGTTGTAGCTTTGACGAATGTTCGGCCAAAAATTTTCCAGCAGCAACTGTGTCAGCAGAATTACTTTCACCACAAATCTTCTTGAAATGAATATTTTCACGTTTTTTCCACCGATCTAACCATCCATTTGTTGGCTCAAATTGTTCTGTTCGATAAAAATTTTTTTCACTTAAGAGAGTTTTTTCAATGAAAAATATGAAATTTAACTGAAAATATGTTTCAGGTATCCGGGTTTTTCACTTAAGCGAGTTTCACTTAAGCGGAGTGTTTAATAGGTAATTGGTTTACAAATACTCGGGGATGAAAAAATTCTTTCAGATAAGCGGGTTTTTCTCTTAAGCGGGTTTCTCTTAAGCGGGTTTTACGTATCGTTTTTCGGCTCACACAACATATTCCTAGCAGTTCATTTCGAGGTCTCAATGCTTTACAGTGTTGACATGCAGTATTCATTCTTAGAACGATATATAGGCAGCGAACACAAAAGTTCTTACCGAGTTATCTCTTCTATATATTGTCAAAGACTCAAAGCGTGGTGTCGGCTTGCATCACAGTAAAAATTGATAGTTGACAGTTCAAATGTAGGTTCAATTGATTCGCTATCGTTGTATCGTTTCATGCCTCTCTCTCTTTTTTATCGTTACCCAAGTAACATTTTCAGAGCTGCAAGTCTTAAATATGTTTTAGAAAGGCCTTAAAAGAGTGAAGTCGGTGGTTAATGCTCTATATTGACATTTGTCACAGCTTCTTACAATTTTAAGTATAATTTATGCTCTACATGTTTGATCCAGATCTCCAAGCTCTTAAACCTTATAAGGCTAGTTGCTTTATAAATATGGTTTATTTAAACCTTTACAACAACACTCCACTAGCCTAACTCATTTAAATCTCTTTGTTTTACAAAGACATTATTTCTGCTTGAGAGATGTACTGAGAGATAATCGGGAGCCTTATGCTTTCAAATAGTTATATTTTACAGTGCAGGTTAGCTAAACTTTAAAGGAGCTTAATGATAAAATAATTGTGTCAAATGTTTTTATCTATTATTAAAAGTTTAATATTTCGAAGGTGCGTTATAAATTTTCGAAGTGCAACTTCTATGTTTGTGATGAGAATAGAGTGGCACATGAAGTCATTACAACATTGCTTATATCGTGTTTAACATTTCATTGTCACGATAATATGTTTCGTAGTTTTTTCTATTCATATGTTTCGAACATTTTCTCTCTCAAGATCTATGAACGTATTTTTGAAAAGAACTTATTGGAAAGTTTTAATGCCAACAAACAATTGTCATTGTTTCCATTAGTATTATTATTTTTTACTAACACTTAAGTAATTTTTTTTTTAATTTCCGTTCCACAGTAGGATATGTTACACCTAGCTTTTGATAGTCTTTAATACAGCTGAAAGTGCACTAAATCAAAATGCTAATGTAATTTTGTTTCTATTGTAGAATATGCAGGGATGCAGGCATTCTAACATCATATTTTGAGCCCTATTCGCTTTGTAAGAAATGATCAAGCTGATTCTAGCTCTCAAAGTCGAAAAAAAACCTAAAAAAAAAAACTTAAAACTTTAAACGCATTTTTCTGGAAATCACTTTTTTTGAACTGGCCGAAGACATAACTCGAGCAAATCCTCACCGATCTATTCCAAATTTTGACAGTACATTCAAAATACCTTTCTCCAGAGTCGTACGTAGGATTTTTATATTGCATAGTTTTTCTTTAATCAACAATTTTGTCGTTTTTTTTATAGAAAATTAAAATTTTTTTTCAAACGTGCACCATTTCGCGAAAAAAAAATATCGAAAAAATCTTACGTACGGCTCTTGCTGTTGTTATATAGAAACTAAAAATTTTCGGGATTTTTTTCCAGGTTCAAAATTAAGGAGGTTACATCTTCGGCCATGGACCCGTCTAAGAAATGAGGTTACTCCGAAGAAGTGCTGGACAGCCACCATTTTGAATTTAATTGACACGAAAAAATTTGTATTTGTATATTGAAACCTAAATTATAAAGCCTCTTTTTGTTGAGTCACAAAAAATTCATAAATTATGTCCATTTTATCACGCTCTAAACCAGCGTCCCCCCTTAATACAGCCAAAACCCTGCTTTTTAATCGCTGTTAGAGCTAAGAAGGAAGTAAAATTATTGTTACTTGGGTATTTTAACAAACAGTGCTTTAGTGAAATAGCTAGTTGCATTCCTTATTTGAAACAATTTACCCGCAACACCAACGGTTAGCAGCAATATTTCAACGAGGACACGCTTATTCAATCGGATCAACTCAGACATCTTTTCCGGTCGGCACTGAATAGCCTAAAATTAGAGAGACGCAGACAGACGCAAAAGATATAGACTAAAAGGAAATCTGACGTTGTTGTTTTACTAACTCAGTATTACCGGCCATGATGACGATTCGAAAAGAAAAATAATGATCGAATTGAGAAAGTATAGTTGAAAGAACGATTTTGGTACATGACGATATGGGAAATATTCTTCGTTTGTAACCTTTCAAAGACATAAACCTTAACGGCTCCCCAAACTAGATTATGTTATTGCAGTAGTTTATACCAACAAAAGAATTAAAGTATACTAACGACGCTTGCTTTAATGGAAATTAATAAAAAACAGAAACACTCAGCATTAATATTTTCACCAAAAGGCTGTTGATACTGCGCATACTTTTTTATCTTCTCTTTATGGCAAAAAAAGTAGTTTCGTTTCTGGGTCAGAGAACGGATAACATAATAATTCAGTCTTCTTTGCACTAATACGGAACCTTCTTGTTCAAAAACACTTGTGGTAGCACTTTTAATAGACAACCAATATACAACATATATAATATACTTTTATGCAGGTAGAGCAAAAAAACATCAATTTTTTATTGCATCTGGGTATAGTATTCTGAGAGTTTGGCACGTGCCTTGATTCTAATCAAAACCTACTTTTCTACATCTTTTATTATTAGTCAAAATTACTCATGATTCTTCAAATTTTAGAGACTATAAAAAAATCTCTTTCCACAAAGCAGTTATCTACAGTACAATGCTACTACCAATTGCCTTAAGATTCTATATTCCTACAATTAAATAAAACTTGTTCGCGCCCACAAGTATACGAATTATTTATACCACCTTTTAGGATAACAAAATACCGCATTTATTTAATGAATTCGTTTATTCATTGAACCCACAACAATCTCTTTTTCCATTGCGGTGAAAAAAAAAAAATTTATATTAGGCCACGTCTCACTCCGCAGCTCTTAAATAAATCAAAGTAAAACGTTTCCCCATATTCAGCACACATGGCTAATAGAAAAATAAATCAATTGTATCCGCAAATGGACGTTATTTAACAAAGGGAAGTTTTTCAACTACCCACAGTCGGTTGGCAGCTTCTCTTTGGCACTTATGACCAAGCTAGAGTGTAGGTATAATCGTTACACGCCCACACAAAAAAAAAACAGTACCACAGTAACTTCCTCTATAATTTAGATTGTGCGCAGTTGAAAGGATCTCCTTACACTTTCCCCCTACTAATCGAATTTCCTTCGTATTTATTCTTCTATTGCAGACAGTTCATCCACCAACACTACGGAGAATCCTTCGCCTTCTCTAAGTCCGCCGCCATCAAATACCAAATCACCTTCACCGTCGTCTCTGCATCATAACAATAATCACCATCACAATCATTCGGGCTTTCTACAGAGCTCAAACGAATCCGATGATGAAAGCCAAGAAGTCATCGAGGAGGATGATGGATGCAACACCGACGGCCCGTCGGATGGTTCCTCGCCACACGGTGGAGATAGTTCAAATCAAACCAAACGGAAAAAAAAGACACGAACAGTATTCTCTAGAGCACAGGTTTTTCAGTTAGAATCCACTTTCGATATGAAGCGATACCTAAGCTCATCGGAACGTGCTGGTTTGGCAGCTTCTTTGCGCCTTACAGAAACCCAGGTCAAAATATGGTTCCAGAATCGTCGAAATAAATGGAAACGACAGCTTGCTGCTGAGTTAGAAGCTGCAAATATTGCGAACATGGCGCATGCGGCGCAAAGGCTCGTCAGAGTACCAGTGCTGTACCACGATGGTTCCAGCACAGGGTTCGTGCCCCCACCACCCCCACACCATCACAGTGCACCAATGTACTACACAAGAAATGGCAGCCCACCTAGACCGCCATTGTCCTCACTTGTATAGGAGGATGAAAATGTAGTAGTGGTGGACTTTTTGGATAGCAAATCGATTGATAATAATGGTTGCAAAAAATCGTCCTCATTGACGTCCATTTCTACATTTGGTGGGAGTTAAGCGGCGGATTGTTCTCCGCCATGGTCTTCATCGGCAAAATTTTTGCAAATACATTACCAAACGCCAACGGATTGTCTCGAAAAAAACTCAGCCATCTACAATCACACGGGTTTCAAATAAACTACTCGTTAAAATAATTTAAACTTTAAAAGTTATATCCTTGTTCCTATGATGTAAAATAAACTTATTTATATATATACTCTACTATCTCTACTTTAGTTTTTGGTAATGTCTTTAGGGATCTAATTTTAAGTAAACAAATCAGCTATCTGTACTAAATTTTCTAATCGAAGTTAAGCATTATGTACCAAGCATAATCATTTGCGACACTAAAAAATGTTAAAATATAACTTTTATATCCAGTCAGATTTTGAACTAAAAAACTAATCTTAAAACAAGAATGTGAGTTAAAATTATGTAAAATGGTGTGTAAGTGTTCGATAACTTGAATATAAATTAAAGTAAGTATTAGAATGTTAAATTGTATTCCCATGTAATTTGTATATTATTATTTATCGAATAAGAATAAAACAAATTTGTAATTAAGTAGATGTTTTATTATATCTAAGTAACTCTTGAATTAAGACCAACTTAACCAAAAGCCAAAAATTTAACAAGAACTATTTATAAATATATAAAAGATATAGATAAATTATATTATATAAGTATATATTGTACTTAGAACAATAACAAAATACATACATAAAACACCGCTTTAGTTATTCAGCAAAAACTTGTTTTCTTCCTTCTTTTCATATAGCAGATCTCTTCAAACATCATAATACTATTAAATGACAACATATATTCTAGATTGTGACAAAATCTACAAAGATACTTATTGGACTACGAATGCGCGTGTTGAAAAAATTAAGCTGATTTGAAGGTCGTCGCCAGACAATTATTTCGGGTGGGCCGGGGGAGGGGGGCGGGGGCGGGAGGGTAGTTACAATTATACAATTCACAAATCAGTTTGTGCCTTTCTGAACTTTCTGAATAGTATATACAATAAATATAATTAATACAGCCCATTTTAGCGAAAAATCGATCAAACCGAATATTTTCGTTAAAAATACGAGATTCTTAAAAGAAATAATTTCTTAATAGACATGTTGAAAGATCGTGTAGATCACCTCAACAACTGATTTATTTCTGTTTAGATTTTTGTATTTTTAATCAATCCACAACTCCAGGACAGAAAACACGACAGTATAACAAAGTTTTTGTTATTGTTTAACGAATATCTTAATTGGGAATATGGTACTATACTATTTACATATAAGGCACTTTATGGATTGGTGCAAAAAAAAAAAAAAAATAGCTGAGATAAAAATTAAATAGACATTTCGATGTTCCCTACATAGAAAAAAGGATTGGAAAATTCTGTTCGTCCCTCTGCAAAATCTGCAGCCCAAGTGGATGGGCCAATTTGCAAACTTGGTTCATATGGTTTATTAATTAGTAGGAATTTAAGCTCTAACACAATGGTAGGTACTTATATATGATAAAACGCAATGGCGGATCCAGGATTTGGGCATTCTATTAGATAAAATTTTATTTATAAATATATACGAGGCTTAGCAGATTCAATCAGAAATTATTTACATGATGTTGGCGTCGATTGCTCATATACAGCTATGGACAAAGAAATAGCGCACTCATTCATTTTCTTATGAGAACTGCATTTATTTTTTCCTTTTGAACTTAAATATTTTATTTCCTATTTTATGACATGAAGTGACTTCTAAGGATTAATAATAATTAGTAATAGGGAATTATTTCTTAACAATTCTATTTTAAAAAAATATTTTGCAGTGATGATCAAATTTCTTGTGGACAAGAAAATAGCACACTTACCTAGGTTAGGTTAGGTTAGGTTTAAATGGCTGTCAGGAAAACAAACTGACACACTTAGACCAATATTAGGTCCATTGTGATACCATAAGTATTATGCGAGGGAATACCTCACTTAACAAAACCATTTGGAGCTTTTAATAAAGCGAAGGATATGCAGGGGATCTGTGTGTGCCAGATCGCTTGTATCATCAAGAAAATATTTTCCTAGATGCCGCTTTCTTTTAAAAGAGAGTGCAGGACATGAGCAGAGGAGGTGTGGGATTGTCTCCCCCTCCTCCTCATCTAAGCAACTTCTGCAGAAGTCATTTGAGGGAACGCCAAGTCTTATGGCGTGTCTTCCTATCAGACAATGTCCGGTGATGACATTGATTACGGAGCTAACTTGCAATCTGACAATTGATAACAAATGATGCCATATCCGTTTTGTTGCCACGCACGTGGTAATATTGTACCACCTATGATTTGTTCTATCCATTGCCTCTTGCTTTAGCATAAGTTTACATGTAGCGATTTGTATACCAATATTCAACCTGCTGGTTGAGATCGGTAGAACGGTTCCTTCTCTGGCGAGTTCATCGGCTTTGCAGTTACCCACGATATCTCTGTGCCCCGGCACCCAAATAAGGTGAATATTGAACTGTTCAGCCATCTCCTTAAGAGATAAGCGACAGTTGAGGGCGGTTACTGAGTTCGTAGAAACAGCGCCGAGTGATTTGAGGGCTGCTTGACTATCTGAGAAAATCCGGATATTCGTTGAGGATATCACGTTTTCTTTTAGCCATGATAGGACCTCTTTGATCGCCAGAATTTCCGCTTGGAACACGCTACAATGGTTTGGAAGGCGGAACGAGAGACTTACGTTAAGTCGGTTTGAGTACACCCCACAGCCTACCCCTTCTTCGGTTTTTGAACCATCTGTATAGAAATGAATTGAATCATCTCTCAAAAATTCTTCGTCTTCCCAGGTCGTTCTCGGTGGGATTGAGACTTGGAACTTATTATCAAAAACCAATTGGGGGATGGTGTAGTCGGAGTGACAGGGAATTGATCCGAATAAATTCAGGATTGCAGCATGACCGATGTTGTTATCGGTCCATTGGGAGATAGCTCTCATACGAGTGGCTGCACTGGCGGCCATTTGTTTGCTGAAGATATCTAGTGGTGTGAGGTTTAGGAGTGTATTTAGTGCAGCTGAGGGTGTTGATCTCAGTGCTCCGCTTATACACAGACAGGCTGTTCGTTGGACCTTGCTTAAATTGTCGCAGTAGGTCCTTTTATCAAGAGCGGTCCACCATACCACTACTCCGTATGTGAGTATTGGTCTGATGACCGCGGTGTAGAGCCAGTGGGTGATTTGGGGGGAGAAACCCCATTTGTTACCAATGGCTTTTTTGCAGGAAAATAAGGCCACGGTGGATTTCCTGATTCTTTCCTGTATATTGGCTTTCCAATTTAGCTTTTTGTCTAGGATTATACCTAGATATTTGGCTTCGTTTGAAAGTACAAGTGAGATTCCATTTATTGATGGAGTTGTTAGTTGAGGAATTTTATATTTCCTGGTGAAGAGAACGAGTTCAGTTTTCTGAGGGTTGACCCCTAGATCACATTTTCCCGCCCATTTTACAAGTTTATTTAGAGCGGTCTGCATCAGGTCCGTAAGGACGTGAGCATGTTTGCCGGACACCGCAATGGAGACGTCATCTGCATATGCAATCACTTTGAATCCCTCAGCTTCTAAGTCAACTAGAAGTTCATTGACAACTATATTCCATAGAAGAGGGGATAGGACTCCGCCTTGCGGTGTTCCTCTACTGACAGATCTCTTTGCAGAGAAGCACACTTACCTATAATCGTAAAAAAAAAATTATTTTTAGTGAAAATATTAATTTTTTCATAAATTTTGGTATTACCAAGTTAGTTCTTAGTTGGTTGACCACGATTTTTTAAAGTTGCTTGGCACCTCCTTGGTAAGCTTTCAACTAACGCCTGGGCATCTACTTTGCGGGATAGAGTACCAAGCTTCTTTGATTCCGGCCCAAAGATCGTTTGAATTTTTAAATTTTGTCTGCCCAATTTTGACTTTAACATCATTCCATAAGTGTTCTATGGGATTAAGATCGGGACTTTAAGCTGGCCAGGTTAGGACATCGATTTGTTCATCCACGAGCCAAGCTTTTACTTTATTTGATGCGTGTTTGGGGTCATTGTCATGCATGAATATCCACTTAATGGCATGAACCCAAAGGAATATGGTTCCATTGTATTCTTAAGTATAGCAAGATAAGCGAATTTATCCATTTTGACATCAATCCTCACCAATGGTCCCACCCCATGCCAGGAAAACGCACCCAGACCATTAAATTTCCCACTCCATGACTCCATGTTTCACCGCTTTAAAGTATACTTAGGATTGTACGCTTTGCACTTAGGACGATGCAAAAATTGCGGTACTTTTTAGGCTTGATAGACTGCATTTGTTTATCAAATCTACATACCCGAAGAAAAAGAAACATCACAACCATTTCACATAACGGAAATTTTGAATTTATTATTTTTCTTAATAGTGTGCTATTTCTTTGTCCATAGCTGTATGTATGGCCAAGGATTCGACGGAGCTCCGGCAATGAGTGTCCAATTCATTGGTGCACATGCTTATCTGAAATAATATTTCCCCCTGGCAATTTATGTAAGTACATTGCGCTGCACATAGCTTTAGTTTGGCAGTCAATGCAGCATGCGAAGTGTCAGGAATCAAAAATGCGTTAGAAACTATCGGAGCGATTGAAGCATTTTTCACTGGCCTAAAAGAAAAGACGTGTTTTACGTTTGAGTCAGGAATTGTAAATCTAAAAACCAAGATCTGGGTGAGGCTACTAAGTGAACTGAAGACTACAAACTAAATGAATTTACGTACAAAAGCAAAAATGCAGATTCTACTTTCCACGTTATTTTTGAGCATGTTGCTAGAATTTGTTTTGAATACGAAATCACAATAAAATCGCCACGCCGCCGCGCCGCCGCCGCCGCCGTTGCAATCAACAAAAAAATCGTTGCAACGTTCAAGCACAAAGTATTGAAGACAACTACAGAATTTCTCTCTGCATTCCGTTTCTTGATACGTTCATTTCTCAACTCAAAAGTCAGTTCTCGGAACAAAAATCCATTTTCCAAAGTTTCGGGCAACTGTTTCTTAAACAAGAATATAACGAAAAGAAATGCGCTGACCTCTACACATTTTACGAATATATATCGGATTGTTCGAAAGAAAATTTCCTGTCAGAAGTCAGGAAGTGGAGACAGCAAATCCAGGGCCAGAACATCCAAAATGCGCTTGATGTTTTACTGGTTAATATCTTTCGATCAAAAATTTACATTTAAAAAAGTTTATAAGTGACGCGATCCGAGAAAAGGCACCTTTTAGGCAAAAGTGAAAGCTTACACGGCGCGCTCTGAAAGGCGCTGATGTACCATTCAAACCCATCTAAAAAATCGTTTCACTGAATTTATATTTTGTGAAATAATAGCGATGTTACAATTTCTGATAGCGCTCATTGTATATAAATTCTATAGAGCTATTACTTTGACCCGTTCCGGTGACAAAGTGGGAATTGAATGTACGCCACAAAAGTTAGAATGCATTCCACAAGATTATATTTAAAGAGAAGGAGGGGTATATGCGTAAGAGCAGGAAACATATAACAACAAATGTTTCTCCTCTAGGAATATAGGCTTTAAATATTAAACGTAGGTACACGTAGATTGAAATGTTTGATAGTGTGCGAGCTTTTCCGTATGGTATAATGTGTGATTGATGTTGCTATGGAAAAGGCATCAATAAGAGTAGGTGAAAAGGTAAACATTTTTTGTAGGTGCGAATAAACAAGTGCAATGATTTTGTACATACAGTTTGGCAGTTATAAACACTGTTTTTGTCCGTTACAAAATTCCTTGAGCTTGGGGTACAGTTAAAAGTTTACAGAATTTCTCATTGGCAAAACGAAAGTGATTGTGAATAGATCAAAAAGAAAAATTTATTAAAAAATAATTGAAAAAATAGAAAATTAGTGAGAGACAAGTATAGTAAAGATAATAAATATAATTTAGAAAAAAAGAAATATTAGTAAGTGAGTAGGTAGTGAGCAAGAAGTGCAGTAAAAAAAATAATTATAATTTAGAGAAAAAAAAAAATCAGAAATTCTAGTTAATGAGCAAAAAGTGAAGTGAGGAAAACAAATAAAATTTAGAAAAAACTGAAATACCTATTAGGTAGTGAGCAAGAAGTGAAAAGAGGAAAATAAATATAATTTAGAGAAACCATAAATATAATTTAGTGAGCAGTTAGTAAGAGGTGTAGAGTGAAGAAAAACAAAACAACATATAAATTAGATAAAGATAAAATTATTTGTGCTAAGTTTGAAGTGCAGCAAAGAATATCAAACAGCAACTATCAAATTAGGAAATAAATTAGTTCAGTGTTTGGTTTTCAGTTTTGACTGATAGACTTCTGAGTAAGAGTATTTAATCTTTTTTTGTTTCTTGTTTCTTTTCAGATACGGTTGCCACTGTTGGTTTACTATCGCAGTAGTAACAAATAATTTTTTAGTTTTTAACTACTTTTTTTATTATTTCTATAATTATATACATATAAAATACTATTATTCTTGACATTATTATTTTAATCTCTCCCTCAAATTTTCCCGCACCCTCCCCCTCAGATATCGCGCGATCTGAGGTTTTAGTACTTTGAAATTAAAATTAAACTGTTCGATCTCGGTAGAGACAGGGACTCTCGTGACAAATCCGTTTTTTTTAGGGGTTTTAAACGAATTGAGTGAAGTGAAAGTGATAAAAAAAAACACCAAAAGAAATAAGGTGTTCAGTGATAAGTCAAAATTACTAAATTGTTATATCGAATAATTAAACTTTTTCTTAAAAATATTTTTTGCTTTTATCGATATGTCTAAGTGCGTATATAAAGACTGCCCTAACACTAGGACCTATCCTGGCTACAAATCATTTTTTCAGTTCCAAATGATTGTAGAAGGAAGGTATGGTTGAAGCATGGAAATGTTTCAACCATTAAGATCTTGCCTAAAAATGCAGGTATGTGCTCCACGCTTTTTTACGAAAAAGACTTTGCTCGTCAGGCAACTCGTCGAGTTTAATCAAAAAGAGCACTTCCGATTTCTTCGCAAGCAATTTGTCGCTGCACGGATGTTGCTGTTGACCATTTTTGTCAACGGATTATGGATGCTGAAGCTCATAAAGCTCAAGTAACCAAAACTTTAGTTTCTGCCCGACAGGAGGCTTCAAATTCTGCGTCATCTTTTTCTACATCTACATCGGCTACAAGTTCTGCTGATATAAGTGCAGCAGAAGATTTATTGTTTTTTTCAAATATGGCTCATGTTCGTCACTTCTCTCCTGAAACTTCCCGCGATCAAAATTTGCCGACAGGCTCAACTTCATTTCCGTCTTTGGATTCAGTTTTTGAAAATTTCCCTGAATCCTCTTTCAAAACTCCCCGCGCCCCAACTTTGCCAAAACGAAGTTTCGGTCCAAAGACTTCAAAAGCGTGCTTAAGCTCGCGTTTTGAAAACATCCCAACAAAACAAGTCCAAATGAACCGCTTTTTTTGGCTTCTTCTTCAAAAAAAAACGTATAGCTGGGACTCTACTTTCGAAGACGTTCCTGAGGGTACACCTCTCTCACCCTCCCAGCTTCCATCCCCGACTTTTCGGCGGATGCCAAAAAAGAAGTCACCATCTCTGACACCGAAGAAAATCTTCTCTATACCCATTTACAGGACGCCTCCGAAGATAAGGAAAAGCAAAAAATATCACTTAAGAAACGCGGTCGAGGAAATGCTGGAAAACTCGAAAGAAGAAGTTCTTACTTTCGTGTTGGCACAGCTTTTCCACGAAAAATATATCCGGTGGAGTCTTAAAGAAAAAGATATTTTTTTAAAAATCTTTTATAAGTCTCCAGCGTGCTATTCGTTTTTAGCTCGTTCAGGATTTAGACTACCGGCTGCCAGCACCGTCTACCGCTGGCATTCGGAAATACGCCTCGCGACAGGATTTTGCGATATAACAATGCGCATGCTTACCGAAAAAGCAAAGAGCATGTCGGACATGGACAAGAAGTGCGTACTTCTGTTTGATGAAATGGCAGTTCAACAAGAGAAAGAATACAACGCCAAAGATGACATTCAGTACGGATATACTGACTTTGATGAACACGGCCGCACAAATCAAATAGCCTCCAAAGTAATGGTTTTTACTTTGCGAGGGCTTAATAGAAACTGGAAACAAACTTTCAGCTATTTCGTAGGATCGCCAGATGGCGTTACGCTTTCAAAAATGATACTAGAGACCATAACTAAAGTGTTGGAATGCGGCTTAAATGTCGTGGCTACAAGCTGTGATCAGGGTTCGAACAATGTTCTTGCTTATAAAACCCTTGGAGTGGACTTCGAAACAGGAGCGGATAAGCCCTATATAGAAATAGGCGATCAGAAAATTTTCCTGCTATATGATTACTGTCATATGTTCAAGAGCGTTAGAAACATCCTAGTAAAACACAAAATAAAAATCAACGACGATATTGTGGAATGGGATATAATCAATACGCTATATAAAGAAGACTCGAAAGGGGACTTTCAAGTCAGTCACAAGCTTAAAGAAGCACACGTGATTCCGAAAATGTTTGACAAGTTTTCGGTGAAATTGGCCACACAGGTATTCAGCTTTAATGTATATACTGGGATCTTGTGTGCAATAAAATGTAATGTATTTCAAACTGAGGGAAAAAAAGAAGTGGCCGCGTCAACAGCTACATTCATTAAGAAAATGAATGTCCTGTTTGACACATTCAATACAGGCCAGCTTTATTCAAAAAATCCGAACAAAAAAGTATTATCAGATGACACTGACACTTTGGAATATCTGGAAAATTCCATTGACTGGATTTCAGATTGGAAAAGTGAAGGTAAGAAAAAAATCCCACCATGCTTTAAGGGATTAAAGTAAACACTGAGGGGAATAGTTCAGATGTGGCGACATCTTAAAAGTGATGAACAGAACTATTTCCTGTTGTCGCACCTCAACACCGATGTCGCAGAAAACCTCTTCTCTATGGTGCGAAACAATAGAGGTACTTACGACAAAGAGCCATCGGTGTGGAGATTTGTTCGCAATTTGAAGCTAATCATGTTCCAACATTACAGCTCAGCAGAGCATTCTGGATACGAAGATGCTGGAGCGGAACCTCTCATTGGCACAGATGACTTGGCAAGGGAGTTAAAGTTCGAAGAAACAACAAAGAAAGACAGCCAGAAGTCAAATGTTGAGAGAACTATTGAAGACTATTTGCTAACGCCAACAGATCCAGTCGTTGAAGAAGCTGACAACAATGAAGAAGCTGACAACAATGAAGATGATGATGATGATGATGATGATGATGATGATGATGATGATGATAATGATGATGATGAGGACAACAATGATCAATGTGAAGATTGCGATGAGGACAAGGGAAAACAAAATGACTCACCAGCGGTTATAATAGAACCAAGCGAGGAGATGCAAAGGATGGCAGCTCTTTACTATGCTGGCTTCGCAGCTGGAAAGCTCAAGAAGAAGCTTATTTGCGAAG
The DNA here is from genome assembly GCA_949752695.1 of Melanostoma scalare. Lineage (NCBI taxonomy): Eukaryota > Metazoa > Arthropoda > Insecta > Diptera > Syrphidae > Melanostoma > Melanostoma scalare. Next base: position 159,542,752 of record OX456985.1, on the reverse strand, counting down.
CCTGCTCTGAGTTTATGGTAAGTAGCGAAGTCGAGAGAAGAGACCAACTGCTACTAATTGAGCTCAGGGCATATGCTAGTAGGTCAGCAACAACAGAGTTCGGGTCACTAACTGTACCCTCAACAAAATTTGAAAGCATGTCGGCAAAAGTCCAAGAAATGTTCGAAATACACTTTCGCAGACGCCAGCACATGTCATAGGTGCTTTTGCGAGTATTGAAACAGAAGCGGCAAAAATGGGTTTGATGGTTAATGAGGGCAAAACGAAGTATATGCTGTCATCAAACAAGGACACAGAACATCGACGAATTGGACAAAACGTCACAATAGACAGACATAACTTCGAGGTAGTACAGGACTTCGTCTACCTAGGATCTGCTGTAGACACGGACAACAACATCAGTGCGGAGATCAAACGGAGAATAACTCTTGCCAACCGTTGCTTCTTTGGGTTAAGAAGGCAATTGAGAAACAAAACCCTCTCTAGAAAAACCAAGGTGACCTTAATCATCCCAGTCCTGCTGTACGGCGCGGAAGCATGGACCTTATCGAAAGCGGATGAGGAAACTCTTGGTCGTTTCGAAAGAAAAATTCTCCGAATGATCTTTGGTCCCGTATGCGAAGACAATGTGTGGAGAAGAAGATACAACAACGAGCTGTATGAGCATCGCGAGGCTACGATGGTTGGGCCATGTAGAGCGGATGGACCCAAACGCTCCGGCTCGTCGGGTGTTCGAAAGCACATTGCAGGGAAATGGCGGAAGGGGAAGACCTCGTCTTAGGTGGCGCAATCAATTGGATGAAGACCTCAACCGACTTGGAAATCGAAACTGGAGAGAGCTCGCCCGAAATCGAAATCGTTATAGAAGGATGTTGAGGCCCAGGCTCACCCCGAACTGTAATGCCCACCTAAGTAAGTAAGTAAGTAAGTAAGATAGCCAAGGAGGAGAAATTCGTGCTTTGTGTTTATTGAAAGTAATACAACAAAATATCAACCATTTTGTTGGTAGCTGTTGAAATATTGTCATTATTTTATACTTACTGAATTCCATATCTACATACATACCTTTACTATTTTGTTAACACCTTTATTACGAGAGAGTATGACAAAAGTGTAGAGGTGATTTTTAATCGCTCCAATAAAATCCGGTGTAAATTAGTTTCTGGCAACCTAATATACTACAAGTTGTAATTCAAACTCTTTCCTTTTCATTCTTGCTTTGAATAATTCTTTCTCGAGCTTCTAAAGTGCGGATTTGATATTAAAAAAGACAAAAAAACATTCTTAATATGTCGGCCAGTACTAGTGTCAGAGCAGAACGTAAAGTTAAAGGTAAGGAGAGTGAGATGAAGGGCCCCTTCCAGATATCCAGTTTGTCCTCTCTCAACATCAACAAAAATTTGTCTCTAACGCCAAATCAACAACGACCCCTAAAAAATCCCCCTGCAGCGGGGCTGGGACGTAAGGGACAAAATACAAATACAAATGCAAACTTCTCTTCCCTGATGCCAGGCTCAACCAAAATCCGTGCAACAACTTACAAGAACTCGAATCAACTATAACAGAAAAATTCTCGCTTCTAATATCTGAGCTTGATGTCAACGTGAAAAATCTCATCAGCGAAGCCATTGCTGCATTCAATGAAAGATTAAAAAATTGCGAGAATATTATTGAGGAGCTTAAAGAGGAAAACCTACACATTAAACAAGAATTAGCTGATTTTAAAAGACAACAACGTCTCTGTGATGTTATTGTGAGAGGTGTTCCTTTCATGCAAAATGAAAATGCCATTGACTTAGCTGAACAAATTGCCGCAAAACTGCGTCATGAATTTACCCCTCATATTGATGTCTTTCGCTTGCGATCCAACATGAACGTTGGTGTCAACAAATACAAAAACAGAAACTCTTGCCCACTACTAATTCGCTTTTCTTGCCATGCTGAACAACGAGCTTTTCTTTCTGCGTTCTACAAAAACAAAGGTCTTTCTTGCACTTTCGGAACTTGAAAGCTTTTCTCATGAAGGGAATCTCAATGGTAAACACAACACTTCATCCCGCATTCACATAAATGAAAGTCTGACATCTGTGAATAACTCGCTGCTGCGACATGCTAACCAACTTCGCAGAGAAGGTTTGCTTTCATCAGTTAGGACAAAAAATGGCTTTGTTTTTGTGAAGAAAATAAATGATGAATCCGAAATAAAAATTACAACTACAACTATGCTAACGTGAAAGCTTTTTGCTGGTACCTGCTGATCTCTACTTCTGATGTCATGTGGAGCTGATCTATTTATGATTATATATTATTATATTTTTCTTTGCTTGATTAATTTGTAGATTTTCTTTAACTTTTAAAATACTTTTCAAATACTTTTAAGATACTGAACTGATAACCTAAAATATCTCAATTAATTTAATTTGCAGTATTAAAAATTTTTCCTCTTTCTACTTTCCATCTATTTATCTTTCTATTATCTTTCTATTTTGTTCTTTCATTATTCTTGTTGTTTATGTACTCTTTTTTTATTGAAAGTAAGTTTATTTGTGAAAGTTTAATGGTCACGGGTACAAATTGCTTTCCAGGCTCTGGTTGTTTTGTTGATGGAGTTGTTGTGCGATCGGTAATTAATATTCTGTCGAGTTATCGCGGAGGGTTGAAAATATGTTATCTCAATTCTCAATGCACGTAGTTTGAATTTAAGCAAATTGGATTTCCTTAAAGACATTTTTATAAACTCTGGGGTTGATGTTATTTGTGTTTGTGAGACGTGGTGGGATTCTGGTGTTGATGATCAGTTGTACAATATTCCGGGTTTTAATCTTATTTGTAATGATAGAGTTACTACAACTACGGGTGGTGGAGTTGCTGTGTACTGCAGCATTTCGTTGACACGAAAAATTCTCAAAAAGTCCAATGGGAGTGCAGTGGAGTTTATTTTGTTGGAAGTAACTGATGGTTTCACAAAGTTGCTGATTGGCATAAACTACAACCCAAGTCGCTGTAACTCTCCAGAACCTCTTTTTATTGCTTTGAATGAGTTAAATGCATTATATGAGCTCGTCATAATCTGTGGTGACTTCAATTCAGACCTCTTAAAAAGTGATAGTAAGGCCCATCAACTTCTTGACTTTGCTGCATCTGCTGGGTTATCAGTAGTAAATTCGTATGCTACCCATTTTTCTCCTAATACCACTCCTAGTCTTCTTGACCTAGTTATGGTCCCTAATAAATCGTTTGTCTTCCTTCAAGACCAGCTGTCTCTTGCTGGGATTTCAGACCATGACTTGTTATTTTGTACCTATGGTGTGGATTTTTCTCGTGTACCTTCTCCAACTTCCTTTGAATTTAGAGATTATTCCGCAGTAAATTTCGAAGCATTACAAATTGATTCTGGCCTGCTACCGTGGCGTGAATGCTATCAAGCCGTTAATATAAATGACAAAGTCAATCACCTTCAGACATTAATATTGGATCTTTTTAATAGACATGTTCCTCTTAAATCAGTAGGTATACGAAACCATAAGTGCCCTTGGTTTACTAATGAAGTATGTAGTGCCATAAAACTGCGTAATAAACTGCACTCGAAGTGGAAGCAGCGTCCAACAAGTTCCAATTGGGAAGTTTTTTGTCGTGCACGTAATTACTCTACATTCGTCACACGTAGAGCTAAACAAAGATATTTTTGTTCTAAACTCAGCACTGATCTGCCGTCAAAAAAGCTTTGGAGCAACTTGCGATCGATAGGTGTGGGAAAAAAGACTACTGTGGATAGCGTTCCTGATTTGAACGTTCTTAATAATGCTTTTATAGCTGCTGCCTCTAACAATACTTGTTTTACTAGAGATGAGAGGTTGGTCTTTACATCCGATTTTGATTTTGAAGTCGTATCTGAAGTGGAAGTTATCAATGTCATTCGTTCGCTAAAATTGAAGGCCATAGGTCAGGATGGTGTACCTCTTCGGGTTGTTAAAATGACTTTAACCCATATCATAAGTAGTCTTACACACATTTTCAATTTTTGTATTGCTTCTTCAACTTTTCCTGATAACTGGAAGTTAGCTACTGTCATTCCTGTGCCTAAAAAGCCTCAACCGACTCAAACAACTGACTTCCGTCCAATTAGCATTTTACCATGCCTTTCTAAAGCCTTGGAAAAGATCCTTGCAGATCAAATCTCAAATTATTTGAGTGAGCATAACTTACTTTCTCGAGTTCAATCTGGTTTTAGAAAAGGGTACAGTTGCTCTACCGCTATGATTAAAATTTTTGATGACATCAGAATAAAATATGACATGGATCAGTTAACGGTACTTTGCTTACTTGACTTCTCTAAGGCTTTTGACTCAGTGGATCATAGAGTGCTGTGTCAGAAGCTAAGACTCTATTTTGGTTTTAGCGATTTAGCGAGAGATCGTCGTACCTCATTTGTAATTACCTAAAAAATCGCTTTCAAAGAGTTATACACGATAAGAAATCCTCTGAATCCTTGGCTTTAAAAGCTGGCGTACCTCAAGGGTCTATATTGGGACCTATACTATTTAGTTTATTCATCAATGATTTACCTAGTGCATGTTCAAATGTTACTTTTCACCAAGTAACATTTGAACATGCTGATGATGCCCAAGTTTATCTGTCACGCTCTATTGGTCTGATTGAAGACCTAATAGCCAGAATGAATGAGGACCTTGCAGTAATCTTCGACTGGTCTCAATCAAACGGTTTAAATTTGAATACAGACAAGACTCAAATGATTCTTATCGCAAAAAATTACTATGACACCGATGAATTACCACCTGTGTTCGTTAATAATAATCGAATAAAATTTTTCGATGTAACTAGTCTTGGTTTCAAAATAAATCGTTCGCTTACAGCCTTTGACCACCCAAATTATGTTATTGGACGAATTTATGCAGGTTTGAGAAAACTGTGGTTGTCATCTAGTTTTACTCCAGTAGACACTAAGTTGAGACTTGTCAAAGCATTATTCGTCCCTTTGATTGATTTTTCCTCAAAAGTATACTGCAAACTAGACTCCCACTCTCAACATAAGCTGCTTGCCGCAGTTAATGATGCCATTCGATACGTTTATGGACTTCGTCGTGGTGAGCATATATCGCACTACCATCAAAAGGTTTTTGGATGAAGTTTTGATCAGTTCCTTAAAGTAAGATGTTGTCAATTCTTGCACAGCCTCATTAATAGTAGAGTCCCATCATACCTTTTTAATAAAATTCAATTCACACAATCTCTTAGAAGTCAGGACCTTATTTTGCCTACTTATAATTATTTGAACTCTTCGCGCCACTTCTTCGTTCACGCCACCAGACTTTGGAACTCACTTCCCCTTACTGCTTGATTGGGCTTTGCAAAAATGTTCCACCAAAAAATGATTGGGGTCTGCAAAATGTTCCACCAAAAAATCGAATCTGCTGTGCTGGAAAAAGATAAGAAAACCAAAAAAAAATGCAATACCGCAAGCTTGAATTGAAACGATCTTTATTTTTACCAATGGTTTTCAACCGCACTCTGGGGGATCTGCTTAACGACTAACTTAAATTTCATTAAGCACGCATAGCTTGACAAATTAGCGAAAATGAGTGAAAAACGAAATGATAAACTAATCTCTAATCGGCTAAATACTCAAGCTCCTGAGAGTATACTATATTTTAGAACAAGTTGAAATATTTTGCCGTAAACACTGCTAAACAAATAACTGAACCCAAAAAATGCTTTCAGCACTTCAATACTTGTAAATCAACAACAAAATTTTGTATTCTTATTTTTTCGCTTCTCTCTATGAATCTATCTTTTATATCTTATTTCCTTTATTCTTTCCTGCTTTTTCCGCCTTTTACTGTCATATTCTATTATCTGATTTCTTTTCTATCTCTATCTTCTACTGCGTTTCATTTTATATTTCATTTTATATTTAATATTTTTATTTTTATTGTATTTTATTGTACTATAAAAGACTAAGTCTTATTGTCCTTTCCACTTAATGTAATAAATTGAATTGAAATTGAATTGAAAAATTTATCAATATTAACGTCATAGTACAAAGCTATTACAATATATTCTACTACATTTTAGTAATCGATGTAATGTAAACAAAAAAAAAAAAAAAATTTTAAATCTTAAAAGTAAGTGAAATAGTAAAATCCAATAATTACACCAATTAATGTCAATTTATATGTATGTATTCTTCATTCTAACCAATCTATGTATTTATGTTTTTTTCAAGAAAATAAATATAAACCCCTGAAGAAGCTGGAAAAAAACTGGCGAAACGTAGGGAAAAAAGATGAATTTTAAATATTTTTATTAATTGCATCAAAAATAAAGCTGATCATCAAAGCCCAAACATCATTTCAAAGACAACTTATATATGATCAAACAATTAAACAATTTAGTAATCCTTTTTACTTCCTTTTTCTATTCACAACTCACTCTTTCCTCAACCACTGAATTGTAAAGATCGCTAAATATACATTTTATAATCTACACTTTGTTCGACAATCGCCTAATTATTTTAACAGGTTATGGGCCCAGATCCTTTGTATTAAAAAAAAAAGAATCGCAGTGTTATTTTCTCAAAATAAAAATGTCTATTTTCACCGGAAAAATTCCATCATTAAATGGAGATAATTTCGACACATGGAAGCTTCAGATGGAGGCGCTTCTGCATAAAAATCGCCTGTTGACAATAGTCAATACTATAGTGACAGACTGATGCAGCTGAATTGGCAGAATGGAAAAATAAAGATCAGGATGCCAGATGTGAAATGATAATCTGCATGGAACCTGCCTAGGTGTCGTTAGTGAATTCAATCGCCACTTCCAAAGAGATTTGGGACTTTCTTGAAGCCACTTACAATAGGAAAAACACTAGAACTAAAGTCCAGGAGTTTCGTAAGTTAATTAATATAAAAATGAGCGAGGATCAAAACATGGAAAATTACTTAATCCAACTTAATTCTGTTGTGTCACGCCTGTTGGAAATGGACGCCAAACTGGACGATAATTTGCTGGCTGCGCTGTTACTGGATGGTCTACCCGAGAGCTACAAAGACATTCAAGCTGCATTCGATGCTGCCTCCGTTTTCCCGAAAATTGATGTTCTTCGAGCTCGAGCACGTTTGCTGGAAGTAAGCCAAAGGAAAAAGCAAGATGGTGTGGTAAAAGATGAAGCCCTAAAGGTTAAATTTCATTCTAAAAAACTGGATAATCAAAAACCAGGTATGTTGAATGCATTTCAGTACAGTTGTCATCGCTGTGGAAAAAAAGGGCATATGAAGAAAGATTGTCGAGTTAGGTTATCTAAAGAAAGGTTGCATTTTGCCAATAACGAGAAGGTAAAGGAGGAAGGTTTCGTTGCATCTGAACTAATTGAGCGCTTTAACTGTACACCAGCCCATAGTTCTTTTAATAGTTTGGAGGTTAGTGAGGATAAAAATTGGTACATAGATAGCGGTGCCACCTCACACATGTGTTGTACCGAAGACGAATTTATTGATCTAGACAAAAGCTATTTCGGATTAGTTCAGGTAGCCAACAAAAAGTTTGCGAACATCAAGGGAATAGGAACAGTGAGGCTAGACATAAAAGTTGATGGGAATTTAAAGTCGATCCATCTGTATAAAACACTCTTTATCCCAGAGCTAAGGAGCAATTTAATCTCCGCGAGTAAGGCAACTGATAATTTTTTTTTTTTTTTTTTAGATCATTATTTCGATCATTATTTCAATGAAAAGTTTCATACATAAGTACATAATAGTTGTTATAAGATAATAAAAGAAAACTTCTGATTGAAATAGTAGAGAATCAAACAAGTGTCGAGTGATACTATAAGATAGGAAATAATTAAGAATAAAACAGATGGGGAAAACTTGATAGAATATAATATAATAAGTAGTATGAAAAAAGAAAGAAAAATAACAGAAATAAGCAAAGCAGAAGATCCAAGCAAGGAATAAAAAAGTCCACTAAGAAATAGGAGCAAAAAATGATTCTACAGAAGAATAGTTGCAAGAGAAAAGCCACATTTTTATGTTGCGCAAGAATACTTTTTCCACTCTTTCACATCTAAGGTTTTCAGGCAGTAAGTTAAACAGTCGAGGAGCAGTGACTAAATAGAACCGAGAAAAGTGTGTTTTGTTAATTGTAGGCAGCATTACAAAATGTCTGGTGTTGACCCGTAGATTGTGATTAACATCAACTCTAACCGCATAGAAACCAGAAGTTTGAAAAAACATTTTCAAAACCTTGTAACAGTAAAGGTGCCTTAATGGTAGAATTTCCAGGGTCTTAAACAAATCAAAACTGGGAGTAAAGCGATTCGCTTTACACATAATACGTACTGCATGTTTTTGTTTTATTAATAGAGGCTTTATATTAATGGAGTAGGAACCTCCCCAACATGATAAACCATACTGTAGCTTAGAGTTCATTAAACCATTGTATACCAATTTTAATATATGAGCACCACAGTATAAGCTTAAATGATAAAGCTGTCCAACCACTCTATTGAGGTAATTCTTAAGTTGGAAAGTGTGTTCTTTCCAGCTTAGCTTACAGTCCAATGTTATTCCTAGATATTTAAAACTGTCGACACGCTCAATTTCAAAGCATGCATCACTGCAGCTTTCAATAACATTAAAAGTCAGAGGATTATGATGGCAACCATACAAACCAAATCGTAAACAGTGTGGAGAGTGATAAAACAAAGGGAAATCTTCACAGGTTGTGTTTTTAATACTGTAAAACATAAACTTTGTTTTTGAACTTATCACTAATCTATGCTGTTTAAACCAATTTCGCAATATATCTAAATCATAATTCATATCCAAAAAAAGATTAAAATTATTTGTATTAGAATACGAAAGTGCAGTATCGTCAGCAAAAGCAGTAAGATTACCTCTAAACGGTTGTAAGAAAAGTGAGTTAACATAAACTAAAAACAGAACCGGACCCAAAACAGATCCCTGTGGAACACCCAAATTAATTACTTGCAGTGAGCTATGGTTATTTTTGATTTTTACAGTTTGCTGCCTGTTTTTTAAATACGAAGCAAACCACTCATGAGTGAAACCCCTGAAACCTGCATTATAAAGCTTACCTAAAAGAATATTATGTTCAACCATATCGAAAGCTTTTGTAATATCTACGAATAAAGCAGCTGAGACTTTAGAATTATTCACCGCATTAAAAAGTTCACTAGTGAGTTTCAGCAAAGCAGTTGATCTTCCGTTTCAGTTGATCTTCCGTTTCTAAAACCGTATTGGCAGTCACTGAAAAAATGTGTTCTATCCAAAAAAGATAGTATTCTGGATTTCATGCCTCGTTCGAAAACTTTTGAAAAAACAGACAGAAGGGAAATAGGACGATAGTTGTTCAAAGCTGTAGGATCACCTTTTTTATAGAGCGGCAACACAACTGCTGTTTTAAGAGCTTCTGGAAAAACACCTTGCTTAACACATAGATTGAAAATATAACATAGAACATCAGCAACTTGAAATGAAATTTTTTTCAAGACAAAACTTGAGATTTGATCAAAGGAAGATGAATGAGATGTTTTGAGCGACATAATGATTTTATGTATCTCAATTGAAGAAAATTCATTAAAAAAGAAAGTTTGTGATTGCAAATGTTCTTGATTTACACCAAATGTACATTGACATGTAAAATTATGATCAGCTGGAAAACCAGACGACGAGTTCAAATTTGAAAACCAATCATTGAACAAGTTAGCAACCTGTGTAGGCTCAGAAACTAAAACATTATTTTCCTTTATGTTTATATCATGATTATCTACCGTTCTATTTAAAATTTCATTAACTATGCCCCATTCTTTTTTGGTGTTACCAATATTTTCAGCTAATCTATTCCTATAATAGGTGTCTCTACAAATTGGAATGCTTTTTTTTATATCTAGACACACCTTACTATAATAACTTTTGAGCCTTGCATTGTTAGGGTGTTTCTTAACTAGTGAATAGAGCTGTTTTTTCTTATTTATTTTTTTTAGTAGCGGAACAGTCATCCACTGCTTAAGATACTTTGACTTGTTTTTATTCGTAACCACATTCTGACTACAGTTTGATAAATGAGTTTGTAAACGGCTAAGAAACATGTCAAAAGCAATAGATGGATCCTGTGAAAGAAAAACATCATCCCAAAACTCGAAGTTCAAACTAGTTTTTAGACCTACAAAATCTATTTTTTTGAAATTATTACGGCAGGAATGCTTAACTCGCGATACTTTGGAATCAATCTGTATACTGGTTAAACAATGATCTGTTATGCGCAAATCAAAAGCCTCTACTTTGTGATTGATAGTATTATTTCTGTGCAGCCTTAAAAAAATATGGTCTAAGCAGGCCTCAGATCGGGTAGGTTTATTTAAGAGAGAATCAAAGCCAAAAGAAGACAAAAGTGATAAAAAATTATCAGCATCGACAGAGTTAACCAAAATATTAATGTTAAAATCACCTAACAAAATCATATTCTTACAGGATCTGATCTCCAAGAAACCTGAAAACTCATTTAAAAACGCATTTACTTTACACTTGTGTAATCTGTAGAGACATATAAAACAGTAACGAACATCAGAGATTTCGCAAAAAACCTCAATAACATCGGCACTTTCCATTTTTGAATTTCTTACATCGCATATTTTTAAGTCATTTCTGTAAAATACAGCAACGCCTCCCGCTGAATAAGAATCATTACAATTAGCAACAAATGTGTAATTAGGTAACTTAAAATCATAGATCTCATCTTGAAATATCCAGATTTCAGAGAGAAATATGATTTCAAGTAAATGATCCAGAGTTGCAAGGTAAGTGGAAAAAGATTCAAAGTTCGCTCTCATACTGCGAATATTTTGATGAACTACAGAGAAACCAGAAAACAATTCATTGCTTGGATGGTCTATGCAAAGACAATTGATGTTATTAACTAATGAAGAGGAAAAACTATTATTTACACTTGAACAAACCAAAGGATTGAGATTAGATGAACTAGTATACATATTAAAAATAAAATTAAAAAAGAATTAAATTTTATCTAATTTTGAAAAATCTTCAAAGTTGCAAATTTTGATTACTTTACCCCCTTCAATTTTCCTAATGAGAACAGTAGAATCCCTAACCCAAACAAATTTGCATTTGTTTCCATTTTTCAGCTCATTCGCCTTCTTCAGTAAAGACCTTGTATAGGTAGTCAGGCTGTCATTGATGTAGATCTTGCTGCTATTGTTGTTATTGTTGCTCTTGCTGCTGCTGTTGTTATTGGCATTGGTACCATACACATCGGCCGCAAAAATGTTTTTTTTTCACCCGCATCTTATTCAACACAATGCTCTTATGAGAAAGACATGAAAATTTCACACACACGATGTTCAGAGGTGTTATTTTATTTTTTTTATTACTTGCGTTCACTCTTACTTTTTTCACGAAGCAAGATTCAATTCGATGGTCTTTATCATTACCAACACCTCCAGTGATAGCCGTTAAAAGAGTTTTTACTTTGATCTCAGCATTTGCATCGCACACATCAGGTATGCCAACAATGTCAACAGAGCATTGCTTTTCTCTTTGCTCTAGGTAATTCAATTTAAAGCCAAAACACAATAGAGCGTCGCGGCGCGTCGACCTCACGTAGGCTTCACGATACATGAGAAATCCTCAAAGCGCTCTACTGTCATTCATTCGTCTAAGCTTGTGCAAAATTAAGAAAATATATCGATTGAAATATCGAACGACCATCTTTGTTATCAGTAACTATCGATAACAAAAATCGATTTTTTTCTTTTGTATTAAGTACGTGGAAAACTAAATCGATTGCTAATTTGTTAATTACTTCTGATAAAGAGATAAAGAGAGGAGCTTAGTGAAATGTGTGGTGTAATCAATTGAGCTTAGTATAATGTCCGTAGTTGCATTTCCATACTGTGTTGTCGCATGCAATCTAGTTTGTGATAACATTTGCTGTTTAAAATGAAAACCTTGTCGATTTTTCAACATAATCGACTTTATATTCATACAATATCAAAAATGTTATCGCAATATACTGTATGAAATTATCTCATAAGTTATTGGTCGAGCATCTTAACAAAAAGAAAATGATTTAAGTGCTTCAATATCGCCCATATTGACTGACTTTATATTCACCCATGCGGTTATGCCTCAAAAATTAATCGAAATCTACGGCATGATAGATATAACATGTATATATATCGATTTTTAAGAACATCTTTTCAGAATTATAGTTGTTTAAGTGATTAAACATCACCTACGTTGAACAATCTGGCAAAAGTCAAGTTTAATACAGGTTTAACAACGAGAATTGAAATACTATCTATTTACTAGTTACATCGATAAAGTTCTGCTAAAACATACTAAAATTCAGCTTAAGCATACTTCATGCACAAATATGAAGTACAATTTGATTGATTTGTTAGCCACAAAAATCTGTAATCAACTTTATACTCACTCATATATCGAAAATTCATCGAAATCCTCGATATGAAAAATATTACATAAAGTATAAGTCGATTTTTTAAAACATTATGGCAAATTCATAGTAGTTTAAATGCTTCAACAACACCTACATTGAATAATCCAACAAAAATTAAATTTAATACAGCTGTAACAACGAGAACTTAAACATTTGTTTAGTATTTACATCGATAAATTTCAGCTGAAACACATTTCAACATCGATACCAACATATCGACAATTTGTTTCGTAAATCGATGTTTTGCTTACATCGATTTATTACTCTTCCCTATTGTAAAACTGAAAAGGAGAGATATGTCAGAAAGCGAGCAAAAGTTCAACATAGCTGAACTTTTTTTTGAAGGTTGGTCGCTTTGTTACGTTTGCTTACGTCTGTCAAACGACGCGTTTGAGGACAAAGCGTGATTGTGTGAGACTCTACAGATTTCGTATAGTTGAACTTTTGATTGTTCTGTCAAATGAGGTCGACGCGAGGCAAACGCGCTATTGTGTGATGGCTTTTAGACTCCAAGAAAGAAGTCATAAGTCAACCCTTTTGTTAAGAGAAGCATTCGACTCTTCAAGAGCACTAATTTTAGTGAGCGCTTCTTTGTTGACAAGATTAAGTTTAATGACTTCGTTACTTAGTTTGTTGATTTCTGCATACTACAACACTTGAAGTGTTATTGGTGGAACTTCCGAGCCCGTATTTTTTTCATCTTGGCAAGAAAACGCAGCTGCTGACGATGTTGATTTTTCCATTTGAATACCCGTAGCCGTATTTTTTCGTTCATGGCTTAAAGGTGAAGCTGCTGGACTTGAAGTTGAAGTAAGAGTTGATGTTGTAATGACTGTAAGGTTGCAATAGAAGGAAAGCATGCATATATTAGTAAAAATGGAAAGGTTTTATTAGAAGCTGCTAAAACTAAAGGGATAGAGATAGATAGATAGATAATTTCTTTATTTCATGAAATGCATATTTTACAAAAGATTTTTCTTAAGAATAAGGACATGGCAATTTTGCCGTCTCTGAAATGACAATTATTACAATATACAATTTAAAAATAAAGGAGTTGAATATAAAATATTAAGATATATATGAATATTAATATAAAAAATTAATATAGTAAAATGAGATAAATTAATATATGGTATAACAATTTTGAAGTGATTTGAAACACAAAATTAGTAAAAAATATATCAATTTTTAAGTGATTTGAAACACAAAAGTAGTATACAGTATATCATATCGTTTAAATATAAATATAAGTTCAAAGATTGATACTAAAAAACTGGAATAACTGGCTTTAGTTAATAAAGTTACAAAAAACTATTGCGGTAATTCATAGCATGTTTGCAGTATTGATAAAGTCTTGACCATCCGAGAGCACCATTTAAAATTTCAAAAAGGCGAGATTGAGGAAGATAACTCGTTTCAAGATGTAAGCGTCGAATCTCTTGCAGTAGAGGACATGTTGCTAAGAAGTGAGTGGTGTCTTCTGGTTCACTTGTATTACAAAGACAGCAGACTTGAGACAGATCATTACGATGCGGCATGGAGTTGAGTTTTAGGATTTCGACTCGAGCTCTAAATATGTAGCTTATAGCCTCACTAGAAAACTCGTTGCTGAAATAGTTGGCCTGCGATGGTATTTGGTGGTTGAGATTTCTGTACACATTTCTTGACAATGTTGATGTAGCCCTTGACAGGTTTTGGCAGAAAATAGTTTCATCAATTTTCGCTATAACATCACTAAACATAGACTGCCATACGTCCAAATTGGACTCGGTGAAGCGAAGGTTAGTGCCATGAGACGAAGCTAGTTGGTTCCATTCCTTAAACGGGGAGTCATTTGTTTGCGATAGCCTGACCATAATCGACCTGTGAAGACTTCTGACATCCTTTTTCATAACTCTCAGTATATAATCTGAGTTGGATTTTAAGTTTTGTATGTAAAGAGGTGCTAAACCGGATTCCACGTAGATAGAGTAATTCGGAGTCGAGGAAGGCAATCTAAAGATTCGTTTGAAAAAATATCTTTGTACTACTTCGTATTCTTCCATCTGCAAATATCCGAAAATTTGAGTACCGTAGCACATGCAGCAGTTGACTGTTGCTTGAAAAACGCGATATTTAGATGCATGGTCAATTTTTTGGTTCGAGTAAAAGTTTAGCCACATCAGATTTAAAGCTAGTCTAGCTGCATTGCTTTTTTCTTTGACGTGCTTCGAAAAATTCAGGTTGTATGTCAGGAAAACTCCGAGATATTTGAAGTGTTGGACGACCTCAATAGGCGCGTTGTTGAGAGACCAATTTTCTTCTCGCAACCTTCTTCTCTGACGCGGTTCAAATATCATTATTTTCGTCTTATTAGTATTGATACAAAGATCCCAGGATTCATAAAAGCGATTGAGTTTATTGATTTGCAGCTGAAGAGTAAAAGGATTTTCGGCCAGCAAAACTAAGTCGTCAGCGTAGAGTAAGACCTTGACTTGAATGCCAGCGAAGAATATTCCTCCCGGAAGTACGTCACAGACGTTATCAATAAACAGAGCAAACAATATTGGACTTAATATACATCCTTGTGGAACACCTGCAGTGGTTACAAACCATTCCGAGAGCTCAACGCCATCCCACACTGCGGCAGAAGATGAGGCAAGAAAGTTCGAGTAAAACAATAAAAATTTTCGAGAAATTCCCAGACAGGCGAGTTTGTAAATCAAGGCGTGTCTATTAACCTTGTCAAAGGCTGCTTTGAAATCAATAAAACACGCATACAATTTTTTTTTTCGTTCCATTGTTTTCCTGGCTATACTCGTTAGTGCAAAAATGTGATCCAACGTTGAGAACCCTGAGCGGAACCCCGCTTGGAACATACTGAGTAGGTTATTGTTCTCGATCCATAACGTCAGTCTTTCGTAAAGTATTGAGGCAATAATCTTTCTTAGCGAGCTTAGAATTGAAATTCCTCTATAATTCTCCGGCAGGTTAGAGTCACCTTTTTTAAAAATTGAGAAGATTATTGCTTTGTTGAAGTTCCTTGGTACGAACGAGTTATTATAAAGGCTGTTGAAGTATGACAGAAGTAAATTTTTAAAGGGTTCCGTGCTATTCTTGTAAAATTCAATCGGAATGCCATCGGTTCCTCGTGCTTTATTATTTTTCATTTTATTAAGAGATGATTCGAGTTCAAGTAGTGAGATTGGGTTATCCAGTTCAGAGACGACGTTATTAGGTAGTCCGTAATGGAACACCCGGTAATTCTCTTCAGCCGACAAAAGAGTTTTAAAATGAGCTGCTAATGTCTCAACTTTAAGAGAAGTTACCACGCTCTTCCTACCCCCACCCAGCTCACGGACTTTGCTCCAAAAGGTCTTTGAATGCCTATCGTTTGCAAGTTCTTCCGCAAGATTGTTGAGGTATTCAATTTTTTTGTTGACACGTATTTTGTTATAGCCCGTATTTTTTTCATCTTGGCAAGAAAACGCAGCTGCTGACGATGTTGATTTTTCCATTTGAATACCCGTAGCCGTATTTTTTCGTTCATGGCTTAAAGGTGAAGCTGCTGGACTTGAAGTTGAAGTAAGAGTTGATGTTGTAATGACTGTAAGGTTGCAATAGAAGGAAAACATGCATATATTAGTAAAAATGGAAAGGTTTTATTAGAAGCTGCTAAAACTAAAGGGCTTTATTTGATTAATAAGAATCATGCACAGGAAAAATGTAATTACTTCCACAGACCAGTAATTTGGAAACGTGGCATGGGCGGTATGGACACTTAAATATAGCATCACAACGTCAGTTAAAAATCAATGGAATGGTTTGTGGTCTACCAAATTTTGAGGATGTTAAACTCCAGTGCTCAACTTGTTATAGAGGAAAGCAAACAAGGCTTCCTTTTCATTCAAAAAATAAAAAATCTTCAAGATGTTTGTTAGAAATCGTGCACAAAGATCTTTGTGGACCAATCAATATCGAATCCATTCAGAAGAGTCTATACTTCGCTACATTTATCGATGATTATTCACGAAAAGTTTTTGTTTATTTTTTGCGAAAAAAGAGCGAATATTTACAAGTTTTTAAAAATTTAAAAGTCCTCGTGGAAAACCAAACTAATAAAAAAATTAAAACATTAAGAAGCGATAACGCGAAAGAATTGGTTTCTCTCGAATTTTCAAACTTTTTAATCGATAATGTAATTAATAGACAGTTAACCGTAGAGTACACGCCGCAACAAAACGGCGCGGCGTTGCGGAACGCATGAATCGCACTCTGGTCGAAATGGCCCGTTGCTTTATCATCGAAGCAGATTTGCCATCCTTCTTATAGGCTGAGTCCTGAGTTGATCAATACTGCTGCGTGCTGCCTATATTCGTAATCGGTGCCCAGAACTCCAGAGCAAATTTGGACAAATGTTTCCCATTTGCGGCAAATTGGGAGCAGTGCTTTCGCTTTAATAAAAAGCTCTAATAGAGGCAAATTCGATCAAAAGAGCGAAGAGTTTGTATTGATTGGGTATTCCGAGTCTAAGGCGTATCGCCCTTGGAAAAGGGGAACGCGGACAGTTATAAAGAGCCGTGATGTTCGCTTCATTGAAAGTTCAACTCAGGGAGCAGACTATTCGGGAGCTTATGATTTCGAAATCAAAAGTTGTGATGTGCATGCTGACGAAACAATTAAAAGTTTTTCGAATTCAAAACAAGAAAACAAGGAATATGTGCATCCAGATCACAATGTTAGCTTAGAAGATTTCAATAAATTTTTGAATTCAAACCAAAAGGAAAATGAGAGTGCAAAAGATGATATTAATTTAGAAAAATTGAATAATGAAACATACACAAAGACAGATCTTATGATGATGAGAAAAACATTGATCATAAAAAAGATTCAAATGAGGAAGAAGAAAAAGATAATGAAAGAATAGCTCATCGAACAAGAAGCCGTCAACGCCATAACACCGATAATGTAACTGAAAAAGTTTTTTATGCACAAGACGATGATCCGTCCAATTATCAGGAGGCAATAAATTCACCACACGCTGATGAATGGCTTGAAGCAATGAATTCGGAGTTCAGTTGCCTTATGAAAAATAATACTTGGAAACTTTGTGATCTACTTCTACCGGAGGGACGGACAGCCATTGGGAGTAGATGGGTTTATAAACCAAAATACTTACCTAATGGAGAAGTTGAACGTAGAAGAGCACGTTTAGTAGCGAAAGGCTATTCGTAAAAATATGGTGTTGACTATGTAGAGACATACGCACCAGTAATACGACAAAATTCCTTACGATTAATATATGCATTATCAGTGGAATATGACTTAAGACTTAATCATTTGGATGTTGAGACAGCCTTTTTAAATGGGAAACTTGAAGACGAGATTTTTATGAAGCAGCCGGAGAGGTTTACTGATGAAAAATATCCACTAAAAGTTTGTCGTCTTAACAAAGCTTTGTATGGCTTTGTGCAAGCAAGTAGGCAATGGAATAAGAACTTGGACATTCACTTAAAAGACATACAATTTGTACAATCAAATTATCACCATTGCATATATTTCAAAATTAATGACGACGAAATAACTATTATTGGAACGTGCGTTGATGACATCATCGTCGCATCTAACGCAAAAAGATCTATTTCACTAATTAAGGAAAAGCTTAGTTCAAGCTTTGAGATAAAAGATCTTGGAGAACCATCTCTTGCCATATCTAGGGTTGGAAATTAAGAAAAACAATGAATCTTTATCAATTAATCAAACACGTTTAATCAATAACTTAGTTTTAAAACATAAAATGAATAATTCGAAACCTGTTTACATTCCTATGCAGGCAAAATTTAAACTACAAAAAGAACCAACTATTCCTGGTGAGCGGATAGCAGTTGAAGTCTTGAAATATCAAGAGCTTATTGGGTCACTGATGCACTTAGCAGTTTTCAGTCGCCCTGATATTTCATTCAGCATAAGCAATTTAGCTCAATTTTCACAGAGCCCATGCAAGTCCTTCAGTATCCTAACACAACTAAACATGCTCGAATAGAATTTCGTAAAACTGGGTCTCCACTAATGGGGTTCGTAGATGCTAGTTGGGCAGAAGATGTTAACGATCGTAAGTCTCAAAGTGGTTTTTGTTTTACACTTGCAGGTGCAGCTATCAGTTGGGAGTCGAAGAAGCAGCGTACAGTAGCCACCTCCAGTGCCGAAGCGGAATACATGGCCTTGACTGAAGCATCAAAGGAAGCTTATGCACTACGTTTTTTACTAGAGGAGCTAAAACTTGGGTCTCACAAGCCGATTGACATCTACTGTGATAATAAGAGCGCACTACATATCGCTAAGTATGGCGGAAAGTACTCAAGAACCAAACATATACACTACAAGTATCATTTCGTGAGGAAAGCAGTAGAACAAGAAGCTGTCAAGTTAAAATACCTACCAACCGAAAACATGGTCGCAGACGCTCTTACAAAAGCCGTGTCTGAGGATAAACATTTGTTTTGTTCTCAACAATATGGATTCAACTTTGACTGTATTAATATTGAGGAGGAGTGTTGAAATATTGTCATTATTTTATACTTACTGAATTCCATACATACCTTTACTATTTTTTTTGAGGACTTACTATTAACACCTTACCACTGGTGGGGGGATATTAATAGCATGCACTCAATAACTTTATCAAACCGTTCTTTACCGCTGGTGGGGAGAACTTAATGAGAAAAAACACTAGTTTGATTTGCCGTTCTAACTGCAAGTGCCTTTTATTCAAATAATATTCTTCTCTTATACTAATTAAACGCTTACGCGTAACTTAGTTTAGCTTAGGAAATAATATGTACACAAAAATCAAATTGCCTAGTAGACAGAAAGTGCAATTTGTGAGAAATAATAAATTTGATATGACCTGCGTTCGTGCATCGGTGCTGTTGAAATATGATTCTGGAAATGCGTTTTCATATTTGAGTTGTCATCGTTTATTAGAATTGTGATTCCGAATTCATTCATATTGTTGTCACAACATGCTGGGCCCCTTAGATTGACGATACGCAAAAGTCCACGCCTTCAAAGGAAGCTTGGCTGGTTCGTCGCTTATTAAAGGATCTCATTGGCTTGTTGAGCGATCTCATTGGTATAGCTGTTGCTGGTGGCGTAGGCTGTTGTGCTCCTTTTCGTCTGATTACAAAAATTACGATCAAGATGATTGCAATGATTACGAAAGCATTGACTCCAAGCAGTGAGTATTGGTGAATTCGATGAGTGCTTATCTCGTTCAGTATGTATTCTTGGCTTTTTTGCAGCTTTATTTAGTCTTCTAATGTAGAAATGTCCAATGAAGCGTTCGTTGGTAAGACAGATTGTTTCTCTTTTTTGACGTGAAACGATGTTAACTGCTCAGAAAGGTTGAATGATGGTAAAAACGACGATCTCAGTTTGCTTGTCATTGTTTGTTTTCCCACAACAGTCATGGTCTGATCATGTACAATGCATCTTGCTCGCAACTTTAACATACCACTGCCTTGCGAAGTTATGGGTACCGTGTTAAAATCACAGTTCATGTTTACTGTAACCAGGTCGGGAGTACTGTAAATCCATGAATTCGGTTGATGCATTTCAATCCAGTATAACCTTGCTGGTATGTCCTTTGTATTACATGAACCCATAATTGGTTTGTTTTGAATTACGTTCATTTCACAGACACTAACTGCAGCACCAGTTGTGTCTAATGGATGTTGAAGTGTGCACCATACGATGTCCGAGGGCCTCATTTTGCATCTTGAAAATTCGTCTTTGTTGAGTGGATAGAAATGGTTAGCTTGTAGATTAACCATTAAATATTCCGATGATGGAATGATGCTTGTGAGGTTCCCGTTGTGTTCGGTTGGAACTGGAACTGTACAACTTGAACTCTTCACTGTACAGCAGTGGAAGGCTTATCTCAATTATAATGTTGCTATTGGTCACTCTAGCCCTTACACTTAGAATTTTGTATAGTTGCAGGATCGATTCATGATGTCGCTCTCCAGGAATCATTAAAGATTTTGGAATATTTTCATGAATTTTCGTAAGTTCATCCTTAAATTGTTATACCGAAAGTATAAGTGGATGAATTCTTCCAGTGTGAGTGGACAGCAAGATATCCAACAATATGCTCTGAGTTGCTTTATAATTTATCATAATAAGTATCGCATTTACAGCATTCGACGAAAATATCTTCATGTCCTCATATTTTCCGGTTTTATCTTCAAGTTTCGAAACAATCGAACTTAGGAGCTGCTGTATTTGTTGAATTTGATGTTGAAACTGGTGTAGCATTCCCTCACACATAACCGATTTGAAATCTTTTAAGTCACTAGATGAGCAAATTTTTTCCATTTGCGACACAAGTTTTTTGTAGTTTTCAAACTCTTGCCAATAGGTTGTTAAATTGAAGAACACAATTGTCTTCCATGAACTCGAAATCAAATTTGCCTGTCCCACATCTTCGAAGTATATTCCAGGGTGTGTTTGAAATGGAATTATCTCGACATCGTGGGGGACTGGAGTGGAGCCAACTATGTTGATAAAGGCAAACAATGTGCACAAAGAAAGAATTTTATGTGAGCGGTTTGTGGATGTATTGACTTGTCTCACTTCCTTTTCTTCTTCATCATTTTTAATATCGATAATTGGTAGAGGACCTCCGGATCTGCACGTGGAACGTAAGGTCTCTTAACGGACTAGGTGCAGCTGGAGAATTAGCGGACGCCCTGGACTGCTGCAAAGCAGACATAACCGCCATCCAAGAAGTGCGATGGAGTGGACCGGGCATAAAGAAGATGAAAAACTGTGACATCTACTATGGCGACTGCTACAGACAAAAGAAACAACGCTTATTTGGGTGCGGATTTGTCGTTAGAGGAAGACTCAGGGATAAGGTGACTAGCCAAAATCCAGTCAATGAGCGTATAATGACCATCCGCATCAGGGCTAAATTCGCCAACATTAGCCTAATATGCGCCCACGCCCCCACAGAAGAGAAAGACGACGATTCCAAAGACTGTTTCTACGAGCTCCTCGAAGAAACGTATGAGCAGTGCCCTAGACACGACGTGAAAATCGTTCTTGGCGATTTTAACGCAAAGCTAGGGAAGGAGGACATCTTTGGAAACACAATCGGTAAGCATAGCCTTCATGACAAAACCTCCGAAAACGGACTGAGGCTAATCGATTTTGCTGCGGGGCTAAATCTTGTTGTAAGTAGTACGCGCTTCCCGCATCTCAAAATTCATAAAGGTACATGGCGATCCCCAGATCAATTAACCGTCAACCAAATTGACCATGTTGCGATTGACGCAAGGCACTCTTCCAGTGTGCTAGATGTCCGAACTTTCCGAGGGGCCAACTTTGACTCGGACCACTACCTTGTTGTAGCCAAGGCACGAATGAGGATATCTTGTTCACGACCTGCGCGAACTAACGCTGTGAAGAGATATGACGTCGGAAAGCTACAATCGCAAGAGATTGCCAATGCCTTTTCCAATCGAGTGTCCCTTCAATTATCCTTGAATCCCATGCCGCCAGCATTAAACATTGAAGACCAGTGGCAGCAATGCCAAGAAGCCATCAGAACCGCTGCCTCTGAGGTTCTGGGTTTCACTCGTCCACCAAAACGAAACCCATGGTTCGATGAAGAATGCAGGCAGGCAAATGCAGCCAAACAAAGAGCACGACAAATGCTTATGCAAACACGAACAAGGGCTGCTTACGTTCAGTATAACGAGATTTACAAGGAGAGAAGAAGGGAAGAACACAGACTTCTCAAAAAGAAAAAGAAGCAGCATGAGAAGCGCTCGTTTGAGGAAATAGAGAGGTGCCATGACAGGAACGAAGTTTTACCAAAAGGTAAAAAGATCCTGCCAGGGTGGCAAGCCCCGAACTCAAGCCTGTAAAGACCAGCAGGGAAACATAGTTATAGAGTCACAGTCGCTACTGAGGATCTGGAAAGATCATTTCTGCAGACTGCTTAACGGCGACGAAGACACAAATTCCGCTGTCAGGCAGATTGCCCCATTCAGCTTGGACGATGATCAAGAATGCCGTCCTCCCGACCTAGAAGAGGTTAAGCTTGCCATATGCAAACTTACATCAAATAAGACTGCAGGTGCAGATGGCCTTGATGCCGAACTTTTCAAGGCAGCTGGAGATCAGTTGGAAAGGAGCATCCACCAGCTGATCTGCATGATATGGTATGAAGAAAGCATGCCCGATGAATGGAACCTCAGTATCGTATGCCCGATCCTAAGGAAGGGAGACCCTCACAATTGCGCCAATTACAGAGGGATAAGCCTCCTTAACGTCGCTTATAAGATCTTGTCTGCTGTAATATGTGAACGTCTGAAACCCCACGTCAACAACTTGATAGGTCCTTATCAATGTGGTGTTAGACCAGAGAAGTCCACAATAGACCAAATTTTCACATTACGGCAGATCTTGGAAAAAACCCGAGAACATAATATTGAAATTCACCACCTCTTTATCGATTTCAAGGCCGCGTATGACAGTATTTACAGAGACGAGCTGTACATAGCCATGTCTAGTCTAGCATTCCTGCAAAACTCGTACGACTATGCAGGATGGCTTTGGAGAATTCACGCTGCTCCGTCAAGGTCGGTAAAGAACTCACCGAGACCTTTGATGTCGAAAAAGGCTTTAGGCAAGGCGACAAACTGTCATGCGATTTCTTCAACATCATACTTGAACAGATTGTAAGAAACTCAAACGTCAACACCAGAGGAACAATCTTTCAAAGGTCTGTACAATTACTCGCCTATGCAGACGATATTGACGTAATGGGAAGAAAAAAGCGTGATGTCATAGGTGCTTTTGCGAGTATTGAAACAGAAGCGGCAAAAATGGGTTTGATGGTTAATGAGGGCAAAACGAAGTATATGCTGTCATCAAACAAAGACACAGAACATCGACGAATTGGACAAAACGTCACAATAGACAGACATAACTTCGAGGTAGTACAGGACTTCGTCTACCTAGGATCCGCTGTAAACACGGACAACAACATCAGTGCGGAGATCAAACGGAGAATAACTCTTGCCAACCGTTGCTTCTTTGGGTTAAGAAGGCAATTGAGAAACAAAACCCTCTCTAGAAAAACCAAGGTGACCTTGTATAAGACCTTAATCATCCCAGTCCTGCTGTACGGCGCGGAAGCATGGACCTTATCGAAAGCGGATGAGGAAACTCTTGGTCGTTTCGAAAGAAAAATTCTCCGAATGATCTTTGGTCCCGTATGCGAAGACAATGTGTGGAGAAGAAGATACAACAACGAGCTGTATGAGCTGTACCGCGACATGGGCATAGCCAGAAGAGTACGCATCGCGAAGCTACGATGGTTGGGCCATGTAGAGCGGATGGACCCAAACGCTCCGGCTCGTCGGGTGTTCGAAAGCACATTGCAGGGAAATCGCGGAAGGGGAAGACCTCGTCTTAGGTGGCGCAATCAAGTGGATGAAGAACTCAACCGACTTGGAGTGCGAAACTGGAGAGAGCTCGCCCGAGATCGAAATCGTTATAGAAGGATGTTGGTTGAGGCCCAGGTTTACCCCGAACTGTAATGCCCACCTAAGTAAGTAAGTAATTGGTAGAGGACACAGTTTGCCTATAGGTCTTTTATAGACTTTATTTTTTGTTCTTACAGACACAACTCGTACCAAATCATCGTCTCCCGCATGGGTTTCCTCAATTATACCCAAAGACAACCTTGTTGGTGGAAGGTTGTCATCTTTCAGCAGCACAATGTTACCAGGACTCAGATTCCTAGTCTTCTGCGTATATTTCGGTCTTTGTTGAAGGGTTGTCAAGTAACTTTGGCTCCATTTTTTCCAAAATTGTTGTTGCATCCGTTCCAATAGCTGCCATCTTGTCAGTAACGCTTCTTTCTCGTCAAGTCTATGTTTTTCCGGTGGTGCTAGTAGGGCTGCCCCGATTAAGAAGTGTCCTGCCGTCAGTACATCATGATCGTCTGGATCGTTTGAGAGTGGATAAAGTGGCCGTGAATTAAGACACGCCTCGATTTGCGTTAATAATGTTGCTAGTTCTTCAAATGTAAGTTTGTGCTCTCCGATGGTTCTTTTAAAGTGATACCACAACCCACAAAAAAGTGAGGGGCTCCAGGGGGTATAAAATGCCACTCCGTACTACAAGACATGAGCATATTTGACATGTCTTGATTGTACTTCTCTTGGGCTTTCACGTTTAGTTGGAGAATTTTGTTTGCAGACACAAAATTTGTTCCGTTGTCACTATACAGATGCGCGACATGACCTCTTCGCCCACAGAGTCTTTTGAAAGCTGCGATGAATGCGATCGCCGCCGCCGTTAGATCGCTCACAACTTCAATATGTATAGCCTTTGTTGCTAGGCATATGAAAATTGCAATGTATCCCTTGTATGATTTGTTGCCTCTTCCCTTTGACATTCTGATGTCTATTGGTCCAGCATAGTCGACACCGGTGTGTAGGAAAGGCCTGCTTCGATTTACCCTTGGTTGAGGAAGATTTCCCATCAATTGTTTGCTTCTATCTGATTTATATCTGAAACAGATAGTACATCCGTGAAGCCGTTGCTTAACTGCACTGGACCCATTGACAACCCAGTAACGCTGTCGTATATAGGAATGTGTTAACTGGCTTCCTCCATGTAATGTTGATTTGTGAGCGTCGTCAATGAGAAGCGTGGTAAGATCACTTTTGTGTGGAATTATAATAGGATGTTTTTGTAACTCAGAAATTTTGGCTTCCGTCAGTCTTCCTGTAACTCGAATAATTCCGTCTTCGTCAATAAATGGAACAAGGCATCGTAATTTGCTCTTCTTTTCTACATCTTTTCCAGCTTTAAGACTTTTCATTTCAGAACCAAAATGTGTATTTTGGGTGTTTCTTATTAGAAGTTTGTTCGCACTTTCTATTTCATCACTCGATAAGGGTCCCGATCTCCTGTTTTGGCTGTGCGATTTCACGTTGTACAGAAATCGTTCGCAATATGCAAGAATTCTTGTGAGACGTTTGAGCGAACTGTGTCGTGTTGTCATGTGTCCTATTAAATCTTGCTTATTTTCTTGTACGATCATCATCGCACAAATGTTGACCTTTTTAATTTCTAGGTCGGTACTGTGTATGTTGTTATCATTGTATAATACTTCTACATGAGAGAGCCACTTCGGACCATTCCACCAAAGAAGATGATCTTTAAGCTGTGATGGGTTTATACCTCTCGAAGCACAATCTGCTGGGTTTTCATTACCACTAACGTGATGCCATTTTGTTGAATCTATTGCTTTCAGTATAGTTTCGACTCTATTCGCGACGTAATTTTTCCATTTAAATGGATTTCCATTCAACCACGCAAGAGTAATCTTCGAGCCGGTCCACGCGTGTACTCCTAATTCATCTATTGCAAGCGCCACCACTGTCTTTTTAATCAATTTTGCTAGCAATACTGCTCCACATAGTTCCAGCCTTGGTATTGAAACTTTTTTAATCGGTGCAACTTGATTTAGCGCACAATACATTTACATGAACAGTTCCAGCCTCTGTTATCACCCTTGTATAAATAACTGCAGAAAACGCTCTCTCTGATGCGTCACAAAACCTGTGCAGTTCAACTCGGTGCTTCCTTTCGAACTGATTCCATCGTGGTATCTTTATGTTTTCTATGCAACTCAACTCGTTTTTGAATTTTTTCCAACTGTTTGTGATTTCTTCAGGTAGTGTTTTGTCCCATTCTTTCTCTTCCTTCCAAAGCTCTTGCTGCACTATTTTGGCTTTTATGATAATAGGGGTTAGCCAACCCAACGTATCAAAAAGTCTTGCTGTTTCTGATACAATAATTCTTTTAGTTATTTTTTCGTTGGCTGTTTCTAGATGTGTTTTAAACTCAAATGTATCAGATTCTGGGCGCCAGTATATGCCTAAGGTTTTGACAGGATCGTATGCATTTAATTTAAATCTCCCTTGGTCTTGGTCTTCGGTTGCAATGTTTTTTAATATAGTTTCTGAATTAGCCGAAAAAATTGATAATTAGTTTTTTAGTAGTTTATAAAACTATAGTGTGAAATTCGCGTTACGGACTTTGGATTTTCTTTGCGTGCGACATTGTATTTTGTACCGGAGATAAAGCAAAAAGCGAAGCGGAAAAAAATTTTGGTCAGGGGAATATGGATTTGTGATGTGAAAATTGAAAATTCGCGCGAGTTGTCGCACGCAAAGAAAATCCAAAGTCCGTAACGCGAATTTCACACTATAGTTTTATAAACTACTAAAAAACTAATTTTCAATTTTTTATTTGTTCCTATTTTTCACAATTTTAACTAAAGCTCTTGAAGAACTTTTTTTAATATAAAAACAATTCGTAGAACTCTTAGACATGGTTTCATGGTTTACATTTTTGTCATTGCATAATGGAAATGTTTGTGTTCATATTTATAATAACCAACGGTTGTTTACAACGTTTCATTCAGTTAAATTTGGTCGCTCTTCGAATTTCTTCATGTGAGTTTAATTCCCATAAGAAAGTGGACTTATTTCCCACCGGTCGTGGGAACTAGGTCCACTTCATCAAAGTGTGTTTATTTCTCACATAGTGGGAAGTAAAACCATCAGTGGGGTTATTTCCCGTGGCCTTATGTCCCCGCACCCTCAATGATGTCGTTATGGGTTTTGGTAATGATCTCCCACAAGTTGCTTATGACTGCCATCTTTTGTGAAGAATAGGCTTTGAAAACCTGCCCCGCTTGGTCCATACGTTCCAATGATCGGAAGAACGCTTGCTTTTGTGCTTCTTCTTTTGTTCCTCGTTTGGCTCGTACCTATCGTTTCTTGATTGTCCCTGGCTTGCAGTTGCAATCATTCGTTTTTCTTCTTCATCAAGCTCCTTCATTTTAATGTTGAGCTTATTTTTTATTTCCAGCACTGTCTTTTCCACTTGTTCAATATATTTTGATCGAACATATGGATGTGCTTTACTGTAATCCGTGTGTTCCGTTATTGCCGTATGCCTTTCTTGGAAGTCCTTCCAATGAAATCCCAGATCATCCAGTCGTTCTTGAATGAAATTACGTGTCCGCCTGACTTTTGGTTCTTTCGTATACTTTTCCGATACCTTCTTTATCCATTCAACAGTTTCTTTCTGCTTCTTGATAAGTTTGTCGAAAGTATCCATGCTCACTTTTTGTTATTTCGCCTTTACTCGTTGTTTTTCGTTCACCTGTCTTTTTTTTCTCGTTCTCAACTCGTTATTATCGTTCACTCGTTCTAAACGTCTTCTTTTCTCGTTCTTAACTTTTTTTTTTTTTTTTAACACTCTTCACTGATTCTAAATTTTTTCTCGAAGGACCATATGTTGAGGACCTACTATTAACACCTTACCACTAGTGGGGGGATATTAATAGCATGCACTCAATAACTTTATCAAACCGTTCTTTACCGCTGGTGGGGAGAACTTAAATGAGAAAAAACACTAGTTTCATTTGCCGTTCTAACTACAAGTGCCTTTTATTCAAATAATATTCTTCTTTTATACTAATTAAACGCTTACGCGTAACTTAGTTTAGCTTAGGAAATAATATGTAAGTACACTAAAATCAAATTGCCTAGTAGACAGAAAGTGCAATTTGTGAGAAATAATAAATTTGATATGACCTGCGTTCGTGCATCGGTGCTGTTGAACTCGTTGTTGAGTTGTTGAAATATGATTCTGGAAATGCGTTTTCATA
Organism: Melanostoma scalare; assembly: GCA_949752695.1. Lineage (NCBI taxonomy): Eukaryota > Metazoa > Arthropoda > Insecta > Diptera > Syrphidae > Melanostoma > Melanostoma scalare. Next base: position 159,514,485 of record OX456985.1, on the reverse strand, counting down.
TTTGAGTTGTCATCGTTTATTAGAATTGTGATTCCGAATTCATTCATATTGTTGTCACAACAATTTTGTTAACACCTTTATCAATATTAACGTCATAGTACAAAGCTATTACAATATATTCCACTACATTTTAGTAATCCTTTTTACTTCCTTTTTCTATTCACAACTCACTCTTTCCTCAACCACTGAATTGTAAAGATCGCTAAATATACTTTTTATAATCTACACTTTGTTCGACAATCGCCTAATTATTTTAACCGTAGCTACATTTCATTCGGATATAAGCAGGCTTATAATAAGGTGGTCGTGTTTTAAGATTCGTAAGCATTTGTTCATTCCGAAATTTATCAGCTAATGGATGGAAATCAAAGGAGCAAACTTTTGCATATGTAAATAGTTCTTGTTCGAGTCTTCTATATTCTAGTGGCCTTTGTCCAGCATCAACCATTAAACTCTCAATGGGACTAGTACGAAAAGCTTCTATACTGATCCTAACTCCGGCGTTATGTATAGAGTCAAGCGATTTCAGTTGAGATTTTCGGATATACCTACAATGCTTCCGTAATCTATTATTGGTAAAACTATCATATTAAGAATTCTTAGTAAGAGTTTCTGATCAGATCTTTAGCTTGTGTTTAAATAAATAAAAAATAAATAAACAGGGTGGCGCTACAGAGCGAGGTGCCCCTGGGCCTAGCGCATTTCTCACAACCATCCCCTGTGAGGGAATGGAGGGGACCTACAATTTTCTGCCGGTTCCGAACGGCTAATCGAGAAAGCGCTTTTCATGGCAATGAATACTAACGGAGGACTTGCCAATTCCTCGCGAAAGGCGATACCCGTAGAAAAAACATTTTTGCCTCTGTTGGGATTCGAACTCGAACCTCTGGATTAACAGGCGGATATGCTATCCATCACACCACGGGTACCACAAAGTTAGCTTGTGTTTGCAAGAAGTTTTTAAAGGTTTAGCTTCTTAGAGGCCTTTGACTTAACTTCCGCTTTGTGTTCAGACAACCTTAATTTCGTATCAAAAGTCATTTCTAGAAATTTATGTGATTTGACAAATTTTAACTTGGTTCCGTTCAGAAGAATTTCTGGTGGTGTTATATTTTTCCGTTTTCGTGTAAACAGCATGGCAACTTTTTTTTCTTTGAAAAATTCGATACCTTTTGTGCCGCACCAATGTTTTAAGTTATTAAGACATGTTTGCAATTGATCTTGTAGATGATTTATATTATGACAGAAGATTTAACAATTACACATAGAAGAAAACAGGACTTGAGAAATTATACAACTTTAGATCTAATAAGGAATGAAAGAAATGAAGAAAAGAAATATTCAAAATTTTATTTCTATCCAGAAATAACATCTCAGATAAAACCAATCTTTAATAAATATAATATCCGTATGAATGAGTGCAGCGAAATAAAAATAAAAAATCTGATTGGAGGATCTAAAGATAAATTGAACAGCTTCAAAAATCAGGAATTTATTCTATCGGATGTAATGATTGTACAAAAGAATATATAGGTCAGACAAAGAGACCTATTCTAAAAAGGTTTAAAGAACATTTTGCACATCTTAAATATAATGAAAAAGAAAAGTCAAGTGTTGCAGAACATATGCTAGAAAATAGTCATGGTTTTAGTATGCAAAATTTAGAATTAATAAGAAATGTAAATAGCAATTATGAATTAGATACTTTTGAATCTTTTTACATATTTAAAAACAAAAATAATCTTGTGAATAATGATGATGGACCAATCAAAGATTCAATATTCAAAAAAATTTTCAATAGATTCAACTCAGCTCAACTGTAATTTTGTTTAGAAACATTTTTTTTTTTTTGTTAGTTTTTTTTTGACAATTAATTTAATTTAATTTAATTTATATATCTCACTGACGATGGAAGCATTGCTTCCGAAATGTGCATTTGAGGAATTATAATAAGTGTTTTTAACTGTTGAAAATTATATTAATCTTATTATTTATTAGATTAAAAAATCAAAAAATAGATACATGAATCTGAGGACAAAGATTAAATATTTGCAAGCAGATATATTTTTTCTTAGAAGATGTAAGAAACAGAGTGTATTTTCAAATCTTATTCAACTTTGGGGTCCATCAAATTCCGAAAATAAGGGAATTATAGAGAAAGCTATTTGTACAGGACAGAAAATGTGGCTAAATCTTGAAATAAAATCTAAGTACTCAAAGCTGTCTGTAGTTGAAGGTGAAGCATATTCCCTGCATCTATATCTCAGCAATAATCTAAATCATGCTGGAATTAATCAAATACAAATAATGGAACAATCAAGCGATTGGAAAAATTTTATTATATATGTTCAAGATACAGTTGACTGTAAATTTGGTAAGAAAAAACAAATCTTAATTAAAAAATTCAATACTTTAATAGGTAGAGTCAATTTTAATGAGCGAAAGAAGACTTTTAAAGAAGTAGAACCAGTAGAAGATTTTGTAAAAAAATTTTCAAGGTTGGAATTTACAACAAATGAATTGGAGTTGCTTAATAGAGGATTAAATTTTGCATTGTAACCAACAAAAGAAAAAGCTATCCAAAGTGCTTTGATTAACATTGAAACAGCTCTGAAACATTTCAATGATCCTGATGATAAAGTTAGAGTAAGGTCCGAAGCTATATATAGAATTAATTTTAACGATCTACCGAACATGATTGCTAAAATGAAAAATTTTAGAGGAGCAGCGAAAAGTTTAAAAGAATATAGAAAAATAAACTAAAGCTGATAAAAGCAATAATATTTTAATACTTGATAAACAAGAATACATATATTGAAATAACTGAACAATTTATAAGAACTGGACCTTATGAAGAAGTAATTTTTAATCCTTTACCAGGAATGATAAGGAGAACTAAAGAAGCTATCAAAAATGCAGTAAAAGTTTTTAATGATCCTACTTTATCAAGGAAATTAAATGTTTCAAATCCAATTTTACCAAGATTATATTCTCAGTTGAAATTACATAAACCAGGAAAACAAATAAGACCAATTACATCAACAACTGGATCGATATTATCAAAACTTGAAAGTTGGTTACTAACAAAACTGAATAATCTCCCAATCAAATTTGAAACAGCAGCTATAAAAAATGGAATTGAATTTGCAGAAAAGTAAAGAACTTCAAAATAGCTAGCAATGAGATTCAAGTTTCATTCGATGTTGTTTCATTATATCCAAATGTTCCAATTGATGAAACTTTAGTTTTTCTGAGAAAATGGCGAGAAATAAATGCACTTAAGCCAGAAGAAATAAAAGAATTTCTAATACTTACTAAACTGTGCATGGATGAAAATTGGTTCCAATTTAATGAAAAGTTTTACAGACAAAAATTTGGCTGCAGTATGGGATCACATATGAGCCCATTTTTAGCAAATTTATTTATGTCGCATATAGAAACTGAAGTGAAAAATCAAGTAAATTTTCCAAGAATTTGATTAAGGTATGTAGATGATATATGGGCGATAATCAAAAAACATGGACTCCGACAGTTCATTATCAAATTAAATAGAACTAAATACCCATCAATAAAATTTACATATGAAGAAGAAATTGAAGGGAAACTAAATTTTCTGGATTTAAGTATAACTAGGAATGGAGACAATTTCGAATTGGATATATGCAGAAAACCAACGAATACTCTGAGATACATTACATCAGACTCGTTCCATTCATTTGAACATAAGATGTCAGCTTTTCACTCAATGATTTTTAGAGCTCTAAATATTCCAATGACAATAGAAACAAAAATAAAAGAATTCCAAAAAATTAAAGATATAGCCAAAATTAATGGATATACTGAAGAGTTTATTGAAGATTTAACAATTGCACATAGAAGAAAACAGGACTTGAGAAATTATACAACTTTAGATCGAATAAGGAATGAAAGAAATGAAGAAAAGAAATATTCAAAATTTTATTTCTATCCAGAAATAACATCTCAGATAAAACCAATCTTTAATAAATATAATATCCGTATGAGTGAGTGCAGAGAAATAAAAATAAAAAATCTGATTGGAGGATCTAAAGATAAATTGAACAGCTTCAAAAATCAGGAATTTATTCTATCGGATGTAATGATTGTACAAAAGAATATATAGGACAGACAAGAAGACCTATTCTAAAAAGATTTAAAGAACATTTTGCACATCTTAAATATAATGAAAAAGAAAAGTCAAGTGTTGCAGAACATATGCTAGAAAACAGTCATAGTTTTAGTTTGCAAAATTTTAAATTAATAAGAAATATAAATAGCAATTATGAATTTAGATGCTTTTGAATCTTTTTACATATTTCAAAACAAAAAAAATCTTATGAATGATGATGATATACCAATCAAAGATTCAATATTCAAAAAATTTTTCAAGAGATTCAACTCAACTGTAATTTTGTTTAGAAACATTTTTGTTTTTTTGTTAGTTTTTTTTTTGACAAATAAATTTAATTTAATTTAATTTTTAAATCTCACTGGCGATGGAAGCATTGCTTCCGAAATGTGCATTTGAGGAATTATAATAAGTAGTGTTTTTAACTGTTGAAAATTATATTAATCTTTTTATTTATTATGACAGGAACTGAAAACTACTAAATCATCAGCGTACATTGCAAATTTTGTTGGGTACTGAGCATGGGAAAAAATACTATTTATAGCAATCAAGAACAGAGCAACACTTATGACTGATCCTTGGGGTATTCCGTTTTCCAGTGCCATTTCTGTGGAGAAGCAGTCCCCTATTACAACTTGAAATGTTCTTCCTGTTAGAAAATTATTTACAAATTTTACAACTTTTCCTCTGAGTCCGATTTGGATTAATTCCTCAACAATATTTCTCCTCCACACAGTTTTATAAGCCTTTTTCGTGTCAAAGAATATAGCTATGAGTGATTTTCGAGCAGAGAAAGTCTTCATAACTTCAGATTCTAAAAACAAGAGGTTGTCGACAGTGCATCTATCAATTAGTCATGGAGATAGGTCTGTAGTTATTTGTGTTCAGCGAGGGTCTTTTCCAGACTTAAGTATAGGTATTAACAAAGATTTTTTTCCACATTTTCGGAAAAGTGCCGGATGAATAGATTTTATTGTAAAACCCAAGTAAATAGGAAAGATCTGAAGTGCTCATGTTTTTTATCATGTCATAATGAATCATATCCGGTCCTGGAGATGATCCCATACATTCTGCAATAACATTTTGAAGTTCTTGGAAAGAAAAGGGAAGGTTGCAGATATCTGTTTGGTTTGGAGCAATATTAAGATTAGCTGATTCTACTAGTATTTTGCGAGATTGAAAATCTGTATTTTTGTGAGCTGGAATTAATAGAAAAAATTTCGGAGAATTCGTCTGTAATATCTTTAGCTTTTGTTAATAGTACACCAGTGTTTGATACAATTGATTCTATATTTAAGGTTCTGCAATTTCCATCAAAATTTCGTATTTTCCTAAATATTTCTGAGGACCGACTAGTAATTTTACTGATATACTCCTCCCAACATTTTTTTTTTTAAATCCTGATAATTTTTCTTGCTTTGTGTTTTGCGGATATAAAGTTTTTGTAATCAGTTAAGCTCAAAGTTCTATTATACGTTCCGAGTAATTTTCTCCTGTTTAGGTACATTTTTATTTCTAACGACATTCGACTGTGTAAGTGGTATAGACTTATTTGCTGCTTCGAGAATTTTATTACGAATGAAGTTTTCTTGTTTACCTATATCTTCGAATTCGATATTTTGTGAATCTAATGACAAACCTGATTTAAAAAAATCCCAGTAGGTACGCTTTTTTGACTAAAAAGAGTTTTCTTCGAGGATTTTCGTTGTTACTGTCAATAATACGGATAATAATGGGGAAATGGTCACTACTGTGCAGATCGTCACAAACAAACCAGTCAAAATAGCTTTCTAACACAGGTGATACAATTGTAAGATCAATGCAGCAATAGGTCTTATAGGCAAAACTAAAATGTGTAGGATCGTCATTATTTAACAGATTTAGTTGATAATTAGTTAATACATCTTCTATCATTTTTCCTCGATTATCAATTTTGACAGAACCCCATAAACTGTTATGCGCATTAAAATCCCCCAATAAAAGAAAAGGGCAATCGAATTGATCAATTATATTTTCTATGTCACTTTTAGAAATGTTTTCGGACCCAGGAATGTAGAATTGTAGATGCTACATATAGTATATTTAATTGGAAAAAAACATTCGTATTGCTACAGCCTGAAGATTGGTTCGCAAATTTAGTTCTTCACAACAAAAAGGATTCCTTACCAATAAGGCAACACCACCTTGGGAAATAAAATTTGAATTAAAGTTCTTATAAACAATTTTATAGTTTTTAAGTTTCGGCTCATGGTCAAATTTAAATTTGGTTCCTTGAATACTACACACGAGAGGCTTATATTTACTCGTAAGGAGTTGAAAATCATTCTGATCTGATGACTATAGAAGTCATCACAATTCCATTGAATTGTATTTAGCTTATTCATAGTAGATCGGATTCGGATAGTAAGTCACTAAATAAACTACAGTTAACGTTTACATTTGGTTCCTTGCTTTTATTCTTAATGTTACGCTTTGCTCTGTTTGATAATTTTGTTGGAAATATTTTGATTGTGCCTGTGTTTGTGACGATGTTTGACGTAAATTGATGTTTGTAACTTCTGACGTCATTGGTTGTATTGTGCTCCAGTTTTGACTTTCGTTGCTTGCTTGGTTGTTTTTTTTCTGAATAACAGTTTGGTGAAGTAAGTGGTTGAGTAAAAGTGAAAGAATTTTTCTCACGATACCGTTTCTTGACTTCTCTTACGTCAACTCCTAGGCTAGCAATACTCTTATTCGCTGAACTTCTTTCTCTTTTAAATAGATAGGGCATAAATTCAACAATGTGTAATGACTGCCCAGACCCCAGATACTAGGTGCTAAATAAAGAGAGAGAGAAAGAGACACTTTATTTCATATAACATCTCCCATTAAAAGTTCAAAGCGTATTTACATTATAACAATTTCATTTCATAAATAGAAAGGTATATAATATAATTTTTTTATTATATATTATTATTAATCATATAACATCTCCCATTAAAAGTTCCAAAAAAAAAAAAATTTGAATTCAATTCAAGTAAGAATACCAAATAACATTACAATAAAAATTTTATAAAAAGCAACTTAGTTCATTTAAATAAAAAAAAAAAAAAAAAATAAAAGCATTGTAAGATCAAAAGTAAATACAAGATATTTATGATAAATATGATACACATTTTTAAATGTGATCTTTGGGGTATCCAAATCTATTTGGAGCTTTTGACTCCCTACCATTTCTAGTCGTAGAAGAAGGTGCAGAGGTGTCAATTTCAACTACTTCTGGGGTTTTTTCCTTTTTATTTTGTTCTGTAACCGAGAGTTGGGAAGGGGTTGAAGTTTCTTTATTGTGAGTGTTCATTATGTGCTGTCTATTTCGCCGGTAGGTTGTTCCTTCTTCGTTTTGAATAAGGTATGACTTAGGTTCTTTAAATTTTTCTAGGATAATTCCTGGTGACCAATAGGACGTTGGATTCTTTTTATAATGAATTTTTTGGCCTGGAGCTAAAGGTAATAGGTTTTTGGCTGTTTTGTCGTAATAAATTTTTGATTTTTCCGTTTTCTTTTTAAGATCTATAGCATATTTTGCAGTGTCGATTTGTTTTGGAATAAAATTTTGTGACAAGGCAGGTAACTTGTTCTTAGTTTTCTTGACATAAGCAACTCGGAGGGTGCAGGTAGATTCCCTTTGGAAATAGTTCGATAGTGCAATAACGCAATGTAAGGATCTGAATTAGTTTCTAGACTTTTAATTAATAGTTTCTTGATTGTTTGGATAGAACGTTCCGCTAATCCGTTCGATCGAGGCAGGTACGGACTGGAGGTAGTGTCATCAATATTCCAATCAAAACAAAATTGTTTAAAGTCCTGTGAGCTATACGGTGGACCATTGTCCGATACTATTATTTGAGGAATTCCATGGCGAGCAAAAATTGATTTGAGCTTTTTAATAACAAACTGGCTGCTATATCCTGAGCTTAGTAATTCAATTTCAATAAATTTAGACCAGTAATCAACGACTAACAAATAAGTTTGTTTATTAAATTCGAATTAATCTGTTCCTACTTTGTACCAGGGAATTGGTTGAATATCGTGGTGCTGTAGTGGTTCTTTTTACTGTGAAGACCTATAGCGCATGCAAGTTTCACAGTCTGTGACGATATTTTGGATGTCGTTATTTATGTTTGGCCAAAAAACAATGTCTTTAGCAAGACTCTGACATCTTTGAACACCTAAATGTCCCTCATGGATAAGTTTTAAAGTTTCAGGGCGAAGAGAGGATGGTATGACAATTCTATTAGATTTAAGTAAAATGTCATCGATAACATGCAATTCATCTCTGACTTTATAAAATGGCATGCAAGAGTGAGAAACTTTTTTCTTGTTATTTGGCCAACCGAGCTTTGTGTAATGTGTACTCCTTAGCCTTGGAAATAATTTCATCCTTGTCACTAGCTATTTTGATACTTTGAAGTTTATCCGAAGAAACTGCCAAGTTGGCTATTAGAAGGTTGCAATGAATATCTAAATCCTTATCGAATTCTATCAAAGTGGTATCTGGCAATGGAGCTCTCGAGAGTGTCTGCTGTGTACATATACTTTCCTGGTTTGTAAACGACATCTAAATCATAACTTTGTAAACGCAACATAAACCTTTGTAGTCGAGCCGGTACTTTATACAATGGTTTCGAAAATAGTGGGACAAGTGGCTTGTGGTCAGTCTCTACCAAAATACGCTGCCCATACACATACTGGTGGAATTTTGTGCAGCCGAATAGGATAGCAAAAAGCTCTTTTTCTATCTGAGCATAATTTTCTTGACTGGACGTCAGAGTAGCAGAAGTAAAAGCGATTGCGTTGTTATCGTGTCACTTAGAAGCATCGACAGATAGTGTGATTATTTTATTCGGATTATAGAATGTTATAATTGGTGCATTGCATACGAGTGACTTTAAATTGTTAAACTCTTTTTCATGCATGTCATTCCAATGCCATACTATGTCTTTCTTTAAGAGCTGACGAAGATGGTTGTTTTTCACAGATAAGTCTTTTACAAAACTGCCTAGGTAATTAACCATCCCTAGAAATTTCTGTAAATCACTTACAGATGTGGGTCGTGGCATTTCACATATTGCTTTGACTTTTGATTTGTCAGGGCGAACTCCATTCTTATTGAAAACGAAACCAAGGAATTTTAATTCTTCAACACATATTTTTGAATTTTCAGGATTAAATTTAAGACCTTTATCTTGTGCTCTTTTCAGAACCTTTTTCAAAATTACATTGTGTTTTTCAATTGACTCCGCATATATAAAAAAATCATCGATAAAAATAATTAAACCTTCAATATCTGAAAAGAGTTTCAACATTTGTGCGTGAAATATTTCAGGAGCTGTTTTAATGCCGAAAGGAAGGCGCTTAAAACGATACCTTCCAAACGGTGTTATGAACGTACAAATTTTGTAAGATTCCTCGTCTAAAGAAACCATCCAAAAGCCAGAGTTTGCATCTAAAATACTAAAACAAATCGAACCTTTTATTCTAGACTTACACTCATCCAAATTGGGTAAAGGGTGGTGAGCTCTCCAAAGGGCTTTGTTTAGATTCCTAGGATCAAGACATAATCTGATTTTACCATTCGGTTTTTTGACAAGCACTATGGAACTCACCCATTCTGTTGGCTCTTCAACTTTAACTATAACCCCTAGTTGTTCCTTACGATTTAGTTCTTCTTTTAACGGACCTTGTAATGCAAAGGGAACTTTACGAGGATAATCAATCGAAGGTGAAACATCAGAACGCAATTTTAAATGACACTTCTGCTTTAGTAGCCCTAGACCTTTAAAAACATCACTATAGTTATCTAAAATAGATTGACTAGTATTTATACTACTGAAATTACTTTGTTCTATTAAAGACCTGAAAGAATTTGAATAATTTTGAAATTTAGGCACTTGTTTATTTATAGACTTAAGATTATTCTTATCTACCTTAAAAATTAATTTAAGTTGAATGCAGGTTTCTAATCCAAGTACTGCATGACATCTCAGTTCCAAAATATGAAAGTTGATTAAATATTCTTGACCATCGTGGATACACTTCAATATACAGCAACCAATAACTGGAAGACGTTCTCCGCTAAATGTCATGATGCGAGTAGATGATGATGTTAATTTAGAAGAACCTTTTAAAGCTTTAAACTGTTCTAATGACATCACATTTGCCTGAGCTCCAGTATCAACTTGACACTCAACGGTATCGTTGGATATTTTAAGCATTATAATCCAACTGTTCTTTGATGTGCATATAGTTTGCTTGAGCATACCTAAGAACAATATGTTGTCATCTCCCTCATCATAGTCGTCATCATCTGATTGCTGGTAGGTTCCCATATTTCGTACATAAGCGCTGTTAGAGTTTCTTTTGTTTAAATGGCACATTTTAGAATAATGGTTTTTGTTTTTGCATGTATTGCATGTAACACCAATTGCTGGACATCGATATTGGTGAATTTGACCGCAACGGGAACAATTGTTTTTTGATGTGTATGTATTTGACGAAAAGCTGTTTTGTTCTTTATTGCTGTTTGAATGTGGTTTAGTTAAAGGTGACATTTGCCGACGGAAATTATTGTTGCATGATTGATTTTGATTTTTTCCGAAATTTTTTGTAGGATAACGGGTAATAGCATTTATATGACTTTGATTATTTAATTCTAATTGCTTTGCGTGGTCTTTCGTGAGCTCAATTGTCTTTGCTATTTCGAGTGCTTTTTCAAGCTTTATAGCTCCTTCAGTAAGCAGACGTTCTTTTATTTTAGACCAGCTGCTCAGACCACAAACAAAAATATCTCTTACCAGATCTTCTCTAAGCTTGTCGAAGTCACTTGAAAGGCTTAGATTTTTTAACGCGGTGATGTAGTCGTCCATTGATTCACCTGGTAGCTGCGTTCTTGTGAAAAATTTGTGTCGCTCCATAGCGATATTGACTTTTGGCAGAAAATATGCTTCCAATTTAGCCGCGAGGTCATCAAATAAGACCTTATCCAAGTCGAGATCAAATGAAAAAAAGATTTCTAAAGAGTCTGGCTACTTGAAGTGCTACTTTTCTTTGGTCTGCCTGGGTTTCCAAGCTGGATGCACGTAAAAATATTTTGAACTGTGTCAGCCAATTTTTCCATTCGACCGGCATATTCGAAGATTTTAGATTAGGCGGTAGAATGGCTGGCGTGAAAGTTGGCAGAGTCACTACCGTAGCCATATTGTTTTTTACATCAAGTGTTTTAGTTACATCAAGCTTCTTAGTTTCATCTTCAATGCCCATTTTGATATTTGGGTAATATGAACACTTTTTAAAATTCACTACTGTACCACATCTGACACCATGTTGTATGATTTAAGTATAATGAGTAAACGAGTAAACTAGGTTTGTTTTAATAGAGTGTCTTTATTGTATTTAATGTTAACTCTTTGACTGCTGTGACACAACTGACTCAACTCACTTAAAACTAACTTAATACTAGGTGCTAAATAAAGAGAGAGACAAAAAGAGACTTTACTTCATATAACACTAATCTTAGACTTAATTTTTTGTAGAAATAACAGCCTTTAAGACTGTATTTAAGTTTAGCTTCGATAGGTTTAGGGTTGCCGGATTTTCAATTTTAAGTGGTGTTCAAATTTTCTTCCCGAAACAAAGTTTTGACTTTGAGGTCATTTTTTTTGCAGAAAATGCCTGATAAACATAGAATTTCATTATTTTTTACAGAGGAACAAAACAATAATAAAAAAAAAATCAGTAATATGTGCACTCAAAAACCCATACATCTTATGATATTTGAAAAAATATAAAAAGGGTATAATAAAAAAAAAAAAAAAAAAATTTAAATTTGAGGTTTGTTTGAATAAAACAATAATATGGGCACTTTTAGTAGTTTTTTTTGTGTATACTTGCTACTTATTTTGCAAATAAGACACATTCATGCGTTTTAGTAAACTATTGTTATATTTTATTTAAGCACATTTTTGCACACGACGTTCTTACTTTTTCCATCTTTTGTCAAATAAAAAGGTTTTGCGAGTTTGATACACTCTTTTAAACTAAAGTGACTAATCGGTGGGAACTAAAGAAATACGGGGAATCAATAGTTTTCTTATTTTGCTGTTCCAGTCATCATTAAAACTTTTATAATGCCGCATCCCAGATGTGTAATTTGTAGCTGTGTACAGTTCTAGATTACTCATTATTGGCACTGGAACACAAACTTGCAGTCACTCCTGATAATTCTAAGGCATTGAGAAACTCTATAGGGTGTGATGTGACTTTCTCAGTATCCATAATATTGTCTACTGATAGACATTCGACAACATCTCCCAATACGTCAAACATAATTTATTAGTTTATATGGTTAACTATCTCATTAGTCGGGGCCGAAATCGACTTTTCACACAGGCATTACTGATTGCCAATATTTATTTGAAGATCAAGATAGACATTTCTTCTCAGGTCAACTGTGTAATAGACAATTTGACAAAAATCACCTCATGATGAAAGAACTTTTGAAATCGGTCCAGTAGCTTCAAGGTTCCCGTTTACGTTGCCGTTCCCGTAGCAATATTGGGATAACAAATACAGACGCTGTTCTTCTTCAGGCTCAAGTAAAGACTATCTCGGCACCAAAATTCATACAAATAGGTTCAATAGTTTGGGCGGTAGATGGTAACAAAACAAAACAGACAGACGGAGTTGATTTCGGATCTATAGTGTTAGTAAGTACTTACTTCCGTTCCCATGGGAATATGGGGATAAATTAAAGTTAATGTTACTTTGAGATAGTGTAGTTTTCTAACGGGGAAATACTTCTTGAAATCAGTTCAGCAGTTTCTAGGTTCCTTGCCTTTGTCCATCTACAGGCTCAAGACTATATCTCTGTACCAAAATTCATATAAATAGGTTTAATAGTTTGGGCGGTTTTTGATAACAAATAAAAATAGACAGATAGATTTCATTTCAGACTTATGATATTAATAAAAACTCCCATTCCCGTGGGAATATGGTGACCATTCCCGTAGGAATAATGGGGATGACTTACAGTTTATGTTACTCAGGGACAGTGTAGCATTCTAATGGTGGAAGAATTTTTGAAATCGGTGCTGTAGCTTCTAAGTTCCCGTATTCGTTCCATTCCCGTGGGAATATAGGGATAAAATATATAACCTATGTCCTTCCTCAGGCTCTAGAGCTCTAGACTATCTTTGTACAAAATTTCATTTAAATCTATTCATTAGTTTGGGCGAGATATGGTAACATAGAAAGGCGAACAGACAGAGCTACTTTCGCATTTATTATATCAGTAAGGGCTCCCTTTCCCGTAGGAATATGTTGACCGTTTTCGTGGGAATATGTGGATGAGTTGAAGTTAATGTTACTCCGGGATTATTTAGCATTCCAACGGTGGAAGAATTTTTGAAATCGGTGCTGTAGTGTCAAAGTTCCCGTAAACGTTCCTGTTCCCGTAGGAATATTGGGAGAAAATATATATGTCCTTCCTCAGGTTCTGAACAATCTTTTAACAAAATTTCATTTAAATTGGGTTATTAGTTTGGGCGGGAGATGGTAACATAGAAAGGTGAACAGACTGAGCTACTTTTGCATTGATAATAATAGTGAGGACTGGCTCCTGTGGGAATATTCGAATAAAATACAGCCTATGTCCTTCCTTAAGTTCAGAACAATCTTTGTACAAAATTTCATTAAAATCGGTTTATTAGTTTGGGCGGGAGATGGTAACATAGATCGACGGACAGACAGAGCTTCTTTCACACTTATTATATTAGTAAGGACTCCCGTTCCCGTTGGAATATGGGGATGAATTAAAGTTTATGTTTCTCTGGGATAGTGAAGCATTCTATCGGTGGAAACATTTTTGAAATCGGTGTTGTAGTTTCTAAATTCCCGTATACGTTCCCGTTCCCGTGGGAATTTAGGGATAAAATATATAGCCTATGTCCTTCCTCAAGTCTTAGACTATCTCTGTATCAAATTTTATTTAAATCGGTTTAGTAGTTTGGGCGGGAGATGGTATCATATGTAGAAAGCCGGACAAACATAGTGACTTTCACATTTATAATATTAGTTAGGATGTTTGTTGATATTAGGCAACGTGTATAATCCGTCATTGTATAGAATGCTTGGGCATTGTATGCATTGCCTAAAACGTTCAGGCATTGTGTATAATACGATTCATTTTATACATTGCCTAGGTATTGTATAAAATGCCCGAAGCGCATCAGGCAATGTGTATAATGAACGACCACGGGAAGGAGGCGATTGCGCGGCGTGCGAGACTACCCCGTAAAGAAGTCGCAACTTGTTCGTTGTGTAAGTACCTTAGAGGAATAAAGAACAAGAGGGTAAACCACACACACTCCACGGCATCTGCCCTCGAACTGACTTCACAAACACCATTTTATTTTCGGATTTCGAAACTGGTTTCGGAATCCCAAAATAATGTGGTGTTAGTAAATTCACTTAATACGTATATCACAGATGGATCTCGTGTTACAAAAACAACAATGTAAACAAATGGAAGTTGCGGGGCAAGAGAGGTAATGATTTTCCCTTTTGTTCTTTATTCCTCTAAGGCTAGTACGCAGCACTCCTTTGCTTTATGCAGACGTATTTTTTTAGTTTACGCATTGGTTCTAAAGTGAGAGTGTGATCATTCATTGTCTGTGATCTGTGTGATTATTTAATGGAAAATGGCTACTGATCAGCGGTACTTACTAATGAAAGAAAGGTTTTACTTAGAATTGCGTACTAAAACAGAATCGGCTTCTAAAAAGAATCGAGTGTTTATTGATGATTTACGTAACATACAATTGTTGGAGGAAATAAGTTTACAGTGAAAACGTTAGACAAGAAAACTCCGCGTGATTATTGGTTGCTGAAACATTTCGACATAATTACTGTTGGACAAACCCGTAAGTTGATCTTCCCTGTAAATGCTCCGAACGCTGTTATCAAATACTACGTCTCAGATGATGAGTGATTCACGCTGCACACAAGGATATTGGTCATGGAGGACGAGATCGGATGTTAAAAGAACTTAGCCAGCGGTACAAGAATGTAACCCGACATGATATTGAGCTATATTTGCAGCTTTGTGAACCGTGCCAGCAAAAACAAAAAGGTGTAAAAAAGGGAAATGTTGTCAAGCCCATACTGTCATCTGAGTTCAATTCCCGGTGTCAAATAGATTTAATTGAGTTTCAGTCACACCCCGATCGAGAATATAAGTTTATAATGGTTTACCAAGATCACCTGACCAAATTTGTCATCCTCAGAGCACTTAAAACAAAACGGGCAGAAGAAGTAGTACTGGACATTTTCACATTGATTGGTGCACCAGCAGTTTTGCAATCCGACAATGGAAGAGAGTTTTCAAACCAAATCGTTAGTAACCTAAAATCATACTGGCCAACTTTAAAAATAGTCCATGGTAAGCCTAGACACTCCCAGAGTCAGGGTAGTTTAGAAAGAGCCAACTAGGATATAGAAAATATGTTAACAACTTGGCTTCAAGATAATAATACTGATCATTGGAGTGATGGCCTGCGATTTGTTCAGCTTATGAAATATAGGGCTTTTCACCAAGGTATAAAAAGAACACCATACGAAGCTCTATTTGGCTCAAAAATCAAGGTTGGTATTTGTTTGCCGTTTGATGATGCTAATGCAGTGACCGAAGAGCAACTTGAAAAAGTAATTAATTTAGCACAAAGTAACCCTGTTGGATCCGAAAATGAAAGAAGTAAACAGATTGAAAACTATCCTTTGGAAAAACATGACGCTAAACAAGAAAATCCCGAAGTCCACACAGAAACTTTGAGTGTCGAGAACAAACATGCGAATCTTGAAAAAGTCGATGCTGAACCTGACAATGTTCCAAATCAACCTTCCCCCAATCACCTTCGTCCGTACTCAAATGCTGTGTTTGCTCTGGAGAGACCACGGGTGCTCATTCGTGTAGAACATGTAAAAGTCCTATACATACTATTTGTGCTGCCCCAGGAAAAAAAAGCACCAGAAGGCTATGGGTCTAAAGTGATTTGCCCTTTATGCATGAAAACCCCATTAACTTTAGAGAACCGCAACAGTTAAAAAGATGATTTAAAAGAACAAGCCAGGAAAATGCTTAAAACTTCAGGAAACAAATTTTCTCCTGTAATACCCGGTACCACGGTTAGGATTCCTGTTCCAGAAGTCGACAGAGGTCGTGGTGACGCCCGCAATATACTTGCAATTGTCTTGAAAAAGACAGAAGATTAACTTTATCAACTTGGCACATATCATAAAAACACTGTTTTCTAGACAATAATTCACTGTTTGTCAACAGAAATAAACAAGCGTGGAAGATGTCGTTTAGCAGGATACAACAGTGCGTTCTGTTGCTACTTTGCAATCGACTGGAACCGGTCAGAGATTTTTCAAATGTACCTGCAAAGTAAACTGTGAAACCAAAAAATGTTCATGCTTTAAGAATAAGTTGCTGTGTACTTCAAAGTGTCACAATAGTTCTTCTTGTAAGAATAAGTAACTGCTTTTAATATACTTACTTACAGGAAGATCTTTTTTTATTAAACACAAGAACTTTATCATTATAATTACATCTTAAAAGCAGAGTTATGTGCATAAGACAATGGCAATGTACAATTTGAATTTTAGAATTGATATGTGGCTATTTTGATTACTTGAATTAGCAACCTTAAGTTTTGATTCTATTGAGGTACACTCAAGTGCAAGTAGACCTTTACACTTGCCATTCGATTCTGTCCTAATGGCTTAGAAGATAAAAGAGGTGGAAATTTCAAAATGTTAAGCTCTACGTGCCTTTGACTGTACCTCATTTCTAATTACTCTTAATAATAAATGGTAAATACCTAATATTTCTCACACTTGACTACACATTTTTACTACCTACATATGAAGCCTCTTTATAAGAGTTTTATAAAAAAAGCTTATTTAAAATGAAAACTGTTAGTTTTTTTGTATCATGATCAAATTTCCATAATCAAGTGGTAAGAAATGAACAGGGTGACTTTCTGCAGCAAATTTTTGGTACGGCCAAGTGCACGTAGACCTTTACACTTGCCATTCGATTTTAAAATTAGGATAGCTCTCAAAAGATCAGTACCTGTCTAACTTAATCATAGAGAAGAAAAATCGATTACATACATTAACTATGCGTCAACCGGCATTTTATACAAAGCCTAGGTATTCCATACATTTCCAACGTAAAGTCTGAAATAGTTTGAACATTCAATATCATTTCACACATTGCCTAGACGACCCCGCCATTCTATATATTTCCTAGGTATTTTATAGAATGCCTGCATTATACACATTGGCTATAACATATATATAAAACGATAAGAAGGGTACTGCGACTGTGACTGCTGTTCTTCTGAGCAGCGCAGAGCTGCCACTTAATAGACGGTTGAGCGCAGTATATATGTGAAAAAGGCGCAGTAGATTCAAGAAGAGCGCAGTAGATTTTACAAAATATGGATAACAAGTAATATAAAAATGAAGTTCAATCCACTTTAATGCATTTTATTTGAAAAAACAAACTTTAAAAGGAACTCAGCAAAAACAAAAAAAAAATAAAGTTTAATCAAGATAATTAATTTAATTTAATCTAATTTTGGTGGGGGCATTTATTCGGCTTAATGCAAGCTATTACTTAAATCTAACTTACAGACTAAAACTTAATAGCTAAAACTTAACTGGTTGGAGGGCTTAGGAGACGGAGCTTTAGGCAAGGAGTACTCAAATTGAAGTCAAAACTAGAAGAGTGAGAATTGACATTCCTCAGCACTCGGGAGATGGGTTCATTGGAGCCGTAAGACGTTCGAGGTTCGATGGGTGGGAAGATAGAAGAGACGTGGATTCCGTGTGTTACGAGGGTTAGTATTTAGAAAGATGGATTCGTTAAGAGCTGGACAGCCAATGGTACCTGTAACGACTCGGTTACTGAAGAGAATCTCGAATATTTCTCTTCGATCTTTCAGCGTATTGAGATTGAGGAGTTTGATTCGGTCTTGATAAGGAGGCAATATCAAAGGATTACTCCAATTAAGACCTCGAAGAGCAAAACGGAGGAAACGGCGTTGTATGCTCTCAATTCTGGCAATGTGCACTTGTTGGAAAGGCGACCAAACTTGACAAGCGTATTCAAGAAGCGGACGAACAAATGAAATGTAAAGGGAGCGGGTTATGTAAGGGTCTACCTTAAGGATTATATCGTCGATATGCTTGAGGAAATTCAGCTCACGGTCGCAAATAATCCAAAGGTCTCGAATCACCTCAACGGAGGAGATGATTTGACTGTTTAGCAGATAGAGACGGGGAGGAGATTTGATGCGTTTACGTGAGAAGGTTATTGACTGGCACTTGGAAACATTTAGCTCCAGGCAGTTTTTGGAGCACCATATTGAAAAACTGTCGAGATCCTGTAGGAGGTGGGAAGAGTCTTCAGAAGAAGAAATGACCCGGTAAAACTTGGTATCGTCCGCGTAGAGAGAGATAGAGGAGTGTTTGATGATCATTTCAATGTCGTTAATACTGAGAATGAAGAGGAGAGGGCCTAAATGGCTGCCTTGGGGAATACCGGATGTAGCTAGAAAGCGGCTGGATAAGGCGGATCTGAAACGAACACTGTAAAAACGGTTTTCTAAATAAGAAGAAATCCATCTCAACAGAATGGGTTCAAAGCCGAGGGTGGAATGTTTAAAAAGAATAAGTTTGTGAGAGATTTTATCGAAAGCTTTACTAAAGTCAGTTGAAATTACATCGACCTCCTTTCCATTTTCCAAGGCTGAGAGGGAAAATGAGACAAAGTCAACGAGGTTTGTTGTTGTTGACCTGCCTTTGCGGAAACCGTGTTGTCTAGGGGAAATAAGAGATTTGCAACGAAAACTTAAGTTTTCATACAAAATGCTTTCGAAAATTTTGGATATATGCGATAGTTTAGCGATGGGACGATAATTTTTCACGTCGCACTTGGGACCTTTTATGTGTATAGGGGTTATAAACGCCGTTTTCCAAGCTTGGGGAAAAACTCCTAGGGATATGGATAAGTTAAAAAATTTTGAGAGAGGAAGTAAAGATTGGAGGAGCATTTCTTTCAGGTATACCATCGGGGCCAGCGATATACTCATCATTTAGATGCATTAACTTTTCTTCAATTAGATGGGAGTCAAAGAAACGTGGAAGGAATGGATCAAAAGAATAATTCGGTAAGAACGAGAAATACGCTGAGTCGTCGGGAACAAAAGAATCATCCGTGAAAGACTGATTGAAGTAACTTGCGAAATAGTTTGCTACGACGAGTGCATCGTATGAGGTTTCATTATTGAAGGAAAGGAAGGAAGGGTACCCGTCAGATTTTCTTTTGTGGTTGACAAATTTATAAAACGACTTAGGGTCATTAATAATGTTAGATTTCATTTCGACTAAATAGCGTTGGTAAAGGGAGTTGAAAAGCTCACAGAAGTGCAAATAAGAACCAAGGTAAGCTGAATAGTCAGTAGGAGAACGAGCACGAAGGAAGATCGTCCACAATTTGTTCCTTTTATTTCTTAGAGTACGGAGCCTATGGTTATACCAAGGTGGGGAAGTAGAAGAAGTTTTAAGTCTAGAAAGGGGAACGAAGAGGGATATAGCATTATGTATTTCTCTGTAGAACGCGGATGTGGCATCTTCTACAGTTAGGTTATCAAAATTAAAGTGAGTTCTATTGAGATAATCATTAATTTTGCGGAAGTTTGCTTTGTGGAAATTGTATATATTAACAAAGAATCACATGTTACAATGAACAAATTATTAATTTCTCATAAATATTCAACTCAAAAATGACTTCATAAACGAACTCAACAGTAACAAAAAAAAAAGAAGCACTCCGGGAGTGCCGACAGAAGTGAAAACAGAATTGAATTTTCAGTAAATGTACAGGAAAATCTTTTATAATATATGTAGATGTACATATAGAAGAACATCAATGAAACTTATGAGTTTTCATTCAAAATTTCATCTCTTCTATTATCATCTCTACAATCATCGTATTCTAATACTGAAATAATAGGTCTATGGTAACTTAAATAGGAAACGAACAATTTTGTCTCGAATCTATTTAAATATATCGCAAAGACTGCAAGACGCTTTATATTTCGTTGTACTAAGGCTGCGGTCATTCGTCATTGTAAAATAGTATTCTTCTTTTAAAAATTTAAAAAGTGGCAAATTGCATCGGCGAAGTTGATGTTAAAATCACCACTCAAAATCATATGCAAATCATCAAATCTCTCCCCAATTCACCTTCAAGGTATGCAGAAGCGTCTTCAGACTAAATAAATAAATTTTTATATAAAAACTGTCGTATTACACTTGAAGACGTATTCGGTGAATTATAAACGCCTACTGTTATAACTTGCTGTCCAGAGTGGCAACGACAAAGGTGCAGGGAACTAACTTCACGGGTACTACCTTCACATGGGAAATAACTTCACCTCAAGTGGGAAATAATTTCACTTTTTTGTGGTGAAGATATTTCTCACAGTAGGTGGGAAATAACTTCACCTGAAATTTGTGTGAAGTTATTTCCCACCTGCAGTTTGAAGATTGTAGAGGTGCAGGGAACTAACTTCACGGGTACTACCTTCACATGGGAAATAACTTCACCTCAAGTGGGAAATAATTTCACTTTTTTGTGGTGAAGATATTTCTCACAGTAGGTGGGAAATAACTTCACCTGAAATTTGTGTGAAGTTATTTCCCACCTGCAGTTTGAAGATTGTAGACATTCAACAAAAGAGAAATTATAGCTTTTGGGCGGTTTATTTCAAACAAAAAAAGTTTTACAAAATAAACAAAGGTACAAAAATGTAAATAGTTCGCGTTTGTATATTAAAAAAATATATAAAAGAACTCAATTCTGAAAAAAACATAACATTGTCAAACTATATTTTCAAAATAAAAGCGCTTTGAAACGAAGACTTGGAAAGTTAAAAATATGCTAAATAAATTTTTATGTAACACATTTTCAAAAACAAATTTCTCGTTTTTATGCATTTTGTCGCTTTAGTGCTATATACGAGGAAATAGTGAAAAATTCGCGCGATTGAGTTTTACATCTTGTGTCTAATTCCTTTTTTCATCTGCACTGGCAGATGCATGTAAGTCCAACATAAGGCTACTTAGCTGCGAATATGCGTAGCTAAGAACGTCAATTAAAATAATGAAAATATTTTCAAAAACAGATCTTTCACTGTATATTATTGGATGGCACTCATTTTATATATTAAATGAAATATCTGTTTTTGAAATATGTTAAATAAATTTATATGTATTTCAAAAGCAAATTTTTCGTTTTTAATTTAGTAGTGTATTGACCAATTAGATTTATAATTGTTGGTGGAAAATTTATTTTCCTTCGACTTTTTTTGGTCACTTTAAGTTTAGTAAAGAAACAAGATGGATCTTTTACTTTTTCCCGACGTTTCGGCAAGGGTTGTTGCCTTCCTCAGGGGAAATTATAAACGAGATTTTTTAAAACATGTTAAATAAACAAAGTTTGATAAAAATATTATTTAATATTAATATTTTTCGTTTTTGTGTATCTTGTCGTTTTAGTGCTTTATTCAAGGCAAACCTAGGCATATAGAAGCCAATTTAAATACAGTTTTAAAGATTATCATTTCTCTAAAAAATTAAGTCTAAAATTAGGTCTCTACCATCAGTATTGACAGAGAAATCGAATTTAACACAGGTCAAGGTACACCAAAGATAGCCTTTTTTTGAAATGTCAAAAAGTGATGTCAAAGTTAAGAAACGGACTTTACTGTAGAACAATTTTTTTCTTGGAATACGACCAAGAATAATATCCCGAAATATGTAACACGAATTACGGGACACCCTGTATACATATTTTCAAAAACAGATCTGCACTGCAACGAAATGTATAAGTTTTTTTCCAAAACATAGCTTCACATAAAAGTGGAATTCGTTCCCACGAAAATGTGAGGTTATTTCCCACCTTCAGTAGGAAATATCTTCACCACAAAAAAGTGAAATTATTTCCCACATGAGGTGAAGTTATTTCCCATGTGAAGGTAGTGCCCGTGAAGTTAATTCCCTGCACCACGACAAACACACAAATCGCCGATATTAAAAACATTAGTACTAAACTAGTGTACCTCGTATGCAAATCCATATGATTTGAGCAAAATATGGCAGTTGTATCAGACAACCTTTTACCTTCTATATCTACTCCTGCTGCTGGACGATCGTGCCTACTGAAACTTGCAACTAAATTGAAATCTGGAATATCATAATATCTATATTTCTTCGTCACCCTTGTGAAATTCTGTTAAAATCAATACATTAAATTTTTTAACGATAATGTCTACAGATCTTGTAACTGCGCTCGTAAACTTTGACAATAAAATGAAAAAAGGACAATGCATTAAGTTTAGAAACGAAATTAATTAATATTTGAGTAATGGTTTTCATGCAACCATTTCAATTCCATCTATAAATCATCGCGATGAGTTGTTGATCTCTTTTAATTTGTTGTCAAGTTCGAATCATCGACCATTGCGTCTCCTACTCTGCCATGATGAAATTTCCAGCTTCACTCATCCACTTCATTGTAATGTAGTAAAATATTTGGTGCTTTTTATTTTTTCTGCGTTGCATAAATTTTTCTCTGTTCTTCAATTCATTTCTTTCTTCTCTGTATTTCTCCGAGTCGGTAAGTAATATTACTAGGTAACGTTGCTATTACATTCTTTTAAGTCATTTAGCAGCCTGAAAATTATGGTGTTTCTTGGCTCAATGGCAGAGTCAGCTCAGGGTCTCAGGTTCGAATCCCAACCGTGGCCACAATTTTAATTTATGTTTTCACTTTAAATAAATAAAAAAATGGAAGTCATGGCTGGGAATCGAACCTGAGACGCTGGGCTATGACGACTTTACATACGAAATACGATGAGCCAAAAAATTTTGTCGGTCGCAAATTCAATGCTTTACCCCCATCGCAAACGTGCCAAACGCGCCTAAAGAAGTTTTCACTTAAAAAATAAACACTAAACATAATAACAACGAAACTGAATTTTTCTTTTATTCCAAAATTCTCATTACATATTTGCAAATATAAATCTTTGAAAGAAAGTTGTTTAAGAATATATGTATTGTTAAATTATTTTCCACTATTCTTCTGCAAAAAGAACAGAAGGTTGGATTTTTGTTTTTATTGTAATTTTCTGTAGTCTAAACACAATTCAAAGTGCAACAGTTATGAGCTTGACGAAATGTTTCCATTGCTCTTAGAAAATTTACATTCATTCATACCTCCATCAAACCTTACTTCTTAATCATTTGCACAAGCGGTCGTTTCAATTTAGAAAAAAAGAGAATTAAAAGCATAGGCGGATCCACGGGGGGGTTCTCGGGTCCACAATCCCCCCCCCCCCCCCCCCCCCCAATCGGGAAAATAAAAGATGTTATGTGTAAAATTTATCGGCTCCTAATGTTCAAATTTCGTTACGGGACGGAAAAATACAGCATGAGCAAGACAAAAAAGTAAAGGAGAAGTAATATTATTATTTAAAAAATTCAAGAACTTTATTGATCATTATTACATTTCATAAAAAACTGAAGAACATGCTACCTCAAACACTAGTAAATTTTCGAGGTTTTTTGAAAAATTTCGCTAAAATTTCGTCCACGGTAAATTCAATATGGGTATGGATATTTAAAGAAGCAAGACCATTTACTCGTTCCTGTCCCATCGTATTTCTCAGGTAAGTTTTGATTCTCCTCAACGTCGAAAATGGTCAGGAGTTGCTGTAGTAACAGGTAGTACTGCCAACTGCCAACACTCGCAAAATATATCGACATTCTTGAACGACTTGCTATTGATAACCTAAAAATATCGTCAGATTGATGTTTGCATATGTGTCTCGCAAAAAATTGCATATGTGTCTCGCAAAAATTATGTGTCTCTTGGCAAAAAATTGGTTGTTGGATCATGATTGATTACACAAGTTCTTTTACTGAATATTCATGAAGCGCATTCAGAAATTGTAACATCGCTATTTTTTCACAGAATATAAATTCAGAGAAACGATTTTTTACATTGGTTTGAATGGTACATAAGCGCCTTTCAGAGCGTGCCGTGTAAGCTTTCAGTTTTGCCTAAAAGGTGCCTTTTCTCGGATTGCGTCACATATAAACTTTTTTACATGTAAATTTTTGATCGAAAGATACTAACCAGTAAAGCATTAAGCGTATTTTGGATGTTCTGGCCGTGGATTCGTTGCCTCCACATCTCTTCTGACAGAAAATTTTCTTTCGATCAATCCGATATATCTTCGTAAAATGTTTATAAGTCAGTGCATTTCTTTTCGTTAAATTCTTGTTTAAGAAACAGTTGCCCGAAACTTTGGAAAATGGATTTGTGTTCCGAGAACCGACTTTTGAGTTGAGAAATTAACGTATCAAAAGAAACAGAATGTGGGAAGAAATTCTGTAGTAGTCTTCAATACTTTGTGCTTGAACGTTGCAACGATTTTTTGTTGATTGCAACGGCGGCGGCGGCGTGGCAATTTCATTAACTGATTCAATAATGTGACAGGCGATTTGGAATTCAACAGTCGAAATAGCTGTCAAAAGATGCAATGCATTTTGCGAAGTATCTCGATATTTCCACGTTTTGATTTCTCCAAAGATTCAATGACTGAGCCCACCTAGTAGGACAAACAGACTCCAACTTTTGTTTGTCATTTTTGAAATTTCTTGGTGTAGAACTTCTTGTCTTTTAGGCCAGTGAAAAAATTGCTGCAATCGCTCCGATAGTTCCTAACGCATTTTTGATTCCTGACACTTCGCACGCTGCATTGACTGCCAAACTAAAGCTATGTGCAGCGCAATGTACATAAATTTCCGGGGGGAAATACGATCTCAGATGAGCCTGTGCACCAATGAATTGGACACTCATTGCCTGAGCTCCGTCGAATCCTTGGCCATACATATACATATGAGCAATCGACGCCAACATCATGTAAATATTTTCTGATTGAATCTGCTAAGCCTCGTATATATAAATAAAATTTTGAGTAATAGACCCCCCCCCCCCCCCCCCATGCCCAAATCCTGGATCCGCCACTGATTAAAAGAGTTATATATAATTATAATTTTTGCGAAGGGTTTCGAAAAGGCAGCAAATTTTTTTATATTCCGGATTTCAAACAAGTTTATAGATGAAAAAAGTTTCCCAGAGGAGTATCTATGATTGTGTTGTAAACATAAAAATTCGCGCGAATTTTTATCTTTCTTCGTTTGGCTTTTTACTCACTATAGAAGATAAGAGCGTATGGATGGGTGGTGTAAAAATAAAAATTCGCTCGAATTCTTGTTCTTCAATGTTCTTCAATTCATTTCTTTCTTCTCTGTATTCCTCCGAGTCGGTAAGTACCTAATATTACTAGGTAACGTTGCTATTACATTCTTTTAAGTCATTTAGCAGACTGCAAATTAAGGTGTTTCTTGACTCAATGGCATAGTCCGCTCAGGGTCTCAGGTTCGAACCCAGCCGTGGCCACAATATTTATTTATGTTTTCACTTTAAATAAATAAAAAAATGGAAGTCATGGCTGGGAATCGAACCTGAGACGCTGGGCTATAGCGACTTAACATACGAAATACGATGAGCCAAAAAATGGTGTCGGTCGCGAATTCAATGCTTTACCCCCATCGCAAACGTGCCAAACGCGCCTAAAGAAGTTTTCACTTCAAAAACAAATTCTATAAATTAGAGTTACAAAAATAATAGTTGGAGAATATATTGGTATTGGCACCTTCATGTTAAATAATTAATTTCTTACGTATTTGCCATCCAATAATTTAAATTTATTAAAAAAATTAATAATTCCTGGCGAGTCTGAGGGAGACCAACAATCTTTTTTATGATCTGTAAGCTCTTTGGCTAAAATAATATTTTTTGTAGAGTTTGTGTTTTCACCAAATTTAACTAATGAAAATTTTCTTTCAGCAGCTGCGCTACTGTGGAGTACCTAATGAGCATAATAAAAGCATAAATTCTGCAATTTCTGCTATTACTAGCTCACCTAGCGCGTTTTTAATTGTACTCGCTCTTGACCAAAATTTTGCATTATGAGACGGGTCATTGTAGGGGAGTTCTGCTTAAGATGTCATACTTCTAAAAATAAAAAAAACTTGCACTCATAGCAATAAAAACAAAGTGAATTTAGTTTATTCGTTTATTTGTCACAACAAAAAACTTAGCAGTTATTAAATGAAACGTTAATTAGTATTTTAATAAATTAATTTAAAATTAGTTCACAGCCAAGTCTAAGTTGACATACCTTTAGGTAAGATGACATAGTGCCTTTGGATAAGATCACATACCTCAATTTATTAGTCTTGGTTGCAGAGCTCACATATAAATTGTTTTATTTTGTGGTCCTGTCCTGACAGCAAAGCCAATGATCTCCTGGAGTTGAAAAACTATAAAGCTCACTGCAGTAAATACAAGCTACAAGTTAACAAGAATTAAATAACAACAGCCAACGGAAATGCTGACCATGCGTCTGGGGCATTTCCACCGCAGGTAAATTATTATTATTGGGAAATGCAAAGTAAGCCATTATTCAATTAGGTTGCAGTATTACAGTATTGCAGCATTATCATATTATGGCAATAAAGAAATCATTCTTAAAAGAGTTCAATTTGTAATTTAGTCTTAAGCGAAGATTCAAATAATAAAGGTGAGCAGTGTGCTCTAACCCGAAAAGATTTTTTTTAAGTAAAATAACTACTGTTTGTTTAACTGGCGCCCAACTAATGTGGCTATAAGTACTCGCGCTTAATAAAGGCTAACCATTGCCAATAACTCGCGTGTTATTTTTTTTAAATCCTGTGCTAAAATCATTTAAACATCGTAAAGAGTGATAGTGATAAAAGTAAATCCAAGAACGAGGCCCCCCAGTAATCGATAAAGGACAAAAAGGAGCAGTAAATGCAGCCGCTTGGATCAGGAACAAAAACCACAAGGAAAATAAAATTCGTTAATCAGCAAGCAACTATGAATCAACCACTATTCATACTTTTATTGTAAGTTATTATTGAATCATTCAAACATAAAAAAAATTTTTTTAATTAGAGAATCAAGAAAGGAATTTTTGTGAATCAATTAAAGTCAGTGAAAGAATTGTTATTGTGAAAAAATAAGAAGCAAAATTGAATTTATTCTATTTAAAATAAGAAGTGAACTCATTTGAAGAAAAAATTTATATCAAGTATAGTGAAAGTTAAAATCGTATGTTAAAACAAATTTTGAAATAGATTTTTATCCATTTGTAGTTTTAAAACATAAATTCTTGGGTACCTTTGTCTGTTTCCACACTGTTTTCTTGATAATTTGAAAACTTTATTTTTTTATATTCATTTTACTCTCTTATAAAAAAAAAAAAAAAAAAATGGCAAACCCGAATAATCTAATCAGGCCACCTATGCTCAATTCATCACCCCCTCCTCAGGTTCAGGTTCTTAACCAAAATGATTTGATTAATCTAATTAGTAGATTAGTAAATGAATCACTTCAAACTCAAGGAAGACAAATCTTTAATTCTATTATGAACCCTGCAGCAGATATAAATAATGAGGTAGATCAACCTATCAACCTAGTAGGTAATAATTTGGGTGATTTAGACAAAATACCTGATGTAGTGAAAAGCCTAAGAGAATTTTCAGGTCAAACACACGAATTTAATTCGTGGAAGAAAAGCATCGACAACCAAGATGAAGACGTTAACCTTTATCAAATCGAAAATATCGACATTTATTTTCTTAGACTAAAGTCTTCTTCGCTTCCTTTTTTTGAACATATTTCCCGAAGCGGAGAAATTCTTAAATTTTTAGTTGATACAGGGTCAAATAAAAATTATATTCAACCCCGTCACATAAGAAATCCGATTATTAATGAAAAACAATTTTTCGCTAACTCCGTTGGAGGAAACGTTAAAATAACTCATCATTCACTTATCCAACTTTTTGGACCACAAACTGATAAAATTAAATTCTTTATCCTTCCTAGCCTTATCTCATTCGATGGTATCATAGGACATGATACCCTAAAACAACTAAATGCGATTATAAACACGAAGAAAAATTATATGTCCATACAAGCTAGTCCTCAAAACTCAAGAATCTTAATTACACTCAAACAGCATCTGTCACAATATGTTAACAATATAGATATTAGAAATGAACATATGTCAAAAGACCAACAAATAAAATTAGGTAACATTATTCACAAATGCCCAAACTTATTTTCTGAACCAAATGAGAAGCTTACCTACACAACTACTGTTCAAGGAGAAATCCGAACAACCACCAGAGATCCAGTCTATTCTAAATCTTATCCCTATCCCATGGCACTAAAAAACGAAGTAGAGAAAGAAATTCAAAAGCTATTAGAAGATGGAATTATAAGACCATCAAAATCACCACATAATTCGCCAGTTTGGGTCGTCCCGAAAAAAATGGACGCCTCAGGTGAAAAAAAGTTTCGAATGGTAATTGATTACCGAAAAATTAATGCCTTAACTATTGCCGACAAATATCCTATTCCCGAGATACACGAAATTCTCGCAAACCTCAGTGAAAACAAATGGTTTTCTATAGTGGACTTAAAAAGTGGATTTCACCAAATTCCAATCAAAAAATCCGACATAGAAAAAACTGCTTTTTCGGTAAACAACGGCAAGTTTGAATTTACTCGCCTCCCATTTGGACTGAAAAACGCTCCATCTATTTTTCAGAGATGTTTAGACGATATCCTTAGAGACCTTATCGGAAAATGTTGTTACGTCTATATTGACGACATCGTCATTTTCGGGAAAACTGAAGATGAACACTTTCGAAATCTTGAAAAAGTTTTCAATACATTAGAAAAGGCAAACATGAAAATTCAGCTAGATAAGTGCGAATTTTTCAAAACAGAAATCGAGTTTCTAGGTTTTATTATTGGACAAGATGGTATAAAAACCAATCCTAAAAAAGTCCAAGCAATAGTCGACCGACCAATTCCAACAAATCTTAAGGAATTGCGATCCTTTTTAGGAATGTCAGGCTATTATCGCCGCTTCATTAAGGACTACGCGAAATTGGCGAAACCCTTGACATCCCTTTTAAGAGGGGAAGACGGACACGTGTCCAAAAACATATCTCGAAAAGTTCTAATCAAATTGAATGAAGAAGCAGTTGAAGCATTTAATAAGTTTAAAAAATCTCTCGTGTCTCCGGAAGTAGTTCTTCAATACCCAGACTTTAAAAAAAGTTTCCAGCTCACAACTGACGCTTCGGACTACGCAATCGGTGCAGTCCTCTCTCAAGAAGATAAACCAATCACATTCCTATCTAGAACGTTGGGTAAATCAGAAGAAAACTACGCAACAAATGAAAAAGAGATGCTTGCCATCATCTGGTCGCTTAATTCTCTTAGAAACTTCCTTTACGGATCTCGGAAAGTTAATATTTTCACGGATCACCAACCACTCACATATGCTTTAAGCAATAAAAATACAAATGCGAAAATGAAACGATGGAAGGCGATCCTGGAAGAGTACAACCATGAACTCAAATATAAACCAGGAAAGGAAAATGTGGTTGCTGACTCCTTATCTAGACCCCCTCAAACAGAAGTTAATTCAATGACACCAACTGAACATAGCGCTGATAGCTCAGCACAAAATCTTATTCCCTCAGTAGAAACACCTGTAAATGTCTTCCGCAATCAACTTTTACTCGAAATAGGAAATGAAAATAGCTACCAAATTAAAAACCCATTCGAAAAATACACTAGACACATTTTTATATGCCCCGAATATTCTGAAAGCGACGTTATTGAAATTTTCAAAAGATATCTCAATCCCAATACCATTAACAGATCTCCTAACAGATGAAACGACGATGGGACGCATCCAAAACGTTTATCCATTGCATTTCAAAGACTATCGCGTTAGGTTTACACAGAAACTCGTTGAAGACCTCACCAGTGACGTCGAGCAAGAGGAGAAGATCCTGAAGATACATCGACGAGCTCATCGGAATGCCGAAGAGAACCGTATTCAACTAATGGAGAACTTTTATTTCCCGAGAATGTCTTCAAAAATTAAATCCTTGGTAAAGCGTTGCACGAATTGTAAAGAAAACAAATACGAGAGGCATCCCAAGAAACCCTTCCTTAGCCCTACACCAGTTCCTAGTTATCCTGGACATACCTTGCATATCGATATCTTTTCGACAGAAAAATATCTTGTTTTAACTGCACTCGACAAATTTACAAAATTTGCCCAAGCCAAAATAATAGCATCTCGTTCGATTGAGGATATTAAACGCCCATTACGCGATATTATCTTCTATTTTTGCGTTCCCGAAGTTGTAGTGATAGATAATGAAAAAGCCTTAAATTCAGCATCAATAACTTCTCTGTTGGAAGACGATCTTAAAATAAAAATATTCAAAACACCACCATACAAAAGTGAAGTGAATGGCCAAGTCGAGCGCTTCCATTCCACTTTATCCGAAATTATGAGGTGTCTAAGAACTGACGAGCCTTCACGGTCTTTTGAAGAGCTTTTAGAAAGAGCCGTAAACGAATACAACTTCACCATACACTCCACAACAGGAAAAAAGCCCATAGAACTTTTCTATGGACGAATACCCCGTTTAAATCCCGAGCAATTTGAAAGCACCCGCAAAGAAACTATCCAAAAATTAAAAGAAAAACAAGAACAGGATTATAGAACCCACAATAGAAAAAAACAACCAATAAAAACTTACGAAATAGGCCAAGTCATATATGTCAAAAATAATAAACGTATAGGATCTAAACTAACAAACAGATACAAACAAGAGGTAGTAAAAGAAAACAATAATTCCACAATTTTAACCGAATCTGGTCGAATAGTTCACAAGAGTAATATTAGAAATTAATATTCATTATTTCAGGTGTGCTTTAGGCCAATGCTTAGCAACAGTCCAAATCCTTGACTTCACGAACTCGCAAGTCATAGCGATACACACAGGACAAGCAAGAATTCAAACCGGAAATTTCAAATTGATTCATGTAATTGACGTTACCCAATATGAGTCAAAGTTCAACGAGATCACCCCAATAATTTTATCCCATAGGAACACCTCCCTCTATCCTTACCTAAAACATGAAATTATTCAAATTCAAAATTTAATCCAAAACCTAAAACCAAGAAAAGTGAAAAGATCAATCAATCTCATAGGTACAGCTTGGAAATGGATAGCAGGTAACCCTGATCATGAAGACTTTATAACAATCACTGACAAAATGAACAATGTATTACAAAATAATAATAAACAAGTTATAATAATAACGCACTACATAATGAAAGAATAAATAACATTACTGAAATGTCCAATGAAATAAGAAAACTATTACAAGAGAACAAATTGTATAATAATGAAATATTAAGTGCTGTCCAATACAAAATTAAAATATTTAAAGAAGAACTTGAAAATTTAAATTATGCCATACATTGGGCTAAACTTGGTATTATCAATTCTCTAATATTATCTAAGCAAGAAATAAATTTAGCTATAAGTACAATCTCTAAAGAAAATTTGCCATTTGCTACTGTAGAAGACGCTTTAAACTTCGCAGAAGTCAAAATTTTAAGTGACTCAGTATCAATACTTTATATTATCAATATTCCTCTAGTAAATAAAAATGATTACTCAAAAATAATTTTAAAACCTGTAAAAAGAAAAGCTATTGCCACAGATTTGTCATTTAATACAGTCCTAAAATCAGTTAACGAAACTTATGGTTTAAAAAACATTTGTAAAGCATATAATTTTATGTCAATCTGCAAACCTCAAGATATTGTAGATCTAACTAATACCACTTGCATTCCCAATATTATGAAAAGCACCAAAGCTACTTGCAGCGTTATAAATAATCATCATTTACCGCAAATAGAAGAAATAGCAACTGGCATTGTTATATTGAACGGTTTCAACGGATCCATAGCAATAGGACCCACAGAACAACACTTAGATGGTACGTTTCTAATAAAATTCCATAATACCAGCATCATAGTGAACGAACAAATATTCACGTCAAAAGAAGAATCCAATCACCATATTCTACCAGCAATCTTTCAACTAACTCCCGAAGAAAAGCAGTACCGCAAATTCTTATCATTAGAGATGATGGACGAATTACATATAAACAACACCAACCAAATCGAGCTTTTGCAATCAGAAACTACAGTACACCGCTTCACTATGATTGGGATCATTGCCTACATCATAACATTAACAATAATCACACTCTATCTTAAATCCATGAAGAACAACACCACAAAACTCATCGTTCAAAATTTGAATCCAGACCTACCTCAAAGTAACTAAATACCAGAAGTTCAATCGCCTAAACTAGGGTTCAACAACATACCATACTTCTAGTTGATTGAGGACAATCAAATCTAAAGGGGGAAGAGTTAACAAGAATAAAATAACAACAGCCAACGGAAATGCTGACCATGCGTGTGGGGCATTTCCACCGCAGGTAAATTATTATTATTGGGAAATGCAAAGTAGGCATTATTCAATTAGGTTGCAGTATTACAGTATTGCAGCATTATCATATTATGGCAATAAAGAAATCATTCTTAAAAGAGTTCAATTTGTAATTTAGTCTTAAGCGAAGATTCAAATAATAAAGGTGAGCAGTGTGCTCTAACCCGAAAAGATTTTTTTTAAGTAAAATAACTACTGTTTGTTTAACTTACATCATCTGAAAATTCCTGCGGAGTCACATCATTGTCCTGTAAAATCGGATGTTTACGGTTCTTTTTTTTATTTTTGGCCGATACTTGAGCCCTAATTTAAGATGACAAGATGGTAAGACGACATATGTCAACTTGAACAGACGATAATTAAATTATATATTAATATACGTATTAATATATAATTTATTAAATGCGCAAACACTTCACGATCTGGGAATTATATTACACAGAAATGACGTTAGGTTGTGGTGTATTGCTCACCCTGTACATTTAAAGAAGATAACTTATTTGAATTAGAAAAAATTTTGCTTCATCTTAACTCAAAGTACCGTCATATTTTAGTTGGCGGTGATTTTAATGTAAATCTACTTGTTAATAATTCTACTTCACGTCTTTTCAATTATTTTTGTGACAAAGTTTGCTTATCTGTTGTTAATAAATTGTATCCTACATGCTATCTGTCTAAGTGGAAAGAGAGTAGAAACACCCCCTTAAACATAAAAACTATGTTTTTATGCTATTGTGTGCTAGGGGGCACTTTCTTCGCGGATATTAGCCATGCTCTTTCCGATAACCCATTTTTCTTTCTCTTTTTCTACTAACCCTCACCGAGGTAAGACCTATTACCCACACTATTGTACATTCTTTATAATAAAATTGTAAAACTAAATTCCATATGTTTCTTTTCAATATTACGCCTACGGCAAACTAAACATTGGTCCATACGAGCCACATATGGAAAATAAAATAAAACAATAAAGGATTTACGAGAGCACGCGCGATTCACGATCGGTGCTCCGTCAGGAACACATACGCCAGACACACGTAGCCACCAGCCACGATCAGCATTAATTAATCCAATTAATCGTCGCCTCATCCGAACATACATCAGGCATCAGGGGCATTACTACTTCGTATATCGTATCATCAAAAATCATCATTTCAGTGACGATTTGTCCAGCCATCAGACAACACCTCGTAGCTGATAACACTCACGCCAGACACACAGCACGCAGCCACGATCAGCATTAATCCACCTGATCGTCACCTCATCCGAACATACAGCATACATCAAGGGCATTACACTACCTCTTATCATCAAAATTCTCCATTTCAATAAAATTCTTCATTTCAATGACGATTTGTCCAGCAATCACACAACACCTCGTAGCTAGTCGACATACAGCACGCAGCCACGATCAGCAGGTTCAAGTTATTTACAATCAAGTACTCAAGGGCAAAGGGTTTCAGTCAGCAAAGACTCAAACCAAAATGGATTTAAATTACCTCCATGTGACTGTGAAGTATTTCAAGGGGATTATTTGTCATGGCCATCGTTTCGCGATATGTTTTTGGCAGTTTATGGCAGCCACTCGCGGTTGAGTCCGGTACAAAAGTTATTTCACCTCCGTGCTAAGACACGAGGAGATGCTTTTAATATAAATATATCTAAATTCGCTTTGACGGATAACAATTATGAAATTGCGTGGGAAGCTCTCAGTTCACAGTTTGAAAACAAGCGAATATTAGTTAATAGTCATTTGAAGATTTTATTTAACCTTCCGAATCTTTCTGTTGAAACAGACAAAGGTTTGAAACAACTCCACAGAGAAGTCAACGACTGTTTTTGTGAATTGAAGTCTCACGGAATCGAAACCGAATCATGGGATTCGATTCTTACATTTCTCGTTTCAAATCGTTTACCAGAGAGAACCTTGTCTCTGTGGGAACAAGGGTTACCAAATCCGTCTGAAATTCCTACTTGGAAGGACATGAGTACATTTTTAGTTGCACGTTACAAAACACTTGAAACCATTAGCGATATTCGGCTGTGCACTAAGTCAAGGCAAAGCGTTAGCTCTTCACAACCACATACCAATAAAAAGGTAAGTGCACATCTAGCCAAAACTAGTAAATCCACTTGTGTGATGCGTCAAGGAACACATTCTTTGCGTTTGTGTCTTACTTTTCTACAAATGGAGATCAAGGATAGAGTTCAGACTGTGCGAAGTAACAATCTTTGTACAAATTGCTTAGCACCTTATCATACTTCGCAAATGTGCAAAAGCAAGTTCACCTGCAGTTATTGCAAGAAGCGTCACCACACACTCATCCACTTTCAGGATAGTGCTGTACCACAACAAAATAATCCATCAACATCATCTCACATACTATTCAATGTTAGACCTAATGAATTACAGTCCACACCTCAACATTCTCCTACAAATGTGCATACGCACCTCTCGACTTCGTCGAAACAGATACTTTTGGCTACCGCCCTAGTATCCATTCAAATCCACGGAATAAATCACACTCTTCGAGCTTTAATTGATCCTGGATCAGAGGTCACGTTGATCTCGAAAGCTGCACAACGGCGCTTAGGGCTACCTGTTACGCAGGCACGTGTCCAGACATCAGGTGTTAACCAAGTTGTTACCACCATTGCAAAAAGCCTATGTCGTTTTTCAATGGGCTCCTCCCAACTGGGCACCTCCCATCTAAGTCTGCGGAGTATCTAGACTTATCAAAATTATCAGGTTTCGTACTTGCAGATCCTCAATTTTATAAATCCTCTGCAGTAGACATACTTATAGGTGCTGATGTTTATTCCGAAATTATTCTTGAAGGCGTTTATCATAATCTTTTAGGGAAGCTAGTACTACAAAATACTATTTTCGGTTGGATCATTTCGGGCCCACTGCCAGAACCATCTACACTAGGGTATACAACAGTTGTTTCTTATTTCAACCAAATTTCTCTCGATGACGAGATTAGGCGTTTTTGGGAATTGGAAGAGGTAGCCAATACCAAATTACTTTCGTATGAAGATGAATGTTGTGAACAGCTGTATTCTGATTCGACTTATAGAGAACCAGATGGAAGGTATGTGGTAAAGCTACCATTTAGTACCGATTTTCATCATACAATTGATCTCGGGTTGTCCCGACGTATAAGTGAGAAGCGCTTGATTCATTTAGAAAGTCGGTTGGCAAAGGATCCGTCTTTGCAGTCAGAATACGGCGAGGTTATTGAGGAATACTTAAAAGTAGGCCATATGAAAACGGTTCCACCAAAAGAGTTAGTGAAAAACAACAAAGTTGTATCTTACTACATGCCACATCATGCAGTTGTCAAGCCAGAGAGCTCCACTACCAAAGTGCGTGTAGTGTTCAATGCCTCTAGTATTTCGCAAAATGGCACTAGCTTAAATGATGTCCTTTACACCGGCCCTGTTTTGCAACAAGACTTAGTAGAGCTGATCCTTAAATGGCGGAAATATCGTTATGTACTTAATGCAGATATCACCAAAATGTATCGCAAAATACGGGTGCATGAGCAGCACACACCCTTTCAGAGAATTGTGTTTCGCACCTCGCCCAACGAACCTATACAAGATTTCGAGTTGCAAACGGTTACCTTTGGGGTTAAATGTTCACCATACCTAGCCATTCGCACATTGTTACAACTAGCGGATGACGAACAATTGAAGTATCCCATCGGGGCTTCGTTGCTTCGTAACAACTTCTACGTTGACGATTTGCTGGCAGGCTTTGATTCTCTTGAACAAGCACAAACTGGGCAATCCGAAATCATAGGCATCTTAGACACAGCTGGATTTCAACTTCGTAAATGGACAACAAATAACTTAAAGTTATTAAGGAATATTCCAACTGATCAAATTCTTAATGATCCATTCAAATCCATAAGTGAACAGAATTCTATTAAAACCCTTGGAATTCATTGGAATCCCAAGTCAGATTCGTTTCACTTTAAAATCGATCCTATACCTTTTTCTACGAACTGCACGAAGCGAGAAGTATTTTCCCTTGTAGCAAAGCTCTTTGATCCAGCTGGTTGGACAGCTCCTGTCCTTATAAAAGCAAAAATCCTTTTGCAGACCATCTGGAAAGACAAGACACCATGGGATAAGTAACTAACAACTTCGTCGTTAGCTATCTGGAAAGTATTCACCGAAACTTTTACAGAGCTTTCGCAGCTTCAGGTTCCACGATGGGTTAAAATAACCCCTGAAACCAAGCTTCAAATTCATGGATTTTGTGACTCCTCTGCTGCTATATTCGTTCGAGTCGAGGACAGCTCCAGAGGAATCACATCTCACATCTTATGTTCCAAAACAAAAGTCGCTCCAGTCAATCCAGTAACGCTGCCTCGATTAGAGTTATGTATGTGGAGCCGTTTTACTGGCAAAGCTCATGGGAAACGTACTTCCTATGTTTAAGTCAGAAAACCCTGAGATACATTTGTGGTCCGACTCTTCAATTGTACTTGCGTGGCTTGCAAAAACCCCGTCTGCTTGGCGGACCTTCGTTGCAAATCGCTGTAGCAAAATAAAGAAATATGTCGGTGAAGTTGACTGGAAACATGTGTCTTCAGAAGACAATCCATCTGATCTTGCTACTCGCGGAATAACTCCCAACGAACTTATTTCTAACATGCTATGATGGAACGGACCAAAATGGCTTTGTTGTCCAGAAAACCTGTGGCCGACGACCACCCCTGCCTTTGTTAGAGAATTGGAACTAGAACCAAAAGCTGTCAGCACTTTTCATAACACAGAATCCGAAGATATTCTCGCACGATTCTCATGCTATGCTCGAGCTCTGAGAGTTATTTCCTACGTTTTGCGATTTTTCCATGCAACGAATTCTCGAGTTAAATCAAAATATTTTCACTCAAAACTCGACATAAGCAGAGAAGAAATTATGCGTACCAAGGAGAAACTAATAAGGCTTGCCCAATTCAAGCATTTTCCAAAGGAGTACGCTAGTCTTCAAAACAACAGCAGAATACAT
This sequence comes from Melanostoma scalare, assembly GCA_949752695.1. NCBI lineage: Eukaryota > Metazoa > Arthropoda > Insecta > Diptera > Syrphidae > Melanostoma > Melanostoma scalare. The sequence continues at coordinate 159,476,638 of OX456985.1, read as the reverse complement.
CCTAAAAGTAGCCTTCTAACTTTAAATCCTATTTTAGACTCAAAGGGAATAATTCGCGTACATGGTCGATTGGCCAACTCAAACATTTCTTGGTCTGAACGATTTCCAATCGTTTTACCTTATGAATCCACGTATTCAAAACTTCTTGTGGGCTTTTTTCACAAAATAACACTTCATGGGGGCAACCACTTGATGTTTATACTTATTCGTCAACAATACTGGATTCCTAAGGTGAAAAACTTAATAAAAACATGCGTCAACCACTGCAAACCTTGTGTGCTTCATAAACAAGATCGGCGATCACAATTAATGGCCGCACTCCCACCGGAAAGGTCGTCTTTTTCTAGACCATTTTCAAAAACTGGTGTTGATTTTGCTGGTCCCTTCGACATTAAAACATATCTAGGAAGAAGTTGCCGTTTAACGAAAGGTTACGTTTGTGTTTTTGTTTGTTTTAGTACCAAAGCCATACACCTTGAAGGAACAACCGAACTTTCAACAGCTTCTTTTCTCGCCGCTTTTCAACGTTTTATAGCTAGACGAGGTCTGCCAAGTGATATGTATTCCGATAATGGAACTAATTTTCATCAAAGAAAACTTTCGACGACATGTAGAGGAAACCGCTTCAGAAACATCAAAATTGTACTTGTCGGGTTTGTCTTGGCATTTCATCCCCCAGGAGCTCCCCATATGGGAGGACTGTGGGAAGCAGGAGTCAAGAGCTTTAAGACGCATTTCAAGAAAGTAGGCGCTGGTGTTAAATACACATTTGATGAGTTCTCGACGCTTCTGTGTCGTATTGAAGCTTGTCTTAACTCGCGTCCCATTTCTTCCATCTCTGAAAACCCTAACTATCCTCTTCCGCTAACCCCCGGCCATTTCTTGATCGGAGGTCCCCTCCTTTCACTGGCAGAACCAGATTCACAAGACTCTTCACTTTCTCTTCTCAAACGTTGGGAAAAACTAAAAGTTTTGCAGCTACAATTTTGCAGACGGTGGAAGGAAACACAAACGATATAAATGGAAGTTTCCACAACGAGAAATAGAAATAGGAGATATCGTCGTTGTGAAGAAAGAAAATCTTCCACCCACTGAATGGCGATTGGGACGAGTAACAAACGTTTTTCCGCGTACCGACGGAAGAGTTCGCGTTGCAAGTATTCAAACCCAGAATGGTGAAATTAAAAGACCTATTGTTAAACTATGTGTTATTTCTGCTTAACTATACTTGAAAACTAGACTACAATGAAACTTAAAAAAAAAAAAAAAAAAAATACCAATATGTATCTTATATAAACTGATCAAGGTAAAGGGTTGCATCTAAATTTATCTATTTTACACGTCTCTATCTTATCTTATTATATTCATTTGTAAATGCTTATTTATAAAACCATTGTTAAATATCTCTAAGTTAGATTTTTATCCCCTACTAACATTTCCTACCTCCGGAGTGAGTGGAACCCCTCCGGTAAAGCACAAATGTTCTTTATCTAAACATTTCCAATTTTTTATTGATTGCAGACTACATGTCTGCAAGGGCGGCGGCAATGTCTAAGTGGAAAGAGAGTAGAAACACCCCCTTAAACATAAAAACTATGTTTTTATGCTATTGTGTGCTAGGGGGCACTTTCCTCGCGGATATTAGCCATGCCCTTTCCGATAACCCATTTTTCTTTCTCTTTTTCTACTAACCCTCACCGAGGTAAGACCTATTATCCACGGTGACGTGAAATAATACCAAATGAAATAACACCAAATCTTAAATTTGGTCTTATTTCGTTTTTCGAAACGAAAAAATACCAAATTTTTGGAATTTGGCTTTATTTCGTTTGGTATTATTTCACGTCACCATTATCCACACTATTGTACATTCTTTATAATAAAATTGTAAAACTAAATTCCATATGTTTCTTTTCAATATTACGCCTACGGCAAACTAAACACTATCAGTCAGTGTTGAACCCTTCACTAATTGATATTTTTCTTACAACTTCTAAAGAAAAAGTTCTGTGAAATGATCAACTAAAGCTTACATCGGATTTTATCTATGATCTAATTTTTTGCTGTTTTCAATTTGATAAGAAGAATTTGCGTACCTCAAACACTTTCAGTTATCGGTCATATCGCTCTTTTAATTTCACAGAAGTTCAAAACTATGTTGGAAACGATTACTGGAACGATATTCTATACACAGTTAATGTCGACAGCAAAGTTTTGTTGTTCAATAATTTGCTAAATACACTTTTTGATACCTATGTTTCGATAGTAACTAAACAAGTCAAAAGATCTAGAAATTGAAATAGGGATATCGAAATACAAATCAAAGAAAGAGAACGTTTTCACAAAAGATATAATACAAAGTTTAAGAAAATAAAACTAATGGAAGTGGATGAAATAAATAGCGTTTATATTATATGAAAAAAGAAGGTTCATTTGATAACATATGCATTATGCATGCATTATATAATCAATCTTCTGTTTTTGTTTTAAAATATATCCACTACTTCATCTACGTCAATATCTATCCCGTAGTGAATATTCATAAGAGCCAAGCTGTTCAGCCTTCACTCGTTGTGTTCCGCAAGTAGTTTTTAAGTCTCCGTAGACTTGAAAAAGTTTTTTGGTGTAGCAGTGGAAACAGGTATGGTAGCCAAAATCTGTAGCAACGTGTAAATAACTGGACAAAATGTTTTATCGCACTTATCCAAGCATTCCAAAGCAGATTTTGGACTAGGGGAGGAGATAGTCATAGGATGTACTCCTTTCGGGTAGCACTGCCCTGCCGAATACATAAAAATTGCGTCTTCAATTTCAGAACTGACCGCAAAATTTGAGGGAAGCACACCAGATGATGGCAATACTACTTTACGGTGTTTCGCAAGCCTCTCGGTTAATTGGTGAATTGTGTGCTCTAGAAATGGAACGAATTAATTTATTTTGACGCAGAAGTGTTAAAGCGATTAAGTTGCCTTCCAACTATAGGTAGCATTTGCAGTGTACCAGCATTTTCATCGAGCATCACCTTTGTTTCTTAATATAGATGATCGTACTCTTTGACAAATTTATTTCTCAAAAGTTGCAAAGCATTAATAACTTTATTAGCGTGATTGAATGCTGTTATCGGTGTTAACTGCTGTTGTTTTGATAGCGAAAATGTAAAGCTCGTGACTTTTTGAAGAATCACTAGGCACGTAACATAATTCGAAGATCGAAGTGTGTTAAGCATTTGAACAGCTTGCTGCGATGTTTCTTTATTGTGGCTGATTTGGAGTTCTTCGAGTGCATTGACAATAGCTAGATAAATTTGCTTAAATCGCATGACGGCTACATGTTTGTGAACCCAAATTTCCAGCAGGGTTTTTTGATTTCCAGCCGGTAATAGGTCCCGAATTTTACCATTCAAAACAGCAGTGTGTTAAGCAGTATATCTAAAGTAAGAACCAACAGACTGCACGATCCCAACGCAATTTCGGAATTCTGCTTGTGAACACGAGTCAGCAATAGTAAGGTTGAGAGAGTGTTTTGTTCTCGTTTTTGTAATTTTTGGTTTTCTCAAAAACTACAGGTTCTTTTGGCATCCGGTTTCTTGTGTTTGATCAAAAATAAATAAGAGCATTGAAAATAAGCCAGAAAAATACTACTTAAGTTTTTTTTCTTCAAAATTTTGACTTTGAAAATTAATATTTCAAAAATTATTCATATGAACAACTTATTTTTAAATTTTATTTAATGTATAAGTTTTTGGCTTTTCAAAATGCTATAGCACGACTCTGTAGGTATTACCGTTATTTTTAAATAATATTTTTTCCATTTTTAGTGATTTTTTTCTTAAATTGCCCCTCCCGCCTGAACGGGGGAAAATGGACCCCCCCCCTCCCATACGATTTTTTGCTTGTCTAGGTCCAACCTACACACCCTATCTTTTTGTAACACCTTATGCAAATCACCCTGTGTATTATAGTGAAAATTTTAATGTTTTGTTTCAAACGTGCACCATTTCGTGAAAAAGAAAATATCGAGAAAATCCTGCGTACGTCTCTTGCTGTTGTTATATATTCGGGATTTTGTCCCAGGACCGAAATTAAGGAGGTTACATCTTCGACCATATCCCCGTCAAAAAATGAGGCGCCTCCGATGAAATGCTGGACAGCTTCCATTTTGAATTTAATTGACACGAAAAAATTTGTATTGAACCCCTGTAAGCGATAACTTGGTGTCGTATTCGTGATTTATAGAGATAACTTATAGAGATTTAACAAGCGAAAATACTCGAACTATGCTAAATATTTTATGTACTCAACGCTCTGGTTTGAAAATCTGCCACCTGAATGCGCAGAGCCTATTACCGAAGTTGGATGAATTTAGAAGCTTATTTGAGGGTTCAAGTGTTGATGTTGTTTGCATTTCTGAATCTTGGTTGTCAAGCGAAATTAATGACGATTATTGCAGCATTAACGGTTTTCATAAACCTTTTCGGTCTGATAGGGTGGGACGAGGGGGTGGTGCAGCAATTTATGTTCGTAATAATCTACAGTGTAGTCTGATACGTAGAGCTCCGGTGTCTAGTGAATTAGAGTATGTGTTTGTAACTATTAAATGTAATTTCAACAAAATATTAATTGGTACGATGTACAGGCCCAATAGAAATATTAATATAGCTCCAATAACTAATATTATTGATGAATTATCTAATATCTCCCCATTCATAGTACTTGTGGGCGATTTCAATTGTAATATCTTACAAGACTCTAGTTTGGTAGATAGCTTGGGTTCTACTGGTTTGTATCCCGTCAACACATCACTGTCCACGCACTTCACACGATCCAGCTCCAGCCTTCTTGATGTTTTTTTTGTTTCCCACCTTTATAAAGCACTCCATTTCAATCAAATCTCTGCTCCCGGTTTCTCTCACCATGACCTTATAATCTTAACGTATGAATGTGAACCCTGCAATATCGAGAACATTTTCAGCTATCGAGATTTTAAGAATGTTAACCTGAGACTTTTAGAGATTGATGTTAGTTGTGTCGAATGGTTTCGAGTGTATTCAATGTTATCAGTTGATGAACAGTTATCGTTTATTGAAAGCAACATACGCCAACTCTTCAATGCTCATGTTCCTATTAAAACCAAATATACGTCAAGAAATCAACCTTTATGGTTTACAAACAAAATAAAATTTTTGATAAGAGAACGTGATCAAGCTTTTAAGCGATGGAAAAGATGTCGTCTCGATTTTTTTCACGATGTTTTTAGAACGATGAGAAACAAAGTAACTCTGGAAATTCGTGAAGCAAAGCGACGCTTTTATGGCCCACGATTGGATCCTGCCCAAGCTAAACATAAGCTGTGGAAAAATCTGAAACAGTTAGGGATAGGTAAACAGAAAAACAACAACCTTGACAATATTGATCCCAATGAATTAAATAGAGTTTTCACTACTTTGTCAAGCCCTGATTTGGAAATTCCGCAAAGCTCTATTATAGCTCAAAACATTCCTCCATATGCCAGCTGCTCATCCAATAATTTCTGTCTTACGTCTGTTGATGAGGCTGATGTTCTTAAAAGCTGCATCTCAATCAGGTCTAATGCAGTTGGTTTTGATGAGATTCACCCGGTTTTTGCCAAAGCTATCCTCCCTATCTATCTTAAGACCATTGACCCATTTATTCAACAGGATTATTATGACTGGTGTTTTTCCACATTTCTGGAAAAGAGCAAAAGTAGTCCCAGTACCCAAAGCCCAAAATGAGTATCGCCCAATCGCCATTCTACCATTCTTTTCAAAGGTTTTGGAAAGACTTTTAAACTCGCAGGTTCACCAATACTTAAAACAAGAAAATCTACTCTGTGTCAGCCAATCTGCTTTTCGCCCTAATCACAGTTGCACAACTGCCCTGTTGAACACATAAGGCAAGAAATAGACAAAGATAATGTAACTTTCCTCGTGCTACTGGATTTTTCTAAGGCGTTCGATTCAGTGAGTCATCAAGTCTTATGTAGAAAACTTAGGTATCAATTCAATTTCTCTGAATCTTCCTTGAGACTAGTTTCATCTTACCTAGATAATAGATTTCAGGCAGTGGTGATAAATGATAAAAAATCATGTTTTTTCCCTTTGAGTAAAGGTGTACCGCAAGGTTCAATTCTGGGTCCACTGTTCTTTTTGATGTATATCAATGACCTACCGACTAGTATAGGCTCCTCTGTAGATATATATGCTGATGACGTACAATTAAGAAAAAGTTTCCCTTTGGGCTTATTAGAAAATGCTACCCTTGAAATCAACACTGACCTTGACCGCATTATGGACTGGTCAAAATCTAATGGCTTATGTCTAAATCCTAAAAAATCAAAATGTCTAGTGATTTCTAGGAAAAGCATCGAAGATACCTCTTACTTTCCAAAATTATATCTGAAAGACTGCCCAATTGAATTTGTTAGTTCTGCGAAAAATCTTGGCATTACATTCAACTCTACACTCTGTTGGAATGACCATATCCGCTTGACCCTAGGAAAAATTTATGGAGGCTTACGTCTGCTATGGGCAAGCCAAAAGTTTATACCCCTGAAAACTAGGCTTATTCTTGCAAAATCCCTCATCATACCTGTATTGCTATACGGTAATGAAATATATAGCAACTGTGACTCTGTTTACAAAAGAAAATTGAACGTTGCCTATAATAGTATTGCGAGGTATGTTTATGGATTGCGAAAATATGATAGTATTTCTCACTATTGCCAAATCAATCTATGGTATGTCTTTCGATAATCTGCTTCAGTTTAGAACATTGATTTTTCTTCATAAAGTTATGCAGACGCATCAACCAACGTACCTTTACAATAAGATTTCTATAGTTAAAAACTGTAATATTCATATCTATGCAGATGATGTGTTGTTATATATTTTTAGTGAATTGGGTTTAATGAGTGATTGCGTTGATCTGATCAATGAAGATTTAGTCAATATTCAAAGCTGGGTTAACTCTAATAAGCTACAACTAAATCCTTCAAAAACGCTTAGTATGGTATGTTCAAGACGTGAGGTTAATCATTTGGAAATACCAAGAATTGCTTTGAATATACAAATCATTGACTACGTTTACAAAGTTAAATGCCTTGGTTTTACAATTAATAAAAAATTGAGTTGTTGCGATGCAATATAAGAAAGCATAAGAAGAATATACAGCGGCTTACGCTCCTTGAGGTGTTCTTCTGTTATTTTTAATCCTGCCTTGAAAAAACATCTGGTAAAAAGCCTAATCATGCCTTATTTCACTTTTAACTGTGCTGTTTACCCTAGTATTGACTATGATTGTAAGCGTAAGCTTAATGTAGCATTTAATGACTGCTTGCGTTTCATTCATGGCAACCGTAGGTATGAAAGTGTTTCATTTTTACATGATTCTTTGCTTGGACTAAATCTAGATAAATATATTTTGTATCGAAACGTTTTACTCCTTCATAACATAATACATGGAAGGTGTCCAGGGTACCTAGAAGAAATGCTTCATTTTGCACAGTCTAGAAGAGGACTTAAATTAATCCTCCCGCGATTTGCACACACTATTGCTGAACGATCTTATTTTGTATCTGTGATCACTGATCAGGATTTGGAATAGTCTACCCTTTGATATTCAAAGAACTTCTGAATCGAATACTTTTAGAAAGAAGATTTTCACATATTTTTCTTCAAATTAGTGTTTTTTAGTCAAAAAAAAAAAAGAAAAACAATGTCACTTATTATAATAGTTATCATGTACGCACATTTTTCTCTTTACTTTTAATTGTATTGTTAGTCTTATTCATTTGGTAAGCATTTCGTTTTATACTATTTATTAGACAATGCATATATTAAACACTCCTGACTCAATACAGAAACTCACCTTAGCAGAAACTTCTCCGTTAACACAATTGACTCAAAATTTTTCTCGACATTCCAGTACAAAAACAATCGCCAACTAAGAACATCTGCAACATGTTTTTTGTTGCCATTGTAAAACTGTAGATTTAGGCCTGTTCAAAAAAAAAAAAAAAAAAAACTGTAGGTACCAGTTATGGCTATTGAGTAAATGCAAGTACTTATTCATTTAGTCAGGTATAATGTCATCTTAAGCAGATCTCGCCTATTTATTCATAATATCTCTATTGCCTAACAAAAATCTCCATTTAATATTAAGTTTTTCGACATTTTCATTTGAAAATGAAAACTCTTCCAATATTGGTAAAATTGATCTGCAAGTAGTTGAAGTCAAACCGTTTTGTAATTTGGATACATATGTAGTTCTTTATAAAAATTTAACAAATTATTTATAATTTCGATTACATCTTCGTCAAGAAAATCATTTGAATTTAAATAATAAATGAGTGCCAAAGCACATGTCTGAAAGTGATAAATACAGAACAGAATCTTCAAAATTTACATTGACGCCTAACACATAAAGCTTTCCAAATTTTTTTAGAATTCCAAGGTACAAATCTAGTATTACTTGATAAAGCAAATGAATTTTAGATGATTCGATGAAAGAAAAAAAAGATACAGCTTTTTTATCGGGTTCATAAAAAAATTGGCAACTTCCGTTGTTGAACTTCGATTTTCAAAAAATTGTAAATTGAAATAGTATTGCAACGGTTGCCCTTGCAGTAGCTTGACCAGACGTCCTCTTTTAAGAGGACATGTCCTCTTTTTGTCTTTAAAAAAAATGTCCGGTATCTTTTTGATAAAAAATGCAATTTGTCCTCTTTTTGGGTAATATCATCTTACTAAATTTTTTGACATCACTAAACTGCCACAAATCTCTTTTTAACACTAATCCAAAAGTTTTCTGCATCATTTCGGTGTGAACACGACCTAAAATGTATTTGTACCAAAGCTCATTCATCACTTCTAAACATCTCTGGTTTTTTCAACAATCGTTTGAACACACGAACACACCCGCTTATGTGACAGTTCAGTACATTGTACATACCTCTTGTTTTCTGTCAAGAGAAATTAAAACCGTTAGCTTTGTTTTCCGTTGTTTATCGTCTGTGCTGTTCAGTTGTGAAAAGTGAATTTTGTTTATAGTTTGTGCTGTTTAATCCTGAAAAGTGAGTCAAGAAACAAAATGCCTAAGCGAAAATGTACTTTCAACGAAGATCTGCAGAAAAACTACCCAATGTTTAAACAAAAATCTTGTAATTCATCATTCTCTTTCGTCTTGTAATTCATCATTCTCTTTTGCAAACGAAGGAAAAACAGATCTTGATCAGCATTTAAAAACCGAAAAACACAAAAGTAATGTACAATCTGGAAGTTCCTGCAAAAAAGTTTCAGAATTTCTCATTCCAAAGAATTCAAAGTTGGAGGACCAAGTGTCAGCCGCGGAAGGTGCACTCGCATATCACACTGCAGTCCACCACTTTGGGTTTCGATCCGTTGACTGCAGTCATAAGTTCTTAAAATGCATTTTACCAGATTCGAAAATTGCTCAGCATATTTCCAGCGCAAGAACAAAAACAAAAGCCATTGTTTTGAATGTCATAGCTCCCTTATTCCTAGACTGTGTTCTCAAAGATTTTAAGGAAATAAATTATGTATCGATCTCTACCGACCGACGCCAGCAATCATGGAAGCCAAAAAGTATTCCCTGTTTTGGTGCAATATTTCAAAAAGGATACAGGTAATAATAAAGACAAGATAATTCAAAAGTAGTATTATGGGTTGTATTCAATTCTTATATTTGTTTAACTACTACTTTAACTACTTAACTACTTTAACTACTACAGGTGTTAATATAAAAGTAGTTGATATTCAAGCAATGAAAGATGAAACATCGGACACGATATCCAATCAAGGATATTTGGTATACATGTATGTACCTACTTGAAACAATTTGTAAAGTAAAAATACACTATTTTATTTTCCTTCTAAATAAACAAATGGTGTCTTTGTATGCATTAGTGTTCAACTTAGTTATTCCACTTCAATTAGTTGCAACATTTTACCCGGCTCATTCCATGTGTTTCTATTCTCTCGCCAGAGTACATAATAGGCAAAAAGCAAAAAGCAACCCAATGTCAATTCATCGAAAAATCGAGATTGGCAGATTGGCTCTGAAGAAGTTTTGGGCATATTTGCAGAGCAGAAGGCCAGAATATTAAATTTAATTTTTTTTAAATGATATCGACCTACATATTATTCAATACTTTTTGTCTCACAAAATTCTTGAGGAATGTACCTAATACATAATAACTTAAAATATTTAAATAATATTTCAAAAATCTCTTAGTTTTTCAAATTTACTTGAGAGTTTTCATGGAAAAACTAAGTATGCAATTTTATTAGCAATAGTCTCTACCTAGGAATAAAAAAATGGAAATCGGTAAAGCACTTTTTTTCAACGGTTTTTTTAATTTTTTAAAAATATTTAGCAGTTCTCTAAGTAAGTATTTCATCTGGAAGGAATTTGTAAGAATTAAATATGCCACGTTTCCAGCATATTTAAGAAACCAAAAAAGCTATGCATGAACTTGATCTTGTTGGAGCCTACTTTAATTTAAAATTTAATTGAAATCAGTTTTGTCGTTAGCGAGAAATTCTGATGTTAAAAATGAACCTCCTACAGAACCGCTGTAAAAGATACCAGATTTGATTTGAGATTGTAGGATAAATTTTGCAAAATCCATTCTTACCAAAAGATAGACTGTTTTATCTTAATCGTAAAGGCCGTTTTTAGAAAAATTAGGTTTTAAGAAACCGTTTTATGACATAAAGGTACCATTGTCTTAGAGCTTAAATTCCAATTTCAACAACACCTAGTGCGAGACTATTAGATAAACCCTATGAACTGAGTTTGCAAATCGGCCCATCCACTTGGGCTGCAGATTTGCAAACAGGACGTGGGACGAACAGAATTTTCCAAACCCAATTTTTTCTTACTTCTCTATATCGTAATTCGTAATGTCTATTAAATTTTTATTTGAATTATTTTTTTGCATTTTATATGTGTGTTAAAAAAAAATAAAAAAAGAGAAAAAGTAAAAATACACTATTTTATTTTCCTTCTAAATAAACAAATGGTGTCCTTGTATGCATTAGTGTTCAACTTTATTATTCCACTTCAATTAGTTGCAACATTTTACCCGGCTCATTCCATGTGTTTCTATTCTCTCGCCAGAGTACATAATAGGCAAAAAGCAAAAAGCAACCCAATGTCAATTCATCGAAAAATTGAGATTGGCAGATTGTCTCTGAAGAAGTTTTGGGCATATTTGCAGAGCAGAAGGCCAGAAGAATAAATTTAATTTTTTAAAAATGATACCGACCTACATATTATTCAATACTTTTTGTCTCACAAAATTCTTAAGGAATGTACCTAATAAATAATAACTTAAAATATTTAAATAATATTTCAAAAATCTCTTAGTTTTTCAAATTTGCTTGATAGTTTTCAAGGAAAAACTAAGTATGCAATTTTATTAGTGATAGTCTCTACCTAGGAATAAAAAAATGGAAATCGGTAAAGCACTTTTTTTCAACGGTTTTTTTAATTTTTTAAAAATATTTAGCAGTTCTCTAAGTAAGTATTTCATCTGGAAGAAATTTTTAAGAATTAAATATGCCACGTTTCCAGCATATTTAAGAACCAAAAAAGCTATGCATGAACTTGATCATGTGGGAGCCTACCTGAATTTAAAATTTAATTGAAATCAGTTTTGTCGTTATCGTAACGTTGTAGGATAAATTTTGCAAAATCCATTCTTACCAAAAGATAGACTGTTTTATCTTAATCGTAAAGGCCGTTTTTAGAAAAATTAGGTTTTAAGAAACCGTTTTATGACATATAGGTACCATTGTCTTAGAGCTTAAATTCCAATTTCAACTATACCTAGTGCGCGACTACTTAATAAACCCTATGAACTGAGTTTGTAAATCGGCCCATCCACTTGGGCTGCAGATTTGCAAACAGGACGAGGGACGAACAGAATTTTCCAAACCCAATTTTTTCTTACTTCTCTATATCGTAATGTCTATTTAATTTTTATTTGAATTATTTTTTTGTACCATTTCATAAAGTGCTTTATATGTGTGTTAGGGTGGTTTTTTTTCGACTATTTTTTTTCTCCCCTCCCGAAATTTTGTGGAAAATACTTAAAAAAAAATCCCTAAAAATTTGAGCCCTTAATATTAACATTTAGCACTCGCCCAAGGCATCCAAAGGTTTCCCGTATAAAATACACGTAGAATCAAACTTTTTTTCTTCAGAACTCTACAGTTCAGAGGCATTTTATGGTATAGTCTAGGACGTTAGTGGGTTTTCTTTAGAATTTAATGCTCTACAAAAAAGCTCATTGCGGCGAAGTCGTAACTCACACCGGCGCGGCGAGGTAGTACCGGTCACCAAACCCAATTTTTTTCGTTAAATTCTTGTTTTTTGCCCTTATCTCGTAAATGACAATAGACAAAAGAAATGAAATACGTATTTTCAAAATAGGTTTTGAAAACAAAATACTTTGTTAAGCTTTTGCACTTATTTTTATTTAACTGATTTTAGAACTAGTATTTGTTCAAAGAGTTCATCTTTCATGATCTTTTGTTGTAGTGTTAACCTTATCACAGGCTGCTGAAGAATCAGAGTCCTCAACAAACATATAATAAGATTCTGTCCTTTCCTTCTTTTTATCAGAGTAAGTATGTTGGACTTGGGAACTCTTTTCTGAGCAAAAAATTCTTTGATGTATTCTCTGTTGGCTTTTGGCACCCATTTCATTTTGAAAAAGGTGTAAGATACTGATGCTATTATGCTATCTTTTGCTTTTGGCTCTTCTAATTTATAAAATCTCTCAAAACGCCTATTAAGACTTTCTTTAATAACATCTATCAATACACCTTGGATTTAAGAATGAAAAATATTAAAAATGTAACAAAACTATTTTGTATTTTATAAATGCTAAATATTTCTATAAAATATTTCAAATAAAATATAAAATACATTTAAAAAAAAGTTTTTCAAATATAAAGTAAAAATAGGTATTTTACATTTTGTATTTGCATTTCATAATTCACATCTCTGACCACAATCCCAATTAAAATATTCGTTGTTTCGGTTTCATTCAAACTGACAAATTATATATTATATAACTTTTCATAATGTTCATAGTACCGAAAGTAATCAATCTGACCCTTTGATCATCAAAAAAAAAATACTTTGAAATAGACCTTACGAGTCAGGCCACACCGTATCACAACTCGATTAACCAAAACTCCAATTAATAATCCACGTTCTAAAATATATTCAATTCATTGAAATTAATATAAGGATTCACAATCATGATATATATACAAGGTGTCCGGTAATTCGTGTATTATCTTTGGGATGTGATTCTTGATCATATTCTAAGAAAAAAATTGTTAATTGTAAAGTCCATTTCTCAACTTTGACATCACTTTTTGACAATTTAAAAAAAGGGTAACTTTGGTGTACCCTGACCTGTGTTAAATTCGATATCTCTGTCAATACTGATGAAAGAGACCTAATCTTAGACTTAATTTCTTGTAGAAATAACAACCTTTAAGACTGTATTTAAGTTGAGCTTCCATAGGTTTATGATTGCCAGATTTTAAATTTTAAATTTTGTTCAAATTTTCTTCGCGAAACAAAGTTTTGACTTTGAGGTAATTTTTTTGCAGAAAATGCCTGGTAAACATAGAGTTTCTTTATTTTTTACAGATGAATAAAACAATAAAAAAAAAAAAAATTTATGGATAAGACTCAAAAACCCATACATTTTATGATACTTGAAAAAATACAAAACGGCTGAAATTAAAAAAAAAAATTAAAAAAATTTTTTGCTTTGAGGTTTGTTTGAATAAACAATAATATGGAAACTTTTAGTTGCTTTTTGTTTGTACACCAAGCCTGCCAGGTGTTCGGTATTTTACCGAACCGTTCGGTATTTTAGCTCTATGTTCGGTGTTCGGTACAACAAAAATACGGAAGTATGGAAGGTTCGGTATTTTTTCTGATAGAATTTTCAACCCAATCGGCTATTAATGTTGCAGCTTATTGCAACTTCCTTCTTTATGTTCTTTACTTAAAAGTATATTTTTTGAGACTGTCCTTTATTTTCTAATATTTTACATTAATTTAAAAGGAGCTTAAGGCTACTATGTATTTACTATAAGATCCACTCATCACACAGTTGTATTTATATCCTTTCTTATCTTTCTACAAGGAGACCAAAGCATACAATCATGGAGATGCTTTTGCTGGATTGGAATGCTATTAAAAGATATTTTCGCGAAGAAGGTGCAAATAAGTGAAATAAGATTATTTGGTCCTTTGTCGCTAATGAAAACCACGGATTGTCAGAGTGCAATATTTACTTTGTGCACCATCTTTCGAATTTATTCATGAAACGTATTAAAATTTTTGAATCAGAGCACATCACTCCACCAGAGGTATATTATGATGTTATGGCCTCAATCAAAGAGGAAATAGAAATAACGAGGAAAGGTAGCTTTTTTGGAGCAAATAAGTCATTTCTAGAAGCTTGCAACAGCAATAAAAAATATAATTAGTTTAAGCGTTGCTTTTGCATTCTTTATTTTAAGTCTATATTAAAGTACCTTCATAGTTGATTAAAAATACATGTTTCTGTTGGTTTGTAGTGTTATTTTTTCACCCTATGTTCGGTTTTTTTTTTTCAAAAAAGATCTGGCAACCCTGATGTACACTGAGAAAACTGAACCATGATTTTTTTAAATAGAAGCATGTTTAACTATATGTTTAAATTAGAACAAATAGAATTCTGTTTAAACCGAATTAAAATCTATTTAGATCCGAAAAAACTATTTTTTAAAGTAAAGTCGGTTTAAATCAAAATAATCCCTCTTTGATTTTTGAAAAGCCTGTTATTTATTTTACTTATTTAAAAGTATTCAAATATGAACGTGTTTGTTTTCAACATGAACGCAGTTTAAATATTAACATAAGAAAAATAAGCAATATTACGAGTATAACTCAAACCTAAATCTATTTGAATTGAACTCAATCAAAGAGGGGACACACAAAATTTAATTTAAAACAAACATGAGCTAGTTTGATTCAAGCATGAACGAAGTTGAAATATTTAAAAAAGAAACAAACTAAGCAATGTTACATTCAAACTTCAATCTAATTGAATTGAACTCAAACGAATTAAGAACGTAAATAATTTCATATAACACAAACGTGAACTAGTTTGGCTCAAATATGAACGAAGTCAAAATATTTACAAAAGAAAAAATTGCATAGAAAATGTTTTATAAATCTCACTGACGATGGAAGCATTGCTTCTGAAATGTGCATTTGAGGAAATATAATTAGTGTTTTTAACTGTTGAAAATTATATTAATCTTTTTATTTAACTCTATTTAATCGAATTTCTAATAAGTCTATTGTTGTCGACTCCTCAATTAACGAAATAAATTCAACCGCACGGGTTAAAGTGGCCTTTGCAATACCACGTTTTTGTTTTAACGCATTCATATTTCACAAAATAATCAAATATCTTCTTAGCATAAGTTCGAAGGTGAAATATATAAAGAAAACGAAGGAATACGTCAAATACGTTCAACTGTTTACCACGAGGTCTCACAAAGCATTACTAAAATGTATACATATACATATTACACATATATATATATAAATGCGTATATAAACTTATATACCGAGGTTTTTTTTTTTTTTTTTTTTTTTTGTTTTTTTTTTTTAAATTATTGACACAAGCCCAATAGAAATATTTTAGCAGCTTTAAAGGCACACACGATCATTGAGATTTCAATTAATTTGATCGATTAGTTCATAATATTCGGCTTTTGGAAGGACCATGTTTCGGTTTCATTCAAACAAACCGATAAATTATATATATAACTGTTCATAGTACAGAAAGGAATCATTCTGACTCTTTGATCATAAAAAAAATAACTTGGAATAGACCTTACGATACGAGTCAAGCCACACCGTATCACAACTCGATTAACCAAAACTCCAGTTAATAATCCACGTTATAAAATATATTCAATTCATTGAAATTATTTCAAGGATTTACAATCATGATATATATATATAATATTATATACCTTCCGTGGTTACTTATGTGTTGTGCTGCTGCTGATCCACGGTGTGCTCTGCTCTGGTCCACGATCTAGGTCCAAATGAAGTATAATTGCTTAGCTCTTAGCAGCAATAAATGTGTAAGAATTCTGCCACTTCCTCATCTTATTAGAACGTGCATTAGTTTGGTTGTTCTAATCTGTGGACTGTATTTCACTGAGAGCGCAAACATTATTCAGCACACCGTTGGCCAACAAACACATTTTAACACATTTGTATAAGTAAGTTGAGAGCATGAAATTATGTAAATTGTTAAGATAACGTAACAAGCAACTGTTCATGGCATGATACTGAGTGAAAACAAATGAGTTAAGACTTACACTTGTTAATAAACCTTTACGTTACAAAAAAGTGTTAGTTTAACTAAATTGAATTTTAACTCTTAAACATTCGTATTTGATCGATTTTCGGCTAAAATGGGCTGTATTAATTTCATGTATTTTATATACCATTCAGAATGGAACACGCTGATTGGTGTATTGAATAAATAAACCCCCGCCCCCTCCCCCCGAAATAATTGTTTGGCTACCGCCTTGGAGGGATCTGATCTCGACTCAAGGGATAAGTTTTGGAACAAACCCCCAACAACTTTTTCAGTTCAGTGTGATTGGAAAATTGTGCGACTGAAAGGTCTCACTGGAATTCGATAACGGAGGTACTTGTCAGACATAAGGCTGCATGTGCTAGAGAACCGCGACCGAAAATCTCGAGACACGATTGGCTGATTGTATGAATGTGTGCGTGAATTTGAGAAGGACAAATTGACAAGATCAACGACTTCTTGGTTGACCTAGTTCATGACAAGTGGTTTTTTTATTTGAGATTTTAAAAAGAGAAAAAAAAGAAAGAAAGCTGAAAAGTTACTCTGATCCTATCTTAGAGAAAGAAAACAGGCTGTGTCTCTTGGAAGTAGTTTATCAATATTTTTACCTTTAGTAAAGGGAGTTCCACAAGGCTCGATTTAGGGTCTGCTGCTATTTTCGCTGTACATAAACGATATACCTAAACAGTGTAATTTTGAATTCATCTAAGCATTTTTATGCTGATGATATTCAAATCTATAAAAATTGCTCTCTTGGCCTCATAGAAAACTGTGCCAATGACTTGAATGAAGATCTTAAAAGGATTTTGGAATGGTCGTCTAGTAATGGTCTCTCACTCAATCCTATAAAATATAAATGCTTGGTTATCTCCAAAAAGAAAATATATCTTTTTTATTTTCCCCCAATCATGCTGGGTTGCTCAGCATTTGAATTTGTAGATAGTTCTAAGAACTTGGTATTGGTGTTCATGGATATGTACATGGATCAATCATATTATAAATGAAGCTGTGGGTAAGACATATGGACTATGGAGTTCTTCGAACTTTATGGGCTACTCAAAAGGTTACACCCCCGAAAAGGAGATTATTGCTCGCTAGAACTTTAGTTATCCCTGTTCTTACATATGGTTGTGAGTTATTTTATAATTGTGATACTGTGTGCAGAAGAAAACTACAGGTAGAATTCAATGGTACTCTTCGGTACATTTATAGTCTTAGAAGATTCGACCATATCTCACATTTGGAAAACAACTTATTAGACATGTCGTTTTTCAGTTATATAAAGTTTCGCACCCTCCTTTTATTATTTTCTGTAATTAAAACACAGCAGCCAACGTATCTTTACGACAAAATCTGGAGTTCGGCATCAAACAGAGCTGCTTGTTTAATTTTACCAAGTCTTAACCGCCTAACATCTGAAAGACAAATTTTTATTTCTGCTATTCGCCTTTGGAATGCACTTCCGCGCAACTTGAGAGAGCTAAGTGGCATGCATCGATTTAAGAGCGAGCTAAAGCTGTTCTCCTCTACTCCTCTTCTCTTCCCTTCAAGCAAGTTAAAATTTTATGGTTTCTACTCTTTTCCAAGAATAAATTCTGTGTACAAAGAATTCACTGGTCTACAAAATTGAACTTTTTGATTGTTGCCAAAAGCAAGCTATATTATTTTAAAGGTTTTTGGCTCGCTAAACTCAAATCTGGCCTCAGAATTGCTCTGTCACATCACGTTTTCGAGATATGAAGCCTTTAAAACCCAGAAAAATAGGTTTTTGCAATTTTTGAGCCTATGTTTTAACATAAAAAAATGTTAACCCAAAAACAAACCATTGCTTTTCCGATGATTTGCTATCCGCTGAATCCAAATCTGATCTCAAAATGGCTCTACTACATCAAATTACTGAGATATCTAGCTTCAAAAGTCATAATGCGGCAAAATTTTTGTTGACCAAATTTTCAGTGATATTTTTCATAATTTTAATCTCACTTAGGTAATTATTTAATCATCTAATTTAATTACATTCTTTTTTAATCTTCTCTAGCTTTTGTTTTTAATATTATTCTTACTCTTTTTAAAATTATGCTTTTCTTTTTTATGTTAATTTATTGATCCACTTTGTAAAATATGCAGGTACTGCTAACTTTTCACAGACTTAAAAGTGTATATCTATAACTATATACTCTTATTGAGAATTGTAATACTCATCAAATAAATCTAAATTATCAGCGCGATTGACAGTTCGTTTGTTTGCTTCGCGGCACACCGGTTGTGCATTTCTTTTGCGTATTTAATTTCGTTTATTTTATTCAATTCATTGGATTCGGAAAATCCAATTAGTCCGGTCAAATTAGGTTCAAAAGTAGGGGTAAGGTTACATGAATTCGCAACTAGCTAAAAATTGGCATGAATGTTGGGAACTCTATTACTTACAATTTGTCAATTATCCACATCAATCCAACGCTTGGAAAAAAAATTATTCAAGGTCAAACGTTGCAAACATCGTTTTATCATAAAAATAGCAAGAAGAAAACTATTCATCATGCAATTTTCTATAAAAATTGTAAATAGGTACACTTTTTTTTCCTAAAAATTACCATTTCGGAGGTACACATAGCTTTGCAAAAAATTCAAAAAGTTGTGTTACTCTTAATATGGACACGTTTCCGCGACGTTAGAGGAAGACTCAGGGAGAAGGTGATTAGCCAAAATCCAGTTAATGAGCGTATAATGACCATCAGCATCAGGGCTAAATTCGCCAACATAAGCCTAATATGCGTCCATGCCCATACAGAAGAGAAAGACGACAATTCCAAAGACTGTTTCTACGAGCTCTTCGAAGAAACATATGAGCAGTGCCCTAGACACGACGTGAAAATCGTTCTTGGCGATTTTAACGCAAGACTAGGGAAGGAGGGCATCTTTGGAAATACAATCGGTAAGCATAGCCTCCACGACAAAACTTCCGAAAACGGACTGAGGCTAATCGATTTTGCTGCGGGGCTAAATCTTGTTGTAAGTAGTACACGCTTCCCGCATCTCAAAATTCATAAAGATACATGGCGATCCCCAGATCAATAAACCGTCAACAAAATTGACCATGTTGCGATCGACGCAAAGCACTCTTCCAGTGTGCTAGATGTCCGAACTTTCCGAGGGGCCAACTTTGACTCGAACCACTACCTTGTTGTAGCCAAGGTACGAATGAGGATATCCTGTTCACGACCAGCACGAACTAACGCTGTGAAGAGATATGACGTCGGAAAGCTACAATCGCAAGAGATTGCCAATGCCTTTTCCAATCGAGTGTCCCTTCAATTATCCTTGAATCCCATGCCGCCAGCATTAAGCATTGAAGACCACTGGCAGCAATGCCAAGAAGCCATCAGAACCACTGCCTCTGAAGTTCTGGGTTTCACTCGGCCACCAAAACGAAGCCCATGGTTCGATGAAGAATGCAGGCAGGCAAATGCAGCCAAACAAAAAGCACGACAAATGCTGATGCAACAACGAACAAGGGCTGCTTACGATCAGTATAACGAGATCTACAAGGAGCAAAGAAGGGAAGAACACCGACTTCTCAAAAAGAAAAAGAAGCAGCATGAGAAGCAAACGTTTGAGGAAATAGAGAGGTGCCATGACAGGACCAATAATCGGAAGTTTTACAAAAAGGTAAAAAGATCCTGCCAGGGTGGCAAACCCCGAACTCAAGCCTGTAAAGACCAGCAGGGAAACATAGTTATAGAGTCACAGTCACTACTGAGGATCTGGAAAGATCATTTCTGCAGACTACTGCGATGAGGAGGACACAAATTCCGCTGTCGGGCAGATTGCCCCATTCAGCTTGGACGATGATCAAGAATGCCGTGCTCCCGACCTAGAGAGAGTTAAGCTTGCCATATGCAAACTTAAGTCATATAAGACTGGTGCAGTCGGCCTTGATGCCGAACTTTTCAAGGCAGCTGGAGACCAGTTGGAAAGGAGCATGCACCAGCTGATCTGCATGATATGGTATGAAGAAAGCATGCCCGATGAATGGAACCTCAGTATCGTATGCCCGATCCTAAAGAAGGGAGACCCTCATAATTGCGCCAATTACAGAGGGATAAGCCTCCTTAACGTCGCTTATAAGATCTTGTCTGCTGTAATATGTGAACGTCTGAAACCCCACGTCAACAACTTGATAGGTCCTTATCAATGTGGTTTTAGACCAGAGAAGTCCACAATAGACCAAATTTTCACATTACGGCAGATCTTGGAAGAAACCCGAGAACATAATATCGATATTCACCATCTTTTTATAGATTTCAAGTCTGCGTATGACAGCATTTACAGAGACAAGCTGTACAGAGCCATGTCTAGTTTCGGCATCCCTGCAAAACTCGTACGACTATGCAGGATGACTTTGGAGAATTCACGCTGCTCCGTCAAGGTCGGTAAAGAACTCACCGAGACCTTGGATGTCGTAAAAGGCTTAAGGCAAGGCGACAAGCTGTCATGTGATTTCTTCAACATCATACTTGAACAGATTGTAAAAAACTCAAACGTCAACACCAGAGGAACAATCTTTCAAAAGTCTGTGCAATTACTCGCCTATGCAGACGATATTGACGTAATGGGAAGAAGAAAGAAAGCGTGATGTCATAGGTGCTTTTGCGAGTATTGAAACAGAAGCGGCAAAAATGGGTTTGATGGTTAATGAGGGCAAAACGAAGTATATGCTGTCATCAAACAGGGGCATAGAATATCGACGAATTGGACAAATCGTCACAATAGACAGACATAACTTCGAGCTAGTACAGGACTTCGTCTACCTAGGATCCACTGTAGACACGGACAAAAACATCAGTGTTGAGATCAAACGGAGAATAACTCTTGCCAACCGTTGCTTCTTTGGGTTCAGAAGGCAATCGAGAAACAAAACCCTCTCTAGAAAAACCAAGATGACCTTGTATAAGACCTTGATCATTCCAGTCCTGCTTTACGGCGCGGAAGCATGGACCTTATCGAAAGCGGATGAGGAAACCCTTGGTCGTTTCGAAAGAAAAATTCTCCGAATGATCTTTGGTTCCGTACGCGAAGACAATGTGTGGAGAAGAAGATACAACAACGGGCTGTAAGAGCTGTACCGCGCCATGGGCATAGCCAGAAGAGTACGCATCGCGAGGCTACGATGGTTGGGCCATGTAGAGCGGATGGACCCAAACGCTCCGGCTCGTCGGGTGCTCGAAAGCACATTGCAGGGAAATCGCGGAAGGGGAAGACCTCGTCTTAGGTGGCGCAATCAAGTGGATGAAGACCTCAACCGACTTGGAGTGCGAAACTGGAGAGAGCTCGCCCGAAATCGAAGTTGTTATAGGAAGGATGTTAGTTGAGGCCCAGGTTCACCCCGAACTGTAATGCCCACCTAAGTAAGTACGTAAGTAAGATTAAAACTTTTCTAATGGAAAATAATCCATACTGTCTTGTTCTTGTTCTTTTTCTTCTTCTTCTTCTTCTTCTTCCTGCTGGGTGTAAATAAATTGTTCAAAGAGCGATGCATCAGAAGTCTCCTCGCATATATCGTAAGAATCCTCTTCTACTGGCTACTGAACATTGGAGCACGATTGGCCTCGAAAACTGATACATGCTAATGAACAAAACAACCCAACTTTCTTACAGCCGCATTTAGCATTACACCCCTTTTTGCAATTGCAAAATATTGAGTTGAGGAGTTTTTGCGGTGCATTAGGGAGTAAAGTCTTAACTGGTTGCAATATATTGTCAATGAACTTCCAACCCCAGTCTTCTGGGTTTAGTTTATTACCGAGCCATGTTTGAACTTGATAATATACCCGCAATAGATGTTGCTCAGCAGAAGCAGAGGTTGGAGGAAGACAAGCTAATTGTACTTGTTTCTTCTTATGCGTGCGCAAAAGATAAGTATCGAATTTTATCCAAGGACGTAATTTTTTTTGGAGCTCCGTAAACGCAAAGAAGAAAGCGAATTCCGTTGGTGATTACAGCTTGTGGAGTAGAGGTAGCTACTTTCTTTGATCTTGTTTCTCAAACAATTTCAAAACTGTTCTTTTACCTCTCCTGAAAAATGCTAATGTTGTGTCGCAACCAGTTACTGCATATGGAAATAAGATATGATTCTGGCATTTTGAAAAAGTAGGAAAATTCTTGGATGAATATATTTTTGATTGCGATTGAGCCTTCCCAGGTTTAAAAAAAAATTATTTTTTCGGCTGGCGTTCGAGCAGTGAGTAGTACCAACAAATCAACATCTTCATCTACAACAATAGTTGGATTTGTCGAAGTAAATTGTTTTATTGCTGTTTCAACTATCAGGACATCTCATCATCAATATCAGCTTGCTTTACATAGATATTTTCGGACGTAAATTTTTCATTCATCATTGAAATGAACCGAGTCTTGTTGTGTGTATTTGCGAGAAATGTCTGTTGGCTTGTGGTAACCGTCATAAATTCATCAAAAATGACGCCCGAAGATGAAGATATTGTTGCTCGACGACGTTGCTCTGCTGCTTTAATATTTTTTGTACAATCAGAATGGTCAAAATGGCTTTGTACATACCGCACGCATTTATCTAAAATATGGTTAAATGTTTCTTCGTGATCCCACACTACACGGTGAAATAGATATCCTCCGTCGATATATACAGGGTAGTTTGCATGAGGTGTGACAAAAAGATAGGGTGTGTAGGTTGGACCTAGACAAGCAAAAATTCGTATGGGAGGGGGGGGGGGCATTTTCCCCCGTTTAGGCGGGAGGGGCAATTTAAGAAAAAAAATCACTTAAAATGGAAAAAAAATTATTTAAAAGTAACGGTAATACTTACAGAAACGTGCTATAGCATTTTGAAAAGCCAAAAACCTATACATTAAATAAAATTTAAAAATAAGTTGTTCAAATGAATGGTTTTTGAAATATTAATTTTCAAATTCAAAATTTTGAAAAAAAAACATAATTTTTTTTTTCAAACCATTTTTTTCAAAATTTTACGTAATTAAGTAGAATTTAAATTTTTTTTAATTTTTGGTTTTCTTAAAAACTACATGTTATTTTGACATCCGTTTTTTTGTGTTTAATCAAAAATAAATAAGAGCATTGAAAATAAGCCAGAAAAATACTACTTGATTACGTAAAATTTTGAAAAAAATGGTCTACTCTGTAGGTATTACCGTTATTTTTAAATATTTTTTTTTCCATTTTAAGTGATTTTTTTCTTAACTTGCCCCTCCCGCCTAAACGAAAAAATTGATTATTTTTTTTACAAATGCTACGGAAAAATGGGTTGCTAGACACCTTAAAAAAATTCTCAAAAAGTATGAGCTCTTAATTTTAATAGGAAGATCCTCCGCATCGCAGTTTTGTATATTTTTCTCAGTCCAATAGAAAAAAATTCATACCTCATCATTTATCGATTGGACAGAAAAATGTTTCAAAAGAATACTTTAGGAAATTTAATGCTCTCCAAAAAAGCTATCTTGTTTTTTTTCCGAAAACCTCACCATTTGAAAGATATTAAGGATTTAATTTTGATTATTTTAAGACAAATTTCATTTTTGTTTATGAATTTTATAACTCGACAATAAATGACTTTAACATTTCAAAAATTGATATCTCAAAAACGGTTTGGCAAAAAAAATTTTAAAAAATCATGGAGGTATTTTTTAATGGGTACTATAACATAAAAAATTAAAAAAAAAAATCGGAAATGCAAAGGTCGAACGTTGTCCGATTTGACATGGAATGCCCCATATATACATATATATATATATATATATATATATATATATATATAGGTATGTATGTATACTCCACCAAAACTATAATTTTTATTTATGTTATCGTTCTGTAACGCATAAAACGGCAATTGACATACATATTATGAAGAATACAACTTTTTCATCTTTTTGCAAAGCTATATCTCCGAAATATTGATTCTTAGGAAAAAAAATGTATTTACAATTTGTTTGACAACAAGACGAAAACAACGAAAACTTCTAATTGAAAGTTAATAAAAACGCACAATTTAACATATAATGGAAGGTCTTTATTTAAAATATATGCACATCTTGCTTCGACTGTGCTGCTCGAGCTCTCATAGTGGACTGCGCACTGTGCACCGCTCAAAAGTTCTTAGTAGACTGTGCACCGCTCTGCTGATGTTAGTGGACTGTGTTCTTGTCAATGCTCATCTCACCATATATAGGTTGTTGCTGCTGCACTAGCCTGCTTACCCTTATCGATATTGAGCACCGCTACTTCACATATTTGGCACAGTAAATCTGCAATTGGGTTTTTTTCCATTGCGACCCTTCGGTCGCAACCACCGTTGTCTGGTACGTCTGCCACGTACGATCGCGATGAATATTTGCTATTTCTCGGTCCCAACCACCGTTATCTGGCACACGATAACACAGTGACTCTTAACCGAAAAGCTTCTTCTTTGGTTGCCTGCACCGAATCATGTTGATTCTATTTCTCGGTCGCAACCACCGCTATTTGCACATTGTATGTTGTCTTGTAGGACATCTGTGTTGTAAGAACAATTCTTCTTCTTGCTGTAATTAGCGACCGTGAGGTCACTATGGAAAGGGGTGTGGCCTATGCACGTGCCACATGATGATTTCGCTTTCTCTAACATTCCTCCCCCCAAATTGAAGGCTCGTCTTCAATTTCGCCTGTTGGCTCTTCCAGAGGTAGAACGCATAACTTCTGTATTGCTCGCACCAAGGTTTTATGCTCCAAGCACTGAAAAGCTGCCAACAATGCAGCGCTCTTTAGGTTGCTCACAAGCTCTAGGTGTATGGGCTTCCTCACCATGCACACAAACACTGCAATGTAGCCCTTCTCTATTATCTTTGATCGCCCTGATCTCCCTTTTATTTGCACCGGTCCAGCATAGTCTACTCCGCTATGCTTGAACGCTCTCGTGGGCTGGACACGTTCTTTGGGAAGACTGCCCATCAGCTGTTCGGACGTTGTTTTGCTCTGCCGAAAACATGTTATGCACCTTGAGATGTGGGTCTTCACTGCTCGCCGCAGGGAAGGGATCCAAAACCTTTGCCTTATGTACTGCATGCACAGCTGTACGCCTCCGTGTAGTGTCCTCAGATGCGCTTCTCTAAAAAACAGATTGAGTGAAAGTATGCTGCTCAAACTTACCAATGAAGATTTCTCCAGGAGTTGTTTGACTTCCATTTGATACGGACAAAGTTGTTCTATCCTTGCCCATTAGGATAATGCTCGATCTCGCTCTTCCAGTGACACTGGCCCGGTCAGGATTGTTTGACGGTTCTTCCTACACGCTCTCGTAAACATCGCCGCTCACCTGCCGCATCAGTTTGCACAAAAGCACGGCTGCACATAGCTCAAGTCTGGGTACTGAGATGGTTTTGACTGGTGCCACTCTGGACTTCGAAGCTATAATTCTGCACGTTGTTTTCCCAGTGATTGAAGTCACTCGCATGTAAACAACTGCGGCGTAAGCTCTAATTGAAGCATCTGCAAATACATGGAGCTCCAGTTTGTGTTGCTCCGTGCTTTTCAGCCACCTCGGAACCCTTATCGCCTCCACGTGTGTCAGTTGCTCGCGGTATTTTTTCCATACCGGTAAGATGGATGTGGGTATTTGCTCATCCCACTCAACTCCGCACCGCCATAGGTCCTGTATTAGGATTTTTGCACTAATTATTACTGGTGCCAGGTAGCCATTTGGGTCGTACAACCTCGCGATGGCACTGACAACTGCTCTTTTGGTGGTAGACACACTGCCATCGCTCGTTCGCAACTTAAACGAGATTTCATCTCTTTCGCAGTCCCATACGGGACCCAACATTGAAGCACTATGATCTTCTGGAAATGTTAGCGGTCTGATCGTCTTGTAATTTGCCACCGGTAAACTGCACATCGTTTAGGGACATCCCACTCACGCTCTTGCACGATGCGTCGAAGACGACCCGAAATTTCTTGGTGACGCAATGGTGTGGAATGTGGTATGCTCGCTCGCTCGTACTTGGTTCAGATACTTGCTTCATGTGTCCGAGAGCCTCGTATTCCCGCATAAATTCAACGTATTGTGCTCTTAGCTCTGGCTCTGCACTTAACTGCTTTTCGGTTTGTAGGAACCTCTTCATGGCCACCGCTCTGGTCGAACCCAACTTTTCCGCTCCAGTGCCTCGCACGTCAAACACGAACCGACGTTTGATGAGGCCCAAGCGCTGCACGCACTGCTCAGTAACCAAGTTGATTTGACTTCCGCTGTCCAGAAGCGCCCTTGCTTCATCCGGTTGTCCTGCTCTGCCCTGCACTTTGACGCGTGCAGTTGCCAGTAGTGCTCTTTGCACCTCGTCACTACCGGTTTGCTCATTCTCTAATCGCTCAATGTTGATGCCGTTGTCGCTCTTGAAACTTCTTTGAATTTGCGCTCAGTCTCTTCTCTAACTGGTGGAATTGCCTCACTGCAATCGCCCTGGAACTTGTGCCCGTGAGTTGATGGTAATAGTGACCACATATCGCTCTGATGTGTCACGCCAATGTGTGCTCTGAAAGTTTTGCTCTACCCATTCATCCTCTGCAGACATGGGAATCGGTGATTGTAGGTCCTCCGCTTCCCAAAATTTTCTCAACAGCTCATTGAGATGCTCATCCGGTGATTCCGTCGTCATTATATCATGGTCATTAGTGTCGCTCTAGCTGGATTCGGATTTGCTCGCATCTGTCCGCTGCATCTCATCACAAACGTAGGCTCTATTCATGACAGCAAGGTGGCGTGAATCGTACCTTTGTGCTTGCTCCCAGCCCTTGCGCTTGAATATCACATGTGTTCTTTCTCAGCCCCATTCTCTGCACGCATTGCTCTGTTATGATGTTGACTTGACTTCCCGAACCTAGTGTTCTTGCCCTCATGCCCTGCCCTGTTTTGCTCATGATTTTAATGCATGCCGTTGCTAGTAGTGCATGATCTGCATTTGCTCAGCTCTGTTCCACCTCGTTATGTTTGGTTACATCTCTATTGTAGTTGTTTTGATTGCTCGTGTCGAGGTGGTGTGACTGGATCACATGCTCGATGGGTTGCTGCATTAATTGCTAGTTGTCTGGTTGACATTTTGACGCTCTTGAAGTGGTTGGCAGGCTGTGCTCTGACCGCGCCATCACTGATAACCCAGTTACCGGATTGCACTGCTCTGGGCAAAGGATGCTATTGTGTCCCTTGTTACTTCTCCGGCAAGCTCCGGCAGGACATGCCTGCGCAACGTGTCCGCTCTTCAGACAATTAGGATACAGCTTCCAGCTGCGAACCTTGTCGCTCCTACCTTGAATGGAGAGAGAGAGAAAATCTGCACAACGATATAGTGGATGTGGTGACTTACACAGCGGACATTTTAATGCCGTGGTCGTCTTTAGTGCGCTCGAACCAGCCACATTCCTTTGTACCCCTCTCTGCATCTTCGTGTCTGACCTTTCTGCACACTGCTCTATATCGAAAAATTCTGGAATCCAGAGCACTGGCTCTGCGCTCCAGGAATTCAAAGAACTCCTCCAATGTGGCAATTTGACGAACATCGGCCCTTGCCATTTGCCATGCGTGGTTCGTCTCCTGATCCAGTATATTGCGCAACTTGCTTTAGCTTGAATTAAAAGCGCACTTCCCGTAAGACCGTACAAGACCGCAGCGACCCAGGTCGACCCTTCGAAAATCGCTTCAGTCCGAACGGAATCAATGCACTTTTTTGGATATCTCAAATTTATTTGCGCTCTGCAAAATAACCTTTGTCCGGTTGC
This sequence comes from Melanostoma scalare, assembly GCA_949752695.1. Taxonomy (NCBI): domain Eukaryota; kingdom Metazoa; phylum Arthropoda; class Insecta; order Diptera; family Syrphidae; genus Melanostoma; species Melanostoma scalare. The sequence continues at coordinate 159,448,387 of OX456985.1, read as the reverse complement.
GCTGCACAGTTAACGATCACTTCAGTCAATTCGCACTTCCTAGATTGATGAATTCTCACAAGTTCTTATATTTTTCTTCTCGTTAAGTAGGGATATCTTGTGAAAAAGGTTTTTCTTTCGAAAATATTTGCATTCGATTACCCACATATAGGTATACATAAATATATTTTTGATAAGCACTTTTAATTTATCTTTAGATAGGTCGCTTGCACAATTTATTCGGCTCGATTAGGACCAGAATGTTTGACAACAAGACGAAAACAACGAAAACTTCTAATTGAAAGTTAATAAAAACGCACAATTTAACATATAATGGAAGGTCTTTATTTAAAATATATGCACATCTTGCTTCGACTGTGCTGCTCGAGCTCTCATAGTGGACTGCGCACTGTGCACCGCTCAAAAGTTCTTAGTAGACTGTGCACCGCTCTGCTGATGTTAGTGGACTGTGTTCTTGTCAATGCTCATCTCACCATATATAGGTTGTTGCTGCTGCACTAGCCTGCTTACCCTTATCGATATTGAGCACCGCTACTTCACATATTTGGCACAGTAAATCTGCAATTGGGTTTTTTTCCATTGCGACCCTTCGGTCGCAACCACCGTTGTCTGGTACGTCTGCCACGTACGATCGCGATGAATATTTGCTATTTCTCGGTCCCAACCACCGTTATCTGGCACACGATAACACAGTGACTCTTAACCGAAAAGCTTCTTCTTTGGTTGCCTGCACCGAATCATGTTGATTCTATTTCTCGGTCGCAACCACCGCTATTTGCACATTGTATGTTGTCTTGTAGGACATCTGTGTTGTAAGAACAATTCTTCTTCTTGCTGTAATTAGCGACCGTGAGGTCACTATGGAAAGGGGTGTGGCCTATGCACGTGCCACATGATGATTTCGCTTTCTCTAACACAATTTTTATAGATAATTGCGTGATGAATAATTTTCGTCTTTTTATTTTTATGATAAAACTTACCGTTTAGCTGGAAAACTTAAAAAACCGATGTTTGCAACATTTGACCTTGAATAAATTTTTTTCCAAGCGTTGGATTAATGTGGATAATTGACAAATTGTATGTAATAGAATTCCCAACATTCATGCCAATTTTTAGCTAGGTGCGAATTAATGTAACCTTGAAAGTCTATTTTGACCGGACTAAATCGTGTTTAATAATTTCGTATTCATCATAAAGTTAGTTTTCGCGTTAAATAATTTTAGTGTAACAAGTCGATTCAATTGACAATCACACTAATTGTTTAGACACTTCATATACCTAAGTACCTACCTATCTGATGAAACTGTAATAAGTTCAATCATTATTTATGAATTACATATATTATCTTACTGTACCCACACGTTAATAATAAATTATTGATAAACATACAAGAATCACTTTGTTCATCGTTTATATTGATTGCACCACAACTTACAGTCTGGTGAAAGTGCTAAAGCGTTTTGCCTAAAAATAAATAACATTACGCATGTACTACCTACCTACTTTTTTTTTTATCACAGATCAATGTTAATTAACTTCACATATTATAACAATGAGGTGGAAATCATTACAATATCTCTTGAATAAAACGCACATGCACAAATAGGTATAACACTTTGTGGCTGAAAAATTGCGACACAATGAAACCATCTATGCAGTGAATTCACCTGCATAAAAGTAAAACATCCTGACGTAAAATAAGGTTTGTAGCTAATTTATTGTCAACTGAGTGGCAATTACGAGCTTCAAGCCTGTGGCTTGTTAGTAAAATGATTCTGGCATAAATAATTACTTACATCATTCCCATTCAATTTAGAAGGTATAGGTATAGCATAGGTATGTATTTACGAATTCTAGAAAAAAACATTCATGAGCCATGACGTAGGTACCTACACGAGTAGCTACCCAGATACCACTTATAAATCCCTTATAAATGTAATGTCGTCAAAGCACAGAGTACCTACTGTTATCTAGTGGAAGGGAGGCGTTTTGTTAATCGACATTTAGTACAAATCGCTAATAGTTGAACGGAAACAATCACGTCCGCATTATTATGCACAAGGCTTCACGCTGGCGTTTGTGAACATGAACATTCAACTCCTTCCTCCAGCACACCCGACACCCCTACACAACTCCATTAGGTATTAAATGTGAAACAAATGCTCGAAGAGATATAAATTTCGATACAGTGCAACTCTCGCGGAATTGGAAGGTATGTAGGTATTCGCTCGATTTTTTCCGCAAATAATTTTTCATTTAAGCTCTCCCACCGCAACCACAGAATAGCGGCCTACTGTGTTGGTGAGGACAGCGAAGTGTATTGAATAAGAAATAAATATTCCAGCAGCCATTTTATGAATACATACTTATTTGAGTTGCAATTAATCGTAAAATAACCGTTTTGTTTTGTTCACTTTAAATGGCTAGGAGTAAAGTTGATTTTTATTGCAAGAGGAGCAAAGGGGATTGGAGATTGGAGAACAAAGAGTGTTCAGCTTTTCTTTAAATGGCTTAGAAGTGGTAAATATTTGAATTTCAATGTTCGAGGACTTTAAAGGATATTGAAGTGCATGCTTCGAATCTATGTTTCATGGCAATGAGACAAGAACATGTAGGACGGAAGCAAGTCTTTTGTTGTTCTGATGCTATTGAAACTGATCGAGACGGGGTGCTATAGAGGAAAGCAAAGCTTGATTTTCAGACTGTGTGTTCAAAGAGAACAAGAATACCTTCCTTCATATTATCTTGAATCACAAATGGTAATGTACAAAAATATATTGGTCGTGTATACCTACCAATGGTAAACCATAAAGTGTTTCGATGGAAATTTGCAGGAACATACCTACTAGGTATATGTATATTTTATACCCACAATATAGGGTAAATAAATACACACATGAACGAATACCAAGCTGGCTGCTTGTTTTAGAACAGCAGCAACGCGGGCGTCATCTAATCCTTAAAAGCGGGTGAATAGTTGGTTGATTGTCTTCATGAACCATAATTTTGCTCGATTGCATACGTAATTGCGAAATGTGAACATACAGTTTGATTTTACACATTTTGTGGTTTATATTGTGTGCACTTGTAGTTCTCAAATGATTGCAACCCACACATAAACACATTTTAATGGACGCAAACCGAGTGTTTTGCATTGTAAGCTGTTGTGATTCGACATGGTAGGCAACTGCAACAATTCATTTATGGCCGATTTTTTAATCTTCTAATAAACAAATGGGTAACTTTTTGAGGAAGTAAAATATTTGATAAATAAACAAAAAAGTAAATATTTCCTATTTTTCAATGAAAAAATACCCGTTTGTGAATATTTTCTATTCAAATAATTTCCAAAAGCCGTTTTCGCAAAATACGTCGAAACTCTAAAATAAATCATAAAAATTAGGTTTTTTCACATATATACTCCTTAAAAAATTAATTTATTCTTCTCTTTTAGGAACAGATAAACTTATTTCTCTGATTAAGTTTTATTTATTTAATTGATAAACTCTACTAAAGTCTATCAGACTGGGCAATGAAAAATCGGCCGATTTCTTCACATTAGTACTATGGCGGTCTAGTACCTGGTCTAGCTATACTAGGTACTAGCTCTAATACCTGGTCCTACATAAGACTTAGTACTTTCTCTAACAAAAAAGCAGAAAATACGAAGACATTTAACCGTAAGAGAAAAGAAGCGAGGAAGTACGATGTGGGCTGTGGGCAACGTTGTAGGAGTCAAAATAACGCAGTTTGGAGTGGGTAACAAACTTTTTTTTCTGATTTCTTAGGTCCATACGAAGTCGTTTCCAAAGGCAGAGGTGGACGTTATTCGGTGAAGAAGGTCCTAATTACACTACAACTAGCGCTGTGACTTCATGAAACCATGGCGAAGTGAGAGCAGATCTGGTGAGGGAAGTGGTCATTCACCTGTGTTAAATTCGATATCTCGAGACGTATGAAACGCCGAATGTAGGAAAAGTGGCAGCACCGGTGGTTCTATAGTAAAATAGTTGTCAGTCAATCATGTACTGAATAACACTTGCGGGAACGGGTTACATGAACGATTGAGATGACAGCAAGATATTTAAGAGAGCAGTGTGAAAGACGCCGTCAAGCAGTGAAGTATAAGGATTAACATAAATTATTAATCTTTTAATTTTACACTCCAGTTTCTAATCAATAAAAGATAACTGTAATATGAAGTTTATTTTTTAGTTTTTGCATCTCGCCCCACATTTCTTCACATCATATTAGTGACCTGATAAGTCTAAAACTGGTCGAATCCTTTTAACGACACTTGTTTGACAGTTAAAATTATAAATTTCAATTGAATTTGAAATTTCTCAGTTTTTTTTGAAAATTTTGTCGTTACACATACCTACAGTTGGTTTGATTTTTTTAATTGGTTTTTGAGTAGATTTGATATGTATGTGAATACTCTGGTAAGTACCGTCGTATTTATGTATGTAGTTTGTTTTTTTTACAGGGAATAGAATGTATAATTGTATATACATACAGCCGTATTTATTAGATTTCCCTAAATAGCTCTGAACGGATGAATAGTTATGTAGAGTGAATAGCACTCTATTCTACGTTGCATAAATTCTTATTTATAAACCTATTATAGCAATGATGTGTATTTTCTACCTATTGAACAGCTGGTGCGTAAGAAAACCACCAAAAAGGAAAATCCCAGGTATACTTCACTATCGAAAACAAAACGCTCCCTGAAAGCCATCTATGTATCCGCCCGCGTACTAACAGTCCCCTGTCATTTCAAAATAGCGAAGAACCAAATTTATTCAGTCTCTATACTACCTAAATCGGCGTTCAGCCTATGTAACGTTCAGAAAGTTTTATAAATAAAGTTTTCTTGTTCAGAGATATTATAAGAGGAACATAGCGCTATTCACTCCCTATTATTGGTTTATAAATAAGGCTGATAAAGTTTATTTTAAATATATGTACATAGAGCCCTGGGATGGGACAAAGGAATAAAAATCCCGCAAGAAACAAGTCCAGTAACGAAAATGGTAGAATATACCTTAAACCATGACCAACTACGTCGTTGGATCCTCTTTTTTAGTTAGGCACTTTTATATAACTAGTATTTTTGGCTTTCTTTAAATTTTAAATAAAACAACTAAAAGATTTGAGTTTAAGTTTAATTATTGGAATTGTAGGATGATACTTTCTCTGGCAGCACAATTTCTGTTGCTAAGATTTATTCCGACAGAGGCGGAACTGCTTTCAATTGATCTACTTAAAATAGCTCGACGTAAACGATCTTCATGTTGAGTTGACTCTTCAGCTGGCTGCGTGTCGTTAGCATTGATGTATATATTATTCAACTAGCTGTGCCCGCGACTTCGTCCGCGTGGAATAGTGACTTTTAGCAGCATTTTTAACTTTTTAGGAAATAAAAAAATAAGCCTTAAAAATGGCGGTATTTCCAAAAAAAACATTCAACCCCTATTTCAACACCTTGTAGCCCTGTTAAAAATACTTTTGAGACCGTAGTTTTTGAATTCACATTTCCGTTCCCGTGGGAATAAAAGGATAGATATATAGCCTTTATCCTTCCGCATGTTCTAGACCATCTCTGTAGCTAATTTAATAAAATCTGTTTAGCAGTTTGAACGGGAGACATACGATAAACATACCGACATAGCTACATTCGCATTTTCCATATTAGTAAAGACTCCCGTTCCCGTGGGAATATGGTTAAAGTTAATGTTACTCCGGGATTATGGAGCATTCCATCGGTGGAAGAATTTTTGAAATCGGTGCTGTAGTGTAAAAGTTCCCGTATACGTTCCTGCTCCCGTGGGAATATACGGAACTGTAGGAATATGGGGATGAATTAGTTTTTATGTTACTCGGGGATTGTGTAGCATTCTAAGAGTGAAAGAATTTTTGAAATTGGTGCTGTAGTGCCAAAGTTCCCGTATACGTTCCTGCTCCCGTGGGAATATAGGGAACCGTAGGAATATGGGGATGAATTAGTTTTTATGTTACTCGGGGATAGTGTAGCATTCTAAGGGTGAAAGAATTTTTGAAATCGGTGCTGTAGTGTCAAAGTTCACGTATACGTTCCTGCTCCCGTGGGAATATAGGGAACCGTAGGAATATGGGGATGAATTAGTTTTTATGTTACTCGGGGATAGTGTAGCATTCTAACGGTGAAAGAATTTTTGAAATCGGAGCTGTAGTGTCAAAGTTCCCGTATACGTTCCTGCTCCCGTGGGAATATAGGGAACCGTAGGAATATGGGGATGAATTAGTTTTTATGTTACTCGGGGATTGTGAAGCATTCTAACGGTGAAAGAATTTTTGAAATCGGTGCTGTAGTGTCACAGTTCCCGTATACGTTCCTACTCCCGTAGGAATATGGGGATGAACTAGTTTTTATATTACTCGGGGATAGTGTAGCATTCTAACGGTGAAAGAATTTTTGAAATCGGTGCTTTAGTGTCAAAGTTCCCGTACACGTTCCTGCTCCCGTGGGAATAGAGGGAACCGTAGGAATATGGGGATGAATTAGTTTTTATGTTACTCGGGGATAGTGTAGCATTCTAACGGTGAAAGAATTTTTGAAATCGGTGCTGTAGTGTCAAAGTGTTCCCGTATACGTTCCTGCTCCCGTGGGAATGTTGGTAACCGTAGGAATATGGGGATGAATTAGTTTTTATGTTACACGGGGATAGTGTAGCATTCTAAGAGTGAAAGAATTTTTGAAATCGGTGCTGTAGTGTCAAAGTTCCCGTATACGTTCCTGCTCCCGTGGGAATATAGGGAACCGTAGGAATATGGGGATGAATTAGTTTTTATGTTTCTCGGGGATAATGAAGCATTCTAACAGTGGAAAAATTTTTGAAATCGGTTTTGTAGTTTCTAAGTTCCCGTATACGTTCCCGTTCCCGTGGGAATTTAGGGATAAATTGTAGCCTATGTGTTATTCTGATGTATAAGCTATATTATTCGAAAGTTTAAGTAAAATCCATTCAGTTGTTTTTGCGTGAAAGAGTAACAAACATACATCCACACATACAAACTTTCACGTTTATAATATTAGTAGGATATTGCACAGGAAACCTGCCTCTTAACAACATTTCTGGTACGAATAATTCGCCTCGGGTTATTTTGCATTTGTTGGTTTTGACGCATATCCGGATTGTTAATTGTGTATGGTGTTGCCAAATAATTCGTATTTGCATAACTAGAGTTACTACATATATATGTAGTTTTCAAATTTACCTGCTTCAAATTTGGCTCGCACTTCCGAATGTCAAAAAAAGATATTGTTTGCACATTTAAGGAAAACCAACATTTGCGGCTACGAAACCCTTCACTCTGTTTAACCTTCAAACCCTACCCATCCCGGGAGAAACAATATTGCTACCCTGGGGTCGTATGGACCCTAAAAAGTTTTTGCCCCAATTTAATAAAATAAACAATTTAATCAAAAATTTTATTTACTAACATAAAAGATAGGAATGTTTAATTATGAAAAATGTTTTAAAGTTTACATCAAAACAATTATGACACACTGAGCGGCTATGTTCGCCACAAAGTGGATTTTGGCAACTGCTGCATCGTGTTTTGGTCTTGCGGTCTTTGTCTCGTAGACACACGGCACATCTATTTTTTGTAGTGAATGGCAAAGTTGGCCAAGTAAGCCTCTCTTTCATTTGGGGTTTAGTGAGTTCCAAGGCTAGGTTAGGTTAGGTGGAAGTGGCTGTCAGTCAATGAGTACATTGCCTAACACACTTAGGCCGCAAGGGCCCATTGTGATACCACAGAGATCAGCAAGTTAATCACCTACTGATCTCAGAAACCCGATGTAAGATTAACGAGTTGATCACTTATTAATCTTCCATTACGGGACTAGCCGGTTATTCACCTGCTAGTCGAACCACGTGGAACTTTTAATGTATTTTGAAAGACTTTTAGGGTCTATGTAAGCTAGGTCGCTAGTATCATCGAAGAAGAATTCACCGAGATGAGTTTTCCTCCTATGAAGTAGTGCAGGGCATGAGCAAAGAAGGTGTTGAACGGTTTCTTCCTCCTCCTCGTCCATGCAGCTTCTGCAGAAATCATTGGAAAACACACCAAGTCTTTTGGCGTGTCTCCCTATTAGACAGTGTCCCGTAAGAACACCTATGGTAGAACCTAGATACAGACGGTTCAGGGCCAACAAACTCTTCGAGCGTTTTGAGTCAACACACGGCCAAACTTTTTTGGTTGCAAGGCAGTTGTTACTCTCAGTCCATCTAGTGTTTGTTATCCTTGAAGCGTCTTGTCTAAGTAGGAGTTTACATGTAGCGATAGGTACACCTATGTTGTTCCATTCTGAGCGTGGGGAAGTGGTCGTGCCCTTTTTGGCTAGTTCGTCTGCCATACAGTTGCCTGGTATGTCCCTGTGCCCTGGCACCCATGAAAGGTGAATGTTAAACTGATTTGACATCTCCCTCAGAGACATCTGACAATTTTGGACCGTGATGGATTTTGTAGAGACAGAGGCAAGAGATTTAAGGGCAGCTTGGCTGTCTGAGAAGATCCGAATATCCGTGGAGGATATGACGTTTTCTTTGAGCCAAGACAGCACCTCCTTAATCGCCAGAATTTCCGCTTGGAACACACTACAATGATCGGGTAGGCGGAAGAAAAGACTGAGATTCAGTTTTTCTGAGTAGATTCCACTTCCCACACCTTCGCTGGTTTTTGAACCATCGGTGTAGAAGTGTATTGCTTCATTTTCCAAAAGAGCGCCATTTTCCCAAGCTTCTCTTGAAGGTATGGTTACTTGGAAATTATTGTCAAACACCAACTTGGGGGTGGTGTAGTCGCATCGATTCGGTAAGAATCTAAAGTTATCTAGAATGGTAGTGTGGCCGATTTGATTATTGGTCCACTGTGATGTAGCTCTGAGTCGAGTAGCTGAGCTAGCTGCGACTTGTTTGCTGAAGATATCTAGGGGTGTGAGATCTAGTAGTACATTGAGGGCGTCCGATGGAGTTGTCCTCAGTGCACCACTAATACACAGACTAGCCGTTCTTTGAACTTTGGCCAGCTTGTTGTAGTTGATCATCTTGTCTAGTGCTGTCCACCAGACTATCACCCCGTATGTGAGTATCGGTCTAATTACCGATGTAAACAGCCAATGGGTGATTTGGGGGGAGAAACCCCATTTCCCGCCAATGGCTTTTTTACAGGAGAAGAGTGCAACGTTGGCTTTATTTACTCTTTCCTCAATATTGGTTTTCCAGGTCAGTTTTTTGTCAAAAATGAGACCTAGATATTTAGCCTGATTTGACAGTGTGAGAGTTACCCCTTTAATAGTTGGGGGTCTGAAGTCCGGAATTTTGTATTTCCTCGTAAAGAGAACTAATTCCGTTTTGTGTGGATTGATGTTCAGACCACACTCTGCAGCCCAATTGTTAAGCTTGTTAAGTGCTGTTTGTAGCAGCTCAGCTAGGGTTTGTGGGTGCTTGCCTGAAACGGCAATTGCTACATCATCGGCATAGGCTATTGTTTTGAAACCTTCGTCCTCTAGGTCGATTAACAATTTGTTAACGACCAGGTTCCACAGTAGGGGAGATAAAACTCCTCCCTGCGGGGTTCCTCTATTGGCCATTCTGCTTGTTTTGTAGTTCCCCATTTCGGAACTAATGATTCTGCTGCTGAGCATTGTTGTTATCATGTTTTTGATGTGTTCCTCTATGAGCAGCCCATCAAGAGCATTAGTGATTGCTGAATTGTTAACATTGTTAAATGCACCCTCTATGTCTAGGAATGCGACGAGAGAGTATTCTTTGTAGTGCAGGGATTTTTCAATGGTGCAAACCAGAGAGTGGAGTGCAGTTTCCACTGATTTACCTTTTGTATAGGCATGTTGCGCCGTTGAAATCAGACTAGGTTTAATTTCTTGTCTTAAGTGTATGTCAATCATTCTTTCCAGTGTTTTAAGGAGGAAGGATGATAGACTAATAGGTCTTAAATCTTTTGGATTTACATGGGAGCTTTTGCCGGCTTTAGGTATAAAGACGACCCTAGCTTCTCTCCAGGCCTTGGGAATATATGCATAGCTGATACATCCTTTCATGATCATCTCTAAGTTATAGATGATGATGTCTGAAACCTGTTGCAGCTCCGCAGGAATGATTCCATCAGGCCCCGGTGATTTATAAGGGTCAAAGCTGTTTATTGCCCATAACAGTATATCTCTAGAGATAAGACCTTTTCCTGATTGGTTTGCGAGTCGGGGCAAGTGCTCCTCGTCTGTTATTGTCAACGAGCTACCAGGGAAATGAGTATCCAGTAGCAGGTTTAATGTTTCTTCATATGAGTTGGTCCAGTTGCCGTTTTCATCTTTTATAGAACTTGGCATGTTTGGACTCGTTGATAGGATTTTCCTAAGTCTAGATGCCTCTGAGGAGTCTTCAATTTTATTGCAGAATTCTCTCCAAGAGGATCTTTTGCTTATTCTTAACCTCTTTTTGTAAATCCTAAGGGATTCCTTATAGAGATCCCAGTCTATGGGATTTCTGGAAGATTTGGCTCGATTGAAAAGCTTCGCACAACTTTTCTTGAGCGGTTCTAGCTCCTTGGTCCACCAGTGTGGTTTCTTCTTCCCTCTTACTATGGTAAGAGGACAGGAGTTACACAAGGCATGGTTAAGAGCACTAGTTAGATCGTCGACTTTGCTGTCAAGATCCTTGGGGTTTGAAGGGAAGCTATTGTCATTGTAGTTGTAACAATGTTTGAAGATTTCCCTGAATTTTACCCAATCAGTTTTCCTATAATTACGGAAGCCTATGGGTTTTGGTGTGTCATCTGTTAGACTAAATTGGATGTATCTATGATCAGAGAAGGAGTGATCCTTAGATACAGCCCAATTTTTAATCTTGTTATAGATTGATTGAGATACAAAGGTAACATCTAAAACCTCTTGTCTGTTTTTTGTGACAAAGGTTGGTTCGTTACCAATATTGCAGATAAGAAGGTTAGTACTTAGTATAAAATTAAAAAGAGACTCACCCCTTTCATTTACGTCCGTACTCCCCCATACTACGTGATGTGCGTTGACGTCACTTCCTATTATATGGTCCGCTTTGAGCTTTGTTGCGCTTTTTATTACGCGCTCGAGCATCTCTCCTGGTAGCGGCCCCGGTTGGTCATGGCCTAGATAAGCGGACGTGAGCCAGTAAGTCCCACTGTTGGTCTGCAGTTTTACTGTTGTGGTGTCGCAATTGCTGTAATTAGGTAGTAAAAATACGTTAAGTGTTTTCTTTGCCAGTATGCAGGATCTTGGTTCACCTTTGTCCGTCACATACAGCAGAGAATAATCTTTCGTCCTGAGTCCTTTTACCACGGATTTATTAATCCATGGTTCCTGGATCAGGACTATATCCTCGCCAGACTTGCTTAGTTGGAGAAGGAGTCCGGCTGAGGCTTTGATCGAGTGTTGGAGATTAATCTGGAGTATTTGCAGCATTGCTACAATCATCCAGCTTAATCTCCAACACTGTAGCATTAAGGTCCTCCATATCTGAGGCGGAGTCTAGCAACTCATCCTCAGAAAGGAGAACCCCAAGCATTTCATCGTCGGAGTCTAAGACTCCACCTTTGTTGTTGTCATCCTTGTCGGACGATTTGTTGTCAGTTGCGTCTTGATCAGACACTATTATTGTAGTCTTTTCGACCAGTTTCGAGCAAGACAGCTGTTCCAAAGAATCAGAGCAACTTGCCGCGTCTGTCTCCATGATGGAAGATTCGACGCTCGCAGTGGACTCCTTGGCTTCGGATTCAGCCGCTTGCTTTGGAAGCTTTGCAGCGTCCTCATCTTTTTTGTATATTTTCAGCACTAGGCTATCAAAGCCATACTGAATAACACCCCCGCGTGCCGCCAGGGGTTCTAATGACTCCTTATTCAAGATGACAAGAGCCGACCGATAACGACCCACCGACTCTTTTTCAATAACCGGAACCGTCCAATCGTGAGTAGGCAGATCCGGGTTGCTGTATTTAATCAACTGGAGAACCATCTCCCGCGATTCGTGTAGGGCCGGTACCAAGGCACGAGCTCTCGGTCTGCTTGGGATATCCTCCCTTGCCACAACCTCTAGCTTAGCACCTGGCCAGATCTCACCTAAACCGCTGACAGCAAGTTTATATAGGTGAAGCGATCTCTGGTCTTGGCAGGCGATCAGCTTGACGCGGTTTTGATGCCAGCCAGCGTCGCTAATTCTTGGGAGGGGTCCCGGATTCGCCTCGATAACAGGAATAAACCTGAAAGCGAGGTGAGCCTTGACGTCCGCCCACCTGTCGGCAGAGATGTTTCCATCCATATTGCTCCCGTCGATGACTGCGACAACAATCTGTCCCTTTACCACGTCACCAAAGGATTGCCCCGGCACCAGTGTCGATGGAACGCTAACCCCGACTCTTGGCTTTTTTGGTTGAGGTTTTTCAACCTCAAACGACCTGTTTCGCTTCGACGTTGAGTCTTGGCTGGTCTCTTCTGCAATTTTACTTGCCCACTTCAATCTTTCAACCTCACCCGGGGTTCTCTCCACTGCGGGTTTACCACCCACCGTTTCAATTACCCTTCTGGCTTGGCGACGTATCTGAGCGGGCGTTTTTTTGGTCTGAGTCCCCCCCTTGGCCGAGCTGGAGTTGTTAATCACCTCTCCCGCTCCACCAGTTGGAGGATTCATGGTACTCGACGAGGGTACGTACCGACCCGCAGAGGTAGGGTTGCTATTCGCCTCCCCAACCCTGTCATTCTGAACGGCCCTCCCCGTGTCCTTTATTCTAAGGGCATTCAAGGTGGAGACGGAGTCGTTGATCACCCCTCCATTTCCCCTCTTTGTTAGTTTCACCTCGTCCTGTCTTGATGATGGCACCAAAGCAGGCGAATTGTTTTCAAAGCTAATATTGGGGACTTCATCCCCACTATTAGCAGTGGCGGTCCGTTTGCCCTCCGATTCACTGGTTAGAACTAGCTTTGCAGCATGCTCTTGACCAGTTTCCAGCGGGCTGTGCTGCTCGCCAGAGTCGGGATTCTTGGTTCCCACTGCACAGACCTGAACTGGCTTTGCAGCTGGTTCAGAGCCTGTGTGCGAACCTAGTATCCTACTGGTGGAAGGTTTGCTCGTTGGCTCACATTCCTGCTTCGACTTTTCAGCCAAATCGGAGAAAGTGTACAACTTACGTTGCCTCCCCCCAGTTTTCTTTTTTGTCTTTTTGTTCGTATTTTTGTCTGTTTGTTTGTTTGTTTGTTTGTTTGTTTTTAAAAATTCCATAGAAGGTCCCACGAGTATCTACGGAGTAAGGCTAGTCTATTCTGGACCCTGCCAAGCATCCAGAAGAGCTCGTTATTGATTGGTTTATCCCCCAACCTTTAATTCTTCGGCACGGATTATAAATGCTCACACCACCACTGAAACTAGGAACCTCGTATCTATGGTGAGATTGGATTTCTAAGGATTGTGCTATTGAGAAGTCACAACCACCCAGCGATCCAACCTAACCTTGGCTGTCACCGTCTGACATCGTACAGACACTGATAAGTATATGTAGTGAACATTGCCCGCCCGGCACCCACTTGGAGGGTTCGATCGAGGATTTTGCCAGGCCAAGGCTAAGTTTTTTATGAAATTTCGACTTCTTTGAGTTTTATTGGACGCTATTTTGAGGAGGACATACGAATTCACACCAACAATATTTAAGATCCTATAAAACATAGCCAATGGCCATCGTTTCGCTAGTCTTGAAACACTGTCAAACTGTTCAAAAACTTTAACCATCACTACCCTGGGGTCTATGGGACCCTGAAGCTCAAATATTTTCAACTGCACCACTCGAAAATTAATAAATGACTGATTTTTAGACGTCTGCTGCGATAATATGAGAATTCTATGGGTGGCACTGGTGTGAGTTGCTTAGTTTTTAAAAAATTCAAGAAAATGTATGTTTGCAATGGCGCTGGACCCCAGGGTAGGGTTTAAGGGTTAAAAAAGCTCAGCCGTATTATAACTACTAACTAATTATCCGCCAGGTGATTGCAATTTAACATGGTTGCAGTCAATGACCCTAATAGTTCGTGGGAACTGGGCAATCCTTCAAAATTCAGATGAGGCTCTCTGTTGATCTGTGAATGTTGCGGGCATTTTCACGAACTGGTTCAAATGTCATATTAATGTAATACAGACTTTCGGTCATATGCGACAATCGCAAGAGGCCGACACATGCATGAAAACAGCAGCTGCCAACTGCATTGATCCACATGCCATGAAACCGTAAAGTAACGAGAAGTTGCTGTTCCGATGATATAAAAATGTACCATACTAAAAGTATAAATTAATTTTGGTCGGGTACTATTTGATTCTTCGTATCAGTTTGACAGAACTAGTGTGTGTACTGTGTATGTTTATGTTTTGTCAAGAAATGAGGTGATACTCATTTGAGTACTAATGACTGCTATAATAATATATTTTTTGTTGTTTTTGAAGAGCTAGCTAATACCGGGTCCTCTCCTAAGTAGTACTCGGTTTCAAACTGACAGAACTTATTTTAATTTTTGATGTGAAGAAATGATTTGATACCGATTTGTTTGTTATTTTTAAGACTATTACCAGATCTATCGTTAGTTCTGTGTGAAGAAATTGGCCGATAGTCACTTAAATTTTACACAAATAATTATGTAGCTATCAATGTAAAAAAAAATATATATGTTATTTAGACTGGTTCAAAAAAGTTACTATTTTTTCGAAACAATTCCATTTATACCTTCACTTCCATTTATTTTCCATTGAAATAACATTGGAAAATTTTTTTTTAAACTTTGGAGTTTTATATTTCGGTCTAGAAGCAAAGTGGGTGAGCACTGAAGTTTAATTTAGAGTAAATTTAAGTTTTTTTTCATGATTTTAGACAAAATGTTATAACTTATCACTTTTCCCTTGATAACCATTCAAAAAATTTTCGTGAATGATATACTATTGTTGTAAGTGACATTTTATCAGAAATCAAGAAAAAAACTCAAATATACTCTAAATTAAACTTTAACCTTGAATAACTTTTGAAGGAGTGGATTTGTTTCGATAAAAAATAGTCACTTTTTCTGATCCAGTCTAATGTGGATGTAAAAAATAAAAGTACGATAGAAGTTATACTTCATTAGCTTAGCAGAACAAAAGGAGCACAAATCTTCATCCCGTATTCCACAACTGTTTGCCTTTGAAGGAATGATAAGCTATGAAAATGATGAAGCATTATAATGGTGAAAGAACTTTCGAAATCTGTCTGGTAGTTTTGGAGCTTCCGTTCTCGCTACTGCTTGAAAACGAAAAGGAATAATTCAAATAGTGAAGGAATTTATGAGATAGGTATAGCTACAGTGGCGGCGCTAGGCCACACGTAGACGTCGGCGAAATTAGGTTTGCGAGGCCTAATATGTATATTGCCCAGTTAAAAAAACGTTGAATTACAGTTTAATTAATGTATAAGTATCTAAACAAGTTTTACTGCTAATCGAAAAATGACAAAAATAACACAAATAGAAATTAAAAGAGTCGAACTTTTCGGCTTTTTATAGTCAGCTAACAGTAGCCACTTTTTCAGCTTCAATTGATAGTACAGATAGTGCAGATAGTCTCTATTGACTCATCGTGCTTCTCAAGTAAGTCTTGATCAATTTTAACTATGTGAAGCTTCTCTCAGCAGAAGCTGTACTGACAGGAACTGTAAGCATGATTCTAATGGTAATATAAGCATTTGCATATATTTCTCCCAAACTAGTTTTTAAAATGACTGAATCAGTTGTTTCGCGTCGTTAATAGAGTTTAGTGAATTCATTTAAGAAGCTGGAGTTCATCATATAGTTCGAAAGGCTGTTTGTCGCTGTTATCACATTTAGAGCACGAGAACAACAGGCGGTCGGGTGACGAGTAAAGTAGCTCGGGCCGTTAGAGGAGGAGCGACCTTAGCTTCACAATACCCTCTACCTTTTGTATGGAAGTCGAAGATCTATTGTACGAGGAATTCGAAGTTCTATTGTACGCGCATCCGCATGGAATCGCCGATTAATCCGTTGGTTACTACAATTAATAATTTTCTTAAACGCAATTATCTCGAAACCACTTTTCAAAAACTACTCGTGTTGTTGCTCAAAAAGTTAGCGACCGATTTAGAAGAAATTTTGGAAGGTTACTCTCAGTAATATTATCGAAAGGATATACCCAAAGTTTGAAAGGTAGCGTGTATATAAATAATTGTTCGAGGGTCAAATATGTCGAAAAAATTGCCGTAATTCAAGTTTTGGAGTAAAAAGGCTCCCAAATCTAGTCTTTTTCATTCTTTTTTAGGTATATCCTTCTCCTTAATATGTCAGTAAAAGAATGAGCTTTGACAAATCTTTTTCAGAGCAACCGAAAAAAAAGTGGCAACTGCAGCAATAACGCCGCAATTTTGTTGGACATCCCATAGATAAAATTTTTTGTGAATGCTCGAAAGCTCTAATAAACACTTCTTTTGATTTTGAAAATGATTGGGTTAATTTACTCCCTTCAAAGCAATCCCGAAAAACATGCTTTTTACGCTCCTAAAGCTGTCTCCCCCCTTAAAAAGATCGTCTTATGATATGGCGCTTAAATAACGGATATTATAAATAAAACCAAATTGTTTAAAATATTCATTTAAAGCCTTAAATCGACAATCGGCTTCGACTCTCGATGCTATTATATCTACCATTGTATTGAAAAAGTTAATTCTTACTGCATTTCAAATGAATAATTTCATCAATATGTTCATAACCGAATACAGTGAAACCCGCTTAAGAGAAAAGGCGAATTGTCACATTTTTTCTTTCACTTAAGATGGTTTTTCACTTAACCGAACCCCGGTTAAGTGAAAAAAAATTTTACTTAAGCGGAGTCCTGATAACTGAAAAAAAATTGCACTTAAGCGGATTTAAAGTTCCATTAAGCGGAGGTTTAATGCTTCATATACACAATAAACAATTTGTTTTTATCTTAGGAGTTGCCTGGAAAAAATGTTGATTAAACATCAAAAAAATAGTTTATTTAATAACAAAAATAACATATGTACGTACATATGTACATTGGATTTCATAGGTATGTAGTAGTACATAAATATATTACATAAATCAAATTCAACCACATTTGAGTTTTTGCAGGTTAATTCGAAGGCACATTGGGCAAAACAAAAAGTGTCCACTCCCAAGTTTGGCTTCTGATTTCAAATATGTACATATTTATGTTTTTGAATATAATTAGGTGTGTTTTATTTATTTATTTATGTTTTATTATTAGACAAAAATAATCTAGCTTTTTTCAAAAAGTCATCAATTTTCGTTTGTGACAAAGTCTGAAAATGGCAATTTATCATTTTATATTCAATTTCATCTAAGATTAGATCTAGTTCATTATCCCCATCAAAAAACTGCTTAACCCTAGATGGTCACACGTCAAAATAATCACACAATGGTCACACGGGGTCATTTTGACCCCAGCGTATATAAACGTTGATAACATTTGCAATTTTCAAAATAATGTCTCCAATTTTTTTTTATACATTCCTGAATGTCAAAACTAAATGTTTCAATAATAATTTGTGCATATTTTAATGTTTATTATATCGAAAAAAATGTAGATATTGGGAATAATTTGAAAATCGGAAGACTTCACAAAAAAGGCCTGGGGTCATTTTGACCCCGTGTGACCATCTAGGGTTAAGAACATTGAGAGATTTAAAAGCTTCTTTAATTGTTGCTTTTGGATTCCCAAAATTTCCACATCTAAACCATTGTCAGATTCAGATCTGCTAGCATCAAACTTTTCGTATTGTAGTGCTGCTTCATTAATTAACAGGAATTGTGCTTTTCTAAACCTTCTCGGATTATGAGATCTACCTATGTACATATTTAGAAGAAAAATTATTAGCAAAAGAAAAACAAAATGTGTTTAATCTTAGTCTCCACACCAATACAAAAAATAATTTTGTCTGTTCCAATCGAATTGAAAATGAAAGGGACAGTGATGCGGTCCTTTGGTAGCTTCATTCCTGAAGGTTTTCACATCTATTTCGCGTCCGTAGATTCTTAAACATTATCCCGAATTCATCAGCATTATGCACGTCATCTGGGTTGTTGCTTTGACGAATGTTTGGCCAAAAATTTTCCAGCAGCAACTGTGTCAGCAGAATTACTTTCACCACAAATCTTCTTGAAATGAATATTTTCACGTTTTTTCCACCGATCTATAACCATCCATTTGTTGGCTCAAATTGTTCTGTTCGATAAAATTTTTTTTTCACTTAAGAGAGTTTTTTTCAATGAAAAATATGAATTTTAACTGAAAATATGTTTCAGGTATCCGGGTTTTTCACTTAAGCGAGTTTCACTTAAGCGGAGTGGATAGGATATTTAGGATATTTAATTCTTTTTTTTTATTAAGCTTCAATTTTACATAGTAATATGTAGTTTTCAATATTTCTTAAGTGATATAAAAATAGAAATAATTTAAGTTGGCAATGGCGTTGCCGTCTGCCTGAATGTTGCGATAAAATATTTTTTAAGTTACAGTATAGTTAAATTGAAACATCTTATCTTAGAAAAGGAAAATTTTTGATTTAACAAAAGGAAAACAAAGTAAAGGAAATACGTTTTAAAAATAAAATAAAAAATAAATTATATATTACAAAAAACATGACATTAGTTTTTTTTTTTTATAAAAATTCGGTTAAAATGTTATGTCTATAGGAGGATGCAGTCTCAATAAATTTGTATAAAGCAGTCCAGTTATCACCATTTAGGATGTTCTTCGTTTGTTCCAGTGTCAATGTTAGCTTCCCGAAGTGTATTAGTCTCAAATCTTTGTAGATAGGACATATTGCCAGGAAGTGGAATGTGTCTTCTTTCATTTGGAGATTGCATATAGTGCAAAGATTTGTTGTTGATTTTTTGAACGGTGCACCATTCAAATTCAACATATCGCATCTGGCTCTGCAAATCAGGGATATCTCTTTTATGCTATATCGATCATTAAAATAGTTTTTAATCATCAAATCATAGTTTAACTCAGGGTATATCAACCTGTTAATTGAAGATGTGGCTTTTTCTTTACATTCATTTCTGTGACTAATATCAGATAATTCCAAAACCTTATAAAATTGTTGTTTCAACATTGCAAGGTCAAGATATTGTATATTAAGGTTTAAATCATATTTTGCTGCTAGTCCCATCCAATCCTTAACCCATTCTAATTTTTTATTGATAATATATTTTGCCATAATGAGTGGTAGCCTATGTTCGGGGTATTTTAGTACTTTGAGTATGTAATCAAAGTGTAACTTTAATGTGAAATTAAAAAGATTTGGCAGACCTGTTTCTATGCTGAGTACATAATTGGGTGTCGTAAGAGGAAGACGGAAAAGTTTTTTCAAAAAGTATCGAAGAAGTTTCTCAACTTCTTCATATTGTTTGTACCCCCAAGTTTGAGCACTATAACACATTACAGATCGCATTATTGATTCAAATACTCGGTATTTCGCAGATGTTGGTATTTCTTGCTTGTTTATTATGTTTCCCCAGGACGCATTGATAAGGCTTTTTGTGCTTGCCAGTTTTTTTTCTAGGTGTAGATTGAATTTCATATTTGGTGTCAATAGGATGCCCAGATATTTATAGTGAGGTACAATTTCAATCTCTTCACCGTCGAAGAACAATTTTTCAGTTGTTTCTAGTTTTATTTGTCGATTTCGTACTATCATTATTTTGGATTTGTCTAGGTTAACTCTCAAGTTCCAGGTTTTACAGAAACTGTTCATTTTATTTATCATGAGTTGTAAGCTATGTGGGGTTTCCGCTAATAATAAAATATCATCTGCGTATAGTAGTACCTTTATGACTTGTTTCGCGACTCTTATACCTGCAGGCAGATGCGTCGTTATATCATCTATAAATAACGCGAAAAGTGTAGTACTCAAAAGGCATCCTTGCTTCACTCCAGACTTGGTTTCAAACCAGTTGGAAACATTTTTACCGTCCCATACTCTTTGCCGTGTATTTGTATACATGCTTTTAAGTATTTTGAGCATTTTTGTTGACATTCCTATTTGTGACAATTTATAAAAAAGGGCTTTTCGGTTTATAGAGTCAAAAGCTGCTCTAAAGTCTACAAAAAATATGTAAAGCTTCCTATTTTGTCTAAGGAAGTATTGAGCTATGGTTGTTATTGTGGAGATATTATCTATAGTAGAATAGCCTTTGCGAAAACCTGCCTGATATTCACTAAGTATGCTGTTGTTTTCTACCCAGGTGTTGATTCTATTCAGAAGAATCGAGCAGAATAGTTTTGCGATCGAGTTCATGAAAGAGATACCTCGATAGTTGTTTGGTGCATTGACATCACCTTTTTTGTGTATTGGATATACAATGGCATCCCTGAATTCTTGAGGTATCTCTCCCATTCTAAAAATGGAATTAAACGCAACTAGCAATTTATTTATAAAGTCGGGTGGAGCATTTTTGTAAAATTCATTTCCAATGCGGTCTGGACCTGGCGCTTTATTATTTTTTAAATAGTGAAGTGACTGTTGGAGCTCACTCATAACGATTTCGGCATCAAGAAGATCATTTATTATATATGGTTCAGCAAACTGTATGGTATCTGTGACGTCAAGGGGATTGAGTAATAATTTAAAATACTCTGATAGTTTCGAGGCAGATACATGGATACCACAGACAAAATTATCACCCTTAATTATCTTTATTTTTTCCCAAAATTGTTTACTATTGGTTGCGGTTGATAGTTCAGCTGCTAGGGACCTGAAATAATTTTCGCGTTTGTTTTTACAAATCAGTTTATAGTTTCGATTGGTATTTATATATTGTTTGGTTAGATTTTTATTTGGGCTAGTGGAATTTCGAAGTTTTCTAAGCAGGGTAAATGAAAGTTTTCTTGCTTCAAGACATTCTTGGTCGAACCACTTTTGCCGGAATTTTTTATTATTCGATCGCGCGTGAATTGGGACAACTTTTCTGATGCAGTTATTTAGTAAATTTATCTCTTCTGTAGGGTTGAGCTGTATTGTGGTGTTTCTATACGTGGATTCTATCTCATTTGATAATTTATTTGCATATGCGTTTCTCTGTGTTTCCTTCCAGACTAATTTTGGTGGCAAGGTTAAAGTGCAGTATTCTGCTTGTAAATCCAAATCTACACCTACTATTAGGGGCATGTGATCTGAAAAGGTTTGGGCTCCCACTTTGAAGGACGATAGTATTGCATTCCAATCTCCTGATATGGCACAAATATCTATTACAGATTTTCCTGATCCCCCTACAAATGTGAATTCTCCATTTGCGTCATCCCTGCTACATCCGTTAAGGATATAAAGATTAAATGTCTGACACATTTCCAAAAGGAGACGACCATTCCTGTTGGTGATTTTGTCTTTTGAAATGCGCTTCTCATAAATATCCTTGCCAATGAAGCTAGTTTTGGTTGGAATTATCTGATTGTCTCCAATTCTAGCATTAACATCACCAATAAGCATTATATTTTCCGAATCAACTGCGTTAAGTAAATCGTTGAGTTCATAAAAATCGATATCCCAATAATTGCAGTTTATGTAGGTTGGTAAGATAAAAAATTTTGAATTTAGGTTATTAAAAGTAAGGTAGGTTAGACCACTCACATCGACAAAGCTAGCATTTAAATTTTTTTTGAACCCATACAAAGAACCCCCTATAGCTCTGCCAAAAGTATGTTCGCGATAAGCCGATATCCAATGCAGTTTAAAATCGGTAAAATATTTGTTGTAAGTTTCATAATGATCGCTTGTAATAAATGTTTCAAAAAGGAAAAAGATGTCATGTCTTTTTACAAATTTAAAAAAATCTACATTAAAAAGTTTACTTGCTAGACCAGCAATATTTTGCGATAGTATACTAATATTTTTAATTTTGTTTTCGTTAATAATAAAATTTCTACTACTATTAATACTGTTACTACTTGCGTGGCAGACGGCAACTCTGTTTCAATTATGATGTTTTGTTTGTTGTTGTGTTGACACTTTAGGTGGCGCTACTTTCGCAACGGAGAGGATTGTTGAAGTTGACGGCTGATAATTGACATTAGTGTTGACATGTTGCATTTGTTTTGGTTTTAAAGGAATTGAGTTTTCATCCAATTCCAACTTTCCGAACATTTCCTCAAGAACACTCATTCCGTCTCGATTTTCACATAAAAGCTTCCCATCTTGTGTTGTAAAGAATGTTTTTCTGTTTACCACCAACCTAAGACCTCGGATTTGTGGGCTAACTGATGGATGTTTGGACTTAATAGCCCGTCTAAGACGTAGAATTCCTTGGCGCCTCTTTAGCTCGTCTTTTGTGTAATCGGGGCTTACGAAGATGCCCGAGCCTTTAAGGTTTGCAGAATTCCTCAGTAATTGAGATGTGGTTGCTTTGCTGTTTGTCTCTACTAACACGATTTGTTGTTTTCCTTTTGAAGGCAAAACTATGATGTCCTCGAAAGTGTTGCCTTGGCTGTCTAGAATTCGGTAGGTTATATCCTGCACAGCTGTGCGAGCATCGCTGTATGTTTCGGTTGGGAATGTAAAAATTAAATTTTTTTCCTTAGACCGCTTTTCTAGAAGTTCCATTTTCTTCTCCAGTGCGTTGTTTTTGTTTTTTATTTGTTACAACTCTTGTGCAAGTGACTCATTTGTTGCCTTGAGACTTCTTACGTCGGCGAAAATTTGTGCAAGGTCATGTTTTGTCGGTAAATCTTGTATTCTCTCTTCCAGATTCGTAAACATAACTTTAAGATCCGTAATCGTCATTGCACCGACCGACATTTCTTTCAGATTTATTTTTTTAGTTGCGTTTATTGATTCCGGAGATGTTTGCCACAAATTTCTTTTGTTCTTATTCGACATAAGTTTTGCACTTCTTAAGTTGGATTATTTCGTATTTTTTACTGTGTTTTTAATAAAATAATGACGCAAAAACTAAGGTGAAATCAAAAAAGATCGATTTTTGTTTGTGTGAAAAATTATTTTGCGCAAAATAATATTTTTAAATAGTTTTTTTTAAGAGCCGCGATTTTTTGCTTTTGTAACTTTTGACAGTTCGTCTACGAGCGGAGTGTTTAATAGGTAATTGGTTTACAAATACTAGGGGATGAAAAAATTCTTTCAGATAAGCGGGTTTTTCTCTTAAGCGGGTTTCTCTTAAGCGGGTTTTACTGTATTCGTTTTCCCGGCCTGTTCTTTTTTCTTTAAATTGAGACTGAATATCGTACTTTTCTCTAAAAATAATCGAGCTTGTGCAACACTATTGTTAAATCCTGTATAACTACTGATTCTCTTTGAGCTTGTCTTGCTTCCTTCTTTATGAGAAAATTAATGTTCGTTTTTAAGAAAGTTATCCAGTGAAAAATAACTTTTTATGAAAATGAATACATCCACTTCAGTCTCAGTGCACCCCGACACTAAAATATCCAGTCTTTTATTCGTAAATTCCAAGATTTCAAAACATTCACAACTGCGAGTCTTTGTAAATGAATTAGGTTGAATTTTGATATTCAACAGTTGGTCATTAAGACTTAGCACTTTTGTCTCCAACTTCTTTAGACACAATTTCAGGAAAATCCTTTTTTATGTCCTCTGCAACCTTATTCAAGCGAAAATGGTTGACTCAGCGTAGATGGTGTAGTGCTCTGGTGGCTGTTCTGTGAAAGTGCAATTTATTTATTCGAAACGAGAATTTGAAATTTTAGCGGGCGATGTTTAGTGGCCGTTCAACGAACATTCATCTACATAAAAAGTTTGTACATGTGATTAAATCGGTAAGAAATCAAACCAGAACAGAGATAGAACAAAACTGTTACACAGAAGAGCAGGCTCATCATCAGACACATTACCCAAAGACAAATTACAACCCACACAGTTGGACATTACGAGATAACCGGTCACTTTATTTATTTCACAGTTGGATTATGAGAACACGCTGCGGAATTTAATCGAGAGCGCACTCCACATACACTTGCTGAGATAATCAAATTAAAAAAATTTAAAGTAAAATGATTAAATGTTTTTTTTTTTTTTTTTTTTTTGAAGTGAAACTTCTTATGCGACTTCCAATACAACAAGGTTGCGTTAAACGTTCAACGCGGATTATCGATTGCATACTTTTCGGTACTGCTCGCAATTTGTTGATATTTATTCAAAAGTCTTTAAGAAACAATATGACTTCACTAAAAATCAATTTCTACCCCTTCTTATTTTCATTTCCATTTTAAGAAGTTTCACTTCTTCCGCAAGGAGGGACTCCACTCCACACACTATTTTTTTTTTTTTGGTTTGCGAGTTAACAGGTCACTTTTGTTTATTCTTGGTTGGATTTAAGAGAATGTTCTGAAAGAGAGAGCAAACCACATGCACTTGTTAAGATAATCTATGTAAAACGCAAGATGATTGCTAAGTTTTTTTTTCTTTTTTTTATACTCTTATTTTTGGGAAAATTGGCCAAATACACGATAGCTTTTCTGCTTTTGTTTTCAATTATGTATATTAAATTCACAGTACTTGAAATACTAAAATCTAGATAATTACGATAAACCTTGAGGAGACAGAAATTAAAACTTAATTCAAATTTAAAAGTTTAAAATTTTAGGCAGGGCACACAAAGCGCGTTGCTTATTCGTTGAGCATACGTCTTAAATACTAATTCTCCTTAACCTAAGGACCTAAGCATAGCCTCGTTCCATCGTTGGATCCCATCGTTGTTGTGGAATTTGAGTGTAGAGTTTCCTGGACGCGATGTCAGCGTTATGTTGTTTTTACGTCCTGTTGTTCATGGGAATGTTGCAATTCGTGGGATGCTAAACAATTTACCGCATGAGCACCTGTGGTGCTAACTATATTTCCCGCTTAAAATTCAAACGTCCTCGTTTGATATGGGAAATTTAGAGAAACGGTATTTGCGTAATCCTAGATGGCTTGGATGGTGGTAAATCAATCTTAGCAATAGGGATCTGGTTTTTTGGAAAGACGTTGCTGTTTTGGCTGGTTCTTGTGCTTGTGTTTCAAACCAGTAGTTTACTGTGCTAATACTTCCTGAAAATTCCCTGTCGTTGAGAATGGTTGCTGGTTGGCCAACTGCTGGTAGGGGTTTGAATGTGGAAACGGTATATCGGCAGCGTATGTCTTGTCGCCTATTACCACCGTTGCATTGTTGTCCATTTTTATGAGGAATGTTCTCGACAGATTTATAAGTTCATCTGTGAAAATTATTCCATTGTACTGTTTTAGAAGTATAACTCTTGGTGATATTTCTTCTATGGATGCCGTATGCTGACTATTTAATTTTGTGCAATTCGATGTTGTGCTCTGGAGAAGGTAGCTAAGTAGTTATCTAAGCCTAAATCTAAGAGTTTATTACTTGGAAATAGTGATTAAGTGTTATAGGTCTTACAGGTGGATTTTATTCCATAGATTTTATTTGAACATTTTAATATTTTTTCGTATTCAATTTTGCTAACCAATTTTCCTTTTTTAATAGGTTTTATTAAAGGAGTTCAGTGACAAGCGTTGTGGGGTGCACTGCACTCGTGTCGTGAGCTTTAATATTTCATTATAGTAGTTTTCTTTCAAAGGTTGAAAGATCTGATCCTAGAGTGGGGTGCGGGGATTGTGAAAAGATTTTTCACGGTAGTTGTGTCAAGTTAACCATCATCGACTTTGACTATATGAGAAAAAATAAATCTGTATGCAGGTGCCAGCCTTGCGCCAGCAAAAGGAGAGAGTCTTTTTCTAAGCCAACTCCTTCAAATAACACCACAGATTCGCATTGTCATCCACTTACATCGTCTGCTGCTGCTGCAGTAAATCCAACTACATCCAACGCAACCAAGCAAGTAACAAATTCACTTCCATCGCCATTTACGAATAAACAACCTGATGATGTCCCAATAACACTGGAGATGATTTATGAGAAAGTTGTTACAATAGAAACGAACCAGCAAAAGCAATACAATGCGCTTCTTGAGAAAAATATAGAATGCGAAAAAAGAATTTGTTATCTCGAAAGAAAGGTCAACAACCTGGAACAGTAGCTAGTCATAAACAGTATAGAGATATTTATCGTTCCTTCCATTTCCATCAATGCAAATATACCGTGCTCTCCCACTGATGCTGCTCTTAAAATATTTCGTGAAGGTTTAAAGCTTAATGTAAGATGTAAGAAGTAAGATGTAACCGAAAACGACATTGACAAATGTTATTTTAAGAGAATAAAGCCAAACAAACCAGCATCAAACGGCAAAGCGACTAGCACAACCACAAATATTCTGCATGTTAAATTTGTGTCTCACCTATATGCAAAGAAAAAATAATGAAAGCTAAGAGAGAGAAAAGAGAGCAGCTTACCACCAACATAATCAGCCCAGGAGGAAGATCGGATTAGATTTAGATGTTCATAAATGAGTGCTTAACTTACGAAACAAGACAAATATATAATTCTGCAAGATCGATGATGACAACAAAAGGGTACAAATATGTGTGAACGAGAAATGGGACAGTTTGTTATGCGGAAGAAAGAGGGTGACAACTTTATAAGAATTAATTGCACTGCTGATTTAGGTAAATTATGATTGTAACTATCTTACTCTTTCTCACCTTCTATTTCTAATGCATGCATGCATGAATATCCAACCGAATGTTGTTTTTGTTTACATCAAAACATACGTAGTATGAGAAAAAATTTTGCATCTCTTTTAGCACACATTGAATCGTTGAAAAGTTTACCTATTGTTTTAGTTTTAAGTGAAATTTGGACTTACGAAAATGAAATTAACATGTATAATATTCCTGGTTGCACTCTTTTTGGTAATTGCAATGAACCCTATTCTGCTGGAGGTATAGCTGTTTATGTAAATAATGGATTTGTGTGCGATTACTCTCTTGTAAAAATTTCTAGCGCAGATATAACCAAAATATCTTTAGTCGTTGATAATAATGATTACACATTGTTATGCATTTACAGATTTCATAATTTCGCGAAAAGTGTTTTTATTGAGGAACTAAGCAATGTTTTAAATGATAATTTGGGAAAAAACTTAATCATCTTAGGAAACATCAATATTGATATTCTTAATGTATCTCACAGAGATACTGAGAATTACTTGTTTACAATGGCTTCTAAAGGTCTTAAGAGTTTGGTTAACGAGCCTACCCGTGTGACTGATTGTTCTAAGAGTTGTATTGATCACATCTTCTTAAGATCACATAAAAATAATAAAACCATTTTCAGAGGCAGAATTTACGATTTAAAAATTACAGACCATACTATGATTGCCTTAAATTACTTTAATGATTGCAACCGTTCTGAATGCTTAAACTCTACATCGGGTATAGTAAAAAGTTGTGTTGATTTTGTTTTATTGAAAGAAAATTTAACCCTTGAATTTTGGGACCAGGTAGAAAGAAAGTAACCCCTCCGAAGCTTTTAAAAGGTTTCTTTTCGTTTTTCAAGAACACGTTAAGTGTTGTACATTTACACGAAGGCTAAGAAGTATCAATAAAAATTTTAAGCCTTGGATGACTAATAATCTTCTTAATAAAATTCGAAAAAAAATGAGTTAAGTAAAAAGTTAAAAAAACATGTTAATAATTCTAATCTTAAAAAATATTACGATACATTGTGTAAGACAATCAAAAAGGAAATCGATGATACTCGTAACAACTACTACATTGGTTTGTTTACAGAAGCTCAAGGTAATGTTAAAGAAGAATGGAGGTTGGTGGACACCATTTTAGGAAAAAGTAGGAATAGTGTTGAAATTGAGGCCATTGAAATCGAGGGAGTTATGGAAAGCGACTCAAGTCGTATTTCCGATACATTTAATAGGTATTTTACTGAAATCTCAGAAAAATTGAAACCAGATGTCGAACAATGTTCAAACTGCAATTGTTTACAGTCTACGGATATACTTGTTGAAAATATTCAACCAGCACTTTTGTTTTTGAGGCGATCACACCTAGAGAAGTTTACAATGTTATTTTGTCATTAAAAAGTAAAAACTCATGCAGCAATGATGGTGTTTTGAGTATTTTACTGAAAAATGTTGCCTGGTATATCGTTGATGTTTTGACCTTCATATTCAACAGATGTGTTGAAGTAGGTTGTTTTCCCGAACACCTAAAATGTGCAGAAGTTATACCACTTTTTAAGAATGGTAATAGAAAAAATGTTTCTGACTATAGGCCAATTTCAATTCTTTCATTTTTTGCGAAAATTTTTGAAAAGCTTATTAAAGTCCGCTTTGTTTCATTCCTTAAAAAGTTTAACTTTTTTTGGGACAACCAATTTGGGTTCAGAGCAGGTTTATCAACTGAAGATGCCATTTTAAGAGTTTGTAGTCAACTATATGGAGGCTTAAATAAAAATAAATCTACTATGGGCTTGTTTATTGACATGACTAAAGCTTTTGATTTAGTTAACCATGATCTTTTGTTCACCAAGCTGTATAATGCTGGTTTTCGTGGAAATATTTTTAAATTCGTGTATTATTCTTTGAGGTGTGATTTTTGGTCACATTCTAAGAAAAAAAAATGTAATACAGTAAAGCTCAATTCTCAACTTTGACATCACTTTTTGACAATTTAAGAAAAGGCTAACTTTGGTGTACTATGACCTATGTTAAATTCGATATCTCTGTCAATACTAATGGTAGAGACCTAATCATAGTCTTAAGTTTTTGTAAAAATAACAGCCTTTAAGACTGTATTTAAGCTTAGCTTTCACAGGTTAAGTGTTGCGAGATTTTCAATTTTAAGTGCTGTTCAAATTTTCTTCCAGAAACAAAGTTTTGATTTTGAGGTCATTTTTTTGCAGAAAATGCCTGGTAAACATGGAGTTTCTTTATTTCTTACAGATGAACTAAACAATAATAAAAAAAAAACTCCTTAATAAGTGCACTCAAAAACCCATAGATTTTATGATATTTGAAAAAATACAAAATGGGTAAAATTAAAAAAAAAAAAAAAGAAGAATTTTAAATTTGAGGTTTGTTTGAATAAAACAATAATATGGGCACTTTTAGTAGTTTTTTTATGTATTTAATACAAATACAATTAAAACAAGTGCTCAAAGTGCCTACGCAGACATTTTTTTCTTATATGAGTTTTACAATGGAAATTCAAGAAGAGCACAACGAATATACCAGGAACTTTATTATTACTGAACATCTGGCAACCCTTAGCCGATAGGAATCTAATTTAAATACAGTTTCAAAGATTACAAGACAACAAGTAAGACAAGAGTTATCGAGAGCAAACACCTACAATGAAATTCAAAAACGGGCTCTGGCATGCCTTCAAAACGAAATAGGGCACTTTGAGCACTTGTTATAACTGTATTTGTATAAAATACATAAGAAAACTACTAAAAGTGCCCATATTATTGTTTTATTCCAACAAACCTCAAATTTAAAAATCTTTTTTTTTTTTTAATTTTACCCATTTTGTATTTTTTCAAATATCACAAAATCTATGGGTTTTTGAGTGCACTTATTAATAAGTTTTTTTTTATTATTGTTTAGTTCATCTGTAAAAAATAAAGAAACTCCATGTTTAACATGCATTTTCTGCAAAAAAATGACCTCAAAGTCAAAACTTTGTTTCAGGAAGAAAATTTGAACAGCACTTAAAATTGAAAATCTGGCAACCCTTAACCTGCGGAAAATAAACTTAAATACAGTCTTAAAGGTTGTTATTTCTACAAAAAAATTAAGACTATGATTAGGTCTCTATCATTAGTATTGACAGAGATATCGAATTTAACATAGGTCATAGTACACCAAAGTTAGCCTTTTCTTAAATTGTCAAAAAGTGATGTCAAAGTTGAGAATTGAGCTTTACTATTGAAAATTTTTTTTCTTAGAATATGACCAAGAATCACACCCCAAAGGATAATACACGAAGTACGGAACACCATGTATATCAATTCAATTTTCAAAATTAGATTAAATGGTGTTTCGAGTTTGAAACTGCATTAGAATGCATCGCTAGGATACAGGAAGATATTGAAAAACTAAGAGTATGGTTTAATTTTCATAGATTAATTATAAGTGAAAAAACGAAACTGATGCCTCTAAAATTATCTGGTAACAGCCTATACGATTATAATTTATGGTTTCATGCTCATAACTGTAAACAGTTTTCCTTACCCATTCATAAATGTGGTAGAAGTAATTTTGTAATGAATATGCAATGCAGTGATTCCTGCTTCAAAATTGACTCAGTTGAGCATTTTAAGTATTTATTTTAATTGATTTCAACCTGAATTGGAAACAACACATTCAAATGATAAAAACCAACATGTTGCTAATCACACGTAAAATGTATTTAATAAAACCTTTTTATTCTCAAAAGGTTTTAACTACTATTTATTATGGTCTTGCTCACTCTAAGTTACAATATAGTAATACTAGCTGGGGAGGATCGTATAATACCACTTTTAAGCCCTTATTAATAGCTCAGAAACATTTAATACGAATTATTTGCAAAAAAAATCGGTTTGCTGAAAATTGGCCATTTTTTAAGGAATTGCGAATACTTCCAATGAAACACTTATATGTTTTTCAAGTATTGAGAGAGTTTTATAAAAAAAAAGTGGCAATGTACCAATCAGGAATTCTCAAATGCACAACCTTCGTATTAATAATATGAGCACAGTTAATGTTCCTTTTGCACACAAAACTCATTTTTCGCATTTACAGCTCATAACATTTTCAATAAATTACCTTTACATATAAGACAATGTGTTTTTCTTCATTTAATAGTAAAGTCAAACACTGGTTATTCGCTTTCAACTATGATATTATCGAATTTTTTATTTAAAATATTTCCATCAGCAGATGTAATGTAACGTAAGCTTACTTTATTTTTTTCATTAATAGTTAGCTAATATTATGTTATGAACGCTTTTATATTTATCTTCCTTTCATTTGTATTATCACTGATTGTCACCCCACATCAGTTATCAATCGAATTTTAATTTTTGATGTGTCATTCGCCACTAACTTCTAGTTAAAGAATGAACACTATTATTCTACTTATTTTATTAATAATACTGTTATGTAGTCTTAAGTAAAATGAAAGAATAAAAATACTACTACTGCTACTACTACCAGTGTTACATATTTCTTTTGTGGTAAACGGTAGATATATACGATAAACTAATGTGTTATTACTAGTTGCTATTTTTATTTCTCCGAAATCTAAGGCCTCTTCAATGTTGTTGAAATTAATGTTTTCTTTTTCCAGTAAATTCCTTGCATGATCAATTTCGACTATAGAAAGTATATATGAGTTTACAGTACCGTTCTTCGCCCAATGTATGGCATATTTAACGTTTAATAGTTCTTATTTTATTAGTCTTAAATTTCATTGAGTACTTAATGCTAGATTATCTTTAATTGTATTGTTGTTTTTTTTTAATCACATCTATATTTTTTGTGACATTACTTAATTTGTTGATTCTTTCAATGGAGGTTTTGCTTATAATAATTTGCATGTTGATATTTTTTAACACTTTGTTATTTTTAACTGTAATCATTACAAAGTCTGGATAATTAAACGGTCTGAACTTCCAGCAATCCATTTCCATGCACTACCTAAAACGCTAAGTGATCCTCTGACGATTTTCGGTTTTGACCTAATAAAGAATAAAAATGATGGGTAGTCCGTGCCTATTTCGTTATATATCGTATTCTGGATTTCGTCGACTACATTTTGATAGCTCTCGAGATCAATGTAGTAAATTACGTACGTTTGCTATTTCGTTTGCAAGAAGTCAATGGAAATTTGAATAATTCAATATCTGTATTTGGCCGTGGTACACCACGGCAATCAAAGATCTGCAAAATAAAAATTGTATTATTATGAAGAAATTATCAAATGTATTATAAATTAATTTTTGATTGTTTTTATTGGGCTTTTTGATCTATTATTTTTATATGCAATTAATAAATTAATCTATTTTTAAAATATTTATCCCGACGTTGGTTATTTTCCAACTTCTTCAAAGGGTATTTTTATTGGACTATTGTCAATTTACATTTGTTTTCATTTAAATTAAAAAAGTAGTCAATTTTTAATATATTGCACTTAACAGAAATATTACAAAATTTAATAAATGATTGAAGCTAGCTTAGAGAAAAGCAATTCACAGTTGGAAGGGAGCTACAACCAACCGTCTTTCGGTCCACCAGCTAACTGTGGCAAGTAATCGTGTCAGCCATTGTAAGAAAAATTTAGTAAAAGTCGTTCCTTTTAGAGAATTTTCGTTTGACACACTTAAGTACTATTCACATGAGAACGACCAACGAACAACGAATGAACGAATATTCGTATATTTTGACATTTCATTCACATGAGTGTTTTACATTCGTCACGAATAACGAACACAATTTACATGCAAAACAAAAATGGGGAATGATTTTGAGGTTAAGCACGCGCGAAAAATTTATTCGTTGGAGTGTGGATTGTATGTGGAACGAGAATAAAGTCTGACATTTCGTACCTACTAGATGTTTATTCGTAACGAATAAACTTTTTTTCTCAATTTTGTTAATTTTAGGCACAAAAATAAAAGTTTATCCACCTAAAAATAAGTATGAACTATTTTTCCATCGTTTCCAAAAAAAATCGTCAGGAATTTATGCTAGTAAAGTACTTAAAATCTCATTTCTTGATTTATTCGTCGTTCGTTGGTCGTGCTCATGTGAATAGTCCTTTAGTGCCGATTTACATTCAGACGGTTTGCCTGCTGCGTGTTTCGTATATTTTCTTTTGAACCCTCATCCCGACAGTCTCTCATTTTTACACTCAGACGTTTTGCGGCTGCGGGTTTTTTGACAATTCTCTTTCATTTTTTGTTCTCACCCATAGAGTCAAAATGTGAAAATAATCAAAGAAGCTCAGATGCATTATTTATAAATCCATTAAAAAATAATCTCATAAAGAGAAAAATGTCATTTGAAGTGGTAAATAATTTAATTAGATTTTGCAGCAATGATTATTGACATCATGGATATGGAAAATACATGAAAATACACGGAAAATTAAAGAAATTGTCCGACGGCATACTACTTCTTTACTCATGAACATTAGAAGATACAATAAAGCAACGACAAGAAACAAAGAAAGACAAGAAAAAGAAACGTCAAAAACCATCCAAGACAACTGGACAATCCTCAACCCAAAACTTTCCGGGTAGAGATTTTTTAAAGTATTTCTATTTCATCTGCTTTCTCTTTCGCACTTATTTCCGTCTTTGCAAAACCGTCTGAATGTAAATTGGCACTTTATCTCCGACCGCAAACAAAAACAAAAACATAAGTATATATCAACCACCATAGTTGTTCGGCGTTGAATCTGTTTTTGTGTAGATGTAGGAGGATATATGCTTTGCGAACACTACAAACGATTTTAATTAGCATATCCATGTGTTTGAGGTTCGTCCTACTGACTGACAATCTATATTTTAATTAATCGTGCGGGGAGTGTTACGGAAATTTATTATACCTATGTGCGGTTTCTATATTAATTAAATGGCATTCATGCGATGTAAACTTACATATTAGGAAAATATTTCTGGTAGAAAAAGACTTATGTTGTAAATATTTGTATTATTATGCAAACCGTGCTTCGAGAGCTGCACTTTGACATTATTTTATAAATTCGTCATGTAGGATGCTATGTACCGAAGACCAGTGCTAATCATACGAGTGTTCTTCATTTTTACAATTAGAGCTGAAACAGAGTCAAGATTCAAAGAATGTGCATTTAATATACAGGGTGTCCCGTAATTCGTTTTACATACTTTGGGATATGATTCTTGGGCATATTCTAAGAAAAAAATTGTTATACAGTAAAGTCCGTTTCTCAAGTTTGACATCACTTTTTGACAATTTAAAAAAAGTCTAACTTTGGTGTACCCTAACCTGTGTTAAATTCGATATCTCTGTCAATACAGATGATAGAGACCTTATCTTAGACTTAATTTTTTGGAGCAATAACAATCTTTAAGACTGTATTTAAGTTGAGCTTTCATAGGTTAAGGGTTGCCAGATTTTCAATTTTAAGTGGTGTCCAAATTTTCTTCCCCAAACAAAGTTTTGACTTTGAGGTAATTTTTTCGCAGAAAATACCTGATAAACATAGAGTTTCTTTATTTTTTACAGATGAACTAAACAATAATAAAAAAAAACTTAATAATAAGTGCACTCAAAAGCCCATACATTTTATGATACTTGGAAAAAACTAAAACAGGTAAAAATTCTAATTTTGTCTTTTTTACGGTTTTTTATTGCAACAACTTGCAAAGGGAGCAGTTTTCCAAGAACTTTTAGTAGTTTCTTATGTATTTTATACAAATACAATTATAACAAGTGCTCAAAGCGCCCTCCTTCGTTTTGAATCCATGCCAGAGCCCGTTTTTGGATTTCATTGTGGATGTTTGCTTTAAATTTGGGGTATGAATGTACAATAGGTAAATAAGTGGTATAAAAGAATAAGAAAACAAATTTGTTCATTAGTTTGTCAAATTAAGTCACGATTGCAGTTTGATCAGAGAGTTTTTTGAAATGCTTTCATTTACGAGAGAAGAATACGCAGACATTTTTTTTTCTTATATGAGTTTTTAAATGGAAATTGAAGATAAGCACAACAAAGGATACCAGGAACTTTATACTAACTGAAAATCTGGCAACCTTTAGCCTATAGGAGTCAAATTTAAATACAGTTTCAAAGATTACAAGACTACAAGTAAGACAAGAGTTATCGACAGCAAACACCCACAATGAAATCCAAAAACGGGCTCTGGCATGGATTCAAAACGAAGGATTTGGCTTTGAGCACTTGTTATAATTGTATTTGTATTAAATACATAAAAAACTACTAAAAGTGATCATATTATTGTTTTATTCAAACAAACCTCAAAGCAAAAACTTTTTTTTATTTTTTTTTTAAATTTTTCCCATTTTGTATTTTTCCAAGTATCATAAAATATATGGGTTTTTGAGCTTACTTAATGCTGAGTTTTTTCTTTATTATTGTTTTGTTCATCTGTAAAAAATAAAGAAACTCTATGTTTATCAGGCCTTTTCTCCAAAAAAATGACCTCAAAGTCAAAACTTTGTTTTGGGAAGAAAATTTGAACAGCACTTAAAATTGAAAATCTGGCAACCCTAAACCTATGGAAGCCTAATTTAAATACAGTCTTAAAGGTTGTTATTTCTACAAAAAATTGAGTCTAAGATTAGGTCTCTATCATCAGTATTGACAGAGATATCGAATTTAACACAGGTTAGGGTACACCAAAGTTAGACTTTTTTTAAATTGTCAAAATGTGATGTCAAACTTGAGAAACGGACTTTACTGTATAACAATTTTTTTCTTAGAATATGACCAAGAATCATATCCCAAAGTATGTAAAACGAATTACGGGACACCCTGTATTATCTTCTTAATTCTATAAATTACATGTCAAGATGTTTGTCCGCGATGAACTCCTAAACTACTTAACCGATTTTAATCAAATGTGTATACAGTGTGCAGTTTAATCCAACTTTAAAGATAGGCTTACGTCTCACTTTATGATCGCAATATTATTTTGCTAACTGTGCCCGCGACTTCGTCTGCGTGACTTTCAGCAGCATTTTTATCTTTTTAGGCTATTTATTTTGGAAATAAAACACGTTCATGCATTTAAGTAACCTATTGTTTTATTATTTTATTTAAGTACACGTACAGTGCACACGATGCAAGTTCTTATTTTTTCCATGTTTTGCAAAATAAAAAGGTGCTGCGGGTTTGATACACGTGAGCGTGCCACATAGAGTGAACTGAGCGTGCCACATAGGATTTTTCTAAATGAACACTTAAGCGTCTGAGCTTTATTTATAATGACAAATCAGTGGAAATTAAAGGAAAAACGGGGAATCAAAAAGTTTTCTCCTTTTGCCGTTCCAGTCAATATTAAAACTTTTATAGTGCCGCATCCCAGATGTGTAATTTGTAGCTATGTACAATTCTAGATTACTCCTTATTGGCACTCGAACATCAACTTGCTGCCACTAAAATTGAGAAACTCTATAGGGTATGATATGTGACTATAATATTGTCTATTGATAGACATTCGGCAACATCCCCAAATACGTCAAACATAATTTATTAGTTTATATGCTTAAATATTTCATTAGTCGGCGCTGAAATTTACCTTTCACACTAGCATTTTCGATTGCCAATTTATCAAGATCGAGATAGACATAGAAATCACCCCACGGTGAAAGAACTTTTATCGATCCAGCAGTTTCAAGGTTCCCGTTTACGGTGCCGTAGAAATATAGGGATTACTTATTAAGCCCATGTCCTTCCTCAGGCTCTAGGCTATCTCCGAATAAAATTCCATTTAAATCGGATCAGTGGTCTGGGCGGAAGATGGTAACAAAGGAATACGAACAGACAGGGTTAATTTCGGATCTGTAATATTAGTAAGGATGTCCGTCTTCAGGTTCTAGACTATCTCTGTACCAAAATTCATATAAATCGGTTCAATAGCTTGGGCGGTAAATATAAACAAAGAAAAACGGACAGACAGAGTTAATTTCGGATTTATAATGTTACTAAAGTCTTCCATTGTGGTACCCGTGGCGTGATGGATAGCATGTCCACCTGCTAACCCAGAGGTTCGAGGCTCGAATCCCAGCAGAGGCATAAATGGTTTTTTTCACGGGTATCGCCTTTCGCGAGGAACTGGCAAGTCCTCCGTAAGTGAATTCATTGCCATGAAAAGCGCTTTCTCAATTAGCCGTTCGGAACCGGCAGAAAATTGTAGGTCCCCTCCATTCCCTCACAAGGCATGGTGATGAGAAATGCGCTAGGCCCAGGGGCTCCTTGCTCTGTTGCGCCACCTTGTTTATTTATTTTATTAAAGTCTTCCATTCCCGTGGGAATATGAGGGCCGTTTTCGGAGGATGACTTAAGGTATATATT
The DNA here is from genome assembly GCA_949752695.1 of Melanostoma scalare. Lineage (NCBI taxonomy): Eukaryota > Metazoa > Arthropoda > Insecta > Diptera > Syrphidae > Melanostoma > Melanostoma scalare. The sequence goes on along the minus strand of OX456985.1, from coordinate 159,411,295 downwards.
ACTCGGGAATAGTGTAGTATTCTAACGGTGGAAATTTTTTTAAATGGGTGCTGTATTTTCCAAGATCCCGTTCCCATGGGAATACAGGGATTAAACATATAGCATAACATATGTCCATCAGTGGCGAAGCGTCCATATAAATCGATTATTTCCGACTTACCTTTTGAAATTCACATCCGAAACATCTTAGACTTCTGGCAACATGAATCAAACTTAATCATACACATGAACTCGCTGCCAACATTTTTAACAACTACCACTCTGCTTTCCGTTTTATTCTACACACATGTTGGCTCTTCAATTCACTCCATAAACAAACACAAAACTTTAGCAACATACAGGGTAACCCCAAATATTACGTCTTCTAAAAATTGTTGCTGCTTGCTGGATAGAACAAATTTGTGTTCTCTCCTCTTTTTTCTTTTACCAAAAAATATGACGGTAGAACATCGTCTTATTTTCTTCCATAAGAAAGCATGCATTGAACAGAGAGAGGCACCTCTCTGTTCAATACATGCTTTCTTATGGAAGAAAATAACCCGGTGTTCTAGCGTCATATTTTTTGGTAAATCTGTTGTTTGTTATCTCTTTGTGCTCTGAGCACGTGAATATAGCGCCGGCGCAGTAGCCCTCTTCTCATTTGCAGCATTGCTACTGCACACTTCGGTGTTTGCATGATATTGGTTTTATAAAAGAAAAAAAACGCTTTCCTTCGTATTTCTTCCCATAGACACATGCTTATAAACAAAAATGTATATCGCAGATTTGCAGGTTGAGGTAGGTATCTGCTTGAAGAACAAGAAAATAACACGCTGGTCTCCGACTTATTTCATGAATTTGTATGTGTTTCTGATCTAGACTCATGTGTCCAAGCTCAAAGGTTGCCACTTTGATAACAAATATGCGAGGATATTAGATCTCATAGCATAAAGCATATTTTTGGGAGAAAATGCAAACTATAATTGGAATTTTTCTAAAGTGGCACAACTGGCCTAAATGAATTTAGTTCCCAATGAGCCGTATTTTATTTGAAAAACAAAGTTTACCAGCAGAACGCAGTGCAATACTTATTTAAATTGATTTAGTGCTTTTCGTGTTTTTTTTAAATATTACAAATTTAGGCTTTAAAAATTGAAAAGTGCAAAAAGTCTGAAAAGTTTTCCGATAGTAAGTTTCAGTGGTTTGATTATGGCCTTAATATCTGTTAACTGTTGCTTAACTGATTTTCACTCAAAGGAAACAAATAGTTATAACTAGCTTAGTTTTATGAAAAAAAAAGTTATGATGCTCTACCTAATAGCAAAGTTCGTTTAAAATACCTGACTTTTTGGCTTGATGCGAAGACAAACATTGCACAAAAAAAATTTTAAGTAAACTTTTTTTTGTTGGTGACTAAGTTTCCTTCGAGTTACCTTTTGGAATTATTCACCCCTCGCCACTGATGTCCATCCTCAAGTTCTAGACTGTCTCTGTACCACAATTCATATAAATAGGTTCAATAGTATGGGCGGTTAATGGTAACAAAGAGAAATAGACAGACAGATTTAATTTCGGACTTATAATATTGATAAAGACTCCCGTTCCCGTATACATATGGTGACCGTTCCCATAGGAATATGGATATGAGTTAAAGTTTATGTTACTCGGGGATAGTGTAGCATTCTAACGGTGAAAGAATATTTGAAATCTGTGCTGTAGTTTCTAGGTTCCTCTCTGCTTTCCTGTTGCCGTGGGAATATTGGGATAAAATCTAGTATAGCCTATGTTCTTCCCCGGGTACTTGACTATCTCTTTACCAAAATTCATTTAAATCGGTTCAGGAGCTTGGGCGGGAGACGGTAACATAGAAAGATAAACAGAGAAAGCTTGTTTCGTATTTAAATTATTAGTAAGGACCGGTTCCCGTAAGAATTTTCGAATAAAATATAGCCTATGTCCTTCTTCAGGTTGTAGATCATTTCAGTATAAAATTTGATTTAAATCGGTTGTGTAGTTTAGGCGAAAGGTGGTAACATTGTAAATTGGGCAGACAGAGCTACTTTCTCTTTTATTATATTGGTAAGAACTCCCGTTTCTGAAGGAATATACTTACTTACTTACTTAAGGTGGCGCTACAGTCCGGGTCGGACTAGGGCCTCAACCAACATGCTTCTCCAGCCAGCTCGGTCCCTAGCTAGCTGCCTCCAGTTTTGCACGCCAGGTTGGTTGAGGTCCTCTGCTACTTGCGTGCGCCACCTGAGTCGCGGTCTTCCTCTACTGCGCCGTCCCTCGGGATTGGATTCGAAGACTTTCCGGGCCAGAGCGTTGGTGTCCATTCGCTCTACATGACCCAGCCATCTAAGCCGCTGGACCTTGACTCGTTTGACAAGGTCAGTGTCGCTGTAGGGCTGTACAGTTCGTCGTTGAATCTTCTTCTCCACTCTCCATCTATGCAGACGGGACCAAAAATCACCCGAAGAATTTTTCTCTCGAAGCATCCTAAAGCGTTCTCGTCTGCCTTTGACAAGGTCCATGCCTCTGCGCCATATATAAGAACCGGGATGATAAGTGTCTTATACAGGGACACTTTAGTTGCTCGAGAGAGGAATTTACTACTCAATTGGCTTCTTAGTCCGTAGAAACAGCGATTGTCAAGAGTTATTCTGCGTTTGATTTCAGCGCTGGTGTCGTTGTCTGAATTAATAGCGGCGCCTAGGTAGACCAAGTCCTTAACTACCTCAAAGTTATAGCTGTCAATCGTGACGTTCTGTCCAAGACGTCGGTGTTGGGTGTCCTTTCTTGATGACAGCATATACTTGGTCTTGCCCTCATTTACCACTAAACCCATCTTCTTCGCTTCCGTTTCAATGCTCATAAACGCGCCATTGACATCACGCTGCGTTCTTCCAATTATGTCAATATCGTCGGCATATCCGAGCAATTGAACGGATCTTTGAAAGATTGTGCCTCTGTGTTGACGTGGTAGTTTTGCACTATTCTTTCAAGAACGATGTTGAAGAAGTCGCATGACAGTGCATCGCCTTGCCTAAAACCTTTTTTTACATCGAATGTATCGGTGAGATCTTTTCCGACCCTAATGGAGCAGCGTGCGTTCTCCATCGCATCTAGTCTAGCCAAAACTAGACATGGCTCTATATGACTCCTCTCTATAGATGCTGTCATATGCTACCTTAAAATCGATAAAAAGGTGGTAGGTATCGATTTGAAGCTCCTGGGTTTTTTCCAAGATCTGCCGTAGTGTGAAGATTTGGTCTATGGTGGACTTTCCTGGTCTAAAGCCGCACTGATAAGGACCTATCAGGTTGTTGACGAATGGCTTCAGACGCTCACCCAATATGGCAGAGAGGATCTTGTACGCGATGTTAAGAAGACTGATACCTCTCTAGTTGGCGCAGTTCAGAGGGTCTCCTTTCTCGAGGACTGGGGAAACAATGCTGAGGTTCAACTTCAGTGAGGCCATCAGCTCCGGGTTGGCGGAAAAGTGGTCTTTCCATACCCTCAGAATTGACAGCGGTTCCACCACGATATTCCCTTGATCGTCTTTGCAGGCTTCGGCTCGGAGCTTACAGCCCGAGGCTGTTGTTTTTACCTTTTGGCAAAACTTCCGAACCTCATTCCTGCTGTGGCACCCTTCTATCTCCTCGATTGCGCGCTTCTCATGCTCTCTCTTTTTCCGTCTGAGAAGCCGGTGTTCGTCTCTCCTCTTCTGATTGTAGAGCTCGTAAGCAGTTCTAGTCTTTTTTTGCAGCACCGCTTTGTATGCTTCCTGTTTAGCTGCATGTGCTCGCCGGCATTCGTCGTCAAACCAGGGGTTTCGTTGTGTTGGCAGTGTGAAACCCAGCACTTCAGAGGCAGCACCTCTGATAGCTAATTGGCACTGCTGCCACTGGTTCTCTATACTTGATGCTGGCGGCATAGGACTTCTTAAGACGTTGTAAAAACTCGATCGGAAATGGACTTGGCGATCTCTTGCGATTGTAGTCGTCCAACGTCGAATTTTCTCACAATATTTCCTTGTTTTGGCTTGGATCGGGATATCCGCAGTCGTACCTTGGCTACAACAAGGTAGTGGTCCGGAAGTGTCGTGCGTCGATCGCAATGTGGTCAATCTTTTTGACGGTTGATTGATCAAGAGATTTCCATGTCCCTTTGTGGATATTGAGGTGCTGGAACCGCGTACTAGCTACCAGAACATCTCGCCCTGCAGCGAAATCGATCAGCCTGAATCCGTTATCGGAGGTGTTGCCGTGCAGGCTGTATCTTCCGATTATTCCAACAAAGATATCCTCTCTTCCTAGCTTGGCATTAAAATCTCCTAGAACAATCTTAATGTCATAGCCAGGGCACTGCTCATATGTTTTGTCCAGGAGCTCGTAGAATACGTCTTTGGTGTCTTCATCCTTTTCCTCTGTGGGGGCGTGTGCGCAAATGAGGCTTATGTTGACGAATTTAGCCTTGATGCGGATTGTTGCTATGCGCTCGTTCACATAGATGAAACTCAAGACTTTTTGCCTGAGTCTAGTTCCAACCACAAATCCACATCCAAACAGTCGCTGCTTTTGTTCTCGGTAGCAATCGCCGTAGTAGATATCGCAGTCTTTTAATTTGCGTCTATCGGTCCATCCCATCGCATTTCTTGGAGAGCGGTGATATCTGCTTTGTAGCAGTTTAGGGCTTCCGCTAATTGTTCGGCTGCACGTGGTCTATTAAGGGACCTAACATTCCACGTACAGATCCGAAGTTCGTTGTCCGTTTTTCGTTTGCTTGGTTCGCCATCAGTAAATCCGTCCGTATCCTGTGAGGTTGCTTTTTGTCAAAGGCTGAGGTAAGCTCAGCGGATCCAGAGTCTTCCAAAGAAGCAGCAAAACTTTAGATTATTGAAGCTAGTTTATTTCCGATATTTAAAATTAGTGTTGGTTATACATTTCATACATTGTTTTATAAAGTTAATTCATGTTTCTATATCAAAGTCTCTATGGAGATTTCAAGTACGCCTCTTCGGGTGAGTGAAGTTTCCCTGGGATTTGGCTGGGATGTGATCTCGTCCAGGATTCACGACCAGATTCTTAAATTGGCCTCCAGGTCAATCAGATGAAGATTTCTTGTCCTGGATTGTGTGGGCTTCCAGTTCTTGGGCTTGCATTCAGTTTTCTTGTCCTGGGTTAAGGGCTCCGAATTCTGGGGGCTCGGATTTGGAATAACGCTGGGATCTTGGGATCTCTCTCTTGGTTCTGTAACGATACTAGGAAGAGGGAGTTAATGGTTGCTCTGAGGTAGCAGGAGCCACTAAATTCACAACGAGGTAGCGTTGGACACTAAATTCACAACGAGGTAGCGTTGGACACTAAATTCACAACGAGGTAGCGTTGGACACTAAATTCACAACGAGGTAGCGTTGGACACTAAATTCACAACGAGGTAGCGTTGGACACTATTTACTTACCCAGTCTTGGTTTCTGGACTCTGCTGTTGCGCTGCCGGTACCGGAATCCTACTCTTGCTCGAGTACTAGGATGATGAGTTCCTAACTTGTCCACTTGCTGGGACCAGAACTGATTTTCATGTATTTCACTGGTTCCCTTACACACCTTTTGGTAGTAAGTGAATGTGAGCTGTATCAGTCAACGAAATGCAGCTCCACGTGGAGTCAATGGCAAACTACTGGTGGTGTTGTTGCTATATGCTATGGTCACTATTATCATTGTCTGTGTTGGTAAATGCCAAATTCCACTGGCATCGGTGTTGTTGGTGGTTTATTTTGCTGTTGTTTTGTTTTGTAGGAGCGAATATGTAATGGGTCATTTATCATTTACAATCCAAAGCTTGTAGGTGCTTCACAACTAAGATATCTTTACGTGGCCGGGGAGTCGCCCCGACAACACGACCCCCAACCTGGAGGGCCAGATCCTTGTATAGCTCCAAGGATGGCCTGAGCTCCAAATATGTTGTAGTAGCCCTATAAGGGGTTCACTAAGTAGTTCAACCTGACTGGAACTGTAGACGCCACCGTTGATTCCATCTATGAAATTCCTCCGCTGCCGTCTGGATGAAAGGAGAGGTGCCTTAGTGGGAACACCTCTCCCCCCTCTCTCGTTTGCTGCCACCAACAACCTTCCACTAGGGTTGAGACCCAATCTCCAGTTGAGGTACTAGGCACCCGATGTTCACCACGTGGAGGTGAGAGTAGGAGTTGATAGACAGAGGTGGGTTTTAAGAAAAACCTATGGACGCTAGGGTCCTCTTGGGTGCACGTGTCTACCATTTAAACATCTTCTCAAGTTCTATAATATAACTGTACCAAATTTCATTTAAATCGGTTCAGGAGCTTGGGAGGGAGTAGGTAACATAGAAAGCCGGACAGACAGATTTTCACATTTATAATATTAGTTAGGAAGTTAGGATTAGGATTGCAAATTAATTTTTCTATTTTTTGACAGTCACAACTATTTATCTGTTAGCTCCAAACAATTCTAACAGATGGCAAAATCTGTTGACTGGATTGAGTAAGATTCAATAGATGGCGCTATGTCAAACCTCTAAACGTTTCATATAAGCTACTTTTTAATAGCATAACCACCACATGCTGCTGAACTAAGGTATAGGTTAAATTAATTTTGTAGTAAACGAAATGCAGTGAATTTTACTTTTAAAATTTTTGGTGTAAGCATAGCCGCATACGAATGACACTATCACGGATGATGACGGTTATCCAATGTATTGCCGCAGAAATACTGAGAATGATGGCCACACAATGCGACTGCCGAATTATACAAATAAAGTTGAGCTTTGTTTGTTGAGGGGTGTACCCCTATTGCGATTGGCGAGTCGAACGAAAAAACGTGCGAGTGTGAGAAATCGGTACTACGGTTGACGAACTCACACCCTGTGATTCGACTTAAATGTCGAATGATTTTCGAAATGTGATCTCACCCTATTGTGGTTATCGAACGTTCGTTAAATTGAATGCCTTTCATGTTGTTTTTTGTCGAACAACAAGCATAGAGTGAAAAGAAGTCGACGGATAAGGATCTAGGGAAAATGTCGGAAAACAGAGCAATGTAGCGTTGGACACTAAATTCACAACGAGGTAGCGTTGGACACTATTTACTTACCCAGTCTTGGTTTCTGGACTCTGCTGTTGCGCTGCCGGTACCGGAATCCTACTCTTGCTCGAGTACTAGGATGATGAGTTCCTAACTTGTCCACTTGCTGGGACCAGAACTGATTTTCATGTATTTCACTGGTTCCCTTACACACCTTTTGGTAGTAAGTGAATGTGAGCTGTATCAGTCAACGAAATGCAGCTCCACGTGGAGTCAATGGCAAACTACTGGTGGTGTTGTTGCTATATGCTATGGTCACTATTATCATTGTCTGTGTTGGTAAATGCCAAATTCCACTGGCATCGGTGTTGTTGGTGGTTTATTTTGCTGTTGTTTTGTTTTGTAGGAGCGAATATGTAATGGGTCATTTATCATTTACAATCCAAAGCTTGTAGGTGCTTCACAACTAAGATATCTTTACGTGGCCGGGGAGTCGCCCCGACAACACGACCCCCAACCTGGAGGGCCAGATCCTTGTATAGCTCCAAGGATGGCCTGAGCTCCAAATATGTTGTAGTAGCCCTATAAGGGGTTCACTAAGTAGTTCAACCTGACTGGAACTGTAGACGCCACCGTTGATTCCATCTATGAAATTCCTCCGCTGCCGTCTGGATGAAAGGAGAGGTGCCTTAGTGGGAACACCTCTCCCCCCTCTCTCGTTTGCTGCCACCAACAACCTTCCACTAGGGTTGAGACCCAATCTCCAGTTGAGGTACTAGGCACCCGATGTTCACCACGTGGAGGTGAGAGTAGGAGTTGATAGACAGAGGTGGGTTTTAAGAAAAACCTATGGACGCTAGGGTCCTCTTGGGTGCACGTGTCTACCATTTAAACATCTTCTCAAGTTCTATAATATAACTGTACCAAATTTCATTTAAATCGGTTCAGGAGCTTGGGAGGGAGTAGGTAACATAGAAAGCCGGACAGACAGATTTTCACATTTATAATATTAGTTAGGAAGTTAGGATTAGGATTGCAAATTAATTTTTCTATTTTTTGACAGTCACAACTATTTATCTGTTAGCTCCAAACAATTCTAACAGATGGCAAAATCTGTTGACTGGATTGAGTAAGATTCAATAGATGGCGCTATGTCAAACCTCTAAACGTTTCATATAAGCTACTTTTTAATAGCATAACCACCACATGCTGCTGAACTAAGGTATAGGTTAAATTAATTTTGTAGTAAACGAAATGCAGTGAATTTTACTTTTAAAATTTTTGGTGTAAGCATAGCCGCATACGAATGACACTATCACGGATGATGACGGTTATCCAATGTATTGCCGCAGAAATACTGAGAATGATGGCCACACAATGCGACTGCCGAATTATACAAATAAAGTTGAGCTTTGTTTGTTGAGGGGTGTACCCCTATTGCGATTGGCGAGTCGAACGAAAAAACGTGCGAGTGTGAGAAATCGGTACTACGGTTGACGAACTCACACCCTGTGATTCGACTTAAATGTCGAATGATTTTCGAAATGTGATCTCACCCTATTGTGGTTATCGAACGTTCGTTAAATTGAATGCCTTTCATGTTGTTTTTTGTCGAACAACAAGCATAGAGTGAAAAGAAGTCGACGGATAAGGATCTAGGGAAAATGTCGGAAAACAGAGCAATGTAAATACATATTGTATTTTGTAGTATTAGCAACATAAATTAATTATTTATTTTTTCAGCTGCAAGAGGAACTAACAGAGCTCAATTCGAAAAGCTGGTCGAATTAATGAGGTCCAACACCGACTTGGACAAGAGTTTGTTTCCTCGAAAAGGAACCAAAAAGAATATTGGGACCAATTTGCCACAACCCTCAACTCACTTGGGTCACCTAGTCGCACGGGAAAAGAATGGCATAAGGTAATTGATATTATATACATATGTTAAAAACATTCTTAAAACAATATCAAAACAAAACTTCTTTATTCAACAGGTTTGGCTTGATTACAAACAAAAAATGAAAAAAAAAACTATCAATAAACAAAGCCGAAGTGGTAGCAACTGGTGGGGGTCCATACTCGCAAATTGCATTGACACCTTTGGAGCAAGTTGTCGATGAATTGCTCGGACTTCAGCAAGCAGTAAATCCCGAAGGTGTGTGCTTTGGTTCATCCATCCAAGTCTTTGAGCTGCCAGGAGATGTACCACTGGATGCCCAAGTAATTCCACAGAAAGATTCTGTGGAAGTCGCTACCCAACCACCACCACCACCTCCAGTCAAAAGGACTGGAAAAAATGACAGCACCGAAAAGGAACGTCTTTGTTTGTTGCAACAAGAAACAAAAACCCAGGCAGACTTGATCAATATCGAAAACGATAAATAGAGTTCCTCGGCCGACATCGCCAGATCTACACGTAAGTCTTACGAAAAAATTATGTTTGTTAAAAGCCGCCGAGAAGCGCAAAGAAAAAGAAAACATAGGCCCTTATTGCGAGTGTCGTTCAACGTTCGATGCGACAATAGTCGAAAGCATCGATAAATTTCCTTTTTGGTATTGCGTATCTCTATCGACAAGGATTTCTGTTACTGTGAATAATGAAAGTAGTCATTGTGAATAAATCGTATAATTTGACATTTGAATTAGTTCCAGTGATAGTTCTTGAAGTTAATATTTCCTTGCGTAAGAATATTGTGAGGAAATACTGGTGATTTTTTTAAAGCTGTGTTTATGAGCGAGTACATTATGTGAACAAAAAACAAAAGTACACTGTTAAAAGGAAATTCTTATGTATTGTCCATCCAAATCTGATTGAAAAATGTAGGTTTTCGTTGTGTAAAGTTCGTCTGAATGAGGAACAAAAAAGGATTGATTTTTAGGACCAAAGGTACTTTTTTTTTAAATTTTTGTTTACATGCACGAGTACCTCTACTATCACTGATCAATGTTTTTGAATTAGCTTTCGTTTATGCACAGAGAAATAATTTTTAGTAAGTAATGTTGAGCAAATATTAACATACGAAACAAATAAATAATAAAACAAATTCTTAGAAAAGTTTATGATGAGTTCCTTCGAACTATATTTTGACGACTCAGATGGTGAACCAACACACGAGGAACTTCTAATGATTGCCAAGAACAGAAGACTATTAAGAGACGCTTCAAATCCTCTGGAGCTTGAAGAAAATATGTAAGTTAATTCGATAAACAATTTGTTCTTGTACTAACCTATATTGCTAATTGCAGATTTTTGAAACACTTTCGTTTATCAAAGCCAGCCTGAAACCAGGAAAAAGAAAAACTGCAATACCAAACATTGTTAAACTGGCCACAGCACTGCGATTATGCGCTCATGGATCTTACCAATTTAGTGTAGGTAATGAGTACTGCCTCGGCCGTGCACAGTCTACAGTATCTCTAGTGCTCAAAGAGCTCTTAAGCGTTTTGGAAAATATCATTTGTCCCAAATGGATTAGCTTTAACTATACCGAAGCCGAAAAATCGCGTGCTAAAATGAACTTTTTTCAACGCAGCCATATACCTGGGATCATAGGTTGTGTTGATGGAACACACATCAAAATTGCGTCTCCAAAAAAGGAACTGCAACATGTGAACTATAACCGAAAAGGTTTTTACAGCATAAACGCTATGATCGTAAGGAAAGAGTTTGATTCAATAGCGATAACTTTATTTTTACTTATCTATTTTTTTAGGTTTGTGATGACACGATGAAAATCCGTTTCATCAATGCGAAATACCCGGGTTCAACACATGACTCCAATGTTTTCAACATGTCCACTTTAAGAGCAATTTTAGAAAGAGAAGTCCAAAGGGGACAAATGAACACTTGGCTTCAAGGCCGTCTTTACCCTTTTGGGGGCCCTGGTCGCTTTTCGAAAATGGGGCCCTTAATATTGGGCCCCTGTAATAAAGGTATACAGAAAAAATCACATAACAATGAATTAATATTTATTCTTTTAATTTAAAAAAAAAAATTTTTTTTTTTAACTCATTAAAAAGATAAACAGTTATTGCAGCATTTAAAACATAAACATAAGTAATGTAAAAATAAAAAGTTATCCAGAATGGAATTTAAAGAACAATATATTGATGTGCAAAAAAAGACAGAGACTATATTTTCTTGAATCATTGTATTTCTGAATTCGTTTTTTATTCTATTTAACTTAGCGAAGGAACGTTCCTCACTGCGATTGGTCATCATCATACCAAAGAAAATTCAAAGTGCAATTTTAGCATTTGGGAATTCTTTTTCAATTTTATTTGTTTTAAAAAAGTGTAAAGTTCTAGAATATGGCCAGTTTTTTCATTTAAGTATCGACTATTTTTATAGGTTTCTTTTGAATTCAGACATTCAGCATGTATTTAATCTCCGTTCACATCTTAAGTGCAAAATTTAGCAAAAGATTTGCAGTTTTATTAAGCCTTCTGAATTCAAACTTTTTAATCGAAAAAAGTGAAGACGTAGTCTTCGTATATGAACCTAGTCGCTATTTCAAATAAACGCTTAGAGTGTTGGCAATGGGAAGGAAGGTTTTTAATTTTGAATCTTTCTTTCCCAGTCAGAATTACTCAGGGTCCCCGTCAAAAATAGTCTGGCATGAGCTTGTACACACAACACACCTCTGTCCTAAATCGTTGGCGATAGACATCGAAGCCTCTTCAATTTCTTGATGGCCGTTATAAGGCGGGTAGTGCATCAGCTCGCGCCGAGAAAAACTTTTTACAACATTTTTTTTGGATCGAAATGAGCAGTCTAAACACTCCATCGATGATTGCCCTGCATATGGTACAAAAGTGACAAATTTACATCGAATTGAATCATTGAATGTACAAACTAGTGTATGGGTCCTATTACTCACAGCGGAGCATTGCTCATAGGTGCTTCATATGAGTGATTGTGCATGCGGATTGAGAGCAATCATGCATGTGTGGTATTTTAGTAAAATTGCTCAGCCAAGTGATAAAATTCGAATGAAGAGAAGAGCGACAGCAGAGTTTTAGCTTGACATCTTTACAACTTGCCTATTAAGATTGCGCAGTTTGCATGAGTAGTGTAGGGCGAAAGCGATATTTCGCAATCTTCTGATTGCGCATGCAGGCATAAGTAGTGTATGGGCCCTATTACTCACAGCGGAGCATTGCTCATATATGTGCTTCATATTTCTGTTTTATTAAGAATATAATTTCACAGGGAATGTGATTCAAAATGTTCAGCAAAGGTTGTTGTTCAACAAAGAAAGTACGAATTCTGATAATTCTTTATGCATCTAAAATTGTATCGAAATATATTTTTTTTTTTAAACAGACCAATAGAGGTTTAGTGATGTTTGAAGAATTTTGGGGCCCCTAGTGATTGCGGGGCCCTGGGCCTGGGCTCAGTGGGCCCAGTGGTAAAGAGGGGACTGCTTGGCTTCTAGGTAAAGTTTGCGAAAACAGAATGGAATTTACAGAACAACCGAATTAATGTAACATTTATCACTTAGGAGACGCAGGATATCCTTTGAAACCGTTTGTAAATGAACGTTTGATTCGCCACAAAAATAAATACATATAAACAAATTACATTTTTGTCCACGAAATCCAACTTGTTGCAAATCCGTCGAACGCAAAAATACAGACGAAAACGATCGAATAAAGTATCGAAAGAACCATTCACAGTAAGAATACGCAATACCAAATTTCATTTTCGACGTTCGACTATCGACAACCGTCGTGTATCGAAAGCCAAACGACACTCGCAATAAGGGCCATAGATAAAAACCGACGACACGTGGAATATCTGGAGATGGAAGCCAAAAAGCTAGAGTTGGAAAGACTGAAGTTTGATTTAAAAAATTGATCGTTCTTAATATTTTTTTTTTTTTGTGTTCTGGTTAAGTTTGTCTATGAATTAATTCTTTTAGTTTTTATCCTTTTTTGTTTTTAGTGATAAGTGAAGAATCGAAGACTTATTTTTGAAAAAATATTTTATTTATTTATTTTTGTTTTAAGAATCACAAATACATAATTTAAAATGAAATACAATCTGATGTTGTTTAATTTACAGCATTTCCATTATTTCATCTCTTCGGCGTACGGCTTCTGTGTTGCTTATTGCTTCGAGCTGTCGATCTTCTACTGGTGGAATTATTTCCTCTACTACTATCTCCGGTTCTTCTATTCGATATCGTAAACAAATATTGTTTAATGCACAGCACTCATTTACAATTTGTTTTGCCTTTGAAGGAGCGTAATGCATTTTCCTTTCATTCAAAAGGCAGCGAAATCGGCTCTTTAGGACACTAATAGTCCTTTCTACAATATTCCTCGCTTTGGCGTGCTGCTTGTTAAATAAAGCCTGCCTCGATCCAGTGCTCACGTTCCTGTAAGGAGTGAGCAACCAAGGCGAAAGCGGATAACCGGCGGGCGGCGGCGCGGCGTCTCCTAAAAATAAAAAAAGGCTTTTGAACGAATAAATAACATAAGAAATGAATTTCAACTTACCAAGGTACATTTCACGTTCTCCTCTTTGAAACCATGATTCAAGAACTGACTTAAGATGGCTGGAGTTCCACACAAAGGAATCATGAGTCGATCCAGGATATTTTGAGTCAATAATAATCCTTTTCTATTTAGATATTGATGACGCAACTCAGACGGAGCAACGATTACTATATGAGTCCCATCAACACATCCAACTACTCCTTGTAACCTGGATGTTGAAAAGAAGTAGTTGCGCGCGTTTTGCTTTTCATTGGGAGGCATTTCTACACTAATCCAGGTAGAACATAGCTTGTCTTCAATTGCAGACACCACTTCTTTCAGCACTATGGAAACAGAGGGTTGTGACAAACCTAAATCAAAATCATTTCCACCGCTGTTTTGATAACTCCCAGTGGCAAAAAATCTTAGAGCACAAGCCAATTTAACAATCGGAGGAATTGAAGAAGTGCTTGTATTTCGGAATTCTGCCTCTAATTTGCTTAGCACAAACACAAAAACCTCCTTATTCAGCCTAAAATATGATCTGAAACTTCAAAAATTCAAAAGTTGTAAAAGAATTTGCACTAAAGACAAATAATTGTTCCTACTTACAGATGATCAGGCAGTTCCAACACGTTGGATTTGTCTCGTATACTCTTTCGGAGTCGAAGCATTCTTATTTTTTTTCTATGAGATTCACTATCATTGAAAAATAAATCTATACTACTAATCATTTCTTATCACTTTATTTCTCACTGATTAAATAAACACTTTCTATTTGTGGAAATTTTGTTTTTCAAATTATTTTCAATGATTTGACGTTTGATATTTTTTTTTTACTGTACTTCTTAATTTCGAACTCGAACCTTGAAGTTCGCCAACCATAGTATGTCGAATGCTTTAGTTCGCCAATGAAAAAAACTCACATCGAACGTTTGATTCGCCAATCGTAATAGGGGTATTAATCAGTGGGTGGTACCATACTCACCATTCCTTTTAAAAACGTATGAGGCTTATATTAATGTTGAGCTTTGCAGTTCCTTAAAATAAATTAGGTATATTTGTAAATATGTAAATAAAGGCAGAGATTTTTTTTTTTTTTGCATCTCAGAGTCTTAAGCGGTACTGAACTTAGAGCAAGTTCAATGTACACGCTTGTCTACGCTCTTCATCATTAATGCAAGTGTTAATAGTTAGTAAATAACGCCAACTCAAGCACAAAGAGAACGTATACGAGGAAAAAAAAATAAAAAACGTTACAATTTTTAACAAAAAAAAAAAAAACAAATAAAAGTACATTATTAAATAGAACTAAACAAACTAGGGAAACGTTATTAATCAAAAACTATAAATAAGAACAGAAATTAAATAACAATAACAAAATATTAAATATAAGTCATGCAGGTGGCACACTGGTTCTTAGTTTTAATTTTAAAGTATTTTTACTTAGGTTGAAATCGGAAACAAAAGGATAGGAGTTAGATAACCTACTCATGCGAGCTAACGGCTCATGCATGCCATAGTTAGTTCTGTGGTGGGAGCAATGTAAAAACTCCAAATTACGTAGTTGGTGAGATCCTCCACGATAGTTGAAACTAATGTGGGAGAGCAAGTCTGGGGTATCAGTTGAACCGGTTATTAATTGATGAAAAAATACTAAATCATTGTTGATTCGCCTCTGTGAGAGGGTTTGAAGATTTAATATGGGAATACGATTTTCATAAGGGGGGAGATTGAAAGGATCTTCCCAAGGAAGACCTTTGAGAGCGAAACGTATGAATCTATGCTGTATTGCTTCGATTCGAGATTTATGAATATCATAAAATGGTGACCACACCTGAGACGCATATTCTAGATGCGGACGAACATAACACTTATATAAAGAGAGTGTGACATAGGGGTCATTAAATTCTTTTGCCCATCGCTTAATAAAGCCAAGCATTGAATTTGATTTGTTAATAATGAGGTTGATGTGTTCATTAAACTCGAGGTTGGTACTAAATAGAACACCGAGGTCACGGAATCTAAAAACTTGAGATAGGGAGTGTTGCGATATTGAATATTCTCCAATACATGGCGATCTTTTGCGAGAGAAGGTCATACTTTGGCACTTGGAAGCGTTCAAACTAAGTCTGTTTTTAGAACACCATAGAGCAAAACAGTCGATATCTTTTTGTAAGAAGTCTCGATCTGAAGCATTTTTGATGGTTTTAAAAATCTTCATATCATCTGCAAAGATTAAAATGTCGCTGTAGGAGATGCAAGAAATTACATCATTAATTGCAACAATGAGAAGTAAGGGACCAAGATGACTTCCTTGTGGCACACCAGACAAAGCAATAAAAGGTTTTGATAAAACATTTCGAAATTTGACTTCATAAGACCTATTTTTTAGGTAGGAGCTTATCCAAACAATAAAAAATGGTGGAAATCCAAATGCTTTTAGTTTATATAGTATAATATTATGAGACAGTTGGTCAAACGCCTTGGAGAAGTCAGTGTAAATGCAGTCAAGCTCGTTCCCATATTCAAGGGCGTTGGAACATTTATGATAAAAAGATAGAAGGTTCGTAGCCGTCGATCTTCTTTGCATAAATCCATGTTGCTGATGGCAGATAACATTCTTTGCAAAGAAGGATAGGCTTTCGCAGACTACTTGTTCAAATAGCTTGGGTATACATGAGAGCTTTGAAATTGGCCTGTAGTTTTTTATATCGATCTTTTCACCCTTCTTGAAAACTGGTGTTATAAAAGATTTTTTCCAAAGAGTGGGAAATTTTCCAGCTTTTAAAGAAAGCTTAAAAAGATGTTCGAGTGGAAATGATAAACATGAAGAACACTTTTTCAAAACAATTGGCTTAATCGTGTCCAGACCAGAAGAAACGTCATCATTAAGAGAAGAAAGGCAGTAAGTAATTCTGTTTCTGTGAATAGGGATACTATTAAAATTTACTTGCGAGCAGTGAGTTAAATACTGAAAAAAATGTTCATCAATTTCTAAATTCGTACTACAAAAAGAACCACAAAAATGATTTGCAAATGCATTGCAAATCTCAGGAGTATTTTTTAAAAAAGTGCTATTATAAACAAAGTTCAGTGGATAGCCGTCTGATTTTTTTTTAGAGCTTACAAGAGTCCAAAAACTTTTTGGGTCATTTTTCAGAGAACGCCCCATTTGATTGACATAGTTAGAGTATAGATTTTGAGAAAGAGTTTTGAAGTCTTCAAAAAAACTTATGAATAGTTGGTGGTCAGTTCGAGAGAGGGTAGTTAAATAGATCTTCCAAGCTTTGTTTCTTTTGTTCCTTAAAGTCTTTGATTCCTTGGTGAACCATGGTTGACTGAAACTACTATTTCTAAGCAACTTTAGGGGAATTGTTTTTTTCATGCTATTTTCTAAAATTGAGTAGAAGCAAGCGACTGCTTCGTCAATATTTGCAATAGTTGATATATTTTCAATACCAGCAATGCATAATTCATTCGATAGCAAATCGAAATTCGCTTTTCGAAAGTCAAAAGTATATACACAGTCTTTTAAATTATTAATATCTTGAGAGACGTTGCTTAATTCTATAAAAATATCTCAAGGCGGATGGAGATCATCAATTCTAGTAATGCCCGAATTTGATTGAAGAACTACCGTGCTAATAGCTTCGGATGAGAAAACTAGATCTAACATACGATTTTGGAAATTTCTAATACAGCTTACTTGCTGTAAGTCAGTTGATATAATATTGTCTAAACTAGAAAGCTCACGCTGCGGTGAAGTTAGAGAAGGTTTTTGGAAAGATCCATCGTCAGAGGGTAACCATTGAACGTATGGTAGATTAAAGTCACCAATTAAAAGAATTTGGCTTTCTAAGTCTGACAATTCAAAAACATGATCCAAAATCAGGGCCAACTCAGAATAAGCTGAGGCTGAACTTTTTGGAACAATATATACGTTTACAATAAAAATATTTTTCAACAGTGTACAGACTTTCACACAAACAACATCAATAGACAGTTCAAACGGACAGAGTATACGAGACGACATATATGTATTCCTGACCGAAATCAAAACACCACCCCCGACATCATCTGGTCTGTCTACGTGCCGATCTTTACGGTAGACCGAGAATTCAGGGCTCAAGATTTCGGTGTTCCAGTGAATTGAATTTAGCCAAGTTTCAGTCAAAGCAAATACGTCATGTTTAAAAACGTGGGAATTAACATATAAATCGGCAGTTTTACTGCGAAGACCTCTTACGTTTTGATAAAAGAGGGAGAATCTAATTAGTTTTTTGGAGCAGTATTAAAAAGCAATTTGTTTTTAACTCTCCTGTTGATGGAAAATTCTTTAACAAGAGCACCACCAGGCCAAGAGTTACTGTCACAAATAGAGTCAAAAGACGAGGGCGGGACAAGCAATTTGAACGAAGACACAAAGCTATCGGTTTTGCTTATCTTACTACATTTAATAATATTTTCATTAGGAATTAATTTCTTTGATACTAGATAGCGCAAAACATCGTTTGAATTAAGATCTGGCCTAAGCCGAGACACAAAAATTAACTTAGGTTTTGGAACTGCCTCCATTGGTGTAAAATATGCACCAGATTCAGGATCAGAACTAGAATAAGATGGCAATGATCTATTTTCAAGATCCATAACTTCAACTACTGGTTCCAACGGGATAGAAGGAATATTGATTTTGGCCGAGTTACTTCTCAAGGTCTTGCGCTTTGGAGATTTGGGTATATTTGCAGTACAGAATGTAAATGATAATGACGAAATAGCTTGATACCAAATGGGTAGGTACATTAGCAACAACGAAGCTATTTGGCATATTCTTAGCTTTCCCATACACGAAAGAGACCCTTCCGTCCAGCATCTAGCAATACATCTTGAAAACGGTCAACGTGTTTAGTTTACTTCACTGAAGAAAATGTTATCCATAGAGCACTTGATACTGAATTTTTTATATTGTGTCAATAATCTGATTATTTTGGCCAATTCGCAAAAACATTGATATATTACTGATGTTCCACGTTATTTCGAATGGAACAAGTCCGGTAAAAAATGGGAACCACGAAAACAAGGAAAACCACATCCTTTTATCACAGGCATATCCAAAGCTAAGAGATTGGGGCTACTTTACACGGTACGGTATGTATATCCAAAGCAACGTGAGTGCTTCTATTTACGTTTGTAACTGGCGAATGTTCCCGGACCAACATCTTTTGAATTTCTGCGAACAGGTCGAGTATTCAATACATACCAAGACGCATGTCGTGAACTGTAATTGCTAGAAGACCAAAACCATTGGGACCATTGCTGATGCCGCATTGACACCAACGCCCAATAACATTCGTCAGCTGTTTGCAATTATTTAGACGACATGTTATCCATCGCAAGCACACACTTTGTGAAAAAAATATAAAAATTATATGACAGAAGACATATTGTACCGGACTAGACAAACATAGATTATACGCCAAAGATGTATAATGAAGCGATAGTGTTGATCGAGGATTTATGTGTTTTAATTTCAAATCTACCACCCAATCATTATGGTATGTCATCACCTGATCGCACAGCCACCGACTTAGTGAACACCGATTTACAACGAGAAAAACATTACGACCATGGTAATTTAGCAAAAATGATTGCGAACAGCAAGTCATTACTGACAGCAGAACAAAAAATTATTTATGATCGGATTATGCTGACTGTTGCTGCTGAACAAGGCGGTTCTTTTTCTTGGACGCATCAGGTGGAACCAGAAAAACATTTTGAAAATCGTTGATTTTTGCCGAAATATGGTCACAACAGAAAATTGCCAATTGACCTTACTTTTTTCAGTGATTTCCGCCAGACCTTACCAGTTATACCTCGCTCTACTTTCACGGATGAGATTAATAGATGTTTAAAACAATCATTGCTGACTCGGCCACGCGTTGCTGTGGCTTACGTTTTTGTCATATGATATTGTTGTAAAACTATTTAAGAGGAAAGGTAGGAGAACATCAGACATGGGCACCAAAGTGCTTTTTTACATAGATGCTATTTGTAAAAAAACATGGCGATCTTCATGACTGATTTTCTACTACCGTTACCCCTTATTACAATGAAATTATTATTTACGAACGAAAACGCACGCTTTCAAAATGATCCATCAGCACAAATAATTTAAGAACAATTACTATTTGGGAACGGTAAAATAGAACTGCAACCAAATACGCAATGCATTAAACTGCCTGTTCTTCAGGAAAAAAATGAATTGATTCTGAGTATTTTTCCAGATATACAGAGTAATTACTTTAATTGTATCATAACTGGCTCAGTCATCGGGATATTTTGGAAGCTAAAAATGTTGATGAAATTAACTTCCAGATACAACAGTTGTTACCAGGCGATCTGATGTCTTTAAATCAATCGATACTCTTGTTAACGAAAATGATAGTGCTAATTTTAAAATTCACTAGATATAACTGGAATGGATTAAAGATTGGTCCATCTATTATTTTCCTTCGTAATTTAATTTGAATGCACCTCAATTATGCAACGGTACACGTTTGGTCATTAAAAAGATCCCCGCAAATATTTTTGAAGCAACCATTTTAACTAGAAAGTTTAAAGGAAAAGTGGTCCTGTTCCCACGTATTCCAATGATACCGTCAGATTCTACCATACACTTCAGAAGGTTAAGGTTTCCGATTCGTTTAGCTTTCGCCATGACTATAAATAAGTCTCAAAACCAAACAATGTCCATTTGTGGTTTAGATTTTGAAAATCCATGTTTTTCTCACGGGCAGCTATACCTATATGTTGCATGTTCACGTGTAGGAACGCCGTCGAACTTATGTGTGTAAGCACATCCTCCTCAACGGGTCTCCACCTTGCCGTGGTGAGGAGGCTTACGCTAGAACCTAAAGCAAGATGGCTACGGTTGGATGCTTCTGAGCGGAAAATCAGCTACCGGCTAGGGTTCTGGGCAAACTAAGTGAGACCCACCCCTATGAAAATTATGAAAAGGACACATAAAGAAATAAAAGAAATAGCGGGGATATACGCTAAAGTGTCAGCAGATGTCACGGCTGCTGGCTTGGGCTTTGCCTTACGATCTCAATATCGTAAGGAGAAGTCGCCAGTGACTAACTTTTCTCATTTCATTTTTTGCTTGGTTTGTGTAACGATATTACTTATAATTTTGGATCTTTTTCTTTTTTCTTTTTCTTTTTTCTTTCTTTTCTTTTTCTTTTTCTTTTTTCTTGCAGATCCAACTTATAAAATAATCGAAAAAGCTAACCAACGTAAAAATAAAAAAGAAATCAAAATGAACACCTCCAACAACAACAATATTGTTACGAAGTTGACTGAGGAAGAGGAAAACCTCCTACTCAACCCTTTCTCCAGCTTAGGTATGGAAGATGGAGCCAGTGGCGAAGCCATCACTGTTGATGATATCAGTGATGCTAGCTCTATGGCAGACTCCGATATCTCCAACCTATCGTGTATGTCCAGGCGGAGTAGAATCTCCAACTGCAAACGCACGGTTAAAAGGCTGGGGAAAGTAGACTGGAATGATATGACGAACTTAGAACGGAAACGACTACATAACGCACGAGCCTTTTTAGACAGGGAGGGCTTGGGAAGGGACGGGCCTATTGCTAGTCCAGCGCCAAGCCCCCTGCAAGGTACAACTGAAAAAACTGACAAGACCGACCAAG
This sequence comes from Melanostoma scalare, assembly GCA_949752695.1. Lineage (NCBI taxonomy): Eukaryota > Metazoa > Arthropoda > Insecta > Diptera > Syrphidae > Melanostoma > Melanostoma scalare. The sequence continues at coordinate 159,390,057 of OX456985.1, read as the reverse complement.
ACAAACCACACGGCACACGAACCTTGGTGGTAAGGGAGGGCTTGGGAAAGGATGGGCCTATCGCTAATCCAGCACCAAACCCTCTCTCCCCTCTAAGTCAGAGTGTAAAAACCTCGATGGGTCCGCCTGCTCCGTACACTGATAAAATTCAGCCAAAGAAAAGGCCAACCCCATCGACGGCTGGTGTAGGGACTACGGATACAAGACACAATACGAAGAACGAACAGACAGACCCTGGAGCACGGAAGCACAGCAGTACTTCTCACCCAGAAATGGGAAATGAAGCCGCTGCTGAGGGGAAGGAGGAACAGAAACGTGATGGTAGTGTAGAAGGCCTCAGCCCTCCGCAAGACCTGAATGTGACTGAGGAATCCAACCCCGAAAACCCGTCACACAACAAAACGACAGACAGTCTGGCAACTGTCATCGACAGACATACAAGACAAAGACGAGCAAGGGTCCTCAGCAAAGACGAACTTCAACTGAGACAACAACGAAACGCGGTAAGGACAGTCAGACGCTTATCGAAAAAGAACCCTGACTCCTTAACGGGGAAAGCAAGGAAGGCTCTGATGAGGTCCGAACAAAGACTACGGACATTGACACCAATAGACTCAACAAAACAAACTGGACAAGACCCGACGGACAATAAACGAGCTGGCTGCGGAACAAATAATGGTGCTGGTGAGGCGGCCTCCCTGCCCCTCATCGAACCCGTTATGCCGAACTGCTCTAAACGAGTAAGGAATGCCAGCTCCTCCCCGAACAACTCCTCACCCAACAGACTACCGAAGAGGATGAAGACCTCCTCAGTCCCTGCTGCGAATGGTCACCTAGTCGCTATAGCCGACTTTGGGAAACCTGACCGCAAACTGAGTGAAGACGAATGGCAGTTGCTGGAACTAAGGATCCTGGAAGAGGTAAATGAGGCGATCGTTAAGAGCAGGCAACCGCCACTCTTCGGGGACCTCACTACCGTCCATGGTTTCAAAGTAATGAACTGCGAGAATGAATGGACCCTTCAATGGCTCCAGGAATTCGTAAAAAAGACGGCAGCTCCCTGGCAGAATGCTGAATTACGGCTCTTGACTGTCAATGAGATCAAGGACATAAACCGACCAATAGGTAAACTACTGGTCAGAGGCCCCCCTATTCCCCGCGATCGGCTGGAAAGGTACATCCTTTCTCTGAATGCCGAACTTTTGAGCGACCAATGGAAGGTCGTGAAGGTGGAGAAGACGGAGACAGGCACTGAAGTGATTGTGAGGTTGACACACAACTCCATACCACTTCTAAGAAGAGTCAGCTTCAAAGTGCGCGTCGGCATCACCCGATGCAAACTCAGGCTGATAGCCAGAAACAAAAAACAGGTTAGTAAGGCGTTGTATAAAAAACAATATATGCAATGGAATTGAAATTAATACAAATCAATCTCCAACATAGTAAAGCCGCCTCCGCCAACCTGGTCTACCTCATGGAGAGTAGACAAATAGATGTAGCCCTTATTCAAGAACCTTGGGTCGCGAGAGGAAAAATTAAGGGCCTACATTCCAAAGAACTCACGCTGTACAAATCCAATTTTGTCAGCCCAGACAGTAACCATAGAACATGCATAGTAGCTAGAAAACAGTTAAATCTCTTTCTTCTAACTACTTATAGCACAATAGACCAGACCGCAGTAAAGATGGAACGCGCAAACCTCCCATCACTAATCTTGGCTTCCATCTACATGCCACATGATGGAATTGAAGGACCACCAGCTGATATCACCTACCAACTGGTAGAATACACAAGTAAGAGTAGACTAGATATTATTATGGGCTGCGACGCCAACGCACACCATGTGCAATGGGGAAGCACCGACACGAATTCTAGGGGGGAACTCTTATTTGAATTTATTTTAAGAAACAATCTTTTGGTTATAAATAGAGGTAACACACCTACCTTTGTTACAAAAAACCGTAAAGAAGTACTTGACATTACCCTCACAAATAACTCGGACACTTGTCCAGTAGAGCAGTGGAAAGTACTAGATGATCTCTCTTTCTCAGACCATCGTCTGATAAACTTTATCACTCCCACTACAGATCGCCCAATCAAACCTTTTCGTAATAATAGACGTACAGATTGGGCTACCTTTAGTAGGGAAGTAGACGATAATATAGATTCCCTCAATACTAATAGGGACCTTGAACCGCAAAGCCTTGATAAGTTGACTGCAGAACTCACAGGGATTCTGAGAAACGCCCTGGATAAAAGCTGTCCTCTTATCACAACGGTAAAAAAGAACAAAAAACCAATTTGGTGGAATAACGAGCTGAGCAGCATTAGGAAAGAAACTAGAAGACTTTTCAATGCTGCCAAACGAACCGGCTCCGAAAATGACTGGGAACATTACAAATCCAGCCAAAGGAAATTCAAAAATGAAACTCAGCGAGCGAAACGCTGCTCGTGGAGAAATTTTTGCAGTGAAATCGAGTGTACGAACAAATCGGCCAGACTAAGGAAAATCCTCTCCAAGGAGACCATACCACTTGGTTCTCTGAGAAAAGCGGATAACCACTGGACTGAATCCGCAGTCGAGAGTCTGGAACTTTTGTTCGAGTCACACTTCCCTGGATGCAGCCCTATAGAGAACAGTGAAATAGAAAACACTAGGTTTTCTAGACATGAAATCCCGGCAGATATCGTAACGGAAGAGAAGTTGGAATGGGCTATCAACTCCTTTTCACCTTTTAAATCTCCGGGTTACGATGGCATTTTCCCTATGATGCTGCAAAAAAGCAGCAGGAAAGTCATCCCACATCTAAAGAACATTTTTGAAAATAGCCTCATATGGGGCTACATTCCCAAATTATGGCGGGAAGTTAGAGTCGTTTTCATACCGAAAGCCGGCAAACCCAGCCATACAGAAGCAAAAGACTTCAGACCTATAAGTCTGACCTCCTTTATACTGAAAACTTTTGAAAGGTTGCTTGATTTACACATCCGTAGCTTTATGAAACCGGAAGTAATATCCACCTTTCAACATGCCTACACAAAAGGAAGAAGCGTGGAAACAGCACTTCACTGTGTAGTAAGAACCATAGAAAAAACGCTGCAGGATAAGGAATACACTCTGGCAGCCTTCCTGGACATTGAAGGAGCCTTCAACAATGTACAAAACAGTGCAATTAAGAAGGCCCTGAATGATCTAGAAGTAGAAGATACAATTACAAATTGGATCATGAATATGCTAACAAAACGTCAGATCCACAGCGAACTGGGAGGTGCGAACTTGAAAAAGTGTGTGTCAAGGGGAACCCCACAAGGAGGTATCCTCTCACCCCTGCTCTGGATCCTGGTCATGAATGAGATCCTCGTAGCTCTCAAACATGATGGCGTAAAAGTGGTCGCCTATGCCGATGATCTAGCTCTCCTGGCAACGGGGAAATTCCCTTCCACTATTAGCGCACAATTGAACTATACACTAACCAAGGTAAGCGCTTGGACAAAAAGGTGCGGCCTTACAGTGAACCCCCTCAAAACAGAGCTGGTACTTTTTACAAACAGAAGAAAAATACCTACTTTTGAGTTACCAAGACTAAATGGGACCCCTCTTAAGATCTCTGATCAAGCCAGATACCTGGGTGTGATCTTAGATAAAAAACTAAATTGGAGTTCCAATATACAAGAAAGATATAAAAAATCTATGATAGCACTGTACTCGTGCAACAGAATTTTTGGCAAAAACTGGGGACCAAATCCCAAGATCATCCTGTGGATGTATACTGCCATTGTTAGACCTATCCTTTCTTATGGCAATTTGGTGTGGTGGAAGGCGTTGGAAAAATCCACGCATTTAAAAACCCTAACCAAAGTTCAAAGATCTGCCTGTATTTGCGTAACTGGTGCAATGAGGACTACACCGACCGCGAGTTTGGAAGTAATCCTCAACCTTACACCTCTTGATCTCTATGTTCAAGAAGCAGCAGCAAATAGTGCACTTAGACTAAACCAATGCAATGTCTGGAAAACCAGCCAAATAGGACACGCACAGATTTTATCAAGATACGCAGATAACAATATCTGCACGGATTACATAACTCCATACCTGGACTTTAAAAAATCCTTCACAACCAGCCTCCCCAATAGACAAGATTGGGAGAATGAAACACCTTACGAAACGTCTATAGCAATCTATACCGACGGTTCAAAAATGGAAGTTGGAACAGGGGCAGGTTTCTTTTCAGAAAGCCTAAACCTAGCGAGTTCATTCAGACTTCCAGATCACAGCAGCGTCTTCCAAGCCGAGATCTTGGCAGTCTCACACGCTGCAAAACAGGTGTCCATGATGGCGCTATCACATGATGATATCACCTTTTTCATTGATAGCCAAGCAGCAATAAAAGCGATTTCTGCCACTCTTATCAAATCAAAGCTTGTTTCTTGCTGTCGCGAAGAGCTAAGGGTTCTTGGCACGCAGCATAACGTTAGACTCTGCTGGGTTCCTGGTCATAGTGGTATACCGGGAAACGAAAAAGCGGACGAACTAGCGAGGAAAGGATCAACACTTGACCCTTCTCTCATTGATCAATCAATCAGGATCCCACCCTGTGAAATTAAACAGATAATCGGAAATAAAATAAAGGAAAAATCCAATGAAAGATGGGTAGGCCTAGATTCCTGTGTTACTTCCAGGAAAATATGGCCGAAATATAATAAGAAAGAATCTGAAAAGCTGCTATCACTGAATAGACCTTCATTGCGAATGCTTATCAGTATCACAACTGGACATAACCTACTAGGTTATCACAAAAAGAAAATGGGTCTTTGCACCGATGACCTGTGTAGAGGATGCAATGACGAAGATGAACACGAGGATACAACTCACTTCCTTTGTCATTGCCCAGCACTCTGTCACATTAGGAAAAAATTTCTAGGCAATTATTTTTTCAATGAACTAGAGGAATTATCAGACGCTTCAAAGAGCAGTCTGTTAAACTTCACTAAGGCCACAAAATGGCTAAACACCGAATAGACATAAATTCATAGGTTTCAAGGACGTTACAATACGTCAGGGTATCACAATGGATCTACATTGATCTAAGTGTGGCGGAATTAAGATCAACCGTCAGCCCATTCTACCTAACCTAACCTATGTGTGTAAGCGAAAGACAGGTTAACCAAAAATATTGTATACCTATTAGTGCTAAATTAAATTGAAATTATGTACAAGTATTTATAATTCAAAATAATAAATATTATTGTTAGAATATTTTAAACTAACCGCCCTACCTCATTTATAAGTTTAACTGTCACATCATGTTATTTACTAGAAACAAACTTGAATAAAAATAATAATGCAATTCTTTTGTTTTGATTCTTGCTTTACATCAACTGTACGAAAATTTTGATCAATTGTATTCAAAGTCCTTCCCCTTCAAATCCCAAACCAGTAAATATTTACACCAGCTTTAACGTTTCCGTCTTCGTTCGTAAATAATATTTCATTGTATTAAGGGGTAACGGTAGTAGAAAATCAGTTATGAAGGTCGCCATGTTTTTTTTTACAAATAGCATCTATGTAAAAAAGCATTTTGGTGCCCATGTCTGATGTTCTCCTACCTTACCCCTTAAATAGTTAACAACAATATCATATGACAAAACCGTTCGCCACAGCAACACGTGGCCGGGTCAGCTAGTAACTTATAAAATCAAAAATAGGCGATAAAAAAAAATTCCTCGGACAAGTATCTCTTATTTTTCAATATAGAAACTGGAAAAAAAATTTCAGCTGAATCGGAGAGGTGACGATTAACTTTTAGCAAAATCCGTTCGGTTTGTAAAAGAATGACCCAAATACCTAATAAACCCATGGACATTTTACATATTGATGTATACAGTATTCATAGCATACAAATTGTAACCATTTAAGACAAATTTTTGAAATTTGCTTCTGGTTTTATTTTTACTGCACGTGACAGTATATGTATATCAAGTTCAATAAGACAATTCTTTTCGCAACACGGTACACCAAAGAAAATGATGTGCGACTCAGCTGCTGAATTTAAATCTAATCTATTCAAAGATTTCGGTACACAATACGATATAAACTTACACATAACGACACCTCAAAATTCTACTGGTAACTCACCGGTCGAACGTTTCCATTCAACATTGACCGAAATATATCGAATTATTTACGATAAAAACAACAAACAAATTCCGACTGACATATTAAATGAAACCGATTTTTTGCTTTTGAGTAAAAATTAATAAAAGCATTGAATATGGAAAGAAAAAGCGGCCCTTAATGGGGCAAAACTATGTAAAAAAAAAATTTAGTAAGAAAAAAAAATGTTTTCTTTTTTCAAAATTTTGACTTTGAGGCTTGATCTCTCAAAAAATTTTCATTAAGTGAACTCAAATTAAAATTTTTATTATAGAACAAGGCATTAGCTTTCAAAAACACCGAAGTATGAGAAGCTAAGTGGCTTAGTTGATTTTTAATAGTTTTTTAAAAATTGAGTAAATTTTTTTAAAATTGCCCCTCGCGCCTACACGGAGGGATATAGACCCCTTCTTCCATACAATTTTTTTCTTGTTTTGACCCAACCTATCCATTCTGAGCCTTTGGCCAACGGTATCTCAAACACCCTACATAAATAAAATAAAATTCTAAGTTAATAATTAATTAGAAAAATAGTTGAAAAATTGAGAGCGGTGAAAATTTTTTTTAAACTTTTTTCTATACGCTATTTAAAACACATTTCCGAAAATTTCATGAAAATCCATGGACTGGCCCTGGATTCCTAGGTTTTGCCTTTTCTATGTCTAACGGCACTCCACTATATTTTATTATGAACAAACATTTGATCCAATACATGAGCAAACCTTGTACATCCATTGAACATACGTTTTACTGCCCAAAAGAAATGCTGAAGAACTTGACTTCTGAAAGATGCATTCCAAAAATTATTCAACACAAAGAAGCAACCTGTGACGTTATTGAAACAGATATCAACAGTAGTATCACCAACCAGAAGAAGATGACTTCAACATGTGGAATCGATGACAAAATTATCTTCGGAACCCTGCTTTTGCATTATGAAGAATCTGAAATAAAAATTAACGATAATATTGTAACGTGCGCTTAGTTCGCAATAGTAAAACTTTACCTTTCAATTTATCTAATTTTACCACTTTTATTCGATATCTACTTTATTCGATTTCAACTCTACCAATAATCACATTAAATCACTCTTAACATTAGCCGTGTTTTATTATTGATCTGATCCGGATCAGATCATGGGTTTATTAGCGTTACAACAACAAAGCGAAATCCTGCTTTTCAGTTGGATCTATTTTTGTGATCTAAAAATGAGTTCTTCTATTTCACACAAGAGGAGACTTTCCATTGAAAACGTTGGTATCATTTCCAATATTTCCAATAACAACAGTACTGCCACATGAACATTTTTATCTATGTGAAATGAAATATATTTTAGATAGATAGCGAGAGACTTCAAATTTACTCATTTTTGTATAATACATGACATAATGAAAATGTTTTACAAAACAAAACATATATTCGTGAAATTAATAAGAATTAGTGCAAAAAATGTATATTTGACAAGGTGCATGAGTATCATTTTTCAAAAATGAAAATTAACCATTGAAAAAAAAGTTCGTAGGGCAACTCTGCTACTCTTTTGAAATGTCAGTTGAAAGAGCGAGTTTCTCACAGCTTCCAACTGGAAATAATAAAAAATATGATGATCTAAAGCTGTTGTATTATCAAGATCCGATCCGGATTGGATCATTGTGATATTAATATAATCAAAACTGACTTTTTGGTTGCGTCAGCGGCCTATTTATATAAAATAACATTACATCTAGAGCGTTCCAGTTTGTTCTACATTTTAGACCATTCCAGTATTTAGATGTCAAGCATTTCCCCTCCTGGTATATTTCTACACATTATAGTGTTGCCGCTTGTGTTTTCGGTTGAACGTTTTCAGTAAGAAAATTGGTATTAAATGTTGCGTGTGCATTACACTGCCCATTCTTTAAGATTGTTCGTCCCGAATAATTCCATCTGCAGCCTCGCAACTATATCGATGCAGCCGGTCACAATGAACTACTTTTGACTTGCCTCTTAGTCCCCTTTGGATGTGGTAAACCACGTCGTTAATCCTCGTGACAACAGTATAAGGACCTTCCCAATTAAGCTGAAGTTTCGGTGACAATCCCTTTTGACGATGAGGATTATAAAGCCACGCACGATCTCCTGCTTGGAATCCTGCCGTTGTCGCTTTTGTATCGTACCGTGTCTTCATCCGGTCGCTATAGGCTTTCGTCCGTGCCCTTGTTCTTTTATGGATGTCAGCGAGTCTCTCCTTTAGGTCGTCCACATACTCGTTTGTCGTTTGTGTCCTGTGGCTCCTCTGTCGGGCATCCAAATCTAAGTTCGCTGGGCAGCCGTATGGCTTTCTCGAACAGGATTTCAGATGGTGATTGTCCTGTTGAGATATGTACCGCACTTCTATAGGTCATCAGGAATAGCGGTACTTGCCTATCACATTCTCTTTGGTAGTCGCCTACGACCTCGGTGAGGTGTTCTTTCAAAGTCCGGTTGAATCTTTCAACCATCCCATCAGATTGTGGATGAAGCGGTGTGGTTCTCGTCTTCTTAATGCTAAGTAGTTCGCACACTCCTTGGAAGATGATCGAAGTTCCTCCCTTGGTCAGAATGGAGTTCCATATGTACGCCAAACCTGCTCACCCAGTTAAACACAATCTGGTCGACCACCGTTTTGGCTTCTGGATTTGGGATGGCATTTCTTACATTACACTTACTAAAATAGTCCATTATAACCAGTATGTACTTGTTTCCAGCGTTAGTCTCTGGAAAAGGCCCAGCCACATCTACTGCAATCCTCTCAAAAGGCGATCCAACGTTGTACTGATGCATCTTACCTTGAATCTTTCTACCAGGTCCTTTGGTTGCAGAACATTTGTCACATGTTCGGCACCACTTCTCCGCGTCATCTCTAGCATGCAACCAGTAGAACCGATGTCGCACCTTCTCCAGTGTTTTTTTAACTCCCAGGTGGCCTCCAGAAGGTCCGTCATGCATCTCCCGAAGGACTTCACTAACCTTCGATTGCGGTACGATCAGCTGCATCACATATAATTTACCGTCAGCGGATTCCCATCTTCGCCTGAGGACACCTTCTTGCACATAAAGTGAGTCCCACTGTGCCCAATAGGCTTTAAGAACTGGACTCCTCTCAGAAATGTCTCCCCATTCAGGTTTCTCTTCATTTTCTTTCCATGCGAGAATGGGTTCGATATTTGGATCCTCCTGCTCCATCCGATTATGGGGTCAGCTCTTAGTTACTGAGCGGTAATGATTTCTTTGTCTTCTTGCCGCCTACAATGCTTGCAATCCACTATGCAAGGTCTTCGGGATAATGCGTCGGCGTTTGTGTGCAGCTTTCCTCTGCGGTGTTGAATCTGGTAGTCATAAGTCTGCAGTCTTTCTATCCATCTTGCGACTTAATCTTCTGAGTTTTTGAAGTTCAACAGCCAGTTCAGAGCACCGTGGTCTGTCCGCAGAAGAAATTTCTGTCCATAGATGTACTTATGGAAGTGCTTTTTTGCCAAGATAAGAGCTGGCAGTTCCCTTGTGGTCACACAGTAGTTTCTTTCGGGCTTCGAGAGGACCTTGTTGTAATATGCCACAAATTTCTCCTCGCCATCATACACTTGGGATAGTACCGCCCCGATTCCAACGTTGCTTGCATCTGCGTCGATGATGAATGTTTTGCCAGGTGTTGGATGTGCCAGCACTGGTGCGTTACATAGGAGGTATTTGAGTTCCTGGAAGGATTTCTCACACTCACCATTGTCATTTAAACTGCCTCCATTGTTTGGTGAGCTGATGCAAACTCTTTGCAACTCCAGCAAAGTCCTTAAGAAAACGTCTGTAATATGTGGCGAGACCAAAAAAGCTTCGGAGTTGGTGTTTGTCCTGTGGTGTTGGCCAATTTTTGAGGGAGTCAACTTTTTCAGGATCAGTCTTCACTCCTTGGGAAGAGATGATGTGTCCCTAATACTCAACTTCGGTTTTGAAAAGTGCACATTTTTCCGGATTCAGTTTAAGGTTAGCCTCTCGAAGTCTCTGAAACACGGCTTTTAGGTTCTTGCAATGTTGGTCAAATGTTTTCCCGTAAGCAATGACATCGCCCAAGTAAACTAAGCAAGCTTTCCACGTCAGTCCTTGAAGAACGCACTCCATCAAACGCTTGAATGTTGCCGGAGCGTTGCATAGCCCAAACGGCATAACTTTGAACTGCCAGAGCCCATTACCTGTCGAAAACGTCGCATTTTCCCGATCATCTGGGTGGATGTCAACTTGCCAATATTCACTCTTCAAGTCCAGCGTCGAGAACCACTGGGCTCCCTCTATTGCATCCAGGGTATCACTGATTCTCGGCAAGGGATAGCTGTCCTTCTTAGTCACATCATTCAGCCTTCGGCAGTCTACATAAAACGAGTGCTTCCGTCTTTCTTTTTCACTAGCACCACTGGTGAAGCCCAAGAACTTTTGGAATTTTCGATAAGACCGACCTTCTTCATTGCTGTTATCATTTCCTCAACCTCACCTTGTTTGGCCAGTGGAAGGCATCTTGCGGGTTGACGAATCGATCTTGCATCTCCTGTGTTTATGCGATGCTGCACCAACTGTGTCCTACCATATTTCCCCTTTTGCGATGCAAAGATGTCAGTGTACTCTTGAAGGAGATTTTCAGCCATCCTTGTTTGTTGGTGATCAAGGTTTGATGAATTCAGTATTTTAGCTTTGATGGTTTTGAGCTCCTCCGGAGTTATAGTTTTTCTCGGGGCTTCATCAGTGATCTTCGTAATTGCTGCAACGGATTCGCAACGTCCAACGACTTCTCCTTTCTTCAACCTTACATCGTACGGTCTGGTGTTTAGAAATCGTACGGGGACCATGTTGTTTTTCGGTGCTACCCAATGATGACGCTTTGGGAGGGACACTCTGGGCCTGGTTCCACCATGAGGTATCGAAGGCTTTCAAACTCACCTTCCAATTTTGTCCAAACGAAGAAGAAGGAGGCAGAATCAGATCTTCCGTGATGACAGTCCTCAGTGTCGACGTACTTTCGTTCGAAAAGGTCATTGGAAATTCCTTGTTTTGGTACTTCAAAACTTGATTACCGATGTCCAAAATAACTCCATGCTGTTTCATAAAGTCAATTCCATTGATGCACTCGTCACATATATCTGCCACCAGGAATTGATGAGTAAACACTAGATCGGCCAGTCGGATCTTAAGACACACTTCTCCATATACTCTTGCTGCTTCTCCCGTTGCGGTTCTTAGACGGTCGCTATTGCTTGTTGGTTCTAACACCTTTCCCTGATGGGAAACGGATTGATAAGCAACACTGGTGTTGTTGTTACTTTGCTCTGGGTTGGATCTCTTGCTTCCGCAATGTTGACAAGCGGTTTTATTTGGTAGTAGTCGGCATTGACGCTGTAAGTGCCCGGTCTAGTTGCAGTTGCAACACATTGCAGTCTCCGCTGGTTCTTTTGTATTTCAGCTCTTTGGCACGAGCATTCTTCGACTATAGCTTCTCTAAGTCGATGTACTCCATGAGAAACCTGTTCTGCTGCTTCAATTGTCAATGCGAATGCTAAAGTCTCAGAAAGAGTAGGTACGTATTCTAGCAGTTCGCATAGACCTCTGAAGATGTGTGTCGGAAATGGCACGAACGAGGAACTCAACAGCAAGCTGGTTGATGATTTCTTCTCCAGCAACTGGGTATGCCAGGTGAACCAGTCTTTCGACGTTTGCTTGGAGCTGCTGTAGACTTTCACCCCTTTTCTGGACTCTGTTATTAAGTTGGACTCGGAAGACTTCTTTCAAATGGCTATCGCCAAAGCGATTATCTATAGCTGCCACGAGAGAACTGAAATCACCGCTCTTACCAGCTGGAAAAGTTTGAAGTAATTCAGCTGCTGATCCTCTAAGAGCAAGAGTCAGTGCTATGTACGTGTCTTCGTCATCCCAGCCATTTGTTGTTGCGGCTGCCTCAAATTGGCTCTTGTAAACTGACCAAGAAGACTGTCCATCAAATATTGGCGGTTTCATCTCCTTTTTCCTTGCAAACTCTCCAGCAGATTCGAAAATTTTTATTTTACGGATCTGATCTAATTCCTTGGTCAGAACAGAGAACTGTTTATCACATCGGCTTTCTACGATTTCGAAACGATTCTCTACACCAGAAAGTTGTTTTTCCATACCTTCAACGCGTTCGTGAAGGGCACATACATTTTTTTCAATGTTGCCCAATTTGCCTTCTAGAATGTTTTTCTGGCTTTCCAAAACATTCTGTTGCGCCTCAAGTCTTTCGAAAATATTCTGTTGTTCTTTCTTTTATTCGTTTCGTTGTGCTTCTTGTTGTTCGAGGACATTCTGCTGTTCCTTCTTTTGTTCGTTTCGTTGTGCTTCAAGTTGTTTGAGAATATTCTGCTGTTCCTTCTTTTGCTTGTTTCGCTGTTCTAACAAAAGCTTCATCATACTGGAAAGATCTACACTTTCAGTTACTTCTGTTCTCCACTTCTGTTTCAAAAACAAAAGTGTTAACGTCTTCCCCTTACTTACTTACTTAGGTGGGCATTACAGTTCGGGGTGAACCTGGGCCTCAACCAACATCCTTCTAGAACGATTTCGATCTCGGGCGAACTCTCTCCAGTTTCGCACTCCAAGTCGGTTGAGGTCTTCATCCACTTGATTGCGCCACCTAAGACGAGGTCTTCCCCTTCCGCGATTTCCCTGCAATGTGCTTTCGAACACCCGACGAGCCGGAGCGTTTGGGTCCATCCGCTCTACATGGCCCAACCATCGTAGCCTCGCGATGCGTACTCTTCTGGCTATGCCCATGTCGCGGTACAGCTCATACAGCTCGTTGTTGTATCTTCTTCTCCACACATTGTCTTCGCATACGGGACCAAAGATGATTCGGAGAATTTTTCTTTCGAGACGACCAAGAGTTTCCTCATCCGCTTTCGATACGGTCCATGCTTCCGCGCCGTACAGCAGGACTGGGATGATTAAGGTCTTATACAAGGTCACCTTCGTTTTTCTAGAGAGGGTTTTGTTTCTCAATTGCCTTCTTAACCCAAAGAAGCAACGGTTGGCAAGAGTTATTCTCCGTTTGATCTCCGCACTGATGTTGTTGTCCGTGTCTACAGTGGATCCTAGGTAGACGAAGTCCTGTACTACCTCGAAGTTATGTCTGTCTATTGTGACGAATTGTCCAATTCGTCGATGTTCTGTGTCCCTGTTTGATGACAGCATATACTTCGTTTTGCCCTCATTAACCATCAAACCCATATTTGCCGCTTCTGTTTCAATTCTCGCAAAAGCACATATGACATCACGCTTTTTTCTTCCCATTACGTCAGGGTTTCCCAAACTATTTGGAGCAACCGACCCCTTTTCCAAAATGAGCTGATACCGTAGACCCCCAAAGCCTAATTGCTTTAAAAATCATGTCTCAAGTTTTTTACTTGCTTTTATAGGTACCTAGTCCCTGAGCAAGTTTTGCAGTAGTGCAGAAAGAAATTTGAGATAACAATAAAACATGACATTACGATGATAGCAGGTATGAAATTCCATAAACATGAAGTGTAATTCATAATTTATTAATGCAAGTTTTTAATAATCGTGCTCTTATTTGAGAATAAATAATAAATTCATGGTTAGAAAAATTAATGCAATTAATGAATTAGTTGACTTTCTACCAATCTAGCTATAGATCTAGTTTAATATTGGTAAGCTGCAGCCTTAAGTCTCCGCGTTCGTTGATCTTCAAACGGTTTCTTTTTTTCGTCAAAATGTTTGCAACCACACTGAAGCCTTTGTCAACTAAATATGATGATGGAAAAGCGATGAGATATTTCTCAGCAATGTTCCACAATGCAATTTATTGAGTTTCAATGCTGCGCTGCTACCAGAACTTCTGATAGCCTTCGTTGAACTTTAGCTTAAGCTCTTCGTCAGATTGGATGGTGATCAACTTTTCTTGCATTGTCACATTGGCTTCTTCCATGGCTATTATACTGTTCGGATTTACTATCCACTCAGGAATTTGTAAGTTCAAAAGATCCTCAAACCTTTTGTTAAAATCCTTGTGAAGCGCTTCCAAGTGAACGACATATGATAAAATAACATCGTAGTTCAAGATCAACAAACCATCACCATATAGTTATAATAAATAAGTGTCTGTTTGCCATACTATTAACCATTAAATTCATTAAACTTGCTAACCATACTGTACAATCCTCTTTACTTTCAAATTTCGTTAATTTAGCATTAATTTGTGAATTCAACTTGTAACACGATAACTTTGAACTCTATCAATAATTTTCATAATTTTCTTTTGTGCAGTCAGCATAAACACGCATTTGTAAATAATTAGGAATAAGCAGTTTTTGTGTATAAATAATGTGTGACAAATAAAGACTTGTCAGATAGCTACGAGACAGAGACCAAGACTTTTAATTCGTTTCTTCCAGTGAGTCTGCTGGAAGCTGTTTTCAATTCTATTACAAGTGAACAAGGTGTTATAGTGTTTCACTGTAGCCACCTTACTCAGTCACAGTACAAGAACTGTGGTGTGGCCGTCAATTCACTTGTAAAGAAAAGGTTATCCAACTAGAATTCACTACGATAGAAGCATCGTAAACATTTGGTGACCCCGACGTGATCATTGATTCCCTCACCAGCAGTAAGAAGCAATTTTCGCCAACATAAGCGTTGCCAGGGCTGAAACACTGGCAAAACTCCTACATTGAAATCTGCTCAATTCATTGAACTCATTGAAGACCTAAACTTCAGAGAGAGATCCAGAGACGACGCGACGATCCAAAAATTTAAACTATGGAGGATGAACTGGATACCTACACAAAAGGTGCCAGGCAGAAGGTCATCACCGATGAATTGCTGCGTTTGCAATCCAACATTGCAAAGGATGGACCGGGAAGGAAGACAGCAGAATACGCGAGGAAGCGGCTGGATTTGATTGAAGAGCTTTGTAGTGAGTTCGAAAAGAATCACAAAGACATCGAGGAGGTCGGAAAACACGATACACCATACTTCCAGGGCGACACAGCTGGGAAGGTCAAGCAAATCTACCAATCGCTAACACAACACCTTCTGTCCGTGATGAAGGCTGGGACATCGGAAAGACAAGCTGAAAAAGAATCAGCAAAGGAAAACGTGATGAAGGCTGGGACATCGGAAAGACAAGCTGAAAAAGAATCAGCATAGGAAAATTGTGAAGCTACTTCTCATTCGCTAACCTCAACACCGAACCAGGACACAGACACCACAAAAGTCTTTCGAAGGCAAAAGGCAATCGTGCAGTCATTGAAGCGATTGCTGGAAAACATAGAGGAGAGCTCAGAAGATTATTCAGGCACATGTTGCGGCCTAAAGATCGACCGAATAAAAAGCGTTTGGTCACAGATGGAGGAGGTTCATCAAAAAATTGCTGAGCTCCTAGAAGACCCAGAGAATGCAGGTTATGACATCGAAGAGTACTTCGCATTTGAGGACAGAGTCCAGAAAAATCTCCTCATGTTGTCAATCAAACTTGAAGGAGGCCATCCTGATCCCCGTCAATCCGACACATTGAGGCAAACGGCAAAATTACCTAAAATAACCTTGCCAAGGTTTGACGGAAACTACCTGACCTGGAGGCAATACTGCGATTTGTTTACTGAATTGGTCCACAATCAAAAAATAGCCGATTGTCAAAAGTTGTTTTACCTAAAAACAACTCTGGAAGGTGAAGCAGAAAAACTTATACGCCACTTCACCACCTCAGACGCCAACTACCACGCTGCTTGGAAGGTAGTCACTGAGCGGTACGAAAACCCTCGGTTACTAGTATCAGCGCTTATAAATAAATTAATGGCGCAGCCAACCAGCCACATGGAAACATCAACTCAATTAAAGGCATTGCACGACACTACAGTCGAATGCCTGCTGGGTCTGAAGAATTTAAAAATCCACACAACAAACTGGGACCCACTACTAATGAACATTCTGATAAAAAAATTGGATCGGAATACTTTAACCCTTTGGGAGCAGTCCTTGAAACAGCCAAACTGCCTGATTTTGACCAGTTCATGACGTTTCTCGAGACTCGTTTCCAATCATTAGAAGCATTGGGGGCAAAGACATACAGTAAACCATAATCTGACGATTCAAAACGCCCAAGAAAATTTGCCTTGTCTGCCACAAACGACGACAAATGCGTTATCTGTAACCCGGAAGGTCATCCACTGTTCAAGTGTCCCAAATTTAACTGCATGACAACAAGGGACAGAATAACACAAATCAAAGCCTTCAAACGATGTTTTAACTGCCTACGGTCTGGTCATCAAACCACAGATTGCAAATCTGGTCATTGCACGAAATGCAACAAGTATCACCATACGTTACTTCACATATCAACCGAAGACAAAAAACAACAGGGTCCAACGGTAGCCAGTCGAAGCATTATTTCGTCTGCAGTGAAGATGACAGCCAAACCCAATGAAAACGCCCCAATGCCACCAAACAATGCAACATTAGCAGCTTTCAACAGCACCCGGGAGGCGTACGTGTTTCTCAGCACCGTTAATGTCCAATTGATACCCCAAAATGGTTCGTCCATCAACTGTCGAGCGATTTTAGATTCCGGATCTCAAGTCAATCTTATAACTGAAAAGATGATACGGAAATTGGGATTACCTCTCACGTATCACCCCATGAGAGTCCAAGGAATCGGAGAAATCAAAAGAGAGTCACATCGCCGAGCCAACATCAGCATCAAATCAAATGTGACCAACTTCAACACAAGACTAGAAGCAATTGTTCTACGTCAGATTGTGTCTCCTCAACCATCACAGACCTTCGACATCTCCAAATGGAAAATACCGGGAAACATACAACTAGCAGACCCCTTGTTCAATACGCCAAAGCCGGTTGACCTACTTATTGGAGCAGAGTTCTTCCACCAACTTCTCTGCATTGGGCAAATCAAACTAGGAGAGCAGCTCCCGCTTTTACAAAATACATTACAGGGATGGGTAGTCACAGGCAAAATATGTGGGGAACCGTCTTCATCAACAAACATCTGCGGAGTTTATGCAGAAGAGAAATCTCTTGAAAAGGCAATTAGCAAATTTTGGGAAACCGAGGACGTATCTAGCTCCACATCAAACCGCACGCTGGCCGAAGAAAAATGCGAAGAACTTTTCAACCAAACGATTACCAGAGACAGTACAGGAAGATTTGTGGCCCATTTGCCATTTTCTGATGGCCCTGAAAAGCTAGGGTGCTCTAGTGACATAGCATTGAGAAGATTTCATGCTTTGGAGCATTAATTGGAGCGAGATCACGAATTATACAAGCAATACATTGGCTTCATGGACGAGTACATATCAAATTGGGGCATATGGTAGAGATCAACCTCGAAACCATTCAAACGCCACACTACTTCCTGCCTCACTTTTGCGTCTTCAAACCAGAAAGCACAAGACTAAGAGTTGTTTTTGATGCCTCGGCAAAGACATCTTCCAATCTTTCGCTTAATGACATTCTGTATGCCGGTCCAACTATTCAAGATGAGTTATTCACCATACTATTGTGTTTTAGATTGCCAAAATTCGTCATTAAGGCCGACATTCAAAAAATGTATCGGCAAATACGCGTAAGAGAAGAAGATCAACATTTCCAGTTAATATGGTGGCGACCCAAATCAACCCAAGCTCTAAAATGTTACAAGCTTTGCACTGTTACATACGGCACTACATCAGCTCCTTATCTCGCCACAAAATGCCTCCAGACTTTGGCTCAAAACTACTCTTCAAAGTATCCATTGGGCTCCCAGGTGCTGTTAAAAGATTTTTACGTCGATGACGTGATGTCAGGATCAGACAGCTTACTCGAAGCAAAACACATTCAAGCCCAACTATCAGCATTGCTGCAGGAGGGAGGGTTTGAATTAAAAAAATGGTGCTCCAACAACCAACAATTACTCGCACACGTTCCATTAGAAGATCAAGAGATTCCTCTGTCCGATGACAACCATGAAGGCACGGTAAAAACTCTTGGATTGATATGGCGGCCTAAATCAGACGTCTTCAGCATAAAAACAAATTGCATACCCCAGAAAAAATTCACCAAACGATCAGTAGCCTCAGATATAGCTCGTCTTTTTGATCCACTTGGGATTATAGCACCTGTAGTTATTGTGGCAAAATTGTTTCTTCAAGAACTGTGGGAGCTTAAGTACGACTGGGATGCAGCGCTACCAGAAGAGATGTACACCAGGTGGAAGAAGTTCTATCAGGGACTGCAAGAACTAGACAAGTTCAACATTTCCCGACACGTCTTCAGCGATACGATCCCTTCATCAGTTCAAATACACACATTTGCTGATGCTTCAGAAAAGGCTTATGGCGCAGCGGTATATGTCAGATCTATTAACAAAAATGGTACAATCATAGTACGATTACTATGCTCCAAATCTCGAGTCGCCCCAATGTCTAAAACAGCATCAGGGGCTAAGTCAATGACAATACCTCGTCTAGAATTATGCGCAGCTCTACTAGCCGCTGAATTGTCAAACCGTGTGAAGCTTGATCTCAAATTGAAAGACGCAAACCGATTCTTGTGGACAGACTCTCAGATTGTAGTGAGTTGGATAAATTCCAATGCGGAATCATTCCAATCTTTTGTTGGACGTCGGATTGCAAGCATCCAAAGACTCACGGACCCTATTCAGTGGCGACATGTCAGCTCCAGCGACAATCCTGCAGATGTCCTATCAAGGGGGATCTCACCAGACAAACTTCAAGATCATCTCTTATGGAAATATGGTCCAAGATTTCTTCATGGCACTGAAGCCATATGGCCACCCCCATATAAGAAGGTTGTAGCCTTAATCACTAGTAATCAATCAACAAACATATTTGAAGGAATGAAACACTCTAATTCATTTCTTAAGATGCAAAGAATAACAGCCTACTGCCTGCGATTCATTCAGTCAACAAAAAACCTCAAGGGAAGATGCACTAGCCAAACCATCAAACAAGATAAAGGGAAGCCCATAAAAGGTATCTGCCCGTTATCCACTATAGAGCTAGATAACGCACTACATTGTATTTTGAAAGAAATGCAGGAGCAAGAATTTATAAGAGACATCCGTGCACTCAAAGCCCATCAAGAGCTTCACAAGGCGAGCCCGTTTATAGGTCTTGCGGTATTCTTAGATGACAAAGGACTATTACGA
Organism: Melanostoma scalare; assembly: GCA_949752695.1. Classification (NCBI taxonomy): domain Eukaryota; kingdom Metazoa; phylum Arthropoda; class Insecta; order Diptera; family Syrphidae; genus Melanostoma; species Melanostoma scalare. The sequence continues at coordinate 159,370,693 of OX456985.1, read as the reverse complement.
GTCGGAGAAAGACTAGAAAAATCGGAGTTGCCATATGACACCAAGCATCCAATACTCTTACCCCACAAGCATCCATTTGTCAAAATGATAATGTCAGATCTACATATTGAGAATAATCATATTGGACCTCAAGGACTTTTTGCCATCACCAGACAAAAATTTTGGCCAATCAAAGGGAAGAATGTTGCGCGTTCTATCACACAAAACTGTATATCATGCATCAAGGCCAAACCCACTATGTATTCTCAAATTATGGGAAATTTACCAGCTCATAGAGTGCAACCAGCACGTCCCTTCATCAATGCCGGTGTAGACTTTTATGGTCCGGTATGCGTTCATTACCGAACGAGAGGAAGTAGGCCACAAAAGTGCTATTTATCAATATTCTGCTGCTTTGCTACGAAGGCAGTTCATATTGAAGTCGTAAGCGAATTAACCACAGAAGCATTCATTGGAGCACTGAAAAGGTTCATGAGCCGACGAGGCCATGTCAGAAACTTGTACTGCGATAACGCCACGAACTTCGTAGGTGCAAGAAACCAACTAGATGAGCTGAAAACAAGCATATATTCAAAACATGCCCAACATCAAATAACCACCAACTGCAGCTCTAAAGGCATTGACTTTTATTTTATTCCACCACGTGCTCCCCACTTCGGAGGACTATGGGAAGCAGCGGTCAAGTCTGCAAAACACCTACTACAATGTAAAGTTTCGAAGGCGTCACTCACCTACGAGGAGCTCGGAACCGTTACTGCAGAAGTCGAGGGCATTCTAAACTCCAGACCACTAACCGCAATGTCAGATAATCCAAATGACCTGGCTGTACTAACGCCGGGTTACTTTTTAATAGGCGAGCCCCTAAAAGCAGTTGTTGATCAACATGCAGAACCACAAAGTGGGACACTAGTCACTAGGTGGAAGCTTGTGTCAACCATCAAGAAGGAGTTCTGGAAACGATGGTCCCAAGAATACCTGAACGAACTCCAACAACGAACAAAAAGGAAAACACAGTCGAAAAACGTTCAACCAGGCACAGTCGTGATTATCAAGGAAGACAAAACTCCAGTAATGAAATGGCCACTAGGAAGAATCGAAAAGGTGATTCAGGGAAACGACGGACATATCCGGATTGCAGAAGTTCGAACAAAATCTGGAGTACTATGTCGTCCCATACACAAGCTAGCTCCACTAGTAGAAGGCAGCCAAAGCTCACTGGGCTTTCAGCCTGATGCATCTCTGACAAGTCGAAAACGCAAACTAGATGAACAAGAAGACATCGACGAGTCCAGTTCATCATCTAAACCAACAAAACAATCAACGCCCAAGTCATCTCGGTCAGGATTGCTTACTCTTTTAATAATAGCTCTGCTTTTACCAATTATAGCTGCCAGTGATGTAGAAGTCATCAAGTTTAACAGCTCGGCACCTGGCATACATTTTCAAAAACAAGGAACGATAAGCTTGATTCACAGCAAATGGAATCTAGTGGTATACTATAACCTTGCCTCATATCGAAAAGAAATTCAAGCACTCGAAAACAGCACTATCGTACTAAAACATCTATGCGATCAGTTGTCGTTTCAAGGATCATGCGCTCAAGTTGTTCAACAAATAGAACTGATCGAACACGAGGTAACGGAAGATAATATATTTCTTTCAACTATAGCTTTACCACCAATCAAAAGCATATTTGTTTCACGTCTTTCTCCGTCAACATCTGAAGATTCGGTTCGTAATTATATTATAAAAAAACTGCCCTCAGTCGATGGATCGAAACTTATGGTAAGAAAATTCATTGTGGCTCCAGAAAAGGAATATTCCTCTTTTGAAATTAAAGTTGGGAGGGACATCGAACTTTTTTCTTTAATTTGCAACACAACACTTTGGCCGTTGCACACTGTTGTCCATGAATTTTTTTCGAGGAAAGAAAAGAAGGACCTACGTCTTGTAATGTGGGCTCACTAATATCCCCAGCGACAATTGGAGCATCTCTTTCAACCTTGACTCCTGCTCCTTCAGTTAATTTGTCTTATTATTATCAGAATATAGGTGGCATGAGAACTAAATTAGACACTTTATATCTATCATTTTCATCTTGTTCATTTGATATAATTTTACTGACTGAAACATGGTTGACTGAAAGCCATCTAACATCAGAAATTTTTAATTCTAATTATACTGTTTTTAGGAAGGATAGATCTAAGCTTTTGACAGGTAAAGATAGAGGAGGAGGCATTCTAATTGCTATTCGATCGTCTTTAAATTGTAGAGAGATTGAGTTGAAATCTAATACTGAAATTTCTTCATCTTTAAGCGATATTGATCAATTGATTGTTTGTATATCTTTAAATAGTGACTGTGAAGTTTTTATTATACTTAATTATATTCCGCCTAGAAGCTCTCTTGATTATTATAACATTATTTTCGAAAATTGTAAAAACGTTTTAGAAAATCTAAGCAGTTCTCAACATGTTGTTTGTATTGGGGACTTTAATCTGGGTGATATTCAATGGATATTGGACTTAGACGATAAATGTTTAATTCCTTACAATGTAACCTCAGAAATTGAAGAAAACTTGGTTGACTTTTTTAGCCAATTTGACTTAATTCAATTAAATTCCATTCCAAATGGTCTTAACCGTATTCTTGATCTTTTTTTGTTGACAAGGAATTCAATGTTTATGTTGAAAAGTCTGATATCTCTTTTGTCGATAGTAAACTACATCACATTGCACTTGAAGGGCTTATTTGTTTTTATACCTATTCAAAGATCGAGAATTGTGATAATACTCTAATACCAAACTTCAATAATACTAACTTTGATGCAATGAATGAATATTTTTTGTCTTTTCCGTGGGATACACTTATTAGTAAAGTCAGTTTGTGTAAGGCTAGTGAATCTTTTATGGCTATTGTCAATGAAGCTGTACGTAGATTTGTTCCTCATAAAAGGTCTTCATCAAATTCCAACCCAGCATGGTTTAATAAGAGACTATCAAACTTAAAAAAAACAAAAAAAATAAATCATTTAAATTATACAAAAAAAATCTTGAGAATTTTCAACTTCGTTTAAATTACTTAAAACTTGAGTATGAGTTTGACACTCTCAACAAGTTTTTGTACAAATCTTATATGTTCTCCTTACAACATAATATTAAGAGTAATAGTAAATGTTTTTGGAGCTTTATCAATTCCAAACGTAAATCAAATGGCTATCCTAGTTGTATGAAATACTTAAGTACGGTTACTAATGATGTTGCAGAGATCTGTAATCTTTTCGCAAATTTTTTTCAATCCGTCTATTCTACTAACTCTTGTACTAACCTAGAACCACCTTATATTTCAGTGTCAACTAGCGTTGGATCCATGAAGCTTCAGATATTTGAAATCAAAACTGCCTTGCTTGGCTTGGACCCAACCAAAAAAGAGGGGCCTGACGGCATTCCACCAATTTTGCTTTCTAAATGTTCTGGTTCCTTAGCTAAGCCTTTGACGGATCTTTTTAACTTGTCTTTATCCAGTGGTGTCTTCCTGGATTCTTGGAAACTGTCTTTTATAATTCCCGTGCATAAGTCTGGTTCAAAACAAGAAGTTTCTAACTATAGAACTATTTGTAAAATCTCCGCGTTACCTAAGCTGGTCGAAAAAATTGTGTGTGATAAACTATCCTTTACATTAAAGGAGGAGATTTCAGAACATCAACATGGTTTTATGTCTGGTAGATCTACTACGACCAATCTCTCCTTGATGACTAATTACATAGTAAAAAATTTTGAAAATAATTTCCAGACTGACATAATATTTACGGATTTTGCTAAAGCCTTTGACCGTGTTAATCATCAGGTTCTAGTTAATAAACTGAAGCAATTTGGGTTTCATTCAAGATTTCTTGATTTCTTGACTGTTTTCGTAAAACTCTACCTGTTCAGTTTAAAAACCAAATTAATAATTCTGATCTGGAATGTGTTACTCAAAAAAAAGATTTGGGGGTAATCTTAGATACTAAGCTTTAATTTTTACCTCATATTAATTATATAATAAGCAAATCCAATCAAATGCTAGGTTTTATTATTAGAAATACTAAAGAATTCACCGATTCATACACTCTCAAATCTCTCTTCAACTCCTTGGTTCGATCTGGACTGGAGTATTGCTGTACGGTTTGGAACCCTTGCTATAAAAACTCCTGTATGAGAATCGAAAAAATCCAAAGAAAATTTACTAGGTATACCTTCTATAAGCTAAATTGGAGAATCGATACTCCTTCATACAAAACCAGGTGTTTGTTATTTGGCATGCAAAGTCTAGATCGATCGAAAAATCTAAATCGACGTACATACTTTGGGATAATGCTTGTCAGAGATTTACTAGCAAACCACATAAAATGCTCTCCCTTACTTTTATTAATTAACTTACGCGTTCCGAGTAGAACTTCTCGTAATAACTTTGTGTTTCATGAGCAAATTCATCGCACGAATTATGCCCGCAATGAAACCATTACTCGTTGCATCAGAGTAGCCAACTCAGTTTGCAGTAGATTAGATTTCTTCGACAACTGCAGTAGAGATTCTTTTAAACAGTATGTTTTTAATGTATTAAACATGCCACCTTTTAATTAGTTTGTATTTCAATTAAAATTCAAGTTCCTATCTTATCAATACCATTGTTAGTCTAATTCTTAAGTAGTCTTTAAGTGAATATGTTCTCTGATTGACGAAATAAATAAATAAATAAACAAGGGAGGATTAAAAGAGGAGCTATAGATGTTGTAGGAAACATAGCAAATTCGCTTTTTGGAGTTCTCCACTCTAGATACTCAGAAGAAGTAACTCGTCATTTCGAAGAGTTGCATTCAAATGAAGACCAATTACTGAAACTTGCGAAAAATCAGACTTCAATTTTAGACTCAACAGTGAACATAATGAAACAAAATCAAGAAGCCATGTCCAAAAAACACAGCATGCTTGAAACTCAATTTAAGCAGATAATACATCGAATCAACAATTTGACCGAGGAAGTGTACCAGACTAAGATTAAGGAGCTTTTTTCGTCATGGTCTATTTACGCCACATTGCTTATAATGAACATACAGCGCACCCAAAATTCAATAACTGATGTTTTGGCAGATACTCACCAAGGACGAATAAATCATCTACTCATATCTCCACAACAACTCAACGGTGAAATCACCATAATAAGAAATCATTAACCATCAGGATTTCGACTTCCAGTTGAGGCCGAAAACATATTGACTCTATACAAGCTTATGTCAATTACCGGACAAATAGCCTCGAACTACCTAATTTTTAAAATTGAACTACCATTGGTCGAGTTGGAAGAATTCACGATGTTTAACGTGGTTCCGATCCCAGCAGTTGTCAACAAAACCTTCATAGCAATACAATCATCAATAAGTGTCCTGGCAGTGAGTCCTCACCACGACGAATACTACCCTGTAACCGAAGGTGACCTCACTTCATGTATCATAATGAACGGGGTTCATTATCTGTGCCCCCAATCTCATCCAGTATACAGATGTGGAACAAACCTCAGCATCTGCGGAATAAATTTACTCAACAACGCTTCGGACCTGTCGGGATGTGAGCTCAAACTTATTCAAACCAATTCTGTTTGGAAAAAACTGCCTGAAGTAAATCAATGGATTTTCGCCGTCAAAGAAGAAACAACGCTGAATACCGTTTGTGATCGCCAAACTACCTTCATTAAGATACAGGGAAGTGGCCTTTTAAAAATGCAACCGTCTTGCGTGGCCAAACATCAACATCTAACTCTTCAAGGGCTACAAATTCACTCAAACAATATACGAGTGTCGCATACCAGACAAAGCGGTGATATAAGTTCTGAAAACATCAGCCGCCTTACAGCTCTCAAGTATTATTCATCAAACATGAGTTCATTCCACACAGATCTGCTAGAACTTCAAAAGCAGATTAAGTCACAACAGCTAGAACTCCCAAATCACATATATCAACATAACATCCCGTACACCATCATGAGCTCTCTTGGTTTTCTCAGTGCAATGACCGTTCTCATATACCTAGCATGCCGGTGTTGCATTGCTCGATTCAAACAAAGAATGCCATCACCACCAATACCAGCACCTAGAAATGAACCATCATCCAGCTACAGTTTCCAGGTCTAATAGCTTCTGATGAATCCACAGCATATCATCAGCGTGGGGCAGGATGTTCAAGATCAACAAACCATCACCATATAGTTTTAATAAATAAGTTTCTGTTTGCCATACTATTAACCATTAAATTCATTAAACTTGCTAACCATACTGTACAATCCTCTTTACTTTCAAATTTCGTTAATTTAGCATTAATTTGTGAATTCTACTTGTAACACGATAACTTTGAACTCTATCAATAATTTTCATAATTTTCTTTTGTGCAGTCAGCATAAACACGCATTTGTAAATAATTAGGAATAAGCAGTTTTTGTGTATAAATAATGTGTGACAAATAAAGACTTGTCAGATAGCTACGAGACAGAGACCAAGACTTTTAATTCGTTTCTTCCAGTGAGTCTGCTGGAAGCTGTTTTCAATTCTATTACAAGTGAACAAGGTGTTATAGTGTTTCACTGTAGCCACCTTACTCAGTCACAGTACAAGAACTGTGGTCTGGCCGTCAATTCACTTGTAAAGAAAAGGTTATCCAACTAGAATTCACTACGATAGAAGCATCGTAAACAATCGTCTTGAAGGATTTCTGTTGATTTCGACAGATGCGGATCTATAAGTATTCTTTTCTGCTTTAATTTTGTTTATAAAGAATAATTTTTCCCAGAAACGCCGCTATAATTGATTTTGTTTTGATCAAGTTGAGATCGTCACCCTGCAGCTGCAAGTTGACTTTGTTGAACATGCCGAAGATATCAGTCGTATAATAAATATCCGTCATAGAATTTTTCAGATTTTCTTCCAAAACACCCAAAAATAGCTGAAAGTCTTGCTTCAATGTGCAAAAGTAATTTAGTAAAGACTTCGTCGTTATCCTCACAAAGCTGAACAAATAACCGAGAGTTCAATGAATTGATTCGAATCTTGTTGACAGCATTTATAACGTATTGCAAAGACTGGTACAATCTAAGACTCAGATTTTTTGCTACTAAATGTTGTCTTAGGTTCGAATTTAAAATTTTGTATTTCTAACGAAAAAAAAACATATTAAAGCTAGTTTAAAAAATGAAAAAAAAAAATTTTTTGGAGAAGGAAATATGAGAAAGGATCACATCCCAAAGTATGATACACGAATTACGGGACACCATTCATAGCTGTGACACTTAACAGGCCATCATATAGAAGCATACACATACCTCACCATTCAAAAGTTTGCTGAAGTACACTAAATCCGTATTAAAATACCTACCAACTGTTGTTTCCGTAAAAAAAAACGAGCAACGAATCGTCGAAACAGTACTCAGATACGAGAAGGAATTTATTGAGTTTTTTTTAAAGATGTAGCAATACTACTTTTCATTTTTAGAATGGCAAAAGTAACGCCATACTATCTTTAAAGTTTAAAATAAGAAAATGTATGAAGGGGGTCGATTGCAAAACTTGTCGACCCCCAAATTCAGATTTCGATTTTGTCGACCCCTGAGAAATCGATATCGACCCAAGGGGTCGATATCGACCACTTTGGGAATCACTGCATTACGTCAATATCGTCTGCGTAGGCGAGTAATTGTACAGGTTAGGTTAGGTTAGGTGGAAGTGGCTGTCAGTCAATGAGTACATTGCCTGACACACTTAGGCCGCAAGGGCCCATTGTGATACCACAGAGATCAGCAAGTTAATCACCTACTGATCTCAGAAACCCGATGTCAGATTAACGAGTTGATCACTTATTAATCTTCCATTACGGGACTAGCCGGTTAATCACCTGCTAGTCGAACCACGTGGAACTTTTAATGTATTTCGAAAGACTTTTAGGGTCTATGTAAGCTAAGTCGCTAGTATCATCGAAGAAGAATTCACCGAGATGAGTTTTCCTCCTATGAAGTAGTGCAGGGCATGAGCAGAGAAGGTGTTGAACGGTTTCTTCCTCCTCCTCGTCCATGCAGCTTCTGCAAAAATCATTGGAAAACACACCAAGTCTTTTGGCGTGTCTCCCTATTAGACAGTGTCCCATAAGAACACCTATGGTAGAACCTAGATACAGACGGTTCAGGGCCAACAAACTCTTCGAGCGTTTTGAGTCAACACACGGCCAAACTTTTTTGGTTGCAAGGCAGTTGTTACTCTCAGTCCATCTAGTGTTTGTTATCCTTGAAGCGTCTTGTCTAAGTAGGAGTTTACATGTAGCGATAGGTACACCTATGTTGTTCCATTCTGAGCGTAGGGAAGTGGTCGTGCCCTTTTTGGCTAGTTCGTCTGCCATACAGTTGCCTGGTATGTCCCTGTGCCCTGGCACCCATGAAAGGTGAATGTTAAACTGATTTGACATCTCCCTCAGAGACATCTGACAATTTTGGACCGTGATGGATTTTGTAGAGACAGAGGCAAGAGATTTAAGGGCAGCTTGGCTGTCTGAGAAGATCCGAATATCCGTGGAGGATATGACGTTTTCTTTGAGCCAAGACAGCACCTTCTTAATCGCCAGAATTTCCGCTTGGAACACACTACAATGATCGGGTAGGCGGAAGAAAAGACTGAGATTCAGTTTTTCTGAGTAGATTCCACTTCCCACACCTTTGCTGGTTTTTGATACATCGGTGTAAAAGTGTATTGCTTCATTTTCCAAAAGAGTGCCATTTTCCCAAGCTTCTCTTGAAGGTATGGTTACTTGGAAATTATTGTCAAACACCAACTTGGGGGTGGTGTAGTCGGATCGATTCGGTAAGAATCTAAAGTTATCTAGAATGGTAGTGTGGCCGATTTGATTATTGGTCCACTGTGATGTAGCTCTGAGTCGAGTAGCTGAGCTAGCTGCGACTTGTTTGCTGAAGATATCTAGGGGTGTGAGATCTAGTAGTACATTGAGGGCATCCGATGGGGTTGTCCTCAGTGCGCCACTAATACACAGACTAGCCGTTCTTTGAATTTTGGCCAGCTTGTTGTAGTTGATCATCTTGTCTAGTGCTGTCCACCAGACTATCACCCCGTATGTGAGTATCGGTCTAATTACCGAGGTAAACAGCCAATGGGTGATTTGGGGCGAGAAACCCCATTTCCCGCCAATGGCTTTTTTACAGGAGAAGAGTGCAACGTTGGCTTTATTTACTCTTTCCTCAATATTGGTTTTCCAGGTCAGTTTTTTGTCAAAAATGAGACCTAGATATTTAGCCTGATTTGACAGTGTGAGAGTTACCCCTTTAATAGTTGGGGGTCTGAAGTCCGGAACTTTGTATTTCCTCGTAAAGAGAACTAATTCCGTTTTATGCGGATTGATGTTCAGACCACAATCTGCAGCCCAATTGTTAAGCTTGTTAAGTGCTGTTTGTAGCAGCTCAGCTAGGGTTTGTGGGTGCTTGCCTGAAACGGCAATTGCTACATCATCGGCATAGTCTATAGTTTTGAAACCTTCGTCCTCTAGGTCGATTAACAATTTGTTAACGACCAGGTTCCACAGTAGGGGAGATAAAACTCCTCCCTGCGGGGTTCCTCTATTGGCCATTCTGCTTGTTTTGTAGTTCCCCATTTCGGAACTAATGATTCTGCTGCTGAGCATTGTTGTTATCATGTTTTTGATGTGTTCCTCTATGAGCAGCCCATCAAGAGCATTAGTGATTGCTGAATTGTTAACATTGTTAAATGCACCCTCTATATCTAGGAATGCGACGAGACAGTATTCTTTGTAGTGCAAGGATTTTTCAATGGTGCAAACCAGAGAGTGGAGTGCAGTTTCCACTGATTTACCTTTTGTATAGGCATGTTGCGCCGTTGAGATCAGACTAGGTTTAATTTCTTGTCTTAAATGTATGTCAATCATTCTTTCCAGTGTTTTAAGGAGGAAGGATGATAGACTAATAGGTCTTAAATCTTTTGGATTTACATGGGAGCTTTTGCCGGCTTTAGGTATAAAGACGACCCTATCTTCTCTCCAGGCCTTGGGAATATAGGCATAGGCATAGCTGATGCATCCTTTCATGATCATCTCTAAGTTATAGATGATGATGTCTGAAACCTGCTGCAGCTCCGCAGGGATGATTCCGTCAGGCCCTGGTGATTTATAAGGGTCAAAGCTGTTTATTGCCCATAACAGTATATCTCTAGAGATAAGACCTTTACCTGATTGGTTTGCGAGTCGAGGCAGGTGCTCCTCATCTGTTATTGTCAACGAGCTATAAGGGAAATGAGTATCCAGTAGCAAGTTTAATGTTTCTTCATATGAGCTGGTCCAGTTGCCGCTTTCATCTTTTATAGAACTTGGCATGTTTGGACTCGTTGATAGGATTTTCCTAAGTCTAGATGCCTCTGAGGAGTCTTCAATTTTATTGCAGAATTCTTTCCAAGAGGATCTTTTGCTTATTCGTAATCTCTTTTTGTAAATCCTAAGGGATTCCTTATATAGATCCCAGTCTATGGGATTTCTGGAAGATTTGGCTCGATTGAAAAGCTTCGCACAACTTTTCTTGAGCGGTTCTAGCTCTTTGGTCCACCAGTGTGGTTTCTTCTTCCCTCTTACTATGGTAAGAGGACAGGAGTTACACAAGGCATGGTTAAGAGCACTAGTTAGATCGTCGACTTTGCTGTCAAGATCCTTGGGGTTTGAAGGGAAGCTATTGTCATTGTAGTTGTAACAATGTTTGAAGATTTCCCTGAATTTTACCCAGTCAGTTTTCCTATAATTACGGAAGCCTATGGGTTTTGGTGTGTCATCTGTTAGACTAAATTGGATGTATCTGTGATCAGAGAAGGAGTGATCCTTAGATACAGCCCAATTTTGAATCTTGTTATACAGGGTGTCCCGTAATTCGTTTTACATACTTTGGGATATGATTCTTGGTCATATTCTAAGAAAACAGTAAAGTAACATATACAACAAAGTCCAACATATACAGTAAAATTTGTTTTCCTATTCTTTTATACGACTTTTACCCCAAATTTAAAGCAAACACCCACAATGAAATCCAAAAACGGGCTCTGGCATGGATTCAAAACGAAGGAGGGCGCTTTGAGCACTTGTTATAATTGTATTTGTATTAAATACATAAAAAAAACTACTAAAAGTGATCATATTATTGTTTTATTCAAACAAACCTCTAAGCAAAAATTTTTTTTTATTTTTTTTAAATTTTTCCCATTTTGTATTTTTCCAAGTATCATAAAATGTATGGATTTTTGAGGTAACTTAATGCTGAGTTTTTTCTTTATTATTGTTTTGTTCATCTGTTAAAAAATAAAGAAACTCTATGTTTATCAGGCCTTTTCTCCAAAAAAATGACCTCAAAGTCAAAACTTTGTTTTGGGAAGAAAATTTGAACACCACTTAAAATAGAAAATCTGGCAACCCTAAACCTATGGAAGCCTAATTTAAATACAGTCGTAAAGGTTGTTATTTCTACAAAAAATTGAGTCTAAGATTAGGTCTCTATCATCAGTTTCGACAGAGATATCGAATTTAACAAAGGTCAGGGTACACCAAAGTTAGCCTTTTTTTAAATTGTCAAAAAGTGATTTCAAACTTGAGAAACGTACTTTACTGTAAAACAATTTTTTTCTTAGAATATGACCAAGAATCATATCCCAAAGTATGTAAAACGAATTACGGGACACCCTGTAGATTGATTGAGATACAAAGGTAACATCTAAAACCTCTTGTCTGTTTTTTGTGACAAAGGTTGGTTCGTTACCGATATTGCAGATAAGAAGGTTGGTACTTAGTATAAAATTAAAAAGAGACTCACCCCTTTCATTTACGTCCGTACTCCCCCATACTACGTGATGTGCGTTGACGTCACTTCCTATTATATGGTCCGCTTTGAGCTTTGTTGCGCTTTTTATTACGCGCTCGAGCGTCTCTCCTGGTAGCGGCCCCGGTTGGTCATGGCCTAGATAGGCGGACGTGAGCCAGTAAGTCCCACTGTTGGTCTGCAGTTTTACTGTTGTGGTGTCGCAATTGCTGTAATTAGGTAGTAAAAATACGTTAAGTGTTTTCTTTGCAGTATGCAGGATCTTGGTTCACCTTTGTCCGTCACATACAGCAGAGAATAATCTTTCGTCCTGAGTCCTTTTACCACGGATTTATTAATCCATGGTTCTTGGATCAGGACTATATCCACGCCGGACTTGCTAAGTCGGAGAAGGAGTCCGGCCGAGGCTTTGATGGAGTGTTGGAGATTAATCTGGAGTATCTGCAGCATTGCTACAATCATCCAGCTTAATCTCCAACACTGTAGCATTAAGGTCCTCCATATCTGAGGCGGAGTCTAGCAACTCATCCTCAGAAAGGAGAACCCCAAACATTTCATCGTCGGAGTCTAAGACTCCACCTTTGTTGTTGTCGTCCTTATCGGACGATTTGATTTCAGTTGCGTCTTGATCAGACACTATTATTGTAGTCTTTTCGACCAGTTTCGAGCAAGACAGCTGTTCCAAAGAATCAGAGCAACTTGCCGCGTCTGTCTCCATGATGGAAGATTCGACGCTCGCAGTGGACTCCTTGGCTTCGGATTCAGCCGCTTGCTTTGGAAGCTTTGCAGCGTCCTCATCTTTTTTGTATATTTTCAGCACTAGGCTGTCAAAGCCGTACTGAATAACGCCCCCGCGTGCCGCCAGAGGTTCTAATGACTCCTTATTCAGGATGACAAGAGCCGACCGATAACGACCCACCGACTCTTTTTCAATCACCGGAACCGTCCAGTCGTGAGTGGGCAGATCCGGGTTGCTGTATTTAATCAACTGGAGAACCATCTCCCGCGATTCATGTAGGGCCGGTACCAAGGCACGAGCTCTCGGTCTGCTTGGGATATCCTCCCTTGCCACAACCTCTAGCTTAGCACCTGGCCAGATCTCACCTAAACCGCTGACAGCAAGTTTATATAGGTGAAGCGATCTCTGGTCTTGGCAGGCGATCAGCTTGACGCGGTTTTGATGCCAGCCAGCGTCGCTAATTCTTGGGAGGGGTCCCGGATTCGCCTCGATAACAGGTATAAACCTGAAAGCGAGGTGAGCCTTGACGTCCACCACCTGTCGGCAGAGATGTTTCCATCCATATTGCTCCCGTCGATGACCGCGACAACAATCTGTCCCTTTACCACGTCACCAAAGGATTGCCGCGGCACCAGTGTCGATGGAACGCTAACCCCGACTCTTGGCTTTTTTGGTTGAGGTTTTTCAACCTCAAACGACCTGTTTCGCTTCGACGTTGAGTCTTGGCTGGTCTCTTCTGCAATTTTACTTGCCCACTTCAATTTATCAACCTCACCCGGGGTTCTCTCCACTGCGGGTTTACCATCCACCGTTTCAATTACCCTTCTGGCTTGGTGACGTATCTGAGCGGGCGTTTTTTTGATCTGAGTCCCCCCCTTGGCCGAGCTGGAGTTGTTAATCACCTCTCCCGCTCCACCAATTGGAGGATTCATTGTACTCGACGAGGGTACGCACCGACCCGCAGAGTTAGGGTTGCTAATCGCCTCCCCAACCCTGCCAGTCTGAACGGCCCTCCCCGTGTCCTTTATTTTAAGGGCATTCAAGGTGGAGACGGAGTCGTTGATCACCCCTCCATTTCCCCTCTTTGTAAGTTTCATCTCGTCCTGTCTTGATGATAGCACCAAAGTAGGCGAATTGTTTTCAAAGCTAATATTGGGGACTTCATCCCCTCTATTAGCAGTGGCGGTCCGTTTGCCCTCCGATTCACTGGCTAGAACTAGCTTTGCAGCATGCTCTTGACCAGTTTCCAGCGGGCTGTGCTGCTCGCCAGAGTCGGGATTCTTGGTTCCCACTGCACAGACCTGAACTGGCTTCGCAGCTGGTTCAGAGCCTGTGTGCGAACCTTATATCCCACTGGCGGAAGGTATGTCCGTTGGCTCACATTCCTGCTTCGACTTTTCAGCCAAATCGGAGAATGTGTACAACTTTCGTTGCCTCCCCCCAGTTTTCTTTTTTGTCTTTTTGTTCGTTTTTTTGTCTGTTTGTTTGTTTGTTTGTTTGTTAGTTTTTAAAAATTCCATAGAAAGTCCCACGAGTAACTACGGAAGGAAAAGGTCAGCCCCGGCAGAGCCGTGTACCGGGGTAAGGCTAGTCTATTCTGGACCCTGCCAAGCATCCAGAAGAGCTCGTTATTGATTGGTTTATCTCCCAACCTTTAATTCTTCGGCACGGATTATGAATGCTCACACCACCACTGAAACTAGGAACCTCGTATCTATGGTGAGATTGGATTTCTAAGGATTGTGCTATTGAGAAGTCACAACCACCCAGCGATCCAACCTAACCTTGGCTGTCATCGTCTGACATCGTACAGACACTGATAAGTATATGTAGTGAACATTGCCCGCCCGGCACCCACTTGGAGGGTTCGATCGAGGATTTTTGCCAGGCTAATTGTACATAATTTTTGTACAGACTTTTGAAAGATTGTTCCTCTGGTTTTGACGTTTGAGTTTCTTACTATCTGTTCAAGTATGATGTTGAAGAAATCGCATGACAGTTTGTCGCCTTGCCTAAAACCTTTTTCAACATCAAAGGTCTCGGTGAGTTCTTTACCGACCTTGACGGAGCAGCGTGATTTCTCCAAAGTCATCCTGCATAGTCGTACAAGTTTTGCAGGGATGCCGAAACTAGACATGGCTCTGTACAGCTCGTCTCTGTTAATACTGTCATACGTGGCCTTGAAATCGATAAAGAGGTGGTGAATATCAATATTATGTTCTCGGGTTTTTTCCAAGATCTGCCGCAATGTGAAAATTTGGTCAATTGTGGACTTCTCTGGTCTAAGACCACATTGATAAGGACCTATCAAGTTGTTGACGTGGGGTTTCAGACGTTCACATATTACAGCAGACAAGATCTTATAAGCGACGTTAAGGAGGCTTATCCCTCTGTAATTGGCGCAATTGTGAGGGTCTCCCTTCTTTAGGATCGGGCATACGATACTGAGGTTCCATTCATCGGGCATGCTTTCTTCCGACCATATCATGCAGATCAGCTGGTGCATGCTCCTTTCCAACTGGTCTCCAGCTGCCTTGAAGAGTTCGGCATCAAGGCGGTCTGCACCTGCAGTCTTATTTGATTTAAGTTTGCATATGGCAAGCTTAACTTCCTCTAGGTCGGGAGGACGGCATTCTTGATCATCGTCCAAGCTGAATGGGGCAATCTGCCTGACAGCGGAATTTGTGTCCTCATCGCCGTTAAGCAGTCTGCAGAAATGATCTTTCCAGGTCCTCAGTAGCGACTGTGACTCTATAACTATGTTTCCCTGCTGGTCTTTACAGGCTTGAGTTCGGGGTTTGCCACTCTGGTAGGATCTTTTTACCTTTTCGTAAAACTTCCGAATCTCGTTCCTGTCATGGCACCTCTCTATTTCCTCAAACGAGCGCTTCTCATGTTGCTTCTTTTTCTTTTTGTGAAGTCGGTGTTCTTCCCTTCTTTTCTCCTTGTAGATCTCATTATACTGATCGTAAGCAGCCCTTGTTCGTTTTTGCATAAGCATTTGTCGTGCTTTTTGTTTGGCTGCATTTGCCTGCCCGCATTCTTCATCGAACCATGGGTTTCGTTTTGGTGGCCGAGTGAAACCCAGAACCTCAGAGGCAGCGGTTGGTTGATGGCTTCTTGGCATTGCTGCCACTGGTCTTCAATGCTTAATGCTGGCGGCATGGGATTCAAGGATAATTGAAGGGACACTCGATTGGAAAAGGCATTGGCAATCTCTTGCGATTGTAGCTTTCCGACGTCATATCTCTTCACAGCGTTAGTTCGTGCTGGTCGTGAACAGGATATCCTCATTCGTACCTTGGCTACAGCAAGGTAGTGGTCCGAGTCAAAGTTGGCCCCTCGGAAAGTTCGGACACCTAGCACACTGGAAGAGTGCCTTGCGTCGATCGCAACATGGTCAATTTGGTTGACGGTTAATTGATCTGGAGATCGCCATGTACCTTTATGAATTTTGAGATGCGGGAAGCGTGTACTACTTACAACAACATTTAGCCCCGCAGCAAATTCGATTAGCCTCAGTCCGTTTTCGGAGGTTTTGTCGTGGAGGCTATGCTTACCGATTGTGTTTCCAAAGATGTCCTCCTTCCCTAGTTTTGCGTTAAAATCGCTAAGGGCGATTTTCACGTCGTGTCTAGGGCACTGCTCATACGTTTCTTCGAAGAGCTCGTAGAAACAGTCTTTGGAATCGTCATCTTTCTCTTCTGTGGGGGCGTGGGCGCATATAAGGCTAATGTTGGCGAATTTAGCCCTGATGCGGATGGTCATTATACGCTCATTGACTGGATTTTGGCTGATCACCCTATCCCTGAGTCTTCCTCTAACGACAAATCCGCACCCAAATAAGCGCTGTTTCTGTTGCCTGTAGCAGTCGCCATAGTAGATGTCACAGTTTTTCATCTTCTTTATGCCCGGTCCACTCCATCGCACTTCTTGGATGGCGGTTATGTCTGCTTTGCAGCAGTCCAGGGCGTCCGCTAATACTCCAGCTGCACGTAGTCCGTTAAGAGATCTTACGTTCCACGTGCAGATCCGGAGGTCATTGTCCTTTTTTCGTTTGCTTGGGTCGTCAACTTTGAAATCATTATCGTTATCCGAGGCTATTAGTTGTTTCGGAACTGTCCTTTTTTTACGTGGTTGGGTAGTTAACCCTACGCGCAACCCCCAACCTGGAGGGCCAGGTCCTTTTGGATCTCTTTGGACATAAAGGGCTGGAATATCCAGTGTCAGTACCCTGCTGCAGGGGTGTGAGTGCTGCCGTTGGCTCACCAGGAGCTCATCCGCCACCATCTCTACTTCAATACCCTGTCCTAGTATTGAAAGACCCTGAAAGACCTTTAAACCAAATATGTTGGAGTAGCTCCTTCAGGGGTTTCTGCTTTTTTTGACTGCTGAAGTCCACCGTTGATTCTGTCATTTGAATTCATCCGCTGGGACATTTACGCGAAAGCTCTCGTAGACTACTGAGATTCGTGCAGTCAGTCATTGTTCGCAGAGCAATTATAGTGTTGATCGATCACAATTCTTTTGTTCCGGATTCCTTTGTCAACTTGCTTTATTTTGAACTGTAATTTAAAACCATTTAGATTCACGTGTGAGATGCTTTCTGCATTTCCGTTCTTTTATGGATTGTTCATTGCCCTAAAAAAAAAAATTGAGAACCTGAATGCCATGATAAAGAGCCTAAGTTACCAGGGGGTCAATTCCCGATCTGTGAAGCTGTGAAGTGAAAACATTTATCACAGCTTCACATTAAATCCGATTCTCGATGACATAAAATGATAACTCAAATGTCACATTTTTTTCATATGATAAACTTTTTATCATTGTCAAATCGGTCGGTGAAAAATTGAAATGATAAATAATGGCTGTGAAAGTAAGACGTGGAGCAAAGGCATCGGAGATCCAGAAAAATGTTTTAATTGATTTTCTGGAGGAAAGACCAGATTTGGCCACTGACAAGTAGGTACTATCAATATTACATTTTGTTAATAAATATAATTATTTTACTTGTTCAATTAAAAACTATTCTATCAACAGATTTTCATCAGCTGACGGGGCCCACACTCGCGACAAGGAATGGGCTGACTTGAGTGGGAAGCTTAACAGCCTTGGAGGAGCCTTGAAGGATGGGGTAAGGTGGCGCAAATATTGGAAAGACCTCGTGTGAGTAAATATACTAATAAGTCATTAGTCATTAGTAAATAGTCATAGTAAATAAAATATTTTTTCTTTGAAGTAACAATGTGCGCGGCAAGGATAGTGCCATTAAGGAGCAGCTACTTCGAAGCGGGGTTAACGGGCCGGTTCCAATTAAAGACCTTTCTGACACAGAGAAAAGAGTAATTGGCATTATTACTCCTGAATCCGTTCAAGGGGTGTCGGATTCTGTGTACGAGATCGGGTTTGGAGAAATCGTTGTAAGTATCCAACAAGTTTTGAATCTTATTTGTATTTTAAATACTATTTTTCTTTTAAAGTCGAGAATTCAGCAACCAGATGAGGACGAAACTCTCATCGAACTCCAAATCGACCCAGCAGTCGCTCCACAATATGAGGAACCCTTTCCACTTTTTAGTTCACCACATCTAACACCGATTCCTGGCACTTCAACATCGCCACAACCAACTCCCGCCCCTGCAAAGAGAGGAAGACTTGCCCGTAAACGAAAAGTGGTTACGAACTCAACGGACGAAGCTCTTGCGGCCTACTTAGAGGTAGAGCGCAAGAAAATTGAAATACAGGAAAAAAAAAATAAAGCTTAAAGAAAAGCAGATCGCCCTTATGGAGGCCAACAACGCAAATCAAAAAAATATTTCTGTTAAGTTGGATATGATTATAAATCAATTAATAAAAAAAGATTAACATTATGTGGCTAGTTTTGGTAAATTAGTTTGAAGAACTTGACTTTTCAGGAACCACAACTTAGGTTTACTTTTTAGTGGATGGCTTCGAAACTCAAGGAACACTGAATATTATGTGAGATTACTGGCCTACAAATGTTCAACTGAACTAATATTTCCTGTTAAAATTGTATTTCTCTAGTTTCCTAGAGTTCCCCTGTTCATAGAAACTAATAACAGTATCCAAAAAGATATTAAAGAAAAACTGAATCTTCTTTAAGAAAAACTTTCCAATCAATAAAGAAAAAACATTTTAAAAAATTTATGAGCATACTATTTATTTATTTTTTACAATTGTATACATATATTATGGGCTAAATACTTGAGCAGCAATTCGGCTTCGGATTCGCCTTCCTTCAAGGAGAATTTGGTTTGAAGGATGTCCACTGGTTACGTCTGATGCTGACGCACTGAAATCAATTTCAGTATCGTTGTCCAACTCCAAGTCTTCCGAAAAGGGAACTCTCGCTCGAATCAGTGCGTTGTGGAGTACTACACATGCATTAATTATAGTTCCTGCTTTAGCTGGATCATAAAATAGTACCCTCTCTTTAGCGAGGCATCGAAATCTGCTCTTGAGAATACCGATACATCGCTCAACAAGAGCCCTTGTTTGTTTATGCATAGCGTTGTACCGATTCTCTGCCTCTGATGTTGCTGGGAGAAATGGAGTCATCAACCACGGCTGTAACAGATACCCGCTATCTCCTAGTAACCAAAAGTTTCGTTCACCTTCGTCATATAGGTTTTGTAAAGTTGGCTTAACTCTCGAACGCCTCCAAACATAGGCATCGTGGGCCGTTCCTCCATATTGTGCGTTTGAAGCTAAAACAATAAAATCTGCATCGCAAACGATTTGGACATTCATTGAATGCCCACCTTTTCTGCAATAGAACACATGTTCGATTTCCTTTTTAGGAGCTGATATTTTAATGTGGGTACCATCAACTAATCCAACTATGCCGGGGAATCCAAATTTTTCGTAAAATTTCCCTTTTATGTCTGCAAATTCATCCTTCGTTGGAAACTGCACATATCTGTGTGCTATTCTGTTCAGCGCTGTTGAAATCTCTGTTACACACCGACTCACAGATGTTTGCGACAGTGATGAAAGAGAATCTTGTCCTACAGCTCGTTGAAAGCTCCCAGTAGCATAAAAACGCAGAGCACATAGAACCTTGACATGGCAAGGAAGCGCATTTCTGCGTGTTGTTTCGATTAAGAACGGTTTCAGTTCATTAATCAAGTCCAAACATAAATGCTTGGGAAACCTATACAACTCCACAAAGTGCTCTTCAGTTGTTATTTGGAATGGATTCTGCCCATCTCTTAGAGAACGTCTCAATATCCGAAGTTTGTTTCTAGAAAAGAAATAAAGTATAATCACAGCACAGAATCCAAATAAAACATTAAATGATACCTTTGTTCAGAGCGCTGTCCATTATTTATAATTATTTGCAATACAATAGCCGACATTATTCTCAAAAAAATTAAAAACCTTTTGCAAACTCAAAATAAAATTGAAAACTGACAAACAGCTGTCAGAATTTATCATTTAGAACGCTTTAGTACTTTTTAGAACTCAGTTTGACAACTGCTTTTCATTTTGAGATAGAGAATCGCTTAGGGTGCGTTCGTGAAGTGATAAAATGAAAAAGCCGTGTGAAAACTGAAATGATATTTTTTTTATCACTTCACAGCTTCACAGATCGGGAATTGACCCCCAGGTCTTATCATGTCTGCGACAAGTATCTACAACGTGATACGAGAAGGTGCAGGGCATTCACTGAGAAAGTGCTCCGCTGTATCGTCTACGTTGGAGTTGGAGGGCACACGTTTGGTATGCCTGCATCCAATAGAGGCATGTCATCTACGGTTGTGCTCTCAACGGATCACTAGTTGATTGAAGCTCTCACTATAGGCCCGGCAGACCAAGTACCGTTTCTTCGAAAATAATTTACCGATTTTAAAGATTATTTCACCGTTAGGTTGCTTCATTATCCCTGAGTGGAGTGGAATATATTTCACTTCCATATTCTCACAGGAAACGCAACGGGAAAGTACTGGGCCGATTTCAAATATTATTTCAGCGCTAGAGTGTTTCAAGTGGCCTGTGCCCCTGTTCTGTAACTATCGCCTTGGCGATAAACGGTTGAAAATGGAACGAAATTCTATGAATTTAGTAGGATTTCGTTCCATTTTCCACCGTTTATCGCCTGCTTTTATCGAGGCGATACTTACAGAACAGGGGCACTGGACTTTATTTCATTCCCATATTCCCACATGAACGGAAAAATAACGGGGAACTAGAAAGCACCATGACAAGTTTCAAAAATTCTTTCACCGTATGTGTGCTACATTACTCTACTGAATCAATTCCAAATCTTCTTCACCTCTACAACACGGTGTTGTCCTTGAGTAACGTAGTTCTTTTAAAATTAGAATTCTTCAATATTCCTCAGGAACGTAGATATCATTTCTTCTAAATAATGCAGAGTCGATACTATGTACAGAGGCGGCGGAAGGGGTGTCTTTTAAGTGCCGCTTCACGTTGCCATGTGCTGTAAGGAAGTTTCGAGTTAGCAGCAAATTGGATTCGTCGATAGAGTTGACATATGTATGTAGAGACATTGAAGACGAGCGTTGGGACAGATGGTGCTCTAAGGCTATGTCCTAATTGGATTTGCATTGCGCGTTTGAACGATGAACTTTGGTCGGTCGCGTTGCTTGTTGGTAGTGCTACAAAAATGAGTGTCCTAATACCAGTCGCAAGATGCTCATAAGATCGCGCGACCAGGCTGCGTAATTGACATCGCGACACTATCTTCTCAATTATAAAAAAAAGAAAAACGTCAAATAAAATATATGAAAGCCGGTTGTGATTTGGCAAGTTCGACCACTTGTACCCATAGCTGCTTTGAATATGAAGAGGTTTAATGATAAAGCTTGAACGATCATGAAACAAACATTTGCGACCGTGCTACCCCATCGCGCGATCGCTTTCCTGTGTTAATAAGGACACACAATAGGGTTATTGTTGTTTGATATTTTGATCGTCCGATGCAGCGCCAGTCGCTCGTTGTTCGGTCGCGCGATGGCTGCCAATAGGAAATTGGGTAAGTGTTCTTTGCAACAAAAGTTTTTTCTTCCTTTTGGACACCTTACTTTTTGGTCATGCAAAATCTTGAGCCATTGTATTTATGCATTACACATATTTCTGGACCATTTGAACAAATAAAATCTCGGTTTTCTGCTGTAAGTTCATTTTTAACTATCCGCAAAACTTCTTTTTCCATCCCTTTTTCTTCAGTGAGGAAAAAGTTTCTCTTGACGTTAAGAATTACGTTAGATATCATTTCAGCTGATACACCAACGATTTCCCCAAAAGGTCACAATTGTGGTTTGTATCGGCTTTTGTAACTCAGTATCAGTTGTAAGAGCTTTTATGGATACCTGTAAATTAGAAAATGATTAAAAAGAAACGAACCCAGCTAAAGGAAACTCGTTTTTGATGAAGAAAAAAGAGTTCTGCAATAAACAAGATTGAAGATCAATAACTGTTCACAGAATTTAAAAGATTAAGGAAAAAAAAAAACCAAAACAAATCTGACCAACAACAATTTTAAAGGGGTTTGACAGATCAACATCGAAACTCAAGTCCCAGAGGTGAGTTGGAAAAAGTTACGAAACGTAACATTCTGACACTTCAACATTGCATTTAGGAACGACATCGATGTTACATTTCGTAACTTTTTTGTATTTAAGAACGACATAATGTTAAAGAAAGGACTACTGGTGTCAGAATTGGGATCTTTGCATGATGTCGCAAGAGATCGAAGAAAAATTTTGCAAAATTTCTGATCAATTAGTATCGCTTACCTTTTTTTTTTTTTTTGCATCTCAGAGACTTGAGCGGTACTGAACTTAGAGCAAGCTCATTTGTACACACTTATCTACGCTCTTCATCATTAATGCAAGTGTTAATGGTTAGTTAATAACGCCAACTCAAGCACAAAGAGAACGTATACGAGGAAAAAAAAAATAAAAGACGTTACTACTTTTAACAAAAAAAAAAAAAACAAATAAAAGTACATTATTAAATAGAACTAAACAAACTAGGGAAACGTTATTAATCAAAAACTATAAATAAGAACAGAAATTAAATAACAATAACAAAATATCAAATATAAGTCATGCAGGTGGCACACTGGTTTTTAGTTTTAATTTTAAAGTATTTTTACTTAGGTTGAAATCGGAAACAAAAGGATAGGAGTTAGATTTAGATAACCTACTCATGCGAGCTAATGGCTCTCGCATACCATAGTTAGTTCTGTGGTGGCAGCAATGTAAAAACTCTAAATAACGTAGTTGGTGAGATCTTCCGCGATAGTTGAAAGTTGAAACTAATGTGGGAGAGCAAGTCTGGGGCATCAGTTGAACCGGTTATTAATTGGTGAAAAAATACTAAATCATTGTTGATACGTCTCTATGAGAGGGTTTGAAGATTTAATAGGCGAATACGATTTTCATAAGAAGGGAGATTGAAAGGATCTTCCCAAGGAAGACCTTTGAGAGCGAAACGTATGAATCTGTGCTGTATTGCTTTGATTCGAGATTTATGAATATCATAAAATGGTGACCACACCTGAGACGCATATTCTAGATGCGGACGAACATAACACTTATATAAAGAGAGGGTGACATAGGGGTCATTGAATTCTTTTGCCCATCGCTTAATAAATCCAAGCATTGAATTTGATTTGTTAATAATGAGGTTGATGTGATCATTAAATTCTAGGTTGGTACACAACTATCAATATCTTTTTGTAAGAATTCGCGATCTGAAGCATTTTTGATGGTCTTAAAAGCCTTCATATCATCAGCAAAGATCAAAATGTCGCGAAAGGAAATGCAAGAAATTACATCATTAATTGCAACAATGACAAGTAAGGGACCAAGATGACTTCCTTGTAGCACACCAGACATAGCATTGAAAGGTTTTGATAAAAACATTTCGAAATTTGACTTCCTACCTATTTTTTAGGTAGGAGCTTATCCAAACAATAAATAATGGGGGAAATCCAAATGCTTTTAGTTTATATAGTATAATATTATGAGACAGTTGGTCAAACGCCTTAGAGAAGTCAGTGTAAATGCAGTCAAGCTCGCTCCCACATTCAAGGGTGTTGGAACATTTCTGATAAAAAGATAGAAGGTTCGTAGCCGTCGATCTTCTTTGCATAAATCCATATTGCTGATGGCAGATAACATTCTTTGCAAAGAAGGACAGGCTTTCGCAGACTACTTGTTCAAATAGCTTGGGTACATGAGAGCTTTGAAATTGGCCTGTAGTTTCTTATATCGATTTTTTCACCCTTCTTGAAAACTGGTGTTATAAAAGATTTTTTCCAAATAGTGTTAAATATTCCAGCTTTTAAAGAAAGCTTAAAAAGATATTCGAGTGGAAATGATCTCTTACATTTCATTTTTCATTTTTTCATTTCATTTCATTTATTTAAGTTTAAGTAGAGAGTAGATACATACATATACAATAGGATATTCTTATCTATAAGTGCAGAAGCAATTGCTTATTCAACTTTAATATTATTTTATAGTTCAACAGAATAGTAATAATTTTTAACATGAGTGATTGGGAAAGCTTTAGTTTAATGAAAACCCATTGACATTTTTTTTTTTTTTTTTTTTTTTTTTTTTTTTTTTTTTTTTTTTTTTTTTTTTTTTTTTTTTTTTAACTGAACTAACTCACAACTAACTAAAATACTTAGAAGCTAATTAGGCAAAAGTTCACCTATAAGAGGATTATCCGAATAGCTACATTTATCAAAAAACTTGTTTGCTAGGGTGTTTAATTTATCAAAGACAAATTCCACGTTCGACATGTTGTGTAGGTCAGAGGTGGAGAAGTACCACGGTAAATCAAGAATCATTTTTAGTACCTTGTTTTGAATAACTTGTAATTTTTGAATATGTGTACGCGCGCATTGATACCAAATAGGGGCACCGTAGACAATAATAGCCTGAAATATTACTTTGAACAAAATGAGCTTGTTTTCCAAGCTAAGCGTAGATCTACGATTTATAAACGGATATAAAATTTTTATCAAAATGCCAATTTTGTTTCTTACATTACTTATATGAGTACCATATGTGAGGGTTTTATCTAGGGTGATGCCAAGATATTTTACACTTTCTGCCCATGGAATGTTACAGCCATTTAAATTGAGTGGATTGCTAGGTAAGAATCTAGGATGTCTTCTGCGTGTGAAAAACATAGTTTGAGTTTTAGTTTCGTTTATTTTAATTTTCCATCTATGGAAGTAGGAGCTTAGGGTTTGCAGTCCTTGTTGAAGATTTGTGCAAATATCAAATGGAAGTTCACTCGAGCTATATATGGCGGTATCGTCTGCGAAAATAGACGAGAAGCAATTGTTAAGATCGGGAAAATCTGCTAAGTAAATGCTGTATAAGATTGGGGCAAGAACCGATCCTTGCGGGACTCCGGCAGTTATAAGTTGTTCACCGGATACAGCAGAGTTAATATAAACTTTAAAGCTACGTTCACTCAAGAAATTTCGGATTAAAGCCGTTAGAGCCTCTGGGAAATTAAAATTTTTCATTTTATAAATTAAAGCATCATGCCAGACCGAATCAAAAGCAGATTCGACGTCAAGCAAAACAAGCCCAGTAGATTTTTTTGTAATGAAGTTTGATTTTATATGCCTTGTTATTCTTAAGACAGAATGATTGGTATTATGCCCAGATCTAAATCCAAATTGTTGGTTGGGTAAAAGTGAGATCAATAAAGTTTAATAATTTCTTCTTGATTACTTTTTCAAAAATCTTCGCAAGGTTGATATTGCAATTTTAAACAAGAATTAATTACTTGGGTTAAGAATTTAAAGCCAACTTGAGGGAGATTTTTTAAACAGAGATTTGAAACTCCATCGGGACCTGGAGCTTTTCGCAGACGCGATAATTTTATTATGCTTTTAATTTCATTTGTTTGGACAAACCAACCAGAAGGTACGTTTTGAACGGGTGAATGAAATTCATTAACTACACTTTGAACTAAGTTTGATGTGACAGGATTGCTAAGGTTTGTTGAAATTCTAAAGTTTGAGGCAAACTGGTTGGAGAAAACTTCCGCTTTTTCACTACATGTTATAAATTTAACATTGTTTTGCTTTATGACCGGAATTGGTGTTCTTTTATTTTTAACTATTTTTGTAACATTCCAAAACGGTTTCGAACATTTATCCAAACTTTGAAGAAGATTACTCCATTTTGCGTTCCTATGTTTTTCCATAAACGATTTAATGAGTTTGTTAAGATATTTGACTTCAAGATTATAGAATGGAAGCCTATAGCGCAACCAATTCCTTCGGGCTTTGTTACGCTTTGAAATAGTATCATAGATATATGATGGGAGTTTAGATGTAGAAGGAAGAGTGGGAAGACGAGGAACAGAAGCTTTAACACTTTCTTTAATAGCATTTGTAAGAGTACTGATCATCGAATCAATATCTGAAGTGAGCTGTATATCTGCAAGCGATGGAACAGTTGTGCTATTTAATTTGTTTTTAATTGTGTTTTTGAAATTTGTTTTATTCATAGCCTTAAAATTATATCTATTGATTTCCATAACAACTGGAAGAACAAGAAGATCAATTATAACTGGGAGATGATCCGACGATAGATCATTTATTACTTGGGGATGTGTAATATGATTTGGAGTGTTAGTTAGGAAGAAATCAAGAACTGAGGGGTTAGTTCTTTCATTTTTTGGAACATAAGTTGGATCATAAGGATAAACCAAAGAAAACGGATAGTTTGAGTGTAGTTCATGTAGCAAATTTCCCCATCTATTTGCACGTAGACACCCCCACGACTGATGGCGACAGTTGAAGTCGCCGCCTATAATAAATCGACCTGCAAGCCGAGTTAATTTGATAAAATCACTTCTTAGATGAAATTTTGTCCGAACGTCAATAGAACGGCCAGGAAAATAAGCGCATACAATTTTGAACGGACAATTATGTGAAAACTTCAATACCCAACGCTTCAATCACTTTTGTATCCATTGAAGGTAAACACTTAAATTTAATACCTTTTCTCACAACAATTGCTACTCCCCCACCTCTATCACTTTCCCTATCTAACCGATAGCAAAGGAAGTTGGAATGAGAGAAAGAATGATTTTGTTTTAGCCAGGTTTCGGTAACCAGAGCTATATCTATTTTTTTTTCGGATCATGAAAGAAAAAAATTCTATGCTTTTCTTCTTTACACCCCTAGCATTCCAAGTTATTAATTTAATATTACTTTGATCCATAGTTTAAGTATTTTAAAGCCAGTTCCGTAATCACGTTGAACTGTTCAAATTTATCTTTACATAATCTTAGTTTAGAGACTAAATCATTAGTAAGCATTTGAATTTCATTTAAGGAAAACATATTACTAGATGCACTATCTACATTGTTAGTATTTACATTAACATTTTTAGAAGTACTACTGCTTGGATTTGGCCAAGTATTCTCACGTGGTTGATGTCGCGTATTTACTTTATTCAGAGGTGGGAATTCACGAACACTTCTCACAAAATCTTCGTTGATTTGCTTTTTCACAGGGACTCTCGCTGAGGTGTTTTGTCGAAACTCCACATATCTTTGCCGGCTTGGGCATTGGCGGTCCGTTGATTGGTGATGGCCTCCACAATTTGCACATTTGCTGACATCTTTGGCAGTGCACGCTGAAGTCTGATGTTCACCCGAACAAAATGAACAAAAAGTTTTCACGTGACAATGCTTTGCCCCGTGCCCAAACATCTGGCAATTGTAACATTGTGTTACTTTTCTAGGAAGTCTTCGTTGAAAGCTCCAACGCACAACTGTTTTATTAATGACACCAAATCGTTTACGAAGTTCTTTCAAGGTTATGCTGCCTTTGGCAAGGTATACAATGAAAAACGTGTGTTGAATAGGGTTTAGTTGTCGGCACACAACTTTTATATCAATGCATTGTACACCAGAACTGATAAGGCTAGTTTTGATCACATCCAAATCATTTTTTTCCAGACCAGTCAACACGACTTTAAATGGTAACTCAGATTTTAAACTATGTGTATAGTATTCACATTTTTCTGCTGCTAGTGCTGTACATATTTTTTGATAAGTATCAATGTTCGATGACAATATTTTAATTCCAATGGACATGCGTTTTATTACATAATCCTCAATTGATTGTGCACTCAAAATTTGATGAATATTAACACTGTTTGATTTAAGAACATTAATAGGTGGTGGTTTAGTGACAGACGCTTTTTTGGTAGAGACTTCTACATTCTCGACCATGCTTTCTTCTCGATTTTTTTCATCTTCATCGATAAGAGCTTGAAGGGGATAGAAGGGATTTTCTCTTCCAAATTTACTGTTCTCAGCGCAAGTTCTGCTTGATGAAGCTTGTTTCTTAGATTTTGACATGGTTGAGAGTTTATTAGCTCTAGAATTTTTGTTGATCGTCGTATGAGGTTTTTTAATCCCAACTAAATTGCTACTTGACTCATCCGAGTCGTCATCGTAGAAAGAGAGTTCGCGATATCGCTTAATCTTAAGTCGGTTTAACACGATTATAGAGTAGACAAAAAGATTAGTTCTACAGGAAAACACGTGTGTTTGCTACAAGAGTGTAGGCGCGACTGAGTGGAAATGATAAACGCGAAGAACACTTTTTTAAAACAATTGGCGGAATCGTGTCCGGACCAGAAGAAACGTCATCTTTAAGAGAAGAAAGGTAGTAAGTAATTCTGTCTCTGTGAATAGGGATACTATTAAAATTAACTTGCGAGCAGTGAGTTAAATACTGAAAAAAAATTTTCATCAATTTCTAAATTCGTACTACAAAAAGAACCACAAAAACTATTTGCAAATGCATTGCAAATCTCAGGAGTATTTTTCATAGAAGTGCTATTATAAACAAAGTTGAGTGGATAGCCGTCTGATTTTCCTGAGAACACTCCATTTGATTGACATAGTTAGAGTATAGATTTAAGAAAGAGTTTTGAAGTCTTCAAAAAAACTTATAAATAGTTGGTGGTCAGTTGGAGAGAGAGTAGTTAAATAGATCTTCTAAGCTTTGTTTCTTTTGTCTCTTAGAGCCTTTAATTCCTTGGTAAACCAAGGTTGACTGAAACTACTATTTCTAAGAAACTTTTGGGGAATTGTTTTTTTCATGCTATTTTCTAAAATTGAGTAGAAGCAAGCGACTGCTTCGTCAATATTTGCAATAGTTGATATATTTTCAATACCGGCAATGCATAGTTCATTCGATAGCAAATCGAAATTCGCTTTTCGAAAGTCAAAAGTATATACACACTTATTTAAATTATTAATATCTCGAGAGACGTTGCTTAATTCTATAAAAATATCTAAAGGGGGATGGAGATCATCAATTCTAGCAATGCCCGTATTTGATTGAAGAACTACCGTGCTAATAGCTTCGGATGAGGAAACTAAATCTAACACACGATTTTGGAAATTTCTAATACAGCTTACTTGCTGTAAGTCAGTAGATATAATATTATCTAAACTAGAAAGCTCACGCTGCGGTGAAGTTAGAGAAGGTTTTTGGAAAGATACATCGTCAGAGGGTAACCATTGAACGTATGGTAGATTAAAGTCACCAATTAGAAGAATTTGGCTTTCTAAGTCAGACAATTAAAAAACATGATCCAAAATCAGGGCCAGTTCAGAATAAGCTGAGGCTGAACTTCTTGGAACAATATACATATACGTTTACAATAAAAATATTTTTAACAGTGTACAGACTTTTACACAAACAACATCAATAGACAGTTCAAACGGAAAGAGTATACGAGACGACATATATGTATTCCTGACCGAAATCAAAACACCACCCCCGACATCATCTGGTCTGTCTACGTGCCTATCTTTACGGTAGACCCAGAATTCAGGGCTCAAGATTTCGGTGTTCCAGTGAATTGAATTTAGCCAAGTTTCAGTCAAAGCAAATACGTCATGTTTAAAAACGTGGGAATTAACATACAAATCAGCAGTTTTACTGCGCAGACCTCTTACGTTTTGATGAAAGAGGGAAAATCTAATTAGTTTTTTGGAGTAGTATTAATAGCCAATTTGTTTTTAACTCTCCTGTTGATGGAAAATTCTTTAACAAGAGCACCACCAGGTCAAGAACTACTGTCACAAATAGAGTAAGACGAGGGCGGGACAAGCAATTTGAACGAAGACACAAAGCTATCAGTTTTGCTTATCCTACTACATTTAATAAAATTTTCATTAGGAATTAATTTCTTTGATACTAGATAGCGCAAAACATCGTTTGAATTAAGATCTGATGGCCTAAGCCGAGACACAAAAATTAATTAAGGTTTTGGAAATGCCTCCATTGGTGTAAAATATGCACCAGATTTAGGATCAGAACTAGAATTAGATGTCAATGATCTATTTTCGAAATCTACAACTTCAACTACTGGTTCCATCGGGACAGAAGGAATATTGACCTTAACCTTAGCCCAGCAAAATGAGTAACTGACTCGACTTAGGAATAATCAACAGCGTCAAGCGGAGGAGTTGAAGACAATCGGAACAACAACATTCGTCGAGAGAGTTTTCGGGTGTTCAACCCCCGACGGTATCAGAAATCCGGTTTCTGGACACTCAGCATCTGACGAAAGAATTGCTGCACAAGCGAAATGGGATGCTAGGACATCGTGTGCCCTCAAAGCCACTACATCGTTTGAGCCAACTAGGCTGACTCCCCAGACATTTGATAGCAGCACAACTCTTTGGAGTGATTATGCTATCTAGTTCGACATCATTGCTGAAGGAAATGGTTGGGATGAGCCGGAGAAGGCTCGAGTTCTTGCTTCAATGTTGCGCGGGGAAGCCCTTTCGGTTCTAGCTAATCTCGGGCTACCAGACAGAGCTGATTACTCAAAGCTTACCCCATCATTGAAGTTAAGACTCCTAGGACAGCACAGGTATGTGTCACATGCAACGTTGCGAACGAGACGACAACACCACAAAGCAGACTTTGGAGCGTTTGGAACCGATCTTCTCCGTTTAACACGAATTGTGTTTCACGATTGTCCACCCGCAGCTCAGGAGCGAATAGCAGTTATGCAATTCATTGACGCGACGGCTTATCTGATCGTAGAATCCAAGATGCGGTTCGTATGGCTGAGCCTAGAAGTATGGAAGAGGCTGTAACAAAATTTTTTCATTGGAGTTGTCGGTTTTCACTTCACATTTAAATCGTGTTACGCGTTTTGTAGATGATGCAAATGAAATAGAATCTCAGGTTGTGTTTGGCTACAATAATCAACGTCGACAGCGAACAAAGAGATAAAACGCATCACAAAACCAGCAGCCTGCTCCTCCGCTACATTGGGAAACTGCCGAACGTCATCGTAAACGGGCAAACGGTAACGGTCCCAAACAGCCCAAAAATTTCAAGTGTATGCGCAGAACCAGAGAGTTTGCAGCGGGGGTTTCTTGTTCCTGTTACAGTGGGGACAGTGTCATGTCAGCTTCTTGTTGACACTGGATCTTCAGTTACTCTAGTAAGTCACCGAATCGTGCCAAAGCACGTGCATTTGCAATCAGGTACCAACTCGATTAAAACCAGTGAGTGGGGAAACAATAGGCGTATCTTTACTGTGGCGCACAATCGTTCGTGTTGGAAACTTTTGTCGTCGAAATAAAGTATAGGTGCTCGATTTTGAGCTCCCATCAAACTGTGAAGGCATTCTTGGAATAGATTTTTTAAGAGCTTCCAAATGCATTCTAAACTTTCACGAGAATGTAATGCAAATCTCTAACACGAATATTCCAATGGTCGCAGAACAGTCTGTTACCGCTGTAGATACAAGTGCCTCTGTTTTTCTTACCACCACAAACGAATTTGTAATTCCGGCAAGGACAGAAACTTTTGTTTCAACACGAATAGTTGGATGTGGAGCTAGTGAGGGAATGGTAAACCCAGTTGTCGATAATTTACCGCAAGGGGTTCTATTCAGTGGCGTAGATAGCTAAGGATGAACCCAGTTCGCTCATTTTTTAAAAACATTTAATAATTTAAAAAAAAAAAACAAATAAAAAATAAATTCATTATTTAAAAAGATTTAATAATTTAAAAAAAAAAAAACAAATAGGTAATGAGATTCATTGAGTTCATTATGTATGTCATAAGAAATTGTGTATTTTTCAAAGATTTATTATGCGCATTAATTTGAATGTGAACTAAAATAAATATTTATATAGTAGGTGAAATAATATTAATTTAAAAAATTTATCATAGAATAAAATCCTTTTAATTCTGTCCTTTTTATTGTTATTAAAACAGATATATTTTTAAGAATCTCATTTCGTTGGTCACGTTTCTTTGTGTTGTTTTTACTCTCTTTAAATAAGAGAAATTTCTTGAGTTGACGATGAAACGGGCAGTGTAGCTAATATCCTGTTAAAAGAATATATATGTTAGGAAAGTTTTCTTTGGGGCAGCTATCGAGCGCTTCCAATGAATTCTTAGAGGAAGTAGGTATTATTCCTTCGGATCACATATTTCTTCCAAGTTTTTAATTCTTTAAGAACAGAAAATGGACTCCACATTTTCATTAAATTTTTCAGCTGCTTTGTACATATATTTCAGACGAAGAATCCTTGAAAAGAACCGAAAACCCTTCTAGTACGTTTTCATGGTTTGTAAATTTTTCTCCAAGGTTCATTACATAGAAATCGAGAAAAGGATTGTTTTCATAAAACGAAAATATTCTTCTGCACTTGGAACCGAAGGGTTCGAACTATTCTTTTGTCGGTTCACTATTCTTTTATGTTTAACGTCAATATAAAGGACTTCAGCTATTTTTTTTTTGCATCTTCAAACACTTTCGAAAATGAGTCATCTTCTGCTCGTTTAATTTTTAGTTGATCCCTTAAATCTCTGGCGAGATTCATAGCTTGGACCATGTAGTCTAAATTCACTCTATGAATCTCACGACTTATTGACAACGAGAGCTGGTAAACCATACTTTTAACCTTTAAGCTAATCAAAAACTCCATAGCGTTTTTTAAGTTCCTTGCGTCAATTTCCAATGTTCTTATTTGGTCAAGAGTCTCGAACACAAACGGAAATAGCTTCTCAAAATCTTCAACTGCTTTATATTTTGAGATCCATCGCATCAGATTCAGCCTTTTTAATGTCTTTTTTTGTGGAGATTGAAATATCATCGTACCATCGCGTCAGATTCAGCCTTTTTAATGTCTTCTTTTGTGGAGATTGAAATAATTGTCAACCGCTTCAATTGTGGTTAGGCAGTCTCTAATGGCTGGTATTTTGCTGGAAACAGATACAACAAGGATTCAAAGAATGTGCTGCAAAATGGACGTACAGAGCATCCGAATCAAATTGTTGGCGTATAATTGCCTGAAAACCATTGTATCGATGAGACATATTGCTTACTCCGTCGTTCCCTTGGCCGATCAAAAAAGAAATGGCCAGATCACAATTTTGAAGATTTTCCACTATAAGCTTTGCAAGGACATCACCTGGATTGTTAATACAGTAATGTTTGGTAAACTTGCTGTATTAGAGATTTTAAGAGAAGAGATTTTATTCATACCAGTCGTGGAAAATCGATATAAAAAAATAAATTCCAAAGATTAGGTGATTTGCCGAAATAAAAATTTCTTTCAGATGAAATTGACTTTGTATTTTCCCTGTAGAATTAAAGCATAGAATGTACAATCGTGTGAGTACTAATAAGACTTAATTCACGTTGGAGGTAGCTACTAAATTTCTCATTGTTTTTCTTTAACTTTTTTGGTTCATGACTGGTTATGTTGAACAATTATCGATCCCAATGGGGGGGATCTATCCCCCTGATCCCCCTCCCCTATCTACGCCACTGGTTCTAGTAGGCAAATCAATAAACCTGAATGATAAAGCTAACATTTTCGTGCGAGTTGTAA
Organism: Melanostoma scalare; assembly: GCA_949752695.1. Lineage (NCBI taxonomy): Eukaryota > Metazoa > Arthropoda > Insecta > Diptera > Syrphidae > Melanostoma > Melanostoma scalare. Next base: position 159,337,137 of record OX456985.1, on the reverse strand, counting down.
ACCTGTCAGATAACCCAGTGAAAATGCCTAGTGGCTACATTTGAAGTAGTGACACTTAGTAATGGCTCAGATAGTAGTAGATACAAATTTGCTACCGGAACATTTATCTGCTTTAGTTACGGATTTACCACATTTGACAAGCAATGAAAAAAGCTTAGTTAGTTCAATGCTCCTACAGTTTTCCGATGTGTTTTCATCCAGCTACGAAGATTTGGGGAGGACAAACGTCACCAAACACCGAATTAACACAGGCAGTGACAAACCCATTAAGCAATCACCACGCCGATTACCTTTGGCTAAGCAAGTGGAGGCGAAGGATATCATAAACGACCTTTTTGAACGGAATCTTATCGAGCCATCTGAAAGCCCATGGGCTTCTTCAATAGTCATGGTGAAGAAAAAAGATGGCTCTACACGTTTTTGTATTGACTACCGAAGATAAAGCGCGGTAACCATCAAGGATTCTTTTCCACTACCAAGCATCGATGACACACTTGATGCTGTGGCGGGTTTGAAATGGTTTAGCACGTTGGATTGCCAGTCTGGTTATTGGCAAGAAGAACTCCATCCTGATGACAGGGAGAAATCAGCGTTCGTCACACGGGAAGGATTGTGACAGTTTACCGCAATGAACTTTGGTCTGACGAATGCACCAGCTACGTTCGAACGATTGATGTCATCCGTTCTAAGAGGTTTGTCAATGGAAACATGTCTGATATACCTGGATGACATATTGGCTCATGGTAAAACTTTTGATGAAATGCTAATTAATCTTAGTTCTGTTCTTAGCCGTATGAAAACAGCGGGGCTCAAAATAAACCCAAAAAAATGAAACCTTTTTCAAAAGGAGGTAAATTTTCTGGGCTACGTGGTAGGAGATAATGGACTGTCACCAAATCCATCATAAATTGAAGCTGTTGAAAACTGGCCCAGCCAAAAAGGAATGCGTATTTTTTTAGGCCTTTGTACCTACTACCGACAATCTGTTCCCAATTTCTCTGAAGTTCTCACAAGTGCAAGACGGTAAAGAAGTGGTGATCTGCTATTTTAGCAAAGCGATGAATAGAGCGGAGATAAATTTTTGCACCACGCGAAAGGAGCTTCTTTCGTTAATTAAAGCCATTGAAAATTTCCATGTTTACTTATACGGACAGGAGTTCGAAATAAGAAAGATCACGCAGCCCTAAATTGGTTGCTTTCATTTCAAAATCTGGAAGGTCAGCTAGCTCGCTGGCTTGAGAGGCTGCAACAGTATAATTCTAAAGTCAAGCACAGAGCGGGGAAATTACATTTGAATGCGGATTCGCTTTCACGACGCCCATGCATCGAAACGCGATGTCACTATTGTGACATGAAGGAAAAAAATTTCGATCAGAATTCTTGTTATGGAGCAAATGTTGTAATTGAGATTGAGAGTGACCTATCCCCTGACCGATTAAGAGCACTCCAACTGGGTGACAATGTTCTCGCAACGACTATAAAGTGGATTCAAGATGGCGATCGGCCTGCTTGGCAAGCCATTTCTGGTGAATCCAATGTTTCGAAAGCCTATTGGCTCCAGTATTTTTTTATATTCATTCATTGTAAGAGATGGATACCGACAAAAAGAAAAGAAACCGAAAGCTTTCTCCCAATCGTACCGGACCGGACGCGTTGAAAGGAGATGTGCTTTCAATGTTCCATGATTCTCCTTTCTGTGGCCACTTTGGAGCTAGAAGGATCTATGAAAAACTTAGAAGTAGATTTTATTGGATTGGTGGGAGAAAAGATGTCGAAATTTACTGCTCAGAGTGCGATACTTGTGCTTCAAAAAAGGTCCCAAAAATAAAACAAAAGCACCTCTTCAAATGTACCTTTGCGGTGAACCTTTCCAGAGGGTAGCGGTAGATGTTCTTGGCCCGTTGCCACCATCGAAGGAGGGGAACCGATATGTTTTGGTTTTTATGGACTATTTCACCAAATGGGTCGAAGTCTTACGGGTTAAGGACCAAACCGCAGATACAGTTGCTCGGGTTTTAGTAAATCAGGTGTTTAGCCGTTTCGGTGTACCAAAGGAACTTCATTCTGACCAAGGAAGGAATTTTGAGGCAGATGTGTTTCAGAGCGTAACCACCTTTTTTTCTCCTGGCTGCTCTGCAGGTTAAGTTTAGCTATTGTGTTTGATTAATCGGAACCTATTTCTGAAATCCAGGGAGTTTTGCAACAATACTTTGTTCATAATATTGCAATCTGAAAATATTTTATCAGGGCCCGGCAAAATAAATTTTGCACACGCCTTATTTTGATCTACCGCCACTAGACTATACACTAAATCACGGTTGGGTCCGATCTGGTCATCTAGTGTATTTATAAATGGAATTCTCTTGAAAAAATTCTACTGAGATTGTCTTCTGCCAAAGTAGAAAGAAGTTCCTTTTGGGAAGTGGTAAAAATTTATTTTATTAAAAAAAAAACAAATGTTATCGAGAAACAAACAGTTCTTTTTAAATAGTTGAAAAACCTTTTCGATCAACCGAAATATCCCTTTTTTTTTTTGTATTAACTTAATACAGCCATTCCAAAGCAGCATTCTTACACCCACTACTTTACTTCAATTGATATGAAGAACTGAGTAAGAGAAGAGCTCGTTAGGGTAGCTATACACTTGTATAAGAAAAGAAAATTGTTATCCAATTAGTTGCAAACTTCTCGCGAAAATCGATAACCGTGGAAAAGCAATAATTGAATGTTTCTAAAGTGCGAACATCGAACTCTCATATAGCAGGCGATAGATCTGCTAATCACGGCCACCATTCTTGAAGGTTATTGATTTTAACAGTAAGCTAGTTATTAGATATATCTTGATCCATTATTGTGCGCACAGTATTACTAAAAATACATGTTTAATCAGCTAAAGCTCTTTGAATGCGAATATCCATAGTAGCCTGCAGTTTTTTTTTTGCCAGAAATAACATAAATTGGGGATTCATTCAAACCGCATTGCATGTTCACAAGACCAAAGCGCACATGCCCATGCCCATTAAATTATGGCTGGTAGAACTGCTAAGCAAAAAATTTAAGCTTGAAACAGTTGACTGCATCCATTATGAGACTGCAAACATATAAATTGGATGCATACCTACCGTTTCGAGAAATCCTTGTGGAGCACATACCAAGGGACTATTTATATTTTGTAAGCAATGCTCTGCCGACAAATTCTTATTACGTTAAGTGGATAAAATGGAAAGAAGCCAAATTTTTATCGGGCCAGTAAATCCACTTCTCATAAAAAGCCAAATTTAAAATGAAAAAGAAAATGAATAATTTCAATTTTGCTCCATCTCTTTCCAGAACAGGGGCCAAAGGATGAATCAAAACATACTCCGTCTTCTCACTGCTTTAACCATCATCGTAAAAGGACCCACTCATGCACCACATATGGAAATAATTACAATGATGCGATTTGAAAAAAACCTTCTTTAGAAATTAGGAGGCTGGATCTTTGCAATGCAATGTTGCAGGCTTAAAGTAATACAAAACACCAACCACCCCACCACCGCCAATTAAATAAAAATATAAAAATCTATTGCAAAACTTAACTTACTGTTCATCCGAAAGTATCATTATGGCATCAAAAATGATGCAGCTTTTATAGATCTTCCATAGCTTGCCGAAACAATTATGGAATTTCTTTTAGAGAGAGAGACTACAAAATATTATTCATAGTATTGACATGATATACTTGCTTGTGCATATGGAGCTTGTATTGGAGAAGTAATAGATTTGGTTTTATTCCAATTTCCAATTCTATCTAGAAACAATTTTTTTCTTGTTTTTGGAAAATAGCTCTTTAACGTCGTACAGTGCCACCTTTTGACTTTTTTGGTTGCAAAAATAGTAGCTCGTTAACAAATAAAGAAATCGCGTTAATTTTTTTTCAATTTAAAGTACATTTTTTTTTCTCTCAATGTCTCAAAAAAAAATATTCACAGGGTGTTTCAGAATTTTCAGCTGAAGTGCGACTTAATCCCAACAGGAAATGGACTCAATATGTCTTACCGCAAAAATTAGCAAGTGTAAGTGCCTTTCTGAAATAAAAAAGAGCGTAAAAGTAAACAAACAATACACTTTTACATATTTGGCTTATGTATCAAAAGCACGAATATCTTATTGTTTTCGCAATTAAAGTTGTTTTTAATCTTAACTAATATTATAAATGTGAAAGTAACTCTGTCTGTCCGGCTTTCTGTGTTACCGTCTCCCGCCCAAACTTCAGAACCAGTTCAAATCAAAGAACCTGAGGAAGGACATAGGCAATATATTTTATCCCTTTATTCCCACGGGAACGGGAACGTATACCGCAACTTAAAAACTACAGCACCGATTTCAAAAATTCTTCTATCGGTAGACTGTTTCACTATCCCCAAGTAACATAATCTTTAGCTCATCCCTATATAATTACCAATAAAATAAGTGCGAAAGTGTGTCTGTCTGTCCGTATTTCAATGTTACCATCTCCCTCCCAAACTACTAAACCTATTTAAATGAAATTTTATACAAAGATGATCTAGAACCTGAAGAAAGATATAGGCTTTATTTCATTCGAATATTCTCACGGGAACCGGTCCTTACGAGTATTATATGTAAATGAAAATGAAGCTCTCTCTGTTCGTCTTTCTATGCCACCATATCACACCCAAAGTACAGAACCAATTCAAATGAAATTTTGTACAACGATAGTCTAGAATCTGAGGAAGGACATAAGCTATATCTTTGATCCACACCTTCCCACGGGAACGGGAACTTAGAAACTACAGCACCGATTTCAAAAATTCCCACCACTGGAATGCTACTCTATCCCCGAGTAAAATAAACTTTAACTCATCCCCATATTCCTACAGGATTGTTCACCATATTCCCACGGGAATGGGAGTCTACTAATATTATAAGTCCGAAATTAAATCTGTCTGTCTATTTTTCTTTGTTACCATCAACCGCCAAAACTATTGAACCTATGTATTTATATGAATTTTGGTACCGAGATAGTCTAGATCCTGGGGGTGGACATTGGCTATAAATATTTCCACCGTATTCCCATAGGAGCGCGAACGTAAACGGGAACCTAGAAACTATACTGAACTGATCTCTAGAATTATTTCCCCGTTAGAATGCTACGCTACCCCTAAGTAACATGAACATTAATTTATCCCCATATTCCAACGGGAACGGTAGTAGTTACTAACATTTTACATCTGAAATCCTCTCCGTCTGTCTGTTTTTCTTTGTTATCATCAGCCGCCAAAATATTGAACCTATTTGTAAGAATTTTTGTATAGATAGTCTAGACCAGTGGTTCCCAAAGTGGTCGATATCGGTTTCTCAGAGGTCGACAAAATCGAAATCTGAGTTTGGGGGTCGACAAGTTTTGCAATCGACCCCCTTAACACATTTTTTTATTTTAAACTTTAAAGATAGTATTGCGTTACTTTTGCCATTCTAAAAATGAAAAGTAGTATTGCTACACCTTTAAAAAAAAACTCAACAAATTCCTTTTCGTACCTGAGTACTGTTTCGACGAATCGTTGTTCGTTTTTTTTTTTTTTCGGAAACAACAGGTGATAGGTAGTTTAATAAAGATTTAGTGTACTTCAGCAAACTTTTGAATGGTGAAGTATGCTTCTGTCCTCGGGATATGTATTACATGATTACCTGTTAAGAGTCACAGCTATGCAGGGTGTCCCGTAATTCGTGTAACATACTTTGGGATGTGATTCTTTCTCATATTTCCTGCTCCAAAAGATGCCAAGGACTTTTATATCAACCTACTGTCAGTTATTCCCGAAGAATGTACTGAAGAGAGAGAGAGAGGAATTATGATGAAGATGGAAGATTTTTCATCTTCAATATTTAAGTTCAATATTTAAGTTTAAAGAAAACATCTTTTTCCTTTGGTTAATTATTTAGTATTTGGATGTGTTTTTTATCAATTTAAAGCATTTTTTAAACTAGCTTTAATATGTTTTTTTTTAGTTAGAAATATAAAATTTTAAATTCAAAGCTAAGACAACATTAAGTAGCAAAAAATCTGAGTCCTGATTGTACCAATCTTTGCAATACGTTATAAATGCTGTAAACAAGATTCGAAGCAATTCATTGAACTCTCGGTTATTTGCTCAGCTTTGTGAGGATAATGACGAACCGCCGTATTAATAAACGCGGAATAGCTGGGCTAAGCCTTATTCCATGGATTAAGTGGAAAATGGTATAATGGTGGCTTTAATTAAATGGAAAATGGTATAATGGTAACTAAATCCATGGAATAAGTATTTCCCAGTTATTCCGCGTTTATTAATACGGGGGGAAGTCTTTACTAAATGACTTTTGCACACTGATCACTGAAGTTCGCTGGCTTTCAAGAGGTGCTTGCTTAGCAAGATTTTCAGTTATTTTTAGGTCTGTTTTGGAAGAAAATCCGAAAAATTCTATGACGGATATTTATTACATGACTCATATCTTCGGCATGTTCAACAAAGTTAATGTGCAGCTGCAGGGTGACGATCTGATCTTGATCTAAACAAATTCAAATATAGCGGCGTTTGTTGGAAAACTTATTCTTTATAAACGAAACTTAAGCAAAAAAGATTACTTACATATTCCGCATTTGTCGAAATCAACAGAAATCCTTCCAGACGATGTTGGTTTATCATATGTCGCTCACTTGGAACCGCTTCATAAAGATTTTACCAAAAGGTTTGAAGTACTTTTGAACTTACAAACTCCTGAGTGAATAGTAAATCCGAACAGTATAATAGCCATGGAAGAAGCCAATGTGACAATGCAAGAACAGTTGATCACCATCCTAACTGTCGAAGAGTTTAAGCTATGGTTCAAAAGTTCTGGTTGCAGCGCAGCATTGAAACTCAATATACTGCATCTCATCGCTTTTCCATCATCATATTTAGTTGAAAAAGGCTTCAGTGTGGTTCACAAACATTTTGAGGAAAATAAGAAACCGTTTGAAAGTCAACGAACGCAGAAACTTTAGGCTGCAGCTTACCAATGTTAAACCAGATCTATAGCTAGATTGGTAGAAAGTCGCCAAATTCATCCATTGCATTTATTTTTTTTAACCATGAATTTATACATATAAGTTCTCAATTAGAGCACGATTATTAAAAACTTGCATTATGAATTACACTTCATGTTTATTGAATTTCATACCTGCTATCATCGTAATGTCATAATTTATTGTTTTTTTTTTTTGCATCTCAGAGACTTAAGTGGCACTGAACTTAGAGCAAGCTCATTTGCATACACTTATCATTAAAGCAAGTGTTAGTGATTAGTAAATAACACCAACACAAACACAAAGAGAACGTATATACGAGGAAAATTAAAAAACATTATAAAAAATATAACAAATAAAAACTTAAATTAAATTATCATTAAGAGAACAAACTAAACTAGTGAAAACATTACTAAACAAGGTTTATAAATAAAAAATGAAATTAAACTACAGTAATAAAAAAAAAATCTACTAAACATGAATTATGCAGATGGTAAACTGGTTCTTAATATTAATTTTAAACTATTTTTACTGATGTTGAAATCGGCAATAAAAGGATTAGAGTTGAATAACCTACTCATGCGAGCTAATGCTAAGGCTCATGCATTCCATAGTTATCTCAAGAAATTTTCTTTCTGCACTCACTACTCTAAAACTTGCATAGGTACTAGGCACCTCTAAAAGCAAGTAAAAAACTTGAGACAGGATTTTTAAAGCAATTTGGCTTTACCGAAGACCCCGGTATTAGCTCATTTTGGAAAAGGGGTCGGTTGCTCCAACCTCCAAATAGTTTGGGAAACCCTGGTCTAGACTATAGAGCGAATTTTTATTTTTACACCACACATCCATACTCCTCTGGGAAAATTTTTCCCGCTTAGCTCTTATCTTCATTATATTCTATCATGAGTAAAAAGCCAAACGATAAAAATTCGGGCGAATTTTTATTTTTACAGCACACTTCCATACTCCTCTGGGAAACTTTTTTCATTAATAAACTTGTTTGAAATCCGGAATATAAAGCAACTTGCTGCCTTTTCGAAACCCTTCGCAAAAATTATAATTATACACGGTGTCCGGTAATTCGTGTGTTATCCTTTGGGGTGTGATTCTTGGTCATATTCTAAGAAAAAAATTCTTTTACAGTAAAGTTCGTTTCTCAACTTTGACATCACTTTTTGACAATTTAAAAAAAGGCTAACTTTGGTCTAACCTGACCTGTGTTAAATTCGATATCTCTGTCAATACTGACGGTAGAGACCTAATCTTAGACTTAATTTTTTGAGAAATAACAATCCTTAAGACTGTATTTAAGTTGAGCTTCCATAGGCTTAGGGTTGCCAGATTCTCAATTTTAAGTGGTGTTCAAATTTTCTTCCCCAAACAATGTTTTGACTTTGAGGTAATTTTTTTTTCAGAAAATGCCTTCTAAACATAGAGTTTCTTCATTTTTTACAGATGAAAAAAACAATAATAAAGAACATATTTATGAATAACTGCACTCAGAAACCCATACATTTTATGATACTTGGAAAAAACTAAAACAGCTATAAAATCTTGTTTTGGGTTTCTTACGGTTTTTTATTGCAACAACTTGCAAAGGGAGCAGTTTTAAAAGAACTTTTAGTAGTGTCTTATGTATTTTATACAAATACAATTATAACAAGTGCTCAAACTGCCCTCATTCGTTTTGAATGCATGCCAGAGCACGTTTTTGGATTTCATCTAGGACAGGGTACTGAAGTAGAGATGGTGGCGAACGAGCTCCTGGTGAGCCAACGGCAGCACTCACACCCCTGCAGCAGGGTACTGACTCTGGATATTCCAGCCCTTTGTGTCCGAAGGGATCCAAAAGGACCTGGCCCTCCAGGTTGGGGGTTGCGCGTAGGGTTAACTACCCAACCACGTAAAAAAAGGACAGTTCCGAAACAACTAATAGCCTCGGAAAACGATAATGATTTCAAAGTTGACGACCCAAGCAAACGAAAAAAGGACAATGACCTCCGGATCTGCACGTGGAACGTAAGATCTCTTAACGGACTACGTGCAGCTGGAGTATTAGCGGACGCCCTGGACTGCTGTAAAGCAGACATAACCGCCATCCAAGAAGTGCGATGGAGTGGACCGGGCATAAAGAAGATGAAAAACTGTGATATCTACTATGGCGACTGCTACAGGCAACAGAAACAGCGCTTATTTGGGTGCGGATTTGTCGTTAGAGGAAGACTCAGGGATAGGGTGATCAGCCAAAGTCCAGTCAATGAGCGTATAATGACCATCCGCATCAGGGCTAAATTCGCCAACATTAGCCTTATATGCGCCCACGCCCCCACAGAAAAGAAAGACGACCATTCCAAAGACTGTTTCTACGAGCTCCTCGAAGAAACGTATGAGCAGTGCCCTAGACACGACGTGAAAATTGTTCTTGGCGATTTTAACGCAAAGCTAGGGAGGAAGGACATCTTTGGAAACACAATCGGTAAGCATAGCCTCCATGACAAAACCTCCGAAAATGGAATCGATTTTGCTAAGGGACTAAATGTTGTTGTAAGTAGTACACGCTTCCCGCATCTCAAAATTCATAAAGGTACATGGCGATCTCCAGATCAATTAACCGTCAACCAAATTGACCATGTTGCGATCGACGCAAGGCACTCTTCCAGTGTGCTAGATGTCCGAACTTTCCGAGGGGCCAACTTTGACTCGAACCACTACCTTGCTGTAGCCAAGGTACGAATGAGGATATCTTGTTCACGACCTGCACGAACTAACGCTGTGAAGAGATATGACGTCGGAAAGCTACAATCGCAAGAGATTGCCAATGCCTTTTCCAATCGAGTATCCCTTCAATTATCCTTGAATCCCATGCAGCTAGCACTAAGCATTGAAGACCAGTGGCAGCAATGCCAAGAAGCCATCAGAACCGCTGCCTCTGAGGTTCTGGGTTTCACTCGGCCACCAAAACGAAACCCATGGTTCGATGAAGAATGCAGGCAGGTAAATGCAGCCAAGGAAAAAGCACGACAAATGCTTATGCAAACACGAACGAGGGCTGCTTACGATCAGTATATCGCGATTTACAAGGAGAAAAGAAGAGAAGAACACCGAATTCTCAAAAAGAGAAAGAAGCAGCATGAGAAGCGCTCGTTTGAGGAAATAGAGAGGTGCCATGACAGGAACGAGATTCGGAAGTTTTACGAAAAGGTAAAAAGATCCTGCCAGGGTGGCAAACCCCGAACTCAAGCCTGTAAAGACCAGCAGGGAAACATAGTTATAGAGTCACAGTCGCTACTGAGGATCTGGAAAAATCATTTCTGTAGACTGCTTAACGGCGATGAGGACTCAAATTCCGCTGTCAGGCAGATTGCCCCATTCAGCTTGGACGATGATCAAGAATATCGTCCTCCTGACCTAGAAGAAGTTAAGGTTGCTATATGCCTTGATGCCGAACTTTTCAAGGCAGCTGGAGATCAGTTGGAAAGGAGCATGCACCAGCTGATCTGCATGATATGGTCGGAAGAAAGCATGCCCGATGAATGGAACCTCAGTATCGTATGCCCGATCCTAAAGAATGGAGACCCTCACAATTGCGCCAATTATAGAGGGATAAGCCTCCTTAACGTCGTTTATAAGATCTTGTCTGCTGTAATATGTGAACGTCTGAAACCCCACGTCAACAACTTGATAGGTCTTTATCAATGAGGTTTTAGACCAGAGAAGTCCACAATTGACCAAATTTTCACATTACGGCAGATCTTGGAAAAACCCGAGAATATAATATCGATATTCACCATCTTTTTATCGATTTCAAGGCCGCGTATGACAATATCTACAGAGACGAGCTGTACAGAGCCATGTCTAGTTTCGGCATCCCTGCAAAGCTCGTACGACTGTGCAGGATGACTTTGGAGAATTCACGCTGCTCCGTCAAGGTCGGTAAAGAACTCACCGAGACCTTTGATGTCGAAAAAGGTTTTAGGCAAGGCGACAAACTGTCATGCGATTTCTTCGACATCATACTTGAACAGATTGTAAGAAACTCAAACGTCAAAACCAGAGGAACAATCTTTCAAAAGTCTGTACAATTACTCGCCTACGCAGACGATATTGACGTAATGGGAAGAAGAAAGAAAGCGTGATGTCATAGGTGCTTTTGCGAGTATTGAAACAGAAGCGGCAAATATGGGTTTGATGGTTAATGAGGGCAAAACGAAGTATATGCTGTCATCAAACAGGGACACAGAACATCGACGAATTGGACAATTCGTCACAACAGACAGACATAACTTCGAGGTAGTACAGGACTTCGTCCACCTAGGATCCACTGTAGACACGGACAACAACATCAGTGTGGAGATCAAACGGAGAATAACTCTGGCCAACCGTTGCTTCTTTGGGTTAAGAAGGCAATTGAGAAACAAAACCCTCTCTAGAAAAAACAAGGTGACCTTGTATAAGACCTTGATCATCCCAGTCCTGCTGTACGGCGCTGAAGCATGGACTTTATCGAAAGCGGATGAGGAAACCCTTGGTCGTTTCGAAAGAAAAATTCTCCGAAAGATCTTTGGTCCCGTATGCGAAAACAATGTGTGGAGAAGAAGATACAACAACGAGCTGTATGAGCTGTACCGCGACATGGGCATAGCCAGAAGAGTACGCATCGCGAGGCTACGATGGTTGGGCCATGTAGAGCGGATGGACCCAAACGCTCCGGCTCGTCGGGTGTTCGAAAGCACATTGCAGGGAAATCGCGGAAGGGGAAGACCTCGTCTTAGGTGGCGCAATAAAGTGGATGAAGACCTCAACCGACTTGGAGTTCGAAACTGGAGAGAGCTCGCCCGAAATCGAAGTCGTTATAAAAGGATGTTGGTTGAGGCCCAGGTTCACCCCGAACTGTAATGCCCACCTAAGTAAGTAAGTAAGTAAACAATTTCTTTCATTCGTCCCCATACAAAAAAATTCAGTACAGTGAGATCGGGAGATCGTGCAGGCCAGTGAATTGGTCCATTTCTGCCTATCCATCTACCACCGTATTTTTCATCCAGCCAATCCTTAACTTCACGACCATAGTGGCCGGGAGCATCATCTTGTTGGAAATATGATGAAACTCGCTGACGCAGTGGAACATCCTTCAATAGATTGGATTAGAATAGATTGATTTTTTTTTAGAATGGCCAACGAATAAACAACGTGCTTTGTGTGCTCTGCCTAATTTTCTAAATTGCTTCTAATTTCTTGCTCAAAGTTTATCGAAATTACCTAAATCCTAGTATTTAAAGTACTGCGAATTAAATAATTGAAAAAAAAAAGAAGAAAAACTATCGCAAAGCCAGTTTTCCTGAATTAAAAATCGAAAAAAAATAAAAAAAACTTAATAATAATCTTGCTATTTACTCTGATTTATCTATAGATCATCTTAACAAGTGCTTGTGGTTTGCTCTCTCTCATTACTTCCAACGCATTCTCTTAAATCGAACTGTGAATAATAAAAGTAACCTGTGTGTTAACTCGCAAAAAAAAAAAAAGAAAAGAACAAGAAGAATCATAATTGTCATTCTGCTTTTCAATTTGTGCATGTGGGTTGTGCTCTCGCATAAATTCCGCAGCGTATTCTTTTAATCCAACTGTGAAATAAATAAAAGTGAACGGTCTCGCAATGCCACATTGTGTGGGCTGTAATTTGTCTTTAGTTAATGCGTCTGCTGATGAGCCTTCTCTTCTGTGTGACAATTGTTCTATTTCCAATTCACCTGGTTTGATCTCCAAACAATTTAATCACATGTGTAAACTCTTTATGCAAATGAATGTACGCTTGAACAAGGTTGCTGAAGACATAAAAAATGATTTACCTGAAATTGTGTCTAAAGAAGTCACCAACCAATTGGAGACAAAAATGCTGTGTGTTAATAATGAGCTGTTGGATATCAAAACTCAACTTAATTCAATTACTAAGACTCGTAGCTGTGAGTGTTCTGAAATCCTGGAATTTACGAATAAAAGACTGGATATTTTAGTGTCGGGGTGCCCCGTGACTGAAGTGGATATTTTTGGTTTTGCAATTAAGCTCTGTTCCTATCTCCATGTTAATATAAGAGTAGAAGACTTTTCAAAAGTTTTTAGGCTTACGAGTGATCCAAAAATTTTGCTAATTAAGTTTTTGTCAATAACAACAAGAGATCGTGTCATGAGGAACTATTTTGCTCTTTCACCTCCGCTCACCTTAGATAAAATAAGTCACGAGTTGGGCATTGAATCTAGACTCTTTCTGAATGACAATCTTACAAAAAAAATGTACAGTGTTCGTAAGATCTGTGTTGAAAATCGCGGAAGGGGAAGACCTCGTCTTAGGTGGCGCAATAAAGTGGATGAAGACCTCAACCGACTTGGAGTTCGAAACTGGAGAGAGCTCGCCCGAAATCGAAGTCGTTATAAAAGGATGTTGGTTGAGGCCCAGGTTCACCCCGAACTGTAATGCCCACCTAAGTAAGTAAGTAAGTAAACAATTTCTTTCATTCGTCCCCATACAAAAAAATTCAGTACAGTGAGATCGGGAGATCGTGCAGGCCAGTGAATTGGTCCATTTCTGCCTATCCATCTACCACCGTATTTTTCATCCAGCCAATCCTTAACTTCACGACCATAGTGGCCGGGAGCATCATCTTGTTGGAAATATGATGAAACTCGCTGACGCAGTGGAACATCCTTCAATAGATTGGATTAGAATAGATTGATTTTTTTTTAGAATGGCCAACGAATAAACAACGTGCTTTGTGTGCTCTGCCTAATTTTCTAAATTGCTTCTAATTTCTTGCTCAAAGTTTATCGAAATTACCTAAATCCTAGTATTTAAAGTACTGCGAATTAAATAATTGAAAAAAAAAAGAAGAAAAACTATCGCAAAGCCAGTTTTCCTGAATTAAAAATCGAAAAAAAATAAAAAAAACTTAATAATAATCTTGCTATTTACTCTGATTTATCTATAGATCATCTTAACAAGTGCTTGTGGTTTGCTCTCTCTCATTACTTCCAACGCATTCTCTTAAATCGAACTGTGAATAATAAAAGTAACCTGTGTGTTAACTCGCAAAAAAAAAAAAAGAAAAGAACAAGAAGAATCATAATTGTCATTCTGCTTTTCAATTTGTGCATGTGGGTTGTGCTCTCGCATAAATTCCGCAGCGTATTCTTTTAATCCAACTGTGAAATAAATAAAAGTGAACGGTCTCGCAATGCCACATTGTGTGGGCTGTAATTTGTCTTTAGTTAATGCGTCTGCTGATGAGCCTTCTCTTCTGTGTGACAATTGTTCTATTTCCAATTCACCTGGTTTGATCTCCAAACAATTTAATCACATGTGTAAACTCTTTATGCAAATGAATGTACGCTTGAACAAGGTTGCTGAAGACATAAAAAATGATTTACCTGAAATTGTGTCTAAAGAAGTCACCAACCAATTGGAGACAAAAATGCTGTGTGTTAATAATGAGCTGTTGGATATCAAAACTCAACTTAATTCAATTACTAAGACTCGTAGCTGTGAGTGTTCTGAAATCCTGGAATTTACGAATAAAAGACTGGATATTTTAGTGTCGGGGTGCCCCGTGACTGAAGTGGATATTTTTGGTTTTGCAATTAAGCTCTGTTCCTATCTCCATGTTAATATAAGAGTAGAAGACTTTTCAAAAGTTTTTAGGCTTACGAGTGATCCAAAAATTTTGCTAATTAAGTTTTTGTCAATAACAACAAGAGATCGTGTCATGAGGAACTATTTTGCTCTTTCACCTCCGCTCACCTTAGATAAAATAAGTCACGAGTTGGGCATTGAATCTAGACTCTTTCTGAATGACAATCTTACAAAAAAAATGTACAGTGTTCGTAAGATCTGTGTTGAACTTGTAAAAAACAGGAAAATTAAATCTTTTAGTCCTGGGTTTAAATTCTTTAAAATTATAAATCATGATGGATCTGTTAAAACTATATACTCTAAATCGGATATTCCTGATTATAACTCTACAGTCGGCAACACTGAATCGAATTCTACAATTGCCAACCATGTTGTTCCGGTATCTAAACCTGACTATAATGTTCTTGATGGATCTATTGACTCAAAAACTAAATCTTCTGAAAGGTTAAAAGCATCAAAAAGTACATCGAGTCAAAAACTATCACCTGGAGTTGGAGTTACCAATACAAAACGCACCTTACGTCGATGAATATTGTTATTATTATTTTTTTTTTTCTTTATTTTTTTTTTTTTTCTTTCTTCTTACTTTGATGTATTTTCTTTTTATATTAAAATTGTAAGTTCCTTAAACTTTTCTTTTTTTTAATGAGGCGGGTACACTTGCCCTTTATGAATTAAAGTAGTAAGCCAATCGAGTATTAATATTCTATTCAAACATATTCTTTGTTTTTTTTTTTCTATTAAATAAACACTTAAATTGTACCAACTGTTCTTATTCTTCTAACATCATTATCTCTAACTAGCTATTTTTCATCTCATAACCCATTTTTTAACATTCAATGATGGCTGATTCGATTGTTGGAGCACAGGCAAGTGAATCCAGCTATCTCAAGAATGCGCTCAAGAACAGGAAAAACTATCTTAACATTGGTCATTTCAATTGCCAAAGCTTTTGCTTAAATAAACAAAGTTCGAAACTCAACGAAGTTAAATCCATTCTAAGTGGCCACTATTTAGACATGATTGGTGTATCGGAAACGTGGCTCAAGAGTTATCATAGTGATCTGGCCGTTGATATTCCCGGTTACCAAGTTTATAGGAATGACAGACCGAGAGTCAGAGGTGGTGGTGTAGCACTTTATATTGACAAACAAATTCAACCCTCAAAAATTTTAAAATGTTCTGAACCCGGTTTTGAGTTTATTTTTGCGGAAATCTCCTGTGGTTATAGTAAAATTCTTGTAGGCGTTATTTATCTTCCAAAGGGTGAATTTTCAAAAGTTGAGCCAGTTTTAACTGATCTGACTCAAAAATATAGCCAGGTCTTCGTTTTGGGTGACTTCAACTTTAATCTATTGGATAGAAACAGATTGATTTCTTGTAATAACTTTGTCACGTCCTAACTACAAATGTTAGCTTCAAAACCTGAACGCAACTCAGGTACTAAGAAACCTGAACGCAACTCATTTGAAAGATAACCATCTGTCATACTAAAAAGCAAACAGCCCTTCCGCTTTGACTTCTTGTGGCAGACAGTCGGATCACTGCGTGTTCTTATTTTCAATTAAATATTGTGAAGCTTAATCCAAAAACATTGGATCAATCAATATATATTTAGTTAAATAAATTTGTAAAATAAAGTTAATCGTTCGACTCGTCTTTTACTAAGAACATAAAAGTGGCGACGAGGATGGGATTACTGTGAAATCGTTCGTTCAATAGAATATGCCACCACCCGTGGATAGTAAAACAAAAAACGATATTCGCAGTGATCAAATTAAACCCAGCATAAAAGACGAAGACAATTTTTCAGACGCGCATAGTTCTAGTTCGGAAAATATTTTAACTTCGGCAAATATGACGACCAATACGATTGTTTCAGTGGGACATGTGGAAGTTTTTGATGTCACAAAGCAGAGCTCTTGGGGCTCTTACAAGCGTCGTTTGGACATTTTCATGGAGGCCAACAACATTACAGACGCCAATCGTAAGCGAGCCACATTCTTGACACTCTGTGGAGCAGCGTTATTCGAGTTGTTGGAGTCTTTAATTTCACCAAATAAGGTAACAGATCTTAGCTACGATTCTCTTTGCAAAACACTGTCTGACCACTTTTCACCTCCACCTTCGGAGATCGCTTCATTTTTTAAGTTTTTCAAAAGAGATCAGCTTCCAGACGAAAAAATTGTCGATTACATTGCTGACCTTCGGAGGATGGCAAGCCATTGTAATTTTGCCACGTCACTAGACCGCATGTTGCGCGATCGGTTCGTGTGTGGATTACGCGACGCCCGACTTCAAGAAGAGCTTTTAGCATCGACAGATCTCACATTCAAAACAGCGCAGGAGAAGGCAGTAGCAGCAGAGTCGGCCAATCGGAGTCTTCAAATGATTAAATCAAGCTCATCGACATCTCACGCAGCAGATCAAGTTAATTTCGTGCGAAAAGGAGCTAACAAGAAGAAAAGCTACAAAGAATCTAGTGCTGCCACGACCCTACGATCTGGCGCTTGCTACAGCTGCGGAGAGGCGCATTCAAGAGCTACGTGCAGATTCAGAACTGTGGTATGCGACAATTGTGGTAAGGTTGGACACATAAGAAAGGTATGTAAATCCAATTCAGACTATAAAAAATTACCTCAGAAGCAGTCAAATCACAAAAAGAATGGGGGACATTCAAGCATAAATCTGGTCACGGGTATACAAAATCTTAAGAAGCAGACGTTTGTGTTAATTAATGGGAAAAGTTGTAATTTTGAAGTAGATTCTGGCTCAAATTTTACTATTATTTCCGAAGATACCTTCAATAAATTATGGCCGAAGACTAAACCAAGATTGTCTTGCGTAGAAACAATATTCAAAGATTTCCAAGGAAATGCTATAAATTTTAAAGGCAAATGCATTATAAACGCCATGTACAAAAAACGTGAAATACAGAACTTATCGCTTCTGGTTACTTCGGGTGCACGCACTACAAACGTGCTAGGCTGTGATTGGTTTTCACCTTTAGGAATTTCACTACAAGGGGTAAATTCAATAACTTCATCGAGTGTCAGCGAGGTAGTAAAAGAATTTGATTCACTTTTCAACTGTGAACTTGGTACTTATAAAGGACCACCGGTGTCTCTGCACTTGAATCCTAGTGTTCCACCAAAGTATTTGCCAGCTAGGAAGATTCCATTTGCTATTCGTTCCAAAGTGGAGGCAGAAATTGACCGCATGATTTCGCAAGGAATTTTAGAACCAGTTGACTTTTCGCAATGGGCCACTCCGATTGTTCCTGTGGTCAAATCAAATGGAACAGTCCGTATCTGCGGGAATTATAAGACCACGTTAAATAAAGCTCTTGATCCTCATACCTTCTCCATTCCTTCTATGCATGACCTCATAACAAACCTTCCTCGTGGGTCAGTTTTTGCAAAACTTGACCTCGCCCAAGCATACTTACAGCTAACTGTTGATGAGGAGACAGCCAAAGCACAAACTATTATAACTCTTAAAGGTGCTTTCAAGGTGAAACGGCTCCAATACGGAATTTCTTCAGCACCGGGAGAGTTTCAAAAAACAATGGCAAACTTATTAAAGGGTGTAGAAGGGGTAGAGTTTTATTTGGATGATCTTATTGTAGTAGCTGAAAATTCTGAAAAGCTTGCTAAAATTCTTCGAGAGGTTTTCCAAAGATTAGACAAATATGGACTACGACTACGAAAAGAGAAGTGTGTGTTCGACGTTCCTTCAGTCACCTTTTTAGGTTTTCGTATTGATGCCGAAGGTATTCATCCTCTAACAGAAAAAATAGAGGTTATTCACAACACTCCAGCTCCAAAGAATAAAGTTGAACTTCAAGCCTTTCTTGGACTTCTTAACTTTTACCATTCATTCCTTCCTGCAAAAGCAACGTTAGCAGAGCCACTTCACAGACTTTTGGACGAGACAAAAGTATGGAAATGGGATACTATTCATCAAAACGCATTTGATAAAGTTAAAGGCTTGCTATCATCAAACACAGTTCTCATACCTTACGATTTAAAATTACCAGTTAGATTGACATGTGATGCTTCGCCATATGGAATTGGTTCAGTTCTAGCACACATTTTGCCTGACGGTTCTGAACGTCCAATTTCCTTTTACTCGAGGACCCTTTCAAATTCCGAACGAAACTATGCCCAAATAGATAAGGAGGCTCTGGCAATTATAGCAAGTATTAAGAAATTTCATGATTTCCTTTACGGTCGACATTTCCAAATCTTTACGGATCATAAGCCCTTACTTGGATTGTTTTCTCCTTCGAAGCCTACTCCAAACATATTATCTCCAAGAATGCTTCGCTGGAGCATCTTCTTAAACGCCTACACCTACGATCTTCAATACAAGCCTGGAAAAGACATAGCACATGCCGATGCATTTAGCCGTTTACCCGTTCAAGGTCCTAAAAATTCAGAAGAAGAGGAAGTCGTCCTAATGATTGAAATGTTAGACACGCCAATACTACAAGCAAGTGATATCTCGAAAGAGACGAAAAAAGATAAAGTTCTATCACGTATTGCACACTGGGCGTTAAGGGGTTGGCCAAATACAGTCGACCCAGAATTCAAACCCTTTTGCATCAGAAAAGATGACATTTCATATATAAAAGGATGTTTAGTGTGGGGTCAGCGGGTATTGATCCCAAAGGCTCATCAATCATCAGTCTTAGCTGCACTTCATGCAAACCACCCCGGCATAGTGCGGATGAAGGCTCTCGCTAGAAGTTATGTGTGGTGGCCTAAGATCGACGAGGACATCGAAAAGACTGTAAAACTATGTTCGTCGTGCCAACAAATACGACCAGACAATTCACCAGCGACTGGTTATACCTGGGAAGAATCCAAGAATCCGTGGTCTAGGATCCACATTGACTTCGCTGGTCCGTTTCAAGGAAACTTATTCTTTTTGGTGGTCGATTCATATTCCAAGTGGTTGGAAGTTCACCCAGTTTCTGCCACATCTTCTTCATGTGCGATGTCGGTCTTGAGACAACTTTTTGCCACTCATGGTCTGCCAGATATTATTGTTTCAGACAACGGAACAGCATTTACTTCTTTTGATTTTAAAAAATTCTGTGAAAATAACCTAATTAAACATTTATTTTCAGCTCCATTTCATCCGTCTACAAATGGACAAGTGGAGCGAATGGTGCGTACTACCAAAGACTATCTTAAGAAAGTTAAGCACGGCGATATCAAATTGCGGTCAGCTAGGTTTCTGCTTGACCAACATTTAACTCCGCATTCAGCAACTGGTCGATGCCCTGCTGAGTTACTCTTTAACAGAAGGCCACAAACCTACTTCGACAAACTTCATCCAGATTGCATGCCCATACAATCAGCTTCAAAAATGAATCCTTCGAAAACGCCTCAATATGTTGACTCTGAGCCAGTTTGGTTCCGTAACTACTCTGCAGGACCAAAGTGGATGCCTGGACATATATCTCAAACTACAGGTCCAGTTTCTGTCATGGTCAACACTGATGAGGGCCAAACGATTCGCCGACATGCAGATCAAGTACGACGTCGAGCAACAGAACTAGTTACACACCATGAAGCACCGAATACACCGGACCTTAGAACTGATACTCCATTGCCAGTAGCTATTGATACCGGAGATGCCTCTACACCTCGACGTTCAAAAAGGATCCAGGAATTGTTCGATCCAATCCAGGGCAAAGGAGTGTCACGTCCTAACTACAAATGTTAGCTTCAAAACCTGAACGCAACTCAGGTACTAAGAAACCTGAACGCAACTCATTTGAAAGATAACCATCTGTCATACTAAAAAGCAAACAGCCCTTCCGCTTTGACTTCTTGTGGCAGACAGTCGGATCACTGCGTGTTCTTATTTTCAATTAAATATTGTGAAGCTTAATCCAAAAACATTGGATCAATCAATATATATTTAGTTAAATAAATTTGTAAAATAAAGTTAATCGTTCGACTCGTCTTTTACTAAGAACATAAAAAACTTGTTAAGTAGATGTAACATGCATACAATTCATAACAATATCCCCACGCATTTCGATAATTTTCATTCCAGTACTTCTTTACTGGATTTTGTAATTGTTAGTGACCCTGACACAGTTAAATATAAGGATCAGTTTTGGATTCCAGCTATTTCTAAACATGCTTTTATTTTCGTTTCTTTGGACATAATTCCTGAAATGGTTGATTTTGAAATTAAAACTAGGAACTTCAACTCCATTAACACTGATCAACTATGTTCCATTTTTTCTCAAATTGATTTTGAACTTATTTACAGTACCAATGACCCCAGTACTCAAGTTGATTTTTTCAACACTCACTTAAAGTATTTGTTTGATGCTGTTGTGCCTTTAAGAACTATCAAACCCAATATAAAAGTCAACCCTCTCACTTCCCCTCGTGTTTGTAATGCTATTTACTTACGGGACCTATCTTTTAGAGCTTATCGTGACAGTCCCTCTGAGAACAAATGGAAAACATATTGTAAATATAGAAATAAGGTGAAGAGTGAAATAAAAGCATTAAAAATGGAGTTTGGTGTCCGGAAGTTTGAAAATATTCAATCCAGCAAAACTCTTTGGAAAAAAATCAACTCTATTGGCCTTAATGATAAAAAAATGGACCTTGGGAATCTGGATCCCTCGATTCTTAATGCTTATTTCTCTGAAAATCATAGTAGTGCTTGTGAAAATGAAGTAGAGTTTGCACCTGAAATTGGTAATGCTTTTTCCTTTCGCTGTGTTTCTATTGATGAATTGTTCAATGCACTGTTTTCTATCAAATCTAATGCTACTGGCTTTGATGAGATTCCAATTAAGTTCGTTAAGATTATTTTTCCCCTGATATCTAATTATTTGTTACATATTATAAACACCGTTCTTACTACTTCTTCATTTCCTCAAGCTTGGAAATATGCTAAAGTCATACCTGTTGCCAAGAAATCTAACCCACAAGTACCATCTGACTTCAGACCAATTAGTATACTGCCGGCCACTTCAAAAATTTTGGAGATTTTGATGAAATTGCAAATCAATGAGTTTCTGACTACTAATAACTTACTTTTTTGCAATCAATCTGGTTTTAGGAAACATCATAGCACAACTTTAACTCTAATTGATCTAACCGACACCATTAAGATGAATATGGATCGAAATTATGTTTCTCTATTGTTACTTTTAGATTTTAGTAAAGCTTTCGATAGCGTAAACCATGTTCGTCTTTGCCTCAAACTTAAAAGATACTTTTCCTTTTCTAATTGTGCCTGTAAATTGATTTTTTCTTATCTATCGCAACGATCTCAATATGTTTGTATTGGGGATAATAATTCGGGTTTTATTGAAATTAAGTCAGGTGTTCCCCAGGGTTCAATTCTTGGCCCAATTCTGTTTTCAATATTTATAAATGACCTTCCAAATGTAACATCGTTTTCACTTGTTCATCTGTTTGCGGATGATGTTCAGCTACTTTTTTCTTGTCCAATTAGTGGTGTTTCCTCCTTTATCATTTCTGTTAATGCTGATCTTCATTCTGTCTACACTTGGGCTTTAGAAAATAAATTGAAGCTGAACCCAGACAAAACACAGGCTATTGCTTTCTATTTTAAATCAGTGAGTAACATATTGGATCCGGTTGTGTTGAATAATGTTATTATTCCTTACCAGAACAAAGTTAAGAGTTTGGGTGTCATACTTGATGAAACGTTATCTTGGGAAGCCCATGTTAATAATCTTGTAAGTAGAACTAATTTTATCTTGCGGAAACTTTACAATATTAATGAATATTTGCCTCTTCATATCAAAATTAAGCTTGCTAAGGCTCTCTTAGTTCCGCACTTTTTGTATGGTGCTGAAATTTTTTCTGGTGCTACTGGTATTGTACTGTCAAGATTAAGGATATGCTTCAATGATGTCGTCAGGTACGTTTTTTGCATTAAGAGGAGGAATCATATTTCAGGTTTAACGAAATCTTTCTTGGGAACATCGTTTTCCGCCTTTTTGGAGCTAAGAGTTCTTACCACTTTTCACAAAATCATTTTTAAGTCACTTCCTGTATATCTAGCTAATAAAATCGTTTTTCTAAGGAATTCATCTTCGAATAGAATATCTATTCCTAGACACAGGTCTGCTCGAGCTGCATCATCTTTTCTAATTCGTGGTATAAAACTTTGGAATGGGCTGTCGAGTCAAATGCGATCTACATTCAATACTTTTAAATTTAAACGGATGGTATTAGGTACCTTTGTATAAGATACTTCTGATTCTTGTGTATGTGCTTTTTTTTTTTTTTCTTCTCTTTCTTTTTTTGGGTTGATGAAAGCTAGTTGTTTCTGATTTTTTTTTTTTCCTTTTATTTGGTATTCTATGAGCTATTTAAATTTTAAAATGGATTTGTTTAAAAAAAAAAAAAAAAAACTTCATTGAACTTAATTGTTATTTTTTTTTATATATTTGCTCTTTATTTATACAATCTACTTATCGTTGTACATTCTAATAATTTTAAGTTACTAAGCATATAACCAAGGGACAATGTCCTACAATATGTAATTGTCGTATCATAAATAAAATAAAATAAATAAATAGGCCAGGTAGATCATTTTGTAAGAACTCCAGGTAGTTTTGTAGAATTAAGTCGGGGTGGTAACTTGAAAGGTCCGATTAACTTATTTCCAATAAAACCTGCCCACATATTGACACAAAATCTGCGCTGAAACGATCTTTGCCGTCTTGAATGTGGATTGCTTGAAGCCCATGTATGGAGGTTATGGAAATTGGTGATACCATCTCTTGTGAACTGGGATTCGTCTGTCAAAAGAATTCTGTTTATAAAGTGGTAGTCATTCAAGCTTCTCTCTAGCAACCAGTTACAAAATTCGATTCTCATCACAAAATCATTCGGAAGTAGTTCCTGTACAGGTGTATGGTGATATGGATGCATATTTTCGCCATGCAGTACTCTGGAGATTCTGTCTTTGGAAACATTATATTGTAGAGCCAAGCGTCTTATGCTAATGGAAGGATCGATTTCAACAGCTGCCAGTATTCTTTCATCGACAGAGACTCTTCTTATGGTTGCAGCTTCTTATATAAGCTCTTTTAATTCCATTTTTTTCTAAATTGAAACTACCGCTTGTGCAACTGATTAAGAAGTAAGTATTTAATGGAGGTATGAATGAGTTAATGAATGCAAGATTTCTCTGATCAATGGAAATTTTTCGTCAAGCTCATAACTTTAAATTGTGTTAGAATGTCTTGCTCGGCCAACAGAAAATTACAGTAAAAACAAAAATCCAACCCTCTGTTCTTTTTGCAGAAGGAAAATTGTTTAACAATATATTCTTAAAATACTTTCTTGAAATTTAAATTTTTAGTTTGATTATCAAAGATTTATTTTTGCAAATAATGAGATGTTTTTTTTATTTGGAATAAAAGAAAAATTCGATTTCGTTGTTATTATGTTTGGTGTTTATTTTTTTAAATGGGAAACGGAAGAATGGGTCTTGGGTCATTAGACCATGATCCATGATGGCATTAAGACGCTTTAGAAAGCGTCATTAGACCATGTGTTCGAATATGGCCTTAAGTCACAATACAAAGCGTCTTAACGCCATATGTTCGAATATGGCCTTATGTCGTATGGTCTTATGTCGGGGCACCGTCTTATATAGTAAGATATATAAAGTCACATTCAGAAAAAAAGCCATAACTCGGGAACAGGTTCAAATGAATCCTTTTTTGTTGTGAAAAAAGTGTCACTTTGTTCATGTCTATCTTCTATCTTCTATTATCACTACATAGTATAAAACAATATTTATATTTTTTTAATGAATAGAGTGATTCAAGAGGAAGGTTTATATGTATAATACATGCATATTATAGTAGAGAAAAGCCGAGAAATTTAAAGATTTGTTATGTGATGTCGTAACAAACATATTTTTCTGCGCTTATATTTCAAACGCTGGCTAAACCTTACGAGATAGATCAAATTTATGTACTACGGAATTATATATCTTAAAAAAATGAATAGAAAAGTCCGCAACAGCATATATTTATCTCCTAAGGTTAACCCACAGTAACCATTTCTATCTTTCACATATTACAAAAAAAATACGGGTTATTTACCAAGCTATTTTAAACGATACGGTATCATTCCTTAACCAATTACAGTCGACTCTCGTTAATTCAAACTTACGATAATTCGAACCTCTCAATAATTCAAAGTTATCACGAGTTCCCTACAAAATCTCTTGATATTTTGAACTAAATCAGTACATTTTTATACACTTGGTAATTCGAACGAAAAAGTCATTGCTATATAATAAAACGACGCGGTAATTCGAACTCATCGGCGGCCAACTCGACAGTTCGAAGTTGCAGAGAGAAAGACGTCGAATGATTGTAATTACATTACATTTTGCGACAAGTTCAAACTTATATCAACGTACACGAGCCTTTGTTTTTGCGACAGATACAGATATGAAAAAAGCAACGGTGAAGATGAGGACAATACATCTGAACCTTTAACAGAGGTGTCAGTTAACGAAGCACGATCCTCATTCGATACCTTACAACGCTTCTGTCTACAAAACGAAAGTGATGAAAACTCATTTCATGCACTTTTTCTCTTAAAAAAAGTTATTGAACAGTCTGAGCAGCAGCAATGTGTTTTGAATCAAACGAGTATTACAGAGTTCTTTCGAAACATTAATCAATTCACATTATTAATATGTTTTTGTTTATTTATGTTTACGAATGTACATGTATTGTACACTCAAATTTTTTTTTCATAGCTATAGAATAGCAGTTAATTAATAATAATTTATTGATCAATACATAGCAATTCGAAGCTTTATTTATTTTCCCTCACAAATTTCGAACCATTTGATAATTCAAACATTCGATAGTTCGTAGTATTTTAAGAGTCCCTCCAGTTTCGAATTAACGAGAGTCGACTGTAAATACATTAGATACGATATTCACGTAGATCAAAATTGCCCTTTACAGCATGTGATTTAAATGAATATTTTCGAAGATATTACAGACTAGCTGTGCCCGCGACTTCGTCCGCGTTACTTGATAGTGACTTTCGGCAGCATTTTTAATTTTTTGGAATACTTATTTTGCAAATAAGACATATTCATGCGTTTTAGTAAATTATTTTTATATTATTTTATTTCAGTACATTTTTGCACACGACGTTATTACTTTTCCTTTTTTTTGTCAATTAAAAAGGTTTTGCGAGTTTGATACACTCTTTTAAACTAAAGTGACAAATCAGTGGGAATTAAAGAAATACGGGGAATCAATAGTTTTCTAATTACGCTGTTCCAGTCATTATTAAAACTTTTATAATGTCCCATCCCAGATGTGTAGTTTGTAGCTGTGTACAATTCTAGAATACTCATTATTAGCACTGGAACACCAACTTGCAGCCACTGCTGATAATTCTAAGGAATTGAGAAACTCTATAAGGCATGATGTGACTTGCTCAGTGTCCATAATATTGTCTATTGATAGACATTCGACAACATCCCCCAATACGTCAAACATTCGCTTATATGGTTAACTATCTCATTAGTCGGCGCCAAAATCGACTTTCCACACAGTCATTACCGATTGCCAATATTTATTTGAAGATCAAGATAGAAATTTCTTCTCAGGTCAACTGTGTAATCAACAATTTGACAGAAATCACCTCACGGTGAAAGAATTTTTGAAATCGGTCCAGTATCTTCAAGGTTCCCGTTTACGTTGCCGTTCCCATAGGAATGTTGGGAAAACAAATACAGCCCATGTCAAGACTATCTCTGCACCAAAATTCATACAAATAGGTTCAATAGTATGGGCGGTAGATGGTAACAAAGTAAAACAGACAGACAGAGTTGATTTGGATCTATAAAATTAGTAAGTATTTCCGTTCCCATGGGAATATGGGGATAAATTGAAGTTAATGTTACTTTGAGATAGTGTAGCATTCTAACGGGGAAATAATTCTTGAAATCAGTTCTGTAGGGCCCCGTTTACGTTTGCATTCTTGTAGGAATACAGGGATAACAAATACTTATAGCCTATGTCCATCTTCAGGCTCAAGACTATGACTCTGTACCAAAATTCGTATAAATAAATTTAATAGTTTGGGCGGTTTTTGATTACAAATAAAATTAGACAGACAGATTTCATTTCAGACTTATGATATTAGTAAAGAATCCCATTCTCATGGGAATATGGTGATTGTTCCCGAAGGGAAGGAATATGGGGATGACTTACAGTTGATGTAACTCAGGGATAGTGTAGCATTCTAACGGTGGAAGAATTTTTGAAATCGGTGCTGTAGCTTCAAAGTTCCCGTATACGTTCCCATTCCCGTGGGAATATAGGGATAAAATATATAGCCTATGTCCTTCCTCAGTTTCTAGACTTTCTTTGTACAAAATTTCATTTATATCTGTTTATTAGTTTGGGCGGGAGATGGTAACATAGAAAGGTGAACAGACAGAGCTACTTTTGCATTTATAATATTAGTGAAGACCGGTTCCCGTGGGAATATTTGAATGAAATGTATCCTATGTCCTTCTTCAGGTTCCAGATCATCTCTGAATAGAATTTCAATTAAATCGGTTCTGTAGCTTGGGCGAGAGATGGTAACATAGAAAGACGAACAGACAGAGCTTCTTTCGCACTTATTATATAAGTAAGGACTCCCGTTCCCGTAGGAATATGGGGATGAATTAAAATATATGTTACTCGGGGATAGTGTAGCATTCTAACGGCGGAAGAATTTTTGAAATCGGTGCTATAGCTTCTAAGTTCCCGTATATGTTCCCATTCCCGTGGGAATTTAGGGATAAGATATATAGCCTATGTCCTTCCTCAGGTTCTAGACTATCTTTGTACAAAATTTCATTTAAATCTGTTCATAAGTTTGGGCGGGAGATGGTAACATAGAAAGGCGAACAGACAGAGCTACTTTAGCATTTATAATATTAGTGAAGACCGGTTCCCGTGGGAATATTCGAATGAAATGCAGCCTATGTTCTTCTTCAGGTTCCAGATCATCTCTGTATGAAATTTCAATTAAATCGGTTCTGTAGCTTGGGCGAGAGATGGTAACATAGAAAGACGAACAGACAGAGCTTCTTTCGCACTTATTATATAAGTAAGGACTCCCGTTCCCGTAGGAATATGGGGATGAATTTATGTTAATGTTACTCGAGGATAGTGTAGCATTCTTATGTTGGAAGAATTTTTGAAATCGGCACTGTAGCTTTTAAGT
Source organism: Melanostoma scalare (assembly GCA_949752695.1). Taxonomy (NCBI): domain Eukaryota; kingdom Metazoa; phylum Arthropoda; class Insecta; order Diptera; family Syrphidae; genus Melanostoma; species Melanostoma scalare. The sequence continues at coordinate 159,309,125 of OX456985.1, read as the reverse complement.
TCCCGTATACGTTCCCGCTCCCGTGGGAATTTAGGGATAAAATATATAGCCTATGTCCTTCCTCAGGTTCTAGACTATCACTGTACAAAGTTTCATATCAATCAGTTTAGTAGTTTGGGCGGGAGACGGTAACATAGAAAGTCGGACAGACAGAGTGACTTTCACATTTATAATATTAGTAAGGATTTAAAAATTGCGTGGTAAAAATGTAAAAAGTAAATAAGTAAAAATGTTGTGTATGAATATTCCAAAGATAGCAGGAAATCTTCATGGTATAGGGAAAGGGGAATTGTTTTACTCCAAATTTAAATGTTCACAGTTTTTCTGTAGTGTAGTTAGTATCAGCATTGTGCTAGTGCATATATAAAAATCAATTGCTGTTCGTTAGTATCGCTAAAACTCGAGAACGCCTGAAGTCAATAAACAAACTTTGGTTTTGAATTATTTTTGGAAGTCCAGGGATGGGTTTCAAAGGAAAGTGAATATGAAAAAAAATCTTGAAATACATTGAAAGTAACCATTTCGCTTTTCCTTAGAAACTACTGTCAAACATACCTGACAAAATTTTTTTTTTTCATTTGTTTTTGATATTTTGCATATGCAACTGTTATGTATTATCTTTCATTATGTACTTTTCTCATAACGAGAATGTCACCTCATTTAACACTGAGAGGTTAGGTTAGGTTTATGGTTTGTATGGCTGTCAGGAAAACAACTGACACACTTAGACCAATATTAGGTATATGGTGATACCAAAAGATTTATTCGAAGGAGTACCTCACTTAGCAAAACCATTTGGAGCTTTTGATAAAGCGAAAGAGATGCAGGGTGTCTGTGTTCGCCAGATCGCTTAGACCATCAAGGAAATATTTTCCTAGATGCCGTTTTATTTTAAAGGACAGTGCAGGACATGAGCAGAGCAGGCGTGGGATTGTCTCTTCCTCCTCCTCATCTAAACAACTTCTTCAGAAGTCATTAGAGGAAACACCAAGTCTTATGGCGTGTCTTCCTATCAGACAATGTCTGGTGATGACATTGACATTGACCTGACGTGCAATGTGGTTATGGATAACAAATGTTATGTGCGTTTTGGATCTAGTTCTGGCCATATCTGTTTTGTTGCCACACACGTAGTGATATTGTTCCACCTATTTTTTCTTGTATCCATTGCCTCTCGCTTTAGCATAAGTTTACAAGTAGCGATTGGTATACCAATATTCAACCTGTTGGTTGAGATCGGTAGAACGCTTCCTTTTCTGGTGAGTTCATCGGCTCTGCAGTTACCCACGATATCTCTGTGCCCCGGCACCCAAATAAGGTGAATATTGAACTGTTCAGCCATCCCCTTAAGAGATATGCGACAGTTAAAGGCGTTTCCTGAGTTATTAGAAGCAGGGCCAAGTGATTTGAGGGCTGCTTGACTGTCTGAGAAAATCCGGATATTCGCTGAGGATATCACGTTTTCTTTTAGCCATGATAGGACCTCTTTGATCGCCAGAATTTCCGCTTGGAACACGCTACAATGGTTTGGAAGGCGGAATGAGAGACTTACGTTAAGTCGGTTTTAGTACATCCAACAGCCGACACCTTCTTCGGTTTTTGAACCATTTCATTTTCATTTATTATGAATAAATAAATAGAGTGGCGCAACAGAGCAAAGAGCCCCTGGGCCTAGCGCATTTCTCACAACCATGCCTGGTCAGGGAATGGAGGGGACCTACAATTCCCTGCCGGTTCCGAACGGCTAATTGAGAAAGCGCTTTTCATGGTAATGATTTTATTAACGGAGGACTTGCCAATTAATTCTTGAAAGGCGACACCCGTGAAAAAAAACATATATGCCTCTGCTGGGATTCGAACCTCGAACCTCTGGGTTAGCAGGTGGACATTCATTTTCAATTCATTTTTATTTAACTTTTCTTATATCTACTTACATGCTAACAAAAATGTGTAAAACTAGCTTATATAATAACTTAATTAACTTACTGACCCTAGACGGGTACTCTAAATTAGCAGGTGGACATGCTAACCATCACGCCACGGGAGTTAAGTATTCGACACATTTCACCCCGTCAATTCTCGATATCCGTTTAGCTGACACCTTTTCAATCATTACACGGGAACATGTCGTGATTTAACTTTATGTTCCTATAAAATATGCTTCAGTTTGCACATTCCTTCACGGAGCAGACTGAAACATGAATACAATAAAAACATTATGATACTAGCTTAAAAGATCTCTATGAGAAAGGCAGTGAGTTGGATTTCTGCCGCGAGATTGTAAAGACGTTTTGGAATAAACACTATTGAAAGTAACTTTGGTTTTGTTTTTTTTTTAAAGTCAATATAGGTACTAATAAAAAGATTTAAATGGTGCAGTCGGTAGGATCCTTTTAAAAAGAAAGATAAAAGGATCTTGTGATACGAACGATCGCAAATAAAAATTCGAAGAAGAATAATTTGTGAAGAAAAAAAAAGTATATTGAATGAAAGCAAATTAAAAAGTGAAAATCGATAAAGATAAAATAGTGTGTGAAAAATAATAACATAAGACTTAGAAATAAACACGAATAGTGTAGAAAGTAAATGTTAACGAGAAATCGAGCTAAACAGAACAATTTCGACGTAAGCAGAAATTTAGAGCAATACGAAATGGAACAACTACAGCTAAGGGAGCAACAACTGGAGCAATTAAATAATGCTTTCCAAAATCTACAAGCAAGAGAATCTGTTCGACTAGATAAAGAACGAGTGTTGCGAGAAATAAAATACATATGACAGTAAATAGCTTCATTAGAAACATCGAATACTACATAAGTGACGTGCCGAACGGAGCTTTGAAAAACTTCATGATCAGAACTATCTACAACGAGAAGATCCAAGGAGAAGCAAAGGAAATCATCATTAATTTACCACAACCGGACAATTGGGAAGAAATAAAAAGGACATTGAAACTTCACTATCGACCAGATCAAGAGCCAGGAACAGTCTATAGGAGAATAACAAACTTAAAGGTTAATACTGTAAGTGAATTGTTGGCAGAAACTCAGAAAACTAAGTACAAGAGTGACGAACTAATAGAATTTTATAAAGGCGATAATGCCATCAATTTAAGCAACATAAATTCAATGCTAGTAAATATGATTAAGGAAATAAGTCAGGGGGTGTTATTAGACAAAATTTACTAAGAAAAAGATTTAGAAAAATTTTTTGAAGCAACGATAAAACGATGATACGAAGATAGTTGCATAAGAGATGAATTTAAAAATAAAATACATATTCAAAAAAATCAGAATAAAACAAGTTTTTTAGGAAATCAAAATAATGTGCACACCCATAACTATAGGTGGCCAGGGTCATTAGACCCAGGAATAGGTGAAGCGCAATAAAAGTCTGGTATTCCATGAAACTCTAGCCTCTCCCTCTTCAAGACCGTTATGCGTTAGCAAATAACATCCTGCTCGAGGTGCCACTGCAACTTGCTTACGCAATAACCGAACATAACGGATCTAGACCAGTAAAGGTCGATAAACAATCCTCAAGCCAGTGGTTGAACAGCGACGCCGAGGGCTGAATGGCTAAGGAGTTCTTAGTCGCTAGTTGCGAACTCTGGATACCTAGGCAAATCCAGTTTTAATTATAAGTCCTTTACGTTGGCATAGGGCTCTGCCAATGGTGACCTCCTTTCCCTAATACTCGTGGGTACAAAATTGACAATTTAAATACAAACTTTAAAGAGAGTGATGCTGCTCTAAGTGCATCCACTCCAATGGAGACAGGTCTTGACGACCTTCCACCTATTGGTTCTTTGGAGGAGGCGAAACTTCTTGATGAGGCTGCCCCTTCAACACACACTGATCAAACGATCAAAACGACTCAAAAAGCGCGCGTCAAGCTTAGTGGAGCTGCTCGCAAACGCTTTAAATTCCTTCTTGCTAGCGGCCTTAACGAACCCGAAGCCAGGGAAAGAGCCAGAACGGCTGTTCCAAAGGGAGAAAAAAGGAATCGCTCTGAATCCTTCCCTAGGGACACAAATCGTGCCAAAATATCAAAACCCAACATTGCTCACAAGCAGAGGTCTGTTGATGTGCCTTCCGCATCAAATCCGCCTCCCAATCAACAAAAAATAGAGCAACAAAATTTTAAGCAAGCGCTGGAGAGTTACAAAATAGGTATCCTTGCCTCAGACTTCCCGGAAACGCTACTTAACACTGACCAAATGACAGTAATACAAGACACCATCTTTGGTTTGATTTGCAGCCAAAAGACAGGGGATATCAGCCCCAAATTCTTTGGCACCAATTTCAGACCAGGTTGGCTTGTCTTCAACTGCAAAAATAGGGTCACGGCTGATTGGCTAAAAGGTGAAATACCAAAAATAAAGCCTTGGGAGAATGTCTCACTGAAGGCGGTTGAAGAGGAAGAAATTCCCAAAAACCAAATTCTGGTGGGTCATTTCCCCGTTGGCCCCACCTGCACGAACGAGCAGATTCTCACGGCAATCAAGGTCCAGAATGAGGGTCTCCCCGTTCCTGAATGGAGAATCATAAGAAGAGTGGCCAAAGGTGCAGCCTCCATTCTTACCTTTTCAGTAGACCACAAATCCGCGGCTCTACTGAAAACCAAAAAAGAAGTCATAGACTTTAGGTTTGGTGATGTTCAACTCCGCCATCCTAAAGTGACTCACAGAACTGGTGCCCCCAAACCCCCAACTAACTCCCCTGTCAAGACAGCCAGTACGACTCTGACGACAGGTAATAGTGCTCCACAGCCTTCACCAACGTCAGATCTACAAAACAGGCTGACAGCTCCAATGACCCTAGATCCTCCCCCCTCAGTTGTTATTGCCACAACTACCTTACCAAAGGAGTCAGCCGTGAGGCCCTCCTCACCAAAAGGTACCTCTGGCAATGCAACAACAACTCCCCCCCCTCCCTGCTCAACTACCGTTGCCAGACCATCACCAAAAAGCGGTGATGCAACACCAGCTGCAAAAAGCAGCATAGCCAAGTTCATGGCTCAAAAACGGGACCCCAGGCCCGAATGGTAAAGCTCGGCAGAGGCTATTAAAAGCACCAGCCTTCACCTCAACCCCAAAATCAAAATGAATTACACCACCCTTAAATTCCTGCAGATAAATCTCATGCATGCCAAAGCTGCCTCAGCTGCGGCAAGCAGGGAATTTATCAAGCAGGATCTGGACTGCTTACTAGTCCAGGAACCATGGGTGGTAAGAGGCCAAATAAAAGGCCTTCCAACACAATCGTGTAAGTTAATATACGACAACACGCAACTCCAACCACGAGCTGCGCTTCTTATCCATAAAAGAACTAACTTTCTTCCCATTCCAGAATTCATCACAAATGATCTCGTTGCGGTACTAGCTGAGATCCCCACGGCAAGAGGCTTACAAAACATTGTAATAGCCTCAGCCTACTACCCGGGTGATACTACCTCCGCACCACCTGAAGAGGTTAAAAAACTTGTTAGATACTGCAACGCAAGGGGAAGACAGCTACTACTTGGTTGTGATGCCAACCCCCATCACACCATATGGGGTAGCAAAGACATCAACAAAAGAGGTGAGTCACTTTTAGATTTTCTCATGCATTCAAACTTAGATATTCTAAATAAGGGAAATGAACCTACTTTTGTCACCTCCACTAGGAAAGAAGTGTTGGATATGACAGTGGCAAGTTTTGCCATAGCCAACAACATTCTCAATTGGCATGTCTCGAAAGAGTTATCATTCTCGGACCACCGGCACATCAGATTTGATCTGTCAAGGCCGAATCACAACAATAAAGAATACAATAGGGTACCAAGACACACGGACTGGAATCTCTACACAGAGACACTTCGTTGTAAATTTGAACCATCCTATCCAAACATTGACTCTCCTTATCAACTTGAAAGGGAAGCAACACGCTTAAGCTCACAAATCACAAGCGCATACGAGTCCAGCTGTCGCATTAGACAGTCCAACTCAAATCGCGATGTTCCCTGGTGGAACAGTGAATTGGAGAAGTTAAAAAGAAAGCTTCGAAAGATGTTCAACAAAGCTAAACGAACCAATTCGTGGATCGAATATCGAACAACTCTAACGACTTACAACTCGATGATAAGAAGGCAAAAACGACTTACCTGGAAAAACTTCTGTGAAAGTATCGATAACTTGCCTTCTTCAATTAGAGTTCAAAAAGCCTTAGCTAAAGATCATAACAACGGTATTGGTCTCTTAAAAAAATCGGACGGTAGTTTTGCCCAAAGTTACAGTGAAACTCTGAGCCTACTTTTGGCCACTCATTTTCCTGACTGTATACATACCACTGATCAATCTCTAACCACAAATGTGAGTTACACTACACCTAATAGCACAACAAGAAGTCTAGCAAGAAAAATTTTTAACGAAGACTCCATCAAATGGGCAATATCCTCCCAACAGCCTTTTAAGGCGCCCGGGGAGGATGGTATCTTTCCTGCTCTCTTGCAGTATGGAATTGATACCATAATCTGCTCACTCACACTTATCTATAGATCTAGTTTTGAATTAAGCTACATTCCTCAAACTTGGAGAAAGGTGAGAGTAGTATTCATACCAAAAGCTGGCAATAGATCAAACTCAGACCCAAAATCCTTCAGACCAATCAGTCTCACATCCTTCTTCCTAAAGGTCATGGAAAAAGTAATTGACTTACACATTCGCAGTACGGCCTTAATAGCAAATCCTCTCAATGCTAACCAATTCGCTTAACAAACTGGTAAGTCCACGGTTACAGCTCTCCATCAGCTGGTCAGCAAAATTGAGAATGCGTTTGCTAAGAAAGACATCATACTCTGCTCTTTTCTTGATATTTCTGGCGCCTTTGACAATACTACGTACTTATCAATTCAAACCGCTGCAACTGTCAAAGGAATTGACACACCAACCATTAAATGGATTGACTCTATGTTAAGTGGCAGAATCATCTCCACCACACTAGGTCAAACATCAATAACAGTTAATGCTGTTAAAGGCTGTCCCCAAGGGGGTGTTTTATCTCCCCTACTCTGGTCAATTGTAATAGATCAGCTCTTGGACGACCTCAATAAGCTGGGCCTTGATACACAAGGCTACGCCGATGACCTAGTCATCTCTATTCAAGGCAATCAAGAAGCACAGGTCACAAACCGTATGCAAAGTGCCCTGAACAAAGTTAATGACTGGTGCAATAAAGAAGGGCTTAAGGTCAACCCCACCAAAACAGTCATCATTCCATTCACCAGGAGACGTAAAATCGATCTCCAAACACTATTCCTAAATAATGTTCAAGTTAATTTTTCCAAAGAGGTCAAATATCTAGGAGTAACCTTGGATAATAAACTCAATTGGAAACCACATCTAGACAAAACCATAGCAAAAGCAACAAGTGCTTTCTGGGCCTGTTCTAGACTCTTTGGTAAAAAGTGGGGACTTAGGCCAAAAATGATTTACTGGACTTACCTCACTATTATCACACCCATCATAACCTATGCTTCGCTGATCTGGTGGCAAAAAACAGAGCAAGTTTATGCCCGCAAATCTTTGCAAAAGTTACAAAGACTAACCTGTGTAGGTATCACAGGCGCAATGCGCACCTGCCTACTACTTTAGCGCTAGAAAGTTTATTAAATTTTCCTCCGCTACATCAAAGAGTAAAGAAGACTGCTGCACTAAGCGGACTAAAGCTTCATCTCACTAACCACTCGAGTAAGGAAAACTTACAAGGACATGTGAGTATTCTGCAGGTGCTCCCAATACTGGAATCGCCTGCAGCCCACTCCTCTGACTTTATGCCTAAACGCATACTGTTACACCACCCCTTTGAAGTAATCTTTCCAAACCGCTCAGCATGGAAGAACCCTGCAACTCTTACAAATAACTTCCAATACATCTGGTTTACTGACGGTTCAAAAACAAACAACGGTGTAGGTGCAGGGATTTATGGTCCCAATTTTAAATCATCTACATCCCTTGGTAACACAACTACTATCTTTCAGTCAGGTAATGGCTATAGAATTCTGTATTAGGGAATGCATTAGAAGAAACCTCCGAAGATCAAGCATACTAATCTGCTCTGACAGTCAGGCAGCACTAAAGGCTCTGTCCTCGACAAAAATCGAATCCAAACTAGTTTGGAACTGCCTGACATGTTTATTTCAATTAGCTACTCACAATAAAATAACTCTTTCATGGGTGCCTGCACGGTTAAAAATCCTGGCGTTAAATTTAATATTTTTGAGGTTGCATATATGACCAGTCCAAAATCGTATTTAAATGTAATACTTTGAATATATTTAATTTTCAAATTCAATAGAAGACATATTGGAATGCAATACTGTTTTGTATTAAAAAACAAGTTCGTATTATTAAATAGTAACACAGATAAGTATTAGTATTTGAAACAAAATATTAAAATTCATCACTTCTTGCATTGATTTTAAGGTCATTTATATTAGAACTAATTACGCTGGGTATTGAAAACGTGTATTTTTTTTATTCAAATTCAATATTTGTTTACTTGTTTTAAACACAAAGCGGGTTTAAATGTAATACAAGTTTATTAAATCTTAATACAACTTAAGGTTTGATTGGATTACTTTTTAAGCCACTTAGTATTGAAAACTAATACTTATTTATTAAATTTCAATACTATTAAAGATTTGATTGGATTACTTTTGTATCCACATAGTATTAAAAAATAATACTAATTTATTAGATTTCAAAACAAAACCATAGATCCTGTGAATATCAAACTGTTAATCTTGAACTTTCAAAGTAAACAAAGAAACATTTTTTTTATCAAAAGGTTATTTTATTGAAAAGAAGAAATCTTATATAACTATGTAATGACTTAAGCTTTTGAACACAATTATTATTCACAAAAAAAGGCTTCAATATGAAAACTTTGTTTCTTAAAACATAGTGCTCGAATGGCTTTTTAAGCATAATACTATTGAACTATAAGAAAACTGTTTGGTTCCCACTTACTGACCGTAGGTACTCAGCTCCCGCCGCCGCCGTCAGTAACGCCTTTTGAAAAGAGTCCTTGAACGTATTTGTTCGGCTGTACTCATCCAAAATGTACGCTGCTGAGCTTGTTTTTATAAATGCTTTTAATCCCTGTAACATTAGGAAAATTTTATTTATATAATTACAGTAAATTTAATATTGAAAAAGCTACTTACTTCCTTGTATAAAAAAAGACTGCTTCCAATTGCTGCTCCTTGTTTTTTCAAGTTTTCAGATAGTTGATTAGGAGACTCTTCATCAACAGCGTCAAGAACCACAAGGAAACAGGCACAGCCTGAATACTACCGCATTATATCGAATCCGTGAATCCGTTCACCAGTTCTTCGTTTTCTAAGACAAAAATAAAAGCAAATTTTAAACTAGCACGGTTTGCACTCACCAGGAAATAAATATATATTACACTTAAACTTGCTGTTTATTACTTACTTGTAAGAAGGATATCTTCATTTGAAACGCCAAAAGATTTTGATGATTTATTCGTCTGATTTTTACTTTTTTTAAAAGTGATAGTATTTTTTCCACGTTTTTCACTTTAATGTAATTAAATTGTCCATTTGGAACTCCATGTTGAACGACCGACGCGACGTGTTGAAACAAACTAAAGGAGTTTTTCTTTCGACAAAACAAAAATAATCTAATGAATAGTGATGATGGACCAATCAAAAATTCAATATTCAAAAAATTTTTTAATAGATTCAACTCAACTCAACTGTAATTTTGTTTAGAAACATTTTTGTTTATTATTAGTTTTTTGACAAATAATTTAATTTAATTTAATTTTATAAATCTCACTGACGATGGAAGCATTGCTTCTGAAATGTACATCTGAGGAAATAAAATAAGTGTTTTAACTGTTAAAAACTTTACTAATCTTTTCATTTATATTCGATATTAAAATGTAATACTGAAGGGCTAAAAACTACTACCAAGATACTAAAATCTAATATTGGAGAATTAAAAATTAATACCAAGATATTAAAATCTAATCTAAAAGGTTAAAAATATCTGGGTCTTAAAGTTCAATACTGGAGGGTTAAAAATTAATACCTGGTGGGTATTAAAATCTAATATTAATGTGTTCAAAATAAATACCTCGAGAGCTTCGCACTTAATAAATTTATGGAATTTTAATACAATCAAATATTAAATTCCAATTCTTTATTTTACTATGCAGTTTCTACTTGAATGTAATACAGAAATATTAAAAATAAGTATTGTTGTGTATTAGAATATACTGTTCCATAAGTGGAATACAGTACAGTTTCGCGTTAAATACAATATTTAATGAATTTTAATATATCATCAAGTATAAAATTTCAATACATTATTTTTTAACATTATATTATGGTCACTTTTATCCAAATCTTCTACTAAAATCAAATAACAAATTATTGGATTTTAATATTTGAAGGTTGAATTTCAGTGGAAAAGTATTAAAGAGGGCATTTTAGTGGAAGATATATTGAATTTTAATACCAAATTATTAAAAAAAATGTTTAATAAAGTTGGAATATTAAAAACAAATTATTCCTGTATTGCATACGGCTGTAATACGAAGGCCGTATTAAAAAACACCCCAGGATTTTTAACCGTGTGGTCATGAAGGTGTACCGGGTAACGAAGAGGCTGACCGCCTTGCTAGGCTTGGATCTCAGTCCCAATTCGAAGGCCCTGAACCCTACTGTGGTCTCCCAATCAGTAGCCTTAAAAACGAATTAACTACCTGGGAACGACAGAACATGATCAGCACCTGGAACAACTCAAATGGCCATCGTCAGTCAAAACTATTCATTGACTTATCCCACAAACGTATGAAAGAAATTCTTGACATGAGCAAACGTGACGCAAAGCTACTTACGGACTTCTTCACTGGACACTGCTCTCTCAAGTATCATCTTAAAAACATGGGCATCAGCCAAGATGACACCTGTCGTCTCTGTCTTGAAGACATAGAAACAGCTGAACACATCTTATGCGAATGCCCTGCCTTAGCTAGATCCAGGCTTAAAATATTCAATAAAGGGTTCCCCTGTCCCCTTGATATTAGAAACACCTCTTCCGCGAAGATTCTTAGGTTCTTACATGACCTCAGCTTCGATGGAACAAACCTACACACTACGTGTTTTTAAACCTAAGGGAACAACACAAAAGATCTTTCAGGTCGACGTGCTTGTAAAGGTAATTTTCTCCTTCACCCTATATAATTAAAAAAAAAAAAAAACACCCATAACCATATGCAAAACAAAAGTTATTCAGGCAGTTTTATGAGATCGAATAGTAGCTATAATAGTAGGTATAAATACTAATTCAGGTAATTTTATTAATTCTAACTTCAGAAATTCAAGTAATTCAAACAACAGAAATTCAGGTAATTCAAACAACAGAAATTCAGCTATTTTCAATTATTCAAACAACAGAATTTCAAGTAATTTTAATAACTCAAATGTTAGAAATTCGGGAAATAATGATTTTAATAACTATAGAAATTCGAACCAGAATCATTTTCAAACTCAAAGATATGAAGAACCAATGTCTATAGGCAACGTCGAAGCAAGTAAATCAAATGATAACAGGGAAGTAAATAACGCAGAATTTTTTATAAATTAGCCTCGGAGGAACTACCAATTATCGAAATTACCTTAAATAATACAACATTCTTAGCACTAATTTACACAGGCTCAACGCTGAGCATTATAGACGACAGAATTAAAGATTTTGAAACGTTTAAAATTGAACCAATACATTTTACCACAAAAAACGGTAGAGATGCTGTTGAGCTGGAAGCACATACACCAGCTCCTGAGGAGTTTAAATTTCCAAAAGGAGCTAAGATCAGATGGAAAGTTAAGAACATACCCAACAGACGTTATCAATTTATTATAGGTACTGACATACTTAATAAACTGAACACCTTAATCGACCTAGAATTAGGAACCAAAATTACCATAAAACTATTAGGAAAACCATATAAAAATGACGAAATACATACATTAGAAATCGTTGATGAAAATGACATAATTGAAAGACTAAAACTAGACTACCTTAATAAAGAAGAGTATGAAGCAATAACAAATAATACAAAAATTTAAGAAACTATTTTTTAAAGAAGGGGATAGGTTGACCAGCACCCCAGTTATTAAACACGAAATTAGGACAATCAAGGATTCTCAAGTGAATGCTAAACTGTATAGGTATCCTCCTAAGCACGAGGAGGAAGTGAGAAGACAAATAGCGGAAATGGAAGCTCAAGGGATAATCAGAAAAAGTAGATCTAAATATTCAAGTCCTTTGATAGTCGTTCCTAAGAAGAATAATAACTCAGGAATCCAAAAGTTTCGTATAGTCATAGACTATAGGAAGCTAAACGAGATAACCATAGACGACAAACAACACTTCCTAATATGGACGCCATATTAGACAAGATGGGAAGGTCGAATTATTTTACAACCATAGATTTAGCTAAAGGCTATTACCAAATATTGGTTAAAGAGAAGGACATTGAAAAAACAGATTTCGTTACACCCCAAGGCTTATGTGAATTTGTTAGAATGCCATTCGGCCTAAAGAATGCCCCAGCGACATTCCAAAGGCTAATGAATGAAATTCTAAGAGATTTAATAAACATTTCTTGCGTAGTATATCTAGACGATATACTTATATTTAGCACTTCACTTGAAGAACACATCCAAGCTATAAAAGCAATATTTAAAGTATTAGAAAAGACAGGACTAAAAATTCAAATTGACAAATGTAGTTTCATAAAAAAAGAAACTCAGTTTTTGGGTCATGTTCTTACAGAGGATGGTTTCAACCCAAACCCTGATAAGATTAAAGTAATCTAAGATTTAGAATTACCTCAAACTCAAAAAACAGATTAAAAGTTTCTTAGGTCTCAGTGGATTCTATAGAAAGTTCATAAAGGACTATGCAAAAATTGCACAGCCTATGACGAAATATCTCAAAAAATATACGAAACTTAGGACTAATGATCCGAATTATATAGTTGCATTTGAGAAACTTAAAAGCCTTATTTGTTCCCATCCCATTTTAAGATTCCCTGATTTAAAAAAAAACAGACGCATCAAAATATGCGTTAGGGGCAGTTCTGTCACAAGAAGGACACCCAGTGTGTTTTGCTTCTAGAACACTCAATAAGCATGAAATAAATTATTCTGCAACGGATAAAGAATTTCTGGCTATAATGTGGTCAGTCAGTTATTTCAGACCGTATTTGTACGGTAATAAATTTAAAATCTATACTGATCATCAACCCATTAAATACTTATATGCCAAATACAGGTTTGGTTAGGTTAGGTTAAAATGGCTGTCAGGAAAACAACTGACACACTTAGACCAGTACTAGGTCCATTGTGATACCATAAGAACTAAGCGAGGAAGAACCCCACTTAACAAAACCATTTGGAGCTCTTGATGAAGCGAAGGAGATGCAGGATATCTGTGTTCGCCAGATAGTTTAGATTTTTAGATCATCGAGGAAATATTTTTCTAGATGCCGTTTTCTTTTAAAGGAGAGTGCAGGACATGAGCAGAGGAGGTGTGGAATAGTTTCTTCCTCCTCCTCATCTAAGCAACTTCTGCAGAAGTCATTAGAGGGAACGCCAAGTCTTATGGCGTGTCTTCCTATCAGACAATGTCCGGTAATGACATTTATTACGAAGCTAAAGTGCAATCTGGTTATGGATAGCAAATGTCTTGTGCGTTTTGGATCTAGTCCTGGCCAAAGCTGTTTTGTTGCCACACACGTGGTGATACTGTTCCACCAATAGTTTGTTCTATTCATTGCCTCTTGCTTTAGCATAAGTTTACATGTAGCGATTGGTATACCAATATTCAACTTACTGGTTGAGATCGGTAGAACGGTTCCCTTTCTGGCGAGTTCATCGGGTGCCCCGGCACCCAAATAAGGTGAATATTGAACTGTTCAGCCATTTCCTTAAGAGACAGGCGACAGTTAAGGGCGGTTACTGAGTTCGTAGAAACGGCGCCGAGTGATTTGAGGGCTGCTTGACTGTCTGAGAAAATCCGGATATTCGCTGAGGATATCACGTTTTCTTTTAGCCATGATAGGACCTCTTTGGCCGCCAGAATTTCCGCTTGGAACACGCTACAATGGTTAGGGAGGCGGAATGAGAGACCCACGTTAAGTCGTTTTGAGTACACCCCGCAGCCAACCCCTTCCTCGGTTTTTGACCTTTCTGTATAGAAATGAATTGAATCATCTCTCAAAAATTCTTCGTCCTCCCAGGTCGTTCTCGTTGGGATGGAGACATGGAACTTATTATCAAAAACCAATTGGGGGATGGTGTAGTCAGAGTGGCAGGGGATTGATCTGAATAGATTCAGAATTGTGGCATGACCGATGTTGTTATCGGTCCATTGGGAGATAGCTCTGATGCGAATGGCTGATCTTGCGGCCATTTGTTTGCTGAAGATATCTATAGTAGTATGAGATTAAGGAGTATATTTAGGGCAGCTGAGGGTGTTGATCTCAGTGCTCCGCTTATACACAAACCGGCTGTTCGTTGGACTTTGCTCAGATTATCGCAGTAGGTCCTTTTATCAAGAGCGGTCCACCATACCACTACTCCGTATGTGAGTATTGGTCTGATGACCGCGTTGTAGAGCCAGTGGGTGATTTGGGGGGAGAAACCCCATTTAGTGCCAATGGCTTTTTTGCAGGAAAACAGGGCTTCGGTTGATTTCCTGATTCTTTCCTGTATATTGGCTTTCCAGTTTAGCTTTTTGTCTAGGATAATACCTAGATATCTAGCTTCGCTGGAGAGTTGAAGTGGGATTCCATTTATTGATGGAGTTGTTAGTTGAGGAATTTTGTATTTCCTGGTGAAGAGAACGAGTTCGGTTTTCTGAGGGTTGATCCCTAGATCACTTTTTCTCGCCCATTTTATTAGTTTGTTTAGAGCGGTTTGCAACAGATCCATAAGGACGTGAGCATATTTGCACAAATACAAGGGAAAAGATATGTCAACCAGATATCAAAGGTGGCTTCTCAAATTAGGAGAGTATAATTTTGAAATAGAGTATTTGCAGGGAAAAGACAACAACTTTCTTAGTAGAATTGAATCTAACGAGGACGTTAGGTCTGAAGATGATTGGATGAGTATGTACAACAGTTTTTCGAATATATATGAAGATGATGTTTCAGAAATAGGTTTACTATTTAGTTTAGAAGAGGATGAAAATGAAACCACTATAGCAACAATTCATTCCAGATTCCACAGAGGAAGAGTTGTTAGATCATATTCCGATAAAGGAAGAGATCGTAAACATGCATAAAACTCAAATAATTTTGACAAATAATAAAGTCCAAGACATAGAAATAATTCATGGGAAAAGAATAGTATATGTTGCTGAATGTGACTTTCAAAATTTGAATGTTATTTTAAGAAGATTTATTAAAAAAGGAGTAATCGGTTTATATTCAGAACTATCAGATAGCAAATATAATATTGTTCAAGAAAAATTGAGAGAATTTCTAATGACCATCAAATGAAATTCATAAAGTGTTCATACCGAGCACAAGACATTAAAACAGAAATAGAGGCAGTGAAACAAATCTCATCACGTTAAGGAGAGTATGCACTCCGGCATACAAGAGACATTCAATAGAATCAAGAATAAAATTTATTTTCCAAAATTTCTTGAATTGATTCAAATTAGGTATAATTAATCAATGTGAAATTTGTCAACAGGTTAAATACGATAGAAGACCAATTAAACCCAAACTAAACTTTACCGAAACACCTTCGAATATAAATCAAATTATACACATAGACACATTTGTTATACTAAAATGCAGTTTATTAACCATAATTGACAAGTTCTCTAAGTTTGGATTTGCCCATTATCTTCCAGATAGGAATCATATAACCATAGTAGAAGAGTTAGAAAGTCTTTTAGCTAAGGCAGGAAAGCCTATGAAGATAATTGCAGATAATGAAATTAACTCAATTCATATAAATAATAAATATACATGAATGAGTGAAACTCTAACTGAATCGTGACGTTAAATTTTTTGCTCCCGGAGTTTAACGTTTATTTAACGAAATTAAGCTAATTAAATCATAAAAATCAAAACATCTTTTAGATCTTTGATTAAAAAATCTAATCATTCGTTAGAAAATCAAAAATTAAAGTGCATTTGTGAACTAAACAACTTTAATAAAGTCAATTTTGCATAAATATATTTGTTGATTTGAGTGAAAATGGAAGGCAATTGTAGTGGTGTAAATTGTGGAAAAAGAATAAACCGAAATGATGATTCCGTACTATGTAGCGGGACGTGCGGGAAAAATTTTCATATTAACTGTGTTGAAATGAGCAAATACGACCTAAACCTCATAAAAAACAACCCAAGAATAAAACTCATGTGTCTGGATTGCCAAAATATTTTATCCACCATCAGCAAACATATAGCAGAAATAAATAAAAGTAATATAGAAATTAAAAAAAGTTTAGATAGTGCAAAAACAATCAATACTACAACATCAATACAGGCGAAGACCTCATATGCACAAATACTAGAAGAAAAAAGTGAAGTAATAGTAGTAAAACCCAAAAGTGACCAAAACAACGAAAAAACTAGAAATTATATAAAAAGTGTAATAAATCCATTGGACATGAAGCTAAAAATTGATGAAATAAAAATTATACAGAATGGTGCAATATTGATAAAGTGCAACAAACAATCAGTAAAAAAAATAGAAACTGAAATAAAATCAAAAATGAGTGAATATGATGCCAAAATACATGAACATCGGAATCCGCGTATTAATATAGTGGGTATGAGTGAGACAATCAGTGAAGACCAGCTGATAGAAGCTATAAAGTGTCAAAACCAAATTAATGACAGTGATTTAAAGTGTGTCAAGATATACACTGTCAGACAAAATAAAGTGCAAATGCACTTGACTCATTTTAAAAATGCAGAGAATAAACAATGAGGAAGATTAATCACTCTATTTAATGTTACTACGTTATATTTTGTCACTGTTTATCAAACCTTTATAAATACTCCGTTATTTTTGCTCTCTTTTAAACATGAACTGCATTAATTTTCAAGCAAATGACATTGAGCTCGGACAAAATAAAGTGCAATTTTTTAATACATGTGCAAAGTATGGTGCAATGCAATAAGACCCGCGGCAATAAGACCCGTGGGTCTTATTGCCCAAGGAAATGGAAATAACACCCACGGGCTTTGTTTCCACTTTGAAGAGGCAATAAGACCCACCAAAGAAAAGAATTAAGGCCCATGTCTTTTGTTGCCATTTTGAAGCAGCATTTATATGAGTCTGATGAACATGGGATCTTAAAATTAGTTTTCCTTCTTAGAAAGGGTGAAGAACATAATGGATGCGCTAAATGCATATATTCTTTTTATTTGAAAGAAACAACATTTTGAGGTACCGAGAAACAAAGCTCCAAAATTTCGAAACTTATTTCAGCTTTCCATGGATATGAATTCATAGCTCACGTTGTCTCCCACTTCGTGACATAGGACATAGGATGGAAGCTCAATCAACTTTCCTATACGCACATAATAACTAAATCTACTTTCTTGATGTTTGTTTTGCTCTTAGCTACAATTCCCCTGTTCTGTTCGTGTGAATTTTTTATGTTCAACCCCAAGCCCGTACTACCCGAAGGGAAATTTCGTTCGCTTCGCTTTGCTTTTTACTCACGGATAGAAAAAGCGAAGCGTCAAAAATTTTCTCAAGGGAATATGGATGTGTGGTGTAAAAATAAAAATTCGCGCGAATTTTTATTTTTACACCACACATCCATATTCCCTTGAGAAAATTTTTGACGCTTCGCTTGTAGCTTCATTATTCTATCCGTGAGTAAAAAGCAAAGCGAACAAAATTTGTCTACGTGTAATACGTGCCTGCGGTTGAACTTAAGAAATACGGGCGAATTGACCGCATTAAACACATAGTATGATTCATAGTTCCATAGATATTTATTATGTACGTGTGTTCCTCTTTGGTATGTCATAACCCACAATCAGAGCATGGACTTATGTCTAGTGGAGTTACGTCCCTGTGCAAGTTTATTCACATTGAAAATAAGTTCAAGTGCAAACGGTGAGACTTCTTTCTATTACGAAATGGTATTTAAGTTCGCAGAAAAAGGAACTAAGGCCCGCGGCTGTTACTGCCATTTCATCATGGAAATAACCCCCGTGGGCCTTACTACCAAAACAAAGAGGAAATAAGACCCGCGGGTCTTATTGCCGCGGGCCTTATTGCACTGCACCGCAAAGTATAGCTAATAATAGTCAAAAATAAAAATTTAAGCCAAAATGATCAGAAGGTGAGGTTATCTTATGCCCGTTTGCAAAAATTTTGTTTCAAGTTGAATTTTATTTTCATAAGCTTTGACATGGAACAACTCTCACCCGAATTGAAAGAAGTTTTAGTTTCGGACCGTTGACGTGGGTTGACCTTCCGTAAATTAAGTGAAAAATATAGTCTGTCAACTTCTGGAACCAAGAAGGTTTATTTGAGCTTCATTAAACGGTGATCTGCTGTCAGTTTTAGAAGTCAAAGTGGAAGAAAGAGGAAAACAACACCGCAGAATCACAATAGAGGCCAGAAAAAACCGTTATCCACAGCTAGAAACATTGAAGAAGACCTACAATTAGACGTAAGACCAAGGACAGTCCAAAGGTGTCTTAATGAAAGTGGGCTACGAAACTATTTGGCAAAGAGAAAACTTTTGCTATGCCAAATAATTATAAAAAAAAGACTTGCTTTCGCAAAAAAGTATTTAACAAGACCACAATCGTTTTGGGAAAGCATAATTAGGCTTCATGAGTCTAAGTTTGAGTTAACAAATTCCATATCAAGGAAAAGAGTTTGGTGCAATCCCAAGGAAAGACTAGACCAAAGATGCATTAAAAAAATCGTCAAACATGGTGGTGGGTCTATTATGGTTTGGAGATGTTTTCCCTTTGGTGGCGTTGGGAATATTGTCAAAATTGACACCAAAATGACGGGTTCTTATTACGTCAACATTATTAGTGAAAACTTAGCTTCTTCGGCATCAAAAATATCGCTGGACAACTACATTTTCCAGCAAGATAATGATCCGAAGTATACTTGCAAAGCAGGTTTTCTCAAAACAACGTGGAAGTATTGGAATGGCCACCTCAATCCCAAGATCTCAATCCGATAGAGCATCTTTGGTCCATATTAGATGACAGAATTCCGTTAGATGGTCGGCGAAACATACCATATTTTTGGGAAATCCTCCAATTTGAATGTTAGAGGATTCCATCTGAAATTTTGAGAAATCTTGTTCGCAGCATACCAAAACGACTTGCTGCTGTTATTCAAAATAAAGGAGCAGTCACCAGTTACTGATTTCCTATGAAAATATATGTTTTTTGCTGATATTTTGAATTTGCACTTTATTTTGTCTTCTCTTTTTTCATGATTTGTTGCAACACATATTTTTTGTTATTTCAATTTTGGTTATATTTTGTTTATGAATACTGATATGTTTGTAAAAGAACTTAAATAAATTAAATAAAATGACTTTTTGAAGTACAGTTCATGAAAACAATACAAAATAAAGTGAGTTAGTATCTTAATTCCGGTTTGCACTTTATTTTGTCTGACAGTGTATTTCTCCCACAAAACAAAAAAATACAGTGCGATTGTTGAAGTTGACAGTGTGACCAAATCCAATATTATGAATATGGGAAAATTAAATATTGGTTGGGACAGATGTCGAGTCTACCAATACATAAAAGTGCTAAAATGTTACAACTGTTGTGGATACAATCATATCTCGAAATTTTGCACTAAAAAGAAAATATGTATTAAATGTTCCGGTAACCATGATGTTAATGATAGTACTAGTGATGAATGTTCTAGTGATGAATGTACGAACTGCATGAGTCTTAGCGAACAAACGAATCAAAAAATAGACTTCTACCACGCGGCATCCGACAATAATTGCCCGATATTTTTACGAAAGCTTAAGGCTGCTAAAGATCGCGATAGATATTAGCAGTTACAATCAATAAAATGCTTCTTTTCCAACATTGAAGGTCTATTGAACAATTTTTCTAATCTACAAATAATCATAAATGAAAATCAATGTGATATAATCGTGCTTACTGAGACGCATGTAACCAAAAATCATAATATTGGAGAAGTAGAATTAGAGGGTTATTACATGTTCAACTGTGAAAGTGAATCCAGTCATACTGGTGGAATAGTATTTTATGTCAAAAAAAACATTTCAATGTTCTCTTGTTAAAAGATTTGTTATAGCAATGAACTATTGGTGTCTTATTATTAAAGTGCAATATGAAAATACATCTGTGATTTACTTAAGTGCAATATATCGATCACATTTATCGACAAAAAATGCTTTCTGTGATGACTTAGAGCAGTGGATAGACTTCCTGCAACAGTGCAATTCAAATTATATTATATTAGGAGATTTTAATATCGACTGGCTAGACAGAAATAATATGTACATGTTCAAAACGATTAAACCAAATTATTACTGATAATAACTTACTTATGCTAAACACTGAACCAACGAGAATCACACCAACGTCTAGCACCTTGATTGACTATGTTTTATCAAATAATAGTGCCATTTGTAGTGCTAAAGTCGAGCATAATCTGAAAGTAAGTGATCATGAAGCACTTGAAGTTTTCATTCAATGCACAGAACCAAAAAAAGCCAACAGAAAAACATTCAACTACTGTAAGTACAATAAAAAACACTTTTTACATGAACTAAGAACAAATAATTTTTTTTGCCAACTTTTTGACCCAGAATACCCTTATAACATACCTACATACATTAAGTGATAAATTTGCACATGAACTAAAGCAAATAGTGAAAACTATGGTTGTAACAAAGGTTGTCCCCTATCAAAACTGTGAATGGTTTAATAGTGAATTAAACAATTACCAACATGCAAAAATTTATTTGTACAAAAAGCTATTTTAACAACAATCTTCTTGATTGGCAAACGTTCCATCAATACAGAGACTTTTATAAGAAGCTAATTGATAAAGCGAAATCTACATTTATATCTAACTAGCTGAGCCACCCAGCGTTGCTCGGGTCTGTAGTTTAAAGGTTCCCGTTCTCGTTTTTCCGCTTAAATGGGAATTTGGGGATGAAAAACAATCGTTTTTACTTTGGAATTATGTGGCATCCCAATGACGAAAGAATTTTTGAAATCTGTCCAGTAGTTTCAAGGTTTCCGTTCCCAGCCCCGTTCCTGTGGGAATATTCCGTTACCGTGGAAATATGTGAAATATAAGTCTATGTCACTGAGGGATAATGTAACATCCTAGTTGAAAGAATTTTTGAAATCGGTCAAGTAACTTTAAGGTTCCCGTTCTCGTTCCCGTTTCTGTTCCGGTGGGATTATAGAGATGAAATATAATCTAAATTTCTAATTGAGGGGGATAATGTAGCAATCCTAATACAGGAAGGGGAAGGGTTATAGAAATCTGTCCAGTAGTTTCTAAGTCTCCTTTCCCAAACCCGTTCCTGTGGGAATATCCGCTCAAGTTTTTAAATTCCGTTCCTGTGGGAATATGGGGAACAAACCTTGACAGGAATCATTTATAAGTCATTGTCACTGAGGGATAATGTAACATCCTAGAGTTGAAAGAATATTTGAGATCGGTCAAGTTACGTTAAGCTTTCGGTTCTCGTTCCCGTTTCTGTTCCCGTGGGATTATAGGGATTAAATATAGTCGTTAGTAAAATTCTTTCCTAAAGCCGAAAGAATTTTAGAAATCTGTCCAGTAGTTTCTAAGTTTCCGTTCCCAACCCCGTTCCTGTGGGAATATGGGGATCAAACCTTGACAGGAACCATTTATAAGTCATTGTCACTAAGGGATAATGTAACATCCTAGAGTTGAAAGAATTTTTGAAATCGGTCAAGTAACTTTAAGGTTCCCGTTCTCGTTCCCGTTTGGTTATAGTGATGAAATATAGTCTAAAATACTGATGGAGTGGGATAATGTAGCACTCCTAATGCCAAAAGAACTCGAGAAATCTTTCCAATAGTTTTTAAGTTTCCGTTCCCAGCCCCGTTCCTGTGGGAATATGGGGATCAAACCTTGACAGAACCATTTATAAGTCTATGTTACTGAGGGATAATATAACATCCTAGAGTTGAAAGAATTTTTGAAATCTGTAACTTTAAGATTTTGGTTCTCGTTACCGTTTCTGTTCCCGTGGGATTATAGAGATGAAATATAATCTAAATTACTAATTGAGGGGGATAATGTAGCACACCTAATGCTGGAATCGTTTTAGAAACCTGTCTAGTACTTTCTATGTTTCAGTTCCCAAACCTGTTCCTGTGGGAATATCAATTTTTAAATTTTTTATGCTATAAAAACCATCTCCTGACAATAACAAACACAACAAAAAAAGAATTGGCCAAATTGGTCCAGGCGTTGTTGAGTTATGCGCTTACCAACACATTTTGCGATTCATTTTTATATATAAGATAAAATACACAATGCGCATAACCAAAAAGATATGTGGAGGCAATTGAAAAAATATGTTGTAAAATCAAACAAGGATGAAATTACTGAAGTGCAATTTAATAATGGTGATAAAGTAACTGATAGTGCAATAATATCCGAGAAACTAAATTATTTTTTTATTAAAAGTGTACATGACTTAAGCAATACTGTGATATTTTCCGAATATAGGAATTTAGTTGATGAGTGCAATATAGAATTTAAGTTTAGTGCAATAAACAATGACGCATTAAATAATACTCTCTCTGTGATAAACTCTAAAAATGACTTCAACTACATGAATACCAAAATGATAAAAGACGCTTTAGAAATTATTGGTCAAGTCCTTATTCGTATAGTAAACATTTCTTTTTGCTCTGGTATTTTCCCCAGAAACTGGAAAGAGTCATTAGTTCTACCCAAAAAGAAAGTGGCAAGTTTAATTAATCACTGTGATTTTCGATCCATCAATATGCTTCCACGTTATGGAAAAATATTAGAAAAAATTGACTCAAATCAACTTCAACAACACCTTAGCACCAATAACATCATAAGTATCAATCAGGCCTCCGTAGTAACCATTCATGTGAAACGTGTGTTAACTTTGTGTTTAGTGACTGGAAGAAAGAAATAGATAGTAAAAATTGTGTTATAGCCGTCTTTCTAGATCTTAAGCGAGATTTTGAAACCGTTGACCATGTGATTCTACTCAATAAACTTGAAAAATAAGGAATACGAGGCCCTGAGCTTAAGCGGTTTAAATCTTTTTTGTGTAACAGAACCCAAAAAACTTCGGTTGGCAATACAATTTCTACTCCAGCAGTAGTGGCGACTGGAGTTCCACAAGGATCAATTCTGGGTGTTCAGCTCTTCCTACTGTACATTAATGATATGGAAAAAGTGGTCAAAAACTCGAAGCTTGTACTATTTGCAGATGATGCGCTACTCTATGTAACAGGAAAAGATGTTAAAACCATTTCAAATTTAATTCAAAATGACATTAATGAAATCAGCAATTGGTTAAATATGAATAAATTATATTAAATATAAATAAAACGAAATAAATGACAGTAAACAAATCCTCCCTTCAACAACAAATTATCATTCAAATTAATATTGTACAGATAGAAGAAGTGTCGTCCATAAAATATCTTGGTGTTATTCTTGATAATAAACTCTCCCTTAATGAACATATAGACTATATTTGTAAGAAAGTTTCAAAAAAATTAGGAGTGCTAAGAAGAACTCGAAACAACATTTCCAAAATAAGTGCAATAAAAGTATTCAATGTTACTGTCAAGCCCAATTTCGAATATTGTGCAAGTCTTTTTATATGTCTGTAACAACACACACAAAAATAGACTTCAAAAATTACAAAATAAAGCCAGGAGAACGATAATAAAGTGTAATCGTTATAATTCAATTCAATTAATTTTTATTGAGACTTATGAAACATAGGTTGCTTATGTATATAGGTATATAACTAAAAATAGTGATGTAGTCGGCTTAAAAGTATGCCAGACAAAGCAAATATTTATAAAATATTTTTGTAATATTTAAACTATTATTAGTAACATGAAAAAAATTAAATAATAAAAGAATTTTATTATTTTTAGTTGGAGTATTGTGATTTAAAAATCGAAAAAGAACGTTTTTTGTGACCTTCACTCCATGTATGCGTTTCGCCCAGGTACAACAATGGGCTCATCAGTTAGACGTTGTTGTACCCTTCTAATACGCAATGTTTTGGTCGATGTTTACCGACACCTATATAAAGTTTACAGTGAAAACACACTGTAAACTTTATACTTCTAGGGGAATATGATTACATTCATGCACCTAAAAATATGTTTGCCCGTGGTCTGGCTAATGCTTACATGAAAAAAATTAAATAATAAAAGAATTTTATTATTTTTAGTTGGAGTATTGTGATAAAAAAAATAATAATATAATAATAATAAAATTCTTTTATTATTTAATTTTTTTCATGTAAACATTAGCCAGACCACGGGCAAACATATTTTTAGGTGCATGTATGTAATCACATTCCCCTAAAAGTATAAAGTTTACAGTGGGTTTTCACTTTCACAACTTTCTTTTTTTATTAGTAACGATAATGTAAATCAAATTTTGGGGTACGTTTGCTCCCGACGTACTTCTAATAACTTTTTTTTTTTTTCTCCCTTCCTATCTTACAGTATGACTAGAAATCTAACAATAATGGACACAAAATATCACTGAACTTTATATTTAACTTTGGTATAATGCAAATCAAAACGATATAAAGACTAGATATGATGCAAGTGATTATTTGTAAAATTAAAACAATCAATTAAGTCGTTTATCCTAATAAATGAAAAGATTAGTAAAAAAAAAACTCATCGTTTAACCTCTTAAATTGGAACACGATGCTTTTTCGTAAAAAGGTATCAAGGAAACTCCGTTGGTGTCAGGCTCTATTAGTGGTATTGATCTCTCATTAATGATATTATAAGGAGAGAGATAATAATTGTCATTCAGGCTGTGTGCTAGGTTTGAATCAAATAAGGATCTGATCAATACATTTGGATGGTGTTCAGTTCGTTATTTGATTTAGTTTTCGCGAGGTTTGTTAAGTATTGCAGGAGCGGTACTATTCTACATTCTACATATAAAATATTACTAGCTGTGCCCGCGACTTCGTCCGCGTGGAATAGTGACTTTCAGCGGCATTTTTAACTTTTTAGGAAATAAAACTTCTAGCCTTAAAAATGGCGGTATTTCCAAAAAAAACATTCAACGCCTATTTCAACACCTTGTAGCCCTGTTAAAAATACTTTTGAGACCGTAGTCTTTGAATTCCCTTTTCCGTTCCCGTGGGAATATAAAGATAGATATATAGCCTTTATCCTTTCGCATGTTCTAGACCATCTCTGTAGCTAATTTAATAAAATCTGTTTAGCAGTTTGAACGGGAGACATACGAAAAACATACCGACATAGCTACATTCGCATTTTCAATATTAGTAAAGACTGCCGTTCCCGTGGGAATATGGTGACCGTTTTCTTGGGAGCATGTGGATAAGTTAAAGTTAATGTTACTCCGGGATTATGGAGCTTTCCAACGGTGGAAGAATTTTTGAAATCGGTGCTGTAGTGTAAAAGTTCCCGTATACGTTCCTGCTCCCTTGGGAATATATGGAAAAAATATGTAATCTATGTCTTTCCTCAGGTTCTGAACAATCTTTGTTTAAAATTTCATTTAAATCGGTTTATTAGTTTGAGCGGGAGATGGTAACATAGAACGACGGACAGACAGAGCTCCTTTCACACTTATTATATTAGTAAGGACTCCCGTTCCCGTAGGAATATGGGGATGAATTAAAGTTAATGTTACACAAGGATAGTGTAGCATTCTAGCGGTGGACGAATTTTTGAAATCGGTGTTGTATAAAGGGAGTCGTAGGAATATGGGGATGAATTAGTTTTTATGTTACTCGGGGATAATGTAGCATTCTAACTGTGAAAGAATTTTTGAAATCGGTGCTGTAGTGTCAAAGTTCCCGTATACGTTCCTGCTCCCGTGGGAATATAAGGAACCGTAGGAATATGGAGATGAATAAGTTTTTATGTTACTCGGAGATAGTGTAACATTCTAACGGTGAAAGAATTTTTGAAATCGGTGCTGTAGTGTCAAAGTTCCCGTATACGTTCCTGCTCCCGTGGGAATATAGGGAACCGTAGGAATATGGGGATGAATTAGTTTTTATGTTACTCGGGGATAGTGTAGCATTCTAAGGGTGAAAGAATTTTTGAAATCGGTGCTGTAGTGTCAAAGTTCCCGTATACGTTCCTGGGAATATAGGGAACCGTAAGAATATGGGGATGAATACGTTTTTATGTTACTCGGGGATAGTGTAGCATTCTAACGGTGAAAGAATTTTTGAAATCGGTGCTGTAGTGTCAAAGTTCCCGTATATGTACCTGCTCCCGTGGGAGTATAGGGAACCGTAGGAATATGGGATGAATTAGTTTTTATGTTACTCGGGGATAGTGTAGCATTCTAACGGTGAAAGAATTTTTAAAATCGGTGCTGTAGTGTCAAAGTTCCCGTATACGTTCCTGCTCCCGTGGGAATGTTGGGAACCGTAGGAATATGGGGATGAATTAGTTTTTATGTTACTCGGGGATAGTGTAGCACTCTAACGGTGAAAGAATTTTTGAAATCGGTGCTGTAGTGTCAAAGTTTCCGTATACGTTCCTGCTCCCGTGGGAATGTTGGGAACCGTAGGAATATGGGGATGAATTAGTTTTTATGTTACTCGGGGATAGTGTATCATTCTAACGGTGAAAGAAATTTTTAAATTGGTGCTGTAGTGTCAAAGTTCCCGTATACGTTCCTGCTCCCGTAGGAATATGGGGATGAATTAGTTTTCATGTTACTCGGGGATAGTGTAGCATTCTAACGGTGAAAGAATTTTTGAAATCGGTGCTGTAGTGTCAAAGTTCCCGTATACGTTCCTGCTCCCGTGGGAATATAGGGAGCCTTAGGAATATGTGGATGAATTAGTTTTTATGTTACTCGGGGATAGTGTGGCATTCTAGCGGTGAAAGAATTTTTGAAATCGGTGCTGTAGTGTCAAAGTTCCCGTATACGTTCCTGCTCCCGTGGGAATATAGGGAACCGTAGGAATATGGGATGAATTAGTTTTTATGTTACTCGAGGATAGTGTGACATTCTAGCGGCGAAAGAATTTTTGAAATCGGTGCTCTAGTGTCAAAGTTCCCGTATACGTTCCTGCTCCCGTGGGAATATAGGGAACCGTAGGAATATGGGGATGAATAAGTTTTAATGTTACTCGGGGATAGTGTAGCATTCTAACGGTGAAAGAATTTTTGAAATCGGTGCTGTAGTGTCAAAGTTCCCGTATACGTTCCTGCTCCCGTGGGAATATAGGGAACCGTAGGAATATGGGGATGAATTAGTTTTTATATTACTCGGGGATAATGAAGCATTCTAACAGTGGAAAGGTGTTGTAGTTTCTAAGTTCCCGTATACGTTCCCGTTCCCGTGGGAATTTAGGGATAAACTGCTATATTATTGGAAAGTTTAAGTAAAATTCATTCAGTAGTTTTTGCGTGAAAGAGTAACAAACATACATCCACACATACAAACTTTCACGTTTATAATATTAGTAGGATTTGCGAAGTACTTTTTGTTCGCTTTTCTGAACTTGCCACAGCAAAATCTCAAGATTTTTCTTTCAATTCTTTCAAGCTCCTTTGCTACAGTGGGGGAAATAGTAAACCAGGAGCAAAATCCGTAGGCCAAGATTGGTCGTATCAATGTTTTGTACATATATCAAAATTTTTGTATTTTTTGGCATTCCTTTCGAGTGCAATACTTGCTTAAGTTTTGCAGTAACATATTTAGCCTTACATAATGTTCTTCTTGTGTGTTTGTTGAAAAGAAATCTGTTCTGAAAGTGGAGACCTAAGTATTTTACCTCAGTTCGCAATGGAATAGGTATGTTGTTAATTTTTAAGTTAAGACTTTTACTTTCTTTGACTGCCAAACGATGGGCTTTTTCACTAGCGTTTCGGAAGCATGTAAAACTACATTTTCCTGTGTTAATATTTAGGCCCCATTTTTGGTAATAGTCTAAAAGTAAGGGTACTTTTTCTCTATCTTACAAAGAGCTTTCTGCGGCCTCACGTCACTTGTTATTATGACGGTATCATCTGCGAACATGATTCCATTAGGCTCTTCGTCAGAATTTCCAAATGGAAAGTCATGTAAATAAATGTTGAACAAAATTGGGCCCATTATTGAACCCTGGGTGATTCCTGATAGTATTTGGAATGGATCCGATTGCTCTGTTTTCACAAATATTGATGAGAATCGATCCTCAAGAAAGTTTTGAATAGTTCGCACTAACCACTTGGGAAAATTGAGTTTTAGCAGTTTGTAAATCATCCCTTTATGCCAAAGACTATCAAATGCCTTTTCAATGTTTATGTTTAGTGAAATTGTACATTTTTTAGCTCTCAGATTTTGAATAATTTTGTTGCAAAGGAAGAGTGTTGCGTGTTCCGTTGAGTGCTCTTTCCTAAACCCAAATTGGGTTTGAGGAATAATGTTCTTGTCATCGCAAAAAATATTGACTGATTCGACTTAGATTTTTTCAAAGAGTTTTCCAATGTTGGAAAGCAGAGAAATGGGCCGAAAGTCTTTAATTTCAATGGTAGATCTAGTTTTAGCGATCAGCAATAATTTTGCTACTTTCCAAGCTGAGGGAAAGTAGCCATTTTCGATGCAGTGGTTAAATATTGACGATAATATTACATCAAGCGAATGGGAGCTCTTCCGCAGGATAAAATTGGATATTCCATCGATTCCAGATGATTTTTTGTTTTTCAGAGTTTGCCTCAAAATTTGGACATTTTGAGGTGTTGTGAACGGTCGCATGGCTGGGTTATATGATGGGCTTAATGGTGTAAAGGTAGTTACTACAGAGTTGTTTTCAAGTGAACAAAATTCGGAGAATTTTGAACAGACCTCGTTTGTTAAGTCTCTATCGTAAGTAGGCCGTTTTTCGGTATAGAGCGCAGAAAAGAATTCACGAAAAGCATTGACTTTTGATCGAATATCAGATAGCTCTAGCCCATTATGTGTAAGTACATCTTGTGAAATGTTCTTACCAAAGAATTTCCTTCCAGTGATTTTATCGATTTCTTTAAAAGCATGCGGCGACGGGCGAATGTTCTCTAGTCTTTTCTTGAAAGTATTATTAAGATCGATATTTACTCTTTGGCTGATAAGTTTATTAAGACATTGAATTCTTGCTGAAAGTTGTTGATATTCAGTATTGACTCAGTTCAGATGCTTATGAAACAATCGTTTTAACATTTTAAGTCAAAGATTCCGAGTTTTTATGAGCTTCATTGTGAGTTCGGACACATCCTTATATTTGTTATTGTTCGGCACCAATACTTCTGAGTTCGCTTCAACACTGATATTATATTTGAATTCAAGTTACAAATAACATTGTCTATTTCGACGTTTGATATATTCCTTTCAGACGAATGTCTAGCCGGGAAAGGTTGTTGTGAAGATTTAATCTAAAGGCTTCCCAATCGGTGTTTTTGAAACTTCTAGTAAGTCCTGTTGGGGGTACCAAAAGAGGAGAATAATTACCGAATCCTACATTGATGGAGATTTCAAAATGGTCGGATGGAGTTACAAATGTTGTGCTGCTTTTTGATGTTTCGTTATTATTCAAGCTTGATGAAAGAAGAAAGAAGTCAATAAAGGAGGAAGAACGTGGAAAAGTCGGGCCATCGGAAGGAATAAGGTCAAGGTTAAGATAAGCGCCATTAAAGAACCAGTCATAAATCGAGCTCCCGTTTTGGTTAATGATATTGTCTCCCCAGTGGGGGTGACGAGCATTAAAATCACCACCAATAATAACAGCGTCAAAAGTACTTTCTAAGGAAAAAAGTCGATCAAGTTCTCCTTGTAGTCTTTGCCCGGCTTTGCCCGGTATATATATGCTTCCTATCAGTATTTTATGGTGGTTACCCGAATAATGGAACGAAATCGATGCAAAACACACCGAAAAAGTTTCAGAGAGGAAAGGAACAGCGCTATATGAATAGTTATGTTTAAAGATGACTGCGGTTCCTCTACCTGAATCGTTTCTTATGGTACTATATCCTTCAAATGAAGGTTTGTGTCTATTGCTTAATCTTGTCTCAGATAAAAGACAAATATCAGGCTTCGAACTCTTCAAAATATTGAAAAGTGAAAATCGTCTGTCATGGGAAATAATTGAATTGAAATTCATGAATGTTATGTTTAGTTTTGTTTTAGCCATTATATTACAATAGAAGATACGAACTCTAGGTACGCAAACATTTTTTCCTCCTTTGATTGAAGGTTCTGGTATGATGGCCAAAACTGTCTAATTTTAACTAAGAGATCCTTAAATGGAATATTAAACAGATTTTTTGACTCATTTAGAAAATCACTTAGATTTCCAGTTTGTGCATTTTTAGCAAAAGTAGATGTTTTTGTTGTTGTTGTTTTCTTTGCTATATCAGCAAAGGAATGTTTAGACGTAGCCAACTGAGACACCATATTTTGTACATCCTTCTTGGTTGCTTCTAATTCAAAAGACGCACTAAGGTTTGAAGCTTGCTTTCTATCTCTATACTTGATGGGTGCCTATTGATTCGCACATTTTATTACGCATTCTATTATTTTGTTTTTGACATAATTATTTTTGTTTACTTCGCATTGCCTGTTTTGTTTTTCTGTTACTTGGATTTTTAATCATTTCGCTGCACACTTACTTTGCATTTCTTATCTTGCTTACCATTTTTTTCGCATTTCCATTGAACTTCCAAATGATTATTTAGACTTTATTTATCTCGATAACTTTTTTTTCGCATTTTGTCTCTACGATAATCTATTGTTTTGGCATTCAATTACTTCGCTCATTATCAGATTTTTATTGCTTGTGAAATCGAGCGCTTCGGTTTTTCAGAAATTTAATAAATATTTCGAAATATGATATTATTTCTGACTAATTGCTTCTGAAAATGCTTCTAAAATATGATATATCTTTGATGGTTCTAATCAATTTTCAATAAAGTTTGATGAGAAGCTAAACAAACTGTTAAAATACAAAAATAACCGGTATACAGTTCAATTTTTGATTATTTCGCCATCGTTTGATTGGTATTTTGCGAGCGAATTTTTACACCTCTAGCCTCTTTTTTCATCCACAGAAAGCAAAATACCAATCAAACGATGGCGAAATAATCAAAATCTATATAAACAAAAGCGAACTAATCGAAAAACGAAACAATAGAAAGCGAAACCAGCCAAATATAAAGTAATCAAAGGCTAAATGATCTTTAAACGAAACGAATGCAAAGCGAAGCGAGAAATATCGAAATATAAATAAACTATAACAAAATGCGAAACAACTTGGGCGTAACAACAATAAACGAGATAAAAATGACGAAACGTACCATACCCATACTTGATATATGATGGGCAATTTCGTGAATTCGCAGTATGACCTATTTCGTTACAGTTTACGCATTTAGTAGTAGGCAAATCAAGGTTTTTTTCTTTTTTCGAATTATACGCTTCAATACATGGCTCAGAAGCATGATCATCTCCACACACAACACAGCGACTATTATAGGCACAGCACAACATTCACCTGTGTGACCAAATCTCTGGCAACGATAACACCTTACTACAAGTCTACTATTTCTTTTTTCCCAATATACTCTTTATTGCAACAAACTTCGAATACAAGTCAAATCTTTAATTGATTCTTTTCTTAATTGATTATTTAATTCCTTCAATCTCGCTGTGAAAAAGGGAGTTACCTTATCTATTTTGACATTTGGAACTGAATCTTTAAGAGCTTTTGTTATTGTTTCAATAGGAGTATCACCATCGCATCGATGCCTTTCAACAGTATTGTTGCTTTTTTTGTCTCTTTAGGAGAGAAAGAGTAAGCATCTAGGTCCGTTCCGTACCACACAATCTATCGACTATTAATTTGTGTACACTCGCATCATTTACATATACTTTTGTTTTGTGATACCCAATATTAACAAACTTATGGTGAATATCTAATACTTTACATTCTGAGGCTGCAAGTCTAATTAATTCGCTAATCAATGCGCAGTTTGCACCAAAAACGAAGATAGGAGGGCAGTACAAATTGTTTTATTTTTGTTAGTAGCAGTACGAGTACTATTGTTAGTAGCGGTATCGTTATTATTGTTAGTAGGTTAATTATTTGAAGTACTTGGGGTTTCGCTAGTGCTCACATCCATGTTATCAATTGTGTTGATCGACTCAAGGTCCATTAACGACCCAAATGGATTATTTTTCAAGTTTAGTTGCGCAACATGAGTGGCATGCGATTGCTCTTCGTTTATTCTCCTTCTCTTATGTGTTCTGCTGTTGAAGCTGCTTGCTGCTCGATTTAAATTGCCGAGGACCGTGGTCCATTCACTTGATGTGTTATTTTCGCTCATTTTATTAATTGTTTTAGAGTTAATTCTCTCAAGCCTGTTTATTGCTTCGCTTTCAGGTATTTTAATAGATTGATTATCACCACGTGATGTAAAATTTAATGAGGTTTCACAGTTGTTTTTTAATAAATGCGCGTATTTTTCAATGTTTTCATTATATCCCAGCCGAGCTGGAATAAATGTTTGAGTTTCTTCACTATCCTCCACTTTATTGAGTCTCTATCTCACAGGGGAAATATATAATTTAGGATAATTTAAGAGTGCGGATTTCCGCAGTTTCACACACGTCTGTTCGCTCTCATCAATCGATCGCAACTTTTGTAATCGTTAATTAATAATTCAATCTCAAACATGCTTGAATCCCTAAATTGGCTTAACATTAATCAAAGACTTTACATGATGGCAATGGTATTTGTATTCAAAATAAAACACAACATATGCCCCGAATATCTCTAATCAAGTATAGGTACACGAGAGAAGAAATATGCAGTACAATCTGAGAAACGTGGAAGAATTCTACTTAATCCGAACCAGAACATCGAGAGTTCAGGCCAGCATACTGTATATGGGACTACAAGCTTTCAACAACCTTCCAAATCACTTGAGGAATATTAACAACCTAAATCTTTTTAAAAATCAAATTAGTATTTATGCAAAATCTATTAATTATAAATTAAATTCTTAGAACAAATTGAATGTCTTATAAACTTTAAATGTAAATCATACACGATTTTTAAATGGCTAATAAGCCAAATAAATAAAATAGTTAGTTAAAAAAAAAAAAAAAATTAAATAAAAGAATTTCTACAAACTGAAAATATTGACATTCATTTCACTAAAGCGAATTCCCACAAAGGAAATTCAGATGTGGAAAGATTCCATAGTACTTTGTTAGAGAAGTGTAGAATTTTAATATTAAACAAGCCGTAAGGAGTTATAATGAGAGAATTCATTCAACAATTCAAACATATCCTTCCGAAGCACAATTTCATAAAATAGAATTTGATAAAATCAGAGACAATTTAAAAACAGAAAAGGAAAATAGGATCAAAAAGGCAAACAAACGAAGAGAAAATTATATCGAAACAAGATCTACAGGATTTATAAAGAATTATAAGGCTGTTAGGCATAAACATCAACCTAGGTTTAGAAAAAGTAAACTTCTTAGCATCCATACAACTAATTTTAAAAGGCAACCTAAATTTTCAGCTTTTCATGATAATATAAATAACAATACTGGCAATGCCGATACCAATTAAAGGACGTTTAACTCTGGAAGAAATAAAAGACCAAACTGGATATACTGAAATTAACATAAACGAAGCTGATATAGTAAAAAAGACGGACATTATAATCCATGTGATTAAACCACAAGATAAAATAGACATTTTAATTGATATTTCAAAAAACATTGAAACATTAGACGTAGACCACAAAGAATTATAGAACTAAAGCACTTAAAGAACAAAGTTAAAACCATAATACCAGGAGTAACCAGACACAAACCCGTGGTACCCGTGGCGTGATGGTTAGCATGTCCACCTGCTAACCCAGAGGTTCGAGGTTCGAATCCCAGCAGAGGCAAAAATGTTTTTCCACGGGTATCGCCTTTCGCGAGGAATTGGCAAAGTCCTCCGTTAGTAAATTCATTGCCATGAAAGCGCTTTCTCAATTAGCCGTTCGGAATCGGCAGAAAATTGTAGGTTCCCTCCATTTCCTCACAAGGCATGGTTGTGAGAAATGCGCTAGGCCCAGAGGCTCCTCGCTCTGTTGCACCACCCTATTTATTTTTTATTTTAACCAGACACAAAAGAGGACTAGTGAATTTAATTGGTAGTGCTTCTAGATTGCTCTTTGGAACCATGGATGAGGAAGATAGAATTAATATTGAAGAACATTTAAAAAACATTTAAATAAATAATTATAATGCAATAACCAATTTGAACCAACAGATTCTTATTAATGATAATTTTAGCAATTCGTTTAAGCAAATAAAAGACATAATACAAAAGGATAGAACAGTAATATTAGGACAACTAAATAATGTAGCTAGTAAAACAATTAATCAGAACTTATTTTACGATCAACTTTTTAAAGCACAAATCATAAAAGAAAAGATTGAACATATACAAGAAAATTTAGCATCAGCTAGATATGGTATGCTGCATACAAATTTACTGTCAGACGAAGAGGTACAAAAGTATAATATAGACTTAAATAAGATAAAGTATCTAAAATTAGGCGTAACAAAATTCAAAGCAAATGCATTGTTATTTGCTATAAAAATTCCCAGAGAAATCGTAAAAATACAGCGAATAATTATCGTACGCATTCCAAATAAAGATTTTAAAGAAATAGATTCTTCAAATGAAATTGTATTCAAGAACAATATTTCAACTTTTCAATATGAGGAATTTAAATCGTTAAACGAATTAAACTATTATCAAAAGAATTGTAAGCTCATTAAGAATAATAAGACAGAAATACTTTCATTAGATGATGAAACAATTGTAATAAAAAATGCATATCAATTAGAAATTATTCAAAATTGTGATGAAAGAAATTTCAACATAAATGGAAATGTATTAATCCATTTCAATAATTGTGAAATTAAAATTTTAGATAATTACTTTTCTAATGCGAAAGAGATAGATTTCAAGATAGATTTTACTATCCAACTAACCAAACTATGAACTTCAGTGAAAAAATAACATTAGATGATAGCGTAACGGGTACAATGGTTGGCACCCCTAAGCTTTTTTCCACTTTAAATTGTGAATTGCTCTTGCATTTGAATAGTTAGGAATTTGTTTGATATTTCAAATTAAAATTTAAAGAATTTCTTACTTGAATATTTTTAGAAAAAAATGTTTAATATACAAAGAATTTCATAAAAACATTAAAATTAGAAAAGACTGTAGAAAGGTACAGTCATTGGCATCCTGGTACAATTGTTGGCACCCGAGGGTACAATTATTGGCACTCTTAAAATTAAAAGAAACACTATTGCTTTCGAGATAGTTTTTATCAAAGTGAAGTCATAAAACACTTCATTCAAAGCGAATAAAAAAATGATAATAAGAAAAAAAAAAAAAAAAATTAACTAAACATGTCATTTAAAAATCTCTTGGGGTTACATTTATATTAAAAAAATATATTTTTTAGTAAAAATCACATTTTTCTATATATGGTTTTTTTATTAAGTGAAAGTCTTCTTGAAGAATATTTCAGTCTGTATAGTAAAAAAGCAGTAATAAAAAAAAATCACTAGTTCAATGTAATCAAAGAATTAGTTATTCATTATAAAAACTTAAAAATAAATATAATGCTATTTTCTATTCACTTATTATCTTTTATTTTCAGAGTTAAAAACTAGTTTTAATTTCGTTTTCCTTAATAATGTCATATAATTAGTTTTTTTTTTAAACAAATGGAGCAACAAAATAATGGAAGATACTCGATGTTACGCTTACCTACTAAGACATTTAGTGTGATACTCTCTCATACACTTTGAGGTAAGATTTACACAAGAATTTTTTCGCCGCCAATCGGCCACTGCGTTGTTGCATGAATTTTTGAGTGGCTTAAAGGCTGCAACCCTGCAACTTCTGCTGGTTGTAAGATGCGAGTCGAGTTGGGGTAAAGTGCAATGAGGATAATTTCAAGTTGACACATAACTGGGTCACCTGAGTCAAATGGGT
The DNA here is from genome assembly GCA_949752695.1 of Melanostoma scalare. Classification (NCBI taxonomy): domain Eukaryota; kingdom Metazoa; phylum Arthropoda; class Insecta; order Diptera; family Syrphidae; genus Melanostoma; species Melanostoma scalare. The sequence continues at coordinate 159,272,770 of OX456985.1, read as the reverse complement.
ACTGTGTCCATCAACAAAGAATATCACTTTCTATTTTTCCCGAACTAATGAAAAACTTTTGAAATATATTCATAAAAGGTTTGCTTTGTCATCCAACCGTTATCGCTAATACCGTATCCCCATGTTTCGGGAATACTTTTCCGATTTTCACCCTTTATTCTCTTAAAAGGATAAATTATCATCGGAGTACACATTGATCTTAAGGCATTGAAAGAAAACATAACCATTAGGTTTGCTTTCGCTTGACCTCTCCCGACTTGATAAATATTTCTAGCTCACTTTGCGGTTAGAACAGACTTAGCTTTTGGACAAAGTAAAAAATTTGTTTCATCTCCGTTGAACACACGACTAGGGTCTTCGAGAATTGAAAAAAACTTGTTTTTGAATAGGTAAAACCAACGGAATAAATCAGTCACAGACACATTTGCGCTAGCCGATTAAACAGGATCAACTGTTCAGAAGGTCACAGAAGAATGACGTTTTGAAAAGAAAAATCTGAACCACCCAATCGCTCCCAAATGGAGTTTCTCTCTGACTTTGTTTCAAGAACTCTTGTACATCTCAAAAAATATCCTCCTTTCGATTGGGAAAGCCTTTTTCTTGACATACTGTTATACAATTATTATTTCCTTTGCTTCGGTTGAAACAGTTTCTGGTCCGGGACGTGTCTTCAAAAATTTAGAGCTTAAGCGAAATTGTAAAGTTTATCTTGGCACGTTGGACTTTAAAGAAGCTTCTTTTTTAGATATAAACTTTCTTCTTATTTCTGTCAAAGCCTGCTGAATGTTTCTTCTACATAGTTCTGCCTGTTTTCCCCATTTTTCAAACAGAAGTTTATAACTGATGCGGGGTATAATTATTGGCAGTCTTAAAAGTACAATTATTTGAACTGCCAATGATTGTAGTCCCCAGTGCACGAATTATTGGCACCTCCCTGCCAATAATTAAACCATTACTTTATATGGGACCAATCATTGGCACCCCTTTTTTTAAAACTTTAACAACTTTTTTACCAAAAAACAGTTAAAAAAATTTAATTCATTGTATTTTTATACTAAATATAATAAATCTTCATCTGAAAACTCAAAATACAACCAAAAACGGACACTTACCAAATTTAGTCTCCTTAGCGGGAACACAGTATTTTAAGCACTATTTTCACTAATTTAGAACGACTGTACACTTTCAGTGACAAAAAAAACGGAGAATGAAATACACATAAATAAAAATGCAGAACTGTAGAGAAATGATACAGATTATGAAAAAATAATTTTTGATCCTGGGCACAGAAGTCTTTGTGAAATTTCATATAGTATGAAGGGTGCCAATAATTAGTAAAAAAAATCGGAGGTGCCAACCATTAGATATACCCGTAACGCTATTATTCTTGAAAATGAAAAAAATATTCAAAAAATTGAAGAATTACAGTATCATAAGAACATTTCTTATGGGATTAACTTAACGCTACTCATTTGTTTGATTACTTTAATTATTTTGAGCATTGTCATTAAAAATAAAATAAAATTTAAAACTGAAAACAAAATTCAGGAGAATTTTAATCTAAGGGGGGAGAAGTTATGTATTCGACACATTCCACCCCGTCAATTCTCGATATCCGTTTAGCCGACACACGGGAACATGTCGTGATTTAACTTTATGTTCCCATGAAATACGCTTCAGTTTGCACATTCCTTCACGGAGCAGACATTATGATACTAGCTTGAAAGACCTCTATGAGAAAGGCAGTGAGTTGGATTTCTGCCGCGAGATTGTAAAGACGTTTTGGAATAAACACTCTTGAAAGTAACTTTGGTTTTTTTTTTTTTTTTTAAGTCAATATACTTCTTCTTCTTCTTTCCATTTCCGGCGTTACGAGTAGTGATCTTGAAGCGATCACAACTCTCCCACTTTTCTGCTTCACACTAGTGATCCGCCTGTTGGGTACGCCGCGTTGACCTTAGAAAGCGTCGGCAAGCCTCCCGGTTTTGGATTGTTCCATGTCTGAGGCCAACCAAATGCTACTGTTTTTGCATTTGCTTGTACCAGGAGTGTTTTGGCCTGCCTTTTCTTTTTCGTCGCGAATTTGTTGAAACGTTGTACGATATTGCCTTTTGGACCAAGATGGTACTTTTGACATGAAGGCTTCCACGGATCTTAGTACTTCTAATTCGATCAAGCTTTGTTACTCCTGCTGTCATCCGAAGCATCTTCATTTCGGCTGCCGTCAATTTGCTCTCATACTTTTTGTACATTGTCCAACATTGTGAACCGTATGTCAGAGCTGGACGGACAACTGCCGTGTAGAGTCTTCCCTTCAGCTTATGGGGCATTTTTCGATCACAGAAGATAGCGGAGTTTTCTCGCCACTTCATCCACCCTACGCTTACTCGATGATTGATGTCGTCATCACAAGTTGCTGCACTAGTGATCATAGATCCCAGATATTTATACTTTTCACACTTGGGAAGCACATTTCCATTCAAATAAATGTCTGGAATAGGCTTGTCTGAATCAGAAAAAGGGCAGCACAGGTATTCAGTCTTTTTAGCGCTAATACGGTACCCATTTCCTTCCAGAAAATCAATCCAAACGTCAAGTGCTCGTTGCAGGGATGTAGGATCCTCGCTTATGATGGCTCCATCGTCAGCAAAGAATAATTGTTGTACTTTATTGTCCGTTACTTTTCCTTCGAGCAAATAATCCAGAACAGCAATAAAGAGCAGTGGACTCAAGAAACTTCCCTGATGTACACCTACTGTTATTTGAAATTCTTCGGTGACTCATGCCTTAGAGGATTTGCATATTGTGTTGGTTGACTTCGAAAAAGCATTCGATCGACAACCACGAGATCTGATATGGGTGGCCCTCAGACACCGAGGAGTTCCTGAAGCCTATGTGCGAATAATTATGGACATGTACGAGGGAGCAGTTACAAAAGTGAGATGCCCAGCTGGAGTCACCGAAGAATTCCAAATAATAGTAGGTGAACATCAGGGAAGTGTCTTGAGTCCACTGCTCTTTATTGCTGTTCTGGATTATTTGCTCGAAGGAAAAGTAACGAACAATAAAGTGTAACAATTATTGATGGAATTGATGGAGCCATCATAAGCGAGGATCCTACATCCCTGCAACGAGCACTTGACGTTTGGATTGATGTTCTGGAAGGAAATGGGTACCGTATAAGCGCTAAAAAACTGAATACCTGTGCTGCCCTTTTTCTGATCCAGACAAGCCTATTCCAGACATTTATTTGAATGGAAATGTGCTTCCCAAGTGTGAAAAGTTTGAATATCTGGGATCTATGATCAATAGTGAAGCAACTTGTGATGACGACATCAATCATCGAGTAAGCGTAGGGTGGATGAAGTGGCGAGAAAACTCCGCTATTTTCTGTTATCGAAAAATGCCCCCTAAGCTGAAGGGAAGACTCTACACAGCAGTTGTCCGTCCAGCTCTGACATACGGTTCACAATGTTGGACAATGTACAAAAAGTATGAGAGCAAATTGACGGCAGCCGAAATGAAGATGCTTCGGATGACAGCAGGAGTAACGAAGCTTGATCGAATTAGAAGTACTAAGATCCGTGGAAGCCTTCATGTCAAAAGTACCATCTTGGACAAAATTCAGCACGACCGGCTCAGTTGGTATTGTCATGTTCAAAGGAGAGATCCACAAAACACCGTCCAAAAGGCAATATCGTAAAACGTTTCAACAAATTCGCGACGGAAAAGAAAAGGCAGGCCAAAACACTCCTGGTACAAGCAAATGCAAAAACAGCAGCATTTGGTTGGCCTCAGACATGGAACAATCCAAAACCGGGAGGCTTGCCGACGCTTTCTGAGGTCAACGCGGCGTACCCCACAGGCGGATCACTAGTGTTAAGCAGAAAAGTGGGAGAGTTGTGATCGCTTCAAGTTTCAAGATCACTACTCGTAACGCCGGAAATGAAATGAAAAGAAGAACTTATGTTATTGGTCCATTGGACCCACATTCAATTTTCAAACATGTACAGCAACCGCTGCAATAGTCGCAGCTACCTCCGCTTATAGATACCGTTCGTCAGTAAGAGGACATGTTTAAATACGAAAGGACCGTGTTTCGATATCCTCTCCTTCGGTGAGTTACAGCATGCACGTGGGTCCATAGGACCAATGTCAGTAGATACGTAACTTTTTTTTGGCTTGAACCCGCTGAAACGGCTCTAGCAACAGGCAATGACGAAAACGCCAAATTAAAGAAAAATAAAAGAAAAAGATGTTTTCTTCGTCCACCGAATAAGAGAGCAAAGACTGTTCATTTATGTTCAAAATGCACACAGCCTATTTGCCTAGCATGCTCCCAGGTCCCAGCAGGTATGCAAATCATGTATTTAAGCCCCAAATTTGATGAGTGTCAAAATTTTTTGTTTTAAAGAATTTCAGTTTTTTTTTGTGAAAATACTAAGGAATGGTATTTTACCTTAAAGAATAATGACTTTTTGATTTATATTTAGTTTAGCTATTGTTTTTTTTTTTTATTTATAATGTGCATTTTAGTAAAAATTTATAAGAAATAAACATTATCTATCTATCTATCTATCTTCTAGAAATGCGTTTTTTTTTACTAGGTTTTAAGACAAGTTTATTATGTGCAAATTTTATGCTTAAAATGAAGTTCCTAGTTTTATTTATTTTTTTAAATATCATTACAAATGATCCTTTTTTTTAATTCAAAATAAAGATATTTAAGAAAAATGTCTTGTCTTGTCTATTTTTTATCACTTTCAAAAAGCTGAAACCTCATTAGATACGTAACTAAATTTCACAACATCAGTTAAGGGTTAATAAATTTTTATTTGTCGACGAACAGTTTAAAAGAAGTAATAAATAGCTAGCAATTATGATAGTCCTTTTTTTTAATTCAAAGCTGATGTTAATATTAGTATATGAATTTTTAAGTGGATTTGCTTTAAAAAAAATGTTTATTTTGTTATCTTAAGTTTTTAATGTATGTGAATTGTGAATCTATGTTAAAAGTTGTTCATGTTTTGAAAATGAAAAATCTACTGCAGAACAGTTGAATCTACTGCATTTTTGTTTCAAATCTACTCCGGACATTTTTTCTAAAAGTCCCATCACGACCACATACATGTTATTCTTAATTGATTTTTGTTTAATTACTGACAGCGACTTGGTGTTATTTTTGGATATTGATGTCGAGTTGGATGACGTACTCAAGCGGCGAGCAATAGGAGATTTATTTGGTATAAATCGTGACAGAGGCGAAGAAGCAATTTTGTTATTATTTTGCCACTTTGACTTTGCAACTATGTTATGAGCTCTAACTTTTGTGTTAGATTTTGAACATGTATTTTGAGAGACGGAAACTTTTTTTTTCTATTTCTTTTTCATCAAAAACACTAACACCACTGCACTTTCTATTTTCATGTTCATGTAACTTGCGAGCGAGAGTACCTATTTAAACTTTTATCAATCCAGTTGAATCTTCCATAGAAATTCATTGCTGCACTTTTAAAACAAAGATCATATTTCAATACGAAATTTGAACGATTTTTTAGTAATTTTAGTTCGTTTTCATTTACTTTTACACAAATAGGATGAAATTTCAAAGCGCATATATCACAAGATATAACATCGCTATTTATTACTTCTTGGTCACAACATATACAATTAGCAGCCATAATAGACTATAATGACTGCACTCAATCGATGATCAGCTGTGACTTGCTTGTTGTTCCAGTATGTGTGAGCGTAATAACGGCAATTAAGGGTGCCTAAGTACAATTATTGTCCTTTTGATATGATTTGAAGATCGGCTTTGAGTTTCGAAATCGTTGATTTCGGATAAAAATAGGATAGGACATACCTACTGCAAAGTGTTACCCGAGTAAATGGTTTACATATTTATTATTCTTTTTTTCATGAATAAAGAGGGTCCTCTTCCACATTCAAATAGATAGCTCAGTGTAAAAGAACAATGAAACGAAAATCGTCCCCTAGTGCACACCTTTATATGAGATATAAGCCTGAACAACAAAGTAATCAGAATAACGCATAAACGCATCGTTCAAGCCCAATAGATGAATAGATTTTATGTTAGTGCTTAGTTTCTTTTTTATATTTATTTTTATGTTTTTTTTTTTTTTTTCATGTGAAGCTTCTTTGGTCAAGGAGAAACTCAAATGGTTGGTAGAGTACTATGTGCGTGGTGGTGGCTATGGTGTTCCCGGTTCATTTTTTATAGCGCACTTAAACAATGCTAAATGGACCCATTATGGTCGAGTTAAATTACGCTTAAACAAAGTTATGATGCTGTTTGTTGTTGGTTTGAAGCAGCTATTAGTGGAAGTGGCTGTGGCTGTTGCTGCGGCCGAGGGTGGTAGATATTGTATAATTCGTTCTGACTCTTAACCCTGGGCGAGTGTTTTATTTTTTTTTATCTGCACCTCTGTACTTGTGTCACTTGATGGTTTTATATTTACCAACTTCTGTGGCTGGTCATGCAATACGATGATAGCAGATGGTAGTAGGTATGTATAGCTATATTTTTAGGTGGTCGTTTCGTATTTTTTTACGGTTATTTTGTGATCTTCTCTAGGTATTTAAATGGAAACAATTGTACTGTGTGTGCAGACTGAGTGAACTATTTATCATGGCTGACACGTCGATTTAGCGCAATTTTTCTTGATTAGACCAGTTTTACTCAGTAGAAAAAAGTTTTATATACTAGTGGACAAAAAGGTAGGCGGGATCAGCCATTCAATTGTTTTGTTGCCTGAAAAAGACAAAATCTTTCATTTAGTGCCATATAATCTATGACCATAACAAGTGATATTACACTATGCCATGTTCATAATATGAACCATTTGGATTGCAAACAATTCAAATAAAATTAAACAATGTAAAGCTATCACACTTTGAATATTATGTCACATAATTATTTATTATATGAGTAGTTGTCATTGTCCTATTCCTCAAATTCAAAATGAAAAAAAATTAAGAACTAGAATTCGTATTGGTTTTTAAAACGAAAAATTTTTTGAGCAAAAAGAGAGGAAATAAGCTTATGCTAAAGTTAGTGATATGAAAGAAACAGGATGAAAGGGATGTTTTTCTTACACAACGACGCCGACGGCTAACTATGAATACCGCCTATGTCGCAATTTGTAAAATGTTCAGGACACAAAAAACTGAGAACTTTCTCATGGCGCACATATGAAAGGAGGTATTAAAAAATGACGAGAGAAAGATTTTGACAGCTGCTGGCAATTTAATGTTTGCATTCAACGATGCAGATTCTTAAAAAACTGCATCAGAAAGTGATTTTCACAAGAAATCACGCACGATTTATGTGCTTATTTGTTTTCAGTAGTACTGTTTTTAGTAACTTTTGCACTTTCTGCTTTCCTTCTCCTAACGTAAGAACTATGCAGGATGACTTTGGAGAATGTCATGCGATTTCTTCAACGTCATACTTGAAAAGATTACAAGAAACTCAAACGTCAACACCAGAGGAACAATCTTTCAAAAGTCTGTACAATTACTCGCCTACGCAGACGATATTGACGTAATGGGAAGAAAAAAGCGTGATGTCTTATGTGCTTTTGCGAGTATTGAAACAGAAGCGGCAAAATTGGGTTTGATGGTTAATGAGGGCAAAACGAAGTATATGCCATCATCAAACAAGGACACAGAACATTGACGAATTGGACAAAACGTCACAATAGACAGATATAACTTCTAGGTAGTACAGGACTTCGTCTACCTAGGATCCGCTATAGACACGCACAACAACATCAGTGCAGAGATCAAACGGAGAATAACTCTTGCCAACCGTTGAAATCGTGGAAGGGGAAGACCTCGTCTTAGGTGGCGCAATCAAGTGGATGAAGACCTCAACCGACTTACAGTGCAAAACTGGAGAGAGCTCGCCCGAAATCGAAGTCGTTACAGAAGGATGTTGGTTGAGGCCCAGGTTCACCCCGAACTGTAATGCAAACCGAAGTAAGTAAGTAAGTATAAAACATATAAGAAACTACTAAAAGTATTATTGTTTTATTCAAACAAACCTCAATGTTAGAAATCTTTCTTTTGTTTTTTTTAATTCTTACCCATTTTGTATTTTTCCAAGTATCATAAAATGTAGTTATTATTGGTAAGTACGTACGCGCACTTTTCACTTTTAGCTCAAATTGAGAAATGGTCATAAGAGATATTAAAATAAAAGTAACCTACATTAGAATAATCTATATTTTTAGAGCAAAAAATTGCCAAAAGAGTTAAGGTTGATAAAAGTATTTTGTATGATTTTGTTGAAAAACCAAACCAAATCAAATTGCGCACTCTTACCCCGAGGTCAGGGTAAGACCGCGCAAAATGTCGGGTAAGAGCGCGCACCTAGTTTACATTGGAATCTAAGCACTTTAAATCAATCAAATATTTTAAGATTTAAGATTTTTAATATATATATTAAGGTGGGTCAAAAAAATCAAAAATTTTTTTTTTGATCTGACACATGAAAACATGTTCTTTGGTACCACTAGAAAATACTTACAAAATTTGAGCTCTTAATATTAACGGGAAGATGATGCTCATCGTAATTTCTCCATTTTCAGTTTAGTATCATATAAAAATGGTCATATCTTTTTAAAAATGGATTGTTCAACCAGTCGCAAAAACAGTATTTATAGGAAATTGAACGGTCTACAAAAATGGTCTCTTATACTTTTTTCATTAATCTAACCATTTAAAAGATATTCAAGGTCAAAAATTGAAGTGCATATTAAAAAAAAAATAACTTTTTTGTTTTGAATTTTATAACTCACTAGAAAATAGTTATTATCAAATGAACATCAATCATTTCAATAGAAAATTGAACGTTCTACAAAAAAGGTCGTTTGTTGTTAATCGATTAATGAGAATGAGTTTTCATACATACAAAGATGGAATATGTATGTATTTGTATATTCAGTATAATGAACACATAGAAATGAGTTTTAATAACCAGAAAATTGTCTACAGTTATATATACATATAAGAATAAATGATTACAAATGAAAATAGGTTACAAAGGATTCAATGAAAATAGATTGAATTATCACAGATCAGTTGATAAATAAAAAATAAATAATAAATAATAAATAATAAATAATAAATAATAAATAATAAATAATAAATAATAAATAATAAATAATAAATAATAAATAATAAATAATAAATAATAAATAATAAATAATAAATAATAAATAATAAATAATAGATAATAAATAATAATAAATAATAAATAATAAATAATAAATAATAAATAATAAATAATAAATAATAAATAATAAATAATAAATAATAAATAATAAATAATAAATAATAAATAATAAATAATAAATAATAAATAATAAATAATAAATAATAAATAATAAATAATAAATAATAAATAATAAATAATAAATAATAAATAATAAATAATAAATAATAAATAATAAATAATAAATAATAAATAATAAATAATAGATAATAAATAATAAATAATAAATAATAAATAATAAATAATAAATAATAAATAATAAATAATAAATAATAAATAATAAATAATAAATAATAAATAATAAGTAATAAATAATAAATAATAAATAATAAATAATAAATAATAAATAATAAATAATAAATAATAAATAATAAATAATAAATAAAAAATAATAAATAATAAATAATAAATAATAAATAATAAATAATAAATAATAAATAATAAATAATAAATAATAAATAATAAATAATAAATAATAAATAATAAATAATAAATAATAAATAATAAATAATAAATAATAAATAATAAATAATAAATAATAAATAATAAATAATAAATAATAAATAATAAATAATAAATAATAAATAATAAATAATAAATAATAAATAATAAATAATAAATAATAAATAATAAATAATAAATAATAAATAATAAATAATAAATAATAAATAATAAATAATAAATAATAAATAATAAATAATAAATAATAAATAATAAATAATAAATAATAAATAATAAATAATAAATAATAAATAATAAATAATAAATAATAAATAATAAATAATAAATAATAAATAATAAATAATAAATAATAAATAATAAATAATAAATAATAAATAATAAATAATAAATAATAAATAATAAATAATAAATAATTAATAATTAATAATAAATAATAAATAATAAATAATCACTACATAGTATAAAACAAAGTCGTTTTCTCTGTCCCTATGTCCCTATGTATGCTTAGATTTTTAAAACTACGCAACGGATTTTGATGCGGTTTTTTTTAATGAATAGAGTGATTCAAGAGGAAAGTTTATATGTATAATACATGCATACTATAGTAGAGAAGAGCCGAGAAATTTTAAGATTCGTAATGTGATGTCGTAACAAACATATTTTTCTTTACTTACATTGCAAACGCTGGCTAAACCTTACGAGATAGATCAAATTTATGTATAACAGAATTGTATATCTCAAAAAGATGAATAAAAAAATCCGCGACAGCATATGTTTATCTCCTAAGGATAACCCACAGTAACCATTTTTATCTTTTACATTACAAAAAAAAATATGGGTTATTTTCCAAAGCTATTTTAAACGATACAGTATCATTCCTTATCCAATTAAATACATTAGATACGTTGTGCTTGTAGATCAAAAAATTGCTCTTTACAGCATGTGATTTAAATTACAGTTTCCGGTAAAGACATCTTTTGCTATGACCATTAATAAATCGCAGGGTCAAAATTTCAACTTTGCGGGCTTAGATTTGAGCGTTGACTGTTTTTCACAAGGCCAACTGTATGTCGCTCTTTCAAAAGTAACTTCTAGAGAAAATATGTTTGTATTGTCTAATGACAAGAAAGCTGTGTACGTTGTATATAAAGACATTCTGGAATATATTAATTGTTGTAAAAATTAAATATAAAATGTAAAAAGTAAATAAGTAAAAATATTGTGCATGAATATTCCAAAGATAGCAGGAAATGTTCATGGTATAGGGAAGGGGTCCTGTTTTACTCCAAATTTAACGCGTGCAGGCCACGGCCAGTAATGAATAAATCAAAGCTACTGGATCGATCTTAATCATTTTTTCAGTGAGTGAGATAGGCTATATATTTTATACCCGTGCGAAGCCGCTGTGTTTTTATATACAACGTTCACAGTTTTTCTGTAGTGTATTTAGTATCAGCATTGTACCCGTTCGAAGCCGGGGCGGGTCGCTAGTAAATAATAAATAATAAATAATAAATAATAAATAATAAATAATAAATAATAAATAATAAATAATAAATAATAAATAATAAATAATAAATAATAAATAATAAATAATAAATAATAAATAATAAATAATAAATAATAAATAATAAATAATAAATAATAAATAATAAATAATAAATAATAAATAATAAATAATAAATAATAAATAATAAATAATAAATAATAAATAATAAATAATAAATAATAAATAATAAATAATAAATAATAAATAATAAATAATAAATAATAAATAATAAATAATAAATAATAAATAATAAATAATAAATAATAAATAATAAATAATAAATAATAAATAATAAATAATAAATAATAAATAATAAATAATAAATAATAAATAATAAATAATAAATAATAAATAATAAATAATAAATAATAAATAATAAATAATAAATAATAAATAATAAATAATAAATAATAAATAATAAATAATAAATAATAAATAATAAATAATAAATAATAAATAATAAATAATAAATAATAAATAATAAATAATAAATAATAAATAATAAGTAATAAATAATAAATAATAAATAATAAATAAAAAATAATAAATAATAAGTAATAAATAATAAATAATAAATAATAAATAATAAATAATAAATAATAAATAATAAATAATAAATAATAAATAATAAATAATAAATAATAAATAATAAATAATAAATAATAAATAATAAATAATAAATAATAAATAATAAATAATAAATAATAAATAATAAATAATAAATAATAAATAATAAATAATAAATAATAAATAATAAATAATAAATAATAAATAATAAATAATAAATAATAAATAATAAATAATAAATAATAAATAATAAATAATAAATAATAAATAATAAATAATAAATAATAAATAATAAATAATAAATAATAAATAATAAATAATAAATAATAAATAATAAATAATAAATAATAAATAATAAATAATAAATAATAAATAATAAATAATAAATAATAAATAATAAATAATAAATAATAAAAAATAAATAATAAATATTGAATAATAAACAAATAATATATAATGTGTTTTAAATAATATTTTTATCACCGATCAAGAGTATAGATTTTTAATAAGTAAGTTATCGGAAGTTTCACAGTTTTGAATGAATTTTTTGTTCAGTTTTAAATTCGTTCAGCAATTAATTCAACATTCGCTCTAATGTGGAAGTCAGAAGTAGAATGATGCTAAGGAAGTCTTAACATCATTTTTAGTAGCTTATTTTGAGAAGTTTGAAGTTTTTTAAATGACATTTAGCAGCGCTACCCCATACAGGACATCCGTATAAAAGTATAGCTTGAAATACAACTTTGTTGATAATAATTTTATTATAGTTCCTTAAGTGCGCGTTGCGGCAGATGAAGGGGTAAAGCATTTTTATTGCAATCCCTATCTTCTTGAGGGTTTGATATATATGCTCTTTAAAGGTGAGTTTTGAGTCGAGATAAATACCAAGGTATTTCACAGTGGTATCCCACGGTATATTGGTTCCACTAACTTGGAGCTGACTGGCTGGAAGATAACAAGGTATTCTTTTCCTCGAGAAAAAGATGGCTTGAGTTTTTCCAGTGTTCAGCTTAATTTTCCATCTGTGATAATATGCGTTCAATATATCTAAGGCATTTTTAAGGTTTCTCTCAATGTTGAGAGCGAACTTATGCGACGATATTATTGCTGTGTCATCAGCAAAGATGGCTGACTCACAGCCTGGAAGACTAGGAAAGTCTGAAGTGTTTATATTATACAAGTGTGGTCCTAAGACTGACCCTTGCGGAACACCAAAACTAAAAAATACTATGTTCGAACATTCAAGAAACGGTCAAGAAACTTTGGACTATTTTACACAAATACAACGGAAATTAAAATTGTATCATTTTATGAATCAGACCATTATGCCAAACAGAATCAAAAGCCTTTTCGATGTCAAGAAGAACCATTCCACTTGATCTTCATTGCTCTCGATTTGGCTTGATAATATTACACAATCTTTGAACTTGGTGCGAAGTAATGTGAAATAGCCTAAAGCCGAATTGCTCGTTCGGCAGAATGGATTTATATTTTAGAGATTTTCTCCTTCAAAACCTTTTCGAATACTTTACTTACATTGCTCAATAAGCTGATAGGTCTGTAACTACTGGTACTTTCAGGAGGCTTACCAGCTTTGAGTATTGGAATAATTTTTGCTTCTTTCCAAACATCTGGAAAATGTTGAATTTTAAGGCAAGCGTTAATTAAAAACGTTATGAAAACGATTCCAGTTTTGGGAAGGTTCTTCAAATAAGCATTCCTTATTTTGTCTTGTTCTCCTGTTTTCTTGACTTGTAAACTATTTAAAATGTTTTTAATGTCTTTCTCTTTAAATAATCCATTAACTGGTATGCATTGTCTAAGACAATCAAATTCAGTTATGGATTGAGTTACCTTATTGTTCCTTATATTATCGTTCAAGTGAACTGAAATTTCGTGATTTTTTTTAAAAACGCTACTGAGTTCAGTTGCTTTTTCGATGTCTGTGAAGAAAGTTTTTGAAGAAGATTTTAAAAAAGGGATGCTGCGATTTTTGTTTTTCATAATTCTGACTATATTCCAAAAGGGCTTTGCATTTTTATCAAGAGCACTTAATTTTTTATTCCATTCTTCATTTCTTTGTTCAGATAGGATTTTTGAGATCATACATTGTATATTCATTCTATAGTACTATTACTTTGACTCGTTCCGGTGACAAAATGGAAATTGAATGGACACCACAAAAGTTAGAATGTATTCCACAAGATTATATTTAAAGAGAAGGAGGAGTATATGAGTAAGAGCAAGAAACAAATAACAACAAATGTTTCTCCTCTAGGATACAGTCTTTACGAAGTATCAAAAAAAGCAGGAAAAATTTGAATTGTGTGTGTACTTTTTCAATAGATATTCGATAAGGCATATTAAACTGTGTGAGTGCTCTGTAGGTATGAAAGAAGTGAGAATCGTTTGGTTAAGCAAATGCTTTATTTGAGTAGCCGAACGAAAAAATCTTAGTTTTTGCGTTGTAGGTACACTTGTACTGATTTTATGGATAAACTACCTGCTTTGTATATCTAAACTATAGTACTTTTACTGAATAGCTTTTTTTATCTCCTTCTTTGTATGTTTGGTGGCGCTGTCGCCGCTTGTCAAACTGAATCAGCTGGTAAGGTTGATGTGGAATATATTTTTTAGGCGGGCAAGTGCGCAATGGGTTGGAATGAAAGTCATATACATGTTTTAATTTGAATGAATGAGAGTCACCATAGTAACCAAAACCGGTTTTGGTGAATGTATGTGCCATATAGAAGAATGGTTGATATGACATAGTCTTTCAGGGTGTGGTAGAAATATTGCTCGGGCTCTGAAAGCTTTGAATGTATTGAGTGATGTATTGTTTTAATATGAAAAATAACATTGCGACGTTGACTTGCAAGATTCATTCAAAATTTTTTTAAATCAGAAAACATTACAAATGAACAAAGAAGTTATAATTTGTTATGCAAAGAAAGTGTTAAATAAAACTAATATTTTCCGTTAAAATTGTATTTTTCCACTTTCCTTATGAAAAGGAATCAGGAAAATAGAAAAATACAATTTCAATAGAAAATATTTGTTCTATCATACGTTTTCTGGGCACACAAAATACTTTAAGCATACTTTAAGTATTAAGATTTAGTTTTGAAGTTAGGTATTTTGAAAAGTATAAATTTTTTTCTTTAATAGGTACTTAAATTTTTTTTTCAAATGCGGAAATGCAGCATTTTTTTAACAACTTAGGACTTCTAAAATACAACATTTCGTCAACATCGCGTAAGCCATTAACGAGAAAGTTAGTTTTGAAAAAAAACAGCTTTTATAGAGAGTTTTAAAAAATTATATTAAAATATTTTAATTTAATTATAAATATTTTATATATAATATAACAATATATAATATATTATATAATATAATAATATATTATATATATTTAATTTTAAAAATAAAAGCTGCTGTTATGAAAATACCTATTAAAAAAAATTAAAATTTTCAAAGTGTTCGTAAGAAATCTCTTTTAAACAACCACAGTATTCTAAAATATTAAATTTCGTGAAAAGCGCAATGGTTGTGAAAGAAAAAAAGACAAAAATTTGTAAAAAGAAAAAAGTTATTTAAAGAAAAAATTTTTTTTTTAAATTGAATTTTGAGACATGATTAATAAAAAAGTGTTATGCGGTTTAGTTGATTTGTAATAATTTTTTTTAAATTAAGTAAATTCTAAAATCAACTTTATTTCTTTAAATAGACTTTTTACAAAATTTTCCCCTTATTAAGGATGACATTTTCTTTCACTTTTAAATGCTACTATTAATTCTGAGTCAAACATAGAAAACCGTTTGAAAAAATCTTACTTAGTTTTTGAGAAATCAAGAAAAAACGACGCGATGTTGACGAAATGTTGTATTTTAGAAGTCCTAAGTTGTTAAAAAAATGCTGCATTTCCGCATTTGAAAAAAAAATTTAAGTACCTATTAAAGAAAAAAATTTATACTTTTCAAAATACCTAACTTCAAAACTAAATCTTAATACTTAAAGTATGCTTAAAGTATTTTGTGTGCCCAGAAAACGTATGATAGAACAAATATTTTCTATTGAAATTGTATTTTTCTACTTTCCTGATTCCTTTTCATAAGGAAAGTGGAAAAATACCATTTTAACGGAAAATATTAGTTTTATTTAACACTTTCTTTGCATAACAAATTATAACTTCTTTGTTCATTTGTAATGTTTTCTGATTTAAAAAAATTTTGAATGAATCTTGGAAGTCAACGTCGCAATGTTATTTTTCATATTAAAACAATACATCACTCAATACATTCAAAGCTTTCAGAGCCCGAGCAATATTTCTACCACACCCTGAAAGACTATGTCATATCAACCATTCTTCTATATGGCACATACATTCACCAAAACCGGTTTTGGTTACTATGGTGACTCTCATTCATTCAAATTAAAACATGTATATGCCTTTCATTCCAACCCATTGCGCACTTGCCCGCCTAAAAAATATATTCCACATCAACCTTACCAGCTGATTCAGTTTGACAAGCGGCGACAGCGCCACCAAACATACAAAGAAGGAGATAAAAAAAGCTATTCAGTAAAAGTACTATAGTTTAGATATACAAAGGATCATATTATTAAAATGAGAAACCATATTTCGCGAAAAAGGCTGTGGATAACGTTGCCAATTCCTCCTATGAATGTTTCTCAGTTTAATTAATTCTTTGATTTGTGGCGATGTTTTATAGAACGTATTTTTAATCTCTATTTTAGGGCCGGAATCTTCTATGGAGCTTGTAATACAGTCCTTTAAATTTTGAACAATGGAGTCAATATCGGCTTTGTTGTTAATATTATTTAGGTTTGTGCAATAATTTTGCAGTTTTGTTTTGACTTTGTTTTGAAAGCGCGGCAAATTTGTATTTCTTACATCATGTACATATGTATTGCACTCTACGTTCCCCTGAAGATAGGAAGTTACAAAGCACGGGGTTATGATCGGAACAAAGCGCATTAACAGATATAGGTGACGTAAACTGACAAGCTACATTGGTAATAAATAAATAGATTACGGACGGAATAACACGAGAACCAGCGAGGAAATAAGTAGGACTAGGAGGAAACATTAGTGAAACAGGTGATGTAAGTAGGAGATCAGAGAGTTTATTACCCCAAGCATTGGCTCTAATACAGCCCCAATCCCTATGACGACAGTTAAGATCCGATCCCAAAATCATTATTTATAGTGAAAAGTTTCAACAAATCATTTTTTAAAAGTTTTTTTTTAAGTTCGGATGATGAGCCCCCTGGGAAATATACGCTGTATAGTTTTATGGTTTTTTGGTTACCAAGCTTTACTTCGATTCCTATATTTTCTACACACCGAGTTTGAAGAACAGGTAGGAACGAATGTTGAATAGTTGTTTTAATTAAAATAGCTACACCGCCACCTTTCTGGTCAAATCTATCGACACGATAGCATGTCAGATGAGGGTAGCCGAATCTCAGAAGTGAGCCAGGTTTCATTTACAAAAGCAATTTCTATTTTGTTTTGTTTTAAAAATCTATAAACTCAATATACTTTTTACGAATGCCTTTTACATTCCAAGCAATTATTTCAATATGTTTATCTAGCATCATATTACTTATCATTTTTAGAATACAAAAACTTAGTAGCTAAATGTGCGATGACAATAAATTGATCTAATTTAGATTTACATTTTCCTAGGTTTGTAATCATCTCCATGCATAGGTTATTAAGCTCGTCCATAGTAAACAGTGTATTATCACTGCAAAAGTTGTTGTCACTTGTTTCCATTGCAATCGTAGAAGCAACACCAGTGGGTGAGCGATTTGCCCATGAAGTATTTGTTGTTGGCACAGCAGCATTGGTAAAATTTTTCAAATGCTCAACAGGTTGTCTTCGCTGTGCTTGTGTTTTTGGGAGCAGGGATATTCATTCAACGACCCGAAGGCCGAAGGAAAGTTGAATTTGAACTGTTGTTGGGAGAACAATGCGACGTGGGTACCACCGCGACCGGTGGACTATATTGAGTGCGATTCTTTCGTGTTGATAATTTTAACTTGATGTCTAAGTATTGCGCTCTGCTTGCACATGAGAGATCAGTAGATTTGTGATTGCCAATACAATTAGCACATTTTGCATTCGATAAGTTTTTGCACTCGGCAGCAGGGTTGGCCGAATAAACTACACTACATTTACTACATCATTAACTACGTGTAGTTAATTCAATAAACTACACGCTTTATTTACTACAATTTGTTACATTTGCTACATACACGTAGTTGACGTAGTTAATATAGAAAAAAAGAGAATAGTTCAAACTACGTCTGCTACATTATCTACATTTAACTACATTTAACTACATTTAACTACATTTATCTACATTTAACTACATTTAACTACATTTAACTACATTTAACTACATTTAACTACATAAACTACATAAACTACGTAGCAGACGTAACAAATGTAGTTTTTTCTAAAAAGTGATATTTCGGCCAACTCTGCTCGGCAGTTTTGTGGGAACCGGCGCAGAATGCACAATACGTTTTTATGTGGCAATTTTTTCCCCATGACCAAACATCTGAAAGTTGTGACATTGAGTCAGCTTACCTTTTAACTTGCGTTGGTAATTCCAGTTGACTTGCGTGTGCAAAATGGAACGAACATTTTTTTTTAGTTCATTTAAATTAATAGCACCATTTTCTAAGCAAACTGAATAAAATCTGTCTTCGTAATGTTCATATTTTTTAGTGATTTTCTTTATTTCGATGCACTTGACGAGTTTAATAAGTTCGATTTTGAGGTTTTTTTCTTCCATTTCTTCTAAGCCATACAGCATGACTTTAAAGTGACTTTCATTTTTGAGATCATGAGAAAAAAATTGGCAATTTTCATCATGAAGTTTGGAGATCTCACATTTATAGGATTCGATTGATTCACAAACAATTTTAACACCAATTGAAAGTTTTTTAAGGAAATAATTCTCAATGTTAAGTACTTTCATTAGGTTATGCACATAAGCAATAGATTTTTGTAAAAGTTTTATTGGTGGCACATGCACTTTTTTTATTGATGGCGAAATAACTCGTCCATTTCTATAGTATCACTATTATCAGTATCAGGATGGCATTGCAAAGGACTGAAGTAGTTACCTTTGAGAGAATTAGGGGTTGCACTTGAAGAAGCCATCACAGAACAAAATTTTTTTTTCGAGGGCAAGCTATTGTAGTTTAGTTTTAAATTAATTTTTATTTTATTTTTATCACTTATGACTACTTACTTGCTAACAAAAATGTTTAAACTAGCTTACATAATAACTTAATTAACTTACTGTCCCTAGGCGGGAACTTTAAATTACTCAATAACTTAATTCTAATGCCTTTCGGCCTAAATATACCGTATATATTGAGAACTTTTTCGAATACTTTGCTGATACTCAGAAGAAGACTAATTGACCGGAGATTTGCTGGATTGGAACCATCCTTACCTTTTTTAAGGAGAGGATGGACCACTGCCGTCTTCCAACGCACTGGATAATATGCATTATTAAGTAAGTAAGTAATTTATTATTTCTTAAAATTCATTACAAAAATTTTTTATCCATGAAAATGGCATGAAAAAGAAATATGTAAGTAACAAAATTATTTTTATATAATTAAAATAGTGTTATTGTCACAACTAGGCAAAAAAGTTTAACATATACTTAAAAATGGGTGGGGTGACCCAAGAAAAATCTAAAATGTTCGTATTCAAAAATAAACATAATTTCATAAAGAGTAAGATGTAAAAAGAAAATTTGATTTAAAACCTACTATTTCACCAGGTCACTAATTATTCAGAAAATATTCGATACTCTGCACATCAAGGGAAATAAGCCATTGTTTTTCATGTTTCAAAAACAACAAATGTGAAGTAAGCACTCTGGTAGAATGTGGAAGCTTGTTGAACAGGCGACAAGACACGACATGCAAAGATCTACGAAATGCAGTTGTGCGAGAAGCTGGTATGGAAACTTGGTTTAACAAATTCCCTCGAATATTATAATTCGAGATGATTTTTATATTACGGTTACCTGATCTTTTAAAAAATTCATTAAGAACCTTGAAACAGAACAAATGGCGAATTGGAAGAATTTTCAAATCCTTAAAAATATGAAAACTTGGATACAAACGCGGCTTACGGCAAATTGTTTTCAGAGCAGACTTTCGCCATAACAACAGGGGTTGAACTTTGTTGAAATAAATTCCTCCCCAACATAAAATTCCATATTGTAATTTCGAGTGAAAGATGCCGTAATAAATTTTCATAAGGAGCTGGAACGAACAAACATTTCTAAGATAGTAAAAATATCTTAAAGTTCCTCGAAAATACTTTCTCAGACTTTCACTGTGGTTATAAAAGCTCATATTCGAATCAATTATCAAACCTAAGTATTTGAATTCACTGACGTTCTCAATCCGGAAACACCCATCAGTGCATCCACCATAACTAGAGAAAGTGCTAGGAGTGAAATTTGAGCCACAACAACAATTCAAAAGCTTGAACTTTTGGCAATCTGTAGCATGAAAATAAATATCAGTATCGTTTATCTGACTCCCTGATAGATTAAAAAACATAACTTTAGTTTTTGAACTGATAACTAGTTTATGCACAGCAAACCAAATCCTAAGTAAATTAAGATCCCAATTCAAATTAGCTGTGAGATTGAGTGAACTGTTTGCACCATAACTAAAACCCACATCGTCTGCAAAAGCCGTCAAAGTGCCTAGAAAAGGCAATCGAAATAACGAATTTATGTATATTGGAAACAGCACTGGTCCTAAAACAGATCCCTGTGGGACTCCCAGATTAATTGACTTGATATCACTCTCAATGCTTCCTAATTCCACTCTTTGCTTTCTGTTTTCCAAATATGGTCTAAACCATTGACAAATAAAGCCTCTGAACCCTGCATTTTCAATTCTACATAGCAGTATATTGTGATCTACCGTGTCAAATGCTTTTGTAATGTCCACGAATAAAGCAGCTGTACTCTTTTTCTGTTCAAGATTAGCAAAAATTTGAGAGCAGAAGCGGCGCAAGGCATCTTCGGTAGATTTGTGACTTTGGAAGCCAAACTGAACGTTGCTGAAAAACTTTGTTTTATCTAAAAAGCTGATCATTCTATTTTTTACAGCCTTTTCGAATACCTTACTTATAGATGGTAACAACGAGATTGGCCTTTAATTCGATAGTTCGTTTGTCGCTCCTTTTTTGAAAAGGGGTAAGATATTAGCACATTTGAGAGCCTCGGGAAATCTACCACAGAAAATACTTTTATTGAAAATGTGTGCTAGAACATCAGTTAAAAAACAAGATACATTTTTTAAGCACAGATTGGAAACACCATCATTGCCCGAAGAATTTGATTTTTTTAATGTTCCAATTATTTTGAGGATCTCAAAACCAGTTATTGGTTCAAACACAAAGCTTTGTCTTTGAGAAGGTTCACTTCGGATGCATTCAGAAATGCAAGGAGAGGCCGCATATGTGCCCGAAGAGACTATTAAGTTGTGCGACACTGTCGTGAAATATTCATTGAATGCATTAGCAATTCCAACTTTATCATTAACAGAACTGTTATGGATATTGATTGCCGATGGTTATTTTTGAGCAGACGGCTTGTTAAGGATGCTATTGACAATTACCCACTCATTTCTGACGTTTCCCTTTGCTTGATGAAAAAATTGTCACGACAAATTGGGATTTCTTTCTTTAGCTCAACACATACTTTTTTATATTTCCTTTTCGTCGCTATTGTTCTTCGAACATTTTACTCGTAGTTTGTTTTTACATTTTACTTTTTTGAGAAGACTAAACGAGATCCACGGCCTTAGACGTTTATCAGATTTTTTCGGGATGGAGGTAAAAGAACATTCAGATATACAGCTATGGACAAAGAAATAGCACACTATTAAGAAGAATCATAAATTCAAAATTTCCTTTATGTGAAAAGGTTGTGATGTTTCTTTTTCTTCGGGTATGTAGATTTGATAAACAAATGCAGTCTATCAAGCCTAAAAAGTACCGCAATTTTTGCATCGTCCGAAATGCGAAGCGTACAATCCTAAGTATACTTTAAAGACGGTGAAACATTGAGTGCGAAATTTAATGGTCTGGGTGCGTTTTCCTGGCATGGGGTGGGACCATTGGTGAGGATTGATGTCAAAATGGATAAATTCGCTTATCCTTGCTATACTAAAGAATACAATGGAACCAAATTTCTTTTGAGTTAATGCCAATTAAGTGGATATTCATGCATGACAATGACCCCAAACACGTATCAAATATAGTAAAAGCTTGGCTCGTGGATGAACAAATCGATGTCCTAACCTGGCCAGCTCAAAGTCCCGATCTTAATCCCAGAGAACACTTATGGAATGATGTTAAAGTCAAAATTGGGCAGACAAAATTTAAAAATTCAAACGATCTTTGTATTGGGCCGGAATCAAAGAAGCTTGGTACTCTATCCCGCAAAGTAGATGCCAGGCGTTGTGTTGGTTGAAAGCATACCAAGGCGGTGCCAAGCAACTTTAAAAAATCTTGGTTAACCAACTAAGAACCATCTTGGTAATACCAAAATTTATGAAAAAATAAATATTTTCACTAAAAATAATTTTTTTTACGTAGGTAATACTTAATTGGTAAGTGTGCTATTTTATTGTCCACAAGAAATTTGATCATCACTGCAAAATATATTTTTAAAAATTGAATTGTAAAGAAATAATTCCCCATTACTAATTATTATTAATCCTTAGAAGTCACTTCATGTCATAAAATAGGAAATAAAATATTTAAGTTCAAAAGGAACAAATAAATGCAGTTTTTATAAGAAAATGAATGAGTGTGCTATTTCTTTGTCCATAGCTGTATATTTGGTTAAGATTTCAGAAAAAATGTCATATGATTTAGACGGATCATTTTCTGCAAAAACTTCTTCCCAAAGCTCAAATGACAAATAAGTTTTAAGCCTACCGAAATCAATTTTTGTTGCTATATTCGAAAAAGCAGAATTATAGCTACTATTGTATAGGCCTATATCAACAAGAATGCCTGTCATTGAATGATCAGTGATTTAAAGTCAAAAACGCATTTTTCACAAGAATTCACAGAAAGAGGTGCAAAACGGACGTATATATGATCTAAACATTTTCCGGATCTTGGTCTGGTACGCTCATTAATAAGAGAAACTAGACCATGTTAAGCTAAAAGATCGCAATGAGTTCCAACTTGATCACTATTTTCTAGTAAGTCTAGATTAAAATCCCCTATAACGATAAGATTTTCCGATCTTTCACTTTCTAGAAATGATGAAAACTCTTCCATAAAAGCACCAACAGTAGACATATGCAGTCTATAAACACATAAAATTAAATTCAGCGCATTGTTGAACAACGTGGTGTATATGTCCACCGCTTCCGAAGGGAGATTTCGCAGCACAACATTGGGTATGCCGTCGACTCCTGCTGACTTCTTTTTCTTTATTTTGTGAAAGATGCTCTCGCTCTGAGATGACTGCATTTGCAAGTCGGTCGTCATTGAACTTAGTGAAACCAGGATTCTCAGATCGCCAATGCGAGATCTCGTCTTTAAGATAGAAGTGTCCAACGAAGGCTCTGTTCTCAAGGTCGTAATTCGGGCGAATGCACTCATTCACCTTATATACTCGCTCGAAAACAGCACCCACCGTCTCTACCTTCTCTTGAGCATCTTCCACTATAAGGTGGTCATCATCCAAGATGGCCTCATCCGGACCTATCCCTATTGTCAAAAGTAGGTTTTTGTTCTTTGTCGTCCTTTGGAGTTTAATACCCTGAAGGTCATTTTGATCTTTTCTCCTAAAAATTTTACTTATTTCCGGAAACATACTCGGGTTGTTGGACTGCACAGCCCGAATTTTGTTGTTCCAGAAAAGAGATATAGATATTCTGTAATTTTCTTTTATTAACTGTTAGAGATTTTTGATCTGTGACTTCAGAGTTCTAATCTCCAAATCGTGTCGGTCAGTAAACCTCCTGTGCAAGAGTTTGAGTCTTGATAGGAGTCTACTTTTGTTTGTAAAGTGCGTCTATTGTCGCGTTTCTATACAAGTTCGTAGAGTCATGTTGCCTATATTTAGGAATTGTCCTGTCCATTGTACTACGGATTGCATCCTCCATACGTTGCAGGTACCCTTCGATCTCAACGTTCAACAGATTCCTGTTGCATGGCGGCGCAATACCTGTTGCATAGCGCGCCCGTTAACCTAAAAATTGCACAAGCGACGGCACTGTACGGTAGATCAAATCCACCCTACGCGCCTGCTCACTTATTTGCCGCGATAGTTCGCTCATTTGTGCCTGAATGACACGCAGAGCGACCATCACTTCTGACTCCCTAGCAGCAGCCATTGACACAGATGGCTGTGTACAGCTCCACCCGCCATTTGGGCGTAGGAAACTTCGGGAACGACGGCCCTTGGAGTCGGTCTGGCAAATTGCCTTCCCTCGTCCTTAGTTACTGTTGGAGCAGCTTTTTTTGACTTTTTAATTACTTGGTATCGAGGACAACCCCGATAGTTAGCAGGGTGTCCGTCTCCACCACAGAGTACACATTTCAGCAGGGTCTTATCTTCGACCCTTGCCTCACCGAGCTTACACTCTTTGTCGTTGTGGTTCTCTCCACACTTAACGCACCTCGACTGCAATTGGCAGTTGAATGCGGCGTGACCAAGCCTTTGGCATCGAAGACATTGTAATATGTCCCCGTGCCTGTTTATTTCTTCCCATCTTACCATCTGCTAGTCCAGGACGGAGATTTTCCTTAGACTCTCCAGACGGCTACTAGGTGATAGGGTAACGAGGAACATCGGCAATAGCCGCTTCTCCCGTCTTGCCTTGGCCGTGGTGAAGAACTTGACTTTACTGAACTAGTTTATGGTCACCAATGCTTTTGCATTGGATCGCATGTCTGTCTACCCCGAGTCTTTTAATAGTAAAAGTATCGCCAATGGCGGACTTACATAGATTTTTAGTTTCTTGGAATTCCATTTTCAGGGTATTTGTCGGGGGCACCCTGCTCTCCGGTGTGGTCTTCTTTGGCTGCTGCTGTTGTTGTGCTGGCTGTTGTTGTTTCTTCGGCTGCTGGCTGCTTCTTGTTTGTGGTGAATGGCGCGGCGTTTTTAGCCGCGGTAACACGTTGCTGCTCTTTTGTAGCAGTTTTCTTTCCAATTTCCACAGTAATTTTTTTAGCTGTGGTCCCGCTTTGCTGCCCGGGCGCAGTTTTCAAGTTTGCAGCCTTTGTTGTTGTAGGCTGCTGTTGTTGGTTGACACCTTTCTCTACTGCTGGCAATCGTTGTTGCTTAGCCTCGTATTCTGCTTGCCTACGGGCTACTTGCTTTGATTTAATGAATTCTATCTCAGCGCCAACTACCAACCGAACCCTGGGACAAGCTTTTGTCCCCGGGTTCGGTTGGTAGTTGACGTTTAGCAATCGCGATGATTGGTATTAATTAGCGAGAGTTAAAAGCGCGTCATACGTAGCTGAGAGCTTTGTTACGACTGATGTAATACTTTAAAATTAAAAATAATCCACAACTTCCACCTTTTCTATAGGTACACTCAAAAGAGACAACTTAATTCAATTATTAACAAGAAATAAAACTCATATCTTATTCCTTTGCACTCGTTTAGTGCAATTCAGAAATCAAAATAAAAATGAACTTAACAAAGAATATAAAATATGATATTTTTTATTAAAATATTACTTGCCTTTGTGTTTGGAAATTCATAGATATTTATGATAGAGCCATCACTTTTTTAATAAAAGATAAATAAATACAATAAAATAAATTAAATAAAGTAAATTAAATCTACACTGTAGTTTTTCTGGTTTTTCTTTGATAAGTTCTACCCATTTTCAGAAAACTTCTGCAATCAATATTTTTGTTCTGTAGGTGGAGAGCTTAAAAAAAATAAAAACAGAGTTGAAAAACCGAAAATTCTAATAAGGAGCGCGCAACGCTCTTACCCACAAGAGCAATGCGCGATTTTACCCGCAAAGCTACTTTTTTTGATTTTATAAAATTTAAAAGAAAATAACACAAAACCTGCAAAATTTTACGCTTGATAGAAGCTAAAATGTTCACTTCTTACCAAAAAATATGCTACTTATGATATATAGCGTGTTCCGTAATTCGTGTATTATACTTTGAGATGTGGTTTTCGGTCATATTCTAAGAAAAAAATTGTTGTACAGTAAAGTCCGTTTCTCAACTTTGGCATCACTTTTTGACAATTTAAGAAAAGGCTAACTTTGGTGTACCCTGACCTGTGTTAAACTCGATATCTCTGTCAATACAGATGATAGATACCTAACTTTAGACTTAATTTTTTGTAGAAATAACAACCTTTAAGACTGTATTTAAGTTGAGCCCTATCCAACCTCTATATCTTTTTAATGCAGCTGCGCACACATTCCCGGAGGATTTTTTTTGTTGATGTCTGGCAAGTTTCTGTTTTCCTTATTTTTCGTTTTATATTATTAGATACTAGCTGTGCCCGCAACTTCGTCCGCGTGGAATGGTGACTTTCGGCAGTTTTTTTAATTTTTTAGGCTACTTATTTTGCAAATAAGACACATTTTCAGTAAACTATTGTCACATTTCACATTATTTTATTTCAGAATTTTTGCACACGACGTTTTTACTTTTTTCCTTCTTTTGTCAAATAAAAAGGTTTTGCGAGTTTGATACACTTTTTTAAACTAAAATGACTAATCAGTGGGAATTGAAGAAATACGGGGAATCAATAGTTTTCTAATTTCGCTGTTCCAATCATTATTAAAACTTTTATAATGCCGCATCCCAGATGTGTAATTTGTAGCTGTGTACAATTCTAGATTACTCATTACTCAAGTTGGTGTTCCAGTGCCAAACTGGAACACCAACTTGCAGCCGCTCCTGATAATTCTAAGTCTAAATGACTATATATTTGTCTTTTGATAGACTATAATATTGTCTATTGATAGACATTCGACAACATCCCCCAATACGTCAATCATAATGTATTAGTTGATATGGCTAATTATCTCATTGGTCGGCGCCGAAATCGACTTTTCACACAGTCATTACCGATTGCCAATATTTATTTGAAGATCAAAATAGACATTTCTTCTCAGGTCAACTGTGTAATCGACAATTTGACAGAAATCACCTCACGGCGAAAGAACTTTTGAAATCGGTCCAGTAGCTTCGAGGTTCCCGTTTACGTTGCCGTTCCCGCAGGAATATTGGGATAACAAATACAGCCCATGTTCTTCTTCAGGTTCAAGACTATCTCTGCAACAAAATTCATACAAATAGGTCAGTAGTTTGGCGGTAGATGGTAACAAAGAAAACTGACAGACGGAGTTGATTTCGGATCTATAATGTTAGTAAGTATTTCCGTTCCCATGGGAATATGAGTATAAATTAAAGTTAATTTTATTTTGAGATAGTGTAGCACTCTAACGGGGAAATAATTCTTGAAGTCAGTTCAGTATAGTTTCTAGGTTCCAGTTTACGTTTGCGTTCTTGTGGGAATACAGTGATAACACATAACAGCCTATGTCCATCTTCAGACTCAAGACTATATCTCTGTACCTACCAAAATTCATATAAATAGGTTTAATAGTTTTGGCGGTTTTTGATAACAAATAAAAAAAGACAGACAGATTTCATTTCAGACTTATGATATTAGTAAAGACTCCCATTCCCGTGGGAATACGGTGACCGTTCCCGTAGGAATACGGGGATGACTTACAGTTTATGTTACTCAGAAAGAGTTTAGCATTCTTACGGTGAAGAAGAATTTATGAAATCGGTGCTATAATTTCAAAGTTCCCGTGGGAATATAAGGATAAAATATATAGCCTTAAATTCTAGACTATCTCTGTACAAAATTTCGCTTAAATCTGTTCATTAGTTTGGGCGGGAGATGGTTACATAGAAAGGCGAGCAGACAGATCTACTTTTGCATTTATAACATTAGTGAGGACCGGTTCTCGTAGGAATATTCGAATCAAATGTATCCTATGTCTTTCTTCAGGTTCTAGATAATCTCTGTATAAAATTTCTTTTAAATCGGTTCTGTAGCTTGGGCGAGAGATGGTAACACAGAAAGACGAACAGACAGAGCTTCTTTCGCACTTATTATATTTGTAAGGACTACCGTACCCGTGGGCATATCGGGATGAATTAAAGTTTATGTTACTCGGGGATAGTGTAGCATTCTAAAAGAGGAAGAACTTTCGAAATCGGTACTGTAGCTTATAAGTTCTCGTATACGTTCTCGTTCCCGTGAGAATATAGGGATAAAATATATAGCCTTTGTCCCTCCTCAGGTTTTAGACTACCTCTGTACAAAATTTTATTTAAATCTGTAAATTAGTTTCGGCTAGAGATGGTAACATAGAAAGGCGAACAGACAGAGCTACTTTTGCATTTATAATATTAGTGAAGACCGGTTCCCGTGGGAATATTGGAATGAAATGTAACCTATGTCCTTCTTCAGGTTCTTGATCATCTCTGTATAAAATTTCATTTTAATCGGTTCTATAGCTTGGGCGAGAGATGGTAACATAGAAAAACGAAGAGACAGAGCTACTTTAGCACTTATTATATTAGTAAGGACTCCCGTTCCAGTTGGAATATGTGGATGAATTAAAGTTTATGTTACTCGGGGATAGTGTAGCATTCTAACAGTGGAAAAACTTTCGAAATCGGTACTGTAGCTTCTAAGTTCCCGTATACGTTCCCGTTCCCGTGGGAACTTAGGGATAAAATAAATAGCCTATGTCCTTCCTCAGGCTCTACACTATCTCTGTAAAAAAATTTATATCAATCAGTTCAGTAATTTGGGCGGGAGACGTTAACATAGAAAGTCGGACAGACAGAGTGACTTTCAAATTTATAATATTAGTTAGGAATAGTTAGGATTATTTTTTACACAGTCAAAGAAATAAGCAGTGCGCACTCTTACCTCATAGTCAAAACTTTGCTTGGGGAAGAAAATTTGAACGCTAGAAAATTTGGTAGCCCTAAGCCTAGAGAAGCCTAATTTAAATACAGCTTTTAAGATTATTATTTCTACAAAAAATTAAATCTAAGATTAGGTCTCTACCATCAGCATTGACAGAGAAATCAAATTTAACACAGATCAGGGTACAACAAAGTTCCTCTGCGCGCCAGCACCTTTACGTGGTGCGGAGGCTTAAGTTTTTCAATGACTCACCTGCTCAACCGATCTAGTTAATAGCTGGGTAGGATGAGCAATTGAGGAGTTAAACGAACTAAGAGCTGCCAACCCCCTAAGCCAGGGTGTAATGCGATCCGTGCCCATTGGTTGGTTTGCAGTCAGGGGTTATACTGACTGTAGTATAACGGAACCTTCGTGACACCGGGTCGAATCAAGAAGTAACTAAGACCTTACTGTGTTATGCGGAGCTCTGACACAGCTGACCTACTTTCTCTAGCTACTCGTGGGAACTTATGAAAAAAGGTAATAACAAAAACTTTAAAAATTTTTATCTTCCGCAGGGAACATCTGCAAGAGATATGGCGGATCGTATGAAGAGAGACTTCCGGGGTGACAAACCTGTCATCAGAGATCGTGCCGATAGAAGGGATCAACCTAGCACCAGCAAGAAGAGGTCTTCCAACCTAGTGCGTAGGATAATCCCAGACGAAAGAAAGAAGCCAGTGGGCGCTACCACCGACAAATCTGAGGAAGAAAATGCCAGAAGAGCTATCTCTGATAGGACACATGGGGAAACCCATAAGTCCGGCGCTACTATTCCGAAGAAAGTATGGAAGAGGAAAACCATCCCTCGTCCGCCGCTGGGTGAACCAGGTGGTTTGGACGATCCACACAGACAGGGTCTGAGCAGTGCGGGAGTAAAATGGTACCTCAGATTCATCAAGCAGGGTCTCTCGCAGATAGAATCGATGAAGATGGTCGACGAGAGAAAGTTGGCACAAGCAGAAGGCAAGCCGGTAGATAGCTGCGGAGGTAAGAGAGACAGTAAAAACATATCTCCCCCCCAGCAGGCAGCCCAAAAGAAAAGGAAACCGAGACATATGCCTCGGTCAGCAAGGGCCCGGTAGGAAATAGTAGGGCAGTCTCTTATGCGACGGCTGCCAGGACCATACGGGTTGCGATTCTACCGAAGGAGTACCCCCTAATCACTGTCTCGCAGAGTGAACTCTCAAAACTCGAAGACGCCATGGTGAACGAGATGAGAATAGGGTGGGAAACGGAGATGAAATTTGAAGGTATCTCCTTTAAACCACCAACCAGGAAACAGCTGACTGGATCAAAAAGACAGTCCCAAAGCTGAGTGGTTGGAAAGGTTGTGAGCTTACCACAAGACAGGGGGATGACATACCCAAGCCGTATAATATAACCATATACATACCAAGGAGCAGTGGACAAGACCACGGCATGGTTTTATCTCTGATTAAGCAACAGAATGCAGAGCTGATTACCCAAGTCTGGAAGGTTCTTTCTTCCAAGGAGGAGGGTAACGGCCAACTGCTCAACATTGGCATTGATGAGAAATCTGTGGAGGTGATTGCCAAAAACAACCACAGCATCTATTATAGATTCGGCAAGGTTCAGGTGCACAAGCAACCTACTGTTACCAATCCAGTAAGTATAACTCTGCCATCTTCCTCAATCCCCAATACACCCACTCTCATCCCTTTGCAGGAGAAACAGGTGACACCACCGAAACATCTCCCAGCAAAATCCATCCCTATTCTATCCCAATCCCTTATCCCACCACCCAGTCAACTACCGACCCCCATTCCAACCCTATCCCAATCCCTTATCCTACCACCCAGTTCACTACCTTAGGGGTAGGCCCCCATACCATCACCACCAGCAACCGTCAGGATGGAGATAGCAGAGGAAGGAGAAGAAGTTCCCCTCACGATAGAGGAGGAAAATGACCTGTTAACAGGTCCGGGGGCAGAAACCCCCGACGAAGAAGAAATCTAATGGAGGTACGCGGGATCAGTACTAAGCTAGTCCAAATAAATCTTCATCACGCCATGCCATAGCCGCCTCAGCTGTCTTAGTGAGGAAAATAACAAGAGAAGGTATTGGACTAGCACTGATCCAAGAACCCTGGACCTTTGGGGGACAAATTAAAGGCTTATCCATTAGAAACACGAAGGTAATATGGGATAAAGAGTCGATTTCTCCTAGAGCAGCAATTATAGTAAGAAACGATATTAATCATTTTTGCCTTTCAGAGTTCATGACGGGAGACCTGGTAGCAATTCAGGCCTCAATTAACATCGAAGGCCAAACCAGGTGGTGGTAATCGCATCAGGATACTTTCCGGGAGATGAAGCGAACATCCCTCCCTCTGAGGTAAAGAATCTGGTAGATTACTGCCGGAAGAAGAAGCTACTAGTACTGGTAGGCTGCGACGCAAACGCACACAACAGCATCTGGGGTAGCACAGATACAGATACCTTTTAGAATTCTTTATAGAAAAATGCCTAGAAAATTTACAATATAGGGAACACTCCTACCTTTGTTACTAGGAATAGGAAAGAAGTACTAGATATTACTTTCGGTTCTACAGTCTTGATAAACTGTATCAGTAACTGGAAGGTCTCGAATGAGCCCTCTCTATCAGATCACAGGATTATTGAATTTGTTCTAGATGGGATCCTATGTGGAAATACCCCTAGGAGAAATCCAAAAAGAACCAACTGGGATCTTTACAGAGATAATCTCACATACAATATAGCAAATATAGCCACTAACAGGGAACCTAAAAGTCGTCTTGAGCTTGAAAATGCGGTAAGCGAGCTCAATACAGCTATGATTGATGCATATGAATCAAGCTGTCCCTTAAGCTCCGCAAACAAGAAAACAGATGCCCCCTGGTGGAACAAAAACCTAGAAGCGCAAAGGAAGAGGGTAAGAAAACTCTTCAACAATGCGAAAAGTAATAGCAACTGGCATGCTTACCATGCGGAACTTACAGCCTATAGTAATGAAGTGAGGAAAGCAAAAAGAAGAAGCTTTGTAGACTTCTGTGAAAGCATAACCACAACCCCAGCAGCAGGCAGACTTCATAAGGCGCTTTCAAGGGAACCAAACCACCATGGCTTTGAAACATGCTGACGGCAGCTTCACAGAAAACGAAGAGCAAATATCTCTTCTCCTGCTTAACACTCACTCCTCTGGTAGCATACTAACAACTGGACATGAAAGACCTACACCTGTGCACAATACTGATAGATAAGCAAGACTGGAAGACAGCAACGATAGTTTGCTCGAAGAAAAGGCTAGAATGGGCATTAAGTACCTTTCAACCCTTCAAAACTCCAAGGGTAGATGGGATATTTCCAGCATTACTACAAATGGGAAAAGAAGTGATCCTACTACACTTGCTTAAAATTATCAGAAGCAGTCCGGCTCTAGAGTACATACCTAGTCCATGGACGCGAGCTAAAATTATCTTTATACCAAAAACGGGTAAGAAAGACACAACTCATCCTAAATCTTTCAGGCCAATAAGCTTAACATAATTTGTACTGCAAACCATGGAGAAGGTGATCGATAACTTCTTAAGATCAGAAATTCTAGTGAGCAATCCACTAAACACTAGACAGCATGCATACAGAGCAGGTAGATCTACGGAAACTGCCCTATACCATCTCTCAACCACTATTTAAAAAGTAATCGACTCAAAGGATACAGCGATCGGCTGTTTCTTGGATATTGAGGGTGCCTTTGATAATACCTCACACGAGGCGGTTAACAAAGCACTTCAGAGGAAGGACACTTCGATTACAATAATAAAGTGGGTTAGTGCAATGCTTAGTACAAGAACGGCAGAAACACACTCTAGCCAAACGATTCAGAGAATTATCACTACGAGAGGCTGTCCACAAGGGGGGGTCTTATCACCTCTACTTTGGAGTCTGGTAGTAGATGAACTATTAGAAAAACTAACCATGCAAGGCATAAGATGCATTGGCTATGCTGATGACATCACATTATTAGCCTGTGGGAAACTTGAAGAAACCCTATGCGATATAATACAGAGGGGCCTAGTAATCACGAAAAAGTGGTGTACATCTGTAGGACTGAACATCAACCCAGCAAAGACTACAATTATACCATTCACCAGAAGAAGACTCCTACCACTTATGAAAGACATTACACTGGATGGAGTAACCATAGTACCCACAACAGAGATTAAGTATCTAGGCGTGATTCTAGATAGTAAACTCCTGTGGAAAAAGCAAGTAGAAGCAGCAACTGAAAAGGCTAAGAAGACCCTAATGATATGCAAAAGAATACCAGGGAGATCATGGGGTTGTAAGCCGAGCATTATTCGATGGATGTACCTAATGATGGTAAGACCGGTCCTTACCTATGGAGCGGTAGTCTGGAACAAGAGGACTGACCAGGTGACCACTAGAAAAGCATTAGAAGAAGTACAAAGACTTGCGTGCATATGCATATCAGGAGCAATGAGAAGCTGTCCAACTGCGGCTTTGGAAGTACTGCTAAATCTGACACCTATGCACCTGGTGATAAGAAGCGTCTCAAACGCATCGATTTGGCTAGATTTGCCAAAGAGACTGAGTGTGTCCTGAAATCTTGCGAATAGAGCATAATATCGAACGAGTTACCACTCATTGACTTTCCTCGAGATAGCAAGACCAAGGAATTCAAATTCGATAAACTCTTCAGCGTGGAGCTAAGTAACAAAAAAGCATGGCAAAGTGAAAAAGAGACCTACTCTATGAAGACCCATGCAATAAAATGGTATACAGATGGCTCAAGATCAACTGAGGGAACTGGAGCAGGAATTTTTGGGCCAAGAACAAAAATTTCAGTACCTATGGGAAGAATGTCAAGCATATTCCAAGCAGAAGTCTATGCAATAGGCAAATGCGCGGAAGTAAACATTGACAGAAAATATAATAACAAACATATTGCAATAATGACGGACAGTCAAGCTGCAACTAAGGCCCTACGATCCTACACAATCTCTTCAAATCTTGTCAGCGAATGCATTGACAAATTGAACAAACTGGGCAGTAATAACAAGGTTACAATCTACTGGGTACCAGGACATGTAGGAATCATAGGCAATGAACAGGCAGACGTACTGGCAAAGACAGGAGCCGGATCACCACTCATTGGACCGGAACCTTTTTGTGGAATAACAGAAAGCCACATTAAGAAAGAAATCAAAAAGTCGGAGGAAGACAACAGAGCTAAACACTGGAATGACCTCCCCAAGATGCGCCAAGCCAAACTTCTACTTGGCACCTTTAACAAAAAACGTTACAAAGACGTAATAAAGCTTAATAGAAACAATGTAAGAATGCTAGCCGGGTTTTTAACCGGACACTGCAGACTAAGAAAACACCTAAAAGTACTAGGCATAGAGAGCGACGACCAATGCAGATATTGCAACGAACAGGAAGAGTCTCCTGACCACCTCTTAGGTGACTGCGAAGCTCTAATACACCAAAGAAAGAAGTACCTAGGATTCTACTATGTAGAGAAAAGGGAGCTAAAACTCCTAAGCGTAACCCAGATACTAAGTTTCATCAAAGGAACTAATCTGGATGAAGTACTTTAATTATGGAATACCACTTAAGAAGTAGGGGGTACAATAGATCTAAACAGGTCAAGGTACAATACAAAACCCC
Organism: Melanostoma scalare; assembly: GCA_949752695.1. Taxonomy (NCBI): domain Eukaryota; kingdom Metazoa; phylum Arthropoda; class Insecta; order Diptera; family Syrphidae; genus Melanostoma; species Melanostoma scalare. Next base: position 159,238,128 of record OX456985.1, on the reverse strand, counting down.
AATTATTCATTCATTCATTCACAACAAAGTTATAATTTTTTAAAAATTTTCAAAAAGTGATGTCAAAGTAGAGAAACGGACCTTACTGTAAAAAAAATTTTTTCTTAGAATATGACCCAGAATCACATTTCAAAATATTTAGCACGAGTTACAGGACACCCTATATACTATATATTTATATATATATATATTAGCTGACCCGGCAATGCGTTGCTGTGGCTAGCAAAATATCACATTATATTGTTATAAAGTATTTAATGGGACCGGTAGGAGAACATCAGACCTGGGGCCCTACTCTGTTTTTCGTTTCGAAAGCAGAAACTTCCGAAAACGAATATTTTGTATTCTTTAATTCGAAAACGGATTCGAATCTAGTACTTTCGGAAATGCAAATCCGAAAACGAATTTTTCGTACCTGGCAATTGCGTTTTCGAACGCTAATACCATTCGAAAACAAACATTTTTATTCGACAGCCTAGTAGCTAACGAATATCAATTCAATTCTAAAAGCAACGGTAGTGTTGAGGAGACTTATTTTTCAGAAAGTAAATTTGGTTTGTAAAACAGCATTAAGAGGCCCAAACAAGTTTAATATATGTATAAATTAAGAAAATGTAAGTTTTTTCTGTAAGAATATCCTAGTTTCATTCAGAATTAAAGCAAGATAAATTTACGGATTCATCTGGCAAAAACACTTACACTAAGCAGAAACAATTTGAAATTATGGTTGATTTCATGAGACCATTCTGATTTGGCAAAGAGCCGTTTTAACTCCGCAGACCCCAGACAAACCTCCAACAATTTGTGGGATAGACTATCGTCGACATTAAATGCGGAAGGACCACCAATGCGAGATATAGTCGGGTGGAAAAAAGTACTATTAAGTTAAGTAGGATATTAGAAAATTGTTTTAAATTATTCAAATCTTTATAGGTATAGGCAGATTATAAAGGCCACGTTAAAACTAAGTTACGTAAAAACAAAATGAGCCTTTCTGGAACAGGTGGTGGGCCCTCAAAACATTACTCTTTCACCCCTGTAGAGGAGCAGGTCATTATGCTGTTGAATTTAGAAGAGTCAGTCAGTGAAGGAATTCCTTCAGCTCGTGTTTTCGGTGTCAACGATAACCTTACTGAAACATATTTTTTGGAAATGTTCAAGAAACCGAGGAGGTCTCCAATGATGAGAATATTATGCATGTTCCAGAAAATGAGAGACGCAGTTCAACACCTAGGTACGCTCCTCGTAATAAAGAAAATTTATTGCAAAAACAGGTATGTAGACGATATTCAAAGAGATAAGAGACAACTTGGCGTATATCGGAAGATATGAAAAAAAAATTGGACTTGAAGGAGAAGAAGTACCAATTAGCAAAAGAAAAATTTAAACACAAACAAAAGATTGATGTTGAAAAAAACTGAAATTATCAAAGCTTCAAATTTAAAAAGAAATGTTGCAACTGCAAACGGGTGCAACCTATATATAATATAAGTATTTTGTTTACTTTTTTCTTATTTATCTCTTTGAGGAAAGAATTTTATTTTTGTTTTTTTTTTTTTTAAGCAGAATAATATAAACATTCTGAAAAATAATAAATGAACCATTCAAATTTATTTCTGCTTACCGGTCTATTAAGTTATTTTTATTTGGTCACGGATTCTTTTAGCAATATTGGAGTAAACAGTGTTGTGTCCCCATGTAGTTCTTCCATGGTGTCTAATGTAAGATTTTGAACTGTTGGCAGTTCATTTGGAGGTAAGGCCACATTGTGATCTAAGCATATATTATGCATTGCGCAACAGACATTTACTATTTGCACAACTTTTTCTGGTGCATAATGAAGTTCTCTTGCGGCTAGGAGACATCGAAATCTTCCTTAAAGTACACCGTATACTCTTTTAATGAGACATCTAGCTTTAGAGAATTGTTGGTTGTAATAGCTCTCACCGCTATTTTCCCCTACGCTACGAAATGGGTTCATAATCCATGGTTCCAAAGGGTATCCAGAGTCAACTTAAATATGCAATAAAAATAAGCATTTTGAATTTGAAACATTAATACTTACCGAGAATCCATGATGACTTTTCTCCATTCTTGTAATTTTGAATCAAATGTTGAAGTACATTCGAAAGATTCCATACGTGGGAATCACGTGCAGCTCCTCCGTATTTTGCATCTACTGCCCGTATGAACATTTAATGATCACATATCTGTAATGAATGAAAGCACTTCAGTTTTTGTAAGAAAGCATGAAATCGGCCCTATCGAGGTAACCGTCGGTTACCGCGGGTCGGAGATTACTCCGCAACGCATCTTCTTTCGGAGATTCAATTTTGCTTCGAAGTAGTTGTTGTCGTAATAAATTTTTCACAAATGCGGCAATGCATTGCATTTCCAAAACTAACATCTATGCAACAAAAACTTATCGAAGAAAGTCGGAACATCCGATCAGAGAACTACCACGAAGAAAAATGTTTCCGATCGGAGAGAATTCCGCTCCGACGGTTACCTCGATAGGGCCGAATATGTTTTTCACTTACAACCACTGCATTAATGCTATGCTTTAATTTTCTGTTGAAGTACAAGTGCTCGTTTCTTTTCGGCCTTATCATTTGAATGTGTGTTCCGTCTACGACACCAATCACTCCTGGAATGCCTGACTTCGAAAAGAAGTATTGTTTAGCATCGCTCCGTTCTACTTAATTCATTTTGAAGTTTATGTGTTTTGGACACAATATTTTTTTCACGGCACTACAAACTTCTGCAACGTAGCTAGATTTTGTTTGTTGTGACATGCCGATTGAAAAATCATGTCCTATTTGGTGCTGATAGCCACCTTGCCCTAAGAACTTTAAAGTTGCAGCTACTTTCAAAACCGCTGGAACTGCAGTCGATCGTTTGGGAGAGTTCTTCTTGAATGGCATTCAAGACATACAAAAAAGCATTTTTCGTTAATCGGAAGTTCTGTACGAAACTAAAAGAAAAGAAAACAATAGTTAAAGAGTGAAACAAATCTTTCGCACCCACAAAAATTTACCTTTTGTCACACATTTCAAAAATATTTGACTTATCCCGAATAATTTTTCTTTCAAGCTGTTCTTCTTTATTTTCTGCATCGCTCCAAAGTGCAACCAAATCCATTTTATTTTATTTTAACAATGAATTGATTCTTCAAAAATGTATTTCCTTACTTGCTTACAATTTGCTTCATTATTTTTTTGGTTCGATTTAACATATCTCTTGAGAAATAATTCGAGACTCGACAAATCTATTCCCTAATTAAAAATAGGAACAAGTACTTTTTTTGTCCGATTCGAAAACCTGACAGAGTACATACGAACTCATAAACGGATCGAAAATTGCTTTCGAATAGGATTGGCTTTCGAAACGAATTACAGAGTAGGGCCCCTGGGCACCACAATGCTTTTTACATCGATGCTATTTGTAAAAAAAACATGGCGACCTTCATTACTGATTCTCTACTACCGTTACCCCTTATTAAAATGAAATTATTATTTATGAAAGAAGACGGAAACGTTAAACTTACTTAGGTGGGCATTTCAGTTCGGGGTGAACCTGGGCCTTAACCAACATCCTTCTGTAACGTGTAACGTCTTCAATTTCGGGCGAACTCTCTCCAGTTTTCCATTGTAAGTCGGTTGAGGTCTTCATCCACTTGATTGCGCAACCTAAGACGAGGTCTTCCCCTTCCACGATTTCAACGGTTGGCAAGAGTTGTTCTCCGTTTGATCTCCGCACTGATGTTGTTTTCCGTGTCTAGCGGATCCTACTGGTAGACGAAGTCCTGTACTACCTCGAAGTTATGTCTGTCTATTGTGACGTTTTGTCCAATTCGTCGATATTCTGTGCCCCTGTTTGATGACAGCATATACTTCGTTTTGCCCTCATTAACCATCAAAACCATTTTCGCCGCTTCTGTTTCAATACTCGCAAAAGCACCTATGACATCACGCTTTCTTTCTTCTTCCCATTACGTCAATATCGTCTGCATAGGCGAGTAATTGTACAGACTTTTGAAAGATTGTTCCTCTGGTGTTGACGTTTAAGTTTTTTACAATCTGTTCAAGTATGATGTTGAAGAAATCGCATGACAGTTTGTCGCCTTGCTTAAAACCTTTTTCGACATCAAAGGTCTCGGTGAGTTCTTTACCGACTTTGACGGAGTAGCGTGAATTCTCCAAAGTCATCCTGCACAGTCGTACGAGCTTTGCAGGGATGCCGAAACTAGACATGGCTATGTACAGCACGTCTCTGTAAATACTGTCACACGCGGCCTTGAAATCGATAAAGAGATGGTGAATATCGATATTGTGTTCTCGGGTTTTTTCCAAGATCTGCCGTAATGTGAAAATTTGGTCTATTGTGGACTTCTCTGGTCTAAAACCACATTGATAAGGGCCTATCAAGTTGTTGTCGTGGGGTTTCAGACGTTCACATATTACAGCAGACAAGATCTTATAAGCGACGTTAAGGAGGCTTATCCTTCTATAATTGGCGCAATTGTGAGGGTCTCCCTTCTTTAGGATCGGGCATACGATACTGAGGTTCCATTCATCGGGCATGCTTTCTTCCGACCATATCATGCAGATCAGCTGGTGCATGCTCCTTTCCAACTGGTCTGCAGCTGCCTTGAAAAGTTCGACATCAAGGCCGTCTGTGTCTGTGTTTATTTAAGTTTGCATATGACAAGCTTAACTTCGTTTAGGTCGGGAGGACGGCATTCTTGATCATCGTCCAAACTGAATGGAGCAAACAGTGGAATTTGTGTCTTCATCGCCGTTCAGTCTGCAGAAGTGATCTTTCCAGATAATCAGTAGCGACTGTGACTCTTCAACTATGTTTCCCTGCTGGCCTTTACAGCGGGAGTTCGGGGCTTGCCACCCTGGCAGGATCTCTTTACCTTTTCGTAAAACTTCCGAATCTCGTTCCTGTCATGGCACCTCTCAATTTCCTCAAACGAGCGCTTCTCATGCTGCTTCTTTTTTTTTAGAATTCGGTGTTCCTCTCTTCTATTCTCCTAGTAAATCTAGTTATACTGATCGTAAGCAGCCCTTGTTCGTTGTTGCATCAGCATTTGTCGTGCTTTTTGTTTTTTGGCTGCATTTGCCTGCCTGCATTCTTCATCGAACCATGGGTTTCGTTTTGGGGGCCGAGTGAAATCCAGAACCTCAGAGGCAGCGGTTCTGATCGCTTTTTGGCATTGCTGCCACTGGTCTTCAATGCTTAATGCTGACGGCATGGGATTCAAGGCTAATTGAAGGGACACTGGATTGGAAAAGGCATTGGCAATCTCTTGCGTTTAAAGCTTTCCGATCTCTTCACATCGTTAGTTCGTGCAGTGGTAACACTGGTTCTTGTGTGTTCGGTTGTGCTTTAACCGTGTCTTGATTAATTTCATTTTTGTAGTGCAATTTACTTGTTGTAATTAGAAATTGCATTTTGATTAAGTGTTTTTTAGTTCGAGTTACAGTCTAATGTGTTATTTGGATTTGTAAATCAGCTTGTTTTTAATTAATTTTGATTATCTGTTTACCTTAATTGCTTGATTGTGTAGTGACAGTGATTGGTAAGAAAATTTTTTTTTTTCCGTTCACGTTAATTGAGTGTAATTTGAGTGTTATTTATAAATATTAGTTTCTCTCTTTAACTGCTTTAAAACTCCTAATCTATCCTTTTTCCTCACACCATAATCTCCTTAGAAAACCTTAACTTTGTAGTTCATTTACTTAACTTTGTAAGCTCTAAATTATCGTCTGCTTGGTGCAGTTGGTAAAAGCAGCGTCTCAAATGGAAAAGATTCGGGTGTTTGAGAGACAGTGTCTGCGTACCTGTCTTGGATTGCACAGAACACCAGAGTCGGAGTACAGAAAATATTATCCTAATGAGGTCCTTTACAACGGGGCTCAAATAAACAGGATCGACAACTTCATTATAAAACTGACTCGTGGTCACACTGCAAGAGCGATGACCTCGACCAATGGCCTGATTTTTGGGGCTTATTACCCCAACACTGAATATATGGAGAAAACGCGCTTCAGTGGATTTGTCCCACCGGAGGCTTTCCTCTATTTTGATATGGTAGGGTTGATTCAGGATAGATTGGCGGTTCCGCTAATCTACCACGTCTGCCGTAAGTCCGTGGAACGACGACTCCTTTACAACCGAGACGTCACCGCAGTAGGCGGAGAAGCTGTAGAGCTCCTCCGGTTCAGCAGGGCGGTTTCAGATCGCGATCGTCGTGACGTTGTTAAAACGTCGAATATGTTCTGGTGGTTGTCGGAGCAACAACAAGAATTTGATAATGATAGCGAGTCGCCAATGGCTGGCTTACACAGGTTTAGCGTGTAAGTCTTAGGGTATAGGGGGTAGACACAGTGGCAAACAAAAAAATCACAAAAAATCAAAAAAAAAAAAAAAAAACATAAAATCAAAAAAATCAAAAAAAAAAAAAAAAATCACAAAATACAAAAAACCAAAAAAAAAAAAAAATTAAAAAATACAAAAATCCAAAAAAAAAAAAATTACAAAATACAAAATACAAAAAAAAAAAAAAACCCAAAAGCTTCTGTGGCTGCTCTAGTTTTAAGTAGATTTAAGTAGTTTTAATTAGTTTTAATTAGTTTTAATTAGTTTTAAGAAAACAAAAAACATGATCTATATAACTAAGTTTTTTAAAATTTTCTTAGTTTTAACTTGTTCTAGTTTTGATTCATAAGGTATCTTAAGGCCGAAAGGCACTAGTAGTAAGATATTGAATAATTTAGAGTACCCGCCTAGGGTCAGTAGGTTAATTAAGTTATTATATAAGCTAATTTTACACATTTTTGTTAGCATGTAAGTAGATATAAGAAAAATTGAATAAAAATGAATTAAAAATGAAAAAAAAAATGAAAAGCGCGCTTTTCTTTTAGAATAAATACTAAGTAAGCCAGGCTTTTCCGGTTCAATTCCCAGTCAATCCCTAACTTTTTTTTTTTTTTATTTTTTTTTTTTTTTATTTTAAAATTATTATTATTTTTTTTTTTTTTTTGACTAGCCATGGCTTGTGCGGCAGTTAAATGTGTGGATAGTTCCAACTCACCTCTTTTTGCATGCTATGGTCCATGTGGTAATGCATTTCATGCTAAATGTATTGGGGCCAACAATGCACTTTTAGATAAAATAAGTGCTTTTAAAAGTGCTTGCTGGTATTGCGAGAATTGCAAAAAGATATCTACTTCCCAATTAGCGATAAAGATGTCTACGTTCAAACTAGAAATTGAAAAGTTGTCGAAAGGTTTCGATCAGCTGCACAAAGCTTTCAATAAATCAGTTTTGAACTTAGAATCATTTTCTTCTCCCTGTAGCTCTGTTGAAATATCTACATCTACAGACGACTTAGAAACTTCAATTCCCCAGAAAACTTTCGATTTAAATAATCTCAATGCTCAGTCTACTTCGTCAGCAACTAAAAGTTCTGCCTTGATTCCAAGTACCGAGTCTAAAAAAAATCGTGAAGGCGTAGTGACTAACTAGCAAAAATTTGAGCCCTACCGAAAAGATCGGCACGTAGACAGACCAGATGATGTCGGGGGTGGTGTTTTGATTTCGGTCAGGAACACATATATGTCGTCTCGTATACTCTTTCCGTTTGAACTGTCTATTGATGTTGTTTGTGTGAAAGTCTGTACACTGCTAAAAAATATTTTTATTGTTAATGTATATATTGTTCCAAAAAGTTCAGCCTCAGCTTATTCTGAACTGGCCCTGATTTTGGATCATATTTTTGAATTGTCTGATTTAGAAAGCCAAATTCTTTTAGTCGGTGACTTTAATCTACCATACGTTCAATGGTTACTCTCTGACGATGGATCTTTCCAAAAACCTTCTCCAACGTCACCACAGAGTTTCTTGTTTAGATAATATTATTTCTACTGACTTACAGCAAGTTAGCTGTATTAGAAATTTCCAAAATCGTGTGTTAGATTTAGTTTTCTCATCCGAAGCTATTAGCACGGTAGTTCTTCAATCAAATTCAGGCATTACCAGAATTGATGATTTCCATCCCCCTTTAGATATTTTTATAGAATTGAGCAACGTCTCTCAAGATATTAATAATTTAAAAGACTGTGTATATACTTTTGACTTTCGAAAAGCTAATTTCGATTTGCTATCGAATGAATTATGCATTGCTGGTATTGAAAATATATCAACTATTGCAAATATTGACGAAGCAGTCGCTTGCTTCTACTCGATTTTAGAAAATAGCATGAAAAAAACAATTCCCCAAAAGTTGCTTAGAAATAGTAGTTTCAGTCAACCGTGGTTTACCAAGGAATTAAAGACTCTAAGGAACAAAAGAAACAAAGCTTGGAAAATCTATTTAACTACTCTCTCTCCAACTGACCACCAACTATTCATAAGTCTTTTTGAAGACTTCAAAACGCTTTCTCAAAATCTATACTCTAACTATGTCAATCAAATGGGGTGCTTTCTAAAAAATGACCCAAAAAGTTTTTGTTCCTTTGTAAACTCTAAAAAAAAATCAGACGGGTATCCCCTCAACTTTGTTTTTAATAGCACTTCTTTAAAAAATACTCCTGAGATTTGCAATGCCTTTTCAAACCATTTTTGTGGATCTTTTTGTAGTACGAATTTAGAAATTGATGAACATTTTTTTCAGTATTTAACTCACTCCTCGCAAGTGAATTTTAATAGTATCCCTATTCACAGAGACAGAATTACTTACTTCCTTTCTTCTCTTAAAGATGACTTCTCTTCTGGTTCGGACTCGATTCCGCCAATTGTTTTAAAAAAGTGTTCTTCACGTTTATCATCTCCACTTATATATCTTTTCAAGCTTTCTTTAAAATCTGGAATATTTCCCACTCTTTGGAAAAAATCTTTTATAACACCTGTTTTCAAGAAGGTTGAAAAAATTGATATAAAAAACTACAGGCCAATTTCAAAGCTCTCATGCATACCCAAGCTATTTGAACAAGTAGTCTGCGAAAGCCTATCCTTCTTTGCAAGGAATGTTATCTGCCATCAGCAGCATGGATTTATGCAAAGAAGATCGACGGCTACCAACCTTCTATCTTTTTATCATAAATGTTCCAACGCCCTTGAATTTGGGAACGAGCTTGACTGCATTTACACTGATTTCTCTAAGGCGTTTGACCAACTGTCTCATAATATTATACTATATAAACTAAAAGCATTTGGATTTCCCCCAATATTTATTGTTTGGATAAGCTCCTACTTAAAAAATAGGTCTTATGAAGTCAAATTTCGAAATGTTTTATCAAAACCTTTTATTGCTTTGTCTGGTGTGCCACAAGGAAGTCATCTTGGTCCCTTACTTTTCATTGTTGCAATTAATGATGTAATTTCTTGCATCTCCTACAGCGAAATTTTAATCTTTGCTGATGATATGAAGATTTTTAAAACCATCAAAAATGCTTCAGATCGAGACTTCTTACAAAAAGATATCGACTGTTTTGCTCAATGGTGTTCTAAAAACGGACTTAGTTTGAACGCTTCCAAGTGCCAAAGTATGACCTTCTCCCGCAAAAGATCGCCAAGTATTGGAGAATATTCAATATCGCAACAATCCCTATCTCAAGTTTTTAGATTCCGTGACCTCGGTGTTCTATTTAGTACCAACCTCGAGTTCAATGAACACATCAACCTCATTATTAACAAATCAAATTCAATGCTTGGCTTTTTTAAGCGATGGGCAAAAGAATTTAATGACCCCTATGTCACCCTCTCTTTATACAAGTGTTATGTTCGTCCGCATCTAGAATATGCGTCTCAGGTGTGGTCACCATTTTATGATATTCATAAATCTCGAATCGAAGCAATACAGCACAGATTCATACGTTTCGCTCTCAAAGGTCTTCCTTGGGAAGATCCTTTCAATCTCCCCCCTTATGAAAATCGTATTCGCCTATTAAATCTTCAAACCCTCTCACAGAGACGAATCAACAATGATTTAGTATTTTTTCATCAATTAATAACCGGTTCAACTGATGCCCCCGACTTGCTTTCCCACATTAGTTTCAACTATCGTGGAGGATCTCACCAACTACGTTATTTAGAGTTTTTACATTGCTCCCACCACAGAACTAACTATGGCATGCATGAGCCATTAGCTCGCATGAGTAGATTATCTAACTCCTATCCTTTTGTTTCCGATTTCAACCTAAATAAAAATACTTTAAAATTAAAGCTAAGAACCAGTGTGCCACCTGCATGACTTATATTTGATATTTTGTTATTGTAATCTAATTTCTGTTCTTATTGATATAATTTTTGTTTAATAATGTTTACCTAGTTTATTTTGTTCTACTTATTAATGTACTTTTTTTGTTTTTTTTTGTTAAAAATTGTAACGTCTTTTATTTTTTTCCTCGTATACGTTCTCTTTTTGCTTGTGTTTGGCGTTATTTACTAACCACTAACACTTGCATTAATGATGAAGAGCGCTTAAGACTCTGAGATGCAAAAAAAAAAAAAAGGTCGTGAACAAGATATCCTCATTCGTACCTTGGCTACAACAAGGTTTTTTTTATAATTAACGCGCACATCAAGGAGTTATGACTACCCTTATAATGCCATCAAACACAGTGCGAGTATTTAGGAAAATAGTAGAGGATTTGAAAGGAGACATCGATGCACGTTGCTTTTGAACTTTTGTGAATCGTAATGCAAGGGAAAAACAGGGCCAGGTAGAGCATTCCACATTCGGGTGGTGCGACTAAAATATGAATCTCTATATTTGACTGTACGCCCGAAGATGGGCTCAAGGTAAAACTGATGAGCATTCCTAGCGAGGCGGGTCTTGCGGATAAATTGTTTCAGGGGAGGAATGCAACTGGCTATTTCACTAGAGCACTGTTTGTGGAAAAGGCGATAAAAGAGACTAGAACAGGTGACGTTTCGACGATGTTCAAGAGAATCAATCGATTCTGCGATTGAACTATCACCTATCAATTTTAACGCTCTATTTTCTACCCTATCAAGCAGGTGCAAAGATGTTTGAGCGGCACCTGACAAGATATGAGAGTTATACTCCAGTTTTGGGCGGATGAAGAAGGCCTTATAAATTGTAGCTTGATGAGAAGGGGTGAAGAACTTCCTGCATCGTCTTAAGAAAAATAAGCATTTAGCGTCTGACACATATTGTGCGGCACACTGGTCAGCGTCTGATCCCAGTGGGACGGCTGAATATAAAATGCGAATAGAAGTAACTGCCCTATTTTTATCATAAAAAAAAAAGTTTAAATAATTTATGGCAATGAACAAAACAAACAGATGTATTACCCCAGTTGGCACTCCAGCAAAACTGGAAAATCCACTCTCTAAAGAGATCGGTCCTACGGATTCTGGGGAGGACCACTATTGCTTAAAAATTTTGAAAAACGGAGTACGAAAATACAGAGAACTCCCCCAAAAAACTATTTCCAAAGGGTTATAAGGGTTAAACCATCGAAAACCCCAACTAAGACAAATGACGTAAAAGTCATTAGTCAAAAAGAAACCAATGTCTCTGAAATGATCGACACTGCAGGACAACAGAGTTTCAAAGAAATCTAACAAAAAGGCCCAACCGAATCAAAAGATTACTTTGATGAATGGCAAAAGGAAATAGCAGCAAGAAAGAAACTTGAAACTTTAGTTCAAAGTCTTCAGGAGCAAGTAAAAAGACTCGAAGAAAAGGTGTCCCTATTTGACAAGGAACACAAGTCTACGGTTCAGACAAGTCAACAAGATACTGTTATTTGAAACTGAAAGAAAAAGAAATAAGCGCACTGCTAAAAAACGAAAAGCGGAAGGTAGCCCTGAATTGCATACAAAGAACCAGCAAACCTCGAAAACTGAAAATAAAAAAGACTTGGGTACTACAAAGAATAATACAAATAATGTGCTAGCCAATGCTAAACCGAAGTCTTTGCCTAAAGGCAACAGAAAAACTGTACCACCAACAATTATGATCACAGGACTCCCAAATTTTGGAGATCTTAAGAAAATTATTGAGAAATGTTCTAAAAAAGCATGCAAATATACATCGTATAACAAAGACAATGGGAAAGTCAATGTCGAGGAAGATGATGACTATAGACTGGTCACTGAGGAACAAAGCAAACATAAAATTCAGTGGCACTCGTATGAAAACAAATCCACAAGACCAATAAAAGCAGTAGCCAAAGGTCTACATTCCTCATGTTCTCCAAAAGAATTAGTAGAAGACCTTGTTCAAGCAGGCTTCCAAGCCCTTGATGCAGTCAATCTTATTAAGAATGAGACTACTAAGAACTCTGCTGGGTAAACAATAATAATAAAGAGATCCCTGCCTTTATTCACGATATTTTTCGACAGCAAACAAAGTCTTGAAAATGTATATAATATTCGATCAATCTTGGGCATAAAAGTCAAAATTGAACCACTGCAAAAATCAAAAATTGTTCCGCAATGTAAACGATGCCACGCATTTGCCCACACCCAAAAATATTGCAACCGCGAGTTTGCTTGTGTTCAGTGTGAAGGAAAACACGCAACTAAAAACTGTCCATCAAGCAAAGAACAGAAAGCAAAATATGTAAACTGTCAAGGTAATCACCCTGCAAGCTATAGAGGCTGTCCAGTTGCTAAAAGATTTCAAAAATCCAAAAGCAAAATGATATCCGGTGAAATAAAGCCTAGCAATTCAGCAAACACAAAAAGAACTCCTGAAGCTGGAGGTAAAGGTAAGAACGAACTTCCGAAAGAAGCTGTTAAAAGTGAAGTGTAGCTGAAGAAGTGAAGTGAAGAAGTCGCTCTTAAAAAACAATTATGGACAGAACACTAAAAATTGGAGCATGGAATGCAAACGGTCTTTTTCACCATTTATCAGAATTAAAAATCTTCTTAGACATCGAACACATAGATATTTGTCTGGAGTCTGAAACTCATTTCTCAAGTGGACTGGTTCTTGATAATTTAATATCAAACTATATTTGCTACCACGCTCCTCATCCAGCTGATAAGGCTAGAGGTGGATCGGCAATCCTGATAAAAAAGAGCTTAAAACACCATGAAGAAGCTATGTTTACAAACGAGAATATAAAAAAAAAATAAAAAAAAAATAGGTAGGCGCAACAGAGCGAGAAGCCCCTGGGCCTAGCGCATTTCTCACAACCATGCCTTGTGAGGGAATGGAGGGGACCTACAATTTTCTGCCGGTTCCGAACGGCTAATTGAGAAAGCGCTTTTCATGGCAATGAATACTAACGGAGGACTTGCCAATTCCTCGCGAAAGGCGATACCCGTAGAAAAACATTTTTGCCTCTGGTGGGATTCGAACTCGAACCTCTGGATTAACAGGCGTACATGCTATCCATCACACCACGGGTACCTCAAACGAGAATATGCAAGTAACAATAATTAGTATTGGTATGAAAAAGAAAGACTTCAAGTTGGCATCAGTATACTGCCCTCCAAAGCGTTCCCCGACTGAAGATGATTATACAGAACTGCTAAATCTACTAGGACATAACTTCCTTGTTGGCGGTGACTTCAACGCTAAGCACACCCATTGGGGATCCAGACTTATAACAACAAAATGCAGAAGGCTTTACAAAGCATGCCTCAAATACAATTGCTAGTTTTATTCTTCCAGATCACCAACTTACTGGCCATCGGATACTAGTAAAATACCAGACCTTGTTGACTTTTTCATAGTTAAAAGCATCAAACGAAACCACATAAGAGTCGAAGGTAATTATGACTTATCATCAGATCATACACCGGTGATTTTATCATTTAATGAATCAGAGATAATGGAAAAAAGTAATCCTAAGCTTCTAAATAATAAAACAAACTGGCGTGAATTCAGAGAAAAGCTTGAAAGCTATATAAATCTCAGATCCCCTATGGAAACAAAAGAGCAAATCGACCTTGAAGTAGAACAATTCATTGCCGATGTTCAACAAGCAGCAGAAGAAAGTACACCAACTTACTCGAGTAGGAAGCAAACTGAAACAAAATACCCTGCCGAGATAAGAGAGTTGATATTGGAGAAGAGAAGAGCTCGAAGAAAATGGCAAAATACTTGATTTCCAGACGACAGAACAGCGTTTTACACTATCCCTGTGTAACATTAACTTTAATTCATCCACATATTCCTTTAGTGAACGGGAGTCCTTACTAATATAATAAGTGTGAAAGGAGCTCTGTGCTGGAATTGGAATGCTCCATAATCCCGGAGTAACATTACTTTTAACTTATCCACATATTCCCAGGAAAACGGTCACCATATTCCCACGGGAACGGGAGTCTTTACTAATATTGAAAATGCGAATGTAGCTATGTCGGTATGTTTTTCGTATGTCTCCCGTTCAAACTGCTAAACAGATTTTATTAAATTAGCTACAGAGATGGTCTAGAACATGCGGAAGGATAAAATCTATATATCTATCCTTATATTCCCACGGGAACGGAAATGGGAATTCAAAAACTACGGTCTCAAAAGTATTTTTAACAGGGCTACAAGGTGTTGAAATAGGGGTCGAATGTTTTTTTTGGAAATACCGCCATTTTTAAGGCTTAAAGTTTTATTTCCTAAAAAGTTAAAAATGCTGGTGAAAGTCACTATTCCACGCGGACGAAGTCGCGGGCACCGCTAGTTAACTTATATCTTCAAATTAAACTAATTGAAAGCATATCTCTTTGTATCAATGATACTTAAAAATATTCTGTTATTTATTTTATGGGCAATTGTGAAGAGCGCGTAACAACTCGGTGCCAATAAAATTTCATTGAACAAGCAGAGGAAAGAGTAATTGTGATGTTACTGGAAAATTTTTTAGAAGATCAGAAATTCAGAATCAACATTTTTGATTGTTTAAAAGAGTTTCGCCACGAAACTGGCAGATTCAACGCTCTAACTGTTGACCAGGTTGCTGTTATTATGGTTGGTGATCCAGTTAACAACAGAGCTATAAAAATGACACGGCGAGACAACACTGTCAGAACGATTTGGGATCTACACCGTTCATATTCATATGACGCACTACAATATCCATTAACATTTTGGCAAGGACAGGATGAATATCACCTTAACATCAAACAGTGTGATCCAAATACAGGTAAATTAGACTATTAACTATTTATTTTCTAACTATATGAACAAATTTTAATTACTGATTCCATTTTATTTTTTATTTTTATTTTTAGGTGCTAATGGAAATAAAAAGGTTAGTACTATGAACTACTATACGCACACCGATTAATGATTAGACTAAATCAGAACAACTATATCCTTCGACATCGTCAGCTATCCCATCAATACATTGTTGATCTGTATGCTAAGGTTGAAAGCGAACGCCTGCGATTTATTCGATATAACCAGGATAAATTACGATCAGAAGAATACATTCACTTACGAGATGCTGTTGTTGGAAACATCGACGGAGATTTAAACCCCAATGACATCGGTAGTGCATTCATTTTACCTTCAAGCTACATCGGCAGTCCACAGAACATGCAGGATAAAAAAAAGGATGCGATGACTTACGTACGTCATTACGGCCGACCGGATTTGTTTATTACATTCACATGTAATCCAAATTGGAAAGAGATACAAACTATACTATCACCAGGACAACAAGCAATTCATCGTCATGATATAACTGCACGTGTTTTAAAACAAAATTTAAAATCCTTAATTGATTTTATTGTTAAATATTCAGTTTTTGGTATCACACGTTGTTGGCTGTATTCGATTGAGTTGCAAAAGCGAGGTTTGCCTCATGACCACATTTTAATTTGGTTTCAAGATAAAATCCGTCCAGAAGAAATTGATCGAAAAATTTCAGCCGAAATTCCAGACCCATCAATTGATCAAGAATTATTGAGTCCCCAAAAACGACACTAACTGAATTTTTTTCATTGTATCAAAAATCTAATATTATTGGCCAATTTGTAAGAACATTGATGTATACTGATGTTCCACGTTACTTCACATGGAACAAATCCGGTAAAAAATTAGAACCACGAAAACAAGGAAAACCACATCCTTCCATCACAGGCATATTCAAAGCTAAGACATTGGGTATTGGGGCGACTTTACACGGTACATCCAAAGCAACGTGAGTGCCAACGACCAACGTCTTTTGAATTTCTGCGAACAGTCAATACATACAAAGATGCATGTCGTGAACTGCAATTGCTAGAAGACCATAACCATTGGAACTTAACGCTTGTTTGCATTGACATCAACGCCCATAACATTCGTCAGCTGTTTGCAATTATTTTGACGACATGTTATCCATCGCAAGCACAAACCTTGTGGGAAAAATATAAAAATTGTATGACAGAAGACATATTGCACCGAATTCGACAAACAGATCAATGCCAAAACATAGATTATACGCCAGAGATGTATAATGAAGCGTTAGTGTTGATCGAGGATTTATGTCTTTTAATTTCAAATCTACCACTCAATCATTATGGTATGTCATCACCTGATTGCCCAGCCACCGTCTTTCTCAGCACCGATTTACAACGAGAAAAACAATATGGTCATGGTAATTTAGCAAAAATGATTGCGAACAGCGAGCCATTACTGACAGCAGAACAAAAAAATGGGCACGACTGGGTCGCACGAACTTGCGATCGTTTGCTAAGTAAAATACCAAAATCTTAAGATTGAGCAAAAGGTTTTAGTATTCGTTCTTAATATATTTGGTTACAGGGTTGCTAACTACACATTAATTGTGAAAATTGAATTAAATCACGAAAAGTATTGAAAAAAATTAAATTAAATATTCCAAAAGTTTCAAGCGAAAATCTAAAAAAGTCATTTTTTTGCAATTGCTTATATATATGAACCCTTAAAGTTTAATCAAAATCGTTAGAGCCATTTTTTAAAAAACTGGTTTTTTATTTTTAATTTTTTTTAAAAATGAAGTTTTCAAAATTCAAGTACACAAAATTTAAGATCTTGCTAAAAGTTGTATTGAAAAAAAATTTGAAATAAATCAAATATATCGTTTGGAAAATATTCGGAAAAACAAATTTTAAAAAAAAAAATTAATGAAAATTCGAAAAAACTAAATTTTTCAAATGTAGATATGCAATCTTTCTCAAACAACTTAATACTTCTAAAATATGAAATTTCGTCAAAATCGTGTTAGCCATTACCGAGAAAGTCGGTTTTGAAAAAAAAAACGGTACTGTGGGGGGTACCGTCTTTAGGCTTTCTCCAAATATTTTTTTTACATCATTAGAACAGTTACTAAAAAATAATACCTCACGTAAAATTTTATCAAAATCGTTAGAGCCGTTTTCGAGAAAAATAGGTATTGTAATATCGGTTGTATGGCAGGTACCGTTATTTCAAGACCTAGAGACCCAATTCCAAAAAAGCCTCTGAAGGCTATTCCAGAGACCATAACTGCAAATTTTGAAGAAAATCGGTCAAGCGGTTCAGGCTGTAGATCCATATACGGACAGACAGACAGACAGACACACAGACAGACAGACAGAATTGTAGGACCCACTTTTTTCGTATTCTCTATCATCGTAATGTCATATTTAGTTGTTACCTCAAATTTTTTTTTCTGCACGATTGCAAGACTTGCCTTATAGTAAACCTATAATCGCAAGTAAAAAGAAGCACTCCGGGAGTGCCGACAGATGTGAAAACAGAATTGAATTTTCAGTAAATATTTTAATGTACAGGAAAATCTTTTATAATATAAGTAGATGTACATATAGAAGAACATCAATGAAACTTATGAGTTTTCATTCACAATTTCATCTCTTCTATTATCATCTCTACAATCATCGTATTCTAATACTGAAATAACAGGTCTATGGTAACTTAAATAGGAAACGAGCAATTTTGTCTCGAATCTATTTAAATATATCGCAAAGACTGCATCAATTGTCGCTTTATATTTAGTTGTACTAAGGCTGCGGTTATTCGCCATTGTAAAATAGTATTCTTCTTTTAAAAATTTAAAAAGTGGCATATTTGTAGCATCGGCGGAGTTGATGTGAAAATCACAACTCAAAATCATTGGGAAATCATCAAATCTCTCCCCAATTTTATCGTGAAGGTATGCAGAAGCGTCTTCAGACTAAATAAATAAATTTTTATATAAAAACTGTCGTATTACACTTGAAGACGTATTCAGTGAATTATAAACGCCTACTGTTATAATTTGCTGTCCATTTCCAGAGTGGCAACGACAAAAACACAAATCGCCGATATTAAAAGCATTAGTACTAAACATACTAGTGTACCTCGTATGCAAATCCATATGATTTGAGCAAAATATGGCAGTTGTATCAGACAACCTTTTATAGATAGCTACTCCTGCTGCTGGACGATCGTGCCTTATGAAACTTGCAACTAAATTGAAATCTGGAATATCATCTCTATATTTCTTCGTCACCCTTGTGAAATTCTGTTAAAATCAATACATTCAATTTTTTAACGATAGTGTCTACAGATCTCGTAACTGCGCTCGTAAACTTTGACAATGAAATGAAAAAAAGGACAATGCATTAAGTTTAAAAACGAAATTAATTAATATTTGAGTAACGGTTTTCAAACTACTTTCATGCAACCATTTCAACTCCATCGATAAATCATCGCAATGAGTTGTTGATCTCTTTTTGTTTGTTGTAAAGTTCGAATCATCGATCAGTGCGTCTCCTACTCTGCCATGATGAAATTTCCAGCTTCACTCATCCACTTCCCTGTAATGGTAGTAAAATTTACATTTACATTTACATGAAACCTACTCCACACATAAATCTACGGAGTAGGGGGGGTTGCAGCCGGGCGACAAAGACCATTTGGCTGATACACCACAAGACTAACTACACAAATACTACATAGAACAAATAACACATGACAACAACACGCAGTAGTAACGGACGGTCCCCCATCTTGCCACTAACAGCGCTCATTCCGATTTAATTACGGTGTTCTAATGGGAACCGACTCATTTTTCATTTTCAATTTATTTTTATTTAACTTTTCTTATATCTACTTACATGCTAACAAAAATATGTAAAACTAGCTTATATAATAACTGAATTAACTTACTGACCCTAGGCGGGTACTCTAAATTATTCAATACCTTACTACTAATGCCTTTCGGCCTTAAAATACCTTATGAATTAAGAACTAGAACTAGTTAAAACTAGGAAAATTTTTAAAAACTAAGTTTTCAGGATCATTTTTTTTTGTGTGTTTTCTTAAGACTAATTAAAACTAATTAAAACTAATTAAAACTACTTAAATCTACTTAAAACTAGAGCAGCCACAGTAGCTTTTAATTTTTTGTATTTTGTAATTTTTTTTTTTTTTTTTGAGGTTTTTGTACTTTTTTTTTTTTTTTGATTTTAAGTTTTTTTTTAGTTTTTCGGATTTTGTGATTTTTTTGTTTGCCACTGTGCCCACCCCCTATACCCTAAGACTTACACGCTAAACCTGTGTAAGCCAGCCATTGGCGACTCTCTATCAATATCAAATTCATGTTGTTGCTCCGACAACCACCAGAACATTTTCGACGTTTTAACAACGTCACGACGATCGCGACCTGAAACCGCCCTACTGAACCGGAGGAGCTCTACAGCTTCTCCGACTTCTGCGGTGATGTCTCGGTTGTAAAAGAGCCGTCGTTCCAAGGACTTACGGCATACGTGGTAGATTAGCGGAACCGCCAATCTATCCTGAATCAACCCTACCATATCAAAATAGAGGAAAGCCTCCGGTGGGACAAATCCACTGAAGTGCGTTTTCTCCATATATTCAGTGTTGGGGTAATAAGCCCCAAAAATCAGGCCATTGGTCGAGGTCATCGCTCTTGCAGTATGACCACGAGTCAGTTGTCGATCCTGTTTATTTGAGCCCCGTTGTAAAGGACCTCATTAGGATAATAATTTCTGTACTCCGACTCTGGTGTTCTATGCAATCCAAGACAGGTACGCAGACAATGTCTCTCAAACACCCGAATCTTTTCCATTTGAGACGCTGTAACATTGAACCACACAGGGCACCCATAGACAATCATTGGCCCTATGAGGGCCATCCTTCACTCTGCTATCAAGTTGACTGCTGTGAAACAGTCGCCTTGTCAAAGCAAAAGCTCCTCTGGCCCTGGCCAGAGCCGCATCCATATCTTTGTTAAAATAAAGATACTGATCTAGCCAGATGCCGAGGTACTTGACTACTACTCTGCTTGGCAGAGGGTGGCCATGTAGATCAACGATCACCAGCTTTCGCCAGTTCTTTCTCGTATCCTATGAGGCCCGAGCCAACGAGGTTCTAAACACAATTGTTTCCGATTTCTGGACGTTGATTTTCAACTTCCAGTCATCGCAATATTGCTGGATCTTATCGAAGTCACGCTGCAAAAGTATTCTGATGACTTCGATCTTTGGACCTGTTCTGTACGCAATAAGGTCGTCGGCGTACGCTATAGCATGGTGAAGAGAACCTATTAGATCGCCGGTGAAAATGCTAAATAAAATAGACGAATTCACCGCCCCCTGTTGTAGACCGCTCTGTATTTTAAAAGTTCTGGTAGAAGTTATATTGCAACTTTTGACAACAAACGTTCTACCATGAAGCATGTCATTCAGAATATATAGTAGTGGTTTACTCATGCCTTATCTGATCAACTTATAGAAAAGACCGTCTAACCAAACGGTATCGAAAGGCTTCTCCAAGTCAACCAGACATGCACCCGTACACTGATTTTTAGCTTTGTTCCATTGAATATCTGATACTAGTTTGGACGCGGCATGTGTGGTATCATGGCCCGCCTTAAAACCGAACTGATTTTCTGGAATAATATGTTTGTCCTCAGCCCATGTGGACAGAGCTCTGGACAGAGCTCTATTGAGAACTTTCTCGAATACCTTGCTCATACTCGGGAGAAGACTAATTGACCGGAGATTTGCGATTTGGACAGAGCTCTATTGAGAACTTTCTCGAATACCTTGCTCATACTCGGGAGAAGACTAATTGACCGGAGATTTGCTGGATTGGAACCATCCTTCCCTTTTTTAATGAGAGGACGGACCACTGCCATCTTCCAACGCACTGGATAATATGCATTATTCATTGCATTTGCAAGTCGGTCGTCATTGAACCTAGTGAAACGCCAATGCGAGATCTCGTCTCTAAGATAGAAGTGTCCAACGAAGGCTCTGTTCTCAAGATCGTTATTCGAGCGAATGCACTCATTCACCTTATATACTCGCTCGAAAACAACACGCACTGTCTCTACCTTCTCTTGAGCATCTTCCACTATAAAGTGGTCATCATCCAAGATGGCCTCATCCGGATCTATCCCTATTGTCAAAAGTAAGTTTTTGTTCTCTGTCGTCCTTTGGAGTTTAATACCCTGAAGGTCATTTTGATCTTTTCTCCTAAAATTTTTTATTTATTTCCGGAAACATACTCGGGTTGTTGGACTATACAGCCCGAATTTTGTTGTTCCAGAAAAGAGATATAGATATTCTGTAATTTTCTTTTATTAACTGTTGGAGATTTTTGATCTGTGAATTCAGAGTTCTAATCTCCAAATCGTGTCGGTCAGTAAACCTCCTGTGCAAGAGTTTGAGTCTCGACAGGAGTCTACTTTTTTGTTTGTAAAGTGCGTCGATTGTCGCGTTTCTGTACATGTTCGTAGAGTCATGTTGCCTATATTTAGGAATTGTTCTGTCCATTGTACTACGGATTGCATCCTCCATACGTTGCAGGTACCCATCGATCTCAACGTTCGACAGATTCCTGTTGCATGGAGGCGCTATACCGTTCGAACGAAGTTCCCTTGAGACGGCACCGGAAAAGCGCGGCCAACGTGCCTTACCGTAGTTGTAAGAGTGCGTCGGCACGTGCTCCTCCAGTTCCACAAGGTTGTTCGGAAGCAGTATGACGGCGGCAAGTCCACAGAGGTCACTGTCGTACTCAACCGTCGTCAAACAATTTTTCGTCCGTCGAAGAATGTCGTCGGTCAGTTTAACTCTTGAGTCTAAAAGCAAAAGATCCAAATAAGAGCCACTTCGAGGATATGAAGGCATGTCAGCAGCTAGCAGATCGACTTTACACTCAATGCTGTGGAGCCCCAGCCAATTGAATAGCTGGGTCCCCCTTGGATTGGCTAATTGATTTCCCCAATCTTGGTGTTTAGCATTGTAATCACCGGCCAAAAGAAAATAGTTTTCTTCTGAGTTCAGTTTCAGACATCGAAAATGTGTTTCAAGCTCTGTTATAAAACATGATTTTTGAGAAGCCTCCGGCGCATAGATCGCGACCACATACAAGCGCCTCCCCTGTTGGAGAGGGATGCATACGATACACGCTTCAAGCAACTGGAATCGGCGTACTTCACCACTATATAATATTACCTTATAAGCAATGCCCTTACGTATGAAGATCGCAACCCCACCCGCGAAAGTCGAGTTGGATCGGTCCCTTCTTACGATATTGTAATTATTATTCGTCAAATTGTGATGCTGGTTTAGCCTAGTTTCGCTAACCATACATACATCGGGACGTTGGTCTTTTAACAACTCAGAGAAGTTGGCTCGTCGTTCTACCCTAACTAGCGAATTCACATTCACGGCTAGGATCTTGAAAGGTCTCTCCGGCAGCGCGCCCGTTAACCCTAAAATGGCGCAAGCGAAGGCACTGCACGGTAGATTATATCCACCCTACGCGCCTGCTCACTTATTTGCCGTGATAGTTCACTCATTTGTGCCTGAATGACACGCAGAGTGACCATCACCTCTGACTCCCCAGAAGCTTCATTTGACACAGATGGCTGTGCAGCCGCTTTCTGGGGAGGTTGTACTGTTTTCCCAGCTCCCCACGCCATTTAGGCGTAAGAGACTTCGGGAACGACGGCCCTTGGAATTGGTCTGGCTGTTTGCCTTCCCTCATCCTTAGTTGCTGTTGGAGCAGCTTTTTTTGATTTTTTAATAATCTGGTATTGAGGACAACTTCAATAATTAGCAGGGTGCCAATCTCCACCACAGAGAACGCACTTCAGTAGGGTCTTGTCTTCGACCCTTGTCTCACCGAGCTTACACTCTTTGTCGTTGTGGTTCTCTCCACACATGACGCACCTCGACTGCATTTGGTAGTTGAGTGCGTCGTGACCGAACCGTTGGCAACGAAGACATTGAAAAATGTCCCCGTGCCTGTTTAATTTTTCCCATCTTACCATCTGGTAGTTCAGGACGGAGATTTTCCTTAGACTCTCCAGACGGCTATTGGGTGATAGGGTGACGAGGAACGTCGGCAATAGCCGCTTCTCCCGTCTTGCCTTGGCCGTGGTGAACGTCTTGACCCCGATGAACTCGAGATCGTCACCCACCAACCTGCGGAGTTCAACTAAGAGCTCCTGTGGGTCAGAGGTAGGTTCTACCCCTTTCAACAACATGCATTTTGGTTTCTCCTCTCTGGGAGTAAAAGTAAAATGTTCGGTGGCTGTCACTTTCAACAACTCCCGAACGATCTTATGGTCACCAATGTTTTCACATTGGATCGCATGCCGATCTTGGCCTAATCGTTTTATAGTAAATTTGTCGCCAATGGCAGACTTACATATGTTTTTCGTTGCTTGCAATTCCATTTTTAGGGTGTTTATAGGGGGCACCTTGCTTTTTTATGGCTTCTTCTGCTGTTGTTGTGCTGGCTGCTGCTGTTGTTCTGCTGGCTGCTCCTGCTGCTTTTGGGTTTGACTCGTTGTCGCGGCTTTTATAGCCGCGGTCCCCCGTGGCTGCTCATTGGTAGCAGTTTTCTTAATTACTTCAGCTTTTTTTTGCTGTAGTCCCGCGTTGCTGCACGGGCGCATTTTTTTTGTTTGCAGTTTTTTCTGCTGCTGCTGGTCGCTGTTGTTTTTGCGCATCAACTTTTGACTGCGACTGTTGTTGAAGCGCCTCCCTCTCCGCTCGCCTGCGAGCCTTTTGCCTTTCTTTAATTTCGGCAATTTCTTTACTGAATTTTCCCAGTGCCTCGGTGAGAAACCGCATCCGCTCTTCGTCTTCGTCTTTGTTGTCGTTGTTGTCGATGTTGTTTTCTGCCAAGGCAGCGAACGAATTGCCGCTACCTGTATAACGGCCCTCGCCACCGTTTGACTCATAGTCGTAAGTCGATTTGAGACTTACGATGCTTTCGGATCTGGTCGACATTCCATCGTCGTCGACCTCCTCTGCCGCTCCCTTCGCCTTCTGCTTTCGGGGCACTAAATCCGGCTTTATCTTTAGGCGCCGCCTCCTTTTAACTGCAGTTGACTCTGCTGTTGTTACGGTTGTTGCCGCTATCGATTTTGCGGTTGTTTCCGCTGCTGTATTGTTTGTTGTTGTTGTTGCTTACAACACTGTTTTACTCGCAGAGGCATCTTTCGATGCCCCTGCCCTTTTCTCCTTTACCATTTGTTTTTCTTCCCAATGGATCACGTTTTCCACCTCTCGGTTGTGAGAAAAAGCTTCCAAGATTTTGATCGCCTCTGAGTGGTATTTGGTTCCACGACCCTCGGCTTCAGAGTCCGCCACTCTACCACTCTGCTAACTTTTAGTTATCAAATCGATAACTTAATTTGCACTTAAACTTGCACTCACTTGTAAAAACACTGACACTGCTCTGCCAAAGTCTTTCCTGCTCGAAAGTCAAAGATCGACTGAATGGGAACCGACTCTTTTCGGTTGACAAGGCCGTTGTCATGGTAGTAAAATATTTGGTGCTTTTGATTTTTTCTGCGTTGCATAAATTTTTATCCGTCCTTCAATTCCTTTCTTTCTTCTCTGTATTTTTCCGAGTCGGTAAGTAATATTACTAGGTGATGTCGCTATTACATTCTTTTAAGTCATTTAGCAGCATCAAAATTAAGGTGTTTCTTATTATTATTTATGTTTTCACTTTAAATAAATAAAAATATGGAAGTCATCGCTGGGAATCGAACCTGAGACGCTGGGCTATGACGACTTTGCATACGAAATACGATGTCGCAAAAGTGCCAAATGCGCCTAAAGAAGTTTTCACTTCAAAAAGACAAAAAAGAAAACTGGGGGGAGGCAACGAAAGTTGTACACATTCTCCGATTTAGCTGCAAAGTCGAAGCAGGAATTTGAGCCAACGGACATACCTTCCACCAGTGGGATACAAGGTTCGCACACAGGCTCTGAACCAGCTGACAAAGCCAGTTCAGGTCTGTGCAGTGGGAACCAAGAAAACCCGACTATGGCGAGCAGCACAGCCCGCTGGAAACTGGTCAAGAGCAGGCTGCAAAGCTAGTTCTAGCCAGTGAATCGGAGGGCAAACGGACCGCCACTGCTAATAGAGGGGATGAAGTCCCCAATATTAGCTTTGAAAACAATCCGCCTGCTTGGTGCTACCATCAAGACAGGACGAGGTGAAACTTACAAAGGGGGGAAATGGAGGGGTGATCAACGACTCCGTTTCCACCTTGAATGCCCTTAAAATAAAGGACGCGGGGAGGGCCGTCCAGACTGGCAGGGTTAGAGAGGCGATTAGCAACCCTACCCCTGCGGGTTGGTATGTACCCTCGTCGAGTACAATGAATCCTCCAATTGGTGGAGCGGGAGAGGTGATTAACAACTCCAGCTCGGCCAAGGGGGGGATCAAAAAAACGCCCGCTCAGATACGTCGCCAAGTCTGAAGGGTAATTGAAACGGTGGGTGGTAAGCCCGCAGCGGAGAGAACCCCTGGTGAGGTTGAAAAATTGAAGTTAGCAAAGAAAAATGCAGAAGAGACCAGCCAAGACTCAACGTCGAAGCGAAACAGGTCGTTTGAGGTTAAAAAACCTCAACCCAAAAAGTCAAGAGTCGGGGTTAGCGTTCCAGCGACACTGGTGCCGGGGCAATCCTTTGGTGACGTGGTAAAGCGACAGATTGTTGTCGCGGTCATCTACGGGAGCAATATGGACGGAAACATCTCTGCCGACAGGTGGGCGGACGTCAAGGCTCACCTCGCTTTCAGGTTTATACCTGTTATCGAGGCGAATCCGGGACCCCTCCCAAGAACTAGCGACGCTGGCTGGCATCAAAACCGCGTCAAGCTGATCGCCTGCCAAGACCAGAGATCGCTTCATCTATATAAACTTGCTGTCAGCGGTTTAGGTGAGATCTGGCCAGGTGCTAGGCTAGAGGTTATGGCAAGGGAGGATATCAAAAGCAGGCCGAGAGCTCGTGGCTTGGTACCGGCCTTACATGAATCGCGGGAGATGGTTCTACAGTTGATTAAGTACAGCAACCCGGATATGCCCACTCACAATTGGACGGTTCCGGTGATTGAAAAAGAGTCAGTGGGTCGTTATCGGTCAGCTCTTGTCATCCTGAATAAGGAGTCATTAGAACCCGGGCGGCACGCGGGGGTGTTATTCAGTACGGCTTTGACAGCCTAGTGCTGAAAATATACAAAAAAGATGAGGACGCTGCAAAGCTTCCAAAGCAAGCGGCTGAATCCGAAGCTAAGGAGTCCACTGCGAGCGTCGAATTTTCCATCATGGAGACAGACGCGGCAAGTTGCTCTGATTCCTTGGAACTGCCGTCTTGCTCGAAACTGGTCGAAAAGACTACAAAAATAGTGTCTGATCAAGACGCAACTGACAACAAATCGTCCGATAAGGACGACAACAACAAAGGTGGAGTCTTAGACTCCGACGATGAAATGTTTGGGGTTCTCCTTTCTGAGGATGAGTTGCTAGAGTGTTAGAGATTAAGCTGGATGATTGTAGCAATGCTGCAGATACTCCAGATTAATCTCCTACACTCCATCAAAGCCTCGGCCGGACTCCTTCTCCGACTAAGCAAGTCCGGCGAAGATACAGTCCTGATCCAGGAACCATGGATTAATAAATCCGTGGTAAAAGGACTCAGGACGAAAGATTATTCTCTGCTGTATGTGGCGGACAAAGGTGAACCAAGATCCTGCATACTGGCTAAGAAAACACTTTACGTATTTTTACTACCTAATTACAGCAATTGCGACACCACAACAGTAAAACTGCAGACCACCAGTGGGACTTACTGGCTCACGTCCTATATAGGCCATGACCAACCGAGGCCGCTACCAGGAGAGACGCTCGAGCGCGTAATAAAAAGTGCAACAAAACTCAAAGCGGATCTCATCACGCAGTATGGGGAAGTACGGACGTAAATGAAAGGGGTGAGTCTTTTTTTAATTTTATACTAAGTACTAACCTTCTTATTTGCAATATCGGTAACGAACCAACCTTTGTCACAAAAAACAGACAAGTGGTTTTAGATGTTACCTTTGTATCTCAATCAATCTATAACAAGATTAAAAATTGGGCTGTATCTAAGGATAACTCCTTCTCTGATCACAGATACAACCAATTTAGTCTAACAGATGACACACCAAAACCCATAGGCTTCTTTCTTTCTTCTTTAATTATAGGAAAACTGACTGGGTAAAATTCAGGGAAATCTTCAAACATTGTTACAACTACAATGACAATAGCTTCCCTTCAAACCCCAAAGATCTTGACAGCAAAGTCGACGATCTAACTAGTGCTCTTAACCATGCCTTGTGTAACTCCTGTCCTCTTACCATAGTAAGAGGGAAGAAGAAACCACACAAATCCCATAGACTGGGATCTCTATAAGGAATCCCTTAGGATTTACAAAAAGAGGTTACAAATAAGCAAAAAATCCTCTTGGAGAGAATTCTGCAATAAAATTGAAATCTAGACTTAGGAAAATCCTATCAACGAGTCCAAACATGCCAAGTTCTATAAAAGATGAAAACGGCAACTGGACCAACTCTTATGAAGAAACACTAAACTTGCTACTGGATACTCATTTCCCTGGTAGCTCGTTGACAATAACAGACGAGGAGCACTTGCCTCGACTCGCAAACCAATCAGGTAAAAGTCTTATCTCTAGAGATATACTGTTATGGGCAATAAACAGCTTTGACCCTTATAAATCACCAGGGTCTGACGGAATCATCCCTGTGGAGCTGCAGCAGGTTTCAGACATCATCATCTATAACTTAGAGATGATCATGAAAGGGTTTACAGCTACGGCTATATTCCCAAGGCCTGGAGAGAAGCTAGGGTCGTCTTTATACCTAAAGCCGGCAAAAGCTCCCATGTAAATCCAAAAGATTTAAGACCTATTAGTCTATCATCCTTCCTCCTTAAAACACTGGAAAGAATGATTGACATACACTTAAGACAAGAAATTAAACCTAGTCTGATCTCAACGGCGCAACATGCCTATACAAAAGGTAAATCAGTGGAAACTGCACTTCACTCTCTGGTTTGCACCATTGAAAAATCCCTGCACTACAAAGAATACTCTCTCGTCGCATTCCTAGACATAGAGGGTGCATTTAACAATGTTAACTATACAGCAATCACTAATGCTCTTGATGGCCTGCTCATAGAGGAACACATCAAGAACATGATAACAACAATGCTCAGCAGCAGAATCGTTAGTTCCGAAGTGGGGACCTACAAAACAAGCAGAATGGCCAATAGAGGAACCCCGCAGGGAGGAGTTTTATCTCCCCTACTGTGGAACCTGTTCGTTAACAAATTGTTAATCGACCTAGAGGACGAAGGTTTCAAACCCATAGCCTATGCCGATGATGTAGCAATTTCCGTTTCAGGCAAGCACCCACAAACCCTAGCTGAGCTGCTACAAACAGCACTTAACAAGCTTAACAATTGGGCTGTAGATTGTGGTCTGAACATCAATCCACACAAAACGGAATTAGTTCTCTTTACGAGGAAATACAAAATTCCGGACTTCAGACCCCCAACTATTAAAAGGGTATCTCTCACACTGTCAAATCAGGCTAAATATCTAGGTTTCATTTTTGAAAAAACAAAGTCCTGGAAAACCAATATTGAGGAAAGAGTAAATAAAGCCAACGTGGCACTCTTCTCCTGTAAAAAAGCCATTTGCGGGAAATGGGGTTTCTCCCCCCAAATCACCCATTGGCTGTTTACCTCGGTTATAAGACCGATACTCACATTCGGGGTGATAGTCTGGTGGACAGCACTAGAAAAGATGATCAACTACAACAAGCTGGCCAAAGTTCAAAGAACGGCTAGTCTGTGTATTAGTGGCGCACTGAGCACAACCCCATCGGACGCCTTCAATGTACTACTAGATCTCACACCCCTAGATATCTTCAGCAAACAAGTTGCAGCTAGCTCAGCTACTCGACTCAGAGCTACATCACAGTACACCAATAATCAAATCGGCCACACTACCATTCTAGATAACTTTAGATTCTTACCGAATCGATCCGACTACACCACCCCCAAGTTGGTGTTTGACAATAATTTCCAAGTAACCATACCTTCAAGAGATGCTTGGGAAAATGGCACTCTTTTGGAAAATGAAGCAATACACTTTTACACCGATGTATCAAAAACCAGCAAAGGTGTGGGAAGTGGAATCTTCTCAGAAAAACTGAACCTCAGTCTTTTCTTCCGCCTACCCGATCATTGTAGTGTGTTCCAGGCGGAAATTCTGGCGATTAAGGAGGTGCTGTCTTGGCTCAAAGAAAACGTCATATCCTCCACGGATATTCGAATCTTCTCAGACAGCCAAGCTGCCCTTAAATCTCTTGCCTCTGTCTCTACAAAACACATCACGGTCCAAAATTGTCAGATGTCTCTGAGGGAGATGTCAAATCAGTTTAACATTCACCTTTCATGGGTGCCAGGGCACAGGGACATACCAGGCAACTGTATGGCAGACGAACTAGCCAAAAAGGGCACGACCACTTCCCTACGCTCAGAATGGAACAACATAGGTGTACCTATCGCTACATGTAAACTCCTTCTTAGACAAGACGCTTCAAGGATAACAAACACTAGAGGGACTGAGAGTAACAACTGCCTTGCAACCAAAAAATTTTGGCCGTATGTAGACTCAAAACGCTCGAAGAGTTTGTTAGCCCTGAACCGCCTGTATCTAGGTTCTACCATATGTGTTCTTACGGGACACTGTCTAATAGGGAGACACGCTAAAAGACTTTGTGTGTTTTCCAATGATTTCTGTAGAAGCTGCATGGACGAGGAGGAGGAAGAAACCGTTCAACACCTTCTTTGCTCATGCCCTGCACTACTTCATAGGAGGAAAACTCATCTCGGTGAATTCTTCTTCGATGATACTAGCGACTTAGCTTACATAGACCTTAAAAGTCTTTCGAAATACATTAAAAGATCCGCGTGGTTCGACTAGCAGGTGATTAACCGGCAAGTCCCGTAATGGAAGATTAATAAGTGATCAAATCGTTAATCTTACATCGGGTTTCTGAGATCAGTAGGTGATTAACTTGCTGATCTCTGTGGTATCATTCTACTACATTTAAATGCCGCAACACTACATTTTGGTTACGTTGGGGGGGCAACACTGCTGCCGACTGATGAGCTCTTTCAACGCGTTTGCGTCGAGCTTCTTTCGTGCTCCTTTCGTTATTGAGGTTAGATTTTTTTGGTGATATTCTACTGAAAATAATAATTGAAACGTTGAAATATTTAAAAACAAAACTGAAAAGCATGCTATTATAGCGCATTGAATAGGTGTATATATCTCACCTTTGCCACAGCAACGAGTGGCCGGGTTCGCTAGTATAATGATTATGTAATAATACTAACATATAGTTTAATTACAGTATTGAATAACGATGCACTAAATTAAAAAGCAGGAATAATTCCACCTGATTATATTCGCTATAATATGAATTTAGTTTACATTTAATTTATACTTAAGTCAAGTTACTCGTAGCCGGCTATACTTACTATATAAATTAAAAAAGTAAAATTGACTGTAATTCGTTTACTTCAATATAAATTTAAACTATACTTTAGTCCCAGCAACATGTGGTGGTCGATCATAAATTCAGATGTAAGTTATATCAAACTGAACACGGTATACAAATTTGAATAAAATCGTAATTTATATATATTAAGAAGATGATTATAAGTATGTCATATATAATCCTAACTAATATTGTAAACGTGAAAGTCACTCTGTCTGTCCGACTTTCTATGTTACCGTCTCCCGCCCAAATTACTGAACTGATTGATATGAAATTTTGTACAGAGATAGTCTAGAACCTGAGGAAGGACATAGGCTGTTTATTTTATCCCTAAGTACCCACGGGAACGGGAACGTATACGGGAAGCTACAGTACCGATTTCGAAAGTTCTTCCACCGTTAGAATGCTACACTATCCCCGAGTAACTTTAACTTTAATTCATCCCCATATTCCAACTGGAACGGGAGTCCTTACTTATATAATAAGTGCTAAAGTAGCTCTGTCTGTTCGTTTTTCTATGTTACCATCTCTCGCCCAAGCTATAGAACAGATTAAAATGAAATTCTATACAGAGATGATCAAGAACCTGAAGAAGGACATAGGTTACATTTCATTCCAATATTCCCACGGGAACCGGTCTTCACTAATATTATAAATACAAAAGTAGCTCTGTCTGTTCGCCTTTCTATGTTACCATCTCTAGCCCAAACTAATTTACAGATTTAAATGAAATTTTGTACAGAGATAGTCTAGAACCTGAGGAGGGACAAAGGCTATATATTTTATCCCTATATTCTCACGGGAACGAGAACGTATACGGGAACTTATAAGCTACAGTACCGATTTCGAAAGTTCTTCCTCTGTTAGAATGCTACACTATCCCCGAGTAACATAAACTTTAATTCATCCCCATATGCCTACGGGAACGGGAGTCCTTACTAATATTATAAGTGCGAAAGAAGCTCCGTCTGTTCGTCTTTCTGTGTTACCATCTCTCGCCCGAGCTACTGAACCGATTTAAATGAAATTTTATACAGAGATTATCTAGAACCTGAAGAAAGACATAGGATACATTTGATTCGAATATTCTTACGAGAACCGGTCCTCACTAATGTTATAAATGCAAAATTAGATCTGTCTGCTCGCCTTTCTATGTTACCATCTCCCGCCCAAACTATTGAACAGATTTAAGCGAAATTTTGTACAGAGATAGTCTAGAATTTAAGAAAGGACATAGGCTATATATTTTATGCTTATATTCCCACGGGAACTTTGACATTATAGCACCGATTTCATAAATTCTTCTTCACCGTAAGAATGCTAAACTCTTTCTGAGTAACATAAACTGTAAGTCATCCCCGTATTCCTACGGGAACGGTCACCGTATTCCCACGGGAATGGGAGTCTACTAATATCATAAGTCTGAAATGAAATCTGTCTGTCCTTTTTTATTTGTTATCAAAAACCGCCAAAACTATTAAACCTATTTATATGAATTTTGGTAGGTACAGAGATATAGTCTTGAGTCTGAAGATGGACATAGGCTATATATATTATGTTTATCACTGTATTCCCACAAGAACGCAAACGTAAACTGGAACCTAGAAACTATACTGAACTGACTTCAAGAATTATTTCCCCGTTAGAATGCTACACTATCTCAAAGTAAAATTAACTTTAATTTATACTCATATTCCCATGGGAACGGAAATACTTACTAACATTATAGATCCGAAATCAACTCCGTCTGTCAGTTTTTCTTTGTTACCATCTACCGCCAAACTACTGACCTATTTGTATGAATTTTGTTACAGAGATAGTCTTTAACCTGAAGAAGGACATGGGCTGTATTTTTTATCCCAATATTCCTGCGGGAACGGCAACGTAAACGGGAACCTTGAAGCTACTGGACCGATTTCAAAAGTTCTTTCGCCGTGAGGTGATTTCTGTCAAATTGTCGATTACACAGTTGACCTGAGAAGAAATGTCTATTTTGATCTTCAAATAAATATTGGCAATCGGTAATGACTGTGTGAAAAGTCGATTTCGGCGCCGACTAATGAGATAGTTAGCCATGTCAACTAATACATTATGTTTGACGTATTGGGCATTGGGGGATGTTGTCGAATGTCTATCAATAGACAATATTATAGTCATTTAGACTTAGAATTATCAGGAGCGGCTGCAAGTTGGTGTTAAAGTTTGGCACTGGAACACCAACTTGAGTAATGAGTAGTTTAAAAGAGTGTATCAAACTGTCAACACCTTTTTATTTGACAAAAGAAGGAAAAAGTAAAAACGTCGTGTGCAAAAATACTGAAATAAAGTAATGTGACAATAGTTTACTGAAAATGTGTCTTATTTGCAAAATAAATAGCCTAAAAAATTAAAAAAAAAACGCCGAAAGTCACCATTCCACACGGACAAAGTCTCGGGCACAGCTAGTATCAAATATAAATAAAAATATGTTAAAAATTTGTATTTTTTTTTTTTTTTATAACTAACCTGCACAACAAGGTGTTATGACTAGCCTTATAACGTTATAGAACACAGTGCGAGCATTAAGGAAAATAGGAGAGGAGTAAATAAGAATTCATTTTATTATCGGGCTACTACAACATATTTGGAGCTCAGGCCTATAAGGAACGGTTTATCCGGCTCCCCATCTTTGGAGTTATACAAGGATCTGGCCCTCCAGGTTGGGGGTCGTGCTGTCGGGGTGACTTCCCGGCCACGTAAAGAAATTGTTAGTTGCGAAGCACCAACAAGCCTCGAGAGCAAAAGCAGCGATTGTTTGGATGTGGATTTGTTGTTGGAACTAGACTCAGGCAAAAAGTCTTGAGTTTCAACTATGTGAACGAGCGCATAGCAACAATCCGCATCAAGGCTAAATTCGTCAACATAAGCCTCATTTGCGCACACGCCCCCACAGAGGAAAAGGATGAAGACACCAAAGACGTATTCTACGAGCTCCTGGACAAAACATATGAGCAGTGCCCTGGCTATGACATTAAGATTGTTCTAGGAGATTTGAATGCCAAGCTAGGAAGAGAGGATATCTTTGGTGGAATAATCGGAAGATACAGATTGCACGACAACACCTCCGATAACGGATTCAGGCTGATCGATTTCGCTGCGGGGCGAGATGTTCTGGTTGCTAGTACGCGGTTCCAGCACCTCAATATCCACAAAGGGACATGGAAATCTCCTGATCAATCAACCGTCAACCAGATTGACCACATTGCGATCGACGCACGACACTTCTCCAGTATAGAGGATGTCCGAACATTCCGAGGGGCCAACATTGACTCGGACCACTACCTTGTTGTAGCCAAGGTACGACTGCGGATATCCCGATCCAAGCCAACACAAGGAAATACTGTGAAAAAATTCGACGTTGGACGACTACAATCGCAAGAGATCGCCAAGTCCTTTTCCGATCGAGTCTCTTACAACCTCTTAAGGAGTCCTTTGCCGCCAGCATCAAGTATAGAAAACCAGTGGCAGCACTGCCAATCAGCCATCAGAGATGCCGCCTCTGAAGTGCTGGGTTTCACACGGCCACCACAACGAAACCCCTGGTTTGACGACGAATGCCGGCAAGCACATGCAGCTAAACAGGAAGCATACAAAGCGGCGCTGCACAAAAAGACTAGAACTGCTTACGAGCTCTACAAGCAGAAGAGGAGAGACGAACACCGGCTTCTCAGACGGAAAAAGAGAGAGCATGAGAAGCGCGCGATCGAGGAGATAGAAGGGTGCCACAGCAGGAATGAGGTTCGGAAGTTTTACCAAAAGGTAAAAACAACAGCCTCGGGCTATAAGCCCCGAGCCGAAGCCTGCAAAGACGACCAAGGGAACATCGTGGTGGAACCGCAGTCAATGCTGAGGATATGGAAAGACCACTTTTCCAAGCTCTATAACGGCGATGATGAACCCAATTCCGCTGTTAGAGAGATAGAACCATTCGATTTAGGCGACGTAGACCAACAATTCCGCCAACCCGACCTGAACGAAGTGAAGACAGCAGTATCCAAGCTAAAGTCCAACAAAGCTGCTGGAGCTTATGGCCTCACTGCCGAATTGTTTAAAGCGGCAGGCAATGACCTGGTCAGGAGTATGCACCAGCTCATTTGCAAAATATGGTCGGAAGAAAGCATGCCCGATGAATGGAACCTTAGCATTGTTTCCCCGGTCCTCAAGAAAGGAGACCCTCTGAACTGCGCCAACTACAGAGGTATCAGTCTTCTTAACATCGCATATAAGATCCTCTCTGCCGTATTGTGTGAGCGTCTGAAGCCA
Source organism: Melanostoma scalare (assembly GCA_949752695.1). Classification (NCBI taxonomy): domain Eukaryota; kingdom Metazoa; phylum Arthropoda; class Insecta; order Diptera; family Syrphidae; genus Melanostoma; species Melanostoma scalare. The sequence goes on along the minus strand of OX456985.1, from coordinate 159,202,985 downwards.
TTCGTCAACAACCTGATTGGTCCTTATCAGTGCGGCTTTAGACCAGGAAAGTCCACCATACACCAAATCTTCACACTACGGCAGATCTTGGAAAAAACCCAGGAGCTTCAAATCGATACCCACCACCTTTTCATCGATTTTAAGGCCGCGTATGACAGCATCTATAGAGAGGAGTTATATAGAGCCATGTCTAGTTTTGGCATCCCTACCAAACTTGTCCGATTGTGTAGGATGACGATGGAGAACGCACGCTGCTCCATCAGGGTCGGAAAAGATCTCACCGATACATTCGATGTCAAAAAAGGTTTTAGGCAAGGCGATGCACTGTCATGCGATTTCTTCAACATCGTTCTTGAAAGAATAGTGCAAAACTCCCACGTCAACACAAGAGGCACAATCTTTCAAAAATCCGTTCAATTGCTCGGATATGCCGACGATATTGACATAATTGGAAGAACGCAGCGTGATGTCAATGGCGCGTTTATGAGCATTGAGACGGAAGCGAAGAAGATGGGTTTAGTGGTAAATGAGGGCAAGACCAAGTATATGCTGTCATCAAGAAAGGACACCCAACACCGACGTCTTGGACAAAACGTCACGATTGACAGCTATAACTTTGAGGTAGTTAAGGACTTTGTCTACCTAGGCGCCGCTATTAATTCAGACAACGACACCAGCGCTGAAATCAAACGAAGAATAACTCTTGCCAATCGCTGTTTCTTCGGACTAAGAAGGCAATTGAGTAGTAAAGTCCTCTCTCGAGCAACTAAAGTGTCCCTGTATAAAACACTTATCATCCCGGTTCTTATATATGGCGCAGAGGCATGGACCTTGTCAAAGGCAGACGAGAACGCTTTAGGATGCTTCGAGAGAAAAATTCTTCGGGTGATTTTTGGTCCTGTCTGCATAGATGGAGAGTGGAGAAGAAGATTCAACGACGAACTGTACAGCCCTACAGCGACACTGACCTTGTCAAACGAGTCAAGGTCCAGCGGCTTAGATGGCTGGGTCATGTAGAGCGAATGGACACCAACGCTCCGGCCCGGAAAGTCTTCGAATCCAATCCCGAGGGACGGCGCAGTAGAGGAAGACCGCGACTCAGGTGGCGCACGCAAGTAGGAGAGGACCTCAACCAACTTGGCGTGCAAAACTGGAGGCAGCTAGCTAGGGACCGAGCTGGCTGGAGAAGCATGTTGGTTGAGGCCCTAGTCCGACCCGGACTGTAGCGCCACCTTAAGTAAGTAAGTAAGTAAGTTTATTATCGTTCATAAAATAAACAATTAACAATAGTTTTTATGAATTAATCAGCTATGGCTATGCCGTCAGCTCGGTTGGCAATATATTAACTAAAGAGGTTTTTATGTTGTATGTGTTATTCAAATTCAGTAATTAATAACCTTCGTTATTCATACACACTTTGAAGATAGTAATAAAGAGTTTTCCAATTTTTGTCCATTGAGGTAAAATACTGCTTCCTGCATCGTTAAGGTTGTTTTACCAAAATGATTTTGTCTTTGTGAAGCATAGATGGGGCAAACTCCTATAATATGGAAGCAATCTTTTTTAGACTTCATATTGCACAATGTACAAAACTGATTGTAGCTTTCATTGTATGGGGCTCCATTAAGTCCAAGGACTTCACATCTGGTCTTGAAGATTAACGAGATTTGCTTATAACTTAGTAAGTCACAAAAATAGTTATTTTCCTTCATGTTGTAGTTGAGCTGGGACTACAAGATTCTACTCTCTGACTGTTGGGCTTCTATTTCTATCAAAGCTCTTTCAGTATCCTCAAACTTTTAAATTGTACGATTCTGCCACTGTACCATCCACCAATCTTTATTTCTTATTTCATATCTAAGCATTTTATTTCCTTCATGTTGTAGTTGAGCTGGGACTACAAGATTCTACTCTCTGACTGTTGGGCTTCTATTTCTATCAAAGCTCTTTCAGTATCCTCAAACTTTTGAATTGTACGATTCTGCCACTGTACCATCCACCAATCTTTATTTCTTATTTCATATCTAAGCATTTTATTGAGACGTGTATTCGGCAACTCAAGTACTTTTAAAATATAATCGGCTTGTATCTTAAGCGTATAAGTGTGTGGCTTTGGTAATCCTGTTTCTAAATATACAGCAGTGCTCTTAGTGGAAGATTGAGCAATTTTTTTATAAAATTTCTCCATCAGTTCAAATTCTGCTGCGCCCCATGCCTGCGCAGCGTAACACAAAGGTGATTTCACCATTGCATCAAAAATTCTAAACTTTGTGGAAAGGTTAACGTTTTTACTAGAAAAAATATTTTTCCAAGTTGAGTTGACTGGGATTTTTCTAGGAGAGGATTTGAAAGGAGACATCGATGCACATTGCATTTGAACTTTTGTGAATCGTAATGCAGGGGACCCTTGGTACCCGTGGTGTGATGGATAGCATGTCCGCCTTTTAATCCAGAGGTTCGAGTTCGAATCCCAACAGGGGCAAAAATGTTTTTTCCACGGGTACCGCCTTTCGCGTGGCATTGGCAAGACCTCCGTTAGTATTCATTGCCATGAAAAGCGCTTTCTCGATAAGCCGTTCGGAACCGGCAGAAAATTGTAGGTCCCCTCCATTCCCTCACAAGGCATGGTTGTGAGAAATGCGCTAGGCCCAGGGGCTCCTCGCTCTGTTGCGCCACCCTATTTATTCATTTTTTTAATGCAGGGGAAAAACAGGGCCAGGTAGAGCATTCCACATTCGGGTGGTATGACTAAAATATGAATCCCTATACTTGACTGTACGACCGAAGTTGGGCTCAAGGTAAAACTGATGTTCATTCCTAGCGAGGGGGGGTGTTGCGGATAAATTGTTTCAGGGGAGGAATGCAACTGGCTATTTCACTAGAGCACTGTTTGTGGAAGAAGCGATAAAAGAGACTAGAACAGGTGACGTTTCGACGATGTTCAAGAGAATCAATCGATTCTGCTATTGAACTTTAACCTATCAATCTTAACGCTCTGTTTTGTACCCTATCAAGTAGGCCCAAAAATGTTTGAGGAGCACCTGGCCAGATATGGGAGTTATACTCCAGTATTGGGCGGATGAAGGCCTTATAAATTGTAGCCAGATCAGAAGGGGTGAAGAACTTCCTGCATCGTCTTAAGAAACCTAAGCATTTAGCAGCGTTTTTGGCGACTTCAAATATGTGGTCGTTCCAACGAAGATCATCGTTTACACACATACCAAGTACTGTCAGCTTTTCGGTTTCTTGGATGCAGGTACCATTCATGGATAATGGCAATTGTTTAAGAAAGGTCTTGTATGTCAGTTGTTCAGCGTAACCCCAAGATAATTTTGAAAACTATCTAAAAGTTAAATGAAAAAATCAGCAAAGCCTTTCGAATTTGGCCATGCTATTAATTTAGGTTATATACATTATTTACAAAGCGGTAATACTCCGTTAATAGTATTGTAACGTGCGCTTAGTTTGCAAAAATTAAACTTTACCTTTCAAAAAAAAATATTTGAAAACCAAAATTATAGACAAACAGTCATTTGAGGATTCACATTATCTAACATTGGTAGTTCGGACCAAATTCTGTCAAACTAAGTGTACTGTATGAACTGCACTCATCGAGATCGTTTTGATCAACAATTGTTAGTCATGTAAAGCTATTTCCTTACCGAGGGCGTTCTATCAACTATGTTTTTAAATGTCCTTTACTGGCACAAGAACAGAAATATTTGCTTAATATTTATAATATTTTTTTAATATTTAAATTTGATTTGTTGATTTTTGTTTCGGTAGGTTTTGCCGAAAATTTAATAAATCGAAATCAGACTTATCAAAAACCCATCCTTATTGAATATGAGCCATATCCCATATCCTTTGCTACAAAGAACATTTTGATTTTTGAAGTTGTCAACAAACTAGGTATAAGAAACTACGTTAAGCTCAAATGTTATTGGTAAGATTTTTTGATTTTCTATTATGTTTTCTTTATACAGAAAAACAATTTTTGAGTGAACAAAGGAATACGAATATAGGTACATATATATGTGTATATAAAACGACCGCGTTTACTTCCAACCTATAATTTTCTTCAATTTTGTCGACAAAACTACGGCATCAATTAAACTTTTCATCAGTCAGCCAGCGTCTTCTTTCACCACCCGATTTGTTACCAACTCGCTTTTTACACCGACGGACGGCGACGATGCTAAAACATTTAATACGCCTTTAATTGCTTCCAGCTATTAATCGACCAACTAGCTTTGACATGATGATGATACCCATTACACCATTATAAAACACTCTAGCTGATTGTGCCGTTCCTTGCGAATGGATTCCGAGATCAAGCGACATGTTGTTGTTTTTTCAACGCCCAATTTTAACCATTTTTACACCATTAACGTTGATTTCTTTTTGAATGCTTTACAATAACCTGAGGACAATTAACAATGATGAAATAACAATTCCGGTCTCATGTACTAATTTGAGTAAATATATATGTAGGGCTGGCCGGATAACAACTGGCAAAGGAAGAACAAAAAAGAAACCCCTTTGCAAACAATGTCCTTTTTCTCTGCACGAACAACAGAAAATTGTGTAAAACGAATCCAAAACAGCATACCTGGGCATGTTTCAAACACAGCAAAAGATCCTAGAACCAAAGGTGAGGAGAAACATTGCAACTCGAACAACTATGCCAACAATGCAGTCGAAGAGATTCTCGGTTCTATAATGCTATAGTTGCGTCAACACCCAGCTTCCTGCTTAGCACGGTGTTTTTACATTGGGCTTACATTTAGTGCTCCCACTTTTAGGTTTTTACATATCTTGCTGTCAATATACATACGTCAGACATAATTACTCTTTGACGTATTCACATTCAGAGTGGGTATTGGATTTTATACATGGTTTTCAGACAGCACTAAAGATTTTTTCACGTTTACGTTTCAACTGATGAAGTACATGTCCATACTTAGTTAAGTTCATAGCGTTATATCATTAGTTGACAGGTGAATACAATGACAGGTTTGTGCCTAATAACAACTGCAAAGTATCGCGATGAACCGAATACTGAATATTTTCGGATGGTGCTCATTGCTCATACATAAATTTTACTAAAGAGGAGTTTTTGATTCTTACCGAATTGTATCAGTAGTCTCCAGTCAGTAGTCTCCACAAACCTACTTTTTTTTAAAAAAAGCTGTACCTACTTTTGTTCACTTTTATAACAAAAAGGCGATATAGTTCGGTTACATAAATAAATAAATTTTAACTTAATACTATACGAGCAAAGTGGAAACCCGAGTTATTTTGTTTACTCCTGCTAGATCCAATGCAACTGCAGAGACAACTCAACACCACGAAAAGGGCGAATTTTTTGGCCGCAGGCGTAATGGTTTGACAAAAGCGCACAACGGAAGGATTTTTATTTTATTCAATTCGCACAAGAGCTACGAAAAATAAACCACTGACGTTATACATCAATGACTCGTCGCGGATGCTAGCTAGCTACATAAGTCATAAGTAGAAGCCTTGGTTGACAGCAACAGCAACAGTCAGAATTTCCTTTCCTGGGAAGGAGTCAAATGAAACGGGGTGTTCAAGATATCAAATTGATTGGGAAATAAATGTGTTTTGGAAGCGAGAAAGAACGAGTAGTCAAATGACATGCTTTGAAATTATCGCTTTAGATTGAATCACTCAGTTTGACAATAGAAATGCCTGCGGACAAAAAATCAGATCCACACTATCGAATAAAGTTGTTTTTATTTAAACAAGTAAGCCGGATAATTGGGCATGTGTGTGTCATTTTTTGAAAAGAGCTTTTTTGTTAGTCGAGTGATGACGACATATTGTACCTAACACATCAATATAAACTTCGTGTTAAGGGGTGACTTTTTGGCGAGTCTAATTTTTGATTCCCTTTGATAAATGGTCTTATTTTTATATGTATAGAAATTTGGGCTAACAGCACTGTTTTTATTGGCTAGCCGTTTCATCATGCAAGAACAGAATTTCTATCTGAACAGAAATTCTCGTTTTTGTGCGATTTAACGAAGCTTTGTAGTTTTCTGTGGGGTATGTGAATTGTAAAGTCAATAAATTACACAAATAAGGCCAGAGACGATCGATATTTCAAAAAAAAAAAACTCATTTCATCACGTTATTGATAATGAAAATTGGAACTCGAAATTTGGATTCATCCGAGCCAACCGCGGTAGCCATATATGATATGACCGAAGTCATCTATTCTACATCTATCTTCTATCTATATCTATATCTATATCTATATCTATATATATACATATAATAAAAACGTAACAGTTTGTTTGTTCGTGCACGCTTATCTCAGAAACGGCCTATCCTATCTAGATAAGGTTTTCAGTAATATATTGTGGTAATCTTCACTTAACATTTAGTTTTTATTTCATGTCAATCGGTTGATAAATTAAAAAGTTATGCCAATTCTTGCAGACGAAGTCGCTGGCACACCTACAGTCCTACACCTACATATATTCAATAAAAATGGCAAAGACTTACCTACCTTCCAAATATAAATCTAAAAAGGGTTTATCCGTCAGCATAAAGGGTATATACATATACATACATGGTAAACTTACTACAGTGAAACCCGCTTAAGAGAAAAGGCGAATTGTCACAGTTTTTCTTTCACTTAAGCGGGGTTTTCACTTAACCGAATCCCCGGTTAAGTGAAAAAAATTTCACTTAAGCGGAGTCCTAGTAAGTAAAAAATATTTCACTTAAGCGGATTTAAAAAAAGTTTACATAAATCAATCAAATCAGTTTTTGTAGGTTAATTCGTAGGCACATTGGGCAAAACAAAAAGATTCCACTCCCAAGTTTGTCTTCAGGTTTCAAATATGTATATATTCATATTTTTGAATACGGTTCGTTTTATGAAGTCAAAAATAATCTTACTTTTTTTCAAAAAGTCATTAATTTTCGTTTGTGACAAAATATGAAAATGGCAATTCATCATTTTACATTCAGGTTCATCTAAGATTAGATCTATTTCATTATCCCCATAAGAAAACTGCTTAAGAACATTGAGATTTAAAAGCTTCTTTGATTGTTGGTTTCTGAATTCCCATAACTTCCACATCTGAATCATCTGAGTCAGATACAGATCTGTTAGCATCAAGCTCTTCGAATAGTAGTGCTATGCTTCATTATTAATGTCTTCGTCCGTGATATCACCAAAACCAGGAAGATCTTGATCTATATTTACTAATCGATTTCTTCTCTTATTGCTGTTGGAAAATTAGTTTCTTTTTCTTCGTCGTCTGGTTCAACTTCTTCTAAGTTTGCATCTGTATTAAAAGTCAAACCAGCTTTCCGGAAACACTTCTTTATGGTCAACGGGCTAACCATCCACCAGGCCCTTTTTATCATTTTTAACGCAGTAAACTAATTTTTTTTTTTAAATCCATAAGGACTCTCCATTATCCAAATGAAGAAGTTGCTTCTTTGTAATACATCTTCTGTAATGGGCCTTAAAGCAGTGTATAATTCCCTGATCCAAAGGTTGCATGACAGAGGTGACATTCGGGGGTAAAAATTCAATTTTTATATTTTCCAAATTAATTGCATCACGATCAAGTTTGTGGCAAGATGCATTGTCCACAATCAGCAAAACCTTTTTTTCCTTTTCTTTAAATGTTTTGTCCTAATCTTGAATCATAATCGTCCAAATTTTACCTTTCATCCAAGCTTTGGTGTTGGCATAGGTAATATTTAACGGGAATTGTGCTGTTTTTAAAGCATCTTGGATTATGAGATTTACCTATGTTTGTACATATTTAGAAGAAAAGTTATTAGCAAAACAAAAACAAAATGTGTTTAATCTTAGTCTACGCACCAATACAAAAAATAATTTTGTCTGTTCCAATCGAATTGAAAATGAAAAGGACAGTGATACCGGTCCTTTGGTAGCTTCTTTCCTGAAGGTTTTCACATCTATTTACCAATGAAACCGTCGCGTCGGCAGCATTATGCACGTCATCTGGGTTGTAACTTTGACGAATGTTTGGCAAAAAATTTTCCAGCCAATGGTTAGCAGCAACTGTGTCAGCAGAATTATTTTCACCACAAATCTTCTTAAAATGATTATTTTCACGCTTTTTCCACTGATCTAACCATCCATTTGCTGGCTCAAATTGTTTTGTTCGATAAATTTTTTTTTCACTTAGAGTTTTTTTCAATGCAAAATATAAAATTTAACAGGAAATATGTTTCAGGTATCCGGCTTTTTCACTTAAGCGAGTTTTACTTAAGCGGAGTGTTTAATAGGTAATTGGTCTACAAATACTCGGGGATGAAAAAATTCTTTCAGATAAGCGGGTTTTTCTCTTAAGCGGGTTTCTCTTAAGCGGGTTTTACTGTATCTTCTTCACGGGACTAATGCTTAAAAATGCAATAAATACCATTCGTTCAAAAACGAAAAATACAACCAATCAATGGCTTGCTAAAGTTGATGTGAGGTGTGTGGCGAGAAAGATATTATAGGATTATAGCACAACCTCATTATAATATTAATTATCACCCCTATCACAAGGCCTGACGTAGAAAATCTACGATAAATTTCTACGATGCGAATACGAAGATATTTGTATCACAAGCCCCGAACGAAATTAAAATAGCATTGCCACACATAAATCTCATTTTCGAACTTTCGGAATCAGCTGATAAACATCAAAAAGTGAAAGACAACACGTTTTACTTGATTTTTAGAGATTTGAATTTTCGTTTATTAAATTGTTTAATGGATTGCAGTGCTTGTAATTAACAATGGAAACTCGCAACGAAAACATAAATTGCAAAGAAAAATATTGAGAGATGCTTTTAATCCCTTCGAAGTTGACGACAAAGTGTGAATAAAAATGTTTTAAACTACTTTGTGAATTGGAAAAAAAAACTGAAAGCTTTATTTGTAGAATTAAGAAGAATATTCGATTGAATACAGATGCATTCAAATATGTTTTAAGTGAGCTGGAGCAAGAGCTAGATCCCTGCGTTTTTTCTTCTTCGATAACAGTCATTAGCAAGTTAGCAGCAGTTTTAAGATTCATCGCGGAGGGAGGATATCAAAACGGTGTCGGAAAAGAGATTGATATTGGAAAGAAATTCTTAGATTCTAGGTAAATTACTTTAAAATGTTTATCGTTCCATGTCTAAACCTTCAAACCCTAAGGTGATGCAGGATATCCCCTCGAGCACTGGCTTATAACACCATATCGTTCTGCAGATGAAGGTAGTCGTCAAGCCGTGTTTAATACAAAACACAGCAGAGCAAGAAGCACAATAGAAAGGGTTTTTGGAGTACTGAAAAACCGATCAAGATGTCTTTTAGCAGCACGGGAACTTCATTTTTCCCCTCAAAAAACTGCACAATCGTTAATGTAGCGTGTGCCTTACATAATTTATATGCATTCACTTCAAGGTAGAAAATGATTTTGGTGATGTTGAAGCTGACGAAGATGAAGATGAAGTAATTGAACAAGAAGTCATTCATTCAAATTTGCGCAACGTAGCATCTCAAATAAGAGATGGAATTCTAAGAAGTTGAACATAAATGTTCAAAGAAAAAAATTGCAATGAAACAAATTCATTTACAAAAATTAAATAGTTTTATTTAAATGTTTTCGTATTTTGAGATGGAATTCTAAGAAGTTGAACATAAATGTTAAAAAAAAAAATTGCAATGAAACAAATTCATTAATAAAAATTAAATAGCTTTATTTAAATGTTTTCGTATTTTGACTTTTCAATTTCCAGCATTTCCATTTTTATTTCAATTTTACGTTGCAGCATTGTTTCTTTTACATTGTTGTAGTCTAAGAGCTGGAAGCAAATTTTTGGAGTGGAGTGATAACCAAAAATGATACATCAAAAAATAAGAAAAATTCCCCTGATTACAAAAAACTCGGTCCCAGACGATTTGGTTCCAGCCTACTGCTTGCCAGACGCATTTTAACACTTTTCAAGTGCATTTTTCAGCTTAAGGCACTAATAACTTTTTTCCTATTTACCAACAAAGAAATTGGTACGCCCAAAAATAAGAAAATTTACAACTTTTCTCTTGTTATATGCTTTCCAATCCATCCAAACCTATAAAAAATATAATTATTTTTGATGAAAATAAATGTTAAATAGCTTACTTTTTTTCCAGGTGGCTGTGTCCTTAGTAGGTGGACCGAGACTATTAAGCTCCGTTTTAACATTTTCCCAAAAGGCGTTCACTTCGAATTTTTGAGTTTTTGTAAATCCTTGTGCTATTTCAGGCTTCTCCTGAAGTAGTTCAAGAAGCCCTTGGTCATTGAATAACTATACATATATACAGGGTGATTCGCATAAGGTGTGACAAAAAGATAGGGTGTGTAGGTTGGACCTAGACAAGCAAAAAATCGTATGGGAGGGGGGGTCCATTTTCCCCCGTTTAGGCGGGAGGGGCCATTTAAGAAAAAAATCACTAAAAATGGAAAAAAAATTATTTAAAAATAACGGTAATACCTACAGAGTCGTGCTATAGTATTTTGAAAAGCTAAAAACCTATACATTAAATAAAATCTAAAAATAAGTTGTTCATTTGAATAGTTTTTGAAATATTAATTTTCAAAGTCAAAATTTTGAAAAAAAAACATAATTTTTTTTCTTCAAACCATTTTTTTTCAAAATTTTACGTAATTAAGTAGTATTTTTCTGGCTTATTTTCAATGCTCTTACTTATTTTTGATCAAACACAAAAAACCGGATGCCAAAATAACCTGTAGTTTTTGAGAAAACCAAAAATTACAAAAACGACTTTTCAAAAAAAATTTTTTTTTTAAGTTTTTTTTTCGTTATTGGATTCTTAAGTGATTCTTAAGTGAAAAAAAGTAAAGAGAAAATTCATCCTTTATTTCTTAAATTCACTTAAGAATCCAATAACGAAAAAAAAACTTTAAAAAAAAATTTTTTTTGAAAAGTCGTTTTTGTAATTTTTGGTTTTCTCAAAAACTACAGGTTATTTTGGCATCCGGTTTTTTGTGTTTGATCAAAAATAAGTAAGAGCATTGAAAATAAGCCAGAAAAATACTACTTAATAACGTAAAATTTTGAAAAAAAATGGTTTGAAGAATAAAAATTATGTTTTTTTTTCAAAATTTTGATTTTGAAAATTAATATTTCAAAAACTATTCAAATGAACAACTTATTTTGAGATTTTATTTAATGTATAGGTTTTTGGCTTTTCAAAATGCTATAGCACGACTCTGTAGGTATTACCGTTATTTTTAAATAATATTTTTTCCATTTTTAGTGATTTTTTTCTTAAATGGCCCCTCCCGCCTAAACGGGGGAAAATGGACCCCCCCTCCCATACGATTTTTTGCTTGTCTAGGTCCAACCTACACACCCTATCTTTTTGTCACACCTTATGCGAATCACCCTGTATACAGGGTGATTCGCATAAGGTGTGACAAAAAGATAGGGTGTGTAGGTTGGACCTAGACAAGCAAAAAATCGTATGGGAGGGGGGGGTCCATTTTCCCCCGTTTAGGCTGGAGGGGCCATTTAAGAAAAAAATCACTAAAAATGGAAAAAATATTATTTAAAAATAACGGTACTACCAACAGAGTCGTGCTATAGCATTTTGAAAAGCCAAAAACCAATACATTCAATAAAATCTAAAAATAAGTTGTTCATTTGAAAAGTTTTTGAAATATTAATTTTCAACGTCAAAATTTTGAAAAAAAAACATAATTTTTTTTCTTCAAACCATTTTTTTTCAAAATTTTACTTAATTAAGTTGTATTTTTCTGGCTTATTTTCAATGCTCTTACTTATTTTTAATCAAACACAAAAAACCGGATGCCAAAATAACCTGTAGTTTTTGAGAAAACCAAAAATGACAAAAACGACTTTTAAAAAAAAATTTTTTTTTTAAGTTTTTTTTTCGTTATTGGATTCTTAAGTGATTCTTAAGTGAAAAAAAGTAAAGAGAAAATTCATCCTTTATTTCTTAAATTCACTTAAGAATCCCATAACGAAAAAAAAACTTTAAAAAAAAATTTTTTTTTTAAAAGTCGTTTTTGTAATTTTTGGTTTTCTCAAAAACTACAGGTTATTTTGGCATCCGGTTTTTTGTGTTTGATTAAAAATAAGTAAGAGCATTGAAAATAAGCCAGAAAAATACTACTTAATTACGTAAAATTTTGAAAAAAAATGGTTTGAAGAAAAAAAATTATGTTTTTTTTTCAAAATTTTGACTTTGAAAATTAATATTTCAAAAACTATTCAAATGAACAACTTATTTTTAGATTTTATTGAATGAATTGGTTTTTATCTTTTCAAAATGCTGCAGCACGACTCTGTAGGTATTACCGTTATTTTTAAATAATATTTTTTCCATTTTTAGTGATTTTTTTCTTAAATGGCCCCTCCCGCCTAAACGGGGGAAAATGGACCCCCCCCTCCCATACGATTTTTTGCTTGTCTAGGTCCAACCTACACACCCTATCTTTTTGTCACACCTTATGCGAATCACCCTGTATATAGAAGCTGACACCCGAATTACACGACTTTCTCAAACTCGGCATAAGAAGCTTGTTACCTAGCAGCAGTCACCCTATTTATTATTGTTTATGTTTTTGTCACTGCTTTGCTTATTTCATACACAAACTATTTTGAAATAAAGGTAATTTGGCAGTTTAGGTTCTAAAATATGTCCCTTAAGGGATTTATTTTTAAAAATTGTATTGAGAAGCGAAAACAATCTCTAGTTTTGAAAATAATATCTTTGAATTATTAGTTAGTTGAAAAATGGTGTTTTGCAATTTTAAGATTGTATAAAGGGTCGGGAGTAATTCGTTTTAAGTTAGCAAAAGACCCACATCGCCGCAATATTTGGCTTTTAAATTCGGGAAATTTAAAGTTGCCACCGTTAAATATTTGCTCTGATCATTTTGAAAAAAAAAAAAGATTTGGGCTCAGGCGGTATGCGGTTACGTTTGCGTTACGATGCAGTTCCTAAATCTTAAGTTAGAGAGAACAACATAAGAAATCAAAACACTGTCGATTCCAAGGAAGGATGTACATTATACTGAAAGAAGTGAAAGTATCTAATAATGTTCTTGAGTGAGAGACGAGGCAGCAGGGTGAATTCTTAATTCTTTTTTTTTTTTTTTATTGGAGCATAAAGACTTTTTTCTATTTGATAACATTTTGAATTGCATAACATATCCATACGAATCATACCGTCTTTCATGTAAGGGTGGCTATGAAAAAAAACCCACGCTTTTAACCAGTTGTTTGGTTACAAAGTTTATTTTTACGTCATTTTTACAATTTTTACGCATTATTCATATCAGGCTTAAATTGGAATACTTATTTGTTATCAATAACTTGACTTTTAAATTCAAATACTTAGTACAGCTAATAAAAGAAGAGAATTTATGGAGCAGACATCCATTGAAATAATGAGGAGAAAACTTGAATCTGTAGAAGATGAAAATCCTAACTAATATTATAAATGTGAAAGTCACTCTGTCTGTCCGACTTTCTATGTTAACGTCTCCCGCCCAAACTACTTAACTGATTGATATGAAATTTTGTACAGAGATAGCCTAGAACTTGAGGAAGGACATAGGTTATATATTTTATCCCTATATTCCCACGGGAACGGGAACGTATACGGGAACCTAGAAACTACAACACCGGTTTCAAGATTTCTTCCACCATAAGAATGCTACACTATCCCCGAGTAACATAAACTTTAACACATCCCCATATTCCTTCAGGAACGGGAGTTCTTACTAATATAATAAATTCAAAAGTAGCTCTGTCTGTCCGTCTCTCTATGTTACCACCTTTCGCCCAAACTACAGAACTGATTTAAATGAAATTGTATACAGAGATGATCTAGAACCTGAAGAAGGTTTCAATTCATTCGAAAATTCCCACGGTAACCGGTCTTCACTAATATTATAAATGCAAAAGTAGCTCTGTCTGTTCCCCTTTCTATGTTACCATCTCCGACCCAATCTATTGAACAGAGCTACTGAACCGATTTAAATGAAATTTTATACAGAGATTATCAAGAACCTGAAGAAAGACATAGGATACATTTGATTCGAATATTCCTACGAGAACCGGTCCTCACTAATGTTATAAATGCAAAAGTAGATCTGTCTGCTCGCCTTTCTATGTTACCATCTCCCGCCCAAACTAATGAACAGATTTAAGCGAAATTTTGTACAGAGATAGTCTAGAACCTGAGGAGGGACAAAGGCTATATATTTTATCTCTATATTCTCACGGGAACGAGAACTTATACGGGATCTTATAAGCTACAGTACCGATTTCGAAAGTTCTTCCTCTGTTAGAATGCTACACTATCCCCGAGTAACATAAACTTTAATTCATCCCCATATGCCTACGGGAACGGGAGTCCTTACTAATATTATAAGTGCGAAAGAAGGTCTGTCTGTTCGTCTTTCTGTGTTACCATCTCTCGCCGGAACTACAGAACCGATTTAAATGAAATTTTATACAGAGATTATCTAGAACCTGAAGAAAGACATAGGACACATTTGATTCGAATATTCCTACTAGAACCGGTCCTCACTAATGTTATAAATGCAAAAGTAGATCTGTCTGCTCGCCTTTCTATGTTACCATCTCCCGTCCAAACTAATGAACAGATTTAAGCGAAATTTTGTACAGAGATAGTCTAGAATTTAAGAAAGAACATAGGTTATATATTTTATGCTTATATTCCCGCGGGAACTTTGACATTATAGCACCGATTTCATAAATTCTTCTTCACCGTAAGAATGCTAAACTCTTTCTGAGTAACATAAACTGTACCTAAGTCATCCCCGTATTCCTACGGGAACGGTCACCGTATTCCCACGGGAATGGGAGTCTTTACTAATATTATAAGTCTGAAATGAAATCTGTCTGTCTTTTTTTATTTGTTATCAAAAACCGCCAAAACTATTAAACCTATTTGCTATTTATATGAATTTTGGTAGGTACAGAGATATAGTCTTGAGTCTGAAGATGGACATAGGCTATATATGTTATGTGTTATCACTGTATTCCCACAAGAACACAAACGTAAACTGGAACCTAGAAACTATACTGAACTGACTTCAAGAATTATTTCCCCGTTAGAATGCTACACTATCTCAAAGTAAAATTAACTTTAATTTATACTCATATTCCCATGAGAACGGAAATACTTACTAACATTATAGATCCGAAATCAACTCCGTCTGTCAGTATTTCTTTGTTACCATTTACCGCCAAACTACTGACCTATTTGTATGAATTTTGTTGCAGAGATAGTCTTGAACCTGAAGAAGGACATGGGCTGTATTTGTTATCCCAATATTCCTGCGGGAACGGCAACGTAAACGGGAACCTTGAAGCTACTGGACCGATTTCAAAAGTTCTTTCACCGTGAGGCGATTTTTGTCAAATTGTCGATTACACAGTAGTTGACCAGATGAAATGTCTATCTTGATCTTCAAATAAATATTGGCAATAGGTAATATTGATTAGGTAAGTCGATTTTGGCGCCGACTAATGAGATAGTTAACCATACCAACTAAAATTATGTTAGACGTATTGGGGGATGTTGTTTGAATATCTATCAGAATCAATATTATGGACACTGAGCAAGTGGCAAGTCACATCAAACCCTATAAAGTTTCTCAATTCCTTAGAATTATCAGGAGTGGGTGCAAGTTGGTGTTCCAGTGCCAATAATGAGTAATCTAGAATTGTACACAGCTACAAATTACACATCTGGGATGCGGCATTATAAAAGTTTTAATAATGACTGGAACTGGAACAGCGAAAGGAGAAAACAATTGATTCCCCCTATTTCTTTAATTCCCACTGATTTGTCATTTTAGTTTAAAAGAGTGTATCAAACTAGCAAAACCTTTTTATTTGACAAATGATGGAAAAAGTAAGAACGTCGTGTGCAAAAATGTACTGAAATAAAATAATATTACAATATTTTACTAAAACGCATGAATGTGTCTTATTTGTAAAAAAAATAAGAATGCTGCCGAATGTGGAAAGTCACTATTCCACGCCGACGAAGTCTCGGGCACAGCTAGTATCTATATATGTTTCACTTTAAAACAATTTCTAATCCTTACAACCTCACCGGTAACCAACGAAACAATAATAAAAAATATCCTTTGGGACTAAATTTGCAAAAAGGTTGGTGAATTAACTATCTCCGACTCCAACGACGCTAGCGACATAAGAACTCCTTGTGGCGATTTTCTCCGGTGTCACTTCTATAATAGTTATTCAATGCTTTGGTATTGGGTTTTATTTGTTATAACTTTGTGTGTCCTTTAAAATATGATAGTTTAAATATACGAGTATAAGCAATAACAAGTACACATTAAACCAGTCACGTTTTCTTCTTTAATTGATTATTATTATAGTAGAGTGCCGTAAGCTTTATACCTAGGAATGCAGGTCAAGTCCATGGATTTTCATGAAATTTTCGGAAATGTATTTTAAATAACGTATAGAAAAAAGTTTACTTTTAGTTTTTTCTTTTATTTATGTAGGGTGTTTAAGATACCGTTTGCTAAAAGCACAAAATGGATAGGTTGGGCCAAGACAAGAAAAAAATTGTATGGGAGGGGGGGTCTTTATCCCTCCGTCTAGACGCGAGGGGCAATTTTTAAAAATTATTGACTAAATTTTTCAATTTCAAAAAAAAAAAAAAAAAATATTTAAAACCAACTAAGTTACTTACTTTCTTATACTTTAGTGTTTTTGAAAACTAATGCTTTGTTCTTTAATAAAAATTTTAATTTGAGTTCACTTAATGAAAAGTTTTTGAGAGATCAAGCCTCAGTCAAAAAGTCAAAATTTTGAAAAAAGAAAATATTTTTTTCTTAATAAATTTTTTTTACAAAAGTTTGCCCCATTAAGGGCAAACTTTTAAATTGCTTTCCATATTCAATGCTGTTATTAAATTTTACTCAAAAGCTAAAAATCGAACGAAAAAATTTTTCTTGGTCTTAGAGAAATTAAAAAAAAACGAAAAGTACTTTTTTCGGGAAAACAAAATGTTGTTAATTTCCCGCTGGTTGAACTTTATTCTCGGAAGTGAAATGCGAAATGTGTTTTAACCCTCGTTTACAAACCGGCAAAATTCGTGTCCACCCGAACTGGGGTCCAAATAGACCCCACGATTTTTTCTTCGAAATTTTTTTGATTTCTGACTTATATTGTTCAGTTATAGTTCTTCTGGCTATTGCATGAATTGTTTCTAAGTATTATATATTGCACGGATAAAGAAATTTAAGCAGAGATGTCATTATGCAGGTATGTAGGAGGTCAGCAATAAAATTTTTCAATTTCAAAAACGATGAAAATTGCCTAATTTCGCAAATCTGGGATACCCGCTTACCCTTTTCAATATGTCTTTTTTACGTAATTACTGATTGTAAAATTCATCCACATCAATTGTTCCTGGCAGGTATGCCTATCTCAAAAAAAATAGTCATTAGTTCAGTTTGGTCAGGTCATCAAATAATTTTATGACCTGAAAAGGATTGAATTTCCCCAATACATGCCAATCAAGCCTGCCATATATGGCTTGAAGTTTAGGTGGCTTAGTGAAAGCTCAATGGGCTATCCACTGAAGTTTTCTATCTACACTGGTAGCTCTGACCAAAGTACAGGACTTGGTCGTGGATATGATGTGCTGATGTCGTTGATGCCATCATATTTCAATTCTGGACGCAACCTCACTATTGATAATTTCCTTACGTCGGTGGATTTGGCATTAAAGTTGCTGAATAAGAAGATCACTATTCTTGGCACGATTCGGAAAAACAAAAGAGATTTGCCTAAACCTTTTGTAGCGAAGGAGGTTCTTGATGAGCAGAATGAGCCTGTAAAGGTCAATAACAAAAAGCAGTATCGTCCAGTCCACTCATCCATTTTTGGATTTTCTGGAAAAATGGCGTTGGTGAGTTATGCTCCGAAGCCAAACAAACAAGTGGTATTGCTATCAACACAACATAACTGTGAGAAAGCCACTTCCGGTCATCAAAGTAAGCCTGCAATGATACTGGATTATAACCGCACCAAAGGTGGAGTCGATGTATTCGACCAAATGGTCTCAATTTATTCATGTACACGCAAAACAAATCGCTGGCCGATGGTTGTATTCTACAACTTACTGGACGTAGCAGCCCTAGCAACTGTTATCATTTTTCGACACTTCAATCCACCTAGAAGAAACAAAACTTTGTACAGAAGTGATAAACTCATCGAACTAGCGGAGGAACTGGTTGAGTCAGAATTGAATAACCGTTCCCAACCTGCAACACAATCTGGCATTGAAAAATCTGCATTGGATGCTCTCTGTATTTTGGGGAGAGTTCAGGAAAAACAACCAACCGTCCCTGAAAGGTTCTCTTGTAAAAGAAGCAGATGTCACCTTTGCCCAAGAGCAGATGACAAGAAAAGCAGAACCACCTGCGATGGATGTGGCAGATGTTGTTGCCCTTGCCACACTAGAACCTTATGTGTTAAATGTCTCCCGAAACTGCCCACAACTTCAAGTTAAATCGTTCTAAACATAAACTAGGCTGCTTTTAAAATAAAATAATTATTTATTAGAAAAAATATGATTTTTCATAGAATTTCAGTACTGGGGTCCAAATGGACCCCAGTTCGGGTGGACGGGTTCTTTTCACAAAAAAATCGCAGAAAAATCTGTAAACATCTGATAATCGTTTCAACTCAAGAAATGAATAAAAAATTTAATTTTGTTCACTGAGTAAAAATCCCATTAAAAAAAAATGAAAAACAAAAAAGTTATGAGTGTTCAAACATTGGGGTCCAAATGGACCCCAATTTGTAAATTAGGGTTAAATAGCATATAAAAAAATGTTAAAAAAAAAATTTTCTGTGAACTTAGTTTTAATATAAATTATAAACAATTCCTAAAATTTTAGAGTTATCTTTTAATTATATGAGTTTTAAGTTAAATTTTAATAAGAAGACCTACTACAAACTTGAACTTTGGTCTCAAAGGACAGCACATATACTGATTTGTGCCCTAAATGCTGTTTCCGGTCAAACGAGGTGATGAAAGTGTTTTTTCTTTTAAATAAAATTTAATGCATCTCTTATTGATATATGCTTGTTTGCATACTGAATGCAAGTAGAAAAATTCGCGAGTATTTATTTGGCAAAAAAACATATTTTTCGGCTTCATCAGCTCGTTTGACCGGAAACAGCATTTTTTTTTTTTTTAATTAATAGAAAACCGGTTTTTTAAAAAAACGGCTTAACGGTTTTTTTTTTTTAGTATTTAGTATTTATTTATTTCTTATAAAACTAACACAGTAAGATAAATCTTATAAGGTAGTGTAAGTTTACTGTTTAACATTTAGCTCAAATATAATTATTATAAAATGTTTCAATACAGGTTCACAAAAAATTAAAAAAAAAGGAAGTTAATATAATATAAGAGAAAAAAAAAGATGTTAAAGATACAGAAAGAGAGAGAAATATGGAAAGAGAGAAGAAGAAAAAGAAGAAAAGAATCTATGGAAAAAAAAAAAAAAAATTTAAGTTAGTTGCTCTCGTTAGAGAAGAAAAAATCAAAATTGATTTTAAAGGTTTTCGTGTCGTTAATATCTCGCAGGTATGGGGGGAGTGAGTTCCACAGGTTAACAGCTGCTACAAAGAATTGTCTTTCAGAAGTTAGACATGAAAAACGTGGTAAAATTAATGTGGTAGACCTACTTGATATTGGAAATCGGAGCTTTTCAAAAAGATAATTAGGTTGGCGTGTTCTTATAATTTTAAACAGAAATATTAAGGTTCGAGACTTTATAAAATTATCAAAAGACATATTAAGAAGGTTTTTCTGCAGATGTGAGACATGTTCATATCTTCTTAGCCCGTAAATATATCGGATAGTGCTATTAAAAGCCACCCTAAGTTTATATTTACTGATATAGTCACAGTTGTAAAAAATTTCACATCCATATGTCAGAACAGGTATAACTAATGTCTTCGCAAGCAACATTCTGGTGTTAAGAGGGGTAAATTTTTGTGCGGTCCATAAAGTTCGAAGTATACTATACGTTTTGCCAACCAATGAATTGATGTGATCATTCCATGTAAGACTTCTATTGAAAATTACTCCTAGATTTTTAGAATTGCTTACAAACTCTAACACGGTATTGTTCAGTGTTATTGAGGGAAAGTATGATAGATCGAGAGTTTTTTTTGAAATAATTAGGCACTTGCATTTGTTTTCGTTAAGAGCTAACTGATTAAATTTTTAGGGTTTATATGTATTAGCAACTGCAAGAAAATGACGTTTTTAGATTTTCGCTTGAAACCTTCGGAATATTTTATTTAATTTTTCATTATTTGGCAACCCTGTACCACAAAATATATTATGAAGAGCGAATACCCTTTCACTTAGCCTTAAGATTTTGATATCGTATTTAGAACACAATCACAAGTTCGTGCGACCCAGTCGTGCCCATTTTTTGTCTAGTATCTACACCGGCGCCGGCGGCGGCGATCTATAATTGGTTCTCTTTACCTTGCTACAGCGTACGCCGAACAGGTTCAAAGATCGAAGTCATCATAATTCTTTCTCAGCTCAAAAGAGATAATATTCAGCAAAATTGTGGTGACTGGAAGTTGAAAATCAACTTCATAACCCCATTGGCTTAGGGCTCACTGAATATCTTTATTTTTACAAACATGTGGATACAGTTCTGGCAGCTCGATTTAAAAGAGAGGAAAAAAAAAAGATAGGTAATGATATAAATGGGCACAACAATACCAAAATCTTAAGACTGAGGACAAGGTTTAAGTATTCGCTCTTCATAAAATATTTGGTGGTACAGGGCTGACAACAACACATAATTATGAAAATTAAATAAAATCACATAAAATATTGACAAAAAGTTAACAAAATATGCCAACAAAATAAAAAGGGCATTTCTTACAGTTTCTAAAACAAATAAATGTGGTGTATAAAATCGACTGCAAAGGCAATGAGTCTGACAATTGTAGCCCTTGCTACATAGGCACCACAAAACAACTCTTAGGTAACAGAATTGCCAACCACAAATCTGTCCAAAAACTAAAAAACACAGCCAAAACCGCATTGACAAATCATTGTGTCACCTCCAGTCCAAACACCAACCCGATTTTGTAAATGTCAAAGTACTACAAACAGAAAAATATATTTCAAAAAGATATGCTCTGGAAACACTTCATATTTTAAGAAACAACAATAGTATGAATAGGAAACAGGACACACAGAACATATCAGCCATATACCATGCTCTCTCGTCGCTGCAAAGAAATCTTAAGTTTTGTTTTTGTTTTAATATTTTGCAGATCCATGACTCATATTAAGACTAAACTCCAACAAAGGAAGTGTAAAGATTTCTATTTTTTCTTTTTTTCTTTTCTTTTAACGGAGTATAAAGTTTTTTTCTTTGTATTTATTCTGTTATGTAATTTGTTAAAAGTAACGTTTTTAATTTTTTAAAAGTAAGTCTACCTTATTCAATGTAAAATACCAAATTAGTTTAACTATACTATTTTATGTTCTCAATCAAGATCCCCTGAGGAAGACAGCAAACCCTGTCGAAACGTCGGGAAAGTTAATGAAATAAGTTACATTTCATTGCGTTAACTAGTGACCAGAAAAGCCGAAGAGGAATCAGATTCTTCAACAACACATCATATAAAAAAAATAAACGCTGAGATCTGGAACAAAAAAGCTAGACCAGTTTTTAAAAAAAGGAGAGTTTTCAATTTTTCCTTTTTTTGTAATAAGTTTTTTTTAAATTTATTTCAATTTTTTTCTGCACGATTGCAAAACTTGCCTTATAGTACCAACTGTAATAAGAATAAAAAGTAAAAGGGAATTAATATATGGGGCATTCCACGCCAAATCGAACAACGTTCTGCCTTTGCATCTCCGATTTTTGAAGTGAAAACTTCTTTAGGCGCGTTTGGCAATTTTGCGATGGTGGTAAAGCTTTAAATTCGCGACCGACACCATTTTTTGGCTCGTCGTATTTCGTATGCAAAGTCGTCATAGCCCAGCGTCTCAGGTTCGATTCCCAGCGATGACTTCCATATTTTTATTTATTTAAAGTGAAAACATAAATAATAATAAGAAACACCTTAATTTTGATGCTGCTAAATGACTTAAAAGAATGTAATAGCGACATTACCTAGTAATATTACTTACCGACTCGGAGAAATACAGAGAAGAAAGAAAGGAATTGAAGGACAAAGAAAAATTTATGCAACGCTGAAAAAATCAAAAGCACCAAACATTTTACTACCATTACAGGGAAGTGGATGAGTGAAGCTGGAAATTTCATCATGGCAGAGTAGGAGACGCACTGATCGATGATTCGAACTTTACAACAAATAAAAAGAGATCAACAACTCATTGCGATGATTTATCGATGGAGTTGAAATGGTTGCATGAAAATAGTTTGAAAACCGTTACTCAAATATTAATTAATTTCGTTTCTAAACTTAATGCATTGTCCTTTTTTTCATTTTATTGTCAAAGCTTACGAGCGCAGTTACGAGATCTGTAGACACTATCGTTAAAAAAATTTAATGTATTGATTTTAACAGAATTTCACAAGGGTGACGAAGCAATATAGAGATGATATTCCAGATTTCAATTTAGTTGCAAATTTCAGAAGGCGCGATCGTCCAGCAGCAGGAGTAGCTATCTATAAAAGGTTGTCTGATACAACTGCCATATTTTGCTCAAATCATATGGATTTGCATACGAGGTACACTAGTATGTTTAGTACTAATGCTTTTAATATCGGCGATTTGTGTTTTTGTCGTTGCCACTCTGGAAATGGACAGCAAATTATAACAGTAGGCGTTTATAATTCACTGAATACGTCTTCAAGTGTAATACGACAGTTTTTATATAAAAATTTATTTATTTAGTCTGAAGACGCTTCTGCATACCTTCACGATAAAATTGGGGAGAGATTTGATGATTTCCCAATGATTTTGAGTTGTGATTTTCACATCAACTCCGCCGATGCTACAAATATGCCACTTTTTAAATTTTTAAAAGAAGAATACTATTTTACAATGGCGAATAACCGCAGCCTTAGTACAACTAAATATAAAGCGACAATTGATGCAGTCTTTGCGATATATTTAAATAGATTCGAGACAAAATTGCTCGTTTCCTATTTAAGTTACCATAGACCTATTATTTCAGTATTAGAATACGATGATTGTAGAGATGATAATAGAAGAGATGAAATTGTGAATGAAAACTCATAAGTTTCATTGATGTTCTTCTATATGTACATCTACATATATTATAAAAGATTTTCCTGTACATTAAAATATTTACTGAAAATTCAATTCTGTTTTCACATCTGTCGGCACTCCCGGAGTGCTTCTTTTTTTTAGTTTTTTATCTTATAGCTAGTACCCATTGAAAAAGACCTCCATGAATTATTTAATTTTTTTTTGCTGAGCCGTTTTTGAGATATGTATCAATTTTTGAAAAAAATCGCTCTTTTTCTTCAAATATCAGTAACTTTGCAAAAAATGGGCCAATCGGGCCTTTTTTGTAATTTTTTTTTAGGATATATAATCGATGAGTTTTGTAGTAGAGATATTCCACGTGTTTTTTAATCTAATAAATAAAAAGATTAATATAACTTTCAACAGTTAAAAACACTTATTATATTTCCTCAAATGCACATTTCAGATGCAATGCTTCCATCGTCAGTGGGATTTATAAATTAAATTAAATTAAATTATTTGTCAAAAAACTAACAAAAAACAAAAACGTTTCTAAACAAAATTACAGTTGAGTTGAGTTGAATCTATTGAAATTTTTTTGAATATTGAATCTTTGATTGGTCCATCATCACTATTCATTAGATTATTTTTGTTTTTAAATATGTAAAATGATTCAAAAGCATCTAATTCATAATTGCTATTTACATTTCTTATTAATTTTAAATTCTGTAAACTAAAACTATTACTATTTTCTAGCATATGTTCTGCAACATTTGACTTTTCTTTTTCATTATATTTAAAATGTGCAAAATGTTCTTTAAATCTTTTTAGAATAGTTCTTGTCTGTCCTATATATTCTTTTGCACAATCATTACATCCGATAGAATAAATTCCTGATTTTTGAAGTTGTTCAATTTTATCTTTAGATCCTCCAATCAGATTTTTTATTTTTATTTCGCTGCACTCACTCAAAAGGATATTATATTTATTAAAGATTGGTTTTATCTTAGATGTTATTTCTGGATAGAAATAAAATTTTGAATATTTCTTTTCTTCATTTCCTTCATTCCTTATTTGATTTTAAGTTGTAAAATTTCTCAATTCTTGTTTTCTTCTATGTGCAATTGTTAAATCTTCAATCAATTCTTCGGTATATCCATTAATTTTGGCTATATCTTAAATTTTTTGGAATTCTTTCATTTTTGTTTCTATAGTCATTCGAATAATTAGAGCTCTAAGAACCATTGAGTGAAAAGCTGACATCTTATGTTCAAAGGAATGGAACGAGCCGGATGTAATGTATCTTTTTTTTTTTTTTTTTTTTTTTTTTTTTTTTTTTTTTTTTTTTCAATTGATATACAAATTTGAGGATCAAAGGAACTAGTATTGAATGACCCATAGTTTACGTTTAATGTTTAGTTTAATTTTTGTGGGGTTATGTAAAAAATTATATAATAATAATAATATACATAATATAATTTATTTCTGTAACATTTGAGATTAAACAGAGAACAATCAAACCAAATTAGAATAAATTAATAAAAATTGATCTAAAAATACGCAAAAGATAATAATATAATTTTTATAAATTGAAAGAGAAATGAGAAATCAGATGAAACAAATTAAACTGTGCTTGATACCAAATTTTTGACTTGATCCATTGTAAATAGGCAAGTTTTCACTTTCTTTAAGAATCTACTAAGAACACTTAGTGTTCTTATCTCGAATGGTAAGCGATTAAATAATGCAGGTGCCGAAGCAGTAAAAAAATTAGAAAAATTTGTTCTATTTGACATCGGTATTCTAACAAGTTGCTGAGAGTTTACTCTAAGCCCGTATGTATTTGAACTTCTTAACATTGTACTGTATCCACTGCGCATGAAAAAAACTTTAAGAACTTTATAGACATATAGTTGTTTTAAAGGTAATATTTTTTTGGCGAAACAATGGCCAACTACTTGTTAATCTACTTTTTTTTAGAATAATTCTGACAATGTGCTTCTGTGCTATTTGTAATGGTTCAATGACATTATTGTACGCTCCACCCCAACTGGTCAAGCCGTATTGTAGTTTTGAGTTTACAATACCATAGTAAGTTACCGTTAAAACTCTCTTAGAACAGTGAGGTTGCAGTAAAAACAGCTTACGCATTGCGCATCTCATATATGCTTTTAAGTCCGCCGCGTGCATTTTCCAGTTCAAACTCCTATCCATTGTTACTCCCAGGTACTTAAAACTTTCAACAGACTCTATTTTGAAACAATCTGAAGAACAGGGTTCATTACTTCGAAAATTGACCTCACCACAGCTATGTGAAAACATCGAAAGCCTAGTACATGAAGCGGTATGAAAAAATATGTTACTTTCAAGAAGACTTGCAGATTTGAGGTTAAAAAACATAAGTTTCGTTTTTTGACTCACAATGAGTTCGTGTTTTGAAAACCATTGTCTCAATCGTTGTATGTCGTTTTCTATTTTTATCACCGATTCAAAAGTGGAGGTGTTGGCATAAGTAAAAGCAATGTCATCCGCAAAAGCTGTAATAACCCCATTGAAATTTTGTTTAAAAATTGAATTGATGTAAATCAAAAAAAGAATTGGACCTAAAACGGAGCCTTGAGGTACCCCAATTTTTAGTTCTGCTACTTCACTGAAAACTGTTTTTAGTTTTACTCTTTGTAATCTTTTAGATATATAAGATTCAAACCACTCATTAATGGAACCCCTAAAACCTGCTTTGTAGAGTTTATCTAGAAGAATTTTATGGTGAACCATGTCAAAGTCTTTAGTCATATCTATAAATAGTCATACAGGACTAGTTTTATTATTGAAGCCATCACATATCTCACTACAAATTTTTAGAATAGCATCTTCTGTCGATTTACCCTCTCGAAAACCGAACTGTTGAATGCTGAAGAAATTATTTTTATTTAGAAACGACACAATTCGCTTCTTCATAATTTTTTCAAAAAGTTTTGAGAAAGTTGGGAGTAATGAAATGGGCCTATATTGATTTATTGATCTTCTACAATCTTTTTTGTACAGAGGAATTACCTCAGCTTATTTAAGACCCGATGGAAAGGTACCACAGGTAACACTCATATTGAATAAGTGATATAAGACATCAACAATAAAAAAGCGATTCTTTTTAAGAGACTGTTAGTTATACCATCGAAAGTACATGACCTTTTGTTGTTCAAATGCATTATTTGTTTGTAAAGTTCCAGTGGTGAAAAAGGTTGAAAGACAAAGCTATTAGTTTGAAAACCATCATCGATTATATCTGGATATGTGTTGCAACTGCAATTTGATTGAGAAGGCTTAGGTTGCAAATCAGTTGCAATGGTGGCCAAATAATTGTTGAAAATATTTGCTATATTTCTAGGATCGCGAACTAGCACATTATCAATCTCAATTTCACAAATGCTATCCCTATTCACTTCATTATTCAAAATACCGTTAACAACTTTCCACTCTTCCTTGATATTTCCTATACAGTTTTCGAACTTAGCAGAATAAAAATTGTTTTTACTTGAAATAACTTTCGTTTTCACTTCCTGACTCAGTTTGCTATATAATCTCTTTTTTTGTATGTTACGAGGGTTCTTTTTACACTTTTTACATAGTAAATTCTTTTTGTTTATAATTTTCAATAAATCTTTACCAATCCAAGGCTTCAATCGTTTGATTTTAGTGTCGGTACGGGATTCCAATGTGGTAGAAACATCTATATGACCTTTCAAAATATCTATGAAGATGTCATACGCTGTAGAAGGGTTTTCTTCTGAATATACTGCGTTCCAACACTCAAACTTTAAGGCATTTATCAAATTCGGATAATTTATAATTTTATTAACTGAAAAAGGAATATATTTTTCTAAATTATTATTATTAAAATGTTCTATTATCGGGGTTGTCATGCAATGGTCTGTAATTCTTAGATCAAGAACTTCACTTAAGATCTTATGCTTTTTTTGAAATCTAACAAAAATATGATCAATACAGGTTTCTGTGTTTTCGGTTATACGTGTTGGTTCATTGATAAGTGACTTTAAACCATAAGATGCCATCAAAAACAAATATTTGTCAGAATCATTACTATCATTCAATATATCAATATTTATATCTCCTAAGACTTTTCTTTAATAGTTCGTCCACATGTTCTATAAAAACATTTAAGTTCAAGCCATTTTCATGCAAACGATAAATACATAAAAACGTAAAAGATTCATTATTAATATTGCAGGTAATTTTCACAACATCTGCACTCAATAAATTAAAATTTTTTATATCTTCACATTTATGTGGCTTTTTTATATAAACGGCTACACCACCTGCACTATAGCTGTTATTGCAATTAACATGCGATTCATAACCAGGAATATTATAATTGGATATTTCACCGTCGTACAACCATATCTCAGTCAAAACAATAACATCAGCTGACAAATTCAACGAATCAATATGAGCAACAAAAGAACTATAATTTTTTCTCAAGCTGCGAATATTTTGGTGAATAACTACAATTGGACTAGGAATTTGATTATTTTCTACAATTATGGAAGAGTTAGAATTCATTATTTAAGTAACTAAAAAACAATAAGCCTATAAATTATTTATGTCCTCAAAACACATTACTTTAATAGCATCATCCCCTTCCTTCTTACGCAAAAATACAACATTATTCCTAACCCATATACAGGGTGTCCCGTAATTCGTTTTACATACTTTGGGATATGATTCTTGGTCATATTCTAAGAAAAAAATTGTTCTACAGTAAAGTCCGTTTCTCAAGTTTGACATCACTTTTTGACAATTTAAAAAAGGCTAACTTTGGTGTACCCTGACCTTTGTTAAATTCGATATCTTTGTCGAAACTGATGATAGGAACCTAATCTTAGACTCTATTTTTTGTAGAAATAACAACCTTTAAGTCTGTATTTAAATTAGGCTTCCATAGGTTTAGGGTTGCCAGATTTTCAATTTTAAGTGGTGTTCAAATTTTCTTCCCAAAACAAAGTTTTGACTTTGAGGTCATTTTTTTGGAGAAAAGGCCTGATAAACATAGAGTTTCTTTATTTTTTACAGATGAACAAAACAATAATAAAGAAAAGACTCAGTATTAAGTTAGCTCAAAAACAGATACATTTTATGATACTTGGAAAAATACAAAATGGAAAAATTTAAAAAAAAATAAAAAAAAGTTTTTGATTTGAGGTTTGTTTGAATAAAACAATAATATGATCACTTTTAGTAGTTTTTTTATGTATTTAATACAAATACAATTATAACAAGTGTTCAAAGCGCCCTCCTTCGTTTTGAATCCATGCCAGAGCCCGTTTTTTGTATATCCAATATTCCAATTCGAAATTGTCTCCATTCCGAGTTATAATTAATTCCAGAAAATTTAATTTCCCTTCAATTTCTTCTTCATATGTAAATTTTATTGATGTGTATTTAGTTCTATTTAATTTGTTAATGAACTGACGGAGTTCATGTTTTTTGATTATCGCCCATATATCATCTACATATCTTAACCAAATTCTTGGAAAATTTACTTGATTTTTCATTTCAGTTTCTATATGCGACATAAATAAATTTGCTAAAATTGGGCTCATATGTGATCCCATACTGCAGCCAAATTTTTGTCTGTAAAACTTTTCATTAAATTGGAACCAATTTTCATCCATGCACAGTTTAGTAAGTATTATAAATTCATTTATTTTTTCTGTGCAAAAGAATATATAGGACAGAAAAAAACTATTCTAAAAAGATTTTAAGAACATTTTGCACATTTTAAATATTATGAAAAAGAAAAGTCAAGTGTTGCAGAACATATGCTAGAAAATAGTCAAAGTTCTAGTTTGCAAAATTTATAGTTAATAAGAAATGTAAATAGCAATTATGAATTAGATGCTTTTGAATCTTTTTACATATATAAAAACAAAAATAATCTTATGAATAATGATGATGAACCAATCAAAGATTCAATATTCAAAAAATTTTTCAATAGATTCAACTCAACTCAACTGTAATTTTGTTTAGAAACATTTTTGTTTTTTGTTAGTTTTTTGACAAATAATTTAATCTAATTTAATTTATAAATATCACTGACTATGGAAGCATTGCATCTGAAATGTGCATTTGAGGAAATATAATAAGTGTTCTTAACTGTTGAAAATTATATTAATCTTTTTATTTATTTGATATATAATCAAAAAAAAATTTAAATTATATTTCTATAAGATTTTCAAATTTTGACTTTAAAATGTTTATGTATTTCCCAGAAAAACCTAGCGATCGATTTTCTTGAAAATTTTTTCTAAAAAACTGTCACTTATTCCCCAACTTTTAAGTCTAATCTCGTAATGGGCTATCGATGGGATCCATTTTTTTTAAATTTAAAAAATTATGTGTTCAGTAAAAAAAAGTTTTTTTTTTTAATCTTTATTTTTAGACGCCTTTTTATGAATAAAAAAACGGTGCGAAATTTTCCAAATGAACTTTCCATATGATTTTCGAGCATGCAACGTTAGAATATGTTTTTTGAACCTTTCAGTTTTTTGTTTTACATGATAACAAATGTCTAACATCATAATATTTTACGTCAAAACTACTTTCGAGGATTAGATGACACGTGAAAATTATTAATTAGTTTACAAATTGATTAAAAACAAAACTTATTCAAAAATAATATAATTACTATTGCTTTTCAAAGGTTGGCGCCTTTTAATATTATTGTTAATGTTTACACTCTAGCTGCTCATAGAATTGTATGACACATGATAATATATTAAGCAATGAACATGATGATTGCTTGAAAATGATTATGTGCCAAGAACCATCTTCTGATTTTTATTTTAACAACTGTGATAAGTGTCCAGGAATACAAATTCTTAAGGATTTATTACTTGATATCCTAAATGAAAACGAAATTGATGAATTAACTTATAAGAATTGGATTTCAAAGCCTCGGACGTGTATGGAAATATTCGTGAAAACCTACTCACTCTTTTGCCACATAATTTTATAGCGAAAGAACAAGCAAGCTATTTAAGATCGCTAAAAGAATCATTAAAACAGAATACATTGTGATTTGTGATATTTCCGAAAATTATACCTTTGTTATTCAAAATGCTGCATTTGGATTTTATTGGAATAGCGATCAGCCAACGATTTATCCAGTTGTAATTTATTACAAAGAAGACAATGTACTCCTTCACAAAAGCTAAGTTATAATATCCGACTATTTATCTCATGACGCAGTTGCCGTTCATGAATTTACAAGGATTACAACTGAGTTCATCAAAGAATTATCCAATGAAGCTGAGAAAGTTATTTACTTTTCTGATGGAGCGCCTCAGCAATTTAAAAACTACAAGAATTTTGTGAACATAAATTACCAAAAAGCAGGCTTTGGCTTGGAAGTCGAATGGCATTATTTTGCAACAGCCCACGGCAAAGGGCCTTGTGATGGAGTAGCAGGAACCGTCAAAAGAATCGCTGCACGCGCAAGTCTTCAACTTCCGTACAATGAGCAAACCTTCAACACCTCAAGAATTTTATGACTGGGCTGTAAAACCGAATTCTTTGCCAATTATTTGAATTCGGTTCTTTTCTAACAACCATTACATTCAAGCCAAAGAATTTTTGAACAAACGTTACCTGAGAGCTAACACGATAACAGGTACACAAAATATCATTGTGTCATACCTGACAGAGAAGACACTTTGAAATTCAAAGAATTTTCGTTTTCTTCAAAGTCGCAAACGCATAAAGTATTTAAACGTGTAAGAAAATGTTAATTAATTACAAAATCTTTTGTAATAAAATGCGTACTTTATTTAACCTATTTCTGTTGTTTTTAATCAATTTGTAAACTAATTAATAATTATCACGTGTCATATAATCCTCGAAAGTAGTTTTGACGTAAAATATTATGATATTATGACATAAATAAGTTAAACAAAAAATTTATTCTAACGTTGCATAATCGAAAATCTTATGGAAAGTTCATTTAGAAAATTTCGCACGGTTTTTTTTGATTTTATATCCTAAAAAAAAATTTCAAAAAAAAAAACCTCCCGATTGGCCCATTTTTCGCAAAGTTACAGATATTTGAAAAAAAAGAGCGATTTTTTTCAAAAATTGATATCTCAAAAAACGGCTCACCAAAAAAAATTTAAAAAATCATGGAGGTAATTTTCAATGGGTACTATAACATAAAAAATTTAAAAAAAAATCGGAGATGCAATGGCAGAACGTTGTCCGATTGGGCGTGGAATGCCCCATATGTAGGAGCTTAAATCTTATCTTGCAAATGTGATTTTACTGTTTTATACATTGCAGGGACTGATAAGTTCAAAGTATGGAACGAAAGAATCAGTAAAAAAAAAGAGATAGGAGAGAAAATTAGGGGAAGAGAAGAACGGATCTAGCCAATGGCCAAGAATAAACGCTCTATTAACTTTGCGTAATGAATAAGTGGATGTGATGTTAGTTAAGTCCTTTTGCGAGATGGAACAGAATAATTAGGGGCTTATAAAGATAATGTCATACTAATTAAGAGATCTAAGCTTTAGAAATGTCACTACCATCAACGAAAACATCTTTTATGACAGACCTCAAGATGAATGGTCTAGACCTGTAACATCAGAGGCATCAGGGATGTCGCATGAAAACCAAAATAGTACTGGATCCCAAAGAACTTGAAATGTGAATGCCGTCAGTCAAATTACTAGCACTTTTAATACTAACAAACACATGACAATATATGTAAATTTAAAAATTATTTTTCTGGTTTTAAACTAATTTGGGCTGAAGCAATAAAAACATCAGTTATAGGTCGCGCTAGTGGATGAAACCTCTTCGGAATACGTACATCACTCCTACATGTTTATGATTTTGATGAAATTAGGGGAACTACAATTGTCTGCAACAAATTAATCTTTACATTGTGCCATATTATATCAATTGTAACTAGTGGGCCAATGATTTTGATGACACCATGCATCATGCAAACACTAGCTAACAGAAGTATATTACAGATTGGAGATTTAAATGCACGAATTGGGGACTCCCAAATAATAATAACAAATAGCGAAACCAACTCAGCCAGTGGCGTAGCTAGAAAATTTTTCGGGGGGGGGGTTACATGTAAAATTTTGTACGTAAGTAAAAAACGTTGTTCAATTGTATTGATTAGGTTTTTTCCAATTTATTGATATACAATAATAAAGTGCAGAAAATAAGAACATATGAAAATACACGAAATTATAAATCAATTCTTCTCTGCTTTGCACGAATCATTCGATAACTTCTTCCACCTTAATATCAATGTGCCTGTTAATGCTCATAAGAGCAAGCCCATTCAGCTTATCTTCGACTGTAGAATTCCGAATCCAATATTTTAGACGCCTCAACGTGGATAAACTACGCTCGCTGCTAGCAATGGTCGCAGCCAATGTTGCACCTATTTTCAAAAACTTGAAAATGTTTGGAAAAAGTGCATCGTTACAAAGATTTAATGATTCTATAAATGTCTTTGGTTGAGTTTCTGGCCCAACCCAACGTTGTCTCCAAAATAACACTTCATTTATTACGGTTGAAGCTGCTGCCTCAGTCGCTGTTGGCCATTGATTCATTATTACTTCCACGGTTTCATCAATATTCTCAACGTCTTTCCTGACCAATTTTTCAGGGATGGTATTTCCGATTATTGACATAATTTGTTTGTGTTTCGCAAATCTGTCAGATATGGATGATATGAAGTGATCCATGAAAAGTATGAATATTGATGTACGGTAATAATCTTCTGCTGAGCTGCTTTGGTAATTTTGTCGGTTTTTTTGACGATGCACAATCCTGGAAACTTCAATTTTTTCTCCTATAGACTCGGCTATTTTTTCAGCATCAGCGAATATACTGATAGAAAAAAAAAATTTCCCCACCCTGTGAATTTCTGCCACCTAAATTTCTATGGACAGAAATCGTGCACAGCAAAAACAAATACAACAACTGTCAAACAGACATTTTTCCAAGCGTTGCTGCGAATGTTTTGTTCAAGGCGTTTCTTTACTTTTATTACAATTAGGCTCTTTCAGAGAGTTTCTGAGAGTTTCTGAGAGAATTTTACCCCCACTCCTTATAATATGACAGATTGTGAATTTCTGTCCACAAAGTAAAGAAACAGACCTAATGATTGCACTTATTTTTGGTTCCACTAGCCAATCAGCCCTATCACAGATTCCATCGTAATCGAAAAAAGTCAAAGTTTCCCGATGTTGCTATCACATAATCCATTCGGAGTGGAACGAATTTCGAAATTCGTAATTTGGTATCACGAATTCCGAATGAAACGGAAATATGACGTCCTTTTCTACGACAAGTTTCTTCTGTCGTAGAGCGTAGAGCCATAGGTAAAATCCATTTGTTAAAACATAAAAAACACATTTGTATAGAACAATTTTACAAAATATAATTCTACTTAAGAAAAAACAATGAAAACAAAAATTATCTCGTAAATTAAATTACATCCAACTCTGTTTTTATTCCCTCCCAGTGGTCATTAACTTCGTCTTTTAGGCGTTTATCGTATCCTTTTGCCGTCTGGATTACAGGATAACATTTCATATAACCTGTTGTTTGTTTGTTGTTTTCACCCTTTAAGAACATCGGTTATTATAAACAGAAACACATATCAATGAATAGAATTATTTCCAAAAGAAATTACATTTTTTCAAAAGACTGTCTTCGTTATGCCCGTTTCCAAATTTGAGCGGCGAAATTGACAGATTTGGAGTGTTTAAATAGTACTCGTATTATTGTTAAATTACTTTATCTGATAGCCAAAATAACACTTGAATTTTATCTGTAAACAAACTTGGATTTCACAAATAATTTTATGGTTTGTTAAAAAGCACAAGTGGAATTTGTGTTTGACAGATTGGAAAGTACTCAGGGACCACGTAACAAAAATCCTCTTTTGGGAATTTAAACCTTGATGAAGAAAATATTTGATTATATTCGACACTAAAATTGTTTATTTCATATAACATTTAAGATTTGATCGATAATACAGATCTATTATAACTTATTCTAAGCACAAAAAGTGCAAATAAATCAATTTTTACTAGAAAACAAAAATCGGTAAAAAATGTGTTTGGGAAAAGTTAAGGGATTTTTTTATTAAGTTTGAGGATTTTTGTTTCTATTGCTTCGAGTATTTATTTTGACATAGGACAGCTGACTTCGAAAATGGACACTCATTTTTTCAATCAGGCAATGCTTTTTTCGAATTCGTTCAGAATTTGTGATTGCTTTTTGTCGGGATTCGTATCGTGATTTTTCACTCGGGGATTTCTCCGAATGGATTTCATGATAGGGGTGAATATCTTACTCTTAACTAAAACACTAACGACATCTGCTGTGATTTAGCTAGCGTGATTATTTAGCAGTGTCAAAAATGTTTCACTAGTTTTCCGCTGAAATGATGCTCGCCAGTATTGCTTAGAATAAGTGGAACCATCGTGAAGTTGGGTTCTAGCAGTCCATGTTTAATAAGTCAATGATTTTAATAAATAGGAGCCCTACTAACGCATTTCAACTGTTTTCTATAGCTCAATGCAGGCAAAACACAAACATACATGTATTTAAATACTGATTTGTGAAAAGCTCGAACTTAAATTTTAAATATGAAAAACAAATTTGCATCAAAAAAACAAAAAAAAAAAAAAAAAAATGAAGTGTTTAAATGATATTCGACTGAAATATTTTCGGGGGGGGGGGGGGGGGGGGGGGGTTTATCCCCAAAACCCCCCCTACGCTACGCCACTGAGCTCAGCGGTATCCTATACAAAGAGAAAGTCAAAAGACAATATTTGCAATTAATCTGTTACAACTGATGCAATTGTACGGCTCATTTATCAGTTGTGCTGTGAGTGTCGTGAGGTTCGCTTCTCATTGTTGCTTATGAAATTTCTAACCATAATCTCAAAATATACATGCATTTAAAATAAGATATAAGAACAATGAAAATTTGCGAAGTTTGTGATAAAAAATGAAAACACAAAAAAATTGACTAGTTTCTTTTATTAATGAGAGTACCAGTTACCAGACCAAGATCCGGAAAATATTTAGATGATATATACCGCCGTTTTGCACCTCTTTCTGTGAATTCTTGTGAAAATGTGTTTTTGACTCTAAGATCTCTGATCATTCAATGACTGGTATACAATAGCAGCTATATTTCTGTTGTACCGCACATAGTGTAATGCAGACCCAACTTTTAATACCAATTTCCTAATCGAAAACGTTCAACCGAAAACACAAGCGGCAACACTAGTGTAAGTGTAAAAAAATACCAGGAGGGGAAATGTTTGACAGCAAATTCTGGAATGTGGAGACATGTGGAAATTACTGGGAAATTCTAGATGTAATGTCATTCGATATAAATAGGCCGCCGAGGCAACCAGATGTCAGTTTTGATGATAGAGTGATAATGTTAAGAGTGAGTTAATGTGATTAATGTAGAGTTGAATTCAATAAAGTAGATATCGAATAAAAGTGGTAGAGTTGAATTGAAAGGTAAAGTTTTATTATTGCGAACCAAGCGCACGTTGCATTGGTGTCAGAAGTGTAAATAAAAAACTTATTTGATAAAAAAAAAAACGAAATTGACTAGTGAAGTATAAAAAAAGGTTAAATACAGTGTTGGTACAAATCGGTACCAACAGCTTCCGACTAGTTATGAACCGGGGCACTTGGTGCAACAAATGAAAGAATGTTGTTCTGTTTGCCCAATGAGGGTTATAACCTATTTGTTTTATTGATAAGTATGTTAGATTTTAGTTTTTTTTTCTTCATAATTACCTAAATACTTACAATAGATAGTCTTTGCTTTTTGGTTTTTATTAGTATAGTTCAAGTTTTCTTTTAGCTTTCAAGATTTTTTCTCCTGGTTCCTGATTTATTTAGTATAATTCAAGTTTTCTTTTAGCTTTTAAGATTTTTTATGTTTTTTATTAGTATAATTCAAGTTTTCTTTTAGCTTTTAAGATTTTTTTCCTTATTCCTGATTTTTTGCTACTAATGGCGTCTGCACTCTCTGGCGTTCTTAGATAAAAAGAAAGAACGAAAATGCTGGATGTGGCAGAGGAAAAAGAAATTAATATGGCGACTAAATCTACTACTGGGAATGTCCCTACCGAGAGTAATAGATTGGCGAGCGTTCCGAGGTCAGCTCTCCTTCAGGCTTCCTAACATCTAGGACCGCCAACCTGACGGCGGGTCTTTCGTAGACGCCGGAAATGGTCTGGACATGGGCACTTCTAACTTGTCCATCCTTTGACGTTCTGGTTCTAACTACTCGTCCCTTGGGCTAGCAATTTCTAGGACTATTTGGGTTCACAATAAGGACTATATCGCCCTCTGCTATGGGTTTCACTGGTTGAAACCATTTCGCTCGACGAGTAATTGTCGGGAGATATTCTTCTACCCAGCGCTTCCAGAAAAAATCAGCGTACTGCTAAGACTTTTGCCAATTTTTCTTTAGTACCCTACTGTCATTATTAAATACTGCCATAGGTTTTGAACCACACGAGGACCCTAAAAGGAAGTGGTTGGGTGTAAGTGCCTCTTCATTTTCGCTGTCAATGGGAATGTACGTTAGTAGTCTGGAGTTCACGATGTTCTCTACTTCGATGAGCATATTTTTCAAGAGTTCTTCCGTTAGATTTCGAGTGGGATTTATTGCGTATAATGTGTTTTTTACTGATCGCAGGGGTCAAATATCGTCATTAGAATTCTGAGTACGTCCCGCTTCGTAGGACGACGATTTCCAAAAAGAATTTCGCTTTGGTTCACCTTTGTAGTCAACTTAAAGGTAAAACAGTCCGATGAGGTACACCACCACATTCCCAGTACCTTTTCTGTAGTGAGTTCGAATTCTGCCTCGAAGTTCTTGTTTTCAGTAATATCACTCTTCAAAGCTTTGAGGACTGCAGAGGAGTTCGAGATCCAGTTTCTGATTATGAAGCCTCCTTTTTGGTGCACGAATCGAATCTCCTTCGCTAGACGAATCGCTTCTTCTTCCGTCTCCACACTGTCCATTAAATCGTCCACATAGTGATTTTCTTTTATCGCTCTAACAGCTCGCGGATAGATCTGGCTATATTCATCAGCATTCTTGTTCTTGATGAATTGAGCGCAACAGGGTGAGCACGTTGCCCCAAAGGTCATAACGTTCATCACATATACCTCTGTTTCGTGTTCGTCACCTTTGCTCCACAAGAATCTTTCGCAATCGCGATCCTCCTTCCGTATTCTCACCTGGTGAAATATTTTTATAATGTCTCCGCAAATTGCAACTCGATTTTCTCTGACTTTATATATAACCGAAGGTAGTGACGGTAGTTGGTCCGGACCTTTAAGTAGCGCTGAGTTAAGTGACATCCCTTTGACCGAGGCTGCCGCGTCCCAAACTATTCTATATCTTTCCCGGTTTGTTATGATTAAAGACCGGAAATATCGGAAGATACCAGGATCGATCATTTTCTGTACGAAGTTCAGCTCCAGAAAGTTTTGTCGCGTAGCCTTTGATGACATATTCTTTAATTTTTTCTTCAAGTGCTTCAGCTAGCCCTGGCTCCCGTTTCATACATTTATGCAAACATGTTATTCTCCTTTTAGCCATATAAAAGCTGTCTGGTAGTTCGACCTGGTCAGACTTCCACAAAAGTGCAGTTTCAAAACGCCCGTTCTTCTTGATAGTAAATTCATTAAAAAGCTCTAATGCTCGTGTGTCTTCTGTTGGGAGTAGCAGCTTGCTGGAGTTCGATGCACCAAATTTGTCGTTGCTGATGAACTCTTTCACCAATAGCTTAAGTTCTTCGTTATTGCACTCGCAGGTGTGAAAGCCATGATGATGGTATGGAAACGCATCCTTGGCAGCTTGTGTTTCATAACAGCCATGTTCCACCCATCCTAATCGCGTTTTAGTTGCAGCTGGATCATTTAGCCCACCTTCCTTCGTACGTATAGGGAGACTTAACTTGGTGTTGTTTA
This sequence comes from Melanostoma scalare, assembly GCA_949752695.1. Taxonomy (NCBI): domain Eukaryota; kingdom Metazoa; phylum Arthropoda; class Insecta; order Diptera; family Syrphidae; genus Melanostoma; species Melanostoma scalare. The sequence goes on along the minus strand of OX456985.1, from coordinate 159,164,591 downwards.
AGCCTATGAGTAGTCTTGGAGTTGCATTCTCATAAGATGCGATGGGTAGTCCTCTTAGATGCTTATATCTTTGTTGAAGTTCATCGAACTGTACAGATTGTGTTGGCAGTTGTAGCCTAGCCATGGTGTGTACGTTTGTAAGCATAAACCGTTCTGCTGGCAGGATAGTGCTGGAAACTTGAAGAGAAAGTTTCTGGGAGTTTTGCTCAAATCTCCGAGTATTTCCTGTCCACTTCAGATAGTGGTTGAGGAACTCCCTTCGCATTCAGCTGTCTTGCTAGGTCTTCATCCATTAATGAAAGCGATGAACCGTCGTCCAAGAATGCATAGGTATCAACTTGCATTCCCTTGTTGTATAATCTCACAGGCACGACACGAAATAAGGTTGAATCTGAATCGCCATCGCGAGCATTGTAGGTTTTCTGATGATGCATCATAGCTCTTTCAGTAGGTGTTGCCTTTTCTTGATCATCTTCTTTATTATGTAGCAGTCTATGATCCTTAAAGGAGCATCTATTTACCCCGCAAACACTAGTTGACAAGCATCTTCGGGTGGTGTGTTTTTTAAGCAGCGTCGACATAACTGTTTTTATGTCGACTTTTTTTTTTTTTTTTTTTTTTTTTTTTTTTTTTTTTTTTTTTTTTTTTTTTTTTTATATATAATTAACGCGCACATCAAGGGGTTACGAAAACCCTTATAATGTTGTTAAACACAGTGCGAGCATTTAGGAAAATAGGAGAGGATTTGAATGGAGACACCGATGCACGTTGCTTTTGAACCTTTGTGAATCGTAATGAAGAGGAAATACAGAGCCAGGTAAAGCATTCCACATTCGGGTGGTGCGACTGAAATACGAATCTCTATACTTGAGTGTACGTCCGAAGTTGGGCTCAATGTAAAACTGATGAACATTCCTAGCGAGGCGGGTGTTGCGGCTAAATTGTTTCAGGGGAGGAATGCAACTGGCTACTTCACTAGAGCACTACTTGTGGAAAAAGCGATAAAAGAGAGTGAGACAGGCAACGTTTCGACGATGTTCAAGAGAATCAATTGATTCTACGATTGAAATATCACCTATCAATTTTAACGCTCTGTTTTGTACCCTATCAAGCAGGTGCAAAGATGTTTGAACAGCACCTGACTAGATATGGGAGTTATACTCAAGTTTTGGGTGGATGAAGGCCTTATAAATTGTAGCCAGATCAGAAGGGGTGAAGAATTTCCTGCATCTTCTCAAGAAGCCTAAGGATTTAGCAGCGTTTTTGGCGACTTCAAATATGTGGTCATTCCAACGTAGATCATCGTTTACACACATACCAAGTACTGACAGCTTTTCGGTTTCTTCGATGCAGGTACCATTCATGGATAATGACAATGGGGGAATGTTAAGCTTCAACGACAAGAGGCAGCATTGAGTTTTCGAAGCATTGAATTCTACTCGGTTCATAAGACCCCATGCAACTATGCTGTCAAGGTCAGAATTCAATGAGCTTATCATACGCAACCGTTCCAGTTCCACATCCGAAGAGCAGGGACGTGAATTTGGAAACGAATATGAAAAGCTGAGGGTCGAGTCGTCAGCAAAACAGTTAAGTGGATTAGAAGTTTCAGACAAGAGATCATTTATGAAAATGAGGAAGAGAGTCGGAGACAAAACGGAGCCCTGGGGCACAGCAGCATTTATGAAGTGGGTATCAGACTTGAAGCCGTCCAACACGACTTTGAACGGTCGGAAAGGTAGTTTCTAATCCAACGAAGAAGAGACTCATCGATACCAAAAGCAAGCATTTTCGATAAAAGAGCCTGATGCCAAACTCTATCAAATGCTTTAAAGATATCAAGCGCAATAATCTTACTTTCTCCAAAACAATGTAAACATTGGTTCCACTTTTCGGTGAGATAAGCCATCAAATCACCAGTGGACCGTTTGCTACGAAAGCCGTACTGACGGTCATTAAGAAGCTTCCGTTCTTCAAGATATTTCATAAGTTGAAGGTTTATCAACGTTTCCATGACCTAGGAAAGAAGGGATGTAAGTGCAATTGGACGGTAATTGTAAGGGGAGGAAAATTCGCCTTTTTTAGGGACCGGTTGGACAAATGCAGTTTTCCATCTGCTCGGAAAAATCCCAGCAGAATAGGAAAGATGGAAAAGTTTACGCAGTAGAAGAACACCTCTTCAGAATAACGGCGGAGATACCATCTGGACCAGCGGATTTATGTATGTTGAGATCTTTGTGGACTCTCGCAACCGAGCGATTTGGAAAAATATCTGCTTCATCAAAGAATTTGCAGACTCGAGGTCAGGTGGAGCCAATATGCTATGAGGAAGTGTCGAGTTGGCAGCAAATTGAGCTGCCAGCAAATTGGCTTTGTCAATGGAGCTGACATACGGAGAGTCATTGAAGACGAGCGTTGGGACCGATGACGTGGTCGAGTTCTTAATGTTCTTCACAAAAGACCAAAAGTTTTTACTTCCTTTTGGACACAATAGTATTTTTTGCCTTACTTTTTGGTCATGTAAAAACTTAGCCCTTTGTATCTGAGCATTACAGCTATTTCTGGCCCGTTTGAACAAATTTCGGTTTTCTACAGTAGGGTTATCTTTAAATTTGCGAAAACTACTTTCTCGATCCTTAATCGCCTCTTTACAGCTTGAATCAAACCACGAATTCTCTTTGGGGATGATACTTTTTGTTCTGTTAGGAACAAAATTTCTCATGCCGTTGAGAATAACGTTTGATATCATATTAGCTGATGCATCAACGTTTCTGTCGAGAAAGCACAATGACCAATTAAAATTTCGATAGAAATTATTCAGGCCGTCCCAATTGGCTTTCTCGTATTGCCACACAGTTCTTTTAGGCACTTTATCTTTTTTTACCGTGACGGAAAGCGAAAAATCTACCGATATGATTGAATGGTCTGATTTGCCTAAAGGAGATGATACTTTGATACTACAACCCTGTATTTTTCGGGATGAAAAGTGAGAAATAAGTCAAGAGTGTTGGCCGCATGGCCTTCAATATCTGGAACCCGAGTGGGCTCATCAACAAGTTGAGTTAGTTCGTTAAACTCAGCGAAGATCTCAACACATTTTCCTTCGGGTGTTGTCTGGCCAGAATGTCGAAGCCAACCAGAATTGTGTACATTGAAATCGCCCGCAATTGCGATTTCAGTGTGAGGATAAAGGGAAACAATTCTTATTATGGAGTGAGATAGCGCATCAAACTCGTTAGAGGTTGAATTGCTGCCTAAATTGGGGCTTCTATAGATAAAACAATAATGAATGATATGCTTACGGACGGTGAATTTTAACCACATGAAATTAAAGTTCGTATTAGAACAAAGGCCGTATTGTAGTAGAAGCTGGTAAGCAATATCATTTCGAACATATACGGCGAGGCCATGAGAAGCAAAGAATAATGGCACTAAGCTATACCCAGGCAGGTTGAACTCTGATGAATCAGAATCAACACCCACCTGAGTTTCACTCAATGGCAAAACAGCTGGCCTGCATTTTGCAGTGTGAGCGTACACAGAACAAAAATTCGATCGCAACCCCCTAATGTTGCTAAAATCGACTCTAAACTTACCCGACATTACGATCCACAAAAACACACAAAACAAAGTATCAACCGCAGACGCTTAATCTAAGTCCAATCAACAAGTGAAGATTTAATTGGAAAACCAAAAACAAGTTACTAGCGGTGTTATGCCCAGCCAGCAACTTGATTTTAGTTAACCAACAGAATCAACACCGTTGATTGACTATCCGCCTATCAAACTCACAGCCTCATTGTCTGCACACACTGCTTCGATAAGATAAGAGATCTTGTAGAAAAAATGTGTGCAGGCACTGAGACTGCGAGAGTGGTGTGGGGGAGGAAGGAGATAAAGGAAAGCACTAAGTGTTTGGTCTTTTTTTTTTTTCTATATGTATATATGGATGGGTGGCACACAGCACTGAATGTAATTAATTCACTGAAGTGATTTTATTAAACACACGGCGCGGCAGGAAAGTTTTGAAAGATAATTGGAAGGGTTTGGATGGTGAATTAATTTTATCTATTTTTTTTTTTTTTTTTTTATAGAAAGGAGCCTAGATTAAAGTTGTGGGGAAAAAGCACAGATTTTTGTGGCGGACACTAGCGCGGTGCGTGTTATCGCGACTGATAGCAGATCGGCACTGATTGTCTGGCGATTTCATTTTCATTGTTGTCGCCACTGTAGTGTGTGTTCACAAATCCTTTTTCACTCGGTTTTCGATGTGGTTATTTGTATTCTGATGGAGGCAGCGAGATGTCCGGTGCGACGCTGTTGGCTGCTTCGGCTAGCTGGTATATCCACATTCCGAAATGAGCTATATTGCACTCTTGAATATCTCACCAATATTTCGCCCAATCGAGTCGAATGTTCGGTGGGAATTTAAGAACCAGCTGACGAAGCATCGTTGCGTTATTTAGATGTGTGAGTAGACCAGCAGCTTCAATTGTTGCTCAAAGATTTTGAATTGTGAGCGCAAAGCTCACTATTGTCTCCAGCTTCTCAGCTTTCGGCGGTGGCGTTGATTCAATTTTCCTTATTAGCGTATGTATGATTACTTCTGGATCCCCATATAGCATCTTTAGTGTTGATAGCACTCGCTCCACACAATTCGGTTGCACTAAAAGGCTTCGAACAGACTCTAAGGCTTTCCCCTTCAGAGCCTTTTGTAACCTCATCATGTTTTCCCCGTCCGTGAACGCGCATAGTTCCGTACTCCTATAAAAGTTTGCTATGAATAACGGCCATTCATCGGGCATCCCTCCAAATGGTTGAAGGTCTCGCGATATTAATTGTCGAGCGGCTATATTGGCTTTTGTTAAACCGTGAGCTGGCCAACCAGGTTGAGGGGTGTTGGCTAAATTCCAAGTTTGAGTATGGTTCGGCTGAGGCTGGTATTGTGACGTCATTGGCGGTTGTTGTTGTTGCAATAGCGGTTGCTGTTGTTGCAGTAGCGGTTGCTGTTGTTGCACTACAGACGCATTGACACAGTGTCTGTTTTCAGCTGTGCGGATCTCCCCGTTGTACGCAGGTGCACCGTTGCTTGTTGACGTAATGAATCCCTTTGAGACGTTGTCTTCCATCTGACTCAGGATCCGGTGTTTTTTCTCCAAATAGTCGCTATCCCTCTTAGCTTTTAACTGTCTTTCTTCTTCTAATAACCGCAGTTCTAATTTAAGGCGCTTTAGCGATGATTTAGATCCCTTCGAGTTCACTGATCTAGTTGCGCATTGTTCTCCGTATGTTTTGGGGCATTCAATGTCATTAAAACGCTTTAATGCATCGTGTTCGGGAACGCTGGTACCACCTGGAGCTGATGAAACAGTAACCTGTTGTGCAGTGTTGAGTCTACCATGCGCTGAGGGCGACAGCGCCGTATCTGACATGGCAGGTATATTTGCACTTAACATGCGTTCTAAGCCGACGCACGTTGAATCTACACCTACACCCACTTCATCAATTTGAGCTAAATCACCTAAACCCACTTCATCTATTGGAGCTAAACCACTTAAACCTATTCCTAATTCCTACTTCATTCGATGGAACTAAACTTGTACGATGCATAGAGGCAGTGACAGACTCTACTGTATTCGACGTACCCAAACTATCGCCATGCATAGGGGGAGTGACAGACTCCAGTGCATGTAATGTGGCATTATGCGTTAAAAACATTTTTTCACTATTCAAATTTAAGGCATTGGTTGAGGTAGTAATGACATTTAGGGTTTCTTGTTCTTTATTTTTGGCAAAATTATGTCCCGCAGACGCAAAAACTACTTTGGAATTACTAATTATACAAATATTCTCACCTGAGGTGCACGTGGTGCAAATCCAATTTTCGTGTGCTACTGAAGCATCCACTTTCGCACAGGTATAGTGGCTCCATGATCCGCAACTGTCGCATTGCACCATGCCATCGGCAGAGTCAGGTTCGGTACACGCACAGCAATTAAATTCCTCTGGTGGAACAGGTGGCTTTCGCGTCTTGTGAGTTGACTGGTAGCTTTCGGTGGCATGTTCGCTTTTGCGGATGGTTTGCGGCGCACTATTGTTATAATTTGTTGGTACAAATCGGTACCAACAGCTTCCGACTAGTTATGAACCGGGGCACTTGGTGCAACAAATGAAAGAATGTTGTTCTGTTTGCCCAATGAGGGTTATAACCTATTTGTTTTAATGATAAGTATGTTAGATTTTAGTTTTTTTTTTTCTTTATCTTCTTATACATATATAAATAGGCTAAGGAAAATCTTTGGGTCCCTTTTTCTCTGTTGTTTTCCAACCGATTCTCTTAATTTTTTTTTGGTGGTTTGGTATTGATGAGAAGAAGTGTCATCAATCATTTTTACCTCTGTCTAAATGTCCTAATTGCTTAAAATCAACAGGTGTGTTTTACATGTATTTTATATGGGAAAGACATATTTCAGAGCTTTTTTGTTGTTTTCTTATGTACAGTGTGTTTGTGCAGTGTGTGTGAGGAGTGTATGTGTAGTGTGTGTGTGTAGTGTGTGTGTGCAGTGTGTGTGAGGAGTGTATGTGTAGTGTGTGTGTGTAGTGTGTGTGTGCAGTGTGTGTGAGGAGTGTATGTGTGGTGTGTGTGTGTGCAGTGTGTGTGTGTGTGTGCAATATAAATAGGTTGGAGTGAATAATGCATTTACTTTATTGCTGTTTCATGAAACCTGCTCATATTGAATGACAGGTGACAGATGACGGATGACAGATGACAGATGACAGATGACAGATGACAGATGACAGATGACAGATGACAGATGACAGATGACAAATGACAAATGACAGATGACAGATGACAGATGACAGATGACAGATGGCATATGGCAGATGACAGATGACAGATGACAGATGACAGATGACAGATGACAGATGTCAGATGACAGATGACAGATGACAGATGACAGATGACAGATGACAGATGACAGATGACAGATGACAGATGGCAGATGACAGATGACAGATGACAGATGACAGATGACAGATGACAGATGACAGATGACAGATGACAGATGACAGATGACAGATGACAGATGACAGATGACAGATGACAGATGACAGATGACAGATGACAGATGACAGATGACAGATGACAGATGACAGATGACAGATGACAGATGACAGATGACAGATGACAGATGACAGATGACAGATGACAGATGACAGATGACCGATGACAGATGACCGATGACAGATGACAGATGACAGATGACAGATGACAGATGACAGATGACAGATGACAGATGACAGATGACAGATGACAGATGATAGATGACAGATGACAGAAGGCAGATGACAGATGACAGATGACAGATGACAGATGACAGATGACAGATGACAGATGACAGATGACAGATGACAGATGACAGATGACAGATGACAGATGACAGATGACAGATGACAGATGACAGATGACAGATGACAGATGACAGATGACAGATGACAGATGACAGATGACAGATGACAGATGACAGATGACAGATGACAGATGACAGATGACAGATGACGGATGACAGATGACAGATGACAGATGACAGATGACAGATGACAGATGACAGATGACAGATGACAGATGACAGACGGCAGATGACAGATGACAGATAACAGATGACAGATGACAGATGACAGATGACAGATGACAGATGACAGATGACAGATGACAGATGACAGATGACAGATGACAGATGACAGATGACAGATGACAGATGACAGATGACAGATGACAGATGACAGATGACAGATGACAGATGACAGATGACAGATGACAGATGACAGATGACAGATGACAGATGACAGATGACAGATGACAGATGACAGATGACAGATGACAGATGACAGATGACAGATGACAGATGACAGATGACAGATGACAGATGACAGATCAGAGACGGCGGATGATAGATGACAGATGACAGATGACCTGTGTCTACCTGTCCTAATTGCTTAAAATCAACAGGTGTGTTTTACATGTATTTTATATGGGAAAGACATATTTCAGAGCTTTTTTGTTGTATACATTTCATGGTTTGAACATTTACATTGAATAGTCATTTCTTTTTTATTTTGTCCGTTCTATTCTAATTTAATCCCAAGTCCAAAAATGTGCGACATTGTAATTCTGAAAATGCACCGTCCTTCTTTTTCAATTTTATTATAAATTTCTTCTCTCATTTCTTCGCGTTGCTCCAATTTCACTAGAACACGGCACATTTCAATATTCAAATTGTATTTTTCTTTATAGCTTTGTGCTATAAGTTCTTCAAAATAACCAGCTGGTAAATAATTTGATTGCAACACGTTCACGACGGCGTGTATCACCGGTGGCTCGCACAGAACTGTCTCATCAGCTCAGCCGCCTGTGGGCGAGAAACATGAATTACAGTGCCGGCGTCTGGTCGAATTTCGACCACTGGGCGACCCTAGTAATTAATTAAATACTCACAATAGTCTTTGCTTTTTGGTTTTTATTAGTATAGTTCAAGTTTTCTTTTTGTTGTGAATCATTACTTTTAGACACTACTGTCTGTACAACTATTTTGCCTTATAACACAACCTCCTCTCAGTTATGTACCAATGCAATTTCACCGTACTTAAGTTTTTCTTTTTTCTTATCTGGACTTACTGTCAAACGTTTCTTCTTGCAATAAAGACCTTATAACGTTTCAACCAAGTGCTTTTTCTAACAGGTTATGGGCCCAGATCGAATTTCTTAAAATATAAATTTAGTATTTCAATAGTTTTTTTTTCACGTTAGTCGTAAATTCAATCAAAATTTAATCAAATTCAAGAAAGTTTTTTTTTTGTTCCAAATCTAAAAGAACATCACGACCTCTCTTTATCAAATCGAAAAACTTGATAAAGATAATTATAGCGCATGGGAGATTTTAATGAAAAGCGTGCTAATACATCACCCCCTATGAGTTGACCTTGTCGTGGTCGGGGTGCTTAAGGACATCTTCTCCAGCAATCCAGCTGCAGAACCTGACCAACCAACATAACTCAAACAAAACCTGAAAAAACATGGAAAAAGTTAATAAAAGAAGTAAAAAACGAACGGGGATATACGTTCACAAGTCGGCAGGTGTCGCGACTGCCGGCGATGGCTTGGCCTCGAAAGAGCATAAGTCGCCAGTGACAAATTTATTAACTGTAACGACAGAAAAAGCCGGAAGGACTGGGGAGCCGACTGCAGTTCAAGGAAGGCCTCACAAGCCAACTAAGAAATGTGGAGAGCCCTCTGGTTCTAACGCCCCTCCTAAGGAGGATGCCCAAAACAGTGGAAGAGTTGCAGTGACTCTTTGTAGCACTTCCACCAATACTGCCCGTATTATAGGGACCCCGGAGGAGACTATTACAGCAAGTAGTGGGGCCGAGACTTTCGGTTCTAACGCGAACTATGATATGTTGACGAAAGGGCTACCCTCATCTAAAACACTGCTCCAACCTCCCACCTCATCCCGTCCATTGTCGAAGGACTCAAGGTCGACCAACCCGGACGGTACGGGTGCCGAGACTATCGGCTCCGTTGCTGAAAGGGGAGGACCTCCTTCGAGCTCCGAAAACACTCCTTCCCTCCCCGAAGTTGTAGGTGAAACTGTGACTTGCAGTGGAACAAACAACGTAAGGGTGTCCAATCCCCCTAACCCCAAAGTTGGAGGTGAAACTGTGACTTACAGTGGAACTGAAAATGAAGGGGTCGCCAATCTCCTTATCCCCCAATTTGGAAGTGAAATTGTGACTTACAGTGGAACTGAAAAAGAAAGGGCTCCCAATCCCCCAACCCCCTTAGTTGAAAGGGAAACTGTGTCTAACAGTGGAACGGACAACAAAGGGGATCCCAATCTCCCTACCCTCCCAAACCACAAAGAGAGGCGGAACGCGGAGAAAATTGCGAAGGTGTTAGGTGCGGTACCTAAACCTAAGCTTGATTCAACGCAATCTGCCAAGCTTGAATGGGCAATGAAAATCATTGCCATAAATAAGAAAAACGGCTCAGACTCAACGTCTAAGCGCCAACGCTCGTTCGTGGAGTCAACCCCGAACGCCAAAAGACCTAAGGTGCAAAAATCAAGCACCCTCAGCTCCAAAAAAGACTTGTCGTACAGTGACGTACTGAAGGACAAACCAATTTTCGCTGTCATTGACAGGAGTAACGCGGATGGTGCGATCTCTTTCGATCAATGGGCGATCATCATGAATAAGCTCCAGGCCTCCTACTGGACTCTTATGATGGAGAACCCAGGGGAACCTGCCATCTTTGAGGACGCAGGATGGTATCAGGGGCGCGTCAGGTTAATCGCGTTTGATGGAGAGAGATCGCGCGATCTGTATAAACTCGCGATAAGCAGGTTAGAGGGACTCTGGCCTGGGGCTAAGCTTGAAGTCGTGTCGAGGGAGGATATCCCTTGCAGGCCTAGGGCTCGCGCTAGACTACCAGCGGAACTCTCCTGCAAGGAAACTATCATGAAAATGATACAATTTGGCAATCCAACTCTGCCTACTCACGACTGGAAAGTCGCGAAGCTGGAGGAACCAGAGGGTCACTATAGATCGGCTATAATAGTCATCAATAAGGACTCCCTGGCTCCCCTGGCTGCGACAAAAGGTGTGATTCGGTTCGGCTGGTCAAATATTGCCTTGAAAACATATAAATGACTATGAAAATTTCATAGTCGCTATTGAGAGTCGCGATAGATTGCCAGCACTAGCTTCCTTAAAAATTAAACTTACAGGGGAGGAACAAAGGAGAAATGACAGGGACAAAGAGCATGTTGGTAGTCGTAGTCAGCATGTTCTAGCTATCACTTCCAAAGGGTTAGCTATCACTTCCAAACCAAAATCATTTCAAATCTCACCTAAGGGAAAGTACGATAAGAATCGGCATAAGGGAAAATGTTATAAATGCGGTATTCGCGGACACTTCGCTTCTAAGTGCCAAACCAACACTCGCAACGAAACTGTTTTTGGCTTAGTTTCTAATTCTGCCTATGGAAGTGGAGTTTTGGATAGGAGCGAGTGGTGCATTGACAGTGGGGCCACCTCTCACATGTGTTGTGAAAGTAATTTTTTCGCCACATTAGATGTTAATCAGAAAACACCTGTAAAGCTAGCATCAGATATGTGCATTACTTCGAGTATTATAGAGACTGTCAGAATGCGAGCAGATGGTCATGACTTATTGTTGAAAGATGTACTTTTTGTTCCCGAGTTGAGGGGAAACTTCTTATCAGTGAGTAAGATTACTACTAGTGGGCATGCAGTTGAATTTGGAAATGAACTAGGAACTGTTAAAAGCAGAAATGGTGACATTGTTTTAAAAGCAAAAAAGCGTCATGAGCTGTATGTAGTGTGTGGTGTCAGCCTAGAGTCACTTTTTAGCTTAAGAGCTTCAGATTCGATTCAAAGTTCGTTCAAAAGATGGCACGAAAGATTTGGACACCTTAATACTGGTAGCCTACAACAACTAAACAATAAAAAATATGGTTTTGGGGCTTGGGTTCAGTGAAAACAGCAGCTCTCTAGAATGCGTCGTCTGCGCAAAAGGCAAAATACATGAACAGCCATTTCCAAAGCAATCGTTCATTAAGAGTAGAGGATTGCTGGATCTAGTCCACACAGATATCTGCGGACCTATGAGAACGAATTCAGCTGGAGGCGGTCGATATTTCGTAAGTTTTATAGATGATAAATCACGTATAATGCGAGTTTATATCATGAAAAGAAGAGACGAAGTCCTCAGTATTTTTAAGCAATTTAAGAAAGATGTGGAGCGTGAGACAGGACGAGAAATAAAACAGATTCGAAGTGATAATGGAGCAGAGTACGTGTCTAATCAGTTCACAGAGTTTTTTGAAAGAAAGTGGAATAAGGCGACAGTTGACTATACCTCATACTCCGCAGCAAAACGGAGTAGCGGAAAGAGCAAATAGAACACTAGTAGAGATGGCAAGGTGTTTGCTCATAGGTTCTTCTCTTCGTGAGTCGTTGTGGGCTGAAGCGATCAATACCGCTGCTTACTTGCGGAACAGATGTCCGACAAAAGTGTTGGGCAATAAAACACCCTATGAGGTTTGGAATGGCAGGAAGCCTTCGGTGAGTCATTTTAGAGTGTTCGGGTCAAGAGCAATAGCGCTGGTGAAACAACCTGGAAAGTCAAAATTTGAAGCAAAAGGTAAAGAGTTTTTGTTTGTTGGGTATTCTGAAGAGTCGAAAGCTTATCGACTTCTTGACGAAACTACAGGTAAAATTGTTAAAAGTCGCGATGTCCAATTCTTTGAAAACCTACAAGAATCACATAGTAACATTTATGATTTCTCAGGTTTCGAGCTATCAACAGAAAATGTTCCAGAGTCTGACGAGAAAGTCTGCACGAAAAGAGAAGGAAGCGAAGAAAAGGAGGTGACCGAACTGAAGCAACTACCTCAATCACTACATTCAGGAGATCCTCCGCAGATGAAGAATTTGCCTGGCCGTCCAAGAATTATGAGGACAGGTGAGGTCGGCCGCCGAGCAAAGAAATTCAATCAACAGGCAATAAATGCTGTTCAAGAAGGTATAGTTATTCCTTGCTCAGTTGCAGAAGCTATGTGTCAACCTGAAAGTAGGCAATGGAAAGAAGCTATGAAAATAGAGTATAAGGCATTGACATCGATGAATACTTGGGTTTTGGTTGATCCTCCAGATGCCTGCCAGGTTATTGGAAGTAGATGGGTATTCAGCATAAAAAGAAATGCTGATGGATCTATTGATCGTTTCAAATGTCGTCTAGTTGCAAAAGGCTGCTCCCAAAAATACATGGTCAACTACTACGAAACGTTTGCTCCCGTCGTGCGCTACTCAACAATTCGACTTATACTCGCTATGGCCGCACAATTCGACTTACATATTCACCATGTTGATATCACAACTGCTTATTTGCATGGCGATTTAAATGAATCCGTCTTTATGTGTCAACCAGAAGGATTTGTTGATTCGCAACTCCCGCACCGTGTATGTAAACTGGAAAAATCGCTGTATGGGCTGAAGCAAGCAGGCAGAGAATGGAACAAAAAGCTCAATGACACAATGTTAAAACTTAATTTCCGGCGTTGCAGCGGCGATACTTGTGTATTGTGGCAATTTATGTTGACGATATGATCGTAGCTGCTTCAAACTATGACGACCTAATGCATGTCAAATCTGAGATTGGTTTTGAATTTGAAACCGTCGATAAAGGTGAGCTGAGTTACTATTTAGGAATTCAAATCGATAGAAGCAGCCGAAAAATCGAAATTCATCAGCAGAAATACATTGAGGAACTTACAACTAAATATAACTTAAAAGAAAGCAGACCTCGATATACACCCTTGGATCCCAGTATGAAGCTAACAAAAGGAAATAACAATAAAGGAGAACGCGTGTATTCAACAAAATATCAGTCCTTAATAGGAGCTCTTCTCTACATTGCCTTGTCAACAAGGCCTGACATAATGTATTCCGTGTGTAAGCTTTCTCAGTTCAATGTGGAGCCGTATGATGAGCATCTCGTAGCAGCCAAGCATCTTTTACGTTACTTAAAGACAACTATTAACACAAAACTTACTTACCAGAGAATACCATCTCAACTTACTGGCTACGTAGATGTCGATTGGGCAGGTGACATGGACCGTCGGTCTTATACTGGCTTTGTGTTTCTGATGAGTGGTGGAGCTGTTTCGTGGGAGTCAAAGAAACAAATTTCTGTTGCTTTGAGCAGCACAGAAGCCGAATACATGGCTCTCTCGCAAGCATCGAAGGAGGCATTGTACCTGCGAAGTCTTTGCCATGAATTTCAATACGAAAAGGTATCTTTTAAATCTATTCTAATTCATTCTGACAATTTAGGTGCACAACAACTTGTTAAAAACCCGGTCTTTCGTCCTCGGAGCAAGCACATCGACATTAGATATCATTTTGTGCGTCAACTGTATGAAGAATGTCTTATTGAGCTAAAGTATACACCTACATCTGACATGATAGCTGATATCCTCACGAAGAATCTGAACAGGCCGAAGCACGAGAAACTATCAATTCTCTTGGGACTATTTTTGTAAAATTAAAGTCAATTAAATTTTGAATTAAATTAAATTTTTGAATTAACTTTATGAATTGATAAATCTTACATAATATGTAGTCTTTTGAAATATTGCATTGAGGGGGACTGTTGTGAATCATAACTTTTAGACACTACTGTCTGTACAACTATTTTGCTTTATAACACAACCTCCTCTCAGTTATGTACCAATGCAATTTCACCGTACTTAAGTTTTTCTTTTTTCTTATCTGGACTTACTGTCAATCATTTCTTCTTGCAATAAAGACCTTATAACGTTTCAACCAAGTGCTTTTTCTAACACTTTTAGCTTTAAAGTTTTTTTCTCCTGGTTCCTGATTTATTTAGTATAATTCAAGTTTTCTTTTAGCTTTTAAGATTTTTAATAATTAATTTTTTTATTAGTATAATTCAAGTTTTCTTTTAGCTTTTAAGATTTTTTTCCTTATTCCTGATTTTTTGCTACTAATGGCGTCTGCACTCTCTGGCGTTCTTAGATAAAAAGAAAGAACGAAAATGCCGGATGTGGCAGAGGAAAAAGAAATTAATATGGCGACTAAAGCTACTACTGGGAATGTCCCTACCGAGAGTAATAGATTGGCGAGCGTTGCCAACATACAGTGAAAATGGGTACGTTGTTGGAAGAGCTCAACTGCATTGAGCTTAAAAGTGAGTTAGGTAAGCGAAATCTTTCTAGAGCGGGATTGAAAAATGAGCTCGTCCTGCGCTTGCGCAACTATTTGGAACAGCACGGGGAAGACGTAAACACTTTTGTTTTTGAAACAGAAGTGGAAGAAGACGAAGTAAGTGAAAGTGTAGATTTTTGTAGTATGATGAAACTTTTGTTAGAACAGCGAAACGAGCAAAAGAAGGAACAGCAGAATGTTCTCGAACGACTCGAAGTACAACAAAAGAAGCTGGAAGAGCAACGAAATGAGCAAAAGAAGGAACAGCAGAATGTTCTCGAACGACTCGAAGTACAACAAGTACAACAAAAGAAGCTGGAAGATCAACGAAATGAGCAAAAGAAGGAACAGCAGAATGTTCTCGAACAACTTAAAGCACAACGAAACGAGCAAAAGAAGCTGATTGAAGAACAACGAAACGAGCAAAAGAAAGAACAACAGAATATTCTCGAAAGACTTGAGGGGCAACAGAATGTTTTGGAAGGTCAGAAAAACATTCTAGAAGGCAAATTGGGCAACATTGAGAAAAATTTATGTTCCCTTGACGAACGCGTTGATGGAAAAACAGCTTTCTGTTGTAGAGAATCGTTTGGAAAGCCGATGCGATGCCGTTCTGTCCAAAGAATTAGACCAGATCCGTAAAATCAAAATTCGAGAATCTGCTGGAGAATTTGCTCAGAAAAAGTAGATGAAACCGCCGACATTTGATGGACAGTCTTCTTGGCCAGTTTACAAGAGACAATTTGAGGTCGCCAACATCCGAAGATCACTGATATATCAGTGTGTTAAAGGTAGCCATATCTCTACCTTATTGTACAAATACTAGGTTCAGGTTGTTAGTAACCTGCTGCTGTTATG
Source organism: Melanostoma scalare (assembly GCA_949752695.1). Lineage (NCBI taxonomy): Eukaryota > Metazoa > Arthropoda > Insecta > Diptera > Syrphidae > Melanostoma > Melanostoma scalare. The sequence continues at coordinate 159,148,922 of OX456985.1, read as the reverse complement.
GATGGAATTCCTCTAGAACCTTCCTGGTTCTTACTACCGCTGCTGTTTGAGTCTCCAGCCGTCCACTGGCTCAATGAAGGGAAACCTATTTGGGTTGCTTTTCCAAAATGCTTTGAAGTTCACCACTAGCTGATGGACTAGGGCTGCTTTGTACTCTGCCAGCACTTTGAAGCCACAAGAAAAGGAGGGGGTGAAAATGGGAAAAGGAAGAAAAATAAAGGTCTAACTTGTTGTGGTAAAATATACCGCAACAAATCCAATCCACTTACCTGCCAAGAAATGTTCTTGCAGTTCGATAAAACTGTAAGACATTTCTTAAAGCCAATGGTTCAAGGAAAAACGAAAAAGGTATTTTCCACCAGTGCGTAAAATCGCCAGCCTTTGAAAGAAAACGCGGTATGAAGAAAATTAAAAAAAATGTAAAAAAATAAAAAAAAATAAAAGCTAAAAACTACTTTAAGGCTCAATTCTCCAGGGATGCATCGGTGTACGGTTTGAGATCTTTCGCATGCCAAGTTCCGCGTTCTTTACCATTACTATCCTCTAAGACATATGTCCAAGGTGACACACGCTTCTTTATAACAAACGGACCGACAAACTTCGGTGCTAACTTGGCTACGTAATACAAAGTTCGCGGCATCCGACAACACAAAATTTCGACGCCAAACCTGCTGGCCAACGAGATATTGAACATCTCTTTTGCGGAGGTTGTTTTCGCAGACTTCTTGGTTGCCGCGCGTAGCTTCTTCTCGATGTCTACTCTAAGATCCCTAAACCGTACTTCTAACTCAGTAAAATCCTGAACCCTATCTTACCTATCGCCTATTACTCGCACTTCTCGACCTGAAGTCGCCATGTCCCTACCAAAATTAGCATAATAAGGGGATACTCCCAAAACTTCATGGGTGGAAGTGCGAATCACGCACGCAACCTTAGACAACTGCGCATCCCATATCCGGTGGTTATCAGAGATGTATGCTCTGAGCGTTGTTTTGATGATTTGGTTAATCCTCTCCGTTGGATTAGCCTGTGGGTGGTAATGGACTGTAAAACGAATTTGGATAGAGTAAGAATTGCAAAGAGATTTCAGTTCTTCAGATCGGAACTGAGGGCCATCATCACAGACGACAACCTTTGGGATATCAAAAAGGAGAAAGACATTGTCCTCTAACTCCCGGCAAATTGCCTTGGCAGTAGCAGACCTTAACGCGAAAAGTAGGGGGAATTTGGTGAAATAATCGACGACAGTCAAAATGTAGATAAAACCTCTACTTGACTTTGGAAGGGGACCAACTAGATCTACACAGATCACTTCCCACGGTGCCTTTATGAACATGAACAACAACATGATTCGGTTTTATCAGTTTGAACAGTTGACCTTGTTCTACCCTCCACGCTGGGCAAGCTAGCGGATTTGACTTTATCGCTGAGATCATTTTCGCAATCCGAGGGTCTTGGTCCTCTTCTGAGATCTCGGCTATTACCGGAACTCCTCGAGATAACATGTCTGGAACTATATGTTCTTTGCCCTTGCGATGGATGATCTCAAAGTCAAACTGTTGAAGCTGAACTGCCCAACGTGCTAATCTTCCCTGCAGATCTTTAAGATTGTTCAACCATATGAGCGATTAATGATCAATCACAACCGTGAATCGAACACCTTCGATGTAAGGTCGTAACTTCTCGATTGCCCATAATACAGCCAAACACTCTTTTTCCGTCGTCGAATAGTTGCGTTCACTCCTATTTAAAGACCTACTAAGGTAACAGACAACCTTTTCCCTATCATCGAAGTTCTGTGACAATACGGCACCAATTCCGTAGTCCGACGCGTCTGTTTGTACGACAAAAGGTCTATGAAAATCAGGGCAAGTAAGTATTGGTGCTGTAACCAAACACTCTTCAGCCTTCCTAAAACTATTCTCACATTCATCAGTCCAGATGAATTTCCTACTCTTCTTCAATAAATCTGACATTGGTCGAAGCAAATTGGCAAAATTTGGCACAAATCGACGATACCACGACACTGTCCCTATAAAACTCCTTACCTCTTTCACATTCCTCGGTGCTGGAATCCTAACCATGCTTTCCACTTTTTCCGGGTCTACATGTAACCCATTTCGATCCACTACATAACATAAAACCTTCAACGATGGCCTACAGAAGTTATATTTCTCCTTACCGACCTTCAACCCTGCTTCACTCAACCTTTTCAAAACTTCCTTCAGGATTTCAAGACGCTTCTCGAAAGTATCCGTCAGGATAATGATGTCGTCTAAATAGACGAAGACGTACGGCTCTAGATCGGCACCCAAAACTGTGTCGATAAACCGTTGCCATATCGCAGGCGAGTTATGAAGCCCGAAAGGCATCCTTCTAAACTGAAAGAGACCTCTCCCGGGAACCGTGAAAGCGGTGTAGGGCTTAGACTCCTCCTCCATTGGAATCTGCCAATACGCTGATTTTATATCCAGAGGACAAAAACTTCGCTCCTCAAAGCCTGTCCAAAATGGCCGCTATGTAGGGTAGTGGATAAGCATCCCTATCAGTATTCTTATTAAGCTTCCTAAAATCTACACAAAACCTAAAAGACCAATCTTTCTTTTTAACTAATAGTATTGGAGATGACCAAGCTCTGTTGGATCTCTCAATAACTCCTGCTTCTAACATCTCATTTAGTTCCCTATCAATGTGTCCCTGCATTGCCGGAGAAACCGGATAATGCCGTTGTTTAATCGGTTCCGCCGACGTCCTAATCTTGTGCTCAATCATAGTTGTGCACCCTAATACCTCTGGCATCTTCCTAAAAGCTTCCTCAACCATGGCTTCCAACAAACTAGTCTGATCTTTCGTCAACTCTGAACACTCAGTAATCGAGCAAATCGAGCCCAAACACTCTTGGTCCGAAAAACTCCACATACGTGATCGCAAATCCGGGACGATTCCCGACAGTGCCCAATAATCTGTACCTAGTATCACGTTATGTGGCAGAGTTGGAATAACTTAGCAATCTATAAGAACTGCCATGTTTTCAAAAACGATTGGTAAGTTCACTGACCCTAAAACTTCTACTCCTGCTCCATCTGCCAAGCATACAGAATGGATATTCTCCACTTTAACCACTTATCCTAAACCTTGGAGAATTCTCCAGCTATCTCTACCTAAAATTGTCCTATAAGCTCCTGAATCTAACAAACCTAAAAACCTAGTCCCGTAAATACTAACTCCTAAAAATGGTCTCCTATCATCCCCGTTTGCCTCCAACGTAAGCCCTAAATGAATTTTTGCCAGCTGGTTACCAGCAGGCAACCTAGCTCCTAATGCCTCCAGAGCTCTCGCTCTGCTGGCGCAAGAGCCCGTTGCCCATTTCCCGAAGAACAACGACGACAGTTATTGCGGCTGACACCTTCAGCGCCACAACCGAAGCAATGCTTTTTAGCGGAACACCTGCTATAGAAGTGACCTTCTTTCCCGCAGTTAAAACATCGAAGGGACCTATCAACTTGAGTGGATCTATTAGGTGGAGACCTTCTAGCTTCCACTACTTGGACAGGTTGCTCATCTTTGCTAACCGCTGCAACTATCGGTACTGCTGGACCAGCTGAGTAACCGAATTCGGGTTCTACACAATTTTTATTTCGAGCGGGAGGCTCAAAATTCTCTACATTCGCCCTAACTCCTTCACAGATTGAGATTTTTGGAAACCAATCAGTTTTTGATAAAACGGGTCCAAATTCTTCATTAGGATAGCCACTTTCCTACGTTCGGAAAATGGCTCCCCTAATCTCCTAAACATTGTACGCATGGTAGCGAGATATGCTCCATACGTCTCCTCCTTCCCTTGGGTCCTACGGCAAGAATTCGTACTTCAACGCCTCTACGAATTCCTGCCAATCAGCTATGTCTTCCCTAACTGACCTATACCACAGCAGGGCTTGACCTGTCAGAAGGTCAGCCAGTGACTGAAACAAACGGGTTTCTGACACCCCTCGAGCTACACTAAGTTCCTCTACCCTTTATAAGAATGAGTTCACTGATGTGCCACATCGCTCACCACTGAACTGTACATTCCACCTACTAATTCTACTACTACTCAGTTTGAGGCAAGCTTGTTTAATTTATTTGCCATTAAATTAAATGTTTTAGTACAACCTTTTTTTTTGTGTTTATTTTATTTAAAATTGAAATTAATCCTTACTAAGCTTAATATTCTTTATTAAATTCTTTTCTTGCTTAATACTTAATGTGTTATTTTAAACTTATAATTAGGTAATGTAAATTAGTAATGTAAAGAACCATTAACATAACTTTTGCTTATTTTAAAGCTTTGAAGCCCATTGTAAAAGATTCATGTAATTAATAAATGAAAAATGAAAAAAAAAAAATAATCCTTTCCGTAAATCGCTCTAGCGGTTCGGAGAAGCAGTTCACTCTTCAGAGATTTCTGTTCTCCTATTTCCTCATCTCCTTCTGCCTGCGCTTTCCCTATCCTATTTAAGCTCCATTCTATCTTCGTTAGGATCTTCAAGTATTCCGCCGACTTCGGATTTCTTGGCTGATCCTTAAGAAGAACCCTAATCTCCCTAATCTTTTCCTCAACTGCATCCCTATCCTGAACATAACTAAACGGGTACTTCCCGTAGGCCTCAACTGAACCACGACGTTCCAACATCCGAGAAGATCTTAAGGAACTTCTCATAACGTCCACAGTTCCCTTCTCTAATCCCCTACTCAACATTTCGTACACAAGCTCCTCTTGTGACAAACGGTTGATATCCATGGTAAATAAATAAAAAAAATTTAAAAAAAAAAATAAAAAAAAACGCAATTGAAAAACAACAACGAAAATTCAAAATAAAACCAAAATTAAAAATGTATTTAAAAAAGTTTTAAAAAAGTAATTAAAAAAAAAATTATCAAAAAAAGTACCAAACAAATTTAAAAAACCTATTGAAAAAAAAAATCGCCGACAGCAGCACTCAACTCTGAGTATGAAAATTTAGCTCACACTATGTGAGAGAGCGAGACAGACTTATGCTTAATATGGCTGGGAACCTGCCGCACAAAGTGTCAAACTCTTTAATATTTAATAGGAAATTAAAAGCAAAATAAAATGTAATGTATGAAGATTTGATTGATAAGAAATAATCTCAATCAAAATCCAAAAATGAACCAAATATAAAAAAAAACAAAAACACCTACTTGTTGCACTGGGTATACCAATAACACAGTGAATCCAACAACGATATCCCTCCAATGAACGAGTATGTATAATGTATGTAGATAGCTAGGTACGGCGGCGCGGCGATCACAATATTTTTTCCACACTTGAATTTTCACCTAAGGAAAACAAAACACATCCAAAGTAAAAAATTCACAAAATTTTACAAAATATAAAGACAAAATAAAATCCAAGAAATTAAAGGTGCACTTCCCTAAGGTAGAAGTCACAAAACAACAACACCACACAAGGCCCCACGTTGGGCGCCAATTGCTGCACTTTTTTCCCGACAAACCAAATTACAACCGAGTCCACAACTTGGATTATAGCAAACTAATATATTAATTAATCGCAACGAATGATTAATTAATTATTTATAACAAAAAAATTCAAATATGCACACCGATGTTCCGCGGGGATGTTGATCGAATTTAATTTTAGGATGAACTGTCAAATGACAGCTGGGTGGATTTTAAAGGAAAAGAGTGCAGCAGGCAGGTTAGGTTAGGTTGAATGGGGGGTGCAGCCACAAGTGGCAACACCTCACTCGGATCTCAAGGATCCATTGTGCTCCCCGGGAAATCAGAGGATGAGGAAATGGGAGGATTGGAAAGGTAAATGGTTATTGTGGTAGGGAACTCCCACTGAACCATTTGGAGCCCTGAGTAAATTTCAGGACGTTGCTCAGTGGGAGACTTGAGATGTCGCCCAGTTCGTCGAAAAAGTATTCTCCGAGGGTTTTTTTCCGAGTGTGGGCCAAGCTAGGACACTCACAGAGGAAGTGGAATGATCCCTCCTCTGCCTCCTCATCTGGACATCCTCTACATAAGTCGGATGTGCTAATGCCCATTCTCATCATGTGGGTACCCAAAGAGTTGTGTCCCGTGAGAATGCCAATCAACAGAGAGAGCCGAGGTCTGCTTAGCTGGAGTAGAAATTCTGTTTTTTTTCTTGGAAATATTTGGCCAAAGGTTTCTAGAGACTCGGCATGTTTCTAAAGATGACCACCTGTCATTGGCGGTTTTTAGAAAATTGTGTTTGATTCTGTTTTTTTCTTGCTCAAGTGGCCTAAGAACTGAGGTGTTCGTTTCGCTGGATTCGAGTGCTGACCCGATTTTAGCCAGCTTATCCGCCATTTCATTACCAATTATGTCACGATGTCCTGGAACCCAGGTTAAACTAACTGTGTTTGTTTCGCTGAGCAGTCTTAGGTTACTGCGACAGCTGTTTACTGATGAGATAGCTTTAATGGCCGCTTGACTATAAAGAAGTCAGTATTTTTGTTGATCAGGTTTTGCGTAGCTAAGTGCTTCGCGGCATCGCACACTGCAAGTACTTCTGCCTGAAAGACACTGCAGAAGTCGGGAAGCTTTATTGATCTATTCATGGTGGGGTAGTCTGAGAAGATACCTGACCCTACCCCTTCGTCCGTTTTGGAACCATCTGTGAAGACGGAAATGTGATTTCCTTTTATAACCCTGTTTTCCTCCCAGCTTTCTCTTGTCGGAAAGACTGTTAGGGCCACTGGATTGAAATCAATATGCGGGGGGTATAGTCTGTTTGAATGTCTATGTCTGTATGGTTCATGATGGTTCTATGGCCTGATATGCCTGTTTTAGAATTTTTGCATTGTTTGAGTCACAGTGCGCCTTTGGCCGCCATCCCCTTAGTAAAAAGATCTAGGGGGGCTAGCGACAGGAAGGTTTCTTGCAACAGGTAGCAAGATAATATGCTGCCAATGCCAGCTGCTCAGCAAGGGGTGGTCCGTAGGTAGTTTTATTAGTTATTATAATTATAGAAGGATTGATACGAACAGGAATAAATGATAAATAATGTTCTATCAAAACACAAGTAGGGACTTTCACAAAATAAAGGGCGCCAGGAAATTTTTGTTTGGAATTTCCAAACCAACTTTAGCACTGAAAATGATTTTCAAATGGAATAATAACAACGCGATTGATTTCCAAAAGGAATAAAATATGTTTTATTCAGGAAACCTTTACGGGTATAGGTAGAAAACCTGAAATTTTTTCATAAACAAATTGGTGTACAAAGTATGCAAAGTCTGGCAAAGGGCAAGTTAACAATTTAAATGGTATGATATTTAATGATCGAAGATGGGTTTTACCCAGGTTAAAATGCAAACAACAAAGTATGTGCACAATGCACCCGCAAACAAACGACTCTTTGGGAATTTTCCCGAACAGACAAAAAGGTTAAATGGAGGTCGCGCGTCCTGCAATCTCAGGATAAATTACGAAAGGCGAAGGGTTACCGATTCAAGCAATATGACTCAATAGTCAAAACAAAACAAACGCACTACTAACAATTTTCCACTTTTATAGGAAAATACTAAGCTTTTTCTGCTGACGAATCCTGCCTTTCTTGCCCGTACTGGCACTAACTCTCCTGAATTCCTGCCTAGGTGGAGCTTTCCTGCACACAATAAACAATTGTGATTTTGGTCTTTCTGCCAACACAACCACAATTTCAATTTGCACTTGCAATTAAATGAAATTACTCGATTACAAAATTTCCGAACACTTTTTTAATCTTCTAAAACTTTCTGGCACTATGTCCTTTTCAGAGGTTAACCAAGAAGTGCCATCTTCTTGGCGGTCTCTTCGTTTATCGGCGCATTCAGCAAATTCCACTCACTTCGACCAATCAGAGTCGTGGAGGTTCGTCACGGGGTATCTGCAGTACTCTCAGCAAATTCGCTGGAGTCTGCGCCGTAGGCGAAACGCATCCATCGCTCTTTTCTATACAACTTTGTTGCTGAATCTATCGGTCGTTAGAGATTCGCAACAACTCGCCCGAATGAACGAATCCAGACCTGTTCCATTTCAATCCATTCCAGAATAGAAAATTGAAAAACTATTAATTTTAACAAATTCCCTCGGCCCAACCGACCCAAGTTACACTGTGCTAGAAAACAATTTAAGCTAGGATTCAGTTAACGAGGATTCGTCCTTTTTCGCGAAAACTACTTCACTAAACTACTTCGGTGAACCATCGCGCAGATTTGGGGGAATGGGGATAATTCTATAAAGAGTCATTTCTTGCTAAGGTAAAGCACTTTAGGATGCGCACTCGGCTTTTACGGTGGGCGCTCAGCCATTACGTTGGGCTCTTGGCCGTTTATATTGAAAAAGGCTTCAAATGCCCAAATCCGAAGATCACTGATATATATCAGTGTGTTAAAGGTGGGTAGCCATATCTCTACCTTATTGTACAAATACTAGGTTGTTAGTAACCTGCTGCTGTTATGGATGGAATTCCTCTAGAACCTTCCTGGTTCTAACTACCGCTGCTGTTTGAGTCTCAAGCCGTCCACTGGCTCAGTGAAGGGGTACCTATTTGGGATGCTTTTCCAAAATGCTTTGAAGTACACCACTAGCCGATGGACTAAGGTTGCTTTGTACTCTGCCATCACTTTGAAGCCACAAGAAAGGGAGGGGGTGAAATTAGGAAAAGGAAGAAAAGTAAAGGTCTTACTTGTTGTGGTAAAATATACCGCAACACGTTGATATTTTGGACATCGGTAATCAAGTTTTGAATTACCAAAATAAAGAAATTCCAATGACCTATTCGAATGAAATTACGTCAACACTGAGGACTGTCATCACGGAAGATCTGATTCTGCCTCCTTATTCTGATGTGTTCGTTTGGACAAAACTGGAAGGTGAGTTTGGAAGCCTTTGATACCTCATGGTGGAACCAGACCCAGAGTGTTCCTCCCAAAGCATCATCATTGGGAAAACACTGGTAGCACCGAAAAACAAAATGGTCCCCGTACGATTACTAAACACCAGGCCGTACGATGTAAGGTTGATGAAAGGAGAAGTCGTTGGACCTTGCAAATCCGTTGCAGCAATTAAGAAAATCACAGATGAAGCCCCGAGAAAAACTATAACTCCGGAGGAACTCAAGACCATCTAAGCTAGAATATTGATTTCATCCAACCTTGATCACCAACAAACAAGGATGGTTGAAAATCTCCTACAAGAGTACACTGACATCTTTGCATCGCAAAAGGGGCAATATGGTAGGACACAGTTGGTGCAGCATCGCATCAACATAGGAGATGCAAGACCGATTTGTCAACAAGGTGAGGTTGAGGAAATGATAACAACAATGAAGAAGGACAGTCTTATCGAAAATTCCAAAAGTAATTGGGCGTCACCGGTGGTGCTAGTGAAAAAGAAAGACGGAAGCACTCGTTTTTGTGTGGACTACCGAAGCCTGAACGATGTGACTAAGAAGGACAGCTATCCCCTGCCGAGAATCAGTGATACACTGGATGCCATGCAGGGAGCCCAATGGTTCTCGAACCTGGACTTGAAGAGTGAATATTGGCAAGTTGACATCCACCCTGATGATCGGAAAAAGACGGCGTTTTCTGCAGGTAATGGGCTCTGGCAGTTCAAAGTTATGCCGTTTGGGCTATGCAACGCTCCGGCAATATTCGAGCGTTTGATGGAGTGCGTTCTTCAAGGACTACCGTGGAAAGCTTGCCTAGTCTACTTGGACGATGTCATTGTTCACGGGAAAACATTTGACCAACATTGCAAGAACCTAAAAGACGTGTTTCAGAGACTTCGAGAGGCTAACCATAAACTGAATCCGGAAAAATGTGCACTTTTCAAAACCGAAGTTAAGTATTTGGGACACATCATCTCTTCCCAAGGAGTGAAGACTGATCCTGAAAAAGTTGACTCCCTCAAAAATTGGCCAACACCACAGGACAAACATCAACTCCGAAGCTTTCTTGGTCTTGCCACATATTACCGACGTTTTGTTAAGGACTTTGCTGGAGTTGCAAAGAGTTTACATCAGCTCACCGAAAAAGGGAAGCAGTTTAAATGGTCAGGTGGTTACGTTAGGTTAGGTTACAATGGCTGTCAGGAATACACCTGACACACATAGACCAATACTAGGCCCATTGTGATACCATAGAAATTATGCGAGGGAGTACCTCACTTAACAAAACCATTTAATAAAGCGAATTAGATGCAGGGGATCTGTGTACGTCAGATCGCTTGGATCATCGAGAAAATATTTCCCCAAATGCCTCTTTTTTTTAAAGAGAGTGCAGGACATGAGCAGAGGAGGTGTGGGATTGTCTCCTCCTCCTCCTCATCTAAGCAACTTCTGCAGAAGTCAATAGAGGGAACGCCAAGTCTTATGGCGTGTCTTCCTATCAGACAATGTCCGGTGATGACATTGATTACGGAGCTAACGTGCAATCTAGTTATGGATAACAAATGTCTTGTGCGTTTTGGATCTAGTCCTGGCCATATCCGTTTCGTTGCCACGCACGTGGTGATATTGTTCCACCTATAATTTGTTCTATCCATTGCCTCTTGCTTTAGCATAAGTTTACATGTAGCGATTGGTATACCAATATTCAACCTGCTGGTTGAGATCAGTAGAACGGTTCCTTCTCTGGCGAGTTCATCGGCCTAGCAGTTACCCACGATATCTCTGTGCCCCGGCACCCAAAAAAGGTGAATATTGAACTGTTCAGCCATCTCCTTAAGAGATAAGCGACAGTTAAGGGTGGTTACTGAGTTCGTAGAAACAGCGCCGAGTGATTTGAGGGCTGCTTGACTGTCTGAGAAAATCCGGATATTCGTTGAGGATATCACGTTTTCTTTTAGCCATGATGGGACCTCTCTGATCGCCAGAATTTCCGCTTGGTACACTCTACAATGGTTTGGAAGGCGGAAAGAGAGACTTACGTTAAGTCGGTTTGGGTACACCCCGCAGCCTACCCCTTCTTCGGTTTTTGATCCATCTGTATAGAAATGAATTGAATCATCTCTCAAAAATTCTTCGTCTTCCCAAGTCGTTCTCGGTGGGATTGAGACTTGGAATTTATTATCAAAAACAAAATGGGGGGATGGTGTAGTCGGAGTGGCAAGGGATTGATCCGAATAAATTCAGGATTGTAGCGTGACCGATGTTATTTACGGTCCATTGGGATATAGCTCTCATACGAATGGCTGCACTGGCATGGCGGCTATTTGTTTGCTGAAGATATCTAGTGGTGTGAGGTTAAGGAGTGTATTTAGGGCAGCTGAGGGTGTTGATCTCAGTTCTCCGCTTATACACAGACAGGCTGTTCGTTGGACCTTGCTTAGATTATCGCAGTAGGTCCTTTTATGAAGAGCGGTCCACCATACCACTACTCCGTATGTGAGTATTGGTCTGATGACCGCGGTGTAGAGCCAGTGGGTCATTTGGGGGGAGAAACCCCATGTATTAGCAATGGCTTTTTTACAGGAAAATAAAGCTACGGTGGATTTCCTGATTTTTTCCTGTATATTGGCTTTCCAATTTAGCTTTTTGTCTAGGATTATACCTAGATATTTGGCTTCATTTGAAAGTACAAGTGAGATTCCATTTATTGATGGAGTCATTAGTTGAGGAATTTTATATTTCCTGGTGAAGAGATTAAGTTCAGTTTTCTGAGGGTTGACCCCTAGATCACATTTGCCCGCCCATTTTACAAGTTTATTTAGAGCGGGCTGCATCAGGTCCATAAGGAAGTGAGCATGTTTGCCAGACACCACGATGGAGACGTCGCGTCATCTGCATATGCAATCACTTTAAATCCCTCAGCTTCTAAGTCAACTAGAAGTTCATTGACGACTATATTCCATAGAAGAGGGGATAGGACTCTGCCTTGCGGTGTTCCTCTACTGACAGATCTCTTTGCAGAGAAGTTTCCTAGAGTAGAGTTGATTCTCCTGCTTTTAAGCATTAGATTTATCAACTCCACTATGGAACCATCTACTTTCTACTTCGTCAGTGCCTTTTCTAATTGCAGAGTTGCAGACGTTATTGATGGCGCCCTCTATGTCGAGGAAGGCGGCAACTCTTTGATGTTACATTATCCCTCAGTGACATAGACTTACATTTCATTCACATTATTCCATGGGAACGGAAGATTCCCACAGGAACGGGGTTGGGAACGGAAACTTAGAAGCTACGGGACAGATTTCAAAAATTCTTTCTGCATTTAGATGCCACATAATCCCTCAGTAACTTGGCGTGTATTTGATCCCTAGAATCCCACGGGATCAAAAACGGGAACGAGGACGGGAACCATAAAGTTACTTGATCGATTTCAAAAATTCTTTCAACTCTGGGATGTTACATTATCCCTCAGTGACATAGACTTACATTTCATTCACATCACATATTTCCATGGGAACAGAAGACTCCCACAGGAACGGGGTTTTGAACGGAAACTTAGAAGCTACTGGACAGATTTCAAAAATTCTTTCTGCATTTAGATGCCACATAATCCCTCAGTAGGTTAGGTTAAGTAAAATGGGCTGACGGTTGATCTTATTTCCGTCACACTTAGATCAATGTTGATCCATTGTGATACCCTGACATATTGTAACGTCCTAGAAACCTATGATTTTATGTCTGTTCGGTATTTAACCATTTTGTGGCCTTGGTGAAGTTTAACAGGCTGCTTTTTGGAGCGTCTGATAATTCTTCTAGTTCATTTAAAAAGTAATTTCCTAGAAATTTTTTCCTAGTATGACAGAGTGCTGGGCATTGACAAAGGAAGTGACTTGTGTCTTCGTGTTCGTCTTCGTCATTGCATCCTCTGCATAGGTCATCGGTGCAAAGACCCATTTTCTTTTTGTGATAACCTAGTAGGTTATGTCCAGTTATGATACTGACAAGCATTCGCAGTGAAGGTCTGTTCAATGATAGCAGCTTTCCAGATTCTTTCTTATCATATTTCGGCCATAGTATCCTGGAAGTAACACAGGAGTCTAGGCATTCCCATCTTTCATTAGATTTTCGTATTATTTTGTTACCAATGATTTGTTTCATTTCACAGGGTGGAATCCTGATCGATTTATCAATGAGAGAAGGGTCAAGTGTTGATCCTTTTCTCGCTAGTTCGTCCGTTTTTTTGTTTCCCGGTATACCACTATGACCGGGAACCCAGCAGAGTCTAACGTTATGCTGCGTGCCAAGAACCCTTCGCTCTTCGCGACAGCAAGAAACAAGCTTTGATTTGACAAGAGTGGCAGAAATCGCTTTTATTGCTGCTAGGCTATCAATGAAAAAAGTGATATCAGCATGTGATAGCGCCATCATAGACACCTGTTTTGCAGCGTTTGTAACTGCCAAGATCTCGGCTTGGAAGACGCTGCTGTGATTTGGAAGTCTGAATGAACTGGCAAGTTTTAGGTTAAGTTTTTATCCCTCAGTAGCTTGGCGTGTATTTGATCCCTAGAATCCCACGGGAACAAAAAATCCTTTCTAATATCAAGGAAATAAAAGTTGTAACCATCAGGACCGTCAAGGTTAAACTTTTTTTCATCCGAAAAGACAAGGCGTTTCCATTCACTGCTCCAATCAACATCCTGTCTTGCAAAGTCCATACGATGCTCCTTGTGTACTGACTTCAAAACAGGTTTCTCCTTTAGTTTCCTCTTTTGAATAGTATCACTTTTTTGAATTATTCTTCGAACCGTTGTTATGCTGGCTGAAACTCCGCTTTTGGCCCTCATCATAGTCGCTGGTAGAGTGGAATTTGAGGCAAGTCGTAGAATAAACCGATTTTCTCTTGGTGTTGTGGCTTTTCCCGTGCGTCCTTTTTGATTTTTGCCATAGTTTTGTGGATCAGCAAGATAATTGTTTACAACTGTCTTGCTCCTGTTAAGTCTCCTTGCTATTTCACGGCCTGAGAGTCCTATTTCCTTGAAAGTATCTATTTTTGCTCTTTCTGTCGCTGTCAAAGTCTTTCCGGAACCCAAGTGTGCTTCAAACTAAATAAAACGGTTATTTTTAACACTCTCTTAGATATTTTATACAAGAATTCGCACATGCGCACTCCTGCACGGAAATATTCGCAATGGCCTCACCTCATCCTAGTGGAGCATCAGTTACATGAATTTGTTATGGGAAAATACGTACCTATTAACTGGTAATAAACTTTTCCGAGAACAAAACTTCCACCAGGTATAAAAAGCGAAAATCGATCGCAAAATTTGTGGCCTCATCCTAGACTCATCACATTTCTTTGACATACAAAACCTCCATAAGATTTAATATAAACATAAACATCCGACAGACAAGATCGATATTGTCTCGCGATCATTGTAGATACACACATACCATACTGAATTGGAGACGACCTAGTATTAAGATCATTTTGTAAAATTAATCTTAAGTGAGATACCAAACGAGAAAGATCTCATAAGAGATCTCGGTAGATTTTTAATTAGAATAAAATAAAATAATTCTTTTTTTAAAAAGCTTAACGATTCAAGACAGTTTTAATTCGACTTTCCAGTCATGAGTAGGCAGGGTTGGATTGCCGAATTGGATCTTTTCATGATTGTGTCTTTGCAGGAGAGTTCTGCTGGTAGTCTAGCGCGAGCCCTAGGCCTGCAAGGGATATCCTCACTTGACACGACTTCAAGCTTAGCACCAGGCCAGAGTCCCTCAAACCTGCTGATCGCGAGCTTATACAGATCGCGCGATCTCTCTCCATCAAACGCGATTAACCTGACGCGTCCCTGATACCATCCTGCGTCCTCAAAGATGGCAGGTTCCCCGGGGTTTTCCATCATAAGAGTCCAGTAGCAGCCCTGGAGCTTGTTCATGATGATCGCCCATTGATCAAAAGAGATCGCACCATCCGCGTTACTCCTGTCAATTACAGCGAAAATGGGTTTGTCCTTCAGTGCGTCACTGTACGACATGTCTTTTTTGGAGCTGAGGGTGCTCGGCTTAGGCCTTTTGGCGTTCGTGGTTGACTGCTCGAACGAACGTTGGCGCTAAGACTTTGAGTCTACGCAGTTTTATATTCATTTATTTTGCAATGATTTTCATTGCCCACTCAAGTTTGGCAGATTGCGTTGAATCAAGCTTAGGTTTAGATACCGCACCTAACACCTTCGCAATTTTCTCCGCATTCCACCTTTCTTTGTGGTTTGGGAAGGCAGGGAGGCAGGGATGCCCTTCGTTGTCCGTTCCACTGTTAGGCACAGTTTCACCTTCAACTTGTGGGTTAGGGGAATTGGAAACCCTTTCGTTTTCAGTTCCACTGTCAGTCACAGTTTCACCTCCAAATTGGGGGATAAGAGGATTGGCGACCGTTTCGTTTTCAGTTCCACTGTAAGTTACGGTTTCACCTCCAACTTTGGGGTTAGGGGGATTGGACACCCTTTCGTTGTTTTTCCCACTGTAAGTCACAGTTTCGCCTACAACTTGGGGAAGGGAAGGAGTGTTTCCGGAGCTAGAAGGAGGTCCTCCCCTTTCAGCCACGGAGCCGATAGTCTCGGCTCCCGTACCGTTCGGGTTGGTCGACCTCGAGTCCTTTGACATTGGACGGGATGAGGTGGGAGGTTGGAGCAGTGGAGTTTTTGATAAGGGTGGCCCCTTTGTCAACTCATCCCGAACGAAAGTCTCGGCCCCTCTACTTGCAGCAATGGTCTTCTCCGGGGTCCCTTCTATACGGGCAGTATGAGTGGAAGTATTGCAGAGAGTCACTGCAACCCTTCCACTAGTTTGGGCATCCTCCTTAAGAGGGACGTTAGAACCAGAGGGCTCTCCACATTTCTTAGTTGGCTTGTGAGGCATTCCTCGAACTGCAGTCGGCTCCCCAGTCCTTCCGCCAATCGCTTTCTGAGTCGTTATCATAATAAATTTGTCACTGGCGACTTATCCTCTTTCGAGGCCAAGCCATTACCAGCAGTCGCGACACCTGCCGACTTGTGAACGTATATCCCCGTTCGTTTTTTATATCTTTTATTAACTTTTTCCATTTATTTCAGAGGTTTTGTTTGAGTTATGTTGGTTGGCCAGGTTCTGCAGCTGGAGAAGATGTCCTTAAGCACCCCCACCACGACTAGGTCAATTCATAGGGGGTGAATGGTCAGGTGAGTGTAAGAAATCTTTTCAGGAACTCAAATACCGTCTCTGTAACACTCCAGTGCTGGCACATCCAACACCTGGCAAAACATTCATCATCGACGCAGATGCAAGCAACGTTGGAATCGGGGCGGTACTATCCCAAGTGCATGATGGCGAAGAGAAAGTGGTGGCATATTACAGCAAGATCCTCTCGAAACCCGAAAGAAACTTCTGCGTGACCAGAAGGGAACTGCTAGCTCTTATCTTGGCAACAAAGCACTTCCATAAGTACATCTATGGACAGAAATTCCTTCTGCGGACAGACCATGGTGCTCTGAACTGGCTGTTGAACTTCAAAAATCCAGAAGGTCAAGTCGAAAGGTGGATATAAAGCGGGGAATACACGATACAATTATCGTATGCGACTTGGATCGCATACGATCGAGTTTGGTTTTGAGTTCAAGGCATTCTACACTGCGACATCGTTACAGCGGTTCACTTCATGCACACACACGATACAATCTACCATGCGATGTGCGATTTTCGGTACGATAATTGTATCGTGTATTTCCCGCTTAAAGACTGCAGACTTATGATTACCAGATTCAACACCGCAGAGGAAAGCTGCACTCAAACGCCGACGCATTATTGCGAAGACCATGCAAAGTGGATTGAAAGCATTGTAGGCGGCAAGAAGACAAAGAAAATATTACCGCTCAGCGACTAAGAGCTGACCCAATATTCGAATGGAGCAATGAGGAAGTGAGGACTGCTCAACAGGAGGATCCAGATATCGAACCCATTCTCGCATGGAAAGAAAATGAAGAGAAACCTGAATGGGGAGACATTTCTGACAGGAGTCCAGTTCTCAAAGCCTATTGGGCACAGTGCTATATGTGCAAGAAGGTGTCCTCAGGCGAGGATGGGAGTCCGCTGACGGTAAATCATATGTGATGCAGCTGATCGTACCGTAATCGAAAGTCAGTGAAGTTCTTCGAGAATTGCACGACTGACCTTCTAGAGGCCACCTGGGAGTTAACAAAACACTGGAGAAGGTGCGACATCGGTTCTACTGGTTGCATGCTAGAGATGACGCGGAGAAGTGGTGCCGAACATGTGACAAGTGTGCTGCAACCAAAGGACCTGGTAGGAAGATTCAAGGTAAGATGCATCAGTACAACGTTGGATCGCCTTTTGAGAGGATTGCAGTAGATGTGGCTGGGCCTTTTCCAGAGACCAACGCTGGAAACAAGTACATTCTTGTTGTAATGGACTATTTTAGTAAGTGGCCTGAGGCGTATGCCATCCCAACTCAAGAAGCCAAAACGGTGGTCGACCAGATTGTGTTTAACTGGGTGAGCAGGTTTGGCGTGCTTGGAACTACATTCCGACCAAGGGAGGAACATTGCAGAACTGGGAAGGACCTTGTTCTGTTGTCACGAGGATTAACGACGTTGTTTACCGCATCCAAAGAGGACTAAGAGGCAAGTTAAAATTAGTTCATTGTGACCGGCTGCATCGAAATAGTGTCGAGGCTGCAGATGGAATTATTCGGGACGAACAATCTTAACGACGTGGTTTACCGCATCCACGTGGCATACCGCATCCAGGCCCAAGGGGTCCTCGTTCTGTGGCGCCACCCTATTTATTTATTTACTTACCCACCCTCGCACCATAGTGCAGTCTTTACATGAGAATTTAATTTGCATGATATATATTCACTAGCATGATACTGAACTCACACTCACATGATCATTACTTTGTCTCTTAAAATATTACATTAATTTCAATCTTCGACATAATGTTTCGCTGAATTAGAGATCACTCCTTTCAAACATTTGTCAAACTCATGCTTCCTTTCTCTTAATCATCTCTTTTCTTAATTTTTTTTTTTTAATTAATTCGCCTCTAAGATTTTCTATCTCTACAATTCATAACAATTTCAAAAAAAATGAATTGACATCCTATCAACCCACCACACCTATATTTCACCTATTCTTTTTGTTTTTTCATTGTTTTACACTTTGTTTCATTAAAATAAACAATGATTATTAAAAGATCACTTACCGATCTATGATGAGAATTCCTGCGGTGATGGGGTGTTGAGCTCAGCACTCCAGGCCGTAGTCTTGTTGGTGATAACAACTAATGATAATATGCTAATTTCTTTTATTATTGAATTGTTGTTGAAATAAGGATTTAGGGGATTGCAGGGAATTGGACAAAGGAGGGGTTTAAAAGCAATGACTGCACTGATGGGGAGGAAATCAGCAGCTTGTGATGACGCTACTACTGAGGAGTATGATGAATCTGGGTGGTGATGTAGATGGTGATCAGGTTCCTGAGGCAGGTTGACGTTGTCAAAGTTGCACTTGAGGTCCTCTCTCGGTGATACTAACTCCTTGATGACCAAGTATTATTGGTTTAACTTGCGGGTGAAGTCTGCCCAACAACACTGAACTTCTTGGATAAGCATGTACAAGTACATATATGTATATATGTTTCCTTTGTTTTTTTTTTTTTTTTGTTATCCTTCTTTTTTTTTTCTTTTAAAAAGGACACGAGGAGCAATGATAATTTGCCCTCCTCACTACGTTTTACTTTTTATAGTTTTTTTTTATTTTATTTTGGGAACAATTTAAGCAATAGCTATTTTGCACAATAGCCTATTTCGCGAACAACTATACTTTAATTCCTTTACTTGCTAATCTTTTTAAGCTTTTCTTTACTTCGCGTACCGCGAGGAAGCCTAAGGCCACTCTTTTACCACCGTCTATCTCTGATGCTCTACCGCAACTGACTTAGCATGATCATTTTCCCCGTACATCCTAGAGAAGGTGTACTGTATTTCTTTATGTACAGCTTCCATCGCCTCATTACGCCGTTTTTCCTAATTCTAGATAAAGAATTAAATGAGCTTCTGACATCAGGCCACATATCATCTACCATCCTCCACATACTCCTTATCTACCCCTTTAGCATCATCCTCATACCAGTTTAAACCAGTTGAGATAACTAATTATCGGATTCCGTTATGCCCGTGTTTCCATGAATTTGGCTGCATTTTTTCCCCACCGTTTGTTCGTTCCAGCTCCTTATGAAAATTTATTACGGCATCTTTCACTCGAAATTACAATATGGAATTTTATGTTGGGGAGGAACTTGTTTCAAAAAAATTCAATCTCTGTTGGTATTGCAAACCAACTAAGCAAGTCCGGCGAGGATATAGTCCTGATCCAGGAACCATGGATTAATAAATCCGTGGTAAAAGGACTCAGGACGAAAGATTATTCTCTGCTGTATGTGATGGACAAAGGTGAACCAAGATCCTGCATACTGGCAAAGAAAACACTTAACGTATTTTTACTACCTAATTACAGCAATTGCGACACCACAACAGTAAAACTGCAGACCACCAGTGGGACTTACTGGCTCACGTCCGCCTATCTAGGCCATGACCAACCAGGGCCGCTACCAGGAGAGACGCTCGAGCGCGTAATAAAAAGCGAAACAAAGCTCAAAGTGGATCTTATAATAGGAAGTGACGTCAACGCACATCACACAGTATGGGGGAGTACGGACGTAAATGAAAGGGGTGAGTCTCTTTTTAGATAGATATTTTTATTTCGTTTTAAGTTTAACATTGGTTTGTTACCGCACATTTTACAATATAGTGATTTGATACAATGATCTTTCAGCTAAAATATATTTTTTAATGTTTATTTGAATTTGATGTTTTTCTGAATGTTGATTGAATATAGTAGTTTAGAGGAAATACGATGGAAAAAAAACCTCTATTTAAGTTTACAAAACGCAAAAAAAAAAAAAAAATAATAATAATAATTTGCTTAAGACTAGTGACTAGAAAGTGATGTGAATATAATTCAAAGAAATTAAAGTTTTGTAGATATTTACAAAAGGGTTACAAAAGCAGAGTACAAAGAAAAAACAAATGAGAATAAACAAACGAAAGCAAATAATAATTACAAAAAAAAAATATATGTATTACTAGATAAACAACATGGAAAAATATTGAAAACAGACAAAAAATATTTGAGTAAATAATGAATGAATAAATAAATAAATAAATAAATAAATAAATAAATAAATAAATAAATAAATAAATAAATAAATAAATAAATAAATAAATAAATAAATAAATAAATAAATAAATAAATAAATAAATAAATAAATAAATATATAAATTAATGAATAAATAAATCAATAAATAATTAAAATTAAAAAATAAACGAAATCGGTAAATAATTAAATTCAATGAGTGAATAACAAAAGGTTAAACAATTTAATATAAGTATAAATAAATATAATATCACAGTTAACGATTTTAGCTAGACAAAAATTCAATTTTCAGTCATAAGTTGACTCACTAAATTGTTCTCGGCGAGTTCAAGCCGGTTATTAAATTTCGTGGTAAGTTTGCTTATTCTATCTTCAATCATCTCAACATTGGTTCTTGTGTGAAGATCAGCAGTTGAATGGTGCCAAGGTAGATTTAGCATCATTTTCAGTAGCTTGTTTTGACTAACTTGCAATTTTTTTATATGACTATTAGCGGCATTTTTCCAAACAGGGCAGCCATACAAAAGAATGGCCTGAAATACAACTTTTAAAATTATTATTTTGTTTTCCTGCGAAAGTGAAGACTTTCTGTTAATAAAGGGGAAGAGGAGGTTGGTTGCTTTCTTGACTTTTTTGATTATTTGAGTAATATGGCAGTTAAAAGTTAGTTTTTGGTCTAAA
The DNA here is from genome assembly GCA_949752695.1 of Melanostoma scalare. Classification (NCBI taxonomy): domain Eukaryota; kingdom Metazoa; phylum Arthropoda; class Insecta; order Diptera; family Syrphidae; genus Melanostoma; species Melanostoma scalare. The sequence goes on along the minus strand of OX456985.1, from coordinate 159,128,041 downwards.
TAGATGCCAAGGTATTTAACTTGGGTTTCCCAAGAAACCGGAGTACCAAGGATTTGAAGTTGATTGCTGGGAAGGAAACAAGCTTTTCTTTTTCTCGTAAAAAAGATGGCTTGTATCTTTTCAGCATTGAGTTTTATTTTCCATCGTCTCTTTTTAATTTTATTCTAAGTACTAACCTTCTTATATGCAATATCGGTAACGAACCAACCTTTGTCACAAAAAACAGACAAGAGGTTTTAGACGCTACCTTTGTATCTCAATCAATCTATAACAAGATTAAAAATTGGGCTGTATCTAAGGATCACTCCTTCTCTGATCACAGATACATCCAATTTAGTCTAACAGATGACACACCAAAACCCATAGGCTTCCGTAATTATAGGAAAACTGATTGGGTAAAATTCAGGGAAATCTTCAAACATTGTTGCAACTACAATGACAATAGCTTCCCTTCAAACCCCAATGATCTTGACAGCAAAGTCGACGATCTAACTAGTGCTCTTAACCATGCCTTGTGTAACTCCTGTCCTCTTACCATAGTAAGAGGGAAGAAGAAACCACACTGGTGGACCAAGGAGCTGGAACCGCTCAAGAAAAGTTGTACGAAGCTTTTCAATCGAGCCAAATCTTCCAGAAATCCCATAGACGGGGATCTCTACAAGGAATCCCTTAGGATTTACAAAAAGAGGTTACAAATAAGCAAAAGATCCTCTTGGAGAGAATTCTGCAATAAAATGGAAGACTCCTCAGAGGCATCTAGACTTAGGAAAATCCTATCAACGAGTCCAAACATGCCAAGTTCTATAAAAGATGAAAACGGCAACTGGACCAACTCATATGAAGAAACATTAAACTTGCTACTGGATACTCATTTCCCTGGTAGCTCGTTGACAATAACAGACGAGGAGCACTTGCCTCGACTCGCAAACCAATCAGGAAAAGGTCTTATCTCTAGAGATATACTGTTATGGGCAATAAACAGCTTTGACCCTTATAAATCACCAGGGCCTGACGGAATCATCCCTGCGGAGCTGCAACAGGTTTCAGACATCATCATCTATAACTTAGAGATGATCATGAAAGGATGTATAAGCTATGCATACATTCCCAAGGCCTGGAGAGAAGCTAGGGTCGTCTTTATACCTAAAGCCGGCAAAAGCTCCCATGTAAATCCAAAAGATTTAAGACCTATTAGTCTATCATCCTTCCTCCTTAAAACACTGGAAAGAATGATTGACATACACTTAAGACAAGAAATTAAACCTAGTCTGATCTCAACGGCGCAACATGCCTATACAAAAGGTGAATCAGTGGAAACTGCACTCCACTCTCTGGTTTGCACCATTGAAAAATCCCTGCACTACAAAGAATACTCTCTCGTCGCATTCCTAGACATAGAGGGTGCATTTAACAATGTTAACAATTCAGCAATCACTAATGCTCTTGATGGGCTGCTCATAGAGGAACACATCAAAAACATGATAACAACAATGCTCAGCAGCAGAATCATTAGTTCCGAAATGGGGAACTACAAAACAAGCAGAACGGCCAATAGAGGAACCCCGCAGGGAGGAGTTTTATCTCCCCTACTGTGGAACCTGGTCGTTAACAAATTGTTAATCGACCTAGAGGACGAAGGTTTCAAAACTATAGCCTATGCCGATGATGTAGCAATTGCCGTTTCAGGCAAGCACCCACAAACCCTAGCTGAGCTGCTACAAACAGCACTTAACAAGCTTAACAATTGGGCTGCAGATTGTGGTCTGAACATCAATCCACACAAAACGGAATTAGTTCTCTTTACGAGGAAATACAAAATTCCGGACTTCAGACCCCCAACTATTAAAGGGGTAACTCTCACACTGTCAAATCAGGCTAAATATCTAGGTCTCATTTTTGACAAAAAACTGACCTGGAAAACCAATATTGAGGAAAGAGTAAATAAAGCCAACGTTGCACTCTTCTCCTGTAAAAAAGCCATTGGCGGGAAATGGGGTTTCTCCCCCCAAATCACCCATTGGCTGTTTACCTCGGTAATAAGACCGATACTCACATTCGGGGTGATAGTCTGGTGGACAGCACTAGAAAAGATGATCAACTACAACAAGCTGGCCAAAGTTCAAAGAACGGCTAGTCTGTGTTTTAGTGGCGCACTGAGCACAACCCCATCGGACGCCTTCAATGTACTACTAGATCTCACACCCCTAGATATCTTCAGCAAACAAGTTGCAGCTAGCTCAGCTACTCGACTCAGAGCTACATCACAGTACACCAATAATCAAATCGGCCACACTACCATTCTAGATAACTTTAGATTCTCACCGAATCGATCCGACTACACCACCCCCAAGTTGGTGTTTGACAATAATTTCCAAGTAACCATACCTTCAAGAGAAGCTTGGGAAAATGGCACTCTTTTGGAAAATGAAGCAATACACTTTTACACCGATGTATCAAAAACCAGCAAAGGTGTGGGAAGTGGAATCTACTCAGAAAAACTGAACCTCAGTCTTTTCTTCCGCCTACCCGATCATTGTAGTGTGTTCCAGGCGGAAATTCTGGCGATTAAGGAGGTGCTGTCTTGGCTCAAAGAAAACGTCATATCCTCCACGGATATTCGAATCTTCTCAGACAGCCAAGCTGCCCTTAAATCTCTTGCCTCTGTCTCTACAAAACACATCACGGTCCAAAATTGTCAGATGTCTCTGAGGGAGATGTCAAATCAGTTTAACATTCACCTTTCATGGATGCCAGGGCACAGGGACATACCAGGCAACTGTATGGCAGACGAACTAGCCAAAAAGGGCACGACCACTTCCCTACGCTCAGAATGGAACAACATAGGTGTACCTATCGCTACATGTAAACTCCTACTTAGACGGGACGCTTCAGGGATAACAAACACTAGATGGACTGAGAGTAACAACTGCCTTGCAACCAAAAAAGTTTGGCCGTGTGTAGACTCAAAACGATCTAAGAGTTTGTTGGCCCTGAACCGCCTGTGTCTAGGTTCTACCATAGGTGTTCTTACGGGACACTGTCTCATAGGGAGACACGCCAAAAGACTTGGCGTGTTTTCCAATGATTTCTGCAGAAGCTGCATGGACGAGGAGGAGGAAGAAACCGTTCAACACCTTCTTTGCTCATGCCCTGCACTACTTCATAGGAGGAAAACTCATCTCGGTGAATTCTTCTTCGATGATACTAGCGACCTAGCTTACATAGACCCCAAAAGTCTTTCAAAATACATTAAAAGTTCCACGTGGTTTGACTAGCAGGTGATTAACCGGCTAGTCCCGTAATGGAAGATTAATAAGTGATCAACTCGTTAATCTTATATCGGGTTTCTGAGATCAGTAGGTGATTAACTTGCTGATCTCTGTGGTATCACAATGGGCCCTTGTGGTCAAAGTGTGTTAGGCAATGTACTCATTGACTGACAGCCACTTCCACCTAACCTAACCTAACCTGGTATTGCAAAAGTCTACTCTGAAAACAATTTTTGCCGTAAGCCGCGTTTGTATCGAAGTTTTCATCTTTTTACGGATTTGAAAATTCTTCCAGTTCGCCATTTGTTCTGTTTTAAGGTTCTAAATCAATTTTTTAAAAGATCAAATAACCATAATATAAGAATCATCTCGAATTATAATATTCGAGGGAATTTGTTAAACCAAGTTTCCATACCATCTTCTCGTACAACTGCATTTCGTAGATCTTTCCATGTCGTGTCTGGTCGCCTGTTCAACAAGCTTCCAAATTCCACCAGAGTGCTAACTTCACATTTGTTGTTTTTGAAACATGTAAAACAATAGCTAACTTCCCTTGATGTGCAGAGTATCGAATATTTTCTGAATAATTAGTAACACCTGATGTTCTGATGAAATAGTAGGTTTTAAATCTAATTTTCTTTTTACATCTAACTCCTTATGAAATTATGTACATTTTTGAGTACGAACTTTTTAGATTTTTCTTGGGTCACCCCATCCATTTTTAATTATTATGTTAAACTTTTTTGCCTAGTAGTGACAATAACTCTATTTTTATTATACAGGGTGTTCCGTACTTCGTGTATTATCCTTTGGGATGTGATTCTTGGTCATATTCTAAGAAAAAAATTGTTATACCGTAACGCTCATTTCTCATATTTGACATCACTTTTTGACAATTTAAAAAAAGGCTAACTTTGGTGTACCCTGACCTGTGTTAAATTCGATATCTCTGTCAATACTGATGATAGAGACCTAATCTTAGACTTAATTTTAAGTTTTTCTTTAAGACTGTATTTAAGTTGAGCTTCCATAGGTTTAGGGTTGCTAGATTTTCAATTTTAAGTGGTGTTCAAATTTTCTTCCCGAAACAGTTTCGACTTTGAGGTAATTTTTTTTGCAGAAAATGCCTGATAAACATAGTTTCTTTATTTTTTACAGATGAACAAAACATTAATAAAGAAAAAACTTCTGATTAAGTTTACTCAAAAACCCATATATTTTATGATACTGAAACAAAATACAAAATGGGTAAAAAAAAAAAAAAATGTTTAGCTTTGAGGTTTGTTTGAATAAAACAATAACATTTTTTTATGTATTTCATACAAATACAATTATAACAAGTGCTCAAAGCGCCCTCCTTCGATTTGAATGCATGCCAGAGCATCTCAAGGTTCTCTTCAATAAAATCTTTATAAACGCCGACATACCGTCATCATTTACAAATCTGTCATTTTCCCTATTCACAAAAAAGGTTCACTAGACTGCGCGGAAAACTACAGAGGAATTTCATTCATGAATATAATAGCAAAAATATTCTGCAGTATACTTATTAGGAGGCTTGAAAAATGGGTCGAACAGAATAACATTTTATCTGATCTACAGGCCGGTTTCAGAAAAAACCTTTCAACGATTGATCACATCTTCACTTTATCGTCTATAGTCAGAGCATTTCAAGCAAGAAACAAAAGGGTGTTTTCATTTTTCGTTGTGGTTTAGGAGTCTGCACCGGACATACATATACATTACATACATACATACATCCTATTTAATATACATATAAAGATATACATATTATTAATATTTTAGAATTGCTTTTAATTATATTAGTTGTAAGCTATATTTAAGAAAGAAGAACTATCACAAACTTTAAATTTTGGTCTCAAAGGACTGCACATATATACTGCTTTTTGCCCCAAATGCTGATTCCGGTCAACCGAGTTGCTGAAACTGCGGTTTTTTGCTAAATTGACAATTAGCAACCAATCAAGAATACTCGGTTTTATTTTAAAGTCGATTACTAGAACGTTTTTGCAAAGAAATTTGAAAACAGGATGGACTTGCAGAATGCTGCCACAGTTTTTGAAAATGAGTGCAAAAATTCCGATAAAATTTTTAAAGCTGGTGTTATATGCACTCTTGGTTTATACGGTGCCCCCTCAAAAATTACAGACCTCAATGAATTAAGATATAGTTAATTTTTGAAAGCAACGGTTTAAAATACCTGTGTCAAACTACCATCTTTATCACCTACTGCAGACACCGCTTTTGAACATTTCAAAAGAGTATTCTTGTAAGGCCACACATGGCTTGGAAGAGATATAAAACCAGAAGAATGGGGTTGGAAAAATGAATGCGGAGTGTTGATACCACATGCAATGACACAGCAACCAGTTCCACAATCTTTATTAAAAGTAATTTTTTGCGCACGCAAAACAGAATGTGGAGCATTTGTGGGTGTAGGAAAAGTGGATTAAACAGCACTGAATCTAGTTTAGATCGCAATGGTTACAGATGTAGTAATCCTGCTACTACAATCTACATGGAGATCGACGAAGACGATAGTAATGAACAGTAATTTAATATAACAGCCTATAGGTAATTTATAATAGTTCTTCTTTCAAAAATATAACTTAAAACTAATATAATTAATTAATAGTAACTAAATTAAGATAAGTTTCAGCAAATCGGTTGGCCGGAATCAGCATTTGGGGCACAAATCAGTATATGTGCAGTCCTTTGAGACCAAAATTTAAAGATTGTGATAGTACTTCTTTCTTAAATATAGCTTAAAACTAATATAATTTTTTTTACATTTATTTATATGCTATTTAAAGCACATTTCAGGTTTCACTTCCGAGAATTAAGTTCAATCAGCGGAAAATTAACAACATTTTGTTTTCTGGGAAAAAGTACCTTTCGTTTTTCTTAAATTTCTCAAAAGGCAAATTTAAAAAAAAAAAATTATTTAAAAAAAAAAAATTTTTTCTTCAAAGTTTTAATTTGAGGCTTGATTTCTCAAAAAATTTATATTGAGTGAACTCAAACTAAAATTTTTATTAACAAAGCATTAGCTGTCTAAAACATTATATAATGAGGTAGTAAGTGGCTTAGTTGATTTTTAATAATTTTTTAAAAAATTGAGTAAATTTCACATAAAATTGCCCCTTGCGCTTACACGGAGGGATATAGGCCTCCCTTCCATACAATTTTTTTTTTTGTGTTTACCAAACCTATCCATCTTAAGCTCTTGGAAAACCGTATCTAAAACACCCTACATGAATAAAAGAAAATTCTAAAAGTTAGTAATTAATTTTAAAAATAATTAAAAAATTGGAAGCTGTGAAATTTTGTTTTTTAACTTTTTTCTATACGCTATTCAAAACACATTTCCGAACATTTCATGAAAATTCATATACTGGCCCTGAATTCCTAGGTTTTGCCTTTCATATGTCTAACGGCCCTCCACTATTAATATTTAAAGCAAGATGCGAGGTTCTGAACTTAAACGGAAATCCTTACAATGGAAGTTTCAATCAATTTTGTACACTGTGTAATTTAAAATCAAAGGAAGATTGTATACACTTCATCAGTATATGCCCAATATCCAAATTTCAAAGACGATTATTTTTCGGGAAAAATTCTCTTACAATACAAGAGATTATAAACATCTTAAACGAATATGATTGGAAAACATTAAGCAAATTTTTTAATAATACTTACAAGTATAGATTGTTATTAATAACAGAATACCACTAAATTAACAAAAATTTTAACTTAAATATCTTTTGTACCTACAATTGTCCCTGTGTCAAAATGTCAAAATATAACCAAAATGTAAATTAAAAAAAAAAAATTGTCAACCTGGCTGACGGCTCTCAAATTCAAAATGTTATGTGAAATTTCAATGTATGAATGAAAATAAATGAATTACTTACTTACTACTACTACTGAACCGACTCTACCAAATTTTAAGTTATTCTTTATTGACAAAAATATGAAATAAAAAATAACAATAATATGATTCATGTCACCACATTTACTTAACAAGTTCAAAAAAATTAAACACCCTGATTTAACTATTTAGTACAATAATAAGATACTTTGTAAGTCCTCTCCTTAATTTCAAAAATACCTCCATTTGGAAGGTTTCATGTAGACGGGAATCGACGATGGATGAATCATTATGATTCACCCGCCGTCGAATCTAGTCAACACTTTCTTTTTCATTTTTATTTAGTTTGTAAGTTAGTCTTTAAGTAATACCAAATAAACTTCACGAAAAGTGTCTTTGAGCATCACTTATAAAAATATTGTTCCTAATAAGTAAGTTTATGAAAATATTGTTAGTAAGTCATTGTACGTTATAAATATACACCATTATGTTAGAGCAAGACTAATTCTAGGTCAGCAATTAAATTTTCTTAGTCATATAAAAAAAAAAAAACCAATATTAAAAAAGAAAAGTCTCAATAAATAATTCATTCATTCATTCATTCTTACTTACTACTTACTTACTTCCTTACTTACTAATTACGGTAAGAAATCAATAAGAGATTGAATATAAAGTAAGATTTGAATCAGAGAAACTGACCATTGTATTCGATTAGAGAAATTGCGTCTTCGATCCTCCACCCATTGGTAGTTTTTTTTATGCATAGATATTAATTGGGGAAGTCAAAATTTACTTAACAATTTATTTTTTTTTGCATTATTTTTGTAATCTTATCATAATCGGCTTAGAGTTTTTATTTTGCGTCTTCCATTATTAGAACCTGAAAATTGACACAACTAGCACAAGCTTTCAACTAAATTGAATGATATTTTAAATATGTAGGCTCACAAGGGATTTGTCACCTTCTCTAGTTTAAAATATTTACCTTTTCTATTTTTTGATGTAGGTTTCTATGTTTATACACATTACCAGTGTTCTTACACTGTATTGAACCTTTTCATTTCACGGAAATAATCATCTGCGCTAAAAAGAAAACTAAATCACTAAAATTTTAACAAAATAGAAATCCACAGGGACTCTGTTGGAAATGAATTTTTTCTTAAGAGATACCTGCATCACAACAACATCTAGAATTGTCAACATCTTTTAGTAAGATTAAAGGATTGTCACTCACATACAGTTGTATAATACTCGTAAAGAAAATAAATGGATCAACCACTATCACAACCACACAATGAACAGCCAACCGAATTATAATAATAAAATTAATGGGGTGGAAACTCAAGTGGGAAATTTTCTAAGATATGTTCCATGTTTGGTAATTGCTACAGATGGCACAATTGGAGTAATAACATTTAAATCCTTCGAGGATTTCAAAAATACAAACTTCAATAAAACGGGAGCAAAGCCATTTATATATATAAATTATAATGAATTATTAAAACTCTTAAGTAAGGTTAGGTACCCACAAAGTATAAATCATACACAATAATGTACAGTAATAATTTTAGGATAAAATAATTTTATACATATATGTATGTATCTATAAAGTATATTATGTTGAAGAGGAAAAAGTAGATGTGGTTGATGAAGAATGAAAGTTTCGTTACACTGATCCTAAAATTCAGCATAGTTTCGCCCCCATTGAAATATTTTTCTGATAGGCCGATTGCAGAGAAATTTTCAATTGCCAAGAGCTTCACAGCGTTGTGATGTGACCGACAAAATCCGAATAAAGGACACTTCAATTTCGAGTTTTTGTGAAACACTGAATGTGTGACGCAGCTACCAGAGAGCTATCAAAGCTGCACAATCGTTAATGACGTCTTCAAAATGGAGATATTTTATGACCTTAAGAGATAAGCAACTACGCACAATCATATTAGCAGCACTTAAAAGTCTCTTCATATCTGTATCTCTGTATTATTATTAGAAAATATACCAAGCGTCAGTTTCAACTAATTGTGATAATTATCAAATTGTTACCATCAACATATCACTATCATGTGATACAAATAGCTCCGCGCAATTATAATCTTTTGTTGGGTGCATGCTCAGACCGAACATAAGGCTTAGCTTAGGCCTAACTTTCGGCAAAACATTCGAACTTTGGCAACTGAAGAAAAATTTTTGAAGGACTTTCTGCACTAGATGCTGTTGGCATTAAACCAGAAAAAAATAAATTTTTCTGTACACACCGGCAAGCATAACTGCGCTTGAAAATGATCGATGAGAGAACATGACATTTGACATGTCTTTTCTTAAAAATGTGCCTTCAATTTTTGAGTGCAAGTTGCTTGCAGATACATATTTATATTTAAAAGGAAATGATCGATTTTATTTTGCTGCTGTCACATTTTGAAATAATTTCGTGGTATTACCATTGAATAAATGAATTCTGTGAAGCACAATTTTATACGAGATAAAAGAACAAAGTTCAGTTCACTTCAGGCTGTTACATTTCAATATTTTAATAATTTGGAACGCTCAATAAAGTTGTTTCTGTTTTTGAAGACTTTTTAGGTTTTTCGTTTGTCAGATAAGTTAGGTAAAATGAATTTTTAGCTCTGGAAGAGTAGAATACTCCTCCTCTGTAAATATGTTTTTTTTTTGTACAAGGTTTAGAATTACTTTTTTTTTGCGGTTGGCGCTTTAAAGCAATGCTGTCATTGCGGTTTTTTTTTATATCTTCTTATGAAATTTTCACAAAGTACTCTCTGAACATTTTCATGTTGTAGCATTGATAACAATAAATTGCCGTGATTAAAATTCAGTGAATAAACCCAATTCACCCGTTAACCTATTTAGGGAGATTTCCTCAATTCAGTATTTGAAAATTATTTTGTTGATGCTTACTTAACTATTAAACAAATTTCCAGCTCAACTCGTACGACATAAAAGCAAAACGCTCCAAAATTGACTTTCTTTAAATGGTACATGATTCAGCGAAAATGTTTAATACCCCTAGTTTACGTATTGGGGTTCACGCGAATCCCAACGCAAATTTGAATGCTTATAACTTTTTTCTTAATCATAAAATCGACCTGGGATGAAAATTCAGTGAACGAATTTCATTTTTCTTTGCGTTTTTAATATTGGAAAAATCTTGGCATCAAAGACATCACCACGTCGTAACCACTGCCAAGTCCAAGACTTTCATCACAGCTACAAGTCAGTGTATATTGAAAATTTCAATGGATATGCCGTTGTAGTCTCATGCCACCAAAACTTCAGCCCATACTTTGCAGGCTTGCTTGGCATATATTATCGAAACTTACAGGACCACAGAAGCCTTTCAATCTCATCAATGGAAAGATTTTCAGACGGAATATAATTTGCTGACTAAGTCTGGTTCAAATCGTTCAAAAGTATTTCAACAAGCTGGAGAATGTTTGATCTGGCTGATGATTGAGCTCAGCGACCAATTGAATCGTCGAAACGGAGGAAAATATTGAGATCCCCAAAACGTGTACAATTCATCACGGCTCGAAGAATTGATGCCCCTTGATGATATCCCAAATTAGATGTGAATACAAATTTTGGGGTTCGTGCGAACCCCAAGTTTGCTTATGGCATTATTTTTCGTGCCGTAAACTAGGGATACACTTGTTCTTGAATTCTGTTATAAATTGTAACATGTGGCATACAGCAAACCTAAACCATTAGGTTCGCGAACAGTCTGCAATTTCCTGTTGTTAAAATAAATGGTTTAACTCAGTTTTCTAAACTTTGCCTACCAACTTAATCATTATTCGTTGATATTCCCTTTCTTCGCTTACTAAAAAGTTAAAAAAAAGTTACTTTTATAAAATCTTTTCAAAATATGCTATAGGCTCAGAATCCCAAATGTGACAAATTAAATACAAAGATCACTCATCTAATCAACACATCTCTAATTTGTTTATCTCATTTTGACTAGTTTATATCTGTCAAAGCACCGCACCGGACGGATTCTATCGGTCTCCTTATCTAGTGCCTACCTACGACAAATTTCAACGAATTCGTTGCTAAAACGGACGCAATAAACACTAAACTTTTTTAAATCAGTCAATTGGTGTTAAAGTTCTCGTTTATTCTCCAGCTTACGTCTTTTCTCAGGCTCTAAATCATCTCTGTTCCGAATTTCATTTAAATCGGCTCTGTTGACTTGACACATATTCAATACAAATACTGTGTTCTCGTTTACGTTACACTTTCTTTTCCCGTTTTCGTTTGCAATTTGCTTATGTTGTCTCTCAGGCTCAAGACCATCTCTGTTCTTAAATTTATATGAATCGCCTCAGTAGCTTTGGAGCTTATTCAATACAAACACTAATTCTTGCAAACATTCACGTTTCCATTCCCTAGGAAATATGAGGATGAAATATAGCCTTTCGACAGCATCATTTGCAAATTCAATGAAAATCCGCTCTATAGTCTTATTCAATACGAATTCTGCGTTCTATGCTGCACGAAATATTGCTTGTGCCACTTCTAAGGCTCAAGACCATCTCTATTACAAATATTTTCGGCTCAGTAGTTTTGGAGCCTATGAAAGCTTAAGTTGTGGTGTAGGCTGGATCAACATTCAGCTATTTGATAAAAGATCCTCATCCGCATGATTAACATAACATGTTACACATTATTAGATTGTTTTGGGTCTAAGAAAATTCTTAATGAACACAACTGAAATAGAGATCTTAATGATCAACCACATGACTTACTTAAATACTTACACCATGCTCATGGTTAAAAAAAAAAAAAAAAAAAAACAAGTGCCATCACAATAAAAACCTTACAATCAAAATACATTCGCAATAACTTGGCTTGGGTTTCAGAAAATAACTCTCAACGAACGCATTCACAGCAGCGTTCGGACTTCACTGCAATCGCAGTAGATCTACTGCACTTTTTGGCAAATTTTCAAATCTGCTGCACCACTGCGTTTTTCTTGCAATCTACTGCGATTTTTGAAAATTTTGTTTAAATAACATTTCTGTTCACAGAATAACATCCCTGCTCAAAGAAAATAAAGTAAAACAAACTGTCAAACATAAAAAAAAATTATAAACGTGTCTCTTTCATGCAAATTTTTGCTTAAGTTAGCTAGGGTTATTGTGTTGTTGGCTTGTTTTGTTGCTGCACCGTGTTGTGTTTCTGCAATACTTGTTCCTTTTCCTCGTTTCTTTTTGCCATCTCACTTCCACGTGCGTATAAATACGAAACAAAACGTTCAAGCAATAGCTTTTTACCTCCGAAAAAAAAAATTAATTAAAACAAATCCGGTTAGTCCGGGATCCCTGGTCCAATTTTTTTTGTGACTACTATCAAGCTAATTTTCCCTGAGTGGCTTTATTTTGTTGAGACGCCCAACAATTTTCTAACGAAAACTTTCGACTGTGGTAGCTAACAGAGGTAGAAAGGGTGAAATATGTCGATTTCATGATACTAAAAAATTTATTAGTAACAGTTTCTTTCTTAGTTAAGCTTCAAGATAATTATCTGAATTACGTAAAAAAATATTTGTCCTACGAATTGTATGGTTTGATCTTAAGAGTCCCCTTCCTCAAACATGTATCGATAACGAGGTCAAAAAAAGTGATTACTAACAAGCTGATTTTTTCGTTTTTACTTATTTAATATTTATATAATCTAACAGTCGGATTGTCCTACAAATTCCGTGGTACGTTTTTTCAGTCCTACGCCCAAAAGAAGTAGTACATATGCATGATGTAAAAATTATTACTATCAGGCTGAATCTTCGTGAATAGCATCGTTTCGATGAGACGCCCAACAATTTTCTAACGAAAACTTTCGACTGTGGTAGCTAACAGAGGTAGCAAGGGTGAAATATGTCGATTTCATGATACTAAAAAATTTATTAGTAACAGTTTCTTTCTTAGTTAAGCTTCAAGATAATTATCTGAATTACGTAAAAAAATATTTGTCCTACAAATTGTATGGTTTGATCTTAAGAGTCCCCTTCCTCAAACATGTATCGATTACGAGGTCAAAAGAAGTGATTACTAACAAGCTGATTTTTTCGTTTTTATTTATTTAATATTTATATAATCTAACAGTCAGATTGTCCTACAAATTCCGTGGTACGTTTTTTCAGTCCTACGCCCAAAAGTAGCAGTACATATGCATGATGTAAAAAATAACGCGCTACGCTATAGCGGTGCTCAAATTGAATATATATGTATTTGAAATTCATGAAATAAGAAATCAATTTATTTTTCAAGCGTGACAAAAAAAATTTTGACTTTTTGATAGATTCCACTTAACAAGTACAAAAAACCTAGTATTAAAGATTTTGAACATGATTTGAGAGGTGAAGAGGACACACAGTATGACGTAATACGTAAAGACTCGAATCGTCCTGCAGATTTTTGCAAATTATTTAAGAGCAACAACTTTAAAAAACAATTTGTAGAATTTTTAATTGAAGATTGAACAAGGGACGAATTTATTGCATTGATCATCGGAAAGACTGTTAAACTTAATTATGAGCAATGTTACACTTACGAGCTGTCTAGTGAAAATAAAATAATAAGAGTCATTGACTATAACCTCTCTTGTTATCATGAAGAAGCTGATACCAAAATTGTATACCACATTTGTCAACTTAATACTAATTATAGTGTGCAGATACATTGTACAGATTCTGATATACCAATAATAATGTTGGCAAACTTTAAGTATTTAAAAGATCAAATTCAAATAATAATTAATTTAAGCACGAGTAAAAAAAAACTGTACTTAAACACAAATGAAATTTATGAAAACCTTGGGGATCAATTATCTTGTTCACTCGCTATATGCCATATATTTACAGGAAATGATTATAATCCTGCTTTCTTTCGTAAAGGAAAAAAGAGACCTTTCACTATTTTGAAGAAAAATAACAATTTTCAAGAGGCTTTTAATAAACTCCTACGAATTGAAACTACAGCATTAACAACATCGAATGAAGTATTTCAAATTATCGAAGAGTATGTATGCAGAGTTTATTCATTAAAAACAAAAAATGATATTAACAAAGGACGGTATGAGTTATTTGAGAAAGGATATAAATCAAAAAATGAAAACGAAGATATTTTAAAACAAAAAAATCGTAGGATATGATCCTTCCAGTTTGCCAACAACAAAACAAGAATTGTTGCAACAAATTAAAAGAACTGTATTTATCTGCAATGTATGGTGTAATGCACACATGCGGTGCCCAACGGAAAAATTGCCAGAAAATTTTGGATGGACAATAATTGATGGCAAATATGAATATTATTGGTCCCAAAGTCCATCTTTTGAAGAAATATCTTCCGACATTCAAGGTACCCTATTTATACAATTGTTATTTTATGATTGACTATTCATTATTATATTATGATTTACTTAATTTTTTTATGTTATTACAGAGTCAGATATCCCGAATGAAGGAAGTGAAGTACATGCCGATGACAGCGATAGTTGCGATAGTAGCGATAGAAGCGAAAGGTTGTCGGATGTATCTGAGGAGGATTATCTTTTTTTTAGAAATACCGAAATCTCTGTGCTTAATTTACTAAAAAATAAAGCTAAATATTTAAAATTAGAGCAAGATTTTTTCTTGTACCATATGTTACAAATAAACAAACAAAAAAATTACAATTCTTGTCGGACTAGCGATGCATACCTGTTTTCTTGTAGGACATTGTTTGAATTGGGCAGATAACACACTAACCTATAATGTAATATTTTTGTCCTACAGTTAGTAATAAAAATAATAATCTGGTGGTATTGACATTTTCTGAGCGTAGGACTGAAAAAACGTACCACGGAATTTGTAGGACAATCCGACTGTTAGATTATATAAATATTAAATAAGTAAAAACGAAAAAATCAGCTTGTTAGTAATCACTTTTTTTGACCTCGTTATCGATACATGTTTGAGGAAGGGGACTCTTAAGATCAAACCATACAATTGGTAGGACAAATATTTTTTTACGTAATTCAGATAATTATCTTGAAGCTTAACTAAGAAAGAATCTGTTACTAATAAATTTTTTAGTATCATGAAATCGACATATTTCACCCTTTCTACCTCTGTTAGCTACCACAGTCGAAAGTTTTCGTTAGAAAATTGTTGGGCGTCTCAACAAAATAAAGCCACTCAGGGAAAATTAGCTTGATAGTAGTCACAAAAAAAATTGGACCAGGGATCCCGGACTAGGTTGTCCTTGTCGCGACGACGCGACGTGTCGTCGTCGCTTGTTAACGGTACTGTTTTTATTGTCATCGTCCCTCGCATCTCTCTGTCCTTAGTTCAGTGTTCCGTCAGTTTAGTGAATTCCAAATTTCTAACCAAACACATAAATTTCGTTTACATAAATTGTCTTAAAAATATGGATAAATTCTTAATAAAGAGGTAAGTAGTATCAAACAAGAAAAACTTATTGAACGAATATTTGTCTGTTTTTAATGAAATTAAAGAAAACTGCCAGAAAATCCTCCAGCGGCCAGTCAAATCGTGGAGTTAAGTGAAGAAAGTCTAGATCAATCGAAACAAGATTGTCAAAAAAGGTAGGTAAAATAGACAAAAAGTTTTTCCTATAATAACACCTATTCTAACATGTTAGTAAAGTTCCCGAAAAATCGACCCAAGAAATCCAGGTGATGGAAATGGACGATGATTTGGAAAATGTACAACATCTGGAATTGCGGCCAAAATATGTATAACCAGAAATATAAATTAGAATGGGAAATGAATAGATTTTGGCTGAAAAAAAGCAGAAAATCAAAGAGCTTATTGCAAATTATGCAATAAAACTTTTGAAAACAACATCACGCATTTAGAACGTCATGGAGCAGCGCTGTACCATAGGAAAAAAGAAGTTGAATTCAAAAACCAACCATATTTGCCTCTTGTGGTTGAAAAGCTACTGAATTTTCAAGCCAAGACCGACGTCAACGCCAGAAAGGAGCAAGGAGCTAACTATGGTTATGTATTGCGTAGCAAACTATCTCCCTTTCACCACGATGGATTAATTGCCAAATTTATTTTATTCTTTATCGAGTTCAAAGTCAGCCGCAGATAAAATTAGATGTTGTTCAAAAAAGGCAACAGATTTAGTTCGCCTAGTTTCAATGTACACTAAAAACCAAATTGCAAATGTATTAAGAACAAATTTTTTTTCGCTTATTATAGACGAAAGCACCGACATAAGTTGTAAAAAGTGTTTAGTTCTGGTTGTGCGTCACCTAGAAGGAAATTCTGTAAAAGATTCTTTTTTTGGGCTTCTTGAGCTGCAAGACTCTACGGCAAATTCGATAGCAAACGCAATAAAATTATATTTAGAAGATTTAAATATTCCTAGTGAGAACCTGGTGGGTTTAGGAACTGATAATGCCTCTGTCATGAATGGTTCTTTAAATGGAGTAAGGCAACAACTCAAAGATTTGAATCCAAATCTTTTCTATTTGGGATGCACTTGCCACTCTCTGAACCTCTGCGCAAGAGCAGCAGCAAAACAACTTCCTCTAGAGCCGGAATTATTAATTAAATCAATTTTTAATTTTTTTAAATTAAATTTTTCACAGTCACACACAACAACTTAAAAGACTCACCCGGCAAATCATAAAAAAAGCACATTATGAGTCAGACACAAGCGCCATCAGAACCATAACTGGTCATGAAACGACGGATAAGATGGCACACGATCACTAATAAAGGCCCCGACCCATAGAATCCGTTGCGTCCGTTCGCTGCCGGATTCAACTGACAGCTCGATTAAATACACACGATCTTATGAGAGGTGACCCATAAGCATCGGATGCAACGGACGCAACAGAAAAAGTAGCCCAACTTTTAACTTTTTGCGTCCGGCAGAAGTGATTACATTAGCTGTCAAAACCAATAGAAGTGAAAAAAAAAAATTAGAAGTGAAGCATTCGAAAGTGGACATTAAATTATGTAAACAATTTTTGGAAAACTGGTTTCATAAAATTATTAGTTATGCCTATTCCAATGAAATGCCTCACTTTCATACCTTGTACTCTTAATTCGTACTCATAAATAAATTCTTTAGGAGTTAATTTTATAAAATCTTTACATACACCACCACCTTAAAAAATTCACAATCAAAAATCAAATTGAGAACGAAAATCACTCATCTCTAGCTCCAGTTCAGTTATCGACCCATCTTTAGTTAAATTTGACGTTTGCCTGTTAAAAAAAAAAACCATCACAAAAAAAGCGGCACGTCTTAAAATTTTGCGGGAAAAAATTGTGTGAAAAGTAAAAAGTAAAGTTCCTCTAAGGTTATATGTAATAATAAAACAAAAAAAGCAAGTATAAACGTTTTATTAATGTTTGAACTACTAATAAAAACAAATTCTTTTTTTTAGATCCATGTAGGAGCACCTCATAGAATCTTTCAAAATCCATCCACAATAAATTACTGAAAGAAAAGGCATAGATGGATGTGGCTGCGTCCAGAGGGTTAGAGGGTAAGTAGAATATGAAATATTTTAAGAAAAAATAACCAACATTAACTTAATTTTCAGAGGAGATCTGTAAAACTAAATTGAGGTCTTTGAAGAGACAGGTACCTCAAAGAAGTGAAGAAAAAACCACCGTCTGGCAGCGGAGCCGACCGACGCGCGACGCGACGTGCCAGCTGCCGAATGGAAACACTTCGACAGCATGGCGTTTCTAAACGATTACGTCGCTCCAAGGAGTTACAAAATTTAAACATACATAATTACATACATATTTATACAGCATAATATTTATACCTTATTATACACTTTTCTTTTACAGGGCCTGCAACAATAGTTTTTTTTAATTCGGAAAAAGCTTCCGCAGACGAAAGCGGTCTGCATTTAGATTACGACTTAGGAATAAATTCCACAAACACCCTTTTTGAAGGCTTTGGCGCAAGCGGCACCTCGCCAACAACAGCAGCAACACAGAGGAAGAGGGTGAGGCCAGAAGAAGCTTCGGCCAGATTTGAGGTAAGCACTATTAAATTATAATTGAATTGAAATAAATGTATTGTTTCTTAAAGGTGCTGATGGGTGCTGTTCAGGATATTGTGAGCAAAAAGACAGAAGAAAAGAGCAGCAATGCAGACTACCTTAAAACACTCGATTCTTATCTGTTGTAGTTACCTGCGAGTCACCAGGACCGGCTGAAGTTAAAATTCTTGGAGATGGTCGGGAAAGAAATCAATGAAGCAGAAAATAATAATTATAATCAATAATTAAAAATTAGAAATAATTTTTTTGAGTGAATAATTGTATATTAATATGTAAATTACTTTATTACTTTGTAATATAGATTTATGTTGATTTGTCGACTAATTGTTAATTATTGATTGTTTTTATTTACTTGCTTCCACATTTAGGTTAAGATTTTGAAGGACTAGCAGAGTAAGTAAAGTATACATAAGTAAATAAGTACAGGACGATTATGATTATGAGTAGCGACTACAGAAACGGACCAATTGTTGTCGTTGATAGGTGAGTGTGTTGAGTTTTCGATTATTTCTGTTCGCATTTTGGTATTGTTAGTGGTTGACTTGGAAATATCCGAATTATGGAGGGTGCACGCAACGTAATAGTCGGTGTATCAACTTATTACGTGGGAGTTCGAGGTTGAAAACTCAGAAGCATCCAACACTCGGGCATCGTCAGAGATTAAAATGAACCAAATCTGCTTGTGAGCAAAGTGTTTACAATGTATGAAAAGCAAGCAATGTGTTTATGAACAAGCAGTGTGTTCATACCAAAAAGGGTAGTTTGATGGCGAGTTCGTTTTGAGTAAAATATAAATGTAGGTATAGGTAAGAAGTACGTTTAGTTGATAGCCTGAATAGGGGTCGAAAATGATCCAGGAAGAAAAATTTGGATGTGTTTGAATTCATTTTGATCTCTGGTGTCTACCTTCTGTTCTGAATTTTGTAGGTTGGTTTGTATTTATATGTGAAGGTCATACAGTTACCTACCTACATCACAGTTCGGAATGAACCTGGGCCTCAACCAACATCCTTCCATAGCAAACAAACAAACATGTGAATTTGTTTATATAGGTGCTAGGTAAACATACAAAGGAGTGTTTTGGCATGTTTTCCGTTTTGTTTCGCCTCGAATCTGTCTGATACCTGTTGAAGGATGAAACAAAAAGTGTTAAACAACTATTTTATTAAACGTTCTTTATTGGCTTAGGTCATTGATTGGAAAGAACAACAACAAAATCAATAGTTAAGAAGATAATCTTTCAATTGGTCTCTTAATTTAAAAGCATCTTTCGATGTATTGTTAGAAAAAATTCTTTTTGGCCTTTCAAGTGGAGAAGCTTCTTTTCGCCACAGGCCATCTATAACATTTTCGCCTTGGTAACTACCAACATACTCTTTTGGTATATAGCTACCATCGTTCATTTTTACAAAATTGTGCAGCAATACAGCTGCTTTGACAATTTTTTCAGCAGACTTTGGGCTCATTTGAAGAGGATTAAGTAGAATACGCCATCGAGACACGACAATCCCAAATGCATTTTCAATTACTCGCCTGGCTCTTGAAAGGCGCTTATTGAAATTCTCCCGATCGAACAGTAGGTGATCTCTTAATAAAATAGAGGGATATTGATAATTGTTCAATTAATATCGATAATAGTTAAATGTTACCTGGATAAGGGCGCATCAGAAATGGTTTCAATGGGAAAGCTATATCTCCAACGAAGTAGTGTGGGAATTTGACGTTCGAGTTTGGAAGAATATCATCCTCTGGTACTTCCAAATTTCTGCTGAACAATTTTTGGCCAAAATCAGAATGCCAGAGAACTCCACCATCACTTTGTGACCCATATGCTCCAAGGTCAATACCAGTGAAGGTGTAGTTGTCATCGCAAATTCCCAACAAAACAATAGAGTAGGTTCCCTTAGTTGTAGAACAATGATCCGGAATTCGGCGGGCACGTCATGTTAATATGCTTTCCGTCAATGGCTTCCAAACAGTTTGGTAAGTTCCACATCGTATCAAAATCCCGGGATATACAACTCCATTCCGATTGGCTTGGGACTGACAAATAAATGTGACCAAGTGAATTCTAAAGCACATCAGAAGTTTCGTTCACAATTCTTTTCACACTTGTCAGTCCCATTTTAAATGCCATTGAAAATATTTGCTTCGAACCTCCATGAGCCAAATAACTGCAAAGATTTATGAAAATCATTTGGTTTTTGGACTTTCCAAGTTGCAAAAAATTAAAACTTACACTAAGGTTATAAGAAGCCTACACTTTGCTGATATGACTGGCCTATTAGAGTGCCTTGTTAAATCCTCCTTCACCAAATTAAAAAGAAGGTCCAACACATTCTTGTTCATCCGAACAGCAAGCCTGAATTGTTCCGGATCGTTGTTGTAAATTTTTTTTTAAATTAAGACTGAAAAATCCGTGCTCATCGCGGTCTTTGTACAAGGGCCGCACACAAGAACGACGAACTTGATTTGTCATAATACTTAGGCACTCTTCGGCCTCTTAAACCGGCAGCAATACCAAATGCAAATTTTCAAGCACTTCTTCGATGTCCATTTTTAGCACTACTTAAAAAAAGTTTTCAATTAAATAATAACTATACTTTAAAAGAGACAACTTCTTGTTTCTTCATGAGTTCACTTAAAATTCTTTAAATCTATATCTGTCAAAACACATTTTGACTAAATTTATCTGTCAAAACACCGCAACGGATTCCATGGGTCACCCCTATCCGTTATGTCCGGCAAAACTCACAGCTGTCAGTTGAATTCGGCAGCGAACGGACGCAACGGATTCTATGGGTCGGCACGCGACACGCTCTGACTCGTTGTCGATCTTTGCTATATCTTTCTTCCTCAGAGTTTCCAGGCCAAACCGACTTTTAAAAGACTCGCGGCTTTGGTGAGAAAAAAAATCTACATGAATACAAATTTTATTGGCTTCTCTGCAACACCGTGTTATGGGTTCATTTAAGCCATAATAATTAGTACGATGATAAGGAATATTAAAAAGAAGGCTTGAACGCAGCGGTCTTGACGGCGCATATACATTTACTAAGGACAGTAGCATAGGACAATTAATATGGCTCGACATAATATCACGTAAGAACATTACCGAAAAATATTTGCGACGATTATACAACGACTGAAGGCTAAAAAGTTGACATCTAGTGTTATAGCAAGGAATAGAGATATTCCAGTTTAAACAGTACACAGCTGCTCGAGTGATTTTTTTTTTTTGAATATTTTCGATCCGCAAAGAATGAATTTGATAATTAGGATCCCAAATCACACAACAATACTCCAGCGAAGATTTAACATATGCAATGCATAGAACAGAGACCTAAGAGTATACGGATCTTTAAACTCTTTAGAGTTTTTAAGTATGAAACCTAACATTGAATTAGCTTTGGCAACAACGAATGTGACTTAAAACTGAATTGATTGTCAAAGATAACCCCTAAATCTTTCTTTTCTGTTAACTTCATCAGGTCAATGCCATTGATTGAATAGTTGAATATTATAGGAGATGAGCATCTAGAAAAAGATAGAGACTGATACTTAGAAACATTTAAGAAAAGTTGGTTTGAAGAACACCACTTTGATAAGGACTGAAGGTCGCATTGAAGCAAAAGACAATCTAGATTTGACTTAATACAGCGATAAATTTTAATATCATCTGCAAACATCAAACAAGAGGAATTATTTAGGAAATCAGGGATATCATTAATAAGAAGCAGGAACAAGACGGGTCCCAAGTGACTTCCTTGGGGAACACCAGACGTGACATAAATAGCATCAGAACACACATTATTAATTCGAACAAATTGTTTTCTTCTACTTAGATAGGATTCAAACCATTTAAGGATGGTAGATAAAAAACCAAAGGACTCCAGTTTATTAATTAAAACTTGATGGTTAACTCTATCGAATGCCTTAGCGAAGTTGGTGGAAATTACATCGGTTTGAAAACCATTTTCAATGTTGTTGATTATTTCATTGCTAAACAAACTTAGATTAGTAGTTGTTGATCGACCAGCTATAAATCCATATTGATAAGGTGATATATTTTCCTTTAGAATAGAAAAAAGCTTCTCATAAACAATTTTTTCAAACATTTTTGGAATAGTTGATAATTTACTTATTGGGCGATAATTATAAACTTCTTGTTTAGAACCGGACTTATGGATAGGGAAGACATATAAGATACTTTCCAGTCATCAAAGAAAATTCCCTTATCAAGAGATCCATTAAACAACAAAGTTAATGGCTTCGAAAGGGCGGCAGCGCAGTTTTTCAAAATGATAGGAGGAATACCATCAGGTCCCGGATGCTTATCATCTTTTAGACCTGTTAAGGCAATTTCAACATCTTTATTGCTTAAAACTAAGCTACCGATATTGATTGGAGTTGAACACATATTAGGGGAGGAACTAGTAGAGACATTTGAGGGTGAATAAACAGAACGAAAAAAGCTTGCAAAAAGATTACAAATTACGACAGAATCACTTGAAATAGTGCCAGAGTACTGCATGCAATTTGGGATACCATTTGAGCATTTCTTGTCATTAATAAATGTCCAGAAATATTTACTATTGGTCTTCAGATTGGTTTTCGAATTAAGTAGTCTTTATGCAAAAATTTATTTAAAAAATCAAATTCTTTTTGCAGACGTAAATATTTTAGTCGGAAACATTCATTGCAAGGAGATTTGCGAAATAATTTGTAGGATTTATTTTTTTTGTTATTTAGATTACACAAGCGCTTATTGAACCATGGAGGTTTAGAATTTTTCTAACTCAATTGACTTATTTACTGTCCCGAGCAATTTTTCGTATGCAACCGACAGCTGATATTATCTGGACATAAGTGCATTATCTGGACATAAGCCCCAGAAAACTGCACTCGTTCTCTTCACAAGGAAATACAATAAATTAACTATATCCCGCTTAACTTTTCAGATGAAGCGAAATATCAAGGATTAATCCTTGACAAAAGGCTAAACCGGAGTTCAAAAATTAAATTATGCCTTAAACTGGAAAACCAGCTCTTTTCGAAACAGTTATCGCTTTTTCATTATTTTTTATTTTTGGTACTTCAGTTGTTGATCAAACCTATCATATTAATTTCATTTTCATTTACCAAGTAAAGAAGACACAGTTTGAAGTGAAATATTTTGTAGCTTCCTGAATATAAGTAATTGGTGTTACATATATATTTTTCGAAAGGTGGCTTTTTTCTTTACAAAACAGTTTTTTTCATTGAGATTCAGTTTAACAATTAATTTAAAGAAAAAAAAATAAAAAATAACTTTTCTGGTGGTGTGTGATATTTTCAATTATAAAGTTTTCTTTGTTATCTCCAGCTGCCTCCACCTTGGGACCGATTTTTTGTATTTGTTTGTTATTGTAGATTCGGAATCAAAAATAACATCGTCCGCATACGTCCTCCATTTTCTTTTGAGCAACAATTATTTTTTTTCTTTATGAAAACGTTAGCAGTGAACGCCTGGAACATGTGTTACTACCAAAGCAACCTCGGCTTTTGACCATCAATGACGAAATTAACAAACTCAACAGTGACACTAGTGCGGACGATGAATTCATTGACGAGACTTTCATATCTATCTTCAACACATTGAAAATTGACGAGACTATTTTTTAATAACTCCTGAGTTACTTAAAAACTGGCTTACTGGGACGCGGAATGCATCCTCGTTCTGCATTCTGGGTTGCGCTAAATGAATTGCCTTACTTGACTCACAAAGATGAACTCGTCATTAAAATTGATCCGGAGAAAATACTTTGTGCGTATAGAAAAAGGAAGCACTTAACACTAGGTAGTCGAATTAAATGTATTTAAATCACTAAAGTATACATATGAGATTTACAATGCAAACAGTGAGAAGATATGAGAGATAAGCTTTGGGTGGGTGTAAATTTATTTTTATATGAAAAATTTCTTTTAAAATTATATAAACTTTTGGGTTTAAAAAAGAAATATAGTTTTACAGTTTTTTAATTATCTCAAAAACTTGAAGACATAAAAAAGAAGTAGTTTTCACTTCAGTCAGCGTTTAATAAAGAATTGATTGGAGCAGCTAACTACATCAATTATTTCTTTATTTGCAAGAAAAAGTAATTTTTTTTACTTTTTTTTTTTTCGTAAATTTTGACTTTGAAGTCAATTTTTTCAAAAACTATAAACCGAAACAACTTTATCTAAAATTTATTATAAAGTGCATGAATTCTGGCTTTCGAAAAAAGTATAATTTGTAACTGTAAATGTTCCGGTTCTTTAAAAAAATTTTTCCTTTTAGATTTTAAGTAAATTTTTATAAAACTGCCCCAAGCACCTAAACGGGGAGACAGACCCACCCCCCTCCCGTTGTGAAAAGTGCTTGTATTGAACCCCTTTACCAAAAACTGTTATTATGTCTTGTCGTCAAAGTTATCGTACCATAGGTGATTGCGTTGAGAAGGTAACTCAACTGTCACTCTTATTTAAGTTTTTGAAACAAAAGGAACGTTTTCCTAGAGTGTAAAAACAAAAAATTAAAATAGAATTTAATTGTTGTCAGCGAGAAATTTGTGAACAGATGGTGGGCAGATAAAGCGAAAGAGTTGTTATATAAAGATAAATTGATTTTATTAGAAACGGAGGGTTAGATATTATAGTGCTTCCTGAACATTCTAAAGGCTTTACGAATCAAAAAATCACAAAGGGTTCTCTACCAGTGAAAAAATATTTTGCAACAGGGAGCTTCTTAGGAAATGGGAGGTATGCGTTTAAATATCTTAGTTTACATGTTCAGTACAGTATTTATCGCTTAAAAGAAACACGCTTATAAGAAAACCTCTCTTAGAAGAAACTTGAATAAGAGCACGGAGTGCTTTCCTATATATTATAATATTGAATTGTATGTTCACAAGAAACACGTTTATAAGAAAAAACTGGTAAAAGAAACATTTTACAAACACAAACTTTCTTATTTCCATGTAAAATGGTTTGATTTAAGAAACTTGCAAAAAACTCACGAAACTCATCGAATATGAACAGACCCTTAAGGAAAATTTAAAACGAAGAAAACAAATGTCGCTTATGATGAGATGGCATTTGAAGTAAAATTGAGTGCACAGTGGAATTGAATTGAATTTAGTGCATAGAAGTATTCCACTAAGATTTTCATTTTGACATTAAATTTGTGTTTATGCTCTTTCTGTTATCGTTGTACTTACTTGGGCTGGATTCTGTAACGTTTCAGACACTATCGTCTGAATTTTAGGCATTAAAAAAAGTGTTTTAGACCCTGAAAATGTTGCCAAAATTTGCAATAGTAAAATAGCTTGCTACCACTGAAAGCAAGGTTATATGAAAAAATCTTTTGACGACGCAATCTACGATAGACGACTGAACGATAACCTTCTGAAGTTACCGAATCTGGGCCCTGAAAATGTCGCGAAATAATATTGCACTAAAAACTAAAAAAAAAAAAAACGAAAACAATTCGAAGAAGAAGAATACAAATGCAAGAACTTCGAAACTGTGCGAAGCTGTGAAAAATATGATTTTATATTTCATAAAAAAAATTGTTTCTTGGGTATCCGTTTAAGAGACTTGTTTCTTATATTATACGGAGAAACATGTTGTAAATTAGTTGCTTTGTTTTGCCTATTGCTTGCTTGATTTATTAACGATTATAACATTCAAATTGCTTTTCTTATACCCGTTGCTTGCCAAATTAATAACGCTTACAGGTCCGGAGCCACTTTTTCTAAAAATCAAAAGCAAAGCGACCTTAAAACGATCACCAAAAACCTTCTTCATTGAAATAAGAAAAAAAAATTGCATTAGATTTTTGGAAATGTAAATCACAGCCACGATCTAAGTATTTATTTATTATTTTTTTAAACTATTATTCAGTCAGTTTGATCCTTGTTGCTTTTCCCGTTCGAACTGAAATATAAGAAACTTTCATTTATTGGAAAAATTCGATAATTTACTTACTTGGATATACCAGGATTTGAAATCGATACCTTCTACACGGTAGTCAACCACGCAACCACCACGCTTATGTTTACCACATTAGTAAATAATCAAAATTTCGTTCACTGTCAAATTTTACTGGATGTAGTTTCACTATGCTCGGTATAGGCTTATAACCCTGATTTTATTACCCTTCTCCTTTGATTTTAACAGTTTTCGCATTTGATTTTCTTTTTAAAACTTTTCTCTTTTGAAGTAAAATATTTTTACTCTAATTTCAGTACTATTCGCGTTTGGTTTTCTAACAAAAGTTTTTTCCCTCAGTGTACCGTTTCCAAATTTTTCCAGCCCATACCTGCATAAAACATTGTAGACTGTGACACTGATTCAAATACCTTGTACTGAACACTGTGTGTGATATGCCTGTTGATGGAGAAATGATGCAATATAGTGACTTGCTCACAGAACTTGTTGATAAACAAGATATTGCAAACTGCCAAAAGTAGTTCTACTTAAAGACAACATTTAGTGGTGAAGCTGAGAGCATGATAAGCCATTATTCGACATCAATCAACAGCTAAACAGTTCAGCATGGTAACTCGTCAAGGATAGATAGGATAACCCACGACTGCTAGTTTCAGCACAAGTTCAGAGAAGAATCAACCTGCAATACAGACCGAAACTACAAAGGCAGTTAAAGTACTGCATAACACAACGAAAGAATGCCTGCTGAGTCTGAAAGCTCTCAACATTGATGCGAGTAATTGGGTTCCTCTTCTTATGAACATTCTAATCAATACTCTTTATAAAATAACCCTAACACTTTGGAAACAGTTGCTAAAACATGCAAGGCCTTGCCAAGTTGCCATCATTGATTGAGTTTCTGTCATTCTTAGAGAACCAATTCCAATCATTTGATGCCATGGTAGATGATTCAAAAGACAGCAAAACCAAGCACAGATATCTCAAATAAAAAGGCAAGGGTATTTCTCGTTTTTGCCAATAGTGCCAGCAAATGTCCAGTATGTGAGCAGCAGAAACATGTCATATTTGCCTGTCGAAAGTTTCTCAAACTTTCACCAAAGGGAAGAATATCTACTATCGAATTTTTCAATCACTGCAATAGTTGTTTAAGTTTTTGGCATCAAACTGCGAAATGTAAATCAACACATTGTACTAAATGCAATAAATATTATCAGTCATTACCTACTTCATTTGACTTTAGAGAACCAACGGCAACAATTCCCAGCAAAAGCCGGCAGAACTAGCCTTTTAGCAACAACTAGCAGTAGCAGCACAATGTACTTTTGGGAACAGCCGTAGTAAATTTTTTTAATGGGACAAATCAACCTGTTAATGCAAGAGCATTGCTCGATTTAGGTTCCCCAATGAGCTTCATAACCGAAAGAATTGCCTCAAAGCTTCATCGCAAAACGGATTATGACCCACTGGAAGTCTCAGGAATGCGAAATCAACCTACCAAATTGAGCAAAAAGTCGACGTCTGGCTATAAAACACGAATTCAAGTACTTCCACTAGGAACCATAAGTACGATACGAAGCATCCAAGTGAATTTTTCGATACATGTAGATCACTGTAAAATGCCCCACAATATGAAATTTGCAGATAACGACTTCAATCAGCTACATGGCTTCGATCTTCTCATCGGAGCGGAACTTTAACCTGAACTTCTTTCGGTGGGCCAGAGAAAAGTGACTAACTATGTCCCAACCTTGAAAAACACCTTACTAGGCTAAATTGTTATGGGTAAGATAGTCGTAAATACCGTGTCAACCCTATTTTATGGTGTTGGAGTTGAAACTTCATCTACCTGGTGGAACGTTTTTGGAACTTGGAAGAGAACCTAGCTTCCTCATCCCAAACTCGCCAAAAAACACTAAGGAAAGAAGAGCGTTAATGTGAAGACACATTTTTAAGGACCTCAAGACTATCTGGCCGATATATTGTAGCTCTTCGCTTCATCAACAATCCAGAAAGCCTAGTATACCCCAGAGAAATAGCAGTCCAAAGATTTCTTAAACTTGAAAAAAGATTAGAAAAGAACCCTATAATATATACAATTCATGTGAGACTAAATTGAAACACATGAAAGAATTAACCTAGATAGAGATATTCAATAGAATGCCACATTATTTCCTCCCACATCATTGCGTCTTACGAAGTGAAAGCAGTTCAATAAAGTTGAGAATCTTGTTCGATGGATTACCGAAAACATCAATAATTCTATCTTTCAATCAGATCTTGCATACTCCACTAACTCAGCAAAATGATCTCATGTCAATTCTGCAGCGATTTATAACCCAAAATTACTAGATGTTTTTCGTAATTACTAATCTTTTGGATGTTATCCTCGATGTATGCGGCATATTTTTGGTCAAAACCGGGAGTAACATATTTGCTACAGAGCTACAGTACCAACGAAATTGAATGGTGATCTTTCTTCTTTATTGCGACTCCTTTTCTGTACTTTAAGGTTTCTTTTAGATTTTCTGATTCCGATAAACGCATTTGAAGGTGATTAATGACGGATAAACAGAAACTCCTTGAGTTAAAGTTCTCCTCACGTTTACCTCTTTTAATTGGGATAGGAGAGGAGAAGAGAATGAGAACAACTTGGCATGGCCACAGAAGAAAATATTTTACTAAAAACTAAGCAAGCGTTATCCAACAAAATGTTCCATCAAGATATCCACCAATACTCAATCGGATATCTTTCAACTATCGGAGTTACAATTTTGGTCACTTTTTTCCTCCCTCTAAAGAGAAAGATGCCTACTGTTCCATCTCCACAAGTTATTCAATTCGAGCTACAAGATCTCAACGCCGGGATCTTTCAATTGTCGGAGTTACAATTTTGGCCACTTTTATCCTCCCACTAAAGGGAAAGATGCCGACTGCTCCATCTCCACAAGTTATTCAATGTGAGCTACAAGATTTTAACGCCGCGCCCGCCGGGCAGAATTCTTAAACAACAAGCTTATATACTTATAAACACCATATTAAAATTATGAATACCTTATTTTCAATGAACATCACTGTTGTGTTAACACACACCTTGCATCCCACCAAAGCTGCACCCTCAACACTTTTTCCTATTCATACTATAGTATATGTGTCTCCCACCAAAACTGGGCTATCTGCATCTGCACTTTAAATGTTCTCTCCTATCCTATTACATTATAAAGTTAAATATCATTCAGAAGTCAACAAGGTTTCTTCATTTGTTATTGCTACCCCGCACCCGACGCAAGGAGCTATACCTAAGCTTGGACAACCAGTCGATACCAAAAGAGCTTTCGACTTTAAACACAGAGTTTGGTTAAGCATTCCACATGTGTGTAGTGTGACTAGAATATTAATCTCTGTATCAAGTACAGAGACTAAGATCCTAGTGCGGCAAGTAATGTTTCGACGATGTTCAAGAGAATCAATATATCCTACATTTGAACTGAACGTACACCCATCAATTTTTAAGTTCTGTTTTGGGCCCTATATTGAGTAGTCAATGATGTTTGGCGAGCACCTGCCAAGATAAAAATGTAAGGGTTTCAAGGTAAAAAATTGTATTTTTCTTAAATGTGGATTGAGTAATTTTATTCGGACACTTCATATTTTATTTCATATTTATTTATTTGAAAAGCTAATAATAATAATAAGATACAATATCTTCTAAGGCAGTATGAACTTAATTATTAACTTAACATGATGTTTTATAAGTTGCATTAAGAAAAAGTAAACAAAATGGATTTAAAAAGTATTATAAATTGAACTTTAAAAGAAAAGAAAATTGGAAACGAAAAGAAAAGTAAAAGCATAAAAATGTAGATGAAAGAAATAAAAAAAAAAAAAAAAAGTAAGTATGTAATAGAAAATGAAGAGGAAAAATAAAAAATGAAAGAAAGGAAAGAAAGAAAATCTTTACTACCCTAACGTCTCCAAGTATTCCTTGAGCTTCATCCTAAACAGCCTAGTACAGCTCAGCATCCTTAAATATCGGGGTACAGAATTCCACAGACGTATTGCATTAATAAAAAATTGGCGCTCAGAAATTAAAACGCGTAACGTAATGGCGCAAGATTCAAAGATCTTGGAGAGATCCGTAACTTATTATAAAGGTAAGGGGGCTGACGTGTTTGCAAAACATTGTTTAGCAACGTTAACGTTCGTAGCTTGAAAAGATTTTCTAGAGTTACACCGTATATTGATTTTGAAAATTGTGAAACGTGGTCGTATTTTCTTAATCCAAATATGTACCTGGCTATACTATTGTAAGCAACATTCAGCTTACGTTTATGCTCATAGTCGCAATTGTAAAAAAGCTCACAGCCATAGAGCATATGAGGAATAAGTAAGGTTTTGGCTAAGATAATGCGTGTTTTCAAAGGAGTTATTTTATGATTGCTCCACAGTAAACGGAGCCCTCCATAAACCCTTCCGATTGTCAACCTGATATGGTAATTCCATGAAAGTGTTTTTGTAAAAATTATGCCTAAGTTTTTAACAGACTCTACAAACTCAATTTGATTATTATTTAAGAATATTTTGGGGAAGTCAGATGTATCGGTGGAGTTTCTTGAAATAACTAAGCACTTAGATTTAAGTGAGTTTACGCAAAGACCACTTTTCTGTGACCAACTATGAACATTGATTAAGTCCTCATTGACTTCAACTGCTGCATTTTCGACCAAACCTATGTGGAAACTTCTTCTTACTTGAACATCATCAGCGTACATATCCACTTGACAATTTCGAGGGCAGAGAGGCAAATCATTTATATACATGGAGAACAAAAGCGGACCCAGTATTGAACCTTGTGGAACCCCCTTGCTCAGCATGAGAAAATCAGAGATGGAGCGGTTTTCCACGACTGCCTGAGACCTGAAATTAAGATATGACTGCATTAACTTTGCCGAAGGGAAAGAGAAATTAAACTGGTTAATCAGCTTGGTACAAAGAACCCTGTGGTTGACCATATCGAAGGCCTTAGAAAAGTCTAAGAGGACGAGGAAAGTTACATTACTACTGTCGACTGCTAGTCTTATGTTTTCAACAACATTTATTAGGGTTGTGGTACAGCTGTGCCTCGGACGGAAACCAGACTGATTTATACATAGCATTTTGTTGTCATTTAAGTATTTTCTAATTTGGATATTCATTATCCTTTCCAAGACCTTGGAAAAAAATGGAAGAATGGCAATGGGTCCAAACTCATTCTGACTTTTTGGAATTGGTATAATCTTGGCTTGTTTCCAAGCAGACGGGAATACATTCGACGAAAAAATTGTATTAAAGAGGTGAGTTATGTATTTAAGAATGTATGGAAGTATAGCTTTAGCAAAAACCGGGTGAATTTCATCAAGGCCAAGTGCATTTGATTTTATATTAATGCAGCTCTCCAAGACGTCAGCCTCATCTACTGGTGAAAAACTAAAACGAGGAAACGAAAATGAGCTGTTTTCATATGATAAGGACATTGAATTATCACTGACTTTCAAACTTGGGAGGGATAAAAATTTCTTATTGAGCTCATTGCAGTCAATGTTATCATAATTGGTATTTTTTGTTTGCCTATACCAATGTCACGCAGATTTTTCCATAGTGTATGTTTAGCTTGAGAGGGGTCCAGCCGTGGCGCAAAGTACCTTCTCTTAGCTTCGCGAATCTCCATTGTTACCTTATTTCTCAACTTTTTGAATAAATCATACAGCACATTAAGTCGAAAGCGCTTCCAACTTTTATAAGCCTGGTCACGTTCGAAAATCAATTTCCTTATGTGAGTATTGAACCACGGTATATTTTTATTTGACACTCTTTGTAATAAATGGAACGTGTGATTCAAATAAATTCTGTATGTTATTTTGAATAAAAAAGACTTGATCGTCAACAGCAGGCATTTCATAAACCCAAAACCATTCAATTCTCTTTAAATCATCTTCCAACTGAGTCCGATTTATATGTTTGAAATCGCGAAAGCTTATGGTTCTACTTAAAATCAAAGGCTCACATTGAAATGTCATCTGGATTAAATCGTGACGCGAAAAAGCAGGAGCTGTGATTTGATTGAAGTTAAGTACTTTGTACAGATGGCTTACAAAAAATACATCTAGAAGAGTACTGCTTTGATTAGTAAAATGAGTGGGCAATGATGTATTAACCGGGAAAAGATTAAGGGCACTCATATTGTTCACAAGAGACGAATCATTAATTATGTTACTGTTGAAGTCGCCAACAACAATAACAAAGGAGATATAAAAGATAATTCGTCTATTACTCTTGTTATCATTCTAGTAACTATATTACTATTCGGTCTGTATACTGAACCCAGCAAGACTTTATTGTCGTTACATAATATTTCTACAAATATATAGTCAACCTCATTCCCAGTTGGTGCTTTCCTTACAAATTTGCCATTTTAGTTCTTGGCGGATAAAAATAGCAGCCCCTCCCCCATATCTTCCAACCCTATCAGAACGAAAAGGTTTGTGAAAGCCATTCAAGGAACACTCCATATCACTTACATTACTTGACAACCAAGTCTCTGAGACACAAACCACGTCGACCTTTGAACCTTCGAATAAGTGTCGGAATTCATCAAACTTTGGCAATATACTTTGCGCATTTATATGAACAACTTGTAAACCATTGTGCTGACTACATAAAATATTTACCATTGCGCGCTTTGTATAATTTTGGTTAAAGACACCTGTAAAATTTCTGTTTCTCGATGGTTCGTTGGAATCAACCATTTTCAAAAATTAAGAAAAGGAGGTTCCTAACAGAACTCTATTTTAAAAGGATGTATAAACGGCACGACATATTGAAGAGGAAGATCAATATACAAGAAGACAATAGGTGTAAAGATAAAAGGCAATAATGATTAAGAAATAGTTCATACAAGAATTTAAATTCAAATGAAAGTAAAGGAAAGAAAAAAATAATTAATGTAGTAAATTTATGTTTTCTTCTCATCTGATACAGCTGTTATGTTGTTGTTCGCGACGTTGTGGCAAAGACGGCAAGGTCATTAGCAGTCTCTATCAATTTTGCATCCTCTTCTTTGTTTTGTTTGACGTAGACGAGCCCACGAAAAGTAAAAGCTGATATAAGCATTCGCTCTCGCTTTAATTTAAGAGCATTTTGAAGTAGAGTACGATTTTTAACAGTTAAACACTCGTGGATGTAAACAGGAGAAAATTTGTTATGATTGTTAGCACCAGAAACATTCATACCGAGATCTCGTAGACAAAGTTGCGCTTTAGTTGTTTTGCGGTGGTTGCCGATTGCCCTCAGAACAAGGCTTTTATCGTTTGGCGAGTTAAATTTGATCATTATCGGTGGTGAAATCGTGTTCATTTTTGATTTGAGGCGAAATACGTTTTTTATAGTTGGTGGTTTTAGTTTTAAGCAATCACAAAGTTGATTAAAAATAAGTTGCAGATCTTCATTTGGTAACTGTGGAGTCCCGTGCAATTGTGCATCAATCATGATTTCCTTATGTTGCTGTTTTTCTTCATTGGTCTCAACTTGTGTTTTAATATTTTGAAGTGCCTCATCGTGTTTTTGTATTATTTCCTTAAGTTCCGTGTTCTCCTCTTTAAGCGTGTCGATTTCGTTTTGTTTTGATTCCAGTAATGACAAGCGGTTATTAACAGTTTCAAGAGAAGATTTTAACGCTCCAACTTCCAAATCAATTTTTTCGGTTATTCTCTTTTCTGAATCGGTAATTTGTGACATAATTTTCTCCAGTCTATCCAAAATTGTACAGTTGTCATTGTTAGACATGCTTGGCACAGATGATGTTTTAGGCTGTGGTAGTTGTAAAAGTGTTGGTAATTTTTGCGGTTGTTTCGGAGGCGATGGAGATTCGGTGCACTGATGTCTATTGCGTTTACAAGACATTAAATTTGCAAAAAGTTTTTCATGTATTGGTAAGTTGGGGAAACTATTCAGCTGTTTATGTCAGGTTATTTTTATGAATATTATTTTTGGAATTTTGTTGGATTTTTTTATACAATTTCGACTTGCAAATATAGCTTTGTAGAATTAAAAGTTCACAACATTGGCACAAACTATTTAAAACTGTGGTGCTAATTTTATTCACCTTGGAATGGAAATTAAACTACTAAAACCAAACCGAGATTCCCACTCTGTCAAACACGTCCGCTTAGCAACACATCAACGATATTTTTTACTATTATACTATATTTTTTTTATGGGGTAATTTTTTCATGCAGAAATATTGAAGTATAAGCCAGTAGCAGAGCTTCTCCCAGAACGTCTTGAGCAAAAAACTATTTGCGGAATTCACCATAACTCGGCTGGAAATTATTTGAAATTAAAAAACCAAGAAAAATTTGTGAAATTATGATCAAATCTTCCCCCCAACGTTCTCTGATAATTTTATTTTTTATTTAAAAATGTTTGGCGGCCATTTAAAGTGCAAACTGTTATTTTCTACTAAAAATTCCGTCATTTTGAGGGTAGAAAGCACTCTTAATTAAAAAAAAATTTTTTACAAAACGTTGGGGGCGGTATTTTGTATGTATAAAGTTTGAAATGAATCGGTGAAGTAGTTTTGAAATGACAGTGAACACGGACTTTAAAAAAGTAGTTTTGAGAAAAACGCGTCTAAAGTTTATGAACTAGAGTTAGAGCGTTAGAGGCAAGGAGATCAATAAGACAATAACTTTAAGAATATTGCTTCTATAGACCTGAAACTTTAAGGACATATTCTTGAAATGTTGAACAATAAGATAAGAGAATAAAAAAAATCGATTTTTCGAGAGTAAACCCCCCTCCCCCCCCTAGCTTAAGTTGGAGGCAAATGTAGAGCAATATGCGAAAGATATGTCGTGGAGTAACAGTCAAAGACCTTCTTTTTGAAAATATTCTTGTCAGCTGTAGGTATCTCGCAACGGGCATGGCGCGTCAAAAAATTCATAATCGAGAAGCGTTGACAAAGAACTGGCGCTGTGAAGTTAAACCTGAAAAATGTCGAATTATGATTTGACTTGGTTTTGTTGACAACGAGAATTAAATTTAACAATAGAGGTACTTGGGTCGATGCAATTAAATAACTTTAAAAACTGCGAACAAGAGTTCGCAGTCTTAAAAGATTTTTGAAGGATGTGATATATGGTCAAAGAGATCATGAATGTAACGTGCCACACTATTAAATTTATTATAAACTAGCTGAGCCACCCGGCTTTGCTCGGGTCTGTAGTTTTAAAGTTACCGTTCTCGTTTTTCCGCTTAAGTGGAAACTTGGGGATGAAAAACAATCGTTTTTACTTTGGGATTATGTAGCATCCCAATGACGAAAGAATTTTTGAAATCTGTCCAGTAGTTTCTAGGTTTCCGTTCCCAACCCCCGTTCCTGTGGGAATCTTCAATTACCGTGGAAATATGTGAAATATAAGTCTATGTCACTGAGGGATAAGGTAACATCGTAGAGTTGAAAGAATTTTTGAAATCGGTGAAATAGCTTTACGGATGGAATATAATCTAAATTATTAATTGAGGGGTAGCAATCTTAATGCAGGAAGGGGAAGGGCTACAGGAATCTGTTCAGTAGTTTCTAAGTTTCCTTTCCCAAACCCGTTCCCGTCGGAATATCCGCGCAATTTTTTTAATTCCGTTCTGTGGGAATATGGGGAACAAACCTTGACAGGAACCACTTATAAGTAATTGTGACTGAGGGATAATGTAACATCTTAGAGTTGAAAGAATTTTTGAAATCGGTCAAGTAACTTTATGGTTTCGGTTCTCGTTCCCGTTTCTGTTCCCGTGGGATTAATGGGAAGAAATATAACCTGAATTACTGATGGAGGGGGATAATATAGCACCCCTAATGCTGGAATCGTTATAGAAACCTGTCTAGTAGTTTTGAAGTTTCCGTTCCCAAACCCGTTCCTGTGGGAATATCAATTTTTAAATTTTTTATGTCATAAGAACCTTCTCCTGACAATAACAAACACAACAAAAAAAGAATTGGCCAAATTGGTCCAGGCGTTGTTGAGTTATGCGCTTACCAACACATTTTGCGATTCATTTTTATATATAAGATTACAAGTTCTCTGTAGAGTGAAATATAATATTTGCCAACGCGGTGCAAAAATTCATT
Organism: Melanostoma scalare; assembly: GCA_949752695.1. Lineage (NCBI taxonomy): Eukaryota > Metazoa > Arthropoda > Insecta > Diptera > Syrphidae > Melanostoma > Melanostoma scalare. Next base: position 159,091,692 of record OX456985.1, on the reverse strand, counting down.
ACCGATTTTGAGTAGTGTCTCCGCATAAAGTAAAGAATATACAACATTATAGGGCACTACAAAATTTCAGATTTGTTTTCAGACTGAATTTTTCGTCTTTCGCCCATGAACTTGGAGATTTCATAGTAGCTGTCATGTCAGGATACTGTGAAAGGGTTTTGGAAATCACTAACCACTAAAACTTCAATTCCACTCATAGATTGGTAGGTACTGCCTCGTAAATCCTCCTTGCGAACACTTTATCCGTAACGTAAGCAGCACCCGGTGCCCCACCACCTTCATCGCCCAGTAGTTTCTGTTCTGATGGGAACATGGAGATAAAATACAGAACGTGTTATTCGCTGATAATGCAGCAGTGATAAAGTTTATAAAATCGGTTTACTTGTTTATGAGTGAAAGCGTACCAAACAAACAAACAAATTCCTATTAGCATTCATTTATAATATCAGAAAGTAGAAATAAGTTGTTTCTCAATAGATACATGTGGACTTCTCTTTTTTTTTGGCCGTGTTATGCTTTTTCGTTAAAAAATCTAGATAAACCCAATTATTTTTTACCATAGCTAAGAATCATTTTCGAAATTTTTGAAAAAAATGATGTGAAGTTTGTTTGATAGTTGGTTGGTTTATTCAGGATATTGTTAGTTAACCCATTTGGTAGGTAATTTGTTCAGAAAGCCCGATTAAAAGCTTGTATATACATAAGTCAAAGCAAAAATATAACGATTTTGCAATACAAAACAATACAACTATGTAATAGGTATCAATAAATTGATCTTAAAATTCATTTCGGTTTCCCTCATAGTATTGCTGCTTTTTCTACTTTTATTGCTCCCAGTTTCTCAGGTGTTACAAGTTCAACCATGTTCAATGAATAACATTTGGTATTAACAAGCCATCCTTATGAAAGCACATAGGCCTGACACGAGGTATAATATTTCTTAACGTGTTCAGTACGCATTGGTACTCTTTTAAACAGATGCGCAGGTCGAGGGGGATGTTGACTTCCTAAAAATTACGATATTTGAGGTTTGGCACTTTTCAAAGTACAGTCAGGGGTAGTTTATCTGTAATTCGCATTTAGATAGATCTGTGTTACAAATACAAAATACAAACCCCTATTGACATTGATGAACACAAAACAGTCGGGGTGCGAGGTGGCTCACCCTTACTTACTCAACCTCTCTGATGAGCTCTTCATTTCTAAATTGAACAGGTTTTCCTTTTAACTTTTGTTGTTGTGTATCTCAAAATACAAAACATTGCCAGAAAAGAAGGGTCCTCGCCAACCCACTTAGATAATTTTATTCAGGGCCAAGACTATACAATTCAGAGGGTGGGTACGGCTCGTTCGTTATTAGCGTTAAGTCAATTTTGATGTTTACACAAATTACAACTCAATTAGGATTCTGGAAGTTTTTGTTCGTGAGCATTTTGGGGTGGAGTGTTTTGGGACAAGCCCTTTTTGATTTGTTAATTTGTTAATTGTGAGAGAGGATTTTAATTACTTTCTTAACTAAATCAATGCTAAAAGCAAGAGCACTAAGCTTTGGGTTGATTTTAAGAATAGTACTTTGCAAACCTGCATTACAACCGCACAGAATTGATCAGATTTTTATTCGGCTGTTTGCTCTGTCTCACAGTAAAAGATTAAACTCTACTTTTGGTTCAAGCTATGAGTTGAGTTTACCTCAAAAGACCGACGGTATTTTGACTACCTATTAAAAATTAAAAACAATAATTTTTTTTTAACGTTTGGGTCCATCCGCTCTACATGTCGCGATACAGCATACAGCTCGTTGTGGTATCTTCTTCTTCACAAATTGTTTTTGCATATTGGACCAAAGATCATTCGGTGTATTAATTTTCTTTCGAAACGACCAAGGGTTTCCTCATCCGCTCTCGATAAAGTCCACTCTTCCGCGCCTTCAAGCAGGACTGGCATGATTAAGTTCTTATAAAGGCTTACCTTGGCTTTTCTAGAGAAGGTTTTGTTTCTCAATTGCCTTCTTAACCCAAAGAAGCAACCGTTTGGCAAGAGTTATTCTCCGTTTAATCTCCGCACTGATGTTATTTTCCGTGTCAATAGAGGATTTTAGGTAGGAATCCTCAAAGATATGTCTGTCTATTGTGACGTTTTGTCCAATTCGACGATATTCTGTGTCCTTGTTTGATGACAATATATACTTCGTTTTACAAACTCATTTTTGCCGCTTCTGTTTCAATGCTCTCAAAAGCACCTACGATATCACGCTTAAATCTTCATAATACGTCAATATCGTCTGCGTAGGCGAGTAATTGTACAGACTTTTGAAAAATTGTTCCTCTGATGTTGACGTTTCAGTTTTGAACAATTTTTTCAAGAACATATGTATGGTGTTAAAGAAATCGCATGACAGTTTGTCGCCTTGCTTAAAGCCTTTTCGAACATCAAAGGTCTTCGTGAGTTCTTTATCGACTTTGACGGAGCAGCGTCAATTCTCTAAAGTCATCCTGCATAGTCGTACAATTTTTGCAGGGATGCCGAAACTAGACATGGCTCTGTATTGCTCGTCTCTGTAAATTTATATTTATATATATTTTATTGTAGCTGAATAATTTATACATTCTCTTTTCATTAAACCTATATTGCACAATTTACAGAGATTTGGTATAACGTATAAGCTACCTTACTACTGAAATATTTATAACAATGGTTTTGTAATATTATAATAGTTGAATTTATTGATAGAAGGAAAAGCTACAAGAAAAACCTTCATTGAATATTTGAGATGGAGAGAAGGGGAGGAAATATCTGAGAATCACCTCAGCCAAAATATAGACTTCTTACAATCTGTTTTTAAAGTATAAACAAACATTGTATAGTAAATAAGAAATAAATAACAAAATAATGAACAAACAAATGAATAATTAAATTAATAATTACGCAAGTAAATATATACATATATATACATTAACAACAACAATTAGA